>OY728160.1:1687614584-1692414584 GCA_963277665.1 Viscum album
GAATTCATCCTATATAGTTGATGTCACTTTTAGATCATGTGACGCCTTACTCATCAAGATGACTAGACAAGAACCAAAACCAAAGAGGCCTCAAAACTATCCAAATCTCTAGCAGTGATGAATTACCCGTGCTTATTGGTGAACTATGGAAGTGATGACTTCCCACCTGCACAACCCCCCCTCCCCACCTCACCCCCAACAGACTCCCCCCTGCACAACCCCCTCCCATCCACCAACTGCACAACCCCCCCCCCCCCCCCCCACCTGCACCCCCACTTGCACAACCCCCTCCCATCCACCCACTGCCCCCCCCCACCTGCACCCCCCACCTGCAAAACCCCCCACCCCCCACCTGTACACCCCCACCTCACCCCCCAACATACTCCCACCTTCCCAGCCCACCCCCAACCTACACACTCCCCTCCCCCCACCCCACTTGCACAGCCACCCCCCCACCTAAACCCCCCCACCCCCACCTGCACAGCCCCCTCCCCCCCCCACCACCTGTACAACCCACCCCCAACTCACCCCCAATAGACTCCCACCTGCCCCCCACCAACCTGCACACTCCCCTCCCCCCACTTACTTGCACAACACCCCCTCCACTTTCACCCCCACTTGAACAACCCCTCTCCCCACCCCCACCTGCAAAACCCACCCCCGCCCCTACCTGTACAACCCCCACCTCACCCACCCAATAGACTCTGACCTGCCCAGCCCACCCCCACCCCACTTTCACAACAACCCCCCTCCACTTGCACCCCCACCTGCACAACACACCCCTCCCCCACCCCCACCTACACAACCCACCCCCACCCCCACCTGTACAACCCCCAAATCAACACCCCACCAGTACACCCCCTCCCCCACCTAAACACCCCACCAGCACACCCCCTCCCCCCACCTACTGCACCCCCAGCACCTCCCACCAGAACAAAAACAGAAAACAAAAACAGAACAAAAAATTGATTCACACATGACACCAGAACAAAAACATAAAACAAATAAAAAATAGAATTGAAATTTTTTGGTATACCATACTGCATGAACCTTAGGTTTAATCCAAATCAAAACAGAAAAGAAAAAAAATTAGATACAAAACATTAAACATAACGTACTACTTACAAATTTTAAGTGTAGAACAAAACAACTTTGTGATTGAATATGGATATGGTGGAATTATTTTCCAAGTGAGAGAGATCTTAGGTCTCAACATTAGTAGTTCAATCATGTGTATGGGATAATGTGTTTGCTGGGATTTTAGGGGAAAACTTTCCCAACGGTTTTTTAAAACCATTGGGAAAGGTGATATTTACCAACGGTTTACACAAACCGTTGGGAAATCATTCCTAAGCATGGCCTTTACCAATGGTTTTTACAAACCGTTGGGAAAGGGAGAAAATTTTTTAGATTTCCCAACAGTTTCTTTAAACCGTTGGGAAATACTTGTTTTATACCCCAATACCAACAGTTCTGTTGAACCATTGACATACAAGCTTTGGGAAAACCTAGCTTCCCAGTAGTGTATATCGACTTACATGAATATGTTAAAAAGTAAAAAATAGTAAGAATACTTAGTTGTTTTTAGTGAATATGGGATATAGATGATATTTTATGGAAAATTCACTAAAAATTAGCAAAGGGTGATATCCTATGTTATATATATGATATTATTTGAGTTTCATAGGGAATAAAAAAATTATTGGAGTTCACTAGATACATAAGATGACATGGAAGGGAAGAAATGGACAAGTATTAAAGATAACATGAATATGTAAGATAATTTAAAATGTTAGTTTTGGAAAAAGAATGATATTTACAGTGAATACATAACATTATAGGAGATATGTAAGATGAGTGGAAAATATGATATTAAAAAAGGTAGAAGGATCCTTTTAGATGTATAGACATATAGAAGGATGCATATGGAAACTATAGAAATGTGGAAAATGGTAGAGTCATTGTGTATTCTTGAAAATACAACACAATATTTCTAGACCATCAATGAATTGGAAAGGAATTAAGAATACATAAGATAATCTCAAAGATACATAACAATTTTTACTAAGGTGGCTGATACATAAGAAAACTTTTAATGTGTAAGATAATTTTATATTTATACTGGAACATGTAATAATTTTTATCTTATGTGAAAATTTTAACTAATATAAATTTTAGGTGATAAAGTTTTTTTGAAAGATCATTCTATTTGTTTTACATGATGATGATAATGTTGCACATGAATGATTTACACAAAACAAAGGGATTTTCATGATTTAAGAAAATTATTTGTAAGAAGAATATAAGTTTTATACTATAAATAAAATTGTCTGCACTATAGGTCATATCATAGAATATTATTGAGGAGGACCATGACAAGAGACTGATATTATGTCATGAATAATCATTGAGAAATTCAGTGGATCTAGTTGTTTGGGACCACCAATCCATGGATGATCATTTCAATGAATCTAATCAAGATAAATAGGAGGTTTATATTATGAAACAATATACCACTCCAAAAAAGATTTATAGGTTGAAAATAAATTGAATAATTATTCCATGGTATTTAGATGGTTAAAAGAAAAGAAATTGAGCTAAGAATTACGGATTTGTTAATTTAATTAAGAATCACATTACAATGGATAAAAAACTATTTGAAATTTAAGGATTAAACAAGACTAAACCATTAATAAAAATCCATTCTATGAAGTGTTTTTTCTAGAATACCTAGAAGATCATATTGGAATTTAAAGATCATATAACAACATGATTTTTATGAATTTATTTGATTTAAATGAAATTTAAATGACCAAATTAAACCATGAAGTACACCTAGAATAATAACAGAGAGTTTGAATAAGGAGAACTGATCTCAACCCTATATTTAAGGGTTTATTTCAGTAATCCTATAAAAATTTCTTATAATAGTTCAAGAAGTCCGATCGGTCTCACCAATTGGCGCGACCGATCGGCATGACCAATCAATGAGACGGATCGGTGTCACCCAGCCTTGGTGGGTTTTTCTCCTGTAGCCTCCCCCGTAACCCCAATTTTAGGCCCTTTTAACTTTTGAACCATTTCAAGGCTGTTTTTAAGCCATAATTAATATCTAAAAATCCTGAGAAACCTCCCTATTAAATAAAAATTAATCCAGTCGTGTGTAACCACCCAACAACGTGGAATAACCACGATCCGACTTACAAGACGTTCAAATTTCTTATTCTGTAACAATGGGATTTTATCTATATATATCGCAGAAGAAGTCCTTATTCCCCCTTATTCCTTTTTGTCCGACTTCTCTCTTCTTCCTTGTGCGTTTAAAGTCCTTTGTTACCGAGACAAGTGGTGCACCTGTGCCAGAGCCCAGCAAGTCACACATCCCCTGTTCCTTGGGCGTGGAGAAAACTTCGATCATTGATCAATAAAGTAGGGTTTCACCTTCGTCTCTCCTTTCTGTGTATCTTGCAGGGTGGGTACACTATTGATTCTGTATAATTGGATGAACCAAAATTTGAAGAAGATAATAAACGGATTCTAAAGAACAAAGGGGAGGGGTGTGACCGATGATGCTACTCTGTTTTTCTCTTCTTTCATGATTAATGGTTTCTGGATTATGCGTGTTTACGACTATTGAAAATCATGGCCGTTGGTGGTCTTTCTCTGTGCATTAATAAACCCTTATTTCTCACATTGGTCGAGAAAAGGAAATTGGTTAATTACATATATTCGGATAAATAAATTGAAAGCACCAGGATCAATCCTTTTATGTTATAACCCCGGTTAAAGTACAGTGGAATTGGAATCATGGAGTGTGTTAAATCTTTTAAATATGAAAATACCAGGATGGGCCTTCTTTGTGTTGGTGGTAGTGGTTTGGTTGTTTTCTTTCACGGGTCGATTGCTGGGTGATGTGGGTGGGGATAAGATACCCTATTGTTATGGATTCACTGGTTATGAATTTGAGGTCGTGTGGTTACTTGATTATATCACGAATTGGGGTGGGATCCTCTGTTGTTGAGAAGCCGTTGGCTCCTGGATCTTGGGTACATGGGGCTGTATCTTGGGGTTTTCTTTGGTTCTAGTACTTAGAGGGATCTCACTTATCCCTTTGTTGTTGTGACTTTACAGGAGAACCAGGTGTGAATGTTTAAGTTGATGTTTGACTGTACTCTTTCCTTGGATTGTGCTTATGCTTTCTAGTTGCCTAAGTAGGTGCAGAAACTTATTAAACATTATTACTAAACATGAAACAAGGATGGGACAAATGGGGTTTGGTTTGGTGTGAGTTGTGAATTGGTCATAGGTACTGATTGTGTTCTTTGGGTTGGATGAAGAAAAACCTAGACTTGGGAAAGTGGCGCAGGGTAACCAAACATTGATGTGCTATTACTATATATTACTTGACTTGCGTTATTTGGGGAGTGTTCCTTGGTGAGTCTTGGGTGGTTAGTTTCCTTGTTAGGTGCTTGGTTATCTCTTTTCCCACAGGGCATTAGTATGCCTCCCCACTTGTGCATGAGAGTCTTTGGTTTTCTCTACTGAGTATACTTGTATGCTCACCCTACGTATATACAACTGCTTTTAGGTTTCCAGGAGGACTTCATGGATCACACGGGACCATACTAGCTTGGACCTTTGGGGCAGTTGCTGTTGTTGTTTCCCTTTTTCTTGGTATTTTTCTTACCTTTGAAGTTTTGTGACTTGTATCTTTACCTTTGAACATGCATGTGGGAATGGTTTATTTTTTAGTTGTATTTTCACTTTCAGTTTTGGTGTTGTGGGATTTACTATCTTATCTCCCGATCCTATCAAAAGAAAAAGGGTAATGCCTTCCATTGAGTAGAGAAAAATTTCATATCTGAATATAAGAGAAGAAGAAAAGAGGATCCTAAACATAGTGAAGATATGATTTTTTTCTATGAGAAAAAGGAGGAGATATATACAAGGAAGTTTTAGTGATCATATTTAATTTTTTTAAAGGAAGAAGTACCAAGAGAAAAGTATTATAGTGCTATACTTGGTTTAAGAAGTAGACTATGTACAACTAGTTAATTTTAGTTTATAATTATCTTAAACTAGAGATGAGGAGTGATGCTACTATAATTTTTTAAATAAAAATATTTAATACTCATAGAAAGAGGGATCTCTCATTTGGTTTTGGAATAGGAGGACACAAGACACAACTCCCTATAATGATTTGATCTCATCTGGCTTGAATAAGAGGAGATAAGAAAATGAGGATCTTATCAGTGAATCTATTTGGATGGTGAAGATGCAAGGTGTCTCAGTGATCTATGATGAACATGAATATTCCATCATGTATATAAAATATTAAAATATAACCTCACATCTACAAACTGAACAAGCCCTCACCAAATTAGTGTATAAAGGAGAGGAAAAGGGAGTAACCCTAAAATTAGTAGTGTACCTTTACTAAAACTATTTTAATAACTGCTATGAGTAGTATTACTTTCTATTACACCGAAATCTTACCGACGTATGAACTTTGGATTTGGCCTTATTTAAGAAACAAGTAATACTCTCATGTCTAATGAATGATTCACATATTTGCTTTTAGGTTTGAGATTCAGTGAGTTTGTGTGAAAAAGAATCAATCAACCGATTGAAGATTATTTATGCTAACACAAGAATAAGATCCTAAAGGTAAAATCATTAATTGAGAAACACCCCAAGTCACCCCACTCATGTCATCTTAGACTAAAATATAAGTGTTCATATAATATATATGAAATATGATGAGTTAATTTTTCATGTATTATATATTTTAATAAATATGAAACATTTCATACAAACCTTGAAATAATTAAATATGAAGTTTTCATATTTACGATATAAATATAAAGTGTTTAAATTTATAATTTATATATAATGTCTATATTTTTATGATTTGAATAATAAATTGTTTATATTCATGTTTATATGAATTTTTTATATATTGTATGCTTAAATTATGAAAAGTTAACTAGTCTTATTTTAAATATAATATTTTTATTTATTTATTCAATTTCTTATTTAAATATTCTTGTATATGATTTTTTTCAACATGAATATTTATCTGAATTATTTAATCTATTTAAATTACTAATATTAAATATCATACCATAAATTTAAGAGGTTTTATGCTCTGTATAAAATTTAATTTAATTTATTTCAACTAGAATTAATGGTTTGTTTTTTATAATTAAAAAGTAGGGATCTTTTATAAAAATCCATACATATTTACAATTAACTTCACAATGTTATTTTAAATTACTTTTAAATATTATATATAGATAATGGAATTTTGGATTTTAATTTTAACCACCTTGTGATCTTGGGTTCTATTCTATAAAAGTAGGGGTGGATTAATTCTCACAATATATGTTCACTTGAGTATGATTTTTATTAAAAATCAGAAATTATATAATGAGTTATACATTAATGTCATTTAAACATGTTAATTTTGTTGATAAACATAAAATATACACATAAAATGATTAGAATCATGTATACATATTGGGAAATCATGCGATGAATATACAAGAAATGAATATAAAATTAAATTATTAGATAATTTAAAACTCCATCAAAATAAAAATAACTAGATTCCTTATAAAGAAAATATTTTTCTAGACCATGATCATCCAATATGGGTGGGATGATCAAAAGTTGAGTTACTATATATTATATTGTGTGTGTCACCTTGGACTTGGAAGGAAAGTACCTTTTCAATTTTAATGGTTTTTGGGTTGAGATTTGAAGTTTTTGGAGGGATTGGGAAGAATACAAAATCAAGTGCATGAACTCACAAACCATAAAAACTGTGTAAAGACACGAAATTTAGTAATCCAGAGCCAATGGTTACTTTATTACATTATAAATATATAAAAGGAATTTTATATTGAAGGATTTAATAGTTTAATATTATTTGTAAACTAGACACATACTTCAATCTCACATTATATTTTAAAACCTAAAATAAAAAATATAGTAAAAGTAAATATTATACATCCTTGAACTCATTCAAAGATTCCTTATTCACATCCCATGGAAAGAAAAAAAATAAGGGTGAGATAAAGTTCTCAGTAAGGGTTACATATAGTGAAATATATTATGAATAAATAAGGCATAATCAACATGGAAATGTAAAAAACTGAAAACACATGCTATTTAATCAGTAAATTGAGCATAAAATGAATCCATGGATAATGTCAATGTAGTAATCTCATGGATAATAATAACTAAATTCCCAATGAAGGAAATTATTAATATTGGACATCATGATTTAATAAATCATGATAGCTATACCATTAAAATACTTGTTCCAAGATATTTTAATTGATGGGTAGGTATACCCCAAAAACCCATTCATCAGAAATATATGTTTCTTTAATAAATCACATCCATTGGAAAACTAAATAAAATGGAAGTAAAATATTAAAATAATATTTCACTAAAGATATTTATTTGTAAAAAATTTAAAAATGTGTAGAAGAAGATAAATATCATAAAATGGTAATGATGATGGGGAAGTCTGTTAACGACATATACATTAAAAAACATTCCTTTTGAAATTTTATAAGGAAAGTTAAAAATGAACTTTTAAAAAACCAATATAATGATTCATCTCAAACATTTTAAAAATTCAAGTATAAACTTAAATTTCCTTAATAAACCATTTGAGTAAATAAAAGGTATTTTTAAAATAATTTTTAAAATTATGTACATAGAATAAAAATATACTTGATCAAAAAGAGAAATAAGAACAAATTTTATTTTAAAAATTTCTTTACTTGATTCAAGTTACAAAGAGAGGAAAAGTTTGAAGAAAAAATTTATACTCCTTAAATATATTGAAGACAATAAAATATATGGATTTTATAAAGGATGGATTATAAGGCTCCATCAATGAAGATTAAGGCAACCCCCAAAAGGATGATATTGTAAAATAAATCCTTACCTATTTTCTAACTTTTAAATTATAACCCCTTGGAAGAATAAAATTTAATTGAAAAATTAATCATCATGAATAAATTGGTATTCATGTTAAATATATCAAAGGTTTAGTATATACACCACATAAATATAAATAAGTTCATAATATAAAATATGTCTCAATGGGGTAAAAATTAAGATGAAATCCCCTACAATGATTGTATCATTAAAGCGAGAATTATTATATAAAGTGATTATGTGTGATAAATGTAAATCCAAAAAATGGAAATAAAACATAATATAATAAGAGTTCATTTCAAACATAATCATGTCATAATGTAGTCAATGAATTAGAAGTAAAATCCAATGAATGAAAATTGAGTTAAGAAACCTCTTACCTCAGGACCAAATCATCACATATATTATTTATCTTCTTGAATAATAAACATATGTTAATTTTTTTACTTTCTTAAGAAACTTTTTTAAAGTTTATTATTCCATTTATTTTATTTAATACCATTTGATATTTAATAACTTAATCAATTAAGTTCATGTCAGACGTTTTGACGACATTCAGTTCATATGTATAAAACTGACTTTGATAGTTTGGATATTGTAAAAGAAGTCATTTTTCCATCATATAAAGAATAATTATCATTAAATAATTATTTTTTTACATCAATTATATTTTTTAAACCACCATGAAGTATGGTTATGAAAAATGAACTACGTTATAATCATGGAGGCGGTAATCCATACACAAGCATGAGTAATGTTTCTATTTTTAAACGATCATGATGGAAATAACATAAGTATTATTTTATCTATATTTAATTATTATTAAATCATAAGTATCATATTATTTCTTTAAATACACTTATATATAACATTTATGTGATGTGGTTATGAAAAACGAATCACATCACTTTGTGGAGGTGGTAATCCACATGTTTGCACAAATGATGTTATCATTTTTAAATGAATGGAAATGTAATAAATTATATGATATATTATCATTATATAATTATAAATATTTCATGAATTATATATACATATATATATTAAATCCGTCATTAAAACCATCTATGAGTGGTAGTGTAAGATCCTGAACTTCATGGAGGTTCATCATTGTTTAAATTTTAGTTTCCATATCTTTTTTGGTTAATTTAGTGTTTCCCAATGGTATGAGGATACTTGGGGGTGTTTTGGGGGTTTAGGATACGAAATAAAGGAAGAACCGGGCCAACCAGTGTAAGACGCACGATTGGCACACAGTTAAGTAAATCGTGCAAGGTGGGAGGCCGAGCAGTGAAACTTTGGATAATGGCATATAGCACAATTTCTCAAACCGTGCAGCCTTCCCAGGTAACTATGAAAACCAACTTCCCTTAGATAGTTGCTTATAAATAGTTTGGAAAAATATACAGGTAAACTGTGCACCCCTTTAAAAGTTTAAAAATTTATGGGTTTTCCATCTTAATATTTTAAGATCCCACCTAATTTCCCCCCCATTTCTCATACCTCTAGCCCTAGTGGTGAACTAAAACCCTCTAGAGACTCCATGGATTGAACTCCCTCATTTCTAGGCCATTTATAGTACCATTGGTTGTAGATCGAAGCTCTGGGTAAGTCTAATCCTATCCCTTCTTCTATTTTCTAAACTAGTGTTTGTAGCTCGGAAAAACTTCTTTTGAAACTCTAAAAACCTATTTTTTTTATGGAATATAGGTTGAAACTTCAAATTATATTTAAATCCTGACCTAAGGATGTGATTAAGATGAATTCATCAACATATTCTAGGTAGGTGGTATATAAGTTGTATCCAATGGTCGTTGTGTTAATTTGTGCATGCTTGGTTGCATTCTTGGTTATCCCTTGTTGTGTTGCAGATGAATTTGGTGAGTTTTGGTGAAATGAGAACCTAAGTGGTGAATTGAACCTCTATTGATCCCTATGTGGTGTTTTGAGGGTGATTTGACCAATTTAGGGCCACTCATGTGGTGTGCCGATATTCCCGAACCTAGAATTTGGTAATGTTAAGTGTAGAGTTGACTTATGATAACATTGATCCCCTGAAGAACATGTTAATATGGTTTTTTGAGTTGAAAATGGAATAATGATAGATTTTCCAAGGATTGATGATGGATTGAGGGGTTTTTTAGAATGGCATGAAAATGGGTTAATTGGGTTAATTTATATTGTGTCAAATGGTTTATGAAATATGTTAGAAATTCCTAAGAGAGTTAGTGCATATTAAGCGCTAATTATGTTAAATTGGTAATGTATTATGAAATAAGGAAATTTGTTAAATGAGATTTCATAGGGAAAATTGATGAGTACATTAAACAGATTGTAATAAGGTAATTATTGAATATACTTAATGGGTTAGGGAATGAGAATGAAAATTTGGGCGAAGTGGGCAATGTAATGTAAGTGGTAAATGTGTTAATGGGAATTTGGGTTAAATGGGATAAGTAAAGTAAAAGATAAATGTGTTAATGGTTTATGGAAACATATTAATTCCCATGTTTTTTATCATTGATTGTTATTGATATGTGTTTATTGTGAATGGTTTGTGATATGTTATGTGGTTAATGGATTTATGAAAATAATGTGCACATGGCTTGGTAGTGTGGGGTATTGATTGAAGCTCTATGCCCATGGGCCAAGTTAGAACGAGGCTCTAAAATCCACCCCACAATACATGGGTTAGGGAAGGGGATGAATTTTTATTCCCATAATGATTTCATTCCACTCAGATTCAAGCTTTGAGGTAAGGATAATGTATTTGTTATGATGTGTTTATCCCTAGTGCGATAAGCACTTGAATTTTCCCCTTACATTTATTTTTTTAACTACTATAAAACCTTATGTAATTGATACAAATGACTAACCCATGTAATAAAAGATGAAAATATATCAAATAAGGAATATGGTACAAATGATGTAAATAGTAATAATGTTAGAAATGGTTAAAGTATGGATTTCCAAATATTGGCACCTGAGTTTTCCTTTTTCTTACTTATAATTTATTCAATACTTTCATACACCATCTATTTAGAGAGGATATTTTGTAGACACCCTTTTTGGTGACCTACTAAGTTGTACTCACACCATGTTCAGGATCCGTTGGGTACTCTATCAGATTTCATGGTTGTAGGTTAGGATAAGGGAAAAGGCCCTATGCTAGGGAGTTGAGTTGGGCATGGGATGTACATGGATGAAGTTCCAAACTTGGTGTTATGACCTATTTGGGGATTCTATTGTTTGTATTTATTTTTGGTTTTGTTCACTTGACACTATTAGCATGATATAACATATTTAATATTTGGTTATGCTTTATCCTGTTTGGGAAATGGTTGGTAATGCATGTTTTTATTTATTTGTTATTGATTCTGTTATTTATTATGGTTATCTATTATGGATTACCCTGATAAAGAGGGTATAGTCTCCTAATGTGTAACATTAGACCCTCATTGTTAGTTGAAAACCTTTGGAATATAGGGAAGTGTTCTTAAGGTTATTTTATGACTTAGATTAAGGCACTGTTTAGTGGTTTCTGGGACAGGGATGTTATAGGTTGTGATGAAAAAATAATTACATTAGTTTTAAAGGTGGTAGTCCTCCAAACACAAAAATGATGATTTAGTTTCCCAATTGATGGAGTAGGAGATGGATATAGGGAGTTACTTTAACATAAAAAAATAACAATATATGGTATATATTGATGTTATTATATCATCATGGTTGAATAATACTTGAAGAAGATGGGATAATAAATAAAATAAAAATGATCAGTTAAGAATGATACCTCTTCTTCAGACAACCTCTTTAGGTTTACATAAAAATCCTTTATAGGAAGGTTTTATAATCAAAGTAAGGACTATAGGAAGTGGTAAGTGAATTAAGGAAGTTATTTGGGTAGGGATTTTCTGAAAAAAAAAACATATTTTGAATTATGAATAAAAGAGGATAGGAGACACCCTTTTATAAGTGAGGGGAGGGAAAATTTAGGAATTTCTTAAAGTATTAAATTAATATATATTATTTATCATGGAAAAAGTCCCCAAAATTATATATTTAGAAGATAAAAAGGGGATGGGTCAAAAAAAATATTATTTAAAAAATTATAAACAAGTTTAGATTATGTTTTCACCCATATATTTTTGTTTTAAACCATGTTTAACATTTTTGAAAATTTCCTTTATAACAAGGTTTTTATTCTTTAGAGGTCAAGATAGTTACTATAAAAGGAAAATTGGCCAATAAATGGAACATGGTAGATATTTTGAAACATACCCCAATCATGACTCTGAATGAAATATTTTTAGGAATTTTAAATAATTTAATAAAATATTATTTATTATAAAATATCATTAATTTCATCTCTGGAACTATTCATTTACTTTGAAATTAATAACATAAAGATAGAAAATGAATTTTATTATAATCAATTAAAAATTCACTAACATGTTGTTTTTTGTAAATAATTCATGGAACACAATAATTAATTCAAATTATATTAATTTTAACAATTTTAAATAAATTATTTTATTTTTATATTAATTGACACTACTACAAAACTGGGTTTATCCAACTATTGTACTTTAACAATACTAGTTAAAAGTACTGTTAAAGGGGCCCCTTTATCAGCACTTGTAAAAAAGCGCGGATAAAGACCCACCATTTTATCAGTGCTAGAAAAATAGTGCTATTAAAGGGTATATTTCATAAAAAAATGTTTCATTTAAAATAATATATTAATATATAAATATATTCAGATTGATATAAATATAATATATATATATTTTAAATATGTTTTAGATAAGGCTAAATAGTCATTTACACTTAATATATAAGTTACTTAGTAAAAATTGATTAATTTTTTTTTATTAATTAATAATTTTCTAATTATAATCGAGTAATAGTCATTTAATAAAAATTTGAAGATAAAAAAATAAAAAAATAAATAAAATATCTAAAATAAGTTGAAAATGTAACTCGAACTTCGTACAACCATAAATTTTGAGATGGGTGTCTGTTTGGGATATACCATATATTAAATCGAAGCTTGGGAGAAGCTCTAATCCATAGTTATTGGGGGGAGCCTTGGTCACATTTTCAAGGCCAAAAAGGTGAAAAGGCCTCCAAAATTGAGTTTTTAGTTGGGGTACCCATATTTTTTGACACTCGATGAAATTTCAGCCTCATTTAAGGGGATTTCCCCTATTTTCTGTAGGGAATAAATTTATTCCTAAGGCTTACATTCATATTGATATTATGGTTTTAAAATTTTACAGTTGTTCACAATGTATTTTTTTTTATAATTAAATATATGCATATTTTCTTATATTTACTTATAATAAATCACTTGTATAAATATATATATCAACATATTTAAGTAAAAATGCATTTTTAAATATATAAAAGAAATATTTATTATTCATTTTATTTAAAGTAAAAAATTATTCATTTTATTTACCTTATAAAAATGAATTAATATGTATATATATATACCTATACAATCAATGTTTATATATAAACATGTGTGTGTCAATAATTAAAAAATATATATGTATATGTATATTCTAATATATGTAAATAAATACATATTCTAAAAATGTATTTAAAAAAATATATAATGTTTTTTTATATTATAAAAATATATATATAATGTTTATATATACATATATGTGTGTATTAATAAATAGATATATATTTATATTATATTCTTGTATATGTAAATGGATATAATATATAATATATTTAAATAAATATAAGTATATATATATACATATATATCACATAGACACACATATATTTTATAAATGTATTTAAATATAATTATATTAGTATATGAATATAAAAAATATACAAATAAACAAAAATGTCATTAAAGAGAAAAAAAACATGGTTTAGTGGTAAAGGCATTCTATCTTCAAAGTAGAGGTGGAGGATTCCAATCCAGGCATACGTAGGAGGGTAGAAATTTTCAAAACGCTGTTAAAGGGGTGGTGCTATGAAAAGTGCTGATAAAGGGGGGATGAAGCACTTCTAAAGGGGTCGTAGAAGCAATTATAAAGGGGGTAAGGATCATAATGGTTTGAAAAAAATATAATTTTACCCCCTTTAATAGTGATTTTTTAGCATTGATAAATGGATCCTTTATCAATGTTAAAAAAGTGTTGTCGAAGGCCCCCTTGAACATGGCTAAAAAAGTGCTATTACAGGGGTACTTTAGTAGTTATTTTTGTGAGTGATATTAAATCCTACCCTTTAATATAACTTTTGTAGAAAATGCTTTATTATTTCTATTGAAGTCCATTTACTAGCACTATTAAAACCTTTTTTTTGTAGTGGTGTGAATAAATACTGTATCGGTGTTACCTAAGCATTTAAGGTAATTATTTTATCCCTAAAAATTATATGTAAATTACCATGATAAAATAAAATAATTTAACTTTAAAATAATTATTTATAATTAATCATATGTTTTATTTTTTTCTGTCCCAAAATATTATAGAAATTAAAAGTAAGAAAGTGGAAATTTTGACTTTTCTTTACATAAAATAATATAAAGCTCAAAATCTTAGAAAAATGGAAAATAAGGTCATATTTTAGAATTATAGATGGTTATAGACAAAATAAAATCATAAAATATAATGAAATAAAGTTCTATGGTAAATTTTTAGTCCTTATCATATTATTTTTCAAGTCAATTACCTGATTTACCCTTACTGTGGTGATAATTATTTACTATAGTTACTATTTATAATGAATAAAAATAAAAGGGGCATATTTAAGAAATCTGGAACTCTTGATTAAAATATAGAATCTGTTTTTAAAGATTCAATTCACATAATTGGAAGAATTTAATTTAAAATTAAACTGACAAAGCATGATGAAAAGTGGGTTTTTAGGAGTATGCATTTTTCAAGGAAAATAAGATTTTACATTAACTCTAGGACTAGTAATATTCATTATATAAATTTAAATTCATATATATAGATATATAATATATAAATTTAATTTAAATAATTCATCATTAGGTGTTATTTTATTTAATTAAAATGTAAAAAGTATTCTGTACTAAAAAATAGTTTTCAAAAAAATGCATTTTAAGCTTAAAAATAGATTTATACCAAAATCATGAAAATTACTAAATAAAAATAAATAAATTATATTATTATAAATAAAAAATATCATGTCAGTTTAAGATCAATTATAAAATATAATCAGACTTTAAATTACTTTATTTAATAAAAACAATTAATGTTTTACAAAAATCGTTATTTTTCACTATTCATTGAAAAACCAATATTTTCAGAAAAATCCAAAACTTTCACCCAAATATAATTTTGATATGATGATTTTAAAAATTATACACTCTTTATAGAATATAATTACTATAATTTTTAGAAATTAATTATATTATCCACACACAAAAATTAATAAAAATCATTTTTGAAGAAAATATATTTTTGAAGCATAAAATGACTTTACTGAGAATTTTGTCATTTTTTTAAGAAAGAATGAGATATGGATTGGTCTCCAATCCTATACCTCCAAAATTTATTAAATAAAACAATAAATACAATTATAACATGAGGTGTAATGAGCTTATACTAGGAGAAACTAAAAGAAAAAAAACACTTTAATGCTAGTATGAGAAAATGATGGAAGGTGCACACTAACATCATGAGCTTGATCTTCATTTTTTCCAGTTTTATCAACAAACTTCAATTCATATTCAATAAATTAAAATATTCATAGTGAATTAATAAAGTATCCTTCAAGGGATCAAAGATCACAAAATATATTCCTAAATTAAGACATTCTAGTCATATAGAATGATGAAATATTCTCATGTGTAGAGAATTTAAAGATCAACATAAGGAGAAAAACTATCCGAAGAAGCATGAAAACTACCTATAAAGTCCTAAAAAGCACAAATAAAGCTTCACCAAGTGAACATAGACCTCTCAAAAGTAATTATTTTATCCTATGCAACTACTCCAATCAAGGGATCCATGCATAGAAAAGGTGGCCAATAGCTTGATCAAAACCCCAAGATAAATGAAATGCTAAAATCCTTGACATGATGATTTAATGATCAAGAAAAGAAACCTAAAACTATACCATTGATAGTTATAACTACATGAAATAAAACATGAAGAGTAGACAAAGCATCCACATAGCACATGGAACAAGAACCAGAAGAGGGCCAACAAGTCTAAGAAAACTGAAAAGGATTTCAGAAGAACATAGAAATCAGGGTCCTCTGAGTCTAAGTAGAAAAAATATCAAAAATATCAAGCAATAAAGGATTTTGAGAAGTTAAAAATTAACCCCCAATTTATTTATTTTAATTTTAAATCAGAGTTTCTTTTACATTCTTCCAAAATCTTAATGAACATATGTTTTCTGATTTCAAGGTATTTCTCAGTGGTGATATCACCATCACGGAACTTATGGAATGTAATATTATCTTGTTCATCCATCCATGCATTAGATTCTTCCCCCACTGACTCATAAATCAAATAATCATATGTGTATATAGGATTCTTTTTTTCCTTCATCTTCTTCATAATCTAATCCAGAGGTTACAATTAGGTAATCAACCACAATTGGAAGTATTGGGGGGTTCAGTGTTTTTATTCTTAGAGGCATTTAAAGATATTGTAACAACAGATATTTCTATCCAGGATTAATCTATATGCTTATTTGTTTTTTTATGATTTGGGGTAAAGTATCCATCAAAATCCACCATTGGATTTTCCCTTCCAGGCACTTGATTTTAAGTAGGCTTCCTCAATTTGATTGAATTGATCATCAACCTTTAGTGAAGATTCACTAGAGTCAGAGAGGTCACCCTGATCCTTATTTTGTGTATCATGAGTTCCAAAGTGTTTCTACTATTCCTCCATGAGGGAGGAAGAAATATCAGTAGAGATAGAAATTCACTAAGTTTCAATTGAATGGATTGTATCTTAAAGGGACTGGTTATTGTTTACCATAAGTTCCTTATTTACCTCGATCTTAATCCCTTCACTGAAAATTGTGTAATTTTTAATAATAATTAATAAATAAATTTGTGTTTATTAGGAACAATATATATATTTCATAATTAAATTAACCCTATTTATACCTTCTAATTCAATGACAAGGTTATAATAATCATATTTAAATAATATATTTCATGGGTCATTTAAGATCAGTGTTTCATGTCATATACTCTATCAAACATAATATTTTTCTTTTTAAAATATCACAGTGTTAAAAAATTATCATGAATGAAATATTTTTGGATAGAGAGGAATATATGAACAATTTCATATTAATAGATAATGTGCAACGAGACTATACATTATAGATTCTCTTAGATAGATAGGAATGAACGATCGAGTGAATGGTCCCGAGGATTCTATATTTTTTTGTGTGTTAGAATTTTGACTTTTTAAAAATCTTAATTATCCTCTCATAACCCCCATTCACAACATATTATGACTTTATACAGCTCTAGGATTCATTAAGAGTGATTTTGGGACTTCATCACTAATAAACAATATGAGTCACTCAAAGACTAATTATATCAAAACTAGGTTGAAGGTTAGATATCCCCAATTTGTTTGGTTATTGGATATTTCTACTTTTCTATATTTATCTTAATATAATATTAGATTTTGATTTATATAACTGTATATCCTAAATCATGAATGAAATTATAATGATATTTTTTCTTAATAAATGATTTCATTTGTTCAGATCATGATTATTGACTTCAAATCAAGGGTTTTATAGATATCCGAGTAATCATTATCTAAGATTAGTGGCTCTAATTTATTACTAGGTGGATTATGATTCCATATTTTTTGGTTTATATGATATCAAATTACTTTTTAGATGTGAATATTTATCATACAATTTTTATGTAATTTATTTTTTAAAAATTGAAGCTTTAAAAATTTGGGGAAAACATGGATTTTGGAAAAACAATGGGATTTTGTTTAAATTATAAATTATAGAAAAACATGGGTTTTGTATCTTAATTTTTTTTAATTTAAGATAATATTTTTTAAGGAATTATTTTATAAAAATACATTCATGGAAAAAAATATTTTGGTGATTAAATGATTTTTTGTATAAGTAATGACTATAATGTGTCAAGAATAAACAAAAGGGACATGTAATTATATTATATGATAAGTTTCCTTATGTCTTACATATGAGGAAGGGTGATAGTTTTGAGAAATAATCATGTGGTTAACTATCCAAAATGAGTGTATGCTATGAAATATACATGTATTTATGGTATATATTTAATATTTCACATTCCTCATGAATTGTTTATCACTAACAATGGATTTTATGATTAAGGTGAACAAGGTTTGTGTAACTAGGTTTTGGAAAATCCTTGGAGTGAGTTATTTTCATGTGTTGACATGAATTTATCTAGATTCATTTGGTAAACTATTTTTAAAAAAAATATTGAATTATTTTCAATGAATTTGATTTCATGGTTAGGAATATATCTTTTATAGAAAGATATGGGTGTTATTTGGGGAAATTTTACTAGGAATTAATGTACTAACCCCACCTAAACATCTCAGTGTATGTGTATATGTATTTCTTCATGATTATAGAAATTTAAATGCTTTGATATTCATTTGTGATAGATCTTAAGAGATTTGTTCACAGTGGACATGGTGGTGTAAAAAAATATATTATTAGAGGTGGTGGAATATTGATAGTGTATAAGAGTTGTTATTTTTGTCAGAGGAGACATGATGAACATGTTCTATTTATTTTCATTTCACTATATTCGGATTTATAATTATATTTAAACGATTTATTTGAGATCCTTGATTTTCAATTTTAAATAAAAATTTAATTTATATTTCTTATAGTTGGATTCCTTATTGTGAGGGAAAATATTTCCCCAAATCATTATGTGTTATCCATCGAAACTTGTTTTTAGCCTTTCACAATTGTGAAATGTACTTGAGGCTATTTAAAAATCTAGTTCAGGTCCCCAAGGACTAGGTATTCAGGTCAGTAATTACAAAATTCAATCAGAGCATGATTATAAAGGTTGAATCTTGGTAAATCAAGTAGGTGTGGAGATTGGGATGGTTAAAACTTCATAGAACCCATAATAAGTCATGAATAACATATTTATAGATATATTTGTGTTTCTATGAAGTTTAGGTAAAAAGGGTTATATGTAGAATCCTAGAAGGACATTGGTTTTTTGTGCCCGGTATGTGTGTACACCCATTATGGTTTGGGATGAGCATTATAATCATGCATCATGGTAGAAATGCATAGATATCACATAAATATATATTTGATTTTGAAAAATATTTTAATTCTTAGTATTGGTTTTGAAAGTTATTTTAAAGTGTTTGAAAGTGTTATTAAAGTGTTTGAAAATTATTTGGTTTTTAAAATAATTTGGTTGAAATTAAATGTGGATTCTTGTGTGAAAATTGATTGTGGAAATAATGATTATCCAAAGGGTGAATAAATACACGTAGATATAGAATCAAATTCACACATTTGAGTTTGAAAACCTTTTGATATAGGTATATGAAACTTCTATATAGAACCTTATTTTTTTAGATTTATGGTGTTATAGAAATTCCCCATTGTAGATTGCCTATTTATGAAGATAGATCTTGGATCACAAAAAGTATCCTCAAACTCTTTATTTCATTGTTCTAAGAAATTTGTGTTATTTGAAAGGGAGTATATCCAAAGTGAAATAATAAAAGATATCGATCCTGATAACTATAATGTCATAATCCTAATTTCCTTTAGCATGATGGAAGATTAAAAAAAGTTAAGGACTAACTGGAGAGGATCAATCATATCTTCTATTTACATTATATTCCTTAGATGTTGAAGGTTGAGTTCTATACTTACATTATCAAGGTAGTAGCTCATAAGCGTTGGGAGATAGTCATGGAAGAAAAGAATCATAAGGATCTAACATAGATTAGATTATATAATAGGTTTAGTTAGTGGTTTTATCCACAGATATTGAAGTTGATGAAGTATTAGGAGTTCCTAGATCTCGAGTAGAGAAACATGAAGATGCATGAGTATGTTTATCATTTTATGGATTAGTTTTATTTTTCACTAGAGTTAGTCACCTATGAAAATATCAAGGCATAAAGGCTTGATATGATGCTTCAATATAATATTTAGATGAGGTCAACTTTTCTTGACTTACCAACTTATGTGATGGTGTTAAACAAGTAAACTATGGAATAAGTGGATATGAAGGATATTAAATGTTTTGGTACTTTTATTCACTAACTTAAGTGATATAGGTTGAAGAGGAATCATGGTGACACCAAATAGGTATGTTTTCATAAGAGATTATTGAGATCAATATCATCTCAGGTCTAGAGACATAAGTTCCCAAATTTGGATGGATCAATGCGATGGGGAGGGGATGATCAATGAAACCCTTTTATTTTTATGAGTAATTACCTTTTAACCCAAAATTTTGAACCTATTAAAGTTCTTGATCCACTCATTATTATCTCACAGATGCACCTCATGTGTTGTAATATTAAAATAGAGGGAATCACATAGTGTTTACAAGGTTTGACATAAAACTATAGTCATTTACATATTACTAGACACCATAACATGAATTACCTACTATAGATATAAATGGTTAAAATTGGTTAGAAACTGCTATTAAAATTATTTAGAAATTGGTTATACAACCCAATTATGCTCCTTTTGTGATAGGTTAGATACCCCAATCATAAGACTCTAATGATTGGTTTGACACCCCAGTGAAAAGATCCTTTTTTAGATTTAATCTAGTAATAAACACATCTTCTTCTTAATATGATCTTCCTCTATAAGAAATTGGATCACCTTCACTTGTGTACTTATCTTCATGATTATCAGTATCATGAATAGGACTATCGGTCTTGAAACTCACAATAGATCAAATGTGATCGGTGTAATATATTTCTCCTTGAAATACTCAGTTATAATTAGTATCCATATTTTCAAACCCTCCTAGATTTAACTCTTATTTATATTAGATAATATATATTATCAGACTCATATAATTCTTATAATATTCTCAAGGCTTATAATAATCTTTTTTACTTTTCACTTGTATAAATATATATACAGAAATATCATGTATATAATTAATTATCATAATTTTTTGGAGGTGTTTTTCCTCAATTTTAATTTGGTCAATGAACCCAAAATATTTACTCATTAATTATGGATATTAATTCATGTGTAACATCCCTTAATTTCTCCTAATAAAATGATGTATGAACCATAATACAGTTATTGTGATATTCTTCATTGAAATATCAATATAGATGCATCATCAAAATTAAATACTCAAAAGGCCTATGTCTTTCCCTTTCTCCACATGGTTAATTAATAACCAACATCATGCATGGATTTCATGTATCATAACTTTACCCAGCCTGATTTTATCTTCTACAATATCATGTTCCTTTTAATTTTTTATGAAATCTTCTCTCATATTCATTTAATTCTATAGAATAAACTCCATATCACATTAATTTTCCCCCCATCACAATTAACTTTTATATAGAATGCATTATGAAATATGGTATTATTAAGTGAAACTAGTACATATATTCATCTCAATCACAATATTCATTTATGGTTTTGCATGGAAGTCAAGAATGTGTGATACATGCATCAATTTACCCTTGGTATGAATTATGAATTCATTGATTCCTTGTTTCTTCACTTAATTTGATTTATATGCATCTGAAGAGAAGAGACATGCATGTGAAATATTATCACACTCACACTTTTTTACCATCCTTTGTTTATCTTAGTGAAGATTTATCTCCCCCTATAATTACACATGGTATTATGTACACATGATTATCACATGTGTATATTTGTATTTCAAACTCATCTTGATGGAAGATGTATCGAATTTCATGGCTAATGAACGAATTAAGATAAACCTGAAAATGATTCCATTTTTATTATAAAATGATTTATAAACATTCAAGTGAAACTACATGTATGTATTGGTAGTTCAATATCACCTATGTGAAAATAAAACTTCATCATTGGAGAAAACCACAACTTCAAGATTCTACAAGTCATGTATGGAAGTATGTATCATATGCATGAAACACTGAATCCCCTTAATGAATGTATATAAAATTAGAACTCATATATTTTTCACAATTGTAGGTGTAATATCCTAGAATAAATGAATTATATTCTGGTATTTTTTTAAATTATTAAATTACGATTTTATGAAATTTACATTTTTCATATCATATGTTATAATATTGAAAAGAAAAAAGACTTGATAAAAAATTAATACAAATTTTATAGACATGATTTTGTTTTAAAGTAATATTGTATTATAAATATATTTACTTGATTAATTTTTCTTCAAAAATAAATATTTTATTAGAAAAAATATATATTTTTAAAAAAACTGAAATATGTTTTGATATAATAAAATGTTTCAAAAAAAGTGACTTTGGTTAATATTTTTATGATATTTTAATTTTAAAGTTAAAGATAACTTATATTTTAAAATAATTAAATTTATATAAGTTAATAATAATAATAATATATATTATGTTTTCAATAAATATAAAATAATATATTTGTTTATAAAAAAATTTATTTTGTCAATCTCTTTGAATTATGAATATTATTATTATGATAAATTATTATTTAAAATATGGATTATGTTTTTTTAAATTGAATTAATATTATAATTATGAAAATAATAATTTCAAATCTGGTTTATATTTTGAATTGTTTTTTTTAAAAAAAACCAAAATTATAATGAGAATAATAAATAATAAACAATTAAAAAAATGAAAATGAGGAGGGGGGAGCATCGATAGTGTGAATTGAGGGTTTCATTTCTGAAACCTTGAGGTGTCCAGGTAGGTAGAATGACAATATGAAGGTCGATCGAAGCTGAGCGCATTGGGGTCGATCCCCCTTGGGGGTTTCGACCAAGGTGAACTAAGTGCCGACAAAGAGTCTGAGTGGTGATGATTGTTGGCAAGGGATTTTAAAGATCCGAATGGCATTAATGTGGTTCATATTCTATTAGGGTTAGGAGTGGTGTGTTCTTATCCTACCTTTTTGAGGTAGGTCATTGTCTTGGTTTCTAGGTTTTGAATCTTAAAATCGTTTTAGGTATGGTAGAATTTTGTCCTATTTATTCGATTTTTCTTCAACCCCAACCATTTTTATAGATTATGTATCAATTATCTATTTATCTTTTTGTGGTCCATGTTTTGTATTTTGGTTTGCTTTTATAATTTGAAAATATGGAAAACTTTTTTTCTCTATTGTTGGTTCAACTATCCTAATTAACTACATTTTATATTGAATCATTCATCTGTTTGTGTTGTTTTTCCTTATCTAGATCAGTTTGTTATACCATATGTATAGATATATAAAATATATATTCTATTATGTTGTATTTATCATTAATCATATTGCTTGGAAAGATTGTATTTGGTTCACCAACTATTTTTTATGGCTGTTTAAACAATAAAGAAAATGGCTATAAAAATCCTTGCACCAACATGCAAGTATAAATTGGAAGACCAATTAATAGTTCAAAAAGCATGAAGAAGGTCTGAAGCAGAGTCTTCTAGTTTTTCTTTTGAAAAATCAAGTAAGGGAGATTATATACTATATTTTTAGTGTTCATATTTTAACTATAAATAATTATTTTCAATTTTTAATTTAAGTTTGTGTAAGGGTAATTGTATAGTTTTACTTACCAAATTATGTTTTTGTTTTTATTTGTCAATTTATGTTTTTGTTATTGTTTTATATGAGATTAATTTATTGATAAAATTAATTTATTTCAAAAATATATGTACATACATATATATATGTATGTATGTATCTATATAATTTTATATTTTTTACAAAAATTATAAGGTTAAGGATATCTTTCAATTATTTATTTTGTTCTCAATTCTTAATAATGAAAGTAAATTGTTTCAGCATTCTATATTTTTTTTGAGTTTAAAATTTATACCTATTATATTATTTAAATTTTCAAATTGTGTGAGAATACATACATATATATATATATACTTGTATAATCTTCAGGTTTATAACTTTTTTTAAATAAAATTATGATCAACCAAGTTTTATAAGAAGTTAATAACACCATTATTTTAGCATGTCATATACATGTCATATGCAAATCATGATTATGGAAATATATCGATGATTTTTCATGACACTTAATACATTAATATATGCACACACACACAAATATATGAATATACATATATTCACAAACATTGAATAAATTTTACATTTATTGGAACTATCTCCAAAATGGATATTTATGGAATTATGAATGAAATTTTAAGTACATGAATGATAATTAATCATCCATGAAATTATGAAAAGTTTATGTATCAGTATATTTGGTTGTGAAAATTATAATAAGTGATTTTCAAACAAGTTTTGTGTTTATACATTTATATATAAATACAAGTGTATGCGTTTTTTTAATATTTTTAATGTTTTAAAATAAAAAACTCCAGAGGAAAAAGTATATATATAAGTAAGGCAATCTGAAAAGGGTTTTATGAAAATCAACACATGAACATGGTAAACATGATAGAGAGTGGGGAGTGAATCTATCCCTTAGGAAAGTGGGTAGGCCCAGATAGTCTTCCATGTATCCACTTGCCTCATGTGTTTTTTTTCAAGATCTTGCTTAATATTTTTCAAAAGAATGACTAGAATATGTTTAAAGTAATTTTTGAATGTAAATATTAGCAAAAGTGATATAATATTTTTGAAAGTTTATGTAATTTCAAATAATGTTTTCAAAAGGATAATTATAAATTTATATTCAAAATTATTTTTAAAAGAATGTTTTAAAACGATTTATCAAAGATCTAAAAACCCCTTACTGGGCATATTTAATGCTCACCCTATGTTTTAAAATTATTTTGAGAGGTCACCTTGAAGTTCTAAGTTGGGAAGATTCCGTAAAGTGTTAATGCATGCAAATTATATTATATGTGTGTTTATCCTTTTACTTTTGTAAAGATCTAATAAAAATGTAAGGTTTTTCTATTATCTAAAAACCTAGTCCAGTAAAGGTCCTTGATTGTGTATTGTGTTGTGTAATTATTCAGATTTTTTTTATTAAAAAAAATTACACAGTATGTTTCAGCACCGAATCTGAAAGAGTGAGATTGGGTCATTATAATTGGTATTAGAGGAACGATCTAGACAAATTTGGATATTAGATGTTGCGATAAAGTCTAGAAGTTTAACAGTCATAGTTTTCTTAATTTAGAATATAGAAATTCAGAATTATCTAGAGTTCGATGAATGAATTGTGAGGATGCAATTTTTTTTAGGGGAGAATAATGTAACACCCTTGAATAAATGAATTATATTCTTGTATTTTTTTTTAAAATTATTAAATTTCGATTTTATGAAATTTACATTTTTATATCATCTGTTATAATATTTTCAAGAAATAATACTTGATAATAAATTAATACAGATTTTATAGACATGATTTTATTTTAAAATAATTTTGTATTATAAAAATATTTATTTGATTAATTTTTATTAAAAAACCAATTTTTTATTAAAAAAATATATTTTTTGAAAACAATTGAAATATGTTTTTATATAATAAAACGTTTAAAAAAAAGTTTCTTTGGTTAATATTTTTACGATATTTTATTTTGAAACTTTAACATGACTTATATTTTTAAATAATTATATTTATATAAGTTAATAATAATAATATTATAAATTATGTTTTCAATAAAAATAATATAATTTATTTGTTTATAAAAAATTTATTTTGTTAATCAATTTGAATTATGAGTATAATTATTATAAGAAATTATTATTTAAAATATGTATTATTTTTTGTTTTAAACAAAATTAATATTATAATTATAAAAATAATTATTTCAAATATGGTTTATATTTTTAATTACTTTTTTAAAAATAAAAACCAAAATGATAATGAGAATAAAAAAATAAACAATAAAAAAAATGAAAATGAGGCAATGGGGTTAATTAGTGTGAATCAAGGGTTTCATTTCTAAAACCGAGAGGTGTTGTGTGAGGTCGACTAGTAGAAGGGAGTCCAATTGAAGCCGAGTGTGTTGGGGTCGATTCACCATGGGGTTTTCAACCAAGGTGAACTAAGTGCCGATGAGGAGTTTGAGCGGGCGGCGACTACTAGCGTGGGATTTTTAACATCCAAACAAAGTCAATGTGGTTTGTACCCTGTTAAGGTTTAGAGTGGTCTAATTTTCATATATCTTTTTGAGGTAGATATTTGTCTTTGTTTCTAGGTTTTAAATCTTAGAATCATTTTAGGTATGGTGGAATTTTGTCCTGTTTATTTTTTTTTCAACCCCAATCGTTTTCAGAGACTATGTATAAATAACCTATTTATCTCTTTATGTTCCATGATTTTTATTCTGATTTTCTTTTAGAATTTTAATATATGGAAATTTGGTTTGGTCTGCAGTTGGTTTAGTTGTCCCTATTAACTGCATTTTATATTTAATCTTTCTACTTTTTGTGTTTTTTCCTTCTTTAGATTATTATGTTATACCAAATGTATGGATAAATAAAATATATATTATTTTTTGTTATCTTCATCATCAATCATATTGATGGGAAGGATTTCCTCTTTTCCTCCAACTATTTTTATGGCTATTTAAATATCAAAGAGAAGGGATATAAAAATCCGTGTACCAATGTGAAAGTATAAATTGGAAAACCAATTTACAGTTCAGAAAGCATGAAGAAGGTCCGAAGCAGAGACTTCTATTTTTCTGAAAAAATATCAAATAATAAAGATTATATACTATTTTTTTAGTGTTCAAATTCTAAATATAAAGAATCATTGAAAAATTTTAATTTAAGTTTGTGTAAGAGGAATTTTATAGTTTTAATTACCAAATTTGCTTATGTTTTTATTTATTAATTTATATATTTTTGTTATTGTTTTATATGAGTTTAATTTATTGATCAAATTAAGTTATTTCACAAAGATACACACAAACACACATAAATAAACACACACACACACACACACACACATATATATATATATAATTTTCTATTTTTTAGAAATTATAAGGTTAATGATTTATTTTAGTTATTTATTTTGTTCTTAATTCTCAGATAATGAAAGTAAATTGTTTCATCATTCTATATATTTTTTGAGTTTAAAATTTATACTTATTATATAATTTCAATTTTCAAATTGTGATAGAATACACACACACACACACACATGTATGTATTTGTATAATCTTCATGTTTATAAATTTTTTTAAATAAAATTATGATCAACCAAGTTTTATTAGAAGTTAAGAACATCATAATTTTATCATTTCATATACATGTCATAAACAAATCATGATTATGGCCATATATTGATGATTTTTCATGACACTTCATACATTAATATATGCGTAAATATATGCATAAAAATTGAATAAATTTTACATTTATTGGAACTACCTCCAAAATGGATATTTATATAATTAAGAATGAAATTTTAAGTACATGAATGATAATTAATCCTCCATAAAATTATGCAAAGTTTATGTATCAAGATATTTTATTACGCAAAGTCTAATAAGTGATTTTAAAAGAAGGTTTATATCTATAAATTTATATATAAATACAAGTGTATGTGTTTTTTTAATGTTTATTTATTTTTTAAAATAAAAAATTTTCAGTGGAAAATGTATATATATTAGTAAGGAAAGATGAAAATTATTTTATAAAAATCACAAATTGAACATGGTAAACATGATAGGGAGTTGGGATTGAATCCATCCCTCATGAAAGTGGGTAGGACCGAAAGTGATTTCTTGTATCCAGTGGCCTCATGTTTTTTTTCAAGATCTCGCTTAATATTTTTCAAAAAAATCACTAGAATATGTTTAAAGTAATTTTCAAATGTAAATATTCTCAAAATTGATATAGTATTTTTGAAAGTGTAAGTAATTTCAAATAATATTTTCAAAAGGATATTTCTAAATGTATTTTAAAAAGTATTTCCAAAATAATGTTTTAAAAGGATTTATCAAAGATTTGAAAACCCCTTACTTGGAATATTTAATGATCACCCTATGTTTTAAAATTATTTTCACAGGTCCCCTTTAAATTTTGTGTTGGGAAGCTTTGGTAAAGGGTTAATGCACATAATATATATTAGATGTGTGTTTATCCTTTACTGTTGTAAATCTGTAATAAAAATGTAAGGTTTTTCTATGCTCCAGAACCTAGACCAGTAAAGGTCCTCGATTGTGTATTGTATTACGAAATTATTAATTTTATTTATTAAAAAAAATTATACAGTATGTTTGAGCACTGAATATAGAAGCACGAGCTCGAGTTGTTATATTAGGTATCATGATTAAGTCATGAAAAATATAGAACATGTAAAGCTCGATCCATAAATTCATGTAAGGTTAGTACTTATTGGACGCAACTCAATACTTCATGAAAGACATTTGAATTCATCACTCATAGAGGCTTGAAGGAAGGTCTATTAAAACCTCATAAAAAATATATGTGATACTAATCTCATGGAAGATACATGCTCATTGATAGTACTCTATTCACGAAATATCTATATTGTAGCCTCATCAAACATAGAATAAATATTATATTCATGCTTAAGATCATTATTTTCATGCATGGTTGATCAATATCATTCCACATGGTAGATCATCTATTTGTGAACATATAGTAGATTCATCAATGATTATGTTTGATACATCTACCATGTATAAACTTAATGCACAAAACTCTGGATAGCTAAAGAAAGGAGATTATGATGTTTAAGCTTCCCATTCAGTGTCACATTATATATATCATTTTAATAATGGAGGAAAAATATCTGTATATAAAACTATCCCTCATTAGATAGATCTTTCATCATGAAATGTTTATTATATATAGGTGCTTTTCCATCCATCTAGTTGTGAGTATCTGAGTTCACTCTAGGAACCCTCTCCTTTACCACCATGCCACCCCACACAGAGCTTCTCTTCCACTTCTGTGTGTTCCATTTTTACATTATATTCCTATATGTGCAGATTCTATACTTGTATTATGCACCTCCATGCCAACTTGAGATAACCATGAAGGATGCCTCCCACATTGTTGATAAAAACTCCCACATATATGGTTAAGTTGGTGAATTAGCTTGTTTGAGGTTGTCCTAATTTTTACTAAACTATTAAAAAAAGAGTTAAGTAAATTATTTATAAAATAAAATTCCATATCCTCATCTTAAATTACTTCATGCAAGAATAAAATATTTTTTCATGTAATTTAGATCATATTTATCAATATTCATCCAATCTTGATGATACTTCTTTCATACATATCATAGGATCATTTCTTCATGATGTAAACATATTTACATTTCCAAATAATTATTACCACATGTCTTTAATAATTGAAGAGTAGTACTCCAATCATCATATATCTAAGTATATTTCCCAATAATGAAATTCAATTATATTTTATGAATCCATAACAATTCTCTAAGTATCATTATATCATATCCACTCACCAAACAAAGATTTAATCATTAACCACAAGTGAAACACTTATTTGGGATAAAAAATATCCTCCTTTGTATTTTTTTTCAATATCACCTCATATCATATAATTAAATATGTAGGATTATTTATTTCTCCCCATTATTTACAAAAAAATGTATTCCCAATACACATGATATGACTAACTATGCAATAAATATTTCTATACTAAGAACCTACCTACCACCATGGCCTATCCATGCAGGCTGACTCCCACATGGTTAAGCACAACTCTAAGACATGTGGTTGAACTTTCTAGTTGTCTTAATTAGGGATGAACAGATTTTTACTAAACTATTACAAAAATAGTCAAGTAAATTCTTCACTAAATCCAATTTCAAATCTCTTCTTAAATCCCTTCACACAAAAATAAAATAGTTTTTAATGTCCTTCAGATCACATTTCTCAATATTCATCCAATATTGACGATACTTCATTCACACATGTCATAAGATAGTTTAATCATGATGTAAAAATAGTTCCATATCTAAATACTTATTATCACATGTCATTAATAATCAAATAATAGTACTCTAGTCATTAGATATCTCAGGACAATCACTCAATCATGAAATCCAATGTAATTTTTTGAATCTATAATAATTATCTAAGTATCATCACCTCATATCCACTCATCAAAACATATTGAATCATTGATAATAAATGAAATAGTTACTTGGGATCAATTTTAAACTCCTAACCCTAACTATTATCTTAGAAAGAGTTGAGGTGCCACTAACCATAGATGACATCCCCAAGACACTAAAGGATGATAATAAATTTCAAGGGATTACATAAACATTAGGGGACAATCTTACCTTTTTAAACAACACCAATTTTAAAGGAAAAAAAAGAAAAAAACCAACTATATGATACATGTGAAATAAACCATATAAATCAATAAAATAATATTAAAAGACAAATATTAGAGTAACATTTTAAAAATTTAATTAAGAATAATAAAACTAAAAAGAAATAAAGACTCTGGAATCATGATGGAACCACCCTAGAACATGAAACTGATCACTCCAATCCTTTTCTCCACTTTCTATGACAAAAACATCAAGGATCCCATCTAGAGAATTAATAAACCTAACCATTTATCATGTTATAAATAATAGCTTCTTCATACTCACCAAAGTTTATATGTAGGGGGTGAGTAATAATATGCAATAGGACACCCTAATATAATTTTACCACATGAAACTAAGACAAAAAATAGACCAGCTCATAGGATTATAGAATATATAGGAATAATATTAATAATAAATACATAGTTTTTACAATATTCAATGAAGAATATGAACAACATTCCTATAACTAGTTTAACCAAAGATGGATTTTAATTTAAAAAATGTAAGCAATTAATTAATTTAATTTTTGAATAATCAACCATGTTATATATCACACACACATTCCCATGCATGCTGTATGACATCCTTATACTCATGAGTGGTGATACATCTTCCACCAAGTATTTACTTGGGGGAAATCATGCCTCTGCCTTTTCAATCAACACCGAGCACACAATAAATTTAGATATGTTCTCATACAATTAAAACAATTAACACACACCAACCATGTTATTCCATGTTATCACATCCATAACCTATTTCATGATTTTTTTTAAAATTTAATCAAACATGTTTTGGTCGACCCCCAAAACCTAATTATTCCAAGAACACATGTCAAACTATCTTACTTTGATAAAACCCATTTAAAGAATTTATCAAACATGTCATGAGAAACACCCAAAACCCATTTTTCAAGAAAAAAACTATAATAGAGAATCTAATAGAGTTTTATAGTGTAAATTTATTCAAAAAAATAGGAGATTTTTTTTAAGAAACCTAAGATCCTTTGATTTCCAGTAAAAGAGGAAAGAGTGAAAAACTACCTACTTCAAATACATTCAACATAATAAAAATATTGTGAATATATAGATATAATATCTTCCTTCAATTAATCTTTGATTCCCAAGGTATAACACTTATGATTCATTGGATATGAGTCCTAGAAGTTAATGACCACTAAAAATAACCTAAAAAAACCCTAGGAGTCAATAAGAAGATAAATGAGATAATGAGAACCATAAGAAGTGATGAAATTATAAAATAGGTTGGACCCAACCTAATTCATGGAATGAATGGTAAATTCAAATCGTGAATCTTTGAGTTGTCACATATATCAAAATTTTCATCACCTCAACTTAAAATACTAAAAACCAATTCAAGTCATGAATGGAATCTCATTCCATAAACAAATCTTCCTAGAAAATCATTCACACCATAAATGAATCTCACAAAGTTTGACCGAAACCATTCATGTCATGAATAACTATTAATGAAATGAAATATTTACAATATCAAGATTTTAGTTTCCATTATATTTATTCATCTAAACTCTTCCAAAAATCTATCCCAACCACTCTAAACATGAAATATAAATTACAAAACAACAACCTACCTCAAACTGAGGGTGCTACATCAATAATACCCTAATTTTTATTTTGTTTTCAATATATACTAACATCAAATAATTCAATATGTGGTACTATTTAATTCTCTACCTTATTGAAAATAAAAAGAAAAAGGATAATGTGGGGGACTTCTCATTTCACTGTGATTTTCAAAAACTATCAAAATTATCCCTTTCAATATCACTACTTGAGCCATTATAAAGAGAGGGATGAAATCACATGTTTTCTTAGAAAATATCCTATATTTATCCTCTTTTAAGTATACATAGGCTAATACAATGTATAAATAAATATATAAATAATCAAGTTTGTTTATGATTTCGATAAGCTCATATATATGTGATACCATTTTCAAAATTTATCAATTTAATGTTTGTTGAAATTAGAAATATACATCCTAAACATACTTCAAAAATATCATTAGAAAATTCAGGTGAAATATAAATAAATACACCTTTTGAACATAATTTTAATTAATAAACACCCCCCTTAATAATAATGTTTGATACATTAAAAACAAGGGTTTTAAGTGTGATTGAGTACCCCATTCATCTAGTTTTGAATTATCTACAGAATTTCCAAATTCACTATAATTCAACATAATGATATATTATCGTCAAGAATAATCCCCCTCAAGGAATTTGATACTCTTTTTCATTTCATGGTAGTCAGTATAATCCTTGAAAGAAAATATATTCTTGTTTTCTAATAGTGACAGCCTAAAAAATTTCAATCAATTACCTATATTTTAGTTCTAAAAAAAACTTTGAATAAGGAGGGTCCTTTTGTAATCTTATAAGTATCACTAAGGATGATAATTTCTTAACAACCTAACCTTATATATTCCTCTATTATCATGAATTTTATTTTGTCTTTCTTTCACTGATATATGATGTGGATCAGTTTCCATAACTTTAGGAGTTAAGAAAACCTCATTGTATTGTTCCCAGTTTATCCTTCTCATTCTTTCTTCTTAGGCTGGTAGGATATTTATATAGTTATTTAAACCATACCAAAATTTCTCTCATATTTCACACTTCTTTTGGATATTTAAGTTTCCTCTTATGGATGATTCTTCATGTAATTTCACCTTATCTTTTGAAGCCACTTTCTTTAATTTAGCTTCAATAATCATAATCTTCTTGGCCATTTCCAGTTGATCTGTCCGGATTATCAAGAAATGTTTTTGAAAATTTTATTGTGATTTTCATTTTTCTTATTTTCATCTTCTGTTTTGAATGAATTTTATTTAACTCTTTTCATCTTTTGATAATTCTTCCCTCTTTCACTATAGGTAATTATCCTTATAGTATAGTCATGTATACATCAACTTGGTGACACTCCTATACAAATATTACACATACCTTATATACATATATAAATTTATTATTATTAGACATATTTTCAATAGATATGGTCACTAATTTCTTTACTTGATATTTCATCATCTATTTCTCAATAAATCTCCCCATTAGCCATTTACTATTTCCTAGAAATGACATGTCAATGAAATAAACAAAGGAATTATGTCCATACCTTCCAAAAAACCAGTAAAAAGTTCTACTAAGATATTATGGTTGATTCCATTTATATATAGATTCATATTGATTATGTTGTTCTGAAATATTTTCCTTCTTTTACCAAAGGTTAAATGGTTTTCTTGGTTTCAACTTTTCCTTTTATGTGGTGAGTGTATTTCAATGACTTTCTTGGTCCAAACTTATAAATAATTATTTTTGAGTCCTTCACTATCTATTATAATAGATCTATCTTGAGAGTTAAAAGTAATATATTTTATCTAATAGTTGGAACCCTTGATATTAGTAGCTTATAATATTATTAATTAACTTCCACTAATTTATTGAAGTATTCTTTGACCTTGTTCGACTCATGTTGAACTATGAAACATATGTCTTATATTTCAAATAACTCTTCTTATTTTCATCCATATTTTCTTTATGATCAATAACTATCTTTTCAAGATCAGTAGAAATCAATTTATACATCTTGATATCATCAATATAGGTTTATTAATTCTTTCTTATCACTTAATTTTCTTCAACAACATTATTTTTATCCTTTAATAATTTTTCTTTTCTTTCCCAAGATTTATAATCTCATTAATACATGGTTCTAACCCATTATTTATTTTCTATTCAAATTCGGTTATTTCATCACCACAATCATAGATTTTAGATTAATCCAATCCCTTTTCAACCTTAGTAAATAAATTAACCTCATAATATGAAGAGATAATTGATGATGAACCAAATTTTTCATGATTTCTCATAAAACTAATTTTCTTAATTTTGAAATGTTTATTCTTCTACTTATGCTTTTTTTATTTTCAAATCTTCTTATCATCTGCATTGAATTCAAATTAGTTTAAATTTTTATTTATAAAATCATAAGCAATGTGTCTAAGGCTATCACAATTCCAACACTTTAGTGATTTTTTACTTTTCCCATTCTATTTTATTTTTTAGAATCATTTTGAAATAAGGGAAGTAATCTTATTGAATTCATCTTCATGTTCCTCATCTCCAGAATCACCCAATTCAACATCTTGTTCGTTAAATTTCGATATTCTAATTTATTCAAAGGCCACATTATCTTCTTTCCTTTTTATTGGAAGATTTAATTTTTAGCATCACATAATATATGAGTATGCTATGAAAATACTCTATTGAAAAATGCTCTCTTTATTCATGGGATGATATTTTTTAATGAAATTGATCCAAAAAATTCCACATCTATTTTTTAGAAATAATAGATTCATCAAGATTCTCACCAAAATCCTAGATGTTACTCACCATTTCATTAACCCTTGTAAAGTAATCATCAATGGAATTATCATCAAAAATATTTATGTATTCAAACTGGATCATCCAAACTTGATGTTTGGATTTATTAATTTTTACATTTCCTTCATTTCTGATTATCAATTTTTCCTATATCTCTTTACTGGTTTGGATACCAAATAAACTTGTGTAAAATTTATCTAAGAGATACATAAAGATGTTATTCTTAGCTTTACCATATAAATATATATTTATTTTATCAACTAGTGTCATGATATATACTTCAACAATGGGTGGAAAACCCATTATTGCAACAAATCTCACTTCCAGGCCACTTGATAAGAGGTAAGGTAGCATATTATTCTTATAGCTATGATAATTATTCCCATTTAACATGGGAACTCCTCAACCATTGAATGATTTAAGATTATCCACATTTCATAATTCATTATAGATATTTAGAGGGAACTCGAATATGATACCTATTGAAGTTATTAGTTCTATATAGATCACTGAGATGGGGATGGGGTGAATCAATGAACCCTTTTATTTTTATGAGAAATGAAATTTTAAACTAACAAATTGAGCATGTTAACATTATCTATCCACTCAATGTTATCTCATATCCTCAACTAGTGTGTAGTAGTAATAACGTAGTGAGAAATACATAATGTTTACAATGATCAGTATAAAATCCTACTCTTTACCATATTGGTTAGATACCCCAACATGGATTCTATATTATATACACAAGTTGTTGAAACAAGTGAGACACCCTAATTACAATTATATAGAAATTGTTTAGAAAACCCAATTTTACTCCTTCAGTGATTGGTTAGAAACCCCAATCACAAGCCTTCAGTGACCAGTTAAACACCCCAGTCATAAGATCCTTCTTCAAAGTTAATCTAGTAATAGAAATTTATTCTTATTGAGATTATCTTCCTTAAAAATAAAATTAGACCACCTTGTCTTTTTTACTTATCTTTTATATCTTTAGAATATTTAATAGAACTTACAATGTTGAAATTCACAACAAGTTAAATGTGATATGTGTCATCTTCATCTCCTTTGAATACATGGGTGAAATTGGTCTCTTTATTTTAAAAAATTCCCTACTTCAAATATTTTTATATTCATTAATAAAAATTATCCGAATCACACAATTCTAAAAATATTCTGAAGGCTCAAACTACCCCTTTTCTATTTCACTTGAATAAATATATAGAAAAAAAATATCATGTATATAATTAATTATAATAATTATAAGTCTGTGTTTTTTTATTTTTAATTCAGTTAATGAAACTAAATTATTTACTCATTAATTATAGATATTAATTCATTTAAAATACCCCATAATCTCCCCTCACCAAATGTTACATGAATCATGATACACTTATCATGTTATTATTTATTGAAAGCTCTATACAAATGCATCACTATAATTAAATACTCAAATGAATAAAGTCTTCATCTTTGTCCACATGGTTAATGAATAACCACAATCATGCATGGTATTCATGTATCATAACTTTTCATACCCTACATTTATCTTCCAATACATTTTTATACTTTTATTATTCACATAGACTTCTTTAATATTCATTTAATTTGATAGAATAATATTCACCCTACATTCATTTTTCACCCTTATTATTAGACTATACATGGAATGCATTATGCACCATTGTATTCTTATGGGAAACCAGGACACATATTCTTCTCAATCATGACATGAATTTATGTTTATGCATGGTAGGAATGAATAAGTGATTTATGAATCTAGTTTCCCTTAGTATTAATTGTGAATGTGTGGATTCTGTGTTTCTTATCTTCATTCAATTTACATTCCTGAAAAATGAAGAATCATGCATGTATGATATTATAAAAGTCATTCGTTCACTCCATCCTCTATTTATTATACTGATTCTTAAGATCCTTGATAATTTATGAGTTATATTGCATATTCATGATCATTGTATGCATGTATTTGTATTTTAAACTCTCCTCAATAGAAGATGTTTCAAATTTAATTTTTGATCAATGGCTCAAGATAAACCTATAAATGATGAATTTATTCATCTCAAATTATTATTATACATGTAAGTGGTAATTTAAATATATCTTGGTATTTTAATCTCACATATGAAAAAATCAATCTTCATCATTGGAGAAAACCACAAATTTAATCTTATTCAAGTCATGATTGAATTTACATATCTTATTCATGAAAATACACTTGATGAATGCGTCTCAAACTCAGATTCCACTTTTTTTTTCAATTGGAGGCATCTTGATTAAGTAATGTGAAATATAGAACTCAAAATGGTATATCCATATTTTATTGGAAGCTCTATTATTCACAAACACAACTTAATAATTTATGAAATATCCATGAATTAATTACTCATGGAAGATTCAAGGAAGGTCCTTGAAAAACTCATGGAAGATCCTTGCAAATTTTATCTCACACAATCTTCATGCTCATGGGTGATGCTCTATTCATGGAAGAACCATACTATAGTCATATAATGCATAGAAGAATGGTGATCATTATATTATATATACTTCTATTTATACATGGTCAATCCATCTCACGCCTCATGGTAGAGCATCAGTTTATAAATATATAGTCAATTCATTGATTCTTATGGTTGGTACATTGACTATATAGAAACTCGACGCATAGAGCCCTTAACAGCTGAAGGAAGGAGAAGTAAACATGGATAATTCTTATTCAACAAAATATTATGTCCATCATTTTAATGAAGAAGGAATTGTAACAGTGTATGTGGCTATCCAATATAGGAAAGAGATTCAGTAATACACCACTTAATATATTTGAGTGCTTCCTAAACTATCTAATTATGAGTATTAGGGTCCAGTTTGGGTACCCTCTCCTCCATCACCATGTTTCCTATCATGGAGGCACTCCTCCACTTCTATTAATTCCTTTTTACATGATATTATTTATCGTGTAGGTGCTCTACCTGTGATATTCACCTTCCTACCACCTTGGGATAAACATACAAGATAGCTCCCACATTATTGATCAAGGATCCCACATTTGTGGTTGATCTAGATAGCTCTCTTACTTGGGACTGTCCTAATTTTTGCTAAACTCTTATAAAAATAGTTAAGTAAATTCTTCATAAAATCCAATGCCATATCCTCTTCATAAATTTCTTCATGAAAAAATAATTTTTTAGCATGGAATTTGAATCACATTTCTCAATATTCATCCAATATTGATGATAATTCATTCACACATATCATAGTAAGGTTCTCTTATGATGTAAACAGAGTTCCATATCCTAATAATTATCAGAACATGTGTTTTAGTGTTGAATAACAATAATCAAATCATTATATATATAAATAAAATTACTTAATCATGAAATCTAATTCCATTTAATGAAATTATTAAAATTATCTAAGAATATTCACCTAATTTACACTAACCAAACACATATTGATTCATTGAAAAAAATGAAATGCTTACTTGGTATCAGAAGATACTATTGAATATTGTACATTGAAGATCAAATAACAACATGGTGAAAGTCTTTACACCATTTTCTATGTCTTCTCATGGTTATCTATAGTGCATTATAGTTTTCTGGTAGAATAATATGAAATATCATTCAATTGAAACTACAAAAGTTATTATCATATTCATTTGGCTTCTGAAAGTCCATATGATGATGTGTAGAAAATATATTAATTTTTAGTGGAGTTTAACAATTGGTTTAATTTTTAAGGTTAATTTTATAATAGTTACAACTTTATTAGACATTTTGAAATGTTAAAAAAATTTAAATTGAAATAAAAGTTTTAATTCAATTATGGAGATCTATTTAAGGGAATTTAAGTACCTCATTTGATACATAGGAGTCCATTCTCTATTGGATAAAATTACCTCTAATTATTTTCTATCAAATTTTGTAAAATCCCCCCATCCATCATTCTATCATGTGGCTGAAAAAATATGGTCACAAAACCTCAAGAATGCGTACTTGTATGCTAGAGGCTGTTGACTGACAATGGGGGTGTGAAAAGGATAGTGGGGAGACTATAACCCCCGATATTAAGTGTCATAACTGTATAAGAAAACCATATAAAATAAATAAATCAAAGTACAGACATAGTAGAATACAATAATAACATCTAATTGAATAATTCAGTTAATAATAAAGGAATAATGTAATGATATTCTAGAATTTAAATTGATGTAATTCTTTAAAAAATACAAGTAAAGGACTAGAAAACTCAAATAAAGACTCAAAAGACCCCAATCCCAACCCCCACGTTGGTTCCACATCCCAAATCCATGTCATCCAGCAAGAAAAAAATAAAATTTAAGGTCCTCAGACCTTATCCAAACTTATATACATGTAATCTTCTCAAGTACCAAACAAAAAACCCAATAGGGTGTGAGTATATCTTAGTAGGTTGACACCACTGTGTCTAAACTAACCATTCTAATAAGAAGTGTATTCAATAAAGAAATAAAAAGGTGTGTTAATTAATTCAATAATTAATAAACTATAACAACACCCTACTTCATCTCTGTGTTAGAATATCTCAGAGCATGTCTTATGATGATTCCAACCAAAACCATATAACCATAGTAAAATATCCTACATTAGAGCCATGACAGAATATCTCTGAGCATATCTTACAACCATTCAAAACACCACCATCTAACCATGGTATAATCACAAAAATTTAGGTCAAAACCATATAATAATTACAACATCAGGGTCAAAGCCCTATAAGAATTACATCTTGGGACTGGGAAAATCCAACTCTCTATAAGAATTACAACATGAGACTAGGCTGAGCACACTCAATATCAACATTATAACATATAAGTGTTCAGGTTCTAGGGACACAACCAATATATAATCATTACAACATGGAACACAAGTCCTATCATATAATATGGATATCACAATATCACATCATAAATCTCAATGGTTAATTATGAGAATTACCATTTTTCATTCATATACCACATGAATTTAAATCACAATTTATTAAAAATTATATTAATAAGAACTAATCCATAACTTATGGATTCTATATCAAATAATCATCTAAGGTATCGTGTCATTCTAAAAACACTTTAAGACATTAGAAAATTCAATTATATTCATGGTTTTCTCACCTAATGGGTAGCCATAAGCTAGTCCAGAACCTAATTGAAACTGAAGGACTTCAAAGAATAATCCCATTGATTATTTAATTAATCTGGCTACACGCTATATTGGTGTAATCACAATATTTCATAAATATGGAAATTATCAAACCATGGTGTTAAGATTTAGAACCCTACCTTTAACTGACCATCAAAAAATGCTTCTAAAGTAAATTCTCATGAGGAGGAAGGTAAAAATGATCACCAAGAGAATACTAGATCAAAACAAGGGTTGAATGTGTTATTTGGACATCCAAAAGGGAGTTTGGAACTCCAAAATCACCTGGAGGGTTGCTCTTAGTTAAGAGGAGAATAACTGAAGTGAATTAGAATAAAATTCAACCACACATCATACTTTAAAATAGTAGGTTGGGGAATTACACATTGTGTAATGTAGTTATATGTCGTGTAAATATTTTTAATGGGATATACTGAGAAACACGTCTCCTAGGATTATTTTTATTAAAACACTTGAACATTACATGACATGTAATAAATTTACATATTGTGTAAATGTTCTACCAATGGGTTTCCAGACTATTTCCCCTTTAAACAACTTGAAACCCCTTTAAATATTATCAACTTACTAAGAAATTGTGAAACACTTAAACCATTTATACTCAGACTCCATTAATTTATATAAACATACTTCCTTGATAATTAGTTCATTTTCCTCCATAAATCACTCCACACAGATCTACTCAAGTTTTAAAAAGTTTGGTTTAATGATGAGGAAAAACTTACCTAAAATAAAATTTAACAAAAAACCTAGAGATAAACATACTTGGAATAAGACAAGATCTTACAACCTCCCCACCATATAATAGCTCATCCCCAAGCTACTCCAAGTGTCACTGTGAGGTCTCAATGAACATGTATGGACACTATGTTTGCATATTAGAGTCCCTCTCACAGGTATCTTCCTGAACTCTCCCATGATGCCACTGCACTCGTACCAATGATATAGTCCTACCCAAAAGATATTTATCACTACAACCCATAACTCGTATCAGATGATCCTCAATGTAATCATTAGCACAAAGATCGAAGTCTTATATATCTGTCACATAATAAGGGTCTAGAAGATATATTCGTAGCTGCAACACATGGAACACATAGTGCATGTAATTGTAGCACTATGGAAGGGATAAATGTTACGCCAATATATTGAATCTTTCCACTATATCAAATGGAATGAAAAACTGGGGTGCTAGCTTTCCTTGTTTCCTGATACAATGTTACCCTATCATAGGATACACGTGAAGAAAATCATGATGACCAACCTTGAATTATAGAGGTCATCTCCAATGGTTGGAATATGATTTATGCCTTCTCTACATGGTCACCAACCACTGTCTAATCAACTAAACCTACTCAGATATATCTTGCATGAGACTACACCCAAAAGTGTTGACTCACCTACCTCCAGCCAACAAAGAGGTGAAAAGAACATCCTACCGTACAAATCCACAAAATGTGCCATTTGGATCGATGCTTGGAATCTATTATTATATGAAAACTCCATGAGTTCCATATTATTCTCCCATAAACCACCAAAATCCAAAACACAGACTCATAACATATCCTCCAGAACCTGAATAGTTTACTCAGATTGACCATCAATCTATGGATGATAGGATATGCTCAGAAGAACTCATAATCCCAGAGCCTTTTGAAGACCCTTCTAGAATTGTGATGTGAAATTAAGATCTCTTTCTGAAATGATACTTCTCAAAACACCATGCAACCAAACCACCTCACACACATAAATACTTCCTAGATCATTAACCATAAAGGTTTCCTTGATATGTAAGAACTGGGATACCTTAGTTTGTCGATCCAAAATAACCCATACATTGTTATTCTTATGGGTTTTCTTGGGTAATCTTGTCAAAAAATCGATTGTGAAATCATCCCATTTATACTTAGGAATGGGAAAAGGTTTCAAAAGCCTATATATACTTTGATTTTCAGCTTTCACATGTTTACAAGTGAAGAATATTTCCATGAATTGTTCCACCTACTACTTTATTCCTAACCACCAGTACTTTCTAAAGAGATCGCGATACATATTTGTTAAACCAGGATGCACCACCCATCTAGAAGTATGAAACTCCCTCATTAACTCCTCACGTAAACCCATAGAAACCCATACTCAACCATGGAAAATATGATAATTTCCATAGCTGAAAGACCATCCTGATGGTGTCTCCCCACTATATAATTTTTCTCTCAGAACTAAGCCCTCTAGATTAGACAACTTCTTGGTCATAATCCAGTCCAAAATCACAGGTATAATGGATGTCAAAGTCATAACTAACCATCCATGATACTCCTAAACATCCAAATGCATGTATGTAAAGAGGGACATTATTTTCCACTCATTACAAGACTCTCGTACTACCTTTTTCTATGTCTTTTGGATCAAGAAATCATAAACAACATTGATCTTTATTGGTGTATAATCCAATTCAAAGTTGAAAGACTGCAGATACTAAACCCACCTCCTCTACTAAAGGTTCAGGTATCACTAAGAAGAGATGTACCTAAGGCTCTTATGGTCTGTGTATACCAAAAACCGCTCACCCATGATATAGTGTCTCTAAAACCTCCAGGCATGTACCACTAATAATAACATCCAGATCAAGAGTAGGGTAATTCCTCTCATGTGGTCTCAGCTTCTTAGAGCTATAAGAAACAACTTGATCCTCCAGCATCAGAACTAATCTAAGTCCAACTCTAGATGCATCATAGTACATGGTATATGCTTTACCAAGAATAGGTAAATTGAGGATAGGTGATGAGGTCAACCTACATTTCATATCTTGAAAATATCTCTCTCAAGCATTAGAACAAACAAACATCACACCTTTCTTGGTTATCGTAGACTTTGGTGCTTCCAAATTGGATAAATCATGGATAAAGAGCCGATAATAACCTATTAAACCCAAAAAGATCTGAATTTTGAAGACTTTATGGGGCAGTTCCCAAGATACTATGGCTGCGACTTTCTTTGGGTCCACTAACACTCCTGCTTCTGAGATGACATGGCCCAATAAGTGCACTTTATTAATCCATAAACTATATTTGGTTAGCTAGGCATAAATATGATGATCTCTAAATGTACTTAGTATGATGTCAAGATATTTGTAATGATTGTATTCTGACTGGGATTACACTACGATATCATCGAAAAAAACACCAAAAAATGGTCTACAAAAGGATGAAATATCCTATTCGTTAAAGCCATGAATTCTACCAATGCATTAGTCAACACAAACGACATTAAAAAAATTAATATAAGTTGTATCTTCTCTTAAAAGTAGTCCAAGGTATGTCCAATGGTCTCAATATCAACTGATGATACCCTAATTTCAAATCAATTTTGGAGAATATCTTAGCACCACTCAAATGATCAAAAATATCATTAGTGAATGAAATTGGATACTGGTTGTTGACCGTCATCTGGTTCAACCTCCAATAATCCACACATAAGCCCAAATATCCACTATACTTCTTAGATAAGAGAACTGGAGAACCCCAAGGAGATATACTAGGCCATATTAAGCCTTTAGATTCTAAATCTTCCAACTAAACTTTCAACACCCAAATCACAGCTGGTGCCATTCTGTAAGGTGGGATAGAAACTAGATCTACTCTTAGACTCAACTTGATTGTGAACTCGATCTATCTCTTAGGAGGTAATGAATAGAAATCATCATGGAAAACATATTGGAAACAATCTATCATTAAAGGAAAATAATCCCACCACATTCCACCATTATCTAGATCAAGACCAGCTATATGAGCCATGAGACAACAAAACATGCATTGAATTTGTCCTACATGAATAGCCTAAATATCCCACTCACCTTAGAGAAAATAAATACCTCTTTCCTAAGAAAGAAAGGTAACCCTCGTCTTTTAATAGTTAATATGAGTTTGGTAAATAACTAACCAATCCATACAAAGAATGAATTTGAATCTTATCTTTTCCAGCATAAATGGTTCCCAAAAAAATGGTAACCACCAATCACCAGAGAAAATTCCTGGAAATATTTGATATTATCTGACTATACTCCCAATGGTGTGTTGATAGTAAAAACACCATCCAATATTTCTGTATATAATCCCAAATTTTTTTGAAAAAATGGAAGTTAGAAAATAATGTGATGATCTCGTATTAAATAAAACATAAGCTAAGGTTGATGACTAAATAATCATACCTTTGATAGTAGAAGGTCCTGAATCCATGATAGTTGGAGTAGTCTGCATAACATGTAGCTAACTTATCCCTCGACCCTAGTCTCCAGCCTAACTACCCTAATATATTTCCCCTACCTGGTACTACTACTCATGCACTAGGATACCACGTCCAATGCCTCAGCCTAAATGACTAGTGTAACTCTGGCTACCTTCCTAATGAGTGGTAGCTGAGCCATTTCCTAACTCAGGTGGCTATCTTGATCCCCTTATACTAGTCTACTATGGAATGTTCACACATAACCTCTAATTATTTCCTAATATTCCATAGATACGACACTCAACTGTGGGGTAAGAAAATTATGGGAAGTTGGGGTCAAAACTTCCAAACTGATAGAATTGGAATGGAACACAATACTGAGATGTTTTTACACTAGCCTAACTTATCTTCACACTATTTCCTTACAAAAAACAATCATATTGTCACTTCTTGACACTTAAAGAATAACTCCTAGTTTTCCCTACTAAAATATCCTGGACATTGCTCATGGCCTCTCTCAGATTCCCTTCTATGAAGAGTGCCTAGTTCATTGCATCCTCAAAGATGCTTAAGTGAAAAATGTTTACCTGTGACCTGATCTCACAGTGAAGACCATCTTTAACATGTATCACCCTAGAGATCTCATTAGCTTCCAAACATGGCTTAAATCATTGTAGGTTAGTGAAACGTCCAGCATAGTACAACATTGACATGCCCTACTATGTCAGATGCATGAAATCATGAGATTTTTCATCCCTCAACATCTTGGGATAGAAATGGCTCAGGAAATTCATCTCAAAGTCCTGCTAAGATTGCTCATCATATTTCCCAACTTACTCTACAATATCCCACCAATGCTTGGAAGGTCCCTGAAGCATATATACAACAATCTTCACCCTTCTATCTGCGGGTGTCTCAAGATTCTTGAAGATAATCTAGACCTACTTGATCCAAAACTTAGCTTCCTAGGTCCCTCTTTCCCTAGTAAACATAGGAAGATGTTGTAGTTGAAACTCTCTTTTACTGATCAAACATAGAAGGACTAGTATGAGTAGTCTCCCTTTCCATGGAACGCATGACCCTTAGGAAGTTTTCATTAAGCTAAACATCCATATGATTCCCAGTAACTATAAGAAGATTTGATTCATCTACATTAGGTGCATGATGATTTACAATATCTTGATGCTCAATTCAAAGATATTAAGGAGGTATTTTTCTCTTTAAAAAAAATGAACACCTTAGAGAACTATCTAGTAACAAGGTCAAACTAAATAGGTGACTATAACAGAGAAAAACTAACTCATGGCCTCCCTAAATATGTCTTACAAGTGTTTTAGCATGATATGCTAATTCATTTCATTTATTTATTGAAACATTTATCTCATATCACAGTTCAGAAGGCAAGTATATATCACATGTGAATAAAAATGTCCCTATAATGAACAATTCAAGTCAATATATCCCTATGTGCCTATTATAATGCATGTATAATCATATCATGCCATAATGGTCCACACATATAAATCTCAAGAACTAGTAACATTATAAAACAATAACCTCACATAGCATGTAAATCACCCAAGGTGAAATAACATCAACTGTAATAATCACAAAGAACAAACAACAATCCCAACCTTAGGTACTCGGATTCCCCCCATACATGGGTTAAATACTCCCATGAACAAGATCCTTACAAAGTCTCAACACATCTTAGTATCCTTTCTACCTTTCCCAAATATTAAGGAAAAATAAAAGAAAACGTGCTCTTCTGATACCACTTTCTAACGTTCCCCAATTCAGCACTCTATCACACGACTAAAAAGGGTTGGTCATAAGACCTCACGCGCTCCTCCTTGTATGCTAGAGGCTACCGACTAGCAATGGGGATGTGAAATGTATAGTGTAGAGACTATAACCCCTGGTATGAAGTGTCATAATAGTAGAAACAAACCATATAAACAAAATAAATCAAAATATGTACATAACAGAATACAAAAATAAGAGCCAACTGAATAATCCAATAAATAATAAAGGAATAATGTAATGATGTGCTAGAATGTAACTAAATTTCATTCTTAAAACAATACAAGTAAAATAATATCATACTCAAATAAATACTCAAAAGTCCCCAGTCTTGAACCCGACGTCGGTCCCACCTCCAAACATTTTCCCATCCATCAAGAAAACAATCAACAAAAAGATCATTTTCCCTTGAAAAAATTGGCATCCATGAAATATGTTTGAGTACCAAACAGAGGCCCGAATAAGGTTTGAGTATAAATCAATAGTTCAACACCACCATTTCTAAACTAACAAGTCTGATAAGAAGTGTATGAAATAAAGTGATAAATATGTGTATTAATTAATTCAACAATTAATAAAATACAACAACAAACTACTTCATCTTTATGCCAAAATATCTCAGATCATGTCTTTTGACCATGCCAACCATAACCATATAACCACTGTAAAATAACCTACTTTTATTCCATGATAGAATATCTCTGAGCGTGTATTACAACCATGAAAACAACCACTGTATAACCATGGTATAGTCACAAAAAACTGGGTCAAATCCCTTTTAGAATTATAACATCTAAGTCAAATCCCTATAAGCATTATTTCATGGGACTAGGAAAGTACCACTCTCTATAAGAATTACAACATGGGACTAGGATGATCCTTCTTAATATCAGCATTAAAGCATATAGGTGTGTAATTTCTAGGCCTAATACCGATATATAAACATTACAGCATGGAAAATAAGTCCTATCATAGAATATAGATATCACAATACAACTTCATAAATCTAAATGGTTAATTTTGTCAGTTACCATTTGAATTTCATATACCACAGTCATTTAAATCATTGTTGATTAACAATTATTTCAATAAGAAATAATCCAAAACTTAGGGATTTTATATAAAATAATCACTTAAGGTCTCATGTCATGCTAAACACACTTTAATCCATTATCCAATTTAATTATATTCATTGTTTTCTCACCCAATGGGTAGCTATAATCAAGGTCATAAGACAATTTAAACCAAAGGACTTCAGGGAATAATCCCATTAATTATTTAATTGATTTGGGTGCATGCTACATTGGTACAATCATAGTATTGTATAAACTTGGAAGTTATCAAACCATATGGTTAAGATTTAGACCAGCTACCATTAACTGACGATCCAATAATGATCTCAACAACAAATTATAATGAGGAAGAAGGTTCAGATGATCTCTAAGAGAATCTTAGTTTAAAACAGGGAATAAAGGAATTATTTAGAGTCTAGAAGGGAGGTTGGTATGCCAAAATTTCCTAGAGGGCTTCCCTAGGTCTAGAGAAGAAGATCTATAGTGAATTAGAATATAATTTGACCACAAAAAATAATTTTAAACAACAGGTTGAGGAATTACATGGTGTGTAATGTAGTTAAAAATTATTTAAATATTTTCAATGGGATAAAAAAATACATCACCTCATATTATTTTTATTAAAACACCCAAACATTACACAATATGTAATCCATTTACATGAAGTGTAAATGTTTTTCTGACAGATTTTAATCCCATTTTTTATTTAAATAACCCAAACCACCTTTAAATATTCTAAACATAATAAGAACCCATGAAACACTTAACCTATTTATACCCAGAATCCATTAATTTAGACAAACATACTTCCCTTAACTTTAGGTCATTTTAAATAACAAATATCTCCACGTGGATCCTCTTAGGTTTTCCAAAGTTTGGTTTAAAGAAAAGGCAACACATACCTAAAAGAAAAGTTAATAGAAAAATTAGGAAGATACACACCTAAAAAAGATGGTATCTTACGTTTTTACTTCAAGGAGAAGGATATAACATAGTGTTATATATAATAGGTCCTACCAAGGTGTTTTATGATTTCAGTTTTTGGTGAATTCCTTAATATGTAATATCCTTTTAGTTTTTTCTGATAGAGCTTGATCGAACTCACTGTCATCAAAGATAAAAATCATATATAGTGAGGTACACTTGTTATTATTTTTTATTTAATCCATTTTGCTGATTCCACTCCTAGAAAATCTTGGAATGATTTTTTTTTCATTTTTATACAATAATTATGAGCATAGATATGACCAATGAAACCCATAAAAGGTATCAATGTAATTTTTTATGATGAATCAATAAGATAAAGATTAAAATTGGAAAACTAGTTTTGGGAGTTTTTCCAAAGCAACAGTCATTGTTGTAAAACTATGTTGTGGTCCTTGATGTTTGTTGGATTTCGTGTTATAGAAACAACTATTTTTACTTTGTATTACATTTATACTCCAATATTTTAATATTAATAAAATATATTCTTACATTTTTTTCATTATTCTACGTGAATTTAATGTAATAATGTTTTAGAGTATATATCACATTGAAAATGTTATAATAGTTCCCCACTATGGTGAGAACCATGAAATTCCCTGATGATATTCATAAATATAGTTATATGGTAGGATAACATACTATTATTGGATATTTCTATATACAAGCATGTGTAATGGTCCTTAGACTTAAGAATTATCATTAATGCATATTATGACCCACAACATTATTTGTATTTCATAAACCATGATGATTCATTTCATGGTAAAGTTGGATATATTGGGTGTGTCCTGAGTGATGTGTTATTAAGGAATATGTTGAGGAAGGATTTGTTCCTTTTATATTTATGGAAGTTAACATCTTAACCCTTTTATTAGAATAGAACCATCATAATAAATTCCATGGACATGGTGTAAGTATGTATTTATTTTAGAGTGTCAAAGAAAGGAATATTAAGCATTTAGGTTGGTGACATGGATGTGAAACCTTCTCAATGATATATTATCATAAAAGGATTATATTACATAGTGAGTTTTAGTATGTGGTTGTTGATTCTGTGACATTAAGTTCCTTCTCTTGGGTGCCTTAACCCATTGATAGATAGTAATCTTGGACTTTAGGAAAGCCCTCCTAATGACAACAAGAAAAAAACCTAGAGGGGCACACACTAAGTGTTTTTGTTAATCTTGATTAAATTACATTTGAATTTAGTTATTGGCATAAATATTATTCTCAAGATAGAGGAATAATTTTTTATAAGTTTTATTGATTACTAATATTCACAAGGTAATAAATAATTATTTATTCATTAATAAATAATTTTATCATATTAAGATTTAAAAAATATATATTCATTGGATTGTGAATAAAATATTTATTTTATTTATTGATGAATGAAATATTTAAATAAATATTTATTGGGTTTTCAATAAATGTTTTGGAGTTGGAGCTGACCAAGATCATGCTTGGTAATGAATATATATTTGCAAGCTAGTGAATAATATTCATCACTATGCAAGAAATCATACATTGTAAAATAATAATAATAATAACATTATATAGAATGGAGTTTGATAAGGATTATTATATTATTTAAGGTATGGTACACAATTAAATAATATTTTAACCTAAAACCTAGATCTATAAATATGTGGTTATGTCTATTATGTAGGGCTAATCATGATTTTTAAATCTTTTCACACAACAAAATTCTATCCCCATTCCTCCTCCTCTATTCCTCTCAAGAAAAAGAAGCACTAGAGTGATTATTTCAAGCTTGAAGAAACTAGAAGTGACTGACACAAATAATGAAAGATAGTTGATTTTCCATGATAGCTCCCAAAAATCAATTTGCGTCACTCGGAGATCAAATAATAACATGTGGATCACCACTAGAGGGATTCTATACTTGAATATTCCCAACAGAATGAATGTAATTTGATAAGGGTTTTTTGGAAGATCAACATCACTATCAGAGAATTTTCCTAAGATGAGTTAATTATTTCTTTTGATATTAAATAAATTAATTATAAATTTAACATGAAAAGATCCTCTATGGGTTTTCAGTTTTCTCTATGTCAATATTTGGGGGAAAAAAATCATTTGTCGTGGTGCTCATATCATGTAAAATATTATGAATGATCCAAAAAATCAACAAAAAATTTATGATTTATCTTCTTCCTCAGTGATTTCATTATGACCGAAAACTTCAAGTGGTATCAGACCAGTCATGTTTCAAAATTATAATTATTTATTTGATTATTGATATATATGTACAATTGTGGTTAGATATTTCATTTCAATAATATTCATTATTTAATATTATCTTTAATTAAAATTTTTTCTACATTTTAATTGTCATCATTCATTGTTTCATTTTATTAAAGGACTAAGAATAGATGAAAAATGATCAGAGATTCCATCAGGAAGTGCCAAGAATTATGGCTGGTAAGACTGGGTTGCATGGAATGTAGCTGGAGTACACTATGTGTACCCAAGTACACTAAATATGGATGTGTTGTGGGATACACAACATGCTAAGAAGTAACTACATGAAACAAATTTATTGAAAACCTCATGTAGACTAAGATTTTATGGCACATAGGTTTTTAGATTACACAGAATGTAGATGACATACACATTGTGTATTCTACATAGTTTAGCAGAGAAATTGATATGATCCATGTAGTCAAATACACACTCAAACTATATAGGAATGACAACCTGAACCATTAATGAGATACATGATGTGTAACCAGCATATATGGTGTGTAATCTATTAATTACCACATATTAAATACACACCAAGTTCTTTGGTGAGTATTGAGGACACATGACATGCAAGATACATGGTTTGTAGCTAGACTATACACAATGTGTAATCACATGTTTGATGAACATGCAGATTCCTTCAGCAGGTTATACAGACACATGACATTCAAACCACACAACATGTAGCTAGTTATTACACACTGTGTAGTCTGGATGATGTACACACCGAAGCCTCTGGTGTGTCTCCTAGGTACACATAAATCGACGTACATGGCTTGTAGATCATAAATACACACCGTGTAGTCTCACAATAAAGGTAAGAATTAAAATTACATTGAATTGCTAATTGAATAATTAAAAACTTATTATATTTATTGAAAAAAATTCATTTGACAATTTAATAATGGGTTTAAATAATTATTAAATTATCAAATAATTTATTGTAATTATTTGTAATTATTGGTTCTGCTGTTAATTTTTGAGGAATTCATTTATGATGGGAATCTCCAAGATAATTTAGATGGTCATTAAAATAAAAGTGAATTAATTAACAAATTAATTAATGAAAGAACATTTATCTTAATAATAAATAATGAATAGAAATGAATATTATTCAGTTTACTTCTGGGTAACAATTGTATGTGTATGACCGATCGGGAGCTTGACTATGACATGTGTATGCGTTGGAATTATTTAATTTAATTTATTACACAAGTTTATAATTGTTAACTATTAAATTAAATATTATGGCTTATGAGTCACCCCTCTCTACTTTATTATGTTGGATCTACATGTCCATGGTGATTTATGAAGTTCCCTATTAACCATTCCTTTAGTTCGCCTCACTTGCATGTGATTTATAAATACTTGTAATAAATAGAGTATCCTAAGGAGAGTGAAGGAAATTGAAGATGGAACCTTGATGATGCCAACCCAAGTGATACACAAGTGTACAAGTGAAATGTTTCAACTCATTCGAAGATTGGAAAAATGAATTTTTTCCCTAGGTAATATTTTGATTTATTATCCACTCAATAAATAAACCATTTGATAATATCATGATATTTTCATTTATTTAGTTATATATATAAATATTTTATGTGTTATTTATTTTATGGATTCAAGACCATGACCATATAAATAAATTAATTTATGGGAAAATATGGAATATAAATAAATGTATCATGAGTAATTGTTTTATCAAAATATGATCAATCACTTAAGTAAAATCCACTTAATATTAATAAGACATAAAAAAAATAAAAAAAATAAATCTTTATGCATAATAAATTAAAATTCATCAACTTAATATTATGTAATACTAAGCCTTCCATTACTTTATTTGTAATGAAACCATAGAACTAAGTATTTTCATGGATAAAGTCTAAACACTTTATTTTATTGGGGAGTTCTCATGAGGGTTTTTTGTTAACTTAACCAAAATTGTATTGAATTTAATATCTAATTTTTTTTTCAATAAAAATTTATATATAAGTGTTGAGGAAATCAATGTTTGGATTTCTAGACTGGGGAGGTCACTCAACGAATCATTGAACTACAAGCCCATAATTTTTGAAATCTCCCACCTAAATACATTATTATAAATATTATGTCCTACATTTGGATTATGAGAAAGGAAAAATATTTCCATTCCACTAGAATATATTTTGTGAAGTTAAATTATAATATCAATGGTGAGGTATATTGGGACTTGATGAAATATTGGGATACTTACTAGAATTAATTATTATCATTTCTCACATAATTTTTAATCGAGAAAAGTACTAATAATCTTCTATTTCATAATTGTAGAATAAATGTAAAGTTCATCATCCACACCATCCTTGTGATCAATACTGGAGAAATAACTTCTCCTAACTAAAATTATCTTCTAGGAATGGTTCAAATGCCTTTAGGTTGTAATGCGCCATGGATAAAAATATTAAATGCTAGAATCCTCACTATCTGATCTACCTAAAAAGAAGGTGAGTGATGAAGAGTTAATTTTACATAAAAACACTTGAATTCTTCTGTTGGAAATCAATGTTTTATGATTTCATATGCATCTAATGAACTCATGAATTCTCATGAAAACATGGATTCTTATATAATTCTTAAGAATATCTACGGTTTATATTTAGAAAGATCTAGAAAATATTTATTTGAGATATCCAAAGCACTCTTTCAGAGTAATATGACATAGGGTGTGTCGGATGGGACTCATGTAGTCAAGATCATTGGTTACATTGAGCACCTATAAGTTCTAGGTTGTAAACTACCTGATGGACTACACATCGATCTCATTATTTTATTACTCCCTCAGATCTTCTCCAAGTTTATTTTTTTAATATAAACAACATTCAGAAGTCTCTCCCCAAACTAGTTACTCTTCTTTACCAAATAGATAGGGAGACAAAGTTCAAAAAGAATTCCATATTTATAGTGAATAAATAGAAAGTCTAAGTAAATAAATCTAAGACCAAATATTCTTCACAATTCATTTATATGAAGTGAAAGATCAATGTGAATGTTTGGGAATATGATTCTGTCTATTTCACATGTGGCAAGATGGACCACTTTAAGGAAAACTACACCCATCCAAAGAATCAAGGGTAATATTTACGTTCATTTTTTATCAGGTGAAATTTATTTATTTATACAAATTGTGTATTAGATATAGCTTGTTTTTCTCACATATGTTTTCAAATAAAGGAATCAAGTTGATTTAGAAATACAGAACAAGGATAGGTAGATCTATGAGAAGCCAATGGAGATAAAATTTCTGTTGTAGTTATTAGGGACTACCACCTCATGTATCAAATGGGAATAATATTGGTTTTTAAATATTTTTATTACATTCCATCCATTATAAAAAACCTTATTTATGTATCTAGAATTGAAAAATATGGATTTATTTTCAAATTTTGGAATAAATGTTTCATATTTTATAAGGATCTATTTTTTTTTGTGGTAAAACACATTTAAATAATGGTCTTTATGTGCGGAATTACATGAACAAGTTAATTAGAGTCACTGATGAAACTAATTCACATGACTCATACCACACCCAACTTTTGCATCACCATCCCTGTTATGCAAATGAAAAATGTTTTTCTAAATTTCATAAAGATGGATATTTAGGTGCTTCTAAACTAAAACTACATAGTTTATATCATGAATGTTTATAAATAAAAATCACCAAATCTTAATTTAGTGGGAAAAGTGAATGGGACAAAGTGATTCTTGAATTAGTTCATAGAGATGTTTGTGGCCATTTCCTTTTTAATCATGGGGTGGGTACTCATACTTCATAAATTTTACAAAGTATTTTATTAGATATGGATATGTCTACTTGATAAGGTATAATTTAGATTACTTTGATAGATTCAATGAATACAAAAATGAATCCAAGAACCATCTTGGTAAGAATATTAAGAAACTTTACCCAGACCATGGTATAGAATATCTTAATCAATATTTTCTTGATTATTTATGGGAGTTTGGGATCCTATCATAACTCACCCCTCCTTATAAACCTAAATGGAATGGTGTACGAAAAATGAGTAACCACAACCTGTTGGACATGGTGAGATCAATGAAGAGTCATGCAATTATTCTATTATCCTTTTAGGGATACACATTAAAAACAATAACATACATACTAAACTGAGTGCCAACTATAGTAGAAGGTGATATTCTATAATAATAATAGAGTTGAAAGAAATCTGTTTTTTTCATAACTACATGTGTGGGGTTGTGATACATTTTTTAAATCCTATTAAAGTAAAAAACTTGAATCCCAATAAACAAAGTATATATTTATAATATATCCCAAGGAAAAAAGGGGATACTACCTTTATAATCCTTCGAATAAAAATGTGGTGGTTGATAGATATCCCACATTACCTAAGAAGGATCATATCCCTAAAGAGATAGTTGGAGTGAGATATGTTTTGATGAAGTCTTGGCTCAAGATACAGAATAGTGGGCATGATAAAAAATTCCAAAAATACCCATGTAAGAATTTGTTCTAGAGACACAAACACTACCTAGGGTTATAAGAGAGGTTAGAGAACCATAATGGTAGGGATTTATAGTCACTGAGTATGGCGACTCATTATTATTTGATAATAATGATCCTATAAACTATAATGAAGAAGTAAGTGTCATAGATGTTCCCAAATGGAAAGAATCCATGAATTCTTAAATGGATTACATATACCAAAACAATGTCTGGATTTTACTTGATCCTTTAATGGATGTAAATCCCATTGGTTTTAAATGGTCATTCAAGAAGAAACTGGCCATAGATGTTCAATTCTGTACCTATAATGTGTGAATGGTTGTAAAAGGGTTTGAAAAGTGTCAAGTAATTAACTATAATGAAACCTTTACACTAGTTAATATGATGAAATTCATCAGAATTCTACTTTCCATTATCTCTTCCATTAATATGAGATTTTGAAAATGGATTTTAGAATAACCTTACTTAATAGAAACCTTTAGGAAGATGTATATATGACAAAAATTGAAGGGTTTGTGACTCTAAAGGATGCCAAAAAGTTTTGAAAAATGTGAAAATCCATTTATAGATTAAATAAAGCACCCAACTCATGGAAAATTTAGTTTTATGTGGCGATAAAAAAATTTGGATTCATAAATAATGAATTTCATAGTTGTGTCTATAAATAGTTTATTAGGAGTGTGGTCATTATATTAATAGTATATATTGATGAAATATTACTTATTGGAAATGAAATACAATTCTTACTATTTATTAAATCCCAGTTGAATAAATGCTTCTTTGTTAAGGATTTATGTGAGACAACATATATTCTTGGGATCAAGATCTTTCATGATAGGTCTAAGATACTTCTCATCCTATTTAATTTTACATATATTGATAATATATTGAAGAGGTTAAGTATAGAACACTCCAAGAGGGGATTATTTCCAGTGTCACATGGAATTCATATTTCTTGGAAAATGTTTCCTCGAAAACATGAAGAAAGACAATGAATTTAAAATATTTCATACACGTTAGAAATTGGGCCAATCATGTATTCTATGACATGTACTAGGAAATATGTCACCTATGCCTTAAGTATTCTAGGAAGATATCAAGCTAACCTAGGTGACCGCCATTGGTTGGTAGTCAAGACTATCCTTATGTATCTGATGTGTACTAAGGATATGGTTCTAGTCTATGGACAAGACAAGGAACTATTTATTAGAGGATATTCATATTCTATTTTCCAAATAGATTAAGATGATCTGGAATCACAGACAATATACATATTCACTCCGAATAGAGGTGTTATGAGCTATAATATCTCAAACAAACTGTGGTAATAGATTCTACAATAAAGTTAGAGTATATTATGGATTTTAGGGTTTCTAAAGAAGTAGTTTGGATATGTTACTTCATCTATGATCTTGAAATGGTACTTTATGGAAAAGATCCCATCACACTCTATTGTGATAATAATGTTATGATAGACCTTGGTAAGTTTTCAAGGTCACATTAGTGGACAAATCATATTCTTCAAAAGTATCATCTGTTGAGGGTTTTTTCTGAAAGAGTTAAAGTCACAGTGAGAATAATATCTAAATTAGACAACATGCTAGACCCCTTGAATAAATATTTAACTCAGAGGAAGCATGATCATAATGTGAGGTCTAGAAAACTAAAAGTAATAGCCAGTTGTCTCTAGTCTAAGTGGGAGTTGATTGGAGTTAGTATTCTAGAACCAAATATTTATACATTAGGTTACATGTATATTCTAAGATTTTAAAATTAATAAAATATCATATTACATATTATTTATTGTTATTCATGAATTTAATGTATTAATGTCTTAGAGTATCCATCACATTTAAAAGGTCATAGTAATTCCCCCTTTTGATGAGAACCTTGTAATGGCATGATGATATTTTGAAATATAGTTATATGGTCAGATAGCATACTATGATTGGATATATAAAAAGTTGAATATAAGGTGTGATCACTCATAAGAAGATGAGGCTTCTTATCATGAAGTTCACACTTAATAATCTCTATGATGAGAGATTATGAGAACATACCCTCCAGTAAGAATTCTTCATGTTTTGGTGAAATAAAATATTCCTATCTATGAGTGTGTGTAATGGTCCTTAGATTTTAAGATTATTATTAATTCATATTAAGACTTATGCACTAATATATATTTGATAAACCATAATGATATAGTTCATGGAAAAGTTAGATACTTTGGGTGGGTCATGACTGATGTGTTATTAATGATTAAGTCAAGGAAGGATTTTCCCTTCCATATTTATGTAAGTTGATATCTCAGCTCTTTGATTAGAATAGAACCATCATAATAAATTTCATGTCCATGGTATAATGATGTATTTATTTCAGATAGTAAAATCAATACATATCGAGAATATAGGTTGGTGTTACATATGTGCATCCTAATTGATGAGATATCATGATAAAGGTATTATATTACATAGTAAATGTTTCTATGTGATTATTTACATTGAAACATTAAGTTATTTATCTTGGGTTCCTTGACCCATGCTAGATAGTAATTTTTGACTTTGGGAAATCCCACCTAATACAAATGAGAAAGAATCCTAAAGGGTCACACACTAATTTTTTCTATTGATCTTGATTAAATTATATTTAAATTTAATTATTGAAATTAATATTATTCTCAAGATTGATGATTAATTTTATTCAAGTTTTATTGATTGATAATATTCAAAAGTTAATAAATAATTATTTATTCATTAATAATAAATTTTATTATATGAATATTTAATAAATATTTATTCACTAGATTGTGAATAAAATATTTATTTTATTTGTTAATGAATGAAATATTTAATTAAATATTTATTCTGGTATTCAATAAATATCGAGGTGTTAGAGTTGACCAAGATCGTATCTGATGATGAATATTTATTTAAAATTCGGTAAACAATATTTTCCACTAAATGATTTAGCACACTCTATAAAACAATAATAATTTAATTATTATAAGGAATGGGGTTTAATAATGATTATTGTATTATTTAAACACTGTTAAGTGATTAAATAATATTTTAACATAAACCCTATATCAATAAATTGATGTTTATTTTTATTATTTAGGGTTAATATATATTAGAGAATCATTATTGAAAAAAAAATTCTATCTCCATTCCTCCAATATTCCTCTTAAGAATGTGAAGAAATTGAGAGATTCCTTCAAGATTGATGGAAATATAAAATATCAACATGAACAATTCAAGATAATTTATTTAATGTGCTAGAACCAAAAAATAAACTGATGCCACTTGGAGATCAAATAAGCACATGTAGATCCATACTAGATATATTATACACTTGGATCTTCTAAATGCAATGAAGGTAATCTAAGATGGGTTTTTTAAGAGATCAATATCATCATCAAATAAAGTTCATAATATGGGGTAATTATTTCTTTATATCTTGAATAAAATGATTATAAATTTAATGTTTAATGATCCTCTTAGTGTTATGGGTTTTCTTTATGTCATTATTAGGTGAGAAAATTTCATTGGTCATGTTACTCATGTCATGTACAATATTCTGAATGATTGATCAAATTGGAAAAAAATTTATGTTTATCTCCCTCCCTGATGCTTTAACTATGCCCAAAACCATCAATGTTTTCCATAAAATCACATGGTTTTCCAATCACCACATTTTTTTAGAAAAAATATAAAAGGAAAATGGTATGGTTCATAGTAAGACACCATTTTTATTCTAACCATATGTTGGAACCATAAAATTTTGTTTTCTCTTTTCCATGATGGCCATGATATTATCATTATATTTATGACATGAAGCTGACAAGGTAAATCACTCCATAAACAAGGCATATATTGGAACTCCATGCACCTCGATATTTTTCACACACTGAGAAACAATTATTCCTAAAAAAATTATCCCAATCTAGTGACATGGTGTTTAGAATATCCTACTTAGATTAGGATATGGATTCCATCCATTATTGATTAAAAGGTTTTTAAAATCACCAAATGAATTTTTAAATCCTCCATATACATTTTTTGATACTAAAAAACAAATTATTTTGAGAAACCAAGAATCCAAGTGAATAAATCATTTCAAAAATATTTTATTTTATAGACCATGGATCCAAAACAGACCCATATATCAACATTTATGTTTATTTTAATTTTTGAAACTTTTTAGTAAAAGAAGCATATTTTGGAAAAGTCTACATAGTTTCAGATCAGAATTCATTGGTTTATGTAATAGTGGATCCTTATCCATTAGTTTATATGAAAAAAATCCTTCTTAAGCAGGTTACACGACCATGAATTTTTCTTTTTTAGGTTGCATGACCATGGATCCACCTTTAGCAGATTAATTGATTGTGGATCCTTCTTCAGTAGGTTTTATTTATGTACACCTACCTCCATTTACATTCATTGACTAATTTTTCAATAAATATATATTGGATCCCATCATTTTGGATTTTATAAAAACTTGATAAGTCATTATCGAATTAAGGGATTCATGAATCATGGAACCACTAAAGGAATTCATGAATCATGGAACCCCAAAGGGATGAAAATTTATTAATGGTAAAATCCAATTCATTCATCCATGAATAAAAAATACCCTAAATGTATTTTTTTAGATGTATATAAAAAAGTTAGGGATCCATGAATGGTAGAACTCCCAAAGGAATCCATGAACCTTAGAACCCCCAAAGGATGAAAACTTGGTGTAGGCTACAACCAATCAAGGAATTTGTAAACTTAGGAACAAAAAAAAAATCCATGACACACATAACCCCCAAAGGCTTCCCCAAACAACAAAACCTTCAAAGGAATACCAAAAACCGTAACCTTATTACATTTTTCTATAAATACTGTAATCTTTACCTCATTTAAGTTATTAAAAAATTTGGAGAGAAGATAGAGAGAATTAAGGTTTAAAGGATTCACATAGATCACTTGGATCTTTCCCATCCTATTTGAGGAAAATCTATGGGGGAATTTTTAATGGTGGTTATATAGTTCAAGATCCTCTCCCCCTTTAACACATGACATCTATGACCCAAAAATCCCCATGATCGGCCCTCATATTATGGATACCTTATAATTTTAGACAAATGAATAACATACATTGTGTATATACTAAAAATACCCATTATAATGGATGATAAAGAATTTAATGAAGGCATTCCCTTATTACTAAGGATATCTATTCCTATGCATCCTTATTATAGGTTATCCATAACCACACATCCATCATCACAGACCCCTGAGACTATGAACCCCTATCCTAGCCATCCGTAACTGTGCACCCAATATTGGTCATGCATGAAATAATGCATCTTATACCAAATACATCTATGATCATGCATCCATAGATAAAAATTTACACATTTTTAGTACTTATTGACCACATACCCCTGTTATAAAATATCTATTAACTCACATACTTAAAATACAATCCCCCTTCATGCGATTACTTCTCAAAATCCATAGATGGATTGTGTGATTTTTCACCCTTTGGATTAAGAAGATTCCAAATTTTGGGGAAGGAAACCCCCCTGGAATTACTTTTCCACACATTGGATTCCAAGGCACGGTCAATTTCACACAACCTTTAAAATAATTATCCTTTATCTTGGATGGACATAGTGTCATTTATCATCTTTCATATTTTTTTTCTATTGAGGTGGACTTTTTCATCAAAGGGATATTGATATAATGAGAGTCTTGAACCATTGATCAGTAGACACATGAGTATCATTAATGTTCATAAGTGTTTGGGGACTTCCCTTATTCAAACTGATAACATTGAAATTCATATGGGTGTCTATCATTATATAACTCGCAATGTTGTCACCCTTAGAAGAATTAGATATCTTTATAACTGGATCCCTCCTTGGTATATCAGGAACTTTTATACCATTACTCTGCACCTACCATGAATTTACTCATCCTTCCCCATACCTAGTTACCATTAGTAAGGGATAAAATATAGATAAAAAACTATTATGGATTAATATATATATACCTTTATTGATTTCACATGAGGACTTGAGCCTTTAGGGCCTCCAATTCAGTATAATACCCATACCTTTATCTGGATCATTTTATAGGACAAAATAAATGAGATAATAATTTGTATATCTCAAATCAAACCATTTATAAGTATATTCTTACCTATTATTCCATCCTAAAATAATTTAAACAACTCAGAGGTGGTCTCAGTTTTTTGACCTTAAACTACATGATATGATGGTCCTAGACACACAAACTTTAAAGGAATAATTTTTGTCATGAAGTCATGAACTTAAATGGTCTCAATATGGTCCTCATAACATGATCTTAAAAAGAATGAATTTCTATATTATATGTTATTTTACCATGTGGGTTTTGAATCCATCATAAGGACACATAGGAATCCCATCTCAAAATCCCAATCTCAACCTCACAACACCTCCTACCACCCTTTAAAACCCATTGAGAATTTTTGGATGGTATACAAACTTAACATAACCTTAAGTCTTCCTAGGATACCTTAATCCCCAACCTAACCCTTTAATCCTTCCTGGATGGTATAAAACTACAACATAAACATTAATCTTAATGGGATACCTTAAACCTCAGTGCAAACCTTTAATATTTTTAGGATGGAATAAAACTCCAATGTACCCTTATGCATTACTAGGTTACCTTAAACCACAATAAAAACCTTTAAAAATTATTATATGACACAAAATTCCACTTTATCCATAGGTTTTCTTGAGATAACTTAAGGCCCATTGTAACCCATTATGATTTCTTATATGGCATAAAACTCTATCTCACTCTTATGTTTTCCTAGGAGGTCTTAAACCCCAACACAACCCTTTAAACCTTCATGTGTGAAATAAAATTCCCACATAACCTTATATATTCCTAGGAGTCCTTAAACACCAAATTCACCCTTTAATATCTATTAGATGGCATAAAATTCCAACATACCCTAAAGACCCCCTAGGGGAACTTAATCCTTTAAGACCTCCTAAATGGTATAAAAGATCAAATTACCCTTAAGTCTTCCTAGTATGTATTAAACATCAATGTAACCCTTCAATCCTTTATAGATGACATAAAACTCAAGCATAACCTTAATTATTCCTGGGATACCTTAAAACCCAATATAACACTATGAGCCTTCTTAGAAGGAATAAAAATTCCATATACCATTAAGTATTCCTGATAGTCCTTAAACTACAACATAACTCTTTAAGTCCTCTTGGATGAAATAAAATTATACCGTACCCTTAAGTCTTATTAGGAAACCTTAAACCCCAGCATAACCCCTTGAACCTTCCAAGAAAACATAAAACTCTAGTCTACCCTTAAGATTTTCAAAGAGACCTTAAACCCCAATGCAAACCTTTTAGCCTTATTAAATGACCCAAAACTCTAGAATAAACATCAATACTTTTATTCCTAACAAGATAACGGATCCATACCCAATGGTGACAAACAGGTGGGTTTATAGAGTAATTTTATTCTTTCCTATATCATGTTAAACACCAAAGTGCCTCCATACATGGATTTAAACTATGGAGTTACTACACACACACATACTCTGGTGAAAATACTAAGATGATTGAATCCATGAGAAAAAGATGATTTAAATATTTATATTATCTATATAAATGATTATTATTTATTCATCTATTTTTAATAATAATTCACCCATTAAGGAAGCAACCAATGTAAAATTCACTGGTATTTTTACCGGTAATGATTTAATAAATACATTATTAAAAATATAAGTGAATTATAGGCTAGAAAATATGCTTACACACGGTATGAGTAGACCTACCATCCTATTAGTTTTAATACACACACCTTGGGAAACCCTAAATAGGTCCACAAGGATAGAATTCTAGAAACACTATAAAATAGGGTATCATTTTCGACATCACTATGACATGGTTAGCTTACCACTATGATGTGGTCAAAGATACATGTGGATAAATTATTCCGTGGTGGTTGTTAACATTCCATGGTACTTGGTGAGACCATTGAGCTGAAATTTCATATATAAATATATTACGTTATAGCTCTTTGAAATTTTCTACTACCTAAAATGGTTCAGAAAATATGGCTAAGTCATAGTGAAAATCCTTGGTTTTCATAAAATTATTAGTTTTTTTATTATGTTAACTACATGAATTATTAATTTATTTATGAAATAACTATTTAAACATTAATATATATAAATTATTTATATAATGTATATATTATACGATTTATTTTAATTTTTTTAAACTAATTCTTATAAACTATCATACCATGCACATTAGAGTTACATGATAGGTTTAAAAATATAAAGTTAGTTTTCTTATACTATAAATTAAATTAATTTATTTTTATGAGATTGTATTTATAGGATTATTATAGTTTTTACATATTATTTGTTATAGTTATGATGAAATTGAGGCCTCTCTTTAGTAAATAACCACGTGTAAAGAGACTTTGGGTCAGATTTCTCACTAGCTTGGAGTCTTATTCCTTGTTTAGAAAAGTAGATTTAGTTACCTATAACTCCATTATTTATATTATGTGGATTTGAATTTCATATAATTAAAAAAAATTATATCAAAGGGTTTCATATATCTTATTCCTAATGTCATGACCCGTCCTCGGGGCCTGTACCGTGACTACCCCATGCCCGCCTTCTATAGGCTAGGGGCGGGAGACTAGCACCAAAGGCGTAAATCTAGATAAAAAATGGAAGGCATTGACTTTATAAAGTAAACAAACACCACAGAGTACGCAATCTGAGTAAACACTAAGTAAACCGAGTAATAAAGTAAGCGCTGAAAAGTAAATGAGCCAGAATACAAAACCAACTGAAAGTAAAGTACAACTGAAATGAAAGTACAACAACTGAAAAGTAAAGCAGCGAATCCGAGCCATCCTCTAGAAATCCCACATGAAGGGTGGGTATAGATAGTATCCTCTGCTCCTCAGCTCCGGCTATCCACTCCGTGTACGTACCCTCCAGTGATCCACCTCTAGGTACTGTCCAACTCCAAGAACTCCCACCTCGATCAGCGCTGTCCGTCGTCTGCATCCAACACAACGTAGTATGGGCATAGCCCATGCAGGGGCGAGTATACTCTACTCAGTAGGGACCCCAAGACCCCCAAAGGTTTCCAAGAATCCACGAAGGATAAACCACAAAGGAAAGATACAATCACTAAGTAACTACCAACTCTACTTAGGTATATGCCCATACATATACCTAAGTCATCTATTCCAGCTTGGGTCCAGCACACGAGCCGAAGTACAAACCAGTCCACACAGGAAAACATAACCGATTCCACATAGGAATTCACAACCCAATCCACATAGGAAATCACAACCCAATCCACACAGGAAAGCACAACAATCATATCGATGATAATGATTGTAAGTTAAGACTCAGCTCACACAGGTATACGCTTTGTAATACAATAGAGATGATCAGATGTAGCTACTAATTCATCTAAGCTATCAGACCCACATAGGATACAAGACCAGATAAGCTATCAGACCCACAAAGGATACAGGACCAACTACTATGCCGGACCCACATAGAATACAAGTACAGAGTCAAATACTGCCGGACCTACATAGGATACAAGAACAGTAGTAAAGTACTACTGGACCCACATAGGATACAAGAATAGTAGTCATCGTCGTCGAACCCACGGAGGATTCCAGAATGGTCTTCATCGTTTCCGAACCCACAGAGGATCCCAGTACAGTCGTCATCGTCGTCGCAGTTGCAGCCATCTCTAGGGTTCCCGCACACAGCACGCTCAATTACATGAGGGTCCGCTCCATGAGCCAAGGTGTCGATACATTAACTGTCACGAAGTACAGAGTTGATGTATCAAAAAGTTCCACCTCGTTGAAAGGAACTCAACGCGATAGAAGACGCGTCAATCGGACGCCCGGTCTGAGAGTTATTGACTTATTCATCCCAGGGGCCTGGTTGGTTTTTAAGATAAAACCAACCCGACCATACTCCAGCTGCATCCAAACCTCGAGAGGAGTAAGCCAAAAGAACCGTCTCACTAAGAGGAATCCAACAAAGTCGACGACATGTCAATCGGACGTCCGGAGCTAATGTTATAATCGTTTCCGCTCTAAGGGTCCGGTTGGTTTCGTGTTCAAACCAACCTAGCCATACCCAAAGTTCTCTAAAACCTTGAATGTAATATACTGAAACGACCGTCTCGATCCAAGGTTCTCTACGCAACTAACGGTGCGTCGATCGGAGGTATTTATCCCATGTTATGGGCGTTTGAACGGATATGTCCAGAAATCAGGGGGTTCGGGTCCGGTTCGACCTGGCCCGATACCCCTGGGTCGGCCCGACCCGACCCAGCGCGGGCAGCCTGGCCCGGCGCGGGCAGTCCGGCCCGGCGCAGGCGGTCCGGCCCAGCGCGGGCCGCGGCTCGGCTCGAGGCCGAGCTGGACGCGGAGGGGGGGGGGGGGGGGCGCCACCCCCCTATTTTCCCAAAATGGCAGACCCCTATGGGGTCCGCCCTAGGTGGCTACCGGGGTTTCAAAACACCGGCTTTATTGGAAATGGATGGCTATTAAGGCTGAACGGTTGTGCCATGCGGGACCCACTGGGGGTCCCGCCTCCTTGAATGCCCGGGGCCGGCTTGGCCGGCCGCCTCCTGCTACTCCGCCACGACCGAAGGCCGCGACCCCTGTCCGACCGGCGCGGCTCGACGGCGTCGCGCCCCTCCGGCGTAGCCCGTTCTTGGCAGCGGCCTCCTTCGGCTTCACCAGCACGGCGCGTCGGTGCCGCGCTCCTTATCCACAACCCGATACGACCATGATTCTCTTGTTCCCATGCGGTGCAACAGTTCTTCCTCTGTTTCATTCCACGAAGAAAATAAATCATCAAAAAGGGGAGGAGGTTCGGCCGTGTTCGTGCGGTCCGACCTCCTCCCGTTATATTGATAACAGGTAGAGAATATTAAGGATGAACGTCAAAATAATCATGAACGTGAAAACAACCCCTACCTCGATTCACGAAGGTTGATCGCTTGGCGAAGAAAGGGAAAGCTCTGCTATTCCGTAGACATTGCCGCAGAATGACGACGTCGCTTCATCAAGTGTTGAGAAAAAGGAATCTGAGGTTGGCACCGACGTTCTTCGCGTTCTTCAACGATGAGGAAGATGAAGTTCTTCAAAGACTAATAGTTTTCTCTCCAAAATCTCCACACAATGAAACAGCTCCAATAAAATAAGGCCATTGCCTTATTTTATTACTTATGCCAACATTTTAACAAAAAATCAAAAGTTGAATTCACCTAATTAATTTTGAGTTGTCAAAATTAATGGTGTGCTAAGTTCGTAACATTAATGTGAGGGTGAGTCACACAATTTAAGAGGGGAGGTTTAGAGGAGTTAGGGAAATTGAAGGGGTGGGGATCGTGTGGGCCCCACCTCACTTATATCCTATCAAGTGGAGTTAGGATGTAGAGGGTCCCACCCCAACTTCCTCACATAGGTTGTAATTACTTAGAGTAGAAATAAAATTGTAACACATATTTTATTTCACTCTTCAATTAATCCATTTATTTAACAACACCTCCCGAGAAAACGCAACACCAGAAAAGGTCATCCTAAGAAATTACCGGCGCTGCAGTTTCATCGGTGCCCTTGGATTTCGATTTCAAGCATCAGTTCAAAAGTTAGAAAAACCCACTCGTTCATTCACTGAACGTACCCGAGCTAAACTTCATAATTTGATTCCGGGCACAACGGGCCTCGGAATCAGGTGTCTTCAGAAACTGCGTACTCCTAAAATCCCAAAGAATTTAAGAAAAAAGTTTTCCTTCAAATTTATGGGTCTTTACATTACTCCCACCTCATGGATTTATGTCCCCGTAAAGATCCATCACAAACTAGGGGAACAAATGAGGGTACTGAGCACGCATCTGAGCCTCCCGCTCCCGAGTGCTCTCCTGGAGGTTCCCGTGCTGCCACCTGATTTACACTAGAGGAATCGACCACCCACGTATGTCCCGCTCCTGTTGATCCTTGATCTCCACTGGGACCTCTGCAAAAGTCACTCTGTCATCGATGTCCAGCTCCCCATGGTCAATGATATGCGTCGGGTCGTGCACGTATCTCCTCAGCTGAGATACGTGGAAGATGTCGTGCACCCGGTGTAACTGAGGTGGTAGATCCAGGCAGTAAGCCACCTCGACTATCCTACTGAGAACCTGGAATGGTACGATGAAGCACGAAGATAACTTGCCTCCCTGGCCAAATCTTCGTAATCCACGTCGAGGTGAGACCCGTAAGAAAATGTGGTCTCCATCCTCGAACTCTAGTGGTCTCCACCTCCTATCAATATAAGACTTCTGTTGACTCTGAGCTATCCTTATCCACTCCTGGATGACCTGGACCTTCTTCGTCGTAGCCTGGACCATCTCTAGTCCCACAAGTGCTGACTCCCCAAGGTCTGTCCAACACAGAGGTGATATGCAAGGTCGGCCGTACAATGCCTCGTATGGTACCATCCCGATGGTGGAGTGGTATCTGTTGTTGTACGCAAACTCCACCAAAGGTAGGTGATCCTCCCAGCTGCAACCAAAGTCGAGGGCACATGCACGGAGCATGTCCTTGAGCGTCTGAATGGTCTTCTCCATCTGGCCATTCGTCTAAGGGTGAAAGGCAGTGCTCAGGCGTAATTCCATCCTGAATGCCTCCTGCAACCCCTTCCAAAGCTGGGAAGTAAAATGAGCATCTCAATCGGAGATGATAGATGATGGCACACCATAAAGCCATACGATCTACTAAACGTAGAGGCATCCAAAGCTCTCCACTGATCACTGCTCCCTGATGGGTACGAAGTGGGCCGACTTGGTGAGTCGGTCAACGATCACCCAAATAGAGTCGTGTCCTCTCGATGTACATGGAAGTCCAGTCACGAAATACATAGATATCCCATCCCACTTCCACTCCGAGACCTCCAAGGGTTGTACCAAGCCTACTGGTACCTGGTGCTCCACCTTCACCTGCTGGAAGGTGAGGCATCGAGAAACGAACTCTGTCACAACCTTCTTCATACCCGGCCACCAGTGTTGTCGTCTGATATCCTGGTACATCTTCTCTACTCCTGGATGTACCGCTAATGGGGAAGTGTGAAACTCTCTCAGCACCTCCTCCTATAAAGAAGCTGGTACCATGGTACGTCCTCTGAAAAGGATGACGTGCTCTCCTCCTATAGAGAATCCATCAGGTGCCTATCCTGAGGAAATCTGTGCACGCAGCGGCTCACAGTCAACGTCCCCAACCTGTGCCTCTCTGACCTAATGAAGAAGTGGAGGAGTGGCTGTGAGTGACTGAAGAAAGGCTTCTCCATCTCTATCCACGAAGGATATCTGCAAAGAAGCTAGTTTCTTTGTCATTTCTCCAAGTTACTGAATGCACGTCCTCCTGCTGAGAGCATCAGCTAATACGTTCCCCTTCCTAGGAGTATAGACTATCTCAAAGTCATAGTCCTGGAGGAACTTGAGCCATCGCCGCTATCTCAGGTTCAGGTCCTTCTGCGAGAAGATTTACCTGAGACTCTGGTGGTCAGAGTAGACTGTAAAGTGCTCGCACTTCAGATAGTGCCGCCACATCTTCAGAGCGAAGACCACTACTGCTAACTCCAGGTCATGGGTAGTGTATTCCTGCTCGTGATGCCTCAACTGTCATGATCCATAGGTGATCAATGCCCGCTCCTGCATCAGGACACACCCGAGTCCGGTCCTTGATGCATCGTAGTAGACTACGTACCCTACTCCCTCCTCTGGTAGCCTCAAGATGGGTGCACTGGTCAATCTTTGTCTCATCTCCTGGAAGCCCTGATGACATCTATCTGACCACACGAAGGGTTTCCCCTTCTTCGTCAAAGCTGAAAGTGGTGCAGCAACTCTGGAGAAGTCTAGGACAAATCTTCGATAGTACCCAGCCATACCTAGGAAACTCTGCACCTCCGTCAGGCTCCTGGGTGGCTCCCAAGCTAGCACTGACTCGATCTTCATAGGATCCACCGCAACTCCCACCTTAGAGATGACGTGCCCCAAGAAGTGGACCTCAGGTATCCAGAACTGACACTTCAAGAGCTTACCATAAAGCTGGTTCTCTTGGAGTGTGTCCAGTACAACCCACAAGTGGTAGGCGTGCTCCTCCTCAGTGGTCGAGTAAATCAAAATGTCGTCGATGAAGACTATGAAAAACCGATCGAGGTAAGGCTGGAAGATCCTATTCATGAGACTCATGAACACTGCTGGAGCATTGGTTACGCCGAAAGGCATAACCAAGAACTCATAGTGGCCATACTGACACCTGAAACCCGTCTTCTGCACATCCTCATCTCGAACTCTGAGCTGATGATAGACTGACCTGAGGTCTATCTTCGAGAACCACCATGATCCCTTGAGCTGATCAAAGAGGTCATCAATCCTCCGAAGCGGATACTTTTTCTTCACGGTCACCTAGTTTAGGCGACGATAATCGACACACAGTCGCAAGCTCCCATACTCCTTCTTGGTGAACAAAATCGGGGAAGCCCAGGGTGAAACACTGGGTCTGATGAATCCCTTGCCCTGCAAGTCCTCCAACTGTACCTGTAGCTCTCTAAGCTCAGCGGGATCCATCCGATATGCTAGAGTAGATATCGAGGCTGTCCCGGGGTACAGGTCAATATAGAAGTCTACCTCTCTGCGAGGAGGTAGTCCTGGAATGTCGTCAGGAAAGACGTCCGCATACTGATCCACCACTGCAGGAAAACTCGGACTCCGCACATCCACTACTCCTAGGATGAGGCTAGCCAACTGATGAGTGATTGGTTGTACTCTCCTCTGCGTGAGTCCATCCTACGCTGCAAAGGCTCCCTTCTCACCGGTGAAGGTTAACTTGCTCCCGTTGGTGCGGACACACCGCACCTTACGCCTAATACAGTCTATCTAAGCATGAACTGTAGATAACCAATCCATGCCCAAGATGACGTCGTAAGGACTCGACGCCACTACAAGAAGATCCCAGCTGAAGCTCTCACCTCCTAGAGTATGCTCACACTACCGGAACCAGTGCATAATCATCAAGTCTACTCTTGTAGGAGTCTCTAGCTGTAAGGATCGAGCCAACGGCTCCGTCAGAATCTCCGAGCTCCGAACAAGGGCAGCGGAAATGAAAGAATGACTCGCTCTTGTGTCTATAAGAACTACAGAAAGGGTGGAGTAGACATAGATAGTACCTTGAATAATCTCTGGTGTGCCATGGTCGTAGGCCTCCACAGCCTGAAGCTGCGCCTGCCTCTGTCCGCCAGCTCCCTATGGCCGGGGTGGACCTCCTGGTGGTGGTGGTGGTAGAGCCTCAAAACGTTGTCCACCACCTGCCGCTCGGCCAAATAATCTACATCATCTAACATATCCCTGCGGACCACCACGGTCAAACCTATGCCTCTGCCTGGGTGGTCCCTCAACTGTCTGCTGCTCCTCTGCATGGCGAGTCGGGCAGTCACGAGCCATGTGGCCCTGCCCGCCGCATGCATAGCACTGTCTGCTCCTCGGAAGGCTGGCTATGTGCCGTGTGCCCCGCACCTCTGAGCCAGTATCCTGAGGTCATCTGCCTGATGTTATGGTCCACTTGGACCCCTGTGACATCTATCGACTACCATCCACAGAAGACTCTGCTACGTGCCACCCTGCGACAGGTGTCGTTGCTGGTGTAGGCTCAGCAAGAAAGATCTCTACAAGAAGGGCTCGGTCTAGTACTCCTACCTGCATCGGAATGCTGATGGAGACAATCGATGCCCTAATCTCATGCCTCAGTCCCTACTCGAAGGTCCGAGCCCAGAAGAATGGGTCCCGTACCATGTTCGTGGAGTAGCGCGAGAGGTCGGTAAATCTCGCCGAGTACTGGGATACTGTCATGCTGCCCTGCCGCAGCTGTAGTAGCTCCAAGATGCACACTGCACGGAGGGTGGCTGGCACGAACTCCAAGTAGAAGAGGCTCTGAAAGTCCATCCATAGAAGAGATGCCTCGTCGTGCACCTGGAGCATCAGGCTCCACCATATACCTGCTGCAGCGTGTAGGAGACTCGCCGCAAGGATCACCATGAGGCCAGCTGGTGTCCCTACTAATCAGAAAACTCATACAACAGTCTCCAGCCAATCCTCAGATGCATGAGGGTCCATCTCCCCACGAAACCTGGGCAGTCCCTGATGCTGAAACTCATGCAGTGCACTAAGGTGATGTTCACTCTCAGTGGCTAGAGCTGGTGGTATCGGTGGCTTGGCGGGTAGAGGTACCACCTGTGCCTCTGCAGTAATAGGGCCCTGCACCGAGGTCTCGTCACTCGGTGGGCTGTCGTCTCACACAAAGCTCGGAACCCTAGCTGGCTGCCGTCGTGGCGACATCCTGAAAAGAAACAGGTACGCCACAGTCAATACAGTATACCTGGTGAGCTGACACAAAGTAATCACAAAGAAAACTTTTGAAACACACATAAAATCAATGTTTTCGTGCATTAAGTCGAAAATCATAAGTCAGGGTCCTGGTGTATGGATACGTCGGCCACCGCACCAACACTAGACTCCCTGTACTGATAACCACACTCAATACCCTTAACACTATTGCTTCACATAGAAGAAAGATCAGAGTCCTGAGTTCTATGGTAGAACCGAACTCCTTTGATACCAATTTTTCATGAGCCGTCCTCGAGGCCCGTGCCGTGACTACCCCAAGCCCGCCTTCCATAAGCCAGGGGCTGGCGACTAGCACCAAAGGCGTAAATCTTGACAAAAAATGGAAGGCATTGCCTTTATAAAGTAAACAAACACCACAGAGTATGCAAGTTGAGTAAACAGTAAGTAAACTGAGTACAAAAGTAAGCGCTGAAAAGTAAATGGGCCAGAATACAAACCCAACTGAAAGTAAAGTACAACTGAAATGAAAGTACAACAAATGAAAAGTAAAGCAGCGAGTCTGATCCGTCCTCTGGAAATCCCACCTGAAAGGTGGGTATAAATAGTCTCCTATGCTCCTCTACTCCGGATGTCCGCTCTGTGTAAGTCTCGTCCAGTGATCCACCTCCAGGTACCGTCCAGCTCCATGAACTCCCACCTCGATCAGCTCTGTCCGTCATCTGCATCCAACACAACGTAGTGTGGGCATAGCCCATTCAGAGGTGAGTATACGCTACTCAGTAGGGACCCCGATTCCCCCGAAGGTCTCCCAGAATCCACAAAGGATAAACCACAAAGGAAAGATACAATCACGAGGTAACAAACAAATCTACTTAGGTATATTTCCATACATATACCTAAGTCATCTATTCCAGCTTGGCTCCAGCACACGAGCCCAAGTACAACCCAGTCCACACAGGAAAACATAACCCATTCCACATAGGAATTCACAACCCAATCCACACAAGAAAGCACAACCCAATCCACACATGAAAGCACAACAATCATATCGATGATAATGATTGTAAGTTAAGACTCAGCTCACACAGGTATACACTTCGTATGATGATAGAGATGATCAGATGTAGCTATAGATTCATCTAAGCTGTCGGACCCACATAGGATACAAGACCAGCTAAGCTGTCGGACCCACAAAGGATACAAGACCAGCTACTGTGCCGAACGCACATAGGATACAAGTACAGAGTCAAATACTGCTAGACCCACATAGGATACAAGAACAGTAGTCAAGTACTGCCAGACCCACATGGGATACAAGAACAGTAGTCAACGACGTCGAACCCACGGAGGATTCCAGTACGGTCGTCGTCGCTGCCGAACCCACGGAGGATCCCAGTACAGTCGTCATCGTCGTCGCAGTTGCAGCCAGCTCTAGGGTTCCCGCACACAGCACGCTCGATTCCAGGAGGGTCCACTCCACAAGCCAAGGGGTCGATACATCAACTGTCACGAAGTCCAGAGTTGATGTATCACAAATTTCCACCTTTTCGAAAGGAAATTAACGCGACAGACGGCGCATCAATCGGAAACCCAGTCGGAGAGTTATTGGCTTATTCATCCCAGGGGCCCGGTTGGGTTTTAAGCTAAAACCAACCCGAACGTACTCCAGCTGCATCCAAATCTCGAGCAGAGTAATCCAAAAGAACCGTCTCACTAAGAAAAATCCAACAAAGTCAACGACACGTCAATCGGACATCCAGATCTCAAGTTAAAAGTGTTTCCGCTTCGAGGGCCCAGTTGGTTTCGTGTTCGAACCAACCCGGCCATACCCATAGTTCTCCGAAACCTTGAGTGTAATATACCGAAGCACCCATCTAGATCCAAGGATCGCTATGAAACTGACAATGCATCGATCGGAGGTCCGTAGCCCATGTTATGTGCATTTGAACAGATCTGTTCGGAAATCAGGGGGTTCAGGCCCGATCTGACCCAGCCCGATACTGCTGGGTCGGCCTGAACCGGGTCAACCCGACCCGGGTCCGGGTCCGGGCCATTAGGGAGCAGCCCGGCTCGGTTGGTGCGGCCCGGCCCGGCACGGGCGGTCTGGCCCGGCGCGGGCGGCCCGACGCGAGCGGTCCGACCCAGCGCGGGCCGCGGCTCGGCTCGAGGCCGAGCTGGACGCAGAGGGGGGGGGGGCACTGCCCCCATGTTTTCCCGAAACAGAGGAACCCTGTGGGGTCCGCCCTAGGTGGCTGCCGGGAGTTTCAAAACCTTGACTTTCTTGGAAACGGCCGGCCATTAAGGCTGGCCAGCTGTACTTCGCGGGGCCCACGGGGGGTCCCAAATCCTTGAACGCCGGCGTCCGGCTTGGCCGACCGCCTACTGCTGCTCTGCCGTGGCCGAAGGCCGCACCTCCTGTTCGACCAGCGTGGCACAGCGACGCCGTGCCCCTCCGCCACGGCCCGCTCTTGGCAGCGGCCTCCTTCGGCTTCACCGGCGCGATGCATCGGCACCACGCTCCTTCGCCACGGCCCGCTCCGGCCGCGGTTCTCTCGTTCCCATGCGGTGCAACAGTTCTGCCTCCGTTTCAAGCCACGAAGAAAATCAATCAACAAAAAGGGGAGGAGGTTTGGCCGTGTTCATGCGGTCCGACCTCCTCCCGTTATATTGATAACAGGCGGCCAATATTAACAATGAACGTCGAAATAATCATGAACGTGAAAACAACACCTACCTCGATTCACGAAGGTTGATTGCTTGGTGAAGAAAGGGAAAGCTCCGCTGTTCTGTATTCATTGCCGCAGAATGACGACGTCGCTTCGTCAAGCGTCAAGAAAAAGGAAGCCAAGGTTGGCACTGGCGTTCTTCACATTCTTCAACGATGAGGAAGATAAAGTTCTTCAAAGACTTAGATTTTTCTCTCCAAAATCTGCACACAACAAAACAACTCCAATAAAATAAGGCCTTTGACTTATTTTATTACATATGCCAACATTTAAAAAAATTCAAAAGATGAATTCACCTAATTAATTTTGAGTTGTCAAAATTTATGGTGTGCTAAGTTGGCAACATTAATGTGAGGGTGAGTCACACAATTTAAGAGGGGAGGTTTAGAGGAGTTAGAAAAATTGAAGGGGTGGGGATCGTGTGGGCCCCACCTCACTAATATCCTATAAAGTGGAGTTAGGTTGTAGTAGGTCCCTCCCCAACTTCCTCACATAGGTTGTAATTACTTAGAGTAGAAATAAAATTGTAACACATATTTTATTTTACTCTTCAATTAATCCATTTATTTAACAACACCTCCCGAGCAAACGCAACTCCAGAAAAGGTCTTCCTAAGCAATTACCGGCGCTGCAGTTTCATCGGTGCCATCAGATTTCGATTTCGAGCATCGGTTCAAAAGTTAGAAAAAACCTCTCGTTCGTTCCCTGAACGTACCCGAGCTAAACTTCGTAAATTGATTTCGGGCACACCGGGCCTCAGAATCATGTGCCGTCAGAAACTGCGTTTTCGTAAAATCCCAAAGAATTTAAGAAAAAAAATTTCCTTGAAATTTATGGGTCTTTACACCTAAGATGAATTTCGATATTTATATATGTATTTAGTTTCTATTTTTGGGTTAGTAATACAAACTGTGATTTGTGTAAAGAGTTACATATTAATATGGTTTGAAAATATTGATTTGGGGGAAAGAATGGGGTTAAAAAAATAAATCTCTAAAATAATGAATATATATATATATATATATATTTATTACATGTGATGTAAATATTATATGGGATGAAATAGTCTCATATAATATTCATATAGTTTATATAGAAATTAAGCGACTAAGAAAACCCCTCAAATACTATATGTGAGATCCTTTATAAAGAACACACTTTTCAAGACCTCAATAATTTGGTACAGGATTCCATAATATTTAAATATCCATGAGTTATATTTTTAAAGGAAATACTAATATAGGTGACCCTATCCATTAAGTGTCTATATCTAATGTGAAATTTGGGTGGCATTTAGCTGGGTGACCCTAACCATTAGGTGCAAGAGGAATAAGTTTAGGATAATTCATATGATTAGTTAGTCAAAGAGTTTTTCACTAGACAGATAATGATTCATATGTAATTTTATATACAAGATTGTATATAAGATATAATCATGAATTAAGTTATAATATTAGCTGGTTTAATTCATGATAAAATATGGATATTTTTCCATTAATTGGATATGATGTATGTGTTCATCATTTTTAATGGGAACACTTTCATTAAAATTCCTTTTTGAAAAGATATAAAACATGATACTCACCCATAGATATATCTTTGTTTTATATTATAAAATGAATCATAAAAACTATTTTGGGATTACTTATTGATTGGAATTATAGTTTAATAAATTGTAATATAAGGATAGGAAATGTTTTCTAAGAGAATAGTGTTAAGCATACTTATGTTAATGTTATAAAAATAAAATAAATTTCATTAACTTTAAGGAAAACTCTATTTTTGGAATGATCCAATTTTAAGGAACTAACCCCCCTTATATTTTTAATATGGGATCCTTAAATAGAAAATAAATACCTTTATATCCTTTTAGATTATTTATAATGATAAATATTTATACACTATAAAATAAGAAAAGTATTAGATGAATAATAAAACATCCAAACCAAGTAATTGAAAAACATGAATACTTTGAACAGTGTATATGAAATAAAAAATATACTAAATATGTAGTTGATAAATCATAATATACTTTAATGATAATATTTAAATACTTCAAGAATCATAATATAAAATTTCAATCCTTTTAAACAAGTTTATCAATCATTTTTTCCTGTTTCTTAATATGTTTCTTTTTTTTCAACCAATTTCTCATCTTGAGAAGCTAGATTCACATACTAGGTAGCTATAATATCTTCTTGAGTAGTTATTTTCAAGTATTTTACTATGAATAATTCTTTCTAAACATCCAATTTTTGGATTTTCTCTTTTGATTGGAAATCTAGAGAGATGACTAGATTCTTCATCTCCTCAATGGATTTAGAAATATCTTTAAACTTCTTATCAATATTATTTATAAAATCTTTATCCCACTAGATCTATGGTAAAATACATCAAAATTTTCTTTCAACTGAGTATAATTAATTTCTATGGAATTGGTATCTTTTTTATATCATTTTATATAATTCGGGGATTATTTCATATATGACTATTTCTCAGTTCTCCTTTAAATTCCAAAATAGTATCAACTATTTATTTTAAACACTTAGAAACTTGAGTGTTGATAACCAGATGTCGAATCATGTACACTATTATATTGTGTTCTAGAAAAACATGTGTTACAATATTCAATTAATTACAAAATTTATATGAGGATTTCATATTTTTTCCTTCCTTTTTATTCTTTAAATTATACTAGATTCAAATGATCTATCGTATTTTTTATTTCTAATATGAGATAGTTAATGGTTAAGAAATAATATTGTATATATTTTCTAATAAAAAATCAATAACATTGAGAGAATTTTATTTTTAAACCACAATACCATATCAATTTTTTAATTATTCCGATCTGTCCATCTCACCTACACTTTTACTAGATGAGATAACACTTTAACTAATTTATTCTTCTAATTAATAAATCTCACTATACATATATATATTACATACTTTTGAAGTATGAACTAAAGTACCTTTCAGTGAAGGTTCATCAATAGCATCCTTCCCTTTCTAAACTTCTTCTTCTTTTCTAAATTATTCAATTTATTCAAAAAAAATTAATTTAAAACTATTCCCTTTCAAGGGAACATGAAAATAAGAAATTTCTTGAAGTGGAATATTTGATGGGTTAACATCTATTAGAATAATTTTTAGTGAATTAACTTCATTTTCCATTTTATTACCATCTTAAATTTCACAATGAGGATTGGATAATGATGAGTATTTTTTAAAAACATTCATTTATATATCCTTCTCTTTACCTTCAAAATCCATCTTCCTTTAGATATGAGAATTTTCAACAAAATATTCTTGAATAGTAACAAAGGGGAATATGGTCCTCACTACTTAAGAAGTTCTAATATTCTGAGGATATTTCTTTTTTTTGTTCTCATCAGTTAAATTTTTATGAGTTTATTCTATAAAATACATAACTTATAGTTTATGTAATACAAAATAAAGATTTCCAGTATCTTTATATTCTTTACCCTTATTTCTTCATCCTTTTCCATCATGTATTAACTATTAGTTTTTATTAATTCTTGGAAATATTTAATATTAGTAGTATCTTTCTACTACAAAAGATTATTCTTTTGAAATTCAATTTCACCACATTTATTCTTCTCTTGTTTAATATGTTTAGTAGAATATCCTTCAAGTGGTTTTCTCTTATCATTTAATGTATTACTTACTTTTTCCTTAGCTTTATTCTTAATATATTTTTGGGAATATGAAGAAAAATATTCTAATGAATTCTTAATAAATTACTTTTTATTAAATTCTTACATTAACTTCATTTGATAAATAGTTTTAGAAATAATTGGATTCTGATTTAAAATTTTAGGATGATCTTAATTCCCAAATGCTTTTTCTCTCATAAAATTTACAAAAACATTTTTTTAATATTTTTGAAAATAATAAAATATTCAATTTCACAATTATCATGCAAATAACTTAAATATAGTTCCAAACAAACTTCAAAATTTTTAGGTTTTTTATATTGATAAGAATTTATAATAGATTTACATCTTGAATTTTAACTATATATTTGTTACATTTCCTTGGAAATATAAAAGATTTAACATCTTGAAATATAATTCACACTTATGATAAGATGTAATTTTTTTATGAATATTCTCCTCAACAATAAACAAACTTTATTTATATTTTGTATTTATAAAATATCAAAAAACCTTTGGAAGTTTCTATGAAAAAAACAATTATTTACCTTCCATTGATAGTCTAAGTAGTTTGGTAATCCTCTCTATGGTTAAGATCAATGAATTTTGAAAAATATTAAAAAAAACTCATTTTACTTATATAGATTCTATGAACTTCACTATTTTATAGAACTCATGGATGATCGAAGAAAATTTTAGCTCATAATATTCTTTATACACAAAAATATATTCCCATACTTATAATTTAATAATATCCTTTTAATTAAATTAAAGTTTCATATACAAATATTGATATATTAACCTTTTAGAAATAATTTATCTTCATGAGATTTCTACAGGTGAATCTACTGCTGGATTGAAAAATGAACAATACAAAAGAAATTTTCAAATTTTCTAATAGTACCTCTTAATTGAAGAAATCCAACCAGATTTGGGTCCATCCCTTTATAAAGACATCAAAAGTCATCTTAAAATGTTCTTCAATCATCCAATATCAGACGATCTAGAAAATTTACCTTGAAAAAATATTATTTAATAATTTATTTAAAATAATAAAAATTTCAATTATTTAAAGATTATTTTTCAAAATTTTAAATCTTAAATTAAAATAAAATCAATTCAAGAACAAATAAAAATTATTCTAAAAATACATAGGTATAAAATAAAAGATAAAATCTACTAAATGTTATCTTTTGATAAAATTTCATGATTTTTTTCTTTTGTAGATGGGTCTAGATAGATTTATCCAAAGATTAAACTCTCCAAAAATTAAAACTTTACAAATTAAGAAGTTATCTATATACATAATAATTTAACTCCCCTAAAATAAAAGGATTTATAGTAATATATTAAGAAAATATTAAATAGAATTGAAACTTATTGATAATAAATCAAAAAAAATATTTTAATTCTATTAAACTTAAAATATAGTTACTAGGTACAAAATATAGATATTCTTGTACTGATACATTGATAATTTATGTTCTCAGATATATTTCTTCTAAAGATAGAGTTCTTGGGCCTTGATGTATTTACAAAAGGAATTTTTGAACCCATATTTTCTTAGGTCTCTAGTGTTCATAAGTGTCCATATCACATGATTTAAAAGTTTACATTCTTCTAAAATATTGAATTATATTTATGGAATTTTTTTTTCCATTTTACTCCTATTTTAAATATTGTGTAAAAAGGTGATTGCCTTGGTATGAAATAGTTTGATCGGAATATTGAAATTTCATTGCATTTACTTCCATTTGTAGATGTAATTATTTTAGGCCTTAGTTATCCATAAATATTTCCAAATATTTTTCTTCGGGTGCTAAATATTATTAGAAATTTCTCTAAGATTTCAATTTTTGACTTAAATTTAATATCTTTATTCTTATCTTTAACAAATTTCACTTTATTCTTATGATTTTTTAAAACTTTTTATCATCAAACATAGAATTATTTTTTAATGATTTAACATAAATTTTTACTTTAATATTAGCATTGATCTTAGAAAATTTATTCTTTAAATCTAACAACTCATAATTTAACTTTTCATTCATTTTATTTAATTTAGAAATATCATCAAAAGTCTTAGAAAATTATTCCTTTCATTGAACTGACTACGTCTCGAGTTCATTATACTTTATAGTATCTTTATAAAATTCAGCCTTAAATTTATCACATTCATCCTATACTCACCTTTCTATAATTTTAATACTATTAACATGTAATTCCATTTCCTCAAATGTAGGGATACCGTCTTTATCTTCACTGTCACTAACAATTTCATCATAGTAACATTTCAAATCAATATTAATATTGGAAAGAGCTTAAACTTTCATCTTTATTATAGGGATTTTTTCAAAATTTATGGCATTAACATAAAACCTAGTAATTATCCCACTAACTTCATGATATTCCTTTAAACTATTGCAAGTATTATCCCCTTAAAATAAACTCCATGTATCAAATTATTTAAATCTTTTCTTGTATTTTTTCTTATATTTTTTTTTCAAAGATATCATAACTTTTCTATTTAACTCTTGACAAATAGGTTGAATATGTACAATATTTATGCATTCATAGAATATAGTTTCAGATGATTTTTTATTATCATATTTATCATTACTTTCTTTCCAATAATCTTTTTGAAAAATTTTATTTCATATATATTGATTCATTAATCTATAGAATTGAAAAATTTCACTTTGAATTAGCTTATAACAACTATAACCTTTCAATGTATTTGGTTTTTAATTACATAAATTATAATTTAAATCTTAAATATATATAATAGAACTCTATTTTTATTATTTTCTTTATATACATATCTTTTCATGTGACTTTCATACTATATTAAAATTTTGACTAAATCATTAAGAATTAACTTGGTGATATATTCCATGTCATTAATAGTAGTCCTACTAAATTCCCACTCCATAGGTGAAATATCAATAAAATATTGAATGATTTTAACATCTAGAAATTATTTATCTCCAAGTTATTTGAAAATTTTAATGATTGTCATTAACCTCTAATGCATTTTAGAAACTTTTTCACCAAATATAAAATGAAATGCTTGATAATCAGCTCTAATCATAGATCAATTAGTTCCAAAAACTTTTGAAGTTCTAAAATGTGTAACTTTTAACTTCTTACAAATACAATTTTTTTTTCTATATTAAGACACTTGGATATATATTCCATTGAATTTAACATATAAAGCTATTTAAAACTCAAAATTTTATCTAAAATTCATATTTTCCTATTTTGAAAATGTAAAAACATATATTTATATAATTTTGTATGTTTTGTTCATCATTAGATGGTTTTCAACACCAGTATTGATTAATAATGTTTTTATTGATCTCACCAATATTCAAAGTCATTCCCATAAAAATATGGGTTATATTAGGATTCATATTCCCTATACTACCAACATGTATTCCATCCATTTTTTAAAAAAAATTTCATTACTATACTGTTAGGTCTAAGGAAACTAAGATATGATGTTATGATGAAACAAAATGAAAAACGTGGTAATATCAGTTTCAGTCTCAAAATTAGAGCTATGGTTCCAAATTTTATCCAATATTACCATCAAAAGGTAAAATAAAATATGGGGGGGGGGGTATGAATTGTATCCTAAAACATTAATTAAAATTTATATCCACCTAGAGTATGAAAACTAATGGGAACATGATGTTCTATTAAACCAATAAATAATAAACTTGATATTTATTAGAGTAAACTTAATAAGAATATTGGAAATTAAGTTTTTCATAATTTAAAGACATTCAAAAAAATAAAAAAATACAATGAAAATAATAAAAACTACTTAATTTAGTAGGAAAAATAAAAATGAAAACAAAACATAGGGCACTGATTCACAAATAAAGTACCATTTAAAAGGATATTATAAAGAACTATTTTAACACAAAGAATAAGGGGAATCATAAGAATTATTCAAGGTATCAAAAAATTAAACTTTTTAAAAGTTATATCATCTAAAACTCTTGAATACCTTGACATAACTAGTTGGAAAGTATTAGTTTAATTCTAAAAAATTGAATCTTAGATCTGTATTACTATCAGAATCCATCAATCAACCTAATAAAAAACAAACCCTGCTTCTATAAACCAAAATATTGATTAAATCTTCCTCCTTGGAATCCCTCAGTCTTGAATGATCTAAAAATTAAAAATTAAAAAAGATAATAATATTTTTAAAATTAAAACCTATCAATAAAACTCCAAACCAAAATACAAAGAAAGAAAAATTTCTTTAATAAAAAGCTATCATAACAACAAGGAGTTTCATGACTTCATGCAATTGATTTTTTTTTTCAGAATGCTTATTATCACATACTATCATGAATCTTTTAGTAATAAAAACTTTGGTCCTATTTATTATAAATTCTACAATGGTTGGATTCCATATTTTTTAGGATCAATTGTAATTGTATCTGAAGAATCTTTATAATCATTCAATAAACTCATCAATGCTTCATAAATTATGATGAAGTTGATTTTGTACCACTATAGTGATTATAAATTTGGTGAAATTAGTTTGGATAGAAAACTCAGTCCTCTATATTTTCATGTTATACTTATTTCAGAATTAAGGTTACTGTATTTTTTATCAGTATAAAAAAATACTCAATAAATACTCAAGATAAATCAAATTATAACATGAGTGTTATGTGATTTTCAAAACTAAAAACAATGTGTGTTTTTGATCGAATGGGTTGATTATCCTAAATGGGTGAGACCCATAAGGTGTAAATTGGTTTTCTATAATAAAAAAACATGTATGTAGAGTTTCTATATATAAATTTCATGTGGTAACTAAAGTTTATAAAAAAATTCATGGTATTGCGTATGAAGAGACATTTTCTCCAATTGTGATGATAAAGTCCATTTTTATACTAATTTCTATATGAGTTCATTATTATTATAATAAATATAAAATGGATGTCAAAATTATTTTTTGTAATATCAATTTAGTCTAAGACATGTATATGATATAGAATAATGGATTTTAAGTGAAAAATGATCATTCTAAATTTAAAAAGTTATAACATTCCATATATGGATTGAAATAAGGTTCTTAGAGTTAGAATATCTGGTTTGATGATGAAATCAAAGAGTTTTGTTTAATCAATAAATTATATGATTATTTTGTATATAATTGGATTAGTGGAAGTCTTATTGTATTTATGGTGTTGTTTGTGGATGAAAAACTACTCATAATAAATAATGTCCTAACATTATCTTCTAGAAAGGTGTGATTGGGAAAGTGCTTCTCAATAAATTACATGGCCAAATTAGCCTATATATTGGGTATTAATATCTATAGATATACATCAAAGAGGCTACTTAGACTGAGTCAAAACAAATATACTAGTAAAGTGGTAAAGTGGTTTATCATGGAGAACTTCAAAAAGGGCTCTTTAATAGTGTTGTATGAGATAAACATTAGAATGAATGGAAATACTTATAAAGAGTTAGAAAGGAAGAATATGATTATTTATGAATACTCTATGGGAACTATTACGTGTTATATGTTACATACTTGACATGAAATTTTTTATTCTATGAAAATAAAAAGTAGATACCAATCCAATATTGATGAGAGTAACTAGATTTATTTAAGAAATAACCATTAGTAACTGAGAAGAAATAAGTATATATTTATAGTCATTAGTGGTAAGGATAAGATCATTATACAGGGTTACATAGATGCTAGTTTCCAAACTGATAAAGATGATATGAGATACCAATATATTTTTTTGTTTATCCCCAATAGTGGAGCTATTAGTTTGAATAAGTTTCAAATAATCCACCATGGTAGACTCTAAAATAGTGGTAGAGTACACCACAACATCACATAATATAAAGGAATATACTTATATTAATATTATCATCATTAAATATGGGGAGGTTCCTAGTATTAAGGATGATTTTGAGCTTTAATTTGACAATAATGGAGCCATTTCTCACTCCAATGAACCCTAGTCTCACCAAAGGATCAGGAATATACCTAAAAAATAACATATCATTCAAGAGATGTTCAGGTTGATATAAAGATATTATGGGAGTATACAAATGAAAATATAGTGGATTATTTTACAAATACAATAATATAGTAAAAGAATGAGGGTTATTTTTATTCTTTAGATATTAGATACAATAGAAATTGGATATAATCATTGCAAAATAAATCACGGTTTTATAATAAATATTGTATCCATTTATAATTAATTCACGTGTGTTTCATATATTATATGAATTGTGTAATGATAAAATATATTCAATGTATAGCTTTGAGTTTTCTCTAATCGATAATACCCATAGAGTGTTATGGGTTGTGATGATTTGTTAAGATTATCATGAGCAGAAATATCATATACAAATTTAAATATGTATGATTAATATGAATCCATATTACCTAAGGTTAAAAAAATCATATCATGTGAACCTTTATATATTGATACCTTTCTTATGCCAAGATTGAGGCTGAGATAATATAGGGGTGGTTGGGTATGTTGCTGATCATACCATAATTTGATTTTAACCATGATTATATTTTTTCTCTTATATGAAAAGTATGGAACCTTGGAACATGATTCAATAATACTATATAAATTCACGACCATGTTTATTTGAGTGACATATGATGTGCTTAACTACTTGGATAAATGACATGAGATGTATTCATTCAATTTGGTCAGTTTATTTTAGGGAATCATGAATGTATGATATGTAATATATATATTGACATGTTATATATTTGGTGGTCACTCAATGTCTTGAATAAATGGATTATATTAGTACATATAGGATATATATAGATCAATGTTATGATATACATGTTCATATGGAGATATTCATTTGACCCAGATCACATCAGACCCCCTTTTAGCTCAAGTAACAATGTTGTTTTTCTATTGGACTCTATTTTCTTACAATTATTAATCATCTAATTCATATTTTTTTCAATTATAAAAATTTCCATTGGTCCATACATAATTCCCTAACAGGAGGATTGATTTTGGTCTAAATTTCTTGTCCAAAAGTTTAGTGAAATTATAATAATAATGTCAAAAGTAGTTTGGATGGATTCATAAAGAGTTTTGATGTTTTTTATAAATATTGTGAGTATTTTTTGCAAGTGGGAGATTATGGAATATTATGAACTAAATATTAGACAATAATATAATGAAATTCACTATTCTATGTTCCATGTTTTCTCATATTCATTTATACCACATCTTGGTTACCTTGTAGACCGATATGTGGTACTATTTGACCAACACTCCCAATGTTATTTTCATATACCTTTGGTTATTAAAACCCGATACATTAATGTAGAGACTATATATTAATTTTTAATACATTTCAAAAATTGGTTTAATTAGTGGGGTTAACTTTGTAAGTGTTACAAGATTGATTATCTATTTAAAAATGATTTAAACTTAAAATTTATAATAGTATTTATCATTTGACAATGGATATATATTTAATAGAATAAAATAACATCATTGGATATATAATATTTCATTTTTTATTGGCCAAAATAACTCTAATTATGTTCTCTTTATTTAACTTCATGGAGGATAATCTTTCACACTCTTATTAAGAAGAGGTCCTATCAAAGTATTTGGTGATTCCAATGAATGGTGGATAGTATTGAAGGAATGAACCTGCTTGTTATTATTGAGGTATATTAGTCAAACTTACTTCTAGAAAATATAAAAATTATAAATAGTAAGTTATACTTGTTTTATGGTTTTCTTATCTCATTTTGTTGATTCCACTCCTGGTCATTCTTTGAATGGGTTTTTTATGATGCTTATGGGCACATATATGTCCCACATAACCCATCAAAGATATATTGGGTGTTACCATTGTGGTAACACCACACATATGTAATGATATTTCCCTAATAATCCCAAGAAATGAAATAAATAAAGGAATATTGGGAATCTAAATATTTTTTATAGTTCTTTCTCTCATAATTATAGTATTTTGGATTCTAACCTGACCCAAGGATTGAGAATTCCTATAGATAAATTGAAGAAATATATAACTAAATTAGAGGTGATTACTTGTGTTAATCCTCAATAGGATCAAGTACAAAAGAATCAATGACAATTGTTTATCACAGATCATGTGTTAAGAAATAACTATGACTATACAAGGTACTATACATATTACTTCTTCTATAATATCTACTTTTTTTGATACATGTGTATATCATTCATTTATATTTACATTATTAGTATACCGATTTAATTTACATGTACAGTTGATGTATTATTCCTTGAATATCGAGATTCATTTTAATGATTGGGTAGAACAAGGATTCAATTTTCCTTATTTAATTATGATTATATAGGTGGGGATCTTGTGAGACTTCATAATTCTAGATATTAAAACATATAACCTCATAATTTAAATGGATTGGATAGTGAAATTTAAGGCACACATTGATTGTTGTTTACATAAAATTTATTGTACTACACCTGATGAGAGTGTTATTACTTTTTAGGGAGAGTGGGAAATTTTTCAAAGTTGAGAGAGACCACTTGTTAAATACCTCAGATATTTAACATGTTAGTTTTAAGGTTTAGTTATTTAATATTTAATTAAGGAAATTGATTTTATCTACTTTAAGTGGTGAGAGTTTTATGGTTTTTTCCCAAATACATTTCTAGACTTCCACTAGATTGATACATGGACTTATCCATCGATATATTTCTTCAAATTAGTTTGAAATAATTTCCTTAATAACACATGGATCATGTATATTTATGGGATTTAAAGTTCTATTAGGAGGATTTATAATAAAAGAGTTTTATTTGAGTGAGAATTTCACCTTGATAAGCACCAAATATATTTCCCAAGAAATTTGATGGTATCTTGCAGTTATGAAAAAATCTCAAAGTTTAATTTGGTTATAGTGAAGAATAAATTCCATATACCATGTATCAATATTCAATTCAATAATTTTAAGATAAACTTGATATTGGGATATTTATAGCTTAATCTAAAGGATATAAACATTCCAAAGATATATTTAAAGAGAATGTATAATATTTAGCAGTTCTTGTTAATGTTATTTACTGTTACAATGCTAATATTTATGTTTGTTCATGATTAATTGAATCTTCTATTAATACCTTGAATTTTTTTCACAGTTTTTATAGATAATATCCTGGTTTAATCTATATCATATAATGATCAAGGAATGCATTTAAGAATTGTTCTAGAGATATTATGGAAGAAAACATTATATGTGAAGATATTAAAATTATAGTTTTGGGTTATATAAATCAAGTTCTTGGAAAATATTATCTTTAATAAGTGTGTTTCATTTGAACCAGAGAAATTTAAAGCATTGATGTCTTGGGAGATGCCTGCAAATCTTTTTGAGATTGAAAGTTTTCTCTGAATAGGTAGGTTACTAAAAATGATTTATTTGAGACATCTTGAAGTTATGATTACTAATGTTGAAATTAACTCTAAAGGGTTCATGATTTGTGTGGGATGAGAAGTTCCTATATGATATTAATGAGAAAAAAATAATATTGAATTATTTGCTAATTTTGGACTTACCTAAATACAATAAGTGGTGTTTTGTGTATTTTTATGTGTTTGGAGATGAGTTTTAATGTGTGATCGTGTAAGGAGACATCATATGGGTGTAGAAATTGAGATTGTAATGATCAAATGAGAAGAACTATCCCGCATATGATCTAGATCCAGTAGAGGATGTTCATGACTTGAAGAGATGGAGATATTACATGTTTGGTGAAATGCTTATAGTGTATTCAAATCATAAAAGTATGAAGAATATTATTTATAAGAAATTTTTTAACTTCAGGTAGATATGGGTGGAGTATCGTTAGGCTTCTTACTTCAAGTTATATTATAAACTCAATAAGGGTAATGTTTTAGATGATGCCTTGAGTAGGAAAGATGAATTGTTGAAGGAAACTAAGAGTCAATGAAACCATTTAAACAATTCCATAACATGGGAAAATATCCCATATAACCTATAAAACTAATAAAAACAAAATCAAATATCAAAATACATAAAAGAGAAAAATTTACCTCAAAATTATGGTGTTACATTCTACCCACCATTAGGTTTTCCATACTCAGAAATCTATAGATTGGTGGTGCTTTGGAAGAGCATTGACCATTGCTCAAGCATGAAGTCCTCATGTTCCCATATCTCATGATGAAATTTACCATATTTCCATAATAACCACATTTATTGAATAAATTTACCACACAAGAGATTCTCTCATCCATATAGAATATGTATCAATGCATGTATAAATGAAGTATCTTGCTTAATATCAATATGATCCCAATGAATCACATAGTCAGGTTTATACCAATACATCTTAAATTGATATAAATGAAACATATTATAATCTAAACTAAACCTTGTAATTAAATCTATTTGATATTCCACATCACTAATATGTTTAAGAATATCAAAAGGTCTTACATACCAAGGAGATTACTTTCCTTATTTACCCAAATGAATATACCCCATCTTTAGAGAGAACGTCAAGATACCCCCCCACAAAAAATGATAATAGCCAATGAAATTTATACAAATAATATTTTTTTTTATAAATTTAGGTTGTTTCTATTCTTTTCATGATCATATGAATCTTTTTATTCATATTAAGAACCACAATGGGTCTAATCAATGAAGTATCTCCAATATCTACCCAAAAAAGTGAAGAGAGATAATGATAACTGTAAAATACTTTAAATGGATCCATATCTATCATATCATGATAACTATTGTCATAAGAGAACTCCATTAAAGGTAAATCAGCCTTTTATGAGCCACAAAAATCCATGAAATAGGCTCTAAGTATGTCTTATAGTGTTTGGATGTACATTATGACTACCCATATGTTTGATGATAATATTTCATGATTATGGTTAATTTGGTTCCTAGGGATTATTGTAAGGATTTTCAAAACTGATAGGAAAAAATTGGGCATTAATTAGATATTACTTAAACTACTACACTATACAACTTTACCACTTCCTAAATATAAATTTTTCCTTAGTAATATATCATATTGGATTGATATATAAGAATGAAGTGGGATGACTTTAAGAGTTGGAACGCAATCACCCAAAATGAATCATGATTTTGTATCATTCTCAATAAACTTGTGGAAAAGTCTATAGAAATTTATTTCCACTTACATAATATTATAAGTAAAGATTGAAACACACCATCTTGTCTTTGATGTTGATACTTGATCTGCTGTTGGGTGAGGCATTTAGAAACATATTTTTACACTCTTACTTTAATAGTTTACCACAAAAAATGGGTTCTTGGTGCCTTGTACATAATTTTGATGCCTGGATGAATAACCCATTTTAAATCTTGATAAATAAAAAGAACCTATTCTTGATATGAGTTTTGACCTCATTGTTAAATAATAAGGGTTAGATATTTTATTATCTTTAACCAACTCAACAATATTAAGAAAAAATAAACTAGAAAAAAGTCTACAACACTATCCTTCTTAGAAAAATATTGATTCATTTTAGAAATCACAGTCATAAATTGCTACTAAGAAGAAGCTTCTTTAGCCAAATTATTCAATAACTTATGACTAAGAGTATCATCCACTAAATTTCTTTTACCTGGTGTATAAACTATGTAAAATTCAAACATATAAAGATATTCCATACATATTAAATTTCTAAGGTTCACATTTATTTGTGAGAAATATGTTTTAAGATTTTATGACTTGTAAATTAAGTGAAATTTTCATAGAAGAGATAATGATGCCATGTTTTCAAATCATAGACTATCGTGACTTGATATAGATCATCCATTGGGTAATTATTTTCTTATACGCATAACTTCCATGAGCCATAATCAACAAAATTATCCCCTTTCATAATAAAACATCCCAACCTAGAACTAGATTCACCATAATAATCCATTTAAAATTTCACTAGTTCTTGTAAGATAAGGATATGTGATAAAGGGAGTCTGGCATTAAGATTCTACAAGGATTTTTCACAATCATCCCTCCATTGGAATTTAATATCTTTATTAATCAAATATTTTATTATAGGGGCAAGAAATGAAAAGTCACGGACAAAGAAATGGTAATTACATGCTTTGACAATAAAACTACATATCCTAAAGAAATTATTATGAGGTTTCCATGAGATATAAAATTCTATATTTTTAAGATCTATAGATATAAATTTCTTATAAATAATTTTTCCATGGAAGAATACTTCCTATATCCATAATTCACACTTAGATAATTTATCATAAAGTCAGTGTTTCTATAGAGTTCTCAATACTATCTCCAATTTCTCTTCTCAATCACTTTTATTCTAAGAATAAACAATGATGTCACCAATAAATACTATAACAAAGTAGTTGAGTTTCCTTTGAAATATATGATTCATAAATTATATGAACACCACTAGTTAATTTGTGATACCAAAGGTAATAACAAGGTATTCATAATGACCTTAATGGATCTTAAAATATTACTTTGGAATATCATTCTTTCAAACTCAAATTTAAAGATATCATGGTTATAAATAAATTTTAGAGAACCATTTGGATCCCTTAAATTGATCAAATAGATAATCGATATAGGGAGGAGGATAATTTTTTTTGTAATCTGATTTAGCTCAAGATAATAAATGAAAATACAAAGAGAACCATCTGATTTTTTTCACAAAGATAACCATGGAAGCCCTAAGTTAAATACTAGGTATTATGAAACCTTTACTTTCCAACTATTCTAACATGACCTTAAATTATCCCAATTCTAGTAGTTCTATATTATAAGAATAAATTGAAATAGGATTATTCCTTGGCAGTAAATCAATTAAAATGTTTTCCCCTTTATGCATAAATCTAGAGATGTTTTTCGGGAAACATTAGGATATTGATCTATGATGGATGGAAAATAGGTTTTCTTTAATACATATAACATTTCTAAATTTTCTACTATTAATTGATAAAATATATTCCCAAACATCTATACCAAAGTTCATTATATAATGATATTTATACTCCAATCCTCCTAAAAGAGATATACCACTCAATTGGGGAGTGTAAATTTTATTTTTTGAGCATAAAAATCAGTGTGATCTTTAAAAGATATCAACCAACCCATTCAAAAAATGTGATCAAATATGTACATCTCCAAAATGAAAAAAATCCCCAAAAAATTGATCCCCATCAATAATTATCAAACATTTTACACATTTAAAGCATCTGCACTCCCATTTCCCGAGAGGTGTTTAAATACTGAAAATATAAGGAATTATTTCCACATGAAACCCCATAATATTAATGACATGAGAAGTAATAAAAGAATGATATGAACCTCTTTAAAATGATATTTTTGTAAGAGTTGGTTTTAGAAGGAGGGTACATGAACCATCGACAAACTTGATTGATCTTCCATAAATATTTTCTTTTCACAATAAAATTGATTACTAGTGCTCCCAAATACTCTTTTATTCCCTATTGTTGCGGTGTTGGCTACAGTGTTGTGTTGTTCTTAGAATCAACTTGACTTTCTTGGTTATGAGACTGATAACTATTCTGACATGACCAGCCTGTTTGAGCTAAAGAGTCTTGTGACACATTGGATTCATTTTGACTAATTTACCTTGGGGTGCTAGTACAAAATGTTCGAGGTCTCTCATTTGACTATAATTATTAAACTTATGAGGTGGTTATATAAAATCCCTATTCCTATGATCTAATTATCCAAATTGAAAATAACCTAGTATTTTTCTGTGATGTGGAGGAAAAGAAACCAATCCAGTCAATTAGTTCTCCAATGTCATTCTCCCTTGATGATATGTTTCCTTTTTTCAAACTTTTTTCCACTCTAGTCATTCTATTGAACATCTAGGTATAATAATCAATTCAGAATATGACTACTTTAGTGTAAATGTATGGTCAAAACCTTTCCATAGTGATATGAACTTTTAATTACTCACTAGAGACAACCTTGGGAGAAAATAAGTCTATATTTATGAACTTAGTTGCACATTCCATGATAAATAGTTTTTTTTCTTGAGATTAATGAATTCTATCATCTTTATGGTCTTAACAGTATATGGGTAGATTTTTTTTAAATAATTCCTCAAATTCATTCCAAATAAGGTACCCATCTTGTTTAGTTTGAACAACTATATCTCATAATTTCCTTTTAAGGTCTTTAGTCATGAATACTACCAACTTTACATTGATATTAGTTAGGGTTCCCAAAAAATTGATGATTTTATTAATCTAACTAGGCTATTGTTTAATGTTTTTGGTCCTGAATACCTCTAAAATATTAGTGGTTTCTTAATTTGATATTATAACAATGGATTATCATGGTGTGGTTTCTCAATATAATTATCTTTTTCAAAATATTTAATAGATTAAACTTTACTTTTGATGAGTTTTTGATTCACCTGTAATTCAAGTTGAACAAAATTTTTAGCCTTGTCATCCAATTCATTTTACAATTTTTGAATAAGTTACTTCTCACTGTAACCATAACTAAGTTCCACTTAGTCACCACATTACAAATAAACTAAAGTATTAGGATATTTAAAATAACAACAAAAATTTTTTTACAAAAATATTTAAATAGTCACCAAATACAATATGGTTGATGTATTCCTAGTGGGAAGTCTCTATACCAATTCAAAATACCCTAAATTACTTAGATAATCTCATGAAGATGAGGTTACAACACTTACAAAGGTGTTTATGAACACCATTTGTACCCAAACCTCCCTAATAACTTTAAGTTCAATATAATGAGGTTAGTTATACGTTTTCATGCTCTGAATTTCAAGTTATAACATTTCATATATCAAGAAATACAATTCTAAAAATTGGACTAGACTAAACTGATACCATTTTTAATATCCTGCCTCTCACCCATTGGATTAGGAAGTGGTATAGGTGATACTAAATTTATGTGATGCTCCCAGGACATCAAAGGTTTAAATAAACTCCATGAAATTACAATAACATTAGGGGATGATTTTTTCCTTTAGAATAAAAAACCTAAAAGATACAAAAATATTAAATAAAACCATAATACTATATGATGTGTGAGAGTAAACATGATAAACAAAGATAAATCTGAGTAGATGCATGTAATAATAAAAAATAGGATACCATAATCCAAATATATGAATGAATCATGGTACAAAGGTGGAACCAAACTAGATGATATGACTCAACTTACTCCCAATATCAATCTCCCATCATCCATTACTAAAACATCCTGATGATATGATAGATAAATAAGAAATATCCCCCTTATATAAGTCATACAAAACATCATCTACATATGAACCAAGGTTCATATGTAGGGGGTGAGTATATCAACTCAGCAAGAAATATGTTAAAATATTCCCATACATGACACTAATTCCAAACTATTAGCATAGTTTATATAAAAAAATATTAGTATGAATTTTTTTAATATCATTTCATATAAAATTATGAAGAAGACATAAATAACCTTTTAGATCAAAAATACATTTTAACAAGATTTACATAAACAATGCTGTTCATAAATTTATAATTATTTGATAACTAATGTATCTGTTATTTTATATTATTATACCCATTCCAAATACTCACACACACATGCATACTTCCAAGATAATGGTCCCAATATTCACGAGTGATAATTTATCTTTTTTACTATGTCATCATGTTGTTATACACCCAAATACCCCAATCCTAACATGCTACCAAGTATGAATCCAAAAACAACCCTCATAATTCAATCAATAATTAAAACCAACTCATGTATGCTAAAGTATATTAAAATAATACTTTCTTAAAAGATTTTTTATTTTAAATACTCAAGAGAACACATTTTGTACATATTTATGAACCATAGTATTAAAACTATATCATAAAAGAGCTTTAAAAAATTCTTTAATCAAGGGATTTTCCAAAAAATCAAAAGAAAGAGATTTAGAAATATAACACCTTAAAGTTATTATAATAAGTAGAGAGAGTGATAGAATCCACCTATCTCAAAGTAAAAACCGTATCCAGAGAAAATGAAATAAAAAAGGTTTATTTGTTCCTTATCCTTCCTCATCTCAATAATTCCCAAAAAAACCACATGATAACATGCATTATCCTATATATTTAGGCCCAACCATTCTGATATAGGGTTATCCCAAAGATAAAATAGAGATATCTAGAAAGATAGGGAGAAAGAAACAACATACCTTGATTCTTAAGATCTAACACAGAAATATGCATTGCAACCATGCTCTAGATCAAAGAAAATTTCCAAAAACTCTAAGAGAATTCCTCTAGTTTGAGATCCAAGAAAATAGAGGAATAATGAGGGTTTAAGGGGGAGTTTTGGTGTTAAAAATAAAATGTTAATATTTAATTAATAGTTTTGCATGGTGTACCAAACTATGCACCATCCATGTGGGTGTCACTATCTCTAAAATCCTAGGCCACAAAATTTGGATACATTGTTTAGCCAACCATGGGAAACCTCTCTATCCTATGTTGCATGATCCAAGGGAAATATGCATATTTTACCCATGTTCCAAATTTTAACTTACTCTTAGACTCTCTCAAGATTCATCATGAAAACCTTGAGAATATGCATGGTTTCCCTAACCTAGTGCTAACCATGAAACCTCCAAAACACTTTCAACACTTTCTAAAATATCATAGAAACCTCCTAATACTAATCCTAATCAAAGTAATTCTTAAAAAACACATAAAATTGTAGTAAATACCTCAAAATGCGGGTGTTAAATTCTTTGTTTAATATCACACCAAATGTAGAGGTGGTGGAGTGGGCTATCAATACTCAATCATTCATGGTAGGAGTTCCCAAGGAGACTGATATTTTCAATACAATTGGAGGTGGAGAAAGAAATTATAGAGAATAAATGGGGAAGTAGTTCAAGTATTATTAGACAGATGGTGGTACCAGGAGGCCATCCATATTATTTTCATCAACTTATTTTGGGTGTAAGACTCTAGTGTTCCAACCATGTGAGAAGATGGGTCATAAGAATGATTTGTGTCAGGAAGCTATAAAGACCATCCATGGTTGTGTCCAATTGGGTCATCTATAATGATTTTTTAGAGGATATATATATAAGATAGGAACATCAAAATATACCCCTTTATAAGATCCTTAGGATAAATATGTATATCCTAATGTATATGTAGTGGATATTTAAGGTATTTCCCCTTGTATCTGGGGTTTTTCGATATGGTATATCATGATTATATTTTATTTGAGATCATAATGTTTTTTAGTTTTAAATTTTTATGAAATTTTTTATATTTATTTTTAATAGTACCCTATTAAGGTATTCTTAAGTCCATAGATATTTCATAATAAATTATTGGGTTACTAATGGATTATCTCCTTGGTGATATAGAAATCCATATTACTGATTTCCATTTGAGCCTTTAATCCATTATCTAATTTTATTATTATGTAGTGTTTTCTTCTTTTTTTTTGGTTCTTGAGAGTATTTGGTTGTTTTGGGGAATTAACAGATTAATGTAATTCTAATATGGTATGGAGACTACCATTTATGATTCCCATTCAGTTGAGTTTTTCCTTATGAAGGTAGTGATGTAAGATTCTCAGGTGATGTTTTTATTTTCCTTTACCTATTCCTACCCTATAATGGGATGCTCATTATTTTATCTTTATTCCTTTTAATGATTTAATATGGAGTCTTTTATGATCACTTGTATGTAAATAGGATGGGTATGTGTCTTATAATCTACATTTGTAAGGATAATAGTGTATTTGGTTTTTGGTTTTAGTCTCAAAGGATATTTAAAGAATATAGATCAGTTCAATTGTATTATATGTATCAGTTGTTTTTTTAACCTTCCCTTAGTGGATTTCATGGGGTTCCTTTCTTTTTAGAACTAAAAGCATTAATAGTTAAGTTGAAACTCATTAATTATTTGATCGCTATTTTCTTCTAAGAATTTTCGGGGGCAAAAAGAACTATAGCGGGGAGAATAATCACACTTTGAACTCACTTTTTGTTATTATTTATTTATTATTTTTTATCTTTATATCTTTATTTCAAGTTACTTTTCTTTGATATTGTGAGGATGTGTGAGTACTGTTCATATCACATGGATAGTGAAAACGGTGTGACCCGACCATGTGAGGCCAATATTTTTACTTATAGGAGTGTTCAGAGTTAGTGTATAGTTTTCTAAACCATATAGATTAACCATGTGAAACAACCTAGGTGTGTCTAGTTCCATCGACATGGTTTGTTCATGTTTTGGTAAACTACGTGTTCTGAATAGTTTCATTAAAAGTGTGATTTTACCTTTTTCCACCTTACTTAAATTTAACCCCGAGGTTATATATTTTACTCCTATTCAAATCTAGAATCCTATATCCATTTTATTCCTTTGTTTATCCCTCCATTAGATCTCTCCAATGTATTCCTTTATGTTTTTGAAGGGATTTATAAAGGTAATACCATCTATATATCCTCCTCTCCTATCCTTAAACTCCTACTTATTTCTTCCTCTAATATAATCACAATGACCTAGGGTTTTCTAAAAATAAATTATTTTTAGGTATTTTCATGTAATAAGGTTTTGGTTTATTCATTAGGAGTTGTCATTTGTAATACCTTGGGTATCATGGTGTATTTATTTTGGATTATTTTATTTTATTATGGAGCAGGATTGAGTTTTGGTGGATAGAGAACCAAAAATTTAAATTTCTAGAGGCCTTTAACTATTGTACAATTAGCCTACATGGTTAGTAGTAACCATGCAGTGCCTGTGTGGTTTCCCAAATGATTTAGTGGTGTGGATCATGACTTAAACATGGTCTATTAGACCAAGAAAAGAGCATATTATTGGGCTCTATAATTTGGCAGTGTTGAGTCGCATAGTTTGAGCACAATTTTCTCAATCACATGTCTGCCTGTAGGTAATTGTGTGAGGGTGCCTAAACTAGGCAGTTGTTATCGCATGGTTAACACACAGTCTGTTAAACCATGCACAAACTGCGCATGTTTCCCAAAAATTTAAAAATTGAGTTTTTTTATTTTTCTTTTCTTATTTTCTTTTATTTATTTCCCCTATTTTCTTTTCCACTATACTCCATATGCTTCACATGAGGTGCGCCTCCCACCTCTCAGGGTCATGTGCTTCCCATCCTTCATGGATCCTCCTTATCTAGTGAAAACATCAGATTTATCCTAGTTCCTTGGTCAGCTCTTTAAGGTAAGCCTTTATCTCCACTCTTGTCCCTTGATTTGGCCGATTTTCGCTCCCTTTTTCCCAATTTGGATCAGAAGAACCCTAGGGTAATTATTAACTAATTTTTGGCATTATATTACATTATTAGGGCATGTGAAAGGTCTCTCAGGTCAACCTCATTCATGTTCCAACATCCTCCTCTGAAGGCGAAGTGGATTGGTCCACTTTGGCTTGTCACCACTGTTTGATATAAGGGTGTTCTTCCACTTTTTTTGTTTCAAACCTTTCATTTAGGTCCCTTTGGTGATTTAGGATTCCTAGAAATTGTTTGTAGAGAATTTCATGGGTCCTTGAGGGGTTGAAATCACATAATAAGGTATGTATATATATATATATATCTACCTTTCACATATTTCCTCATGGTGCCGGGAATATGTACATTGGATTAAGGTTATATATATAGAAATTTATGTGTGTGAAAGTGTGGGGAGGTCTCCATCAAAATCTTAAAGTACTGAAGTGTTCCATCTTGATCCTCATCTCTTTTAGGTAGGTGTCACTATGAATTTTTTTTTCTTTGAGTTCAAATATTTGTATGCCCTTTTAATTCCCTTTTACATGAAAGTATAATTCTAGGTGATAGCCTTGTGGTTATTTGAACCTATTTTATTATTCCTTGTCCTTGGAATAAATGATTGGTTTCATGTAATACAAATTTTATGATTTAAATTAGAATATTTATTTACACTAAGCTTTTCATGAAATGAATTCAGATCTTTTGAATGGTTTTCAAGTTGTTAAAGGGGTTTTAACCCATTTGGTCTACATTTATTGAAACTGGTATTTCAAAAAGGGAATTTGGTCTTAATTTAGGTGTTGGCCTTAAATTACTTAATAAGGGGTCTTCCATTTTATTTCATATGGTGGTTTGAAATATGTGAGTGGTTTACCTTTTTTTGTAAATTCCTGATTGGATTATTTAAAAGTGGTTTGATTGAAATGGGGGGAATTGGTCCTTGTTTTAGATTTCAAAGAATGAGACCCATATGTGGCAGGTGGTTTTGTAATGTTTTGAAAGATTGGGTGGGGTTTTCCTTGGAGGGAATGTTGGATTCCATTGTGCAGTAGAACTTGGTTTTAAAATGAGGTTTATGTGTACATCATTTTTGAAAAAAATTATAATGAAGGTTTTCATTTTTACATGCATTGGATCATTGGACTTTGGGAAAATTGGGTTTTAGAGTGGGATACTTTTTTATTTTAAAGGGTTTGATTATCTTAAAGGGTTTTTTTGGTTTTATAAAGAGAAAATGGATTTCCATTGACATATTTGGTTATTCTTGAGAGTGTGTATGATTTCCGTTGGAATTTTATTTGAATGCAATTTTTTTTGAAAGTAATTTCAAAGTGTACTTGATATGAGTGAAGGATCTATTGGAACTTGTGATGTGGTATTGATTCTCCCATGTTAAGCCTATTATTGTAGATGGTGTTTATGTTGTTAATGTGTTTTATTCTTATTCTTATGATCTTTTCTTATTTTGATTTTGTTATCCCTTTGTGAGAAATGATATACTGACTCATTAATTAATTAATTGAAACCCTCATAATCCCCATAGGATGCTTGAAGGATGTTGATGTTGGGATTGAGGTTACCCATGGGGTGTGTCGTGTTCATGAACTTGGGTTCGGGTTGTTAATTATGAAAATGGTGGAACTTAATATGTTAACCTAGGTTTTTTTGTTTAATTGGTGTACATGGGCTTATGAAAGGAAATTGTGAGAACTGGGTTTAATTATATAATATGGGTTGTAAATGAGATTAATATTAATTATGTTCAATTGATAGCATGGAGTAAGGGAGTGTTTGGTATAACGTTAATGGGTTGATGATAAATTATTTGTAAATGGAAATTTTCTTAATGGGTTAATGAATAAGGTTGATGAATATGTTAAATGAAATGTGAAATGTGATAGTTATGTGTTTGGATTATGTTTTGATTGTGATATGGTATGTGTGTGGTGGGATTAAAGACTGAGGCTCCTCCCAAGGGTCTGTTTTGGACTGATTCTCTAACCTCACCCTAATATATGTGGTGAATAGATATATAAGCATGTGAAAAAGGATTGTGGAGTGGTACAAAGGACCGAGGCTCCTCCTATGGGTCGATTTATACTAATTCTCTGAACTCCACCCATAATGTATGAGTTAGGGAAGGGTTAAAAGATATATTCACCCAATGGTGGAATTCCAACTGGACTGAGGATTCAAGGTGAGGATAATGTGTTTATTATGACGTGTTTATCCCTAGTGAGATAAGGACTTGGTTTATTTACTTATTCATGGTAATTAACTGTCTTAGGCCTTAGTTTAAATGAAATAATTCCTAAACCATGGAACATGTGATGAAAATTAATTAAGTGGTGAAGAAGGTAAAAGTGTTGAAATAAAAATAATTAAGAAAATAATTAAAGTGAGTATTGTTAGTTAATGTCACCTTGTTTATTCTTATTTACCTTTTTATTCCTATAAAACATGATCTATATTTGTCAGCCTGTGACCTAGAGGTTGGGATGACTAGACATGGAATTCCATATTCCTTGAGATGTTTGATGCTTTGTTGTGTTTGTTTTTTTCTTGAATTATTTTTTTAGTTCCATATTTGGCATGATGTATTGAGATATCATATTCCCATCATGTTCATTGAGTATATTTTTATGATTATTTCCTTTTTCTATGTCTTGTTTGATATTTGAGTATTTTGTTCCTAAGTGGTCTTGGGTGTTTATTTGAATATTGTTGGAAAAAAATGTCATAAAGTGATTATTTTAGTTAAATAATGAAAGTGGGTAGTTTTTGAGAAATGATAATAGTGTGTGCATTTTATGATAAGGCTTATTCCTATGGATTTGTTTTCAAAATCCGGTATTGGGTTTTTGGAAAGTAAAGTATTTTTTTGGAATTTGTTTAGGGATTTGATTAATTTTTCATAGAGATTATTATTTATGTAAAGCTTAATTTCTACCATTATTTTGAAACTTACATTGACTATGAGCCTTAGGAAACCTATTTCATAGTTTTAGAGGGTTGTGGTGACCTACTGGGATTTTATCTCACACCTATATCTTCTAGGTTCTCAGTTGGATTCCTTTTTCTCTTTGTGGATGGAGTGGAGGAGAGTTGGGTGGAGATGTTTTGGGTATCATCTTGAGTCAGTTAGTTTTCCTTCTTGTTTGCTTGTAGCTGTTTCCTTTAGTTAGTTTGTTTCCACATATCCTACTACCTATTTTTTATTTATTTTGGTTATTGAATTTATATCTATTACTGTTTTTTATTTCTATTTTGGGTGAAACCATTCCTAAAAGATTTTGTATGATTATTAGGTGATAGTTGCCATCTTATGGGGATTGGGAATGTCCTTAGGCCCCTCTGAAGAATCATGTAGGGTGTCATGTAGGATGGAATACTAGGCCAGTTAATTACATACATTCCTTTTTATGGTGGATTAACATTTGGGATAGTGAAAGTGATGATTTTAGGTAAGTTTAATCAATGCACGAATCTTTAAAATTAAAACTATGATTTCATACATCTTTTAATTCATGATTTTTAAAACCTATGATATTATTAAGTTTGATTATTATACTTTTTATAAGAATTCATTTACTATTAGTTTTCATTGGACATAAAGTATTATTTCTCATTTTTGAAGGCTCAAACCTATTTTTAGATAACCATTCATGCCTATGAGGATATTTTATAGGAATTTAAAGTTCAAAGGATTTATTTTAGTTTTGAAACTATTTTTAAGGGTTTAACTTCCAAATATATAGGGGATGATTATGTTCTTCTAAATTCATTATGTTATCTTTTATTTTCAAACAAATTGATTCTAATTATATGATTTTCCCTCAAAGGGTGTTTTTTAAATTTGGTTCACAAAATGATATTCCAAAGGACCATTTGGAACCTTATAAATAGGTTATAGTGATGAGAATGTACCAATGAAGTAAGCCCCTTTTTTATTTCATTTATTTTTGGTATGTAAATGATGGAAATTTCCTAGTTAAGGGACATGTATTATATATATAATCGTGTTAATGAAAAAGGTATTGCTTCTATGAATGGTGTTTATAAGTGAGGGTATGATTTGATTGATGAATTTTGATTATATATATGATTCTTATTACATGTTGATTTATGAACTCTATTTTGTATCTAGGGGAACCATTGTTAGATAAGCAGGAAATAAAGGTGTGAGTACTGTACTAGTTATGATGTTACTCTAGCTAGTGTATCTAGGATAGGACTATGTACCACCTATGGGATTTTACTCTCAGAAATGAGAGGTTATGGTAAAAATGAGTGTTAGGAAGTGAATCACATTGGTGTCCATTTAAATGGATTCTTTATTGTATTATACTTGATTATCTCTATCATGAACCAGCTCGGGTCTACCCTAAACGAGTCACCTGAGCCATCCCACAACATGGATTGAGGGGCGTTTCCGTTCCCCACAGGCTAAAAACTAGTTCTTGATATCAAAACTAAATATGTGGGAATGATTTGGCCCATAAATGAAAGACAAATAAATAAATGAAAAACTAACTGAACAATAAAAGTAAGCACTTGTAGAGGGAATAATTAATCTATAACACACACCTCCATGTGACCTCATGGATCACTACCAATCCCTAAACGAAGCATGCTCTAAGAGTGATGTAAAACTACAGGAACCTAAAAGTAAAAAGATAAAGTAGGGGTGAGAACTAAAATTCTCAGTAGTAAATCATCACAATATCTATGTGTTTTCTTTTAAAAAATAATCCATTAACACTAGTTTGAAAATATAGGTATTAAAATAGGCTGTTTCATATTGGTAGATAAAATTACCATTAATTTTTAAATAAAAAAACTCACACCACATTTACATTTTCAAAATATGATTTTACCATTTTAAAAACCAAAACCCAAAACAAGGAAATACGAGCTAAGAAAGAAGCAAATAAATAGAGAAAATTAAAATTAAACTAATAGATGCTGAAAACAGACTAGTAGTGTGATAAAAAACCAAAAGCAGAGAGATAAAAACAAGAAGATAAATAAAGTAACCATGGGTGACCCTAAAAATAACTAGAATAAACCTATATATACTTGGTTCAGAACCACCACCAGTGTATGGTGAAGCCCCTAAGTCTATAACCTACTGACTGCCCTTAACTAACCGACATAGTTGCACATCCCGCCTGGCCTATCTGAGATCCAGGGGGTACCAACCCATCTAATCAGGGTTGGTCAACAACCGTCACTCGATCCCCTAAAATACTCCTAGGAACCCATGGTAATAGTAAATAGTTTAAGTGGGAGGACCTCACATGTGTGACTCACCTTACCGGCCTCCACCAAACTTTCCTACCCCATACACGGACACCACCTAGACGATAACCCATAAAGGGAAACCCTAGATAGGGGTGATCACTACACACAAACACATATCATAATATACAAAGTTCCAATTGGGCCATCAGATCATATAAATATCAAAACCATTTTATAAAACATTGTTTAATTTGCAACCGGGCACTTGCACTTTCCTAATTTCACTCTTTTCTAAAATCAACACAAAACATCACCTTCAAATTCACATTGCAAAACAGACCCTTAAGATTCACACACCCCAAATAAATTTACCAAATACATTTCAAAAACGTTTCTAAAACCATTTTAAACACCACTTTTCCATGAACTTTCCAAATGATAATTTCCAAACTTTAGTAAAAACATGAAATATTATAAAACATGCCAAACATTCCCTTTATTAGAAGACCGACTCTATTTCAAAACAAGATAAAGCATGAAACACACTTAATGATTCCAAATGGGATTATGTTATACCAAACAAGCCATCACTTTGAAAACCATACTTGAACCCAATTTAAAAAAAACCACACGAAAGAACCAACTTACCATTTGAGAAACCATGGTTTAAAGTAAACCCACTTTGAGATGACATCATCATTTGAGTTCACATCCATGTGAGCACCTAGTGAAATCATGGATGTGAAAGAACCCTATGGAACACTTTAATATCCATGTATGTGAAACCATGGATGTGAAATCACCATTTCTTTCAAACCAGACCCAAAAAATTAAATAATTTAAAAAACATAGAAAATATTTTCTTAAAAACAATGTAATCCCTTCCCAAACATTTAGACACGTCTACCAAACTATCACATCATAAAATTATACACACAAAACCAAATTCACAGTCCATTAATTCCCACACAACATGAATAAGGCTAAAAATTTCTGAAATCCCCCAATACAAATCAACTTAATAAAATGCTCTATAGAAAAAACCTCCCAAATCAACCATTTTAACCATTCTAACCAAAATTGTATTTAATCAAACTCATTCAGTGTATGAATACTTCGACATAATTTAAAATTCACATCGAAGGATATTTTTAACAAATTATATTACCACAAAAAATTATAATAATATGAACAAATGAGTTATAAATATGTGAGTCATGTTTGAAAAATTAACAAAGTAGAATTTGGAATTTAATAAAAAACAACTGGTGCACGAATCTTAGGAAAAGTTATAGAGTCAAATCAAAACTATTTTTAGTAAATTTTACCACTATAAAAACAATAAAATGAGCTAATAAAAATTCATGGAAAGCAAGTGAATCAAGTTTAAAATTTTATTAGATAAACGTAAGTTTCTATAGAATTTGTCAGAAAGGAAAAACAAAGATTCACCTTCCTCAATGGTGTGCAATGCGAAGAAACCCTCAGAGGAGGAAGAGTAAACCCTGAGGAGTAATCTGCACAGCATAGAAAATGATAAAAATGCACCAACAATAACCCCAACCATTTGGGTTTGTCCATGATGAAGAAAAACCCCAAAATTGAAAGAAATCTCACTAGAGGGGGTTGTGTGTTGGGGAAGATGTCGGAAATAGGAGGGATGTGTACTGGGGTGGCTGGTTGGAGGAGGTCCATGCATAGGGAGGTGGGCCAGAGGAGGGCCGCACACTGAGAGGCTGGCCAAAAGAGGCATGCTGGGAAGGTTGGATAGAAGAGGACCGCGCATCCGGAAGGAAGGAGTGGGAGATGCCATGTAAGGGGAATTAAAAGGGAGGTCTCCAGGTGAAGGTCCTCTTGTGGAAGGGAGGTGCGCAAGAGGAGAGTTGTGTATGAGGGGTAGGGGAAGGAAGGTGCTATAAGGGAGAGAAGGAAAGGGAGAGATTATGCTTTAAAATAATAATAATAATAATAATAATAATAATCATCATCATCTTATTAATAATATTCATTCCATTTTTAATAATAATAATATTAATAACAATTTGATAATAATAATATTAATAAAATTTATAATAATAATAATATTATTACGTACAACAATAATATTATCATTACTATAGTGTAAACATTTTAAATTTTTATTTATTTATTTTAAGTACTGGGCAGCCACACAGACACCTAGGCTGACCGCATGGTTTCCTCTAATTGTGTGGTGCCCATGCACTAGCCAAAAACCCACCAAAATTTTCAAACTTCAAAAAATTTAAACCATCACTCAACCAGAACCTAGACAAGAGTAACCAAAGCTAGTAAATAATAATATAAAATAATTTTAAAGGCCAGGGTGTGACAATGCTTCCCACCACAAGAAATATCTGCCCACAGAAGGTCACCGAACCGAAAGTTAATCAAAAATTGAGTCCATTCCCAAACACAACCATAAGAAACAAGAAATTTCAGGGTGACTATTTATTCCCCAAGTGACACTTGACCAATCTAGACTAAACCACAACCCAAAACAAGGGGAGAAAACAAGAAAGTTGTCCCCACCACATGGATTCTACAAGAATGAAGATTAAAACCCAAACATATGAACCAGGGAGGGGGGATACAGGAACTCCCGACCCATAACCAATCCACATAAGGCTTAAACACACTCAAAAAAGGAAAAAAATTCAAAAAACCACTCTCGAATGGCCAAAACTAATTGAATCACAACAAAACACATCCATCATAACTTTAAAACGAACTGAAAAACTTATAATGATGAAAAAACTTTAACAACAGAGAAACAAGAGTGAAAAGACTTTAAAAATTTGCATCCCAACATGGAAAACAAAAACTAGGTCAAGGTTTTCACACACCCTTGTCAACTCCTAACTACGCGAGATCTTCCCTCAGAGACCTAAAGCTAGATTTCTGATGGATAAATCATATCTTAACTCATAGTTAGGCACTGGAATCCCTTGTTCATAACATCTTATTGAAGCGAAAATTTCTTCAAAACTTCTCTAGATAACCAAGACAACTAAAATAATGACATGTCTTTGGAGGGATGTGACATGACAGCTTCGAGTGCCCAAACCAGCCACACTGGTGGAACACACGAGGGTGATACAATAAACCAAAAACTAGAAAAATTGAAGGAGACTCCTTATAAGTAGGTTCCTCTGACATATACTTCTTTCTAGATGGTGAACCTTCATGAGAATCAAGGGATGTCAGACTACCAACCGCCTGCACTTCGAAGGACAACTCAGCTAAGAACGCTTCATGTACCAAATTATTGAAATGATGGATCATAGAAGAGAGGACCCACTTTGTGATATTTAAATAAAGACCCCTAATGGGGAGAGATGTATTCATGAAATATTGTGATGATACATCTGAAGAAACGGAAACAAATTCCTTAAAGTGGTCAACGTAGGCCATCACTGACCGCTGGCTTTATTGAATACCCATGAGCTCTTCCCTTTTCTTTGTCTTTAACTCCTCAGGTACGAACCATCAGATGAATAAAAACATTAAAAATTCACACTTCATCCATAATTTAAATGATATTGAGGAGAATAGCTCCCATTCATCCAAAGTTGAAACTTTGAATAGACATATTATGACACACACTCTGACAGCTTTGGGAGTTCCCAATACCTTAAAGACACGCTCGACCTCTTCAAGCCACACCACTGCCTCTAATGGACCTCAATCACCATGAAGGAAATTTTTTTTAGAATAAATAAAAACTAGGTGTGACTCCTTAGAAATCTTGGAAACCTTTCAGGGTGACATTTTCAGAACAACACATAAAACACAAACCAAAAATAACATAAAAATGAAGTAAAATCAAGAGCAATATCCTAATATAAAATTACTGGCTTATAAACCAAACAAATAAAAACACAACCAAAAAAATTTCATTAAAAAGTGATCATTTTCATTCATGTTTCAAAACTACCTTCTACTAAAGACACTTTTTCAAATTCCAAAAACACCCTTTTAAACCAAATTTCAATCTGCAAAATCATTTCACCTTTCCAAAATCACCTTTAGAGAAAGAAGACCAAGACTTCGGTTTTAAATAAACACCCATGGGATCCCATGAACCATCAAATGTGTGTCCCTCCATTTCCATCCATGTGTGCCAACATGCACTTCCTACACATACCCACACACATGAAAGCACTCATAAGGAGAACCCAAGGAATCCTCTTAGCAAGTCCAAACAAGCACCAAACTTTCAAGACAAAATGATTTCAATTTCAAAAATGACTTTACCAATTTAAATACATTTAGAGGAAAAAATTTCTTTTCAATTTTTTTTTTATTTTTAGAATACACTCACACCAATGAAAACCAAAACGATTCATAAATTACAGCAAACTACCAGAGGGAGGGACTAGTGTTTATGACCAACTCAGTGAAATGGTAGTGATCTATGCCCTAGGTAGACAATAACACTAAGAGGAACTTGAACTGGGAACTTGGATACCAGATGGGTCACTACTCCATGAAATATCACAACATGACACCATCTCACCTCTGTTGTCATCCCTCAATCGAAACAAATAGACAAATAAAATCCCAGACTACCCTAGGAAACTCGAGGCCCTAAATGATCAAGTGTTCATGATGACCTTCCTGTCCTTACCTCTAGAGTCCTAAAAGTCCTAATCTAAAACTACTGGACACCCCAAATAACAAGTTCCTTCTCTAATACCATTTTTTCATGAACTAGTCCAGGTCGACCCTAAACATGTCACCCGAGTCGGCCCGCGACATGGCCCAAAGGGTGTTCCTGATCCCCATAAGATGGAAACTAGGGTCAGGCATAAAAACTAAATAGGTGGAAATTATTTAGACCATAAATGAAAGACAAATAAATAAATTAAGAACAAACTTAAAAATAAAATTAAGTGCTTAGAGAGAGAATAATTAATCTGATACACATACCTCCATGTGACCTCATGGGTCGCCACCAATTAGCGTATGAAGCTCACTCCGAGAGAGATATAAAATGGAGGGAACCTGAAACTAAAAAGATAAAGTAGGGGTGAGCACTGAAATTCTTAGTTATAAATCATCACATAATCCATGTGTTTCCTTTCCCAAAATAATATATTAAAACTAGTTTAAAAATATAGGTATGAAAATAGGTTATTCTCATATTGGTAGATAAAATTACTATTACTTTTTAAGTCAACACACTCACACCACCTTTCCATTTCCAAAAGTTTATTTTACCATTTTTAAAACCAAAACCCCAAATAAGGAAATTCGGGCTAAGCAAGAAACAAATAAATTGGGAAAACTGAAATTAAATTGGCAGATGTTGAAAATAGACTAGCAGTGTGATCATAAAACCCAAAGTAGAGAGATACAAACAAGAAGATAAACAAAGTAACCATGGGAGATCCTAAACATCCCTATAAGACACCTATATTTACTCAGTTCAAAACCACTTGTTGGATTATGGTGAAACCCCTAAGTCTATAACCAATTGGCCACCCTAAACTAGCCAACCTAGTGGTACATCCCACCTAGCCTATTTGTGATCGAGGGGGTACCAACCCATCTAATCAGGGTTAGTTAAAAACCATAATTGGATAAACTAAAAGATTCCTAGGAACCCATGGTAATAGTAAATAGTGTAACTGAGGGGCCTTCGCTCATTTTAATCCCCTTATCTACCACCACCGTACTTGCCTACCCCAAACACGGACATCTCCTATACGATAACCCATAAAAGGAAATCTTAGACAAGGGTGCCCACTACACACACACACACATATTTATATCTCACAACATAAAAAGTTTCAACTGGGCCATCACATCATATAAATATCAAAACAATTTTATAAAAAACTTTTGAAATTTCCAACTAGGCACTTGCACTTACCGAACTACACACTTTTCTAAAATAAACACAAAACATCAACTTCAAATACACAATTCCAAACACGCCCTTGAGATTCACAAACCCCAAAAAAATTTAATAAAGGCATTTCCAAAACGTTTCTAAAACCATGTGAAACACAACTTTTCCAAGAACATTCCAAATGAGAATTTTCAAACTTTAGTAAAAATGTGCAATTTTATAAAATATGCCAAACATGTCTTTTATTCCAAGCCCCACTCTATTTTAAAATAAGATAAAAACATGAAACACACTTAAAGATTCCAAATTGGATTATGTTATACCAAAGGAGCCATCACATAGAAAACCACACTTGAAACCACTTTACCAAAAGACCACCAAAAAGAACCAACAGACCATTTGAAAAACCAAAGTTCAATGTAAACACCACTTTAAGATGCCATCATTATTTGAGATCACATCCATGTGAACACCTAGTGCACCCATGGATATGCCAAAATCCAATGAAACAATTTAATATATGTGAAAAAACTCAAAAACACTTCCACTAAAACACCATTGTTTTCAAACCAGACCCAAAAACATACATAATTTAAAAAACACAAGTAATATTTTCTTAAAAACCATAGAAGCCTTTCCAAAACATTTAAAAATATCTACCAAACTTTAAAATCATCAAATTTTACACTCAAAAACAAATTCACAATCCAAGAATACCACCAAAACATGAATAAGGCTAAATTTATTTCAAATAACCAATCCAAATCAACTTAATAAAACGATCTATAGAAAACACCTCCCAAATTAACAATTTTAACCATTCAAAACCGAATAACATTTAATCAAACTCATTAAGTGTATGAATACTTAGTAATAATTGAAAATTCACATTGAAGGCTATTTTTAAAAAATTCAATTTCCAAAAAACATTATAATAAGCCAAAAGAATTAGTTATAAAGATGCGAGTCATGTTTAAAAAATTAACAAAACAGAATTTGTCATTTAATCAAACACAATAGGTGCACAAATATTAGGAAAAGTTATTTAATCATATAAAAACTATTTTTAATAAATTCTACCACCATAAAAACACTATAATGAGATAATAAAAATGCACTGTAAGAATTTAAATCAATTTTAAAAATTAATTAGATAAACGAAAGTGTCTACGTAATGCATAAAAAAGAAAAAAACATGGGTTCAACTACCTTAATGGTGTGAAAACAAGAATAAAACCTTAGAGGAGGAAGAGTACACACTAATGAGTAATTTGAATGCCCTAGATAATGAAAAAAACACACCAAGAGAAACTACAACCATTAGGGTTTGTCTATGATAAAGAAAACCCCCAAAATCAAAAGAAATATCACTAGTGGGGGGTTGTGCGTCTGGGAAGATGTTAGATGGAGGAGAGATGCACACCAAGGAGGCTAGATGGAAGAGAGCTTCACACTGAGAGGTTGGTCGGAAGAGGGCTGAATGCTGAGAGGATGGCTCAAAGAGGACCACATGCCAAGAAGGCTAGATGGAATATAAATGCACCCCAAGAAGTGAGAAGGGGTGACTCCACATAAGGGGGAGCTGAAGGGAGGTTTCCGAGGGAAGGGCTGCCAGTGGAAGGGAGGTTCACAAGAGGCTGGTTGCGTTGGAGGGGTAGGGGGAAGGGAGGAGCTAAACGAGAGATAAGGAAGGAGATATATTAGGGTTCAACAAAAATAAAATTATAATATGAATAGTAATAATAATAATATTCATATTAATAATATTCATTCCATTAATAATAAAAATAATATTAATAAAAATTTAATAATAATAATATTAATAACAATTTTAATAATAATAATATTTTTATTTATAATAATAATAATAATATTATTATGGTGTAAAAAAATTTAAAAAATATTTATTTTAAGTATTGGGTAACTGCACGATCACCTGGGTCGACTACATGGTTACTTTTAATCATGCGGTGCTTGTGTACTGGCCTGAAATCCACCAAAATTAATAAACATCAAAAAATTTAAACTAGAACTCAACCCAAAACTCAATGGGAGTAACCAAATCCATGAAAAAATAATATAAAATAATTTTAAAGGAGTTTAGGATGTGACAATATCTAGGTATCCAAGGTTCCTATGAGATTTTTGATTGATATACATTTTTTATGATTTTTAATTTATGGTTATCCCCTCTTTATACCTTTTCATTCAGTTCATACGATTATTATCAAGAGTTTTTTCTTTTAAAAGTTAAAATTTGTACCTCTTTCAATATTTATTTTAGTTGAAATTTTTTATTAAGACTTATGATTTTGTCTTTAAATTTTCCAACTTAGGTATTCCCAAATAATGAGTTTTCAAAATGGGTTCTTTTACTTTAGAATTCCATATTTTCAGAAAATGTTTTTAAAGATAATTATTTCTAAATTGGTGAATGAATTTTCATTAGTAAAAACAAATTTAAGTGATAGATTCATATAACTTGTTTTAAATTAAAATGAAATGATTAATTTTCTAGTATATCTCAAAATAGAGTGAAATGGGTTTAATTTTAAATGTTATTCATGGGGTGTGGAGAGGATACATACTGGGAAATATTTCTTATGCCTGTATATATTTTAGTTTTAGCATTAGTTCGACAAGGATGTGATGTTTTGTTGTTGGATTTTTTTGGGTTTATAGAGGTTTTATGTGAAAATTATTCACTTATAACTAGGAGATGTTTGTATTTTTTAATTTTGATATTTTATTCCACTGATGTATCCTTCCATGTTAGTATGTTTACTCTATATTCCTTTCCTATTTGTTATTGGGGTTTCCTTTATGCCTAGTTTTTCTTGATGTGAGGAATTATTGTATATAGTTATAGAGTTTAATTTTTTCATTTTGATTTATGTTTATTTTTATACCATATTTAGTTATACTCTTTTTTCTAATTCTTTTTGTGTATGATCATATAACTAATGAAATGGTTATTCCATACTTCTAGGTGGAAGTCCCTTTTCTGTTTTTGTTTTATCAGGTAAAATAATTCCCAAAAATGTATGTTTTGATTCTCGAACACTAGTTTTCATCCTATAGTGACTAGTAATGAACTTCAGGATATGTCAAGAGCCATCTTGGGAACCTAAATTCAGGGAAGCCTATGATGGTTCTTGACAAGTTTGATTCAAGAAGTAATTCTTATCATCTTCATTTGGGAGAAATGTTTTTTCCTTATTATATTACATGTTTATATATATCCTCTACTAATTATATCCATCATAATAGTTTAGTAGAACATATAATATCATGTTTTACAGATCATTCCAAGGCCATATCCATTCATATTAAATAATGAAATTTTCTTTGGAGGTAGTTTCGAAGAGACAACTGCCTTTAACATTATATTACATGTATATTAAAAGAATTAAATATTAATTTATGTATCTTATCACATATTTATTTTTCTTCTATATAACATTGATTTGATAATGTCATAGGGTATCTGTCACTTTGATAAGGTCATAAAAGTTCCCCTCTATGATGAGAACCTTGAAGTTCCATAATGATATTATCAAAATATAATTCTAGAGTTGGATAACATTATATTATGGGGAAAATATTATATATATTATCTATTTTGTGTACTCATAATAGGACGAGACTTCATCTTATAAAGTTCACACTTAGTAATCTCTAAGATGAGATGTTATTAGAATAGTCCTACCAATAGGAATTATATAGTTTTTGGTGTCATTAGATATTTTTATATGTGAGAATGTGTAATGTTCCTTAGATTTTAAAATTATCATTAATTCATTTCATAAGCCACACACTTATATTTTATAAAGAAAATTGTGACAACATATGGTCATGGTGAGGTAGGGTATATTGGGTGCATCAAAAATGACATTTTATTAATGGATTAGTCAAGGAAGGATGCATACCTTCCATATTTTTGGAAGTTGATATCTCATCCATTTTATTGAAATATAATTTTCTCATAAATTTCGTGTGCAAGGTGTTACAATGTTTATTTCAGATTTCCAAAGAAGGAGGTATTGAGAAAATAGGTTGATGAGATATATGTGTAAACTACTTGATGATATATTGAGATAAAGGGATTATATTACACAGTGAACATTCATATATTTTTTTCACCATTGAAACATTATTTTCTTTCTCTTTGGTTTCTTGAACCATTGTTAGATACTAATCTTGTACTTTAAGAAAACCCACCTAATGCCAATGAGAAATAATATTAGAGGGCCACACACTAAGTGTTTTCATTGATCTTGATTAAATTCTATTTGAATTTAATTATTGGAATAAATATTATTCTCATGACTAAGGAATAATTTTATTCAAGTTTTATTGATTGCTAATATTCACAATGTGATAAATAATTATTTATGTATTAACAAATAATTAATTTTATAGTGTGAATATATATAATAAATATTTATTTTCTAGTTTGTAAATAAAATATTTATTTTATTTATTGAATATTTAATAAATATTTATTTTCTAATTTGTGAATAAAATATTTATTTAAGTGAATAAAATAATTTTCTTTGAGTATTTATTAAATTCAATGGAGTTAAAATAGACCAATAATATGGATAATGATGAATATTTATTTTCAAGTTGATAAAAAATATTCATCATTGCACAAGTTATCACATACTATAAAATAATAATAATATTATAATTATTTTATGCCATCTGGATTTATAATGGTCATTATATTATTTAGGGGATGATATGCAATTAAATAATGTTTTAAACTAAACCCTAACTTTATAAATAGATGGTTATGACTATTGTGTAGGGTTAATCAAAAATTTGAAAATAGAGAATCATTGCACACAATAGACTTCCTGCTCTCTTTATCTCCCCCTCTCTCTTGAATTCCTCATATTTCTCTCTTCCTCTCATGAATGAGAAATGCATGAGAGATTCATTCAATATTAAAGGAATAATGATCAACTTGAATGATGTAAGGAAATTTATTCACTGTGATAGCACCCGGAAGTCAATTAGGGTTTCATTTAGATCAAAGTAGCATGTTTGGATCACTACTAGAGGGATTCTACCCTTAGATCCTCTCATCATAATGAAGGAAATATGAAAAGGGTCTTTTTGATTATCAAGAACGTCAACAAAGTACAGATCCTAAGATAAGGTATTTATTTTCCTCATATCTAAATAAATTAATTATAAATTTAACATGAATGATCCCCACTCATGGTTTCAGGAAAATCAAAATTAAAATAAATTTTAATATAAGTCCCACCAACTGGAACTTCCAGTTTGTCTAGAACACAAAAGTGGTATCAGAGTGGTCCCAATTTAATTTTATAATTATTTATTTGTTTGTTGATGTATATATAATCATGGTTGAATCTTTCATTTCATATTAATCATTATTTAATCTAATTTGAATTAATATGTTATGGAAATAATAATCATGTTTGCATAGTGTTTCATTTTCTTTAATGTCTAATAATATACAAATAGTTACTGTAGATTTCATCAGGAAGTGCCAGTTTTTTAGTTGATAAAACTGGGCTACACGACATGTAGCTGAAGTATATGTAGTGTACCCATGTTCACTATGCCTGGATGTGTCATGGGATACATGACACAACAAGTAGTTAATTACACATGGTGTATTTATTGAACACCACATGTACACCAATCCAACATGGAACATAGGTTGTCAGAGTACATGACATGTAGCTGGCATACATTCCATATAGTCTACGTGGGTTAGTAGCATAAATTTCAATATATGTGTGGTCATTATACATGGTCAAACCACAAGATACTGATATCCTAGAGAATTTATGATATAAAAAACATTTAAGTGGTGCACACACTATGTAATTCATAATTTCCCACATCCAATATACACAAAATCCATTTAGCAAGAACAAATGACACCCGACATAATGGTTACATGGTTTGTAGCTGGCTTGTACATTCCATTTAGTCTATCTAAGATACATCAATAAGACCAGGTTTTTTTCCAAGCACACAGAAGTTGGATACATGATGTGTAGCTAGAATATACATACCATGTAGTCCATCCAAGTTAACACACCAATTCCCCTTGTGTGTAACCTAGATACATGGAAACCGATGTATATGACATACAACTATATAGTACACACCATATAGTCTCCCAATAAATAACAAAATTGAATTACATTAAATTGAAAATTATAGCATTAAAAAAATATTGATTTGATTGTAACTTTAAGTATTTTCCAATTTAAAATTATTTTTAATGAATTTTAAATGCCAAATTAATTTATTATAATAATTATTAATAATTGGTTCTTCCTTTTATTTTTCATGAATCCCATAAGGATGCGTGTCTACAAATAAATTAGTATGGTCATTAAGATGAAATGGAATTAATTAATTAATCAAGCATGTTTATCTTAATAATAAAGAATAAAAAAGAAACGAATGTTAGCCAGTTATTTTTCCATATTCATAGAAGGTTTTATTGATCATTATCTTGATAAAGACCTATGTACGTGTTATAATTAATTTAATTTAATATATTTCATGGTTTTGTAATTATTAATTGTCAAATAAAATATATGGACAGGGAGGCATCCCTCCCTCGATTATTATATAGGCCATGTGTGTCCAAGGTTATTTATTTAATCCACTTTAACCAATCCATTGGTTCCCCTCACTTGCGTATGAGTAATAAATACCTGTAAATAATGGAGTATCCCAAGGAATTTTGTGGTGGTTCAGGATGGAACCGTTATGATGAAAACTTAGGTGATACACAAGTTGATCGGTGGAATGTTACAACTCATTCCCAGATAAGAAAAATAAGTTTTTACCCCAGGTCAATGTTTGGTTTATTATCCTATTAATAAATCAACCATTATATTAGGTCATGATCGAGTAATTTATTATTTATTTATTTATGTCTTATGCATTATTTATTATATGGATTCAAGACCTTTATCACATAAATAAATGAATTAATGTGCAAATATGGAATTTAAATAAATGGATTATGCATAATTTCTTTTATCTAATATGGTTAATTAGTTAAGTAAAATCCACTTAATATTAAAAAGTTTTGTAAAGGACAAAAAAATATAAAATTTATTCATAATAAATTAAAATCCATCAAATAAAAATTAACTCATACATATCCTTTAATTAGTTGATTGGGAATGAAATAATTTGAACTATGTGTTTAAATATCCCTAATTGGGAGACTTACTTTTAACATGGATTTATTATGAAGGTTTTGGGTTGAATTAACCATATTATATCAATAGAAGTATCCCTTGTTATAATGGACATAACTTGGAGGTGGGTGTTGAGAAAATATAAGTTTGGATTTCAGGATTGGGGAGTCCACTCAATTGATTAAGGATCTACAATCCTGATGTTAGAAAATACCAACCTTCTAAAATACCTTCAAGTATCTTTACTAACCCACATTGGGGTTATAAAAAGGGACATATGGATCCTTTCTACTAAAATTTATTATAAACTAGATATTCCATGTCAGATGGTGAGGGCTATTGGGAGTTGATAAAATAGTTGGAGACTTAATAAAATTAATAATAATATTATGTCTCACATATTTTGTAATCAAGTGAATTATTAATCATCTGTTTAAATTATTATAGAAAAATGGAAAGAGAAACCACAATGTCATTGTAATAATTCCTTAAGTCAGGTTATGTCCTTAAAAAAAAATCCCAGATATGGTACAATCTTTTATGAGATGAATTATTATTCCAAAAAATTGTTTTATATTTTGTAATCCCCTAATCATGTTCTATCATCTAAGTAAGCGAGTGATGGTGACAAGGATTCCTACCAAATATATATAGAGGAATCTTACAATGTCTATTTGAGAATATTATAAATTTTTTTTGGAGTGTTAATGACACAAGGTATATATGTGTATGGCTATACCACAATATCTCATATTCTTTCTCTTGATAAAGATAAGGAAAGGCTTGAAATAAATAAGATTGTAAATGCACTATATTTGTATAAATTGGAAGACGTAAATCTAGTTACTGACCATTATTTCAAAATTATGGGTTATAATGATTAGTTAGAGAAATTGGTCTTCCACTTGGATTATTAATTATCCATTAATATTATTTTATTATCCTTGTCATTAAGATTATCCTTAGTTTTTCAAGACCATATAAAAAAATGGACAAGTCACTCAAGAAACTTTTTTACATACACCACCAAGTGGATAAGGACTGGTTGAAACCATTTTATCCCCACTTTATATTGAAAAGTTTGAAAGGAATGGCTGAAGATTCTATGTATAGTCTAAATAAAAAATATCCATTATGACTTCCTTCAAATAGAAAAAATATTAAAAGGCATAAGAATAAGTAGGAGTCTATTTGACTCTTTGGTGGAAATAATGGACACTAGAAAATAAATTACAATGAATTAAAGAATCAAGAAGTTTCATCCACTTATGGTATATTCATGAAGTTTATATTCACCTAATGTTTATTAAATACAATACTGTAAAAACATGAATGTATTTTAATAAAAGAAAAGAAAAAGAATGGAAATGTTATATAGTGAACTGAAAAGGAGATGAGAAGGGGTGATTCCTATTTCATCCAAGGGGAGATCACTATTTCGCATTTCTAAATGGATTGATTCAATTTTGTAACAAGTGTTACTAAAAAATTTATCTCAGTGTTCAGATAGATAAAATGAAATATTATTTCTATATGGAATAAATTTGGTTATGGTACTTTAATACTAAACTAAAGGTTCAGTAACTCTTGAATCAAAAATATTAATTACATTTAATGATGAATATAAAATATAATACTCCTACCCAATTATGGAAATATAATTATTTTTCAAGTAAAATATAAAGTAGTTGACTTGTTTGTTTTCATTAAAGTATTTTTGTCTTAATTGAACTAAGATACTAAAAGGAAAACTAATTATCATGTTATAGATAAATAAACCTTTTAAAAAATGGTATGTAATAAAATTTATATAGTTAGTTTAAAAAATACATGTGACATATTATATAGGTAATGGTATCTTTATATACTTCAAGATAAATCTCAGAAATGATTAGTGAAGTAAATGAGTACACGTGTTAAAAGGAATCTGTAAGCTAGCTTTTTTGAGTTTATATTATCCAAGTAATCATTAATCATATATATGGAGTAATGGTTATCCATAACTCACATTTATTTATATACATCAATTTTATGATGGTAGTAAAAGTAAGATCAATAATGAGTCTTATAAATATTTTAAATCTCCCATTATACCTTTTCAAGACATATTTTTTAAATAGAAGCACAAAAACTAACCATATGCCGACTATATTTTCTAATGGATATCATATCAAATGTGATATGATATGAATTAATTAGAACAATACCAAAATAATTTCTTGAAAACCATTTTTTAAAAGTCAACCTTCACTATAAACGAACATCAAAACACTAAATTGAATCTCAATTAATGATACTAAATACACAAATGATATTAAAGTATAGTCAATATTGACTGTATTTCTATAAAGGAATCCTATATCTTTAAAGATAGTTGGATTAGACTTAACTTATTGGTTTAAGGCTCTGGATGCACATGAATTGTAATAGGAATACTTGACTCCAGTAAGCATAATGGGAAGAGTAGTTCCATAGATACATACTATGTTGGAATTCATAACCAAAGAGGTGGTTTTTTTATCATGGTGGGTGATAAATGTATTGTTATTTCATAATTATTCCTAAAAAGAAGAAGTAAATGGCAATATAAGGAAATTGAAAATTATATATAAATTAAAGTAATGGACTCCATGTATCATGATTTGGGACTGAATATTTTGAATGTTTCTAAGACTTGATACTACTGGTGTGTATTCTAGAGTAACTTGACATGGATGGTACAATATGGTACCTATAAATCATGACTGATTATTGAATGTATAGTCTATAACAAAAATTATTCACCTCTCATCATGAATAAAACCATTTTTTAATTATAATTGTCAAAGTATACTTATAAGATCAACATATTGGGACATATATTGTCAAGGGAACCACATTTAAAGGAATCCTTATGAAATATTTCTATATGATGCTACCGAAAGAGAACCTATAGTATATGTAAACTAGGAATACCTAAATAGTTCAGTGACATCAATAATTCAAATAAGATATTAAAATTACATTAACTCATTTATTAATAAATTATTCATAGTGGTAATAGAATATTAATTTTCAAATGAATGAGTGACATTATTCTCTATCAGATTAATGAAAGAACTATAAGATTTTAATTTAGATATGTTGATAACATTTGAAAAAATATTATTTTTGTCTTACTAGTTTTTTAAGACCAAGGAATGAAAATTTATCTAAATATGACTTAAAGAAGTAACAAAGTTCTAGGAAACAAAATTTACAAGATATATCCATGAATTTTCTAAATGTAGTCATAGTACACATATTAACTATGTATTGAAAAAAATACAAGATGAAATATTCATGACTAAATTTTTGTTGGAATATAATCATTCCAGTAGAACATGCATTGGAATAAGAAAATATTATAGTGATTTAAATAATTTCACAAGGTTAAGTTCAAGGAATTCCACTCATGTGCCATGACCTATACTGCATTTTAAACATCGTAAAAAAATAATATTATAATTATTTTATGGAATGGGATTTTATAATGGTAATTATATTATTTAAGTGATGATATGTAGTTAAATAATGTTTTTACATAAACCCTAACTCTATAAATAGATTGTTATGTCAATTATGTAGGGTTAATAAAAATTTTAATAATAGAGAATCATTGTGCACAATAAACTTCTCAATCTATATCTATTGAATTCCACATCTTTATCACTTATTCTCAAGAATGTGGAATGAAATAGATATTCTCTCAAGTTTTAAGGGTGAATAGTCAATAAAAACAACACAATATAATTGATTCACCTACTAGAACCCAGAAGTCAATTGGCATTTCTAGAAGATCAAAGGAGCACATGTGGGTCATTGATAGAGGTATTCTACCCTCATAACCACACATCATAATGAAGGTAATGTAAAAAGGAACTTTTATAAGATCAATAACATCATTAAGGAAAGGATCCTGAGATAAGGTATTTATTTTATTCATATATAAATAAATCAATTATAAATCTAATGTGAAAGATCATTGCTTGGGGTTTTTGGAAACTAAATATTAAAATAAATTTTAATATAACATCCACCAACAAGAACTTCTTATGCACCCAGAACCAACAACTTGTATATAAGGTGTCCTTTTGTTGATTTTTTTTTCAGTTTTTTATATTTTAACTAAAATTTTGGGATCATTCTATCTAACATGCGATGAAGGTAGTTTATAAAGAAATAATAAAAGGAAAAATGGAATAATCGATCAATAATTTACCCCTATCAGGGAACTCACATCACGGTAGTCCTTCTCAAAGTGAATGATGTTGAATGTAGGAATATTAGTGACACCTTAAATGGTAAGCAGAATATTGATGTATGGTTTCTAGTGACTGACTCGATTCATTATTTTTAAGATTTGGAGGTGGATCTATTGAGTTTAATAGAAGATATTATAAATGCTTGACATAACTCTAGTTATACAGTTCATCCAAGAGTATTGAATATGTATTATAAAATTAGATGGATGTTTTGGTGGTTAATAATAAAGAGTGAGATTACTAAATAAGTCAATTAGTTCTTGACTTTTTGAAAAGTGAAGAAAAATAATTAGTGACCCATAATATTTTTTTAACCTTTTCATATACTAAACTAGAAGTGGGAGGATGTCATGATGGATTTCGTAGTTTTTTTTACATCACTATTAAATATAAATTCTATCCGTGTGATTTTGGATCAATTCATAAAATTGGGTCACTTATAATCCATTTGAGGAATGTTCTCAGTATAATACTTGGGTAAATTTCATGTGAAGAAAGTGGTTAAGATTCAATGAGTTCTATGTCTATTATGCTATAATGAAATCCATGATTCAAATAAAAATTTTGGAGGTTACAATTTAAGGTAATATAAAATAAACAAAAAATGATTATTTCATATTATCCTTAGTGGAAAAGATAATTAGAATGAACCATTGTTGATTTAGAGGACATGCATTGGGTTTTCATTCTATATTTTAGTAGATCATTGGAAAATCATATTGGTTTGGTGGATTTTGTTTTCAATAATATCTATAAATAATTAATTTGGATGAATATATTTGAATTACCATATATAAAACCATCTTTATCACCATTATGTTTGGAAGTAGTGGGAGAGAGTTCTTTCTTGGGACCATGTTTTCTAATGTATATGGAGAAACAAGTTCATATAGTTTCAAAGATATTGATGGTAGTTTATACTTTTAAGAAGTATTACACTAACAACCATGAATGATTTTTAAAATTTTTTGATGTAAGATTTATTATTTTTAATATTATTGATGTGGAGATGATATAAAAAACTTAGTAAATCTTATATGAGTGTTGTCACTAGATAGATTGGGTTTTCAATGAGAGGATTGGCCTTTTAAGGTCATGTTTAGTGTTATAGAGGTTAAAAACACTAGATGAGATGTTTCTAGTTTAAATAAAGTGTGTTAAAACACAATATAACTAATAGAGGACACAAATATATGGGATAATACCCTTATATAGGAAGTAAGTAAAGATGATTTCTATTCAATAATAGGATGTCAAGTTGGAGAATCATTTTGATTACATGAATAAATTCATTAGAAGATATTAAGAATTGGATCATGTTGTTGAGGAGTATCTTATCATCTTAGTGACTCAAAATTTTAGACAATATAAGCCATTGATATTTTAAAATAGATATAAAAGAAGGAATTCATTTAAGAAAGAGTTTCCTCACAAGAATACCAAGGAATTGGGTGTGAAGTTGATGGAGATTTTTGAATTCAATATGGATGGAATAAAAAGTATATTTTTGAAAAAGGATGAATGTTTGGTCTAAAGTGGAATATATTAAGGAATGATGGTCATGGAAATCATTAAGGAAAGTGCTATAATTTCAGGACAACATTTTCAATGTGTTGAAAAAGACGATGAAGTGGAGGGTAGTAAAAATAAAATAGAGACTTTGACTTGTTATTTTGATGAAATTGTGAAAAATAAGATCAATCCTAATATGAAATATTAGTTGAATAATATTTTAGTTCATCAAATAAATTTTTAGTTAAAGGAGAATTTTTATACTATGACATGTATGTTGAAGAAGAAAATTTACCCTTCACCATTCAAAGGTTAATTTATAAATTTACATTCCCTATCTCTATTTTCTTTGGATTATTATTGTTAAATAGGGAGATAATAACATGAATGAAAAGGATATAAATATTTTCCAAATGGAGGGAATATTTTTATGGGGAGTTTTTTAAAAGCGTAAAGTTTATAATTAAACACGTGTGTAAGTTTGATGTGTGAATAATTATAACAGTTTATTGAGATTATGTATAGGAAATTTATTTTAAATGTGTACATTGATAATTTTTATGAAGTTAAAAATATTTTTAAATAGAATATGGATGAGGAAATAAGTGTTAATTATTATAGAAAACATTGAGAATTATCTTTAACCATTATTATTTTTTACATTGAGTACGATCACATAGGCTTATAATTGATTAAATGATATATCTTGGTTAATAAAGAGTAGTTTTAGTTTGGAAGAGATATATGTTATATTTTTGGAAAAAAATCCAAATGGGGATATTTTAGGAGTCATGAATGAATATTTAAAGAGGATGTTGTTGAATTCATGGAGTGTTTTCAAATTAATTGATGCATGTTAGCTTTTTTTACTATAAATATCCACAAATTGACTCAAATGGATTTAAATATAAAGTAATAAATTTTGGTATAGGTTGAATATTAGTGAAATAATTTTTGAGATGAACCTTAGATATATAAGGGGTTGATGTGAATGAAACACGATAAAGGCACTACTTGACCAATAGAGTTTTTATGGCTTGGAACCAGAGTTTTAATATCAAAGAATTTTGAGACAGATAAAGACTTCCTTACCAATAGAGTTTAAGTGGTGGGAAAAGGTGGTTTTTTTGAATTAGTTACCTTTATTAAAGATTTTGTGGCACCTAGTAGGGTCCCATGGGATTTCCATAAAAAATTATTTTAGTGTATTTGATGACATGGTATGGCCAATGACATCTAGGATTAATTATATTTGAACCTCAACATCCCTAAATCCTTATTAATGTGATTTTATTACTTGGAGTGATGAAAATATTCAAATTAAAGAAAAATTGATGGTTATAGAAGATTTAAGTTATATTTTGAATTTGAAATTAAATATTATTAGAGGTAATGGTAGTTAGAGTAAGTGGAAGTGTGTTTCATGAATTTTAGATTGTGTAATATATTTGAATAAAAATATAGAAATAATAAAAATATGTGAAGAACAGTACACAACAATATTTTTATTTGAAGTGAGGTCTTTATTCCACTGTTTTATGATGAATAAGTAAAAGGATTCACACATGTTCTACAACCAGAATAAGTGTGGGAGAACTTAATATTGCCTGGTGGAAATAATTTAATCATGTAAGAAGGATAAATTCCTACATCATTGAAGAAACAAAAAAATGGTAATAAGTTTGATTTAAGGAGTTATTACTTTCATCTTGAGTTGGGAAACTATATTTTTTATTATTATATTATGATTTAATGGATATTACTTACTTTTTATATCCATCATTGTGATTTTACTAGGTTATTTGATCATGTTTTTTTCTGATTATTCCAAAGAATATCTATTAATTTTAATGATTAACCATGTATATTAAATGTAATTCCCTAACCCCAGTTACCCAGAGTCGGTGCATTATTACAAAACATTGTCATGATCACAAGGGATCAAATCTCGAAATACCAATCAGTTTAGTAGCCATGGAGGTACTCGATACATTCATAAGTTTTAAATTACATTATAAAATTAAAATAAACAACAACATTGTCACCAATGACCACATTCATATCCCTTAGACTATCCCTACTAGTCAGTCATAATATACTTCTTCGTATCCTGGGAAAAATAAAACATAGAAAGGTGTGAGCTCAAATGCTCAGTAAGGATAACAATATAGCATAAAATTTCATAAATAAGCATAAAAATTTAAGGCAATGTATAAGACTAAAATTCAGGAATTTTAAAATTAAACTTCATCATAATATATCCAAGATAAATCAAATAATTCCATTTAATTATCCACATGGATATTATACTAGTTGAGTAATCACATCTAATATCAATATCCAATTTCATAATGATGGAATGCATAATGCCAGACTTCATAACCACATAGTCAAGGACTCATACCAAGAATACATATAATATTTTTTCAAGTCCTTATGATAATAAACTAGTTTGTCTCATGAGACCTACTGATTCATCGAGGAGCTCTAGCGGGCTCCACCCGTCATTTACTAAATCCAATGCATTACTCATATGAAAAGGTTTAAACATAACATAAACATTCGTATTAAAACTAGCATAAAAAATGTCAACACTTTATCCATAAACCATGAAGGGTACAAAAATAACACATCCATAGTCAAACATATCACAAAACCGTCAATACAATATGGAATATTTGTATCATAATAAATCAACTTCAAACAAGTTTAAAATCCATCAAAGGATATTGACATATATGAAATGAAAACTATTTGAAAGAAATACCTCTTTTTATTTTGAAAACATTTAAAAGTCACATAATTATAAAAGAAAACATTTATTTTGAAAATATTATTAGAATCTTGTATTGGAAGCTTCGACGATGTTATTACAGTGGAAAATAGCCGCACTCACTGTATAAGATAAAAAAAAGACATTCTTACCTTAATATTGTCGAAAAGGTCATAAAGTAACTTGTTTAGAAAACGACGGAAAGATTCCTTTCAAACCATATATGGTCAAATAAGGGTATAAATGACTTTAACCCATAGTATAGTAAATAGTAAAAATGATTTGAATTACATTTTTATGAAAACACAGATGTGGATGATAAAGAAGTCCCAGTAGATACTTACGTATTAACAACCTCAGATAAGTAAAAAGATTGTAGAATTAACCCTTACCTTGAACTTTTCCTTGGTCGAGGGAACTCTAACCTTTTTTATAATAGTAAAATAATTTTTATAAAATTATACAAGAATCATATACATAAATAGGATATCATATATGATATTCCAATATTTCTTTGTTAATAATATTTTAGTAGTGTCATCGTTTTGGGTGTTAACTGATTTTATTCACTTATATGATTGGTTATGTAAGCCATGTTTGTTATGAATAGGATGTATTTTATTCATATAAAGAATTATATTATGTTCTTAGACATTATTTTTAATCATAAAATGAAAATTATTCTTAAATTATTACGATGGGGAATGAATCTCGTCGTGTTCGTGGAGACGGTAATCCGTACGCACGCACGAGTGACAATATCATTATATTGATGGTGAAATAATATGTAATTAGATGTTATATTATATATAAAGAATAATTAACATGTTATATTTGTTATTTAAAACAGTTATACTCATTATTATACCCATACAAATAATGAAGTGTTTGAATAACAAACTACACCCCGACGTGGAGACGGTAAGTCGTACGTACGCACGTATGGTGACTTTGTCATTTATAGAATGGATAGAATAATGAATATCATTGTTACATATTTATAATAACATCACAATATTTAGAAGATATTTAAGTTATTATTTTGGTATGAAAATCACAGAGAAAGAGGAAGTGTAAGAAGAAAATAACTTGAAAGAGGGTGGTGAAATTATTACCTCTTCTTCGGGTGTTCTATTTTGAGTTGATCAAAACGGATCCTTAGGTTGTATTTATAATCAAAGTAAGGAATCTAGGTTGAAGGAATAATAATTGAGAGGATATTTGGGTAGGGTTTGGCTGAGCCAAATATCTTTGGAGGTGTGAAATTAAGAGAAGGGGAAGTACCCTTTTATAAGATAGGTGAGGGTCACTTTAGGAAAAGTTTGAAATATTATTTTATAATAAAATTATTTTTGGTTTCTAATGGATAAAAAAGGATTTATTTCAAGGATAAGGTGGGGATTGGTCGAGAAAATCTCAACCAATAGGTTTTAGACAGGTTTATGTCACCATATTAACCTTATATTTTAGATTTAACTCTTAGTTAAATAGTTTGACATTTACCATGTCTCATTGTAGTTTTTTTATTAAATGGTTAATAAACTTACTATAACATTCCAATAGAACCCCAAGTGGTTAATTATTGATATACATATAACCTTATCTAATTTTTTTGGCAGAACCTTATATTTTTAGGAATATTATATCAATTAATAATATAGTATTTGTTTTAAAAACTCAATTATGTCAATTTTGACACTATTTAGTATTTGATTTTTTTAAAAGCCATAAAAAATTTATCACTGCGAATAAAATTTATTTAATCAACCATAAAATGTCATATTAACCTATAAAATTAGTTTAATTCATTAGAAGTCTCAATATACATTTATTTGTATATTTATAATATCAATTATTTTAATATTTCATTAACAAGATAATTACTGCATCATCATTGTGTAATAAATAAATTAAATTATTTAATGTCTAAAAATTATAAACAAAAGTCCATTATGTAGGAAATATTTTTATATTTCTAATAAATATTTATAGTCGAATTTATATTGTTTGTAACCCTATATTTAAAATGGTTTAGTTATTAAACTTTGAATTTAACACTTTTAACTCCTCTTTAAATAAATTAATAATAATTGTCCTAATCTAATCCAAGTGGACCAAATAGGATAAAATTTTATTCCTAAGTTTGTTTTGGTCTAATTTAACTTATCCGATAGAATTAGGACATGTGTTAGGGTAATTATAATATCATTTTTACCCTTAATTACCCTTTTAACTTTTAACCGTGGTAAATAAAAGTCAAAAGTTACTATTCACCAAAAATTATTTTCATCTTATTGAAACAAATTTTACTTACTGATGTTAACCGTGTCTCTTGGATTTTTGAAATTAAACTTATAGAAGCGGTAAAATTACGTTTGATGCAATTTTCAAATGCTCCTAGAAGGTGGGTAAAAGACGGTAAAAAGTTCAATAAAATTTTATATATCTAAAGTTATTATAAAATGACTCCAATGAATTACATTGAACATTTGGAGGTATTATTTATCTATTTTGACCTAAAATAAAATAAAATAAAATATCTAATTACTTAAATAAAAATTCGGTTTTAAACAATAACAGAGTGTTTTTTCACTATTCATAAAAAATTGAATGTTTTTAGAAAAATACCAAAAATTCACCCTAAGCTAATTTTGATATTCCAAATTCAAAAATGACGTCCATTTTGAAAAATAAAATTTATAAAATTTAGAAAAGTGGGTATTACTATTCATAACAGCTAGTTTGATTGGTCGTGGTGTGTTAAAACTCTAAGTTGCGTACAAGGCAAGCTACTGCATTATTCAAAGGGAAAGGTACCGTGGAAGCTTGGGGTGTTACATTATCCCCTCCTTAAAATAATTTCTTCCTCAAAATTTCTAGAATATTACTGCATAAAAATATTTAGGTGGTTCTTCATCATAAGTTCCTCGGGTTCCTACGTTGCCTATTCCATCTTATGGTTTCTCCATAGAACTTTTACTAGAAGAGTCGTCCAGTTTCTCAACACTTGTTTTATGGTATCAAGAATCTTGACAAGATCTTCACAATAAGACAGATCAGGTTCCAATTCAATTTCATCATAGGTGAGTGCATGTGCTGGGTCATGCATGTATTTTCTCAACAGTGATACGTGGAACACATCATGAACTTTTGAGAGACTTGGAGGCATTTCCAAACAATAATCTACAACTCCAATTTTTTCTAGAATTTTGAAAGGTCTGATGTACCTGGGACTCAATTTACCCTTCTTACAAAAACATATAACACCCTTCCATGGAGATACCTTTAAGAAAACATGGTCTCTTACTTGAAATTCTAAATCCTTCCTTTGATTATCGGCATAACTCTTTTTCCTACATTGGACTGCTTTGATGTGGGTTTGGATAATCTTCACATTTTCCATTGTTTCCTCAACAAGTTTAGGGCCTACGAGTTATCTTTCACCAACATCATCCCAAAAAGTTAGTGTGCGACATCCCTTGCTATATAATTCTTCATATGGTGCCATCTGAATACTTGAATGGAAGCTATTGTTATAGGAAAATTCTACCAGAGGTAAATATTGATCCCACATACCTTGAAATTCAAGTGAAAAAGATCTCAACATGTCTTCTAAGGTTTGAATAGTACATTTTGATTGTCCATCGGTTTTAGTGTGGTAGGAAGTGCTCAAATGAAGTTCAATATCCAATTCCTTCTAAAGAACTTTACAAAATCTTGATGTAAAATGGGGATCACGATCAGAAAATGAAGTTTAAGTGGTAAATATTCTCTTATAGCAAGAAAATGTACTGACTTTGTAAGAAGATCAATAGTGACCCATATTGCATCATTCCTTCTAGGAGTCTTTGGTATCCCCATGACAAAATCCATCATAATATCATCTAATTTCCACTCAGGTGTGGGAAGAGGTTTCATGACTCCTTTAGTATATTGTCTTCAAGCTTTCACTTGTTGACAAACCATACATCTTGACATATAATCAGCAATCTCTCTCTTCATGTTGTCCCACCAAAAATGTTCCTTCAAATATCTATACATCTTGGTGCTCCTAGGGTGTATAGAGAAATTGGTTCTATGAGCATCATCCAACAATTCCATTTTTAGATCAGGTATATAGGGAATACAAAGTCTCTTCCCAAATTTCAAAATTCCATCTTCATATAAGAAGTCACGCAATCTCCCATCATTCACAGCTTTAATCTTCTTTTGAAACTCTTCATCATCAGTCTGAGAAATTCTTATCCTTTCTAGTAAAGATGTTTTGGCAACCATTTGAAAAAGTATTGATGTTTCACCTTCAATGGTGTTTCCCATATCCATATTTACTAGATCCATGAAAATAGGACCCCTTTCAACTATCATCTTATTCAAAACTCCATGATCCTTTATGCTCAAAGAATCTACCACCCTATTTGCCTTCCCTCGGTGGTAGTGTATAGTGAAATCATAATCCTTTAGTAGTTCAAGTCATCCTCTTTGCCTTATGTTGAGTTCTTTCTGTGAGAAAATATACTTCAAACTCTTGTGATCAGTACACATATCACATTTTTCACCATAGAGATAGTGCCTCTATATTTTTATAGTAAAGATTACAGCTAATAACTCAAGATCATGAGTGGGATAGTTTTGCTCATGAATTTTTAGCTGTCTTGATGCATAGGTAATAACTCTATCATTCTGCATAAGGACACATCCAAGACCATTCTTTAAAGCATCACTATAAATAACAAACCCATAATTCCCTAATGGTAGATTCAAAATAGAAGCATTGAATAATATACTATTCAGTTCTTCAAAACATTCTTCACACTCTTTTTTCCAAACAAATTTAACCTCTTTACGTGTGATCTTGGTTAATGGGTTTGCCAATTGGGAAAAATTCTGGACGAAGCACCGATAATAACCCGTTAAACCAATAAAACTGCATACCTCAATTATACTCGTCGGTGTTGGCCATTCCTGTATTGCTCTTGTCTTATAAGGATTAATAGATATTCCATCCTTAGAGACAATATGGTCAAGAAAAGAAATATTATGAATCCAGAATTCACACTTGATAAACTTTCCATATAATTCAATTCTTCTAGGAGTCTAGAATAATGCGCAAGTTATTTTCATGATCTTCACAGCTTTTGGATTATACCAATATATCATAAATAAATACCACTAAAAAGTCATTAAGATATTCCTTGAAAACTCTATTCATTAGATCCATGAAAATAGAGGGTGCATTAGTTAGTCCAAAAGGAATTACTATAAACTCATAATGCCTGTACCTAGTTCGAAATGCTGTATTTGAAATGTCTTCCTTCTTCATACATAACTGATGATATCCATATTGAAGAGAAATCTTTGAAAAATATTGAGCTCCATGAATTTGATCACATAAATCATTAATGAGAGGTAGGGGATACTTGTTCTTTATTGTTATAGAATTGATCTCCCTGTAGTCAATGCACAACATCATAAATCCATCTTTCTTTTTAACAAAAAGAAAAGGGGCTCCCCATAGAGAAACACTAGGGCAAATAAATCCATTATTACTCAATTCCTCTAGTTGTTTCTTTAGTTTTACTAATTCCATAGTGGCCATTCTATAAGGGGTCTTAGATATGGGTCTTGAACCAGGAATTAAATCAATAGAAAACTCAATTTCTCATTCCGGAGGATGTTCAGGTAAATCCTATGGAAACACATCAACATATTCTTGCACAATAGGTATGTCCTCTATTTTAACATTCCTTTCCTTACCCACAATTATTTCATTATCTTCCTCCCTAATAATTGAATTTAGTAGAGCCACTGGGGGTGGATCACGATATGAATCATATGGTGATGTTTCCACTCTAAAAATAAGGTACTTTTTATCATCATAAAAAATTGCAAATTCCTTCTTCTGACAATAAATTTTCACATCACGGTCCGAAATCAAATCCATACCGAGGATTATATAAAATTCAATCATGGGTATGATGATGAGATTAACAGATAAAGAACATTTATATGCCCTAATGGGAACTGATTCAAAAAACTGTGTAGCAATGATACTTCTCTTATGAGTTTTTATTGCCAACTCTCTTGTTAATTAAAATTGAAAATATCTAATTTTCATAGAAAACTGGGAAGATATTAAACAATGCAATGATCTAGAATCAAATAAAGCATTGGCTAAATTTGAGGAAACCATTAAATTAGCTTCCACCACATCTTTCAGGGCTTCAAACTCTATACTATTGATAATATAAGCTTGGCATTTCTCCCTTGTCCTTTTCTGAGGTAAGTTCCCTTGGCACTTGGATATTCATTTGCATAATTCCCCTTTTCTCTACATTTGTAGCATTCAAAATTGAGAACCTCTTTCTTTCCCTTGAAATCATGATCTTGGTGGCCCTTTTCACCACACTTGTAACAGACTCCCATTCCCTTTAGGAAAGTACTGGGGTGTTTCTTCCCATAGTTACCGCATGATGGATATTCAACTTTTCCCTTCTTCCCCTTATTTCCATTTTTAGAGTGTTCAACAGATCTCTTTTTCTCTTGATTTGATTTAAAGTCGTAAGACTTAGAGAATTCCTTTTCTATCTTGATAGCGCTTTAGAAAATATCTTTGTATGATGAGAAGGATTTTGAGACTAATGCTTGATGGAAAAATGGTTTTAACCCATAAAAGAATCGATCAATCTCACTCCTTGGGTTACGTATATAATATGCTGCATGCCCTACTAACCTTGTAAAGTTAGCCTCATACTTTGAGACATTCTCATCCTCCTTTTGCCTCAGACCCAAAAATTGCCTTTCCATATCTGCTCGATGGTCACTAGGAAAATATTTTTATAAGAAAATATATTAAAACTCCCTCCATTATATACTTGATACTTCTTCATCCTCCTTTTTTTGAATTAATGTCCACCATTGATCTGCATCCCCTGTGAGGTGATAAACTACAATGACAACTTTTTCCTTTTCGCCACTCCCCAAAGCATGACATATTTTCTCTAAGGAACTTATCTATTTCTTATCTACAAATGGATTTATAAACCCATTGAATGTTGGTGGTTGTTTCCTCATGAAGCAGTCTAACACTGATCCTCCATGTTGTGGATCAGAGTGCTCCATACGGGTAAGGTTATTATTCATAACCTGAGTGAGTTATCCCAGTAAAGTGATAAGCTGATCAGCACCAGTTGCATTACCAGATACACTATAATTATCTTCAGTAGGAGGGAAATCCCTACATGGATTACATGGGTTGATATAGTTTCCATTTCTTCCACTAGGCACCATTTCTAAATAATGGCATACAGTAGATTGGGATATGAATTGCAATACATAATTCCAAACTTATAGAACAATTAAAATAAATTGAAAAATTTATGGGTATAATCCATAATCATAAAAAAATTTCTTTAAGGACGAATATACTCATAATTCCTTCATAATGGTTTGTAAAGAAAATGTGAATTATCCTAAGAATATCCCCCAGGAGTGTCGTAACCAAGAGTGCAGCAAGTCCCGTTGATGTGTACCAGGATACCCCAGGTCAAGCCCGAAACTCCTTGTCACAGTTTTTACTCCTAGGTACAATTGTGTCAGAGCTTCCTTTACCTTCTAGTATACATACAGGGATGTATTTCTTGGAAAATACAAAAAAATCTCTACATTACCAAAATTCTAGGAAGTTCTTCCATACTTATCCTTAAAGTCCATCTTTGGGTAATGTGCACTAATCATAGTTTTTCTAAATCTAGCTTCCAAGGTTTGTACTAAAATTTCTCTGATACCAACTGTAATTCCCTAACCCTAGTTACCCGGAGTCAGTGAATTATTACATAACATTGGCATGATCACAAGGGATCAAATACTGAAAGACCGATCAATTTAGTATCCTTGGAAGTACTAGATACATTAATAAGTTTTACATTACATTATAAAATGAAAAAAAATAACATTGTCTCTATTGAACACAATCATATACATTAGACTATACCTAAAGGTTAGTCATAGTATACTTCTTCGCATCTTGAGAAAAATAAAACATATAAAGAGGTGAGATCAAATTCTCAGTAAGGATAACAATATAGAGAAAACTTTCATAAATAAGTATAAACATTTAAGGCAATGTATAAGACAAAAATACAAGCATTTTAAAATTAAACTTCACCATAATATGGAAAAGATAAATCAAATAATTCCATTTACTTATTCACATGGATATTCTACTAGTTGAATAATGACATATAATATTAATATCCAATTTTATAATGATGGAATGCATAATGAAAAACTTAATTACTAAATAGTCAAGGACTCATTCCAAGACTACAAATAAGTTGTTTCAATGCTTGTGCCAAGAAATTAGTTTTTCTCCTGAGACCTACTGATGCATCAAGGAGCTATAGTGGGATCCACCCTTTACTTACTAAGTCCAATGCATTCCTCATATGAAAAGGTTTAAACATAACATAAACATTCGTATTAAAACTAGCATATGAAATCTCAATAATTTATCCATAAAACATGAATGGTACAAAAATAACACATCCACAGTCAAATATATCACAAAAAATTCAATAAAATATGAAATATTTTTATCATAATAAATCAACTTCAAACAAGTTTAAAATCCATCAAAGGATGTTGACATAGATGAAATGAAAACTATTTGAAAGAAATGTCTCTATCTATTTTGAAACCTTTTAAAAGTCACATAATTATAAAATAAAACATTTATTTTTAAAATATTCTTATAAGATTTTATGGGAAGCTTCGATGATGTTATAACGGCAAAAAATAGCCACACCCACCGTATAAGATACATTCTTACCTTAATATTTTCGAAAAGGTCATAAAGTACCTTGTTTGGAAAACAACGGAAAGATTCCTTTTAAAACATATATGGTCAAATAAAGGTATAAATGACTTTAACCCATAGTCTAGTAAATAGTAAATGTTTTTTGAATTACATTTTTAAGAAAACACAGATGTGGATGATAAAGAGGTCCCAGTAGATACTTACGTATTAACAATCTCATATAAGTAAAGAGATTATATAATTAACCCTTACATTGTAATTTTCCTTGGTAGATGGTAGTTTAACCTCCTATATAATAGTTAAATAATTGTTATTAACTTATAAAATAATCATATACATAAATATGATATCATATATGATCTTCCAATATTCCTTTTTTAATAATATTTTAGTAGTATCATCATTTCAGGTGTTAACTAATCTGTTTTCCTTTATATGATTGGTTACGTAAGACATGTTTTTTATGAATAGGATGTATTTGATTCATATAAAGAATGATATTAAGTTCTTAAACATTATTTTATTCATAAAATGAAATTTATTCTTGAATGATTTTGATGGGGAATGAATCTTATCACGTTCGTGGAGACGGTAATCCGTACGTACGCACAAGCAACAATATCATTATATTAATGGTAAAATCATATCTAATTGGATGGTATATCATATATACAGAATCATTAAAATTTTATATTTATTATTTACATCAGTTATACTCATTATTATACCCATCCAAATAATTAAGTGTTTGAATAACAAACTACACCACGATGTGGAGACTGTAAGCCGTATGTACGCATGTATGGTGACTTTGTCATTTATATAATGGATAGAATAATGAATATAGTTGTTCCATATTTATAATAACATCACAGTATGTAGAATAAAATGGATTTATTATTTTGGTATGGAAAAAACAAAGAAAGTGGAAGTGGAAGAAGAAAAGAAATTGAAAGAGGGTGGTGAAAATATTACCTCCTTTTAGGTGTTTTCTTTTGAGTTCATCAAAAGGGCTCCATAGGTTGTATTTCTGATCAAAGTAAGGCATATAAGTATAAGGGGGGATAGTTTAGAGGATATTTGGGCAGGGGTTGGCTAAGACAAATGGATTTGTAGGTGTGAAATTAAGAGAAGGGAAGTACCCTTTTATAAGAGAGGTGAGGGTCACTTTAGGAAAAGCTTGAAATATTATTTTATAATAAAATACTTTTTGGTTTCTAATGGCTCCAAAATGATTTATTTCAAGGATAAGGTGGGTATGGGTCAAAAAACTCACATCAAATAGTTTTTATATAGGTTTAGTTCACCATATTAACCTTATCTTTTTGATTTAACTCTTAGTTAAATAGTTTGACATTTACCATGTCTCTTTGTATTTTTATATTTTATGGTTAATAAACTTACTATAAAATGCCAAGAGAACCCCAATTGGTTAATTATTAATATATATAACCTTATATAAGTCCTTTGGTTGAAGATTAGATTTTTAGGAATATTATATCAATTAATAATATAGTATTTGTTTTAAAAACTCAATTATGTAAATTTTGACACTATTTAGTATTTGATTTTTTTGAAAGCCATAAAAACTTTATCAATTCGAATAAAATTTATTTAATAAACCCTAAAATGTAATATTATCCTATAAAATTAGTGTAATTCTTCATAGGTCTCAATTTACATTTATTTGGATATTTATAATATCAATTATTTTAATATTTCGTTAATAAGGTAATTACTTCATCATCATTGTGTCATTAATAAATTAAATTATTTAATGTCTAAAAATTATAAATAAAATACCATTATGTAGGAAATATTTATATATTTTTAATGAATATTTATAGTCTAATTTATATTATGCGTAACCCTATATTAAAAATGGTTTAGTTATTAAACATTGAATTTAACACTTTTAACTCTTCTTTAAATATAATAATAATAAATGTCCTAATCTAATCCAAGTGGACCAAAAAGGATCATATTTTATTTCTAAGGTTGTTTTTGGTCGAATTACACTTATCCAATAGAATTAGGATATGTGTTAGGGTAATTATAATATTATTTTTACACTTAATTACCCTATTTACTTTTAACCGTGGTAAATGAAAGTCAAAAGTTACAATTCACCAAAAATTATTTTCATCTTATTGAACCAAATTTTACTTACTGATGTCAACCATGTCTCTCAAATTTTTGAAATTCAACTCATTGAAGCAGGAAAATTATGTTTTATGGAAATTTTCAAATGTTCCTAGAAGGTGGGTAAAAGACGGTAAAAAGTTCAATAAAATTTTATATATCTAAACATATTATAAAATGACTCCAATAAATTACATTGAACATATATAGGTATTATGTATCTTTTTTGACCTAAAATAAATTAAAATAAAATAACTAATTACCTAAATAAAAATTCGTTTTTAAACAATAACGAAGTGTTTTTCACTATTCATCAAAAATTGAATGTTTTCAGAAATATACATAAAATTCACCCTAAGATAACTTTGATATTATGAATCTAAAAATGAAGTCTATTTTGAAATTTTTTTTATAAAATTTCAAAAAGTGGGTACTACTATTCAAAACGGCTAGTTTGATTGGTCGTGGTGTGTTAAAACTCCAAGTTGCATACAATGTAAGCTACTATATTATTCAAAAGGAAACGTACCGTGGAAGCTTGGGGTGTTACATTAAATTTTCTTCATTTTTTTTTCAATTTTATGTGTCATAACTATAATAAGGTTATCATTCACTCTAAAAAGTGATGAAGTTTGATTTCAAAGAAATCATATAAGAAAAAATTAATATATTTCTCACTAATTTACCAACTCCTAGTAAACTCACATCATGGTTGGGACTTCTAAAAGTGATTGATGTTGAATATAGTTATATTAGTGACACCGTAAATGTTTTTTAGATCATTTATGGGTGGTTATAAGTTATTGAATCGATGATTTATTTTTGAGATAGGGTGGGGGATCCTTTGAGTTTAATTTAAGAGGTTATGAATGTGTTTTATAACTCTAAATAGGTTTTTCATCCAAGAGTGATGAACATGTTTTATGGTATTATATAGTATTTTTTGTGGGAAGTAATTAAGATAAACATAATGAAATATTTTTATAATTCTTTCACTTGTTAATATGTGAAGATAAGGCCTCAGTGAAATGTAGTATTTTTGTAACCTATTCTTGTGTTGTTATGGTAGTGGGAGGATGATATGATAGATTTCATGGATTGTTTAGATAAATCACCAAGAAATATAGATTCTATCTAATAAATTTTGGTTTAACACATGAATTAAACTCACTTATAAAAAATTTGAGAAATGTTCTTGGTTTAATACATGGGTGAGTTGTATGTGAAAAAATAGTTAAGTTTATATGAGTTCCTTAACCTATTATTTCTTAAAGAAATCCATCATTTTCTTCAAAATTTTATAGAGGACTATAGATGGTGCTGTGAATTCAACTGAAAATGACTATTTTATATCATCCTCAAGAATAAGAACAATTTGAATTTACCATGGATACTTTAGAAGAAATTCTTCAAGCATTCCTAAAATATTTCGGTAGATTGTGAGAAGATAATATTTCCTTAGGGGAGTTTTTAAAAGTAATATCTGCCAAGAATTAATTTAGATGGATCTATTTGAAGTAATATATGGAAAACCATGTTTATCACCATTTTTTTGGGTATAATTGGGAGAACGTTATCTATTGGGACATTGTTTGGTGAAATAGATGAAAAACCAAGTTCATCTAATCTGTAAGATATTGATGATATCCTAGATTTGGTAGAAGCCCTATTATGAACATATTCAATGACTTTTAGAGTTTTTTATTGGATATTTAATCTTAATGAGAGTATAAATATGTCTTAGAAATCAATAACTCATAATTTCTTATAAGATTACTATCGTAGGATAACATGGATGTTAAATGAGATTATGGGTCTTTTTTGGTCATTATTACTATTATGGAGACTACAATCACACGATGAGATGTTTTAGGTTCCTAGTAGGATCATTATAACCCATGATAAATCCATATATAGGGGGGATATGACCCTTATAAAATAAATTAGTTAAGAATATTGATTTTCAACAAAAAGACATCAATTTAAAGAATTATTTTGTTAGATAGAATGTGGTGTGTTGAGGATGAGAAGAACCAGGTCATGTTTCTAAGGAGTGTATCATGATATTATCAAGTTAAACATGTTTAAAAACATGGTACATGTAGATTTTAAATGAGATACTAAATATGGAACTCACTAAAGAAGTACTTTTCTCATAAGAAGACCAATAAAGTGGATGTGAAGTATTTGTAAATTGTTGAATTCATGATGGGTGGAATAATATATATTAAAAAATAAGGTTTAATTTTTCAGATTCAAGTATAACAGATCAAATAAAGATCTCTATGATTTTTTTTGAAGAAGTTGTTTTAATTTTAGGACAAAATTTTCAATGTTCTAAAAAATATGATGAAGCAAAGTGAAATAAGAATAAAGTGGTTTATTTGGAATTTTATTTTTCTAAAGTTGAAAAGAATAAGAGTATTCACAATGTAAAATGGGAGTTAAGGAATATTGTGTCTGATCAACTAAATTGTTAGTAAAAGTGGTAGTTTACTACTATGCCATAATGTTTGAAGAAGAAAATTTACCCTTCACCATTCAAAGACTAAGGTATGAATTTCCATCCCCTATCTCAATTTTATTTGGATTATTTTTATCAAAATGGGAGATAATGACATGAATATGAAGTATATTTTTTTTTCTTAAGGCGGAGAATGTATATAGGTGTAATTTTTTAAATGGGAAAAGCTTAGAATTCAATATGTGTTCATGTTTTATGTGTGAATTCTTCTAATGATTTGTTCAGTATATAGGAAGAATTTGTTTTGGAACATATACAAGGAAAATTTTGATAAATTTAAGAATAATATGTAAGTGATTATGGATGATAAATAAATTGTAAATTATTATATATAAATTTGATAATTATATTTGACCATTATCATTTCCTACATTTAGTATGATAACATTGGCTTAGAATTGATTAAATGATGTATCTTAGATAATAATGAGAGTATTTTCCTAGAAATATATTTTTTTAATGGTAGATAATAAAATATAAATGGTGTAATTATGGGAGATAGGAAATGATTTTTAAAGGAGGATATTGTTGAACTCATGGAGTGTTTGCTAATTCATTAAAGAATGTTATTTTTTTTCTATACAGGTTAACATGTTGATTCACCTTGAATAAAATGCGAAGGAAATTTTTTTTGAGATAGATTGAAGGTTAATGGAAGAGTTTTTGAGTTTAGTCTTAAATATAGAAGGTTTTTAAGTGGAATAAATAGGGAAAAGAAACACCTTTACTGCTAGAGTTTGGATGGCTTGGAACTAGTGTTTCAATGTCCAAGATTTTTTGGTTAGAGAAAAAGTTTCCTACTTCTAAATATCTATTGGTAGAAAAAGGTTAGTTTCTAAGTGGAAGTTATCTCCAATGTATTTTTTAGTGGCACTTAGTAGGTCCCAATTTTTTTTGATGAAAAATACTTATTTTAATTTATTTGAGGATATGTAATGTATGATAAAATATTGGATCATTTATATATCACCCTAAAATAGGTTGGTTTCTAAGGGGCATTTACCTCCAATGTATTTTTTAGTGTCACTTACCAGGGTCCCAATTGTTTCTTATGAAAAATAATTATTTTCATTTATTTGAGGATATGTAATGTATGATAAAATATTGGATCATTTATATATCAACCTCAAAATCCTTAAATCATACCCAAAGTTATTTAATTACTTAGAGTGATCAAAATTTTTAAATTCAAAGAAGAGTTGATCATGGTGGAAGATATAAGTTATATTTTTAATTTGAAATATAAAATTATTGGAGGGAAATAGAGTTAGAGTTATAGGAAGTGTGTTTCTTAAATTTAGTTTGTCTAATATATGAGAAAAAAGATATAAATAAGAATAATATTGGAAAAAGACCACACAGTTGCCCCAAACACACTACAAAAAAGGAGCATCCCTAGAAGAGGATTCAGAGCAGGTGCACTCACCAGAGTAGATCCAAATGGATTTTTCAGAGTGAGAGGGTATGTATATGCCATCTATACCAGCCTGTGCTTGCACGAGAAGCCTATCCAGACGACCATGTGAAGGTAGAGAGCCACTATCATGATGTAGATGCTGGGGAGGGGCAGTTCCTTGTAGATAGTTTGGTTGAATTCCATAAGACCTACGGGTCATGTAATATCTTAAGGCTACAGGCCATGTAATGTTTGAGCCTACGGACCTTGTAAAGGTTCCCCCTCATCCCTTGAAAGTGGGGTTATCAAAAATAAATAAAAATAAAGGCCTTTGGGCCATTCGGGCTAAAAACATTCTTATGTATTGAAGAATAAGAAGGATTCACACTTCTTCTTTGACTTGAAGAAGTGTGGGAGAAATTAATTTTTTAGGAGATAATAACATAATTTAGAAAGAAGGATAAATTAATATCTCATAGAAAAATGAAGGAAACATTACAACAAGTTTGATTCAATCAGGAATTCCTATCATCTCGAGTTAGAAGAAAAATGGTTTATTCTTTCTTCATGAGTTCATAGATATTATCTACTTATTATATCCAATATATTGATTCACGTAGAGCATATGGTATCGATATTTTTTAGATCATTCCAAGGACATAGCCAGTCATATTGAATGAATAAAAATTTACATCAAGTATAATTTTATTTATTTATTTCCATTTTATTTTAGATAACTAAAATAATGTGATCATTAACTCTAATAAGTGATAGAGGTTTATTTTTAAGAAATCATAAAAGGAAAAATAAAATAATTATTGACTAATTTACTCTCTATTAGTAAACTCACATCACGGTTTGACCTTATCAATGAAAATTATGATGAATATAGGATGATTAGTGATGCCTAAAATATTCTAGAGAACATTGATGGGTGGTCTTTAGTGACTAAATCTATTCTTTATTTTAGAGATAGGGTGGTGGGTCCTTTGAGTTTAATGGAAGTGGTTATAAATGTTTTTCACAACTAAAATTTGGAAATTAAACTAGGAGTAATAAATATGTATAATTTTATTACATGGAATATTTGGTGGGTGAGAATAAAGATAATGATAGCTACATATGTCCTTCAGAGCTTGACTTGTCAATAGGTGAAGAAAAAGCATTAGTAACCTATAGGAAATTTGTAACCTTTTCCTGCACTGACCTAGAATTGGGGTGGATTTAATGATGGATTTCATGGTTGGTTTAGTAATATCAATATTAATTCACTATACTATCTGAGTGATTTTATATCGACTCATGAATTCAACTCACTTACAACACATTTGAGAAATTTTCTCAGTAGTATACTTTGGTATATTATACATGAATGAATTGGTTAAGACTTATGAGTTCCTTTATCTATTTCTAACAAATAAATCCAAAATTTACATCAGAATTTTATATAATACCATATAAAGTGATATGAAATCAACTAAAAATGATTATATAGTATCATCCTTAGATTTATCGACAATTATAATGAACCATAGATACTTTGGAGGTTATTCTTTGAACTTGCATGCAATATTTCAATAGATCATAGGAAAATCACATTTCTTAGTATAGGTTTTTAATAATATCTATAAAAAATTAATCTATATTGATCTATTTGAAGTGATATATGTAACACCATGTTATTCACATTTTTGTTGTGTAAAAGTAGGGGAAAGTTCCATCCTGGTGCCTTGTTTGGTGAAGCAGATGAACAACCGAGTTAATCTAATATGGAAGAGAATGATAACAGATGAAACTTTATAGAAGTAATATAATGAACATTAGTTATGACCATTAAAGTTTGTGATAAGAGATTAATGAATATCTAGAATATATCTATGTCTAGGATATTGAAAAATCAATAAGTCTTATAATAGTTCTTTTTCTAGATACCATAGTTGTTTAATGTAAATATTCGGTTTTTATAGTTATTTCTGGTGTTATAGTGGATAGAATCAAATGATGAAATGTTTCTAGTTTATATGAGGTTAATTTAATCCCATGATAAGTGATCGATGAAACAAATGTAGGGTGATAAGATCCTTATAAAATAAATAAGTAAAAATTATTACTATTGAACAATAATCATCAAGTTGAAGAATCATTTTTATTTCTAAAGAATCTGGTCATGATATTGGGGAATGTATCATGTTCTTACTTTACTCAAAATGTTAGATAAAATGGTTCATAGAGATTTAAAAATAAAGACAAAAGATAGAATTTAGTGAATAAAGTGTTTCCTCACAAGAATACCATGTAAGTAGATGTGAAGTTGTTAGAGATTATTGAATCCATGATGGGTGGAGTGACAAATCTATTCATAAAGAAGGATAAATGTGTGATCTAAAGTAGATAATATAAAATAATAATGGTTGAGGAATGTTTTTAAGAAAGTTATTTAATTATAAGATAACATTATCAACGTTTTGGAATATGAAATATAGTGGATTAATAAGAATGTTTTGTGTTCAACATGATACTTTTAAAAGTTTAGAATAATAATTTTACATCTAAACTAAAATTGGAGTTGAATAATATTGTGGATAATGAAAGATATTATTAGTCAAATAGGGAGTTTTATACCATTCCATGAAGGTTAAAAATAAAAATCCATCTTTAAAAATTTAAAGTTTAATGTATGAATGTATATATCCTCTCTCAATTTTATTTGGATTTTTGTTTGAAAAGGGGAAGATAAATACATGAATTTGAAGTATATATGTATTTTTCTTAATAGGGATAATGTATTTGGGGGATTTTTTGCAAGAAAAAAATATAATAATTTAATGGGTGTGTGAGTTTAATGTATGAGTTGATCTAATGGTTTATTAACTAATTTTTCAAGAAATTTGTTTTTCACATGCACATTGATTTTTTTATTAAGTAGAAAAGATTTTGGAAATGAACATGACTAATAAAATAAGTGTGAATTGGTAAGGATATATTTGAGTCTTATCTTTGACCATTCCTATTTCTTACACTGAGTATGATTGTGAATGATTATAACTAATTAAATTATATCTCTTGGTGAATAATGAGAGAGTTTATATTGAAAGAGACATGTATTTAATGGTTAAAAATAGAATATAAATGGAGATATTGTGGGATCTATTAAATATTTTTTAATGGATAATAATGTTGAAGTCATAGTATACATGAGGATTCATATAATTTTGTTAGTTTTATTGTTTATACATATAAAAACATTAATTCAAATGGATTAAAATTGATGGATGAATTATTGAGGTAGGGTATAAGATATTAGATGAGTTTTTGAGTTGAACCTTAAAGCTAGATGGTCTTGAAGTGAAATAAACTGGGCAAAGGATCTGATTGAAAACCTGAGTTCTTGTGGATTAGAACCGGAGTTCTAGTGTCAAAGAATTTTTAGGTAGAGGTAATGTTTCCTACCATCAATGTTCTGGTGTTAGAAAAAACTAGCTTCTTTAGATTAGTTACCTATAATGGATTTTTTTATGAATCCTAGCAAGGTTCCAATGATTTTTAATAAAAAATACATATTTATATATTTGATGATATGAAAAGATAATAAGATATTTTGTATTGTACCCTCATCATTTAAAAAGAATTAATAAATTTATTTGAGGACTTGGAGTAATAGAAATCCTCAAATTCAAAGAGAAGTTGTTGGTGATGGAAGATAAAAGGTTTTTTAAATTTGAAATTAAAAATTATTATAGGTAATTTAAGTTATATTTTGAGTAATTGTGTTTCATGAATTTTAGTTTATCTAATAAAGGATAATAAAAATAGAGAAATATGAAGATAAATGGGAGAAGTGTTCACAATAGTTTTTGGTTTTGAAGAAGGATCATCACACCATGTTTTGTGTGTTGAATAAGCATAAAGATTCACATTATTTCCATGACTGGAAGAAGTGTGTGAGAACTTGATATTTTTCATATATAATAAAACCATCAAATAATATGGATATATTCCTACCTCATTGACAAAGAAATGAAAAACATCCATAATTTTTATTTAAGTTGGAATTAATATCATCACGAGTTGGGACATTAAATTTTATATTCATGTATTATGAGTTAATGGATATTTCATACTTATTATCTCTATCTTGGTGATTCTATTAGATCACATGTTCTTGAGTTTTCTAGATCATTCCAAGCGAATATCCATTAATATTGAATAAAAAACCTTGTACATCATGTTTCATTTTATTTATTATTTTTCCATTTTATGGTTGATAACTAAAATAGTGTACTTACTCAATCAAACAAGTTTTGAAGGTTGATTTTGAAGAAATCATAAAATGAAAAACAGAAATATTTTTCAGTAATTTAACCCCTTTTAGTAAACTCACATCATGGTTAGGCCTTCTCAAACTGACTAATACTGAATGTAGGAAGATTAATGAAACATTATATGGTTAGTAGAATATTGATTGGTGGTATATAATGATTAAATTGATGTTATATTTTTGAGATAAGGTGGGGGTACTTTTATTTTAATAGAAGAGATTATGAATTCATTTCATTACTTTCTATGTGCAATTCATGTATGAGTGATGAAAATATATCATGGTATCAGATGTACAATATAGTAGGAAGGAATAAAGAGAGAGATAAATAAATATGCCTCTTGGTACTTGAATTGTCAACTAGTAATGGAAAATCATTAGTGACTTGTAAGATTGTTTAACTTTTTCCTACGCCTACCTAAAAGTGGGAGGATGTCATGATGGATTAAATATATTTTTTAGTTGGATCACTAATAAGGCATGATTTTATTTGGGTGATTATATATCAAATAAAAATTTGAATCACTTCCAAAACATTTGGGAAATACTCTCAATATAATACTTGGATATGTCATATGTGAAGGAAGTGGTTAAGATTTAATGTGTTACTTTGTCTATTATTTTATAAATAAATCCCTAATTTACATCAAAATTGTAGATATTAGTATAAAACGTGATGTAAAATTAATTGAAAATGAGTATTTCATAACACCCTCCAACAAAAAGACAATTATAACTGATTATAGATACATTGGAGGACATTATTAGTAGGGAAAATTGGAACCATGATATATGAGTCCATCTGAGATTATTGAGTGGATTGGAGAATTATCTTATTATTTAAAATTTCCACTAAACCATGTTTTAGTGAATGATGTGTTTCAAATCTCTCAACTAAGGAATTATTATGTTATTATCTATGATATAATGGATTTAGAACTAGATACAACCTTTTTTGAGGGGACAATGAATTTTTTTGATAGATATGAGATGTTATTGAGAGAATGAAGTATTCTTTTAGTGATATTTTTGTGATATAATTGAATGACTCAATAAAAAACTTGGGAGAGGGAATATCATATCGCACAATAATGAATAGTGTTGTTCATAGATAATTAATCATGATTACTTTTATGAGATGAAAAATCCTACTGTGGATAGAATGCAATATCTTAGACTTGTAAGGTAAGTACACTTTGAGTTTTAGTGGTTTCAGGGTTGATATTTATAATTTATTTGGGATAAGGATGCCTACATAGTCCCCAAAACCATTATATATGATGATTTATGGATTATTTTTGAATAGAAATAAATTCTTGCTTAGGTGTAAAGTTTTAGAGACAATATATTTTGTATTTTTTTAGGTAAAAAGAAATGTATAGTTGGTCAAATAGTCTTAGGGACCATACATCCAAACCATGTAGTTTTGTTTTAATTGTATGTTTTGTTTTTTTCAAACCCTAAATAATATACTTTACCCATTTTAAACAAAATTTTATAACTTTGGGAGTCTCTATGGTTCCTTTGGAGTGATTTTGGGCCATCTTCACCAATAAACAAAGTGATTATCTTTAAGATTGATCAAATCTATGTTAGATTAAAGGCCAAATATAAATGATTTTTTTTAGTTCTCTGATAAATATATTTATTACCATTTATCTTCCTTTCTCTCTCTATATGATTATCATAGAATATTAGATATAGAGGGCCATACTTTTAGATCTCAAATCATGAAGGGAAGAATCATGTCCTCATGTTATTGATGCTATGTTTTGATGGATTAGATGGTGATTGCTAACCCATGATCTAAGGATTATTGGATATTTAGTTATTCTTAATCTAAGGTGGATCATATTCATTTATCAGTATATTATGAATCCTTATTATGCGGTTGATTCTATTTTTAATTACTTACTTGATGTAAATCATTACCAAATAAAAATTATAAAAATTATAGGATGTAAATTGAATCTTTATAGATTGGAAATAATATAGATTTTAGTATTTTTTTAAAAACCCTAGGATTTGGTTTAATTTTTTTTAAAAAACATGGGTTTTCCCTTAAATTGGTTTTAATTTAAGATCATGGATTTTTATAGAACTCTTTTTTAAAAAAAAACATTGGAATATTTTTTGGTGATTAAATGAATTGATGGAAGGGAAATGAATATGTAGTGTTGGGAATAGGAAAAAGTGGTGATTAATTTAATTAGATGGTAAGTTCCATTATGTGTGATGTAGATACATATAAGGGATATTGTTTTGGTAAGAACTTGAGCAAGTGACGATCCACAATGGGTGTATTCTATGATCTTTCATAGGTATTTATGGTATATATTTCATATTTCTTAGGCATATTAGAATTATAAAGTCTGATAATGGATTTGATTTTTGGGGTGAACTGAGGAGGCTCACATTTGTTTTAGGAAGACACTAGTGTGAGTTATTGTTCATGAGTTAACTTTAATTTATCAATATTTTTATGATAAAATATTTTGTTTTGAAAAATGTTAAAAAAATTAAATGACATTGACTACGTTGTTATGAATATATCTTACATCAGAATTTATGGGTTCTAAATGTGTAATTCTTAGTGGTTATTCACATACTCCACCAAACCACTTATCTAAATGTGCATAAAGATTTCTATTTTCATGTTACATGAAAGAGTATGGATTAAATGTTCATTATTAATAAATTTCAGGGCCTCTGTTCACTAGGGATGTGAAGGAATTCCTATGTACATTATTGGAGGTGGTAAGCTATCCATGGTGGATTCACATGTTTTTTGGGTGATTGTATAGTGACCCTAATTTTTCTTACATGACTATTACATCATTTTTAAGATAAACAACATAATAGAGATAAAAATCTAGGATCAAAAGTTTTAGTGTCTTGGGAAAATTAGGCTCATACATAACTTGTACATAATAAAACAAAAAAATTTATTTAATTACTTCTTATTTATCCTTATAAAATCTCATGTTATTCTTAGTAGATGTAATCACATGAGGATTTACGTCAAAGAAATGGGTGAGCTAAAATCCTAGTAAGAGGATAAATAAGGTACATGAATCAATATAACACGGGTAAGAATTATCATCATCATAATATCAAAAGAAAATAATCATCATTAATATCATGAGGGAAACAAGTGATAAAGGCATGGAATATTGAAAGGCATAAAAATGAAACATCATGTCATAGTGGTCAAATACCGCACATAGTTGTGATCAAATCTAGCATCATGTTAGGCTCATACATAACTTGTACATAATAAAACATAAAAATTTATTTAATTACTTCTTATTTATCCTTATAAAATCTCATGTTATTCTTAGTAGATGTAATCACATGAGGATTTACGTCAAAGAAATGGGTGAGCTAAAATCCTAGTAAGAGGATAAATAAGGTACATGAATCAATATAACACGGGTAAGAATTATCATCATCATAATATCAAAAGAAAATAATCATCATTAATATCATGAGGGAAACAAGTGATAAAGGCATGGAATATTGAAAGGCATAAAAATGAAACATCATGTCATAGTGGTCAAATACCGCACATAGTTGTGATCAAATCTAGCATCATGTTCATGCATATAATATGTGAATAATCATAACATCATTATTTTGAAAAAAATATAGCATCATGTTAATTCATATTACACATTATATTAGGAGATACATCACATTAACTAATGAATTTGAGGGATATTTAATTCCAGTCCTACCTGTCACATCATAATATTTACATAATAATGCATGCCACATAGAATGTATAAAAATCATAGTCATGAAATAACCCATGGAAAGTAATGGGTTTCATAAGGACTTCATCAACCACAGTTTCATAAATAATTTTTTGGTTTCCAAATGAATACGGGAAAACATATTTGGAATTATCATCATCATTATTGAGTGAATAAGAAAAAACTCAATAGGAGAAAAAGATGTGTTTTGTAAAGGATGTTTTTTTTTCTGGAAAATCATCATAATTGGCTTACAAATATAGGTGGAAGCATGTATATCCCAAAAAATAAAAGGGAATAATATTAAAATTATATTGAAGATTTTTTTTGAATATAAATACCTAAGATGTCAATAAAGTTGGATAACCCAAAGAAAAAGAGTTGAGTTTTATAATCCCCTTGCCTTAATTCCCGCTTTATTTCACCTATTTTGTTCCTCTTGAATAATAAACACAGTATTTTTAAAAAATAATTTTATAAGTGAATTATGTTCATTTGTTAACTAATTTATTCATTAAAATTATTTGATTATATTTTATGACACTATGTTAAACATGAACTGTTTTGATATCACGTTTTCATTAAATTTTCATGTTTTATTTCAATTCCACTAAATTTGTTCAAAGTAATTTATAAATTAGTATAATTAATTAAAGAAGCATATAATACATCTAATTACATGTATCTATATTATATATAATTAATAATATCTTTAAATTATTGTGGTTATAAGTGTTGACATGGAAATGTATTTGAAGGTGGTTAACAAACCATTAATGAGACATTATTGTAAGACCCAAAAAGAGAAGTTTGAAATTTATATATATAGTAAATATGATACTTGAAATAGGTTAAAATCAATAATATAATGTTAAATTACAGCCTAATTAATCTTATATGTTTTTTTGTGAAATGTGTGGTGAAAGAAAATAAAGATAAGGAGAAGGAGAAATTAAAAAAGAGAAGAGTTGATTGAAACTGACTTAATCCTCAATGTAGCTTCTCATGTACGACACTAAAAACCCTTTATATTTAGAGTTTTATTACTCTAAAATGTCCCTAAGGATTATAGGGGGATTGAGAGAAATTATTTTGGTTGAGTTAAGTATTTTTAAAGTGAGGGATGAGTGTTTTTCCAATGGGAGGGAGTGGGGTTATTTATACTGTAGGAGAGATGTATTTTTAGAATAAAATATTAAATAAAATAATATATCAAATGTCAAACATATAATAGTGAATTATCGATAATATAAATCATATATAAATATAATATAATGGTTTTTAATAATTTAAACCGATTTATAATTAGAATTAACAAGTTTATAAAAAATTGAAGTGTAAAGAAAGAAAAATTGTTATTTTATGATATCACTTTTGAATTTAGGTTTTGGAAAATTATTTTTTAGGATTGGAATTTATTTTTATTTTATTTTAGTGGATAATTTATAAAACTAAATATATTTTAGCTTAAAAAATAATTATAAAAAATATTATATCATTATTACATCATGAATGATGTAATTTAAGATACACTGGTTATGTGAAAAACTGTATTTTCACTATCCACCCCAAAAATGAAGTATTTCAAAAAATTATTAAAAAAGAAACCTTAAAAAATTTCAACATGATTATTTCAAAAATTATATTCATTTTATCAAAATAAATTTATTAAACAGTTAATTTAAAATTTTAATATTAAAATTATGACTTTTACGAAATACTTTAAAATACAGTTTATAAAAAATATGCTCATATTTTATTTGAGTTTTATTTAATCATGATATTTATTTTTTGGAAATATAATTTTTTTATATAATTAAATTAATTATGATAAATATTATTTATATAAAAATTTATTATTTTTAGGTAAAATCATTATTCCAATGATCATGATTCTATTCCTAACGATCAAGTTACTATTCCAATGGACAAATTACATCATATAAATACCTTTATTATTAAACTGAATTCTTATCAAGGTTCTACATTTACATTTTATATAAAATTGATTGGTTAACTAATATTTTGTTTCATTTCAATTGTGTTGGTCATGGGGATGATGATCCTAGTAGTTTGGGGTGATCCATATTTTATCATTTTATCTTTTCTATTTTATATTTTTGGTTAATTGTAGTGTTTGTTATTTTAATTATTTTTGTAGATGACTAATTTAATATTATTTATTAGTCATATAAATTTTATCAAATTATTTATATGTATAATACTATATAGTATATCAGAACACTCATTTACTTCAAGAGACATATATCATTTATAAACATTGGGTTGTTATATTCCTACCCACTTTAGAAATTATAGGTTCTAGTCGAAGAAGCATGTGATGGGTCATTCAAAATTATGATTTTTTTTCATTATTGATGATCAATACAAGATCTACTTGATGAGAAATTCCATGATCAATTAAATTGAATCAAAGAAAACAGACAATAGATAAAACATCAGAACTAGAGGGAGAATCATCACATATTATTTATAATTAGTTTAATAAATTAAAAAAATTACATTGTTGGAAATATTTCATTATTGATGGATCTAAGAGTATATCTTCATTGCACTATCATTTTATTTTAGGAATCTAGAGAATATTACCATTAATAGTGATCCACACGTGTTCCACAAATCTCTAAAATTTGCATTAGGAATCTCTGAGTGATGGAATTATAGATCCTATTGCTTGAATTATCTACCTTTGATCGCCATGATAACTACTTCAAAAGTATTCTCCTTGATCTCTCTTGACTTGAGAGTGGGAGGTGGAGTAAGATCACTCTCTATTCTTGTGATATTTCTCAGGGAAGTGAGCTCTCTATGGCTTGAGAGGAATCTCCAAATTTGTTGTGCGCAACAAAAAATAATGAGTTGGCATGGCTAGAAAATAATATAATTGGGTTTATATATTGTTAGGGTAAAAAATAAATATTTTCACCAGTTCCACTTTATTATTTATTTAATCCCTTGTGAAAATCCATGTTTATAATAATAATAATAATAATAATAATATTTCCATAAGATATGCTTAACTTGTGAAATAAATTAAATATTATTTAATAAAATAATATTAAATACATATTATCTCTCACCGGACCTAAAAACTTAGTCCTCCATTCCTCCATAATATTTATCATGACTTTAATAATTACTATTTATTTATTAAATAAATATCACTACATTATTCACCAATAAATAAATAAATATTATATTCACTAAATAGTAAATAAATATTTATTAAATATTCTCTTAAATAACAGGTAAAAAAATTCATGCGATCAAGAAATCATGAATAATTACTAATTCAAATGAAGGAATAATATTTATTTATCTTTTTAAATAATAAATAATAATATATTATTTAACTAAGATCCTGAATTAACTTAGTGTGTGACCCTCTAGGCTTTATTTTTCAGTGGAATTAGGGGAAAAAACCTAAAGTCCAAGGTAAGAATATAGAAACATTCCAAGGTACCCATAGAGAAAGAAGTTAATGCTACAATAACATAATACATCGTACAAATTCTTATTGTGTAATATAATCCCTTTATCACAAAATCACTAATCAGGAAGGTTGCATTCCGGTTCCATCTACCTATGTGATCGATGTATATTTATTTGACTTACCAAAAATTTAAATTTTCTATAGAACACTATGGACATGGATTTATTTAGGATATATCAGTTCCATCAAATGTCCAAAGATATCAATTTACATTAAATAATATAAGGGAAAACCCCTTTATCACAATATTTATTAATATAATATTACTTGGGACACACCCAATGTATCCTACCTCACTGTGAACTTCTTTTATCATTATTTTCATCAATACATTAAAGTACACAACTCATAATACTCATCGATATTAATCAATACACACATCCGTATATAGGAACATCCAATGACACATATAAATGAGGATTTCTTATTGGTAGTTCTCATTATCATAATATCCTACACTCGATATTATCAAGGGAGTAAACTATGAGAAGATGAGTCAAAGTCCTATGATTCTCCACTCCTGAGATCCAATATCATTTGTTCCCCTCAAATGATATCATCAATCTATAGAACATATATTCAATAATAGTGTTATATAAATTATGGGTTCCCATCATAGCAGGGACAACTTTGACATTTAGTTTGAAATCTATTATTAGGACATTATCCCATTCTATGTTACACAAATGAACAATCATGATGTGATAAAGAGTTTATTAATATTCAAAACCATGAATATAGGTTATCATAAGGTACACATAATTTGGTTCAAGGGAACTAACTCCAACAGACTCCCACATTCACTAGAGCCAACTGCTAACAACCTTCAGTCCACTACCTCTCAAATGATACTCATGCTTCTGATAATATAGCCCCTTAGTCAAGGGGTCCACTATGTTCTCTTATGTGGGTACTCTTCTTACTATAACTTAAATATTTTGATAAAAATCCATCAAGAGGTGATACTTTTGGAGTACATTATTTTTTTCCATTGGTGTTTCCTTGTCTCTTTTGAAAGAGTCACAACTTTAGTATTATTTTAATACAACGTGATAGGTTATTTACTTGTAGGTACCACATCAAGATCCCAGACAATGTTTTATATCCAAAAAATTTCATTGTATGCATAAAAAGACACTATATATTCTGACTTCACTATATAATCAACAACAATTGGATGATTTTAACTCTTCCAGATCATAACTCCTCTATTGAGACAGAAAACATATCCTGACTGCAACTTCAAATCATTCCAATCTATTTGAAAAACTAGTATCATTATAACCCCTAATGACTAGCTCCTCGTCTCCTCTATACACTAGGAGCATATCCTCATTTATTCTTAGATACTTGAGGATAACCTAAATAGTAGACCAATGTTGTTCTCCTAGATCTTCTTTATATATTCATACCATTCTCAATACATAGTCAACAACAAGTATAGTACATAACATGGAATACATGATTGATCCTATTACTAAAGATTATGGGATCTTACTCATTTTCTCTTTCTACTATTGTTTCTGAAAAAAAATTTCTTAGAAATATGTAAACCATGTGACACTGGATCAAATCCCATCCTGGAATGTTCTATACTAAATATATTTATTATCTAGTCAATTTATGTACTTTAACTTAGTCTAAGAAGCCAATTGGATCTATCACGAATGATCTTGATCCCTAAAATACAGGTTGATTAACCAAAGTCCATCATGGAGAAAAATTTATTTAAATAATCCTTAACATATTTTAAGATAGGTATGTCATTTCCAATAAGAAAAATTTCATCAAAATATTCTACTAGGATAATGAACACATTCCCATTAAACCTATTTTAAACACATGAATCACATTTTTTTAATGAAACTAAATTAATTTATGGATTCATCAAATCGAATGTTCCTTGACCTGTACTCTTTTTTCAATCCATAAATGGATATCTACCACTTGAAAGTCCTTTTTTCATCACCTAGAGTAACAAAAACTTCTAGTTGTGTTATATAGATGTCTTCATGAATGTTCCCATTAAATAATTTAGTTTTTACATCCAAATTCCAAATCTCATAGTCATGGTAAGCTATTATAGAAAGTATAATTCTGATGGAATTAAACATGGAAACTAGTGAAAAGGTTTCATCATAGTCAATTTTTTGAAACTATTTAAACCCTTTATCCACTATCCTTTCTTTATAAGTATTTAATTTACCTTACTTGCCTAGTTTTCTCTTGAATACCCATTTTCAACCTTCGAAATTTACATCAACTAGCATATTGAATAGAACCCAAACTTGGTTATGATACATGGATCCATTTCAGAAATCATGGCTTCTTTCCATCTTACACCTTTTTATCTCTCTACTACCTCTTTGTTGGAGAGAGGTTCATCATTGTTAACTAATAATGAGACAAAATATTTTGTGAATAGAAAAAAACACCTCTCTAGTTATATTACCTCTATTTTTCTTGTACATAGTACTTGTGTTTTGGGAACTTGTTCTTCTACAGGGACCTATGGAACCTATTCTTATACCAACTATTGTGTATCTTGAGCACAAAATTCTTTGAAGTCAATCTTTCTCCCATTATCCTTATTGAGGATGTTCTCCCTTTCATGAAATATGGATTGTCAAGTGACAATAACTTTCTTATCTGAGGGGTTTTATATGTAGTATCCCTTTCTTTCCTTGGGATAACCTATAAAGATACAGTTTGTTACCCAAGGTTTTAGTTTGTTTCCTATGAAGGCGTTAACAAACACCTCTCAACCACATACACATGTATGTGAAAAAACCAGTTTATTTCCACTCCATAAATTTAAAGGGAATTTCATTTTCCAATTTAGTTGGTACTTGGTTTAATGTATATGAATTTTTAATGAATATCCCCAAAATGACAATGTAATATTTACATGACTCATCATCGAGCTTACTATGTCTAATAAGGTACAGTTCCTCCTTTCACAAACACCATTCAACTATGGTGTTTATGGTGGAGTGAGTTGAGATAGAATCCCAAACTCCCATAGAACATCAATAAACTTTTGGTTATGATATTCACCTCCTTGATCTGATTGAAGATTCCTTATCTTCTTCCCAAGATGAATCTCTACTTCATTCTTTGATTCTTTGAATTTATCAAAGGACTCAGACTTATACCTAATTATGTAGACATAGGCATATCTAGTCGAGTGATCAGTAAAAGTTATGATGTTATAATATCCACCTCTATCTTCTACAATAAATGTTCCACACACATCAATGTATACCAATCCTAGAAGCACTATTTCCCTTTCACACTGTATATAAAAGGGTGATTTGATCATTTTTCCTTGTAAATAATCATGACATCTTTCATGTGATTTTTTCTTAGTAGAGTCTAAAAAACCATCTTGATAGAGCTTTTTCAAACAGTTCTTATTTACATAACCAAGATAGTGATGCTATAGTTGGATGTTATATGAGTCATGTGAACATGATTCATTATCAATTTCCAATACTTGGTTTTCATAATTTAATATAGAAAGATCATTATTTAAATGTTCCATACCATAACATATGTTATCAATATAAGAGAAAAAACTTCTATTTCAAAACATGAAAATAAACCCATCTGTATCTAGGCATGATAAATAAATTATGTTCTTGGTAACTGTTGGTACATTATAACAGTCTTTTAAAACCAAAAATCATGCATCTTGTAAATGAAATGTGGTAGTCCCCAATGGCTAGAGAAGCTGGACTTGCACCATTAGCATCTCTCAGATCGACCTCTACTCTAGAAATATTCCAGAATCTACTTGGTTCCTACATTTGGATACAAATGTGAGCACCATAAGCTATATCTAATACCCAATTTATAGATGTTTCAAGATTAAACTCCATGAAAAATACACCTTTAGCTTCCCATTTCTTCTGGGTGTAGTTCCTTTTCCAACGGACTAGCTTGCCACATGAAAACATATTTCCTCATTTTCCTTACCCTACCTATGGATCTTCCTTTTCTTGGAAGGACAGTTCTTAGAGGCTTTAGAATTTTTATGATTCTTGGGCCCCTTTTCCTTTTTCTTACTTTTATTATTCACTATAAGGATCCATGGTTTGTCATGACCATGTCCTTATCCACTTATAAAATCAATGTAAGTAGTTCCAAAAGTCTCTTCTCATTATTTCTCATATTTTAATTAATAATAAAACTAGATATGGCCTTAGGATATGATAAAATTATGACATCTATATGAAACACATCCAGGAATTTAATCCCTAAGATGTGAAGTGTTCAATGTAGCCAATAATATTGAATACACGAGTCCTAGCTAGAACATACTCTCTAAGATTAGTTGTAAAAAAATAATTAGAGATATTATACCTCTATTATATCTAATTCTCTTAATATAGATCCAGAATATGATACATCATGCTATATACATTTATGTCATCAGGTTTTTTCAAAATCTCATTGGTTATGGATGATAACATGAAACATTGAACATCTATAGAATCATTCAAATGATTCTCATAGATTTTTAACTATTAATTACTAGACTTATTACTAGGAACATTAGGAATAGGTTCTTCTAACACATATAATTTTCTTTTATGGTGAAGGATAACCCGTAAGCGCCTTTCCCACTCTTAGAAATTTGTGCTAGTGAGAAGGTTTTTCTTTCTCAAGCATGGATCACATTGATATGTTTGAAGTAATTTTATTATTTTTTCTACAAATAATATGATTATAATATTAGTAATTTATCTCGAAATATTTAGATAAATAAATAAATTTTATTTTATTAGTCTCCCACTATTTTATCAAAATAAAATATCCCTCACCATTGGTTTCAGAATATCCCATTGATTGCAAATTATAGTGGCAAGGATCCCTATTTCACTTCTCATTACACAAAATTTGGTCAGTCAATAAACTTGAGTGGTTTTAGGTAGGCATTCCAAATTACAAATTCATTAACCCAATTTTCCTTGATCTATTTCATGGGCTCCCCAATCCGAAAACCCTTAAATTGGATTTACTTAACCATTGCCTCTTAGTTACACTAAGTCACGCTTTAGTAGTCAACCCTTGATGTGATCTAGGTTAAGTCAACCCAAAACTTGAAGTTAGAATTCCCTGATAATTTAAATCACCCAACTTTGGCTAGTCAATCACTTTGAAATATGGTTTTATTTTAATTGAATTACTAGAAGTCCATACCAACATAATATATATTGTTGAGGGATTTTATCATTTTATTCATAAATTTCTAATTATTATCTTTATCACATGCTTTTTAATATTAAGTTTATTTTCTTAAGTGATTAACAATGTATTAGATTGTATTTACACATAAGCCATTTTATTTTAGTTTTATCTTGAAATATTGTTAATTTCATTAATTTATGTGATTGCGAAAAAACATATATAATGAAATAACCATGAAACTTGACAGAAAAAAGTAATAAAGAGGCATCATAATGTGATTTTACAAATGGTTATTTTATCTAGCAGTTGATAAAATAACCATAGACCTAGGAGAAGAACAGCTTAAACCAATTATGTTTTGTGTTGGAGCTTTACACATGTCTACCTATATATCTCTCTTGGATTGGTTTCATGTTTTCTCCAATCTGGAACCGCCTCCACTTGGTTAGGGGATCCATCCATTACATATTCTTTTACTCACATGCAGGTGGGGAAAACAGGGAGTTTACCTAAAAGTAACAATGGGAACATGGCCCCTTGCATAATAAGAGGAGATAAGGAATTCATGAAAAAAATTAATATAATAATAAATTAAATGAAACCAATCACATTCAAAGTTTTGGTCTATACTCAGGATCATCCAAATGCATGCAATGAATTAGACATTTAATAAAAATAACATTCAATTATTTATTGATCTTATTTAAGATAAATGACACTTTAATTAATTAATTATTTCCTTTAACTAATCAATTATTTTATCTTAATTATCATCCAAATTTCCTTGATATTCCCATCCATCATAATTTTAAACTAATTAATTAAATTTATTTAAAATTAACTTTATACATAAATGTACCTTACATGCAACACGGTGAATACCCGTATGAATCTTCCCAACATATATTATAATCATATACTATTTATATAAGGATCCAACCTTAAAAATTACTTATTCTCTAGATAAGTCAATAATTGGACTTTAATTAACATCGAGTATCTTTTCACGCTTATATTTTAGAGAATTAGGTCATAAATTATACATAATATCTTGAATATTACAAGTATAAACTTATACTCACTATCCATGTTTTCATAAAATAAAAACACTTTTAGAAGAAACATGACATCATTTCATGTTTTAACATAAAAACTTTTCCTTGATCCCATCCTTTAATCTATTCTTCTTTAATTTCTTTGAAAAATATTTTAAAGCTTGGGATGAGCATAAAAAGAACAGTAAGGGATACATAATGAAAGAAAACCATTAGTCTTGAGATAACATGAAGACTATGAATACTTTATCATAATGTAATAATTTTCACCTTTAAGAAGTAGTAAATATACTTCAATGAATAAAATTTCATTGCTTACCTATTTTTTAATCAAAATATTACCATAAATCCCATAGAAAGAAACATAGTATATAAAGGTAACTGGGGACATAAACATACTTAAATGGAATAACCATATGGTCAACTTCCACACATATCATTATGTGGAATAGCCATACGCCCTACATCTATACATAATGCATTGGAGGTTATAACGTAACCACCTATCCATGGTTTATCACTAAACCACCCATAATTTGGTTGATCACGTAACCACCCATCATTGGTTTATCACATAAAAACCCATCAAATGTCCAAGTACCATTATATAATCATAACACATAAAATATTGAATATATATTCACATTTAACTAATAACATTTCATTTTCAATAACAAGAAATTGTTTCAGGATATTGAAATAATCAATCCATTTCAAAAACCATTTTCTATAATAAAATAAATACAAGGGTATATGGTATTTATTTTCCTTTTAAAAACATTACAGCTTGTTAGGGAAGCCAAATATCAAATAATGCTTGTGGTGACGAAAAGGTAATTGTCACCACATACATTAAAAAAATTTCATTTTCCATTTAGTAAAACATTTCATAGAAAAAAGATTCACTTTGAATGAAATTAAAAGTCAAAGGGGTTTATTATAAACTTTATAAAAGAAGGAGGTGTATATTATCGAAATATGCCTCAATGAAAGGAGATTGAGACGAAGACCCTTAAATTGCATCTGATTCATCATGTATGTTCCTTTTTCTTCATAAATAATAAACATAAGTTAATTTATACTTTATTTAGAACCTTTTTGATGTTTATTATTCCTTTTATATCTGTTATAAAAATTATATAATTATTTAAGTTAATATTGGTCATTTTGTCGATATTCGGTACTTGAGTCGAAAATGAACTTGTATTGATATAAATTGTACATGTTGTCAGAATTAAATTATCTTTAGAATGATATTAATGATTTAAATATCATATATATCTAGTATATATGTATTTATAACAGTCCATACCATTTGGAGATAATTAATGAAAAATACCATTTATGGAGACGGTAGGCCGTACGTACACATGAATGCTACTTTCATTTATTTTTCATATTAAAGGTATGAAAAATAAATGATACAAAGGTATATTATAATTAAACTACTCTATAATAGGTTATATATTTTACAAAATTTCATTAATTACATACTTTAAACGTTGCATGTATGGCATGAATGAGTCATATCACTTTGAGGGGGCGGTAGTCTGCACTTCCTCAAATGAAATTATCATATTTACACATTATGAAAAGCATAGACATATGATATAAATAAAAATTATAGAATAATATATACAATATAAATATAATATATAAATTATATATAAATATAGTTCCATCATAATGGCCACCATGACAGGTGGTAGGGTAAAATCTAACAATCATCGTTTCGTGAGGCAGTAGTTCGCCGTAGACAGAAACAATATGTTCTTATCCATTAGATGGAGGTGTGTGTAAGTGTAGTTATAATACTTCTCATAAAAAAATCATAGTATATCTAGTATATTAGTTTTGTTATGTAATAAAATAATAATAATAGAATAGGTAGTGGATAAGGGAAATAAAAGAAAAGAACTTGAGAGAAGACGTTACCTCTAAATCGTGTAACTTCTATTGATTTGAGCCTAAAGGATTTATTGAATTTCCTTATGCCCAAGGTAAGGATTCTAGGAGTAATATAGGGTTGTTGGGAGCTTTTTTGGGAAAAGATTTTATGATCCAAGGGAATTGATAGGTGTGATTAAATGGGTAGAGGTGATGCCCTTTTATAAGAGGAGGAGGGGCACTTTAGGAATGTTTTGAAGTATTATTTTATTATAAACTGATTTTCTATTTAAAATGGTCCCAAAGTCATTAATTTCAAAGATAAATTTTTTTGGGTCTAAAAACTCTCAACCAATAGGTTTTAGATAAGTCTAGGTTACAAATTTAACCTTATATTTTAGCTTTAACCCTTAGTTAACTAATTTAACTCTTACGTTGTCTTCTTGTATATTCTTACAATATGGTTAATATAGTTACTATAAAATTACAATCAAACATAAAGTGGTTAATTAATGATATTTTAAACATTATATGTGTCATTTGGGTGAATCTTATATTTTTATGACTATTATACCATTTAATAAAATAGTATTTGTTTTAAAAACTCATTTATGACAATTTTTATACTATTCATATCATGATTTTTTTGAAAGTACAAAACAACTATATTATTCTAAAAAAACTTTATTAATTCAAATATAAGATGTAATGATCATCCATAAAATTAAATTATGGCATAAAAAGTTTTAAAAAGATTTATTTTAATACTTGTAATCTCATTTATTTAAATCATTCCTTAATAAGGTAATCACTACATCATCATTGTGTCATAAATATATTTATTTATTTGATGTCTAAAAATTATAAATAAAATACCATGATGAATGAAATATGTGTATCTTTATAATAAATATTTATAGTCTAATATATCACTTATATAACCCCATTATTTTTTACTAAAATATACATATTTATGTTATATTTATCTTTACTTTAAATTAATTTCTATAAAGTGTCATTTTCACACCCAAGTGGATCCATGGGGTCCCAAAATAGACCCAAGGATTTACATGGTCAGAAATATCTGATATTGTAAGATTAAGACATGTTTTATGGTAGTTTAATATTATTATAATATTATTTTTTACCCTTATTAACCATATTTACCCTTTAACCATGGTAAATAAAATAATTACTGAAGTTACTATTCATAATGTCTAAAAATAAAAGGTACCTGTTAACACAATTTGAAACATTGGAATCCAAATATGGAATCCATTTTTTAAATTCTAAACACATAAGTTTCATTAATTAATTTAAAATTAATTATTGTTGTCAAAACAAAAAAGCGGGTTTTCAAGAAGTAATAACTATCAAAGTATTGACATGTGTTTATGTCCAATTTCAAAGTGAAATAACTTACAATGACCATAATTTAATTAAATGATAAAAATATAATCCAATTAAACTTTAAAACCAATTAAAATTAAAATTTAAATATATAAATAAATTAGATGAAAAGGCAGTTTTGTCTTAAAATAAGGCATTTTTCACTATTCATTAAAAAATGAACTTTATCAGAAAATTGCCAAAAATTTATCCAAAGTAAATTTTGATATTATGATTCTGAGTAATAAGTTTATTTTTTTTCATATATAACATATAAATGTGTCAAAAACTAGATTTAAAAAGGGTTCACCATCAAAAGGCAGTAAAATGACCTTTTAAAAATATTAGAGCATTTCATGCTTAAAATCGGATTGATTATTATTTTAAGTATCTAAAATTTATTGGATAAATGTTATGAAATGTAATTATAATATTTTATTTAGTTTTTTTAATTACTTCCAATACAATGGCTAGGCATTAACTACCATTTTAAATAATAATAATATAATATTATTTTTTAGTATAACTCAAAGTTGTGTCAAACGTAAGATTTCAAAGAAACCCGTTGTTGCGTGTTGAGTAAGCTATATGAAAAAGTGTCCTATTTAACATAAAATAAATATCTTGTTAATAAATATTAATAGATATGAAAATGTATTATTCTATAAATACCTGGGACGTTTCACACTTTCCCCCTTTTGGAAGTTGCGTCCTCACAATTTTAAAATTGGGCTAAAAAACATCATTGAAAATCCCACATCGAAAAAAGAGTCAATAAAACCATCACTTTTAAAGAAATAAAGAGAAGTAAAAAGGTCACCAAGATAAAAAATACTAGGATTCAATGTGGTAAAACATTGATATGAAATAGAAACTAACCATGAAGTTTTGATGGAGAGTGATCGAAAACATGATCAGGAGAAAGTTAACAACTAGAAAACCATAAACATGTGATGGGTTAAATTGTCTTTGATTCCCTAGTAGGAAAATTAAATGGAAATTATTTTTTTTAAGTTCATTTTCAAAAAGTTTAGGAATTTATTTATGATATTGACTAAGAACATAAGGAAATATACTTATTTTTCAAGTAGAGTTTCATCCTTTAATAAATTTCTACCACAAACTAATATTTTCTCAAAATGATGAGTATTCAAGATGTCTTAGTCACATCTAAAGTGCAAAAATCAACTTCTAGAGAGTCACATAATCCAACAAATATGAACTATATATTTCCCCTGTCTTTAGACATTAACTAAAACCAAAATGGTTAGTACAAGATCAGATAATCCCCAAAAAGGATAATCCTTTATACTACTGTTAATATCAAAAATTCAACAAACAATACCCAAAGTTTAAAAAAGACCATTAAATAAGTAATTTTCCTTAAAATTATTCAAAATAATCCAAAATAAGTTTGAAACCCAAAATACATAATGATTTGATCACATAGTTTCCATAAAAAATCTTAACATTTATCTCCAAATAACATCAACTACTCTTAATGTCTCATACTGAAAAGTAATTAACCTAATCACATATTCTCTATGATAGGATAATCATTTCCATACATAACAAAATATCATTAAGTCCATAATAAAAACATCGATTCTTCCAAAATAAAATTCCACCATTAATCCTCAAATGAAATCCCATAGTATTATAATTTTCTTAGGTATATAGTGTTCCCAAAAGAGTGAACGTCTTCCAAAATAACATTTATCACTTAATCACCAAATCATTTTTCCAATACTAAGGATATCCATTTGATAAAACATAAGTTCCCAAAATCAACTTATTAATGATCTATAAAATCATTTAACTAAAAATAATTAGTCATACTAACTAGGGAATTCACGTAGTCCAGTGGTAGGTGATAAATCCCACTCATACTTTATTTGTGGGTTCGATTCCCATATATTTGTCTGACGCGACGGGTTGTCACACAGTTTTAATGTTGTCCTTTTTTAAAAACCATATAATTATAATAACATTAAAAAAATGTTGTAAAATCCTTAAAAATATCCATAACATGTTTTAACCTCAAAGGTTATTTCATACCTCAAATTTTTCATCTCAAAAACTAATAAACCATAATTACCTCAAATTCAGGGATCATATAAACCCTAATGGTTCTTTATAACTATATCCACAAAAGAAAAGATAATTTTCCTCAATTAACATTTTTATATAACAAAATTAAGGGTTAAAAATACTATAATTCTTCCAAAGTAATCACATCATTAATACATTTAAATATATCATCATCCATAGGTCCAACATAACTCTTCAATTCCTAAAATGTAGAAATATTAACAATCAAACATTCTTCATGATCCTTTATCAATGTTTTTCCATATTATTATTTTATAATTATTTCCTACAAACAAAATCATGCATAATGTACTATGATTTCAATAATGTCAAAAGATGATCTAAGAAATAATCCATACATTTCATAGGTCATTTTTAGTTTCTTCATCTTCAATTAGAATGGAATTAGGTATTGGTAAACATATATTTGTATAGTCCTACTAATCCCATTACCAAACCTTATTCGTAGGACATCTATTTTCATAATGACCATGCACACCACATTTAAAACATTAAATTGATCCCCTGGAAAGAACTTATTTCCCTTTGCTCAAGTCAACTGAACGCTTCCTATTTCCATGGCAAGTTATTGCTTAATGACATTCATTACCACATCTATAACATCTTCCTGTCCCTTTGAAGCATTTTCCTAAGTGTTTATTTCCACATACTTGACACATAGGTTTTTCAATATACTTACCTTTATGATTATTACCTGAAATTCCACAGGGATTCATTTCCCACACATATGATTCCTTAAACAAATCACCAAGGTTCAAGTGGTCAATCATGACTTTAGATAGTTGGTTAAGAATAACCACAAGAGTTCTCATTGTAGCTCCCATTTCATTCATTTTCTTATTCCGAAAACCACCAAAATTTCCTTCACATTCATTGTTACTTTGGTTCCTGTTATATCTAACCATTTACTAAAACCAAAACTGTTAGTGTGAGTATATCAGTAAAATCATCATATACTATCTAATGAGGAGGGTAAACACTAATATATACTTATTACTATTATCTTAAATTCATCCAATTTATCTAAAATATCTATTTCTATTTCTAATATGATAACAATTATGGTTATGTCACTTATTCTTAAATAACACCCTAACCTCTAAAGTTATCAAAACCGACTTCTGATACCAACTATAAGGCCCCAACCTTATACATTACTTATCATCAAGATAATTCAATAATTTGACTTAAATTAAAATCAAGGATATTTTTAGGTTTAGAGAATTAGATAATTAGGTCATAAATTATACATAACATCTTGAATATTACAAGTATACACTTCTAGTCACTATCCATTTTTTTCATAAAACAAAAACTCTTTTAAAAGAAACATGACATCATTTCATGTTTTAATAACATAAATTTTCTTTGATCACATCCTTGACTCTATTCTTCTTTATGTCCTATAATAAACATTTCAAAACTTGGGATGAGCATAATAATATCAGAAATGGATATATAATGAAAGAAAACTTTTAGTCTTGAGATAACTTGAAAACCATAAATACTTTATCATAAAGTAATACTTTTTACCTTTAAGAATTAGTAAATATACTTCACTGAATATAATATCATTGGTTACCATTTTTGTAACCAAAATATGAACATAAATCCCATAAAAAGAAACATATAGCATATAAATTTAACTTGGTAAATAAACATACTTAAATGGAATAACCATACGGTTGACTTCAACTCATATCACTAAATGGAATAACAATATGACCAACTTCCATACCCAATTAATTAGAGGTTATAATGTAACCACCCATCCATGTTTTATCATAGAACCAACCATAATTTGGTTTATAATGTAAAAACCCATTATTGGTTTATCACGTAACCGCTCGTCAAATGTCAATGTACCATTAAATAATCATAACACATAAAATATTGAAAATATATTAACATTTCACTGATACCATTTCATTTGAAATCACAAGTAATAATTTAAAGATATTTAAATAATCAATCCATTTCAAAAACCATTTTCAATAGCAAAATACATAAAAGGGTATATGGTATTTATTTTCCTTTTTAAAAACATTACGACTTGTTAAGGAAGCCAAATATAAAATAATGCTCGCAGTGGTAGAAAGGTCATTGTCTCCACATACGTTAAAAACATTCCTTTTGTCGTTTAGTAAAAGAATTCATAGAAAAAAGATTCCCTTTGAATTAAATTAAAAGTCAAAGGGGTTTATTATACAACATATAAAATAAATAAGTTTATATTTTCAAAATATGCCTCAATGAAAGGAGATTGAGATGAAGTCCCCTACCTTGCATATGATTCATCATGTATGTTCCTTATTCTTCCCGAATAATAAAAATAAGTTAATTTATAATTTCTTTAGATCCCTTTTCTGTTTTATTATTACTTTTATATATGTTATAAAAATTACATAATTATTTAAGTTAATATTGGTCGTTTTGTCAGTATTCAGTACTTGAGTCAAAAATGAACTTGTTTTGATATAAATTGTATATGTGGTAAAAATTAAATTAACTCAAGAATGTTATTAATTATTTAAATATCATATATATTCATTATATATGGATTTATAATAGTCCAAAACATTAGAAGATAATTAATGGAATATACCATTAATGGATATGGTAGGCCGTACGTACGCATGAATGTTACTTTCATTTATTAGTCATATTAAAGGAATGAAAACTAAATGATACATAGGTATATTATAATTACATTATAATATCATATGTTATATATGTTACATAAGTTTATTAACTCCATCCTTTATAGATTCCATGTATGGCATGAATGATTCATATCATTTTGAGGGGGCGGTAGTCCACACTTTCTCAAATGAAATAATAAATAATAAATAATAAATAATAATATATTATTATTTATTCCTGATGTGGGAATAATATTTATTCAACTTTTAAAATAATAAATAATAATATATTTTTTAACTGAGATTCTGGATACACTTAGTGTGTGACCCCTTAAGCCTCTTTCTCAATGGAATTAAGAGAAGCATCCTAAATTCTATGTTTAGAATCTAGAATCACAACAAGGCACCCATGTTGAAAGATGTTAATATCGCAATGAAATAATAAATCATATATATATGATTACTGTGTAATATAATCCATTTATCAAAATATCTCTAATTAAATAGGTTGCAACATATTTCCATCAACCTATGTGATAAATGTCACTTTCTTTGAATTCCCAGAAATTGAACTTACTTATAGAACAACATGTCTATGGATTTATTAAGGATATATCACATCCATAAAAGGTATTTGGATATCAACTTCCTTTAATGAAAAAAAGTGAAAAATAATTTCTCACATTTTCATTAATGTAATATTACTCGCGACATACCCAACATATCCTACCTCGCTGTAAACATCTTTCATCACTGTTTTTGTCAATACATCAAAGTACAAGACTCATAATAATAATTTATAATAATTTAAATGTATAAGGATCAAAACACATATATGTAGATAGAAACATCCAATGAAATGTATAAATGTAGATTTCCTACAGGCGGGTCTCATTCTCATAATATCTGAAACTGGATATTATGAAGCATTTACACCATGAGAAGATGCCTAAAATTCCTATGGGTATCTACCCCTGATAGCCTTTATCATCTATTTCCCTCAAATGATATCATTCGGATATAGAACATATATTCAAGAATAGTGTCATAACACTTTTGGGTTCCCATCATAGCAGGGAACTACTATGAACATTTAGTGTGACAACCATTCTTAGGATATTATCACATACTATGTTACATAGAAGAACACTAATTTTGTGGTAATGATTTTATTAATATTAATAAACATGAATAAGGGTTATCATAAAGTACACAGAAGTTTATTCTAGGGAACCAAATTCAATAGAAATTTCAGCCCATAAATTTTAACTCATATTCTCAGTTGATAATACTTGAGGGTATTTCTATTTCATTTTTTACTCTGGTTCCCATGTCACCTATTCATACTTATGGTTCATCTAAAACACTTTGAAAAGGTGAGTTTTATTTTTTTTTCAAAGAACACTATCTCTATGATCCAAGATATTCACTAGCTGCTCTTAATTTGAGAGGTCATTCTCCAGTTGTACCACCTATGGATTGAGTATGCATGAGGGATTAGTTATGAATTCCTCAGTTTTGATATGTGGAATAAATAATGAACTTGAGACATACTTTGTGGAAGTGCAATACACTAGGCCACTACACTTATGTGAACAATGAAAGGGTCCAATGTACATTGGTCATGATTCCCTCTCTTTTGAAACCACATGACTCTCTTATATAGTGATATTTGAAGGAAATTTTTTTCTCCCACATCAAACTCCAAGTCCCTTCAACAGTTGTTAGCATAGCCCTTTATAAGACTCTAAGAAGCATATATATGTTGTTGGATGGATTGAACCTCCTTTTTAATCTCTTTAACAAGGTCAGATCTAAGTGTATTTCATTTCCCAACTTCATCCCAACAAGTTGAAGTTCTACATCATTACCCATATAGTGCTTCATATGGAGTCATTTGAGTAATTGATTGGAACTATGATTATATGAGAAATCAACCAATGGGAGATGTTGATCCCATCAACCTTTTAATTCCATTGAGCATAAACTTAGCACATCCTCAAGCATCAAAATAGTTTTTTCAAATTGGCCATCTATTTGGGGGTGATAGGACATGATAAAATTCAATTCAGTACTCAAATCATGTTGAATACGTATTGAGAATTTATAGGTGAACCTTGTATTACAATTAGATATAATCAAAAGTGGAACCCCATGAAACCTCACCAATTTTAGTATATCTTGGAAATTTGTTCATGTGAGAAATATTTCTAAATAATAATGGAGTGGGAAATCTCGGTGAGTTGATCCACCACAACCCATATCACATTATTAGCTTTGGATATCTTCAGGAGACTAGTGACAAAGTCCATGGTGACATTCTCCCATTTTGAAATGGTTATAGGTAATGGTTGTATCATCCATTTGGACTTTTATCACTCCAATTTAACTTTCTGACATACCAAACACCTTGAGATAATCCTCTATCTATTTCTTCACGTTTTCCCAACCGAAGTGTTCTCGAAGATCACAATACATCTTGGCACTTTCAGGATTGATAGAGAAAGGTGAGTTATGTTAATATTATCTAATAGACCCTTATTTATCTTAGGTGATGAAGGTACAAAAATTCTCATTCCATACTAAATCACACCATCATCATCAATGTGGATCTCATGTATCTTCCCTTCCTTTAGTACTTCCACCTTCTTTTGTAGATCCAGATCATCCTTTTTTTTCCTATTTGATCTTCTTTTTCATAGATGATTCGAAAATCACATGGGAAAGGTATGATTAATTTCCTATTTTTTGATTTCAAAATCCAACCTTTTCATATATAAGAATATAGGGTCTCTCGCAATATGAATAATGGATAGAGTATCATGTTATTTTCTACTTAGAGAATTAGCTACCTTGTTCACCTTTCCTAGATGGTAGTGAATAAAGAAATCATATCCCTTGATTAGATTTAACCATATTATTTGAAACATGTTGATATCCTTCTATGTGAATAAATAATTTAGAATCTTATGATCGATATATATGTCACACTTCTCACCATAGAGATAGTGCCACAAAATCTTTAGAATGAAGATCATAACTACTAACACTAGATCATGTGTTGGGTAGTTATGCACATAGATATTCAACTATCATGAGGAATATCTTATCACATTATAATTATGTATCAGTATGAAATTTAATCCTTTATTTTAAGAATCACTATATATCACAAAACCTTATCCACTTATTTATTGTTTGAGTATAGGCACAATGATTAACCTCATCTTGATCTCCTTGAATCTTTCCTCATATAATTCAATCAAGACATAATTTACCCCTTTCTGTGTTAACTTAGTTAGTAGGATAGGAAAACATGAGAAATTTATCATAAAACTTTATAAGTACCCTAACAAGACAAGAAAATTACAAATTTCCTTGACACTAGTGGGTATGGGCCTTTCCATAATTATATTTCTCTTTGAAGGACCCACAAAACTCCCTCACTTGTGATCATGTGACCCAAGAACGTGACTTGATACATAAAAAATTCACACTTTATGAACTTAGCATTCATTTTCACCTTCCTTAATTTTTCCTACATAATCCCTATATATTCTTCATGTTCCTCATTTCTCTTGGAGTAAATGACAATATCATTGAATTTTTTTTAAGGTAGTCTCTAAAGATTTATCAATAAAATCAACAATGATTTTAGTGACATTAGTAAGTCTAAATCGAATCACTATGAAATCATAGTGACCATATCTTGTATGGAAATAATTATTATGAATATATTCCTTCTTCACCTTCAGTTAAGGATATTCAAAATGAATATCCACCTTTGATAAGTACTGATCTCCACGTAGTTGATCAAACAAGTTATGAATCCTCGGAAGAAGATAATTTCTCTTAATTAATTCAAATAATATTATAAATTAATTGAGTTTCTAATTTAATTGAAAATAAGAAATAAATTTAATAATTAACACAAATAAACACGTGGATGAGATTTTATGTAAATTGTGAGAGAATGAACTTAATCAGTAATACAAAACCACACAGGATCAATTTGAAGTTTTCGAATATAATCCCTAAAATAAATTAATTCTAATTTCCAGAGTAGAGATGTGTCTTAATTTACCACTAACCATAAGCTAACCTTAGAATATCAATCAAAGAAGGGTGTGACGATTGCATGTTCCGAAGTTATCCTAGGGTTAAATTCACTTCATCTTTGTGGTAATGTTAATTCTCGTGGGGTTCAGGATTTAATAAATTAAGGGATCATAATTACATGAATGTTAATTTAAATGATAATGATAAATAATTTAGTAAATTGGTAGAGTTATATCTATTACTCCTTTTAAAATATTTTCTATAAAAACATATTCTTGTTAGGTCTTTTTAATCAATCTTCATTTAAAAAAATAATAATCTTATTCCTGAAAACTTATTTTAAATTTATAAATGATAAACAACCCCCAAATGTTTAATTAGTGTTATTATTTCCTTTTATTTTATTTTCAAAATAACTTTAATATTTTGTTAAATTTACTTCCTTGAAACACCCCAATATTTCATAGTATGTTATCTCTTAAAAGTAATTCAACAACTTGCGCGACATGCAACACCGAGTTCAAGCACACCACTACTTACCAAACTATCCATTCAAAATATTTTATGAATATTATTAACTTAATTTTTAATTTTATAAATTCAATATAATTTTAACATCCATATTATGTGTTTCTTAGACATAATAGAATAACAAATTCAATTTTTAAGATAAAGGAAGTATTTTTCAGACAATGCAATTTTACCACCTTTTAATGGCATACCATTTTTAAAACCAATATTTAACACTTTTATATATTCAATTTCATGAAATTAAATTATTATTTATAATTGGGACATATAAATTTTGTGTGGATAAAATTTTGGAACTTTTCTGATAAGTTTCATATTTTGATTAATAGTCAAAAATACTAAATTTTAATTGAAAAAACTTTAGTGATATTATTTAGCACTCACTAATTGATACATATCCACATTTATCCATCCTTTTTCTTCAAAAAAATCACATACAAAAAATAAGAAAATTCACTTGGGAATATGAACCCTTTTTAAAATTCTCTTACATATTTTTCTTTAACTCTTCCAGTTTTATTGGGGCCAACCTGTGGGGGAATTTTGAGATAGGAGTGGATCCAAGTATGATCTCTATTGAGAACTATACCTCATGATCTGAGGGGATTCTAGGTAAATCTTTAGGAAATACATCAGTGTATCCCCTAACAATAGTAATTTCCTCATGGTTGATACCTTCCTTTGAATAAACCATTTGGGAAAGGTATGCTCTTTCATAGGGTCTGAACACCAACACCATTGACAGATTTGGAAAAGGAGATTCATGATCTACCTTATATTTTTCTAGGATCATTGGATGGTTTGGAATATGAAAATATATTTCCTTTTCCTAATAGTTGATGTGTGCTATATATAAGGAGATCCAATCTGTTCCTAATATATCATCAAATTCCACAAAGGGTAGTATTATGAGATTCATGGGAAGAATATTCCCACAGATGATTACATGAGAAGAGTCCAACACTTGGGTTACAATGATTGAACCACTAGGTGTTTTTATATATATCTTTAATTCAAGGTATCAGGGATTCAATTCAATAGCTTTAGAAAAATTACAGGATATAAAGGAATGTGTAGAACCAGAATTAAATGTTTTTTTTCATTATTGAGGGAATAGGAAGTATACCTTGTACAAATTCATTTTCATGATCTACTTTAGTATTAGTGATAGAATAATCTTTCTCTTTCAGCATTGTATTTGGTGGTTTTTAACACTGATTACCCTCAAGGACCCATGGTTTAGTTCACTAGCTTTCCCAAATCATTGTTTTCTTTTTCTGTATAAAACACATTAAGGTTGAGTGGAAACCTCATAATAAAAGATATGAAATAAAAACATTTAAACACCACAAACGTTAATGGAATACAAGGTTCGAAAAGCACCACAAAACATCAAAATTCAACTTCAAATTTAAAATTCAAACACATCACTCAAGAAACATACACACCAACACCTCGGGCCATGTCTTCCTTGAGCCCACTCCCTAAATCATAACTCTAATTCATAATCATCCCATTATTGGCATCAACTTCACTATAATTTAGAATCCATCAGATAATATCATCATCATCATTAGAAAAAACTAAATACCTTCAAGATATATAGGGGGAAATCTCCCCTAAACTTGTACTGAAAACATCTAATAACCAGTAACAAAAAAAATGAACATCACCTGACACTTTGACCTCCTAGAATGTCATCAAACATTTAAACTCACCTCAAAAGAAAATTTGAAAACTACCATGAAAATATGAATGGGAGGAGAGTGGAGGAATCCAAGATAAAGATTAGAGTATGAACAATCACCTACAAGTAAAAACACCAACATCGAAAACTTTTGTTACTATCAAGGAAGAAAATAATAAACAATACCAAATCACCCTTAACTCCATCATGCCAGACCTAGATGGAGTCATGTGTTTTGGGAGAGGCCCACCAGAGAGATGAATAAGGGCATCACTGCTATGGAACCTTGTATGGAGAGATATAGAACGAAATTGCGAATGCTTAGAAGAATGATGAGAAAACATAATGAAGAGAAACCCGATATGAGACCAACACCAAGGGGGAAGGAAGAAAATTCCTATGAATAGAAGAGATAAGATAAAGTAACCAAAAGAAAACTAGGAAGGGATAAGGGAGTGTCATTGGAAGAGAATGAGGTGAAACCCTATAACCTGAGATGCCGCAACTGAGTGTAATACTCCAAATCAGGAATAAGAAGGGGGAATCAAAAATGTATACAGAGAAAATGAACACTCCACCGAGGAGGGATCATACAAGGAACTAGGCATTCGGGGAAACGATGTCCACATAGATCACTAAACAAACACCCACCAAAATAAAGAACAACAAATAGACAAAAGTTAGTAGACTTGTCTCCCATAAATTAATCATTTACTCATCCCTTTGAGACAATTCCTATGATTTTTATACCACATTTTTAATATGTGGGTATTTGGACCCTCTTTAATCCTTTTTAATTTGACCCACATGATTGAAATTACACTCTTATCTTTTTTATCTCCATAACCATGAGACCATTCTTCAAAATCCATCTCTACTTTGAGATCACATTGAACTACTTATTCACAACTCCAAAATTATCAGATAGCTTGAGCCTATCGAATGTGTGGTTTTAAACCAATAAAGAATATATCTATTTTTATATCAACATTGATAAAAAACCCAAGGAAATATTGAAATCCTTGTGATGTTTTCCTCACAATATATAACAAATTCACCTTCCTTTTACTTAAACTCTATGAATTCCCTCTCTATTATTGTTCAAAGGGTTCGAGGGAAATACATATTAAGAAATATTTTCTTAAAGTATTAACAATAAATCTATTCCATTTAATCCATTATCTCAGGGTTATTTATCAATACCCACCATTGATCGGATTCTCTATCTAAATGATAAATGGAAAGAGTTGCCTTCACTTTCTCAGAATAGTGGAGCACTGAAAATATCACATCTATTGTGTTTACCCACTATTCTATGACTATTTGATCAAAAGATCCACCAAATGTTGGTGGTCATTTTTGTATAAAAGACTCAATGTCTAGTTGATCCTTCTTTAGTGAAGGAAAACATTCCACATGGTTCATGTTGTTATTCATAGCCTAATAAAACTGGGTAATCATTTCTATGAAGTTTTGAACTCCACCTATCATGGCATTAGGGATTCCATTTAGGAAATTGTTTTATTTTTCCTCACATGAGTTTTTGTTTAGGTTTATCCTAATTCACAACATTTTCTAAAATATAAAGGGTTTCAACAAAACATAAGTCAACAAATCATGAATAAAAAAATTAATCTTTTTTATAATTAACTGTAAATGAATATCATATAGGATTCCTATGCTTATCCTTTTTCTAAAACAATATTTCTTAGATGTTTACATATAATAAGTCTTATCATAAGGGATTTAAAAAATATTTTATAATACTAATTCCAAAAATTAACTATACCATATCTCTGATACCAACTATAGTGACCCTACTTTTTCTTACACGACTATTAAAACATTTTTAAGATAAAAAACATAATAGAGATACGATCTTAGGATCAAAAGCTTTAGTGTCTTGGGAAATTTAGTTTTATACATAACTTGTACATAATAAAACATATACAATTATTTAAATCCTTCTTCTCTATCTTTAGAAAATCACACATTCTCCATAGTATATATAATCACCTAAGGATACACCTCAAAGAAATAGGTGAGAAAAAAATCCAAGTAGGAGGATGAATAAGGGACATGAATCAATATAAAATGGGTGAGAATAATCACCATTATAATATCATATCTAAAGGATTATCATTAATATTATGAGGGAAACATGTGATAATGGCATGGAATATGAAAATGCATAAAAATGAAACATCATGTCATAGTGGTCAAATACCACACATAGTTATGAACAAAGCTAATACCATGTACACACATAGCATATGTACATAATCATAACATCATAACTATGAACAAAGATAGAATCATGTTCACATATATTACACATTATATCATGATATTAACCACATTACCCAATGCATTGTAGGGATATATAATTCTAGGCCCACCCGTCACATAATAATATTTACATGATCATACATGCCACATAGAATATATAACAATCATTGTCATGAAATAATAAATAGAAAGGAATGGGTTTCATAAGGATTTTGTAAAACATAATTTCATGAATAAAATTGGGGTTCCTAAATGAATATGGGAAAAAATATTTTTCATAATCATCATCATTCACGAGTGAAGAAGAAATAACCCATGAGGAGTAAATGATGTGTTTTTGGAAAGGATGTCTTTTTGGAAACTCATTGTATTTGTATTATAAATCAAGGAGGATGTATGTATATCCCTTAAAAGAAAAGGTAAGAATAGTGAAATGATATTTAAGGAAAAAATAGGAATATATATACCAAAGATGTCAAGAAATTGGGATAACACAAAGAAAATGAGTTTGGTTATAGAATCCCCTTACCTTAATTCCCACATTATTTCATCTCTTTTACACCTACTAAATAATAAAACTACGATTACTAAAACATAGTTATACAAGTGAATTATGTTAATTTTTACATTATTTATTCATTATAATTATTGTATTCTATTTTATAACACTCTGTTAAATGTTTATTATTTTGATATCATGTTTTCATTAAATTTCCCATTTTTTCGATTTTGCTAATTTTGTTTAAATTAATTTATAAATTAGTGTAATTAATTATATTATATTATAATATATATAAATAATTTTTTATATGTTATATATAATTCATTATATCCATGACAGATGATTTTTATAAGTGTTGACATGGAAATGTATCTGTTGGTGGTTAACCGACCTTTGAAGGGACATTATCCGGAGAGCAGGAAAAAGAAGTTTGATATATATATATATATATATATATTAAATATGATAATTAAAAGTTGGTTAAAATCATTAATATAATGTTAAATTATTTCCTAATTATTATTATATGTTTTTTTGAAAAGGGTGGAAAAATCAAGAAAGGGAAGAAGAAGAAGAAATAATAAAAGATAAAATTTGATTAAAACTAAATTAATCCTCGACGTATATTCTCTTATATGCCACAAAATATAAATTAATGTTTAGAGTTATATTAATTTATAATGTACCTAAGGATTATAAGGGGATTTTGAGAATGGATTTTGGTACAGGTTAGACTTTGGAAAGTGAGGGATGAGTGTTTTTTCAAGGGGATGGAGTGGGGTTACTTATACTTGAGGAGAGGGGTATTTTTAGAATAAAATATTAAATAGTATAATATATCATAGGTAAAACTTGTAATAGTGATTTTTTGGTTTTAATAGTGGGTGACCTAGACCTAACTCTAATAGTACACTGTATTACCATATCATGTATATAGTGATCTATACATAATGTACACATACCATTATAGTGTAGATATTTATGTTTCCACTATTTAATGGTAATATCCATTGATCAATTTTCATATTAGAAGTTTATAGAAGATCCATGGATATAATGATAACCTTGAGATACTATGATATTAATCTTAAACAAAGGTCTTATGGTCTAGATACATCATACCGACTGAACACAATTTATGTCTAAGTATCAGGTTCTCGGGGCTCATAAGTATTGAGACTTCTTCTCATAAAGTTCACACTTGGCGATCTCTGGTAGGTGAGATCATGAGGACACACCCACCTATAAGGACCCGGCCTTATAAAATTACATAATCTTGATTTAAATGAATAATTTACATTGAGGATCTTTTCAGGTTTAGATTTTTGGAGAATTTGTCCATAACTATTACATCTCAAAATATTACAAAGTAGACACTTCTACTCAGATTCCATTTTTTTATAAAATAAAAACTCTTAAAAAGAAACATGTCTAGTTCCATGTTTTAGATAGCATGAAATTTCCTTGATCCCATCCTTGACCCTATTCCACTTTATGTCCTGTGAAAAACATTTCAAAAACCTGGGATGAGTATAAAAAGCTTAGTAAGGGTTATAATACAAGGAAAGAAAACATTAGTACATGTTTACATAAGAATCAATGAAATCATACTATACTCATAAAACAAAATCACTTAAACATACCTCATGAAATCATAATATTTATGAATAAATCATAGAAATCATAATACATAAAGGTAACTTGAGGCATTTATAACATTCTTACATAGGGAGTAACCCTCATGGTTACGTTTGGAATACCCATCACAATATATTCCCAAAATATCTTCAGAGAAACCTTAGAGTTTAACACCTTCGTGTTACCCAGTGCATTGGAGATCTAGCTTGGGCTCACCCACACTATGTTTATCATGCAACCACCTGATTTCATAAACATTTCCCAAGAACTATAACATAATCATAACACATAACTTAAGCATAAAGTAAAGATAACATTCCCACATTGCAATAACAATATAACATTTTAAGATATGGAAATAATAAATCCATTCTAAAAACCATTTTCAATACCAAAATATATAAAAATAGTATAAGGTATTTATTTTTATTCTGAAAACATTACGGCTTGTTAAGGAATCCATAGATCAAATAATACTGGCAGCGGCGAAAAAGGTCGTTGTCACCACGTTAAAAAAGAAACATTACTTTTTTTTAGTTAGTAAAATGATTCGCAGAGAAAAGATTCCTTTTGAGTAAAACTAAAAGTCAAATTGGTTTATACACCATATAAAATAAAGTGGTGTATAAAATAAAATATGCCTCAATGAAAGGAGATTGAGACGAAGTCCCGTACAAAGACAGTATCCTTAGATTAAGGATAAATCAATTAAATAATTATATGTGAAAAATATAAATACACCCAATATAAGAGGATATTAAGTGTAATACAATCATAGGTAATCCACAAATATTCATAGTACGACATAATCAAGAAGTAGAGGTTTAACCCAAAGAATTGAAATTGGGTTAAGAAGTTCCCTTACAGAAATTCGATAGCCTAACGACGCCACATTAAAATTCAGGAAATGAGTTGATGGGAGATAAAAAGTGTATCTCATCACATGTAAATAAAATTTACAGCAATAAGGATATATAAGAACATATCCCAACAAAAAATATGTAAATTAAAAGACATAACAAAGATAAGTCTTTTAAAAAGAGGAGGGTGGAAGGTTCCCTTACTGATTTGGGTAACTTTCGAAACGTACACCCCATGAAAGAAGGGTCATACAATGAAGATGTGAATACCCATAAGTTAAAGTATATTACACAAAGAATACAATCATGGGAATTAAATACACCACACAAAAGAAAATAGTGGCAAATATAGCATGAATCTCACGGGAACAAAAAGTGAGATAAAAACGCCTTACCTCATTGTGATCAATCAAGTCGTATGACCAAAAGATAATAAACTCCAATTGAATCACACAATAACATGAATATAAATAGAATCATGATAGTATATATTAAATGGCAGTACATAATACACCACATTCAATAAATAAGTGGCAAACAATGGAAATCTCAGAGAATTAAAAGCGAGATAAGAAATCCCCTTACGAAAATCCGGCAGCCTAACAACGCCACTTAAAACATCCAAAAATGGATTGATGAGATCAAATAGGGTCTCTCATCATATGAACATAAAATTACAGTATGATGGATATAGATATCATACCCAAAAATGAGAAAAAGTAACTTGAAATACTTTACATGAAAATAGAACTTTGAAAGGGTGAAAGGATCCCTTACAAAAATTCGGCAGCCTAACGACGCCACTTAAAAATTCTTAAAATGAATTTATGAGAGTAATAGGGGGTATCTCATCATATGAAAATAAAAATTACAGTAAGGTTAATATAAAATAACATCCTTCGCCATCAAAAAAATGAGCTTAAAAGAAGTGACATAAAAGAGAGTACTTAAAAAGAAAGAGAGAGGTAGGATCCCTTACCTCATGTCTGACTTGTCTTGTTCGTTTCTTTATATTCCTGAATAATAAAATCTGTTAAATTTATAATTGCTTAAGGAATTCCTTTAAATATTATTATTAAATTCATATCACATATTATCATGTTATAATAATTAGTTAATTATGTGAGTTCATAACATACGTTTTGTCGATGTTCGATACATGAGTAAAAAATGAACTTGTTTGAAGATAATTGTCCATGTAGTTATATATAAATCATCTAAAGAATAGTATTAATGATTTAAATATCATATATATTCATTATAAATTCATTTTATACTATTCCACAAAATTTGGAGATAAAAATTAAATGCACCGTTCATGGAGACGACAGGCCGTACGTACGCATGAACGCTACTTTCATTTATTTGTCATATTAATGGAATTAAAACTAAATGAGAGATATATATGTTATAATTACAGTATAATATTTATTTTATATAGGTCACATAAGTTCATTAATTTCATTCTTTATATATTCCATGTATTGCATGAACGAGTCACATTACTTGAGGGGGCGGTAGTCCACACTTCCTCAAATGAAATTAGCGCATTTTCACAACATTAAAAGCATAAAGGTATGTTTTAAATATAAAATAAAGAAGAATATAGAGGTCATAAATATAATATATATCATAAATAAATATAGTTACATCATAATGGCCATCATTAGAGGTGGTAGGATAAGATAGAACAATCATCGTTTCATGAGGCAGTAATTCACTATCCACTAAAACAATATGTTCTTTAACCATTTGACGGAGGTGTGTATAAGTGTAGCTCGAATCCTTCTCATAAAAAAATCCTAGTATATTAAATATACTGTTGTTGTTACAAAATAAAGTAATAAAAAGATTTTAATGGGTTGGAATAGTATGTTTTCTCTTCAAAGTAATTCAACAACTTACGCGACATGCAACACCGAGTTCAAGCACACCACTACTTACCAAACTAGCCATTCAAAAGATTTTATAAATATCATTAAATTAATTTTTAATTTTATAAATTCCATATAATTTTAACATCCATATTATGTGTTTCTTAGACATAATAGAATAAAAAATTCAATTTTTTAGATAAAGGAAGTATTTTTCAGAAAATCAAATTTTACCACCTTTTAATGGCAGACCATTTTTAAAACCAATATTTAAAAATTTTATATATTAAATTTCATGAAATTAAATTATTATTTATAATTGGGACATATAAATTTTTTGTGGATAAAATTTTGGAACTTTTCTAATAACTTTCATATTTTGATGAATAGTCAAAAATACTAAATTTTAATTGAAAAAATGTTTTTAATTGAAATAATTTATTGTGTTAAATTATGAATTTTAAGGTTTTGGAAGTATAATTGGATTATATTTTTATCATTTAATAAAATTTAGGTCATTATAATTAATTTCACATTTAAATTTGACATAAACCCATGTTAATATTTTGATAGTTTTTACTTTTCAAAAACCCGCCTTTTTGTTTTGACAACGGGAATTAATTTTGAATTAATTAATGAAACTTCTATTTTTTTAATTTGGTAAAATATAATTCATTTTTGAATTTGGAAAATCGAAATTATCTTATGGTGAATTTTTAGTATTATTTTGAAAACATTCAATTTTTGATGAATAGTAAAAAACACTACGTTATTGTTTAAAATTGAATTTTTATTTAAATAATTAGTTATTTTAGTTTAATTTATTTTAGTTCAAAATATATACATAATAAAAATATATGTTCAATTTAATCCATCAGATTCATTTTATAATAAGTTTAGATATATAAAATTTTATTGAACTTTTTACCATCTTTTACCCACTTCTAGGAGCATTTGCAAATTTGCATAAAACTAAATTTTACCACTTAAGTGAGTTGAATATAAAAAATCAAAGAAACATAGTTGAAATCCGTAAGTAAAATGTGGTTCAATAAGATGAAAATAATTTTTGGTGGTTAGTAACTTTTGACTTATTTACCATGGTTAAAAGTAAATAGGGTAATTAACGGTAAAAATGATATTATAATTACCCTAACACATGTATAATTGTATTTGATAACTGTAATTTGACCAAAAACAACCTTATTAATAAAATATTATCCTTTTGGTCCACTTGGACTAGATTAGGACATTTATTATTATTTTATTTAAAGAAAAGTTAAAAGTGTTAAATTCAAAGTTTAACAACTAAACCATTTCTAATATAGGGTTATACATAAGATAAATTTGACAATAAATATTTATTAGAAATATAAAAATATGTCATAAATCATGGTAGTTTATTTATAATCTTTAGACATTAAATAATAAAATTAATTATGACACAATGATGATGTAGTAATTACCTTATCAATTAAGAAATCAAATAAATGGTATTATAAATATTAAAATAAATATAATTTCAAAGTTTTTATGATATCTAAGAATTTTATAGGTGAATATGACTTGTTAGGGCTGATTAAATGTATATTTTTTTAATTAATAAAGTTGTGATGACTTTCACTAAAACCAAATACTAAATAGTGTCAAAATTGACATAAATGAGTTTTTAGAAAATATATTATATAATTAAATTATATAATATTCTTAAAAATCTAAGGTTCGGCCAAAGGGATTAAATAATATTATATATTTCATTAATGAACCACTTGAGGTTATCTTGGAAGTTTATTGTAAGTTTATTAACCATACAGTGTAAGAATATGAGAAGACACAGTAAAAGTTAAACTGTTTAACTAATAGTTAAATCTAAACGATAAGGTTAATATGGTAACCTAAACTTGTAGAAAACATATTTATTGATAGTATTTCGACCCATACCCACCTTATCTTAAAAATTAATCAGTTTTAATCCATTAGAAACCGAAAATGATTTTATAATAAAATAATATTTTAATCTTTTTCTAAAGTGACCCTCACGTCTCTTCTAAAAGGGTACTTCCCCTTCTCTTAATTTCACAAATACAAAGCCATTTTGACCGACAAAACCCTGCCAAAATATCCTCCCAAATACCATAAATTCTACCTATAGTCCTTACTTTGATCAGAACGCCAACCTAAGGAGCCCTTTTGATCAACTCAAAAAGAAACACCCGAAGAAGAGGTAATAATTTCACCACCCTCTTTCAAGTTCTTTTCTTCTTCCTCTTCCTCTTTCTTTATTGTTTCCATACCAAAATAATAACTCAAGTACCTTTTAAATAATATGATATTATTATAAATATGGTAAAACCATATTTTTTATTCTACTTATCCTATAAATGACAAAGTCACCATACGTGCGTACGTACGACTTACCCTCTCCACGTCGTGGTGTAGTTTGTTATTCAAACACTTCATTATTTGGATGGGTATAATAATGAGTATAACTAATGTAAATAATAAATATAACATGTCAATGATTAATTATATATTATATAACATCCAATTAAATATTATTTCACCACCAATATGATGATATTATCGCTCATGCGTACGTACGGATTTTCGTCTCCATGAACGCGATGAGATTCATTCCCCATCATAATAAGTCATGAATAATTTTAATTTTATGATTAAAAATAAGTTTTAAGAACATAATATAATTATGAATATGAATAAAATACATCATATCCATAAAAAACATGGCTAGCGTAACCATGTATATAACAGAAAACAAATCAGTTAATAGCCGAAATGATGATACTACTGAAATATTATTAACAAAAGCAATATTAGAGTATCATATATGATATCATATTTATGAATATAGTTCTTGTATAATTTAATAAAAATGTTTTAACTATTATACATAATTTTAACATACCATCTACTAAGGAAAAGTACAAGGTGAAGGTTAATTTTACAATCTCTTATCCGAGGTTGTTAATACGTAGGTATCTACTATGACCTCTTTGTCATCCACATCCGTGTTTTCTTAAAAATGTATATCAAAACATTTTTACTATTTACTTGACTATGATTTAAATTAATTTATACCCTTATTTGAACTTATAAGTTTTGAAAGTAATCTTTCTGTCATTTTCCAAACAAGGTACTTTATATCCTTTTCGACAAAATTAAGGTAAGAATGTCATTTTTAACTTATACGGAGGGTGCATCTATTTTCCTCCATTATAACACCATCGAAGCTTACCTTAAAATCTTATAAGAACATTTTCAAAATAAATGTTTTATTTTATAATTTTTGGACTTTTAAATGATTTCAAAAAAAGAAAGGGATATTTTTATCAAATACTTTTGATTTCATCTATGTCAACATCCTTTGATGGATTTTACACTTGTTTGAAATTGATTCATTGTGATACAAATATTCCATATTGTATTGATGGTTTTGTGATATGTTTGACCATGGATGTGTTATTTTTATACCATTCATGGTTTATGGATAATGTATAGACATTTCGTATGCTAGTTTTAATATGAATGTTTATGTTATGTTTAAACCTATTCATATGAGGAATGCATTGGACTTAATAAATGATGTGTGGAGCCCACTATATCTCCTCGATGCATCGGTAGGTCTAATGAGACAAACCAGTGTCTTGGAACAAGGCCTTGACAAAATCTTATTTTTAGTCTTGGCACGAGGCCTTGACTATGTGGTTATGATCTCCGACATTATGAATTCCATCATTATGAAATTGGATATTGTTATTACATGTGATTATTAGACTTGTAGAATATCCATGTGAATAAGTAAATGTCATTATTTGATTTATATTTGCCATATTATGATAAAGTTTAAGTTTAAAAGGATTGTGTTTTAGTCTTATACATTGCCTCAAATGTTTACACTTATTTATGAATGTTTCTGCAATATTTTTATCCTTAATGAGAATCTGAGCTCACCCCTTTATATGTTTTATTTTTTCCAGGATATGAAGATTTATATTATGACTGATCCGTAGGGATAGTCTAAGGGATATGAATGTGGTCAATAGAGACAATGTTGATGTTGTTTTTCATTTGATAATATAATGTAAAACTTATGAATGTACCTAGTACTTCCAAGGATACTAAACTGACCGGTATTCCAGGATTTGGTCCCTTGTGATCATGATAATGTTATGTAATAATGCACCAACTCCAGGTAACTGGGTTCAGGGCGTTACAGTTGGTATCAGAGAAAGTTTAGTAAAAACCTTGGAAATAGGATTTAGATAAACTTTGATTAGAGAACATTACCCTAAGATAAAATTTGAGGATTAGTATATAAGAACTTATTAGAATATTGGTAATGTATAGATTTTGTGTATTTTATAAGTAATACATCCCTGCCTGGATATGGGAAGGTAGAGGCGACTCTGGCACAGATATACGTAGGAGTGAAAACTCCGACAAGGAGTGTCGGGCTTGACTCGGGGTATCCTGGTACATGACAATGGGCCTTGCTGCACTCTTGGTTACGACACTCCTGGGGGATATACTTAGGATAATTCACATTTTCATTACAAGCCATTATAAAGGATTTAGGAGTAAATACTTCCTCAAAAAAAATATTTTATGATTATATATTGTATGCATAATCTTTTAAATTTACTTTAGGCATTTTAAAAGTTTGGATTTATGCATTACAATTCATAAACTATCCTAGTGTATGAAAATGTTTAGAAATGGTTACTTAGAGAACAAATAAGAACTCCAGAAATACGCATGATCCAAAGATTATGAAAGATCATATCATTCATGGTATTAAGACAACAATTATAATGGAAATAGTCTCCCACATATTCTTATATTATGAAGAAAAATTATCATGTGTTAATAAGATTAATAAATAATTCTCCGAGTCCTGTGGCTTTAAAGGGAAACAAGAGAAGAAAAGGATGGAAGAGAGAAGGATGGATAAAGGGAAAAAGGGAAAGAAGGATTTTCCCGTATGTGATAACTGTGGAAAGAATCACCTTGGAAAATACTAGAAGGGGATGGGAGTTTTTTATAAGTGTGGAGAAAAAGGACACCATGTACGTGATTTCAAGGGCATGAAGAAGGTTTCAAATGTAGAATGCTTTATCTTCAAGGAGTTGTGACACTATGAGAATCAATGTCCAAATCATCAAAGTATACCCCAAATACTGCTATTGGATAATAATCATGTTATGATACTACTGAAGATGAAGATGGATGATTAGAGTTCTTATATTTTTATTAAATTATTGTGTCATTTGAGTGTTGTATTAATGATTTACTTGTTATAATAATTATAGAGTGTATAAGGATTTTACTGTAGTACTACTTCATTAAGGACTTGAGATTTTTTGGAACCAAGAAAAATGAATCAATAGTAGGTTACAGTTTTTTTAAAATATATGGTTGAGAGAAAGATAAACCTTTATATGATTCAGATACTAAGGTAGTGATTTTGGAATAAGATATGATTGATATGGATAAATTATATTGGATATTCTGGACTACCTTGAAACTGATTAATTATTTGTATATTCCATCATTGTTGGAGTTTGAAACATTTTGGGATATAAGTAGTATATCCAGTATTCTATAAGGAATAAGGGAGCATGAATATTATCAATAAGGTTTTATGGTAATTCAGGGTGTTACCGTGTTTTAAAATAATACATGATGAAGGTATTCACATGTTATTACTTTGAAAAAAGGATCTTCATTGTGTTTACCTTCCTTATAAATTTTGGACTGTGATTTCAGATAGAAGTATTTTGAATAAGTCTAATGGTTGGAATGGATTAAGTTAAACATTGGATACTAGTGTTTAAGGTTAAAAAGACTTCTTAATATTATTTTTTGGATTTTTATAAAAAGGACAAACTAGAGGTCGGGTGATAACCCGTCGCGTCCGGCAAGGCTGCAAGACTTGAACCCGCAACCGAAGGGCGACAAGAGTGCATCACCTACCACTGGACTACTTGATTTCCTGGATTGTATAATGCAGTTTTTTAAATAGTCTGACAAATTAATTATAAATTAATTTTTATTGGGACCCTATATGATTAGGATAAATATAATATTTTTGAATTCTATTATCTTTTAGAGTGAACCATGAGTTTGTGGTAGGAATTAGTTGATAGATGGATCTCTACTTGTGAAGTATATTTCTTTTCATATTATTCTATGAATAAATTAATTCTTAAACTTTAGGGAAGGGATCTTAAAACCAAAATTGTTTTATCCTAATACCTTCTGTTTTGTTGAACTGATGATATTTTAAATCATCATAGATTGATGGCTTTAAGGCCCTTAATTTTACACTTGTTTGTGATTGATGACCTCAATCACTACCTATAAATATTTAAATTTTTCCTCTAATTATGTGTCTATAATTTCCTCCAATGTTCTTCTAATTGAGATCATAATTTGACGGTGCCTTTTTCATTTACCTTTACCTCTTATTAAGACTAAATTTTATTAACCCAATTTCCGATGTAGGTTTTCCACAAAGGTATTTTTCTAATTTTAACCTTTTGTTTTCTAAGAATAGTTTCAAATTGTGAGGACGAAATTTATTGAAGGAGGGGAGAATGTAACACCCCAATATTTTATATTATATTATCTCTTCAAAGTAATTCAATAACTTGCACTACATGCAACTCCGAGTTCAAGCGCATCACAAATTACCAAAATAGCCATTCAAAAGAGATTAGGAATATTATTAACTAAATTTGGAATTTTATATATTCCCTAAAATTTTAACATCCATATTATGAGTTTCTTAGACATAATATAATAACAAATTTAATTTTTCAGATAAAGGATGTATTTTTCAAAAAATGAAATTTTACCGCATTTTAATGGTGAAACCTTTTTAAAACCAATATTTGACACTTTAATATATTCAATTTCAAGAAATTAAATTATTATTTAGGAGCGGGATGTAAAAATTTAGTTTGGATAATTTTCTTGTACTTTTCTGATAACTTTCATATTTTGATGAATAGTTAAAAATACTAAATTATAATTAAAAACAACTTTTTTAATATAAATAATTTAAAGTGTTTAATTATGAATTTGAATGTTTTGGAAGTATAATTGGATTAAATTTTTATCATTTAATACAATTTAGGTCATTATAAATTATTTCACATTTAAATTTGACATAAACACATGTCAATCTTTTGATAGTTTTTACTTTTTAAAAACCCACTTTTTGGTTTTGACAATGAGAATTAATTTGAAATTAATTAATGTGACATATATGTTTTTAATTTGTTAAAATATAATTTATTTTTGAATTTGGAATATCAAAATTATCTTAGGATGAATTTTTTGTATTTTTTGAAAACTTTCATTTTTTTTGAATGGTGAAAAACACTGCGTTATTGTTTAAAACAGACTTTTTATTTAAATAATTAGTTATTTTATTTTAATTTATTTTAGGTGAAAATAGAAAAATAATACCAATATATTTTCAATTTTATTCATTTGTGTCATTTTATAATAAGTTTAGATATATAAAATATTATTGAACTTTTTATCGTCTTTTACCCACCTTCTAGGATCAATTGAAAATTTGCATAAAACTAAATTTTACCGATTCTGTGAGTTGAATTTAAAATATATGAGACAAATTAAGTAAAATTTGGTCCAATAAGATGAAAATAATTTTTTGTGAATTGTAACTTTTGACTTTTATTTACCACAGTTAAAAGTAAATAGGGTAATTAAAGGTAAAAATGATATTATAATTACCCTAAAACAAGTCCTAATTGTATTGAATAAGTGTTATTCGACCAAAAACAACCTTAGGAATAAAATATGATTCTTTTGGTCCACTTGGATTAGATTAGTACATTTATTATTATTTTATTTTAAGAAGAGTTAAAAGTGTTAAATTCAAAGATTAATAACTAAACCATTTTTAATATAAGGTTATACATAAGATAAATCCGACTATAAATATTCATTATAAAGATAAAAATATTTTCTAAATAAGGTTAATTTATTTATAATTTTTACATTTTAAATAATTAAATTTATTTATGACAAAATGATGATGCAATAATTACCTTATCAATGAAAAAATAAAATAAAAGGTATTATAAATATTAAAATAAATATAATTTCACATTTTTTATGAAATCTACGAATTTTATAGGTGAATATGACATGTTAGGGTAGGATAACTATATCATTTTCTATGTAATCAAGTTGGGAAAACTTTTAAAAAAACAAATACTAAATAGTGTAAAAATTGACATAAATGAGTTTTTAAAAACAATATTATATAATATTATTAAAAATATAAGGTTTGGCCAAGGGGCTAAAATAAAATTATATATGTATTTAATGAACCACTATAGGTTCTCTTGGATGTTTATAGTAAGTTTATTAACCATATAGTGTAAGAATACAAGAAGACACAATAAAAGTTAAACCATTTAACTAATAGTTAAATATAAAAGATAAGGTTAATATGGTAACCTAAACTTATCTAAAACCTATTTTTTGATAGTATTTAGACCCATAACCACCTTATATTCTAAATAAATCAATCTGGATCCTTTATTAACCGAAAATGTTTTTATAATAAAATAAAATTTTAAACTTTTCCTAAAGTTACTCACACCTCTCTTATAAAAGGGTACTTCTCCTTCTCTTAATTTCATACCTACAAAGCCATTTTTCTCAGCCAAACCATGCCCAAATATCCTACCAAATACCCTAAACTATACCTATAGTCCTTACTTTGATCATAAAACCAACCTAAGGAGCGATTTTGATCAACTCAAAAGGAAACACCTGAAGAAGAGGTAATAATTTCACCACCCTCTTTCAAGTTTTTTTCCACTTCATCTTTCTTTGTTGTTTCCATACCAAAATAATAACTCCAATACCTTCTACATACTATGATATTATTATAAACATGGTAAAACCATATTATTTTTTTATTTATCCTATAAATGACAAAGTCACCATACGTGCGTATGTACGGCTTACCGTCTCCAAGTCGTGGTGTAGTTTGTTATTCAAACACTTCATTATTTGGATGTGTATAATAATGAGTATAACTAATGTAAATAATAAATATAACATGTTAATTATTCTTTATATATGATATACTATCCAATTAAATATTATTTCACCTTCTATATAATGATATTGTCGCTCATGCATATGTACGGATTACCGTCCCCACGAACACAATGAGATTCATTCCCCATCGTAGTCATTAATGAATAATTTTCATTTTATGATTAAAAATAATGTTTAATAACATAATATAATTCTTTATATGAATCAAATACATCCTATAAATAACAAACATGGCTTACATAACCAATCATATAAAGTAAACCGAATCAGTTAACACCCGAAACGATGATACTACTGAAATATTCTTAACAAAATCAATATTAGAGGATCATATATGATATCATATTTGAGTATATATTTCTTGTATAATTTAAAAAAATGTTTTAAATATTATACCGGAGGTTAACATACCATCGACTAAGGAAAATTACAAGGTAAGGGTTAATTTTACAATCTTTTTACTTATCTGAGGTTGTTATTATGTAAGTTTCTACTGTCACCTCTTTATCATCCACATCCATGTTTTCATAAAAATTTATTTAAAAACATTTTTACTATTTACTAGACTATGGTTTAAATTCATTTATAACCTTATTTGACCTTATATGTTTTTAAAGGAATCCTTCTATCATTTTCCAAACAAGGTACTTTATAACCTTTTTGAAAAAATTAAGGTAAGAATGTCTTTTTTAACTTTTACGGCGGGTGCGGCTATTTTCCACCGTTATTACATCGTCGATGATTCTATTAAAATCTTATAATAATATTTTAAGAATAAATGTTTTCTTTTATAATTATGTGACTTTTAAATGATTTCAAAAAAAGAAAGATATATTTTTCTCAAATAGATTTGATTTCATCTATGTAAACATCCTTTGATGGATTTTACACTTTTTTGAAATTGATTCATTATGATACAAATATTCGATATTGTATTGAAGGTTTTGTGATATGTTTGACTATGGATATGTTATTTTTATACCATTCATCGTTTATGGATAACGTATTGACATTTCATATGCTATTTTTAACACAAATGTTTTTGTCATGTTTATACCTTTTCATATGAGGAATGTACTAGACTCAGTATGTTATGGGTGGAGCCCATTATATCTTCACTAGGAATCGGTAGGTCTCATGAGACAAACTAGTGTATTGGAATAGGGCCTTGACAAAATCTTATTTTTAGTCTTGGCACATGGCCTTGACTATGTGGTTATGATGTCCGACATATGCATTCCATCATTATAAAATTAGCTATTGATGTTACATGTGATTATTAGACTAGTAGAATATCCATATGACTAAGTAAATGGAATTATTTGATTTATATATGCCATATTAGGATGAATTTTAAGTTTAAAAGGCTTGTGTTTTAGTCTTATACATTGCCATAAATGTTTGTGCTTATTTATGAAAGTTTCTGCTATATTGTTATCCTTACTGAGCATCTGAGCTCACCCCTTTCTATGTTTTAATTTTACCAGGATGCGAAGATGTATATTATGACTAACCTATAGGGATAGTCTAAGGGATATGTATGTGGTCAATAGATTCAATGTTGATGTTTTTTTTTTCATTTTATAATGTAATGTAAAACTTATGAATGTATCTAGTATTTCCAAGGCTACTAAACTAATCAGCATTTCAGGATTTCATCACTTGTGATCAGGCCAATTTTATGTAATAATGCCCTGACTCTAGGTAACTGGGGTCAGGGCATTACAGTTGGTATCCGAGAAGTTTAGTACAAACCTTGGAAACTAGATTTAGATAAAATCTAATTATATAACATTACCCAAAGATAAAATTTGAGGATTAGTATAGAAGAACATCCTAGAATTTTGGTAATGTAGATATTTTGTGTATTTTATAAGCAATACATCCCTACCTGGATATGAGCAGGTAGAGGTGGCTCTGGAACAGATGTACCTAGGAGTGAAAACTCAAACAAGGAGTTTCGGGCTTCACCTGAGGTATCCTAGTACATGAAAATGGACCTTACTGCACTCTTGGTTATGACACTCCTAGGGGATATTATTAGGATAATTCACATTTTCATTACAAGAAATTATGAAGGATTTTCAAGTAGATACTTCCTCAGAGAAAACATTTTATGATTATATATTATATGCATAATCTTGTCAGTTTATGTTAGGAATTTTACAAGTTTGTAATTATGCATTGTGATTCATAAACTATCAATGTGTATGAAATTGTTTAGAAATGGTTCCTAGTATAAGGAAAGATAACTCTTGCAATACGCATGATCTAAAGATAAAGAAGGATCATATCTTTCATGGTATTAAGCCAACATTTAGAAGGGAAATATTCTCCCACATATTCTCATTGTATGAAGAAATTATATGAAGTGTTAATAAGATAAGTAAAGAATTTTCTGAGTCCTATGGATTTAAAGGGAACAAGAGAAGAAAATGATGGAAGAGAGAAAGATGGATAAAGGGAATATGGGAAAGAAGGATTTTACCATATGTGATAAGTGTGGAAATAATCACCTTGGTAAATTTTTGAAGGTAATGAGAGTTTTTTATAAGTGTGGAGGAAAAGGACACCAAGTATGTGATTTCATGGGTAAGAAAAAGGTTTCAAATGTATAATACTTCATCTGCAAGGAGTTGGGATACTACAGAAATCAATGTCCAAATCATCAGAGTATAACCCAAATGCTGCTATTGGATAATAATCAAGTTATGATACTACTAAATATGAATAGGAATTATTAGAGTTCTTATGTTGTTATTAAAGTATTTTTTCATTTGAGTATTGTATTAATGATGTACTTGTTATAAGAATTATAGAGTATATAAGGATTTTACTGCAATTATATTTCATTAAGGCCTTGAGATTGTGTGAAACCAAGAAAAATGACTCAATAGTAGGTTAAAGTTTTTGGAAAATATATGTTTGAGAGAAAGATAAACCTTAATATGGTTATGATACTGAGGTAGTGATTTTGAAATAAGATATGATTGATTTGGATAAATTATATTGGATATTCTTGACTACCTTGAAATGAATTAATGATTTGTATATTCTATCATTGTTGGAGTTTCCAACATTTTTGGATATATGGAGTGTATCTGGTATTCTATAAGGAATAAGGGAGCATTAATGTAATCAATAGGGTTTTATGGTAATTCAGGGTGTTACTGTGTTTTAAAAGAATACATGATGAAGGTATTCACATGTTATTACGTGGAAAAAAGGATCTTCATTGTGTTTACCTTCCTTATAAATTTTAAACTATGTGTTCAGACAGAAGTATTTTGGATAAGTATAATGGTTGGAACGGATTAAGTTAAACATTGGATACTATTGTTCAAGGTTAAAAAAATTCTTAATATTAATTTTTGGATTGTTATAAAAAGGACAACCAGGAGGTCGGGCAACAACCCATCACGTTCGGGAAGGCCGCGAGACTTGAACTCGCAACCGAAGGGCGACAAGGGTGCATCACCTTTCATTGGCCTAATTTATTTACTGTTTTGTATAATGTGGTTTTTTTAAATAGTCTGACAAATGTATTATAAATTAATTATTATTGGAACCCTCTAAGATTAGGATAAATAGAATATTTTTTAATTCTATTAACTTTTAGAGTGAAATATGAGTTTGTGGTAGGAATTAGTTGAAGGATTAAACTCTACTTGTGAAGTATATTTTTTTTGCCGATTCATTTAATAAATTAATTCTTAAACTTTAGGGAAGGGATCTTAAAACCAAAAATATGTTATCATAATACCTTATGTTTTGTTGAACCAATGATATTTTAAATCATCATAGATTGATGGATTTGAGGCCCTTAATTTTACACTTGTCTGTGATTGATAACCTCAATAACTCCCTATAAATATTTAAGTTTTTCCTCTAATTATGGGTCTATAATTTCCACCAATGTTCTTCTAATCGAGATCATAATTTAATGGTGACTTTTTCATTTACCTTTCCCTCTTATTAAGACTAAATTTTATTAACCCAATTTACGATATGAGTTTTCCACAAAGGTATTTTTCTACTTTTAACCTTTTATTTTCAAAGAATAGCATCAAATGTCCAGGACTCAATTTATTTAAGGAAGGGAGAATTTAACACCCTAATATTTCATAATATGTTATCTCTTCAAAGTAATTGAATAACTTGCGCTACATGCATCACTGAGTTCAAGTGCACCATGACTTACCAAACTAGCCGTTCAAAAGCGGTTATGAAAAGTATTAATAGAATTATGAATTTTATACATTCCATATAATTTTGACATCCATATTATTTGTTTGTTAGACATAATATAATAACAAATTCAATTATTCAGATAAAGGAAGTATTTTTCAGAGAATGCAATTTTATTGCCTTTTAATGGTGAAACCTTTTTAAAACCAATATTTGACACTATTATATATTAAATTTCAGGAAATTAAATTCTTCTTTATAATCAGGACATAAAAATTTACTTTGGATTAATTTTTGGTACTTTTCTAATAACTCTCTTATTTTGATGAATAGTTAAAAATACTGAATTTTAATTGAAAACCACTTTTTAAATTGAAATAATTTATAGTGTTAAATAATGAATTTGAATGGTTTTGAAGTATAATTGGATTATATTTTTATCATTTAATACAATTTTAATCATTATATGTTATTTCAGATTTAAATTTGACCTAAACACATGTAAATCTTTTTATAATTTTTACTTTTTAAAAACCCACTTTTTGGTTTTGACAATGGGAATTAATTTCAAAATAATTAATTCAACTTTTATGTTTTTAATTTAGTAAAATATAATGAATTATTGAATTTGGAATATCAAAATTAGCTTAGGGTGAATTTTTGGCATTTTTCTGAAAACTTTCAATTTTTGTGCAATTGTGAAAAACACTGCGTTATTGTTTAAAGCCATCTTTTTATGTAAATAAATAGTTATTTTTTAATTTATTTTATGTCAAAATAGATACATAATCCCTATATATTTTCAATTTAATTCATTATAGTCATTTTATATTAAGTTTAGATATATAAAATTTTATTGAACTTTTTACCGTCTTTTACCCACCTTCTAGGAGCAATTGCAAATTTGCATAAAACTAAATTTTACCGATTCTATGAGTTGAATTTCGAATATATGAGAGACATGGTTGAAATCAGTAAGAAAATTTTGGTTCAATAAGATGAAAATATTTTTTGTGAATAGAACATTTTGACTTTTATTTACCATGGTTAAAAGTAAATTGGGTAATTAAAAGTAAAAATGATATTATAATTACCCTAAAACATGTCTTAATTATATTAGATAAGTGTAATTAGACCAAAAAAAACCTTAAAAATAAAATATGATCCTTTTGGTCCACTTGGATTAGATTAGAACATTTATTATTATTTTATTTAAAGAAGAGTTAAAAGTGTTAAATTCAATGTTTAATAACTAAACCATTTTTAATATAGGGTTATACATAAGATAAATTCGACTATAAATATTCATTAAAAATCAAAAAATATTTCTGACATCATGGTATGTTATTTATAATTTTTATAATTTAAATAATTAAATTTATTTATGACACAATGATGATGTAGTAATTACCATATTAATAAATGAATCAAATAAATGGTATTATAAATATTTGAATAAATATAATTTCAAAGTTTTAATGACATCCACTAATTTTATTGGTAAATATGACATGTTATGATTGATTAAATTCATCTTGGTTAAAGTAATAAATTTTTGATGACTTTCACAAAAACCAAATACTAAATAGTTTCAACATTGACATAAATGATTTTTTAAAACAAATATTATATTTTTAAATTATATAATATTCCTAAAAATTTATGGTTCAGTCAAAGGGATTAAATAATATTATATATGTAATTAATTACCCACTTTAGGTTCTTTAAAAAGTTTAGTGTATGTTTATTGACCATATAGTGTAAGAATACATGAAGACATGGTAAAAGTTAAACTATTTAACTAATAGTTAAATCTAAAAGATAAGGTTAATATGGAAACCTAAACTTGTATAAAACCTATTGGTTGAGAGTATTTATATCTATAACACCTTAGATTCTAAATAAATCAACTTGGATCCATTAGAAACTGAAAATGATTTTATAATAATATAATATTTTAAACTTTTCTTAAAGTGACCCTCACCTCTCTTATAAAAGGGTACTTCCCCTTCTCTTAATTTCACACCTCCAAAGCCATTTGGCTCAGCAAAACCCTACCCAAATATCCTCTCAACTACCCTAATTTCTACTTAGAGTCCTTAATTTGATAATAAATCCATCCTAATGAGCCCTTTTGATCAACTCAAAAGGAAACACCCAAAGAAGAGGTAATAGTTTCCCTACCCTCTTTCAAGTTCTTTTCTTCTTCCACTTCCTATTTCTTTATTGTTTCCATACCAAAATAATAACTCTAGTACCTTATAAATACTATGATGTTATTATAAATATTATGAAACCATATTTTTTATTCTATTTATCCTATAAATTTCAAAGACATCATACATGAGTATGTACGACTTATTGTCTCCATGTCGTGGTGTTGTTTGTTATTCAAACACTTAATTATTTGGATGGGTATAATAATGATTATAAATGATGTAAATAATAAATATAACATATTAATGATTCGGTATAAATGATATACCATCCAATTACTTATGATTTCACCATCAATATAATGATATTGTCACTCGTGCATACGTACGGATTACCGTTTCCACTAACGCGATGATATTCATTCCCCATTTTAATCATTCAAGAATAATTTTTATTTTATGATTAAAAATAATTTTTAAGAACATAATATTATTCTGTATATGAATCAAATACGTCCTATACATAATAAACATGGCTTAAGTAACCAAGCATATAAAGTAAAACAAATCAGTTTACACCCGAAATGATGATACTACTGAAATATTATTAACAAAAGAAATATTAGAGGATCATATATGATATCATATTTATGTATATAGTTCTTTTATAATTTATTAATAATATTTTACTTATTATACAAGAGGTTAAAATACCATCTACTAAGGAAAAGTAAAAGGTAATGGTTAATTTTACAATCTATTTTATTATCCGAGGTTGTTAATACGTTAGTATCTAATGAGAACTTTTTATCATCCACATCCGTGTTTTCTTAAAAATATACTTCAAATTTTTTTTAATATTTACTAGACTATGGGTTAAAGAAATTTATACCCTTTTTGACCTTATATGTTTCGAAAGGAATCCTTCCATCATTTTCCAAACAAGGTACTTTATGACCTTTTCAACAAAATTAAGGTAAGAATGTATTTTTTAACTTATATGGCTTGTGCAGCTATTTTCCGCCATTATAACATCATCGAAGTGTCCCTTACAAGATTATAATAATATTTTTAAAATAAATGTTTTCTTTTATAATTATGTGACTTTTAAATGATTTCAAAAAAATAAAGAGATATTTCTCTCAAATAGTTTTGATTTCATCTATGTAAACATCCATTGATGGATTTTTCACTTGTTTGAAATTGATTCATTATGATAAAAATCTTCCCTATTGTATATAAGGTTTTGTGATATGTTTTACTATGGATGTGTTATTTTTATACCATTGATGGTTTATGGATGAAGTATTTATATATAGTATGCTAGTCTTAATACAAATATTTTTGTTATGTTTAAACCTTTTCATATGAGGAATGCATTGGACTTAGTAAGTGGAAGGTGGAGCCCACTCTAGCTCCTCGATGCATCAGTAGGTCTCATGAGTCAAACTAGTTTATTGGCATAAGGCCTTGATAAAATCTTATTTGTAGTCTTGGCATGAGGCCTTGACTATGTGGTTATGATGTCCGAGATTATGAATTCCATCATTATGAAATTGATTATTGATATTACATGTAATTATTTGATTAGTAGAATATCCATGTGAATAAGTAAATGGAATTATGTGACTTATCTTTTCCATATTATGATGAAGTTTAAGTTTAAAAGGATTGTGTTTTAGTCTCATACGTTGCCTTAAAAGTTTATTCTTATTTATGAAATTATTATCGTATATTTTTATCCTTACTGAGCATTTGAGCTCACCCCATTCTATGTTTTATATTTTCCAGGATGCAAAGAAGTATATTATGACTGACCTATAGGGATAGTCTAAGGGATATTAATGTGGTCAATGGAGACAATTTTGATGTTGTTTTTAATTTTATAATGTAATGTAAAACTTATGAATGTATCTAGTACTTCCAAGGCTACTAAACTGATCCGTCTTTCAGGATTTGATCTCTTGTGATCATGCCAATGTTATATAATAATGCACTGACTCTGGGTAATTGGGGTCAGAGCATTACATTTATCCTTTGATATACAACCTTGGTCAGCCAATCTACTGCACCTAATTACTCAAAAATCACATATCATTTGAAAGCGCTCACAATAATGCCTTTCAGAGATATCATGGAAGGACGCGTGGGTTTTGGGAGTGGGATGTTGTAAACCATTACCCATATGTTGGAGAGTGCATCCCTTGGATCAAAATACTCTTATGTAATCTAGATTACTTATTTCCTGGAGGATTTTTTGGATGTATTTTTCAAGAATATTCTGGGACTACCTCTGAGATAGTCGATGATGTTTTTAATCTATATACACCATTTAATCACTCTAATATCTTCTACTGCTTGTCGGATGGACCTTATTGAGCTATAAGACCTACGGTTGTAGTTAGAGGACCTTTTAAAGATGGGTAATATTAGACCTATTGTGTCCCCATGGATTACTCTAATGTTTTTTGTGAGAAAGGAAGATGGAATATTGTAGCTTTGTGTAGATTATCATTAACTAAATTTGTCTATAATAAAGAACAAGTACCCCTTTCCGAGTATTACATACCTCTTTGATCATTTTTAGCTGCAATATGGTTCTCAAAGATCAATATCATGTTTCGAGACCAACAATTGAGAGTTCACAAGGCTGATATTCCAAAGATGGAATTCCGATGTCGCTATAAACATTATAAGTTCCCGATGATGCCTTTGGTGTGATGAATGACCATAAAATGTTTATGTATGTGATGAAATGGATCTTCCAGCCATACATAGAACAAATTTTTATTTTCTTTATTGAATACAAACTCATATACTTTGTGTTTGAGGAGGAATATGTAAATCAACTGAGGATGGTCTAGGATTTCCTTCGGGAGTACTGACTTTATGGTAAGATCTCAAATTTGTTGTTTTGGATTAATGAGGTTCACTTTCTAGGGAGTGTCATTTCTAAGCATGAATTAGATTTGGACCTTAAAAATATTGACGTAATGTTTTCTTGGGATCCACCCAAGATATTTTTTGAGGGTTGGATTTTTCTTGACCACCCGAATATACAAAGGGCATACTTTTCTCTAGATAGAGCAATGCTAGAGAGCCTTTGAGGATATGAGACTGAGGCCAACGAGTGATCCTATTTTGAGACCATCAGAGTAGGGCATTGAGTGCATAGTATATTATGATGCCTCCGGATTTGGGTTCATCTATGTGTTGATGAATAGATAGGTAGTTATCGAATATGGGTCGAGGCAGTTGAGACACCCTGAGAAAAACTATGTGAATCATGACCTTGAGTAGGAAATGGTAGTCTTTATTATGAGGATGTGGAGGCACTATCTTCTAGGAGAAAAATTTGTTGTATACATAGACAATAAAATTATTATATATGTCTTCATATAGATAGAATTGAACCTAGGACAAAGGTTCTGGTTGGAATTCCTATGGGAATATGATTTTTAGATATTCTATACTTTTGGAAAGGTCAACCTGGAAGAATATTCTCTTAGTATGATGTCCCGGGATTGTTTGGTGTTGGAGGAATATGAGCATTTTGCTTCCATTCAGCTACCCCTCATTGAGGAGGAGGGGGTAGCTTTTATTTAGTCGATGGTGTTGAATCCTCTTCTCCTCCAGTGTGTGTGAGAGTCCAGGTTGGGATAAATCTACTATGAGGTATGACATGACCTAGATATCCACACGAGATTCACTAGATGCTTTTTTTGAAGGAGTTAATCAGGTCATCCTTTTCTTGAGATGTATGGTGGTCCCAGTCACAATTTCTGAGGAGGTGATGAGATATTTTCACATATCTTATTTATCTATTCATCCCGGTGTAGGGAATATGTAAATATACCTTTAACTATAGTTTTTTGTTGGATATAATGAGGTAGAGCATGGATGAGTTCATTTCTTAGAGTCTCACATTTCAGTAGGTAAAGGATGAGCACCAGTTTCTGGTAGTGTTATTCCAGCCACTTGAGACCCTAGAGTGGAAATGGGATAGAATATCCATGGACTTTATGATAGGGATTCTGTGGAAAATAAGATTCCATGACACTATCTGGTTGATAGTTGATCAAATTAAAAATTCAAGACTCTTCCTTACTATTAGGGATTATATTTTGATAGAGAGTTTGGGGAAATTATACATGGGAATGACCTTCCAATATAATGAGGTGATGTCAAATATTTTCTTTGACAATGATGTGTGTTTTACACCATAGTTATGGAGAGGACTATAGGAGGAATTCAGGACCAATAAAAGGATGAATACAACCTTTCACCCCCAGACAGATGGCTAGATCGAGATCACTATCTTGGCACTGGAGGATATGATGAGGGATAAAATATTATACATTTCTCGGAGTGGGGAGGACCACTTTACATTGGTATGGTTTTTGTATAATAATATCTCCACTCTAGTATCAGTATGAAACCTTTTGAGGCCATGTATGTGAGACCCTATAGGGAAACCTTATGCTGGACAGAGATCAATGAGGAATCTCTTATTGGGACATAGATGGTGTAGGTGATGATGTATATGGTCCATGTAACGTACCACCCCTTCCCATTGACTTCAAAGAGCGGGAGGGAGTTACTTGGCCTTAAAAGACACCCCCAAGGTACCAAATGATGGAAATAAATGCCGAAGGGCTTCATTAAATAGGTGGGGGAAATTTTACCTTAAATAATAAAACAACCAACTAACAATCCATAACCAAACATACCACTATATGATGCATGCTGACCATGAAAGGTGACTCAACATTTCATATATCAAAATCATACTACAATCAAGTATCGTAGCAGAAGACTACAATATCAAATTAAACAATAAATGAAAATCGAGAAAAACTCCAAGAAAACCAAAAGAATCCAAGATGCACAAGCTCCTTTATACAACCTCATCCTATAGCCCAAATATCATGAATTAGTGTTAAAGACATGTGATACTTTACCTTTTCCCATATCCTGATAGATGACATCTTCAAAAGCACCAAAGATCCAAAGTAGGGGTGAGTAATAAAACATAGTAGGTTTTCCCCCAACGACTCCCCTACTCACGCCACTAGGATAGAATAGTTAGGAAAAATTATATAAAATAGTTTATATGAAACAATTTCCAAAATAGTTTATAACTAAATATAAAAAAATTATATATCAATATAAATGAGTTTCATCTCAACAATTTTCTAGAAAAAAATCTATTTTCAAGAAAACAACCAAACCATGCTTTAAAACCATCTCACAAGTTCTATTTTTCATAACCAATCCATTCTACATATTCACACTAACAACCATGCATGATATGTTATGATACTTTCATACTCATGAGTGGTCTCTCATAGATCTACCATGTCATCACAATGTAATTATATCCCATGTTCCATTAAACATTTGGCACAAAGAAAAAGGTCATATTTCAACCAAGACTCATAAATGAAATATGAACACACACACCAAGTATTCCCCAAAACCATGCTAATCCAAACATTAAAAACCTTCCAATAGCCAGAAGGCCTTATATTTTTTATTATAAAATAAAACCCACTTTTAAGGGAATAAGAGGGAACCCAACAAAGTTTATGGACTTAAAACATTACACGACACGAAGATCTTAGAAAATAAAACTCAGTCTGAAAACTTGGAGATGCCTCTCCCCAACTTAGGAAATGTGATGAACCCTCCCCCACGGAAAAACTAAACAAGCCATTATCCTATGTCAAAGCATAGGCCTGATCCAATGGTTGTTCCCATACCCCCTCAAGATCTAGTTCCGTAAAGCTTGCATAGGTGAACTACCTACTCTGTTCCTCTATTGGGGCTTGTTCCTAGTTGTTGAGTACGACTATATTTTCCATCTAGTGTCATGAAGAGAAAACCAACAAAGTAGTTGATTTAATGCCAACCAATCTGACAAGACCAATAATCCGAACAGAAATTAATCCGCAGATCTAGTAGTAATTTGAAACAAATCCAAGGAAAACAACAAAATAGGAACAACCAAACCACCATCATCGATTCACAAAATCAACAATTCCAGCTTCAATGCATCTCAAACAAAAAAAAACTACAAAGGATGAAATCAGGAAAACACCACAAGCACACCAGAGGGTAGAACCGCCACAACCCAGATCCCAGTGCTGCCACCCATGTCGCTCACAGAGATCATAACAGACAACCCATCTTACAGCAGAGATGAGGAGACACCTCTCAAATAACAGAAGATGGATCTCAGTCGTGGACCAGAACCACACCACTATAGAAACCATATCCAGAGTTATTGGATTCAGGATAAGATAGACTTGACATGGTGCAAGGCTGGGACAGGAGAGACCATAAGGCGTCGACACCACCGCAATAGAAAGATCTGCCGTCAGAGACTCACTAGAGGAGGGACGTCATGCCGACTCAAGAAGAGGAAGGATGCAACGATGATGGGAAACCCTAGGTCACAGAGTCCTTTACGATCTCATTTCATCCCCAAACATTCAAAACCCATCTCAATAAAACAACCATTTTGTTGAAAACTATTTTCCAAAAAGTCCCTTACAAAAATCTATAAAATCCATATTTTAAAATCAATATGTTAAAATCAAGAAACGAAATCACTTTTGACAAAAAATAACCCCAATTAAAAAATTTCACCAAAAACCATAAATCATCACTAAAGAGAATTTATATCATACTTACAACAATATTTCACAATCAATATCAATCAGTTAAATCAATATGAAACTAATCAAATCAATTCAAGCAGGTGGAGTTAAGAGTGAAGCCACAAACATCGAGAGTTTTGGTGAAAATGTTAAAAAACACAAAAAGCATCACCAAAACATGTTGAATCTCTAAAAAATCACCTTATATCTCATCCCTTATCATCAACTAAGACAAATCTATTCATATTTGGCATCTAAAACCTTAGATCTACATGAAATGTAACACCTAGATGTTTTTATAAAATATTTTCTTTAAATAATTTTTATTCTTCAGAAGCCTTCTTTGCACGCAATCGTGAGTTTAAACAAACCAAAAGACTCCCTTATTATAAAGTTACCATTATATCCTAGTTGTTAGGTTAGTGGGAATAATTATAGCATACTTATGAAAATGCACTGTGAATTCATTGACTATCAATTATTTATTAAAAATATAAATAGATATTTGATTTTTTAGTGAATTACTATTGGTAATGAAATTAATGAGATATATATGTGTTATATACTTAATGATTTTTTTTATATCCATCGAATGTAAATGTTTGTAATAGGGTATGAATAAAACCATATTTGATGTATAAAAACCTATTTTTATGTTAATTTTACACCTTTGAATGATGAAACCCTTTTAAATTAATATTTTGACACATAAATAATTTTTATTCGACAAAATAAACATGTTATTTTGAAGAAAGATATAGAAATTTACTTTGGATGAATTTCTTATTTTTTTGATAACTTTCATGTTTTGATGAATAGTACAAATACTTTAAATTTTAATTGATTTTTTTTCATTGAAATAATTTATATGGTAAAATTATATTATTTAATGGTTTAAAAGTATAAATAGAATATATTTTTACAATTTAATATAATTTAAGTCATTGGAATTAATTTTAAATTAAATTCAGAGGTAAAAACATTTCAATCTTTTTCAATATTTTAACTTTTGAAAACCTCTTTTCTCATTTCAATGATGATATTAATTTTAAATTAATTACTGAAACTTCTGGGTTTTTAATGTTGAATGATAGATTCCGTATTTGGAATAAGTAGGTCCAAATTATTTGACTAGCTTTATTTTATTTTTGGTCAATATGAAAGTAACTTGGTAAATTTTATTAATAAAGTAAAATTGTAAATCAGTTAATTAAGGGTAAAAATAATATTATAAAATTACCCTAACACTTTTATTAATATAATTGGACGATTATAATTTTCCTTAAAACATATTTGGGTTGAAATGGTATCCACTAGAACCCACTTGGATGAGATTAATAAATTTAATTTATTTTATTTAAAGAAATGTGAAATATGTCTCACTCAAATTTTAATAACTAAATTATTTTTAATATAATGTTATATAGAAGATAAATTCGATTATAAAAACTAATTTGAAAGATAAAATGTTTTTCTTTATCATGAAAAATTATTTTTAATTTTTATAATATAAATAATTATCTTAAAGACATATACTTGGATGATGAAAAAATTAATTAATTGTTGAGAAATCAATAAAGAAATTTTTATTAAAATATTTATAACATTCAAAAGGTCCAAAAACATGACGAAAACTTATTGGTAGAGTATATATCGACCATAATAATTTAAGTTTCAATGTATTGACCAATTGGAGGCTTATAGAAGAGATTATGACACTTATATTATTTTATTTAAAGTGAAGATAAATTTTTCACATTCATGTTTTAAAAGAGTATATCATTTTTAATGTTGTGTTTTTAGAAGATAAATCTGACTACAAGTATAATTAAGAAATATAATGAATTTATATTCTTAATATTATTTTAATTTTAATATTATTCAAAAAATAAGTATATTAATTAATTACAAAAAATTGGGGTAGTAATTATTTTATTAATTAAGAAATCAAATAAATGTTATTAAAAATATTTTAATAAATTTAATTTGGGATAATTATTTTGTAAAATTAATTTTAAAGATTACCTTGACCCCTTAGGTATATAATAAAATAATTTTATTTGGGTTCACTTCTTATGGTTATATTTTTAAAAATCCATGAAATAAATAGTGTGAAAATCGACACTACTGATATTTTTTCAAAATAAGGTTTTCCTAAATAATATAAAAGTCATAAAACATTTTAAAAAATATATAATAATTATTATATGGTATAAAATGTTCTAAATTATTCATTTATGGTCTAATTTTACTTCAAATAAGTAAATATTTCACCCTTTTAATTTCGAAATATTTGTTAACCTTGTTAAAAATTAAATCGAATAACTAAGTGTAAATTAAAATGATAATGCTAAAATTGAAATAAAAACATGGATAAAATTTATTGGTTGATTATATTATAACCATATCTCATCTCATATTCTAAATTGGGAAATTTTTGATGTTTTTATCTGTGGTTTTATTTTATAATAAATTAATATTTTTGAGGGTTCCAAAAGTGCTCCACCTGAATTATAAAAGCGAACTTCCTCCCTCAAATATTCATTTAATTTTGAGCCCTAAAGATTGACCATACCCTGATAATTTAAATTATAAACTTCCCTAAAAACATTCTATAGGTCTTGGTCTTCTTCAAAGACTATCTCTAGTGCTCTAAGATGAGATTTAGATATGGCGCGTTGAAGAAGAGGTAATATAATTTACCAATTCTTTCAAACTTATTTCTTCTTCTACATCCACCTAATGAGTTGTTTCATTATAAAGTAATAACCATATTAGTAATTATATACTGATAGGATATTATGATTATGAAACAACCATATTACACCTTCTACGCATCCTATGAAAAAATGAAATCACCACGTGTGCGCACGTACGACTTACAATCTCCACGTCGTAGTGTAATCCATTTTTCACCACCACCTTACATGGATAGGTATAATGATGGAGTTAATATATATATATATATGATTAATATAAAATTTTATTTATTCAGAGATACTATACACTATTCACTTCAATACCATTCAACAATTATGGGAACGATATCGTCGTTCATGCGTATGTACGGCTTACCATCTCCACGGTGAGATGTGATTAGTTCTACATAATCTTCATTAAAGTATTATTATATAAATGAATGGAATGAATGGAATGAATAAATATGATATATATTATACTAATACCATGATTTAAATAGTATAACTATAAAATAAACAGAGGAATAATTACTTATCCAAAAAAACATGTATAAGAACATAAAGCAGTTAATACCCAAATAACGAGTAACAATGAAATGTTACTAACAAATGGATGAAAATATGGTCTAAAATATTGTCATAAAAATTATTATAATTCTGGAATAAATTAGTAATATTATTTAAATCATTATATAGGAGTTATGGATACATACAAAACATATATGACCTAAGGTATGGGATGACTTTTCAAATATTCTTTTTATTCGAGATTGTTTATTCGTAAATATTTACTGGGGTATATTTATCATCTACATCCATGATTCTGAAATATGTTTTTCAAAATATTATTTATATAATTCTCTAAATTTTTAAATTCAATTTTACCCACTGGTGTATTTTTACTAAACGGTATGAATGGAATCTTTGGTCATTTTCAGTACGAGGTACTTTTTGAATTTTCCAACAAAAGTACGAGAAGAATTTTTTTAACTTGTATGACCTAAATGTATTTTTAAGCTTTCAGAATGCCTTATTTACTTGAATATTCCCCTACAATATTACAAGGTTATTTTAATATAAAATGATTTATTCTAAAATTACGTGGCATTTTGAAGAAGGAAATTTTTTTTGAAGAAGAAATGATATTTTCCTCAAGAATTAATCTCAAGTGTTTTTTCCAAATTATTTCCCATATAAGATGAAATAAGATTATGTTTATATCCCTATTATTAATTTGATGTTATTGTTTTTATTATGGAATTTTTTTTATGAAATCCATTTATCTTATATGGATTATTTTATGATGGAAACCCATTTTTTTGTTCCTTGGGCTATGCTATAGTGAATGGATTATGTTTTGTGGAACATGTAAGAATGATTTAATTATGAGATGTGTGAGACCCATATATCCCTCAAATGAATTGGGTTAGGATTTATATGTCATGATATAGACGTGACCGGAATGACAAGTAAATTCGGTTCAGTAATACCGGGCTGGAACGAGGAGTGAACTCGGTTGAGTAATGGACTTTGTCTGCTATGATGGACTTGGGAATGAGACTTGACCAATATGAGATGGTTTTATATGCTTATGTGTGTATGGCATGAAATTTAATTTCTTATGTTATGTTTATTGGGATTACATTTCACTTCTATGATTTATCCCATGACATGATATTATGATGTTTTTTATGCAGGATAAGCTTTTCAAATGTTATGTTCTTATGGTTATGATATGATTGATATTTACCTTGTTTACCATTACTGAGAATTTGAGCTCACCCTTTCTTATGTTTCTTTTCCCCTTGTCATGAATAAGGGTATTAAGTAAGATATATCAAAAAGGATTCTAGTTATGAAGAAATAAATGGGAGACAATGTAGATGTTTTATGAATGAGTTGTTTATGTTTCCCAATTTCTCAAGACACTACACCTATACAGTCCTGGCATGGGTTTTGTTATGTTATAAATATTCTTCAATGTTGAATTAAAATATATATGTAATGTATGGGACACTATAATTGGTATCATAGAAAAGGTATAGTTAAACATTGTAAACTAGGATGAGTGGACCTTATTAAAAACCCTAAGGATATTTCTAAGTATAGTTTACAATCCTATCCTAGTGTTTTAGAGATGTTCATGAATAAACTAAGATAAATTCTAAAGTTTCCTAAATTGAAATTTTATTCTTAAATTATGTGATTTTTCTATTATGTTTAGTTTTTATCACAATATGATTCTTGGTTTTAGTCAATGGATAGAACCCAAAAGAATCACATTAATGATGAATGCGACAAGTAATGCAATGATTTTACACTGGAGAAACCAAATGTTATGGGAGATGGAATTCAAAATCTTGTAGACATTATCACACAAATTTCTCAAGATATGAATCATGCCAGACTTCCAAATGAGAAAAGGAGGGAGAAACCTTCTCTTAAATCCTTCATGAGGCAACATCCACCTTCATTCAACGGGTCTTCTGATCCATTTGTGGATGAATAATGGATCAGCAGCATTGTAAAGATATTTTTAGTTCTACAATGATCTGAATATGATAAATTCGTCTTAGAAATATATCATTAGGAAGTTGAATTTAATAAATGGCGTAATTTTATCAAGAATATGAGGAAAAGAGATGAAATTGAGTCCATTGAATTGGATGAGTTCCGGAACATATTTTTCAATATATACTTTCCTCGTATTCTTCGAACAAATATAGAGAAGAAGTTACTTGAACTTACAAAAAAAGAAGATGAATCCGTTGGTATCTACGAAGAGAATAGTGTAATACTTTCAAGGTATTCTTTTGGAATTATTGTCCAACTTGAGGGTAAAATTGATCAATTCATTAGTGGCTTAAAAAGAAGTCTCCAAAGGGAATTATTCATAAGGGACTTCAATAGAAAGGGGAAAATTTCTTGATGTTCTCTAATGGTTGAGATGGATATTAGAGTAACCCATCAGTCATATGAGTTTGATAAGAATAGGAAAATGGAATTGAAATGAAAATATAAAGACCAAACAAAAAAGATGATGAATTTTCCATTATACTCAATGTGTGGAAAGAAAAATGGAGGGAATTTTATTAAAGGGACTAGTAAAAATTTTAGGTGTGGAAAAGAAGGTTATCGAGAAGTTGAATGCCGAAGTAATGGGAACAAGATATCTAATGATGAAAATAAAGAAAAGGCTACACAAAATTCACCTCCTAAACTTCAATGCTACATGTGCAAGGAAATTGAGCATTATTACAATCAATTCCCTAATCTAAGGGTTATTGATGATGATCGACATCAATAAAATCTTAAGGAAAAGGACAAAGGAAAGTCACCTGCAATCACTATCAGTGATGTGGAGTATGATAATGAAGTGGTGAAAGGTACATATACCATCAACTCTAAAGTAAATAATGTTTTATTTGATTTTGGATCCACCCACTCTTTTATTTTTTAAGAATTTTCTAAGGGTATCACCATATTACCATAACAATTAGATATTGAGTTAGGTGTGACAACTCTTAATGGAACAATAGCCGCATAAAAAGTTTATAATTCTTCTTCGGTTGATGTTTGTGGGAAAGTGATTCCGACAAATCTTGTGATCCTTACTATAGTGTAATTTTATTTGATTCTTGGCATGGATTATATTTTTCTATATAGATCTCATATCAATTTCCATGGAAGGGAAGTCACATTTCATATTCTAGATCAATCTATGATCATATATCGATAAAAGGATGTATTTAACCTTCCATTAGAAATGTTCTCCATATTATGGGTCTTGAATCCTATAAATGAAGGTTATTTATCTCAAATGGTTGGGGATAAACTAAAAATTAATAATAGACCTATTGTACAGGAGTTTGATGATGTATTTCAAGATGAATTTCTAGGTCTTCCACCAAATCATGAAGTTTAGTTTTCAAAAGAACTCATACCGGGTTCTATGCCTATTTCAAAGACACCTTATATAATGTCCCCAATTTAGTTTTAGTAATTGAAAAAGTAACTCCAAGAGAATCTTGATAAGGGGTTCAGATTCCCTAGTGCATCACCTTGGGGATACCTGTTCTATTTGTTATGAATAAATATGGATCAATGAGACTCTTCATGGATTATCAAGAACTTGACAAGATCACTATCAAGAAAAAATATCCTCTTCCCAAAATTGATGAATTATTTGACCAACTAAGAAGAGATCAATAATTTTATAAGATTTATATTCCTTTAGGATATCATCAATTAAGGGTAAAAAAGGAGGATATATAAAAACAACATTTTTTATAAGGTTTGGACACAACAAATTTAGAGTGATGCCTTTTGGTCTTAGTAATTCCCTATCCGTCTTCATGGATCTAATAAATAGAGTATTTGGAGACAACATTGATCTATTTATGGTAGTATTTATAAATGATATATTTTTATATTCAAAGAGAAAGTAAGAACATGAATACCACTTGAGAATTTTACTGACGACCCTAAGAAAGGATAAGATTTATGAGAAATTTTCCAAGTGTGAATTTTCCCTTTTGAAAGCTTCATTTTTGGGTCACATAATATTCAGATAAGGGATATATATAGATCCATCAAAAATAGTAGTTTTTTAATGTTGTATGTGACTAAAAATAGTAACCGAGATCCAATTATTTCTTGGGTTGGATAGATATTATCAATGTTTTATGAATTATTTTTCACTATTATATAATCCACTCACCATGTTTACTTATAAAGGAGTTACGTTCGTTTGGACATAAGAATGTGAATATAATTTCAAATATATAAAAAGAATTTTATCCAGTTCCCCAGTGCTCACACTTACTTATAGTGGAGACAGGTTTGTGATCTACAGTGATGCATCCAAGAAGGTGATAGGATGTGTTCTCATACAAAATGATATGGTGATAGCTTATGCCTCATGACAGTTGAAAATCCAAGAGAAAAATTACCCAAATCATGATTTGGAGTTAGCTATAGTAATATTTTCATTAAATATATAGAGGCAGTATCTTTATGGTTAAAGTTGTGATATTTAGACATATCATAAATGTTTAAAGTATATTTTCACACAAAAGGAGATGAATATGCACAAAATAAGATGGTTGGAGTTGATTTAAGATTATGACTGCTCAATACATTACCACCGTGGGAAAGAGAACAAGGTGGTAGATGATTTGAGTTGACAAGACCATGCTAGCCTATCCATGATAAGGATCACAAAAGATCCTATATATATGGATTTTTAAAGTATGGATCTTAAAATTTTAAAGGAATGGGGGAAATCTTATCCTTCTCAAATGAATGCTCAACTATCAATACAAGTGAATATTAGGGAGGCACAGAAGAAAGATGTAGAGCTATAAAAGAAGGTGATAAATGATCCTGAATTCAACCATGTTTTTGATGAAATTATAAGGTTTAGGAATATGGTTTTTATCCCTCCCATACCATAATTAAAGAAGGATCTATTGGATAAGGTGCATAGTTATTCATTATCTATTCACCATGGAAGAAAAAATATGTACAGGTACTTGAAATAGTATTTCTGGAGGGATGCAATGAAAAAAGATGTCACTGAATATGTTTCTCAATGCTTGGTTTGTCAGCAAGTTAAGGCTGAGAGACAAAAGTCTAAGGGGATCTTACAACCATTACCTATACCAAAATGGAAATGGGAAAACATCAATATGGAATTTATTGTCAGACTTTCCAAAACATCTAAATGCCATAATGCTATATGGGTTATAGTTGATCACCTTACGATTTTGGAACACTTCATTGCCATTAGAAAGTATTTCAATATTGATAAGCATTCCATGATATATGTAAAGGATGTGGTATGATTGCATTGAGTACCATTTTCTGTTATACCAGATTAGGATCCAAGGATTACCACAAAGTTCTATAGAATTATTCAACATGCTCTAGATATAGAGTTAAGTTTCATAACTACTTGTCATCCTCAAACACACAGTCAATATGAGAGGACAATTCAAACTCTGGATGATATTTTGAGAGCTTTCTCTTTATATTTCAAATGTGGTTAGGATCAACACCTACCTTCGGTGGCTTTTTCTTATAACAATATCTTTCTCTCTAGTATTCATATATATCCTTATTAATCCCAAGAAGGAAACAAGTGCATAACTCTAACTTTCTAAGATAAATTTATTGAAAGAAAGCTATTAGGATCTGATCTTTTTGATAAAATGGAATAAAAGGCCTGATCTATTCAAAAATACATAAGATCAACTCAGAGTTGACAAAAACGTTGTGCTGAAAAACAAAGAAAATACCTTATGTTTGAAGTGGGAGAAATTGTGTTTCTATGAATATCTCCAGGGAAGAGAGTATTGAGATTTGGAAAGAAGGGAAAGTAGTGCCCTAGGTATATCAATCCTTTTGAAATTATGGATTGTGTTGGGATGGAAGCTTACTGACAGGTGATTCCACTAAATATCTCTCATTTTCATGATGTGTTCCATGTATCTCTCTTGAGAATGTATATTCCCAATACGGCACATATACTAAGCTCAGAATTAGTACCACTCGAGCAATATCTTTCTTATGAAGAACAACCGATAGAGATTCTGGATCATAGTGAAACAGTTATACGAAACAAGACCACTCACTTGGTTAATTTTTTCTAGAGGAACCGCCAATTTGAAGAATCTACATGAGAAATTGAGGATATTATGAGGGAGAGGTATCCTTATATGTTGGCTTCCATGTAACAAATTTTTAGGAAAAAATTCAGTTTAAGGTCGGTAGAATGTAACACCTGGTTGTTTTTATGAAATATTTTCTTTAAATAATTTTTATTCTTAAGTTGGTTACTTTGCACACAATCATGAGTTTAAACAAACTGAGAGATTATCTTATTATAAAATTACCATTATATCCTAGCCTCTTGGTTAGTGGTGATAATTATAACTAACTTATGAATATGAATCGTGAATTCAATGGCTATAAATTATTTATGAAAAACATAAATAATATTTTAATTTTTGAGTGAATTAATTTTTGTAATGAAATTAATGAGTTTTATATGTGTTATATAATTAATAAAATATTTGTTATATTCATCCAATGTATATTTTAGTCATAGGGTATGAATAAAACCCTATTTAATGTATAAAAACCTATTTTTTAGGTTAATTTTACAACTTTGAAAGGATAAAATCTTAAATTAATATTTTGACACATAAATAATTTTTATATATAATATAAACGTGTTATTTTTAAGTGGGATATAAATATTTACTTTGGATGAATTTATGATGTTGTTCAGATAACATTCATATTTTTATGAATAGTAAAAATACGCTAAATGTTAATTGAAAATAACATTTTTCATTGAAATAGTTCATATTGTTAAATTATTTTATTTAATAGTTTAAAATTATAAATATAATATATATTTACCATTTAATATAATGTAGGTCATTGGAATTATTTTTACATTAAATCCAGATGTAAAAACATTTCAATCTTTTGTAATATTTTATCTTTTAAAACCTCGTTTTTCATTTCAACAACGAGATTAATTTTAAATTAATTACTACAAATTTTGTGTTTTGAATTTTTAAAAATGGATTCCATATATAGAATCATTAGTTCCAAATTATTTAAATAGATTTATTTTATTTTTGGGCAATATGAATAGTAACTTCAGTAAATTTTATTAACACGGTAAAAGCGTAAATTGGGTAATTAAGGGTAAAAATAAAATTATAAAATTACCCTAACAATTGTATTAAGATAATTGGATGATTATAATTTTTCCTGAAACATAATTGGGTATAAATTGTATCCATTGGAACCCACTTGGATGAGATTAGGACATTTAATTTATTTTATTTAAAGAAAAGTGAAATATGTCTCACTCAAACATTAATTATTAAATTAATTTTAATAAGATGTTATATAAGATAAATTCTATTATAAATAATCATTTTGAAGATAAAATGTTTTTCTTTATGATGAATATTTATTTGTAATTGTTTAAAAATATATAACTACCTTAAAGACTTGTACTTGGATGATGAAAACATTAATTAATTGATGAGAAATTAATAAAATAATTTTTTATTAAAATGTTAATTACAATGAAAAGGCCCAAACACTAGAAAAAACCTTATTGGTCGAGTATATATTGACCATAATCATCCAAGGGTCTAATTATTGACCATTTGGAGTCTTATATAAAAGATTATGACACTTATATTATTTTACTTAATGTGTAGATAAATTTGTCACATTCCTGTTTTAAAAGAGTATAACAATATTAAGGTTGGGTTTTTTCAAAAGATAAATTCAGATAAAAGTATTATTATGAATGAAAATTTATTTATATTCATAATATTATTTTATTTTTAATTTTTATTCACCAAATAATTATATTAATGGTTATACAAAATTGAGGTAGTAATTATTTTATTAGTGAAGAGATCCAATAAATGTTATTAAAAATATATTAATAAATATAATTTAGGATAATTAGTATTTAAAAAGTATTTTATAGACTACATTTACCCCTTAGGGATATAATGAAATATTTTTATCGAGGTTCACTTCTTATTTTTATATTTTTAAAAATCCAAGAAATAAATAGTGTCAAAATTGACACTATTGATATTTTGTGAAAATAAGGTTTTCCTAAATTATTTAAAAATAATAAAACATTTTTTAAAATATATAATAATTATTATATGTTATAATTTTTTTAAATTTTTAATTTATGGTCTAATTTCCTTCAAATAAGTAAATATTTCAGCCTTTTAGTATTGAAATATTTTTTACCCTAGTTAAAAATTAAATAGAATAACCATTTGTTAATTAACATTATAATGCTTAAATTGAAATAAAAACTTGTCTAAAATTTATTGGTTGATGAAATTAAAACAATTTGTAATATAATTTTTTTAAATTGGGAAATTTTTTTGTTTTTAAGTGGGGTTAGATTTTATTATAAATTAATATTTTTGAGGTTTCCAAAATTGCCCATCACCTCAATTATAAAAGGGATCCACCTTCCTCTACTCTTCACTTCATTTTTATCCCTCAATATCAGCCATAACCTAATAATTTACCTTCTCAAATTACCTAGAAATATTTTAGAGGTCCTTATCTTCTTAAAAAACCAACTCTAGTGCTCTAAGAGAATATTTAAAGGAGGCACGTCGAAGAGGAGGAAATATCATTTACCGATTCTTTCAATCTTATTTCTTATTCTACTTCCACCTCAAGAGTTATTTCATTATAAAGTAATAACATGAGTAGTAATTATATAATGAGAGGTTATTATTATTATGAAACAACCATATTCTACCTTCTACCTATCCTATGAAAAAATAAAATCACTATGCGTGTGTGCGTACGACTTACCATCTCCACACCATGGTGTAATCTATTTTCCCCACTACCTTACATGGATGGGTATAATTATGGAATTAATATATATATACCTGATTAATATAAAATGGTTTTTATTATGATATACTATAAACCACCACTTCAATACCATTCAATAATTATAGGAAAAATATCATCTCTCGTGCGTACGTACGACTTACCATCTCCACAGTGCGATGTGATTCATTATACATAATTTTGATTAAATGATGATTATATAAATGAATTTAATTAATAAATATGATATATATTATAATAATACAATTCTATAAATGATATACCTATAACCTAAAAATAGGAATGATAACTTATTCGACAAAACATGCATAAGATACTAAAAGAGGTTAATACAAAAAATAATGAGTAAGAATGAAATGTTACTAAAAAACAGATGAAAATATGATCATAAATGTTATTATAAAAATTATTGTGATTATGTAATAAATCAGTAACATTATTTAAATAATTATATATGAGGTTTGGATACATATGAAGCATATCATACTTAAGGTAAGGGATAACTTTGCAAATATCATTTTTATTTGAGATTGTTTATTTGTAAGTATTTACTGGGGTATATTTATCATCTAGGTCAATATTTACTAAATATGTATTTAAAAATATTCTTTATATCCTTCTATAATTGTTTAATGTAATTTTTATTCATTGGTGAATTTTTACTGAATGGTACGAATGTAATCTTTTTTCATTTTCAGTACGAGGTACTTTTTTACTTTTCTAGCAAAAGTACAAGAAGAATGTTTTTAACTTGTATGACATGAATAGTTTTTTAAACATTCATAATGCCTTATTTACTTGAAGCTTACCCTATAATATTACAAGGTTATTTTCACATAAAATTATTTCCTCTAAAGTTGTGTGTCATTTTGAGGAGGGAAAAAGTTTTTGAAGAAGAAACGATATTTTCCTCAGGAATTTTGTTCAAGTGTTTTATCAAAATAATTTTCCCTCTAAGATGACATAGGTTTATGTTTCTATCCCTATTATTACTTTTATTTTATTGTTTTTATTATGGAATTATTTTTATCAAATCCATTTATCTTTTGTGGATTATGTTCTGATGGAAACCCATTTTTGGTTCCTTGGGTTATGCTATGGTGAATGGATTATGTTTTGTGGATCATGTAAGAATAATTTCACTATGAGATGGGTGGGGCCTATATCTCCCTACAATGAATTGGTTAAAGATTTATATTGCATGATATAGACATGACTGGAATGATATATAAATCTGGTTCAGTAATAAAAGTCTGGAAAGAAGATTGAACTTGGTTCGGTAATGGAATTTGTCCGCTATAATGGTCCTAGAAATGAGTCTTGAATAATATGAAAAGAACTTATATGATTATGTGTGTATGCCATGAAATTTCATTTCTTATTTTATGAATATTGGGATTAGATTTCACTTTTAGGAGTTATCCCCTGACATGACATTATGATCTTTTATAAGTAGGATAAGATTTTCAAATGTTATGTTCTTATGATTAGGATATGATTGAAATTTACTTTGTTTACCCATATTGAGCATTTGAGATCACCCTTTCAAATTTTTATTTTCCCCATGTCATGAAGAAGGGTATTAAGTAAGATATTTCAAAAAGCTGTCTAGTTATAAAGAAATAAGAGGGATACAATGTAGTTGTTTTATGAACCAGTTGTTTATGTTTCCTAGATTTTAAAGACACTACACCTATATGGTCTTGGCATGGTTTTTGTAATGTTGTAAATATTCTTCAATTCTGAAGTAAAATATATAAGTAATGTATGGGCCGTTATACACAATGGGCATAAATCTACGAAATTGAGGGAAAGAGAAAATTAGATCTAAGAAAACACTAAGAATAATAAAAAATGATGAATTACTATGAGTATTGGGATTCAATTCACTAAGGAAAGGCTCTGGATCAATTATAATTCAATTTGGAGATGTTCTATGACCCCTGGGAGACCAAAATCCCATGTTAGGGATGTTTTGGGAGAAAACTATGGGGTTAGAGGGTAAAACTAATGATATCCACCTTTTAAAGATCTAAATATGACTTGCGCATGGTTTTGTCACATGGTCAGATAATTCGTGTGCTAACAATGCTCCTTCTTCTGTCTTAAGAAATACATCGCCCGATTGGTGCACACAACTTCCAGCCCACGCACCGATCGTAAAAAAGCTCTTTGTCTAAAATTCACATGAAATTAAATAGTTTCTCCTTGGCTATCACATAGATTGGAAAGACTGTGCACATCCCGTGCACCTCAACTTTAGCCATTATCTCACTATGGATGATTTCCTATAAGTGTTTCATTGTTTTCAAAAACCGTGCACCACTCGTTAAACATTAGAAAAGCCTCAAAACACTTTAAAAGGTACTCAAAATCTCCTAAACATTACCCAAACCACTTATATACATAAATATAATAAATAAAGGGTTACATACAAGAAACTAGGGGTGATAAATTATCCCTACCATTGTCCTTTCCATCCATAGAATGTAGAAAACCACTATTTCATGGAAGAGGTTCCATCCATTTCTCATTCATTTTTTTCTCACACTCCCAAGTCTCTTCCTAAATCTGACCATGTTTCTACAATGTCCCAACTAGGATGATGATTTTTTAAATGAGATACATGGAACACAATATGCACCACACTGAACCATGGTGTCAATGACAACTGATATTCCACCTCACCAATCTGTTCCATTATCTCACAAGGGCCTATGTATCAATGAGAAAATTTGCCCTGATCCCTAAAACATTGATTTCCAAGCCTTGGAGAGATCCTCAAGAACAAATTTCCAATCACCATGAATGAGAAAGACCATCGATGATGATCCACTTATGATTTCTAATGACTCTGCCCCATCTCCATTCGCTTCCTAATCAACAAAATCTTCTCCGTTGTTTCTTGGATAGGACTCGGCCCAACTAGTGAAGTCTCACATGTTTCAACCCAATAATGTGGTGAACGAAAAGGATGAAAATAAAATACCTCAAATAGATCCATATGTATCAAGGAATGGTAGCTATTATTATATGATAACTCCAACAATGGAATATTCTCTTCCCAGAAGCCAGTAAAATCCATTACACATGCCCACAACATGGGTTCTAATGTTTGTATCATCCTTTAGGATTTCCCGTCTATCTAAGGATGATATGACGTACTCATAGTCAACTAAATCCCATGGTATTTCTATAAGTATTTATTGAAATGGGAGGTAAACCTTGGATCTCTGTCTAACACGATCTAAAGTAATATTTCATACCTCTTTACCACTTCTCAAATATAGATTTTGGATTGATCCTCCACAATATGAGTTTAACGAATTGGGATGAAATGAGATGACTTCGCAAGGCGATCCACTATCACCCAAATAGAATCATGTTTCTAAACCATTCTTGACAGATCTGTAACAAAATCCAACTATATCTACTTCTATTTCCACATTGGGATAGGTTAATACTGTAACATACATGCTGGTCACTGATGTTCTGCCTTAATTTGATGACAAGTTAAGCATCTAAAAACAAATTAATCCTCCTTATTTTACATGCTAATCCACAAAAACTACACCTTAAACTCCTATACATATTTTTTATTCCAGGATGGAAAAACCATTACAAATAGTGTTAAGAATAACGAATTTTCTCCTAAGAAGTCAAAGGTAAAACCTTCCAATCTCAAAACCAAAAAAATAAACTCTCATATTGCCTCTAACCCTCAATGGTCTCCCCACCAATGAGTTTTGGACTCACGGAAACACATTATACATCGGATGTATTTTTCTCCTTTATAGGCTTTACCAACCAGGAACCATCACAACTGAAATGAAAACTACAACATCACCTCGGTCTTCACATTCTGCATGCATGTCGGTTTGGGCCCACATCAGCTGCCACTCATCTAAAGCTTCCTTTGACAACTGAGCATATGAATTTATAATTAATACATCAAACACCAAATTTCCTTTACTCAGTGAATAAAAAAAAGTCAATGTCAAACATTTTGAGATACTCCATTTATCTTCTTTTTCTCAGATTCAAATCCCCTTGTGAGAAAATATTCTTCATGATCTTGTGATCTATGAACATAATAAATTTCTCACTGAAGAGATAATGATGCCATGTTTTCAAGGAATATTTGACTAAAAGTAACTCCAAATCATGTGTTGGGTAGTTCTTCTAATGTACTCTTAACTTCTTTTATCCATAAGCAACAACGTGGTATTCTTGCATGAGAATACACCCCAACCCAAAGCATGAAGCATCAGAATACACACATAACCTTTTCTTGATTCTGGAAAATCAAGATCAGTGTGAATGTAAGGAAATTATTTATCTCTTGAAAGGATTTCTATCATTCCTCACTCCATTGGAATAGATCATTTTTCTTTTTCAAATATTTCATTGGTGAGTCTAGCCATGAAAAGTCACACAAAAAGCAACTATAATAATTAGCTAGGCCAAGGAAACTCTATAGATCTGAGATGTTCTTTAGAGGATGCCATGATATAACAACATTCATCTTTTCTGGATCGATTAAAACCCCTCATTCAGAAATTACATGTCCAAAAAAGCATAATTCTTTTATCAAAAAATCACACTTTGATAATTAGGCATAAAAAAGATGTTATCTCAATATTTCCAACACTATCACCAATTATTGTTCATTATCATCCCTTATCTTTGAATTCAAAAATATGTCATAAAAAAAAAGAGAATCCAGATATTGATAAAATATCTGTTTCATCAATTCCATAGAGACAGCTGGTGCTTTAGTATGACCAAAAGGAATTAAGAAAATTTCATAATGGTCACATATACTTCTAAAATCTATCTTCAGAATAACCTCCTTCTGAACTCACAATTGTTGATATCCTGATCACAATTCAATTTTTGAGAACAAATGATCTTTCAGAAATTGATCAAACAGATCATTAATGTGTGGAATTGGATACTGATTATTTATTGTAACTTGGTTAATCATTTGATAATCCACACACAATTGAAGATTTTCATCTTCTTTTTTTCACAAACAAGACAGGTACTACCCAGAGAGAAGTGATTGACCAATGGAATCCCTTACTTTCCAAATCTTACAACTGATATTTTAGGTCCATTAAATATATTGGTTCCATATTATAAGATGAATGTAATATAGGATTGATCACTAGGAGGAGATCAACCATAAACTACACTTCTCTTACCAGTGGTAACCTTGATAAATTCTTAAGAAAAACATGTGGAAATTTAACCATGACTATTGGAAAACTATTATCCCTGATATCTTCCATCAATTCAAAATTCAATGCCACCAACTGGTAAGATATCATTCCTTCTACAGGTGCCACCATGCTCATGCCACCTCTCTTTACAACCCTTTCTCCTCAATAGATATTTTCGGTGCCATCCTCAGTTACAAAACTAACAGTTCTTCTATTACAGTCGATGTGGGACTTGAACATTTTCATCAAATCCATACCTAGGATTAAATCGTATAATTCCATATCCAACATTGAGAAGTCATATTTCATCTCATATTCCTCAATATTTATAGAACATTGTTTGCACACAAAGGCTCGACATTCTCTTTGACTAAGATGAGTTTCATGTTTTATCACATAGAGAACCATCTCAAGGTTTAAACATAGAAAATCCATAGCACAATAATTAATGAATGAATTTGATGGAACAATATCAAACAAAACCTTCATAAGGTAAGAATTCAAAAGAATTGTACCTCTCACCAAAGATAGTCTAGCATGATCATCGATAATCATCTACTTAGATATATATAATTGCTTCATCTTGTACTTTTCCACATATTTACTTTATGTGATTTCCCTTATTGAGGAGTCATGGTATTCCAAGAATCACCATAGATATCACTATTCTGTTACTAATATTGATTCTGCTTCCCTTACCCCATCAAAACATACGACGCCTGCGGCACCTAAGAAGTGTCTCAATCACCTAACCTTAGAGAACTACGATAATATCACTTAATATTTTCCATATTGTTGCAATTATGGCATGATATTAGAGGTTATATACACTCCCAATTCATATTTTTGAAGGATCCACATTATAAACATCCTTCTTTAGTCTTGGGTTTTGGAGGAAGATTCACCAATCTTTCCATCTAATTATGATTAACACTCCCACCATTTAATTAGGTGCCCCTATTACTTTTTATCCCAACATTAGAGTTCCCACTAGTTCCCATTGGTATCAACATATTTCCTCCTCCCATATCTCCTGATATATCCTTTTTTTCTCCATTTATCTATTAACTATCTTTGTATATTTAGTATTATAGAGCCCAAAAATCTTTGATCAAATATCTTTCCCTAGTCCCAATTCAAATATGCGTTCCTTCAAGGCCACACTAGAGTAATATTTAGGCATAAATTGAACTATTTTAATAAATTTAATTACATACTCTATGACAGAGAGATTTTTATTCTTTAGGTTGGATAATTATGCCATTATTTGGATCTTGAATGTGTGAGGATAGAATTTTTTTGTTAAACAATTCCTCAAAATCCTCCCAACCTAGGCCTTGATCCAATTTTTCCTGTAATGATAGTTCCCACCACTAGCATTCTAGATCCTTGAGCATATACGTCACTAGGTTTTCTTTTAGCTCCATTGGTACACTAATGAAATTGAAGATACGATTCAACTTATTTAGAAATTACTATGATATTTCTAGTTCAGAATCACCTAGAAAGATGGGTGGATTCTATTTCTAGAACTAGATGGAATGATCCACTTGTCGTGGATCATCCCTTAGATTCCCTATGTTCACATCCTGTAATGCTTGGATGATACTCTAAACTAGTTTTTGGTTCACCTATGGCTCATGTGAAAACACATTCTCTACAACTTCTTCCGGTTTGTTTTTACGACGCCAACCAAGTGCCATTTTCTAAACAACAACAAACACCATATGTAGCACTCTCTAGAAACTGAAGGTCTAAAAATTTCAAATTCTACCATATCAACAATCCCATCATTTCTCTCCAAAATCAACCTTTTCTATATTTCACCATTTTTGAAATCATTTACTTGCTTTTTGAAAATCAAACCATTTTCAAAATATCACTATCATGCTATTTTTCAAAACCATTCAATTGAAAACACTTTCATGGTTTTTTCTTAAAAAAATCATCACTTTTGCACAAAACATAAATAATTACTCAAAATTATGTATTCAGTACTAGTTGGAATTCATTCATATAATGCATGGAATGATTTTATCACTGGCTAAACCCATGATAATGAAATTTCAAAATCCTATAAGTATCATTAAAACAATTATGTACCAAAATCCCTGGTAATATGTTATTAATAATGAAAAGTTTATCTACATATTTTTATACTTCACATTTCATGTCTTGACAATTCTAATCCCTTATGTGATCCCAACTCAATTAATAGGCAAGAATGAATTCAAATCCAAGACCGATAGAACTGATGACTGCTTGTTCCACAAGGAAAGGAACTAGTTCATACCATTTATCCCAAACAAAATTTTAGACCAAACAAAAATTATACCATTTGTAATTCCTATCCCCTTACCATTGGATTGAGAGAGAAGGAGGATGTTACATAACCTTAAGAAACATTCCCAAGGCACCAATGACAGACAATAAATTCCAAAGGGCTTCATTAAATAGGTGAGGGATGATTTTCCATTAAAGAATAAAACAACCGACTATCAATGCATATCTAGACATACCACTATATGATGGATGATAACCATGAAAGGTGAATCAATATATCATATATCAAAATCATATTATAATCATGTACCGCAGTGGAAGACAACAATATCATAGTAGACAACAGAATAAAATCTAACAAAACTCCAAGACAACCATAAGACTCTAAGCTATATAAGCTCTATGATCCAACCTAATCCAAAAACCCAATTATCATGAAGTAGTGATAAAGAAGTGCGATACTTTACATTTTCCCATGTTCAGGTAGATGACATCTACAAAATCACCAAAGTGATAAAGCAGGGGTGAGTACTAAAACATAGCAGGTTTTCCCCAATGACTACCCTACTAAAGCCACTGGGATAGAAGAGTTATCAACGTTTATGTATAAATAGTTTAAATAAAACAATTTCCAAAATAGTTTATAACAAAATATAAACAACTTCTAAAAGAGTTTATAACTCAATAAAACAAGTGCAATCTCATCAATTTTCTAGCAAAATCTATTTTCAAGAAAAAACCAAACCATGATTTAAATCCATCTCACAGGATCCATTTGGAATAACCAATCCATTCCACATATTTACACTACCAACCATGAATGATACATTTTGAAAATTACAAACTCATAAAAATTTTCTCATCAATATACCATGCCATCACAAGGTAATTATATCCCATGTTCCATTACACATTTGGAACTGATCATAAGTTCATATTTCAACCAAGCCTCATAAATAAAATATGAACACACACACCAAGTATACCAAAAAATCAAGCCAATCCAAACATTACAAAACCATTTCAATAAAAGAATACTTTTTATTGAAAACATTTTTTCCAACAAGCCAATTCAGAATATAGAAAATCCATATTTTAAAATCAAAATTTTAAAATCAAGAAACCAAATTACTTTTCACAAAAAATCACCCCAATTCCAAAATTTCAACAAAAACCACAAATAATCAATAAAGAGGATTTATATCATGATTACACAAATATTAAATAGTCAAATTCAATCAATTAAATCAATTTTAATCTAATCCAATCAATTCTAGCAAGATGAGTCGACTATGAATCCACCTACCTTGAGAGTTTTAGTTAAAAAGTTAAAAAACACTGAAAATGTCACAAAAATGAGTTGAATCTACATGAACCCACCTTAGATCACATACCCTATCATCAACCAAGATAAATATAATAATATTTGGTATAAAAACCCTTATATGTGACCAAAAAGTTCATAGATCTAAGAAAATGAGGGAAGAAGATGTAGATCTACGAAAACAACAAGAACAATCAAGAATGATGACTTGCTATGAGAAACAAGCTTCAACGCAGTAAGGAAAATCTCCGGATCGATTCCAATTCACTTGGGAGAGGTTATCCATCCTTTGCGAGACCAAAATCTCAATATTGGGCCATTTTGGGGAATAAAATAGTGTGAGGGTAAAATTAGTGAGACACACCTTTTAAGGATCTAACTTTGACCCGCACATGGATTAGTCGCACAGTTAGATAACCCATGTGCTAACCGTGCTCCTGATTCTACCTTAAGAAAGACCTCATACGATTGGTGTGCATGACTTCTAAACCATGCGCCAATCATTACAAATATCTATATCCAACATTTTCACTACATTTCATGGTTTCTCCTTGTTTTCCTCTTGGTTTTGGTAAACCATGAATTTCCTGTGATCCTCCACATTAGCCCTCGTTTCTCTGTGCATGGTTTCCTACAAGTGTTTCATGGTTTTCACAAGCTATGCACCACCTACACACCTATAGAAAAGTCCCAAAACACTTTAACAATTCCTAAAACTCTCCCAAACTTCACACAACCACCTTATATACATAAAAATATCAAACAATGTGTTACATACTAGAAACTGAGGGTTCTGTAATCTAGGTCATCTACGAGCATATCATGAAAGATCAGAGTAGGAAGAAATATTCTGCAGATTGATGTCATATCCTCTTTGAGTTTTATTAGGGAGATCATATTTTCTTGAGAGTCACCCCATGATGAGGATTGTGGATATTTTTATGATAATGAAAGTTACCATAAAGGTTCATCATGTTTTTCAAGGTATTATAGAGGGTAGGCGAGGTTGACTACCTCTTCACCTTACAACCATAGTTAGAGCGAGTGAATTATATCTTTGACGTGTCATAGATGAGGAGATACATGCATGAACCTAAGAATGTTATTGATTTGGGAGAACTATACATCAAGTATGTAGCCAATTTTATAGGACTGATGGAGATTGAGGATCAACATGAGACAATCATGCATGGAAAAACCATCCCCTTAGTTTATGTGTTGTGGTAGCACAAGAGCATGCATGAGAGCTCCTGAGAGTGAGAGAACCACATACAAACTATGTATCATGACCTTTTTTTAGTTTTAATTTTTGACAATGAAGGAATGAAGGAGTTAATAGTGTAGAGATCCTATTTTTTTCCATTTAAGACAATGAAATATACCAAAAAACATTTTCAGAGGTAGGTGAAGACACTTAACATGATTCCGAGGCCCATTGTGTAAAGAATTAATTTCATAAAAATATTAAATATATTTTTTATAAAAAATGGGTTTTCCCTAATAATGTAATACCTCATTAACAGAGTCTCCAATCAGAAATCTAGGACCATGGATGAATCCAGAGTGGGAGATTTTACCAAGGTGTGACATAAAGTTATTCATCATTGGATGTCTATATAATGTGTTTGTTGGAAGGTATGTTAAGTGAATTAACTTATTAATTCATTAAAACACCTAAATCAAAATTTAATCTATAAAATAATCATTATGGATGATCTCTAGGGATATCTTCATAACCCTTTGATTGTTGATAGGAGAATTGCACCACCAATCATTAGAAATTTCAGATCAGACAACAATGGGACTCCAGATCCAAGAAAAATTGAGGCGCAGCGAATGCAATAGCTTCTCTCCATCATTAGAATATGTATTCTTCATCATTAAAAGATCCAATAGTAAGGCAGGAATCATCATTTTTGGATTCTTCTCTTATTATTAAAAATATTAAGCAATATCATTCCTATTTCTTTGATTGAAATCAAATTGGAACCTTTGCATGATCCCTTACCAAATTAAATTGGTTATTTAATATGATTACAATGTTATTCAATGTTTTATCAACCAATATTTAATGATCTAAATTTTCTAGAAAATAATTCTTGGACAACACTTTTTTGACACTTTTTTCTTATGTTTTCCCCCATCATTCTTCACATTATTCCCCATTATTCTATTAGTCCATGATTCAACATTTTCAGGTGGTATCAAGCTTGATTAGACCCACCGATTCATGGTATAATAATGTATAATCACCGATATGCTGATTTGGGGTTGGATTAGAATGTACTAAATGATTTGGGGGATGGATCTGGTGGACCAGGGATCCGGGACCAGAAAAATATGGGGGGGGGGGGGGGTTGTTCAAGGCTTGCTACAGACCACTATGGATCAGAAAATATCGATTTCTTGCCACCATAGGGAATAAATAAATGAATGGTAGTCTTCCCCTTTAGTTTAGAGTGATCATTAGGGGAAAATGGTAGTAGAGATGCTAGATTTGGATCACAAGGAGAAAATTTGTAATTCTGGTAAATCCTCATCTACCCTTCATATAGTTTGAAGTACACACAGTGTGTAGTTCCCAAGCTATGGTGGCTAGGGTCTCTAGGTGATTTAAATATCACACACCTTATGGGACCCCCATACAATGTGTGACTTGGTTCTAGAAACTCGGCATATACTCTAGGATTACATGGACATGGGAATGGCCTGGTAGATTCCATGTACTAGCACATGGATATGGTATAAATACATGACCCAAAGCACCCAGGCCAGACCCTCTGTGATAGTAAACACTATGAATCAGATTATAGGAGAATGATAAAGATTTCATGGGCACCACTCCGAGGACAGGTCTTGTATATAGTTGGATGAGGAAATCTATGTATCCCCCTTACAAACCATGTAAGGATACATGGCTAGTGAGCCATATACTGGGGATTACATGGCCAGGTAACGAGGTGAGACCACATGCTATGTGGGTCCCCTTACATATCGTGTACCCTGCTTTTTTAGGAAACTTATATCTCTCAAATATCCTTCAATTGGACATGGATTGTTTCCTATGATTATTATATATTGAGCATTTTTTCGGGTAGAACATGATGGTGGCCTTCTTAATATTTTTTGATATATGATGCAAGTTGTTCCAAGTGTTATGTTTCTTTAGGAAACACTCGGCGATGATAGTGATTTGAAGGAATCATTTGAGTGGTACCATTCTATTGATTCAAGGTATGGTTCCTCTACCCCTATAAAGTGGATACCTTCTATATTGTCAGGGTATGGGTCCCATATCTATCAATCATTGGAGTGGAATCCTCTTGCAGAGGTAGGTCATGGGTCCTCTATCATTAGAGTGGAACCCTCCTATGGATTCAGGGAATTGGTTATCTACCCATAGAGTGGAACCCTCATTTTCAGAAAGGAAATGGGTCCTCTATCAATATATAGAGTGGAAACCTCATTTGGAGTCAGGTAATGGGTCCTCTACCCATTGAGTGGACCCCTCTTGATGGGATAAGACATGGATACTCTATTTAGCTATAGAGTGGAACCCTCATGAGGAGTCAGGTCATGAGTCCTCTACCACTATAATGGAACCCTCTAATAGAGTTAAGTCATGGGTCCTCTATCTATATTTAGAGTGGAATCCTCTTGTGGGGATAGGTCATGGATCCTCTACCACTAGAGTTGAATTATCTTATAGAGTTAGGGCATGGTTCCTACATCCATATTCAGAGAGGAACCTTCCTACGGAGTCCGGGATTAGGTCCTCTACCGTTAGAGTGGAACCCTCTTTTGGAGTCAAGGAATGGTTCCTCTACCATAAGAGTGAAACCCTCTAATAGTATTAGGGCATGGATCATCTACCTAGATATTTTTCCCCTTGATTGTGTGGCATAGTGGCAATGTGGGGTTTGACATGGATGTTTCTCAGGCTAGACACATGAGATGTTGGGAATCATTGATAGACTTCTTGGAAGTGATGTAATAGTATTTTACTAGGATTGTATACGAGATGAAGATCCTATTTCTCTTTCATTTGGGTTTTTAGCATATCTAGGTTTTTTGTTATGGGTTTTATCTCATATAATGATTGAAATACCATCATTATGATGAGTTTTATACTTCTATCATATCTTAATTTACTCCTAATTCAATTTTTGTGGTGTCCTAATATGAATGTATATACTCACCCCTGCATGGGGTTTACCCACATGTTTCATGCCTTATGAAAATGACGGAAAGGTTGAAATAAATTATAGAGGAGTATAGGCATAACTCGGTTCACTTAACTATATATGGTGTTCGGATCTTGGAGATTTATAGTCAGACTCTCCCATAACTTTTCTTCCCAGTTATTATCTGGCTGGGAAATATTTCTGGTTGGGAATCTATTTTTCCTTTTTTCTTTTAAGACTACTGATTGTCCACTAAATGACGATAATATTAATTTTTAATTTATATAATATTCATGTTATTTATTATTCATAAACACCATTGTAGTTCATTTTACACTTTGAACATCATTTCACATTATGATTGCAATTCTTTCTTAAAATGCACTATTATGTAGTACATTTTTGAACATCATTTAAAGTACCCAATGATTCATCTGATTTTAAGGAATATAATTATACATATTTTAATTTTATATTTTGGTAAATTTATACACACTTAAATATGAACATGTTTTATTTAGGGATCAATGGAGAATTCATGGAAGAAGATGGAGAAATTTTGTGATAAAAGGAAACAATTCTGGAGAAGTCATATTGGACATTAGCCCACTGATGAGACTGTGGGACCTAAATTACAAACTCAATGAAGCCCAAATTTGGTGAGAGGATATAATAGATATATAGGAACAAATAATTCTTCATGATCCAGTGCTAATTCGGCCTCCATTGTGGTAATTTAGGCGTCCCAAGCTAGAGATAAAATTCTGGGCCAGATTCTGCAGCCCAGAAAAACATCCAACTAATCTAACAATATCTCGAAAAAAATAACTCCTATTTGGCTGATATTTTACATTATGTTAGGGGACATCCGGATATTAATTTAAGTCTTTTATGGACCGCAGAAATTCGTCCATCTAGAAGGTGTTTCATACGCCTCTATTTGGTGGATGCAAGCTGGATGCCTTTTCGGGTCAAGGGTGGAAATTCTTCTTTCCACAAACTTTCCACCACCCTAGACCTACCATGATCAAGTGGGATGACTTGTACTATTGGAGGATCGACCCAAGGGCTCAAAAATTCCTATTTAAGGTAGTGGTGTTGGATTATTTAAGAATATTGGATGCTTTGTTCAATTATAATGTTATGCTGCGATTTTGTTGTCTCAAATTTGTCTTTCACTTGTAGGTTGTTCAATTCACTTTAGTTTCTTAATAAAAGTTCTTATTCTCCTCTTATTATGTTGTTATACATTTCAAATTGATACCGTTTCCTCAAAGTGTGTATTTATTTGCACCAAATCTTGTGAAATTATTCACACAATGGTGGAGTGATCATTTTATTTTTGTTGTTTTCTTTACTTCCCCATGCCCCCCCTCACGAGTCTACTTTCCGCTTCCATTGAAACCATAAAATCAATAGAGGGATAACCCACTTGTGGGTTGATCTAAGGAAGTAGAAAGGGGCTGTATTGGATGTTATTTATCACCCTATTTATGTATAATCACTTCTTTAATTGATATTTTTATTTGATGATTTTTAAACTCCATCGTCCTTGTTGAAATTAAGGCCACACACTTCAAGTGCTAATACAAACCTTTACCTTGAAGTGCTCAAAACATTGATCCTTCAAGTGTATAGGTGATTAGTATTAAAGGGTGTAGGCATTAAACCAGTACGTGATGATGTTGTTTTATCTCCTTAAATGAACCCATCTCAAATATAAGAAATGGAAATCATTGAAAAAGAAATACGTCCAATCCACCGGAGCGATAACCTAGGATCAACTCATTATTTTAAATTGAATTTACTTAAATCTGTTAGTGATCCTTTAAACCCATCTAAAATCAACCCAAGTTGGCCACTTCATAGCCAAAAATAGTTCTTATAATGTGCGTGTCTATAGGTTACTTCTTAGGTCTCTGTGGATTCGACAACCCAAGCTAGACGACAAGGACCATTCTACCTTCATATCTTGGGTAAATTTGAGCGAGAATCAACTACACTTTTATACTCCTATACACTTTTGTGGTTTAACATGCATGGTTTATTCTAAAAAGGATGCATATTTTTTTTATTATTCCTCTATACTTATGCATGAATATGGTTGGGTGCATGTGTACATGTACACTAAGAAAAGGCCTCCCATATTAGTTATTCTATTCAGCATTTATCTACATCCCCTAGTCTATAGAGTTGGGCTTAGGGTAGTCATGGATAGATACATGTCGGGTCAGGTCACCAAACTACTACTCAAAAACTACATTCACTTGTCCCTTTGGAACCTTCACCTATAGACATATGAAATTTGGTATGTATAATGCACCAAAAACATTCTAAAAGTGCATGAAACATATATTCCATAATATGGTGGAGGAATTTCTAGAGATATTTATAGATGATTTATTGGTATATGGAAGATCCTTAGAGGTGTTATTGAGTAATTTTGACATAGTATAACAATGCTACGAAGAATTTTTTTGGGTATTACACTGAAAAAATGTCACTTCATGGTTCAAGGAAGAAGATTCCCTGGTCATAAAATCTCAAAGTATGGCTTTGAAGTGGATGAAGTGAAAATAAATGTAATAAAACACTTACCTAATACTATAATAGTAAAAGTCATAAGGACATTTCTAGTCCAATCTGGATTCTACCACCACTTCGTAAAAGAGTTTGAAAAATTATCCCGCCCCTTAACATGATTATTTTCAAAATAAATCTTTTCAAGTTTACTGAAGACTGTAAATGGGAATTTAATAACCTAAATAATATCCTTGTGGTTGCTCCAATTATTAGTTCCCCATATTAGGGAAAGGAATTTGAGATGATGTGAGAGACTAGAAACTTCACTATTGGCAATGTCTTAGGATAGTGAGTTAGATACATCTTTTGTCCCATTTATTATGGGTGTCACACACTTAAAGATACTTAGGGTAAATTATAAGTCGACTAAAAAGTAATTTTGGTAGTTTTCTATGCGTTGAAAATATTTCTCTCATACCTCATAATATCCAAAGTAGTTGTGTACACTGATCATGCAATAGTTAAATATACACTGAGTATGAACCATTCCAAACCGCGATTGATACGGTGGATCATACTACCGAAAGATTTCAATATCATTCCAAAGGATACCAAATGGAATAAGAACATTATTTAAAATAATTTATCGAGACTCAAACTTCCCATAATTAAGGATGATGATAATTTTTGACATCGAGGATGGAATCTCTGATGAAACCCTATTAATAATAAATACCCAAGACTGACAGTGGTTTTTAGATATTTCAAATTATATTTTCATGGGATCAATCTAAAATGGCTTCTCCGGTTTATAGAGGAATATATTTTTAGGGGAAGCATAACATTATTACAAGAATGTTCTGCTACTTTTTAAGCAATGTGTTGATGGATTAATGTGGTGATTCATCCTAGAATATGAAATAAAAAGCATACTCGACATGTTCCATATGTCACATGATAGAGGGAATCATGAACTTGAATGTACTATGGGGAAAATCCTAAAAAGTTGATTATATTATCTCCTACATGACTCTAGAAACTTTATTAAAAGTTGTGATTGATGCTCATGAACATGTACCATAGGGAAAAAGAAAATAAATTCCCCAAAATCCCATCCCATATGTTAAAATGATCAACTTATGGGAAATTGATTTTATGGGACTATTCCATAATTCGAATGTGATTTTTTATATCCTAGTTAGAGTTGAATATGTCTAATATTGGGTAGAATTTTATGTGAGCACTCATGAAATAGAAAAAGTGGTAAATGATTTTTAAAGAAAAATATCTTCTCAACATTCGAATACCCTAAATTACTCATTTTTAATTAGGGAACACATTTTTCAAATAATTTCATCAAGGGATTAATAAAAAATTATGGAATTCATTTTAACAATAGAACTCCCTACCACCAATTTTTTTTTGGGAATGTCAAATTTTCAAAAATGTATGTTAAAAAAACATTAGAGAAGACAGTGAACACAAGTAGAAAGGACTGGAGTGTCAAAATTGATGATCCACTTTGGGAATATCACATAGTATAAAAGATGCCCATCAGAAATATACAATTCCAACTTGTGTATGGAAATCCATGCTATCCACTACTGGAATTAGAGCCCCACTCTTATTGGGAAATAGGAAAATCCAACATGGATACAAAAAAAACTAAGGAAGTTAGAATGCTACAAACAGATGATCTAAAAGAAATTAGGAAGGATGATTATGGAAATACTAGAGTTTATTAATAAAATACAAATAAATGATCCAACCATATAATTATTTGTCTAATATTCACACTAAGAGATAAAATTATTCTATTCAATTCATGATTAAAATTATTTCATGGAAAGATAAAATCCCGATGGCCAGTTCTTTTCAAAGTCGTAAAATTTTTCTTCTATGAGGCCATAAAAATTGAATATTACATAGAAGAACCATTCTAAGAAATATGTATCATTATATTCAAATTCAGTTGGACCAATAAGAGTTTATATCTTGACGTTAAATGAACCATTGACTGGAAAGAATCTGATGGTAGGATCAATAGGTCAGTTTAGATCTTAAGAAGATAGAAATACTAGAATATTATTAAGAGGACCTAAAAAAGGGGAAAAATTACAAATACATTCCATGTAACCTTTATATGGAATGTAATTTATGAAGGCCTAAAATCAATAAAAACCTGGTATTTACACATAATTTATGAAATACACAATGTGAAACTCTCAGGGAGGGTTTACCATGCTATAAACCCAAGGTTCATGGCCACCTCTCACTCCATATTCTTTCTATCCCATGCGTGACTCATCTAATCCAAATCACCTCTCTTAATCCCTCATCACCATTCATCCTACCTTATCTTTCATTTTTCTCCTCCCATTTTATTTCCTATATAACTCCTTTCCAACCCCTTTCTCTTTCTTGAATTCAATGATGTTATAGACCAAAAACCATGCGTAATTCACATGTAAAACACATTCCCGAGTGTGATAAGATGCCTCCCCCATCCATGTGGTGGTTGTATGATTCTTATCCACCACACATTGATCCTTTCAACTCTTATTTATCTTATTCCTCTACCTCTAATTTTGTTTTTTATGACTCACCAGCTTTATCCAGTGAGTCACAAAGAAACTTCCCACTTACACCACCATCCATGAATTCACCTCCCAGAACTTGGGCACCAGGTCAAGTTGGTACATCTTCAGTTGAATCCGATGTGGACCAAAAAGACCATGGACCTCACCTTGGTTGAGAATATCTAGATTCATAAATATTCCATTACCTCCTCGACTGGATTCACCTCTCTTCCATTATCCGTGTTCACAAGGATACCTTCAGGGAGTTCTTCCATAATTTCCTAGCCACCTTCAAGTTTTCCATTGACATTTTCAAATTCTGAATTTTTGGTAGGATGTAGAATATCACCCTTGGTGACTTTGGTCTTGGCCTCAATATTTACTCAACCAACTTTTTCACCTCCCCAATTTTGCCAACCATACATCTCAATCCAAACAATGTGGATGTTTTACAGCTTTGTCCAAGTATTTCCAGAGAACCAAAGAGCATTTTTGATACTCGCATGATGAAGAGCACCCTGCTCTGAGGTGATTCCCATAAAATGATTCACTAGTACCTACCTTACACCTAGATATATTGTAGTGATGTTCATGGTAGTTTGATCTAGATAGAGGTCATAATTAGTTCCATAGATATGGGCAGTATATCCATCAATATAGCTTGATTTTTTTCCTTTTTCTCCCTAACCAAATTGAGGAGGACCCACGTTAAACTTATGGGAGGTAGTTTTATTACTCATTTGACAAATAATTTTAGTTCTTTTGATGCTACCAATCCTCTCTCCTCATTTAGAATGATAGAGAGTATCAACCTTCTTATGCTCCACATGATGGGGATATTAAGGAAGAGTGGGAGTATCTACCAGTGGGCATACAGATATGTTTAGGGTGTTGAAAAATAACCTTCCAACCATGTAGATAACCTAAAGTTACCTTCCTAAGTCCCTACATCTACCACTACTACCCCTTTCACCACCTCCACTATAGCCTCCTCCCTTATTACCACTACCCTAAAACCTGCCAACATTTCCCCTACCAATGATTTTACTACTTCCACCACTTCCCCTTCTATATCTACACTCATACCACCCATTACTATAGATATATGGCATGTTATCTAGTCACTTCTGAAAAACCAGATCTAGATCTACCTCTACCTTGATATTACCATTTTCTCTATATCTCACTTCACCAGCCCACCCCCACCACCATCCACTGCATCTCTCACCCAAAACCTCTAACAACCACTTCTTCCACCTCTCTTACTACTCCTAATTCCACCCTATCCAACCTTCCTCCTAAGAATTACGACCTTTCCACCTAGTAGGAGTTTCTAGAAGAGCAATCCTAACAGGGAATGGGCCTTGATAATTCCATCTTATACAGAGGTTCCTCTTATCAATACAGCTACTAAAAACATGAATTCAGTATAGATTGGCACCTCACAAACTCCATAATTGATCAATCCTTATTCCAGCACAACAAAATCTATTATGGTGACTAATCCTCCAGCCCGTGCTTCTATCGAAGAGATAAATTTGGAAGATCTGATCCCAACACCTATTGTTTGAGAGGGGACTTTTGGTGTAGATACCAGTGAGCATGTCCCTACTGTTTAGTCTTTTCCTTGTCATATCCCCTGATATACTCTATCTTGGGACTATTTTTTTGTACTATGTGTATTCCCCTATTCACATAAGTAACATTCCTTATATATATAAGTGGGATATAGTTTTTTGGTTATACTAATTTTTAGCTTATTTTCCTTTTTACTGTTGAATTAATTTTTCCATTACTAGATCTTTTTCATCCTACATGGTCATAGAAATGCATGTTTGAACACCATAACCTCCCACATGTGAGGGATTATCATTTGGATGACATACAAATACATCTTGAGGAACTCCATCTCCAGATTTATCCTTAGCAGGAGGCTCCTCCAGGAAGAGCACAACAACTATTCCTACCACACGAGCATTATGGTAGATACCTTCCCAACGTGTTTAATCTTCTTAAGCACCCCAGTGAGATAGAATGACACCACCACTAGTTTTTATAGGAGGCATCATACTACTTATCCAATGGATGACATTGAATAATCTTTTTTTCCATCTATATGGATGACAACATCATAGTTATCGCTTTATGGGAGGCATCCAATATGTTTATTTTCTTTATTCTCATGGTGTGATTAGGATCTATGTTTTCCCTTTACTATATGTTTTGTTTTTAGTTCATCCCAAACATCACTTTACTTACCTTCTTTCATTTATATACGCTTTTTTCACCTACTATCAACTATGTTCACCCACTTATTTATCTTCTTAAATATTATTTAACCCCCATGGACTAATGATTTTTACAGTGTTGGAATTTTTTAACAATTTTTCTAGGTATCCCAACTTCCAATAAACACCAGAAAAATTATCCCATGGCATGAATTTCACGATAATAAGCTATCTATTCTCTATTTTTAATTCCTAAAATTCCATTTCATTTTTCTCTCTGATATACTTTCTTTTTATCCCATGATAATTTCCATAATAGTGTGAAAACTATAACATTTTATGTTTGTGGGAATATTTATTGATAATTATTATTGATACACTTGGATTTTTGGAAATTATTTTTCAATACCCCCACTATCAAGAGGATTATAGAACTACATTGTCAAATTATTTTCTGAGAATATTTCTGGAGAGATACTCAGGACATTTAAACCTATTATAAATTTCTTTGAGATCTTATTAAGGATATGATTTAATAAATATACTTTTAAATGATTGAGGCTAGATTTGTGAGGCACTTTATGCTGATTCCCACATGTACATATTTCATTATTTTTCCCAAAGTATCCATGAATAACCTTGTTAGGATAGAGCCATTTCAAGATAACTATCCATTCCTATCCTTGTATTTTTATGTTGCATGATTTTCATTTGAACAAGTGTAGGGGAGTTTTCAATGTTGATGGACATGAGATGTTGATACTGAGGAGATGTATAGTTCCACCTTCACCAGATTGATAGGATGTGGTTCATGAATGCTTTTGGATTTTTCTACAATTACCCTATTCCTTTAAAAAAACAAATTTTAAATAAAGAAAAATAAATAAAAAGATATTGGGTTATGTATTAGGAAGATCAAAGATCACCATTATCAAACTGATGAATCCTATGATGGATCATATGTGTTTAGGCGATGGATTTGATACCTAGCCTAGATTGATTTTAAAAAAAGAAATAAAAAAAATGAAGGGAACATGTTACATTTTTTATACTAACTTTAAAAATTCATGGAACCACTTTTAGTTGTTTGGAGAATGAACACATTTTGTCTTTGAGGAGTTAATTTATTTCACTATTCACGAAAATCATGTATTGTACTATATATATTACCCTCTTCTTGTGCTTTATTTTCATTATTTTCCCCAAAATCTGTCTGTCTCAGAGACATTAGAACCTTATTTCTGAAGCACTCATGACTAATTTTGAATCTGTATTTATGATGTAAAGATGATAGAACCAATGAATGCCTATAGTTTGGAACATATTTTTATGTTATGAGATTAACTATAGTTTTACATTACCTTTAGTGATTAGAGAAAATTCAACATGAGGTAAATTCCAAAAATGGGTATAGTTTCTAAAGAGTAGTTATTAATTGTAATTAAAATAAGAAATAATATAAATAAAATAACATAACTATGAGGCATGACTGATTTTATCTACAAGATTGAGACTCGGCGACTTTTTTTCTACTTGAACATAGTTATTTTATGAGTTTTAATTCAAATTTCTTGTTTAAAAAATGTTTCTTTTGGAATCCCAGCTTAGATTTTTACTGCTCCAGGATTAGAAATTATTCATGTGTGGGGGAATTCGATAAGTCAAATTTATATAAAATTCATGGGTATATTTATTTGAGGTTGAAACATGTTTTACTTGATAATGCATTGGATTTTCGTTTGTTTTAACTTGAATTAATAAATTTTGGATCAAAGGAAGAAATGATGAAAAATTGAAAAAAAAGGTTTTACACATCATGAAAGGTGTTCATGATGTGTATTACTCATCCATAGAATCCCAGTGATCTAAAGTCTAGACTATGATAAGTTAAATGACATGAAGTGTTTACATGACATGGAAATACATTACACATTGTGATATTTTTAATGTTCCATTCCCACTAAAATTACACAACATGAATAAAGTACATGACATGAATCACACACACAACATGTAGAATTTATGTGATATGAAAAGTTAAAGAGATAAACCAGCCAAAGTGTTAGCCTAAGGATTCCCCAAGTTCAAGATTCTCAGAAGATATTGTGGATCTGAAGTACATCATGTGAATAATACTTTCACATCATGTAAAATTCTATATAGAAGACACATAAAGAAAACAGATGATATGAATTATTTAAACATCATATAACTACCATGAACTTATATTTTTTTTTAAAGGTTGAGGCGAAAACCTCTATTATTAAATAAAAAATTCATACAGTAGAGATAAAGGAGGAGCAAAACAGCAAAGCAGAAACAGAAAAAAAAATTCAACAGCGCACTCGAGATCGAGTGTTCATACCATGAATAGATGCTGGAGCACCCGTTTTACTTGGTTGTCTCCCCCTTTTCCCAGTCTTTGCCTGTATCCAGGGACCACCACTATCATCCGGGACCTCAGACATTAATTCCGTGTTCACAGACATAGCTTCATCCCGATCTTCAATCGGTTTCCTGTCATCATCACTACTAGAAGATTCAAGTAATTCAAACGAGTTATAGGTACTCACTTGCTTTGAGACCTTCAGAATTTGAGATTGAGGGGTGCCACAACTTGGCGAAGGCTGGGTTCTGCCCTCCAGACTAGAAACATGCAGGGCAGGGGGGTCCTGGATAGATTCCTTCAGAGGATCTGTCTGGTTATACTGCCCAGTTGGAGTGGGGTCTTGATGCTTGCTGAGGGTGTACTTGACATCCTGAGAAGAAGACTTTCTGGAGGAAGCTGAGTCTTGAGCTCTAGGAGTACTTTCCAGTGGGAAGACTCCCATATACTGATCAGGGGTTTGAACCCTATTATTGTCCTTTGTCGAAATATTGTTACAAACAGCAGTCATCTCTTTCCTATATTTAGCTTTCCTTGAGATAGGAAGGTCCTTTTCCTTGCCTCTTATGCTTTTGGCATTGACTAAGATCTGTTCTTGTCTTAGATAGGAGTCTTCTTCCTCTTGAGCAGCATTTTCCAGAGCATCAAGGCTATCAATTGATTCAACATCTTCATCATCTCCGAGACCTCTTGTTAATATATCTTTGAATGATGCTCCATTCATATCATCCATGCCAGAATTTTAAACAGGTGGCTGGATTGCGTTAGCAAGATCTGCCCAGGATAAGAGAGTTCTCTTTTTTTTTGTGAAGGAGTACTGGTCTTAATATGTACTTCAGAACTTCCCTTTTTGGGTTCTTCATCAAGAGACCTTTGAGAATTTTCAGCAGACACAACATGTTCTTTATCAGAGTCTTTTATCAAATCCTGACCAATAACAGTAGCCATCTTATTCTGCTCAATGCATTGAGCCATACCTTGTTTGATTGGCTTCCGACAGTGATGTTTATCATGCCCTTTAATTTGACAGTTGTCACAAATAATATTTCTTCTACATGCAGATTCTTCATGCCCAATAATTTGACAAGGAACACAGAATGGAGGAATGCTTTCGTATTCAATCCGAAGACAAATATCCTCCTGTTGAGTAGATAAAATCACCTTATCTATTAAAGTAGAACTAAGGTCAATCTCTACAAGGACCCGAGCAAAATGACCATAGCAAACTGATTCTGTAACATGATCCATCCTGATTGGAACCCCAATAGCAGATGCAATATCAAAAAGGATCTCGGCATGCCACAAAACCCAGTTGAGACCGTGTATTTTTATCCATACTTGTGCACAGGTATCCTTAAAATCAAGAAAATTGAAATTCAATTTCCATTCATGAAGTCGGAGTGTACCTGGTCTGAGATTTATGGAGCCGATACTCCAAGCACTGCTTTTGAGTTCCGCTGAGGGAAACAGAATGTGAAAGAGACCACGACCGAGCGACACACATTTGAAATCATTGAATCCCCAAATATCAGCTAACCGAGAGATGAGATACGATGTACGCCAGGGTTTCATACCTTTCATTGAGGAGATGCGGGCAATAAATGAGTGTTTGCATAGATCAATCCTAGCCTCAATTGCATCTTCCGAGGCTGAAACATGTGCTGTTGACCCTATCTTACATATAATAGACCATGTAATATGAAATTGAATGAACCTGACTTATTTCATGTTCAGAAGGATATTCCCATTAGTTAGTGAAACACTCTTCTATTTAAGTTAAGAGTAATGAATCTGGGTTGCTATCTATTCTCAAAAAAAGTTATAGTTACAGAATTGGTAGATACAATTGGATTGACCATAAACAATTGGTGACCCTTGCACCACTTCGAAGCCAAATCCATAGGATTATCCCAAGCTATATTTAGGATTTTATTTTTTCTAAATCCTTAAAATTGACCCTAACCAATTATTTTTTATCTGATATAAATCCAAAATACTTAGTTCTAGTGAAACCAAACATGAATAGAGATTGTTAGGAATCATACCTTAGGGTTTTAATAAGAAGGATGTGTTTTGCTAGTCATCTCTATGGGTTAAACCCCACACTGCCACTTTAATATGACATTGTAGTTAAGTGTAGTTTATAATATGGTTTTTTAATCAGGTCACACTTACAAGAACATCAAATTTTGGAATTGTTGATAGGGACACTATTTCTTAGGCACAATATCCCCTAGATCATACTTGGGATTACCTCACCTTTCCCCCTTTTTTACATTTTTCTACCATGGACACACCTGCCTCCTCTCTCTTTTCATCAGTTTAGTGCATGTTTCAGGGTCCTTTAACTACTTCAGAGAGCCTAAATTCTCACGAAATTATTACTTTAGATCCAGATATCAAAATATATCTTTCTATGTGTTGTTGGTTAAATACATATGACTAAAAAAATCATGTATTTTCATGTTAAGAAAAATATGAAATGTGTTCCACCTGTTAAAATGTACATGAATTGCATGAAGAGAAACCCTTACTATTGGAGAAAAAAATTATAGATTATGTATTTCCATCCATAAGTGGAATTGTTCCCAACATTGTGCATTCTACAATCAAGGTGTGTACTTTTGTGATCAAACCTGGACTTACCCATATGATCCAGAACATTGGTCAGTTTAGATGACATCATATCGAAGACCCCATGAGCATATTTTAATTATTTTATAAGTTTTCAGCACTTTTTTCACACAAGGTGAATCATTATATGCCCTTATAATACAATATTACCATTCTCCTTGTGCAACTGATACATATATTAGCACAAAATCCAAGAAACCGAGTCAATAATGACTTGGTAAAAACTAGGAAAAAGTTCCTAGATGAGTTCTTCCCACTGATACAGATTAGGAATCTCAAAAATTACATCCAAAACATTTCCCAAAAAAATGATGAGTCATATTAGGAATCATTGGATCATTTTAAGGAGATCACTAGAAAGTTACCGCATCGTAGACTTGATGTCTGGCTTCAACTTCAAATGTTCAATCAGTGACTACAACCCACTACATGTACTGATAGTGGATGCCACTACTCATGGAGAACTTATGATTAAGACACATAAAATTGGATGATAACTTCTAGATAATGTCTCCCATAATGCGAGTCTTCGTTAGAATGATCGAGAACCTCCTTAGTAAGAAATACATCAAGTTGAAGAGAACACCCACCTAGAAACACAAGAAAAATCCATTATAAAGATGTTCGAGTCATTTCAGTTACTTACTCTGTCATAGCCACCTCCTGCCCCTATTATGGAGATTCAATCATGTGAAATATGTGGAGATTCACGACCACATCAGGATTGTATCGTAGGAGTTTAAGAAACTCAAATCCATGATTCTTATTATGTCATTTACAATCAACAAGGACAATAATTCCAACAAACATTGTAGTACCAATAACAATATTATCAATAGAGTTTTCCCCAACAAAATCTAAAAAAAATAATCAACTCTATTTTAAAAATAAGAGTGGGAAAGAACCACCAAGAAAATAAGGGTCACATGGGTTTCAACCTCAATAACTATCTCCTCAAACTCATCAAACTTTTCCCCTATAACTTAGAAATTTCCACCTACTCCGCCGAAACAATTCCAAAAATCTTCGAAAAGGCCACGAAAAAAAGACCCACATATACAGTTAAATTTGTAATGATTTATCACTACATTTTTGAAAAAAATCAGATCAAAGGATGAACACCCAAGAGATATATATGTAGAAAAAAATATGTACTCTGCACAATCTTGAGAACCATATGGGTCAAATCTCAAAGACCTTATCAGACCGATTACCAGGTATATTGTCTAATAACACTGAAATGCACCTGAAAAAGAGGCAAAAGAATTGGTTATTAGGAGTAGAAAAGTGATAATGATTCATAAAATGTGAAAGGGTGAGTATAAGAGGTTCTAATAATCTAATAAAAATGAAACAATTATTAGTGAGGGTGACACTAATAACATAAAAGAAGCTGGTCTAAAATCAAATCTAGAATTAAAAAAAAGCTGAAAAATCTTCAAAAAAAGAGTATCCTGAAAAGGAAGAAGTATATATGGCCCCTCCTACTTAAAATAACCCTTTATCATTCCCATAAAGAATAAGTCATGGAAATATTGAATAATAATATAATAAGTTTCTAGCGATTTTTAAGTAATTACACATCAACATCTCCTTCACTGAATCCATTGCTCAGATGACTCCCTAAACCAAAATATTGAAATAACTGATTTCCAACAATAGGAAGATGTAGGAATTATGAGTAATTTCATTAAAATATGAATGCTCTATTCTCATTCAGTAGAAGCCTCCCACAAATATGATACACCCTAACAACTTCTCGATTCCATGCACCATAAGAGCATGAAACTTTGGAAGTATATTGTGCGATCTTAGGGAAAGAATAAACCTCATCCCAATGAATGTATTTCATAATATAAGGCATGAAGAATTAAAAAACAAGAGTGGCACTAAAATTTTATGACTGATTAATAAATTAATATTTGGGAATTTTCATGGATATCTTAGTTAATGTTATAAAATTCATCTTTCCTTTAGATTTTCTCATTATAGACATAGAGGAAGAGGGTGATGTTCCCATTATTTTAGGGTGACCATTTCATGCCATTGGGAAAGAGTATGTTGATGAAAATCTTGGGAAATTGATATTCAGAGTTGGAGATTAAAATTTCATTTTTGAATTATTAAAAGATACCAAGAAAGGTTGTGATTCTTATGACTATCAACCCATCTTTCTTAAAGAAGAGAGATGATTTTCTGATATCAAGGATGAAAAAGAGATCATGTCCCCTAATGAAGATGAAGCTAATGGCCATGAGGATGTAAATTAAATCAAACCATTTTCAAGGTAAACTATCTAACCATTCATACCCTCAGTCATCAAGCCACTAAAATTGGAACTAAAACATTTAATAAGAACACTCAAGTGCACATTCCTAAAGACTACAGCTGCACTTGTAGTCATTATCAGCTAAGAGATGACCCAAATACAAGAGTAAATGTTGATTGAATCCCTAAAAAGGCACAAGAACAAAATAACATGGGGATTGGATGACATTAAAGGGATGAACCCCACAATCTGTACCCACTAGATATTATTGGAAGAAGGTGTTATACTAAAACCCCAACCCTAGTGAAGACTCACCCAAATAATGAAATAAGTGGTTAATAATGACTTTATGAAATCTATAGACACTATAATAATATTTTAAACCTATGATACTGAATGGGTGAGACTGCTACAAGTTTTTCCATAGAAGGGAATCCTAGCCAATGGGAATAAACAATGAAGATGATCATATCTCAACTTGAACCATCACTAGAGGGAGATTATGAATCGATTATACACTAACCTATATGGATAAAATGCTCAAAATATTATCAAGGAATGGATCATATTTTATAATGGATATATATTTATGATATAATCAAATTTTAGTTGATCTAGACAAATATTCCAGAACTACATTCACTTGTCCCTTCAGAACCTTCACCTAGAGAAATAAGTCATTTGGTATGTGTAACGCACCAAAGAATTTACAATAGTTAATGAAAAATATATTCCATCATACTGAGGAGGATTTATTAGAGATTATATAGATGATTTCTTGGTATATGGAAGATCCATCTAGGTGTGCCTGAGTAATTTTGACCTAGTCTTACAACACTGTGAGCAAAAATAACCAGTATTAAACTAGAAAAAATGTAACTTCACAGAAAAAGGGGGAATATTCCTTAGATATAAATCTCAAAGAATGGAAAAAAATTTGATTCGGTGAAAATAAAATTAATAAAATAATTACTTGAGCCTATATTAGGAAAAGTCATAAAGTGATTTTTGGGCCACAAAGGATTCTACCACCGCTTCGTAAAATACATTGTGAAAGTATCCTTCACCTTGAAACAATTATTTTTGAATGAAACTATTTTAGAGTTTATTGAATAGTTTTAATGGAAATTAAATACCCTAAAGAAGTGACCAGTGGATAATGCTGTAATTATTTAACCAGATTGGGATAAAGACTTTGAGCTAATGTGTGAAGCCAGTGAATTCATTGTTGGCGTTGTATTAGGAAAATGATTTAGACATATATTTTGTCTCATATAGTATACTAACCAGATACTAAATTATGTTTAATAAATTATATGACTTTTGAATAGGGAAATCTAGCAGTCATCTATACATTTGAAAAATTTCTCTCATAACTTATACTATTCAAAGTAGTGGTCTAAACTAATCATGTGGCACTTTAATTTATATAGTAAAAAGGATTCAAAATTTTGACTAATATATTGGATCGTAATACTACAAGATTTTCATATCATCATATATTATATAAAGGGACTAAGAATGTTTTTTATAATCATTTATCTAGATTTCAATTTCCAATAATTAAGGATGTTGATAATATTGACATCTAAGATGACTTCTCTAATGAAACCCGATTAATAATAAATTTTGAAGCCTGACCATGATTTTCAAATAATGAAAACTATCTTGACATGAGATCACTCTACCCTGACCTATCCTATCAATAAAATAATATATTTTTCATCTAATATTCACATTACTACTGGGTTTAGATTCTATATTTTAAGCACTACGATGATGTCTTAATGAGGTGATGCATCCTAGAAGATGAAATACAAACAGTACTTGACATGTGTTGTACATCACCATCTAGAAGGAATCATAGACCTGGATGTACCATGAAGAAATCCTTATAAAGTGGATTAAATTGGACCACACTCAGCCATGATGCAAGAAACATTGTTCAAAGCTATGATCGGCGCTAATGGACAAACACTGTAGAGAAAAGAAAAGAAATTACCCAGAATCCCATCTAGGGGGTCAAAATATATGATGTAGGGGGATTCAATTTTTGGGACCATTCCCTAAATCTCATGGGAAGTTTCAAATTTGAGTTGGAATTGGGTGTATATCCAAATGGGTATAATATGATGTGGCCAATCATGAAACAAAAAAAAGTGTTCATGAATTTTATAAATAGAAATATCATCTAAAGATTCATATTCTCATGATCACTTATTAGTTACCAAGGAATTCATTTTTTAAATAATTCAGTCAAGGGATTAATTGAATAGTGTTACATTCATTATAAAAATGAAACCCCCAACCACCCACAGACAATAGGGAAAGATGAATAATCAGATGAGGAAATTAAAAAAATCATAGATAAGAAAGTGAACATAAGTATAAAAGATTAAAATTTTGAACTAAATGAAAGACTTTAGGCTTATAAAAAACATACAAAACAACCATTGTAATTACTCCTTTATAAATTTTGTATGGAAATCCATGACATCTACTAGTGGAATTAGTGTAGAGCTATAATTTTTAAATAGAAAATTTTAACATGGATGATGAAAAAATTGGCAAAGTTAGAATGATATAGATAAATGAGATGGAATAAATCAGGGAGGATTCTTGTGAAAATTATTAAATTTGTAAAGAAAAGTCAAAGAAATGGAATGACGAAGGAATTATTCTTTTAATCTTCACATTAGGAGATAATGTTTTTCTATTAAATTCTTTATTTAATTTCTTCCTTGGAATTTGTAAAAAATGGAATGACCAATGAATTATGCTTTGAATATTCACACCAAGAGATAATGTTTTGCTATTAAATCTCCAATTGAATTTATTCCTTGGAAGGACAAAATCAAGATGGTCAGGTCCTTTCTAAGTCATCAAAATTTTCCACTATGGGCCCATAAAAATTCAAAATGTTAGAGAAACTCCCTTCAGGGTTAATGAAAAAAGACTGAAAATATATAAATAACCATTTCATGATAGGTGTATTGTTACATTCAAATTTAATTGAACAAAAAATATTCTAGCTCCCATTGTTAAATGAAGTGCTGAATGATAGGTAACATAGTATAGGATCAATAGTTTAGTTTAGATATTAGGAAGGTAGAATTTCTAGAATCTTGTTAAGATGATTCGACTAAATAGGGGAAGAAAATTCCAAATACATTCCATGTAACCTTTAAATGACGTGTAAATGTCAAATGTATTAAACTAATAAAAACCTGGTATCTACATGTTGTGTATAACATATAGGGCATGAAACTCTCTAGGAAGCATTAAAACTCTATTAACCCAAGGTTTATGACCACTGTCCCTCCAACTTATTCCTATCTAGTGTATGCCTCTTCCAATCCCAACCGCCTCTCGTCCTCCCTCTCCACCATTCATCCTCCATACTCATACATTTTTATCTTAATATTTTATCTTAAACAAACCTCCTTTCTAACCCCTATTTGATACTCTTTTTAGAGATAGACAGGACCAAAACCATACACACTTCACTTTCTAAACACACGCCCAATTGTGATGAGATGTTTCCACCATGCAAGAAGCATCCTGCTGCTCTTCATCCACTACCTGAAGATCCTTACACCTCCTCTTATAATTTCTCCTATACCTCCTATTAATACTCTAAAGACTAACAAGATTCATCTACTACCTTCAATTCTCTAGACCTGGGCACTAGGTCTATTTAGTTAATCTCTAGGAAAATCCCATGACAACCTACAAGACCATGGTCCTCACCATAGTCGAGAAGATCCAGATTCACCATGGGGTCCATGAACTCATTGTCTAGCTATATCTATCCCACCTTACTCAGGAGTGAGAGGAGACCTTGAAGGAGATCTTCCTTGAGGTCCTGTACACCTTCAAGATGGCCATCGAATCTGTTACATTTATAATCTGTGGTTGGCAATGGGAGATCACACATGATGACATTGGTGTTAGCCTCAGAATTTACTGTGATGACTTCATGACCTCCCCTATTTTCCTAACCATGAAGCCTAAGCTAAAAATGGTAGATGTTTCATAACATTGGGTGAGGATAGCTAGATACCCACATAACATTTATGACCCTTTCACGATGAATATAACCCTACTCCGAGGTGTTTCCCTTAGGATGCTTCACTAGCCCTAGCCCATCCCTTGATAGATCGAGGTGATACTCATGAGAGTGTGAGATAGATTTAGGTGATAGTTTTTATTAATCCTTGGGAAGTCCAAGAATCAACAATTTTAAATAGTTCACCTTGTTTTACCAAACCCAGGTCCGGAGGAGACAAGGTATGTTGAAGGGTGGTAGCTTCATTACCCATCTGGCCAGGCATCTAAGTGCCTTCGATGCCGCCCATACTCTATCATCCCATGGAAAGATGGAGAGTATTGACCTACTATTTCTCCATAATATGGGGATGATAAAAAAGAGTGAGAGTATCTACTAGTGGGTGCTAGAATATTTTTAGGGAGATGATGAAGCACATCCCAATATGCATCCGACCCATCCTTACCTAACCATGTCCCTGCATCCACCACCAATACCCCTGGCACCACCTCCACCATAGCCTCCAATCCTATTACCACTATCATACCACCAACACTATTTCACCTACCCCTAATTTTACCACTAACACTATTAACCCTTCTACATCTACACCCACACCACCCATTACCATAGTTATCTAGAAAATTCTCCAGCAACTTTTGGAGAACCCGATCCTGATCTGCCTCTAAAAAGTAATTATTTTTTTACAACCATACCACTTCACCATACCTTCCCCACCACCACCTGTTGGTCTTTTTTACCCCTCCCATGGTACCCCTACAACCAACTTGACCGACATGGCTCCTGAGATTTTGAACCCCGCTGCCCAGCACGAGTTCTTAGTAGAGCATGACCAGTGGGGAAGGCCCCCTACAATTATATATTATATTGAGTTTCCTATCAGTAATAAAACTTCCAAACACATGGATTCAGTATATATCAACACCTCACCTGATCCTTCATCGACTAAGCAATCTACCATCACCGTGACATCTATTATAGAGATCGATCCTCCAGCACATGCCTCCATCAATGAGATAGACTTGGAATAGTTGATTAAGACTGTCACTGTTTAGGATTGGACTTCTGATAAAGTGACTAGAGAGCATTCCCCTGTTGTTTAGAATTTTTATTTCCCCCTCCTTTGATCTAATATGACTTGGGCCTATTCTTTTATACTACATGTATTCCCTATTTCACAGATGTATCATTCCTTTTATATATAGATTGGATATAGTTTGTTTTAGATATAATACATAATATATTATTTTCATTTTTTATTTTTTAATTATTTTAGAAATGTATAGATATTATACATACTATGTGGTCATTGACGCACATGGAATACCACCATTTGGACTCCAACATGTGATGGATTAACATTTGGTTGATATCTGAAGACATTTTCAGGAACAACAGCTCTAGATCTTTCCTTAGTAGGCGACACCTCCATGATGAGCACAAAATATATTCCTACCACAATATATTCATGGTCAATACCAACTAAATGTGGTTAATCCCACCAAGCATAGCGGTGTGCTCAATGAAACTTCCAACCATTTCTGTAGGAGGCAGCGGACCTCTAATATGATGGATGACACTGACTGATATTTTAGTCCATATATATCACTAAAAACATCATAGTTATCACTTTATGAATGGTATTACATATTTATTTTCTTTTCTTTAATTGTGTTATTAAGACCTATGTTTTCTCATTACTAGTATTTTTTTCATAAGTTGTCCTAAACATCACTGTACTCACCTTATTTCATTTATTTGAGCTATTTTCCACTACTATAAACTATGAGAACCTAACTGTTTATATGCTTAAACATTGGTTAACACTTATGGAATAACGGTTTATCTATTATAGGTATTTTTTCATAAAAATTATTTTAGTTAGCACAATTTCCTATCAACAACCAACCAATATAAACATGGAATGAATTTCACTACATGTAGCTCTGAATTCCCAATTTTCATTTCCTAAAATTCCATTTTATTTATCTCTATGTTATAATTTATTTATATCCCATGATTATTTCTAGAACAGTGTGCACACGATCTCATCTTAAGTGTGGGAGAGTCTTTCGTGAGCTTTATTATTGATACACATGGATTATCACCTATTTTCACTTGTATAGGAGAGATTTTTCATTGAAATATATCATTAACCATTAAATATCATTACACCCATTTAAATACTATAAAAAGTTATGATGATGATTATTTACATCCATTTCTATTCTTATTTATATTTTTACAATATTGTTGAGTTGAGTAGATTAATTCTAATTTTAGAGTCTTGTAATTTCATTTGACTGACTTATTATTGGATACTATACCCTGGGTGATTTCCTGGTATTTTTGTATACTCCCATTCCCAAGAGGATTATAAAACTACAATGTCATATTATTTTTAGAGAATAATTCTTAATAGATATTTGGGACATTTTAACTGATCCAAATTGGTATCGAGATATTATTGAGGCTATGCTTGAATAAATACACTTTTGAAATAATTTAGGAAATATTTGTGAGATAATTTTTCTTCATCCACCCCTATAAATGTTTATTTAGACCTTAGTATCCATGTATAACCTTGTCAATATAGATTAATTTCAATCCTATTGTCCCTTGCTTCCCTACTCTTTGAACGATTCATTGTTTTTCTTTGAACAAGTGTGGGGTAATTTGCACTACTAATGGAAATATGATATTGATACTAAGGAGATGTAAAGTGACACTTTCACTAGAATGAAATTATGTGGTTCATGATTACTTTTGGAAATTTCTATGATTACCATATTACTTTGAAAAAATAAATATAAAAAATAACAAAAAATAAAAATATATTCAGTTGTGTATTTAGAAGGTCAAAAATCACCATAACCAAACTAATCAATCCTATGATGGATCATACATGGTTAGGTGATGGACGTGAGACCTAACCTAGATCTATTTTTTTTGAAAATAAATAAAATGAAAAATAAAGAAACATGGAACATTCTTAATACTGACCTGACACTTTCATTGTCCAAGTTTGAGATATTTGAAGCATGGATACATTTTCTCTTATAGAAGATAATTCATTACAGTATTCATGATTGTTATTCATTTTACTTTAGATCTTACCCTATTCTTGATCTTTATTTTTATCATTTCCCCAACTATCCTCAACCTTAGAGATATTAGAACATTATTACTAAATACCGCATGATTAATTTTGTATTCTTCTTTAAAATGTGGAGATAATTGAAAAAATACAAGCCTATGGTTAGGAACATGAATTCATGGAAAAATCATAACTCTAGTTTTATTTTACCTTGAGTGATGAGGTAAAATTATTCCTAAGGAAAATCCAAAAATGGGTATAGTTTCTAAAGAACAATTATGAAATTGTAATTAAAATAATAATGAATCTGAATAAAAGAACATTACTGTGTGGAATGACTGATTTTTTCTATAGAGTTGAATATGGAGGACTTGTTTTTTCTACATTCACATAATTTTATTTTTCTAGTTGTAATGCACATTTCTTATTTAAAAATTGTTTCATTTGGAATCCCTGTTGAGATTATTTATTTAATGTTTAATAATGTTTAACTTGATAATGAGAGGGATTTTGGTTTGTTTTTGTTGGAATTATGAATTTTGGACTCAATGGAAGAAATTCTGAAAAATGGAAAAACCAGGTTTTACACATTGTGAAAGGATTTCATAATGTGTATTCCCCATTCACAACATCCCTGTGGACCAAAGGAGAGACCGTGATAAATTAGATGATGTGAAGAAATTACCCGATTTGTAAATACATTACACATAATGATATTTTAAAAGACTAATTCCCTCTAAATTTAAACAATGAGTAGACAGCACATGAATTGAATCACATACATGATGTGTATAATTTAAATGACATGAAAAATTTGAAATCCCTTCTATTTAATGATACAACCTAAATATTCTACAAGATTTAAGATTTTCAGAAGAGATTTTGGATTTGAATTACAATAGGTGAATCCTACTTTCATGTCATGTAAAGTCGATACAGAAGATTCTTAAACAATATACACAATGTGAATGTTTTATAGTTCATGTAACTTTCTAACCAATATATATTTTAGCGATCCCCCTTGTAGAATGGAGAGATCTGGTCACCATTTTCCTCTTATTTTATCCCCTATTTATTATTATTCTTTCCTTCTAAATTGAGTTTTAATTTAATATTTCACTCGTTTTATCAAATAATTTTGCATTGTTTCCCATTATACTTCCGTTCTTTGATATTTTCGATTCTGGTTCCATTTCTATACCTATTAAATAACATTAAACATTATACATAAATGCTCAATTCACTCTTTCATGCACCTTCATTTAATTTACATTTTTATTTATACTTTTATAAATTATAACCATAAATATCTTTAATTTTAATTTCTTTATGATTATATTGATCATGTTTATTATTCCTTTTCTTTTTATCAACACCATCAAGAACAAATAATCCTCTTAGAGTTAGGGGTCAATATTATGAGTGTTTCTAATCCTAATTAATCTATAAATTTTACCTTGGTAACCCTATGACTAGTAATTTGGTTAAAAATAAATTTTTATTTCATTCTCTTCGACAACCCTTACCATTGGAGGTGAAATAGAATAAACTTGATTTAATTGGAGTTTAGTAGGCTATGTCCATTATCCTGTGATGGTTTATTTAATAGAAGCTATGTTTAATGAATATAGGTTGTTATATATGTTGAAATAGTGGGTGCCCTAGACCCAACTATGCAGTACTTTTGGTTACCATGTCATCTATACAGTTAGTTATACATGATGTTATTTTAAAATTATAGTGTAGATATTTTTTGTGTCCACTATTATAATGGTATTGTCCAAAGATTAATTTTCATGTCAAGAGGTTATATTAGATCCTAGGCTATAATGAGAACCTCGAGATACTATGATATTAATCATAAATATATTTTCTATAGTCTAGATACATCTTACTGATTGGACATATTAGATTTATGAGTATCAGGTGATGGGGGCCCATAAGCATTGAGACTTCTTCTCATGAAGTCCACACTTTGTGATCTCTGGTAGGTGATATCATGAGGATAGACCTGCCAATAGGAACACCACATGTTTTATGTGTCATTGGTTGTTCTTATCTACAGACATGTGTATTGGTCTCCTGACTTGAGACCATTACTAATGTGTACCATTTGATTTCGTAATTTGATGCAAGTTGAAAAACATGTCAATCAAGTCCTGGTGAGGTAGTTTTGGTTGGGTATTTCATTGGTGGTATGACATTGGTTGAATGGTCAAAAAAGGATTTGTCTCTTCCAAGTTTAGGAATTTGTATATCTCAGGCCTGGTTAATTAGGATGGTGCTGCCTTCATAAATCTCTGGTCATAGTAGTCTAATGGAAAATCCATTCAGTAAGATAAAAAAAATAAAGAAAAGAAAGGATGATGACATAAGTGTGTGCCCTGTTTTATGAGATATTTAATGACAAAGAGATTATAGTACATAGTCAGTGTTCGTAGGCTAGTTGTCATCGCAATGACAATCCTTATCTCTTTAGGGGCCATGATGGGTTCCTAGACTCTGCTCTTGGTCTATGGATTTATTCACTACTATCGAGATAAGGGCCTAGAGGCTCATACACAATAGCGTATTCTAGAATTTTCCCTATTCAGTCGAATATTTAAATGAACATAGTGTTCCCTGCAACTGGGTCTGAGCATTGTCCAAGTTAATGATCACCAAAAGAATAAAATAAATTCATTAATATTCAAGTTATGAATATTTGTGATTAAAATTATTTAATGTATTTACAAGTTTAGTAAATATGAGAAAAATATTCATTGATTGAACATTATTCTAATATTCAAGGTTTGTTTAAATATTAAGTGGGATATCGAGTCGATTTAAATGGATCATATTTTATCATGTAATATATTTTATGTATATTACATGTATGTGATAAAATAATAAATAATATTGACTTAGTTTAGTTCATCTATATTATTTATTTAGTGGATGTTGAAATAAATGGGGGATGGGGAACCCAACTAGGTATTTTTGGAACGCCACTATAAATATAGGAGGAGGATCTCTCTTATGGTGTCCAATTCACTATTCATTCATTCATGGAATGAAAATTGAGAGCCTTTCTCTCCTCCCACTATCTAGATAAAGAAGCTATCGATCCAAGAGAATCAGATCAAGATATCTCATTAGAATCGAAGGCATCTTGATGCGGTGATCATTAGGATGTTAAAAGCATCATCAGATCTCTATTATAGCACCATGAATTGGATGATCGACGCTCCCTTGGATTTTTTGAAGTGCGTGTGGAAGATCTAGAGGGTTGTTGCTTTAGATCATTCAAGCGACGATCACCATAGAATATTTGCAGTTGATTGTGACTTCGGATTTAAAATGGGTACGTTTTCATTTTAATTTTGTGCTCTTTATAATTTACACGTGATCCTCAAACCTTTCTGGGGCTCAGATCATCGACGACGACAAGTTCCATCATCCTGCCGATGGAATTTTTAAAATCCTCAGCCCCCAGCTTCCAATGTGCACCTTGGAACCTAACACTGGTATCAGAGGGATCACATAAGTTTTTTGAGCCAAATAACATTAATTTGCATAAAATTAATTAGAGGGTTCAAATACAGTCCCAATGGTTCAAACCGCGTGGTGATCCAATGTCGATTGACCAAGTTACGGTCTGTTTAAATTTTCAGATTGAATCAAATTCACAGTTTGATATCAGGTATTTTGTTTTATTCATTTCGAAGAACTGATCAATATAGATATGTTCATAAGATATAATTAAAATTGTGCAAATTATAAATTTTTTAATTTTTCTAATTTTCATAATATTTTTATTGTCATGATAATATTTATTTTATTATTATAATAATATAATATTAATAAATTATTATCTTAATGAAATTTATTATTATTATTAATTTTAAAGGGTCATGTAGCCTTTTGGAATTTTTCGGAGGATACTTGACTCATTAAATTTACAAAAAAAATGGAATTTCAGGGGTCCGTGCGGGACCCCGACCTTCTCTCTCGGCCCTACTCGATGGTGCAACAGAAGACCAACAGCCCCCTGCGTAGTAGCCGACCTTCTTTCCTTGATGCATCCAACCACTGTGCACAAGAGGACCCGAACACCCTCGTCGCCCTTCTCCAGGGTAGTCTCCGTAGTGAAGGAACCCGCCACGCCGCACTTGCCTCCTCCAGGATGCCTCCATAGTCCTGGCCACGCACTGAATGCCTCCACTGCCTAGTCCATCCCTATTCTAGAGGCTTCCCACTCCCATCAAGAGCACCACATTCCACAAGGAGTGTCGACCTCTTGTGTCATCGCTGAGCTGTCGAGGGCGCCCTGGCTTCTTCCCGGTCAAAACCCATGCAACCTATTCCCCTCCTCCTTGGCCCAGCATGTCACAACACAGTAGGATTCACCGCCCAGGCTACTCGCCCTGTGCTCTACCTTCCCATCTTGGGCGCAACCCCGCCACACACCACGCATTGCCTAGGAGACACCGACTACTACCTAAGCGCCGCACCATACCGTGTGCTCTTCCTACTTCGCTGACCAAGCCAACCGCTCCGAGCAGCTTCTGGACCCTGCCACCTAGCTGGCTTCCATAGACGTGGCTCCTCTCTGTGCTCTCCAGTAGCAACCCAGGTGACCCCTGGTCCTCCCTCCTTCATAGATGTCATACCGGTGCTTCTTTGGTGCAACTCCTCATCCGTTGCCATTGGCCAAGACCTAGGAGGTATTCTTTTTTCCAGAAAGTAATTTTTCATAGGGTAAAGTTTGGCCCGAAATGGTCTAGGCCAATCTACCCAACCCAGAACAAGTTTGGATGGATTGGTTCAGCCCATTTTGACCCTTGAACAGCCTGCTAGGGCCCTGCGTGGGTTTGGACCAACCTGCAAAGGCCCTGTAGTTGTGTTTCGGGGACCGACCAATTTAAATTAATCAAGATTAATTAAATTAATTAATTTAATTTTAGTTTTTAAATTAAATTCATTAAAATTAATTTTGGTTAATTATTTCAATACTTGGATGAAAAGTTAATTCAATTTGATTATTAAATTAAATTAAGTTAAATGAATTCAATTTTGGACTTAAAATTAAATTAATTAGAGGAATGATGATTAATTAAATTATTTTCATTTATTAATTCATTTAATTTAATTATATAAACCCTCATACTTATTTAACCCATTTTAATTTTATCACGCATTATTTACCCGTCTGTTGGTCTTGGGCATCGACCCGTGTATGCTGCCTTTTATTTAATTAATTATTTAAACTATGTGCGATGGTTGTAATTGATTAAATAAGCAGTCTGCACATTGTCGTTATTTTTGGTTAAAATGTATAAGGTCCTACGTGCCGAATTTAAGTGTTGTACATTTATACCTGAGTCCCCCTTGCCCGCAAACGAGTAATTTTATAATTTGGATGAAGAAAAAAAATGACATAGATGATGCGAGATATGACATAAACCCCACCAAGATGAGGCGGTGTATGTTGATCAAGAAGGAGAAAGATGACATGTGGATCCCACCAAGATGAGACATTACTACAAGACGTGATGTTGGACCTCGCCAAGATATGGTGATACTTCTAAAGACTAGCAGACATACATGACATGGAAAGCTACATCAAGAGTCAAGCATACGAATCAGGTATGATACCCTTAGGTCGTTTATATGCTCAAGACCAGTCGGGGAATGGTTTGCTTTTATGCATTTATTTATTATTTTATGAATTTTAGAGCAGTAGGAAAATACATAAAATAATAGATAATAAAATGCATAATGAATCGGCGTATTTTTTTCTATTAAAGTTCAGTTATGAGAGCGACATCATATATGAATAATTTTAATAGAAATAGATCACATTCATCGAGAGAAACCAATGAAACCCTCAAAGAAAATATTAAGTCACAGCAACCTTCCAACATTCAAGTTTGAACAAAACCTGGTTTTTGAGGAGCCAATCATGCCATAGCTGAGGGTGCCTCTTACTACCGGGGAGTTCTTCTTAGAGTAGTGGGTTGACATAACAAAAATTTCAGCAAAGAAATTACCATAGATAGCATGTTTTAATTTTAGAGGAAACTATTGAGTAAATTAGATAATGATTTTTGAAAGTGGGACTTCACTCAACAGATTAAGGAATCATGAGTTAATACGGTTGGCCAGCCAAAATCCTACCTTGGACCCTCCTAGTAGTAGCATAGCCACAGATTGTAGACTATGAGGGAGATTCAGGGATCCTTTCCACTAGAATACTCAAGCGTATTCTGATTCTAGTACAAAGGGTTCCTAGAATTCGAAAAACTAGTGGGAGACATCTAATGATTAAATTAATCTATAAAGTCACATTTGGTAATCAATAATAAAAGTAAAATTTGCTAAATATTATTTTTAGAGAATTGAAAGTAATTCCACAATAAAACTACAATAAATATTGGAAAAAGTTAATGTCCAAACAAGCATGAATTTCCAAGTGTAGTATAGGTTCTTGTGCACATTACTACTATATCGGAAATTAAAAGGTTCTTGTGTCCAAACCTATTAACCTACCTCAAGAAGTGAGGGTGTAAATACTTATAGGAGACTCATAAATTAAGCAGATGATGGTTTTATCATAATTCTATCATCAATATCTAATGTTAGTTGCATTCACTACATCAAGAAATGGATGATTTCACATATAGTCTCATTTTTAAGAAGTTTCAAGGAGAAAGCAAAGTGATATTTGAATGTGATGATTGAACTCTCTTTGTGCAAAGTGAAAGAAAGTTCACAATATTTCACATCATCCTATTCTTATACCTTTTACACCCAATTAATCTAGTTTTGTTTAAGGATACAAACATACAGTATAGAGTAAGCGCTTCATTACTGTTAAGGTAACATTCACTAGGTAATAAGAATATTGGAGATAACACCATCTTTTATTCTTATGACGAATATATTGAAAGATAAGGAAAAATGACCTATGTAAAGTTAATCAAAAGGCACTTTCATCATGTCCTTCAAAAAAATTATTTTTTTATTTAACATGAGGTTATTTATATCACATATTGAAATAAATTTATGGATGTTTAAAAAATGCAGTGAACTGAAATACAAGAAGAAAGTACCTGCTTTTCATTCAATTTATATTCATTATATAAAACTATTGTTTTCTCACATACATATTGGGTATTAAATACTATATGATTTTCACATATACGTATTGATATAAAGTAACCAAGAAATTAGATAAACATTACTAGGAGTAAAGTGTCTTCTCCAAGCAGCTGAGAAAGGGTGATTCCTAAGTCAGTAGTAAGAAACACATAACTTCTCTTTTCCAGGTAATTGATTCAAATTGAACAAGATGTTGATTATAAGCAAAAAATTTATATCATATGCCCTTATGAAATAATGGGATGTTATTCAATGTTTTGGAATTAATGTAGTTTGTGGTGTAACATAGTCAATAAATAGTTCAGATATACTTGAATCAGAAGAAACACATGATGAATATAAAATGTAAGACCTACCAAGTTATGGCAATATGATTCTTTGTCAAGTAAAACTAAAAATGGACTTGAATGATATACACATTTTGGTGTTTAGGATCGGCATAACTAAACACCTATGGTATAATTGACATCTTTAGTTTAGACAAAGAAACATTTTGAAATAAAGGTATGCCACAAATCTTCCAAGGTCAGTTCAACATGAGAGTGTGAACTATTCCAAAGAAAGATAGAGGTAAAGATACTTCATAATATACCTTCAAGTCATTAAGTAATTTACCAGTGAAGTATAATTTTGTTTCGAATATATGATTTGCTTCAGATCCGGATGTTGAAGAATATCTTAACCATACATTCACCGATCATGATAATGTAGCGTGGAGTAATTCCTAAATGCATGTTAACTTATCTACATCACGATATTGATTTTCATAAGGAGGATCGATGATCAGTCTTACATGTTAAAATTGATGAAAAATATATGGCATGGATTAATTCCTAAAATAACATTTTATACATCCAATTTATGATGTACGGAGTATCAATGTTACCACCCGCATTAACTTCCATTATATTTCATGATGTGGTTTACAAATAACAGTGTAATCCTATAACCAATATGCTAACTAAAATGACAAATGGATATCATATGAGTCATAGTATGATGGAAATCCATTATTCCATAGATCATGTGTTAGGATGCAAAGAGTTTGTTATGATATAAACAAACATGCATCAAGATGAACACATAATTCATCTAAGGTAATTATCCTAATGATTTATTTGAATATTTCCTAAAACCGCAACATAGAAAAATTGTAGTCAAGTATTAGAATAAATTTCTATATAAGGTTACACATCTTTATTAGAGATAGTGGGAGATGAATTGACTTGGTCTTAGTCAATGCTCGAGATGCACAAATGGCAGGCATAGGAACAAGATCCACAAGTTCATGTTGAATAGGAATGTTCCAGTAATGCATACTATGTAGGAAGGAAGAAACCATGGTGATGGTTTTATATTCAACATGAATGGTGATAAATTATTCATTAAAGAATAATATATCCTACAAGTAATTAGTATATGGTAATTATCTAAGATTGACAAGATTAATTAAAATTCAATAATGAATTCTATGTATGAAATTCCAAAGGGTCTTGTAAAATTGAATACTATGATGGGTATTCAAATGAGATGATACATGGATTGTATAAGACATGAAACAATAAGGATCGATTTGTTATACCAAGTCATTATGTCTAAATCCATTAAAATTTTACTTGTCATATCTATCCTTTAAGATCATTCTATTGGTCATTGGATGTCAAGATCATCTTTTGTGGAAGGTGTTATACAACGCAAACAGAATGGGATGATGACATCATATTATGCCAATGAAGGTTGAAACATACTGAAATCTAGTTTTGGATTAAAGTAAGAAACAAGATCTTAGAGTATTCATTTCAAATGAATTTTTCCATGTGTCTACGAAATGTTTTTGGGAGCACCAATGTTTTCCAAGAGAAATATTTTCAGCAAAATATGGAAAAAATTTAATGGTCTTACTATTAGATAAGATCAGGTTAAAAGTAATACTCCAATGATTGAATTAAATTTGAAACCTAAATTCTAGGGAACAAGCTCTACTAAGTTAGATCTAATGGTTCCTTTAACCTACTCAATCGTACATGTAGTGACATTGTATTGAAAAATACAAGTTGGAACAATTTAAGTTCTGAATTGTTTCCAATGTCACATGGATTAATCCCTCCATGTTAACATGTTCAGAACATGGGGAGATATTAAAGTTATGAGTTGAGTTTTATATGCTCCAACAATGGGTCAATCATGTATTCCATGATATGTAAAAGAATTGATACTACCAGAATTTACTTCATAGGAGGTAGATATCAATTATATCCAAGAGAACTGTAAGTGATGCAGTCAGAACTATCATATTGTACTTCTATGAGTACAAATGATATGTACCTGGTATATTGAGAAGAAGGTATACAAGTTATAGTGGGACACAAACTAGTAATCCTTAGATCAATTCGATCTAGTACCAAAGTTAAGAAAAGGCGATGAGTGAGTCAAGCTCATAAAAGTTAGTGGTAGTCATATCTACAAATATCGAGTACATTAAAACTTCTAAGGTAGCTAAGAAGAAATTATCAATCACAACAATTTGTTCCAGTTCTTGTATTTTCACCTAGTGAGAAAAGTATTACCATAATTATGATATTCTTACTAGCCAAGCTGTGAATTTATGAAAATGGACAAAAGAATATACTCGGGATACCTTATGTTGAGAAGTTTAACTCAAAGATATGAGGTTGCAATAATAGATATACCACGCAGAAAAAACATGGTAGGCCATGAAGTTAATTCCATAACTCAGTAGAAGCATGATTTTATCATGTGAGTAACTAACAAGTTGGGTTAACATGTCGTCTCTAGTGAAAGTGGGAGTGTGGAAATAGTGGGTTCCCTAGACCCAACTATTCAGTACTTTTGATTACCATGTCATGTATACAGCTAGTTATACATGATGTTATCTTACCATTATAGTGTAGACTTTTCTACGTCCACTATTAAAATGGTAATGTCCAAAGATTAATTTTCATGTCGAGAGGTTATAGCAGATCCCATGCTATAATGAGATCCTTGAGATACTATACCATTAATCTTAAATATATGTTCTATAGTCTAGATACATCTTACTGATCAGACATAGTAGATGTCGGACTATAAAGTGCTCAGGGCTCATAATCATTGAGACTTATTATCATGAAGTTCACACTTGGTGATCTCTGGTAAGTGAGATCCTGAGGAAAGACCCACCAATAGGAATAACACATGTTTTATGTTTCCTTGTGTTTCCAATCTACAGAGATGTGTATTGGTCTCCTAACATGAGACCATTACCAATGTGTACCATTTTATTACATAGTTTTATGTAATATGAAAACCATGGCAATGAAGTCGTGGAAAGGTAGTTTGTGTTGGGTACACCACTGGTGGTATGACATTGGTCTAATGGTCAAGAATGGATTTGTCGCTTCCATGTTTAGGAAGTTGTATATCTCAGGACTGGTTGATCAGGATGGTGCTGCCTTCACAAATCTATGGCCAGAGTAGTTGAAAGGCAAATCCATTCATTAAGATCAAAAAATAATAAAGCAAATAAAGGACGATGAAAAAAGTGTGCACCCTGCTTTATGAGATATTTAATGACAAAGAGATTATCATACAAATTTAGTGTTTGTAGTTTGGTTGTCATTGATATGACAATCCTTATATCTTTAGGGGGGCATTATGTCTTGCTAGACTCCGCTCTTGGTCTATGTATTAATTCACTACTATCGAGATAAGGGCCTAGAGGGTCACACACAATAGTGTATTCAATAATCCTCCCTATTCAGTCAAATAGGTATATGAACATAGTGGGCCCCACCATAGGATCCGATTGTTGTCGAATTTAATGATCACCAAAATAATTAAATAAATTCATTAATATTAAATTTATGAATATTTGGGATTGAATTTATTTAATACATTTACAAGTTTAGTAAATACGAGAAAAATATTAACCGAACGAATATTATTTTAATATTCACAGTTAGTTTAAATATGAAGTGGGATAGCGAGTCGAGTTAAATGGATCGAATTTTATAATGTGATATATTTTATATATATTAAAAGTATGTTATAAAATAATAAATAATATTGCTGTAGTTTAGTTCATCAAAATTGTATATTTAGTGGATGTAGAAATAAACGGGGGCCAGGGAACCCAACCAGGTATTTTGAAACACCACTATAAATATTGGAGGAGGCTCTCTCTTATAGTGGGAAATTAACTATTCATTCATTAATGGAATAAAAATTGAGAGACTGTCTCTCTTCCTACTCTCTAGAGAGATAATCTCTCAATCCAAGAGGCTCAGATCAAGATCTCTCTTTAGTATCGAAGGCATCTCGATGTAGTGATCGTCGGGACGTCTAATGCGTCGTTGGATCTCCGCGCTAGCACCCAGAATTTGATGATTGATGCTCCCATGGGTTTTTTGAAGCATGTGTGGATGATCTAGAGGTTCTTGATTTGGATCCTTCAAGATACGATCGCCATCGACTAGTTACAGTTGACTGTGGCTTCAGTTTTAAAATGGGTACATTTTAATTTTTATTTTGTGCTCTTTTCAATTTACACGTGATCCTTAGACATTTATAGGGCTCAAATCGTCGGCTACGACTAGTTCTATCATCACTCTGATGAAATTTTAATATCCCCAGACCAACGACTTCCAATGTGCGCCCCAGAACCTAAAAATATATACCTAGACCAAGGGAAAATTCTAGGGTAGGTCGATCCAATTGGCTTAACCATAACCAATTGGGACCCTTAAACAACTTTGTATCCTAATCCATAGGACTATACTAAGGTATATTTGGGATTAAATTTTTCTTAATGCCTCAAAATATGACCCTAATCTCTTATATGTTATTTTATCAAAAAAGAAACTACCCAGTTCTTGTGAAATGTAACATGAAGATGGATTTTGAGTAATCCTACCTTAGGGATTGAATGGATAAGTTTCATTCTAGGAATTCATCTCTATGGGTTTGACACTACACTGCCACTTTACTATGACTTTGTAGTTATGTTTAATTTGGGATATAAATTTTTAATATGATCACACATGGAGGATTTAATGTCATATTTAGGGTACATAACACCACACCTTAGGTTGGTTATTTTTCCATTGCTTCAACAAGTCGATCCTCAACTTCCATAAATGTAATTTTATGTATCAATGGGATTATCCAAGGAATAAATAAGTTTATTATGTCTTATTCAAGGATATTTAAATTCCATTTAATGATTCTAACAATAGATCATCTAGACTAACTTCCAATAACTTAAAGGAAAATTTTAATTACACAGGTGAGTGTTTGAGATCATCAAAACATAATGAGAGAGAGAGAGAGGCACACCATATTCACTCCACAACTATAATTGGGTAGAAAAATGACGCCCAAATGTTTTAAGTTTTCACTATTTTCCCCAACATTCAGGTTATCTGAGAACAAATGGGTAACTGATAACTATTCCCCACTCTCCCACCATACAGAACATGATGTGTAGGAATATCTAGGATATAATGTATTAAGGCATAGGGAACACATTTACATGAGTTGTGATGGATCTTAATTTTACCAAACTAGTTTGTGCCAACTATAGTGGCCTATTTTTATAGAATATAAACTTATTCTAATAGTAGTGAATATGGTTTTCTATAAGTGATGTTTCACGATTTATAATGGATTGAGGTATAGTTTATTTTATATATTATGTAATGGATTTTATACTTCTTTTTAATTATGGATATGATGATATGTGGTGAAGATACATGTTCATGTAGTTCTATATGAGATTTAATTACAGTTTTAATGTGGTTTCAGGGATGGTCAGGATGACTTATGGAAGGGACTATGGAATAAGATGCTTGGTGTTGGGGGAGTGGGTGTAAAAAACTAGAGTGGATGTGGATGCATGGTAACTTTCTTATGTATATGATTATAATATAGAATGGATTATATCTATGGATTACCTGGTGAGTGATACTTTGTGAGGGTGGTTTATAGTTGTAACTTTTAAGTTTACATGTTGATTTCATTTTCTTATTCCCCCAGATTTAGGATTATTTATTTGTAACACCCCAACATGAACCATCAATTCTAATATAGAAATCCCTAAGACCTCGTGCATGCCTCCCCATACGTAAGAGGCTACCAACTAGTAGTGAGGGAATGAACACCATCATTAGAGAGACTCTACCTTAGTATTATATCCTTGCACCATTAATATAAATAAAATTAACAACTCTAAGTAAACATGGTGGAAGAAAATAATATCAGATGGCGAACATGTCATACAATAAATAAATCATCTCCCATTGTGGAAATCCAAACCATATTAATAGTGAAAATAGTTAAATACAAAAAACTATGTGAAAATACTCTAGTCTTTTTCCTAGTCCAACCACCAACTATATGCTCCCGGACTCAATTATATACTAGAAGCCCATTTAGCTTTCTCGGATCCCAATACATGATGTTTTCATGTGCATCGAGATTCCCATACAGGGTGTGAGCAATAAAACCTAGTAGGACACTACTAATTCCTATTTTAAAAATGAGAACATGTATAATGAGTGTATTCTATGATAGTGATTAAAGTGAAATCAATAATAAACAACCATATACCAAACACCCATTTCATAACCAATCCACCATATGCCATTACCATACTTCCTTCAGCTCCATACTGAAATGATATTCGCAGGATATAATAAATGATCAATAACTAGCCATAAGGATTACAATCATGTTTATATCATTCTTAAGGAATTGAGTCAGATCAGGCCTCTAGGTTTTCATATCCCAGCTCGATCATGGGTTAAGACTCTAAGTCAGTTTACCCTAGATCTTTCATAAATTAGGTGTCCAAGTCATTGTACCTTGCATCATGGGTTAGGTATCTATGAAATAATACTCCATTTATGCCTTGGTTTAGGTCTCTTGGCCATTTTTACAGTAATTTCATTTCCCTAGGTCATGATTATAGGCTTCCATGCCACTAACATATGATTATATGCATCATCTACATCGTCTTAATTCATGAACACTCCCTCTATAATGGATAACCATATCACGATAGTCCATATATTCCATGTACCAAGAAAAATCCTACAAAATAATGATAACACACATAACATGGTATATAATAAAAGTAAAATAATATAAAATCACCCTGAGAATCATTAGTAATAAACAAGTACATGTGATCATCATCAAACATGGAAACAATATACAAAATCATAATCATGGAATCAAGCGTTATAAATGAGTCTCATGAGCTACACACAAACACACCTACATGTGATAAAAAAAATCATGGTATACATGTAATCCAACAAAATAATCATTCAAAATAAACATGTTTATATAAGATCCATAAATGAGAATTAACTTCCAATAATAAATTTTTTAGTGATGTACTCCAAATGTCATCAAAGGATCAAAGACCGAACCATGTCACAGACCCATAGAGAATGAGATCACACATCAAGGATGCCTAACTTGGGTTCTAGTTTTTCAAGAAAAAGGTTTAGAATGAATTCAAGAGAATATATTAGGTGAAAAATGTTTTTTCTAGAATAACCTACCCCACAGATTCCATCAATAGAACTTGTTCTGAGATATTACATAAGAGAGGCTGTTGATTCATCAGATTTGTTTTCAATTCATGAATAGATTGTGAATCCATCAAATTTTTTTGAATATATCATAATGTATAATTTACAAACATCTATCCAAAAACATTCCATTAATATAAATGAGTTCAAATATGAGTTTCAAGAAGATGAAGATCTCAAGATGATCAATCTAAATATACTTACCTTGAAATGTCCACCATTCATGAGGAATCAAGAACTAGTCAAAGGTATGTTGTTGGTACATTAAATCCACAAGTAATTTACCAAATTATCATCAATGAATTTTTGTTCTACCATCGATCCTCATTCATGAAGTGGTTAAGGGAGGGGATTCACAAGAAATACTCGTAAAGCATTTATAAGTGTTGGTACATCTCATATGATAATGAGTCATTTCCAAAAAGCTAAATCCATCACATCACTATAAATACCTAAATAATTAGTTATTGGATCATCAAATAATCCATATATCAATTATAGATCCAATCTCAAACTCAATAAATAAGAATAATTATCTATATATATAGATAAAATACAATATTCTAGTGTTCCTGGATCGGTCTAAGGTTGATGAATTAAGGATAAATGAATGGGGGAGATCAAATAACAAGAGATAAGGTATTTAATTAGAAATATGATGATTAAGGTTAGAATTGGGTAATTAATAAGGGCCAAAAGTATGTGAGATTAAAATTCATGTGGTATATTTAATTCAACCTAAAATTGGGCACACAAACAGCCAATGGTCGAGGTAGAACCACCTCGATTCTTCTTATACCACATGCTGGCTAGTGTTGTCTACAGTTTCATACAGACCTACAAAAAATCCATTAGAGAGTTGGTAAAGTAAACATGTTAGCCACTAGTAAATTTTTACCACCATAAGACTATTCCTCCCCTCTTAATTCCAACACCTGGACCCTTTATTCATAAAAACCAACCACTAAACACCCATAGTAGAGATATGACATTAATGTAATGAAAAATTTATAAACATTACAACATATTTAACATAAAAATTATGTGAGTGTAAAAATGTGATATTTTTAAATAGGAACATCATGTTTGATAGTGTTTATGAAACAAAACACTGATAATATAAGTGAATATTACAACCATAGACTTTACGATATATTTCTTTTTAAATAAATTCAATCTCTCTGATAGCTTGCGAGGCATGAAACACTAGGTTTAATAAAAATTACAATATTAAAATATTAGTTAATCATGACCATAATAACATAATGATTAATTTGTAAGGTATGAATATTAATTAAAAAATTATGAAAAGTATAGTTATTTATTGATTAGAAATAATAATATGAATCATTTTCAAGAAAAAGATATGTTTTCTGAAAACCAATATTTTTTTTCTCTAAAATACATTTTAGTTATACTTTTCACATATTATTTTTAAAAAAAATTCCACATAGAAAATTTATTTTATAAAATTAACTTCGTCTTTGTAATTATAATATCAAAATTATCTTAGGGTGAATTTTTGTGATTTTTCTAAAATGTTTCATTTTTCAATGAATAGTGAAAAATACTGAATTTTAATTTAAAATTAATTTTCATTTAAGTAATTTAAAAAATTTAATTATATTTTTAATTTTTTTAAATTAAATTTAGATTAACTATATATCTATAAAAAAATTTATGTCATTATAATCATTTTCATATTTAATTTATATATAAAAATAATGTAAATGAATTTCAAATTAAAATTTTCCACTTATGTGAATAGAATTTTTAAAAATTGATAAATTATTTTGAATCATCATAATTTATATTATCTAATAAGTTAAAGTATTTTTTTACCCAAATTTATAGTGAAAATAGTATAAATTATTTACAGTGGTTAAGGTAAAAATGGATTTACTGCTGGTTAAACTAAAACGATAGTGGTTAAAATGACCAAAAAACTTTTCTAAAATATATTTTTTGGATATATTTATATCTTATGATGTATAATGATTTATAATAATCCTTATTTACCCTTTATCAATTTAAAAAATGATGGTATAACTTTTTATTTTCAAGAATTACAAGCGTGCCACTCACCTCACTTATAAAAGGACACTCCCTCTCTACTATTCATCCAGCCTTCAAACCCATTTTTCTCAAAATATCCATTCTCAAATAACATATAAACATCCCTACTACAATAATATAAAATTAGTTTGTGTATAAATTCAACATAGAAAGGCTTTTGGTTCTAATCTAAGGAGAATACCCGAAAAATAGGTAATTTTTTTCAATGAGATATTTTTATTTCTCACCTACGTACTTAAATACTAATTATACAATGATTATATAACAAAATAAGTTTATTCACTTCAATAATATGTTCTAATGTTAAGGTAATGGCCTAAAAATATCGCCACTTCCATTAAATAGATTATGAAATCATCATGCATTTGTACGGAGGACTACTTCCTCATGAACCAATGTTTGTCATTTTTCCATTACCACCTCTCACAATTAAGTTAGGTGATGGATAAAAATTATATATATATATATATATATATTATTTTAATAAAATAATTATACTTATTTATTCAATTTATCTTTTATATATCACTTTACTTTCCATAGGGGATACGATAACATTTCTCATGTTTATGGTGAACTACTGCCTCACAAAGCGATGTGATTCATTTTTCACAAATGAATTACATGGAAGGTAATAATGATAATTTTAATGAATATATGTTATATGATTGAAATAATTATGATATTGATTAAATATTTAACATTATAAAAATATAATATACCCATTTATATATTACAATGAAAAATGATAATGTCATTCGTGTATGTGTGGAGTATTGCGTTCATGAAGCGATGTGAATCTAGTTTTATCACCACACCATATTGATGATATATATATATATATGAGAATATTTAAAGAAATAATATGGTATATATTATGTTATGTTCATTAATAAATGATAAAATATTACCTACCTTATTTCCATAATGATCATTGAAAAACAGAAACATTACTCATGCATACGTACGACCTAGCGTCTCTATGATTGTAACATATTTAATTCTTTATAACTGTATTTCATGATGTGTAATACAAATATAATTGATTTATAAATATTATAATTATTTTTTTATTATTTTTCTTTATATTTGTAATGCCTCGACCCCAGTTACCCAGAGTCGGTGCATTATTACATAACATTGGCATGATCACAAGAAAGAACAAATCTCGAAAGACCGATTGGTTTAGTAGCTTTGGAAACACTAGATATATTCATAAAGTTTTACATTACATCATGAAGTGAAAAACTACAACAACAAAATATTTTCTCCATATTCCACACTCATATCCCCACATAATATCCCTACAGGTCATTCATAATTTACTTCTTCACTTCCTGGGAAAAATAAAACATAGAAAAGGGGTGAGCTCAAATTCCCAGTAAGGATAACGATATTTCGGAAACTTTCATAAATAAGAATAAACATTTAAGGCAATTTATAACTAAAACAAAAGCCTTTTAAACTTGAACTTCAACATAGTATGGAAGAAGTAAAATGAAATAATTCCATTTACTTATTCACATGGATATTCTACTAATCGAATAATCACATGCAATATCAATAACCACTTTCATAAAAATGGAATGCATAATGCCAGACTATCATAACCACATAGCCAAAGCCTCGTGCCAAGAATACAAATAAGATTTTTTCAAGGCCTTATGCCAAGACACTTGTTTGTCTCATGAGACCTACCGATGCATCGAGGAGCTATAGCGGGCTCCACACGTCACATATTAAGTCCAATGCATTCCCATATGAAAATGTTTAAACATAACATAAACATTCGTATTAAAACTAGCATACGAAAGTCAATAGTTTCACCATAAACTATGAATGGTATAAAAATAGCACATCCACAGTCAAACATATCACAAAACCTTAAATACAATATATAAGTTTTGTATCATAATAAATCAACTTCAAATAAGCGTAAAATCTATCAAAGCATGTTGACATAGATGAAATCAAAACTCTTTTTAGAGAAATATCTCTTTCTATTTTGAAATCATTTAAGAGTCATATATTTATAAAATAAAACATTTTCTTTGAAAATATTAATATAATCTTGTAAGGGAAGCTTCGACGATTTTATAACGGTGGAAAATAACCGCACCTTATGTATAAGTTAAAAAAACATTCTTACCTTAATTCTGTCGAAAAGGTTAAAAAGCACCTTGTTTGGAAAACGACAGAAATATTCCTTTATAAAACTCTTATAAAAAGTCAAACAAGGGTATAAATGACTTTAACCCATATTCTTTTAAATAGCAAAAATGTTTTGAAATACATTTTTAAGAAACATGGATGTGGATGATAAAGAGATCCCAGTAGATTATTACGTATAAACAACCTCGGATAATGAAGAGATTGTGAAATAAAACCTTACCTTGTACTTTTACTTGGTTGGGGTAGGTTAAACTCCTGTATAATGGTGAAATAATTGTTAATAAATTATTCAAGAATAATATACATTCATATGATATGATACATGATCTTTTAACATTGCTTTGTTAATAATATCTTAGTATTATTGTCGTTTCGGGTGTTAACTTACTCATTTTATTTTATATGTTTTGTTACATAAGACATGTTTTTCATGGATAGGTTGTATATTATTCATATACATAATGATATCAAGTCCTTAAACATCATTTTTAAATCATAAAATGATAATTATACTTGAATGGATATGATGGAGAATGAATCTCATCGCGTTCGTGGAGACGGTAGTCCGTACGTACGCACAAGCGACAATATCATTATTTTGATATTAAAATAATATATAAATGGATGTTATATCATATATAAAGAATAATTAACATGTTATATTTATTATTTACATGAGTTACACATCATTATTATACCCATCCAAATAATAATATATTGAACAACAATTAAACCACGACGTGGAGACGGTAAGCCGTACGTACGCACGTATGGTGACATGTTATTCAAAGGGTTGATAGAATAATAAATATGGTTGTACCATATTTATAATAACATCACAATATATATATGATACTGGAGTTATTATTTTAGAATGGTAACAACAAAGGAAGAAGAAGTGGAAGAAGAAAGGAACTTGGAAAAGGGTGGTGAAATCATTACCTCTTCTTCGGGTTCTTCCTTTTGATTTGATCAAAAGGGCTCCTTAGGTTGGATTTCTGATCAAACAAAGGCCTCTAGGTTGTATTTAGGGATGTTGGGAGAGTATTTGGGCAGAGTTTGGACGAACCAAAAGGCTTTGAATGTGTGAATAAATGAGGAGGAGTGAACTTTTATAAGAGGGGTGAGGGGCCCCTTTGGAAAAGCTAGAAATATTAATTTATAATAAATTTAAATTCAATTTATAATGGCTAAAAAGTTGATTATTTAAATGTTAAGTTGGGGATAGGTCTAAAAAAACCAACCAATATAATTTAGACAGGTTTGGGTCATTATATTAACCTTATCTTTAGGTATTAACTCTTAGTTAATTTGTTTCACTTTTACAATGTCTCTTTGTATTTTTATATTATATAGTTAATAAACTTACTATATACATCCAAGATACTCTCAAGTGGTCCATTAATGATATAAATATCATGATATAAGTATCTTTGCTGAACCTTAGATTTTTTTGAATTTAATATCAATTAATAATATAATATTTGTTTTAAAAATTCTTTTATGTCAATTTTGACACTATTCAATAGTTGATTTTTGTGAAACTCGTAACAGAATGATTACTTCGAAAAAATTTAATTACATCATTCCTAAAATGTCACAGTGACTTAGAAAATTAGTGTAATTCATAAAAAGTCTCATATTATATTTATTTGTGTATTTATAATATCAATTATTTTAATTGTTCACTATTATGGTAATTACTACATCATCATTGTGTCATAAATTAGTTAAATTATTTAAAGTCTAAAAATTATAAATAAAATATAATTATGTAGAAAATATTTTTATCTTTATAATGAATATTTATAGTCGAAAATCCAACATATATAACCCCATGTACAAATTTTTTTTCTAAAAGATATATGCTTGTGTCATTTTTGTATTCATTTTAACTTAATTAAAATTAAGTGTCCCTATCACCTACAAGTGGCTCCATGAGGTCCCAAAATCGACCCAAAGATGCCTATGGTCGAACATGTATCAACCAATGAGGCTAGTACACGTTTTAGGGTAATTTATTATTATTATAATATTATTTTTTAACCCTTATTTACCGGATTTATCGTTAACCGTGGTAAATAAAATATTTACCGAAGTAATTATTCAAAATATCTAAAAATAAAATTTACCTATTTACACAATTTGAACATCCTAATTCCAAATATGGAATCCATTTTTCCAAATTCAAAACACAGAAGTGGCAGAAATTAATTTAAAATTAATTTCCGTTGTTAAAACAAAAAGTGTGTTTTTAAGAGATAATAACTATCAAAAGATTGACACTTGTTTATGTCCGGTTTGATTGTAAAATTATGTCCAATGACCAAAATTATATTAAATGGTAAAAATATATTCTAAATATACTTTAAAACCACTAAAGTTCATAATTTATCAATATAAATTATTTCGATTAAAAAAGTTGTTTTTAATTAAAATTTAGTAATTTTCACTATTCATCAAAATATTAAAGTTATCCAAAAAGTACCAAAATTTCACCTTAGGATAAATTCGATATTCCTAATCTAAAAATGAAGTCCATTTTGAAATATAAAATATTTATAATTTCAAAAAGTTGGTATTACTATTCATAACGGCTAGTTTGATTGGTTATGGTGTGTTAGAACTCGGTGTTGCGTACAACACACGCTATCACATTATTCAAAGAGAAGCGTACCGTAGAAGCTTGGGGTGTTACAATATTTTTAAATAATAACCTCCTTGACCATATTCAACCTTCCAAATTCATTTATGAAACATAAGACAAATATTGTCGAAACATTTGATGTAAAATTAATTAGACAAGTAATCATATATAACATGGAAATAAGTGAAATAAAAGGAATAATAAACTCTGAAAATTTTATTAATCAAGTAAATGATTAAAATATTTTTATTATTTAGGAATACAACGAACGTACATGACAAGTCTGACTCAAGGTAAGGATTTTTTAATCTCACTTTTACTTCCATGTGACATATTCCATATTCCCCACTTATTCCCTTTGTGTGGTGTATATACTTAGAATTTGTTTTGTTATATAATGAATTAATTTATCTTAATGGTATTTAAAGATACATTTAATGTTATTTCTTTCAGGGGGATTATGATTCATCAATTACCAAAGTGGAAATGGTTTATTTTACAATCTCATCATTATTTGGGATTGTTTATGTTTACATATCCCTTGGGGGAATTGTTTGATATTTCTCTCTTGAAAAAAATAATTTTTTAATACTATTTTATTTATGAACTTTGGAATAAATAGTACAATTTGTACAATCTTTTTTACTTTAAATTATTGAGAAGTTTTTTAGAAAATATGAATTTATTTCTTTCTTTAGTAAGAAATCATTTTCATTAAAATGAACGTTTTATAAAAATGTTTTTGAAAATGAATTTATATTTTTAAAAATGTCTTTAAGCCAATTTTTACAAATTTTTACATTGTTTAATTTTTTTAATGTAGTATTATTCTTGTTTTCAAAACAATTATCTCTTGTATTTTACTAAAAATGTGAATGTAATCTTTATTTTAACATGTTTGAAATGAATATAAATTTCCCCCATCATGACCAATCAATGTTTTACAGAGTATTTTTTACGTTTTCATAAGTTATATTCAAATGAAACTATTTTCAAAGTGTTTTGTGAACTTTTAATTTTGAAATGTGTGTTTTAAAATGAATAATTTTTTTCGTCAATAATAATTTTAAGGATCCTTTCAGAGCATTTTTATTCATCAATGATATCAACCCTTTGTTAAAATTATGATCGAATGGGGATATGTTGTAAATATATCATTCTTATTCTTTATTTGGATATTTTATGATTAGTTTGACTAAGGATATGTAATTTTATTACCATTTACCATATTAATCTGGATAGTTTATGATCATGTTTACTGATTGGTGTAAGTATTAATATTTCAAATGTTAGTTTTTTCAATAAAAATGATTATTTTGGTTATGTTTCAACCCTTTCATATGAGTAATGAGTTAAACTTATTAAGTGATGGTAGGGGAATTCTAAATCCCCTCAATTACTTGATAGGTATCATGAGACAAACTTGATTGGATTCTAGCCGAGTCATATCCATTTATTTAGATGTCTTGGGAGAAGGCCTTGATGGTATTAGATATCTTGGAACATGGCATCGAAAGTATGTTTTTGATTTACAAAATTATGCATTCCATTATAATGAATTATGTTATCGATATTCCATGTGATTATTCAATTAGTTAGAATATCCATGGTTATGTTTCATGATCATGTGATTATTTACGTGCAATTATTTTATTATCATTTATTCCTGAAATATTATGATCAAATTATTGATTAAATGAAATATGTTTATATTATTTACCTTTCTATATGGATTATTATGTATTTATTAAGGTCAAATGCTATATTCATACCCTTACTATGCATATGATATCACCCCATTATTGTGTTTTTCTTTCCCTAGGATACGAGGATGTATTTTTTGATTTATATACAAGGATGAACTATGAGGAATAATTAATTAATTAATGAAAATTATTTGTGTATTTTATTTTTTAAAATATAATGTGAATTTAAATTATGTATCTAGTTTACTAATACTACTAAAAAATTATATCATTTGGGATGTGATTCATTGTATCACATACCAATGTAATAACGTAGTCATTGGCCCTAGGCTGCTGGGGTCGAGGTCTCTATATTTTGTATCAAAGTAATATTAGAAGAAATCTTGGGAACTAGATTTAAAAAAACATAGATTAGGAAACATAAAACTATGATTTAATTTAAGGATAAGTATGGAAAACATCCTAATTTTTTTTATAAGGAAGATATTAAGTAGTTTTCCTAGAAAATAAATCCTTGTATGGATACGAAAAGCGGTCATGGTTATGTTAAAAATGTACCTAGTGGTAATAAATATGAAAAGGGAATACTTTGATTGACTTGATCATCACATAGTTCATGACAAGAAGCCATACTGCACTTCTGGTTTGACACACTCATGATATATTCTTTGGATAATTCAAATTTTCTTTACAAACCATTATGAAGGATTTGAAAATAAATATATTCCCATAAGAACAACTTTTATAATTATGAGATTAACTATGAATAAAATTTTCAATTTATTTTAAGTGTTTCACTTGTTTTGGGATATATATTATTTTTCATAATGATATAAACTATTCTAGTGTATGCCATAATTTAGAAATGGTTCCTAGATGACTGAATGGGAACCACACAAATGCCCATAATGCAAAGAGTTAGAATGACCATTTATTTGATGGTATTATTAAAATAATTCTAAGGGAACTAGTCTCCCAAAAGGACCCCTCATATTAGGGAATATTATCATGTTCCTTCAAGATAGAGAAATAATTATCTATGTATTATGGCTTCTATGGGAAATAATAAAAGAAGAGGATGACAGTGAAATAGATGGATAAATAGAATAAGGGAAAGAAGGATATTTTTAAAATGTTATAATTATATAAATAAACACCCTAGTACTTTCTTAAAGGTAATGGGAGTTTTCTAAAAGTGTTGATAGAAAATCCATTATTCTCATGATTGAAAGGGAAATAAAAAAGTAGTGAATTTTCAATGATTCAACTGTAAGGAGATGAGGAACTATGTAATTGAATTCCCCAAGAATCAAATAAATATAACACAAAAGTAGCTAATGGATCATGGTCAAGATTATGATAACACCACAGATGAATTCGAATGAATAATGTGCTTGTGTTTGAATTCAAGAAGTATGTCATTTGAATTTTTTATCAATGATATTCTAGTTATAAGAATTAGTAAATGTATTAGGATTGTACTATATTACCTTTTTATTAAGGATTTGGAAGCATAATTGGAATTTTATCAATGACAAAGAAAAATTATTTAGTGGAAATTTTAAATTTTTGGAAAACACATGATTGTGGGAAATATAACCCTTAATATATTACATATTTTGGGATAATTATGCTTAGATAAAGAGATGAATCAGGTGGATAAAGTAATTTGGAGAGTACTCACAACCTTTTAAATACTTAATCATTTGTTGAAAAGGTTTTTTAAACTATCTTTGATTAAGTTGGCATCATTTTACGGATCTAAGGAATATATCCAATAATCAGTTTTTTATTTATGTAATAATAAAGTATTCATGTATTAAATAATGTTTTTTGCTAATTCAGGTTATTACCATGTTTCAATATAATAAATGATGAATGAATTCATGTGGTTGGTATGTGATGATTAATAATTAACTCATATTTTTTTGTGGGTATTAATGGTAAGTTCATTTTGGAAATTTAGTGACCTTATTTTTAAAATTTTGGATCTTAATCTTTTTGAAGGGTCATAAGGTTAACCATTTATGAAATGCTTTAAGTTGAACATTAGATAAGGTTTTATAGATTAATTTATTACTTCACCATATGAATATTTAATCACATTGGGTATCCTGTGTTAACCATTTTCTTATAATAATATCTAGTGATAAATTATCATTATTTTATCGATATTACAATCCATTAAAAGTGAATTTAAGTGATTCAGGCATAAAAGAATTCATCTTGGATATAAATTTTTTATTAAAATAAATGATGTGTAAAATGATAAAATAAAAACCAATATATGAAATTGTTATTATGAAATAGTGATATATCAAGTAAGTATATTTTCATATATTATTAGTCTAGATAGTAAATGAATTTTTCATATCTGGAAAAAGTATATTAAAAAAATGATATCCTAGTACCTTCATTTGTGTTGAATATATGGTATTTTAAATCATAACATATTTTTGGTTTTTAGAACCTTAAATTTGAAATGATAATTCAATTTCTAGTGATCAATGTCCTCTATCATTCTCTATAATTATTTATGATTTTCTTATATGTTTATATCTTTACTTTAAACCAATTTTCTCCAACACTAAAAATACTAATGTGTTATTCCAGATGACCTTTGTATTTTTTTCTCTCTCTTTTTAATAGGTTTTTTATTAACTTTTTTTACTATGTTGGTTTTTCAATAATGGTTTTTTAAAATGTTGAACTCTTTATTATCGAGATCAAGATTAAATTGTGAAGATGAAATTTATTTAAGGGGGTTAAAATGCAACACCCTAAGATTTTAAAATAGGAATATCAAGTTTTATAGCATGTATGTAATCCATAAAAAATATTAGAATAGAGTATAAAATCCTGATATTTTATGATATATTTCTTTTTAAATAAATTCAATATCTTTGATAGCTTTCCAAACACGAAACATCGGTTTTAAACAGAAATACTCTATTAAAATATTATTTAATCACAACCATCACAAACTAGCCATTAAGTTTTATGGTATGAATAATAATAAATAAATTATGAAAATTATGGGTTTCTATTTGTTGGAAATAAAAGAATAACCATTTAAAATAAAAAGAAATTTTTTCTGAAAAAGTATATTTTTTCTATAAGATAGTTTAGTTGCACACTGTGCATATAATTTAAAATTATTTTTTACCACTTTTATAAAATTTATTTGATAAAATTTATTTAATTTTTCAAATTATAATATAAATAATACATTAGGTTTAATTTTTAGTATTTTTTTTGAAAATGTTCATTTTTTGATGAATAGTGAAAATACTAAATTTTAATTGAAAAGTGCTTTTTAGTTTAAATAATTCACATGTTTAAATTATATTTTGAATTTGTTTTAAAGTTAAATTAGTTAAATTTCACACACACACACACATATGTATATATATATTTATAAATATAATTTAGTTCATTGGAATCATTTTCATATTAAATTTTGATATAATAAATTTTTAAGCTTTTGGAAAATTTCTCTATGAAAACCCGATTTCTTGTCACTTATGTAAGTTTAATTTTAAATTATAATTTTCCACTTATGTTAATGTAATTTTGAAATATAGATTTCATATTATGAATCAGAATAATTTATATTATCTAATAAGGTCAAATTACTTTTTGACCAAAATGAATAGTCAAAAAAGTATATATTATTTACCAAAACTAACATAGAAATAGATGTATATGGGGATAAACTAAAATGATAAGGGTAAAAATGAACTATGTATTTGTCTAAAATATATTTTATGGAAATATTTAGACCTTATGATGTATAATTCTTGATAATAATCTATTTTGGTCCATTTTATTTGGTGTAAAATATGGTTACACCTTTTTCTTCTAACAAATTACAAGTTTTTCACTCACCTCACTTATAAAAGGACACCCCCAATCCTCTAATCTTTACTCCTTCAAACAAATTTTCTTTGAAAATAACTAATAAAATAACCTTTAAACTTCAATACTCTCATCCTATAATTCTTATTTTATAAATGAATCCAAACTAGGAAGTATATTGGTCTTAACCCCAGGAGGATACCTGAAGAATATGTAATGTTCTTCAACGAGAGTTCTTATTTAATTTATTCTTCCAATTCCTTTAATTCTTATTAAAAAATGTTATATAATAAATTTAGAATATTTAATATACAAAGATTTTATTATGTTAAGTAAATGACCTAAAACAATCCCATATCCATTAAAGGGATTATGGAATCCTCATTCGTGTAAGACAAACTATTAACTCGCAAACCGATCTCATTCATTTTTCTATTACCAACTCTCAAGGTTGGGTGTGATAAAGGATATTAAGTATATATATATAACTGATATTTATAACATAATTATACTTTTTTTTCATTATATAATAAATATTTACTTTTTTACTTTACATTTCATAGGGGATACGATAACGTCGCTCGTCTATACGACGGACTACCGCCTCATGAGGTGATGTGATTCTTTTTTCACTAATCCTTTAAATGGAAGATAATAAGTATAAATTAAATGAATATATGTAGTATAAATGACATGATTATGATATTAATGACATATTTATCACTCTGTAAAGATAATATATCATTTTCTTTCTTACAATGAAAAATGATAATGTCATTCTTGTATGTGTAGACTACCTCCTTCATGAACCGATGTGAATCTCTTTTCAAAACCACAGTAGATGGAATATATAAATATAAGTATATTTTAAAAAAATAATATGGTATATATGATATTATTATCATTATATAATCATAAAATATCACATACCTTCATTCCATAATGATCATTTAAGAATGGAATTGTTACTGATTCGTACCTGCGACCGACCATCTCGATGATTGTAACATAGTTCATTTTTCATAACTATTTTAATGATTAGTTTTAAAATTATAACTGATGTATGAATATGATAATTATTTAATGATAATTATTTTTTATTTTTTTAAATTATTAACATCTTTGATATTATTCAACCTACCAAATTCATTTTTGACACATAAGCCAAATGCCATTGAAACATCTGACATAAACCTAATTGACTATGTAATCATATATGAAACTGTAATAAGTTAAATAAAAGGAAAAAAATTAAAAAGGTTCTTAAGAAAGTAAAGAATTAACACAAGTTTATTATTCAAGAAGATAAATAACATACAGGACAAGTCATACTCAAGGTAAGGGTTTCTCGTCTCACTTTTACTTCCGTGAGACATATGCCATATTCACCACTTATTTCCTTTGTGTGGTGTATACACTGAATCTTTTGTATTTTATAGAATTAATTAATTTAACTTAATATTTTTTAATGTTTTATTTAATGTTATTTATTTTATGGGGATTATTATTAAAAAGTTACCAAAGTGGAAGGGGTTTATTTCACAATCTCATCATTATTCCAGATTTTTTATGTTTACAAATCCCTTGGGGTAATTATAAGATATTTATATCCTGATTTCAATATTTTTTCTTCTAGTTTGGTTATTAATTAAATATTTATTAAATAGTACCATTTTCCCAACCTTTTTAACTTTATAGTATTGTGAAAACATTTTTATGAAAATCTAAATTTATTTCTATCTTTGTTCGGAAATAAATTTTCATTAAAACACATGTTTTTTAAAAATGTTTTGAATAATGTTTTAAACCTTTTAAAAATTATTTAGTAAATAATTTTTTACCATTTTGACCAATTTTAAATTATTTTACTAAAGGAATCTTCATGTCATTTTCAACACAATTCATGTATGGATTTTACCGAAAAATGTGAACAAAATATTAGTTTTAACGCATACAACATGAACGCAATTTTACACCATCATGGGAAATCAATGTTTTAAAGAATATTTTAAAAGTTTTCAAAGGTTATTTTTAAATAAATGTTTTTTTAATTCTTTTAACTTTTTTTAATATTTTATTTTCAAAATGTAGAGGTTATTTTTCTCAAGAATTTTTTTAAGGATCCTTTCATAGTATTTCTATTCATTAATGACATCAAATCTCAGGTGAAATTACTATCCACTTGGGATATTTTGTATATATATATCATCCATATTATTTCAATGGATGGTTTATAATCACTTTAACTAAGGATTTACAATTTTATTTCCATTCACCATATTAATTTTGATGGTTTATGATTATGTTTAATGATTAGGGAATGTATTAACATTTTGTTTTTTAGTTTTTCAATAAAAATATTTATGTTTATTATGTTTCAACCCTTTAACATGAGGAATTCATTAGAAAAAGTATGTTATGGGTGGTTCCTTCTTTATCCCTTTGATTTATTCATAGTCCTCTCAAGACAAACTAGATTGGATTTTGGCTAAGGCCATACCCATTTAAATAGATGTCTTGGAACAAGGCCTCGATGGTATTAGATGTCTTGGAATAATACCTTGATGGTATGTTTTAGATGTAAAACATTATGAATTACATCATTTTTAATTGTGTTATTGATATTCAATGTGATTATTTGATTAGTTAAAATATTATTGGTTAAGTTTCATGCTCATGTGATTATTTATATGGAATTATATGGTAATCATTTATTCCTTCCATATTATGAAAATGTTACTGATTAAATGGATTGTGTTTTCGTTATTTACATTTATATATTGATTATGACTTATTTATTCATATATTCTATTGTACGCTTATCCTTACTGAGCATCTGAGCACACCGCTTTATTATGTTTTATTTTCCTTGGGATAAAAGGATGTATTTTGTGATTGATGTGTAGGGATATACTAATAAGAATAATGGCATACTCAAAGAGAATTATTTATGTGTTTAATATTTTATAATATAATATGAATTTCAGGTATGTATCTAATTTACCAAAAATACTAATCTATTCCATACCTTGGGATGCAATTCCTTGTATTTCATGATAATGTAATAATGTAGACACTGTCTCTGGGCTATTGGGGTCGAAGTTTCTATAGTGAGGATGTTCAGGTTTCAAATATTCATGAGAGGTTTTATAGAGGATTATAAAAAATATACATATATTCTAATCTCAAGTATATATATATATATAAACTATTTTTAGGTCCATAATAGAGAGTGGTTGATTGAGCATGGTGTTATTATTTCATGGAGTTATTTAAGATATATTAGAGTTCATGATCATAGCTGAAGATTTATTTTTTGTATTTTTATTTGTTTATTCTTGTATTTCATTAAATTAATGTATCAGTATGGTTAATATATTATTTATGTGATGGAATTGGTTGGTTGAACTTATCTCCTATCCTTAAAATTTATATATTGAGGGTAATTCCTCACATTTCTTTGCATTCTATACCCTAAGTGCTAGTCTCCAGCCTATATCCTATTGGAGGTGGAATTTGGGGTTTATCCTCATGTTCATTTGTAGTCTAGAAGGTTTACCAATAGTGATCTGGGTGGGGGTTATGAAATAGTTTTATTATAGATTATGGTTGAGAGATAAGGTGATTCTTCAGAATATCAAGAAGTGAGGTTTTTTAGGTTGGTTGGAAAATAGTTTCAATTGGACATATCATGTTATATAAACAAAAGTGATAGACTTATAAACATGGTTTTGGGTCACCTTATGATCTGATTTGTGGAACTAAAGTTTATTAAATGTTCTATGAAATGTGATACTTCCTGTGCAGTAGAGACCTAGATAGGATTATGCATCAAAATTAATGTCACTTTTTTTGAATTCGGTAGAAAATTAGATTTTTTGTGATTCTGAATTAATTAATTAATCTAAAATATTCAATATTATAGGTTTAGGGTGTCCCTAAATGTTTTCTATTTTATAGGATTGGATCTAGGTTTATGTCCCCAATTAGATCATTCATATTATTTTTAATATGATGCACCAATATATAATCATATATTTGAGTTTATCGATAATGATTCTTATAGGAAGAAACTTTGAGAGTTTCAATACCAGATTCTATAGAAGTATACAAGATCCCTTTCGAACCAAGAGACAAAGGCTTGATTGGAGGAGTTGGAGATTTCCTTTAAATTGATTCATGCTTATATGGAGTAATAAATTATAATGACTATTAGTATGCTACGTGAAGATAATCAATAATGGTATTTCTTATTCCTCAAAGATTTTGAGGAGTCAACTATTTTAGGTGAGAATTTTTGTGATTAGTTCCAGAATGATTTTATTTATCCAAATGTGATTGAAGGTTATCAATAGAAGATTATTACTCTTATATATTATAATTATAAAATTATAGAGTAAAATATTTGTTATAATAACCTCTTTCATTATGATTTGTATCATTTTACCAATGAGGATTCTAGAGTGAGGCTTCGTATCCAGATATCCTCCACCATGTTTCCTTATTTATGTTTTATGTGTATCTTGATATGATACCAAAATTAGAGGTTATCAAGTAGATACTAGCTTTTAATGGATCATCACGAGATGGGAGTTATCAAGACTATTGGTAAAGTTGATATATGACCATATTTTTTTAGTTTCCTAGTGAGATGACATCATAGATAGTGAGGAGCTAGTCCATGCTTTCTTCATCTTGTTTCACTAGAGCAAGTAGTTCTCAGGCCCATTTTAGTAGGTTGGGTATGGTTTTATATTATTTTGGATGTTAATCCAATCAAAGGGTCGACTTACTAACCTTCCATATTAGTTATAATAATGTTGGAAAACCTCTTTATGAACAATCGTTGTAGTAGTATACTTTGAGGCAGCTGTAACTGCAAGGTATTATATATTTTAAACAAATGTGATGGGTTAGGCTGGGTAGAAGAACAACCCATGATTCCCCTCATACATAGATATATAAAACAGATCAAGGCTATATATGAGGTTCACATAAGATATAGGGAGGTCATTAATCCATATGAGATATGATGCATGACTTATAGTTTCCAATTCCATGTGATCCAGATGTCATGTGAGGTATTTTCTTCCTATATTATACTTGGGTATATAACATGTTTTATTCAAGAGATACTTACTCCTTCATTTCACCCACACTATTCTATACATTAGGACTTGATGTGGTGGGGATTTAAATTCCCTTGTAATTTTATATTACAGTTAGAGGTTAATCTAGCTTGTATGGTGTGCGTAGATATTGTGAGTTGATGGTATACAAACTTCACTCAAGGGGATATTTTATATGTTAGTGTGTACTACAATATAACCTCATCCTCAATATGAAATAGTTTTATTTGGTATATACTATTATTGAATAATTTAGCATGTGTTATATTACAAGGTTCTAAAAAAATCATGTTGTGATTGTTGGGGAGCGAGACCCTCATATTGTTAAAAGATGTGTTGAGTTATTATCTTATTTTATATCTATCCTAATGTTGATTTCAATGGAGGATCATGAAATTAGGTTTCACAAGTTTGTATAAGAGTACCGTAATGTCATTTTTATTGATATTTTGACACTAGAACCTTGATTTGGGATTGATTTTGGGATATAGTTTCAGGTGAGTGTCACTCCAATATTTATTTCTATGTATAGGATGATGCCTTGTGAGTTGTGGGAGCTAGGGATTTATATTAATAACCTTTTAGGGATATGTTTTATTTAGCCAAGTATATCACATTAGGGTGATCTAGTTCTATTTATGAAGTGGTAAAATGAAATAATATGTTTATGTATCAATTATCAATACATGAACTAGGTGAAAATGAACAATTTTTATCCTTTTCCATGGATTAAAAATCTATTTGATTAGTTATAGGGATTTTTCTAGTTCCAAAAGATAAATTACCATTAGGATATCATCAAATGTTTTTTAAGGATGAAGATTTTTTAGTACTACTTTCATATGAATTTATATGCATTATGAGTTCATTCTAATGTCATTTTATGCGACGAACACACCCGAAATGGTCATGTGACTAATTAATTCTACATTCCATGAGTTTTTGAATCAATTTGTGGAAGTGTTAATTGAGGAGATACATGTTTATTGTTATTTAAATGAGAATTCAAAGTAACTATGATCTAGTTTAGGAGTTCTTTAGTTTCATAAAATATTTGAGAAGTTATTGAATTTTTTTTGTGAGGTCCATATCATGGGACATGTCTTCTCTATGTATAGAGTAGTTATGGATCCTTCGAATATTGAGATAATTATTTTTTAGGTATCCCCTAAGAGTGTTGTTAAGGTGAAGATTTTATTTGGACTAATACAATATTACTAGAGGTATGTTCCAATATTATCTCTGATTTTGACACCTATGATCATTGTTTCCATGAATTATCAGGACTTTTCATTAAAATTTCGCTGCCACACTACTTTTGTTTATTTAAATGAGGAGTTCATCAGTGCTCATATTATTCATTTTCCATAGGAAGGTGCTATGTTTGAGGTTTATTATCACACTCCACATATTTTATTGAGATGTGTTATGATGTAATAGGGAGTCATTATTTTTTTATAGGTCTAAGTACTTACAACCTCATGAGTGTAACTATTCTACCCATGACAATGATCTCGTTACAATTGTGTTCTCTCTAAATTTATGGAGGCACTACCTCATTAGTGGATGTTTTTTGGGATTCACAAATCACAATAGATTGATATATATCTTCTCCCAATCCAATTTTATCCTTCTATGAGGAATATTTATATAATTATTGTATGGTTATGTTTTTTAGATTTCCTATACACTTGGGAAAAGTAGTATTTTGGTCAATGATTTGAGTAGAAATTTGCATGGAAGTGATATGTGTGAGTCAAGTGATTCTTGGAGAGAGATAGAGGATCTCTCCCTGGATCACATTGATATGTGGGTAGTTAATGTGTTTCTAAATATATCTCATCCTCATGGGCAGTAGAGGTTCATTCACGATTATAATCTTTCTCCCAAATTTGTTGGACCATTTGAGGTGTTGGAATGTTTTGGGGATATTATGTATTGATTATACCATATCCAATAAATGATCAAGATTCATGAAATATTTTATGTTTTGTAGATTCATTGGTATCTTCATGTTGATTCCCATGACATTTATTTGAGTGAGGTGGAAGTTAAAGATGATGAAATTTTTGATGAATCAACTATTGAGATTTTGGAAAACTGTGATAAGGTGTTTGATGAGCGTATTATTCATTTGGTTTGTGTCTTATAGTGAAATGGTGGATTGGAGGATTATACTTAGGATCATGAGTCATAGATGAACCCCAATATCAAAAGTTTTTTAATGTTTTATTTATTTGTGATTATATGTATGACCTTTGTTAGTTTAAGAGATGATGAATGAAATTGTTTGTTTATGGACCTTGTTCCTTTGATGTGTTGATTTTTTTTTGTTATAGAGAGATCCCTAAGAGATATCACATGGGGTTGTTGTTTTATTTTCCCTCATCCATTCCTTATCAAGTTTGGATTTAATTTTTGAGGATGAGAATTATTTGATAGGTATCTAATGTATTGTATTGATTATTCCAAATACCGTCCCTTTTTAGGGTGATTGGTCGAATCCAAGAAGAGTAGGGGGAGGTGAAATGTTGTTTTGAGATGAAATTACAGATTTAAGAGGAGTATCGTAGTGTGATATAGTAAGCTACGACATGGTGTGGTTTTTGAGATGGCCACTTATAGAATAGTCACAGTCCTTGTACTGTGGAAAATTAGGGTATGGTTCTTGTCTCAATTTTATAAAGGTCTACTACATAGTGGGGATATGGTTTCACAATGAGGTCATAGGAATAAATTACATAACTCTACCATTTAGGGCACCACCATGGTGCTTGGGTTGCATTACAACAATACTATAGGTTTATAGGGTTTGGGAAATATACAAGGGGATTTAGACTTTTGATTCCATGGGGGGGGGATTCAGACCATTGAAACATGAATATCCCTACTATGTCACAATATTTCTGAAAATACTTGAGGATTTATCATATTAAGGGGTTATGAGTTATAGTCAAATTAAAATCTCAACATATATGAATTTAGTAGTTTACTCATTTTTCTATTGTTTCCATCCTTATAATTCAAACCATTGGAAACCTGAGGATCAACTTCATAGACATTCAAGAAACCTTTTCCATGCTTTATTCCCCAAATTTTAGAGATAGATTCAAGGGGTGATATGAAGTTATTTTTCTTCTTTGATGGTTCCATTATCCCCCGTTATCAATTTCCATCCTATGGAAATTTTGTTCACTTATATTTTCATCAGGTTTATATTGATAACTAATCATAGGTTCATGGTGGGATGATATCCTTAGGAATCATTAGATCCTCATGATATAAGTTATTAGAGATATTTTATTATTATTAGTTTCTTTCTTGAATAATGCCAAAATATTAATGTCAAGGAAGGGGTTTCATAACCTTAATTTTATTATGTGAATGTGTAGGATCAGCATAATTTAATTTATTTGAGTAAATTATAGAATTTACCGTAACAAATATATTCATAAATAAATCTAAATAATATTAAGGGACCTATATTTTACAAGTGATTTATTTTGTTCTTGATAATTACTTTTTATATTTTTTATATAGTGTGAAACTTTATTGCTTGAATGATTATTATCCATAAAATTATTAACAAGCATGAAATTGGATGAAAAATGTGCAGAAGGTTTGATGAATTTAATAATAAATGATTAATCAGTGATTAATTAATGTTCTCATTTCAAAATATCTAAATATGAATGTGATGTTTAAAGAATGTATTTAATTAATTTATTGACATTTTTAGCTACTGTATTTGAGACATTTATTTAATAAAACATTCCCATAATGAATTAGTTAATCCATGATGATAAAGGAAGAAGGTTTTTTTGAATTAAATGTTCGGGGAGGTTTTGAACCTATCCATTTTTGTTATATGGTTGTATTATTGGGTGTTATGGGCGTGGTTTTTGATCGCACTGTGATTCACTGTTTTATTTCACTTTAAAACCACTGTTTTAAACTATTTTTTATTTGAAATTATAAATTTAATATTAAATTGAACTTACCATATGATTTAATTGTTTATCTTTTATCACTGTAAAAGGTAAATTCTACTTGTTTTGGTGATTTTATTACAGGAGGAGGTGATTTGGGGGGGGGGGTGAATGTGAACCAAAAGGAAAATGGGCCTAACTCCAATAAAGCCAAAGGACACATCTACATTGTTCTTCATATTACTTTAATTACATGAGTCAAATTGGGCTGAAATTTGGTATATCGATCCAAAACATTATTTGATACAACTTTTATGAAGTAACACAATCCCAATTCATTAATATGTTGGACCATCCAGACTGATCTTTCCAAGCCATCAAATCTACACTGAGTGATAAGTGGGGTGCTGTGTTTTCTCCATATCATGAGTTTTTAGACTTACAATGAGAAATGTTTTTTACTGGATATATAATGTATTTGGGGAAATATGGTTTTAGTTTTTTCCAAGTGTATATAATTCTATTTATCAACCTAAAACCGAGATATAATTGGTATAACAAAAACTGAGTGCCCAAAACCACTTCCCATTTTGGTTATAAAAAGGAACTATTGGAACCTTATTTGAAAGTTTGAACAGCAGAGGAAATTTATTCCATGTTCATGTTCCATAAGATTCCTTTCATAACTTTTGAGGTTTTGGAGCTCCTTATCCTCATAGGGAGACATGAAATATAGAAGGAGATCCACCCGAGCTTCCTCCTCCTCTAAATGTCAGGCTAAACTGTGGGCATTCATTGTGATGAAGATACACACATGTAAAGGGAGTTTCATTTAATAAATTGGATATTTATTTGAATTAATTTGGGTGGTAAACATCTAATTCCATGTATTATACATGATTTCATATTTTAATTCTTGTTCTGATGCATGTGAATGTTATTCCCTTAATTTCTAACCGATCGACGTGTTGTTTTGAGTGTGTGACTTGTGTTGTTCCAATTGAACAACACCAAAAATCTTTTCTTACCCACCATATTTATATTTAAATATGATTTGGAACCACTTATTCTATCCATAATTTATGTACCTTGGAAATACGATTGTTATGTGAAGGTTTGGTTCTTTAAGCATTGAAATAAAAGCTTAGGAATTAATCAAGATTCCCATTAATTTCAACCAAATAATTACATCAAAACTGAATGAATATATAAGAAAAATGATCATGATATTGGTGTAGTGAAAAAAAACTCATTCTCTCATAATTCTTAAAACACCACCATTATTTATCAACTATTAAACTTTTTAAATTAAGTTATTTTCTTAAACCTATTTTCTAAACCACCACCTTTTAGTATTTTTTATTAAAAACTTATAATATAAACCTATAAAAACTCCTTGAGATATGACATAGGGTCTTCCCTACACTATAAATAAACTTTTAAAAATAGAATAAATTTTATGTGTCATGATAATGCGTTCAAATTTTGGTGCTTTCGTCGAGGAGCGCATTTCTTTAGTGAATGTTTTTTATAAAAATATTGTCTATTTTTGCAATTATTTTGTGGATTATTTCCTTCTTGATTTTTTTATGTGTAACATCTTCCACAATTTTAGGTTCTATGCATTATTCATTCTTTTTCAAGAGATTTACCGGCTTTTGAACTCGAACCAGATATGATCCTATGTTAGAGACACCATAACACACTAGACAACCCTTTGAAGGAGGACACATAAATTTTTGAACCCCTTATTGATACATCTTCTTCTTCTGGGAGAAACATAAAAAATTAATTAAACATGAATAATATGGATAAAATCCATCGAACATTAAATGAACTCACGACACCTTATGTTGACATCCAGGCCTCCTCTACTCAGTTACAAGGTGAGGCACCAAATTTTGAACTTAAATATGGTTTAATTCATTTATTATCAATATTATATATAATTGTGGGATAATATACACATAATAACTTAAAATATTTTTATACCTTATGTTCTACATTAAAACCTTCTAATTTAGATGAAGAAAAAGTAAATCTTAGAGCATTAAAATTTTCATTAGAATACACCACCAAAGATTGGTTCTATTATGTTAATTAACCAATTAGAGGTTGGGTGGATATAAATTTTTTTGGAAAAATATATTCTAGCCTCTCCAACCAAAATGATAGGGAATGAAATTTTTGGGATAAAAAATCACAAGGAGAAACCATTAATGAATATTGGGAGAGATTGAAGAGGTTATGTTCAAGCTGTCCAGACCACCAAATAAGTGATCTTATTTTAATTCATTAATTTTATGAAGGTTTAATTCCAATTGATAGAAATATGATTGATTCTATTTCAACTGGTTCACTAGTTTATAAAACCCCAATTGCTGTAAGGACCTTGATTGAGAACATGGTACAAAACACTCAATAATTGAGTTCAAGGTATAGTGTACTGATTTGAGGTGGCCATGAGGTGAAATAAACCAAATTTGAGAATAAGTTGGACATGAAGTTCAAAGAGGTATGTACCCTTCTCCGATAGGATTATCTTTCCCTAGGTAAATCCCAATCTCCTCTGCCAATCCATTGTGGTATATGGTCTTCTAACACCCACTAATCTGACCAATGCCCCCAACTAAGATAAACTTATGAGTGTTGTAATGAAATCATTCCAAGACACCCACATTACCAACCCTTTATAAAATAACCTTACTATCCATCCAACCATGGGTGGAAATAAAAACAATCCTATAGGAATGGGGGTATTCTAACCAACCCCAAAAAACATGGAACCAAAAAAGGCAGAGTAGTCAACCACCACCACCTAGAAATCATCAACCACAACAAAGGCCTTTCCGAAAACCCCCCTCCCAAACTCAAGCCTATCCTAGAAGACATGATGAAAAAAATTCTACAAAAAATCTTCAATTTCAACAAACTAACAAAGATTCCACACAAGACCTAAAAACCCATTTAGCCTAAATAGCTAACTATGTGGGGGAAATCAAAAGTCATGGGTCAGGTAAACTACCCTATCAACCACTTTTCAACCCTAAGGATAAATAAAATGTCAGTTACATCACCCTTAATAGAGGAAATAAACATAAAATCCCAATGGTCTATCCTTTAGAGTCATCCCCTCCAAAGGAAAACACCATCCGAACCATTGGAATTAGTCCAAATGTTGAAAAACCTTTTCCTGAGAGAATCCCTTCCAAGGGAAAGAGTGTGTTCATTGATGAGTCACCTAGCCCAAACATTCCCATTAAATTTATACAAAGGGATACCCAACCAATAAAATAAAAAATAACTAAACTTAGTAATGAATTATTGGAAACATTAAAAAAAGTAGGTTAACATCCCCTTAATCGATTCCGTGAAGAAAATTCCAAGATACACCATGTTTCTAAAGGAGATGTGTACACACCGAAGGAGAATTCAAGGTTATGAGAAGTTGATATTTTCTAGGAACATATCAACATTGATAGAGCCATCACTTCCCACCAAATTCAATGATCTGGGAATATTCTCAACTACGTCCACCATAGGGGAGTATTCTTTCCCCAATGTTATGCCTTATTTGGATGTTTCTATAAAGGCGACGCCTCGGTCTATTTACTCTTCATTTCAGGTTAGGGAACTAAATACCAAATGATTTTTTTTTCAATTATATAATCAATGTACATAAAACCATTCTAGTGTGTAGAGAATGTTCTTGTGAGGGTGAAAATTTAATTTTTTCAAGGTGATTTTCATGTGCTTAAAATGGAATATGATAGGATGGATGGACATTACTGGATTATATTAGAGAGAAATATTATTAAAACAACAAAAATTATAATTAATGTCCATAATGGTACAATATATATGGAGTTTGGTGGTAAAAATTTCTAATTTAACATCATTGGTGCCATGAATCACCTCTCAAATGAACATTCCTCTCTCCATTAACTCAATAGATGTACTCCATCAACATGAGAAATATTATTTTCATTCCCCTGATACCCATTTATAGTTTTCAACCTTTAATGAAATGTTAGGTAATTAATCATGAATAGAATGTTGTATCAGTCAAGAAAAATTTCATGAATGTTTTTTAATTGAAGATTTCTTGAACACTGAGGATCCCATGACCATCGATGATACTGCTAAGATTTTAAAATCCCATTCCACAAATGAGGATGATACCATTGATCATTTTGATGAGATTAGTGACCTATCACATTCACCCAAACTCCAATCAATCCAAATTTCACCTAAATTGGAACTAAAACAACTTCCTCAAGATTTAAAATATTCCCATCTTAATAATGGAAACAAGCTACCTATCATCATTTCTAGTTCACTCCCTGAAGGGCATGAATTGTGAATGATTGAACTTTTGAGGGAATATAAACAATATTTGGGATGGTCACTTGTTGATATTCCTAGAATTATCCCATCAATTTGTACACATCATATATTGTTAAATGATGTGGCTAAACCAGTGAGGAATGCACAATGATGAGTGAACCCAATCTTCCTAGATGTTGTCAAATAAGATGAAACAAACTTATTGGTTTTTGGAACAATTTACCCCATCTCTGGAATCCAATGGGTTAGTCCAGTCCAAGTAGTTCCTAAAAAACTGGTCTTATAGAAATTGAAAATGAAAATAATGAATTGGTTCCAACTTGTGTGAAGAATAGTTGGTGTGTCTCTATAGACTAGCACCGACTACACCTAAATAGTAGGAAGGACCATTTCCCATTTCCAGTCAATGAAAAGAGGCTGGAGAGGCCATTAGAGAAGTCCCATTATTATTATTTTTTATGGATATTATAGATATTTTCAGATCTATATTTCCCCCAAGGATCATGCAAAAGAAACCCTTTACATTCTTCTTTGGCACATTTTCATATAGGAGGATGTCAATTGGTCTATGCAATGCTCTAGGTACTTTCTAGAGATGCATGACTAGTATTTTTTTGGATTACATAGAGAATTTCATGGAAGTGTTCATGGATGATTCCACTATTTATGTCTCCTCTTTTGACAAAAGTTTGATTAGTATTTGTTCAGTCTTACATCACTATATTGAAAAAAATGTCATATTAAATTATGAGGAATGCAATTTCATTGTATGAAAAGGTATAATATTTAGACATGTCATTTTTGGGGATGGTATCCAAGTTGATAAATCAGAAGTGGATGTCTTTTCTTCCCTACCAATCCCCAAAAATATATGGTATGTGTAGTCTTTCCTAGTTCATGTTGGATTTTACCAACATTTCATTCATGACATCAGTAATAATACACTCCCCTCCCCTAATTTCTCCAAAAATAAAAAGAATTTTTTTGATAAATAATGTTAGTACGATTTTAATAAACTGAGAAAGAGACTCACATAATCCCCGATAATCCAACCAACTTGGTGGGATTTACCATTTGAGATCTTGTGTGATGCCTCCAATTATGAAGTCAGGATAGTCTTATAAAAAATGGTCAATCGATATCCACATTTCATTACTTAGGCCTCACATACACTAGAACCTCCCAAAAAAACTATAGAAAAATAGAAAAGGAATTTCTTTCCATTGTGTTTTTGATGGATAAATTCAGGTCATATTTTTTAGGGTTCAAAGTCATTATGTTCTCAGACAATGCAGCCCTTCCGTATCTCCATAATAAACATGAACCCAAACAACGTCTCATTCACTAGATGCTCCTCTAAGTAATAAATTTTGAAATTAGGGATAAAAACGAGCAAAGAATGTGGTGGCTGACAATATTAGTAGGATCCACCCATCCACATACATTGAATCATCCCCCTGTATTCCCATAAATGAAATGTTTCCAGACAAGCAATTGTATAGATTGGAAGATGATATTCCTCGGTATGAAGAAATATTAAATTATTTGGTAGCATCTTTCATTCCTATAGATTTCAAAAAAACCAAGATGACCGTCTAAAACATGAGTCCCATTTGTATATTTGGAATGAAACCTACATTTATAGAACATGTAGTGATAAAGTACCTAGGTATTATGTTATGGATATAAATTTTCAGTATGTCCTTAGGTTCTGCCTCACTCTTTTATGTGGTGACCACTTTTGTCCCCAATGGATTACTTGAAAGGTCCTTGATTTTGGTCTCTTTTGGCCAACATTATTTCGAGATGCCCATGATTTCTGTAAATATTGTCCTCACTATCACATAATGGGGAATGTATCTAAAAGAAATAAAATTCCACAACAACCCTAGCTATTCTAAGACATTTTCAATGTTTGGGGTATTGACATTATGGGACCATTCCTTAATTCCTTTGGGAACTTTTACATTCATTTAGTAGTGGATTATGTGTCAAGATAGTTTGAAACACATGCCATAAGGATTGATGATTGCATGAATGTTTTGTAATTCTTAAGAACCTATTTTTTTTTGTATTTTTGGATCACCTAGGCTCGTCATTAGTGACCAGGGATCTCATTTATACAACCGAAAAATGAAATATCTTTTGTGTCAGTATGGGGTCGGGTATTGAGTGTCTACAACTTATCACCCATATACTAATGGTCATGAAGATGTGTTAGATAGGGAGGTAAAACAAATTCTTGAATAAATAGTTCAACCCAATATAAAAAATTGGCGTCACAGACTCGATGATTCATTATGGTATTACCGCATGGTTTTCAAAACTCTCATTGGAATGTCACCCTATCAACTTGTTTTTTGGAAGGAGTTTTCCCCTCCCTATTGAGATCAAGAACTGGTTCTACTGGGCCATTAAATAATAAAATTATAATATTTCTGATGAATGTTGTCAAAGGAAGTTGCAGATTCAGGATTTGGAGGAAATTGGAATAGATTCATATTAGAACTCCCAAAATTATAAGGAGCGAAGCATTTCTACCCACAACCTCATCATACTTCATCTCTATTTGCACATTGGTCATAAGATCATCCTTTTCAATGAAAGGCTGAAGTTGTATCCAGTTAAGCATTGTTCCCATTGGTTTGGCCCATACATAGTTTCTCATTTCTATCCATTTGGTTTTGTTCATATTCAAAATGATTAAAACAAACATACCATTACTGTCAATGGGCAGTGACTGAAGCATTTTCATGAAGCCATTCAAATTCCCAAATGTAAAAACTCTATTTAAGAAGCTTCATACCAATATTACTCTCAAGGTTTTATCCTTCCATCCCACATTAAATTTTATTTTAGTTTGGACACTATATTCTATAGGTGTGGGGGATGGGTATATTCCTTAGTTAGTTAGGAATTTTCATTTTATTTCTTCTTTCTTATATTTTTAGCTTGTTGAATAGTATTAAAACATTACCCCTTTTTTCCCTTTTATTTTTTTCCATAATGTTTATTTTTTATTCCTAATTTATCATGGATAATTATTCCAGCATAATCATGGAATTTACTGAAAATTCATGAGGAATTTCCCTATTTAATGTTGTTTTAACATTTAGTTTTTTTGATGAAATGTTCATTTTTTTCATAATTTAATAATGTGGTGGCACTTTAACTTGAAATTTGGTTGTGTGTTGATGATATAAATGGTTGTATCATTTTTTAATCCTTTGAGAAGAATGGTACCATATGTGGGAGTAGATTATGGAAAAAATATGTCCCTTAATTTATCCACACATCTTGGCACCGAACCATGAAGTGTGAAAATTTATTACTTAATAGAAGGAAAATATAAGTTAGGTTAATTTATATATTATTTCCAAAGTTATTTTTCCATATGGTCATTTCTTATCTGATCTATTTCATTACTATACTAGATTGACTTATGCATGTGTACCTGTTATCCAACTATTGTACGCCCTCAAAAGAAAAAAAATAGAAACAAATAAACATTGAGGGGAGTGATGAAATGTACAGAATATGGGGATATCATGGTTAGGAGATTATTATTTGACTTATATTCTTGCTTATGTGACTGGGTCTTGAAATTACATTGCAAAGGATATAGGGAAGGTTGGGTGGAAAGAATCATGTAAGAAATTTTTTTTAAAAATAAATTATATTTACTCAATAGAAAGTGGAATGAATAGAATAAAATGATTGTCACACACACAAACATGTGGAGACTTAGTGGCATGTTTAAAATTTTAATTATTTTGTTTTATTTTTATCATGCATCTCTTGGAATTTCATTCTAATACAATTTTTGAGACATATTTTTCTATGATCCCTGAGAAAAACTCCTCAGAGTGATTTTCTACTTTGATCACATTTATATCAGGAATTAAATTTTCATTTAATGTTTGTAAAGACCAGTAATTTTCATAGAAATTTTTTTCTTAATTTCTTTGGGAATTTACAAGTATGCAGTTTCTGACGGCACCTGATTCCGAGGCCCAGTGTGCCCGGAATCAATTTATGAAGTTTAGCTCGGGTACGTTCTGTGAACGAATGAGTGTGTTTTTCTAACTTATGAACTGGTGCTCGGAATCGAAATCCGAGGGCACCGATGAAACCACAGTGCCAATAATTTATTAATAAGACCTTTATTGGAGTTGCATTTTCTCAGGAGGAGTTGTTTATAATTGGATTAAGTGTAAAGTGAAATAAAGTTGTGTCACAATTTTACTTATCTTTTCTAGGTGGTTTATTCCTAGGTATGGGAGTTGGGGTGGGACCCACTAAAATCATAACTCCTCTTGATAGGATATTAGTGAGGCGGGGCCCACACGAGCCCCCACCTTTTCAAATTCCCTAACTCCTCTAAGCCCCCCTCTTAAATTATGTGACTCTCCCTCACTTTAATAATGCCAACATAACATCCCATTCATTTTGAAAACTCAAGATTAATTAAGTGAATTCAACTTTTGAAATTTTCAAATGTTGGCATAAGTAAATAAAATAAGGAAAAAGACTTATTTTATTTCGGTTGTTTCGTTGTGTGGAGACTTTGGGAAGAAAACTCAAAGTCTTGAAGAACTCCATCGCCTTCGTTGAAGAATGTCAAGACTTCGATGAAGAACGTCGTCACCACAAGGAGAGATCGACGTGCCATTATTTTCCCTTTCTATAGCCGGTGTGAAATATCATCCCCTCCTTGGACGCACTCCAATGCCATCATTGAAACCACCCCCGGGATGCTAGCTTCTGCGAAATTGTTCGAGGTTGGGGTTAAGTTCAAATTTAATAAATTAAATTTGGGATTTGTCCATCATCGAGCATGTCGTGTTTTTGGCCGCATGTTATCAATATAATGGAGGAGGTCGGACCGCACAAACATGGCCGACCCTGCTCCCCTTTTTGTTGTTGGTTTTATTTGTGTCTAGAAATGGAGGCGATGCGGTGTCGATGCACCGCGCGGGGATGAGAGAACTGCGGCCGAAGTGGGCCGTGACGGAGATGTGCGATGCCGTCATGCCGTGCCGGTGAATCCAAAGGAACCATGGCCAGAGCGGGCCATGGCGGTGGTGCGCGACGCCGTCGCGCCACACCGGAGTATGAAGATGTCGCGGCTGGGGCGGGCCGTGGCGGAGGGGCGCGACGCCGTCGTGCCGTGACGGTCGGACAGGGGCCGCAGCGGTTGTAGAGGAGGCGGCCAGACTCGGCCGGCCACCGACGCACTATGAGGCAGCACCGGTAGGTCCCGCAGAAGCCACATTAGCCGTCCAATATGGCCGGCCATTTCCGAGAAGTCCGAGGGTTCAAAACCCCCGGCCAGCACACCTAGGGCGGACCACACAGGGGTCCGCCGTTTCAGAAATCAAGGGGGAGATGCCCCCCCTTCGTATCTAGATCAGCCACGAGCCCAGCCACGGCCTACGCTGGGCCGGACCGCCCGCGCTGGGCTGGACCGCCCGCGCTGGGTCGGGCCGCCCGCGCTGGGCCGGGCCGCCCGCGCTGGGCCGGGCCGCCCGCGCAGGGCCGGGCCGCCCGCGCTGGGCCGGGCCGCCGCGCTGGACCGAGCCGCGCCAGCTGGGCCGGGCTGCGCCCTAACGGGCCGGACCCGAACCCGGGTCTGTTCGACCCGGTTCGGGCTGACCCAGTGGGTAATGGGCTGAGTCGGACCGGGCCCAAACCACCTATTTTCGGACAGTTCCGTTCAAACGCCCATAACATGGGCTACGGACATCTGATTGATGCACTGTCAGTTGCGTAGAGATACTTAGATCGAGATGGTCATTTTGGTATATTACAATAAAGGTTTCAGAGAACCTTGAGTATGGCCGGGTTGGTTCGAACATGAAACCAACCGGGCCCTCGGAGCGGAAACACTTATAACTCGATCTCCAGACATCCGATTGACATGCCGTCGACTTTGTTGGTTTTCTATTAGTGAGATGGTTCACTTGGCTTACTACTCTTGAGGTTTGGACGTAGCTGGAGTATGGTCGTGTTGGTTTTATCTTAAAAACCAATCGGGCCCCTGGGATGAAAATGCCAATAACTCTCAGACCGGGTGTCCGATTGACGTGCCGTCTGTCGCGTTGAGTTCCCTTTGACGAGATGGAATTTTGTGATACATCAACTCTGGACTTAGTTACAGGTGATGTATCGACCCCCTTGTCTTGTGGAGAAGAACCTCTTGGAATCGAGCATGCTGTGTGCAGAAACCCTAGAGCGGGCTGCGACGAAGATGACGACTTCCGTACAAGGACCCTCAGTGGGTTCGACGAGTACGACTACCGTAATAGGATCCTTAGTGGGTTCGACGAGGATGAATACCATACTAGGATCCTTAGTGGGTTTTATGAGGAAGATTACCATACTAGGATCCTCTGTGGGTTTGACGACGATGTCTACCGTACTGGGATCCTCCGTGGGTTCGACGACGACGTCTAACGTTCTGGGATTCTCCATGGGTTCGACAACAATGACTTCTGTACTAGGATCGTCTATGGGTTCAGTAGCATTGTCAACTGTACTTGGATCCTTAGTGGGTTTGGCAGTGATGACTACTATACTAGGATCCTCCGTGGGTTCGGAAATGACGACTTCTGTACTCGGATCCTACGTGGGATCGGAAGAGGAGATGATTCAGAGGCTACATCTAATCATCTCCACCTCTCTTTAGAAGTAGTATACCTATGTGAGCTGAGTCTTTACTTTGAATCATTATCTTTGATATGATTGAATTGATATCCTGTGTGGATTGGGTTGTGCTTTCCTGTGTGGATTTGGGTTGTACTTTCCTATGTGGAATGGGATGAACTTGGGCTCTTGAGTTGGAGTAGAACTAGAATTGATGACTTAGGTATATGTATTGGCATATACCTAAGTAGAGTTGGTTGATACTTCGTGATTGTGTCTTTCCTTTGTGGTTTATCATTCGTGGATTCTGGGAGACCTTCGGGAGTCTCGGGGTCCCTATTGAGTATCGTATACTCACCCCTTCATGGGCTATGCCCGCACTACGCTATGTTGGTTTCAGATGATGGGAAACGCTAATCTGGGTTGAGGCTTGTGGAGCGGGACGGTACCCAGAGGTGGACGATCAGGCGGGACGTACATGGAGTAGACGACCGGACTTGAGGAGCCGACGAGACTATCTGTACCCACCCTTCAGGTGGGAGTTCCGGAGGACGTCTTGGTGGTTGTTGCTCTACTTTTAAACTGTTGTACTTTCTTTTCTCAGTTGTACTGTACTTTCAACTGGGTTTGTATACTGGCCGATTTACTTTCCAGCACTTACTTTTGTACTCAGTTTACTTAGTGTTTACTTTATCTTGTGTACTCTGTGGTGTTTGTTTTCTTATATAAAGTAAATGCCTTCCCTTTTATCAGGATTTACGCCTTTGGTGCTAGTCTCCATCCCCTGGCCTATGGGAGGCGGGCTTGGGGTAGTCACGACATGGGCCCCTAGGACGGTTTGTGACAAATTGTTATCAGAGGAGTCGGTTCTACCGCAGAACCCATGACTCTGATAATTTCTTCTATGTGAAGCAACAATGTTAAGGGTATTGAGTGTGGTTATCAGACTAGGGAGTCCAGTGTTGGTGCGGTGGCTGACGTATCCATACAACAAGACCCTGACTTCTGATTTCTGACTTAGTGCACGAAAACATTGATTTCATGTGTGTTTCAATGTTTTCTTTGTGATTACTTTGTGTCAGCTCACCAGGTATACTGTATTAACCGTGGCACACCTGTTTCTTTTTAGGATGGCCCCACTATGGTAGCCAGCTAGGGTTCCCAGTTACGTGCGAGATGGAAGCCCACTGAGCGACGAGGCCTCGGTGCAGGGCCCTATTATAGCAGAGGCACTGGAGGTACCTCTACCCACTGAGCCGCCAATGCCACCAGCCCCAGCTGCTAATAGTGCATGTCGCCTTAGTTCACTACAAGATTTTCAGCATCAGAGACCGCCTAGGTTCCATAGGGAGACGGACCCTTAGGTAGCCGATGGTTGGATAGAGGCTGTAGTTCGAGTCTTCAGATTGGTAGGGACACTAGTAGATCTTATGGTGATACTTATAGCGAGTCTCCTGCACGTGGCAGCAGGTAGATGGTGGAGCCTGATGCTCCAGGTGCATGACGAGGCATCTCTTCTTTGGACGGACTTCGATATCCTCTTCTGCTCGGAGTTCGTTCCATCCACCCTCCGTGTGGTGTGCATTCAGGAGCTACTATAGCTTTGGAAGGGCAGCATGACAATAGCCCAGTACTCGGTGAGATTTACTGACCTCTCGCGCTACTCCACAAATATGGTACGGGACCCATTCTTTAGGGCCCAGACCTTCAAGAAGGGACTGAGGCATGAGATCAGGGCTTCGATGATCTCCCTCAACATCCCGACGCAGGCGGGGGTGCTTGAGAGAGCCCTTCTAATGGAGAGTTTTCTCGCAGAGTAGTCACCAACGGCGAGGCCCTCCGTAGGGCGAACCACAACGGAGTTTTATGCAGCCGGCAGTAGGAATATGATGTAGAGGACCAAGTGGGCCAGACCATCAGATGATCAATCTCTGGAAACAGGTTCGGTTGTGCAGGGAACACGAAACAGAGCCAGCCACCCGAGGAGCAGACAATGCTATGCATGCAGAGGGCAGGGTCACATGGCTCGAGACTACCCGACCCGCCTTGAAGAGGAGTAGCAGGCAGTAGAGGGACCTCCCAGGTAGAGGTTTGACCGTGGTGGTCCATAGGGAGAAGGCGGATGAGGTAGAGGAGCTGGCCGAGCAGCGGGTGGTGGGCGACGCTTTGAGGCCCTACCACCACCACTACTAGGAAGACCACCCCGGCTGCAGGGAACGGGTGGACATGGGAGAGCTCAGATTCAGGAAGCTGAGGCCTGAGACCATGGAGCTTCGGGAGGAGATGGAAAGGAGATGGACTAGCTCCAAACATGGATACTTTGTTCATGTTTCTTCTAGCTTTGTTAATGTCGTTGTTTGTGGAAACTTTATGTCTTGTACTTGAGCTACAGTAATAAAAGACACTTGTTCTTTGTAACGTTTACCTTCCTGTCCACTTGTATGGTTGATACTAAGAGGTTCCGGATAAAACCATTGACTTGAACCTCACTTTCGAGATTTATAATAGAGGAGAACTAGTGACCACACACTGCTGCCGATAGTGTGATTCGACCATTGGAGGCGAGAGTAACAGTTGGATCTCTTGGTAGTAGAGTTGAGGCCTTACGACATCGTCCAAGGCATGAAATAGTACCATTCATGTCAGGATTGACTGTATTAGGTAAAGGACGTGGTTCATCCAGGGGATGAGACCAGATTTCTCTTGTCGGCAGAGGAGGAATCTCAACAGCTCTTGTAGATCATAAACAATGAAGTGTGGAGTTGAGTTCTTACAAATGGCTAGTCTCACCCATTTTTCGTCGAGAGAACGGTTTACGGTTCTCACCAACTCAAAAGTCTTAGGTGTATCTTCTCTCTGAAGGAAATTAACTAGAGATAGAAACGACGGCTTGAGTTCCTCCAAGACTATGACATCGAAACAGTTTATACTCCTATGAAGGGGAATGTTATAGCGGATGCTCTTACTAGGAGATCAGGCATTCAACTGTTAGGAGTGGCAAGACAATAGCTGGCTGTGTTTTCAGATATCCTTTGTGGATAGTGTTGGAGTGAGTACGTGTAGAACCAGAGATGGTTCAGGCTACGACGGAGAAAGTCCAGGACATCCAGGAGCGGATGAGGACAGCTCAGAGCTGACATAAGTCTTATGCTGATAGGAGGTGGAGACCACTAGAGTTCGATGATGGAAACCATGTTTTCTTACGAGTCTCACCTCGGTGTGGATTACAGATATTTGTCCAGGGTGGCATGTTATCTCTGCGCTTCATCGAACCGTTCCAATTTCTCAGTGGGATAGGCAAGGTGGCTTATCGCATGGCTCTTCCACCTTAGTTGCACCGGGTGCACGATGTCTTCCATGTATCTCAGCTGAGGAGATACGTGCACGACCCGATGCATATCATTGATCACGGGGAGCTTGATATCGATGATGGGGCGACTTTTGCAGAGATCCCAGTGGAGATCGAGGATCGACAGGAGCGGGTCCTATGTGGGTGGTCGATTCCTCTAGTTCACATCAGGTGGTAGCATGGGAACCTCCATGAGAGTACTTGGGAGTGGGAGGCTCATATGCATACACAATACCCTCATTTGTTCCCCAAGTTTGTGATGTATCTTTAAGGGGACGTAAATCCCTGATGTGGGAGTAATGTAAAGACCTATAAATTTGAAGGAAATTTTTTTCTTAATTTCTTTGGGATTTTATGAGTATGCAGTTTTTGATGGCACCTGATTCCGAGGCCCAGTGTGCCCGGAATCAATTTCCGAAGTTTAGCTTAGGTACGTTCAGTGAACAAATGAGCGGGTTTTTCTAACTTTTGAACCAGTGCTCGGAATCAAAATCCAAGGGCACCGATGAAACCGCAACGCCGGTAATTTCTTAAGAAGACCTTTATTGGAGTTGCATTTTCTCGGGATGAGTTTTTTATAAATGGATTAAGTGTAAAGTGAAATAAAGTTGTGTCACAATTTTATTTCTCTTTTCTAGGTGGTTTATTCATAGGTATGGGAGTTGGGTTGGGACCCACTAAAATCCTAACTCATCTATATAGGTTATTAGTGAGGTGGGGACCACACAAGCCCCCACCTTTTCAAATTACCTAACTCCTCTAAACCCCCCTCTTAAATTATGTGACTCTACCTCACTTTAATAATGCCAACATAACACCCCATTCATTTTGAAAAATCAAGATTAATTAAGTGAATTCAAATTTTGAAATTTTGAAATGTTGGCATAAGTAAATAAAATAAGGCAAAAACCATATTTTATTTTGGTTGTTTCATTGTGTGGAGACTTTGGAAAGAAAACTCAAAGTCTTGAAGAACTCCATCGCCTTCGTTGAAGAATGTCAAGACTTCAATGAAGAACGCCATCACCGCAAGGAGAGATCGACGTGCCGTTCTTTTCCCTCTCCGCAGCTGGTGTGAAACATCGTCCCCTCCTTGGACGCACGCCAACGCAGTCATCGAAACCACCCATGTGACGGTAGCTTCCGCGAATTTATTCGAGGTAGGGGTTAAGTTCAAATTTAATCAATTAAATTTTCGCTTTGTCTATCATCGAGCATGTCGTATTTTTGGCCGCTTGTTATCAATATAACGGAGGAGGTCGGACCACAAAAACACGGCCGAACCTCCTCCCCTTTTTGTTGTTGGTTTTCTTTGTGGCTGGAAATGGAGGCGACACAGTGCCGATGCACTGCACGGGGATGAGAGAACCATGGCCAGAGCGGGCCACGGCCAGAGCGGGCCGCGGTGGTGGTGCACGGCGCCGTCGCGCCATGCTGGAGTTCCAAGAGGCCGTGACCGAGGTGGGCCATGGTGGAGGGTCACGACGCCGGTGTGCCGCGCCGGTCAGACAAGGGTCACGGCCTAAGGCCGCGGCGGTTGCAGAGGAGGCGGCCAGACTCGGCTGGCCGCCGGTGCAGCAGGAGGCGGGACCGGCAGGTCCCGCGGCAGCCACACCGGCCGTCCAATACAGCCGACCATTTCCTAGAAGTCCGGGGGTTCAAAAACCTAGGCCAGCACAGCTAGGGCGGACCCCACATGGGTCCACCATTTCAAAAATCAGGGGGGCGATGCCCGCCTTTCGCGTCTAGCTTGGCCATGAGCCGAGCCACAACCCACACTAGGCCAGACCGCCCGCGCTGGGCCGGGCCGCCCGCGCTGGGCCGGGCAGCCGCGCCGGGCCAGGCCAGGCCGCGCCCTAATGGTCCAGACCCGGAACCAGGTCGGGTCGACACAGTTCGGGTCGACCCGGTTCGGGCCGACCCAGGGGGTAATGGGCCGGGTCGGACCGGGCCCAAACCGCCTACTTTCGGACAGTTCCATTCAAACGCCCATAACTTGGGCCACAAACCTACATTTGATGCAACGTTAGTTGCGTAGGGATCCTTGGATCGAGACAGTCATTTTGGTATATTACACTCATGGTTTAGGAGAACTTTGAGTATGGCCGGGTTGGTTCGAACACGAAACCAACCGGGCCCTCGGAGCGGAAATGCTTATAACTCGAGATCCGGACATCCGATTGGCGTGACGTCAACTTTGTTGGTTTCCTCTTAGTGAGGCAGTTCTTTTGGCTTACTCTACTTGAGGTATGGATGTAGCTGGAGTATGCTTGGGTTGGTTTTAGCTTAAAAAACCAACCGGGCCCCTGGGACAAAAATGCCAATAACTCTCAGACCGGGCGTCCGATTGACGCACTGTCTATCACATTGAGTTCCTTTTGACAAGATGGAATTTTGTGATACATCAACTTTGGACTTCGTGATAGTTGATATATCGAACCCCTAGGCTCGTGGAGCAGAACCTCCCGGAATCGAGCGTGCTGTGTGCGGAAACCCCAGAGCTGGCGGCGATGAAGATGACAACTTCCATACAAGGATCCTCAGTGGGTTCGACAAGGACGACTACTATACTAGGATCCTTAGTGGGTTCGATGAGGATGACTACCATACTAGGATCCTTAGTGGGTTTGACAAGGATGACTACCGTACTAGGATCCTCTATGGGTTCGATGACAACGTCTACCGTACTGAAATCTTTCATGGGTTCGATGACGACGTCTACCATGATGGGATCCTCCGTGGGTTCGACGACGATGAATTATGTACTTGGATCCTCTAAGGGTTCAGCAGCATTGTCGATTGTACTTGGATCCACTGTGGGTTTAGCAGCAATGACAACTATACTTGGATCCTCCGTGGGTTCGGTAGTGATGACTTCTGTACTAGGATCCTACATGGGATCGACAGAGGAGATGATTCAAAGGCTACATCTAATCATCTCCAACTATCTTCAGAAGAAGAATACCTATGTGAGCTGAGTCTTGACTTTCAATCATTATCTTCAATATGATTGACTCGCTATCCTGTGTGGATTGGGTTGTTCTTTCCTGTGTGGATTTGTGTTGTACTTTCCTGTGTGGACTGGGGTGAACTTGGGCTCGTGAGTTGGAGCATAACTGGAATTGATTACTTAGGTATATGTATGGGAATATACCTAGGTAGAGTTGGTTGATACTTCATGATTGTATCTTTCCTTTTTGGTTTATCCTTCATGGATTCTGGGAGACCTTCGGGAGTCTCGGGTTCCCTACTGAGTATCGTATTCTCAACCCTGCATGGGCTATACGCGCACTACGTTGTGTTGGTTACAGATGATGGACATCGCTGATCGAGGTTGAGGCTTGTGGAGTGGGATAGTACCCGGAGGTGGACTATCAAGCGAGACGTACATAGAGTAGACAGCTGGACTCAAGGAGCCGACGAGACTATCTGTACCCACCCTTTAGGTGGGAGTTCCAGAGGACGTCTTGGTGGTTGTTTCTATACTTTTCAGCTGTTGTACTTTATTTTCTCAGTTGTACTGTACATTTAGTTGGGTTTGTATACTGGCCCATTTACATTCCATCACATACTATTGTACTCAATTTACTTAGTGTTTACATCAGCTTGTGTACTCTGTGGTGTTTGTTTTCTTATATAAAGGATATGACTTCCCTTTTATTAGGATTTACGCCTTTGGTGCTAGTCGCCAGCCCCTGGCCTATGAGAGGCGGGCTTGGGGTAGTCACGACATGGGCCCCAAGGATGGGTCGTGACAATTTTAAATCTTTATAAAGTTTAGAATATCACTATGCACAGTTTTTGGAAATGTGACATTCCCCAGGAGTGCAATGTTTAGGTGTGAGGGTGTGATTTCACTGTGATTCACTACTTTATTTCGCTCTTACACCAATGTTTTAAACATGTTTTGTATTTGAAATTAAACATTCAATAAAAAATTAAAAAAATAATAGGATTTAATTATTTAACTTCTATCACTATAAAAAAGGTAAATTCTTCTTGTTTTGGTGATTTTATTGTAGGAGGAGGTGATTTGGAGGGCCAAATATGATCCATATGGAAAATGGGCCAAACTGCATTGAAACCCAAGGACACCTATCCACTGTTTTGCATATTGCAAAAAATACATGCCTCAAATTGGGCATAAATTTTATGGAATGATCCAAAAAATCATGGGATACTACTTTTATGAAGGAAAAAATCCCAATTATACCATCTGTTTTCCCATCCAAACTCATCTGTCCAAGCCACCGAATCTGCACGGAGTCAAAAGTGTTGTGTTGTGTTTCATCCATATATCTATTTGTAGGCCTCCAAATTCTATAAAATATTTTGTGGATATATTAAATATGTGGAGAAATAAGTTTCTAGTTTTTTAAAAGTCTAGATAATTCTATTTACAAACTGAAAACTGAGATACAATTGGTATGACCAAAACTGGGTGCCCAAAACCACTTCCCATTTTGGCTATAAAATGGCACCATGGGAACCTCTTTTAAAAGTTCGACCAAGAGAGGTAATTGAGGAAACATTGAAGTTCTAGAGGATTCCTAAAATCCACTTGGAGGATCTATATCTCTCTATCCTCATAGGGAGACATGAAATGAAGAAGGAGATCCACCTGAGTTTCCTCATCTTAATATTGGGCTAAATAGTGGGTGTTCGTTGTGAGAAATCTACACACATGTCAAGGGAGTTACGTTTCATATATTAGATATTGATGTGGATTAATTTGGGTGTTAAAATATTTCATTCCATTTATATTAAATGATTAATTATTTTAATTCTTGTTTTAATTCATGTGACTGTTATGCTCTTAATTTCTAACCAACCGGTTTGAGGTTTTAAGTCTGTGATTGTGTTGTTCCGATTGGACAAAAAAATAACCATTTTATTACCCACCTTATAGATATTTCAATATTTTTTTTATGATATTATTCAATTCATATGTGTTGGAACTTGTCAATATGAATGTTATGTAAAGGTTTGGTTCTTCAAGCATTGAAATTAATGCTTAGGAATTAATTAGGATTCCAATTAATTTCAACCAAATAATTACATAAAATCTGAATGAATACCTAAGAACAATGAACTGGAAATGTGTGTAGTGAAATAAAAAAACCCCCTTTATCTCATAATTCTTAAAATACCACCTTTATTTATCAACTATTAAACACTTTAAATTAAGTTATTTTCATAAAATAGTTTTAAACAACCAACATTTTTAGTAATTTTTATAAAAAATTCAAACTATAAACCTATCAATGCTACATGAGAGATTACCTAGGGTTTTCCAAAGACACTAAATCAACTTTGAAAACATAATCAATTTGGCAGGACATGATAATGCATTTAGTTTCACCTTGAGTTTTCTATGATGAAAATTCGATTGTTATTGTATATGTGATTTACCCTATTTAAAACATTATTGTAGATTATTGTTAAACTAGATTGGATTGGATATTTTGAAAGGTATGGATGAATCAAGTTGATATTGTAGCATACATTTTTCCATTTCATTGATATGGATTTGATATTATGATAGATAGAGAAGGATGATGGCTGGGATTTCATATTAGTAGAATGTTGTGTTCTGTTATTTGTGGGTTGAGATCTAGGATCACCCATTTTGTTTGAAGTTTGATTCTTAATGAATGGTTTTCTTGTCGATTTTTTTGGTTACCAACTACTTAAAATAGTTTTAATATGCACTGAAAGTTCATATTCCCTTTATGGTAGTTTAGGTAGTGTCATAAAATATCCAATATATGGAAATGTAATGAATTATTAATGAAATCATGGGATTGTGTTAGATTGATGATGGTTTATTAATTTGGAACATTGGGATGGTTAGAATAATTCTCTAAGATCATGGAATGTGATTTTTGAATTTAAATATGAATTTTAAAAGAACCTTGTCTTATGATGAAATGGAATGATTAAAACTGAATTTATAACAGAGTTAGGGAATGATTGGTAATTTCTAGTCACTAAATGAAAATGATTAATGATATTGAAAATCTATTCTTGTGTTCTTATATGAAATGAAGTTTTCAAGGCCTTAACAGAGGAAACTAGGAGAGATATGGGATGATAAATCCATTTTGAGTCTAAGGTTAGGTAGTTTTCCATAGTTTGGTTATATGATATACTTTTCATTATATTTTTTTATTTCGTATGATCAACCAACGATGTTGGGAGAGCATTCGAATCCGAAATGTTTTGGATTATAAGTTTTTTCCCCAATATATAGGTTTGGTGGTAATGAATGGATTACTAATATCTCTTCTTTATACTCCCTTAAGATGTAGCAAGATGTGTAGGTGTAATCGGGCTATAATGGATTAATGTATGTGGAACATATATACATGGTCTGGGATATATCTTAGTTTTACAATACATGTGTGAGTGTTATGTAGAAACATGAGGTTATAACATATTCATTTCTTTCATATATATTGGCCAAAATTTTCAATAGGTGGACATGTATAGGATGTAGTGGATATATGTATAGTGTATTCTATATGGGATGTAATAGATTTTGGATTTATTATTGCTTTTAGATAGAATGAGATGTGGAATTTATATGTTTGAATAAGGTTCTTTATGATATGGTGGTATAGTGGTGATGTGGTTTCTTATGTGGGAATGATGACTTATATAACGGATTTTGGTATAAGACATTTACTGTTTTTGTGTGAGAGTGACAAACCAAAAAGGAATTGGATACATGGTACCTCTCTTATATATATTTTTTCAATATAGAGTGACTTTATTCAATGAGTTACTTAGTGAGAGATACTTGGTAAATATAGGTTATTGTTTTACCTTTTTAGGAAATAATTTTTTCTATTTGTTTATAACTAGGATTTAGTAAGCTTATTTCACAATTGAAAGAGTGGTTTCATAGAGGGTGCTATTATGTACACCTGTATATTAAAACCATATATATATAATAAATTTTTCATTTCTTCAAATGATTATTGATTATTGATCAATGTGTTATTATTTGGAGGGGTAATTTAGGAGCTCTTGGAGTTTTTGGTTCAGACATAGGATTTGTTTTCAGAATGTTCACTTATATACACTTTTTTGACTTCTTATTCATGTGTTAGGAATGTTTATCTATAATTTAAGTGATGTATTAGTTTGGTGGATCTTACATATTATCCATAAAATATATATATTGAACTAAATTCGTCCCATTAGTATAAATTTAATACTCTCGATGCTGGGCACCAACCAATGATGTATTAGAGGTGGTATTTGGGGATTATTCCTAACTATAATATTAGCCTAGGATGGGATCTACTAGGTGTGTGTGTGGGGGGGGGGGGGGGGTTCATGACATGATACATCATTATGATTCCAAAATGAAATAATGAAACAAATTTATGAAACTCATTCATAACCAATTCATCCAGACTCAATGGAACCACCACCCTATCCTAGGAATATAGTATCGAGGAAATTTCTTGTGATTACCCATCGATGGCATCATATATATTTAAGTTATAATTAATATTCTTTTATTTTTTTTTATAATTGGCATCAATATGGTGTAACACTAAACTATTTATAACATCCCAACCTAAATCATCACCCTTAACCTTAACCTGAGTGAGGTTAGAATGATAGAAGTCCTTAGGTGCACCCCTGATCAACTAAGACTAGAAATAAATTACAAGGGATTTGAAAATACTATTAGGGGACGGTATTCCCTCAAATAATTATCATTATTTTTTCCAAAATTATATGAAAATTTTAATATAAGTTATCCGTACATCGAACATTCCAAGCCTATGAGGAAAAATAATCCATAATATAGTATAAATATATTTAATGATAATATATATGATTCAGGATGAAAATTTTCTAAAATAATTGAAAAATAAATAAATCATATGTAACCCAAGTCTATATAATCAAAATATAAAGGTTGATAAGGAAATAATATGAAACTCTTAAAATAGAGTCAAAATGACTTCTCCATGCCTCCCTACAAACTCCTTGAGTCATCCTGTTATTATAAGATCCTCCTCTATTACTCCAATAATGTATATATGGACCACCACTATTGAACATAGATATCTTACCCTTACCTATGTCATGTTTCTTACAATATATAGGCCCAACAAAGTGTTTATGTAGGGGGAGTGTACAAGATATTGTAGGATATCCCCAAAAATTACCATGCACTCCTTAAATGTGAAAATAAAATAACATTTAAATCCATTTTATAAAAAATTTCAAAATACCATTAATGTTTGTGAAGCTAAACATAGTAATTTTATATTAAAATTAAAATTATTTATTTCATAAACATTAATCCAACACCATATAGTTTTACCATTTCAAATCTATCACTACCCACACTAATATACTTTTCAAAACACCAAGGGAAAAATTAAACCAAGAGTAACCAAAAAATAAATGGTACCTCCTAATCATGAGTGGTATACTAACCATCCTTTCCCTTACCCATGTCAATCTTGATGAGAAACCTCGAATGAATTGGGAATTACCACCAAACTTGATAAACACAACAAGGTGACCAAAATTCAGTGGGAATTCAAAATCATGTCGAAAAGTATCCCAAAAACCCATCCACAATATTAATATAAAATAAATATCTATATCAATGAAATTTCATTCAAAAAATCAATAAACAAATTTAGTTTTAGTTTTCAAATTTCCCCATTTTTTCATAAAATCATACACGCACCCCATAATCTAATAGTTACCCATTCTTCCAAAACCATTCAACAAATTAATTTTCTCATTAAAAATATACCATAATAATCAAATATTTTTAAAACCATAAAATAATTTAAGCCAAACTCTACATATAATACTAATAAGTTTGGAACAAAATAGAGTACAGGAGAAACAACCTTCCTCAACTTATTGATAATGTGGAATCACACTCCCAAAATGAAGATCCTATATCCCCCTTTCCTTCCTAAAAACATGATAATAAAATACATAAATTCCATTTACATAAAACTAGTAATCATTACAGACCCTATCCTTTAGGTTATCATTATTAATACAACAATAATAGAGAAGAGTGTGGGTGATCCAAAGTGACTTACCCTCAATCTAGCACATCAAAATTCAAAGATATACTATTTAGGATGGAAATAAATAAAAAATCACATCCAATATGACAAAATATTATATGATCTATTAGAGGGATAAATGGGACTAAAATTTCCAAAATTAGGCATAAATGTATACTTCCCAACCCATTTTAATTGAATTCATGGCCCTACTACATAGTTCAACTAATTTTACATTCCTTGTTGGAATAAAATTCTCAAAAATAATGGTTAGAATGTATGATAATAGGAACCATTTATCTAGCTATAAATTATCTAATAGATTTAAAAAATCATCTTTTCGGACACCAGGGAATAATACACCATCCCTTGACTATTGACCTACCTATTAACCCTTTAAAAACTCTGAAAAAATATCAACTTTTACTCATAAACCTTCCAAACATCAATATAAATCAAATATAGAGATTACATACCTCAATACGGTCCCTAAAATATTCCCCACTATTTCACTTATAATCCTTAGGAAGTTACAGTGCATCACTATTGGTGGAAACCTCATTCCATTATTGATGCATTAAAGAATCCCACTCCCATGTCTTCTCATGCATGATACTATGTTTCTAAAGAACATGTATAATTGGAATAACATGAATATGAAATACATTCACTCAATAGAATATAATTCAAATAAGAACTTTCATAAAACTTGTATCCATGTGTATTTCCACCTAGTCCTATCTGATAACATATAAAGGTGCTGACATATATTTTCACGACTATGAGACATAAACCACATCATGTATAACACTATAATGAAGATGAAATTACAATCATTATGCCACATCCTAGATACAAAAAAAACCTCAAATGGGTTATTATATATAGGAAAAAACTTCCCCTACATCCCTTGCATCATTTATCCCAATTTTAGTGATAGTCTAAAAAACAAAAGATTGAAAATGATGAATCCCAAGGGTTATAAATATTGACAAATTTAGGCCTTTTTTATAATATAATTTATATACACATACTTATTTATCAAGTGAATATTTTATATCATCTCTTATTCCAAACATGATCATACCAAGGGTGTTTTTTAAAACATTCTACCGACATATAGGAGAAAAACATGGTCACCTATAATGCACTTCATAGGAAGACATACCAATCATGGTTAGATGAATATTATTGTATGTTAACTCCACTAATCTGAGGTAATTTTACCATGAACCTGTAATATCTATCACAAAATCCTCAATAATATTTTACAATATTTGTATAGTTCAATAGGACTCTTAATCCATTAGAGAATGGTAGATGGTGATAAGGTTTAATATCATACCCATCGATTTCTATAAATATTTTCAAATCCTAGAATTGAATCGGGGATCCATATATGAAATAATTAATCCTAATATAATATATAAATTTAAAACATATTGAACACAACCCTTTTCCAACTCATATACTATATTCAAGACTAGAATCTGTTTAAAATAGGAAAATTTGGTTAGTCTATCATTAAATTACTAAATGTAATCATGTTTTGTCATGGAATTTGTAAAATCAATGAAAAAATCCATAAAAACATTCTCCAACTTCCAAACTAGAGTAGGTAATGGTCACTACATTCCTTATGTAATTTTATATTTCACCTTTACTATATAACCAATGAGGAATTTCAAATCATAACCCACAAAATCCTTCTCTATATATAGCCACTAAATCTTCCATTTCACATCCTTGTGCATTTTTTATCATTAGGATAAATTACCCAATTGGAATGGTGAAAGGACTTCAAAAATTCCTCTCAAATTGAGGAAGGAATAACTAACTAATTTTGGAAATAAAATGTCAAATACATCAATTCAACAAATCAATATGGCCCCCACCATTTATAGAATCACTTATAGTGACATATGATAAATATGAAACCACACCCCCTCACCATTTGAGATTACATTAGAGTAGGGAAATTATAAATCAAGAAAATATTACCCCAACCCCATGTTAGGAGTGATTCCTTATACTTTTTTATCCCTTTAATGGTGGTGAAAATTACAATTTTCCCCCACAGTACATGGGTTACTATAGATCATCCTTTACCTATGGATAAAATTATATTATTTAATAAAAAATATGTTATATTTATTAAAAACATACCATTTAAAATTCAATATAGAGTCATTATTAAAATAATACAATTAAATTATTAATATATCATAAAAAATAAATATACAAGCCAAAATTTTAAATAATTAATAAAATAAAATAATTTTTTTTGACAATGGTGTTTCTTTTTTTTCAATAAGATGTCAATAAGGCGTCAATTGTAAATATGTGTAATTCAAAGTGGTGGTGATGATGATTGAAGAGGAGATGTTTTCCAAAGCTTTTGTCCCTTGTATAATTACTATGAAATGACAATGGATGTCATTCTTGGACATTCTCCATATCTAATATAATGATTGTAGATCTGGTATTAAGTTACAAGACTTGTATCATGGTCATACATTGTTACAACACTTGATGAAGTCCATCTAATACTCAATTTCACGAGGAAATGAGTAAAGATCCATCCATTGAATCTAAATGGATGAATTTATAAATCATACGATTGTTTGTGTAGATCCTAAAAGAAGAATACATGTGTTTAAAAGAGAACACATCACTCACAACAATGATTCCATGAATTATGCTTTAATGAATAAGTAATGAAGAAATGATCCATTCACAATCCATGATTGAGTTAAAAGTATCTATTGACGATATTTTTGATTTATGATCTAAAAATAAAGGAATGGAAGATGTTTGAAGATGAATAAGGAGAAATGAAGCATGCATGGGATTTGAATGAAGAAGGGAGATTTAGAATATTAATGATGAATTCATACTTAGTTTTTATACTAAGTACCTAGTATATACCTTTACCAAAAAATGGGGCCAACCATGCAGGCCATCTGAAGCCCTAAACCAAGGAATATGCTGGACCTGATGGTCTACTACACCCAAGGGGAAGTCCTTGAAGCCTGGCCATAAGAGGCATAGGAGAAAAAGCTACGTATAACCCTGCAGGAGTGCACACTTTGGTGAACCCATGCAGCAGATGCATAGTAGGTTCTAGGAGGGCGCCTGAGGGGCAGAGACTGGGCACAGAAGTGCACCCGCAGGGTGAACACAGTATGGGGCGGTACCATGAAGGGAGGAGGATAATTCTGAGCTAAGATTGAGGTGTATTATATTATAAATGGGATAAATCTCATGTCTCTATTTCAATGTGGGATGAGTTTAAAAAAACTTAGAGGTAATCCGGGCTATCTATCTGAAACCCCATAAGATCATGGCCGCGGGCTTCATCAAGCATCCCGTGATCTAATCCACACTATCCATTACCAATCCACGCTGATCCAAAGATCACTGATCCTCCATGCCGAAATCTTTAAATTTTGGCAATCCAACACAAACCAGTATGCCGAAGATGATGTCACAACTCATTGATTGACTCATATCCACTATTAATGATCAAATCCTCTCCATTAGTATCATCCGAATGAAACGATATCATGCATGCATTATAAGTTACATGGATTCATCGAAATAATAATATCGTACATGGGAAAAGAAATTGAAAATGAGTGGACATGTTCTGAAGCTCAAGTGCTCAATGAGAATCCTTTCATGCATTCTAAAATGCATGCACGTGATGTTTTCTCATGAATGAAGGAGTCTGCATTGAATGGAAACAAACCTAAAGAATCAGCAAATCTTAACCCATGGTTTGAATGTTTTAAATAGAGGATATCATGGGCATTAAAAGATTTGAATCACAAAGAATACCACAGGGATTTAAATGAGAATCATCTATCTATAAAAGGATTAGTCCCTTGACTCATTTTATGGTTGGGAAAAATATCGTGAAGAGCTCCTATTTTCCAAAAAAGCAGGGCACTGAATGATGAAAGTTTCCATGGATCCCTACTACACAAAGAAGAATAATTAAATACCTTTGATAGGTTATATTCACTCTCGAAGTTGTCTCATGAAGGAGAACCGAACCTTTGTGTGATGAAACCCATGAGCACATGATCGGTTCTTTCGAACCCACATTGTTTCTTCATAAGGATGTGACCCTGCGGGTACACAACCGGTACTACACACCCTTATAGTTATTTTTGATGACAAACCCATGAAGCTCTTAGGTTCTGTGAAGGAGTCTCTCGTGCATCCTAAGAGCGAAAGAGGAGAACCTTGTGCCCTCTAGTTTTCAGGAAGAAGAATAACACCCTCCTATTTTCATCTTATATATATATATATATATTCTATTTTTAGGGGTTCGTCTTTGAAGAATATGGTGTTTTATGAATTCTGAAGCTATTGTGTGCTTTTTTTGAAGAAGAAGAAACACGAGCCTTCTTGTATTCACAAAGGAGGATGGAGAGTGCAAGAATGATTCACATACATGGATATGCATGAATTGAGACACCCAAGTGTGAAAGAAAAATCCATACATTGAATATATCCATTCGGGTTTAAAAAAGAGAAAAAACCATGAACGGATTGTGTGTGAAAATTTGAAGAATGAGGAAGAAAGAGGAAAATCACACACATGAACTAAACCCATTTGGGTTTGAAGAAACACATACTTATATTGAATATAAACTAAATAAAAATTGTGTGTGTTCAAAGAACCAAAGGCAAGAAAGTGTGTGTGTTATTATGTGAGGAAAAGAAAGAGAAAGCACGTGTTCTTAAATAATTATACCCATTTGGTTTTTCACACAATAAAGAGAGAATAAATGGAATTTTTCATGCATGAATGAATGCACATGAACACGTTAAGACACTTAAAAGGAAGAATCAAGATTGTGAGTGCATGTGTGTAAACAAGAAAAAGCAATGCCATGAAACTCATGCATGAAGAATAATTAATTAATATATCTCAAAACAAGAAGTTTGGATGCCATGAAATACATTAATGAAGTAATGTTTAACTGAGGTTCAAGCCAGATAGAATTAAAGAAGATCTTATATCTATGTTAACATTATTTGAGAATCCAAGAAGGAAGACAGAGCTGATATTGTTCATAATTATTATAGAATTATTGGAGAGGTTGTGTGCACTATTTGCAAACACATCATTGAGTCTAGGTCTTCATCAGAAGAAGGAATAATTTCCTGAGCATTTTTGAACTGAGAACATATCAGTAAAAGTGATCAAAGTTATTGATCATGGTCAACAAACCTTATCAAAGCATGTTGAAGATTCTTGAAGTGGTTCACAAGAAAGTGTTATTCAGAAATCTCTTGAGGGAAGATCAGAAGATCCATACACAGTGAATCAAAAAGCATCTTTGGTGAAATCCAGGATGCAGAATTTTTCAGTGGGACTTTGAAGTAGGCCAGTGGGACTCTGGTAACACTGTGGGAAGAAGTATAAAGAACCTCTTATGGGAATCTAGAGAGATACAGTGAGACTCTTTTTCGACCATTCTAATTGATAATAAGATTATAGTGGATAATCTGAGTTGGGGAGAATAACCAACATAATAAGGAGCAGGTCTTCGAACATAACCACGCAAATCCTTGTGTTCAGTGGCTTTACATTTACAGCATAATTCAAGGTAAGGCTGGGAGAAAAAAGAAGAGTGTATCGAGGTTTCAACCATCCATAGTGGTTTAATTGAAAATAATAAAATAGTAAAAATATTTAAAGGGATCATTGATTCCCCCTCCCCTTCTCAGTGATTCACACTGATCTAGGCACTTCAATTTTTATAATAAATTATAAAATATATTAAAAATTTGACACTAAAAGACATTATAATTCTTAAAAAAATAATAAATAATAAATTAAACAAAAAATTAAAATACTTTATATGTTATTTGTAGATGTAAGGTTATTAATGAATTACATATGGTGTAGGTTTAAATTTATTTAGAATGAAAATTGATGAATATATTTTTATGATTATATATAAACTAACATAATATATAAGTATTTTTTATGATAAAACTACAAAACCATGCACATGATTAATATTTATATAAAATTTTAATATATATATATATATATAATATCATTAAATAGTTTAAAATTTGATATTTTTTAGATATAAATATATTTTATATTAACAGTTAAATAAGAATATATTTTTAATAATAGAGCCAAAAAATTGCACTGAACACAATAAGTAATTTTTGTACATTATAAACTTCTCATGGAATCTACTACCAAATTATTATCTATTCTAAACCATGTACCCATGTAATTTTTTCCTCATGGAATCTACTACCACATTTCCTTCCCTTGGTGCATATGCTAACATAGGTTTTAAAGTCTATAAATACTCTATCCATTTTCACCACCTCATATTTAGATCACATTTCAAGAAGATATACTTCAATCACTTCTAATTTTTGTACATTATAAAATTCTCACCAAAATAATAGCGATGCCACATCTTTAAGGAACGTGTAAAAAATGAAAGCTTGAGGGCATATGTTTAGTGATTTCTTATATACACCCTTAACATGCATGATCCGTATCCAATAACATGGTTACCTTAAATCAGGATACACAGATGTTCATATCTAAAAGTATCATATTAAATAACATATCCCTCACCCAACTTAGGAAATATGAGAACAGATTATGATGTAATCTTACAATTCAGCTCCTCAAATGAATTATGAAATTATGGTGTCAATAGAAATGGTATATCCATTCGGATTAAGAACTTCATGATTAAATCTACATATGAAAAATCATGAAAAAATCATAGACAATACATGAAGAATTCTAGAAAACTTTGTACCATAAACATGTTATTTAGTGATTTTCATGAGATCACTGCTAAAATATTTTCATTGCTAAAAGATATTTATTCTTATAAATTCGAATTACTAAATCCAAAATATATATTGGGATATTTTTTCATAAAGGATTCGATCCAGTAATTTACTTAAAATAATATCCAATTATTACTCAGGATTATCCCCCAATCATGATTACACAAGAATTTCATTGATAAATAAAATAATAAAAGTGTCAAGATATCAAAAATATATGTGATTTTTCACTTCTATAAAAATAGATATATCATTAGTAAAATAAAATGGAATAAAAATACTCATAATGGCCATAAATATTTTAAAAAGTTATCATTGGTATATCCATTTTTCTTCACTTTGAGTTAACGGTGTCCTAATATCATGTAAATACTATAAAAATATTTCATGTCCTTCAATTGATTGAAAAAATAATCAAATATATAGATATGAATTTTTTTTATTAATGGTAACTTGATTTAACTTCTTATAATTGAAACATAAATTAATGTTCCACCTTCTTTCTTAACAAAGATCACTAGTACCGCCCAAGGTGGGTGATTGTCTAATAGAAATTTTGATCTCTAAATCCACCAATTAGACATTAAAAAATCCAAATTTAGTTGGTTATAGTTGATATCATGGTAGAAATATTAGAATCAACCCCAGAAAAAATTAATTGGCATCTCTACCTCATTATCTAGAGTTCGTTTTGAGAAATCATCTAGAAAAATATATGGAATGTTGTTAAATATCTTATAAAATATATCTTGTTTATATTTTTTATTTTCCCCCAACACTATAGCTTCTAATTGAAATGATATAATTTTGAAACAAATAATCATATGTTTAAATATACTAACTTTAATATGTAATTTACCCTTAAATATATTATTTCACCCTCTAGTGTGGAGAACATTACCTTCATACAATAATAGTTAACATGAGAATTATTCTTAATCAACTAGTCTAAGCCTAGGATGATATCAAACATGAACATGTTAAAGAAGGTGATATTTCATGATAATTTCAAACTTAATATCATAATATAATTTGATTAACATTTTAAACTATGAATATAATATTATTTTCTAGGTTTCCAAGAGTGTATATCATGTAGTATAATTTCTACTTATAAACCAAGATACTCTACTATTCATTAAAAAACAAATGAAGGAGGAGTATCATCAAGTATAAAATAATGTAAAAATAGTAATAAAAACAAAAACAATATATATCTAACCATATATTTCCTTCTTCTTACTTTGTTAGTTTGAATATACTATGAAAAAACAACCCAAAGTCTTCTCTGTTCAGGATTATTTGAACTACTGTGATGGTGATCACTAAGATACCCATGTAGTTATAGAGTCATTCCTCAAGAATGTGAACTACTAGTGTGAAATTCCATATCAAGATCTACCCTCCCAAGCCTTCAATACTTGTTTCTAATTTAAACCCTCAACCATATATGTACTAAGTGGATTCCTACAACACTACATCAAATCTCCCATATTACCACACTCATAAAAATTATGATGTTTTTTGGGGAAATACCATTTCATTGATAAATTGAACAAAATTAATAACATATTACTTCTATAAATATCTATCTAATAAAGCATAACATTATGTATATTGGCTATATAATGCTCCCATCCCATGATTATAACCATCTTATCATTTTACTCACTACTCAAACCACCACCTTCACTTGGTTGGGTGTAGATGATTCCAAATTGAGGCTTTCTCATAATTTCCCTCTTTAATACCATTTCATATTTCAATATCTAGATATATGAGTTAATGTAAAACATCACTACCCTGCATTATAAGTAAAGTCATAATCCTAATAGAATCCAAAAAGATTTAAATGTATCAATAGTTTCTACTTTATCTGAAAATTATACTAACAGAATAAACCAAATAAAAACACCATGAACACCATGTATCCCTATTGAATGTTGTAATGATTAATAATATTTGATACTTAGAACATTTTAGGGTGTATTTTTTCATTAAAAACTAACTCAAACCCTTCCGACATTAACCCTTCATACAACTTATCATTCTTAACTATATCTCATAATTCAAATAGTAATCTATCGAACATGTACATCACCAACTCTAATTTCACATCCATTGTAGTGACTAAGAAGTTAATTATTTTTTTCATCCTCTTTAATCATTTTATCACTTCTTTATTTCCCAAACCCCCTAAAAATATTGGATTTTATTTCCATTATGAATATATTGAACTCTAAACTTGAAATTGTATATGTGTAAGAAACCCACCAGTTGCTTGAAAATACATTTCCAATTTTTTTTGGGAATTGTTGATCCAATAATAAATAATCTTGAAATAAATTCTTGGAAGATTCCTCACACAAATTCATATAAGGTCATAAAATATAAAAAAGAAACATCTATGGTCACCCAAATCAGTATAAGAATTTCCCTACTTTAACCCAAAATGTACTCAATAACTTGATTCCCACTTTTCCATGAAAAATCTGTAACATTTTTATTACCATGATTGATACCCCAAAAAACCATAATCACAGTTAGGGAAGTCATTGTTTTTTAAAATAAAACATTTATTTTTTAAAATACTTAATTTAAAAAAAAAATCATTTTGAAATCCATTTCATTGTTCTAAAAAACATTTCTTTAAAATTGTCAAACTATAATGTATTTCTTATCCGTAAATTCCTACATTATTCTGAAATACTATATTTGTATTTAAGCCTATAAAAACATCTATATTGACTCAGAAAACAAGCTACAAGAGGTTGAATTACCACTTAGTATACCTGCACATCCTAATCAATCATGTTTTGTTATAAATATGTTATCCAAGCCTTTTAGAAAAATATTTTGAGTCCTAACAAACCCCATATTCATGAATACTTCCTAACTGAACTAAACAGATACCATTTGTAACTTTTGAACCTAACCAGTCACCCATCAACCTTACCCAAGTCAATTCGGAATGCTATATGACATTTAGTGCACCCATTGACTACCAATGGATTGAAATAAATTCTATGAAATTTGAAAATAAAATTGGGGTTTCACTTTCCCTCTTATAATCCACATTAATCAATCAAAAATTCTATTTATATTTTATGATATGGTACTTGTACATTATACACACCCAACCTGTTAAATAAGATAAATCATTATGAAATGATAATTAATTCTGAAAAATATATAATACACTATAAATCATTCCAAAAATTAAATAATACTAAACAAACCTTAACTTCCCTAGATTTAGACAATTAAAATATAAATAAAAATATGGTCACAAAATAAAACTACTAAAATGGCCCCCAAATCACTTCTCTATGCCTCTTAAAAAACTAATTGATTCATCCAATTACAAGAAACGACTCTTATATATATCCACTATCATGGTTATAGTCTAACACAAGTGAACTATGATGTATTTACCTTACTATTTTCACACTACATATAATCTATACTTCCAATAATGTGGGTTTGTAAGGGGTTAGTATATAAAACAATATGATATCCCTAAGACATCGCATGAACCCCATGATTATAAAAATAATACAATATTTTTTTTTATTTTATAAAACATTCCCCAATCAAAATAAAATTTATAAAATTGAAAGTAATCATTCGATATTTCCATAATAAATGAGTATTTCATAAACATTAACCTAACACCATATTTTTTCCCATTTTCAAACCATCACCATACACTCTAATTTAATTTTGAAATTCCTAAGGGAATACTTAGAACATGAGTAACTAAAAACTAAATAGTGCCTCTTACATATGATCAGACCAACTACCCATCCTTTTTATCACCCCACTAATCTTGATGAGTGTCCCACATTGAATCTATAATTACCTCAATATTTTTAAAAACCAACAAGGTACCCACACTTAGGTTGGAATTATAAATTATGGGAAACATTTCCCCAAAATCTACACAAAATACCATTACTAAAGAAAAATAAATATAAATGGAACTTAATAAAATAAATGAAAAATAAAATCATTTCTAATTTCACTTTTAAATTTTCTTCAATTTTATAAAAAAACACATGCACTGGAAAATCCACCAGATAACCCATTTTATAAAACCACTCAAAAAATCCATTTTTTATATAAAACCCCATAATAATTAGATAATTTTAGTAGTAGAATTTTTTGAACTAAAACCTAAAATCTAAGCCCAAGTTATTTGGTACAAAGTAGAGTGTAGAATAACCCACATACTTAACCCAAATATGGTGTAGAGTAGCCACTCCAATGTTGAGATCCTAGATCCCCTTCATCTTTTAAAACATCTAACATCAAACTACCAAATTTGATTTAATATAGAAATCCAATGTGACCATCCTTATCCATAATGGTTTCACCATGAAAACAAAAAGAACAACGAATATAGGAGAAATCCAGAGTAACTTACTTTAGTTATATCTCTCTCACACTATAAGATCCAAGATATAAGATTATAATATATCTAGAATCACCTATAAGGTCTCTATACAATGAGTTCTTTATAATACATGGGGAAATGGGATCAAAATCTCTATAATTGTGCAAAATCAAAAGGTTTGGGGCTCATGTTTAGAAAATGCTCAACCTTATTTCATAGTCAAAGTGACCATGAATTATTTAATAAAATGAAATTTTCAATAATAATGGTTGATATTTATATTCCAAGTGATAATGAATTCTCTACTATAAATATAAAATCCAAATTATACCCCCACATGGTAATAATGCACAATGCCTTGAGTTTTAAACTACTAATTCACTCCCTAAAACCTATCCAAAATGAACAATTACACACTTAAACCTCCCAGAATTAAATATTAATCTAATATATAAATTAAAAACCACAAAATAACACTAAATTATTCCCACCTTATGAGACCCCATATTAGAATTCCCCATCCAACAAATCATCTTCCACTAATTGTTGGACTCTAAACGGTGATATATTATTTTTTTGGAAAACATTTTCATGTTTGGTAACTGAAAAAGATTATCTTCATGATATATGGAATGTTCTAGAGCTATTTTATCATAATATATAATTGTTTGTAAGAATTTTTATGTGTATTTACTTTGTAAAATATGGATATCTTTTTGTTATAATGTTGAAAGCTGGACTGAATAGAAGATGGATGAGTTGAAGCAATGTAAAATTCATAAAAAGTGTTTTGATCATGAAGGGGGATATGAATATTCTATGGATGGTTTTTTAAATTGTTTGATAAGTTTTATATTCAATTTAAAGATTCTATAAATTCAATTGAATAAAGTATACAACTTGGAGTTAAAACTAAAAAATTGAAAAGTCCTTGATTGTAAGACTTTGGTGATCGAAAATTAGTCTTTGAGGATATCATAAGAAATCTTTATAATAAATTAAGTTATATTTTCACTTTTTACTAAGGAAATAAAAATTAAAAATATATGAACATTTGAATTTGATCCTAAAAGGAATTAATCATTTAAATAATTAATAGATTGTACAACTTCACCATAAGTCTTTGAGGAAAACAAAAAACATTAAAGTCATATTATTTAGAGTCATCTAAAGAATTTATATAAGATTTAAAAAATTAGGGAATATTGAGTGTGTTTATTTATAAAAAATATGAGATTCTAAAATTATTTTTCTAAGTAATTAAAATAAATAAATAAATTAGGTGATGTAAGTGTGTTGTAATTCCTGAATCAGACATCATGAACAAAAATATGATCATGGTGTTTCTAAGAGAGCTCCATTTTTATATAATAGATTCAATTTAATCATGTGTACATGGAAATATCAAGAGAGTTGAAATAATTATTCTTTTGAATGTTTTTGAATGAAGAGGCTAATTGTGATAATTTAAATTCCATGTGATGGAAACAAGCTGAGTCTTTATCCAATTTTATAGGATGAGTTGAATTTAGTAAATAATGATGTTTTTTAGGATTAATTCTTCAATAAAAATAATCAAAAATCATTAGATATTTTCATAAATATTATGGAAATAATTTTCTTGCAGTATTTGGTGAGTATAAAAATAACAAGAAATGAAGAAAGGGGGATTTTGAGTATTTTGGGTAAGAAAAACTGGTACAATGTTGTATTGACGTAGAAAAAATACACATTTATAACATCCATGGGAGATTTATGTGTAATTAATAGGAATAAGATTATCATATGGATTGTGAGTGGAGGATTATAAACTTATTAGTGATATTTATTCAAAAGGATTTGTTTGTTTGGTGACATGATATTTTATGTTGTTGGATCCAAAAGTTGTATGGGTCAAGGTTCCACTCTTACTTGAGTTAATTTTGATAATAATAAGGGGACTACATGTGTGGGATCATAACCATAATAAAAAAGGGATGTAGACAGCCATAAAGGAGGAAAACCTCATTAATAATAGTGTTATGTTCATTTTACTTTAGCATTGTTGTGAATCATGGGAGAGAATTACTTAATAAGAATGACATTATAAATTTTATTTAAATAAATATACACACTGATTAACCCCCCTTAGTTTGTATCACCCCTGAGTTATTTAAAATTTTGATATTACATCCAGGTTAACTCTCTTATTTCACTCTTATTCCAACATTGGGTCATTATAACTATATCAAAAATAAAGTCATTAGAAAATTTAATGGAAACAAGTTTCATTCATGAAAAGGAAGGATATTATCCTATATTCATTCTCTATGTATTGATGTTATTGATTCCATTCAGTATGGATTCAATGTGCAATTTGATTAGTTAGAATCAGCCCTAACTGAACAAAGAAACATTGAAAATGATGGGAAGGCTAAGAATTATTTACTGTTTTCACTATCATAAAATGAACATAGTAAATGTTACTGTATAAAAAAAATTCTAATTCCATTTGGAAAGAATTCAAACATATTTTAAGGAAATAAAAAAGTTGAAAGAAATGAAGCTGGAAAATAGTGGCTAATAGTTTGAAAATATTAGAATATAGGATGATGAAACTATTCAGGAATTCTTTACCAAGTTAAATATGATTGTCATTACTAACAAAGGGTTCAGAGAAACCCTTTAATACTTTATTATAATTGAAAAGATAATGAAGATCCTACTAGATGAATTTTATCCAATGATCATTTCCCTAAAATAAAGATATCCTAATGACTTAATGGTCAAAGTACTCCACAATAGTCACATTATCTATGAAATGAGAATTGGACCAACACAAAAAAGAACAGGAAAGTAGGAAAATGAAATTACTTATAATTAACTCCAAGATATGAAAATTGAATAAAAACAATACCATCCTTATGAAAGAGAAAATAGGGATGATTATATATAAACACTTTCTCTCATTCAATGAAATTTTATAAAAGGAGGAAGTAGAAAGTACAATGGTAAACTACCTTTCAGTTTTTTAATTCTAGTAATGTTATACACTTATCTATAGAAATGGAATCTCTAGGAGTTTCCTTTTTGAACCCTATAAACCTCAAAAAACCCCTCCCCATGAAGAGGTCATCCAGGGAAGCCTCAACCATGAAAGATCCATTTCCAGCCGAGATAGTAGAGTGTCCTATATGGTACCAGTTCAATAAAAGATGGTTCAGCATAGAAATCCATTTTCTGTGTGGTCTGTGCTCTTTATCCCACCCAGTGAGACACCAGGTGACCCGATAAGGTGAGTGGAGCATCGGAGGTAGAAATTCCCCAAAGAATGTTCTCCCATGAATCAAACCCCAGACTTGAACGGGCACTATTTCTATAGACCTTGACCTTGAACCACTATCTTATGACATTTAAAGGATAAAATGATAATGTGTAATCCTCTAGAAGAAAACCTCTAATGTATATATAATATGATCAGTTAAATAACAATATGAATATTTGATCTAGTTTCTTTGGAAGGAACATTCTATCTATAAAATAAGGTATGTCTAAAAGTGAATAAATTGGTAATGAAAAAGATTATAAAGAAGTCTCTCAATGAGTGGTTATGGTGTTACAAAAAGAAGCGGTGAAACCATCAAATGATGAATCTTAATAAAATGGTGAGTATCCAGTAGAGGGAGGAGATACTTATAAATAATATGCCACAATAATGGAGATCAAGAAGTGTTTGGATGAAATTAGATGGTTGAGAGAAGACAATACTCACCCAAAAGGAGGACAAGACAAGAAAAGTCATATTATAGAAGAAAAATAAAATCTTTTCAAAGAAATTCGGATGATAATAGTTTATATTTATAAAAGGGGGAAATAATTGAATATATAACTTAAAATATTATATTAGGGTTAAGGGAATAGATAAATTCAGAACATAGAATGATGGAATCAAGAAACATAATGGGAAAAATAAATGTAGGGTTATTGAATATAAAGAATAATAATAAAATAAATTAACAATAGTTAGATACTCTAAGTAAGATGAAATATTTGAAAAGGGTTTATAGTTTTTTTATGCAATGGTAGACTTCTTCTTCTAAATAAACATATGATAGATTGCAATATGAAAAAGCTGAATGTTTAAAAGGAAGATTGAAACCTGCTTAAATATGAAAAAAATAAATTTAGAAAAATGTCATTCATTAGTCATTTGTATTATAGGAATAACTGTAGAAAAAGAATATAATATATTTACTCATTCAAGGTTAAAAAATTGATGAATATAGAAATAATTTCTTAAGGAAAAGATTTATCAGAATTGAATATTTTAGGGTTACTACGAGTTCCATGGATTTTTTTCCAATTAGAATTTTGACTTCTTGAATAATATGTCACTTTTTGGTCTAAAGAAAGTAAGAATAAATGGGTATACAATAAGTACAAGTGGAAATTGGATAAATAAAAATAAGTTAAAAAAAGTTTAAATGAGAAACATTTTTGAATTATTTCAGGAAGTCTATGGATGATATGATAAATATAAGAACACATTAGATATATGAGTTTATTTTATACCAAATCATCTAAATATGTGTCTATATTATGGAAAAACTTTAATCAATGATATAATGGGAAATCAGAAAATTTAGTTGAAGTTTCATGTAAGTTTTTCAAATATTAAATGCCTTAGAACATAGATAGTGGCTGTTTATATCCCATGTAATAAGACCTAAAAAAATTTAAATGTAGAGAAATATATAGAGGGATATGTGTCATTTGGTAATATAATATCTCTAATGATCTAATTTATTGGGACAATAAATATTTAAAAAATACATATCCGTATAGATAATCTATTGATTATTAATAGATTAAAGACTACTTTTCAGACTGCATCACAACTGCACAGTATTGAAAATGATGTAATTTTTAAGAAAAATTGATTTATAATCAATATAATTAAGGAAGGGGTTGTATTTATAAATTATTTAAAACCCTAAGAAATATGTTTCATGTTAAAGTTGTAAATATAGTCTATTACTTAAGTAGAAAAGTATAAAATGAGTTATGAGATAGAAGGCTTGGTCAACTTGGGAAAAAGAATATAAATAAGTTGATCCAAGAAGAAGCTATGGGAAATTTACCTTTAATAATAGAAGACACTATCACTCGTTGGAAAATATGCACAAAATGGAACCGGGTGGACAAAACCTATATAAGGGAGTTGCAATTCAAACTTCAAATCCTCTTAAACTGATTCACTCTGATGTGCCTGGTCTTATAGACAAGAATTTGAAAAATAGATAAACTTATTTCATTATTTTTATAGATGAATTCATAAGGATTAAATATATCATGTTAATGTCACAAAAAATCATAGTCCTTTGAAAGATTCAAGAGTTTAAAAGGCTTCAAAATAAGAAAACATGCTTAAAATTGAAAATATTAAGATCAAATAATATGATTGAGTATACCAACTATATAGTTTTTTGTATATATAAAAAACCGTATAATCCCACATGAATAATGTTTTCTATATAAAAAAATATTAAAATTGAGTGGTTGTAAGGAATAACAAGAGTATTGTTGATATGTATAAAACTATGCTTGAAGAACATGAAACCTTAACATATTACGGGTTACATGATATCAAATCTATGAGAATTACTCGAGACAAGTGTCTCTTATGGATGAACAGAAACATGATTCCTTATGATTTGGGTCTTAAAAGGAAACTAAATGTTTAAAATATTAAGGTGTTTCTAATTCCTATCATTACTCAGGAAAATGGAAAAAGTGGTGAAAAATTAATTACAAGGCTAAAGGTGGAATTTTTCTCATGTACACACCAAATAGAAAATCTTAAAGGTGTTACAATAATAAATTGAAAAGAATTTTTAATATTGATGATGTCATTGTTTTTGAAAATGAATATGGAATCAGGAATTCTATCATTGTATGTGATGAGGATGATGTTGTCATTTCATAACCTATTGAGGAAAATATAGAAAACACATTGACTCAAATTAAATATGCATATTCTGAATTCTTTATTGATTAATATTTATAATTAATATCTAAATAGTAAAATACAAGGATAATGTTACATTTTGAATCTGATAACATTATTGGGGATAAAAATCAAGGTTTTCAGATAAGAAGAAAGATCATGGTAACTATATATACTAATATTTTGTTATAGTTTGAACCTTAGATAATTGAGTAAACTATTGAACATAAGGGGTGGGTTCAATATTTGAATGAATAATTGGACCAAATTAAAAGTAATGAAACTTAGAAACATGTTCCTAGACCCACATAGAATAAATTGATTGGATGAAAATGGGTCTTAAAAAATAATCTTGATGAGAATGGTGTAGTAGTTACAAAGAAAGAGAGACTAATATACATGGGATACTCACAAATAAAAGAGGTTTATTTTGATGAAACATTTCTCCATTGGATATAATTGATTCCTTTAGAATCATATTATCTATAAAATCATAGAAAATATTTATAATATTTATAATGGATGCTACTTAAACTCTTATGATTGGAAATCATGAATAATAATTATATATAGAATATACAGAAAGATTTTTTCTTGACTTAGATGGAAGTAATTTATAAAAACTTATGAAATATCTATATGGTTTGAATTAATCTCCAATAATTTAGAATATTATGTTATATGAGTATCTTATATACATGATTTTTTAGAAAGGGTAGGTATACAATGATTTGTATGTAATGAAACCCAAAACAACATCACTTGTTTTGATTCTGTATTTTGATAATATTTTTTTAATAAAAATGAAGAAATATTGTTGGAGGGGTTCTCAAGACACATGAAAGAAATATTTAAAATTACAATGTTTTGAGGGATGATGGTTTATTAGGATTTCAAATTATCCAAATATCATCTTTAATTTTTGTTATAAATAAAACATGATAAAGTGATCTTGAAGAAGTTTGATGCATAGGAATCTAAAGGCATGTCCACACCCATCCATGTGGGAATAAATTTGATCAAGGATGAAGAATGGAATATTTTTAATGGGAATAACTTTAGAATAAATATTGAAATTCTTATGTGTTTCACATCAACTAGACTAAATTTTATGTATGTTTTCACTCTTTGTGCTAGGTTCCAATCCAATCCTAATGAATTACATCTACACCTGCAAATATGATCTTGAAATAAATTTAAAATAATTTCAATTATTTTATGATGTATAAGAATACACATGAGTTGTATCTAAGATTATTTACTAAAACATACTGGGATGGTGCTGTAGATGACATGAATTATACATCTTATCGAGTTGTTTTTGTTTAATGAAGTAGTGTTTCATAAAGAGAAAACATTAGTTAGATTGAGATTTGTTAAATCGTAGCATGTAGCATCATCACAAGGTGTAACATCCCAGGTAAATAAATAATATTACATTCTAATGTTTATCAATATTTGTGAATAAAATGTTAATACTACTTTAAAGGGAATGCTATGCTCGATGGTGTACCCTATACGCAACAACAAGTTTCTTTGAAATATTACGTTGCAAACTAATAATATAATAATATTATAATAGTTAACGCCTAGACATTGTAATGGAGGGAATGAAAAGAAATAACCACAAAATTATTACATATTTTTGTCAAATATTTTTACATTTATCCAATAAATGTTAGAGGCTTAAAATCCAAATGAATCCAATTTTATGAAATAAATACTCTAATATTTTTAAAAGATTGTTTTACCGCCTTTTGATGGAGAACCTTTTTAAAATATAACTTTTGACAATTTTATAAGCTATATTTTTGAAAATAAACTTATTCTTTATGATTGGGATATTGAAGTTTAATTTTCTTAATTTTTTGGTATGTTTCTGACAATGTTCATTATTTTTAATTAATAGTGAAAAATATTGCATTTTACATCAAAACTGATTTTTCATATAATTTAAATATATGGATAGATTATCTTTTTAATTGGTTTTAAAGTTTAATTATAATATATTTTTACAATTTAATCCAATAGTGCTCATTAGAATTAATTTCACTTTGGAATTGGGCATAAACTAATGCCAAACTTTTCATAGATATTGTTTCAAAAAAACCCGCTATTTGTTTTGACACCGGGAATTATTTTTAAGTTAATTATTTAAATTTATGTGTTTTGAATTTGGTAAAATGGATTCCATATTTGGAATCAGAAGTTCAAAATTATGTAATTAAGACTCTTTTGTTTTTAGACTTTGTGAATAGTAATGACGATAATTATCGTTAATTATCTTGATTAATTAGTAATCGAGTAGTTAAGGATAATAAAATAATATAATAATAATAAAAAAATGACACCAAAATGTGTCCTAATACTACTGGTTGTGTCATTTATAACCATGGTATGTCTTGTGCCAAACTTGGGGACCCCATGGAATCACTTTTGTGTGATAATGACTTTTTATCTTTTTATTTTTTTTAAAGAATGTAAATATAACAAAGAATGTATCACCTGAGTAAAAAATTTTTAATTTTGTCTACATAAATGATCTATTGGAATATAAATAGTAATTGGAAATCTAAAATGATTTCCTACATCATATTATATTTTTTATAATTTTTAGACATTAAATAAATTAATGTATATATGAGACCATGATGATGCAGCGATTACCTCATTATTTAATGATTTAAATAAAATGAAAAGATAATGTAAAATCTAAGAACTACACATTTAAAAAACCTATTTTATGGGTGTATTTTGAACCCTTATCACCTTATCCTTGGAATACATCAATGTGGGACCTTTAAAATCCGAAACTCATTTGAAAATAAAGTACCATTTTATACCTTTCCAAGAGTGCTCCTCCTCTCCTCTTATAAAAGGCCCCACCTCTACCTCCTTACCCACACCTCTCAAGCCTTTGGATCAGCCAAGATCTGTTCATTTTGTCTCCCCACATACCTTTCTTCATCCTAGAAGCCTTACCTTAGGCAGAAAGCTCTTCAAGAAACCCTTTTGGATCAAACCAAGAGGAGTTACCCGATTCAAAGGTACAGTCTTCTCTAATGCTCTTTTGTTTTATTTTTCTTCTACAAACCCCCTAAACTCTTTTTATTAATTTATTTTGTAACAACACAAGTATCTTAAATATACTATGATGTTTTTATAAGAAGGATTCTAGCTACACTTACACACACCTACATCTAATGGTTAAAGAGCATACTGTTTCTGTGGATGGCGAATTTTTGCCTCAGGAAACGATAATTGTTCAATATTCTTATAACACCTTCAAAGGTGGCCATTAAGATGTAACTATATTTATATATGATATATAATATGTTTATTTTTTCCTTAAGCTTCGGTATTTTTTATTTATTTCATACCTTTATGGTTTCCATTATGGGTAAATGCGATATCTTCATTTTTGGAAGTACGGACTACCGCCCCCTAAAAATGATTTGATTCGTTAATGACTTATGTGGGAAATATAAAGGATATATTTAATGATATTATATATGATATTATACTGGAATTATAATATATCTTTATATCATTATTATTTCACTCCATTAAGTAAGAAATAGAAATGAAAGTAGTGTTCATGCGTACGTACGGCCTACCGTCTCCATGAACAGTGCATTTCATTTCTTTTTATCTCCAAATGTTATGGAATAGTATAAAATGAATATGTAATGGATATATATGATATTTAAATCATTAATACTATTCTGTAAATTATTTACCTATAACTACATCGACAATCATTTTCAAACAAGTTCATTTTTGACTAATGTACCAAACATCGACAAAAACGTCTAATATGAACTCACATTATTAACCAATTATTATAACATTGTAATATGTGATATGAACTAAATAATAATCTTCAAATGAAGAAATTAAGCAATTATAAATTGACCAAAGTTTATTATTCAGTAATATAAAGAAACGAACAAGACAAGTCGGACTTGAGGTAAGGGATCCTACCTCTCTCTTTATTTTTAAGTACTCTTTTTATGTAACTTAATTTAAGCTCCTCTTTATTATGTTGGGGGATGTTATTTTATATTACTCTTGCTGTAAATTTTATTTTAATATGATGAGAGAACCCATTTTATCTCATCAATCCATTTTTGGAAGTTTTATGTGGCGCCGTTAGGCTACCGAATTTTCATAAGGGGATTTTCATCTCACTCTTTATTCCTGTGAGATTCATGCTATATTGGCCACTATTTACTTTTGTGTGGTCTTTGTACTACACATTATATTAATATTTGTATAATATACTATCATTTATGGGTAGTTAAATCTTCATTGTATGAACCTTCTTTTATGGGTTGTACGTTTTGAAAGTTTCCTAAATCAGTAAGGGAGCCTTTCACACTTCTCTTTTAAAAGACTTATTTTGTTATGTCTTTAAATTTATATCTTTGTATTTTGAGATATGTTCTTATATATCCTTATTGATGTAAATTTTATGTCCAAGTGATGAGATACCATTTTCTCTCTCATCAACTAATTTTATGAATTTTAATGTGACGTCGTTAGGCTGTCGAATTTTACTAAGGGAACTTTTTAACCCAATTTCGATTTCTTTGGGTTCAAAATGTAGTTATTGATTATGTAATCCTTTTAATATGTGTGAATGACCTTTGATAGTTTTACACTTTATATCCACTTATATTGGGTGTATTTATATTTTTCACACATAATTTTGAGATTTATTTATCCTTAATTTAAGGATACCTTCTTTATAAGGGATTTCATCTCATTTTACAAATCTATTGAGACTTTATTGTTTTTATGCACCAAATAACTCTTATATGGTGTATATAATATCCTTTGGAATATTATATCATGAATAAATTTATTCTCATGATATTATAGTGTTCTGTTTAAATGTTATTCCTCAATTATTGTATTCAAGTGTCTCTAATTTTGGTAACAACCCTTTAACTAAAATATCACTTTAAATGTTTTAATGATTTGTTCTTATTAATATCCATGTTTTCAAAATGGTTTTAAGGATTTATTTATATGGATATTAATGGTTTAAAATGTTAAAATCTTTAAGGTGGTATGGGAAACTTTGATTCAAAAATCTCTTTATTGAATGTTTTAAATGGTTTTGAAAATGTTTTTTTTGAATGGATTCATTATTTCAATATCTTAAAAAGTTATATTTTTATTTTAATGTGGGAATGTTATCTTTCCTTTATGATTAATTTATGTGCTATTATTATGTTTTGTTTCTTGGGCATTGTTTATGAAAACGGGTGGTTCCTTGATAAACTAAGGGCGGGTGAGCCCGATATAGCTCTCCAGTGCATTAGGTAACGCGAAGGGGTTAAACGATAAGGTTTATCTAAAGAGATTTAGGGAATATACTTTGATGGGTATTCCCAACATAACCATGAGGGTTAATCCCTATGTTAGAATGTTATGAAGGCCTCAAGTTACCTTTATGTTTTATTATTTCTATGAGTTATTCATAAATCTTATGATTTCATGAGGTATGTTAACGTGGTTATGTTTTATGAGTAAAGTATGATTTCATTGCTTCTTATGTATACATGTACTAATGTTTCCTTTCTGAATTTTAATATCCCTTACTGAGCTTTTTATACTCATCCCAAGTTTTTGAAATGTTTTTCACAGGTCAATAGAAAGGTACATGATATGAGGATAGTGTCAAGGAAGTGTCAAGAAAGAATCCATGTTTTATTTTAAATATGTTTCTGTTGATGGGGAAAAAATGAATACTATTTTTTATGTAACCACTTTGTTTAAATGTGGAATGTAATTCATGATTTATGATCTAATTCTCTAAAAATCTAAACCTAAAAAGATCCTCAATGTGTTTTCTTTAAATAACTCAATATTAAGTAAGGTTTAAGGCTAGGTCCTTATACAAGGAGTGAAAAAAATGATATTGATTAAGACACAAATACCTGATTAGAATGTTGAAGACGATTATTATATTATTATGGGATGCAACAATTATAATTTGATAAACCAATATATAAATCTAGTGCTGCACTCCAGCTCAAAAAATATTGAAATAACGTATCATTTTTTGAAGGATATAGTTGAAGAGGGTAATTTGAGGCTATAATATATTTCCTTTAAATATAAAATTATTTATATTTTTACCTAACAACTCACAATTTAATAGTTAAAGAATCTAATTATATATATTGGAGTGCATCTCACCCCCTCTCATTATTGTGTATTTTGTTTGATTTTTCTCTATTTATTCTAGTTAAAATATTTTTAGATATTCTATTTGAAAGGGGAAAGGTGTTTCCTCAGTATTTTAATTATTTTAATGCGTGTGTTTAGTTTTGTAGGAAATAAATTCAATACAAAATTTCAATTCATTTATTTGTCTGAGCCTGGAAAATTATAGGGTAGATATGAGTTGTTTTAAATTTTATGAGTAATTTAATCAACATTTTTATTATAAATAGCTATGTAACATAAAGTTAGAGAATATTTATTCATGATTTGTTTTATTTCATGATTTCAAGTTGATTCCTTTTAGTTATTCTCTTTGTTTTTGTTTTCATGATCAGAGAGAGAAGTATGTAGTATTAATATGAAATCAAAATTGGGAGATTGTTGAACCTAAGAGAATGATTTTTTATTTTTCATAAATACATGTTTTTGGGTGATGATTGATATATCTTTTATTCATGATACCTGAAACATGTTGTAAATTGGAAAAAATGATCTATAATAGTTTATAAAGAATTTTATTGTGTATCTTTTGTGTACAACTTCCTGAATTTTTTGTTATAATTTTTGAAAACATTCCTAAATGGAATATGGATGACATTAAGGATTATAGAATTCATGAAAAGTATGGTGAGTTTGAAGGTAACTGTAATGATTACATGAATGATGTTTTGAACTATCCGAGAGGGCATGGGGTCACATTATATAATACAATAAGTCATTTAACTAAATTCTATAATTTTGAGATGAAACTATAAAAATAGAAAAGTCATTAATCATAAGACTTTAGGTACTGAATGTAAGTCATTAGGGAAATGATAACCCATCATCATAAGAATTTAAGTGATTATATATATTTAAAATAAGTTAATAAAAATAGAAAAGCAATGATCATATGACTTTGATATATAAAGTAATTAATTATCTTAAGACTTCATGGATCGTGTGAATTTACTATAATTATTTGAGCCAACCATAAAATTTTAAAGTCATTTGATGCATAGTTAGATGTACGAAGAATATATGAATTCAACACTTAGAGTATGTTGAGGGAGATATTTTCTAAAAAATATCATTTTCCCAAATTAATATTATAAGGAATTAAAAATAATAATAAATAAACTATAATTTTCAAGTGAGATGTTCATCAAGAATTAAACATCATGATCAATCACATGATCATTACCCTTGAAAAGATAAAAATGGTTGTACCATACAAGGAAGACGTAGATGTTTCTATAAGATATCCACATGAAAAAAATAGATTCCATATCATCACGACTAAATGAAAAAAATAAAGAGAATGAAGGCATGGTTTTTCTAGAAGATTTTAAATAAATAGAATGATGGTGATTATTAAAATATCTTATATAGGAATCAAGTCACGTCTTTAGTCAGTTTTAATGGAAGAGTGAATTTGATGAAGGCTGAAATTTGCAATGTTTAACGAGTTGATAGAAGCCACTAAAAATAAAGTTATTTTTATATTAAAATTATAGATGAAATATTCATGCAATATTTAGTGAATATAAAAATAACAAGAATTGAAGAAAGAGGGGTGTTGATTATTATGAGTAAGAGGAACTAATACTGTGCTATATCCTATAAAAAAGTATCCTTGATAACATCCACTGGAGATTTTTTTATAACAAAAAGAATGAATATCATCATCTTGAGTCCATGTTGAGGTTCATACTCTCATAAGTGATATTTCTTCAAAGGGAGTTTTTTTCTCGGTAATGTGAGATTATAATAGGTTGGTGCCTATAGCTGTATAAGTTCATGGTTACACCATTTCTTGAGTTAGTTTAAATATAATTAGAGGAATATACATGTGTGATAATAACCATGATGCACTAGGGATTTACTCATACTTAAAGGATGTGAACCTCATTAACCAACAAATTGTTTCATTTTTTATTTGGGAATTGGTGAAAATACATAGAGAGATTTTCTAAATTAGAAGGATAGTACAAAGGGGATTAATATAACTAAACACATTATTCACCCCTACCTCATTGAGTATCACACCTCAAGTGTTCCAAACCTATCTCTTCAATTACTCTGCCTCTTGAGTTTTATATTCAAGGAATTAACTAAAACATTGCCCTTACTATGTGTATAATAAAAATAAAAGATAAAAGTATAAAGATATTCCTCCCATCTCCATTGACTCATGTTTTAATATTATTGAGAGAAAATTTTACTCAATCATTTATAATATTATTAAAATGTAAACTTCTCACTAAATAGGAAATATATCATACTCTTTATGGAATGAACAACCCTTTATAGCTCTATATGATATTTGTCACGACCCAACCCTACCCGAGCTCGAGCCGCAACTACCCCAAGCCCGCCTCCATAGGTCAAGGGTAGGCGACAAGCGCCGAAGTCTAAACAACTTGGGGAGGCCTTTACCTTTGTACCTGTACACACACACGTATCCTACTCAATGCAGAAGTGCAGAGTAAAAGGAAAAGTAAAGTACCAACTTCTATAAACAACCAAAAAAGTGCATCGATCTCTAAATGATACAAAGTAAAAGCTGAAGGTAACTGAAAAGAAAAAGGGAAAAACACGTGCCCAACCAGAAAAGTGTCAAAACCCGACAACAGGTAAACAAAAGTAAATAGTTGGGAGATTCCCACACATAGATCCTGACTACGAACACCACACGCAGTCTAAGCTCTCGAACTCCTAAGCTCCACTGAAGTCACGACCAACCTGTCCGTCATCTGCAAGGGCACAAAAAGTGCTGGAAAAGCCGATGCAGGGGTGAGTATAAAAATACTCAGTAGGATACCCCGAAGGCTCGAGGGAGCAACAAAGGAGGTACCGAAGAGTGAGAAGTAGATCAAATAGGTAATAGTAAAGGAGTACATTAGAGAGAGTGTAGTAAAGAGCACTGATCAACCCAATAAGTGGAAAGAAGTAGACTCATCCAAAAATAAGGAGCTAGAAATGGTGAGAAGATGAACTTCTTATCGAGTCTTCGCTACCTATAGCAGGAGAGTAGAATCTTCCAACCACGAGTAGCTAGACACAGAAAGCACGTGGCATACCCCGCGCGTCTTCACCTCTCCTGGAAGGAGAGTAACCAAAATCCAAGAAGTGGGTACTGGAAAAAGGTATACACATATATATGCTCTCTCAAGAAACCCGAACAAGATCGTAAGGGGATCTCTGTCCAGTAGCTCAGCCCAATAAAGTGAGTATCCAACTGTCCCAGAAGTAAACACCATCGATTCCCAGTATCCCACACATCTTCCCCGAACTGCAAGTCAAGGGGTTAAAATCACCACACCATGACACTATCCGCTTTGGGCATCACTGACTCACCCGCATAGTTTTAGTTCACATATCAAGGACGCATCTTGGTGGGGAAAGCACCCCTCATACTTGAGAGTTCTGGGGGAGTGTCAATCCACACCTCGTCACTGTCACACATTCGAGAGGTCTTCTCAAAGTCGACAGGTTCCCATTGCCCAGCCCCGTGAAAGGGTAATCCACTGGAGGGAGACCTGGATCTGCTCTGTCCATCCCTTCTGGATGGTACCACACTGGCCATCCCTGCTGGATGGTACCTCACTGGCCATCCCTACTGGATGGTACCACACTGGACATCCCTGCTGGATATTACACCACTAGTAATAGGAACACGTAGTGGGAAACACGTCACAATAGATCTCATAAGGAAGATATGATCTCGATACACAGCTAGGGAGTCGACACCCAGGGATCACTGGGGGCTCCGTACCCTACTGGATACAACCACCTGGGTAGAGGATCGGTTCCCGTGTAATGTATTGGTCACACCGATACCCAAAGAACCCTACCAGGGAACACGAAAGGACCTGAGGATCTCCCCAGGCCTCTCGGGGTGATACATGCTCCAATCCACTGAGTCTACTGTCGAAGCGGACCAAGACAACTCACTCAAGAAAGTGGGAGCACACCCACACTGTATGAACGCACGTAGCCGTAAACGATGTCGCAGTTCGGTGAAAGGGAAACAACACTGAAAACCCCCTCAGTTGAAAGAACAAGGGAACCAAATCAACTCTTCCAGTCAAACCATCGAGAACAGAACCAGGGTACCCACTCAACCCTGCTCGTCGAGACCATCGAGAACAGGGCCAGGGGGGACCCACTCAACCTTGCTGGTCTAAATGCTAATAACATAAGGGCTCTCTGCATTGTAAGAGGTTAAAGGTATGTAAATAAGAACACAGCACACACCTGGGGCCCAAAAAACATTTGGCCCTAACTCATCTCCAAACCAAGTACACAAACGTTCTCAGGTAGAAACTACAACATGTACCTCCAGTCATTCCTATATACTCCCATAGAATGCCACATTACCATCCCAAGGCTATCATGTACACGACACCCAATGTCAACACAAGAAGGAGTAAACATAACTTAGCCAACGTTTTTCCTCCATGGCCCTAGAATGACCAACCACATCTCTTTAAACACTAAATTCACTCTCATAGGAGTGAACGTGATCACACACCAAGGGTTCCCTACAAGCACTGCAGGAAGAACCACCACCGGTACACCATTCATGCTTCCACATTTTATGAGATATGGAAAGAGACTTCACAAATCCAAACGGATCGCACCGTTGTAATCCTTGCGGAAAAACATGCGGGAATGACTATTTACTCGCCTCAAACAGACATCTGATGTAAAATTCGTTCAACACTGCTTTACGCCCGAACAACGACCCAAGCCACGGTCCCGAAAACAGTCGGGCGCATCGCACCATTTTGATATCCTTTGAAAAACATGTCAAATTGACTGCTTACTTGCATGGAATGGATATCAGACGAAAAAGCTGTATTTCGCCATACCGCACACGAGCGGTGCTTCATGGGACCCGCATTTTGGTCCTAAAGCAGAACGAACGGATCACACCATTGTGATCCTCTCGAAATGTACATAAGATCGACTATCCACTTGTGAAAAACGAACACCTGGTGATAAAGATATAAATCACCGCCAACTCCCAAAACGGCCCTCATGGCGCCCATACCATCGTGCTGAATTAAAGCAGGAGGATTGCGCCATTGCGATGCCCTCGGAAAAACCCTCAGAATCGACTGCTCGCATGCCCTGAATGGAAGTCCAATGAAAAAGTTGTAAAGTGCTGTATGCAGCTTAAAAGAAGGACCATGGGGGTCCACACCTCAACTCCGGATTCAATGCCTGAAACTACCTTGGAAAGCTTTGCCTCGGCGGCAGGGTTCCAATGCCACTGACGGTGCTCAAATCGGACTTCGGATGCACTCGCTCCATCCGAAACAAAATCTCGACAGTGCCCTAAGTAGTATGTAGCGGACGCTTTGCGTCGCCGAGCCCCCATCTCAGAAATTATAAATTCCCGAAACTGTCTCAAAAAATCCATCTCGATCCATGAATCTATCACGTTTCCGCAGACGACATGCAATTCCGACCCACGATTTAAAAGTTACTGGCATTTTAAACGTCCTTGGACACAAGAGGGGGTGGTCTGGACCGGTCCAGTCGGTCCACACCCCCTGGACCAGCCCAAGCCGGCTGGCCCGTGGCTTAGCCGGCTAAGCCGACGCAGCCCACGGTTCGCCCGCGCGGAATGCGGTCCACCGAACAGGACCGACTCTGAGGCCAATATTCCTTCCACACAGGGACCCGCAAAGACGGGTCCGCTATCCGCCGGTCAGGGTCACTGACCCTGGTCTTCCGCATCATCGCTCCCCGCTGGCGCCTGCTCGCCGTCGCCCCTAGCTCGCCCCCTCACGCAGGCCGCCCACTCCCCCGTCTGACGCTGCCTTGCCCAGACCGCCCGTAGCCGACTGCCCCGCTAAAGCCACTGCCGAATGCCCCATTGAAGCCACCTCCGACCGCCGCTCGACTTCGAGAAAGCTGGCCCGCTACCTGGGGGCTCGCCAGACCGCCTGTCGAACCGTCCCGAACCACCGAAAAACACCAAACCCGTAGATCTTCATCGGATGATTGCATTTGCCTAGGAACTTGGATTTTCAATCCGAAACTTGCATCGGGAAGCTTAGAACAAATACTACACAACCATGGGCTTCGATCGACCATTCGATGAAAATTCGACACATATTTATGAATTCAAAGGAGGTGCGGGAAAATAAATAAAAAATGCACAATCCAATCTCTTGGGCGTAGCCCGACGCTTCGTGAAGATCCACCAGAAGCTGCAACACCTTGGTGTGGAGGTGGAGGGATTGAGCTTGAGGAAGGTGGAGGTATCCTTGGTTTAGAGAATTTTCCATAGGAAGAACCAAGCGTAAGAGAGTGGGGGTTAGGTTTAAATAAAGAAAAATTAATCAAAATTTCAATTAATTCAAACCACCAATTTAACCTGCATTCGAAACTCTCGACGAGGTTGAGGATAAGCCTCCCCTAGGGTAAACACCACCTCCCGAGAACAACTGCGATCCATAATTTTAATCTGAGGCCTCACTCAAAAGATATAAAACTTAATGTCTGAGACCGCTAAATTATGAAAACGCCCCTGGTGACATTTTTCATAGGAGGATTGCGCCCACGAAAATTACACCCCTCCTAGGGTAGAAAGCACATTACAGACTCAACGGTGCCCTCAGTTTTCCCACCCAAGAAACCTATTAAGAGATACCTAAGTTAAACCATAAAACGAATAAATGAATTATTTTATTTATCCTTTTAACGTTACGAACAACGTCCCACGCCGACATGATTCATATCATTCCTGGGGTAAACACCCCATTTCGGACACATCAGTTCTCTCAGATTTTGGATCCTAATTACTGTTTAGGAGTTCTCTCATTTATTTGGCGTTCCCAGTGCGAACACACTGAAAATTTATTTCCGGCCACAACGGGGCTCTGAATCGCACACCATCTGAAGACGCTGCTTCGGAATAATATAGAGAATATTCCAAAGTCTTTTATAGAAAAAAATTATTATTATATCATTATCTCCTTCAATATTTTCTTCCCTGAAAAGAAAAACCACGGAACATCTCAGGGTACTAAGCCTGCACCTGGCTCTTCTGTACCCATAAGAATTCTTGCACAGTCCTGCACCACCGCACACAGACCAAAGGATTTGATTGGTTCATGTGAGGTATACCCTCACCGATGACGTGCATAGGAGCACACACACTTCCTCTCAGGTGAGTCACATGGGAGACATCATGAACCCACTCCAGAATTTGGGGGGTTAGGGCAAGGTATTAGAAAACCCCACCATCCCTTCGCACGGTCTCAAATGGCCCAAAGGCCCTTGGGGGTAACTCGCCTCCCCGATCGAACCCCAATGTCACACGTGATGACTAGAATCACAGTTTGGACCTGGGACAGAGCCCGATGATTTCCTCCTTTAGAATATCCATATGGTGAAACACCTAAGGATATCTGGTCACACAAGATTTCACAGTCGATGTCCCATGACCCAGAATCACTTACATGCTCGGAGAGCTAAGGAGTCGACACCATCCGCTAAAAAAAGGATCCACACCTTCTACTCTACCAACACTGGGTTACACTGACGCCCCACGTCACCCTGGTAATAACTCAAACAAGGAGCAGGGAGAAAAAAATTTCACACACAGATTTTAACAATTCTATTTAAAAAAGTAGAATACTCATAAAGCATACCTCTTTCCCCCTCATGCTTCGTAGGATCGTAGACGTCCGAAGCTCACAGTTGTACGCGGTCCCAACTGTCAGCTCTCGGAGCCTAACGTGGACCGCCTGATGGTGATGGGAAGACCTTGTAATGTCGTACCCCACTACCAGATCCTCCCGCTTCTCTGCTAGCACCACCTAAATGGGTGCTACTCCGATCACGGCGCTGCCTCTGCCGCAGTGGTGCACCTGCTACCTGCCCGATATTCTCAGCATTCCTGGTCGGGCAGTCCCGCGCTAGGTGTCCTCGCCCATCGCAAGCATAACACCGGCGCTCTCCGGGTTAGCCTCGTTCCCTCTGGCGCCACTGTGGTGTACAACCACGCTCCTGAGTCCGGTTATTAGAAAGCCAGCTGCATCGAGGTTCTGTCTGCCGACGCCCGCTAGCTGCGACAGACGTCTCAGCTCCATCATGCCTGCTGCAACCACCAACTTTAGAGTCTAAAAAGAATATATCTTCCACAAGTGCCTACTGTAGAACCTCAACATAAGTGGAAATGCACAAGGGTACTATGACAGAACGAATCACTCTGCAGAGACCCTACTCGAACTTCCGCGCTTGGAAGTTGCCATCATGGACTATGTTCAGGTAAAAGCGTGCACGGTTTGCGAAACTAGTCGCATACTCGGTCACCATCATCCCTCCCCGCTGAAACTGCCGGAGCTCTTTGTTCTGAACGGAGCGTAAGCAGGAGAGGTAAAACTCCACACGAAACTACAGATGAAAGTCTTTCCACCAAAGTGACGACTCATCAAGAAACTGAGTCACCAGACTCCACCAACACCCAGCTTCTCTGTGGAAAAGGCTGGAAGCCAAATCCCCCATAAGATCTGTCGGCATCTGCACAAGCCTGAAGAGGCGAACCACCATCTCTAGAAAAACCTCTGCTGCCTCAGGGTCTGGCTCACCACTGAATCTCAGCGGTCTCTGTCGCTGGAACTCACAGAGCGCACTCAACCTGCACTCAAGCTCACTCTGCTCTACTGAAGGTTTCTGCTGCTCACCAGGTGGGGGTGCTGCTACCGGCCCACCCGGAGAAAGGGACTCGCATGATGGGTCCTATAATAAGGCCTCGTAGCTCACAGGGTCGTCGTCACAAACCAAAGCTGGTATCATGGATGGCTGTTTTCATGAAGACATCCTGAATTTTATCAAGGAGTGCTGCGGTCAGATGAGCATATATGTATATAACAGTAACAACAATGGGGAGCTGACTCAAGAAGGACAGTCAAGACTCAATCCAATTTTATGCACAACCAATTTTCCCTGTAATAGGTGTCTCAGTATGCCGAGTCGACAAGCAGGTTATTAGGGTCCTGGGGAATGGATACGTCAGTCGCCACACCATCAATGGACTCCCTGGCCTGAGAGCCGATCTCGAGAAATGTTGACATTGTTGCCCTAGATCCCAAAAAATTCCTTTTTAGGGACGTACGAACAACGTCCCAAGGAACAAGCCACCTCTGATTCTACTTTTTCACGAACCGACCCTACCCGGGGTCGAGCCGCAACTACCCCAAGCCCGCCTCTATAGGCCAGGGGCTGGCGATAAGCGGCGAAGGCTAAAAAACTCGGGGAGGCCTTTCCCTGAATACCTGTACACACACACCAGCCCACTAAACGAAGAAGTGCTGAGTAAAAGGAAAAGTAAAGTACCAACAGCTATAAACAACCACAAAAGTGCATCGACCTATAAAAGGTACAAAGTAAAAGATGAAGGTAACTGAAAAGAAAAAGGAAAAAACACACACCCAACTAGAAAAGTTCCAAAACCCGACAACAGGTAAACAAAAGTAAATACCTGGGAGAGTCCCACACCTGGAACCCGACAACGACCACCACACACGGTCCAAGATCCCGAACTCCTAAGCTCCATTGAAGTCACGACCAACCTATCTGTCATCTACAAGGGCACACCAATTGCGGGCAAAGCCCAAGAAGGGGTGAGTATAAAAATACTCAGTAGGATGCCCCGAAGGATCAAGGGAGAAACAAAGGATGTACGGAAGAGTGAGCAGTAGATCGAACAAGGAATAGTAAAAGAGTAAATCAGAGATAGTACAACTCAACCCAACAAGAGGAAGGAAGTAGACTCATCCAAACACAAGGATCTAGAAACGGTGAGAAGATGAACATCTCGTCAAGTCATTGCAACCTATAGCGGGTGAGTAGACTAATCAAATCATGAGAATCTAGACACATAAAACACGTGGCATACCCCGCACGTCTTCGCCTCTCCTGGAAGGAGAGTAAAAAAAACCCAAGAAGTGGGTACTAGAACAAGGTATACATATATATATGCTCTGTCAAGATACCCAAACAAGATCTTAAGGGGATCTCCATCCAGTAGCTCAGCCCAAGAAAGTGAGTAGCCAACAGTCCCATAAGTAATAACCATTGATGCCCAGTATCCCGCACGTCTACCCCGAACTACAAGTCAAAGGGCTCAAATCACCACACCTTGACACTATCTGCTTTGGGCGACACTAACTCGCCCACACGGTTTTAGGTCACATCTCAAGGATATGTCTTGGTGGCGAAAGAGCCCATATTATTTTTAGTGTTCTGGGGGAGCATCAAGACACACCTTGTCACTGTCACACAGTCAAGAGGTCTTCTCAAAGTCGATGGGTTTCCACTACCTAGACCTGTGAAAGGGTAATTCGTTGGAGGGAGACCCGGATCTGGTCTAGCCATCCCTGGTAGATGGTACTACACTGGCTATCCCTACTGGATGGTACCTCACTGGCCATCCCTGTTGGATGGTACCACACTGGCCATCCCTGCTGGATGGTACCCCATTGGTAACCGGAACATGTTGTGGGAAACACATCACGATAGATCGTGGAAGGAATATATGATCTCAATACACAGCTAGGGAGTCTGTGACCAGGGCTCACTAGGGGATCCGTAACCTACTGGAAACAACCTGCTAGGTAGAGGATCAGTGCCCGCATAATGTATTGGTCACACCGATACCCAAAGAACCCTACCAGGGAACACGAAGGGACATGAGGATCTCCCTGGCCCTCTCTGGGTGATACATGCTCTAATCTCCTGAGTCCACTGTCGAAGCGGATCGAGACAACTCACTCCAAAAAGTGGGAGCACAACGACACTGTATAAATGCACATTGCCGTAAATGATGTCGCAGTATGGTGAAAGGGACACAACACTGAAAACCCCCTCAGATGAAAGAATAGGGGAACTAAATGAACTCTGCCAGTCAAACCATCGAGAACAGAACCAGGGGACCCACTCAACCCTACTAGTACAAACCATAGAGAATATGACCAGGGGGGACCCACTCAACCCTCCTGGTCTAAACGCTGCTAACAGAAGGGCTCTTTGCGTCTTAAGAGGTCAAAGGTACGTAAAGAAGAACACAGAGCACACCTGGGGCCCACAAAAAATTTGTTGCTAACTCGTCTCCGAACCAAGTACACAAAGGTTATCAGGTAAAAACTACAACATGTACCTCTAGGCATTACCATATACTCCCAGAGTATGCCACATTTCCATCCCAAAGCTATCGTGCACATGACACCAAATGTCAACGCAAAAAGGCTTAAACATAACTTCACCAACCTAATTCCTCCATTGCCCTAGCACAACCAACCACATCTCTTTAAACATTAACTTCACTCTCACAGGAGTGAACACGATCCCATGCCAAGGGTACCCTACAAACACCACAGGAAGAAACACCACCAGTACACCTTTCATGCTTCCACATTTACTGAGATCTCAAAAGAGACTCTGCACATTGAAGCGGATCATAACATTGTAATCCTCATAGAAAAACATGCAAGAATGATTATCTACTCGCCTCCAACAGACATCCGATGTAAAATTCGTTCAACACTGCTTTACGTATGAATAGAGACCTAAGCCTTGGTCCTGAAAACAGTCAGGGGCATCACACCATTGCGATCTCCTCGGAATGACACATCAAATTGACCACTTACTTTCATGGAACAAATATTCGAAGAAAATGATGTATTTTGCCGTACTGCACACGAGTAGTGCTTCGTGGGACCCACATTTTTTTCCCTAAGTGCAACAAATGGATCACACCGTTGCGATCCTCTCGAAAAAGTACACAAGATTGACTATTCACTTGTCCAAAACAGACACCCGGTGATAAAGATTGAAATCACCACCAACTCCCAAAACAGCCCTAATGGGGCCCACACCATCATGCAGAATTAAAGATGGAAGATTGCACCATTGCAATGCCCTCAGAAAAACACTCAGAATCAACTGCTCGTACGCCCTGAACGGACGTCCAATGAAAAATTTATAAATCGTTGTATGCATCTCTAAAGACGGGCCGTTGGGGTCCACGCCTCAACTCCAAGATCAACACCTAAAACCACCCTGGAAAGCTCCGCCTCAGCGACAAGGTCCCAACGCCACTGATGGGACACAAATCGGAATTTGTACGCGCTTGCGCCATCCGAAACAAAATCTAGAGAGTGTGCTAAGTAGTATTTAGCTGATGCTTTGCATCGCCGAGCCCCCATCTCGGAAATTATAAATTCCTGAAACTGTCTAAAAAAATCCATCTCGATCCGAGGATTACGTTTCCCCAAACGAAACGCAATTCCGACCCACAATTTAAAACTTACGGTCATTTTAAATGTCATCGGACGCAAGAGGGGATGGTCCGGACAGGTCCGGCCTGTCCACACCCCATGGACCAGACCAAGCTGGGCAACTCACGGCTCAGCCATCTGAGCCACATCGGCCCACGGTTCGCCCGCGCGGACCACTTTCCACTGAACTGGACCGGCTCGGAGCCCTGTCTTCTTTCCATGTGGGGAACCTCAAAGGCAGGTCCACTGTTCGCCAGCTAGGTCACTGACCCCAGTCTTCTGCGTCATCGCACCCCGCTGGCACCTGCTCGCCGTTTCCCCTAGCTCGCCCCCGCAAGCAGGCTGCCTGCTCACCCGGCTGACACCGCCTCACCCGGACTGCCCGCAACTGACCGTCCCGCTGAAGTCGCCACCGACCGTCGCTCATCCTCACGGAAGTCGGCCCGCCACCTGGGAGCTCTTTATACCACCTGCCAGACCGGCCTGAACCACCAGAAAACACCAAAACCCGCAGATCTTCATTGGATGACTGAGTACGCCTTGGAACTCGAATTTGTAATCCGAAACATGTGTTAGGAATCTTAGAACAATTACTACACAACCAAGGGATTCTCTTGACCATTCGACTGCAATTCGATGCATATTTATGAATTCAAATGAGATTTGGGAAAATAAATAAAAAACACACAATCCTACCTCTTGGGAATAGCCCGATGCTTGGAAACGATCCGCCGGAAGTCACAACACCATGGAGTGGAGGTTGAGGGATTGATCTTGAGGAAGGTGGAGGTCTCATTGGTTGAGAGCATTTGCCAGAGGAAGAATGAAGGGGAATATAGAGGGGGTTATTATTAAATAAAGAAAAAATAATCAAAATTTTAATTAATTTAAACCCCCAATTTAACCCACATCCGAAACTCTTGACAAGGTTGAGGTTAAGCCTCCCCTAGGGTAAACACCACCTCCCGAGCATTATTGCGGTCTCAGAATTTTAATCCAAGGCATCACTCAAAAGTTATAAAACTTAATGTCCAAGGCTACTAAATTACGAAAACGACCCAGGTGACATTTTTCACAGGATGCCCGCGACCGCGAAAATTCCACCCCTCCTAAGGCAAACGAAACGTTCCGAACTCAAAGGTTCCCTCGTTTTCCCCACCCAAGCAACCGTTTATGAGATACTTGAGTTTAACCATTAAAAGAAATAAATTAATTATTTTTTTATCTGTTTAAAGTTCCATTAACAGGCGTGGGGTCCCAACGCCCCGCGCCGACATGCTTTATGTTGTTCCTAGGGTAAAAACACCATTTCGGACCCATCAATACTCTTAGATTTAGGATCCAAATTACTATTTATGAGTTATCTCATTTATATGGAATTCCCAATGTGAACACACTAGAATTTTAATAACCAAACATTCTAAATCTAAAACTAGAATTTGGAATCTTTTCATATAACCCCTACTTTCATAAAATCTCTTACACTGTCCTCACATTTTTTCCATAGCCCCCCTTCAACCTGAGTAAACAAAGATATCATCCAAAGAAACCATGAAAAACAAGTCATGGTATTTATATATATATGATTCTATAATGATGTAAAAATATTAGGAGAATTAGTAACCATACAAACAATTAAAAAGCATTAATCATTCCTATAAAAAATCCTAAAAGATATATTTGGAATATCAGTCTTCCTCAATCTTGACAAGTAATATACCAATGTTTAAGGGAACTTGATAAAATAATTAACTTTATTCAAATAAAAAAAATCATTTATGTTAGGTAATATGTATTTATTATTCACTTAAATTATAATTTTTTTACATTCTATGCATAACCATAAGGTACCATTAGCCTTCATTGAAATATGAATTGGTGCTTACAAAAGTGAAACACTTAGTTAATTAAATACAATTTTCTTTAAATCCTCTAATTGGATCTTTAACTCTCATATATCTATAGGCCCCATGTGATAAGAAACAATAATATCAACCTCATTTATGTTAAATAATCAATGGATAACTCCCTATCAATTTATTATTGTGGCCTATATATGTCTTCCAGAAAAATATCTTAAAATTTTATCACTACCAGCAACAACTAATATTGATTTCCCAATTATATTAATCAAATTACCAAATCATATAATTAACACATTAAATATTTATTATTATTAACAACTAGTGTTTCTCAAATATCATTAATTAATACCTAAAATAAATGTTAACACTCAAATCCAATGCGATAAAGGAAATTATACATCTATTATAGTATATGCAATCCTAGAACATCACCATCCAATCCATTTTGATTGTGAGGTCTTATATTATCATTGTCATAACTGAAAAGACCAATGAGATTTCCACATCACTAAAATCAATTGAAAAACTAGTCACATAAGTTCTTAATCAACCCCTTTACCAAGAGGCATATTGATATTCAAGGAATAAAACATCAATTAAATATGAATACATTACTAGTATACCACACATACATATATGAATGGATGAGATACAACCAAATAAAATATATCAAGGAACATAGTGGAACCAATTAGTATAGTTTCCCCCACTATCATAATTCATACCTCATATTAATTTTTTATATGCTATATAATAAGAATTTATCATTGATTCTTTTTAATTATAAAACTATAAGAGATTAACACCATTTCTTCGAAAAAAAATCAACTCTATATTGTTTCAAATTACCCATAGGTATTTAAAACCCTCATGTATGGTTGGAATCCCCAACAATAGAATCTTCAGGGAAATAACTCTAAAATTTATTTTCCTAAAGATTTCTACACTAATGACATAACTTAGGTTCATTAGGATAACCCATTTCTACTATGTAGTTATATTAAATTGGTAGTACCTAAACTATATCTTACCCTAAGATGAATTTTTGGTCACTAACTTCTTATGACTACCATAATTCTTGGAGTCATCACACTTTATCTTCTTACAAAAAGAAAAATTATTACCTCCCTAAAATTAGGGAGGAAAAGTACTTCAAACATTAGCATTCGTCAAAACCACTTCTTCTATAGCTAACCTATTTACCACCATCACATACGAAGGTAATTAAAGTAGAATAATCCTAGACTAAATCTTAGGTAAAACTATTTTGTCAAATATCATCCCTAAATATTTACATTGGTGATAAAATATTGGAAAAAAGATTATATTATATTAAAAATGAGAATAATACTCTAGTATGAACATTTTATTTTTCTCTATAACTAAGAACTACCACTCATTCCTCAACCTATACATGTAAAAAAACAAAATAAAAATATTTTAGAACATGATCCATATAAAATACTCTTGTAGGTTTACAACCATAGTCATCTCACACTACTTATGCGATAATTCCTTTAGTATATATATATATATATAGTAAACACACCATTAATATCATAAATTTAAGAAGAAATTAAATGATTTAGTTAATCCTATTTAACTAACACATAGCTTCAATCACTCCTCCATCACCCCTAATGTGATAACCCTATTATTTTTAATAATACATCACTTTTATGGTTTATTAATACCCATGAATATAAATTTATATATATATAATTTAAACTAGTTTATAGGTTTATATCATGATATAATTGATATTATATAATTAGTTAGATACTATTTATACATTAAACATTATTATGTTCACTTCATGACATAACATATTTTTTATTTAAACATTTAATGCATTTCAATAATTTTTTTTTATATTTCTAAAGAATTATTTAATAATTAGATATTCTATAAATGAATATTTATGTTAATTATACATATTTATATTGATATTTATTTTTATGATATATAATTTTATCAAGGTATGAAACATGAATAAGGTTTCTCATTTGAGAAAAGAATAGTTTTTATTTCAAATAAATTGTTTTTCATATTATTTATGGTTTTCCTCAAAAGATATATTTCTAAATTTTTGAATTTTAATTTGATAAAATGGAATTTATTTTTGATATAATCATTTTAAAATTATCTTAGGGTGAATTTTTGGTATTTTTCTTTGCAAGTTGATTTCGGTTAAATTATTAAAAAATATATTCTTTATGAATACCGTATCTTTTATAAAAGCATCATGATATAAATATGAAATATTAATTTATGAAACGTAATGAAAATTTATTAAATTATAATAATATAAATATAATAAATTTATTATTCAATTAATATAAATTAATTTTTATGTTAAGATAAGTACGAAAATTTTATTAGGCTAATATAGTGCTTGAACCACATATTAAAAGTCATGATTGATGGATTAGTGAAAATATTTAGAACTGGTAAGTATTTTATTATGTTAAATTTATATATATTATTAATAACAAAATATATTTATGTATATTTATGAATTTTAAAATTATATCAAAATTTAATTATTCAAATGTTTACTCAGTGCTTGCACAAGGTGAGAAATGTCAAAATAACATCACAAATATGTTTTCATGATATGGTTGAGAAGAAAAATTTATAAAAAATGGAATTAGATGAAAATAATTATTAATAATCAATTATATTTATGTTATTAATTTTTTGAAATCTAAATAATAGGATAGTTATCCAAAATTCATACGCAACGTTGATATAGTGCTCCCACAAGTAGAAGAAAAGTCAATGATTGTGGTCTTAAAATATTTAAAATGATAAAAGTGGGATAATTTATGGTGTTTCATTATTGTTAGGTATTAATATGATTTATAATAAATTATTTAAATGTTTAAATTTTAATTCCATAGTTATCCATATATTTTTAATTTCAACATAGAAAAATAACCCTAAAAATGACTTAATAGGATATTTAATGATCCGAATGATTTATAATTTATTAAAAATCGTAAAAATTTGTATTGAGTCAAAAGGGGATGTTTAAAGGTATATATAATCAAATATTTTCCATTTTTCTTCCATGTAAAGTTTTTAAATTTCATTCGTGAGCCTTAAATATTCAATATTTTTGAAAAATGTCGTTGAATTTTTCTTATGTGGGTTTCTAATTAAACAATAAACCATGAAATTCCCCTAATATGATGTGTAAGAGATATAATAATTATATTTCTGATGAAAATCTATCCACCTCCACAATCTCCAATTCATATCTTAATGGTAAAATACATACCTTAACCTTTTATGATTTGTGAAGACCATAAAGCAATCCCGAATGAGGTAATTCTGCTACAAATTCACCTCAAACAAAATTATTGCTTTCTCCAGATTTTGGGTGGCATTGTTTTTCTTATGGGGATGTAAATTATTGGACCCATAAGAGATCACTACTCACTACTTCATCAAGACACATCCCAATCTTAGATGGGAATAATCAAATAACACCTCAAACATTATCCCTTCATCAAGAAATCAGAGCACTAGAGCACTGACCAAGTTATCTTTTTGATAACCAAAATCTACCTATTACGTCTCACTCCACATAAAATATTGGTCATTATAGGTCAATGATATGAAAAGGGCTGGAACTATAGATAAATCCGGTACAAACCTCCGATATTAGCTTGTAAGACCAAGAAAAATGAAAACTTCTTCCACATTCTTTGGTGCTTCCCAAGATAAAACTTCTTCAGCATTTGATGGGTATTTTGATACACCCTACCAAGACACCAAATGCCTAAGGAAATGAACCTCTCATGTCTATAACTTACACTTGGACAAATTTTCATAGAGCTGGTGGTGTTGAAGAACCTTCAAGGTAGTTCTGAGATGCTCAACCTGCTACTCCACTCGCATCAAGTATATTAAGATACCATAAATGAAAATGATGATGAACCAATCCAGGAACACATAAAACATAGAGTTCATAATCCCCATGAACACAACTATTTCATTCATAACACTGAATAGTATGACCATAAACCTTAAGTGACCATTCCTGCATCTGAAGGAAATATTTAGTATATCACCCTCCGTCACCATTAATTGTTGATATACGGACCACAGATCAATCTTAGAAAACCAACATGCCTCTCTCAGCTAGTCAAGAAGATTATCTATCATTGGGAGAGGGTAAAGGTTCTTGATCATAACCTGATTAATCCTATGGTAGTCTATAAACAGCCTCAGACTACCATCCACCATCTTGGAGAACAACACCGGAGCACCCCACAATGACATAATGGGCTGGATAAAACCCATATATATCTTATCATCTATTTGAATCCTCAACTCCCATAAATTAGAAGGCGAAATCTGATAAGTGGCCATCAAAATCGGAGAAGCACAAGGCTGTAAGTGCATCCCAAACTCAAAATCACACCGAGGGGGTAACATCACAATATCTATTGGGAAAACATCTAGGAACTCCCAAAAAACCCTAGGAATTTACCCCATCCAATTTTTCACCGATTCCACCAACAACTCAACCAATAAAAAGAGGAGGGGTTCCAATGGATAAATTCTCAAATGAAAACTCTGCTCTCCAATGAAAACCACACGCTGGCCACCTACATTTAAAAAAATGAATCTCTTAAAAAATAGTCAATAATTTCATGCATATAATTCAACAAGTCGATGGCGATAATGAAATCATATGGTTGAATCTATATAAATATGATATCCCCATGAGACTGATGTGGTACCACCATCAATTTACATTCCCAGCACACATCAAATAAGTTGGTCTAGACTTTGACTAACATACTCAACACCAATGGAGTTGGTATCCTCTCTACAAATAGTCATATAGAACAAGATTAAGTGGGTGAAACAAATGAGTGATAATATCATGAATGAAACAAAGAACAAGAAATAGTACTAAACTAACTGATCGTACCCTTAAAAATCATTACCCCTGCTGGAGTTTCCACCTCTATAGCTTGAATCTAACCATGCCTAACTCCTATGACTCTCTGTTGATGACCACCACCAAGACCACACCCAAGTATAGGCACCTAAACATGTGGAATATCCTAAGGCTATCCTCTACCTATTCCATCTCCCCTTATCAGTGCAAAATCCTGTTGTCCCTACTGCTAAAATGGTCTCACCAGAAACTACTACTAAGGCTTGCTCTGAACTTTTCCACCTCAAAAATACTGAATTGAAATAGCTAACAAACTCTAGTTTTAAATATCTATGAAAAATCCATTGAAGAAACACCTCTTCCCCATTCCCACTAGATGAAAATGAGAACCACTAACACCAGAGGTCCGGAAAGGAAGTTGTTGAGGTCAAATCCCTACCGGTTGAAACCTTAATGATCTTGGTGCCTAAGGACGGCCACTAGTAACCCTAACTCTTGTAGAATTCTACTAGATGCCATCTCACAGTAGACCTCCTCATGAGTTCATCCGTTTAATCACCTCTTCCTTCTTCTGAATGTCTAAGTACATTATAAATGTAAAACGTGTAAAAACGTAATAGATCAAAGGGAAAAGTGCATCCTCAATATGTCTCACATGAGACTCTTCGTCCAGAATTATATATGGTTATAAATGAAGGAGTAATTTCAACTTGATCCCAGGATCTCACACTAAAATACTCCCCCTACTGAAGGGAGAGTAGCTCCTGCCTCTACTCATCCTTCATGGTCAATGAAAGGATCTCTTCTCGAAATTCATTATAAAATTCAACCTAAAAACTTCAGCTACCTTCCTCTCCCCAAAATAAAGCATCGACCACTGAATGAAACTCCTTTCATCTGAATAAATACCAAAGGAACCGAGTACTCTATCAGGGCCCAAATCAAAATGAAGGTGATTTCATACTCCTCGATCTGACTGTTCATCTCCATGTACGGAACATTTTCCTCATACATTCCCAAATCCTCCCACTCAAAAGAATGAAATGTCCTCTACCATTTTCCATCCTTCTCAATAGGATCAACCCTCCTCTGATCACCAAATCATCCTACTAAGCCTCAATTTCCTGATCCACAGGTGGATGATGGCCAACATCTATCACTAAAAACTAAACATAGAATTACTATGCCTAAATAGTATGTAGTTTTTGTTAAGATTCATTTCAACTCATTTAACTAAATTTTTTTATTCATTTCAACATTGCTGAAACCTCCCATTCCAAACAAGAACACAATTCCTTATTATGCGTGTACCTTTACTAGGGTCTCTACCTTGAAAATGTTTTAGCCTCACTTGGTGATTCGGTAGGCTCAGAGCCCTTGCATCGGATCACCGGGGGGGGGGGTCTAAAATCCAATATCCTAGATAGTGTTCCTTATCCTATGTCACACACCAAAATCATTAGACACTATTTCCCTACCAACCCATGAAATCTTTTCTATGGCTAACTCCAAACTCAATCCTATATCGAAACCATTTCCTTTGATACCATTCTGTCCTAACCCTCTCCCTCCAAAAATTCCACTCCTAGGTTGGCAATGATGAAAGGGAGATAATGACCCATGAGTCCCACCTCCAGTAGGATCAAGGTTGGAGAATATTACCAAGGTTATACAAATATCAATACATGGGACACATTTCCCTTTATAGGAATCAAGATAGGGAGATAAGATGGTTCATCCCAAAAACAACTCAAGGATACACACACACACACACACACACACACACACACACACATATATATATATATATATATATACATATATATATATATATATAAAGAAATACCAAAACCATCCTACATGAATGTATAAAGTAGAGCTGTACATGTAAAAAATCCTCCAAAATAAATATCAAAAGAAAAGCTAAGAAGTGACACAACATCTTTCAAGATCTGAGCTAGTAGGGTCCAACACTGTCCGAAAAATCCACATGGAAACTTGAAACCTATTTTATACATGTATAGGGAGCATAAAAATATACTCAATAGGAAAATAAAATTCTCTCATGAAAATGTTAAAGAATAATACTAATGCCCATGTGAGAAAACAACAGAACCAAACAACACATATTCAATATACTAACCATCTTAGCCTCACCATCAAAAACTCACCAAATAACACAATTAGTGTAATGTAATATAATTCATATCAATGATAGGGTACCCCACACCACATTCCGATTGATTATCTGCTCACCCCATAACGGTTAACTTTTTGGTACTCAATCCTCTTCTGAATCCACCTCATTATTACCCACCCACACATACCTGGGCCTCACAAACCACATAATTCCCACAAACACCTAAAATACACACCACCTCATATCCCTCCTTCAGACACCTGTTCCACACAACCACATCATATCCCACCTGTAGACACCAAGGATCTAGACCATATCACATCCCACCAAAAAAATCTTAGGCCACAAACCACATCACATATCATTCTGAAGACATTTGGAAAATCACAACACATCTCATCTCAAAGACACATTGGAAAGAACAAATCATATCATCCTGAAGACACCTCGGGAATAAAAAATCTCCCACACACACCTGGGCCCTAAAAACTATAACCTTCTTGAATAATCTTATACTATCACCTCCTGGAAGAGGGAGTAATGAAGAGTGGGTGGACAACCATCCATCTTCCCACCAGTATGTTTGGGAAAGACACCATCCCCTATAATGATAGGGGTGATTGGAATATAGGGGTCAACTAGTGTGGGGTGTGTATACAAATAACAAAGAAAATAAAATTATGTACATATATGATAACAAACACTCAATCCAAACCTATGAGTTCCAAAGTAGAAAACATATCACAAACTACCGACTTTGATGCTACCTCTAAATACACAGTACCATACAACAAGTCACAAAACCAATTTACATTCCCAACCAATTTATTTAACCAATTTTATTCTTTACTAAGAAATTCATTTATCTGTTCCCCCACTACGTGTGAAACTACTAAGAACAAAAAACAATAGTCAATAATGTTATCAGAAGGTTAAGAGCCCTAATAATCTGACGGGACTTCACATTTCCTATATATTTAACACTAATTCATGTATTATCATATATCAATCTATTGATATGTGGTGAAGATTTTTTCATGTTACTCATGGAGAAACTCCGAATTAATTACCCATACCAATTAGTACTTTCCTTCATCAAACTCAAACGTCTCAAGTCACATATTAATAGAACCAACCCCCAACACACAACCCCAACTGATAAAAAATTTCCTCACAACTAGTTTCATAGCCCCACTGCACAAAAAATATTATCCATTCCACAATCAATCAATCTCTAAACCTGAGATCCCATTACACCACCCAAGACAACCCATAACACACAAACTAGATCACAATAAAACTACAACACCAACCAGAACAGACAAAAAAAACATCACATTACAAAAAATTCTTAGGAAAACCAAAATTCTATATTTAATAAGGCATTCCTTATGGAATTCCACTTGTTAATTCAGGGGATATCATAGAAACTGTACGATATTGGGGAATCCATTCATTATCTGAATATACATGATTAGATGTTTTTAACATATAAGTGTCCAACCAAGGATGAAAAAAATGAATTTCAAAATTTATCTAGTACACAAACAAGGGCCCCCCATCATCCATGATTCTTAGTGGGTATTTTTTCCATAAAAATAAAAATATCCCAATAAAAACAAGAATTTAAAGGAATATAAAACGATCCCTTATACCCATTTTAATTTCATTTAGTCAATTATTATCTTTTAATAATTTGTTACAACCAAAATCAACAGGTAGATAAGTCTTAATACCTTCCACAAGATGAATATTTGAAGTGAAATGGAGGAAATCCTACATTAAAAGGGGGTCAACATTCTTCACACAAGGAAAAACCATGTAATTGACCTTCGATTACCTCTCTCACAAGATATAAATCCACCCAGGGATACCATGACACCACCACATCATCAAAAACAAAAGATAACCCCATTAGAAGAAATATATATCATTTGAATTAAATTAAATGATGAACAAGAGGAAGAAGGAGATAAAATCAAAAGAAACTACAGAAACAGGGAAAGAACACACCTTAGGTTGAAGAAGGATCACTACAAATTTAAGGAGAGAATATAAGAATTGATCCTTGATGATTGAATCCTAAAAATACTAAAGAGGGGTCGCCATGTATCCTGTAGTCGAGTGAGGGACACTATGTCCATAGGGTTTGACAACCAAATTTCTGAAAAAACGCTTGAAACATTATAGCAGCAGGCTATTACATGAATTATATTAACCATTTATGCCATGTAACATATGTTAACTTCCACTAAAAAAACCACCACCATTAAATTTATTTTATTTTTTAGATATTGAAACATTACAACATGTGAAACACCTTAGAAAATTGGTGAAACCATAATTTGTTCTATGTAATCCACTTACACAATGGGTAACCCCCTACAACAACTTTACTACACCCCTAAATCCTGTAGAAACTCATAGAACCTCCTCCTAACATCTCAAAAAACAAAAAAACTGGAAAAGTAATAGACTGAGTAGACATAGAACGTTACATTAAATGCTTCTATATTTCTAATATTTATATATACAATGTTAGAAATTTTTTTATGTAATAAATTTTACCAGATGGAGAAATTCAATATTTTCAGATGAATATCTTTGGAGTCCATAGAAATTAAGTTCATCTGAAGAGACCTATTAAGTATACTCGATGAACATTTACTAATGTTAACGGACATAGAAGTATAAAATATACTGGATATTGATTTATTAGTTATAATGGATTTAACTTTTATAAACCATTGTAACAGTTCTATATATAATGACCATCAAACAGAGTAATTTTTTTATAAACTCAATGAATGAAGAAGATGTTTGCTTAATTCCATTATAATTGATCCCATGAAATATGGAATATGACCACTGTTAAAATGATAATAAATATGACCGCAAACTCAAGGAGTATAAGTAACTAACATTATATGATCTAATGTTTTTGTTAATGTTTTGTAAAATATAGTTATTATATGTGATTTAATTGTAATGTTTAGATATTTTCCTTAAGGACTAATTTTTGGATTATATTGTATATGATTTAATTTTTATCTACTGTAACTATTTTTTTTATGATTATGTGAATAGGGTATATTAGGTATAGATAGACAAAATTTTGTTCGAATCATTTACTTAAGGGATCCTATGAAGAGCAAGAAAAATGTTTTTTCCATCTAGTGTATTATGGGATTATAAATATTAGAAGATAAAGATTACAAAAATTTATGTCACGGATACCTAAAGTTAGGTTTAGAGACTTCCTTATCATCTAAATTTAAAGTGAATATCTTTCTTTGGAATGACTTTTTATGTTTTTTTTCATTTTTTAGAAAATTTTTAAAATTTTATATACTTGTTTCAAAAGGATTTATATAATTATGTTGTTTAATTTTAAGAAATGTTTGTACTGTACAGTATTAAAATTTCTTACAGTCATTATATAGTATATAAGAACAAAAAAGTTTCAGATCGAATTTCTTAAATAATGTTTTTGGAAAATTTAATAATTAAATTTTTATGAACTAAAATTCTCCCCTCGCCATATTTTGGTACTTTGAATACTCTTATAATATCACATTTGGTATCTGATAAGTTCTCAACTTTTTATATCTTTTTTACACAAACCATTTTGGTAGAGAAGTATATTTTTTATGATGAAAGGTTTATCTCATAGAACCATATAAAATCTTAATCCTAGAGGAATATCATCCTTTTATGCTGTTGAATATGAATATTAGCATTCTCAAATTAATACTTTTGTTATTAATACTGGCTTGGATTATTTTTTCACGATGACAATCATTTATAATATTCTTAATAATAATGTTATAACTTTTTATAGAGAAGAAATGAATGAAAATAAGATGAAATATAGAGTTCATAATACTTTGTTATGTTTCATGACAATGAATATATATATTTACATATATTATTGTGAGAATTCAAATAATATATGGAGTAAAAAAGAAGTTACTCATTTTAGTTTCTATGGGTTTTGGAGGCAAGAAAATCTATATTGTGAGTAGACTATCAAGATTATTATTTTCTATAGGGTGATTTTTTTACCCAAATTCATCAATGTTTTATTACCATTTCTTATAGTTTTCAGTATCATGTTAAAAGAGAGTTGTAAAATGAATATAATTTTTGATATTATTCCCACATAATGGGAATTTAATAGGACAATGATAGATGATACTAGATATCTAAATAAGCTAAATTTGGATGATTTCATTCTAACTCTCAAAAAATATTATAATAGGTTTAAAAGAGATTCTATGGAGTAGAAGAATAATGTTCTCTATTTTTCTTTAACATCTACATATATAACTATGAAACTAAATCCCAGTGAGAAGGTTTCAAAATATTTAAAATTTAAGAAGAAATTAAATGTTGTTCTAGATTATAATTCAATAGAATAAAGTGAGAATGATATTTATAATATGGTTAAGATTAATAATTAGATATTTGTAAAGAAATATTTTAATTATAAGTATATGAAAAATTAGAAATTTAGAAGTGACAATAAAGATACTTATGGGATGATTTTAAATGAGTGTAAAAAAACAAGCAATATAATTCCAACCAATCTAAGAATGAAAAGAAAGTAAAAAGGACCAAAAAATTTTTAGAATGGAAAAGGAAAGGAAATATTGAATGATTTAGGTACTTGGAGTGAAAGTGTAGGAGATAATTATTTTGAAATTTTTTATGATGATTTTAGTAATGGCCAAGATTTTATGGCATTTTATAGCAGAATTCCTAAGAATAATCAATGAACCTAAGAGAATATATCTATTGAATCCCTTACAAATTTAACTCTCAATTATAATTAACCTAATTCTAATGATTAATATACTTCAATTTGTTTTTATGATGAAAATATTTTTACATCGGATGATGAGAATAAATTCCCTAGTTTTGAAGAAATGACAATATGTGTTACTTTTATTAAGGAAAATAATTCAGAATCTATGAAATACTATGATCTTACCAAGACATAACTTAGAAAAGAAAATTTTAGAATTGCATTACTTATTTCAAAACCATATAAATTAACTTTATAGTTATATAAAAAATATAATTCTAGCTTCAATTATAATTATAATAATTTAGTTATAAAATTTAATTCTAAATTTTTTGTTCTGAAAAAAATCTATCATATTTTAATTCTATGAAAGAAAACATTGATAATCTTTAAAAATAGATGATACCGTATAGAAAAACTTCTGGAATAGGTTATACATTTGAGAAAACCAATTTCTACTATAACTATTTTATTCCAGAGAATAAACCATTTTGTAGAAAATGTCAACGAGGATGAAATTCTAAAAAATGTTTTTGAAATAATGTTCAGTCATATGATTTTCATAAATCTTATATCTCAAAAGATTTATCTTCTATTCAACATAGTAATTTTTAGAATATGTGTATTTCAAATTTATTATTTGTTTGTAATTATGGACTCAAGAATGTCTGGGTATGAGAAACATAAAGATATTTATTTTACGGAGAAATGATGCATAACCATAGACAAAACATCTGGTGCATGGATAAAATTGATCCAAAGATATGATCAGTAACAAAAAGTTTTTCCAGAAGATTATAATGATGAATGTTTGAAAAGTGACCTTTATTTACAATTATTAAGGGGTGATCTATGGTATCTGTGATATTTAATTCATTGGAAAATTTTTAATTTCATTTTTTGTATATTGTAAGACATAAGTAATTCTCATTAGTATAAGTCAATTAGGTTATCCTATGAGCTTCATGAATGATAAAAAATACTAGTCAATGTTTTTAAGGTATGTTTATTATGGACAGGAACAACAATATCTAAACTTTAAACATAGAATACATTAGAATCCATGATCTACCACTCCTAACTGAAAGGAAGACAAAATGTTTTTGTGGAATACAAGGTTAGGAAGCTGTAATATAAGAACATTAGATAAACATTCTAAAAAAAATTGTAATAGATATACCAGAACATAAATTTAATTATTATAAATTATGTGACCCTTTTAAATATGATAATAAATATAATTCAAAATTGAAATATATTATTAAAGTATCAACTATTGAATATTTGTAGTTAGTGAACATGGATTTTTTTGTTCTAACAAAAACTGGAATCCTTAGAGGAAAATATTTTTTATATGTTTTAATCGATGATTACACTAGTTCTCTGTGGGTATATTCTCTATCTAAAATTTTTTAATCCCATTCCCATTTTAATTTTTTTATCATATGTTATTAATGAGAATAGAATACATTTGTTTTATATTTATATTGACCATAGTAGAGACTTTAAAATATTTTATTTTGAAACTTTTTTAGTAAGAAACACATTACACATAACTTTTTAGCTTCTGGAATACCTCAGAAAAATGTAGTAGTTGAATGAAGAAATATTTGTTTAAGAGATTATGTGAACCATGTTGATTTAATACGCAGATGATAAATATTTTTGAGAAGAAGTTGTAATTTTTTCCAATTATATTATAAATCATGTTTTACTCAGAAATTTTCTAAATAAAACTCATTATGATTTATGGACTAGAATAATGTGAATATTTTCTTACATCAGGGTTTATAGATGTATGGTATTCATCCTAAATGAAAATTATATTTTATATAAATTTTTCCAAAAAGTTAATGATGGATTATTTCTTAGATATTCTATAACATGTTTGTCTTGTCATATTTTTCACAAATGAACAAACATTGTTGATGAAATTGTGCATGTTATGGTTCATGAAACCGATTTTTATATTTTTAAATATATAAAAACTATATGTTTGCATGATGTTTTCAAAATTTTATTTTAACCAATGTTGGAAAATTATTCAAATATAAAAAAATGCATAAACATATTCTAAAGTTACACCTATAGAAGAATTTCAACATGTTGTTGAGTTACATAATTTTATTCATCCAAGAAACCAGTGAATCTTAAGGATTCATCCAAATCATAATATCATTGGTGATTTAGATCAACTTGTTGAAACTTTCATTTCCTTAAGAAATAAATGTGAACATTGTGCATTCTTATACCAATTCAAACCTAAAACTTCTAATGAGGATTTATGTTATGATGATTGGATAATGGAAATGCAGGATGACCTCAATGATTTTAAAAGGATGTTTTTTCATCTATAAAATGTTCTAAAGAACTTATTTTAATTGGAGTAAAATAGTTTTTTTAGTAAAATACCAAATTAAAATTCAATTAAAGTAAGAAATAAATCATGTATTTTAATTAAGGTTGCTAAAAAACAAGAAGGTATAAATTATGAAAAAAATATTTTCACCAGTAAAAAGACTTAAATAAATTCATATACTTATAAACATGTAAGTATAATTATATTTTACTCTATAAAATTGATGCTATGTGTGATTTTTCCTAAAAAAATATGTATAATTGGATGTTTATGTATAAAAAATATTTTTTTGAATTTAAAAAATATTTAGATCATGTTTTTAAACCTAATAAGGATATTTCTGGACATAAATTTTCTCCCAGATCCCAGTATGATTGGCTTTCCATATTTTTACATTAAAATAATTTTTTAAGGGAGATGCTAACCCAAATCTTTTTATTAAGAATGTTTTTAAAGATACATTCTCTATTTAATTTTATATTAATGGAATTATATTTTTCTCAAATCCAAAATATATTTTTTTATTCCTTTATGAAACTTATGATATATAAATTTTAGATGATAATGATTTTTAAACCAACTTTTTCATTGGTTTTCAAATTTCTCATATACTAGAAGAAAATTCTTATATTTAAAAAGTATACAAAATATTTAATTATGATATTTTGTATTAAAAATGAATTCTGTATAATTATTTATACCATAACATAAAAAACATGATATCTTAATTAATATGGGAAACAAATTGATAATTTTTTAGAAGAATAACTATAAGTTTATTATATATTACAAATGGTTAATCCAACTAATTTTTTTTATTTTTATGTTCAATATTTTATGAAAGTCCGAAATAGTCCCATACTATATTTTTTAAATGAATATTTCATTAACTTGAAATAACATTTGATGAGGGAACATATTATTCTTCTGGAAAATTCTTTTAATTAATTAATTTTTTAAAATTATGAATATGGTGGATGTAAAATATATAGTAAAAGTTAATTTAGAATATTTCATTTATTAGGAGAGGATATAGTTTCTTGATCTTGTATGAAAAAATTGTCAATATCAATTTCCACATTTTTAGTTGAATATGTAATTGTTGTAACTTGTTGTGGTTTGGTGTTATGGATGAAACACACAATCATAATTTTTGAATGGAGTTTTAGTAAAACTCTATTTTGTGTGACAACAAAAATTTCCATAAATTTATCTATGAACCAATCAAATCACTTATGATACAATCCCATAGATATAAGAAAACATTTTCCACAAATAAAAATGAGATATCATATTACAGTTTACTGGAATGAAAGAATATCTAGTTGAAATTTCTAAAAAACATATCAATTATAATTGATTTGAATATATTAAATAGATGCTAGGTTTGATCAACATAATGTTACTATTACTCTACTTCTAATTTAATTATCTTCTTATAGTTAAAAATTCATTAAGAAAGGGGGAGGAATTTTTTTATTGTTGTACTTATATTCATATTTATTATACTTGTTTATAAAGTCTTTAACAAGGATTTTTTAAGAAACATTTTTAGTCTCTTTTGAAGGATTTATATATGAAGTTTCATTAGACTAACTCTATTCACCTAAACATTCTTATGAAACTAAGTATTTTATATCAATATAATTTTTTTGACGAAATTAAATTTAAAACCTCTCTAAGGGGAAACTTTTATTATCTTTTAAATTTTATAGATAAATATTTATAAATGTTTTTTTATCAACATTTAATTTCTGCCAGAATGATATTTGGCTGATAAAAGTACAAAACATTCTAATTTTTTTATGAATATCATTATTTAAAAATATATATTTTCTAAAACATTTGATTTCATCATCTTCTAAGGCCAATTCTTATGAATTTAATCTTCTGGGAATTCAAAGCATAACTCTCTTTAATATATATAGTTTAAGTTGAATGATTCTTTATTCCTTTTTATTAAATATTAAATAGAGATAATTCCTTTTGTATTTTCTTATACCCCTTTATAAATTTGGTTTTCTATTCCATGTCAAGTTTATCCATTAATATTCCATGTTGGCCTTTAATAATGTTTCTACATGGGAAGTAGTTAACAAAATATTTATTTATTGAAGTTGGGTCAAAGGAATTATTTTCTTTTAAAATCAATAATTATATTTCAATTTTGGGAATCAGTGTACATTGCCAAGTAAGAGTTTGATCTACAATATTGGAGTGTAGTCTAAGAGTATTATATGCAATCATATTTTAATAAAATATATGGGATTGAGAATATTTCTTTCAATTTTTTTTGTAAAGACACATAATGTGAATATTAAATTAGTTTTTAAGTTAGTAGGATATCCATTTTAAGGGGAAACGTTATTTATAACCAACAAGTTACTTGAAATATTTAGAACTTTTGACAAACTGATTGCTTATTTTTTTATTTATTTGTATCAAAACATTAGAAAGATATAACAACTTTCACCAGATGCATGAAAATTATGTTTATGGGTTCAAAAATATATTTTACGAGTGAATGTAGACCTGGATTCCTTAAAGTTACATGATATAGATGTGTTGGATTTCTTAATTAAGATTATAATTTTTAACCAAGTTATGTTCATGTGGAATTACACTGATGATCTTAATACACGAACCATGAATATTAAGAGATTGTTGCATCCTAAAATTTTCAATAGAGTTTTTACTATTTTAATTGAAGATAAAAAACACCCAGAATAAATTTTTACAAATCATACATATGGTCTATTATTTGAGGGGTGATATAATTTTGACAATGAGGTTATTCTATTTTCCAATGAGAAATATTTCATAGACATGTTATTTCTTTGTTTGAATAGGTATAGGTTCTTAAAAGGAAAGTAAATGTTATAAGGAAATATATGAAGTCTTATCAAACTTATCCTAAGATAATGAGAAAGCAGACTAAGGAAATTTATGATGAATAATTCATATATTTGATGACGAAGAAAAATTAAAATAAATAAGGAGATCCATGTTCTAGATATGATACAACTAAAGAAAATTCCAGGAAGATGGAAGTGTTTTAGAAGTTTAAAGAATCAGAAATAAAGAAGAAATAATCGATAAAAAAGATGAAGTATAATATGGATCAAGATTTACTAATAGAAATTAAGAATTCTCATTAGGATATTAAGAAGAAAAAAGAAGATTCTTGGTATGTTTCTAATTAGAAGGAAGATAAAGCTACTTAATCTGTTCTCCAGACTTATCATCATTCCATTATTTTTATAGTAAATTCATTCTATTTACATTATTAATTAGTCCATTCTTACTTAGTCAACTCCATTGGAATTTTTTCTTTTGGACGTTGTTCAAGACAATGGAAAACATAATGGTTAATTTTTTGTTCAAAATATTGAAAAATTTATTGAATTTACTCCTGAAATCATTTTGGGAAAAGAAGTTGATGAAGTTTCTCATCCAATATAATTATATCAAGTATCAAGAAAGATAAAGTATGTATTAAAATTTGAGTAAGTTATAAAATATATCAAGAAGTCTTTATATATTAATGAATTATTAGGGCATACAACAATGTATATAACATCTCAATAAAAATAGGAAGAATATTCTCTAAGTTCCTAGGAATAAGAGTTTTCAAGAAAAGAGGAGAAATAATCTTTTTTCAAAACATCAAAACCTAAAAATACTGATGCAGATATTGATATTGAAGAAATTTGACATTCATTTTTTTTGAGAAATAATAGGATGTCTCACTCCCCTGAGATAGATAAAATATATTTCGATATTGTCTGGAATATATATTTCCTAACAATGATATAAAAGAATTTTTTTAGAAGAATGGTTGTAAAATATTATGTCAAAATAATAAGAATCAGAGAAGAGTCAAAGAGATGTAATGAAGATGAAGGGTACAATAAAGAAGTTATCCAAGAAAGACTAATTTTCTTGAAATGATTTATGTTTGTAAAAAATAATCCTCTAAAATTTTTATCACAAATTTCATATATTATTGAATTATTTTTGAAACATTATTTGATTTGCTGATGAATACAATGTTCTATTAAATATATGCTTTTTCCATAAAACTATTTATAGATTATTTTTACAACATTTTGAGGATTATTTTTCTAATTATATATATATTCAATAAAACCATTTTTGAAAATCACAAATGGGAATAAAATATTGAAATCAAAAGTAGTACAAAGGGTAGTATGTTTTTCAAAAAAAAATCTTTAATTTTTTTCCATAAGTTGTGTGTATTTCCCTTTTCAAAAAGGAGAGATTATTAAGTCAAAATAATTATTTATAACTTTAATATTGAATATAAAAATTCATTTTTTAAATGTTTCCACATTTTAAATCATTATATTTCTAAAGTTATAAAGTTTTTATTGGTAATAATTTTTACCAGATGGAGAAATCATGTACAATTGGATAAAAATTTATAGAGTCCTTTATAGAAGAGTACATCGAAAAAACAACTAAAATCCTACCATATAAAAATTTTATAATCTTATCGGATATAGATTCATAAGGTATACTAGAAAATTATTTATTATTTATAACAGATGGATATCTTGAAAATTATTATAATGGTACTATATTTAACGACAATAAAAAAGAGTGATGTTGTGCTGAAATGAAAGAGAGAAGATGATTTTTGTCCAACGCTTGCACAATTGAACCTGAGATGTGGGTAATCTAAAAATTTTAAACACAAATATAAAAAGGACTACAACCTCAATAATAAGATGTAGCTGACTCTATATCATCTGAGGTTGTTGATGAAGTTTGTAATATCTTGTTATTCATAGTGCTTCAATTTTAGTATTTATAGTGTATCCCTAAATAATCAGTTGTAATGAATTTATTGGAAATTATTTAAGGTTTTTAATAGTTTTGGGTTGCTTCCTTGTGCAAAAAAACCCCCTATAATATTGAAAAAAATATTGGGTTTGTGTCCTGACATCAAAATAATTTCAAGGGTAGTGGAAGGTTACCTTGGCATGGTGGGTCTGGTAGTGATGGGTCATTAGGCTCCTCAATGATAGTGGGTGATGGATGTAGGGATGAGCTTTGTAGTTTATCAGTGATGGAGGAGGGAATGGTCTCAAATTGGAATCGAATTTATAAGGGACCGGGGTTGTAACGGGCGATCGAGGGGGGGGGGGGGTCTCGGCAGGAATAAATGGTGGGCACTAAGATAGAAGTTGATAGAAAATAACCGAGTAGTGTAGTATTTTTGGTAGCGGTGGCAAGAAAAACCTACGGTGATGCTGATTATGGGGTGTTATACTCTAGAAGTGGAGGAAAATTTCCACGATGAAAGTGGGTAATGGTCTTCATGGGGTAGCTTTGATGGAATATAAAATAGAAAAATGAGGGTAATATTCCCATAATGTCCCATATGAGGTCAGAGAAGGAAGCAAATATCAGCAATGAACTCATATAGGACAAATGAGAGGGTATGGATTGTTCATCAGTACTAACTCCACAAAATCCTATATGGGGATTTCTTGGTGAGTAACATTTCATGTTAGAGGCTTTGGATTAAGAGAATTTAATTATCTAGGGTAGGTATTTCTGTCAATTTTTAGTCTCTAGGACATCATCCGCCATGTATTGGGCCCGTTCCTTGGGCCTATAGTCTAAGTAAGCCCCCCCACAGAAAAAGGATTATACAATTAATAAAAATATATAATGTCCTTATTTATGATTTTTTCAATAATTATTTTTCTTTTGATCACATAATCAAGGACTCTCAGGTATATAGAGACTTTTTTTGATCTTTTTGATCGAGGCTTTGGGTAATAGAGAGAAAACATTGTGTGATCTAGTGCATTAAGATCTTATAAGTATTCAAAGGAAAAAATTATAATTAGTTAATTCATGGATATCTAAATCCAGGTTTAGATAATTCCTTATCATATGTGGATAAACTGAATATCATTATATTTTTCTCTTGTGTAATTTTATGTAATATTTATACTAAGTACTATTAATTTTTTTTACTCTGGTTATAAATTAAATCAACAAAAATCTTATTACAATATTCTTTTTAAAATAATTTTCTGGGAATATTTATTTTTTTAATTTTTATAAATTATAATCCATGATGCTCTTGTAGTAATTTTAATACTCTTATGATCTCACAATAGAATCCAGGAAATTGATTGATCCTTGTAAATTTAATATTCCTATGGGGAAAATCGCTTTATTTGGAAAGAAAATAAATAAACCTAGCATTTTGAAGTGATACAATGTAGAGATAATTCATATTTAAAGGATAATAGGAAAATGGATTATAAAGAAATTATTCATGATTCTATAGTGAATGAATCTACCGTATGTGTTAGAGATATGAAGGACCTTGGTTTATCTTGATATGGAATCTATAAATGGGATGCTCCTAATAATCAGATTGTGCTAGATAGTTTTATGCAAAACAGACCCCGCATGATGTGATTAGGGATGATAATGTTGAAGTTTTTCAGAAAATAATAGTTAGATATATTCCTACATATATAAATGTTACTAAAGACCCTATAAAAGGGTTGAATTATTAGGAAATAGGGAATCATACCTGGTGAGTTCTTGCTCATCCATACAACCTGTTCCTATCATGATTGGATATGTTAGAAAATGTATATCTTATACTAAAAATTTGGTTTCTTATTCATCCAATGAGAATCCATTTAATGCAGTAAAAAATTTATTAGGGGAATTTGAAATGTAGATTTATGAAGATTGTTTTATGGAAACTGAATCACTAGACTAGAATATAATTTATTTTGTTGAGAATTTGACTAGATGGGAAGTCCGTTCATGGAAAAAATGAGGAGGGGACATAATAAGAAGAATTATATGAGAATTATGGTGATCTAGACATAGCTAAACTAAATAGTGACGCCTTTATATATTCAAGTAATAGTAAGGGAAAGAAACCACCCCATGTATAAAATAATCTATAGATAAAGAACTCAATTAAGGGATATTAAATGACTTAACATATAAAATTGATTGATAGAGACAGAATTTATATCCGTGTTAGTGGGAATGTTGAGGGCTTTTCTCAGGGATATAACTCGATTGGGGTGGATTCCAAGGTAGATGGTCTGATTTAACTGGATTATGTTTTTTCATAAGATTCTTAGAATTTTTGGGGTCTTTATCAACTGGTGGATGGTGTCCCCATATTCACTATATAATGACCTCTCTCTTTTTAAACCCATAATTTCAATATTCATAACAAGGGTTACCCCTTGTTAAATTTCAAGGATCTATCTAGTATAGAGTTTAATTAATGAGGTAAAAATATTAAATAATAAATTATAAACTTTCACAAAGTATACAATTTTCCAATAAAAATAGAGCTTTATGTTTACGACCCTATTTCATTCATGACACCATTTATTTGTTTAAGATGAGTCACCATAATAGAAGTGTTTCCCTTGATAAAATATCAAATCTTCCTTAGATTTCACGAAAAACATTTGAAATTGTGGGATGAGAAAATTAAATCATAGTATGGAATATAAAAATAAAGGAATTCCAGAAGTCTAGTGAGAAACGTGAAAACCCAAGAGTATGTTTACCTTTTTCATAATAAAATTGTGAGCACATAAATAAAACATTTCCACAAGTAAAAATAAATATTCTCTCAAAGAAAACCCTTTAACCCCGTTGATAGAAGATGAATCTTAAGGAACATGGTAACTAATGAAAACATTTCTTTTAAAGAAAAACCTTTCACCATTAGTAGTTTATAACATGTCCTTACCTCTAGAAATATAAATATTTCAATGAAAAAACATTTTTCAAGAATAAAATTAGTAAATTGGAGTATCATATTCAGAGCCCATGTTCACTAATTTTTCATCCTTTCAATATAACTAAATCCATGTTAATTATATTATACTTTCTATAACACACCAATTTTTTTAAAAGTACATTATCTTTGATATTGTACATGACATGAAACACAAAGCCTAAATAAAACATGAAATATTATTATTTAAACACAATAATTATTACCAATCCATTAAATTTGTTGTGGTAGAATATGAATATGATTAACAATGTCATGAAATATATAAATATATAACTTAATTAAAATTTATTAATTAATTTTCGGGAAATAAGTACTCAATTTTTAGTAATTTTTTTATTCTTAAAAAATAATTTTTCTTCAAAAATGTTTTTTTATGTTTTTTATGATTGACTATTATAATTAATTCTTAGAACTTTTTGAAATTATATTTTATGGAAATAATTTTTTTTTTCAGTCAGAATCTCAAAATTATCTTAAAGTTTATATTTTATATTTTTTGGAAATATTTATTTTTCAATGACTAGTAAAAAGTATTGAATTTTATTGGAAACTGTATTTTTTATATTGTATTTACAAAGTAAAATTATATTTTAGAAAAGTTTTAAAATACAATTAGTTCATTTTGATTTCAAATAATCCAATTATTTTCTTTATAATTAATTTTATATTTTATAATAACATTTATAAACTTAAAAGGCCTTTTTTTGAAAAACTATTTTTCATTGCATTTTGAATTTTAATATAAAATTAAATTATTTCACTTTTGTGAAATGAATATTGAAATAAGGATTTTATATTTGGAATAAGGAGTTTCAGATTTTGTAAATATGTCCCATTTTTTATTCATTATTAATAGTGATCATAGTACTTTTTTATTTCCATGGTAAAGGTAAAATTGGTTAATTGAGGTTAGAAATAATATGATAAGGACTAAAAATAAACCCAAAAATTTACTTTAATTTTAACAAATGATTTTATTTTATCCATAATCATATAAAATTTGAATATATGACCCATATGTGGCGGGCTAGGAAGCGATGAGTTTTTGGCCTCCTCAGTGACAGAGAGTGATGGAGGAGGAGGCGAGGCTCATAGGTCATCAGTGAGGAAGGTGGGAAGTGTATAAAATGGACAGTAAATGTAGAAGTGATTAGTGACGTGCCTACCATTCATGTGGGGGGGTTTTTAACAGGTGTCCACTATGGGAACTCGGATGGACAACGACAGATAGATCATCGGGTAGTGTGGGATTTTAGGCAGGGATGATGAGACAAGCCTATGGTGACCCTGATGGTGAGGTGTTCAGCTCGAGCGTTGGAGGATGAAATCCATGATGATAACAGGTGATGAGATTTGGGGGGGGGGTGGATTTTTTGGAAACGTAGATAGATAATATGAGGGGAATATTCTCAGAATGTCCCAGATGGGGTCAAAGCCGGATTCAACCACTAGAAAAGTACTGAGTTTAAAAAAAATGACAGGGTATAGATTTTCCATTAGTATCATCCCCATGAAGTCCTACATGATGATTTCTTATTGAGAAGAATTGTAAGTCAGCCTATTTGAAGCACGAGAACTTAATTTTCTAGGGTTGGGATTCCTATTGGGTGTATTTTCTCTAAGACATCCCCATCCATATATTGGGCGTTTTCTGTTGGGCCCACAATGCATGTAAGGCTTACCCTCCAAAAAAGGGATTATGCAACTAATAAAGATATATAACGGCCTTATTTAAGGGTTATCTTCCATAATTGTTGTTTATCTAATCATGTGATAAAGGCCTCTCAAGGATAGATATAAGTTTCTTTTCTGATCAGTTTGATCGGGGATCCCAAGGATAAGAAGAAACAAATTTGTACAATCTTGTGAATTAAGAGCTTCCTAGTCTTTAAAGAAAAAAATTTCAATAGTTTAAATCATGGATACCTAAATTCAGGTTTAGATATATCCTTATCACCTGAGGATAAATTGAAGATCAATATTTGGTAAAAATTCTATATTTTTTTGTTATATTATTTGTAAAATTTGGTATCCTTTTATCTACAAGTTTTACATAATTATATTGTGTAATTTTATGTAAATTCTATATTTTTTACTATTAAACTTGTTTACTCAGGTTATAAATTATCTCAAAATTACACTCTGTAAAATAAATTTTTTAAATAATGTGTTGGGAATATTGCATGTTTTAATTTTTATAAATTATAATCCATTACCCTATTGTAGTACTTTAAATACTATTATGATATCATAATAAAATACTAGTAACCTGATTGATTAGTGTGAATATATGATTTATATCGAGAAAATCACTATATTTGGAAGGATAATAAATCCCCCAAACATTTTTAAGGGATTAAAAGAATATATATCACATATTTAAGTATTAGATTAAAATATATTATAAATAAATAGTCAACATTCTATAGTGAATGAATATACCTTATGTGTTAGAGATATGAAGGGCCTTGGATTATCTATCTTTGGGGTCTCTAAATAGGATACACCTAATAACCATATTGTTCCTACTATTTGTATAAAAATACAAACCTCTGATTATGTGACTAGGGATATTACTGTCAATTTCTTGGAAAATATAGTTTAATTTGATTCTTAGTAATATAAATGTTACTAAAGAACATAGAAAAGGGTTGAATTATTAAGAAAATTGGTAATCCATCATGGAAATTTCTTTTTTATCTATAAAAAATATGTTTATGATGATTGGATATGTTAGAAAACGAATATCTAGAACTAAACATTTGGTTTTTTCTTCACCCAATGTAAATCCATCTGAAGTGGTGAACAATTTAGTGGGGGGATAAGAAATTTAGACTGATAGAGCTCTTATTATAGAAATTGAATCACTAGACCACAATATGATGTATTTTAATGACATGAATATCTATATGGATTGGAGTTATAGCAACCCAGACATGTCATACATGGATATTACATCATTTTATATGAATATTCAGCACATTACAAAAATACATGCCTGAGGACCATAATAGTTTACTATATTAGGAAAAATGGAAAAGAAAAATATTCTATCCAAGTGAAGGATCTTCGACATATACCATAAAGATCTACACCTTTAGTAATTATACATAAAACCCTCCTTCATACAATGGGGAAAGGAAACATAAGAAAGGGGTGAGCATAGATGCTCAGTAAAGTTAAATAAAGGAGATACATAAGCATAACATAAACAAAATGGTATGGAATAGGAGAATAACATTTGAAGATCATGCCCAATATATTTGAGAACATAATAATGAATGTTAGTTTATAAGACAAGAATCATAAAGAAATAAAAAACAGAGGTCAAGGAAGAAAAACATAGGAAAAGTCATGGAATTTGTGGCATTCACGTTGGTTTATAATGTTGTGAACATGTATAAGTATAAATAACTTCACTCATTAAGTTAAGGACCTAAAATTAGGCTCCAACATCAACTTGGTGACATGTAACTAGGTCTATGAATAATATTGCAAACATGTAATTATGTTCACACATAACCTTATGGACATGAAAGTAAGTCCATGAATAATATTGTGAATGTGTAATCAGGATCACAAAATACCTAATAAACATGAAACCTAGTCCATGTATAACTTTGTGAATGTGCAATCAGGTTCACACATTACCTAATGGACATAAAACAAGGTCCGTACATAACATTGTGAACATGTAATCAGGATCACATATAACACTATGAACATGTAATTAGGTTCACAAATAAACTTATGGAAATGAAACCAAGTCTTTTAATAACATTGTGAACACATAATATGGTTCACTCATACCATTGTGAACTTGTAATTAGGTTCACGTTTGAACATATGGACATGAAACTAGATCCATGCATAACTATGTGAATATGTAATGAGGTTCAAGCATAACATTTAAAATCATGATTCATCCATCATTTCCAATTGAATTGGATGTAGATATAGGTCCCACCCATCTCAAAAAAAATCATTCATACATGTTCCATAATATAATAAAACATTCAACATATCCTGACCTAAAAAAATACATAGGTTTTATAAACATAAAATCATAACCCATAAAATGAAATGGGAATCATTAATATTTCAACACATAATAACCTGTAGAAAAGATATAGGTTTCATAACCATTTCAAAAAATCATTACCCATGAAAATAAGTGTTTTTTATAAACATGAAACCTATGGAAATGAAATAGATTTCAAAAACATAAAACCCGTAGAAGAGAAATAGTTTTTATAAAAACCATGACATTAAGCCTAAACCATTCATAGAAATTATATGAATGGTAAACTTAGATAATTTCCTAGAATACCTTGATTAACATCAACAGATTTCCACATATATGGAAAATAATTTTGAAATATCTTTCAAAAACATTTCTTGCCGAAAATATCCCTTGTTCTTTAAAAACATCTTTTTATAACATAAATAATTTTGGAAACATTCTTCATTGAAAATGGATTTGAAAACATATAAATGAATCTTTGAAAAAATTAATTTATTTTTAAAATAATTTTCCATGAAAATAATCTTCAAGTTTATTTTGATAGTACTTTTGAAAGCACTTTTGAAATCACAGTTTTTTAATATAATAGATTTCCGACAAAGAGAGATACAATCATATTTTACATTAAAACAATATATTAAGTTAAAAATATTCTAAAAATGGTACATACACATGATTATATCTTTAAAAAACATAGTATAAGGAATTTAGTGACTGTTCTTGCAAGATGTATCGTAATATTTCATCAAAGGAATAAAAAACAAAAACAATCTCCAAAAGCAATGTGATTGTCTCAATAAATCTTATAACTTGGTAACATGGGAACATAATCTTGATGTAAAAAAAGAATTTACCTGAAGCATATAATAACATTAAAATATTTAAATTAAATATATATAATGAAGAATATAAGTACACACACCTTGAAAAAGATTTTAGGTGCATAAAAAATATGATTCTCAAGGAAGGAAAATTGAGACAAAACATTTTTACCGATTTGGAATGTTTTGAAACATATACCCAATGAAGGTTGGATAATTAAATAGATATGTGAATACCTATAAATTTATATAAAAAATACAAATAATGAAATAATTGGTATTATATACATCACACCAAATTAAAGAGTGGTGAACATTTCTTGTATCTCACAGAAATTAAAAGTGAGAAGAAATCTCCTTACATTATCCCTTGAAACTATTCATACTCATACAATATTTCTATGTAATAAATATAAGATTATTAAAGATCTTAAAAATAATAATATTATTATATCTATTACCATATATGGTTTTATTATGGCCTTAAATTACCCACTTGGTAATGATTTTATGTTATATTTTCACTTCAGGTAATATTTTCTTTGTTTTTCGCATGTGACTTAATTTATTATATCGTTGGTCCATATAATTATAACATGTTTAAGGAATGTATAAAATGATATAAATATCTATTATATACATTATATTTAAATTATAATAATTTATAGTATAAATAATAACAAAATGGAACACACCGTTCATGGAGACGGTAAATCGTACATATGCATGAATGTTGTTTCTGTTTTTATTGTCGTATTGAAAGAATGAATATAAATTAAATAGGTATATATATAAATATAATTATTACAGTATAATTAACATATCATATATATCATATAATTTCATTAAACCCATATTTAATACATTCAGTGTGGTGTGTGAGAAAATCAGATCACTTTGTGGGGGCGGTAGTCCACACTTCTTCAAACAAGATTATCATATTACCACCAAATGGAAATAAAAAGGTATGTGTTTTAAAAATAAATAAATAATAAGAAATAAATAATATTTATTATATATAACATATATTAATAGGGTTTACATAATAATGGCCACCATGATTGGTGGTAAAGAATAAATAAACAATCATCATTTCGTGAGGTAGTAGTTCGTCGTACACAAAAAAAGTATGTTCGATATCCATTAGATGGAGGTCTGTGTATGTTTAGTTCAAACCCTTGGCATAAAAATATACTAGTATATGGAGGATACTGGTTTAATCCCAAAATAATGTAATAAAGACAGTAGTTGGGTGGAGAAGTAAAATAAGGGGAAGGGGTTTGAGATAAGTCATTACCTCTAAATTGGTAACTCCTTTTAGGTTGTGCAAAAAGGCTTTCTTGAGAGGATTTCAACTGAAAGGGAGGATTAAAGGTTTAATGGATTTTTTTGGGAGGCTACTTGGTCAATAATGGATTAATGTACGATTTTTGAGAAGTGTGGGGAATGGGTAGATGTGGTGGCCTTTTATAGTGGAGGGGGAGTAGTACTCTTGTAAATATTTGAAGAGACAATTCCAGACACATTTTTCATATTTCTTATAGATCCAATAATGGTCCAAGGTAGATCTAATTGATTATAATGTCGATATATTTCCATCCAATGGATGTGGGAAAATTTTCTAGGTTGTTTTGGGTCTTGTATTTATGTTTTAGCACTTTATTAGCCTAATTGTTCTCTTAATCGATGCAATTAATTTTATTCACTTTCACTAATCATTTTGGTCAAAAAATTATAACTTATTAGAAATTATAAAATATGATTATTCAAAATATTTAATCCATTTTTTAAAATCCTAATAACATAAGTCGAAAAAATTAATTTAATATTAATCTCGATGTCAAAATGAATATACGGGTTATTAATGTAAAAAATGATCAAAAGTATGATTAGTCCTTATATCCAATTTCAACGTGGAAATGGTTCCAATAAAAAATATTGGATTACTTGTTAAATTTTTTATCTAATTACACATTGATATAAAACTAACATATATACTAATCTTATAAATAAATTAAATTAAAAAGCAGTTTTTAATTAAAATCCAATATTTTTCACTATTCATATCAAAATGACGTTTATCAGAAAAATCCCAAAAATTCACCCCAACCTAATTTCAATGTTATGAATTAAAAAATGAATATTATTTTTTCAAATTCAGTTTATAAATTTTTCTAAAATTTCATTCATTATTAGAAGTGGTTCATTCGTGCAAACAATATTTTTAACCATAAAAAGGACTTTACCAAAAATCATATCATTCATTTTAAATATGTTTTATTTATATAAAAAACGATAGAAAATATTTTAAAATTATTTATTACTATTCATATAACTAATTTTAATTTCTAGGTTATGATTATAATATTAAAATAATAAAATGATGTGTCGTAGAAACTCACTGTTGTGTGTATGATACACCAACTCAGGGTTGCATGTATTGTACACCAACACGGTGTTGCAGGTAACATACAATAACATAGTGTTGTGTGTAAGGTATGGGATGTCATTATCATTTGTAATATATGACAAGATAGTTTCGTGTGGAAGGAATTTTTGATTTAGTGAAAATCTATTTTCATTTTTGCGTAAAGTGAAAAATATCAAATGATTAAATTAATTTGAAAACAAATTCCCCAAAATCTTAGGGTGTTACATTCTTCTACCGTTAAAATGAATTTCCCCCTAAAAAATTATATGGGTTATCAAAGGATTAATAATTGAATGATTCATTCATGGAAACCCACATTGTAAAAATGAATACTAAAACATCCTTCAAAAAGGAAATGTTGGATGCATTATGGTTACCAAAAAAACATATAACTAGGTTTCCACATAGTAGAACATATATTGGGATGGAATATTGGACATAAAAGAAAAGATTAAATATTTATAGTGAGTGACTGAGGCCATCAATCACAAACAAGTGAATAATCAACATAAACATGAGGGCCTCCGAGTAAAAAATCTATGATGACCCAAAAAGCCATTGGCTCAACATAATTTAAGGTATAAGGAAAACAAATTTTTTATCATTATCCTAACATTGAGTAATTCTATTCAATGACCAATAATATAAGTAAATATAATTACTTGGTGTTATCCCCTTCTATATACACAATATCAACCTTTGGTTATTCCAATATATATTTCCACTTCATCTCTTACACTATGAAATAGATGAGAATTATCCTTTTTTAAGTACTAATAGATCATGAGATCCATGATACATCAACCCATCCATCTTCGGTTACCATCAACACAATTTGGTTATCTATTATGAATAATTCCTCATGTGGTGAGATAATATATCAATAACATTACTTGAATGTTTTCCTAAACTTTCCATAAATGGTTAAACTTATAAACATTCCAAAATATATTTCATGCTTTCTTCCTTAAATATTCTCTTATACCAAAATCATTTTTATTAGATACTTGGGTTAAACCCTACATTGGTAGAACACTAAATGATATTTTATTATTCCAAAATATATTTAGAGGGATGAAACACTACTAAATAATGAACTACATGTTTATCTAAGGGTATATTCATACAAAATCAAACATGAACTTATCAATAAGGGGGAAAGGATACATTTTCCCCAAATTTTCATTATTCACTTAATCCATTGTGTTTTCATTAGCTTTACATTTTTCCATTTTCCTCATAAGTTGGGGTGTTTTATCATTCATATTATCACTTGGATTGGGGAAATGATTTACATAATTCCAAAACTCTATTCACGTGAAACACAGAATAGTGGGTTGTTCATCCATTTGGGAATTCTCTCTGCTAATTTCATTGAATTTAATCTGCTCATCACTTATTAAATCATTTTCTTGGTGGCCAGACATACCACACTTGAAACATCTTTTTGTTCCTTTCATGAACTATCCTAATATCTCTTTCCCACATTTTTATAAAGTAGGTGATTGAAACATTTTCTTCTATCCATTGTTTTTAGATTCCTCTATGAACATAATTTCCCACTTCTTGTCAAAACTATGTGATTGATAAGTAACTCCAACATCCATTTCAAATTTGATCGCACAATGAAAAATATCTTCATATCTACTATAGTATCTTATGGCCAACCAAATTTCAAGTCTTGGATTTATGCCACCAAAGAAACTATGAACTTTATTTTTGGGACGGATGATAATACTATAAGAGTTCCTTAAAAGTCATGTGAAATTAGCCTCATAGGTACTGATATAATCATCATAATTTTCCTTAAAAACAAGGAACCCCTTTTCCAACTTCTGATGAAGAACATGAGGAAAGTAATTATTGAATAATAAGTTCTTGAACTCACCCCGATCCATGGATTCAATTTTATCTTACTTCATCATATTATTTATTAGAGTCTACTACGAGTTTTCTTCACCTTCTATGTGATATATAGCAAAAAAAAAATTTATTATCTAAACACTTGAGAGTGGAGAATATATTTTTAGTTGTACCGATCTAGTGTTCAACAACAAGTGGATCAGATGACCCACTAAAGGAAGGAGGATGATGCCTTATGAAGGGATCAATATAATGTTGTTCCCTCCGTTTCTCGTTTAGAAACATAGTATGATTTATAGATTGAGAAATCTGTGAGATTATAGAAATGATGTTTTGTATTCCATCCCTAATATCATTTATACATTCAGGAATACATTTTTTTCATTGTACATCATAATCACCATTAATGCAGTTCTTAAGGGTTCCACAATTTACTAAAAACAAAATCCTAGAGTAAAAACCGGTTATCATAATGAGGAACCACATAATCATGAAATGTAACTTATAGGATTACAAAAGTATGACACCTTCCTCAATCCATTATACCATAGATTTATCCTAGGTTATTCATATCCAACTTTTAATTAAATCCTTCATGATGGTTATGAACAGTTTGTGAATTCCCAAAGCATTTCCCCCAGGAGTTTCAAACCATGTGTGGAGAAAGGCCCATTTTCATGTACCAGATTACCCCGAGTCTGGCCTAGAACATATTGCCAGAGTTTTTACTCCTAACTACATTTGTACCAGTGCCACATCGACTTATTGTATCTAGACATAGATGTATTTCTAGGATACCACTCACTCTATTCTTTACAAAACTTCTAGGGAATCTTCATAAATGTTATCTTATCCTTATAATTATCCGAAGGGGAAACCCTAGACATGTCCTTAGAAATATACTTAGGGAACTCACTATGTTTTTCTTATTATAGTTTCCAAAGTTTGACTAAATAATTCCTATGAATAAAAATATAGTGACCTAGGCTTGACATACATGGATATTACATAATTTTAGATAAATATTCAGTACATTACAAAAATACATCCCTGAGGACTATAATAGTTTAGTGTCTTTGGAAACATGGAAACAAAATCTCTTATCCTGGTGAAATATCTTAAACATCTCCTAGAAAGTTATCCACCTTTAGTAATTCTACCTAAAACCATTCTTCATACCCTAGGGAAAGGAAAAATAATAAAGGGGTGAGCTTAGATGCTCAGTAAGGGTAAATAAAGGAATTAAATAAGCATAACATAAACAAAATTTTATTTAACTTGAGAATAACATTTTATGAGAATTATAGGCATATTAGAGAACATAATAAATAATTACAGTACATAATCCATGAATCATAAGGAAATAAAGAGCACAAGACAAGGAAGTATATCATCAGAAAATTCATTGAATTTGTCGAATCCAGGTTGGTTTATAACATTGTGAACATGTATAAATATAAACAGGTTTAATCATTAAGTTAAAGACATTAAATCATTCCCCAACATCAACTAGTGTAAATACAACTAGGTCCACACATAACATTTAGAACATGTAATCACATTCACACATAACCTTATGGATGTGAAACCAAGTCTATGCATAACATTGTGAACATGTAATTAGGTTAACACAATACCTAATGGATGTAAAACAAAGTCCAAAAATAATATTTTGAACATGTAATATGGTTCAAACATTTCCTAATAGACATACAACTAGGTGCATCCATAACATTGTGAAAATGTAATCAGGTCCATGAATAAAAATTTGAACATCTAATTAGGTTCACACATAAAATTATGGACAAGAAACCAAGTCCATGGAAATTTTTTTGAACACATAATAATGTTCACTCACAACATTTTTAACATGTAATCATGTTCATTCATAAACTTAGGGACATGAAAAAGGTACATGCATAACATTATGAACATGTAATCTGGTTCACACATAATATTTATACTCATGAGTGATCCATAATTACCCAATGCATTATAGGGAGATATAGGTCCCACTTATCTAAAAATAAAATCAATCATACATGTTGATGAAGATAATAAAACAATCATCATATCATTACCCATAGAAAGATATAGGTTTTATAAAAATCAAATCATAACCCAAGAAATGAAATGGGTATCATTTAAATTTATTCACATCATGACCTATAGAAAAGATAATGGTTTCATAACCATTTCATCAAAGCATAACCCATGAAAAAAATCAGGTTTCATAAACATGTGACATGTTGAAAAGAAATGGATTTGAAAAACATATAACCCATGGAAGAGAAACAATTTTCATAAAGACCATTAATCATAATCCATTCATAGAAATAATATGAATGGAACCTTTAGATAATTTATTATAAGGAAATGATTAAAATAAAAATATTTCATCTTTGATGGAAAATAATTTTGAAATATATTTCCAAATCATTTATTGAGTAAAATATCCTTTCTTCTTTCAAAATAACTTTTTATAACATAAAACATTTTGGAAACCTGTTTTAATAATAATACCTCTGAAAACATATAAATGATTCTTTTTAAAAAATAAAAATATTTAAATACTTATTTCCATGAAGAAACTCTTCAGGGATATTTGGAAAAATATTTTTGAAAACCTTTTTTAAAAAGTGGTCTTCAAATATAATAGATTTCCGACTGAAGAAAGAGACGATCAGATTTTACACAAAAACATTATATTAAGTAACAAAGAGTGGAAAAATTGTAGTAACACAAGAGGATATATTGAAAAAAAGGGCAAGTAAACTCATTAGTGTTCTTGATAGATGAATCAAAATATTTCATTAGTGGAATCATAAACATAAATAATCTCAAAAAGCAATGATATTGTCTCAATAAACTCTTATAACTTGGTAACATAGAAAAATACTCTGCATATAAATAAATGAAACTAAATGAAGCATAGAATACAATTATAATATTTATATTATATATATATAATTTAAAATTTTTTTATACTGACCTCTAAAAAGAGTTCAGGTGCATAACAAAACATGAGTATCAAATAATTCAAATTGAGACAAAACATTTTTATCGATTTGGTTCCTTTTGAAACTTATACCCCAAAAATGTAGGTTCATTAAATGGATATGTAAATAACCTTAAATTTAAATATGTGATACATAGAATATAGTCATGGTTAGTACATACACAATACAATAGTAAAGAGTGGTGAACATAGGTTTTATCGAACAGAAATTAAAAGTGAGATTAAATCCACCTACCATATTCCTTGACTCTCTTTGTAATCATACAAGCTTCCTATATAATGAATATAATTTTATTGTACATTTTTTAAAGAATAATAATTTTATATCTTTTACCATATATAGTTTTATTATGACCTTATATTACCTCCTTGTTAACGATCCTATGTTAGGGTTTCCCTTCAGGTAATATTTTCTCTGTTCGTCACTTGTGTCTTAATTTGTTATATCATTGGTAATTATACTTATATCATGATTAAATAATGTATAAAATGTTATAATATCAGTTATATTTATTATATTTATACTATAATAATTTATAACATAAATAATAATGAAATGGAATACATCGTTCATGGATACGGTAAGCCGTACATACACATGAATGTTGTTTCTATTTTTATTGTCAAATTTAAAGAAATTATGTAAATGAAATATTTATATATATAAAAATATATATATAATTATTCCATTATCATTAATATACCAGATATATCATATAATTTCATTAAAACCATCCTTAATACATTCCATTTTGTGTGTGAATGAATCACATCGCTTTGAGGGGGTAGTAGTCCACACTTCCTAAAATGAGATTATTGTATTATGAACAAATGGAAATTGAAAGGTATGTGTTGAAAAAAGGAATAAATAAGAAAAAATACATATAAATGATTATATGTAACAAATATAAATATATTTTACACCATAATGGACACCATGATTGGTGGTGAAGATAAAATGAACAATCATCATTTCGTGAGGCAATATTACACCATACACAAAAAATATCTTCAATATCCATTAGATGGACTTCTAAGTGAGTTTAGGTCAAACATTTTTCTTAAAAACATCCTAGTATATGTAAAATATCTTTTTTCACATAAGAATTTAATAAAGAGTGTGGAGGGGTGGAGAATGAAAATTAAGGGATGGAGAATGAGAGAAGAGTTTACCTCTAATTCAGGTACTACTTTTGGTTTGTGCCAAAAGGATTCTTTGAGAGTATTTCTTCCGAAATGGAGGATTCAATGAAGTAGGTAGGATTTTTTGGATGCTAGTGGGTTAGATATTTTTTGAACATAGGAGATCATATAGGTGTGTGTAATGGGTAGAGGTTTTGACCTTTTATAGTAGAGGGGGAGTGGAACACTTATAAATATTTGAAGAGAGAATTGTAACCACTTTTTTCATGTTACGAGTGGATCCATTTATGGAACAAGGATGAGAAAATAGATGATAAGTTATAAATATGGTCATAAAATGTGTTTTGGACATGTTTATAGGTCGTTTTGGGTCTTAAATTTAATGATTAGTACTTTATTAGCCTATTTTTTTCCTCATAACTAATTTAAATAATTTTAATCACTTTCACTAATATTTTTGGTCAAATAAAAAGTTGAACTTATTAGAAATTATAAATTATTATGATTCAAAATTTCGTGTCAATTTTTCCAAATTATATTCACAAAAGTGTTAGAAATTAATTTCAAATTTATCCTGTTGACGAAACGACGCTGCAGATTTTTAAAGTAAAAAAATGATCAAAAGGTTGCTTAGTCTTTATATCCACTTCCAATGTGGATTTTGTACTAATAAATAAAATATTACTTGTTAAAAAATATTATCAAATTCAAATTTGTGATCAAATTATAATATATTTTAACCTTATAAATAAAATAAATTAAAAATTAGTTTTGAAAGAAAAATCGATATTTTTCACTATTCATCTGGAAATGAAGACTGTCATAAAAATCCTAAAAATTCACCCTAGCCGAATTTTGATGTTATGAATAGAAAAAATATTTTTTTATAAAATTAAATTTCTAAATGTTTCTAAAATTACTTTCATTATTAGAATCAGTTCATTCGAGAAAATGATGTTTTTAACCATTAAAAGGGCGTTACCAGAAATCATATCTTTCACTATAAATAAGTATTATTTATATAAAAAAATTGTAGAAAATTTATAAAAAGTATTTATATATTAATATAAATATTTTTAATGTATAAGTTATGATTTTAATATTTAAACAATAAAATTATGTTTCCTAGAAACATAGTTTTGTGTGTATCGTACACCAACTTAGTGTTACGTGTATCACATGCCCATTTAATGTTGCGTGTATTACATGAAAACTCAGTGTTGCATGTAACATATGATAATTAAGTGTTGTGTGTTAGATATGAAAATATTGGTCCATGTGGAAGGAAATATTGAATTAGTGAAATGATATTTTTAGTGTGTTGTGAACTGAAAAAATATCAAAATATGAAATTAATTTCAAAACAAATCACCAGAATATCAAGGTGTTACATGATGTCTATTCAAGGAAATAATGAGGAGGGGATATAATAAGAATAATTATATGATAATGATGATGATATGGACATAGATAAACTAATTTTTGATTCCTTTGTGATTTAATGTAATATTATGGGAAAAAAACACCCCTTGTACTACTGAATCTAGAGGAAAAAAACTAAATTAATGGCCTTGAAAATACATAACATGTGAAATAGATTGCTGGAGATCAGATTTCTATCAGTATAGGTGGGATGCTTGAGGGATATTCACATGGAAATAACTAAATAGGGGTTTCTACCAAGGTGGACGGTTTGGTTTAACTGTATTAGGTTTTTTCATATGATTCTTATAATTTTATGGGTCTTTATCAGTAGGTGGCTGGTGTCCATATATACACTATATAATGAGCCGCATTTTATTCGACCCGTAGATACATACTTTATTAAAAAGTTTCACCTTATTAAATTTCAAGGATCTTTCTTGTTTATAGTTTTAGATAATTAGGTAAAAGTATTACATATGAAATTGTACACTTTCACACAATATAAATTTTCCCATAAAAATAGAGATTTATGTTTACACCCATATTTAATCCATGACACTCATTCTTTCTTTAAGATGAGTCCCCATAATAAAAATACTAAATTGAAAAAATTACAAACCATCCTTAGATACCATGATTATTTTTGGAAAATGTGGGGTGAGAAAAATAATGCTCAGTAAGGAATAACAAAAATAATTCCATTCGTATAGTGAAAAACATAGAAATGATGAGGATGTTTTCATTTTTAAGAATAAAAAATTGAGGACATAAATAAAACATTTAAACAAGTGAAAATAATTTTTCTCTCGATGAAAACCCTTAAACCCTTAACAAATAATATGAATCCTCAAGAACATGGTAACTCATGAAAATATTTCCTTTAAAAATATACATTTCATTATTAGTAGTTCATAAACTTTTCTTACCTCCTAAAATCAAAATATTTCCTTAATTTTTTTTTTGCAAAATTAATATTGGTAAATTGGCGCATCATATTCATAGCCCATGTTCACTCATTTTTCAACCATGTCATAATATCTAAATCCAAGTTAATTACATTGGATTAAATATAACACCCCAATTTTTTTTTAAAATAAGAACATTATTTTTGATAGAGTATACAATATACAACACCAAGCCTAAACAAAACATGACATATTATTAATAAAAAATTACCATCATTTACTATCCTTTAATGTTTAGGGGGGGTATGAATATGATTAACTAATTTTGGAAACATATATAGTTATTAATCAATAAAAATCATGAATTAAGTTCTATTAAATAAGCACTTATCTTTTAAGAAAGTTTTTTATTCTTTAAAAAATAGGTTTTCTTCAAAAATTATTTTTATTGATTTTTATTATTGAATATTATAATTAATTCATAGAAATTTTTCAAATTATATTTTATAAATAAAATACCATTTTATAAATTTAAATTTAAAAAATAGTGTAAAGTTAATATTTCATATTTTTTCTGAAAAAGATTTATTTTGTAATTAATAGTGAAAATATTATTTTTTTTAAAAAATATTTTCTTTTAAAGTAATAAAAAAATCTATTTTAGTATAGTTTAAAATTTTAATTACTTAATTTTTAATTAAAATTATCTAATTATGGACTTTAAAAATAATTTTATTTTTTATAAAAACATTTTTATACTTAATTGTTATTTTTTTGAAAAAAATGTTATTAGTGCATTTCGCATTTTAATATTAAATTATTTTATTTCACTTCTGTGAACTAAATATTGAAAAATGGATTATATATTTGGAATCTAGAGTTTCAAATTTAGTGCATGGGACCCTTTTTTATTCATTATGAATTAAAATCATATTAATTTTTTCCTACCATGATAAAGGTTAAATGGGTTAATTAAGGTTAAACATAATATGAAAAAGACAAGAAAGTAACCCTAACAGATACCTTGATTTTAATGAATGATTTTTTTCATCCATAATAATATAATATTAGAATATATAACATTTATTCTCATTTTTTCATGATCATTACCATCACAATATTTTATGTATCGTTATATAAAAAATATCATTCTCTTTATTTTATTAACTCTAAATTTTTCACAAAAGGGAAAATAGGGGAAATACAAGGTTATAAATGGTTATTTGAAAGATAAAATAATTGTTTACATTTTTAATTTTTTTAATTCTTTATGATGTAATAAATACCTTAATTCCATACTCAATGCCAAAAAAATATTTAATTAATTAATAGAAAAAATGATTTTAAAAAATTTAAAAGTGATATAATTTGATATTTTTTTTTCATAAATATTATAGATTAATATATAATATTATGGTTATGTTCAAATCTTATATTATAATTAAATATTTTTCTTTATGTCCTTAGTGTCAAATTAAATGAATAGCTCCAACAATGATAACAATGAAATTTTATAATAAATGATATTTTATAATAAATGATATTTTACTAAATTATTTAAAATTAATAAAAATACTATCTATAGAAAAGTGAATATAATATGTTTTAAAATGTCTAAAATGGTCCATTTATGGGACATTTTTATTATTATAGAAGCTATATTTACCCCTTAAGAGTAAAAACTTCATTATAATAGTAATTGTAAAAAATGGTTACCACATGTTAAAATAAGGAGATAAGTATAAAAACCATATATAAAATTGTTTAAATATTATTAAATGACATTATTTCAACCCATAATCATTCTATCATTTAATTATATCAGTTTTGTGTGTTTTTCATTGGACCGTCAATTTATATTAATTTAATATTTTAGGTAATTCCAAGTGTTCCCCTCCCCTCAATTATAACAGGGCATCTCCAAAAAAATTTTATTCACACTTGAAAATAATTTTTTTTAGACAAGAAATTAAAAAATACATTCCTAACATACCTCCTCAAATTATAGTGGTCTTATTTTGGTCAGATTACTTACCTTGGAGTGCTTAAGGTTAAAAGAATATGAGGTTGTCCAAAACAAAGGTATAACTTTTAAGTTAGTGTTTTAGTTTTATGTCTTCTTATACCTCCTTAAAATATTATCTACAAAGATGGGATAATAAAATAAATATCCTAAATATACTGGGATTTTATTATGTAAATATTATAACCTATATTCAAATCCACTACCATCAAATGGGAAACGAAAATGTCATTTGTGTGTATGGTAAACTACCGCCTCACAAATTGATATAATTTTTTTTTCTATTGCCACCACTGACGTGTGGTTTTAATGAGGGATTTAATGTTATATATGAAATTAATTACATATTTATTTCTATCAAAAGATAAAATATAATCTAATTTATTTCCTTTATATTCATTTAAAATTTATAACGTCGTTCGTGTGTACTCGTGGACTACCAACTCCATGAAGGGATGTGATTAAATTTTCATATGCATACCACACAAAATATATATAAGTGTATTTAATGAAATGAAATGATATTTTTGATAAAAAATAATTTTATTAATAGAAAATAATACTTACTTTATTTCCATAACTATCATTAAACAACTTAATAGTTACTCATACGTATGAATGACCTACCATATCTATGATTGTAAGATAGTTCATTTTTCATAGCCATATTTTAAGGTTCGTATTAAAATTATAATTGATGCATAAAAATTATTATTATATAATTATTATCATTTATAGATTATATAATAATGATCTTTTTATGCACAATCAACCCATCAAAGTCATTTTGGATATATGTGTCGAATATCATCAAAATGTATAATGAAAACATAAATAATTGTATTTAACATGGTAATAATTTAAATAAAAGGAATTATAAACTACAAAAAGTTTATTAAATAAATAATTAACTAAGGTAAATTATTCAAAAATATAAAGAACACACATGGGGATTCACACTAAAGGTTAGGTGTCTCTTTAAACCACCCTTTTTCTTTCGGTTATGAACATTAACTATCTATATCCCATTATACCTCTCATTAAGGTTATGGAATAATTATAAAATCTCTATATATGAATCTATAATATATATTCCTATCTTATTATTCCCAACTTCTATGGGTAATATATTCTATATATTATTTTCATGAATGAAACCCATTTCTTTTTGTTGGAAATTTTTATGTTTATTCCTTAATATTGATTTTCTTGTTGTGGAATATATAATTATATACATGTTGTGATGGGTGTTCTATTATTGTTCTATAATTAATAGGGTAATATTTTACCCTCCTTATATTTCATGTATGGGATTATAATGTAAACATAATCCAATATGGGACTATTTCCACCATGTGATGTTGTATTGGCAATTAGAATTGACTTATACTTATGTCTTGTTTTGTGTAGATGCCACAATTCTTATGTTTTCATTATCTTATGAAACCATGTTTCTTAAGTTATTATTCTACATAATTACTAAGATCTATGTATTTTATGATATAATGTTATACCTTTGACTCAAAAGTTATGTTACCATATCTTGTTTATTTTCTTATTTAGATTTTTAACACACCCCTTTTGTCTATGTATTCTCCTAGATATCACCTACAGTTTTAGGAGTTCAAAGGTTGTTAAGTAATCATTATGTATATTAAAATAAATTTGTTTAATCTTAGATTTTATTTGATTTATTATATACCTAGTCTTAAAAAACAAAAGGCCTTTATATCCTCACATTATATTTAATGGATATTTATGTTAAAAATCTTGCATTAATATGTTTAAAATGATTGGGTCACTATATTTCTTATCAGATGATGGTCTAGTTATTTTTTGGATTTTGAATTGAATATATTAGTGAGAACCATATGGATAAGTCTATTGAAAAATTTCCATGGATGATCTATATTGAATCCTAGAGACTAGTATGTTATGATAAATTTATCATCTATTAGTTATAACTTCTATGTTCATAGGATTCTCTTTTGTATGTTTATTAGTTAATGTATTCTAAACTTATTATTTTTTATTTTATGGAAGGAAATAAATGAAACCATTCTAACCACCAATTTGATTTCAAATATGATGATTTCCCTAATGATACAACCAAAATTATAGGAGGGGGAGCTTGGAACATCATGGAATTATTGGAGATACTTGATCAAGTTTTGAATAATATCTCAAATAATATAGAACACCATCCTTCTCCTATGAAAGAGAATGTTTCAGTTATGTTTATTATGAAACAAAGAGATACTAAATTTATTTTTTCTTATAATTCCCTTATCACAAAACAATGAATTAAATCCACTGAGAAGGAATCCATTATAATTCAATTCTTAGCACAAGAGAAAGATGTACTGGTCATTTATCACCTAGAGTGGGAATCTGATCTTTGGTAGAAACTGATCAAGTAAGAAAAGTATAAAGAGGATATAGAATAAATATAATTGTTAGAATTCAAGAATTTTTTTTGAATAAATATTTCCCCTGAAATATATATCCTAAAATGTAGTGGAAGTCTCTTAGACTAAAGAAAAATGAAGATGATTTTATGAGGGAGTGTGAGGAAAACCCCATAAGGATTTCAGGGAATAACTTTTTCTTCATCATAAATATTAAAAGTAAGGTGGACCACTTATTTATTTGATTAAAGACAAGTATATGAAAATATTTTGGGATTAAAGAGTTTGAATAATATGCAGATATTATTTATTGAGACCAGAAAGTTAAGATTGATATTGGAGACTCTTAGTGGTCTTGTGGGTCTAGAGACAGAAAAAAGAATGTTTTTTATGTGAGGATAATCAATATATAAACCCCATGGAGGAAAGAAAACCCCACAATTAACATTTCAAAAAATGGTAGGAATCATCACATAAAATGTATGATGGGAAACAAAATATGTTTCAAATGTGGAAGAGAAGGGAATGAAGATAATTAAAGTTGAAGGGAAATAAAGAATCCCACTTATGTGAATGAAGATAATATGTTTTATAATGACACTCATCCTTTGGTATAATGATTTAACTATAATTAAAACACGAATTATTCATGGAAATTCCCAAATCTAAGTGTTTTTAGAGATAATAAATGACAAAAATCCTCCAAGGACGAGAGAGTAGGGAAAGTAATATGCTATCACAAAACCTTAGGGGGAACTAGAAAATGATGTGGTGATAGTTATTCTGTTTATTCATCCAAGAATAGTAAATTTAATTTTTATTTTATTTCTATTAATTATTTCATATATTTTTTGGTTAGTATAACTAAGCAATCACCACCCCATATTACGGGGTTAAATTAATAGTGGTAATAGAAAAAAAGTAATTGTTTTATCCCAAGTATATAACACCTCCCAAATAATGTTTTTAGTAAATCTTATAAGAAACCAATCTTAATTTTAGTAGAGTTTGATGATATATTGGGATTGGATTTTCTATCATTATATAAATCTAACATTAACTTATAAGAGAGGTAAGATACTTGTCACATCCCAAGTCATCCTCTAATTCTATAAAAGTTTATAGAGGGGGATGAATCTCTCTTGGAATCATCATCTCATGTATGGATATTATTTCCTTATGGGAAAAAATATATATCTCAATGGAATGATAAAAAAGAGAGAAGCATGCTTAAAGACATTCCCATTATGATAGATTATATTGATGTATTTAAAAAAGCGTTTCCTAGAAATTTTTTCTGATCAAGAGTTTGAGTTCTCAATTCATCCTATACCTCAATATATTCCTATATCAATGATTCCATACAAAATTTCCACCATTAAGATGGAAAAACTAAAGAATTAGTTATAGGAGAATCTGGAAAAGGGTTTTATAAAACTAGGTACTTCACCATGGGGTGTCTTGGTACACTTCATCAAAAAGAATGATAGATCAATGTTCCTCTATATTTATTATATTAAACATAAAAAAATAATGGTAAATAAAAAATTATCCAATTCCATAGATAGATGACTTGTTTGATCAACTATATTGGACCTAATATTTCTCTATGGTGGACCATTGTCTAGGTTATCACCAATAAATTTTGATGAAATAAGATATTAGAAAAACTATATTTCATAAAACCATGGTCACTATGATATCATAGTGATTCCCTTAAGACACAATAATTTTACAAAAAATATTTATGGAATTAATTAATTCATTCTTTAGAGATTAACTCAACAAATTAGTGGTATTCTTTATAGATGATATTCTGGTTTACATAAAAAGTAAGAAGGAGAATGGGAACCATTTTGATATTGTTCTAATGACTTTGTGAAAGGATAAGATATATGAAAATTATAATAAATGTGAGTTCTAGATAAAGGAATTATAATTCATGTGGTATGTTATCATCTATAATGGGATATATGTAGACCCTTCTAAGAAAAAGGTAATTGAAACATAGAATATACTAAAAAATGCAATATAGATCTATAGTTTTATTGGAATGGAATTAAATTAACGATGATTTTTGAGATATTTATTATTATTTTAAAACCCACTAACCAAGATGACATGTAAGGGAGTAATGTTTTTATAGATCAGTGAATGATAATATTGCTTTATAAAATTTAAAAAGTGGATTATCATTGAACCAATACTTATACTACACATAAGTGGGGAACTTTTCATGGTATATAGTGATTATTCAAATAATGGATTAGGATTTGTATTAAGGTAGAATGGAATGAAATATCCTATCCCTAAATAAAGTTAAAAGTTTATGGATAAAACAATCCAACACATGATCTAGTGTTGGTTGTAGTGATATTTGTGTTGAAAATTTGGTGGCATCATCTCAATGGTGAGAAGGGTGAAATATATATGTATCATAACTGCCATAAATATTTATGCACATATAAGGAGATCAATATGAGCCATCAAATATAGTTGGATATGTTTAAATAATATGATTTATGAATCTACTAACATCATGGGAAAGAAAATAAACTAGTATATTCTACAAGTATAAATGAGATGACAATGTTATCAATGATGAGAATTGATATGGATTCAATATTCTTAGACTTCAGACGACATGACATGGGAATCATACATTAAGGAACATAATTATTCCTTTCTCAAATAATCATTCAACCATACCTTTTATAGAACATAAATCAAATAGATTATGTGAACATTAAGAAGAAGGTGTACTCTATAAAAAAGGGAAATCCTAGGATTTCAAAATTGATGAAGGAGTTTTAATATTCATGTCAGGGCTGTGTATAACATAAAATAATTATATAAATAAACATCATATGAATGACATTTATTGATCTAACTTCTCCATACACTAGGGAGCATGAATTTGTGCCGAGATCTCTGAGACAACTATTGGATGGTCAATAGGAATATGGATATCATAAAATATATATCAAAATTTATACTAGTTCAGTGGATGAAAGATAAAAGGTTAAAGTCTATAGGGGTGGTTCAAAAATTACCCATACCAACATGAAAATGCTAAAACATCCACATGGTCATTTTCACTGGTATCCCAAATACACAAAGGGGAAATAATTCTATATGGGTTTTGGTGGATCATCTTATAAATTCTTCTCAGTTCATTTAATTTTTATAAGAATTATCAATCAATCAATTTTCAAGGATATACATCAGAGAGGTGGTGAGGATTAAAGGGAAACCACTATTGATTATATTTTACTGAGATCTGAGATTGACCATCATATTATTGTAGTGTCTTAAACATGCTCAGCATACTGAGTTGAACTTCAATATAGATTATGACCTCCAAAATAATGGCCAATCCTAGTGAACTATCTAGAATATGGATGACATGTTTTTTGTATGATTAATATACATAAAAGTAGGATTGGAAATATATTTTTTTTTTTGAGTTTATGAACAATAATTTCTTTCACTCAAGTATCCAAATGGAACCCAATGAAGCACTTTATAGAATGATATTTAGAACACATGTGTGTTAAAAATATTTTACTGAATGCATGTTTTTGGGACCTAAAATGGTTGGGGACATGGTAGAAAAGTTCAATACCCTTAAGTGGTGCATTAGGGCTTATCAAAGTGGAAATGAGTGCTATACTGACATCTGTCGATGAGAACTGGAGTTTGAGGTTGGAGATAATGTGTTTCTCTACATATCTCCAGAGAAGAGATTCATGAGATTTGTGATGTAGGGAAAAATAATTCCCAATTACATTAGACCCTATGATATTATTGATACCATCAGATCTACGAATAATTTATTATTATTCCCACAAACCATTTTGTCAAGTTTCTGATGTATTACAAGTATTCTTCTTAAGGATGTATATAACAAATCCCTCAGATGTTCTGAATTTAGATGCTATAATGATGGAAAATGATCTATCTTATGAGGTGAACATGATGAAGAAATTTGACCATAGAGAAAAATTACTATGAAATAATACAATTCACCTAAAAAAGTTCAATGGTGAAAAAATAAATATGAAGACATAACAAGTGATCCGAAGGAATTCATAAACTTGAAGTACAGTCACCTACATTCAACTTTAAATGTAATATGAAAATTTGATTGCTAAATTTATTATGGGGAAGAATTTAACAACATAATATTTTTTAAAAGATGAACACTATGTTGGATAGTGTATACAACATGAAATACTGAGCCTAAACTAACCATCAAATATTATTATTTATGCATGAATATTGTAATTCACGCATTAAATTGGTAGGTATTTAAAGGATTAAATTATTTATGAAATACATAAAGGTATTACTAAATAAAAATTCATTGATTAATGTTTTTGAAATAATCACTCAATTTATTTAAATTATCTTGTCAAAATTATTTTAAATTAAATCTTTGGGTTTTTTTGAAAATAATGACTTTTCAATGAATAGTGAAAAATAATGATTTTGAATGAAAACTATATTTTCATTTAAATTATTTACAAATTAAAATTATATTTTATATTAGTATCATAATTTAAATAGACCCTTATGATTTATCATAATACAATTATGTTTTTTACAAAAAATTTATTACTTTAATTTGGCGTAAACAAATTTTTATACTTAAAAGGGATTTTTTTAAAAATATTTTAAGTGTGTTTTTAAATTTTATTTTAAATTAATTTATGTAACTTATGTAATTTTAATATTAAAAATATATTTAATATTGGGAATTATAAGGCCCAAATTTATTTAATAGTTCTATTTTTTTATTCATTATGATTAGTAAGCATAATAAATGTTCTTTCCCACATTAAAGGTAAAATGAGTTAATTATGGTAATAAATAATATGAATAAGAATACAATGTAACCCAAAAATATAAATTAGTTTTACAGCATGAATATATTGCATCCATAATCTTCCAAAATTCAAATTTATGACATTTTTTAACCATTTATACCTGATTTTTAACTTTATAATATATTATCTAATAAAAAGTAAAATATGAAAGTCTATTTATTTTATTAAGACTAAAATATTTAGTTAAGGATAAACAAAACATATTCTAGGTTAAAAACATATATTTGAATGATAATTGAATTTTTATCATGGTAATTTATTTTTAATTTTTTGTGATGAAATAATTACCTTAAATGATTACTCAACACCAATACTATATTTATTAAATTGATATAAAAATAAAATAAATGATTTTAAAATATTAAAAGTGATATAATTTGTATTATATTTAGTGTTACAAGATTTTTGTAGCTGAATATAAAATATTAGGGTTATGTTAAAAGATTATATTTGAATTCAATCATTCTATTGACATCCTCAATGTCTAATTAAATGAATAGTTCTAAAATTCTCATTAATGATATTTATAAAAAATAATAATTTATTAAATGATTTAAAATTCATAACAATACTATATTTGGCCAAGTTATATTAATATATTTTGAAATATATTTTATGATCCATTTATGGTCTAATTTTTCTTTTATAGTAATAATATTGACACATATATAGTAAGAGATTTGTTATCATGGTATTTTTAAAAAATGGTTAGCACATGTTATAAAAAAAATGATAAGGTTTAAAAAAATCTATAATTTTATGAATTATATAATACCAAATTATTTATACCCATATTAATTATATCATTGAATTATATTATTTCAAATCATTTTTCATAGAAAATTAGTTTATATTAATATAATATTTTAGGTAATTCGAAGAGTACCCCTCCCCTCACTTATAAAAAGGAACCTACTATCCAATATTTTCACACTTATAAATAATTTTATTTCAGGAAATTATTACACCTAAAATCCATCCTCAAATTTTATAGGCCTTATTTTAAATAAAATACTAACATTACAGTGATTAAGGTGAAAATAAAAATAAGTTTTCCAAAAAAGAGGTATTTCTTTTAACCAAGTTTTTTAGTTTTATTTCTTAGTTTACTACCCACAAATATTATCCAAATACGACGAGATAAAAAAATAATTATATTACATATAAATTTATGTTATTATGTTAAATTAAAAACCAATATCCATATCATATTCTATCGAAAGGGAAAGAAAACTATCGTTTCAGTGTACAGAGGACTACCTCCTCACGAAATGATGTTTTTCATTTTCCATCAACACCTCCCATGGATGGTTGTAATGAAGGATTTAATGTATATAAATGATAGTAATAAAATATTTATCCTTAAATAAAGAAATTATACCATCTAATTTCTTACCTTTTCCATTAATTGTAAAATGACAACATCATTAATGCGTACGTGTGAATTACCAACTCCACTAAGCTATGCAATTCTCTTTTCATAACCACATCACACGAGTTCTAGATATAAATAAAACTATAACTATGATATAATGATAATTATTTTTAGATAAAATAAAAATTACTTTCTTTCTATAATGATAATTGAAAAATGGAAGCGTTACCCATTCATACATACAACATACCATCTCCATGATTGTAACATAGTTCATTGTTTTATAACCATATTTCATGGTTGGTTTTAAAAATATTATTTATGTATAAAAGTTATAATTATATCATTATTAATATTATTAATATGTTGTACTAATTTTATTGGTACCCATAATCAACCCATCGAAGACATTTTGGATATATGAGTCGAATATCACCAAACGTCTAATGAGAACTTATGAAATTGTATATAACATCATAATAAATAAAATAAAAGGAATAATAAACTTAAAAACTGTTATTATGAAATTAAATAATTAATATTATTTGATTATTAAGAAATATAATGAATGTATTTGATGAGTTAGACTCATTGTAAAGGATCTCTATGAACCAATGTTTTTTATTGGGTTATTAACTTTCACTATCTATCTCACTTTCTCTCTCTTTAATGTATTGTAATTATTCCAAAATATATATATATGACTCTGAAATATATACCTAGATTATTATTCCTACCTTTGATAGGGTAATACATTCCATATGTTCTTTTTTCAATTTCCAACCATTTTATTCAATGGGTAATTTTTTGGCTAATTCTATAAGATTAATTTCCTTCCTATGGAACACATAAGCATGTACATGTTTTGATCTGTTCACCCAGATAGCAATCCAAGGAATTGGGTAATATTTTTTCTCATGATATGTAATTCATTGGATTTGGTAGCAAACCTAATTTACTAATTACTTTATCCACTATGTGATGTTGTGTTTGATTTTAACCTTGACTTATACTTATTTCACATTTTGTATTACAACAATATTTCCTATGTTTCCAAGATCTTTTGATACCATTATATTTATGTTATTTTTCTATGTGGTTACTCATGAGAATTATATTTTATGATATCATGTTATACCTTGGAATCACAAGTTATGTTTCATATTCATGATTATTATTGTACAAGGATTTATTTTCACCCCTTTTATTTATGTATTCCACCAAATATCCCTTGTACTTTTAGGACTACAAAAGGTGTTAAGAGAACATTATGAATACTAAAATAATTTTTTTTATTTCATTTAACTTATATGTCTTATTTACCTATTATTCCAAAGACAATATGAATTTTTGTCTTCAATTTTTATTTAATGAATATTTATGAAAAATACCATGTGATAATACGTGTAAAAGGATTGAGTCACTATAGAAACCTAGTTTGTTATGTACCTCATTTTTCCCATTTGAATAAAATTAATTACCCATTTAATTGGGGGGAAATATTTATATCACCAATTATCATATATATTTCTTAAATTACTATATAATAAGTTTTTTAATATTTAAAATTTTCACCATAAAAACACTGAAAAACTCTTTTTAATCTACAAGTAAAGCACTTTCCATTTTCAAATTAAATTAGGTAAAAATATCCATTTATTTTAAATTTTTTTAAAATTAAATATTCACCAAAATAGTGGGAATTTAATTTAGTTTGTAAAACCATGAAAAAATGAATAGTAATATTTATAACACTAAAAGGAAATGATAGTGGAAAATTATATACATTCCATATATGATAAAAATCAATCTTCTTTAACATTGGTAGAAAAATAAAATTAACCATAATGTAAAAGATAAAATAATTAATTTAAAACAGTTGTAAATAAAGTCAAAATCAGATAAAATTAACTTTAATGACCTTTTAATTATTAATAATAACATTCATGGAACATTAAAAGTGATATAAACATGGACGATAAAGACTCAAAAGGAATACATCAAAACAAGTTTTTAGAGAAAAATATCACACCAAATTAGTATCTTTAGAATCAAAATATTATTTAGGATTTTGTAACGCCCCGACCCTAGTTACCCAGAGTCGGTGCTTTATTACATAACATTGGCATGATCACAAGAAAGATCAAATCCCGAAAGACCGATTGGTTTAGTAGCCTTAGAAACACTAGATATATTGATAAGTTTTACATTACATCATAAAATGAAAAACTACTACAACAACATAATGTCTCCACAGTCCACACTATTATCCCCTCATAATATCCCTACAGGTCATTCATAACTTACTTCTTCACATCCTGGGAAAAATAAAACATAGAAAAGGGGTGAGCTCAAATGCCCTGTAAGGATAACAATATAGCGGAACATTCAAAATAAGCATAAACATTTAAGGCAATGAATTACTAAAACAAAATCCTTTTAAACTTGAACTTCAACATAGTATGGAAAAAGTAAAATGAAATAATTCCATTTACTTGTTCACATGGATATTCTACTAATTGAATAATCACATGCAATATCAATAACCACTTTCATAATGTTGGAATGCATAATGCCAGACTATCATAACCACATAGCCAAGTCCTCGTGCCAAGACTACAAATAAGATTTTGCCAAGGCCTTGTGCCAAGACACTAGTTTGTATCATGAGACCTAACTATGCATCGAGGAGCTATAACGGGCTCCACCTGTCACATATTAAGTCCAATGCATTCCCATATGAAAAGGTTTAAACATAACATAAATATTCGTATTAAAACTAGCATACGAAATGTCAATAATTTCACCATAAAATATAAATGGTATAAAAATAGCACATCCATAGTCAAACATATCACAAAACCTTCAATACAATATAGAAGTTTTGTATCATAATAAATCAACTTCAAATAAGCGTAAAATCCATCAAAGGATGTTGACATAGATGAAATCAAAACACTTTTTAGATAAATATCTCTTTCTATTTTTGAAATCATTTAAGAGCCATATAAAATAAAACATTTTCTTGAAAATATTCTTATAAGCTTTTACGTAAAGCTTTGAAGATTTTATAATGACGGAAAATAACCGCACCCACCGTATAAGTTAAAAAAAACATTCTTACCTTAATTCTGTCGAAAAGGTTAAAAAGGACCTTGTTTTGAAAACGACGGAAAGATTCCTCTTATAAAAAGTCAAAAAAGGGTATAAATTACTTTAAACCATATTCTTGTAAATAATAAAAAAAATTTGAAATACATTTTTAAGAAAACATGGATGTGGATGATAAAGAGATCCCAGTAGATTATTACATATAAACAACCTCGGATAATGAAGAGATTGTGAAATAACACTTACCTTGTAATTTTCCTTGGTTGGGGTAGGTTAACCTCCTGCATAATGGTGAAATAATTGTTATTAAATTATACAAGAATCATATACATTAATATTATATCATATATGATCTTTTAATATTGATTTGATAAAAATATCTTAGTATTATCGTTGTTTCGGGTGTTAACTTACTTGTCTTTTATATGTTTTGTTACATAAGACATGTTTGTAAAGGATAGGTTGTATATTATTCATATCCAGAATTATATCAAGTCCTTAAACATCATTTTTAAATCATCAAATGATAATTATACTTTAATGGTTACGATGGAGAATGAATCTCATCACGTTCGTGGAGACGGTAGTCCGTACGTACGCACGAGCGACAATATCATTCTTTTGATATTAAAATAATATATAAATGGATGGTATATCATATATACAGAATAATTAACATGGTATATTTATTATTTACATGAGTTACACGTCACTATTATACCCATCCAAATAATATATTATTGAATAACAATTACACCACGACGTGGAGACGGTAAGCCGTACGTACGCACGTATGGTGACATGTTATACAAAGGGTGGATAGAATACTCAATATGGTTGTACCATATTTATAATAACATCACAGTATATATATGATACTGGAGTTATTATTTTAGAATAGTAACAACAAAAGATGAAGTGGAAGAAGAAATGAACTTGGAAAAGGGTGGTGAAATCATTACCTCTTCTTCGGGTTCTTCCTTTTGATTTGATCAAAAGGGCTCCTTAGGTTGGCTTTCTGATCAAACTAAGGCCTCTAGTTTGTAGTGAGGGAAGTTGGGAGAGTATTTGGGCAGAGTTTGTCCGAACCAAAAGGCTTTGAAGGTGTGAAGAAATGATAAGGAGGAGTGCCCTTTTATAAGAGGGGTGAGGGGCACCTTTGGAAAAGCTAGAAATATTAGTTTATAATAAATTCATATTCGGTTTCCAATGGCTCCAAAGATTATTATTTAAATTTTAAGGTGGGTATAGGTCTAAAACAACACAACCAATAGAATTTAGACAGGTTTGGGTACTTATATTAACCTTATCTTTAAGTATTAACTCTAAGTTAATTAGTTTCACTTTTACAATGTCTCTTTGTATTTTTATACAATATGGTTAATAAACTTACTATATACATCCAAGAGACACCCAAGTGGTCCATTAATGATGAACCAATCATGATATAAGTCTCTTGGCCGAACCTTATATTTTTAGGAATTTAATATCAATTAATAATATAATATTTGTTTTAAGAACTCTTTTATGTCAATTTTGACACTATTCAATAGTTGATTTTTGTGAAACTCATAACAGATTTATTACTTCAAAAAAAGTCAATTAAATAAATCCTAATATATCATATTATCCCCGAAAATTAGTTTAATTCATTAAAAGTTTCATATTATATTTATTTGGGTATTTATAATATCAATTATTTTAATTTTTCACTATTATAGTAATTACTACATCATCATTGTGTCATAAATAAATTAAATTATTTAATGTCTAAAAATTATAAATAAAGTATCATTATGTAGGAAATCTTTTTATCTTTCTAATTAATATTTATAATCTAAAATCCAACATATATAACCTATGTAAAAATTGTTTTTCTAAAAGATATATGCTTGTGTCATTTTTGTATTCATTTTAACTTAATTAAAATAAAATGTCCCTATCACCTACAAGTGGCACCATGGGGTCCCAAAATCGACCCAAAGATGCCTATGGTCGAACCTGTGTCAACCAATAAGGCTAAGACACGTTTTAGGGTAATTTAGTATTATTATAATAATATTTTTCTAACCCTTATTTACCGGATTTACCCTTAACCATGGTAAATAAAATATTTACCGCAGTAATTATTCAAAATGTCTATAAATAAAAGTTACCTATATACACAATTTGGACATCCTGATTCCAAATATGGAATCCATTTTTCTAAATTCAAAACACAGAAGTGGCAGAAATTAATTTAAAATTAATTCCCGCTGTCAAAATAAAAAGCGTGTTTTTAAGAGATAATAACTATCAAAAGATTGACACTTGTTTATGTTCAGTTTAATTGTAAAATTATGTAAATGACCAAAATTATATTAAATGATAAAAATATATTCTAAATATACTTTAAAACCAATCAAATTCATAATATATCACTATTAATTATTTTGATTAAAAAAGTTTTTTTTAATTAAAATTTAGTAATTTTCACTATTCATCAAAATATTAAAGTTATCCGAAAAGTACCAAAATTTCATCTTAGGCTAAATTCGATATTACGAATCCAAAAATGAAGTCCATTTTGAAATATAAAATATATATAATTTCAAAAAGTAGGTATTACTATTTATAACGGCTAGTTTGATTGGTTGTTAGAACTCGGTGTTGCGTACAACACACGCTATCACATTATTCAAAGAGAAGCGTACCGTAGAAGCTTGGGGTGTTACAGATTTTATAATGAAATCATTTATGAAATAATTTAATTTTAATAAATAAATGATAAAATACATACTTATGCAAGTTTATACATGATATAAAAGAAAACTTGGGGTGAAAATGGCATGAGTCTCATGAGATGGAATTTGGGATGAGAAATCCATTACCATAAGTCTCTTCTAGATTCATACATTTCCTAAATCCCAAATTATAAAACTATTTTAATACATTCATAATACACTTTTTCTTTTTAATTTCATCATCACTATCCATTTTATTTCATTTTTTACCATGTTTTATTTGGTTACTAAAATGGTTAAGTTCACATTAGACATTTTGGGGTCATTCAGTTTATAAACTAAGAACCACATCTGTACAATGACCATGTTAAAAAGTGTTATGGTTACATTAAATAATAAATCTTAAAAATTTTATAATTATCATATTCATATATTATATATACTTTCAAAACCAACCTTGTAAGGCTGTCATGAAAAATGGACCACATTGATCCATGGAGATGGAAGTTTTTATGTATGAATTAAAGATGTTTTAATTTTATAACTAATGATGAATAAAAACAATTATTTATGTAACACCCCAAGCTTCCATGTTATTATTCTACTTAATAATTAAATAGATTGTGATACATGCAACACTAAGTTTGAGCGCACCATGACCTATCGATCTAGCCCTTTAAAAATCATGTATGAATTGTATTAACCACATTTTTAATTTTATGTATTCAATATATTTATAATATTCATCTTTTGTATTTATTATACATAATATAAGGACAAATTAAAATGTTCAAAGAAAATAAGTATTTCTAAAAAAATGCAGTTTTTCCACCTTTTAATGGAGAAACATTTTAAATCCAACATTTGAAACTTTTATATATTCAATTTTACAAAATTAAGTTCTTATTTATATTTGGGACAAAAAATTATTTTTTAATTTTTTAGTGTTTTTCTGATAATAATCATATTTTAATGAATACTGAAAATACTGCATTTTAACTCAAAACAACCTTTCAATATAATTTATTTATATAATTATATTGACCTTTTAATTGGTTTTAAAGTATAATTAGATTATGATTTTATCATTTAATACAATTTTGGTCATTTTAATTAATTTCACTTTGAAATTTAAAATAAACACATTTCAATCTTTTGATAGTTTTTACTTCTTAAAACCCCACTTTCTAGTTTTGACAACTGGAAACAATTTTAAATTAATTTTTTTAAGATTATATGTTTTCAATTTAGAAAAATAGATTACATATTTGTAATCATAAGTTCCAAATTGTGTAAATGGGTACCCTTTATTTTTGGACATTATGAATAGTAACTTCAGTATTTTTTTATTTACCATGGTTAAATGGGAAATCAGGTAAATAAGGGTAAATAAAATAATATTATAATAATATAAAATTATGACAACATGTGTTCTAATCCTATTGGATGATATATTTTTGACCATGATCACCCTTATGTCGATTTTAGTTCCCCATGGAGCCACATGGGTGTGATAATGACCTTCTATAATGTTTAATTTAAGGAAAAGGGAAATATAACATAAACATGTACCTCCTAACTAGAAAATTATTAATTTGGTTTATATAAATGATATATTTGAATATAAATTGTCATTATATATATAAATTTTTTTTATTCATCATGGGTTTTTATTTATAATTTTTATACCTTAAATAAATAAACTTATTTATGACACAATGATGATGCAGTGATTATCATATTAGTGAATGATTGAAATAAATGATATTATAATTAATAAACTAAATGAGATTTGAGAATTTAGATGCCATAAAAGAATTTTTTGGATTAAATTAATATGTTAGGTATGATTTAATGATTTTTTCTTACATATAATGTTTTAATGACAAAAAAATCAATTACTAAATAGTGTCAAAATTAAGATAAATGAATTTTTAAAAGAAACACTATTTTATTAAATCATATAATAGTCATAAAAATAGAATATTTGGATTAAAAACATATATAAGGTTAAAAATTTCAATAATGACACCCATGAGGTTTTATTTTTATTTTATTGTTACTATATTAACCATATTGTATAAAAATACTAGAAGACATGGTAAGAGTTAACTTATTTAACTAAGGGTTAAAGACAAAAGATAAGGTTAAATTCATGACCTAAACTTGTCTAAAAACTATTGGTTGAGTGGATTTAGACCCATAATATTCTTATCCTAGAAATAAATCACTTTATTTTCATTATAAATCGAAAATGAATTTATAATAAATTAATATCTCAAGACTTTGTTAAAGTGCCCCTCTCATCTCCCATAAAAGGGCACTTATCCTTCTCTTTTATTCACACCTCCATATCCATTTGTCTCAGCCAAAACCTACCCAAATATCCCCACAACATTAATCTCTTAATCCTAGAGTCCTCCCATTTTGAATAAAACCTACTTAAGGAGTACCTTTGTGAAAATAAAAAGGATACACCCTAAGAAGAGGTAATCGTTTTATCCCTTCTTTCAAAGTTCTTTTCTTCATCTACTTTCTCTTCCTAAGTTGTTACCATACTAAAAAATAACTACATAATATAATATATGATGATATGTTTTTATGATTATGGGACAACCATATTCCTCCTTTTACCAATTCTATGAAAATCAATATCACCATGCGTGTGTAGGTACGACATACCGTCTCCACAATGTTGTGTAAACAATTTTTCATCTATAATTTATTTCGATAGGTATAATGATGAATATAAAAGACTCAAATAATAAATACAACATAATATTATTTTTGTAAAATTAAAATTCCATCAAATTCCATACCATATAGCTATTAATTAAATGATATCGTCACCCGTGCGTATGTACAACTTACCATCTTCATAACGCGATGAGACTCATCTTTCGCATTAACCATCTGAAAATGATTATAAAAAATATATATTATGAATAATTAGGAAATATAGGGAATAATAAGTCTACTAGAATAATATATATATATATATATATATATATTTACGTTCTTTACTTACTTTCATTCAATATGATAAGAAAACGGAAACAACATTTATGCGTACGTACGACCTATCGCCTCCGTGAATGGTATATTCAATTATATATATATATATATATATATCTATTATATATATTTATATTATAAATATATATTATATATAAATAATATTATAAATTATGAAAGTAAGTAAATCATGATCTATGTAATATGATCAAGAATTACAAGTCAAAACACATACGAGAAACAAAGTAATTATTATCAGAAATGTTACTGTAACATGAAATTGTTAATAAACAGGTAATATAAAGTCATAAAAGAATAATATATTTTATCATAAATATTTTTATGATTCAGATATAAGTTAATAATATATTTAAAAACATTATATAAGTGTTTTGGACACGTACGGAGAACATCAGACCTAATGTAAGGGTTAATTTCACAATCTCATTATTATTCGTGTTTGTTGATGTGTAAGTATCTACAGGGATATCATTATCATCCAATTCCATGTTTCAAAAAAAATTTCATAAAAAGTTTTACTATTATCCTATGTATGTTTAAAGTCATTTTTACCCATTTTTTAAAATTTATAAAAAGTTTTGATAGGAATATTTCAGTTGTTTTCCAAATGAGGTACTTTATAACCATTTCCACAAATTAAGGAATTAATGTTTCTTAACTTATACAATTCAAGAGTATATTTTATTCCATTATGTATTTTTTCCATTTTGAAGATTTCATTACAATATTATAAGGTTATTTTCAAAATAAATGTTTTATTTTAAAATTAAATATTTTTGGATGACTTAAAGTGAAAAGTGATATTTCTGTCAAATAGTTTTAATGAAATAGTTTCATCTATGTAAACATAATTTATTGATTTTTATGCTTATTTGAGGTTGATTTATTATGATACAATCTTCCATATTGTATTGAAGTTTTTGTGATATTTTTGATAGTGGATATGATATTTTTATATCATTTATGGTTTGTGGTTAAATTATTATCATTTTGTAAGCTAGTTTTAAATATGAATGTTTATATTATGTTTCAGCCTTTTCATATGAGGAATGCATTGGACATATAATGTGATGTTTGGGCCCACTATGTCCCCTCAATGCATCATTAGGTCTCATAAGAAAAACTAGTGTCTTGACACAAGGCCTTGACATAATATTTGTGTATGGTATTTTAATGAGGCCTTGACATAGTGGTCAAGATGTTTGGAATTATGAATTCCCTCATTATGAGATAAGTCATTGATTTAACATGTGATTATTTTATTAGTATAATATCCATGTGAATGTTAAAATTGAATTATTTGATTTATTCTTTCCATATTATGCTGAAGCTGTTATTTTAAAAGGCATGGGATTTAGTTTGGTACTTTTCTGTAATAATTTATGATTATATTTCATAGATTCAGCTATATTTTTTATCCTTACTGATCATCTGATCTCACCACTTTCTTATGTTTTATTTTCACATGATTGCAAGAAAAGTTTTATGAATGATATGTAGGGGTAATCTAGGGTTTTAATGGCATTCTAAAAGTATTATCTATGTTGTGTTTTATGTTAGAAATTGTAATGTAATGTTTATATATGGAATCTATTTTCCAAGATGTCTAAACTAAACATTCTTTCAGGATTTAATTCATTATAATCAAGCTAATTTATTAAAAAAAATGCATAGGCTCTCGGATTCTGGGGTTGGGGAATTACATTTGGTATCAATGGAAGTTCTGTAACAACCATGGGAATAGATCTAAAGAACATAGATTAGGGATAATAACCCTAAGATGTACATTGAGGATAAGTATATAAGAACCCCCTAGAATTTTGGAAAATTTGGAATTATGTGGATATTACAAGAAATACCTCCCTATTTGGATACAACAAGTAGATGTGGTTCTGGAACAAATTTATCTAGGGGTGAAACCTTTGACAAGGTGTTCTAGGCTTGACTCAGGGTAACCTTGTACACGATAGTGAGCCATACTGTGCACTTGGTTTGAAACTCCTGGGGGAATATTCTTAGGATAATCCATATATTCATTACAAACCATTATGATGGATTTATGAGTAAATTTGTCCTAAAAGGAACCATATTTATGATTATGGCTTAGATATGCATAAAATTTTCAATTCATGTTAAGTATTTTACTAGTTTTGAATTATGCATTATGATTTATAACTTAATCTAGTGTATTCCATTTATAGATATGGCACCCGGTGGAAGGAATATAAACCATATAAATGCACGTAATACATGTAGGGATTTACCTCCAATACCAGATAATTATAGTTATATGGAGATGCAATTGGTGCTGAATAGATTATAACCCTACTGGGACAGCTGGCTCATGTTATGAATAACAACCTTACCCATATTGGGAACCCTGATCCACAATGTAGAGGATAAATGTTAGATCACTTCATGAGACAACAACCTCTAATATTAAATGGGACTACAAACCCATTTTTGCCTGAGAAATGGATAAGTTCCTTAGAGAAAATATTTCTTTCTTTGTGAAGTAACGAAAGAGAGAATGTTTTCATGGATGTTTACCATCTCTCAGGAGATGCAGATCAATGTTTGTCATTAATTGAAAATATTAAGTAGGATAAAGATGTATTAAACACAGACTATAGGGAGTGTAACGAAATTTTCATAGATAAATACTTTCCACATGAATAGTGAGTTGATATGTAATGGATATTTCTAAGTTTGAGGAAAATGGAGGATGATAATGTTGCAAAGTATGAGGAAAACTTCACAAGGATAGTGAGGCATGATGCAGACTACATACATAACCCAAGAAGAATTATTGTTTGATTCGTTGATGGGTTAAAACCCTTCCTCCGATGGGCACTAGTATTATTTTTTTAAAAGGTTGGGGTTGAAGCCTTAATTTATTATTAAAGCAAAGAACTCTTTAGACAGGGTAGAGGGTGACCCATTACATAGCCCGAAGGCCCAAGGCCAAGTGTCCTGCATACAGAGCAAGAAAACCCATTTTTTTGGCCCAAAGGGCCCCTCGGTGAATAGTACTGCTATAGTACCCACGCAGCTATATTACTTACTAAAGTACCGCCACCGCTACAGTCCCATGATATAGTCCCTCAGCCACTACAGTGCTGCCGCTACTACAGTCCACCGCTACTACAGTACTGCTATAATGACCTGCAATAGTGCTGCTACAGTACCCTGCTACAGTACTCGGGAATTCTCCCCTGCACAGATTTTATCCTGGGTCTTTTGGATGCCAAGTAGGAGCCTCAACCACTAGGGTATAGGCTCGTTGGATATGGGAACTAGTATTATAATATTTCTTACCATACAAAGATATTGTCTTATGTTCTATGATGAAGGAAAATTAATTCTCTATGTCTTACAACATTAATCTAAAGAAATATAAGATGTGAATGGAGGAGAAAGAGATAGATGAAGGGAAAAGGGAAAGAATTATTTTTTCATAATTATTGTAAAAAACACCCTGGTACTTCCCTATAAGGAATGGGTGTTTGTTACACATGTGGAGAAAATGTCACTAGGATCGTTATTATTATGGAATGAAAGAAGTTGTGAAATGATATAATTTTAATGATATTAGAAATTATAAAAATTATTCTCCAAATAATCAAGGAAATATATCTTAGAAGAAGAAAATGGATCAAGGTCATGTTTATGCTGTTATAATGGATGAAGTGGAATAATTAATGTATTTGTGTTTTTGGTTTCAAGAATTATATTCTGGTTATAAGAAAAATGTGATATATATATGGATTGTACTGCAATACTTTTTGTTTTCATTAAGGTTATAATATGATGAATTATTCATAGATTTAGTATGTGAAAATAACAGAAACATTACATTGTTTGGGGAATCTAATGTTATAATTTATTTTGGAAATTTAAAGACATTTTAGATAGAGTTTGGACATAAGTATTTTTGATAACTCTAAAGGTTGGAATAAATTAATTTGATCTTTTTATAGTATTTTTTATGGTTAATAAATTTATTAATGTTATATGTGGATTGATATAAAAATATTGTTTGTGAAGGAAAACCTGCACGTTGGGAAACAACCCCTCTCGTCGGACAAGGCTGGGGGAATAAAACCCACAACGGAAGTGCAGTAATGATTTATCACCTATCATTGGCCTAAATGAAGTCCCTAATTATTATAACATAGTTTTATTTATTTAAATGGTAAAATTTTGTATTTGTAACCTTATACGATTAAAATAAATAGAATATTTTTTGAGATTTATTATCTTTTGAAGAGAATGATGAGTTTGTGGTAGGAATTAGTTAACAGATGAAACTCTATATGTAAATTATGTTTGCTTCCTTGTGTTATTTGTCTATGAATTATATTAATTATTTAACTATATGGAAAATACCATAAAAGGAAAAAAAATTCCTTGTACATTCATCTGTGATGAATCAAATAGCACCTTGGACCATCACAGATTTATACCTTTATGGTAATTAATAATTTCCTAATAATGTCCTTTCTCACTCTCTATTAAAATATGACTGTTATTTTTTTCTTCCATATCCATATTTTACAAATGGAATCCTAGTATATTTTATTTCTGGTGACCTTCATACTTACCTTTATTTATTTCAAAATGGAGGTCTCATTAATCAGTTCTGGATGTGGGATTTTAATAAATATATTTTAAAAAGTCTATCCCATAGTTTTTATACCATGTTTAAATTTTGAGGATGCAATTTTTTGAAGTAGGGGATAATGTAACAGCCCATGCTTCCAAGATATGCAAATTATTAACAATTCAATAGCTTGGGCTACACACAACACCATGTTTGAGTGAATCATGACCTATCAAACTAGTTGTTTAAAAAAAAAGGGTATGAATAGTATAATTAAAATTTTGAATTTTATATATTCTATATAATTTTAAAATTCATATTATGTTTTTATTATACATAATATAAGGAGATATTCAATTTTTTAGATAAAAAAAGTATTTTAAAAAAAAATACAGTTTTTCAGCCTTTTAAGGGAGAACCCTTTTTATATCCAATATTTGACACTTTTAAATATTCAATTTGACAATATGAAAATATTATTTATAATAAATACATAAAAATTTTGTTTAGATAAATTTTTAGTGTTTTTCTGATAACATTCATATTTTAATAAATAGTTATAATACTACATTTTAACTCAAAACACCCTTTTAATATAATTTATTTATATAGTTATATTTTCCATATAATTTGTTTGAAAGTTTAATTGAATTATATTTTTATTATTTTATCCAAATTTTTTTATTTTATGTAATTTCACATCGAAAATGGACATAAACACATGTCAATATTTTGATAGTTTTTACTTCTTAAAAATATGTTTTTTGGTTTTGACAATGGAAATCTATTTTAAATTAATTTATGAAAATTATGTTTTTGGAATTTATAAAAATGGATTCCATATTTTGATTCATATGTTTTAAATTGTGTAATATGTACCTTTTTATTTTTGGATAAAATGAATAGTAACATTTGTAATTATTTTTATTTATCATGGTTAAAGGGTAAATCAGTTAAATAATGGTAACAAAAATAATATCATAACAATATATAACTACCCTAACACATTTTTTAATATTATTGGATGATATAAGGCCTATAATGAGCATCCTTTGGTCAATTTTAGGACCCCATGGAGCCACTTGGGTGTGATAATGACCTTTTATAATGTTTAATTTAAAGAAAAGAGAAATATAACATAAACATGTATCTCCTGACTATAGAAATTATAATTTGGTATATATAGTTGATATATTATACTATAAATAGTAATTATAAAGGTAAAAATATTTACTACATCATATTATTTTATTTATAATTTTTATACATTAAATAAATAAATTTACTTATGACACAATGTAAAGACCCGTAAATTTAAAGGAAATTTTTTTCTTAACATTCTTTGGAATTTTATAATAACACACCTTTTGACAACACCTGATTCCGAGGCCCGGTGTGCCCAGAATCATTTTCTGAAGTTTGGCTCGGGTACGTTCAGTGAACGAAGGAGCGGGTTTTTCTAACTTTTGAACCGGTGCTCGGAATCGAATTCCGAGGTCACCGATGGAATCACAGTGCCGATATTTGCTTAGAAACGCATCTTCCGGAGTTGTGTTTGCTCGGTTGTGGTTTTTAATTTTTGGGTTTTAAGTTAAGAAATAAATTAAAGTTGTGCGACAATTTTATTTTTATTTCACTTAAAGCCACTTAAAGACCACTTCAAGCTGTCTAAACTCAGTTGAAATAGATAGGATGCTATCCAAAAATATCCTACCCCCTTGGTAGGATATTTGTGAGGTGGGTCCCACATGATCCCCACCGTTTCTTTTCGTCTAAGTAACTCACCCGCGAAAACTCGTCATTATGAAAGTCAACTGACGTGTTTTCTTAAATTCTTAACGCACCAATTAATTGGGCGGTTTTCATCGTTGAATTAATTCTATGAATTAATTTAATCGTTTCTTAACCTGTTTGAAATCTGTTGGTGTAATAATAAAATAAGACCAATGCACGACATCTTGAGGATTGCTCATTGAGAGGCTTTTGACAGAAATCTTGTGCCTTCATCCTCCTTCGCGAAGAACGCGAAGAACGCCGACCTCCGACGAAGAACACTGAACCTGCGGAAATCGACGACGCGATGCTTTGTGCCGTGATGCCGACGTTTCCTCTCCCGCGACGTTCTTCTGTGACATTCCTTCATCCGCAACAAGATCTTCGATCATCCGTTGAGGTGAGAGGATGCGGTTCTTTTTTTTTCTTTGCGGAATATATCAAACACAAGGATTTAATCGATATAATTAAATATGTTGTTTCTTGATCCTCGGAGATTGTCGACGTGACGCCCTTTCGCAACGCGATGCTCCAATTGTCCCGTGATGGCCAATTACTCGAAGAATGCGCGTGCGACAACTTGACGAGGTAGGGATTTTTTTTGGAAATGACTTTTTATTCCCGTAGTTTTTTTCTTCTAAAACAAAAGAACCTGGATCAAGTGCAATTTGTAATTATTAAAATTGTATTTTGTTTTGTTTTCCTTGTGAGGATTATTCTTCCCGATTGTTATCGCCTAACGCGGAGGGTGCGGGCCAAACGAGCACGGCCCGACAACCCTCCACAGTTCTTCATTGTTGTGCAGATTTGGCGGGCGACGACAAAACGTGCCACAAAGGCGATTTGATGTTTTCGCAGTGAAGAACGGGACCCGGGTGGAGCCGCGGCATAGACGGGAATGAAAACGGACCACCAGAGCAACTCCGGTGGCCCGCGGAAGCTTCCGCTGGCGCGCCACGTCGGCACGGCGGCTTCGGCGGCCAGAAGCAGCGGCCGCCAGGCAGCGGCGGCGCCCATCGCGCAGCCGGGAAAACCTCGCCGCGGCTGAAGCCGCTGCGGCAAGGCGTTTCCGCAGCCACGCGGAACCGCGGTTCAGAGACTCGGCGGCCCGGACGCGTCCGGGTGGTTCGGGGCGGCCCCACGCGAGGCCGCGTTACTTTGACACCGCGGGGGTAGTGCCCACCGCGCGGGTTCCTCCGCTCGGCCGGCTCGGCCGAGCTGAGCCGGGCCGACCCGCCTGGCCGGGTCGCGCCCAGGCCGGGCCGGGACGCCCTGGCGGGGCCGGGTCGCGCCAAACCGGGTCGGACCCAGACCCGGGTCGGGTCGACCCGGTTCGGGCCGACCCAGGGGGGTGGGGCTGGGTCGGTCCAGGCCCCGACCCCCCGTCTCCGGACGTTTTCGGTCTTTTGCCCATAACTTGAGATACATGCCTCCGAACGATGCTCCGTCAGCGGCGATGCGATCCTTGTATCGAGGTGGTCGTTTTGGTATATCACACTCAAGGTTTTGGGATACTTTGAGTTCGGTCGGGTTGGATCGTACATGAAACCAACCGGGCCCTCGGAGCGGAAACGCTCATATCTTGAGCTTCGGACATCTCATCGACGTGTTGTCGACATTGTTGTTTTCCTCTAAGTGAGACAGATCTTTTGGCATACTCCGCCCGAGGTTTGGACGTAGGTGGAGTACGGTCGGGTTGGTTTTTCCTTAAAAACCAACCGGGCCCCTGGGACGAAAAAGCCAATAACTCTCAGACCGGGCGTCCGATTGACACGCCGTCTGCGACATTGAGTTTCTGTTGACGATACGGAACTTTTGGATACATCAACTATAGACCTTGTGTTAGTTGATGTATCAGCCTCTCGGCTCGTGGAGCGGACCCTCCCGAACGAGCTTGCTGTGTGCGGGAACCCTAGTGCTGGCTGCAACTTCGACGACGACGACTGTGCAGAGATCCTCAGTGGACTGCGACGATGAAGAGTGCTGGTTTTGTATCTTATGTGGGTCCCAGCTATGCTGGTCTTGTATCCTATGTGGGTCCCAGCTTAGATGATTCAGTGCTGGTCTTGTATCCTATGTGGGTCCTAGCATAGATGAATCAATGAAGAGTACTGGTCTTGTATCCTATGTGGGTCCCAGCTGTGCTGGTCTTGTATCCTATGTTTCCCAGCTTAGATGATTCAGTGCTGGTCTTGTATCCTATGTGGGTCCCAGCATAGATGAATCAATGAAGAGTGCTGGTCTTGTATCCTATGTGGGTCCCAGCATAGATGAATCAATGAAGAGTACTGGTCTTGTATCCTATGTGGGTCCCAGATGTGCTGGTCTTGTATCCTATGTGGGTCCCAGCTTAGATGATTCAGTGCTTGTCTTGTATCCTATGTGGGTCCCATCATAGATGAATCAATGAAGAGTGCTGGTCTTGTATCCTATGTGGGTCCCGGTTGTGCTGGTCTTGTATCCTATGTGGGTCCCAGTTGTGCTGGTCTTGTATCCTATGTGGGTCCCAGCTTAGATGATTCAGTGAAGTCAGCTGGTCTTGCATCCTCAGTGGGTCCCAGCTTAGATGATTCAGTACCTTTATCTGATCATCCCTTTCACCTTTTCGACGAAGTATACCTGTGTGAAATGAATCCTGTTTACTCTCCTTTGTGGATTGTGTCGAACTATCCTGGGTGGATTTACTGTTTACTTTCCTTTGTGGATCGTGTTGAGCTATCCTATGTGGATTAATTTTTCTCTCCATCGTGGATTGTGTTGTGCTATTCTGTGTGAGTATACGTTTTGCTTTCCTGTGTGGATTGGGTTGTGCTTGGGCTCGGATGTTGGAGCCGAACGGGAATTGATGACTTAGGTATATGTATTGGCATATACCTAAGCAGTGTCGGTTGTTACTTCGTGATTGTATCTTTCCTTTGTGGTTTATCCTTTGTGGATTTCGGGAGACCTTCGGGGGTCTCGGGGTCCCTACTGAGTAGCTTATACTCACCCCTGCACGGGCTATGCCCGCACTTCGTTGTGTTGGTTGCAGACGACGGACAGCGCTGATCGTGGTGGAGGCTTGCGGAGCAGGACGATACCTGGAGGTGGACCACTAGGCGGGACGTACTCGGAGCGGACGGCTGTACCGAGGAGCTGTGGAGGCTATCTGTGCTCGCCCTTCAGGTGGGACTTCCAGAGGACGGCTCGACGCTGCGGCTTTTCTTTTCAGTTGCTGTTTTCCCCTTTCAGTTGTACTTTACAGTTGGGCTTGTATTTCCGACCCCTTTTTCTTTCAGCACAGCTTGTTACAGTTTTTACTTAGTGTTTACTCTTTCTGCTTGCTTACTCTGTGATGGTTGTTTAATTTACAAAGGCAATGCCTTCCTTGTTTATCAGGATTTACGCCTTGGTGCTAGTCGCCAGCCCCTGGCCTATGGAAGGCGGGCTTGGGGTAGTCACGACACGGGCCCCGAGGACGGGTCGTGACACACAAGGATAATGCAGTGATTACCTTTTTAATGAATAATTAAAATGAATGATATTAAAATTATTAAAATAAATGTAATTGAGATTTTTTATGCCATCCACGAATTTTTTGGATAAAATTTTCCTGTTAGGGATTATTTAATTCTTTATTTGTAAGGAATCAAGTTCTTATAACTTTTACAAAATTTAATTACAAAATTGTGTCAAAATTAACATAACTGAATTTAAAAAACACTATTTTATTAAATGATATAACAGTCATAAAAATATAGTATTAATTAAACAGACATATATAGTGTTAAAAATGTAATTATTTATCCACTTGAGTTTATCTTGTAATTTTATAGTATCTATATTAAACATATAGTTTAAAGTAAATTAAGTCATGATAAGAGTTAACTTATTTAACTAAGGGTTAAATCCAGAAGATAAGGTTAAATTCATGACCTAAACAATCTAAAATCTATTGGTTGAGAGTATTTCAACCAATAATAATTTTATCCTAGAAATAAATTACTTTTGAGCCATTATAAATCTAAAATAAATCTAAAATAAATTAATATATCATGACTTTCCTAACGTTCCCCTCACCTCTCTTATAAAAGGGAATTTCTCATTCTCTTTTATTCACACCTCCAAATCCATTTGGATCAGAAAAATCCTAAAAAAATCTACTCCCAACATCCCCCATTTGATCCTAAAGTCCACCCTTTTTTAATGAATCCACTATAAGGAGTCCTTTTGTGAAAATAAAATAGTGACACCCAAAGAAGAGGTAATCATTTCACCCATTCATTCATTGTTATTTTCTTCTTTTACTTCATCTTACTATGTTTTTACCATAATAAAATAATAAATCCAACATCTAATATATTCTGAGATTTTTTTATTACTGTGGTACAACCTTATTCCTCATTTTACCCATCCTATGTCACGACCCGTCCTCGGGGCCCGTGCCGTGACTACCCCAAGCCCGCCTTCCATAGGCCAGGTGCTGGAGACTAGCACCAAGGCGTAAATCCCGGTAAAAAGGGAAGGCATTTCCTTTGTAAAGTAAACAATCACACAGAGTACAAGCGGAAGAAGTAAACACTAAGTAAAAACTGAGTACAACAGTAAGTGCGGAAAGTAAAAAGGGGCCGGAAATACAAGCCCAACTGTAAAGTACAACTCGAAGGGAAAATAGCAACTGAAAAGTAAAGCTGCTACCCCGAGCTGTCCACTGGAAATCCCACCTGAAGGGTTGGTACAGATAGCTCCTCTGCTCCTCGGGTCCCACCGTCCGCTCCGAGTATGTCCGCCCAGTGGTCCACCTTCGGGTACCGCCTCGTCGTCACGTCCACCTCTGGGTACCGTCTCGTCGTGAGGTCCTCTTCCAGGTACCATCTCGTCGTATAGTCCACCTCCAGGTACCGTCCAGTCCTCGAACACTCGGCCTCTTTCAGCACTGCCCGTCGTCTGCAACCAACACAACGAGGTGCGGGCATAGCCCGTGCAGGGGTAAGTATAACGATACTCAGTAGGGACCCCGAGACCTTCAAGGTCTCACTAAACCAACAAGGATAACCACAAAGAAGATCTTAACAGATAACCTCTACTTAGGTATATGCCCATACATATGCCTAAGTTATCAAGTAACACATCTCAATCAAGAGGAAACACAAGGATTGTGAAATCAATGGATAACCACTACCCGGGTATATTCCCATACATATACCTAAGTTAGCAAGTGACCCATCTCAATCATGAGGTAAACACAAGGTCAAAAGTCTCAGCTCAACCAGTATTTTCATTATCGAAACCGTAATTGCTGAAGAGCTCCGTCTCTGGAGTGTACAGTGGTCCTGTCACGACTCCGAGGTACTGCTCACTAACCTAAGAATGCTGAATAACTCCACCCATCGAGTACTGCGGGCCAGCTGCTACAACCAAGCGCTCCCATGTGCCGCTACAACCAAGCGCACCTCTGTCGTGGGTCTGCCGCTACAACCAAGTGCTCCCATGTGCCGCTACAACCAAGCGCACCACTGTCGTGGGTCCGCCGCTACAACCAAGCGCTCCCATGTGCCGCTACAACCAAGCGCACCTCTGTCGTGGGTCTGCCGCTACAACCAAGAGCTCCCATGTTCCGCTACAACCAAGCGCACCTCTGTAACACATCGAGTCGTTCGATCAGTAGTCGTCGGGTCTCAGCCTGCTACACGGTCTCCGTACTCCACACGCTCGTCACTAGGAGGGTCCGCTCCACGAGCTATAGGTCGATACTCCAAGTATCTCAAATTCCCACAAAGAAGTATCTCAAAGGACCGCCACGTCATAGGGGTTTCAACACAACAAACGACGTGTCAATCGGACGCCCGGTCTGTGAGTTATTAGCCTTTTCGTCCCAGGGGCCCAGTTGGTTTCGTGAGCGAACCAAACCCGGCCGTATCTCAACTGTACCCCGAACTCTCATAGGGTAAACTCATAGGGACCGTTTCTCAACGCGATCACCAACACCGCTGACGGTTCGTCAAACGGACGTTCTGTCAGAAAGATATCAGCTTTTCCGTTCCAGGGGCCCGGTTGGATTTCGGTGCGATCCAACCCGGTAACTATCCATATGCATCCAAAACTCGGGCGGAGGATGCCAAAAGTTCCGTATCATCAATAGGAACGCAACGCAACAGACGGCGCGTCAATCGGACGCCTGGTATGGAAGTTATTGGCTTTTCCGTCTCACACCCACCCTGGAAAACTTCCCAGGAGGTCACCCATCCTGATCACTACTCTAGGCCAAGCACGCTTAACTATGGAGTTTTAACCACGTAGCCTCCCGAAAAGGAAGATGTACCTTGAGTGTAGTATACCGAAACGACCGTCTCGATCAAGGATCATGTTGCCGCAGACGGCGAGTCGTTTGGAGGCCCATAGCCCAAGATATGGGTGAAAAACTGAAACCCGTCCGAAACTGGGGGGTCTGGGCCCGAACCGACTCGGCCAGACCCCCCTGGTCCGACCCGAACCGGGTCGGCCCGAACCGGGTCGACCCGACCCGGCCGGCGGCGCGACCCGGCCGGCGGTGCGGCCAGCGCGGCGGCGCGGCGGTGCGGCCCGGCGCGGGGGCGCGGCCTGGGCGCCGCACGTGCGCCGCACGGGGGGGGGGGGGGGGGGGTAAACTCTCCCCGGGTTTTGTGGATCTCGGCCGGCCTTAGGCCGGCCGTTTTCCTTTCACACGCGGGACCCGCGGGGTCCCGCCTCCTAAGGAAACCGGCGACCGGCTGCCTTCCACCCTTCCGCCGCAGACCGATGGCCGCGGCTCTTCTGATCTCCGGCCGCCGACGAGGCCGGCCGCCTCTGGCTGCTCCGCCACGGCCGAGCCGGTCGCGGCTCTTCATTAACCGCCGGCAGCCGGTTTTCTGGCCATCCCTTCCAGCTCTGCCGCGGCTCAAGCCGCGGCCCTTGTTCGATTGGCACGACGCGACGGCGCCGCGCCCCTCCGCCGTGGCCCGACTCCGGCCGCGGTCTCTTCGACTACCTTCGACGCGACGTGACGACGTCGCGTTCTTGAAATCTTTCCACGGCGTCGCGCGTATCTTTCGCATTAAACCGCATGAACCCGCGTGGTGCGACGACACCACGCCCTTCCGAACCATTCCACAAAAAATCAACACGAAGTAAAAGAGGAGGATCGGCCGGGTTTGTACGGTCCGAACTCCTCACGTTATAAGGATGGAAATCGGCCTTTAACGAATAATAAACTTTCACAATCTTTTTAGATTAAATAAAAAGATTTGAAAATCAAGGCCCAACAAATATAAACAATCAAGTTCGAAGAAAGTTCCGCATAACTTTAAAAAAAAATTTACCACAAATAATTTTCAAGTCGAAGTTCTTGAACAAATATAAACAATTGAAACAAACCCCTACCTCGGTTCAAGTGCTGAGCACGTCAACAAACCGCGGAAGACTAGCGTCGCAGAGGTCGGGCATTGCGGTAATCGTTCGTCGATCCCGTTGACGTAGAGGTACGTCCGAAGAGGTACGTCGTTGGTGAATCTTTGTAAGCCGACGAAGAAAGTCCGAGGAGGAAGCGGCGTTCCCTTTCGTTGAAACGGAAGGCGTCGTCGATCTTCAGAAACAATCCGGCTAGGAAGATGAGAGAAGTGGCATTCTTGAGTTTTCTTCGTGTTCTTCATCAAAGTTGAGGATGGTAGAGAGATCTTCTCAAATCCTCTCAAGTGGCAAAGGAAACCAACCCCAAATGATAAAATAAGCTTAAGCTTATTTTATTACACAACCTCCCTCTTAGGATTTCAAAGGTTTGAAATTTAAAACATCTCACCTCAATTAATTATTCAAAGTGTCAAACATTAATTAAAGTGAGTTAAAGGGGATTTTTAAAAAGAGGAGGTGAAGAGTTAGGGTTCGTGTGGGCCCCACCACATTTAATCCTCTCAAGGGAGGTTAAGTGTATGTGGGTCCCACCCCTAACTCCCTTTGGGAGGAGTTAACCAACAAGTTAAAAATAAAATGTGTTTACACATTTTATTTAACTTTATTTTAAAAACCCAAAAACTAACTCTCAACCCGCAATAAACGCAACCTCGGAAAAGGTCTCCTTAAACGAATATCAGCGCTGCGAGTTCATCGGTGCCTTCAGAATTCGATTCCGGGCAACGGTTCAAAAGATAGAAATTCTCGCTCGCTCGTTCACTGAACGTACCCGAGCCAAACTTCGGAAATTAATTCCAGGCACACCGGGCCTCGGAATCATGTGCCGTCAGAAACTGCGTTCTTGTAAAATTACAAAGAAAATTAAGAAAAAATTTTCCTTGAAATTTCCGGGACTTTACATTATTCCCACCTCAGGGCTTTACGTCCCCGTAAAGCTTCAACACAAACTAGTGTCACCAAAGCGGTACAGAGCATGCATCAGAGCCTTCCGCTCCTATGTGCTCACCTGGTGGTTTCGTACTGCCAAGAAAAGTGCACCCGAGGAATCGATCGTCCTCCTAGGATATGCTCCTGTCGATCCTCGATCCCCACTGGAATCTCTATGAAAGACACCCCATCGCCATCGTCCAGCTCTTCATGGTCGATGGTATGCGAAGGGTCGAGCACATATCTCCTCAGTTGAGATACGTGGAAGTCGTCATGCACCTTGTGAAACTGTGGTGAATGGGTCAAGCAGTAAACCACCCCGCCTACCTAGCTGGGGACCTAAGAAGGTCCGCTGAACCCCGGAGATAACTTGACGCCTTGGCCACATCTCCGTAAACCTCATCGAGGTGAGACCCGTATAAGGACGTGATTGTCATCCTCGAACTCCAGAGGTCTCCATTTTCCGTTAGAACTGGGACTCGAAAGGCTGCTGCCACGAGGGTAAGGTTGACCGACTCAAGAGTGATCGGTCTCACTCTCCTGTGAAAGAGTTACCCTGCACTGCCTGGGGTTTCCTTTTCCGCCGACCAAGGAAAACTCATCCCGACGTTTTCCTAAAACCGTCAATTTGAGTATAAACAGTTATTACCCATTCCATACTCAAACTAACGTCGTAAGGCCTCGACGCTGCCACCAAGAGATTCCAACCGAAACTCTCGCCTCAAGTGTCTGACCACACCATCGACGTAAGTGTGATTATCGAGTCTCCTCCCAAGGTATCTCCAGATGTGAGGGTCAAGTCCACGGCTTACCGGAAACTCTAGTTCTGGAACAAGATTTGTGAAAGCGAGGAATGATTCATATCGACGTCTCTTACTTCAGCAGATAGTAGTTGACAGAGACTGTCCCTTGAATCATTTTTAGAGCCATTGGGTCACACTCCTTGACCGCATGCAGCCGCATTCTTCCACCACCCTCCAGCTCCCTGAGCTTGGCGGGGATAACTAAGGCGGGTGGTTGTACCATGTTAGGATGTACACCACCTCATGCAGCTCTCCTAGCTCTGCCTCCATGTCTACTGCTTCGTAGACTCATCTCTCCTTTAAGCTTCCTCTTCTTTAACACGCCCGAGTCTCTATGACTGGCACCGGTTTCCTGTTTCTTACTGCACTGTGCAGTATTCATCCTCTCTTGGATGTCCTGGACCTCCTTTAGTCTCACAAGAGCTGCTATGATTTCTTCTTTGCCGATAAGAAAAACCCGGTCTCATCCCCTGTATGAACCACATTCGTTGCCTAATACAGTCAATCCTGACATGAATGATGCATTCATGCCACGGATGACGTCGTAAGGCCTTGACGTATCTACTAAGAGATCCAACTGTAACTCTCACCTCCAAGGGTCGAGTCACACTTCCGGCATCAGTGTGAGGTCACTGGGTCCCCTCCAGTAGAAATCTCGAAAGTGAGGGTCAGGTCAATAGTTTAACCGGGACCACTCAGTATCAACCAAACAAAAGGACAGGAAAGAAAACAAAGATAAGTGTCTTTTTATTATTGCAGCTCATAGTACAAAGACACGAATACAAAGCAACATAGAACTAGAAGTACAAAGGAAGTATCCACTAGTTCCTCTCCTGCCCACCTGCTCTCAGAGCTCTACTGCCTTGTCCACTGCTCGGCTGTTACTCAAGCACTCGCCGCTGCTTCTGTCTCAGTGGCTCCTCCAACACCCGCTGATCAATTGTACGAGGAGTCGGATAGTCACGTGCCAGGTGACACTTTCCGCCGCAGGAGTAACATTGTCCGTTTCTGGCACGCCTGGCTCTGACCCCACCTCGGGTGCCCCGCACCACCGGTCCTAAAACCCGAGATCGTCCAACTGCTAGTCCGGTCCTCCTAGACCTCTACATCATCTGTCTACTGCCCACAGATGACTCAGATACTGATCGAAAAGCACGCGGCAAAGGCAGAATCTCCTGTACACGCTCGGGGTGTAGAGATACTGGCACAAACTCCACCCTGAAAAAGGTCTCGAAGTCTTCCCATGCGAAGTTCATCTCATCGCAATACTGGAGCAAGTGGCTCCACCACCTACCTGCTGCTGCCTGAAGGAGGCTGGTAGCAAAGATCACCATGAAGTTTGCCGGCATCCCCATTAGCCTGAAGACTCTCACCACAGCCTCCAGCCAAACCTCAGCCGCCTGCAGGTCCGTCTCTCCCCGGAACCTGGGTGGACTCTGGCGCTGGAACTCGTGCAGCGCGCTCAAACGTCGTGCATCGCCTACTGCTGGGGCTGGTGGCATCGGTGGCCCAACGGGTAGCAGTACCGCTGGTGCCTCCGCTGGTGCCTCAACTGGTATAGGACCCTGTACTGAGGCCTCGTTGCTCGGCGGGCTATCAGTACGTACCATTCTCGGGGCTCTAGCTGGTCGTCCGTGAAAAGGCATTCTGAAAGAAACATCGTGACACGGTCAAACGTTTATACCTGGTGAGCTGACCTGGTTTGAGCTGTTTTAAGGGAAAACCTTTGAAAACACACACGCAATTAGTGTTTTCGTGCACAAAGTCAGAAATCAGTTGTCAGGGTCCTGGTGTATGGATACGTCGGCCGCCCGCACCAACACTGGACTCCCTGAACTAAAAACCACACTCAGTACTCTCAACACTATTGCTTCACAGAAAGAAACATCAGAGTTATAAGTTCTACGGTAGAACCGAAATCCTCTGATACCAATTTGTCACGACCCATCCTCGGGGCCCGTGCCGTGACTACCCCAAGCCTGCCTTCCATAGGCCAGGGGCTGGCGACTAGCACCAAGGCGTAAATCCCGGTAAAAAGGGAAGGCATTGCCTTTGTAAAGTAAACAATCACACAGAGTACAAGCGGAAGAAGTAAACACTAAGTAAAAACTGAGTACAACAGTAAGTGCGGAAAGTAAAAAGGGGCCGGAAATACAAGCCCAACTGTAAAGTACAACTCGAAAGGAAAACAACAACTGAAAAGTAAAGCTGCTATGCCGATCTATCCACTGGAAATCCCACCAGAAGGGTGGGTACAGATAGCTCCTCTGCTCCTCGGGTCCCGCCGTCCGCTCCGAGTATGTCCGCCCAGTGGTCCACCTTCGGGTACCGCCTCGTCGTCACGTCCACCTCTGGGTACCGTATCATCATGAGGTCCTCCTCCAGGTACCACCTCGTCGTATAGTCCACCTCCAGGTACCGTCCAGTCCTCGAACACTCGGCCTCTGTCAGCACTGCCCGTCGTCTGCAACCAACACAACGAGGTGCGGGCATAGCCCGTGCAGGGGTGAGTATAACGATACTCAGTAGGGACCCCGAGACCTTCAAGGTCTCACTAAACCAACAAGGATAACCACAAAGAAGATCTCAATATATAACCTCTACTTAGGTATATGCCCATACATATACCTAAGTTATCAAGTAAAACATCTCAATCATGAGGAAACACATGGATTGTGAAATCAATGGATAACCACTACCCGGGTATATGCCCATACATATACCTAAGTTAGCAAGTGACCCATCTCAATCATGAGGTAAACACAAGGTCAAAAGTCTCATCTCAACCAGGATTTTCATTATCGAAACCGTAACTGCGAAGAGCTCCGTCTCTGGAGTGTACAGTGGTCCTATCACGACTCCGAGGTACTGCTCACTAACGTAAGACTGCTGAAGAACTCCACCCATCGAGTACTGCGGGCCAGCTGCTACAACCAAGCGCTCCCATGTGCCACTACAACCAAGCGCTCCCATGTGCCGCTACAACCAAGCGCACCTCTGTTGTGGGTCTGCCGCTACAACCAAGCACTCCCATGTGCCGCTACAACCAAGCGCACCTCTGTCGTGGGTCTGCCGCTACAACCAAGCGCTCCCATGTGCCGCTACAACCAAGCGCACCTCTGTAACACACCGAGTCGTTCAATCAGCAGTCGTCGGGTCTCAGCCAGCTACACGGTCTCCGTACTCCGCACGCTCGTTACTGGGAGGGTCCGCTCCATGAGCTACAGGTCAATACTCCAAGTATCTCAAAGTCCCACGAAGAAGTATCTCAAAGGATCGCCACGTCATAGGGGTCTCAATGCAACAGACAGCGCGTTAATCGGACGCCCGGTCTGTGAGTTATTAGCCTTTTCGTCCCAGGGGCCCGGTTGGTTTCGTGAGCGAACCAAACCCAGCTGTATCTCAACTGTACCCCGAAATCTCATAGGGTAAACTCATAGGGACCGTTTCTCAACGTGATCACCAACGCCGCTGACGGTTCGTCAAACGGACGTTCTGTCAGAAAGATATCAGCTTTTCCGTTCTAGGGGCCCGGTTGGATTTCGGTGCGATCCAACCCGGCCACTATCCATCTGCATCCAAAACTCGGGTGGAGGATGCCAAAAGTTCTGTATCGTCAATAGGAACGCAACGCAACAGACGGCGCGTCAATCGGACGTCTGGTCTGGAAGTTATTGGCTTTTCCGTCTCACACCCACCCTGGGAAACTTCCCAGGAGGTCACCCATCCTGATCACTACTCTAGGCCAAGCACGCTTAACTATGGAGTTTTAACCACATAGCCTCCCGAAAAGGAAGATGTACCTTGAGTGTAGTATACCGAAACGACCGTCTCGATCCAAGGATCACGTTGCCGCAGACGACGATTCGTTTGGAGGCCCGTAGCCCAAAATATAAGCGAAAAACCGAAACCCGTCCGAAACCGGGGGGTCTGGGCCCGAACCGACCCGGTCCGACCCCCCCTGGTCCGACCTGAACCGGGTCGGCCCGAACCGGGTCGACCTGACCCGGCCCGGCCGGCGGCGCGACCCGGCCGGCAGTGCGGCCAGCGCGGCGGCGCGGCTCGACGCGGCGGCGCGGCCCGCCGCGGGGGCGCGGCCTGGGCGCCGCCCGCGGGGGGGGGGGGGGGGGGGGGTAAACCCCCCCGGGTTTTGTGGATCTCAGCTGGCCTTAGGCCGGCCGTTTTCCTTTCACACGCGGGACCCGCGGGGTCCCGCCTCCTAAGCAAACCGGCGGCCGGCCGCCTTCCACCCTTCCGCCGCGACCCGATGGCCGCGGCTCTTCTGATCTCCGGCCGCCGGCGAGGCCGGCCGCCTCTGGCTGCTCCGCCGCGGCCGAGCCGGCCGCGACTCTTCATTAACCGCCGGCAGCCGGTTTTCCGGCCGCCCCTTCCAGCACTGCCGCGGCCCTTGTTCGATTGGCACGACGCGATGGCGCCGCGCCCCTCCGCCGTGGCCCGACTCTGGCCGCGGTCTCTTCGACTACCTTCGACGCGACGTGACAACGTCACGTTCTTGAAATCTTTCCACGGCGCGGCGTGACGACGCCGCACGTATCTTCCGCATTAAACCGCATGAACCCGCGTGGTGCGACGGCACCACGCCCTTCCGAACCATTCCACAAAAAATAAACACGAAGTAAAAGAGGAGGATCGGCCGGGTTTGTACGGTCCGAACTCCTCACGTTATAAGGATAGCAATCGGCCTTTAACGAATAATAAACTTTCATAATCTTTTTAGATTAAATAAAAAGATTTTAAAATCAAGGCCCGACAAATATAAACAATCAAGTTCGAAGAAAGTTCCACATAACGTTAAAAAAAAAAAATTACCACGAAGAATTTTCAAGTCGAAGTTCTCGAACAAATATAAACAATTGAAACAAACCCCTACCTCGGTTCAAGTGCAGAGCACGTCAACAAACCGCGGAAGACGAGCGTCGCGGAGGTCGGGCATTGCGGTAATCGTTCGTCGATTCCGTTGATGTAGAGGTACGTCCGAAGAGGTACGTCGTTGGTGAATCTTCGTAAGCCGACGAAGAAAGTACGAGGAGGAAGCGTCGTTCCCTTTCGTTGACACGGAAGGCGTCGTCGATCTTCAGAAACAATCTGGCTAGGAAGAAGAGAGAAGTGGCGTTCTTGAGTGTTCTTCGTGTTCTTCGTCAAAGTTGAGGATGGTAGAGAGAGCTTCTCAAATCCTCTCAAGTGGCAAAGGAAACCAACCCCAAAATGATAAAATAAGCTTAAGCTTATTTTATTACACAACCTCCCTCTTAGGATTTCAAAGGTTTGAAATTTAAAACATCTCACCTCAATTAATTATTCCAAGTGTCAAACATTAATTAAAGTGAGTTAAAGGGGAGTTTTAAAAAGAGGAGGTGAAGAGTTAGGGTTCGTGTGGGCCCCACCACACTTAATCCTCTCAAGGGAGGTTAAGTGTATGTGGGTCCCACCCCTAACTCTCTTTGGGAGGAGTTAACCAACAAGTTAAAAATAAAATGTGTTTACACATTTTATTTAACTTTATTTTAAAAACCCAAAAACTAACTCTCAACCCGCAATAAACGCAACCTCGGAAAAGGTCTCCTTAAGAGAATATCGGCGCTGCGAGTTCATCGGTGCCTTCGGAATTCGATTCCGGGCAACGGTTCAAAAGATAGAAATTCTCGCTCACTCGTTCACTGAACGTACCCGAGCCAAACTTCGGAAATTAATTCCGGGCACACCGGGCCTCGGAATCAGGTGCCGTCAGAAACTACGTTCTTGTAAAATTACAAAGCAAATTAAGAAAAAAAATTCCTTGAAATTTCCGGGTCTTTACATCCTATGAAAAACAATACCACCATGCATGCATACGTACGACTTACCATCTCCATGCCGTGATGTAAACTGTTTTTATCTATACTTTTTTTCAATGGGTACAATGATAAATATAAATGAATTAAATAATGTATTTAACATGATTTTATTTCTATAAAATTCATATTGTATCCAATTCCATACCATTTAACCATTAAGGAAATGATATTGTCGCTTATGAGTACCTACGACTTACCGTCTCCGCAATGCGATGAGAATCATCTTCCGCATTCACCATCCAAGAATGATTATAAAAAAATATATTTTGAATAATTATGAAATATATGAAGTAGTAATGCTATTATAATATATATATATATATATATATATATACATATTTCATTCACTTACTTCCTTTCAATACTATATAAAAACAGAAACATCATCTATATGTACGTACGACCTACCATCTCCATGAACGTTGTTTTCCATTTCATATATCTATTAATTATATAAATTTATATAATGAATATATATGATATATAAACCATATTTTACTTTCATATAGTAATTAAATCATTATCAACATAATATGATCAAGGATAACAGGTCCAAAACACTAATGAGAAACAAAGTTATTATTACCGAAAATGTTGCTTTAACTTTGAATTGTTAATAAACAAGTAATATAAAGTCATAAAATAATCATATATGATATCATAGATATAATTTTATCTGTATATAATTTAATAATATGTTTAAAAACAATATACCTATGTTTTAGATGCGTACGGAGAATATTAGACCTAAGGTAAGGGTTAATTTCACAATCTTGTTATTATTTGTGCTTGTTGATGAAGAAGTATCTTTTGGGACATCTTTATAATCCAAGTTCATGTTTCTATTTTTTTCGTAAAATATTTAACTATTATCCAATGTTTGTTTAAATTCATTTTTACCTATGTTTGTCTTTTTATAAAATGTTTTGAAAGGAATCTTTTGGTTGTTTTCCAAACAAGCTACTTTATGACTTTTTTTCGAAAAACTAAGGAAAAAATGTTTTTTAAAATTATATGGAATTAGAAGATATTTTATGATGTTATGTATCCTTTCAATTTTGAATATTTTCTTACAATATTACAAGGTTATTTTAAAATGAAATTTTTTATTTTAAAATTTCACAGCTTTTAAATCTTTTAATGTATAAAGGGATATTTCCCTTTAAGAGTTTTAATGAATTAATTTCATCTATGTTAACATCCATTATTGGATTTTATGATTTTTTGAGGTTGAATTATTATGATACAATCTTCAAAATTTTATTGAAGTATTTATTATATGTTCGAATGTGGATATGCTATTTTTATACCATTCATGGTTTGTAGTTAAAGTATTAACAATTTGTATGCTAGTTTTAAATATGATTTTTTGTTATGTTTCATACTTTTAATATGAGGAATGAATTGGACTTAGTAAGTGACGGGTGGGGCCCTATATAGACCCTTGATGCAACGGTCGGTCTCATGAGGAAAATTAGTGTCCTGGCACAAGGGATTGATAGAATTTTTATGTATGGTCTTGGCATGTGGCCTTAATGTAGTGGTTATGATGTGTGGCATTATGAATTCCCTCATTATGAGATTAGTTATTGTTTTTTCATGTGATTTTTAGACTAGTAGAATATCCATGTGAATGTTTTCTTAAACTTATTTTCTTTATTAGTTATATATTATTCTAAAGATAACATTTTAAATGGATTGTGTTTTAGTTTTGTAACTTTCCTTAATAGTTTATGCTTAGTTTTGATAGCTTCATCTATATTTTTATCCTTACTGAGCATCTGATCTCACCCCTTTCTTGTGTTTTATTTTTAAATGAAGCCAAGAATTGTTTTATGATTGATATACAGGGTTAAGATAGGGAAATAATGGCATTCTCAAATGATTATATATGTTGTTCTTTATGTTATAAATTATAATGTAAAAGTTTATGTATGTAATATATTTTTAAGACCACTAAAAAGATTGGTCATTTGGGATTTGATTCCTTTCAATCATCCCGATGTATTAAAATAATTCACCGGCTCTAGGATTCTAGGGTTAGGGCCTAAAAATTTAATATTTTTCTTTTAAATAATCAAAAATATGTTATAAATGTCATATTTATTCATTAATTCCATCCTTATGAGCATCCTTATAACATGAAAATGAAAAAAGAATCACATCACTTCATGGAGGTGGAATTCCACACATACACATAAGATACATAATAAATTTTGAATGGAAATTAAGGGTAATAAGGTAATTAATATATATATATATATACATTCAATAATAATGTCATAAATAGCATATATATTTATTTTTATATGGTTTTAACCATCAATATTATCTGGTGATGAAAAAAGAAACACATCACTTCGTGGAGGTGGTATTCCACACATACACAAGAGTGATGTTTTTATTTCCAAAAATATGGAAAATGAGATTAAAAATAGTTATCAAATATTCCTAATAATATTTATGTAGATATAGGAATTTTTTTATTTCATCATGATTGAAGAAGAATTGATGGAGGTATAAGATGAAATTAACCTAAAATATGTTAGTTAGGACTTATACCTTCTCCTAATATATCTCTAATTAGATAACATCTAAAGACATACAAGATTGATATTTTGAGAATTGAAGAACCTAAATGACCTAGGTGTGGATTTTGGGAGGATATTTAGGTAGGTATTAACTAAACTAGGGTATTAAAAGGGCATGAGAAAGGGAGAGGAGGTCCCCTTCTAAAAGTGAGGGGAGTGGTACACTTTTAATTTTCATACACTTGTAAATATTATAAAGTATTAATCATGAAAAAGTAGAAATAAAACTATAAAATTTTGAATATATTTTGATATGGGATGAAATAACTTAATCCTATAATAATTATATATTATTTTATGACCTTATCACTTAGTTTTTACCTTAATTAACCTGATTTACCTTTATCGCGATGAAACATTTCTTCAAATCGTAAGTGAGGACTTTGTTGAAGTAAAAGACTCTTAAAACAAAAGAAAAAGAATGTTACAATTGTATAAAGGAAGGAATTTTAAATTTATCTCTTTATAAAATATGTATTGACTCATCATGAAGGGTATTGGAAAATAAACAATAATCAAAGCCCACCCAATTGTTTGCAATGCCATCTGTAAATGAGTTAGCTTCAAGATAAACAATAATAATTAAATAGTTCATTGAAGAGAGAAAGTCTAATTATTTTATCCATATAGATTTAATATTCTAGGAGAGGTTAGTGCTACCAATTATAGCATCATTTACTATAATTATTGTTTCCAAATCAATCTATAAATTATACTGGCTCCATTTTCATGCCATGTAAAATGCCTTGATTAGACCCAATGTTTTAGCTTCTAAAAAGAGGCAGTACCATAATGGCCCTAAATGCATCATATGAAATCACCAAGATGATATCAATAAATTACATGAAGACCATAGGGCCTGGATTTTCTCTGGGGGCTCCATTTGAGTTTCATTTAATCCAACCTATAAATGGAGAATTCCATATAACTTCAAAAGTACCTAAAAGATGGCAGAAATTAACTACAATGATGAGATGCCTCAAATTAGAGATGTTGTAGACTGAATTATTATAGTATCCATGGTAAAGTTAATTCACATTCTACACTAGAATAATGATTTTCATGACTAAGGATTCAATATTGAAGGACCTATACTCATGAAAGATCTTCTTACGACCATTCCTGAGTGTATAAATAAGTATAGAACCTGCTGCTTCGATGAGGTTTATAAGTTATTGGGAGAGTGGTATTTCCAAAAATCTTTTAGGTGGTCAAGGTTTGGGTCCATATTCAAAGGTTTGATACCAAATATTTCAAACATAGTATTCTAGAGCATTGAGTCAGTTTGATAGATTAAAAAGATATAGTTCACATCCTCACTGTGTTAATGGTAAAAAAACATATCGTGCAGAGGGAGACACCCACTGATTGGAGGCCGAAATCAACATGAATATTTAAAAAGGAAAGCCTATATAATAGGGTAAATTGGGATAGATGAATAAATTTTTAATTTATATACCCGATCCAAATATGAGAACCCTAGATACTATTCTTTTTGAATTTATTCTAGTTGATTATTCCATCCACAACCAGTTCCCAAATCAGCATATCCTCCTTGTTAAAAAACATAATTGTTGATAGTGGTTCTGACATCATTAAGAAGGGAGTAAATTCTATCCCTTTGATATATGATGGATATTTTTGAATCCACCATATAATTATAGGATTTAGGATTATTAGTTAGTGGAATTCTTATATAATTTTCAAACCAGAAACTAAGAGCGGAATTTTTTATCAAACCAGTTAGACTGTATTGAAATTATATTGAATATAAATTTTAATGCCGGATAAATAGTGGAGTCAAAACAGTTTTATCATCCAAATTTTAATCTATGTAGGAATATACAAATGAGTAATACTAAAGAAGTTGAATTATCATTAACAAGACACTATATACAATGGTTTTGAATGGCTTGATTAAAAAGGAATAGTTTTTTAATTAAAATACCTCCAAGAGCATGTGGCTTGTATAATTTCTTCTAAGGAACCATGAAGACCTTTTTAAACAATACTTCCACTCAAAAAAGTTCATTATAAAGGTGTTTATGATTTTGAGAAGGGGAGCATGAAATTTTCAAACCATAAAAGAATATACAAATTTTGAAATAATTATGTGATTCAAAAGGAATATTATTCCTTCCATTGAGAGATACTTGCCTTTACATGTGTCCAATAATCTTTTAATTTGTGTTATAATGTGATTAAAGTGGTCGAAATGGGGTATTCATTAAAAAATGATCACCCCAATGTAGATAAAAGGAATATTTCCTTCTGTTATTCCCATTTATTTAATAATACTCACTTTTATAGAGGCAGAAATGTTTTTACTAAAGTAAATTAAAGATTTATTCCAAATGATATCCTGGATCAAAAAAATTTCATATTTAAGAAGGGTCTTTATGATGTTTCTTATATTTTTCTTATCAAATTGTGTGAAAAAAATTATATCACAGTAATAAAATAAAAGTGATGGGGCAAATAAGTATCTGGAAGACCTGATGGTCTTCAACTGAACCTTATCAACCATTTTAGTAGCATCCTTCTAAGGTAATCATCTCTAATAGAAATGACAATGGAAGAGAGAGGATAAAATTGTATGAACCCTCTTGAACAAGTTATTTAAACATATGGAGAGCCATTAATTAGAATTGAAATGTGCGTAGAGCCTATAATTGATTTAATTCAACGAATCAACCTCATATCAAAGCCAAAGAAAAAAGAGTTGATCAATAAAACCAATGTTCATAGTGTCAAAAGAAATCTTTAAATCAAGATTTATCACAATATTACCTCCTTTATTGGATTTAATGAGATTTTAACACATTAATAGGCCATAATGTGACTATCAGGTATGGTTCTCCATTTTTGAATCCAAAATGATTCCATGAAATAATTTTGTTTCATATTTTGGAAATCCTTTTAAAAATAATTATACCCATAAATTTTTGATGAGTGTTGACAAGTACAACTAGTCATAATTTCTTGATATCAATTTCATTTTCCACATTTTGAATTTGCTCTAGAAATTAAATAGTAATACTATTAATGAGAGTTCCATCCTTGAAAAAATGTTTGACCAACTTACAAACATCACAATGAATAACATCCTCATACATTTGGAAGAAGTGGTTGGGGAAACCATCAGTCTAGATAAAGATCCTATAATTTAGTCCAAATATAACCTCTTTGATTTCAAAATCAAAAGGAATTGATGTAAGGATAATATAATCTTTATCACATTCTAATGGAGGAATAATCCTATCGATTAAATCCATAAAGGCGGGGGACCACTAAAAATACATATGTAGTATGAGGAAACACGGTTCAAAAGATATTTTTAGTTATCCAAAATATTATCACCATTATTTATAAGGGAATGAGGTTTGTTTACTCTTATAGATATTTAAATGGAGTTGATTTTTTTTCTATCACCATTATTAATCCATCTAATTTTGAAGTATTTATTCTGAATATTATCCTTGAGGTTAAGAAGATTATTGAGAATGGAGAAAAAATCAACTTCTTCCTCAAGTCCTCAATAGAATTCATTTATAGTGATAATCTGAAGGAGATGAAGAGATTTTTCCAAAGAGTTAATCTCCCAGTCTACAGTTTTAAAAAATTACTTATCTAATTATTCATCATTCTATTAATAAATTTATTCTTGTTGATACATTCCGGAGAATTGTAATTATAATCCACAAAATTTCATGTGTCATGGACAATCTTACCACATTTAGGGTAAAGAAACAAAGCATTATTGAACTTGAATGGTTGTTGTGGATTCCTTTATTTAGTGAGAAAAAAAGAGAATTTAATAGTGATCAAATTTAGAATTTTCTAAGGGGACACATGAGATAGAACTTGATGTGTCCAAGGATCCCTAATTAGAAAAAGTTCTATCAATTATAATATAACAAATTCTATTTAATTTCCTTTTTTAAAAACTAATTTTTATCCCACTAAATTTATATAAAATATATTTCTATGCTTGATATAGGATCTAAAATTCCTCATTGAAATATAGTGAGACATAGGTAAAAGTTTTTCATTAGAGTGAATGATTCAATTAAAGTCACTAATTAGAGATTATGGATCATTAATGAATTTTGAAAAGGAGATGATATCTATGAAAAGGTTTCTTATATCTTGGTAGGTGTTAATGGAATAAAAAACAAACAGCTATGATTTTAACCGAATTTCCAAACGATTCTTGTAATGAGATAATCACTAGTGCTAGGTATGGTTGGATTTTTATAATTAGAATTATCTATGTTCCATAGCCTACTTATGTATTATGGGGGATGATTCATTCCATGTATGTGATATACCCTATTTTCAAAAGAGGAAATTTTAGTAGAAAAAATTATTTTAGGCTTAGACATCCAAATAAGCAAGGTATGGGATTTTGAATGAGGATATAAAGGGTAATAATAATTCCTAGGATGGATATTCCCCAACAGTTCTAAAATAAGAATTTATTTAGATTTTTCCTTGGGGGTGTTATCCCCTTCTCATATGCTCCTAATTTTTCGATTATATCCCTTTTTATAGTCAGAATAGATCTTTTAATTTTAGATGGTAGATTCTACTCGTTATTTCCTTCAATAAGAAGGTTTCTTCCCAGAAGAGCATCATCTATGTTACCCCTTAAAGAGGTGGTAGGAGGAACCCCTGTCAATGTTCAATAGGGTCTCAAGGAGCCTAGGTGATTAGATTTTTTTACCCATATGGACCTGTTTCAAAACATTCTTAGACATGACCAAAGTTTTATCATAATAATGTATGTAATTATCAATATTAGATTGAATTGTATTAGGAATAATTTCATCTGATTGAAGGGAGAGAAATAAACCTTGGATCTCAGTGGTGATTTTCAACATAGTGTCAATGTATTCCTCTAAAGAGTTTCATACCCTGTCATTCTCAGTGTGTGTATTTCTGTGACCATATTCCCTACTTGGTGGATGGGTGTTTTCCTCTTTATCTTATTCCTCAACCAATAGAACCCACGATGCTTCAGAAAAATACAAAAACATAATGATGTGTTATATTTGATATATTTTTTCAAAAAATTAATTCATTTTTACAAAATTTTATTTATAAAAGTGTCATAAATTAATTATAATATCCATGAAAAAAAACAATAAAAAATATTTCTTAAGAATGTGTGTTTTTTATACATAAAATTAATTTATTCTCATTATGTTCCTAGTAATAATAATTAAATCAATGTTAATTAATTAAATTGGAAATATATATAATATAATTATTTTAGTAGAATCATTTATCAATAGTGATTAATTAAATATATTAAAATTAAAAATACATTACAGACATTAGAAACATTTTATTAAAATACCACTTTTACATTAAAAAATTTTATCTTATTTTAAAACTAATTAATAATTAATGTATTACTGATTTTTCATTTTATTAAGTAACAAATTAATATATATATATTTCAAAATATGTTAATTTATATTCATAACTTCCAAACCGATGACTAATTCACAGTGGTCATATTGAAATAAGAGTATATTTTAGTTCAATTGGTCATGGTATGTAATATACCACTTGTTATTAAATATATTACATAAATAAAAAAATTCCAAAATATTTGGATGTTACATTCTACCCCCATAAAATATTTCTCCTCAATATTTTATCTTATTCCTAATAAAAAGGGTTTAAAACAAATTTTTTAAATCAATCTTTAGGAGTGAAAGATAAATCATATGATCAAGAAATGTAAAACCATTTTAATGTTTAAAAAAATATTTATTAACATCATAGATGATAACAATATATAATAAAATATAAATTTAAAATGAGGATGAGTGAAATATAAATGTTACTTGTAAAAACACATAATCAGGTTCCCATATAAGGAGAACATTAGTGGGAATTGAAAATATGAATATAGAGGGAAAAATAACATCTAATGAATAATAGAGAGTGATGGAGAACACGACCGTGAGAAAATTAATGACAAAGAAATGATAAATTAGCAAGGTATAAAAAATTACATAAATTAATTATAAATAAACATAAAAGGATACCATTTATTTTTGAAAAACCTTTTACCATAGGTTAGGGATTCTCACTATCAAGGCAGAGAAGATAAGAAAATATGATTAATTTATTTTATTACATTTTATAAGAAGAATTTCATTTTTAGGCATTTTTTGATCAATTTTCACATATATATCATCTCATACTCGATGAAATGAATATTCATGATGATTTTTTCATATATGAAGTAATAAATTCAACATCTAACTAATCACATGGACCAAAAAAGGATAACATGTTATTCCACCTATCTTTATAGGTAAACTAAAACAAAAATTGTTATCACAAGGAAGATAATATCAAATATGAGGAAATAATATATTAATCTACAAATTCTCAACAATAACACCCAATGTTCAACATAAATCATTCTATAGTAAACTAATGTTAAAACTCTTCAAAATACACCCAACCATGTTCAGACCCAAAAAATTAGATAGATTTGATGACATATTATTCCATGAAAAAATGAAATTGATCTTCAATAACATTAATTACTCTTAAAATCACATACCGAAAATCTATATTCCCTAATCATATCATATAAAAAATATGATAACATTTTCTATAAATACTTTGATCCACCATAAAGAAACAATAAAATGAAATATACATCTAAAAGATAATTCACCTTTTATTCCTTAAATAAACTTCCATCATAGATACAAAAATATATTTTAGTTTACCTTAATCAAATAAATTTATCAAACTCGGTTAATTCTTCAAAAATAAATTTAATCTCTTTATCACCAAATCACTTACAAATCCCATGGTTATTTATATGAGAAATAATGTGTTCTAAAAATGTAATATCCATTTTATACCATTTACTCATAATTACCTCAACATAAAATATTTTATTAACCCCAATGGATATGAATATATTCTTACTTACAATGAGAAAATATAAAATAATTTATCCTTAAGTAAAATTTTCAATATAGAACAAGTTAAGAATTCGGGATACATATAACATAAATGTTTTGGAAACTCATTAAATGTCTCCCAGGGTACTCCCATCACATAAAACATTAAATGTGGTATCTATGAATTTATACTTATAATAAAATGTATACTTATTAACCCATGATAAAATTTAAAACTGAGAAAATATCCTCTACTATAATATCTTATCTTATAAAGGTATCTAAACATTTTCTCTGGTAGGACCTATAAAAATTCATACCTTATTCAAGCCATAATTAAATGAATTATAATAGGTATTTCACATTGGTACATTTCAGGGATATATTTGGTTTATTGGTTTATAAAGTAGGGTGAAATAATTAAATAATAATCTAGATACTTTCACACATTATTATTTTTTCTTTCAAAAATAGATCCTTATAATTAAAACATTGTTTTATTCAGGAAACATTAGAATAGTTTAATATGATTTCCCATAACAGAAATCTTAAACATGATAAAATTGATACAAATCATTGATTTATATTGAAAACATTTTAAATGTTTGTGTCATTAAACCAAATCTCATTAAGGGATATAAATAGAATCCCATTATTTCCAGGAAAACTAGAAAACCCTTGAGGGAATTTATCTTTTTACACAATAAAACATTCATAAAAAATATAAAAAAAGTACATAGGTGAATATTATTTTTTTTTAAAAGAAAATACTTAAACACATTAAACATACTAGGTATATTGAGGCATGTTAGAACTTATGAAAATATTTATTCGAAAAACAAATATTTCACCTTTAAAAGTTCATAACCATTCCATACCTTATGAAATTAAATGATTTCATTAATGGTTTCATCATGTATAATATAGGTAACTTAGATAATCATATTCATATCATGTGTTCACTAATTTTTATCCCATTTAAGAATAATTGAAGAGAAGATAATTCTATAAGGGTAAACTACCAATTTATCACCTTAATTTTTTTCTATTAAAGACAATTAATTAATAAATGCATTGGAGAGCTATATTAGTCCCACCCATCATCATGATATATATAGGAATTTATCATCATCATATATAATTCAAAAGTACCATAAAATTAATAGAAAATTTATATGATTTCAAATTTTCACTATAAAACCATTGAAAAACTCATTTTAACCCATATGAAATTTACTTTCCAATTAATCATAAAAATAGAGAGAAATATATCTTTCTTTTGAAAATGCTTTGAAAAAAATAGTTTAAAAAATTGAGAATTAAATTTTTTTTTAAAACATTAAAATATTGAATATAATGACTTATATAAAAGAAATGACATAAATATGGGAAATTATGCACACTTCATATATGTTAAAAAATATTATTTTTTATATTTCGTAAAAAATATTAAATGACCAATGAGGTAAATGTGAAAAAAATTCCTTTTTAACCTTTTAAAAATTACCTATAAATAGTTTAAATAAATTTAACATACTTTAAAGTATATATAATAACACTGTTGTAAAAATTTAAATAATATAAACACGTAAGAGAAGGATTTAAAATGAATAATTTTAAAGGCGTTTTGGAGAAAAATCCATTACCACTTTGGTATCTTTTTAATAAAAAGATTATTTAATTGGAGAAAATGAAAAGAATTTTTAAATAACATTAATTTAAGTACATAGAGGTGCTTGGTGGTGGGTGACAGCCCACCTATACCGTGTAACCCCTTGGGCCTGAAAACCCAGTGTACTTTTGCCCATGGGGCATGGGTGAGTTGGTTCAAGGCGGTGGCGTCCTGTCGTCGAGGTTCCGGGTTCGAGTCCTCGTAAAGGCAACACGCACTATACGCCAGCGAATTACTCGTGGGCCCCTCTACCCCATGTGGAACTGGCCTGAAATCTTGGGCGCCGTTACACCTGGGCCTGCGGCTGGGGGAGTATATAGAGGCGCTCGGTGGTGGGTGACGGCCCACCTATACCGTGTAACCCCTTGGGCCTGAAAACCCAGTGTACTTTTTTGTAGTTGGGGTTTGGCTTAGTGGTAAGCACCCCATAATGCTACATGGAAAATGGGGGTTCAAAACCCATGGGGCGCAGGTTAATGTAGCAGTACTGTAGCAGCGGCACACTGTTCATCAGCGGGTACTGTAGCGGCGGCAGGGCACTGTAGCGGCGGTAGGGCACTGTAGCGGCGGCAATACTGTGTGGTACTATAGCAGCCTGTTACTATTCACAGAATGCGAACTGGCTTTAGAATTTGGGACTACGGGCTATGTAATGCGCTACAAGCCCACTGGGCCTTCAGGCTATGTAATGGGTTTCCCACTACCCAGTTAAAAGAAGACTTTGCTTTGATTTAATAATAAAAATGAGGCTTTGGCCCCAAACTTTTAAAAAAATAGAATATATATCAAATGAAATAAAATATGTTGTGAAAATGGAATGAGTCTCAAAAGGATTTTGAGATGAGAAATCCCATAGCTTAAGCCCCGACTAGCTTAGTACCTTCTATAACTTATGAATAGTTAAAATATAAAACATTTTTACCAGATTAATGACACTATTCATGTAAATTTAATTATATCTATTTCTTTTATTTCATCTATTAACATGTTTTATTTAGTTACTAAAATGGTTAAGTAACGTTGGATGTTTTTGGGTTTTTCATCATGTAACCTCAAAACCACATCGGTACATTGATCATGGTCAAATAGGTTATGGTTTCATTATATCTACAATATTAAACATGTTATAATCATCATATTTCTATATTATATACTTTTAACAAAAACCATATAAGGTAGTCAAGAAACATGAACCACATCGTTTCAGGGAGAAAACAATCCACACGTATGCATGAATGAGATTTTCATTTTTCATATGGGTGTAAAATAAACAAAGAAGAAAATATTTGTTTTTAAAGAATAATAAATAATTTATACTTGTCATATTTATTAATTAATACCATCCTTATAACCATCCATATATAGTGAAAATAAAAAATGTATTAGATCTCTTCATGGAGGTGGTATTCCTCACATATGATCAAGAGATGTTATCAATTACAATAGAAGAAAAATTCAATAACATAATTAATATATTAATTTTACATAATTATTTCATAAAATTAATATATATGAACTTTTACATCATTTTATGCATTAATATGTTTCACTGATTAAAAATGAAACACATCCCGTTGTGGAGGTGGTAGTCCACACATACGCACAAGAAAGGATTTCATTTCTCATTAGATGGAAATAGAGATGATTAAGGTTTGTAACATAATTATAATAATTTTTTATTTTGTGGATTATAATTATATTTTTATTTGATCATGGTTTAAGAAAATTTTAAGGTGGTATAAGAATATGTAAACTTGAAATAAGTCGGTTAAGAAATAGACCTTTTTATTAGATATATCCCTTTGGATTACACATTAGGCATTCCAGGATTTGTATTTTTTGAAGAATGTATCCTATAAGACATAGGAAGATATGTTTATTAGAGTTTTAGGATGTTATTTTCAAAAATATAGGGCTATAATGGTGTGAGTAATAGAGGAGAGGATGTTCACTTTTATAAGTGATGGGGGGATACACTTGTAATTTTTATAAACTTTTAAATATTAATATGTCTTAATCATGGTATAGTGGATTCATAACTTTCTAATTTATAATTTTTTTTGATAAGGGTATATTTATCACCATTAAATATTAATTGATATACGATTTTGTGGCTATATAACTTTGATTTTCCTTAATTAACTCTATTTACCATTTATCATGATGAATTTTTTTACCACCATTACTATTCATAATCACTAAAAATGAGACTGAAATCAATATATAATTTGAAATTTATGATTAAAAATATGGAATCCAATATTAAAGTTTCATATTTTAAATTTTTTTGAAAATACTTTTAGTAAAAGTGCACAAAATACAACTATTTTTTTAAAATATTACGGTTTAAGTATAAAATTGATCTTATATGAAAGATATATATATATATATATATTTATTTATTTATTTATAAAATTTCTAATAAAATGGATATTATTTTACTTTAAAATAAATTCCAAAATATAATCATACTTTTAAAACACTTTATTTAATGAAAATAAATGCCAGTTTTGCAAAAATCCTTATTTTAACTATTCACTAAAAATTAATCTTTCCAGAAAAATCCCAAAAATAATTCAGAATTTAAATTTTTTATATTGATTAATAAAATTAATTATTTTTCAAGAATTTTAATTTTTAGTAGTGGTAGATATTAATTATAGTTTTCCTGCACAAAATTCAAAAAAAATTATTTTTTTGAAGAAAATGAATTTATAAAGAAAATAACAACTTTATTCGAATTAATTTACTAGTAACCAAAAGTAAATGAATTTAAATTAATTTAATTGGATTTATATAATCAATTTATTTCAATACAATAATTTACCAATAGTTATAAACAACATTAATCAAAATAAAAATTCACTGCACACATAAAAATAAATTTATAAAAACATCACTTTTACCTTGAATGGATTTTTTATTTATTTCCATATAATTAATAAAAAAATTATGATTTATTATTAAATTTATTTAGGAATATATATATATATATATATATATATATATTTTATAATATTATTATTCCTATTTATACCTTCCAAACTAATGGAATGTTCATAATGGTCATATTTAAATAATAGTATATGTTTGTTTTGTTGAGATCAGTGTTGTGTATACCACATTCTATTGAATATATTAATTAAAGAAATAAATTTTAAAATATTTGTGTGTTAAAATGTAAACCTAGACTAATCGGTGTTTTCCATGGTTAGTTAATAGAGTAACCTAATCATTTTAATGAGGATTACCATTGTGTTATCAATGATATTATGGGTGAAGTTTATGATGGGATAAAGAAGGATACTATACAAAAAACCAGAAGAACCCCTAGTACTAACATGAATGAGGAGGGTACGAGTACTACTAAAACTAATGGAGATTCTATGAAACATCTTGTAGTGCCATTAACTGGTGATAAACATAGGCAAATAGGATATGATTATTATCTTTATAGTGGTCCCGAGAAAATGTTCATTTACATTTTCTACCCCATATTTTATTTGATATAATGAATCTTATAAATGAAAATTCTAGAAAATATTTTATTTGAAAATATGAGTGTAGAAATATAAAAAATCTAAATTTAGTTTCCCACCCGAGTTCAAGAAAGAGAGCTCATCTTGGGGCCCCGGTGACCCTTTGGCAGAATGGATTGATCTTAAAGTCAAATTTATTTATACAAAATTGTAATTGGGGATCTTAATCCAATATGATCACCTTGTAGTCTTAGAGTTTGTTTCCAATAACATCAATTAAAGGATATAATAACACACACACACACACACACACACACACACAGATATATATATATATATTAGGGAGAAATCATATAAATACAATGTTCAATTTTTGAATAGATATATTGATGTTGGATATACTAAACTACATGAATTAAAATATGGTATTCTTACAGAGGGTAAATCATCAGGTTTTGGGGTCTAAGACCCCAATATACAACTATTGATATGGTAGGGTTCTAATACCCATGAAAATGAAGCATCATTTGGTTTAGATGATTAGGCCATCCCATGGAAGCCACCCAAATAATGAAGAAGAGGTCAATACCTAGAAAATTCAGGTGGTTCTCAAAGTAGGGGAAGTAAACAAAAAAAAATGATTTCTATTCCACCTATTAAAGGTTACTGATACCTATTATTATTTTGGGTATTGTTTAGTTTCCCCTTTTTGGGTTTTTTTTCTTGGCCTTTTTGTGGCAATGGAATGCCAAAATTTTCACATATTATCTCCCCATGTATTCATTTCCTTTATTTTATTAATAGAATCATGGGTATGGGTTTCCAAACTCATTTTTCCTGGACATTAATGATTATTAATAAAGTCATCATTAATTTTATTATATAATAATAAATAATATTTTATAACAGTACTACTATTTAAATCATCATCTTAAAAGTTATTAATATTATAATTATTCATAAATAATAATAATAATAAAAATGTTCTACTAATTTCATAAATGATAATTAAAATAAATTTTCTATAAATTATCACATCTTTATTATATTTTAATAATTTTAAATAAATTTTTACCTTCGATTTTTCTATCTTGGGACCAATGGGTCTTCAATTTATTATCATAGCTTTATTAATAAATTTTATGTTATCATGAATTTTTTATCATGACTTTTTTATCATGAATTTATTGTCATGAATTTCTTATTATTATGACTTTATTATATGTGGACCAGTACCCATATGGATTTATTTTCTTTTTATTTGTGTGAAAATGTACCCATATTTAGTTAATAATAATTATAATATTATTATACATAGATAGAATGAAAACAAAAAAGTTTATATGTGGCCAAGTCCTAGATGCATGTATTTTCTTTGTATTTGTGTACGAATGTAACCATCTTTAATTAATAATAATTTTAAAATTATTATACATGGATATAAAAAATAATTAACATGAAATAAAAAATTCTTTTGTAATAAATTACAATATTAGTTATTATCGTTTAAAATCTATATTATTATTTATTATTAATTACATTATTATTTTTTAAATTTTCAAATATTCAATCAAATATTATTATTAATATTAATTAGATTATTAATTAGTAATTATTATTTTTAAATATAAAATTAATCATATTATTAATTAACTTATTAATATTCATTATTATAATTTATTAATTAGTATAATGTTATTAATAATGATATTATTAATTAAATTATTTAAAAACATTTTTGTTATTATTAATAATAGTTTTAACAAAATTAATGGAATTATTTGTAATCACAATTTTTTATTTATTAATATTTGCTGGTCCAAGTAGAGTATTCAAGAGGGGTGAGTTGAGTATCTATACAAATTTCTTATAAAAACTTTTCATAAAAGGTTCCCCAATAAAAATGAATACAACCCAGTAAATCAAGGTAATACGATTATAAAAGTGTTATTGTTCAAATAACCTCTTAGAAGATTGATTGATTATTAATAATATAAATATGTGTTATTTATACAACTTTTGAAGCTATTATAATTAGAAAAAACAATTATAAATTATCTCCAAGACTAATTACCAATGTCAAATATAGTTTTTTGAAAATATACATTAAAATAGAGAAAAAACTAAATAAAAAGATACATTGGTTAAAAAAAGAGGTTCAGTCTCAAGATGATAACTAATCCACTCTACTTGAGGATCACCTGCCACTAAGCAGTTTATATTAATAAACTTGATCCGCATCCTAGATCAGGGTAAAGAACAGTGCATAGGACCGTCCAAGTAACACTACCTCTTCCACAGTTCTTTGTGGGTAAGAACTATCAAGTCACACAAGGACCTCCTCCACACTTATCCTTGAGAGTAAATAGATGTAAAAAAGACATGAGGGGAAGGATATCTTTTATCCTTTAGTTTAGTGAATGAGACAAAGTGTCTTTTAATACAAATATACACACACTACTCAGAAGCTAAAAAAATACACAATAGAGAAAAATGATGAAAAAGGTTATAAGTTCTCTGAGTGTTATTCTATGCATATTTGGACTTGTATGATGAAGAATATTCAATTATCAAGTCCTCTTGTGAAAAACAGATTATCAAAAGTTCGGTTATCTTGTTTCTAGTTAGATCTATCTTGTGTTCTTCTTGGATTTATTACTATAAAGATGATTGTTGCTCTGATCGATGGTAGTCCAACCTTTGGAATCGATAGTTCTTCCTATGTTCGTTAGTTGTTTCTTAGCACTTTTCAAAAATTCTCTCAGGTCTTATGCTCTACTTCGCTTCTCTTATTCCAATTCTAGCCTTTAGTTTTTATTCTGGAGTGCATGTGTTGGAGCCATTAGGATGAATGTATTCTGAACCTCGTAACTTTTACTATCAGGTGACATGTCTACAAAGAATTATTAATTCTATCAGTGTATTTAAATGAATCCAAAATGACTGTTAGAATTTAAATTGAAAATGGAAAAATAGATTAAAGAATGGTGTCATATTCTATTTAGAAACAATGTCACTTGGAAATGGTGTCACCATGAAATGGTGTCTTCTTTTTTTCCTTTTAATAGTGAGACAATCATGATGGAATAGATGTATTGAGATCAGGAGATGGTATCACATATGTGGGGTTAGAATCATTGTTTCTGGTGCGTTTTAAAATTTAGAACGATGCCTTGGTTATGGTAGCATAGAACTAACCTCCCAAACTTCATAAGATCTGAAACTATTTATGATGTCTGGAACACGATGTCTGGGTCACAGTGTCTGGGTTACGGTGTTTGGGTCACGGTTTTTGGGTTACGATGTCTGGGTCATTGTGTCTGGGTTCTTTTCTAGAAAACTAGAACCGGAAGCAGACTCACAGTTTCTCATACTTAGGAAAATATCATTATACAGACATAAGAAGTAATATTCATAGAATGAATTATACTTAATCATTCATATAAGAAATAATTATACAACAAAGCTAAATATAGTTTAGAATAATGACACATGGTTTAGGATTAACATGATTTAGTGGAGGTTTATTTAAATCATAAAGAAAAAAACCATAAGTGGAAGGTTATTAACAGGATTTGGGATCCTTAAAAAATGATTGATACATGAAGATTCCAATAATCTCCACATTTTTTTATTATTACAAATCATATGAATCAGATAGCTTTTCTTAGAGTTCATTATCCCTTAGGGCCTTAGTGTGCATATTTTTTCTTGCTCTTTTGGATTTATCAAAAAGTGTACAAGAAAAAAAAATAATGAAAGTAAATAATTGAATAGAGAATCAACAGTTCATAATGCATTATATGGAAAAAGACGTGTCATTTAAAATAGTAGGAAACAAAAAAAAACCAAACATCCCTATCAAAATAAATATTTACTTATTCTTTAGCACAATTAGTTTTCTCTTATCCCTTGGAAACAACATCAGATGGACCCAAAGGAGCATAAGTAGAAGTTGAAGAAGAATTTGATCCAACTATCACATAAGGAAGAGGGATTCCTTCAATGACAGAGGCTGTCAAAGTAGGTTTGGTGGAAGAAGGAGACAAGTATTTTTCAAGCATAATAGGTCTGATTTGTCTTAGAGCCCGAGATATAGACATTGAGGTAGATGCGAAGGTAGTGTATGAGTAAGGATGTAAACCCGACCACAAGGGTGAAACTGTAGGATCCACAATAATAGTGCTCTACACATGAAGATAAGTCTTCAACAACTGAATGAAGTCAGTAATAATATCACCACCATAATACAATTCTTTCTCAAAATCATCTTTGTTCTCCCAGAATTTGTCCAATAGAGGAGTTAAATCCTTCAACTTTTGAACTTGAGTCCTGAAAGCTTGAGTTATAGGAGGTATTTTCATATTCTCTAGAAGATACCTAGAATTATTTTTCATATCATGCTTATATAAAATCCTATTAAAGTATAAGTCCACTTTCATAGTAATTATTTCCTAAGCGTCATTTGAAATATCTGAATGAATCCTTACCAAATAAAGTAATCTGTCACTATTCCTGACAACTGTAGATAGCCTCTCTTTATCAAAGCCACTTAGCACTGATTAAAGTTCCTCTTTCACAATAGTTATAATAAGATCACTATCAAAGGGTTGATATGACTGGAAAAAGGCACTAGTAGCTATAACAACTGAAGTGAGGGACTTGATCTAATTGATAACTTTCTGTAAAAATCCCCTGTACTCATCAGTTAGTTTTTTGAATCCAATAAAAATCTCACACATCTCTTTGAATATCTTCTTGTTTCTCTTTGCCACTGTTTTAGATAATAAAGTCACATTCAGTGGAATTAGAGAGGCAACTTCCTGGGGAATCTGACCACCAACATCCTAAATAAGATTAGTAAGAGGAGCTTGTCCCAATTTAAACACTTTATATATATATTCAGCCATATCTTTGAGAGACTTCACTTCATTACATAGCTTTTTGTTCTCAATTATTAATTCATGAATTTCATGAAGCATTTTGGCTAAATCTTCCATATAATATTCTCTAATAGCAAGGAAGAATCGATTTTAACTAGATTTGTTATTGGTGCAGGTTGTGTGTTCATAATATTTTCAACTCTAGCCAATAATGTAACTCCAAAGGCTCTCAAGTCACTATGACTCACGAAAGAAGGGGGTTCTTGTGAAGGTTCAGGAACTAGAGCTGAGACAGGCATAGGTTCAATGGCAGAGATTACTTCAAGAGCAAAGAACAGTTTCAATTGAAACCCAGTAGATAGGTCTATGCCTTTAACCAAGGTTTCTTGGGAATCATTCACATCAATGTAGCTTAGAAAATTATACCTTGTATCCATAGTGCTTTGATCAATAGTATTAGGAACTTTAACACTTTTTATACATGGGTGATGCTCCCCCTCAACATGTGCATCTTTCATAGGACTAAGACATTCAACTCCTTGATCTCGTTCTAAAAGACCATCTCCAATACTCTGACCCATTTATTTTCTAAGCCCCTAGAAGTCTTGTTCCATGATTTCCTCTATAGATAGGATATGTTCAAGATTTTAATGTTCCTCTAAATGTTTATCAATTGTAGATTATTTCTGAAGAAAATTTTATTCTTTTAGAGGATCCTCAGAAAAAATATATTCTCTTACATTAACAACAGATTCTCTTATATACGCATGTTCTTCTTCCAAATCAATAATTTTTTCATCAAAAGGGCCTTCCTTCTCATATATGTTTTGTGGAACAAGTGAATTACTATCTTCCTTAGCTAATATAGTTTCTTTTATAGGTGCAACAACTGCTTCTTCTTCCTCCTCAAGAGGATAGCCAACAATTTCATCTGGTTCCAAACTAGGATAAGATATGTTCATAGGTCTTGAAAGATTCTCATATGGATTAAACATTTCATATAACATTTCATTATCCTCCAACAATGCTTTTTCCCACAGATTCCAACTAATTTTCATCCTTTTGATTGTTACATTTGAGATACAAAATTCATAGTCCTTGATGACTTCTTCATTCGGTCCAACCATTCCTTTATCATATAGTATCACATAGATTAACCTTGAGTATAATGGTGAGGTAGAATTTGCGGTTGTCTTAATCAACTCAAACATTTGAAGTATAATGTACGTTTATAGGTTATTCTTGTGTCCATTCTTCAAAAGATGTATAAAAAATATATCTTGATATTTGAGGGTAGAAAAATAACATTTTCTTGGACTAATCAGATTTAAGATAAACTTAAATTGAAATCTAGTTTCACCATCTAACTCACCAACAATGTCTCTTCTCTTATTTTTGTTACTAGTCAAGCTTCCCAATTCCTCTTCTTAAACAAAAATATTACTTGGAGGATGAGGACCTCTTTGGTAGTCCTCAAAAATTCCTTCATGAGGTATCCCTATGTAGGAAGTCCATATCATCGAGGAAAATGTGCATCTTTTTCCATTTATCTAACTCCTCATAAAAGAACAATATTTTGTGTCAAATGAGAATTTTAAAAACTGATAAAACTAAGAAACAAGCTTTGGATAAATCAACATTTTCTATTTTTTGAACTTGTCCATCCATCACTTCTCTTTTTGTACATTCACAACTAAAGACTTATTTGAAACCAACCACTTATAGATGATTTCATTTTCTCGTACCACTATTTTATCAATAAGATTCAAGTTCAAAGGTCCTTCGAGTGGTACCTTCTGTGCTCTTTTCATTTTCTTCTAAGATATGCGCTTCTTAGGAGTCAATAAAAATGGGAGCTTCATTCTAGGAATTCAAAGAGGGTTCATGAGAGAGAGAGAGAGAGAAGAATGATTGATGGAGGACTTATGTTTCGAGAGAGAAGAGATCTCAAGTGAAGAAAAAAGTGAAACATATACCATTTTTATCATTTAGTAATATCAAGCATCACAAATTCAAAAGTGCGGGATATGAAAAAATATAATGTAATCAATCCCATCAATATAGGTAATAAAATAAAAATAAAATGTAAAAGTGTAACTATGGTGAGAGAAGAATAGATTTTCATGGTGAGACAAGAATAGGTTTTCACGGTGTGATTTGAATAGTTTTTCATGGTGTGACCGAAACAAGTTTTCATGGTGTCATCTCTACTTTGTGAATCTGAAATGATGCGACCATATTTTTTGAAATTGAAAGTGAAAAATATTAACTGAGAGATAGTATTTATGAGACTATAATCATGAAACAAAAACTTCCAGAAAATAACTAGCCGAACTGTGAGATTGAGATAGTAATTCTAAGATAGTGACTCATGAAATCGTAAACTGTGAAATAGTAAGCTGCGAGATAATATGTTTTTTTAAAACAGTATACTTTATAATTAATATTTATCATTCCTGTGTCATGTATGATGTAATATATCCATTCATAATTTAATGGTATGGTTAATATATCAGCAAGATGATATTCAGTTCTAATGAATTCCAAAGTCATATCACCTTTTTGACAATGATCTCTCAAAAAGTGATATCTTACATCAATATGTTTTATCCTATAATGTGAAACCGGATTAATTGAAATTTTAATAGCACTTTTATTGTCACAATTTATAGGTACATGCCTAAATTGATATCCATAATCTATTAATGTGTGTTTCATCCACAAAATGTGTGCACAAAAACTACCATCAACTATGTATTCAACTTTTAATGTTGATAATGAAACAAAGTTTTGTTTCTTACAATACCTTGATGCTAAATACTTTCTTAAAAAGTGACATGTTTCAGAGGTTATTTTTCTTTATAACTTACAACCACAAAAATCAGCATCAGAATAACTAACTAACTCAAATTATTATCCTCTCATATAGAACAGTCCTAGATTTGGTGTATGTTTGAGGTATTGGAAAATCCTTTTTACAATATTTAAATGATATTCCTTGGGGATTTATTGAAAATTAGCACACAATTATACACTAAACATAATGTCAGGCTGGCTAGAAGTTAATTAGAGTAAGCTTCCAATCATACCTCTATAATTGGTTTGATCAATAGATTTTCCATCTTCATCAAGATCCTACTTACAAGTAGTACTCATTGGATTATCACTAATTTTTGTGCTATCAATGCCAAAACGTTTTTGAAAATACTTATTATATTTTCATTGATTTAAAATAATAACATATTTATTTTGAATGATTTGAAATTCAATAAATAATGTTAGTTCACCCATTAAACTCATTTCAAATTCATTTTTCATCATTTTAGGAAATTTAATACATAAATGACATTTTAGATCCAAAACTAATATCACCTACATAAATTTGAACTACAAAAACATCAGTGGAAATTCTTTTTATAAAAATGGTCGGATCAGATATACCTTTTTTAAAACCTTTGGAAATATGGAAAGTACTTAATTTATCATAACAATATCTTGGAGCTTGTTTTAAACCATACAATGCTTTTAATAATTTGGAAAAAAGATTTTTAAAGTGAGGATTTGTGAAACTAGGGGGTTGTTCAACAAATACAACGTTAGATATATACCCATTTTGGAATTCACTCTTAACATCCATTTGATATAGTTTGAAATTTAGATATGCGTCATAAGAAAGTAGGATTCTGATGGCTTCATGTCTAGCTAATAGTGCAAAGGTCTCCTCAAAGTCAATTCCTCCCTGTTTACTATAGCCTTGTGAAACCATTCTAGTCTTGTTTAAAACTATATTACCTGCTTTATATACCTTATTTCTAAACTCCCACTTAGTGCCTATGGTCAATATGTCTCTGGATCTATTCACAAATTTCCAAACATTGTTTCTTTCAAACAGATTATGTTCTTCTTGCATAGAGATCACCCAAAATTCAACATTGATAGCGTCATTAATATTTTCAGGATTAAGTTGTGACAAGAAAACTTGATGTTCAACAAGATTTATAAGAAAATCTATAGTTTGAGTTCCTTCATCTAAATCTCCTACAATAGTATCTAAAGGATGGTTCTTAAGGGTTCTAACATCTCTAAAAAAGAGGGGCTAGTGATTTCAGGTTCTTCAACAAGTTCGGGTTCATTATGACTTGAATCTGAAGAATCTCTAGAACTAGAAGTTTTCACAGATTACTTTATAGTTTGGTTAGAGTATTTAGCATTGATGTCAAGATTTGACATATCATCCTCCAGGTTCTCTAAAGAGGTCTTAGGATCATGTGGATTTGTCTCATCAAACATGACATGGACAGATTCTTCCACACATTTAGTTCTTTTTTTAAACACTCTATGGGCTTTATTAGATATTGAATATCCTAGAAAAATTCTTTCATCTATTTTGGATGAAAACTTGTCAAATATTTTCTTATAATTAAGGATATAGACCTTGGATCCAAAAGCTTTGGTGTAACTTACTCTTGGTTTTATATTATTCCCTTGCACATATGGAGTTCTTGTAAAACTAGGTCTAATCAACATTTTATTAATAATATATCATGCTGTATTTAAATATTTAGCCCAAAATAATAGGTTAGTCATATTCACTGATCATCGTTCTAGAAATTTCATTCAAGTACCTATTTCTTCTATCTACAATTCCATTTGGTTGAGGTCTTCTAAGGGCAGAGAGATTATGAATATAGTAATTTTTTGAGAAAATGGATTCAAATCCATTATTTTCAAACTCATGGCCATGATCAAATATTATGGATTTAATTCTAAGTCCTCTATTATTTTCTACAGTGTTAGCATATTTGGTGAAATGAGAGCATGGTTCACTTTTTTGAGTAAAAAAGTCTAATTATATTTAGAAACATCATCTACAAAAACATAAACATAGTTCTTACCATTTAAACTAGAAGCTCTAGATGGTCCAAACAAATCCTTGTGAACCAACTCGAGAGGTTGAGAAGTTTACACTTCTTTATTTGGTTTGAAGGATATTATGTGTTTCTCTCCCTTTTGACCAAGATTACACAAATTATCATTTGGGAACTCCTGTTTGGTTATCTCTTTCACAAAACATTTTCTAGTTAGTTTTCTGAGGGAGTTAATATTATAGTGTCCTTGTATTCTATTACAAATCCCTGATTCAATATGAATCAAACTTAAACATGAATCATTTTGATAAATTAAATAATATACTTTAATAGAGTATACATTTTCATTTATCAATGCAGAAAATTCTAATTCAATTTTAGAATTAAAAAAATTTCAAGCATCATTTTCAAATTTTACTTGAAATCCATCATCACATAGTTGTGAAATACTATGTAGATTATATTTATGTCCATCAACAAAATGTAATATTGAAATTAACACTGATTTAGAGTTACCGATTTGGCCAAGGCCAATGATTGTTCTTTTATAACTGTCACCAAAGGTGACCTGTTCACCATCAAATTTTATTATGTTCTTAAAGCATGAATATTCTCCTGTCATGTGTCGTGAACATCCACTATCCAAGTACCATATACTTTTATAGGAGATATTTAAACAATTTTAATATAAAATATTCAAATAAAAATATTCTTTGGTACCCATATTTGTTTGGGTCTAGTAATATTAGTAACCAGTGATTTAGGAACCGACATCTACATCATAGATTTCTTATATTGTAAATTACTTGAGAAATAAACTCTATTTGGTCTAGAAAATATTGAAATAGTAGAGAGTGTATCATAATTTGTAGTAATAGACTATTTTACTGAACTATGAGTAAATCTATATGTTCTAGATTTAGGAACAAAATAGGTTTTTCCAAAATTTCTTTTACCAGGTTGATATCCAATGCCAGTAGTATATTAAAGGGCAATCCGTTTACCAATAATTTTTACCAAGGTAACTTTACCCTTAGTAATACTTTCGTGGTCTCTTTTCAATTTCTCATTAGATATTTATACTTCATTGTTTTCTTTGAGTAATTGAGAATTTTTATCTCTTTTTACAGTAAGTTCAGATTTAACAGTTGAAGTATGAGTATACTATTTATTTAAAGTCTTGTATTTATACTTTAGTTCATTGCATGTCTCTGCCAGAATATTGAAATAATAAAAAATTACTTATTTAGACATATTTTCATAATCACTTTCATCTTCAGAATAATATGAATTGTGTACATTAGATTCTAGTGTTACCTCAGATGTGTTTGTCATGGAACACATATTGGCTTTATTAGCCTGTTCATCATGTGAAGACTCTGAGTCACTTGATCTATCCGCATAATCACTCCAATTTGATTTCATTTACTTTTTATACTTTCTATCTTTTTCCTCATATTTTTTTGTACCGGAGATTGGGACTGTCAGCCTTTAAATTTCCCTTCTTCTTAAATTCATAACATACTATATCATCAGACATGTCATTTCTATTCCTATGTTTCTTCCAGCTTTCCTTTTGTTAATATCTTCAATTGAAGTTATTATTTCATAAAAAAGTTCCACTTTTTGTAAAATTTCATAAACCTTATGGCTAATTGAGCTATATCATCATCATTATTAGGGGAAAATTGTTCAGTGTTAGAACATTATATAGAAACTTTCATTTTCTCTTTTTCATTGTGATTAAAGGTGGTGGTCTTGAATGCCACAAATCTTCTTTTGGGTTCATCCTCCTATTCCTTATTAAATTTAAGATCCTCTTCATAAATCATTAATTTCCCAATGAGTTCTTTGACATACAATTTGATGGGGTCACATGACTCTATAATAGAGATAGAGTTTTCTCTCCATCTATAAGGTATGTATTTGAGAATCCTCATAATTTGTTCTTTGGCAGTAACTTCTCTTCAAAGAGAAATAATAATGTTGAAAATATCATTGAACCTGAGATAAATTTCAGAAATATGCTCATCATGCATCATTTTAATGTTTTCATATTTAATAATATATATTTTGAGTCTCATTTATTTCACACTAGATGTTCCTTCATGTGAAACAGACAAAGTATCCCAAATTTCCAGGGTATTTTTGCATGATGATATTCTGTTAAATTCCTCATCTCCTAAAGAAAATTATATATCATTCAGGGAATTTCAATTGTTATTGTAAGTAGTATTGGTTGGTTCATCCCAAGTAATTTTATTAGTAGCAGGAATCTTATACTCATCTACAATTGAAGAACAAATTTCGAAGCCCATATAGTCTAAATACATTTTCATATTAATTTTCTATTGGGTATAATTATCTCTATTAAAGAATGATGGTCTGTTTATTGCAGAACCTTCCAGTCAATTATCCATAATAAATAAATACTTTTAAAGAGTTTGAAATTTATAATTAATATAAATTTATAGATATTTAAAGAAAAACTAAAATCACAGTTGACAATATTTAAAAATAAAGTCTCAATACGAATAGAAACTCATCTGATACTATATTTTGGTCAGATTAGAGTACTCAAGAGGGGGTGAAATGAGTATCTATAAAACATTATTCTAAAAAGTTTTCCTAAAAAGTTTCCCCAATAAAAATTAATACAACCCAGTCAATGAGGGTAATACAATTATAAAAGTTTGACTGTTAAAATAACCACTCATAAGATTGATTAATTATTTGTAATATCAATATGAGTTATTAATACTACTTTTTAAGCTATTCTAATACGGAAAAAAGTATAAATTTTATCCAAGATTAACTATCAAAGTAAAATATAGTATTTTCTAAAATATATAGTAAAACATAGAAAAACTAAATTAAAAGATACAATGGATAAAAAAGTGGTTCAGTATCAAGGACAGACATAATCCACTCCACATGGTGTTCACCTGCGACCAAGAAGTTTATATGAATTAACACGATCCACACCCTGGATCGGGGTAAACAATAGTGTACAAGACTATCGGAGTCACACAACCTCCTCCAGAGTTATTCGTGGGTAAAGACAATCAGGTCACACATAGACCTCTTCCACACTTATCTATGGGAGTAAAAAGATGTATAAAGATATTAGATGAAGTGTAACTTTTAACCTTATGTTTAGTGTATGATAGAGTGTGGGTTTTAATACAAACATACACACACTACTCGAAAGCTAACAATAATACACAATAGAAAAAATATAATTGGAAAAGCTTAGAAGTTCTATGAGTGTTATTCTATGAAGCTCCAGACGTGTAGGATGAAGCATATGCAGGTATTGAGTCCTCCTATGAAAAACAATGTATCACCAGTCCGGTGATCTTGTTTTCAGTTAGATCTAGATCACGATCTTCTTAGAGTTGGTACTATGATGATAGTTGTTGCTATGATTTATGGTAGTCCAGCCTTTTGAATTAAGAGTTATTTGTGTGTTCTTTAGTTGTTTCTTAGTGATTTTTAAAAAAATTTCCATGTATTATACTATACTTCACATCTGTTGTTCCAGTGCCACAATTCTCTTTTTATTTTGGAGTTCTTGTCTTAGAGCTGACCCGATGCATGTATTGAACACCTCGTGCCTCGTACTGTCTTGTGACATGTCTACAATGAATTATTAATTTTGTCTGTGCATTTAAATGACTCAAATATGACCATTAGAAATTAAATTGAAAATGACAAAATAGATTAAAGAATAGTGTCACAGTCTTTCTAGAAATTATATAACTTAGAAACGATGTCACCAAGAAAGGGTGTCTTCTTCATTGCCTTTGAGAGGTCATACAGTCATGATGGAATTGTTGTATTGAGATCAGGAACCAGTAGCATAAATGTACTGTTAGAATCATAGTTTTTGGTTCTTTTCCATACCTTGAATGGTGTCTTGGTGATGGTATCATGGAACCAGTGTCATAGACTACATAAGATCTGAAACTGGTTACTGTGTCTGGATCACGGTGTCTGGGTCAAAATGTTTGGGGCACAGTGTCTGGGTAACGGTGTCTAGGTCACGACGTCTGGGTGTCGGTGTTTGAATTACGGTGTATGGGTCACAATGTCTGGGTCACGGTGTTTGGGTCACGGTGTCTCAGTCACAGTGTCTCGGTCCTTTTCCAGAAAACCAAAACCAGTGGTAGACTCAAAGTTTCTCAGACATAGCCAAATATATGTATACATACTTAAGCATTAATATTAACAGAATGAGTTAGACTTAATCATTCATATAAGAAATATTTATAGAAAAAAAGATAAATATAGTTTAAAATAATAACACATGATTTAGTGGAAATTTATTTAAAGAAAAAAGAATCCAACCATTATGGGAAGCTTGTTAACATGATTTGTGATCATTAAAACATGATTAATACACGAGGATTCCAAAAATATTTGTTTATTATAATATTAACAAGTTATTAATAATTAATAATTTTTTATTATTAATAATTTTTTATGATTAATAAATTATTATAAATAATATATTGTTTGTTTAATTTTTGAATAGTAGTGTCTGAATTGCACATAAAAAATATAGAAAAGATATCAAGGGTGAAACCATTACAAAAGGGGTCTTGGGTGACATTTTATACGATATTTTTGAAATAATTTAATTAAATTAATAATTAATATATAAAAATTTAAATACTTTTTTCCTTTCATGTTCACAGATATATATACAAACAAATTAAAACAATCCTAATTTTTTAAATAAATAAAGAGCAAGGATAGAGAAATCCTTATTTTATTTTTTTAATGAGGTTCTATACGTTACATTATATTATTTAAAATTACCTAACAGAGGGAATTTTCCAATTAAACATGTTCTTTAATAAACTTTTAAATAAAGAATAGTTTTTAGAAAGCTTCTTCTAATGAAGTTTTCTGAAGGAGCGTTATGAAATAGCACCCACCATTTTATCAAAACCGCACCCACCCTAATCACTAGATTGGGTAATAGTTTCCTAATCTTTCTTTTTATTATATTTTATATTTTTTTTTATTTTTTTATATGGAATTGTTTCAATAACACAATCAAATAAGATTATTAGATGTTGAATGGGCATAGAGGCATTAATGATGAAAGTGAAAACCAAAGAGAATTTTTGGAAAGGAATTGAATCTGAAAATGTGATATTTTAAAAGAATAATATGTCTGATATCATATAAAACATGAAACACTGAGATTAAATTATCCACCACATATTATTAAAATATAATTATTTAAACATGACTGTTATAACCAATCTGTTAAAATTTGGGGTAAAAATATGAATAACTGTTTCATAAAAAATGTCTATAAAAATTCTATTTAATTTAAATGAATTTATTAATTTATAATAAGTAGTAATCAATTTTAGTTAATTCATTTAATGTATCAAAAATACGTTTTCCCCAAAAATAATTTTTATTGAATTTTTTGAGAAAATATTATATTTTTTTAAAAAAATTTATAAATATTATTCTATAAAATGAATATAATTTTTGAAATCATTAAATTAATATTAACTTATGGATAAATTTTGGGGTTTTCCAAAAAGATAGATTTTTCAGTGAATAATGAAAATTTACAATTTTTCAAATAATGGAATTGATTTTCATTAAATAAAGTAATTTAAAAGTAGAAATATGATTTATATTTGGTCTTAAATTAAAATATAAACCATTTTATTTATAATAATCTAATTAATTTCATTTGAATAATCAATTTTGATGATTTTGGTAAATGATTATTTTTATGCTTACAAACATGGTTTTCTGAAACCGTTTTTAAGTGTATAATGTTTATCCATTTTAATTAATTAAAATAAAAAATAGCAATGAAAAAAATTAAATTTAAAATATAGATTATATATCTATTTATACTAATTTAAATTCATATATTTATGATCACTAGTCATACAGTTAATTTGACTTCCTATTATATTTGAAAAATACATTTCTTGAAAAACCATTTTTAATATGTTTTTTGGGTCGAATATAAATTTAAATTATTCCACTAATATGAATGATTTTTTTTAAATTTATTCCATATTTTTGACAATATTAATGAATATTAGGTAATAATTGGAACTTAATTTTTGTCATAATTAATAGTAAACACCGTAAAAAACTAGTTACTCTGGTGAAAAACTAATATCATAAAATTGAGTAACCTTAAAGGTGGATATAATATCATGTTTAAAACATGTTAGTTTTTGAATTTTTTAGGTTTTTCATGAGAATATAACCCCACCCATACATTATTAATCCATTTTGAGGCACTTTTCTAGTGTGTGACTTCCAATTACTGAATAGTGTTTAGTTTTTACAAAAAATCCCACTCCTCTCCAATTATAAACAGGAACCCCCTCCACCCACTTTTCCATACCTTTCAAGCCACTTGGATAAAAAAAACATCCAAAATCTCTCCCAAAAATCCTTATCCACGTTTTAGATATTGTTTTCTTCCCAAAATACCATCCTTAGGGACCTTAATATGAGATCCAAAAGATGTTTTTCCAAGAGAAGATAATCATCGTCACTGAGCTCCTTTTCCTTTACTAATTATTTTTCGACCTTCAATTATTAACTAAAAATTAATGTATAATAACAACAATATGTCCTATACACTAATATTTTATTACATTTATGGACTTATATACATCAATTTCCTCTTTCATTCATTGTGAAACAAAACTGTCATTCATGCGTATGAAGGATTACCACCTAATAAACCCATGTAATTTAATTTCCATCACCACATTTGAAGGGTATTCATGATGATGGATTTAATTTTTATATAATATATTCATTACATATTAATCATTTTTAAAGGTATCATATCATATACCTTCTTACCTTAGCATCCACTAAAAATGAAAACATCATTCGTGTGTATGTCAGACCACCACCTCATGAGACACTATGATTTGTTTTAATTACTGAATCCCATGTATAGTATATGTATACTTATTTAAAAGAAATAATAAGATATTTATGATATAATTATAATTTTAGAAAGATAAAAAAATACTTACATTCTTTTTAACATGATTTTTCCAAGAAAGGAAATGTTACTCATGCGTATGTAAGACCTACTGTCTCCAAGACTGTATTGTAGTTCATTTTTCGTAACCATATTTCTTGGTTAGTTAAAAATTATAATTTATGTTTACAAATTATAATTACATACTTGTTATTATTCTACATGTGATTTAATAATGACCCATTTTTAACATCCCTCTACCCAGAACTCTCTCATGTGGCCAAAAGGGTAGGTTATGAGACCTCACGCGTGTCTCCCCATTTTCTAGAGGCTATTGACTAGTAGTGGGGGTGTGACATGTTTAGTAGGGAGTCTATAAACCCGATTTATAGTGTAAAACACAATACAATTTTATAATTGCAATAATCAATAAATCATAGAGTACAGAAATAATGGAAACAATTCAATACAATGGAATACCAACAGAAAAATCCAAATAAAAAATCTAATAAATAATAAATTAACAATGTAATATGATTATGAAATTTAAATAAATATAATGATAAAAATAATAAAAATAAAAGAGTTTCAAACACAAAAAAGGCACTAATGTTCGTTGGTCTCAAACCCATGTCGATCCATTCTCCAAAATGCAGCCCATCCCTCAAGTAAAAATTAAGAGCAAGGTCCTTTTCCTTTGTCCAAACCTACATCCATGTAATCTACTCAGGTACCAAATGAAAAACCGAATATCTTGTGAGTAAAATATATCATCTCAACACCCTCATGTCTAAACAAACTATTCCGATAAAAATGTATGCAATAATGATGTAAAAAAGTGTATTAATTAATTAAATAATTAAGAAAATACAATAATAATATGCTTTGGAGATGTACCAGATTGTCTTTGAGCATGTATCACAACCATTAAAAACCCAACCATTTAACCATGGTAAAACATAACCTACCTCAGTGCTATGCCATAATGTCTCCAATCCTATCACACAACCATGATAACCAAAACTATATAACCATGACAAAACACAACATACTTCAGATCCATGACAGAATATCTCTGTGAATGTATCACAACCATTCCAACCACAACTATATAAACATGGTAAAAACAATCCCTAGGAAACCCCTGTATAGGAACATTTCATCCCGTTTCACTTTTCATAGCCCGTTATATAGGATTTTCAGCATGTGTCAGGGTAAAGACCCGGTATATAAGAATTATAACATGTTTCACTGGGTATATCCCTCTATATAATCATTTAATCTTGTGTCAGGTTCAAGACCCTATATATAAGCATTAAATCCTATGTCAATGGGCATATCCCATTATATAATAATTTTAGTATGTTTAATTGTAAAAACCCAGTATATAATCATTTGAGTATGTGTCAGGTTCCAAACCTAATATATATGCATTTTAGCTAGTTCCTGGATCACATCCCGGTATATAAGCACTACATCACATGTCACAAGTGCATATCACCACAACAAGCAAATCACAATATGAACATGTAAGACCAAATGGTTAATTATTCTAATTATAATTTTTGTTTTAATTTACTCATTTATTAAATTAATTAAATATGAAATATTTCAAGGTGAATCTATAACAATAAAAAACCTGAATCACATGTCATGATAAACACAATTTAATCCATTAAAAAATTCCTAAATAAGAAAGGGTTTAATCACATGAATAGAAGAAAAAGGCCATATCAATATTCAGTTGGATCTAATAGACTCCAAAGAATAACCTCATTCATACTTTGTTTTATTCATGAACATTTTATGTTGGATGAATAAAACCAATAGGGTTAAGGTTTAGACTCCTTACCTTTAAATAATGGTCAACCAATTTTTCATAAGGAAAATTCCCATGAGATAGAAGATGGAAATGGTTTCAAGAGAAAGTTAACCCAAAATTGATCAAGTTGAAAACCAATAATTCAAATTGACTAAATATTACACCATAATGGTTATAGAATAATGGGAGAGAATAGAAAACCTATGAAAAAGCACATTCTGATGATTAAATTCTGGATCGAGATGTCTAGAACCAAGATAGTTGCTCTAATCTCACTTGTATTTTCCCTAGGGTCAAGATATGGAAGCTACCTAAAATTAAAAAAAAATATTATCCAAATGGAATTCATAAAAACTACTTCTCATGGAATTACACAATGTGTAATACTATTACACATCATGTAGTTATTTTTAGAGTGATGTTTCAAAAAACCAATATCCGTGGATTATTATTTATTATAATAAAATATTACATAAAATGTAATATAATTTCATGAAGTGTATTACATTCAGGTCATTAATTAGTTCACAAACTATAACCATTCACATCATGTTTTTGGAAACACTTATATGATATGTATTACATTTACACGGCATGTAATTATACTTTAGTTATTTTTCAACATAACATACATATAAAAAAACTAACCCCCATAAGGATTCTAAAATTTCTATGAACCCTTGGTAAAATGTGAAACAATTATACCAGAACTCCAATAATTCAAATAGAAAACATAAATCTCTCCCTATGTTGATCCTCTATAGTTTTATCATGATTCCTCACAACAAAAGTTTGTATTTATTCAATAAATTAGGCATCAAAAAAAATTACACCATTTCTCCTAGAAATGGATCTCCATATACGGAAAATAATAAACCATTAAGGATCTATTGAAATACTCAATGAAGTACACACCTTGAAAAATACAAGATCATACAACCTCCCCACCATATAATAGATCTACCTGAGAAGATCCAAGAATCACTGTGGGGTCTTAGTGAAGAAGTCTGGACACTATGATCACACATCAGACTCCCTATCCCAGGTCTCCCCATAAAAATCTCCCATGATACCACTACAACTGGACCAAATAATCACCTTACCCCATAGATACTTCACACTACTATCCAAAAGTAGTTTCAAATGCTCCTTAAAGGAAGATTCTACACTAAGATTGATGTCTACTATGAATATCGTGTGATAAGGATATGAATAATATATCTGATGTTGTGACACATGAAACATGTCATTCATGGAACTATATCAATGTGGAAGGCATAATATGTATGCCGTTAGACTAACCCTATCCACAATATCAAACAACCCATCAAAACTGGGCACTAGATTTTGTTTTCTTCTATTAGGGCACAACCCCAACCAAGGTGACACCTAAAGGTAAACATGATGACCAACCTCAAACTCTAGAGGTCATATATAATGGTCATTATAATACATTTTCCTACTATCTATGGTCTCTAACTATTTTATGATCAATTTATCTTTCTCAGAAATCTCCCCTAAGATATTGGGCCCAACAAGCATAGAATCCCCTTCCTATAACAAAAAAGAGGAAAATTGTACAAATTTACATAAAAGGCCTTGAAAGGTTCCATATGGGTTGATTCAAATAAGATTTTATTATATTAATACTCAATGAATTCCATATGTCACTATCAAATACCACTTAAATCTAAAACACAAGATCACAACATATCCCCTAGAAACTGAATAGTTCTCTCAGATTTACTATCAGTCTGAGGATGATAGGCTATAATCAAAAGAAACCATGATCCCAGAGCCTTCTAGAGACCCTTCCAAAAAAATGATGTGAAATGAAGGTCTATATTTGAAAAAATACTTCTCAAAACATTGTAGAACCAAAACACTGTGGGCATGCAATACTGCACAGATCAGAACTTGTGAAGGCCTCTATGATTGGAAATAAGTGGTCTAACTTCTTAATTTGATCGATAATGACCCATTAAACACCATTATTATGGGTTTTCCTAGATAAATAATTAATATAATCCATAGTTACACCATACCATTTCCACTGAGGAATGGGAAAAGGTAGAAAAATCCCAGCTAGCATCTGATTCTTGGCTTTCACCTTCTAACAAGTGAAACATCTTTCCAAAACCCTAATAACTCCTTATATATTCCTGACAACCATTATTGTCTATAGAGATCATGATACTTCTTTGTCCAAACCAGATGCACCACCCATATAGAAGTAAGAAACCCACTCATCGGCTCCTTATTTAAGCCCAAAGAAACCCATATATGGACACAAAAAATAAGATAATTTCCACTACAAAGAGTCCATCATATTGGTTTCTTCCTACCATATAATATATCTATCAGAACTAATCCTTCCAGACTAGATAAATTATTAGTATTAATCTATTAAAATATCATGGGTATAAAATATTTTGATGTTAGTGATACTCACCCATGAGACTCATGAATATCTATATGCCTGTCTATAAAGAGAGTCATCACCCACCACTCATTGCAAGGCTTCAGTAATGCCTCTTCATATGTATTTTGTGTTAATAAATCAATAACATTGTTTCCCCACACTAATGTATAATCGAAAATGAAGTTGAAGTATTGTATATATATGACCAAACACCTCTTCTAATGGTTCAAGTCCCACTGAGATAATATGAACATGAGGATCTTATGGACCTTGTATAGAAAAAATCACTCATCCATGAGATAATGTCTCAAGAATCTATTTGAATTTAACAATAATTATTAATCCAAATAATTAGTAGGATAATTCCTCTCACGTAGTCTCAGCTATCTAGATCCCTAAAAAACCTCTTTATCTTCTTGCATCAAAAATGCTCCGAGTCTAACTTCAAAATCATCATAATACACAGTAAATTCTTTATCAAAAATTGGAAAAGTGAGGATTGACAATGAGGTAATACTCTATTTTCACTCTGAAAAATATCTCTTGACAGAATATGATTAAAAAAATTCACCCCTTTCTTGGTCAGCCATGACATCAATGCTTTCAAATAGGAGAAGTCCTCAATAAATCTCAATTAATAACCCACTAAACCCCAAAAATCTCCAAATCCTGAAGAAATTCTGGGAAATATCCATTGATAACAAGACTGAATATTTTTATGGTTCCACTAACACCCCTTCCACTAAGATTTCATGGCCCTATATGCTCACATTATCAATATGTAAAATTCATTTGGTTAGCTTGGTGTAATTCCCATGGTCTCTCAATGTACTCAGGATGATGTCAAGATGTTTTTCATAACCATATTCCAAGAAATATTACAGTATTATTTCATTAAAATAAAAACCACCAAAAACTCCCCTAAAAAGGATGAAAGATCTGATTTATTATGGTCCTAAATATGGTGGGTGCATTATTCAAACTGAACAGCATCAAATCAAATGCATACAAGCCTTACCTACTCCAAAAAGTAGTCCAAATAATGTCCAATGACCTCAATCTCAAATAATAGTATCTATATCTTAGATTAGTCATGGATATTATCTTAGAAACTCTCAGCTGATTTAATAGATCATTGATAAGAGGAATACACTACTAGATCTTGACAGAAATATGGTTCAATCTATGATAATCAAAACACAAATTCAAATACCAATAAATTTTATTAGATAAGATAACTAGAGAACCCCATGGAGAAGTACTAGAATATATGAAACTATTAGATTCAAGATCTTCCAAGTAAACATTCTTGTCTGGATGCTCTACTAGAACCATTATATAAGGTGGGATAGAAACTGGCTCAGCTCAGTGCACCAACTCAATCATAAACCCCATCTCTCATTTGGGGGGTAAGCCATATAATTTTTAAGTAAAGACATCTTGAATATGGTATTACAATAGAGGAAGATAATCCTATTTCATTCTCCAATTTTTATTGAAATACATGATATCTATATAATGAGAAAATCCAATCTATATTAAATTTGTCATCGAAGGCTAGCCTGAAGATCTAACTTACCTAGGTGAGAAAAGAAGCCTTCTTCTGGAGATTAAAAGTAAAATATCCTTTGGTAACAATCCATATGAACATAGTATTGAAATGGCGAGTCCATAATGAGAATATAATCAAAACATTCCATTTCTATGAAAAACAATTCCCATAATAAATGGTAACTACTAATATCTAGGGACCATGCCTTACATCATTTGACATTCTATGAACACACTCTTAATGGTGTTTAGATAATAAAAAACCTTCTAGTATTTCCATACCCATGAACAATCCATTTTAAAAAAATATAGGGAAAAAATAATGGGATGCATCTATATTAAACAGAACACAAGAAAGGGTCGACGACACTAGAATCGTACCTTTGATAGTATACGATCTTACATCCAAATTATATAGAGTATTCTAAATTACATGAAGTTGACCACCCCCAATTCGTTAGGATCCATAATAACTCTCTCGAGCTATACCCTCATCCTGGTACTACGACTCATGTATTAGGGTTCCACATCCCCTACTTCGACCAAAACGTCCTTTGGAATTCAAGGTATGTGTCTCATATGGAGTAGATATGTCCTTCCCAGACTATGGTACCTGTCTGGCTCCCATTTCACCACTCTAATACTATATTCCTATATAGAACCTCTATATGTGACCCAATATTCTTCTAGTATGACACTCCATATTAGGGTAAGGAAATATAGGCCATTTGTAGACCATCATGCCACACTGAAATCACTACAATAGAATACGATCCTGAGATTTATACCCACTACCATGATTTCTCTAACTGCTACTTCTGTGAAAAAAACTATCATAGTGATGCTTCTTTCTTCCAGAAGAAGAGTTCATAATATATCCTACTGAAATAAGCTATCCATTTCTTGGGGTATCTCTCGGATTCCCTTCCGTGATGAGCTCATGATTACTCAAATAAAAAAAATTACTCAAACCGAATATGTTCACCTGAGACCAAATATCATAGTGAAGACTATATTGAAATGGTCTCTCCCTAGAGATATCATAAATTTCCAATGATGGAATAAATTCCTATATGATGGTGAAATGTTTAGAATATTCTAGAATCTTCATTTCCTCCTATGTCAGATGTTTGAAATCATGATCCTTCTCACCCTTCAACTTCTTGGGATAGAAATGGATCAAGATGTCCATCTCAAAATCCTCCCAATTTAAATTATCTTACTTACCATATTATTCTATAATTTATCACCAAAGATGAGCTAGTCCTTGAATAATATACACATCAATATTTACCCTCCTACCTACAGGCATGTCAATATGCTTAAAGAACATATCGACAGACTCGATCTAGTATTCAGCTATGTGGTGCCTCCCTCCCTAGTGAATGTAGAAAGATGCTATAACCGGACCTACCTCATCAAATTATACATCAAAGGAATGGTGTAAATAGTCTCCATTCCCATGGATCTCATGGACCTTAAGAAAATTCATGATGCTGAGCATCCATATGATCCTCAGGAACAACATGAATCTCCATCTCAACTACATTTGGAGCAAACTGATTTCCCCTCATCTGATGCTCAACTTGAATATCAAGAGGAGGTACATTATCATCAATAAAAAAAATCCTTAAATACATGGATATAAAAATAGGTTCAAACTTAATTGGTGAATCCAATAGAGAACCACAAACTCCTGGTCTCTCTAAACATGACTTATAAGGGCTTTAGAATGACAAAATTGTTCATTTACGGCATTTCTCAGATAAAACAAATACATCATATCACAATTCAATATTAAGGTATATATCACATGAAAATAAATATGTCCTTACCACGAATAATGCATATATATATATATATATATATCCCTATGTTCCTATTATGATGCATGTATAATCATTTCTTGCTATACCAAGCCCTGGATATAAATATGAAGAACCAATATCATTATAAAATAATTACCTCAAAGAAAATGTGAATCACTCTAGGTGAAATAACAAAATGTATAATGAAAAAATAGAATAAAAAACAATCCACCACTAAGCACTTGGATTTTACCCCATACATGGGTTAACTACTCCAATGCACAAGATCATTACCAAATCCTAATGTATCCTTGTTTCCTTTCTACCTTTCACAAATAGTATGTCAACATAAAAGAAACATGTACACTTATAAGACCACTTTTTTAACATCCCCCTATCCAACACTCTCCCACGTGGTCAGAAAGGGTTGGTTATTGGACATCAAGCATGCCTCCGCATACTCTAGAGGCTTTATACTAGCAGCAGGGGTGTGATATGTATTTGTGGGAGACTATACCCATACTTATAGAGTAAAACATATCAAAATAATATAATAACAATAATTAATAAATAGTAGGGTACATAAGTAAGGGAAACAATAAAATAATGTGGAATACCAATAATAAAAGACAACTGAACAATCCAATAAATAAGAAAGGAAAAATGTAATTTCATGATTTAATTTAACTATATTTAATTATATAAATAATATAAATAATATACTAGTATACTCAACAAATGCTTTAAAGTCTCCCAATACCACACCCCATGTCAGTCCCATATCCAAACTCCAACCCATCCCATATATAACAGTCATATGCAAAGTCCTTTTCCTTACCCAAACCTGAATCCATGTAATCCTCTTGGGTGCCAAATGATAGTCCAAATGGGTGTGAGTAAAAATTAGTCGGTCAACATTACCATGTCTAAACATCCCATTCTGAGAAGAATTTTTGGCAATAATATGGTAAAAATGTGCATTAATTAATTAAATAATTAATAAAATACAATAAAATCTATTTTAGCTTCATTATATAATGTCTCTGAGCATATCTTAAAAACATGAAAAACAAAACTATATAACCATGAAAAAACATAACCTACCTCAACGCCATTCCAGACTGGATCTGAGCATGTATCACAACCATGAAAACCAAAATCATATAGCCATGGTAAAACATAAACTACCTAAATTCCATGCTAGAATGTCTCTGGGAATGTCTCAAAATCATTCCAACCACAACCACATTATCATGGTAAAATGAATCTCACATCCAATCCCACCATATAATCATTCCAACATTTTCCACTGGCCATCACCTGCTATATAATCATTTCATCATGTGTCTGGGAGATGACTCGATATATAAGAATTACAACATGTGTTAATAGGAATATCCTACTATATGATATTTTCAACATGTTTTAGGGTCAAGAATTTTTATATAAGAATTAAAACATGGGTCTCTGGGCATATCCCACTATATAAGCATTTCAGCATGTATCCACATCAAAACTCGGAAGTCTTGAAATGTCCTTCGAAAAGATTCCTTAAAATATTCCATGACTGAAGTAATATAAATGTATAAAGAGACTATTGCACAAAGGGATATACTCACCAACAAATTGCTGATGGGCTACAATTCCTGCTTAGAAAACACGCTTTCCGCATAATGAGATCTTTCTCTCTCATAAAGGAGAACCTCGTCCATTTAGTGAGAAGGTACCTGGATCATATTTAGTGAGAATAAATCTATTCTTGAACTATGGGAAAACCAATCCTTCTACATCACAATGACCAAAAGTAATCATGAGAACCTATCTACACCAAGCATCATCTCGCGCTGCCATCCTATAAAAGATATTGAATAAGCATTACCTATACGAACATCAAGAAAAATATGTTGGGCTAGATCCTCTATTGGGATATATAGATCTCAAAATATGATTCAATATCTGAATTAATTACTAGAAATTTTGTATAATAATACTAAATAATGAGTATAATAATTATATATTACACCTATAAACATATCAAGTTCCATGGGTTCATAAAAATCCACTACCTATAGTTTTCCATAGCCCCAACCGCCAGCTCCTTAAGCCAGACATGGGACCCCTAGTGGTGGTGGTAGAAGGATATCATAACATTTTCCACATACCATACCTCATATTAGAGCTCCACCTCCTCATATGATAGATTCACCTCCCAGGGGGACTCCCTACCCTCTTCTGGGAGATCTCTGGTCAATATGCTACCTCTTCCACGGTGGACCATTGTGTATCTTCCTACACTCCTCATCATGTATGGTCAAACAGTATTGCACATTATGACCACACCCATAATAAGAATAATTTAGCACCTCTCTGAGATTACCTGGTCCTCTTTTATATCCCTAACCTCATTCCTGAGCCTAGTCCTAGGAAGATCTCATACACTGAGATCATGTTAACTAGGATCCACTAGCTCATGCAGATTACTCATCCCTATGACACCCACTACAAGGTTCACATGATTGGAGTACCCTTAATAGGAATATCTCCATCACTAATTCCCTCTCCAACACCCCGAAATAGGTGGGAATGAACAAGGGTACCACACTGGAATTGATATCTCTACAAATCCCCAACTCAAGATTCTGTGCGAGGAAGTATCCATCTCAGATCACATCATCGAAGTACCATGTAAGGTCTATAACACATTCTATGTACTCAAACACTATCATACCACCATGCTATAACTCAAGAAGCACCTAAATCATAACTAATAACCAGTAGGAGGGGTAGTACTCCTCATTGAATAGATACTGGAAGATAGGCTGTGAGTGTGTCAACTCATCATGCATATGTGTAACAAGAATCCACCAGCACCCAACAGCTCCATGGAAAATTATAGCTTCAAGTGAAATCACATGATCTACTATTTTCTAGATAATCTTGATAACATGGACCAATAACTCTATCCAATCCTCTACTACTTGGGGATTTAGATCTCCATGTAATTTTAGCAGCCTCTCGTTCTAAACTCATGGAGTGCACTAAGCCTGTGTGCAGCCTTATCCTATCTTGATAGTATTATTTTCTACTCAACATGTGATGGTGATACTACCTATCCACCTAGAGGAATAATCTCATGTGATTGACCCAAAATATGTGCCTTATAAGTTGTCAAATCACCATAAAAATTTGAATTGGTAACTTGGATGACTTTCATCTCGATGGAATCTGATAAATGAAACCAAGAAGTACCATGATCAGATGAGATTATATAAAAGGAAAAATACTAAATTAAGGAATGTACCATTGATCCCTACAACCAATGTCTCGGAATTCATAGATAAAATTAATGTAGTTGAGGTCCTAGTTAATTGATACGTTGGCTGTTGCACCAATACTGGATTCTTTGGCTTCAAATTAAGATTCAAAACACATTGACATTGTTTCCAAAAATCCTAAGAAAAAACTCATGAGGAAATTTAATTAAAAACCATCATAAGGAATGCACTTCTATGATAATAATATGTCATTATCCGACCATATGGGGATCGATTCAGAACCACCCCAAGCCCACCTCCATAGACCTGGGGCTATGGACAAGCACGAAAAGGAATAACTAATATGGAAGGCATTTTCCTATTGTTTTTATAAGAACACACCAACCAATCTCAATTCATAAGTGAAAAGGGATAAAAATAAAAATAATCAACATCTAGATTCATAACTATACATTAAAAATATCTAGTGTGTATAGGAGTATGATAGTATAAAATGAGAGGAAATAGGAAAAAATACACACCCAACTTGAAATTTGTCCCATTCTGAAAAATGGTAAATTAAGATTCTAGGAGATCCCATTTATTTATCTCCAAGATTAATCCACCATACATGGTGCATTTGCACTAAGTATCCCTACAATTCTCCGTAATTTCACCTGACCTATCATTTTTTGGTTTAAGAAAAGACACATATGGAAAAATACCATTTAAGGGTGAGTATATAAATAACCTATAGGACACCACAAAAGATGAAGGGGGAGTAGTAAGAGACACAATAACAATATAAAGATGACAAATTATCCCAAAAGAAAAAGTAAAAATCCCATAACATGGATATATATATATATATATATATATATATTCTTAACCTAAAGAAAAACCATATGGGATAAAATTATGGTATCTATATCATAGCCCAATCCCAGAAAGAGTTCCATCTATTCCAGAGGACTATCAATGATTCCTATATCTCACACATCTATTGGAAGATACATCTATGTCATGTCCCAACTTTCCACTATGTTGCATAGTCAAGGGGAACATGTTCCAAATAGAGGACTCATGCCATGATACAAAAAGAGGGTGTCACTCAGTAGATAACTAGAGGTCTATGCCCTATCTCAAAAAAGGGTAATAGTCAAATAAATGATAGTGATATCTTTACCACCCTAGCTAGAGGGTGCCACTCTAGTATTTAATAGAGGATACATTCCTTGCCCAGTAGGTGTCTGCCACTCTAATAGTCGAGGACCCATGCCTTGACTCCATAGGAGGATTCCATTTAGATGGAAAATAGAGGACCAATTATCCGAATCCATAGGATGGTTCCACTACAGTAGATAGCTAGAGGAACTAATCCCTCTCTTTGTAGGATGGATCCATCTAATAGTCGGTAGATAACCCATGCCCAGCCCAGCCGGAGTGTTCCATTCTAGATGCCTCAAGTGATACTGCCTGATCACATCCATCTTTGAGCGTCAACTAAATAAGAATCATGCCTATAAAATTTAAAATCATAAATAATAATCCATTATGGGATACTCAATCATGTTCTATGTAGAAAAACATCCATGATAGGGTACTAGCATTCCAAAATACAAGTTCTACATAAGGAGATACGAGAATATGAAGTTTCATTATAAGAACATTTGGTGTACATGAAGTGTAAGGGGATAGACAAAGAATAAGGTCCGACTATATTTTTTGGCCATGTCCCTATTGGTACAAATATTACTACCCATGTATAAATAGACAATGGGTAGTTCAACTAAATAGTGTGCCTCAACAACCTTCAGTCCCTGTGCTCCATGGATAGGTCCAAGTAGCATGCCTATTTCCATGTAATTTAGAACACAATGTGTGCCTAGAAATTTCAATGCATGTGTACAAAAATATTGCATTCTAGGTCTCTAACAAAAGGGTCACATGGTGGATGTTTTTTCCAAAAACGTGGCCACCATAATAAAGGGTTAACATGACATGGGTTTGTCCGAACAACACATAATGTAGTAAATAATTTTATAGAAAGTTAGATATAGTCACCATGATCTAGATCTAGCCACTCCACCTTTGAATCCGTAGTTTTAACACCTGAAAATAGTGTATATTTCCTCTTGTCATCATTTACAACCGTTTGGTGGGTGAAAATTTGATCGTGATGGTTCATCCAATGCCCGAATTCTATATTATGCATTGAGGTTGTTTGAATTCATTGAATTAGATCGTAGATCAAAAAATAGGTCTTTAAAAACCCAAAATTATATCAAATTTTTTTATTATTAATTTTTCCATTCATCATACGTGAATTCATTGGGAATCCAGGGGTCTGATCAGGCTTGGTCCCACTCGACAATGTTGAACCGAGACCCCTTAGGACAAATGGTGAAGAATGTGAAGGATCATTGAGATAAATGAACATGAAAAATTGTATAATGATCATTTTACAAGTGTTCATGGATAATGAACACAATCATGTATATCTATGGTGAGAAACAATTGAATAATAATTTTAAATCTATACATGGTTTCATGAAAAGTTTTGTAATTGATGCAGATCAAAGGAAGATAATGATAATGCCCAAATAGTATAATCAATAGGGGACCAATCCATGAATTGAAATGTTCTACAAGGCTTTGTATGGTTGGATGATGAATAATGTTCCTTCAAATGAAATAAGGAGTTGTTGCATTCATAACATCTAGATCTTCCTTGATCTGGAGGTTCATCATCATCTTAATTCAATTCACCAATAAAGGATGAAATAATACTCCTTTCAATGGTCCTAGGGTTATGTATCTAACCCTATAAAACATCCAAAATATAATATTTAATGGTAAATATAATTAGGTAAATTAAATTAAGTAACTAATTTAATTTATTTATTTAACTAAACACACCCTCCTAAGAACGCTTTTATTCGAGTGCCCCATGCAAATATATTTTATGTTACGCATAGGGTAACCCTCAAATTCCAAATCCCAAAGTGGTTTCATATTTTTGATCCAATAATAATTTTAATAGTCATCCCTTTTATTTAAGAAATAATTCATGCATAATACAATATATATTTAATATTTTTATTAAATTAATTCTCGACACACCGGGCCTCGGAATCACATGTTGGCTCAACAACTGGCTCCAAAAATATATATAGAAAAATTATATAGTTGTAAAAAGTAATAAAATGGGATATAAATATAGGGAAAGTGGGTTTTAAGAAATTATATCCATCAATGGATACTAAAAGTAGGTGTCTATATTGAAACATTGAACCTATGGGTAATAACTTTGAAAAGGTAACATTGAGATTGACATGATCATCACCTGGTGTATGAAAACAGGCTTTGCTGCACACCTAGTTTGAAACTCTACATGGATATACTTTGTAAATTCAAAAAATATTTAAATACCATCTTAATATATTTGAATATATGATGACTATGAAAAACTAGGATAAAGCTAAAGTTTCACATATTGAAAAGAAAGTTTCATTATTTAGATTTCCTATAAAGTATTTTTCAAGATTATGTAGTTTCCCACTATGATTATTATTTCTCATTATATATTTGAGGTTTTATTCAATGGTTTGAACATGGAGGAATCATGTTAATAATAAATTTAATTGAAAAATAATGATTATAAGAAACCAAATTCGATGAATAATGGATTGAAAGATATTTGGATTATGCATAACCATCTATCATGATATATGATTAACAATGTGAACATTGGTGAGATTACTAACATGTCAAATAAGTGGAAGATGGAATTTTAGGAAAGTTAATGTGGAAATGAAAATTATGTAAAGAATATTTAGCATCCTATAGGTCAATATGGTTAGAATAAGTACTTATAAGAATATCTAAAATAGAGTAGAATATGTTTTTTATAAGAAAATGGATGTAATAAAGAAATGGTTTTCCAAGGGATTTTATGTCTTATATGTGGGGAACCTGGGAAATATCCATGTTAGTTACATAAAATAAGGGCTAGACCTTGGAACCAGGAAGAACCTATGTTATACCAAATAAATGAGTTAAAAGTGTCGAAGCCTTTATCTATTGAGATTTAAAAATTATGATTTAGAGTTATGTTTACCAGTAGTATTATATTTATTAGAATCATGAAACATCGAAGGATTGTGTTTTCTTGGAAGTATATATGTATTAATGTAACATCCCAAGTAATTAATGAATAATATATATTTTTATCTATGCCTAATAATGAATTAGATAGTGTTTTAGAGGCTTAAAAGGAGAATAAATCCAATCTTAAGCATGTAATACACTAATATTTTTAAAAGATTGTTTTACTGCCTTTTGATGGAAAACCATATTTTAAATCTATATTTTGACAATTTTATAAGTTATATTTGTCAAAATAAACTTATACTTTATGATTGGAAAATAAAAATTTACTTTGTGTAAATTTTTGGTATTTTTCTGACAATGTTCATTTTTTAATTAATAGTGAAAATGTTGTATTTTAATTCAAAACCTCTTTTTAATATAATTTATTTATATGATTATATTATCTTTTTAATTGGTTTGGAAGTTAAATTAGAATATATTTTTACCATTTAATCCAATGTTGGTCATTGGAATCAATTTCACTTTGAAATTGGACTTAAACTGGTGTCAATCTTTTGATACTTATTGTTTCATAGAAACACGCTATTTGTCATGACAGCGGGAATTAATTATTAAATTAATTAATTAAAATTATATCATTTTAATTTTGTAAAATAGAAATCATTTTTGAATTTGGAATATCAAATATAGCTTATGGTGAATTTTTGATAATTTTCTGAAAAACTTCATTTTTTGATGAATAGTGAAATCACTAAGTGGTACTTATAAAAACTGATTTTCCGTTTAAAAGAAATTTTTACATCTCATTGTTTTGAATTTCAAAAATCCAACATACATGGTTTTCATTAAAAAGTAAAATGTGGTTCAATGGGATTAAAATAATTTTTTGGTGAATAGTAACTTTTATGTTTTTAATCGCGATTAGTGTTAATTAGTGTAGTTTAAGGTAAAAATAATGTTTTAATAATATGAAATTACTTAGAAACATGTCCTAACTTTATTGGATGTGTCATGACAGACCAAGAAAATCCATGGATCGACTTGGGGACCCCATGGATCCACTTTGGTAGGAAAATGACATTAATATCTTATTATTTAATGTTAAAGTAAAAAAGACACAAACATGAGTTGTTTTACTAAAATAATTTTTACATGGGGTTATACAAGTCATATTTTGGACTATAAATATTAATTATAAATATAAAAAGATTTCCTACATCATGATATTTGTTTTATAATTTTTAGACATTAAATAAATTAAATTATTTATGACATCATGATGATGCATCGATTACCTCATTAATAGGGATTTAAATAAAATGAAATGATAATGTAAAATCTATGACCTACACATGTCCAAAACCTATTGTATGGGTGTATTTCGAACCCCTATCACCTTACCCTCGAATTATATCAATGTGGGACCTTTTGAATCCGAAACTCATTTTAAAATAAAGTAACATTTCCTTACTTTCCAAGAGTGCCCCTCCTCTCCTCTTATAAAAGGCCCCCACCTCTACCTCCATACCCACACTTCCCAAGCCTTTGGCTCGGCCAACACCTGCAAATTTTGTCTCTCAACTTCCCTCTATTACTCCTTGAAGCCTCACATTGGGCATATGTCTTCCCAAGGAATCCTTTGAGCTCAAACCAAAGGGAGTTACCCGATTTTAAGGTAATGTCTTCACTTGAGTCCTTTTGTTTTATTTTGCTTCTCCAACCCCCTAAACTATTTTTATTCATTAATTTTGTAACAACTACAGTATCTTCAATATAATAGGATGTTGTTATAAGAAGTATTTGAGCTACACTTACACACACCTACATCTAATTGTTAAAGAACATACTGTTTCCATGGATGGCGAATTTCTGCCTCCCGAAACGATGATTGTTCAACATTTTTTTAACACCTTCAAAGGTGGCCATTAAGATGAAACTATATTTATATATGATATATAATATGTTTATGTTTTCCTTAAGCTTCTGTATTTTTCATTTTGGGCATACCTTTATGGTTTCCATTATGGGTAAACGCGATATCTTCATTTAAGGAAGTGCGAACTACCGCCCCCTCAAAGTGATTTGATTTGTTAAATAACATATGTGGGATGTATAAAGGATGGAGTTATGATATTATATATGATATTACACTGGAATAATAATGTACCTTTATATAATTATGATTCCATTCTATAAAATATGAAATAGAAATGAACGTAGTGTTCATGCTTACGTACGGCTAACCGTCTCCATGAACGGTGCATTTCATTTCTTACCTATAAATGATTATGTAATATTATAAATGCATGTATATACTGAATATATATGATATATATGATATATACATCATGATTATAATTCTGGATATAATGGATACATGAAAAAATTGTAATTATAAGGGGTTTATTTTTGACTCAAGTACCAATGTTCGTTAAAACAACCGTTATTAACTTAAATTATTACATAGTGTTCATGACATGGAAATAAGTGATATAAAAGGAATAATGAAATTGAAAAAGGTTCTTAAACAAGTATAAATTAACTCAAGTTTATTATTCAAGATATTAAAGAACGACCGAGTCAAGTCAGACCCGTGGTATGGGACTTCGTCTCAATCTCCTTTCATTGAGGCATATTTTTATTTATACACAACCTTCTTTTATATGGTGTATAAACCCCTTTGTCTTTTACGTTTATTCTAAAGGAATCATTTTTATATTAAGAGTTTACTAAACGACAAAAGGGAATGTTTTTGTCGTACGTATGCGGCGACAACGAATTTTCTGCCACCGTGGCCGTTATTTGAGTTTCGGCTTCCTCTACAAGCCATACCTTCTTTTTAAAAGAAAAATAAATACCATGTTTTACTTTTCTTTTATTTTGGTATTGAAAATGGTTTTCATAATGTTTTTATTATATCAATGTGCTGTATTGATATCTTGTGATTGAAATGTGGAAATTTTTTGTTTCCTTTATGCATGTTTTATGTGATACAATTATGTTATGGTTCTTTGGCATTATTATGAATATGGGTGGTTCCGTGATAAACTAAGGGCGGTTGAGCCCAATATAGATCTCCAATGCATTGGGTAACGCGAAGGAGTGCAACGTTAAGGTTTCTTCGAAGAGATTTAGGGAATATACTGTGATGGTTATTCCAAACATAACCAAGAGGGTTACTCTCTACGTAAGAATGTTATGAATGCCTCAAGTTATCTTTATGTCTTATGATTTCTATGATTTATTCATGATTTGATGAGATATGTTAATGTTCTTATGTTTTATGGGTAATGTATGATTTCATTCTTATGTATATATGAACTTATGTTTCCTTTCCATATTTTTATAACCCATACTAAGCTTTTTATGCTCATCCCAAGTTTTTTTGAAATGTTCTTCACAGGTCAAGGGAAAGGTACATGATATGATGATTGTGTCAATGAAGTGTCAAGAATGAATCCATGTTTTATTTTAAATATGTTTCCACTGATGGGAAAAATGAATACTATCTTTATGTAACCACTTTGTTTATATGTGGAATGTAATGCATGTTTTATGATATAATTCTCTAAAACTCTAAACCTGAAAAGATCCTGAAGGTGTAATCTTATAATAACTCAAGATTAAGTAATGTTTAAGGTCGGGGCCTTATAGTTGGTATCAGAGGTCGGTTTAGATAACTTTAGGAGTTAGAATTCTATTAAATGATTATCCAAAAATATTTTTTTATGGTCGAATTGAAATGATATAGCATTTGAAGATTACAATGTTGCTTCATCTAAGACATGTTTTTTCAGAATGGTTTTCCGTAGAGGAAATAGGGAAGCAGTGTTAGGAAGGCATATAGAAGCAAATAACCTTCCAAATCAGCATCCTGAGATGGTCGGAATTGGAACTGAACAGTTTGTTGCAGTAATGGCGCAGTTGACTCAAGCGATAAATGGTGGTGGTATCAATGCACGAGATCAACGAGATCAACCGTAGAGGAACATGTCAGTGGTGGAAAATTTTAGGAGGCAACATCCCCCATGATTCAGAGGATCATCTGACCCTGTGTTAGCTAATGGGTGGATTAAAGCACTAGAGAAGATTTTCGATGTCATGGGGTGTTCAGACAATCAAAAGGTTAGTCTTTCTATTTACCGTTTGGAGGGTGAAATAGATCAGTGGTGGTCGATGGTTAAAAATATTAGGGATGCTGATGAGATTGATGCTCTTGACTGGGATGAATTCAAAGGTATGTTTCTTGAGAAGTATTTTTCTAAGGCTGTTCGACTTAGGATGGAAAATCAATTCTTGGAATTGAGGCAAGAGGAAGACTTAGTGGCTACCTATAAAGAAAGGTTCACTCGATTTGAAAGGTATGCTCCAAATTTTATCCGAGACCTTGATAGTAAAATCAATCATTTTTACTCAGGATTAAATCCAAAATATCTAAGGGCATTAGCTTCTCGTGAGTTTAAAAGTTATGAAAATCTTGTTCGATGTGCTGAGAATGTGAAAATGGAGTTTGCTGATGATCAAGTGTTCTATAACAACCAAAAGAAGAAGAGACCGAGGTGGTAGGAGAAAGGGAAGAATTCGTCAAAAAGGTCTGATGGTAAGAAAACTAAGTTTTCATTTTGTGATAAATGTGGCAAAAGGAATGCTGGGGAATGTCTTCTGAATTCTAGAAAGTTCTATAGATGTGGTAAGATGGGACATAAGGCTCGTGATTACACTGAAAAAGATCAAGGTGATGGAAAGTCCAAATTTGATTTATAGTTAGTGAAATGTTTTAAGTGTAATGAGATGGGTCACTATGCAAATGAGTGTCTGACAAAGAGCTCGAGTGATGTTAAGCAGTTAAACTACAAGCAGAAAGGGGTGGTGAAATCCTTTGCAACTACTTCAGAAGATGTCGGGCCATCAAATGAAGTTGTATCAGGTACTTTATTTGTTTTTTCAGAATATACCAGTGTGTGGTTTGATTCGGGGTCTACACATTCTTTCATCTCTAAAAACGTTTCTAGTAAAATGGGAATACCATCTCAAGAAATGACTCCTGAAATTTTGGTAAAAACACCTGGGGGAAATGTTGAGGAAAAAATAATTTATAAGAATCTTCCTATCCATATCTGTGGAAAGAACCTACTTGAAAACCTGATTGTTTTACCTCTAGTAGAGTTTGATGTTATCCTGGGTATGGATTGGCTCTCTATTTACCATGATAAGATTGACTGTAGAGCTAAAGAAGTTTCTTTTCAGAAAGACTTTCAGTTTGTGTACAAGATTGAACCCTTACTGTTGATAACTTATCAAGAGGCCGAGAAACTTGTAAAAGATGGAAATGAATGTTACCTTGCACATATTATTGAAAATAAGGGAACTGTTCAGATTAATGATGTGCCAGTGGTAAATGAGTATCCAGATGTTTTTCCTGATGAGTTGCCTGGAATAATACCAGATCGGGAAGTGGAATTTACTGTTGACTTAGTTCTTGATGCTAATCCAATTTCAAAACACCCTTATTGAATGTCTCAAATTGAACTTTTAGAGTTGAAGGAGCAATTTCAAGATTTATTAGAGAAAGGTTTCATTCGACCTAGCACATCACCATGGGGTGCTCCTGTTTTATTTATTAAAAATAAAGATGGTTCTATGAGACTTTGCATTGATTATAGAGCCTTGAATAAAATCACTGTTAAGAAAAAATATCCTTTTCCTCATATCGATGATTTGTTTGATTAGCTCCAGGGAGCTCAGTTTTTGTCAAAGATTGACCTGAGATCGGGGTACCATCAGCTGAAGGTAAAGGAGGCAGATGTTCCGAAGACTGCGTTTCGTACAAGATATGGGCATTATGAATTTGTAGTAATGCCTTTTTGGCTAACCAATGCACTTTCTGTATTCATGGACTTAATGAATAGAATTTTCCATGAGTTCTTGGATAAGTTTGTGGTGGTTTTCATTGATGATATATTGGTGTTTTCTAAAAGTAAAGAGGAGCATGAAAGAAATTTATGGGTTATTTTGCAAAACTTAAAATAAAATAAATTGTATGGGAAATTCAGAAAGTGCGAGTTTTGGTTGTAACAGATTTCATTCCTTGTTCACATTGTTTCTAAAGATGGGATAACTGTTGATCCTACAAAAACAAAGGTTGTTGAAGAATGGCCAAGACCCACAAATGTAACTGAGATTCATAGCTTCCTTGGCTTGTAAGGCTATTACCGAAGGTTTGTTAGAAATTTTTCATGGTTATCTAGTCCAACGACTAAGCTAACTCGGAATGGTGTTAAGTTTATCTGGACAAAAGAATGTGATGATTGTTTTCAGGAACTGAAAAAAAGATTGGTTAATGCTCCAGTTTTGGTACTACCTTTCCGGAATGGTGAGTTTGTTATATACAGTGATGCTTCATTGAAAGGACTTGGTTGTGTCCTAATGCAGAATGATCAGGTAATTGCTTATGCTTCACGACAGTTGAAAACTCATGAGGTAAATTACCCTACACATGATTTGGAATTAGCTGGTATTGTTTTCGCTTTAAAAATTTGGAGGCATCATTTGTATGGAGTAAAGTGTGAAATATATACCGATCACAAATGTTTAAATTATATATTCACTCAGAAAGAGTTAAACATGAGATAGAGGAGATGGCTGGAATTAATCAAGGATTATGATTGTACAATTCATTACCATCCGAGAAAATCAAATAAAGTGGTTAATGCTTTGAGTCGAAAAAGTAATTCTTCATTAGAAATGTTGCGTTTGGAATGTGATCCTTTGGTTAAGGATTTGATTAACTTTGTTATAGTAGTTTTTGGTGCAGGATGTTCTTCTGTTTTGTTTTAGGTATCAGTGAAATCTTCTCTATCAGATAGAATCTAGCAAGCACAGAAGCAAGACAGTGAGTTGCAGAAAAAGGTAGAGCTGGTTCAGAAAGGTAAGTTGCATGAATTCAACATTGATAGTGATTGTGTTTTGAGATTTGGGAAGAGATTGTGTGTGCCTTATGATTCACAGTTGAAGAGAGTGTTGTTATGTGAAGCTCATAGTTCTCCATTTTTAGTTCATCCTGGCAGTACTAAGATGTACAGAGATCTGCAGGAGTATTACTGGTGGGATGGAATGAAAAGAGATATTGCTGATTTTACTGTGAAGTGTTTGACTTGTCAGTAGTTTAAAGCAGAGTGACAGTTACTAAAAGGGATGCTTCAGCCTCTACCAGTGCCCGAGTGGAAATGGGAGAATATATCCATGGACTTTGTTGTGGTATTACCAAAGACATCTCAAGGTAATAATGCAATCTGGGTTATTGTTGATCAATTGACTAAGTCTGCTCATTTCCTTCCTATTTGAGATACTTTCTCTCTAGATCAACTTTCTCGATTGTACCTTAAAGAGATAGTCAGGTTGCATGGAGTTCCTCTATCTATTGTATCCGATCGTGATCCCAGGTTTACTTCTAACTTTTGTAAGGGCCTTCAAAAGTCATTGGGTACTGAATTAAATTTTAGTACAACTTTTCATCCTCAATCAGATGGGTAGTCAGAACGAACAATTCAGACATTGGAGGATATGCTACGTTCTTGTTCTATGGATTATCAGGGAATTTGGGAACAACATATTTCTTTGGTTGAATTTTCATATAATAACAGTTTTCATTCCAGTATACAAATGGAACCATTTGAGGCGTTATATGGTAAACGGTGTCAAACTCCAGGTTTCGGGGATGAAGTGGGTGAAAGGAAGTTGATGGGACTAGAATTGGTAGAAGAGATGGCAGAAAAAGTTCAATTGATTCAGAAACACATGAGAACATCTTAGAGGATGCAGAAGAGTTATGCGGACAATGGGAGGAAGGATCTATCTTTTGAGGTAGGTGATCATGTTTTTCTCAAAGTCTCACCATGGAAAAGTGTGATGTGATTTGGTAAGAAAGGAAAGTTGAGTCCAAGGTTCATTGGACCATATGAAATTCTGGAGAGAGTTGGATCAGTTTCATACCAGGTGGATTTACCTCTGAGTTTATCTCTGGTACACAATGTTTTTCATGTTTCGATGCTGAGAAAGTACTTGCCAGATCCATCTCATGTTTTGAGTCCAGAGGTAGTTCAGCTGGAAGAGAACCTATCTTATGAGGAATAACCGGTCCAGATTCTTGACCACAGGGAGCAAGTGTTACGGAATAAGGTGATTAACCAGGTAAAGGTTTTGTGGAAAAACCACATGATGGAAGAGGCAACATGGGAATCTGAAAATGCAATGAGGGATAAGTACCCCCATTTATTCGATAAGTAAATAAATTTCGGGGACACAATTTTCTAAAGGGGGAAGGATGTAACATCCCAAGTAAGTAATGAATAATAGATATTTTTATCTATGCCTATTAATGAATTAGATAGTTTTTTTAGAGGCTTAAAAGGAGAAGAAATCCAATCTTAAGCATGTAATACACTAATATTTTTAAAAGATTGTTTTACTGCCTTTTGATGGCAAACCATATTTTAAATCTATCTTTTGACAATTTTATAAGCTCTATTTTTCAAAATAAACTTATTCTTTATGATTGGGAAATCAAAATTTACTTTGTGTAAATTTTTGGTATTTTTCTGACAATGTTCATTTTTTAATGAATAGTGAAAAATGTTGTATTTTAATTCAAAACTTCTTTTTAATCTAACGTATTTATATGATTAGATTATATTTTGAATTGTATTTGAAGTGAAATTAGAATATATTTTTACCATTTAATCCAATGGTGGTCATTGGAATCAATTTCACTTTGAAATTGGACTTAAACTAGTGTCAATATTTTGATACTTATTGTTCATAGAAACGCGCTATTTATCATGACAGCGGGAATCAATTATTAAATTACCTAATTTAACTTATATGATTTGAATTTTGTAAAATAGAAATAATTTTTGAATTTGGAATATCAAATATAGCTTAGGGTTAATTTTTTGTAATTTTCTGAAAAACTTCATTTTTTGATGAATAGTGAAATCACTAAGTGGTACTAATAAAAATAGATTTTCCATTTAAATGAAATTTTTCCATATCTGTGTTTTGAATTTCAAAAATCCGACATACATGGTTGTCATTAAGAAATAAAATGTAGTTCAATGGGATTAAAATAATTTTTTGGTGAATAGTAACTTTTATGTTTTTAATCGCGGTTAGTGGTAATTAGTGTAGTTTAAGGTAAAAATAATGTTTTAATAATATTAAATGACCAAGAAACATGTCCTAACCTTATTGTATGTGTCATGGCCGACCATGAAAATCCATGGGTCAACTTGGGGATCCCATGGAGCCACTTTGGTAGGAAAATGACATTAATATCTTTTTATTTAATGTTATAGTTAAAATGACACAAACATGAGTTGTTTTACTAAAAAAAAATTTTACATGGGGTTATACAAGTAAGATTTTTGACTATAAATATTCATTAAAAAGATAAAATGTTTTCCTAAATCATGATATTTGTTTTATAATTTTTAGACATTAAATAAATTAAATTGTTTATGACATCATGATGATGCAGCGATTACCTAAATAATAAAGGATTTAAATAAAATGAAATGATAATGTAAAATCTATGACATACACATGTCCAAAACCTATAGGATGGGTGGATTTAGAACCCTTATCACCTTACCCTATAATTATATCAATGTGGGACCTTTTGAATCCGAAACTCATTTTAAAATAAAGTAACATTTCTTTACCTTCCAAGAGTGCCCCTCCTCTCCTCTTATAAAAGGCCCCCACCTCTACCTCCTTACCCACACTTCCAAAGAATTTGTCTTGGCCAAACCCTACCCATTTTGTCTCTCCACTTCCATATCTTACTCCTTGAAGCCTCATTTTGGGCAAAAGTCTTCCCAAGAAAGCCTTTGAGCTCAAACCAAAGGGAGTTGCCCGATTTTAAGGTAATGTCTTCACTTGAGTCCATTTGTTTTATTTTGCTTCTCCAACCCCCTAAAATATTTTTATTCAATTATTTTGTAGCAACTCAAGTATCTTAAATATAATAGGATATTTTTAAAGAAGGATTCGATCTACACTTACACACACCTACATCCAATGGTTAAAGAACATACTATTTCCGTGGATGGAAAATTTCTACCTCCCGAAACGATGATTGTTCAACATTCTTTTAACACCTTCAAAGGTGTCCATTAATATGACAGTATATTTATATATGATATATAATATGTTTATGTTTTCATTAATCTTCTGTATTTTTCATTTTGGGCATACCTTTATGGTTTCCATTATAGGTAAACGCGATATCTTCACTTAAAGAAGTGCGGACTACCACCCCCTCAAAGTGATTTGATTCGTTAAATACCATATGTGGGATGTATAAAGGATGGAGTTATGATATTATATATGATATTACACTGGAATTATAATGTACCTTTATATCATTATTATTCCATTAAATAAATTATGAAATAGAAATGAAAGTAGCGTTCATTCGTACGTACAGCATACCGTCTCCATGAACGGTGCATTTCATTTCTTACCTCTAAATGATTATGTAATATTATAAATGAATTTATATAATGGATATATATGATATATATGATATATACATCATGATTATAATTCTGTATATAATGGATACATGAAAAACTTGTAATTATAAAGGGTTTATTTTTTACTCAAGTACCCATGATTGTTAAAACGACCGTTATTAACTTAAATAATTACATAGAGTTCATGACATGGAAATAAGTGATATAAAAGAAATAATGAAATTGAAAACGGTTCTTAAACAAGTAGAAATTAACTCAAGTTTATTATTAAAGAGATTAAAGAATGACCGAGTCAAGTTGGACCCGAGGTATGGGACTTCGTCTCAATCTCCTTTCATTGAGGCATATTTTTATTTATACACAACCTTCTTTTATACAGTGTATCATCCCCTTTGACTTTTACGTTTATTCAAAAGGAATCATTTTTATACAAAGCATTTACTAAATTAAAAAAGGGAATGTTTTTGTCGTATGTATGCGGCGACAATGACTTCTCCGCCGCCGTGACCATTATTTGACTTTCGGCTTCCTCTACAAGCCATACCTTCTTTTTAAAAGAAAAATAAATACCATGTTTTACTTTTCTTTTATTTTGGTATTGAAAATGGTTTTCATAATGTTTTTATTATATCAATGTGTTGTATTGATATCTTGTGATTGAAATGTGGAAATGTTATGTTTCCTTTATGCATGTTTTATGTGATACGATTATGTTATGGTTCTTGGAAATTATTATGAAGACGGGTGGTTCCGTGATAAACTAAGGGCAGGTGATCCCGATATAGCTCTCCAATGCATTGGGTAACGTGAAGGAGTGAAACGTTAAGGTTTCTCCAAAGAGATTTAGGGAATATACTGTGATGGTTATTCCAAACGTAACCAAGAGGGTTTCTCCCTACGTAAGAATGTTATGAATGCCTCAAGTTACCTTTATGTTTTATGATTTATATGATTTATTCATGATTTGAAGAGATATGTTAAAGTAATTATGTTTTATGGGTAAATTATGATTTCATTCTTATGTATATATGAACTTATGTTTCCTTTCCATATTTTTATAACCCATGCTGATCTTTTTTATGCTCATCCTAAGTTTTTTTGAATTGTTCTTCACATGTCAAGGGAAAGGTACATGATATGATGATAGTGTCAAGGAAGTGTAAAGAATGAATCCATGTTTTATTTTAAATATGTTTCCATTGATGGGAAAAATGAATACTATTTTTATGTAACCACTTTGTTTATATGTGGAATTTAATGCATGTTTTATGATCTAATTCTCTAAAACTCTAAACCTGAAAAGATCCTCAAGGTGTAATCTTGTAATAACTCAAGATTAAGTAATGTTTAAGGATGGGACCTTATAATTAATGTTAAATTTAAATAAGTGTTATAGATACCATCAAGGGTTTTTGAGATTAAGGTTAGTAATTTTTCCAATGTCTTAGACTCCACTTTTTAGGTTCTAATTGATGGTATTTTAATGTCACTAAGAATATATTGGGAGTCGTTTTATAGGGTTAAGATAGTTAACCTTCAAGTTTAATATAAAGGATTATTTAGGAATAATGATATTATTTATAAAGAGATGTTACTTGTAGGTTATGAGATAACCTTCTTGGTTAAAAAATTATTTAATATTGAGGCTATTTATTTTAATTTGGATATAGTTTTATTTGTTTAAGGAATGATCTATGTTAATACTTTGGTTTTATTAGTGAATTATGGAGATTAATATATTCATATTCATTTTCAGTATTATATTATTATGTGATAATTTTTTTTAAAGATAGGAGGAATAAAATTTTAGTCTTTAATGGATCTTATGATATGTTAAAAGTTATTTCTAGTGCTTTAGGGACAAAAAATTCCTCTTGAGTACTCATTTTGAGAAAGAGAATCAATATTGGTGAAAATGATTAATAGATTAAATTATACAATCCAAGTAATTATATTTCCTTATCTTTCTTGTCATTATATTAAAAAGATCCCTTAACTATAAGAAGAATATCTTGAAATATAACTACTATCCTAATACCTTCTTATTTAATGAACCAATGGTCTTTTAACTCATCAGATATTTTTTTGTAGGATTTAACTTTATATTGATCATTAAATTTATTTTGATCAATGATATATATCCCCAATAATGATAATTTATTCTTTTTTTCCATGTAAATATACTTGGAAACCCATTTATGTTTTATTTTATATGACCTTAGTAGTTCACTTTCCCTCTTTTTAAGTGAAATTTTTGTCAACAATTTTAACGATGTGGGTTTTCCACAAAGGAATTTTGAAATGTCAAACTAATCATGAGTTGAAATTGTGTGCACTCAATAAATTTAAGAGGGTAGAATGTAACAACTTTATACTTTAAAAGAACACTTTGTTTGATTGTTTATACAACACACAATACTGATATTAAACGAACCACGATATATGGTTAAAATATTACTTTTGAAATATGATCATTATAACATAGCTGTTAAAATTAGAGGTATGAATATAAATGAAAAAAAATTATGAACAATATCCCAAAATATTTTATATAATATAAATCTATTTATTAAATCATAATAATAAGAACTCAAATTTAAATAATGTAATTTTACACTTAAAAAATACAACATCTCTAAAAATATTTTTTATTTAATTTTGTGAGGTAATATTATAATTAATTTGTAGAAATATTAGATTTTTTATTTTATAAAATTAAAATATTTTTCAAAATTATAATATCAATATTAAGACATGGTTTAAATTTTGGGATTTTTCTAAAAGATTGATTTTTAGTGAGAAATGAAAATTACATATTTTTAAAATACTATCATTTATTTTCATCAAATAAATTAATTTTAATTAAAGTTAAATATGGAAATTTATATTTATATTAATATAATTAATTTCAGTTTAATCATATATTTTCTTGATTTTGGTAAAAGATTATTTTTTGGATTAAAAACATAGTTTTTTACAAACTCTTTTTAAGTGCATAAAGAGAATCTACTTTAATTAATTAAAATATCCCATAGAAAGAAATTATATAAATGAAATTTATATATTATATATATATTTATATGATTTTAAATCCATATAATGATGATCACTAAGAATATAATTTATCTAAGAACACGTTACACTTGAAAAATGCATTTCTTGAAAAATAGTTATTCAACACAATTTATGGGATTAATTTTAATTTAAATTAGACCAATTATTTGAATTGAATTCGATAGAATGGATTACCAATTTTAAGTTAGAATAAATAAAATTAAATAATATTTTCTACTTAATTTATTCATAATTTATTGTAAAAATAGTAAAAAATCTAGCTTTAATGGTGAAAAATTAAAATGAAAGAAGTGAGTAACCATATAGGTTAATAGAATGACATGTTTAAAAAATATTTATTTTTTTAATGGATGATGTGTTTATTGACCCAATAATCCTCCAAATAAATTATTTATCAATTTTTAGGAACTTTTTCTCAAAGTAACTTCCCATTATAGAATAGTTGTGGGGGTTAGAAAAATGCCACTCCTTAATTTTAAAAGGGACCCCTACATTGATATATTCACACCTGTAAAACCATTTTTATTGTACAAAACCACTTAATATATCTCCCAAAATTCCTTATACACATTCAGTAGCATTTTTCCTTCCCAAATGACCAACCTTAGGGTCCTTAATAAGATATCCAAAGGAGGTTTTTCTAAGCGAAGGTAATTTTCCTCCCCAAGCTCATTCTTTTTATTTTTCCAAATTCAATTACCTATTCACAATTACAATATAATAGGAAATTTATATCATATTAAATGAGATTTTATTATGTTTATTTCATAATATTCCACCATCTCCTATTCCATCAAAAGTGAAATTAAATTATCATTCATGTGTATGCCAAATTGCCACCTCACGAACCAAAGTAAGTTGTTTTCCATCATTGACACTCATGGTTATTTGTGAGGATAGATTTAATATATAAACATATTAGATTAATGTGATATTAATAATTATGATAATTTTACATATAAAATACATTCTTACATAACTATCCATTTAAAAATGATACCATCATTCATGGGTATGGAGGACTACCACCTAATGAAGAGATGTGATTATTTTTTTTATTATCAAATCACACAGATGGTATATGTTAGTGTATTTAAAGAAATAAAAGTATATTTATTATAGGTTTATTATTATTTAAATATGAAATAACACTTTCCTTATTTCCATCATTATCATTGGTAAAATGGAAACATTACGGATGCATACATACGACCTACCGTGTCCATGATTGTAACATAATTAATTTTTCATAAGCATATTTCATGGTTTTTTTAAAAAGTATAATTCATATATAAAAATTATAATTTTTTACTGATTATTATTCTATATATTATATAATAATGAAACCATTTACCATGGTAACACACTATTTCCATTTAGAATTTATGAACTAAGAATCCTCAAAAAGACCCGACGTGAACATAATTAAATAACTAATTAAATAAGTAATTAAAATAAATGAAATAAATGGATCATGTATAAGGAATTAACATAAAAAATTTATCAATAATGAAAAATAATTTATATATGTTTGTTATTAAAGATATAAAAGACATATACACCAATTTTTGACTCTACCTAAGGGATTTCTCATCACACTTTTACTTTTGTGAGACATATACCATATTCAACACTTATTTATTTTGTTTGGTGCATATATTACCAATTTTAATATTTTATAATTAATATATTTCAATTTTTTTATTTAATTTTTCTTTTTATGTATGTTAATTAATGGGTTTTATGACTCAAAAGGTTCCAAAGAGGTAAGGGATTATTTTACAATATCTAATTTTTAGGATTGTTTATATTTATTCCACCCTTAGTTAAATTATTTGATATTTATATATTAAGACAAATATATATTCTTTATCATATGGTTATTCAATAAATTTTAAAGTAATATTTCCATTTTATAGTCATTAGTAGTTAAAATTATTGAGAAAAATAATTTTAAGAAAAGTTGACTTTATTCCCCTCTTCTGTCAAAAATCTATTGTCTTACAAATCTATTTTTCTAAAAATATTTGAAGGAATGTTATAAAAATGCTTAAAATTATTTATTAAATATTTTCTCACCCATGTTTTAATTTTTACAAAATGGATTTAAAGGAATCTTCATGTTTTTTTAAACGAGGTAAAATTAATCCAATCTACAACAGTGAGAAAGGAATATTTTTTTCTTACACTGATGTATGGAATTACCCCCAGTATGACTAATATATTATTTTAACCTTATGTTATAATTTTCCTTCATTATTTTTAAGTAAAATGTTTTAAATAATTTATTATTTTTTTTGAAGAAGTGATTTAAATGTGAAACATGTGTTTTCCTTATGATATATTCTATGTAATATTTTAAATACATTTTTATCAACGATGACATCCTTTAATGTTATGTATTTATTCTAAATTATGTATATTTTCCTTTAACATATTTACCGTGATTATTCTACCTTACTTTTATGGGGTAATACGTTACTAATGTTCATCTCTCAAATTCCATTATTATGAAATTCCCTTTTATTATGATATAAGACAATATTATGAAACCTATTTTATCCCACTGGATAATTCTTATGTTTAGGTCTTATGAATGATTTTATTTTTGTGGAATAGATAAATCATGAACATGTAATGATGGGTTCACCTATATTTCACTCAAATTAATTTAGTAATTATTTAGTCTCTTGATGCAATATATATGAGATTAGAGAGTAAACCTAATCCATTACAGGTCCTTGTCTACCCTGTGATATTGTCTAGGAAGTTAGATTTAAAACAATTTTATGAAAAGTTATATATTACTACCACATTTCCTGTGATTCCCTGATCTTATGATACCATGATATCTATTTTGTGATACCATGTGATTTATATTTAGCCTTTTACTTTATTATATCATGTTATACTTTTAGATCACAGGTTATTCTTTCTTGCCAATTTTATTCCCTTACTAAAATTTTTAGATCACCCCTTTTATGTATATATATCCTATGATTTCCCATTCAATTTTTGGATATTGAAAGGATTTACGTTCTCATTATGTATAATAAATAATATAATTTTTCATTTTAGTCCTACATTGGCATATTATGAACCCAGTTATCCAATGACACTAGGAATCATGAAAGTTGAGTAGTAATTAATATATGTTTATTATTAAAATCCTATATTAATATGTTCAAAATGCATCAGTCACTATATTTACGCTTACAATAATAAATATTAAAACTTTAACAATGAAACTTGAGAATACATATATTAATATGATAAAGGATGTCCTTACAAACCAGATTGTTGTCAGGCAAGCTCTTGGACTGAGCTAAGATTGAGGAACCATTGGAGTAAACATGAATGAGCTTCATAATATTGTGGTTTTATGAATATTGTGGGTGAGAGAGGAGTCAATATATCATGAAAGAAGATCCTACTTGGTACCTATGAAAAAAATGTTATTTATTGAGAGATAATTCAATGGAGAAAACCTTATCTCATTAGGAGAAGATTTAAAATGATTAAATAATTATATATTATTTTTGGATTTTTTCAATATTTGGAAGTATGGTTTTTTAACAATTGTTTTGGTGAAAATAAAGAAATTAATGAATGTTTTTCAAGAAAAAAACACCAAAATTTATTAAAATTGATCATATATAGCTAAGGGGAAACCATATTAATTGAGGTATGGGGTGATCCACATGAAAAAACTCATTTTGGTAAATATTTAGAGAAAAAAATAAACAAAAACACCATCAAAGAGTTAAATCATACCACAATTATGAATATCAATGAAAAGTCCAACATTGAGCTGAAATAATTGGGTATCCAACCTTGTTAATAATATTTAGATTTTTATCATCCTCTAAAAAATTCAAAATCTATCTAATGTAATATTTTTGAGTAATTAATTTTCAAACAGGAGAACCAATTTTTATAAAATCTTTCTATATAGAACCTAATAACGGATAGAAACTCATGTAATATTTCTAAATAGAGAATTATTTTGTTGGATAGTAATTTGATTATATAACTAGAGTTTTGTTAATGATCACTTTTACCGAACCTTGGAAATAGACATATCATATAATTTTGTTTTTAATAACACATTCTTGGATGACTCAACAATTTATTAAACAATATGATTTTATCAAAAGTTATAGTGGCTAAAATCCTCTATAAACTAGAATAATAGTAAATTTATTTCAAATTAGTTTCATAGATGACAATGAAACCATCAAAATCAACCAAGGACCCCCTTTTCTATGACGAGATATTTATGTATTCTCTGAAATATATTACACCTTCAATAGATAAAGGCCACCTATTGAACTATAAATGTGGGAATCCAATTATGTGTGATTGTAGACAACTAAAAATAATTTCAATTGGCTTTTAATTTTATTAAAAAAGACCAATATCAATAATAAAAAAATTACTAATAGTTTTTTCAGAGTTTGAGTTGTTAGATTATTCTTTTATAATTGGTAGAAATATAACTTTTTTTTGTAATATTAACTGGTATGAATAACCGACACAAGAGACTTCACTATATTTTTAATATTCTAGTGAGAATTTATTATATTTATCTAAGGTATTTGATATATTGAGTCCTCTCTATTTATAAATTTAGATAATTTTTTACTTAAGGATTCTATGTATCTCCTTTGTAATCTAGTTTTGGGGGATTAGGATATTTTTCAATATAATAGTTATCAGGCTAAGATTTTTTGAGAAAACAATCAATGCATGAAAGATTATGTTGTCTAAATTTTATACGTTTAGTTAAAAATGGTTGTTCTTCATAATTAATTTAATTTAATAAATCTAGTCAATTCATTTTAAATGTAAATTTATTTAGGAAATAAAAAAGAATGATTCAATTATATTGAGTTTATAGTATTATAAGGTATTTTGGGGTTTTTTGGTAGATGATTTTATATTTTTCATCCATCCTAGGGTGTGAGAAATAGCCATTAAATCTTTTAATTAAAAATACAAACATGAATTATCTTCAAACAAACCTTAATATATTCAATTAATGAATCAATAACACATTTTAGTATTGAATACCTTTTATAAAACTTTATATGGAATCATTTAAATGTATCATTCACCTCGAATACAACAATAAATGTATTAAATTTTATTTATAAATAAAAAAGGATTATTTTATTAGATAAAATACCTTTAAAAACCTTTAAAACAAATATTTTATATTTAATGATGTGTAACGACAAGATCACTTTAATTATTTAGCCCGAGTAGCCACCAATGTGCATTTATTAGGAGTCCCACAAGACCTCAGGTGCACCTACCTATATATCAGAGGATGTTAACTAGCTTCAAGGTTTAGATAAAACATTATAGGGAGACTATACCCTTTTCATCATTATAATAAATGAATAATAAATAATACAATATCCATAAAATAGATATAAAACCATAGTTGAAGGTACACCATAATTAAAAAATTTAACAATACAATAATAGATCATACTCATTTATATTATATAATCATACATAAATGTATGATTCACTTAATGAGATTCAAATATACAATATTGGAAAAACTAAACATTAATAATATATAGACACCCCACATTGTCCTTAGCTTCACTTCTGACCTATCTTCATAGCTACGTTGAGATCCTCCAGCCATTTTACATATTGTATGACTCATGCTCTATCATATATATAAACTATGAAGTATTAATCTCCACTTGGGTGCATGTGTAGAGTGTGAGTATAAAACGTAGTGTGCAATTATAATGGTGTCCCTAATGGTAACCACCTGTATATTCATGTTTGTACATAATGAATTGAATTCTTTAAACAAATACATATGTATATCCGTACAACTATTGTGTACTCAAGAATTAATCATGATGGTCAACTCATATATACATTATAAATTATCAAAATGTGAAAATTATTCCCATTATTTATTTAAAATGATAGGGTAAATGAGTTATCACCCAATAAAAGTAACATTAGTTAATTAGTTATCCCCCTTAAAATGTTTATTGGTAAAAGTTACATCACCATATCCATAAACCATTGAAAGAAGATTTATCACTAATACAACTTCCTGTGAATGGTGCATTGAAAAAAAAACATTGGTAAATTATATAACACCTATGGTTAATGATATTACATCAATTATAACCTAGGATAATTATATATAACACTACAAATCCAATCACTAATCACAAAAAACGAGAATGATGCATCAACATTTTAATAGACAAGGGTGTATTATATATCAATAATATACATTAGGTGAATGATAGAACATTTTTTGGTAAACAATATATCACCAATCCAAAGAAAGGTGAACAATACATAAACATACTAAAAGACTAGTGTGAATGATATATCACCATATCACTATACATGGGTGAATGATATATTACCATACCACACACAAGGTGAATGAAGAATGATTAACATAATACACATGGGTGAATGATACGTCAACAATAAATTTTTCAATGTGAATGTTGGATCGTCGACATAATACCCAAGGGTGAAATATATATCACTAAAATCATAAACAAGGAGAATAATGCATCCCCATTACACCAAATAAGGTAAATGATGTGTCACTAATATAACAGTCTAGGTAAAAAATATATCATTTATATTAATTAAATATTCATAAACTCAAGTACATACTTATACAATCTAGTAGCATCCTCTAGATAATGGTGACATCTTTACCTGGAATCCTTGGACAATCACTTAAATATTGAGCCTAACAGACATCCTTCCCTTATGTCTATCATTAAACAAAAAACAAATATTGTTTATTCCAAAAAATTATTATACCCTAAGTGGGGGGGGGGGTGAATCATGGAATATTAACATTTAAACTAAATCACTTTCTAGTGATCTTGTTCTATAGTTATTGAAATCATCTCACTCTTCCTCACAAAAGATATAAAATGATGAAAATTTTAAATGATGGACTCAAAATATTTTACTTCATTCACCCAAAAAGGATAACTCAAGTTGAATGCATGGAATTGTTCTTTACACATAATGTTATAAAGCAATTTACTTTTTTCCTTAGAAGGTTTAGAGTAGGTGCATTGATACTCCTAAAAAAAGAGAATTCTTGCTATCATATGACACCTATATAACACAAGACTCCACCACACACTACTATTGTCATCCTCCATGATGAAAAAATTATATTAATCATGTATAGTTAATTATTAATCATTTCCTTCTCCAAATACATGCATGATATCTCATATAACCCATTCTTACTCCTTCTACTCTAATGAAGTTCATACCAAGAATTATTTTCATTTAGTTTTGTGAGGAACTAAATATTTATAATTTATCTCATATGTTCGATATTATTATTTACATTATAATTATATAAAACACTTATATTACTTGGGATAATCTATTTTACACTATTTTTTTTTTCAAAAACTACTTTTGAATTTTTATGTCTCTCCTTATGTGATACAATTTCCACACCTTTTCTCAAAATATATTTTTATTTATTATATAAACATTTTTCACCTCATTTTTATCCGAAAAGTCACTTTTGTTTGTGAAATGTTAATATAAAAATTGAAGGTCCACTCTCTATTTTTCATACCTAAAACACACCCTTCTTAATAAGGAAAAGAAACATTACATAAATAAACCTTTTGAAAGTATCAGATCACTAAAAAGCTACCAACTTATGTATTTTAAAAAACAAATATATTTCTTCTATTATAACCTCCTTATTGACTCTAAATTTTTCTATACATGATGTGTGTTTTCATGTGAAGAATCATACAATCTCTCTTAAATATGGATTAAAATATATAAAAAAACATATGATGATCCTCCTTTAAGTTTTTCATTGATTCTATAATTTTGTGGTTGACTAAATAATTAATTTTATTAAATTATTAGTAAAATCTATCATAAAATATACTGTTTCTTCTAGTAGAAAAATTTATAATGTTAAAAAAATAATTCCATTTATAAGATTGTAGGTCACACCAGTTTTCATTACACTGGTCAAAAGTCATGACTATGAAGAATCTATATAATCCTTACACATATTAGGAATCATTCTTATATAGGAAAGAATGATGTTTACATAGAGTAGAATGATCCTTATGAAGAATATATTCATGTATATTATTTTAATTCATGGTTATATAGATTCATATTAATGTCTATGTAGTATGGTTTTTTCCTTACACAACCCTGGATTATGCCAACACACATAGGGTATCCTCCATGAATTTTCCATGAAATGATCCTTCTGAAGTCTATCATCCTTATGAAAAACTAGATGATCCTTATAGTCTATATACTTGATGAAATTTCACACATACTGGTCCTATTTTTTTTTCCAAAAAATAATCAAAATTATTAAAAACCACATTTAATATTTAATAAATGAAATCCACACACATAATTAGGGTACATTGAAGATTCATTCAACTTCATAGTCAATAAACACAACCCAAAACACACACTAAGGGGATTTTTTCTATTATACCCACATAGTTTTTTTGTAATAAAAAAATTAACACCCAACCCTCTATAAAGATATTCATTATTACAGATATGAAAATAACCACAATATTGACCTCTTTCATTCAATCAGTGTTTCAATTATTCACATAACATCAAATCTAAAATAACTTGAATCAATCTCATAGGGAGAAACAAGAGTCAAATTGAAATATTATCATAAGAAAACCTTACCGAACTTTCAAAATCATCTATGATCCTCACAACTTCAAAAATTCCACTGATCCTAGATAATTATTCAATAAATATCCCCTATTATAAAAAAACATCACCACCCACTTGTAAATAAAATAGAAAATTTCATAAAAATATGCACCCCTTTTCTCCTAAACACCTTCTCCCCCTTTGTCAATGAATCTAAATAATAGTTTTCTAATTGTTTACACAATAGATCTAGACACTCAAATATATATCGTAATAGAGAGTTACCAAACTTTTCTAAAAAATGAATTCCCATAGGGGAATTTGTCTCCCTTTTCCAACCCATCTAGTTGGAGGGATTCAATTAGATTCCAAGATCTAATCAATTACATTGAAAATATACACTAGGTATTACCTAAGTAATAATACCATCCACTGGATGTTGATTGGACATACAATACAAAATAAAAATTTATTACTCCCCCTTATATTTGAAGAAATTATAATTAATTTAAATGTGATCTGTCCTTTAATGAATGCGATATTTGTTTGCATTTATAGCACTCGAGTTGCTACACATGATAATAATAGAATATTACACTTCCATCCTAATGCTTTCATGTTGTTGTCTCCTCCATATAAACTAGGTATAAGCATGAATATATAATACATATTTAGCTTCTATAATTTTTAAAGAGATGAAATATTTCCTCTCATATAGCCAAGTGATACAAGAACTTTTGAGATAGAACACACTCGCAGAAGTTGACTTATAATCATCTAAAAAAACTACCCAATATACATCTATATAACATAAGACTTATTACTATGTAGTGATATAATAAAACAAAACAAATTCCATTTTTTTTATATATAACATCATATTCATCAAATAAATTATCAATGAATTTTTTTGGGTAAACATTAATAGTGTGAGGCCTAAAATGTTTTAAATATGATGTTTGGTTTATTTGATATTAAGTAGAGAAAAATCAAAATGATCTACCTTTAAAGTGTAATATCTTCCACTTTCCTTCCCCATATTTAGAAAAATTCATCCAAGTGACCTTTTTAGTTTCTACTATAATTTAATAATAAATTTAAAACTTTTTTTAACACCTAATTAGAGTACTCTTTGAGAAAAAAAAATGTACCATGCTATCTTTTATTAACTAGTAAGATAAATAAAAATGTAAATTCACCAATAAAGTATATTTTAAATTCACACATCCATAATTATGAATTTTTATTTCATTTTTCATCACCCATCCCAAAAAATGATGTCATTTGATAAATAAACACCACTTTACATGGCTCTTTCAACTTCTTAATGTATAGGTTGTGATCAACCATACCTATTAGAAAATAGATCCTATTTATATATTGATCATTCCATTAGTACACGGATATTGGTGCTTTTTTAGGATATATATGGCCTTATTTATTTGGATAGTGTTTTTTTCTTCCTAATTAATGAGAGACCATCTAGTTTCTCAATGTATATCTGATACTCAAGAATAAAATTAAGGAATGATGAGTTGATATACATTTCATACACTTTGAGACCTCGTTAAATTTCAATAATAAAAATAATAATATGGATTAAAATAGATTTATAGGTGCAATATTCTCTTCCACATAAACTCCTTCTCTTTGGTAATAGCACTTACATACTATACATGGTTTGTTCCTTTTCACTTTTCCATATTCAATGAGTTTGTTTTGTAAACCCATTTTGTTTTGATAATATTTACATTTTTTCCCTTGGAAAATATCCCAAGTGTGGGTTTTCATTTTTTTTCAATATATTCATGCATACAATTGATTAAATTTTCATCTATAGGATACAACTCAAAATTATTACACTCTAATTGAGATAATAACAATATTTTCTTATTCTTCATCTTCTTAAATTGAAATGGGGGTATCTAGTCCTCAATAGTGTTGTAGTCACTAAATTATACCCTAATGGATATCTTGTTTGGAGATTATATTACTGATAAATTTTCATCACCATTATAGTGTTCATATAACATTTTTATAAAACCATTGAATCCCATAAATCTATAAACATCCTCATCACCTTCCGCATAAAAATGAAATTTTTTGGTGAAAACTGCTCACTAGCTTCTGAAATCTATTCATTTTCGATAATATTTACTTCTTAGGTTTCAAAAATTTTCCAAATAATTTTTTGCATTCATACTCATTTTTTAATGAATATCAAAGTAAAATATTTTTATTCCATGGAGCTTAAAACTACCGAGGTGTTTCTTTGATTATATAAAAAATTTAATTACAAAAAATAAAAATTACATGTGTGATAGATTCTAATGATAGCAAATATTAGAGGTGGTTGTCTATTTATATGAAATAATTAATCTATTTTGGAGATTTAAAATGATGTGAGAACATCCTACTTCTAATTTGTTTTTTTGTTATGTTATTTTCAATCACCATTTTCTAATCCATAATATTAAAAATTTGGTTCCTCCTCTCAATGACTTTGTTCTATTGTGGATTCCCATACCGAGAACATGATTCTATGTTAATTTATTTTAAAGTAATAATTAACCACCTTATTGTTAAATTTTATACCACTATTGTTTTGGAACCTCATAATTTTAGTCATTTACATTTTCTACACCATTATATATTAATAAGTGATAAATTATAATACATTATATTTTTGAGAAATCAAAATTATCCAATCAATCACATTTAAATCATCAGTGATAAAGAGTCACTAATTTTATCCCTTCATGTATTTTAGTGTTATTGCACCATATACATCAACAAGCATTAACTTGATCAATTTTTTTTACTTCATCTATTTTGGATTGTAATAAATTCAAATAACTTTTATTTTTAGAAAATGACCACACACGTGAATGTAATATTGTGAAAGTGTAGGGATATATAAACCTCTTTAATATTTTACCAATTAATCAAGGACTTTATGTTCAAGTGACCAAACCTCTTGTACTACATTTTGTACCCTGTTGGGAATATGTTGATCCAAAAAATTTCATTATTTCTTTTTTATTTTATGCTCATAAACACCCACATCTATGTTACTAATGATTTTATATTTAAAAAATTTAAGGATAATAATCATTGGATTAATTTTTTTCCTAGAATCATTTTCAGACCACAAACCCAGGAAATTTTTTTTGATTTCTGAATGTATAAGTGTTTTGGATGTGTTTATTAGAGGTCAAGAAGCACTATTTATACCCTATATTTTAAGTGGAACATATGGTTTGTTTACCCAAATTTTAAAATGATTGTATGGATCAATAACAATTATTTTGGAAGAAACCCTACATTTTAGGAACAAACATTGGGTTCATCATCCCAAATTTCGCAATCAGCCATATGTTATCAACCATACTTTTCATGTTTGTCTCTATGTAGAGAAACCCTTTATTTTACTTTGTCGGTTATAATGTTTTGAATTATGGATTTTTTTTGAATTTTCTAAAATGGTATCACTAGAATTAAATATCACTTTATAGTTTTTTAAATATTAATTGAAATTATTGTATTCAATAGATTAAAATTTTCCTATTTTCAAGGGAAGGTATTCCTTTCTTTGAGTGTTCCAAATTCAAAAATGCTTGATTTATCGTATGATATTTCTAGAGCTATTTGACATGAAGAAATTCAACCATCAAGATAAATACTGAGAGTCACTTCTTATGAAAATCATAAAAATATGGGTTTGAAAAACAATAATATTTCTTCACCCATACAAATAAACTTTGGAGATATATATGTTTTTATTCTTATTTGTTTTATCAACCCAACTATCGATGAAATTGTATTTCATCATTAATCTTTTTCTAAAATTCAAAAAAACCCCTATCTGAGATAAACTTTGGTGATATACATTTTTTATCTCATGCCTAGTGTTTTCTATACCAATGTTTAAATAAATCCTATTTGATATAAAATAATATTATAATGTTTTGTTTTATTGAAGATCATTTCATATATTGGTTTTTACTCCATGTGTGAGACTTTGAATTGGTATTCAACGTCTTAATAATAATGTATTTACTATTGATGAGTAATATTCGTATACTCAGTCAGGGAGGAGTGTCAGTTTCTCATACTGAGAAATGGATACTTCAGTTCCCTATAATAGAACGATAAGTCCAGGTAAAACCCTGTTTTAACTGTGTGAACTACCTACACCCAGTTGTTGTGGTCTCTCAATAAGAGTAAATACTAGTGAAAATATCTAAGCATGGGAAGTAGATCAATGGTGAAGTGGGATATGATATTTCTATGCCTCAAACCACTACACATAGTTTTTTTCTTTTCAATATTTATTTACCATTACTTACTCATATTTATGTGAAAAGAAAATAATCTCTATAATATCAATAAGGAAGATTTATTTCTATAAATTTTTTACTGAACAAAATTCACTCCCATCCTATGTATACTTCTTTACTATTATAAACCATCAATTAGAATCAAAGGATGGGATCCATTGGATATATTTATTTTTATGGGAATTATTAATGATTCTTCAGATTCTATAAGATACCAAAAATTGGTATTATATGTCAGACTCAAGTGGTAATATTTCATTTGTCACTAAAAATTTAAGTTAAAGATCATCCATTGGGATCTTTGAGAAGGTATGCCAATGATTTGTGAACATTATTTTAATAGTGATAATTATGGATGCTGGAAAAAATGCATGATTATTTGCCTGAAAAACCATATAATAATGTTTTATTTAATGGTAGTAAAGTCCTATAAAATTCCTAAAAAAGAACTAAAAAATTTGAATGATGATCAAGAGAACGAATAAGATATTAATTCGAGATCTATGAATGAAATTGTTTGTGGGCTAGGGACTGATGGATTTAATCGATTATGTTAGTGTGATACCACATATGAGATGTGGGAGACCACTTCTATTCCCTATTAAATAATTGATAATGTTATAAACATAAGGTAAAGCACTAAAAATTTGAAATTTGATACATTTAAGAAGAATGAAAATGATAAAATATCTTAGATGAATGGAATATAGATAGAAATTTTGAATGATATTGTAGACTTTGGAGATCCAATTAAACAATCAGATCAAGAATTAAAGGTACTCATAGTTTTAACCTATAAGTGGAATGGAATATATACTAATATTAATCAATCCAAACAAGTTAAATAATTGAAAATTTAATAACTAATTAGAACATTGATAATTTATGAATTTGAGATGAAATTTGAAGTTAAAAATCATATTTATATCAAAAAGGAAGATGATACACTTAAAAATACTATATTTGAATCTTATGATTCAATTTATCCATATTCATGTAAAGAGATATCAAATATTTCTAAATGAATTGGGAATCAATTCAATAAGATATATAAAATGAATAAAGAAGACATATGCAGTGAATATAGGGAGAAATGTCAGAGAAAGTCTAATTGTCCATTGATTAATGCTCAAAGGAAATCTAACTATGAAAGAAAAGGTTCGAAAATCATGAATACTAACTAGAGTGCTAAGTATGATTCAAGTAATGGATCAACTAATTTTTTTTATATAGAGCATGAAAATAAAATGGTAAATCTTTGTATTATGGTTAATACTAATGAGGTTCACCCTTTTTACTTGTAAAATTATGATTCAGAAATTTTTTCTTTGGATCAACATAAAAAATATTGTTTTATTATGTATAAATTTTTTGAATAATTAAAAAATGAAAATAGAAAAATTTAAAAATCATTTGATTCTATCTCAACTAATAAATGATGTTTATCAAAATAGATTATAGATTGAAAATCAAATTATTTATATCATTCTTTTAATTTTCATGAAAATAAAATTAATGGAACTATTAAAAGAATTTAATACTTTAAGACAAGTCCCTAGTTTTATTATTAATATAGAAAAATACTTGATTAAAATTATTGTTTAAAATATTATTCATAAATGAAAACATGGGATTGGTATTAATGGTGAAAAACTGAAATTAAATGTAAACTATTTTTTTCCTAGTTCTAAAAGGAAGACCAAATCTAATTTTAATTATTTTCAATATTGAATAGATGAACAATATTCTAGTGACTTCTATTTTAGAAAACATCAATTTTTTGTATCAGGAATGTTCAATATTCAAAATAATTATATAGCCTTAATTATAGAGTCTCTACTCAAAGAAAATAGTTTTGGTTACTCCATTATTTATTTGTTAACACCGCCATACCCAATAGAATATGCTTATAAAATAGAACTAATATTTTTTATATTTCTATTTATTATAATTTTAAATGGAACATTTATTTGAGTTTAAAATATTAATCCACGAAGTATTTTATTTCTATTTTAATATTATATTTAAATTCACAAACTATAATATCTTACCCATCACGATTGTATTGGGAAGAGGATCGAACATTATTGAGTCAATAATGTTTTTCTTATAACTTTTCCATTCCTTCATACTTGAGGGAGAATTCTGAGTCAATAAGGTTTCCTTATGACTTTACCATTCCTTCTTGTTTTGAAATTCACAAACACCTTATCTCAAAAAAAATCTCATTTTACCCCATGTTTACTTCTATAAGGAAAATTTTCCTTCTCAATGGAAATTTATCCTTACCAAGTTTTTCATTGTTCATTTTCTTGTCTATGTGTTAAATTAGGTTTCATATCTAAAACCTAAAAATCATATAATACCTAGATAAAGATCATTATGTTTTCAGACTCCGAGTTCTCTGAATTCAGACTCTGAACTCTTCTGTGTTCTGAATCTGAGTTCACTGAATTAAGACTCCGAACACTTCTATGTTCTGACTCCTAATTATAATGAATTCAGACTCCGAAATTTATAAGTTTAGACTTCTAATTCTCATGATCTCTGACTCCAAACTTTGTAAGTTCAGAATCCGAATTCTAATGAACTCTAGCTCTGAACATTGTAAGTTTAGGTTTGGAATTCATGGGAATTTAGACTCTGAATTTCCTTGAAATTCAGACTCCAAAATTCTATAGATTTCAGGTTCATAATTCATTATAAAACAGAACCCAAATATACTTGTTTTATAAACTCCAAATTCATTTTTGGTTAGACTCAAAACTTTTATTTGCTTACATTCTGAATATTTGATTTTGGTTATGTAACCATATTTTCCTTATACTTGTTTTAGTGTAGTCATTTACTGACTAACCGTCATTTGAGTGACACATGTATTGGTACCTCTGAAATTCAAGGAAAAATATGACCGTTGGAAGAGGGAGTCGACTGTTGGTGTTGTGCCTATAAATAGGATCTCATTTGAAAGAGCTTATAACAAGTTGATCAATCTCGAGATTACATGCTGATGAAGTGATTTCTAGAGAGAGAGGATTTATTTTCATTATACGACTACAATTTTTGTTGTGTACAATCAAGGGCTTCTGGGGATAAGAAGACAAAAGTGCTGACTACCTTGAAGTTTAGGGCTTGTGGGGATAGCAAGACGGACTCCGATCATCGTATCGAGGGATTACCTTAGTGTGGGTTAGAAAAACATTCTTGAAAGTATAAATCAAGGGACCTTTATCCAAGGTTGTTGGATACCCTTCTCTTTGGGTTTAAAGATTTACTTCTTGTTACTTGTTTTGTTACAAGTTTTCCATTGAATTTTATTTGTTGAGGAATGTATAACTATCTTATAATTCCTTATACTTATACTATGATTTATCAAGATTCTATACACTTTAAGGTAGAATTATTTTCTTTGTAAACTTTCATTAAGTTTCATTTTCTGGAACCATCTTTCCATATTCACTTTCTCGGAATAATATTTTTTGAATCTAGCATGTGTATAGAACTTTGAGGTTTTTTGAATTACCTTGTTTAACATTGTTTAACACAACCATCTTTAAAAGTTCCAAAGGAATTTTTTAAAGAATACAATTCACCCCCCCCCTTTTGTATATTAAGCATCATTAGATACTTTATTTTGTATCTATATTATTTTGATCCTTCATTTGGTATTATATAGTATATCATACTCACATACCATCTCAACAATTGGTATCAGAGGATTGGTTCATTATGAATTAATCTCATGATTAGATTCAGAAGAGAATTCAGCCTATTCTTATTTTCAGAATCAGGTATTAAGACTCATAATGTTCAGATTCATATTTTTATTAGAGATATTATTGTTCTATATTTTTTCTTGCGGAGGAATATTTATTTTGTTTAAAAACTTTTTCCATTAATGAGTTTTTGTGGAAATATTTTTCTATAAGATTGTAGGAATCAATGTTGGTTCCATAGACAATCACAATCCAACAAGACCACCTATTTTTTATGGGAATGATTATGAATATTGGAGATATTACATGAAGACTTTTATTATTAATACTAGAGTTAATAATTTTTTTATACTTACAAGAGGATATAAAATCCCTCACAAGGAAGTTCGTACCTTCACCAATCAAGAAAAGCATGAATATAAACTGAATTATAAGTTACAAAATACATTTCTTTGTTCCATGACTAGAAATATATATATATCCAAATTTCATCTTGTGAAGATGAAAATTGTATTTGGAAGAAACTTGAGGTTACTCACTTTGGAACTTCCAAATTTATTGTAAATAGATGATCCTTGCTCAGAGCTGAATATCATGGTTTATACTTTCCTTATGGAGGACCCATATGTAATGTGCATCAAAGATTCATGACTATTATGAATAGTTTAAATACATGGGTGAGAAAAGATTAGATGATGAAGCTCTTGTTGATAAGGACATAGACATTATGCCAAATGAGTGGGAATCCAAGATGAATGCTATTGAGGATAAAAAAAAGGTGACTAAGATTTATCTTGATGAAATTTTTGGAACTCTTCTTCAACATGATACTAGCATAAAAAGAGATGATGATAATGTAAATAAGAAGAATGGGAATGACAGTGTTTCTTTTACTACAACATCAAATCATAAGAAATCCAAGACTCCTGGAAGAGTTACTAGATCCAAATCTAAGAAGGTTGTTATTCAATCCTAATCTAGTGGAAGTGAATCTTCAAAAAATGAGTAATAAAATCTTTCTTGAAGGATAAACAAGATTTTTGGACAGAAGAACATTCAATCCAGATATAAGAAGAAGGAAAGGAAAGATAATAATGATTCAAAAGTCACTTCTTATGAATTTATGAGAGATGGACATATAGGACCTGATTGTACTTTGCTTAAGATAATAGAAAGAAAGGAAAATCATTCTAAGGTAAACAGAAATAAGTACTACAAAGATAAAGCTAAGAATGCCTTGAAATCTAATGACACATGGATTGCCAGTGGTGGTGAAACATCAGAAAAATCATCAGATTATGAATCTTCTAGACAGAATAATCTTGGTCTAATATCCAGACTACCTATTGACAATCTTTGTTTAATGGAAAAGGTACACAATGCTGAATCAATGACCAATGTTTCTTTGAATGAAAACTATAGTGATAGTAAATAATATAACTCTTCTAATGAATAATCTTCTTCTGATGAAGATAATATTTTACCTACCTATGAAAAAGTTTCTAGGTTTTCTATGCTTCTTGAGATTGAGAATTCAAAACTTGGGCAAAATCATGATAAGGAAAATTATAGGTATACTATTATTACTAAGGAAGTATTAGATATTTCTAAAGATCTTGATAAGGAAATTTTTGAATATGAATTTATTTAAAAAAATCATAAGGAAGTAAATTATGAGAAGAATAAACTTTCTAAAGACCTAGAAAACATAATTTATAAGAAAAACGTTTTTGAGCCTAACTCTAGTTCAAAATAAAATGTTTTAGAAGACAAGAACTTGGATATCAAACTCAAATCCTAAATTTCTTCCTTGATTAAGTCTTTGTCAAACTTTACCTTAGGTAAAGAAAATTTTGATAAGATGTATCTCAAATCTGACCACTAAGGAATAATTTTGGTTTTGGTTATACTAGTTTTAAACTGATTTATAGTAACAATTATTTTGTTCCTAAAGGTGATCCTTTATACACTAAGTGTCATTGTGGTGGACACTGGGAAATTTTTTTTTCCTTAAACAAAACTCAGTCTTTAGGATTTCATAAAGCCTATTATTCTAAGAAAATGTGGGTACCTAAAATTTTGTTTTCTGAAATCTCTAGATCCAATAAATTTTGGATTCTGAAAGTCTAACTCTTTTGTTTTCTGGAAAATAGAGAAAGTATCAAAAAAATTAATTGGTACATGGATAGTGGATGTTCTCAGCATATTACTGGTAAAAAAACTACTTTGAAAAGATTATCAAGATGAAAAGTGGAAAAGTAACTTTCGAAGAAAATGTTCAGGGAGAAATTATTGGTATAGGTAACATAGTTCTTCTTGGAAAAACATTGATTTCAAATGTTTTATTTGTTAAAGGTCTTAATCACAACCTCATTTGCATATTTCAATTATGTGATGAAGGTTACCTTGTGAATTTTAGTAATGATAAGTGCTTAGCACAAAATTCAAAAGAAGACTTTATTCTCTCTTCCCATAGGCAAGATAATGTATACAAAATAAACGTAGAAGACCATATAATCCAAGATATACCTTGACTTAGTGAAATGGAAGATTATTCTTGGTTTTGGCATAGAAGGTTAGGTCACTGTAACCTTAAGAACCTATGAAAACTTTCTAAGAAAATATTCGTTAAGGATCAACCAGAGCTTAGATTTGATTCTTCAAAAGTTTGTGACCCTTGTCAATATTAAAAGAAACATAAAACAAGTTTTAAATCAGTCGGTGAAGTCTCAACTACTGATTCATTAAAATTTGTGCATATGGATATTTTTGGTCCTACACAAACTGGAAGCATTGGAGGCAAGTATTATGTATTTGTCTTAGTTGATGACTACACTAGATTTACGTGGGTATATTTTCTAGTAAAGAAGTCTGAAGCTTTTTCGTATTTCAAAAGTTTTAGATCCCAAGTTAAAAATGAGAAAAACCTTCCTTTGATAACTATTCATAGTGATCATGGAGGAGAATTTCAGAATTCTGATTTTGAAACTATTTATAGTAGAAAATTAATTACTCATAACTTCTCAGCACCAAGAAATCCTCAACAGAATGGTGTTGTTTAAAGAAGTAATAGAATTCTTCAAGAGATAACAAGAACCATGTTGAGTGAATATTCTATTGCAAGAAATTTTTGGGATGAAGCTTTATGTACTTCTTGTTATACTATAAATCGAGTTTTAATTAGACCTTTTCTTAATAAAACTCTTTATGAGTTATGGAATGGTCGAAAACCTAGACTTTCTTACTTCATGGTTTTTGGTTGCAAGGTATTCATCCTGAACACTAAAGATAATCATCATAAATTTGCACTAAAATCAGATGAAGGAATTTTCTTAGGCTACTCCACAACTTCTAAGGCTTATATAATATCAATAAAAACACTTGTATTGTTGAAGAGATAGTACATGTGAAATTTGATGAAACTAATCCTTTTGTTTTTAAACAATCCCAACCCACATATTCAGATGTGTTTTCAAAAACTAATTATCCACCTTTGATAGATGATCCTTTTAATAAGGAAAATGCCCAAGAAATTATTCCTTAAGCATTTACCCCAGTATATTTTCTACCATATGTTGATTAATAGGTTTTATAAAACCCAAATCAGTTGTTTCTAAAGAATCATCTTAGTGATAGTATCATTGGTGATGTGAATAAACCTGTAAGGACTATAAGTTTCTTAAGAAATGAAGAAGAACATATAGCATTCCATTCCCAATTATAACCAAAAATCACTAATGAAGCTTTAGGAGATGATGATGGGATAAAAGCTATGCAAGATGAACTAAATGAATTTGAAAGGAATAATGTCTGGGCCTTGGTTGAGAGACCTAAGGAAACTTATGTTATTAGAGTAAATTGGGTGTTCAGAAATAAGTGTGATGAAAATGTAATCATAGTATGAAATAAATGTAGATTAGTTGCTAAAGACTATAATCAACTAGAGGGAATAGACTTTGAAGAAACCTATGCTCTAGTAGCTAGACTTGGATCTATTAGTATCTTACTTGCCTTTCCAAAATTCTTCAATTTCAAACTTTTTCAAATGGATGTGAAATGTTATTTCCTTAATGGTTATGTTCATGATGAAGTTTTTGTTGAACAAACTCTTGGTTTTGAAGATACAATCATCCTGATCATGTTTTTAGACCTACCAAATTTTTTTATGGACTTAAGCAAGCCCCTCGAGCCTATTATGTTAGACATACATGATTTTTGCTTCAAAATAATTATGTTAAGGGAAATTAAGATCCAAACCTCTTTATAAAGAAAGATAATAAAAATGTTTTTATTGTTCAAATTTATGTTGATGACATTATATTTGGTTCAACTCATCAATATTTAACTGATTCCTTTGCAGATCTAATGAAATATGAGTTTGAAATGAGTATGATGGGTGAGTTAACATTTTTCCTTGGTTTTTAAATTTCCAAAAAACTAGAAGGAATCTATATATCCCAATATAATTATATTAAACATATTCTTAAAAATTATGGATATGACAACACTATGAGTATAAGTACTCTCATTGGTACCTCAAACACACTTGATCTTGGTGTAGATGGGAAACCAGTTGATCAAACATCTTGTAGAGGTATGATAGGAAGTTTACATTACTTGAAAGGTAGTCATCCAAAATTAATGTTTTCAGTATGCTAATGTGAAAGATATAAATCCAATCCTAAGGAATCTCATTTAAAGGCAGTGAAAATACCATTTTGCCACTTAAAGGGAACCCTGGATTTAGGACTCTTTTATACTTCTGGAAATGATTTTGTTTTGAATTTTTTTTCAGATGCTGACTTTGGTGGATGTATAATGGATAGATAGAGTACATCCGGAACTTTTCTTTTCATAATAGATTAATTAGTTTCTTGGTCATGCAAGAAGCAACACTCAGAAGTACTTTCCACTACTGAAGATGAATATGTAGCAGTAGGAAGTTATTGTGCTCAAGTGTTGTGGATACAACACACACTCATAGACTATGGTATGAGTTTTACAAAAAAACACAAATTTTGTGTGATAATACAAATTTCATTTCCCTTAGTAAAAACTATGCACACCACTCTCATGAAAAGTACATAGATATTAGGCATCACTTTCTTAGGAATTACACACCAAAAATATATATCAATCTTCAATTTATCATAATGCAAGATCAACTTTCTGATATTTTCACAAAATCGTTACCCTACAATTTATTTGAATACATTAAATAGAAGTTAGGAATGATAACCATAAGCTAATCTTCCTTGTTAACTTTCTATTGAACCAATCTCCTTATATTAATAAACTCTTTTTCATAGGGCGTGTACATTTTCTTGTTAGTTTTCTAAAAAAAATTGTAATGATGTTTTTCTTGTTTTTCATATTGAATTTTTCAAAAATTTCAAAGTTAGATTTTTCAAAACATTCGTAATGAAATTTTTCGTATTTTAAAATTTTCATACTCAAAATTTTCGCCCTGAAAATTTTTGTAATGAATATTTTCGTAATGAATATTTTATTTTATTTTCATTTTTTCATAATAAAAAATTTTCAGAATCTAAATTTCTTCAAGAATAATATTTTCTTTTAAGAATAATCTTCCTGGAAACTTCAAAGGTATGTTTTCTTTCTTAAGTTTTCATAGTCATCATATACTTGCTGGTATTTTCTTTTAGGTTTTATATTTTTCGGATTCTAGTTTCTTTTAAATCCAAATGTTTTTCTTAAAAAAAATCAAATGATCCAATTCTATCAAGATTTCATTGCAGCTATCATTTCAACTGTCATATCTAATCAGAGGATTTCTCAACCATTGGATTGAATTTTTATGTTCAACCGTCACTTCTAACACCTATATAAAGTACCCTCAAAGGGTTGTACCACGTCGGATTTCAAGCCTTTGCATGCGGATGCTCTTCCCCCTTTCATAATCCTGTTTCAAAACTCTCAAATCTTGTTCAAATCCAAATGTCTGGTGATGTTCCTTCGCCGTAGATGTCTACTGTCAAGTCGATTTTGAAGTGGAAGATTTACATTGAGAGGTTGGTGCATCTGAATTTCTTTTCCAAGTATGATTCCATTATATCCAAGAACATCATGTTGAATGAATGGGAAAGAATTTATATATCAAAGCAAGGAGCTCAAGATTTGGTGTATCCGGATCTTATTATTGAGTTCTATGAATCGGTTAGTTTTTTTAAGGAATAAGGCAGAGGAATGTTTTCCTTTAAAAGCTATGTTAAGACCTATTCTCTATCATATACAATGGCAACCAGTTTGGTTGGAGTTCCATTTGATGGGGAAACTGGGTTCTATTCCCATAAATTTCCAGATGTACAAGGAATTTTTGTCAAAGTAAAAGCTATGGAGTTTCTTGGAATATCATATATCAAGGCTTCAAATATTGCTCAATTGACTACAAATAATCGGATCCTTGAATTGTGTGTTCAGGGTTTTATCATTCTGAGAAAGGGTGACAAAGACACGTTAAGGAAGAGTGATATGTAATTTTTGGACTTCTTGGTAATCCAAAGGAAGATCAACTTGATGGAGCATATTCTCATTATGATAGAGAATATTAAGAATGGGAACCTAAAATCTCAAATAATAATGTGTCCAACTATCCTCTTTAATAAAACTATTCGTTGGCTTGAGTCTTTTAAGATTCCTTGCAGTTCCAAGCTGAGGAATTGAAAAGTCATGCTAATCAATGATGATACTCTAAAGAGGATAAAAGTTGGTTTTTCTAAGGAGTTGGAAGAATTCCATGACTTACCAGAGGAGGAATTTGAAGCTATTCCAATGGAACAAGAAGTTCTTGAACCATCAAAAAAGGGAAGAAAGAAGATGAAGTTGAAGGAAGTGGAAGAAGAAGAGAAAACCCCTAAATCTAATGAGGCTCAATCCACACCTCTAAAGACCAAGAAGCTGAAAGCCTATACAGATGAGGTTGTATCCAAGTGGAGGGAAGACAACAAGAATCGGAAGGAAGGAGAGCCAGAGTTTGGTTTGGATCCTACTGAGGCCAAGGCTATGAAAGATAAGACATCAGATGATCTTGAGAATCAAGCCAAGGAAAAGAATCAAATGAAAAATATGTATGAGTCTGAGATTGTGCAATCCCTTCTGAGGGATACTAAAATAGGATCCAAAAAAATTCCGGTACCAGAATCCTTCCTGGTAAAACCCTTACCTGAGACTCCGGGGAATAAGTTCATGACCCCAAAAAAATCCCAAGAGATGGTTGTTGAACAAAAAGAATCTATGAAAGAAGTGAAAGAAGAATAAAGTAGTTGTGATATAGAAGATTTAATTAAGCAAGTGGTGGACTTTCATGAGAAGGAAAGCACATCTGAGAAATTGTCAATACGGACCTCTCAATCTAGATATTCAAAGCTAGCTACTCCTGGGTTAGATGAAAAATATGATGATTAAGTGAATAAGATCTCTGAGAAAGAAAGTTATTATCATCATTTCATTCACCCTGAAGATACTGAGGCAAGAGCTGAGAAGGTGAAGATAGATGAAGATAGAATTGTTCAACTGTCTGATAGTGAACAAGAGTCTCCAGATGAAGAGATTTTCCGAGAACCGATAAGGGGAAACATGTGGTTGAGGATACACCTAATAAAGTTGTTTTAAGGAAAAGGAATCTGGTGGATCTTCAAAGAGGAAGCTTCTCGATATAGAGAAAGAGTCCTCACCAAGAAAAGTCTCAGATTCGGAATCATCATCCCTAGGACATGATTTTGTCATTCAATCACTCCAGAAGCTTGTTGAGACCATTCAGATCTTTCCAAGCAATGACTCGAGATGTCAGATGCTCTAACATAGTTTGAATAAAAAATCGGATTCAATATCCATGGTGATGGATAAGTGTGTAAAGCTTGAATCCGATTTCAAGAACCTCTTCATTAACTATGATGCCCACAAAAAATATTGTAAGAAATTTATTAGCCCGTGAAATAAAATAGTTGAATATTTGAGAGAGCATGATGAGTTTCAACATGTAGTTAAGGAAGCTCTTGATAATAAAGATAGTAAAATCAAGGATCTCACGAATAGATTTAAGGAAAAACTAAACCTTGAGCAGAATACTCAGATTCAAGAGGAAAATAACTTGAATGGGAAGCTGTATTCTGTTTCCAAAAGATATAAGAGGGAAAGGGATCTTCAGATCGAGATCGACGAGAAGCTAGTTAAGCAAAATGAGTTGTTGAAGGCTCAGGCAGAGGCTCTGAAGGCTCGGGAAGAAAAGATCAAAGCTTTCAAGAAGCAAGTGGAGGAGTAGGATCAGATCCTTAAGAAAGCATAGGAAGACCACAAGGAACTCAAAAAGCTACAAACCATAGTGAATAAATTGATACCCAAGGAAAAGGAAGGAAAATAGATCCCGTCCAATCTTTTTTTGTATTTTTTCTTCCTTGTACAAATTATTCCTATCTTAATGAAATTTTGGTTTCTTGTTTTTGTTTGCATGCTTTGTACTAATATTTAAGGTACTATAATTTCTTTTCCATTCCCTCAAATTATTTTTGAAAATCACAAAGGGGGAGAAAGGAAAAAATAATGCTATAAAAATAATAAAAATCCCTAAGTAAGGGATAGTTTATCTATGGTGGAGCTTTCATTCCAGATATTTTTGTAATCAAGATAATGAAAAAACATTACGGAAATCTAGAATACGATTCTTAGTGTTCCAAAGCCTGAGGGGGATTTTGTCGTATTGATCTTTGCCCATATGATAAGGGATATATGGTTTGTTTTCAAAGTCTAGAAAAATATTTTCTAAGTCCTTTTATTATTTTTCGTAAGGATGTTTGTTCTTTCTAAAAGGGGGGATATTGTTGAGTCAATAAGGTTTTCCTTATGAATTTTCCATTCCTTCATACTTGGGGGAGATTTTTGAGTCAATAAAGTTTCCTAATGGATTTACCATTTCTTATGGTTTTGAAAATCACAAACACCTTATCTCAAGGAAAATCTCATTTTACCCTATGTTTTACTTCTGTAAGGAAAATATTCCTTCCCCAATGAAATTTATCCTTACCAAGTTTTTTACTGTTCATTATCTTGTTAATGTGTAAAATTTGGTTTCATATCTAAAACCACAGAATCATATAATACTTAGATAAATAGAATTCTATTTTTAGACTCCAAATTCAAACTTCGAGTTATCTGAATTTAGACTCCAAACTCTTCTGAGTTCTAACTCTGAGTTATCTGAATTTAGACTCCGAACACTTTTGAGTTCTAACTCCGAGTTATCTGAATTTAGACTCTGAGCACTTCTGAGTTCTGACTCCGAATTCTAATGAATTCAGACTCTGAACTTTTTAATTTCAGACTCTAAATTCTCATGAACTTTGACTCCAAACAATTTAGGTTCAGACTCCTAATTCTAATCAAATCTCTCTCTGAACATTGTAAGTCTAGTTTTCGAATTCTTGTGAGTCTAGAATACTAATTTCATTGAAATTCAGACTCCGTAATTCTATAGATTTCAGGTTTCAAATTCCTTAGAAAATAGAATCTAAATATACTTGTATTATAGACTCCAAATTCATTTTTAGTTAGAATCAGAAATTTTATTTGCTTACATTATGAATATTTGATTTTGGTTATATAACCATATTTTTTCTTACACTTGTTTTTGTTATAAACTGATGTCGTGCATTCAGTTACTAACTAACCGTTGTTTGAGTGACACGTGTACATGTCCCTATAAAATTCATGGAAACAAATGACCGTTGGAAGAGGGAGCCGACTGTTGGTGTTGTGCTTATAAATAGGAGCTTATTTGAAAGAGCTCACAACAAGTTGATCAATATAGAGATTACATGCTTCTGAAGTGATTTCTAGAGAGAGAGGCTTTATATTCTTTGTATTACTCTGATTTTTGCTGTGTACAATCAAGGGCTTCCGAGGATAGGAAGACAGAGGTGCCGACAACCTTGAAGTTGAGGGCTTGTGGGGATAGGAAGACATACTCCGATATTCATATCGAGGGCTTACCCTGGTGTGTGTAAGAAAAAATTTCTTGAAAGTATAAATCAAGGGATCTTTATCCAAGTTTATTGGATAACCTTCTCTTTGGGTTAAAATATTTACTACTTGTTACTTGTTTTTTTACATGTTTTCTGGTGAATTTTATTTATTGAGGAAAGTATAACTATCTTATACTTCATTATACTTGTACTCTGATTTAGAAATATTCTAAACACTTTAAGGTAGAATCTTTTTCTTTGTAAACTTTCATTAAGTTTCATTTTTTGGAACCATCTTTTCAGATTCACTTTCTCAGAATCATATTTCTTGAATATAGAAAGTGTATAGATGTAACGCCCCGACCCCAGTTACCCAGAGTTGGTACATTATTACATAATATTGGAATGATCACAAAATATCATGTCTCGAAAGACCGATTAGTTTAGTAGCCATTGAAACACTAGATATATTCATAAGTCTTACATTACATCATAATGTGAAAAAACTACAACAACATATTGACTTCATATCCCCTCATACTATCCCTACAGGTCATTCATAAAATACTTCTTCACATCCTGGGAAAAATAAAACATTGAAAGGGGTGAGCTCAGATACTCTGTAAGGATATAAATATAGCAGAAACATTCATAAATAAACATATACTTTTAAGGCAATGTACAACTAAAAAAATCCTTTTAAACTTGAACTTCAGCATAATATGGAAAATAAAAAATTAAATAATTAAATTTCCATATTCACATGGATATTCTACAAGTCGAAAAATAAAATGTAATATCAATAACCACTTTCATAATATTGTAATTCATAATTTGAGACTATCACAACCACATAGTCATGGACTTGTGCCAAGACTACAAATAGTATTTTGTCAAGGTCTTGTGCCAAGGCACTAGTTTTTCTAATGAGACCTACTGATGCATTGAGGATCTATAGCGGGCTCCACCTGTCACTTATTAAGTCCAATTCATTCTTCATATGAACATGTTTAAACATAAAATAAACATTCATATTAAAACTAGCATACAGAATGTCAATACATTCTCCAAAAACCATGAATGGTATAAAAATAATAGATCCATAGTCAAACATAACACAAAACCTTAAATACAATATGGAAGTTTTGTATCATAATAAATCAACTTCAAATAAACTTAAAATCCTTCAAATGATGTTGACATAGATGAAATAAAAACTATTTGAGATAAATATATCAAATTTTTGAAATCATTTAAATGTCATGTAATTATAAAAGGAAACATTTACTTTGAAAATATTCTTATCATCTTGTAAGTTAAGCTTCAACGATTTTATAATGGTGGAAAATAGCTACACCTGCCGTACATGTTAAAAAGGCATTCTTACCTTAATTTTGTCGAAAAGGTTAAAAAGGACCTTGTTTGGAAGACGACGGGAAGATTCCTTTCAAACCATTTTATAAAAAGTCAAAAAAGTGTATAATCGACTTTAACCCATTGTATAGTAAATATTATAAATGTTTTTGAGTACATTTTTAAGAAAAATGGATGTGAATGATAAAGAGATTCCAGTTGATAATTACGTCTAAACAACCTTAGATAATGAAGAGATTATGAAATTAACCCTTACCTTGTACTTTTCCTTGGTCGAGGGTAGGTTAAACTCCTTTATAATAGTTAATTCATTGTTATTAAATTTTACAAGAACCATATACATAAATATGATATCATATATGATCTTTTAATATTTCTTTGTTAATAATATTTTAGTATTATCATCATTTTGGGTGTTCACTTACTCGTTTTCTTTTATATGTATTGTTACATAAGTCGTGTTTGTTATCCATTGCTTGTATCATATTCATATCCAGAATGATATCAATTCCTTAAACATTATTTTCAATAATAAAATGAAAATTAGTCTTGAATGGATACGATGGGGAATGAATCTTATCTCTTTCGTGGAGACGGTAGTCCAAACGTACGCACGAGCAACAATATCATTCTTTTGATATTAAAATAATATATAATTGTATGGTGTATAATATAAACATAATAATTATCATGTTATATTTATTATTTACATGAATTACACATCATTATTATACCCATCGAAATAATAATGTATTGAATAGCAATTACACCACGATGTGAAGACGGTAATCCGTATGTACGCACGTATGGTGACATGTCATTAAAAGGATGGATTTAATACTGAATATGGTTGTAACATATTTATAGTAACATAAAATTATATAGAATATAATACAGTTATTATTTTATAATGGAAATATCAATGAAATAAGAAGTGGAAGAAGAAAGGAACTTGAAAAAGGGTGGTGAAATTATTACCTCTTCTTCGGGTTATCCCTTTTGATTTGATCAAAAGGGCTCCTTAAGTTGGCTTTCTGACCAACGGAGGGCCTCTAAGATGAATTTAGGGATGTTAAGAGGATATTTTGTTAGGTTTTGGCCGATCGAAAATGCATTTAAGGTGTGAATGTGAGAGAAGAGGGAGTGCACTTTTATAAGAGGGGTTAGGGGCACCTTAGGAAAAGCTAGAAATAATATTTTATAATAATTTCATATTCGATTTATAATGGATCCAAAGTGGATTATTTAAAGGTTAAGGTGGGGATAGTTCTAAAACCACTCAACTAACAGGTTTTATACAGGTTTAGGTCACTATATTAACTTTATCTTTTTTTTAACTCTTTGTTAAATAGTTTGACATTTACCATTTCTCGTTGTATTTTTATATTATACAGTTAATAAACATACTATATACTTCCTAGAGACCCCCAAGTGGTTCATTAATGATACAAAAATCATTATATATGACCTTTGGATGAACCTTATATTTTTAGGAATTGAATATCAATTAATCATATAATATTTTTTTAAGAACTCTTTTTTGTCAATTTTGACACTATTTGGTATTATGTTTTTTCAAAATTCATAACAACATTATTACTTCGAACGTAATTCATTTAATCAACCCTATCATGTCATATTAACCTATAAAATTCTTGGAATTAATTAAAAGTTTCAAATTTTATTTATTTTGGTATTTATAATATCAAATATTTTAATATTTCACTAATAAGTTAATTACGACATCATCATTGTGTCATAAATAAATTAAACTATTTTATGTCAAAAAATTATAAATAAAATACCATTATGTAAGAAATATTTTTATATTTCTAATGAATATTTATAATTGAATGTATCTTATGTATAATCCTATATTAAAAATGTTTTAGTTATTAAACTTTGATTTTAACTCTTTTAACTCTTCTTTGAATTAAAAATAATAAATGTCCTAATCTAATCCAAGTGGACAAAAGATGTTCATATTTTATTTCGATGGATGTTTTTAGTCTAATTATACATAGCCAATAGAATTAGGACATGTGTTAGGGTAATAATGATATCATTTTTACCCGTAATTACCCTATTTACATTTAACCATGGTAAATAAAAGTAAAAATTTACTATTCACCAAAAATTATTTTTACCTTATTGAACCATATTTTACTCCTTGATATTAACCAATTCTCTCAGATTTTAGAAATTCCACTCACAGAAGTAGTAAAATTATGTTTTATGTGAATCTGCAAATTCTCCTAGGAGATGGGTGAAAGAAGGTGAAAAGTTCAATAAAATTTTTATATATCTAAAATTATTACAAACTGAATCCAATGAATTAAAATGAACTTATATAGGTATTATGTATCTATTTTGACCTAAAACAAATTTAAATAAAATAAATAATTATTTAAATAAAAATTCAGTTTTAAACTATAACATAGTGTTTTCACTATTCATCAAAAATTGAAAGTTTTCAGAAAAATACAAAAAATTCACCCTAAGATAATTTCGATATTCCGAATCCCAAAATGAAGTCCATTTTTAAAGATAATATTTATAAAATTTCAAAAAGTGGGTATTACTATTCATAGCGGCTAGTTTGATTGGTTGTGGTGTGTGTTAGAACTCGAAGTTGCGTACAACACATACAACTGTATTATTAAAAGAGAAGCGTAGTGTGGAAGCTTGGGGTGTAACATTCTCCACTCCTTAAAATAATTTTTTCCTCAAAATTTCAATAACATTACTGCATAAAAACACTCGGGTGGTTCGTTATGATATGTTCCTCAGGTTCCCACGTTGCCTCTTCCATCTTATGGTTTCTCCATAGAACTTTTAACCAGACAAGTAGTCCGGTTTCTAAACACTTGTTCTATGGTATCAAGAATCCTGACAGGATTTTCGCAATAAGATAGACCGGGTTCCAGTACTACTTCCTCATAGGTGAGTACATGCATTGGGTTAGGCATTTATTTTATCAACAGTGATATGTGGAACACATCATGAACTTTGGAGAGACTTGGTGGCATTGCCAAATGGTAAGATACAACCCCAATTCGTTCTAAAATTTCGAAAGGTCTCATGTTCCATGGACTTAATTTTTCCTTCTTACCAAAATGTATAAATCCTTTCCATGAAAATACCATCATGAAAACATGATCTCCTACTTGAAATTACAAATCCTTCCTTCGGTTATCGGCATAGCTCTTCTGCCTACTTTGAGCTGCTTTGATGTGGTTTTGGATTACCTTCACCTTTTCCATCGTTTACTCCACCAGTTCTAGGCCTACGAGTATTGTTTCACCAACATCGTCCCAACAGGTTGGTGTGCGTCATCTCTTTCTATATAATGATTCATATGGTGCCATCCGAATACTTGAATGGAAGATATTGTTATAGGAAAATTCCACTAGAGGTAAATATTGATCCCACATACCCTGAAAGTCAAGTGAGGAAGATATTAACATGTCTTATAATGTTTGAATAGTCCGTTCTGATTTTCCATCAGTTTGGGGGTGGTAAGCAGTGCTCAAACGATGTTCAGTATCCAAGGCCTTTTGAATAATCATCCAGAATCTTGATGTAAAATGTGGATCATGATCAGATCCAATTGATAGGGGTACTCCATGAAGTCTTACAAATTCATTAATATATAGTCTTTCTAGACGTTCAAGTGGTAGATCTTCTCTTATAGAAAGAAAATGTGATGACTTGGTAAGACGATCAAAAATGACACATATTTCATCATTACTTCTAGGAGTCTTTGGTAGTCCCATGACAAAGTCCATCGTAATATTATCCCATTTCCACTCAAGTATGGGAAGAGGTTGCTTGACTCCTCCAGGCTGTTACCTTGCAACTTTCACTTGTTGACAAACCATACATCTTGACACAAAATCAGAAATCTCCCTCTTTATGTTGTCCCACCAAAAATGGTACTTCAAATCTCTATACACTTTGGTGCTCCCAGGGTGTATAGATAAATTGGAACTAAGATCATCATCCAATAATTCCATTTTTAGACCAGATATATCAGGAACACAAAGTCTCTTCCCAAATTTCAAAACTCCATCTTCATACATAAAGTCACCCAATCTCCCATCATTCACAGCTTTAATATTCTTTTTAAACTCTTCATGATCGGTCTGAGAACTCTTAAGCTTTTCTAGTAAAGATGGTTTGGAAACCATTTGAAAAAGAATTTATGTTTCACCATCCATGGTTATTCCCATGTACAACTTTATGAGATCCATGAATATTGGAACCCTTTAAACTCTCATTTGGTTCAAAACTCCATGATATTTTCTACTCAAAGCATATGCAACCTTATTTCCCTTCCCCGAGTGGTATTGTATCGTGCAATCATAATCCTTGAGTCGTTCAAGCCATCTCCGTTGCCTCATGTTGATTTCTTTCTGTGATAAAATATACTTCAAACTCTTTTGATCAGTATAAATCTCACATTTCTCACCATAGAGATAGTGTCTCAAAATCTTCAAAGAAAATATCACAGCTACTAACTCAAGATCATAAGTAGGATAATTTTTCTCATGAATTTTCAACTGTCGTGATGCATAGGCAATAACTCTATCATTCTGCATTAGGACACAACCAATTCCTTTCTTCGATGCATCACTATAAATAATGAACCCATCATTCCCCGATGGTAGATTCAATATAGGAGCATTGAATAGTATTCTCTTAAGTTCTTCAAAACATTATTCATGCTATTTTGTTAAAATAAATTTAACCCCTTTATGTGTGAGCTTTGTTAATTGGTAAGCCAACTGGGCCAAATTTTGGGCGAAATGTCGATAATAACCTGCTAAACCAATAAAACAGCGTACATTAGTTATACTCGTCGGTGCTGGACATTCTTGGATTTCTCTTGTGTTAGAAGGATCAATATAGATTCCATCCTTAGAGATAATATGGCAAAGAAATGAAATCTATTGAAGCTAGAATTCACACTTGCTAAACTTCCCATATAATTCATGTCTTCTCAGAATCTTCAATATAATGCGCAAGTGATTTTCATGATCTTTGTAGGTTTTAGAGTATACCAAGATATCATCAATAAATACCACTACAAAGTTCTCAAGATATTCCTTGGTATCTTTGTTCATTAGATCCATGAAAAAAAGGGTGCATTAGTCAGCCCAAAAGGCATTACTGTAAACTCGTAATTCCCGTACCTGGTTCGAGATGCTGTCTTCGGAATGTCTTCCTTCTTCACACACAACTGATGATATCCAGATCTAAGGTTTATCTTTGAAAAATATTTATCTCCATGCTATTGATCAAATAAATCATCAATTCGAGGTAGGGGATACTTGTTCTTTACTCTTATAGCATTGATCTCCCTGTAGTCGATACATAACCTCATAGATCCATCTTTCTTCTTAACAAAAAGGACATGGGATTCCCTTGGAGATACACTAGGGAGAATAATTCTCTTATTACTCAATTACACTAGTTGTTTCTTTAGTTCCACTAATTACATAGTGGCCATTCTATAAGGGGTATTCGATATGGGCCTTGATCTAGGAATTAAATTAATGGAAAACTCAATTTCTCGTTCTAGAGTATGTCCAAGTAAATCTTCTGGAAACAGATCAAAATAATCTCTCACAATAGGTACATCCTCTATTTGAACATTTCTTTCCTCACCCATATTCAGTTCATTCTCTTACTCCCCAATAATTGAATTTAGTTGAGCTACTGGGGGTGGATCTAGATAAGAATTAGGTGGTGACGATTCTACTCTAAAGATAAGGTGTTCCTTATCATCATCATCAAAAATCGTAACCTCTTTCTTCTTATAATAAATCTTCATATCATGGTCAAAAATCCAATCCATACCGAGGATTATATCAAACTCAATCATAGGAATGACGATGAGATCAGTAGATAAAGAAAATTTATATACTCTAATAGGAACGGATTCACAAAACTTTGTTGCGATGATACTTCCCTTAAGAGTTTTAACAGAAAACTCCCTTGTTAAATAAAATTTGAAATATCTAATTTTCTTAGCAAACTGTAAAGATATGAAACAATGTGATGATCTAGAATCAAATAATGAATTTTCTAAACTTGAGGAAACCATGAAATTCCCTACCACCATGACTTTCAGAACTTCTACCTCAGCATTAGTGATAACATAATCTTGGTATTGATCCCATGGAATTTTTGGAGGTAAGTTTCCCTGATGATTAGGACATTAATTTGCATAATGTCCCATCTCCCTAAAATTGGAGCATTGAACATCAGTAGCTTCTTTCTTCCCCTTGCAATCACGAGCTTGGGGGCCTTTTTCACCACACTTGTAACAGACTCCCATTCCTTTTAAGCAAGTTCTGGGGTGCTTCTTCCAACATTTAATGTAGGATAGATATTCAACTTTTCCCTTCTTCCCCTTATTTACATTTCCATAGTGATCAGTAGATCTTTTCTTCCCTTTCTTTTCTTTAAAGTCATAAGACTTAGAGAATAATTTTTCTGTATTGATAGTACATGAGACAATATCTTTGTACGACGAGAAGGATTGTGAGACTAATTCTCGACAAAGAAATGGTTTTAACCCATCAAAGAAACGATCAATATTACTTCCTGGGTTTTGTATATAATCTGTAGCATGCCTTCCTAACCTTGAAAAGTTAGACTCATACTTTTAAACATTCTCATCCTCCTTTTTCCTCAGACTCAGAAATTGTCCTTCCATATCCGCTCAATGGCCGTGAGGAAATTATTTTTCTTTGAAAATATCTTTAAACTCACTCCATTCCAAATTTGATACTTCATCATCTTCCTTAGTGTGTTGAATTAATTACCACCATTGATATGCATCTCTAGTGAGGCGGTAAACTGCCATGATAACTTTTCCCTATCTCCACTACCCAAGGCGTAGAATATTTTGTCTAAGGAATTTATCCATTGCTCAACTACTAGTGGATTTGTTCACCCATTGAATGTTGGTGGGTGTTTCCTCATGAAGTGATCTAACATTGATCCTCCATGCTGTGGATCAGGGTGCTCCATACAAGTAAGGTTATTATTCTTTGCCTTAGTGAGTTGTACCAATATAGTGATAAGCTGACCAGCACCAGTTGCATCACAAGATCCACTATAATTATCTTGAGCAGGAGGAAAATCTCTACATGGAGTGTGTGAATTCATACTGTTTCCATTTCTTCCACTAGGAACCATTTCTAAACAGTGGCAGAAAGTAGATTAGTTTATTAATCTAAATACATAATTCCAAACTTCTAAAACACTTAACATTAATTGAACAGTTTATGGATATAATCCATAATCATAAAAAAATATTTTCTTTGAGGAATTATATACTCATAAATACTTCATAATGGTTTGTATGGAAAATTAGAATTATCCTAAGCATATCCCCTAGGAGTGTTGTAACCAAGAGTGCATCAAGGCCCATTGTCGTGTACCAGTTCTCGTTCGAGTCTAGCTCAAAGAAATGTTTTTGGGTTTTACCTCTAGGTACATCTGCGCCAGAGCCACCTCTACCTGCTCGTTTCTAGACAAGTATGCATTACTTGGGAAACTCACAAAATCACTATAATACCAAACTTCTAGGAAGTTATTCTATACTAATCCTCAAAGTCTATTTTAGGGATATGTGCTCCAATCCGAGCTTATCTAATTATAGCTTCCAAGAATTTTACTAAACTTCCTATGATACCAACTGCAACACCCCGACTCCAGTTACCCAGAGTCGGTGCATTATTATAAAATATTGGAATGATCACAAAAGATCAAGTCTTGAAAGAATGATTAGTTTAGTAGCCTTGGAAACACTAGATATATTCATAAGTCTTACAGTACATCACAAAGTGAAAAAACTAAAACAACATATTGTATTCATATAACATCATACTATCCCTGTAGGTCATTCTTAAAATACTTCTTCACATCCTAGGAAAAATAAAACATTGAAAGTGGTGATCTTAGATGCTCAGTAAGGATAACAATATAGCAGAAACATTCATAAATAAACACAAACATTTAAGGCAATGTATAACTAAAACAGAAGGATTTTAAACTTGAGCTTCAACATAATATGGCAATCATAAAATGAAATAATTCCATTTACTTATTCACATGGATATTTTACTAGTTGAAAAATCACAAGAAATATCAATAACTACTTTCATAATAATGGAATGCATAATTCCAGACTATCATAACCACATAGTCAAGACCTTGTGCCAAGACAAAAAATAAGATTTTGTTAAGGCCTTCTTACAAGACACTATTTTGTCTCATGAGACCTACTGATGCATCAAGGAGCTATAGAGGGCGCCACCCGTCACTTATTAAGTCCAATGCATTCCAAATTTGAACAGGTTTTTACACAACAAAAACATTCGTATTAAAACTAGCATACGAAATGTAAATATATTCTCTATAAACCATGAATGGTATAAAAATAACTCATCCACAATCAAAAATAACACAAAACATTCAATAAAATATGGACTTTTTGTGTCATAATAAATCAACTTCAAATAAAATTAAAATCCATCAAAGGATGTTGACATAGATGAAATAAAAACTATTTGAGATAAATATCTCTTTTTTTGAAATAATTTAAAAGTCACATAATTATTAAAGGAATAATTTAATTTGAAAATATTCTTATAATCTTGTAAGGGAAGCTTAGACGATTTTATAATGGTAGAAAATAGCCACACCTGCTGTATAAGTTAAAGAAGACATTCTTACCTTAATTTTGTCAAAAAGGTTAAAATGGACCTTGTTTGGAAAACGACCGAAATATTCCTTTAAAACCATTTTATAAAAAGTGAATAAAGGGTATAGTTGAATTTACCCAGTTTTTTAGTAAATAGTAAAAATGTTTTGGAGTACATTTTTAAGAAACATGGATGTGGATGATAAAGAGATCCCAATAGATAATTACGTATAAAAAACATCAGATAATGAAGAGATTGTAAAATTAACCCTTACCTTGTACTTTTACGTGGTAGAGGGTAGGTTGAACTCCTGTATAATAGTTTATTCATTGTTATTAAATTATAAAATAACCATATTCATAAATATGATATCATATATGATCTTTTAATATTGCTTTGTTAGTAATATTTTAGTATTATCGTCATTTCGGGTGTTCACTTACTCGTTTTCTTTTATATGTTTTGTTAAATAAGCCATGTTTGTTATCCATATTTTGTATCTTATTAATATCCAGAATGATATAAAGTCCTTAAACATGATTTTTTATCATCCAATGAAAATTAGTCTTGAATGGATACAATGTCAAATGAATCTTATCGCGTTCGTGGAGACGGTAGTCTGTACGTACGCACGAGCGAAAATATCATTATTTTGATATTAAAATAATACATAATTGGATGTTTTATCATATAAATAGAATAATTATCATGTTATACTTATTATTTACATGAATTACACATCATTATTATACCTATCCAAATAAAAATGTATTGAATAACAATTACACCACGACATGGAGAAGGTAAACTTTACGTACACATGTATGGGGACATGTCATTAAAAGGATAAATAGAATAATGAATATGGTTGTACCATATTTATAATAATATCAATGTATATGGAAGATACTAGATTTATTATTTTATAATTGAAATATCAAATAAAGAAGAAGTGGAAGAATAAAGGAACTTGAAAGAGGGTGGTGAAATTATTACCTCTTCTTCGGGTTCTTTCTTTTGATTTGATCAAAAGGGATCCTTAAGTTGGATTTATGACCAAATGAGGGCCTCTAGGATGACTTGAGGGAAGTTTAGAGGATATTTGGGCAGGGTTTGGCCGAGACAAAAGGCTTTGAAGGTGTCAATTTGAGAGAAGGGGGAGTTCTCTTTTATAAGAGGTGCGAGGGCCACCTTAGGAAAAGCTAGAAATCTTATTTTATAAAAAATCCATATTCGGTTTCTAATGGATTCAAAGTGTATTATTTAATGTATAAGGTGGGGATAGGTCGAAAACAACTCAACCAAGAGGTTTTAGACAGGTTTGGGTCACTACATTAACTTTATCGTTTTGATTTAACTCTTAGTTAAATAGTTTGACATTTACCATGTCTCTTTGTATTATTATATTATATAGTTAATAAAAAAAATATATACTTCCTATAGACCCCCAAGTGTTCCATTAAAGATAAAAATATAATTATATATGTCCTTTGGAAGAACCTTAGATTTCTATGAATTGAATATCAATTAATAATAAAATATTTGTTTTAAAAACTCTTTTATGTCAATTTTGACACTATTTGGTATTTTGTTTTTTTCGAAATTCCTAAAAGCATTATTACTTCAAAATAATTCATTTAATCGACCCTACTATGTCATATTAACCTATAAAATTCATTTAATTCATTAAAAGTTTCAAATTATATTTAGTTGGGTCTTTATAATATCAATTATTTTAATATTTCACTAATAAGGTAATTACTGCATCCTCATTGTGTCATAAATAAATTAAATTATTTAATGTATAAAAACTATAAATAAAATACCATTATATTGGAAATATATTTATCTTTCTAATAATATTTATAATCAAATTTATATTATGTATTACCCTATATTAAAAATGTTTTAGTTATTAAACTTCGATTTTAACTCTCTTAACTCTTCTTTGAATTAAATAATAATAATTGTCCTAATCTAATCCAAGTGGATCAAATAGGTTCATATTTAATTCATAAGCTTGTTTTTTTTTCGAATTATACTTATCCAATAGAAATAGAACATGTGTTAGGGTAATAATAATATCAATTTTGCCCTTAATTACCCTATTTACATTTAACCGTGGCAAATAAAAGTAAAAATTTACTATTCAAAAAAAGTTATTTTTATCTTATTGAACCAAATTTTACTCCTTGATATTAACCGTGTCTCTCGTATTTTTGAAATTATACTTACATAAGCGGTAAAATTACGTTTTATGTAAATTTGCAAATTCTCCTAGGAGAGGGTAAAAGACGGTGAAAAGTTCAATAAAATTTTTATATATCTAAAATTATTATAAATTGACTTCAATGAATTACAGTGAAATTATTTAGGTATTATGTAACTATTTTTACCTAAAATAAATTTAATTAAAATAAATAATTATTTAAATAAAAATTCAGTTTAAAACTATAACTCAGTGTTTTTCACTATTCATCAAAAATTGAAAGTTTTCAGAAAAATACCAAAAATTCACCCTAAGCTAATTTAGATATTCCAAATCCAAAAATAAAGTCTATTTTGAAAGATAATATTTATAAAATTTCAAAAATAGGGTATTACTATTCATAATGTCTAGTTTGATTGGTTGTGGTGTGTGTTAGAACTCAAAGTTGGGTACATCAAATGCTACTGTATTATTCAAAGAGAACCGTACCGTGGAAGCTTGGGGTGTTAAAATAGGACATAGAGGTTTTTTAATTAACTTATTTAAATTTGTTAGACACAACCATCTTTAAAAGTTCCAAAGTAATTTTTTAAAGAATACAATTCACCCCCTCTTGTATTTTAAGCATCAATAGATACTTTCTTCTGTATCTCTATTATTTCGATCCTACATTTAGTATTATAGAGTATATCATTCTCACATACCATTTAAATAGACATTACTATGTTGTAGGTGAAATTCCAAAAGACACCAATGGATAGAAATACTTGTCAAGGGATTCATAAACATATGGGGAATTATTTTCTCTTTGAAATAAAACCCCCAGCCAATATAACCATTGCCAAAAAACCACTATATGGTGCGTGATAAAAGTGTAATAAAACTCCATTTAATCAAAACCATACCAAAATATATTAAAGTACAATGTAGAAACTGAGAAACCAATATTAGAATAAAATTAGATGAAAAAACAAAAAATATCAAATACTCCAATGACATAATCTTCATATCTCCCATGATCTAACTCCACAATATAGCCCAAGGAATCCAGATGCATCACAATGTTGAATTTACATGTGTCGTGATACATCACATCTATAAACAAATTAATTTACCCATGTAGGGTGTGATTATTAAACATTGTAGTTTTTCCAAAAATGACTTACCTACTTGCACCACTAGGATAAACTATGTTTGAAAATTTATATAAAAAATTTTACATAAAAAAATTAAATTAGTTTATATCAAGAGATATAATTTTTTCAAACAAAAAAATTATTCCATGTAAAGAACCCAAATAATTATATAAAAAATTTATATGAAACCATTTCCATGAATTAAGAGAAGACATATTTTAATATAACTAGTAATCATCTGTGCGTATAACGAATATATTGGATTAATGGGTTTTATATGAAAAGAGAATGTTATTTTTAAAAGTTACCCAATAATATTAATGTTTATAAATTTGTAGCCACAAATTATTGCTACATTATAATGGTACAAGAGTGGATAAATTATGGATACACCAGTAAAATAACTGAATAATGAAAAGAAATATAAAAAGTAAATATATATTTTTTAGGGATATTTCAAATCATTTTCATAAGCAGTGAAGTTATTCTTGTTGTCTATAGTGGGTTAAGAGAATACACTACACACCATTAGAGGATTCAACTAACTAGATGTGAAGACATGATCTATAGAAAGAGTAATGCATGTATGGTAATTCAAACTCAAAGACATAATCATTGTAGGAGTGGTTGAAATAATAACAAATGTGAACTGAATAGAGGATTCATTTGAAGGAAGAATGAAATAAAACATTTTTTTAATTTCAAAGTAGTTTATAAAGATAATGTTTGTTGCTGTGTTTTATCTAAATGAAGTTTCAATCTCTGTAAAAACGAAGTGTGGTTGCAATATATATTCAACTTCATCTTCGTCCAGGAAATGCATCCTACAGATGAAAATTAAATTATATAGATTAATAAATATTAATGAATATTTAAATATGAAAATATAATCTTACAGTTAAACATAACATAGTTGTAGTAATAGAAATGAATGTAATAGAAATGAATAGTATAGGGATCATATTACTGTAATCTATTATGACCTATTTCATCAGTGGAGACATATTTCATCTCTAGAAAGTATAAAAAACTAAAAAAAAGTCATAAATTTTGATGTAATTAAACTAACTATTGTGGTGTTTTTGTAAAGATTACAAAGATGATGTATTTTGATGGTTTACAAACTGGAAATAGAAATGAAAAGAGTTATTAAACATGGCGGCTTTTATAGTATAGGAAATATAGGAAATGTAAAAAGAAGAGGTAGATAACATGAAAAATAAATGTCACATATTTTATACATTCTATCAATGAAACAGAAGTTTGGAACTGGTAATTGGCACAATATTTGATACATCCAGATAGTTGAAAAAAACATTGGCCCATGAAATGAAACATGCTAACAATGAACAACAAAATTTTATGTATACTAAAACTGATTATTTTTATATTACATACAAATAGGTCCATTTTGTAGAGGATACAAATAGGAATAAGAAATAGAATGTGGTAGAGAGAATTTCATTTCGGTAGTGTACACAAAATTAAAAAATATAAATTGAATATGAAGAAAAATGGAAATATTCATGTAAATTTTTTTCTTCAACGGTAGAGGATATACTAATCATATCAAAAAACACACTAAAGAGTAGAATAAATTTCAAATAAAGTGACTGTACTACATCTAATGTATTAAAAATTTCACTTCAAATAGTAATTCAGAAAACAATAATGAAAACAATTTTAACAGTGATGATGTATGTTTACCATGTGTTTGCAGCATCAGATTTCCTTCTGTTTTTTTAGTTTTCATATTTTTATTTCCCTTCGTTATGGTGTGTAATTCAATAGATTGACTTGTTGTAGCTGCACTGTCTTGACACGTCTAGACATTGTCATGAAGACCATACTCATTTTAAAAAAACGTGACAAATTATTCTACCTAGAGATTATTATTAAAATAATTTCATCCTAGAAACTACAACAATTGAAATCATTGAAACTCATAGCAGAGCTTTAATATTATATTTATATTTAATAGTACATAGATGTAGTTTGAAATAAATTATGTTTTTGATATATTAAAAATGAAAAATATCCATGTAATTATAGCCTATGTTATTATAATAATGAATATAATTTAGAATTCAGTAAAGATAACTATTATATACCTGAGTAGAACATGTGACAAAGTTGAAGTATCTAATATTGTCAAAATGTTTAATGTCTCAGGAGAAGAACTAACATTTTCATGATCATATCTTGAAATTTTTAAAAAAATATATCATTATCATGATATTCATTTTTTAGAAAAGAATATTGAAAAAATGAAAGATATATACCTGGATATAATCAGTGCCACTTCTTAATCTTAAATACCCACTAGTTTGATTAACCTATATAGTAATGAAGAAAACTGTAATGTTTTCTTATTTTTGGTTTTCAGATAAAATATATAATAATTATAGAGTTACCAAATTATGTTCTAAGGTGTCAGTAAATATACTGAATTACTTCTCATTATCATTTATAAAACCACTTTTTAGCTTTTTTGTTTAGATGAACGATGAGGGTTGTGAATATTGTGCTCCATTGCATCAATTACTAACAAAAATTTCCTCGATTTGAAGTAGTTCAATTTTGGAGGGAAACTGAACTCGTCATCGCTATAATTACAAAACTATAATCAATGTTAGTTGAAATCATTCAAAAATATATATTTCTTGATATAATAAGTTTGATTTACTTATATGAAAGATTCTCTCATTTGTGAAACTATTTTATGTGTATATTGCATGACTTGTTTTTAAAATAAGACAACTAAAAATGATTTCGTCTGGTCAGTAACCATTAGATAAACTCTATACCCATTAAAAGTGATATTATGATCACACTATTAGTAATATAGACTTTTTCACATCATAAGATAGGGTGTAGAATAGTGTGTTGGACTCCTCATATGTTAATCATGTTTCAATGATAACAAATCCAATACATTCTGTAAATCTTGTTAATCATGTCCTAATATTATTTCAATGATCAAAAATCCTAAAAAATTCTATAAAGATTGTTAATCCTTTCTTAATATTGTTTTAATGGAAAAAAATATTATATATCCTACAAATCTTATACATTCAGTAAACCCTGATCTGTCTCAAATCATGCATACAAATGGTTGGTTTGTTTATGCTTTAAATGAACCTATAAAATATATTTAGTTATATTTTTGATTATTGTAAAGTATTTTAATTTGTGTTATAATGGATTTCCTTAATAAAAGATTAAGTAAAACCCATTCTGTGAATATCACTATTTAAGTGTGTATACAGATATTTGGATATGTCTAAGAAACCGTTAGTCTACCACCGGTTATGTTTTTTTGGAAAAGGACCCAGACACCATGACCTAGACACCATAACCAAACACAGTGATCAGAAACCATGACCAAATACTGTGAAAAGACACTGAGAACCAGACTCCGGGACCAAACACCGCATCTATGCTACCAGTTCCTTATCTCTATATAACTATGCCATCATAGATGTCTCAATGATGAAACTGAAATAAGGAGACACTATTTTTTGGTGACACCATTTCCAGACAGATTGTGGCACTGTTCTTTAATCTATTTTATAATTTTCATTTTAATTTCTAATGGTCATATTTGAGGATTTTAAATGCACTGACATATTTAATATTTCATTATAGACATGTCACCTGATAGTACAAGGTACAAGGGGTAGAATACATGCATCCTGCTAGCTCCAACATATGCACTCCAAGAATAAAAATAGAAGTGTGGCCCAAAAAAAAGGGCGTGATAACAAAGAATAATGAACATTCATGAGAAAAGAACCACACCTGAAACTCAATACTTCTGAAGAACACATGAATCATTCTCATATCCATGAAGTAGAGAGACCATAGATCAGAGTGGAGAACATCTTTGCAATACAAATTCCATGAATGACATGAGCCAGATCTAACTAGAAACAAGAGTATCAATCTTTCAATTTTTTGTTTCTCACAAGAGGACTCGAATATTACATCTACTTCATCCTAGAAGTACATAGCTGTATAGAATAACACTCGGAGCACTTATAATCTTATCTCATCATTTTTTTACCTATTGTGTTTTTTTAGCTTTCAAGCAGTGTGTATGTGGCTGTATAAAAACCTACACTGTCTTCAGCATTTATCTAGAGGATACAATATATCCTTACTCTCACATCATTTTAAAATTGTTTATACCTACAGATAAGTGTGGAAGAGGTCAATGTGTGAACAGTTAGTTTATACCCTCAATGAACTATGGAAGAAGTCATGTTACCTTGAAAGTCCTATGTACTATTGTTTACCCCGATCCAGGGTGTAGATCAAGTTTATTAATTTAAAGTACTTGGTGGCAGGTGATCACCAAGTATAGTGAATTAGTTATTGGCTTGAGACTGAACCACTTGTTTTATATCTACTGTATTGTTTGATTTAGTTTTATCTGTTTTACAATATAATTCAGAAATCAGTAAATTTACTTTGATAGTTAATATTGGAAAAGAGTTATAATTTTTTTTCCTTATTAGAATAGCTTCAAAAGTAATATTAATAACTGATATTAAAATTTCTGAGAATTAATCAATCTTTTAAATAGTGAAAATTTTAAAACATTATTACATTAATTAACTAGGTTGTATTTAATTTTATTGGGGAACATTTTATGAATTCTTTTCAAAAAGAATATTTTAAATATACTCAATTTAACGCCCTCCTAAGTACTCTACTCCGACCAATATTTGGTATCAAATTGGGTTTTTTATTCCTATTAACACTCTATTTTTGACCTTATTCAACTGTGATTTTAGTTTTACTTTAAGGATATATAAATTTCAGTTTATTATAAATTTATACTTATTTCAATGTATTTATTTATTATATATAATAGACTGGAAGGTGCTGTAACAAATAGCCCACCATTATTTAATAGAACTAATTATGCCCAATGGAAAATCAAAATGAAAATGTATTTATCAAGTATGGGTTTTCAAAAATTTTCCTCAATTATAGATGAGTATAAGACTCATGCTATTGATAGAATCACTTGAGATGATCCAACCAAGACTTCTTATATTATATTTCTCTTTATAAGATGAGGAATTAAACTAAATTTATGCACATAAAACTGCCCCTAAAATTTGAGATACTTTTTCTGTTTCAAAAGAAGGAACTTATAGTGTGAATGAAATGAGACTTAATACTTATAATATTTTATATGATAACTTTAAAATGAAAACTGATGATCCTATTTCTGACATGTATCTCAGGTTTAACAAAATTTTCAACACAATAATTTCTCTTGGAAGAGAATTTACTACCAACGAAAAAATCTTGATGATTCTCAGATGCCAACTTGATAGATGGAGATGAACCACTATTTCTATTAGAGAATCATGCGACATTTTCTAGTTACCTACAAAAGACCTCATTGGGAAACTAATTATGTATGAAGAGGAGTTGGAAGTCAACATTGAAGAAGAGGATAAACCCAAAACAAATTCTACTGCATTTAAGAAAACAACCTCTAAACACAACGAGAAAGAGAAATTGGAAGCCTTTGTACAATGTTCCAGTAGAGAAAAATCATCACTTAATAGTGATGAGGAGATGGATCAATTAGCCATAAGGTTTAACTAACTTTACTAGAAGAATAAATTCTTCAGAAAGCCTAACTTTAAAGGAAGATATGATCAAAGAGGAATATGGAAGAATGATTAGAAAATAAATTACATGTATGATGAGATAGTATGCTATGAATGTAAGTGATAGGGACATATAAAGTATGACTGTCCCAATCTCAAGTACAAAAAGAAATATGAGGACAGAGATAGAATGTATAAAAATGAAATGAAAGCAACGTCGAGTGCTTCTGAGGATAGATCAAGTGATTCAAAATCTTTAAATGATGAACAGGATAACAAAGCCAATATGTGTTTTACGACAAACACATCTGAGGTAAAATTGGAATCTCCTATAAAAAATTTCTACTATTCTGGAAAGGAGAGTAACTCTGAAAATATGTCTCATGATGAAATTTTTCAGTAATATAATATGATTTATGATACATGTAATAAAATAAATGATAAATAAAAATCTTTAAAGAAACAACATGATCTTACCTCAACTGTTAAATATGAACTTACTATAGAAAGGGATAAAAATGCTCAATTACTCAAAGAAAATAATGAACTAAAGCTATTAGATGAGCCATTGAAAAATGATCTTGAAAGGATTACTAATGGTAAAGATACATTGGTAAAAATTCTAGGTAAACAATTTGATCCTAAATATATGACTGGTATTGGCTATCAACCCGGTAAAAGAAATTTTGGAAGAACTAATTATGTTCTAATATCCAATACATACATCTTTACTCCTAGATCTGGAAAACATTAAGCTAGTTCAAATCATGATACACTCTCAATTTTTTCAAGCCTTTCTAGAAAAAATATAGTTTATTATTCAAGAACCTTACATATATATCTTAAGAAACCTATGAGGTAGATATGGGTTCCTAAATCACTAGTCACTAATATTACTGGACCCAAAAAAATATGGGTACGAAAGTCAGTTTTTTTCTGACAATTTTGTTGGAAAACTGCATAATGAGATCCTGTAAAATCTTATATACTTGGACAATGGGTGTTCAAGAAACATGATAGGAGGATATTAAATATTCAATAATTTAATAAAAATTGATGGTGGGAATGTCACCTTTGGTGACATTTCCAAAGGAAAGATCATTGGCCATGACAAAATCGGTAACTCTAGCATAGTTTTAATTTCCAAATTACTTTTTTTTGATGGATTGAAATATAATCTGCTTATTATTTCCCAACAATGTGAGTATGGATTACATGTTAAATTTGAAAATTATGATTTCAATGTTTTTAATTCTAAAAATGAATTATTAATTTCTAAATTAAGAAATGAAAATGTATACTTTGTTAAATTATATTCTTTAGACTCTTAAATGCTTCATGTTTAAGTGTATTTGATAATGAGTCTTGGATTTGTCATAGGATACTAAGAAAATGTAATATTCACTCCCTTAGAATACTATCTAGAAGGTGTTTTGTCAAATATCTACCCAAACTTGAGTTTTTCTAAATGATAATATGTGTAATCCTTGTCAAAAGAGAAAGAAACACAAAATTTACTTTAAACCAAAGAACGAAGTGTCAACTTCTTAAACTAAAGAATTGGCTCAGATTGATTTGTTTGGACCATCTCTATTTTTTAGTTTAAGTGGTAAGAACTATGTTTATGTTCTTGTATATGATTTTTCTAGATGTATTGGGACATTATTTTTGGCTCACAAAAGTGAAGACTTCTTTCATTTTACCAAATATTCCAAAATTATAGAAAATCTTTATGGAAATAGAATTAAATCTTAAATAAGTGATCATGGTCGTGAGTTTGAAAATCATGATTTTGAATCCTTTTTTTCACAAAATGGCTACAGTCAAAATTTCTCTACCCCTAGAACACCTCAACAAAATAGAGTTGTAGAAAGAATAATTAGGACCATGGAAGAAATTTATAGAACCATGCTTAGTGAATATGACTTACTTATTTATTTCTGGGAATGATCTATAAATACAACATGAAATATTATTAATAGAGTGTTTATTATACCCACTCTTAAAATAAGTCCATATGAGTTATGGAACAATAGGAAACCCACAGTGAACTACTTCAATGTTTTTGGTTGCAAAGTCTATATCCTTAATACTAAGGATATTCTTGATAAATATGAATCCCATAGTGATGAAGGAATATTTATAGGATATTAAATATCTAGAAAATCCAATAGAGTATTTAAAAAAAGAACTAAATGTGTGGATGAATCTATCGATTTCAAATTTGACGAAACAAATCCACATGAGACTAAGTCCACTCTCGAGAATCTAGAGGATGATGTGTCAAATCAGAAAATCAATATAAATTTTAATAACCATCATGTAAAGGAATATGTGGAAACTTCTAGTTCAGGAAATTATTTAGATTCAAGTCACAGTGAACCTAAACCTATCGGAGAACCTGAAATCACTAATAATACTTTTTTATAAAGCTATTAGAACTCTTAAGAACTATCCTTTATATGATGTTGTAGGTAATTTTGATAAAGGAACTCAAACTAGAGGATCTCTTAGATATCATATTGAACATCAAGTCTTCATGTCACAACATGAACTTAAAAACATTAATTATGAAATCAATGATGAATTTTTGGTGATGTCTATATAAGAATAACTTAATCAGTTTGAAAGGAACAAAGTTTGAAAAGTTGTTGAAAGACCTAAAGACACATTCACCCTAGCCACTTTGTGTGTGTTTAGAAATAATGTAGATGAAGGTGGTAACATAGTAAGAAACAAGGATATACTAGTTTCACAAGGCTATAGTCAAGAAAAAGGAATTGAATATGAAGAAACCTTTTTAGCAGTATCTAGACATGAATCCATCAAAATTCTACTTGCTTAGGCTACACATCTAAATTTCAAACAATATCAAATGGATATCAAGAGTGAATTCCTAAATGGACATATATATGAGGATGTCTTTATTGAAAAATCCCCTAGTTTTACAAATCCCCATTTTCCAAATCACGTTTTTAAATTATCAAAAGCTTTATATAGTTTGAAAAAATCACTAATAGCTTGATATGATAGATTAAGTTCTTTTTTTACTTTCAATGGTTTTATAGAAGGAATAAATGATCCTACCCTTTTTATAAAACGAATTTCTAGTGATGTTTTAGTAGTTCAAATTTATGTAGATTACATTATCTTTTGATCTTCAAGAAATTCTTTATGTATCAAATTTTTTAAAACAATGGAAAATTAATTTGAAATGAGTTAAATGGGTGAATTAAAATTCTTTCATGGATTTCAAATCCTTTAAAATAATGATGGTATTATTTTAAGTAAAGGAAAATATACTAGAGATCTTCTAAAACGTTTTGTTTTTTAAGAACTAAATGTAGTGACACTACAATGAGTACTTCTTGTAAGTTGGATCTTGATGAAGATGGAAATCATGTTGATCAAACCAATTAAATAGGTATTATTGAAAGCTTTCTCTACTTAACTGCTAGCCGAACTTACATTACGTTAAGTGTATGTATGTGTTCTTGTTTTCATGAAAACCCTAAGGAATCACATTTAAATACTGTTAAGAAAATTTTAAAATACCTCAAGCATACTCCCAATATAGTACTATTCTATCACGGAGGACAAACATTTGAGGTTAGTTATTATGATGCTAACTTTGGTGGTTGTTTGTTAGATAGAAAAATAACCTCTGGAACTTGTCACTTTTTAGGCAAGTCACTAGTATCATGGTGTAGTAAGAAACAAAACTCTATTGCATTATCTACTACTAAAGCTGATTACATAACTACTAGTAGTTGATGTGCACAAATTATGTGGATGAAACACACTTGACTAGATTTATGATATCCATTCAGGCATGTACCTAAAAATTATGACAATACAAGTTAAATTAACATCTCAAAAAACTAATGTTTCACATTCTAGGACAAAACATATTGATGTAAGAGATCACTTTTTGAGAGATCATTATCAAAAAGGTGATATCAATTTGGAATTCATTGGAACTAAATATAATCTCACTTATATATTCACCTAACCATTATATTCTGAAATAATAGATTACATCATACATGAATTGGGAATGATTAATCTTAAGTAGTTAATGAACTATGTCACAACTTACCATTTCATAGTTTACAGTTTCACATGTCACTGTCTTAATATTACTGTCTAACTCTAATAGTTCTCTAGTTTTACTATCTTATAAGTTGATGTTTCTTGTTTACAATCTCATAGTTTCTATCTATCAATTACTTTCTGGAACTTACTGTCTCAAACAATACAGTCTCACAGTTTTAAAGTCACACAGTTATGGTATCACCATGAAAACCTATTATGGTCTCACTGTGAATGCCTATTCTGATCTCATCATGAAAGTTTATTACTGTCTCACAGTAAACACACCTTATCATTTTATTTACATATTGTATCATGTATCACGGTAATTAATTATTTTATTCTTTTACTTTCCCGTGTTTTTTATTTTGCGATGCATGAAATCCCTAAATGATAAAAACAAATGAGGTTTCACTTCTTTCTTCACCCATGCTCTCTTCTCTCAAACCGTCACTCCCCCTTTAACCTTATTCTCTCTCTTGAACCTTTTTTTAATGCCCAGAATGAAAAGTCCATCATCTTTAACTCCTAAGAAGCAATGAACAAAGAAGAAGATGAAAATAGCACCAAAGTTAGCACTTGAAGGCCCGTTGAATCCAAACCTAGTGAATAGAATAGTGGTACCCTAAGAGGAAATTAGCTTCAAGTGGCTACTATCAAGAAAGTGTTTAGTATTTAATGTACTAAGAGAGTAAGGATGGCTAGATTAGTTCACAAAGGAGGATAGGCTGATTTACCCAAAGCTAGTTGCACAATTTTATCAGTTTGTTCTATTCTCTTTTGATAATAGAATATGGTTTTATTCTAAGAAGATAGATCAATGGGAAAAGATGTGCCTTTTCATCGATGTAAGGGGATGCTTGATTAAGGATACATAAAGAGGGTATTTTTGAGGACTACTAGAGAGGTCTTCCACCTCCAAGTGAGATTGTCACGACCCGCCTCCCCGGGCCACGAACCTTGTCATCTGACCCCATGGGTTTCCTGTAATACCTTGGTTTCCTTCCCAGCACACCATTGGCTATTACACACTAGGGTCTCTTAACAAACTAATGATTATCCCCACAGGCCAACACATGTTCTTTCAGTGTGTTTTGTCCTCACACACACACACCCTGTGATACTTCCCAGAAGGTCACCCATCATGATTACTACTCCAGGCCAAGCATTCTTAACTATGAAGTTATAATCTGGTAGGCTCCTGAAAAGAAAGGTGAACCTTGTTGAAAGGGGTAGTAACATTTAGCCTTTTAAGTCTCACTTTTCCAGGGGTGTTACATTATCCACCCCTTTAAATCACAACGCCCTTATTGTGGACCCCATGACTCAAACCCAGGCAGTGCCTAAGCACTTTCGGCTGGGTATTGGCTCTAATACCATTTGTCACGACCCGCCTCCTCAGGCCACGATCCTTGTCATCTAACCCATGGGTCTCCTATAATCAACATACTCTTGTGAAAAACATTAGTGAAAGAGATGCTTCCCTACTATGAGAAAATATCATTCGGAAGATTCAGCCAAAGATTCTTCATGAAATTAATGAAGTCAGAGTTGAGAACAAAAAAATCAGTGATGAAGTGAAGTGTCTCAAAGGTATGGTTGAAAATATGAAATGAGTTCCGAACTCAATACTAGAACCTATTTCTCATCCTGTTGAAGATGTTAGTGGTCAGATTCAATAGGAAGTAGCCTCCTTGATTGAAACTAACCAAACTTCCATAGCAGAAAATGTTGATGAAAGAAACAAGAATATAGTTCAAGATAGGCGTGAGGTGGTTATTGGTCTTATAATGTTGAATGATAAGTATAAGGGATTTCTACTGAAAGATATAAATCAACTAAAGTCTATTAATTAAACTTTTACAGCTTCTAACACCTCTAGAAAACAATTTCAACCTTCCTTGGAATGTGATTTGGTTAGAACAGTTGTTAAGGAAGAAATTCAGTTTGTGCTCAGTGGATTTGACAAAGAGTCTATATCTATGGTTGTTAAGAATAGTGAAAGAGTTCTTGATTTTGTGCGATGTATTTCCATGATTTCCCATGATGCTCAAGAAGAAATTACCAAGAAGGTGGATTTCTACTTCAATTGGATTTTCTCTAAGCATGATATGAAAAACCATCTCATCTAATTTGTAGATAATTTGAAAATCCCTCTAGTCACTAAAGCATTCAAAACTCATGTTCAAAAGATGAAGTATTTCACTCCCTTGTTGGACAAGTTCATAGAGAACAAGGATGACATTGATAAAGTGATGCAGTATGGTGGTGAGATTATTGCTGACTTCATCAAGCTTTTGAGGCATTATCTTCATGTGTAGAGAACTACTATTGTGGCTCCTACAGCTGAACCCTTGAGACCTAGCCTACTTACTTTCTCATCCTATTCCCTTGGCTCAACTTCTATGTATATTTCTCATGATTTTTGTTAGTTCAGACCTGTTATCCTTGTCCAACAATTGCCTTGGTCTTCCACTACACTAACCGAGAACAACTCTATTTTTGAAGGACTCCCTTTACCTTCTCTGTCAGTTGGTTCACTTCCCTCTTCCACTTCTACATCTTCCCCTATGGATCCTACTGCTGATGCTACCAAGAGAAAAGAGAAGATAGCCAGGGATGAAGAATAGTGAACTAAATCTTTTTATAGGAATAATTATTGTATTTTTGTTGCTTACTGTTTGTAATGACTCCTTTTTATCCATATAATGCATTGTGAATTTTTATTGTCTCCTCTCTTATTTATATTTTTACTGTATTTGATAATCTCAAAAGGGGGAGAGATATGAACTCTAAATGCACACTACGGAAGAGACACATTAACTGAGAACAGATATCTCACTCATATGATTTGTGGTCATCAAAAAGGGGGAGAATGTTGGACTCCTCATATGTTAATCATGTTTTGATGATCACAAATCCTATAAATTATTTATATCTTGATAATCCTATCTTAATATTTTTTTAATGATCACAAATCATATATATTATTTAAATCTTGTTAATCCTGTCTTAATCTTGTTTTAATGATCAAAAATCCTATATAACCTACAAATCCTACACATTCTGTAAAGCATGATTTGTCTCAAATCATGTATACAGATGGTTGGTTTCTTTATGCTTTAAATAAACCTATCCATGATCTTAAGTGCTATGATTGAATGTTGTAAAATATTTTTAATCTGTGTTATAATGGATATCCTTGATAAATGAATAAGTCTAACACATTCTATTAATATATCTATTTATGTCTGTATACATATATTTGGAGAAGTCTGAGAAACCATGAGTCGGCCAGAAGTTATTTTTTTCTGGCAATGGACCCAAACACCTTTACCAGACACTGTGAACTAGACAAAGTGAACAGAAACCATGACATATACACTATGACTAGACACTATGACCCAAACACCATGACTCAGACAACGTGACCTAGACACCATGACCCAGACACCATGACCTAGACACCGTGACCCAGAAACCGTGACCAGACCCCATCACCAGACACTGGGAACCAGACACAATGACTGGACACTGGATCTATGATACCGGTTCATTATCTCTATATAAATGTGCCATCATGAATATCTCACTCTCAAAGGAAAAGAAGGAGATATCGTTTCATAGAGACAACATTTCCAGATAGACTAGGACATCGTTCTTTAATCTGTTTTGCTGGTTTTCAATTTAAATTTTAATGGTCATATTTGAGTCTTTTAAATGCATTGAAATAATTTATTTTTCTTTGTAAACATGTCACCTAACAGTATGAGGTATGAGGTGAAGAATACATGCATCCTGTCAGCTCCAACACATGCACTCCAAGAATAAAAAGAGTAGTGTGGACCAAAAACAAAAAATAGGGTGATAACAAAGAAGCAGAAGCATTATGGAGAAAATAACCACACATGAAACTCAAAAAATCTGAAGAACACAGGAAGAATTCTCAAATCCAAAAATATGGCTGACCATAGATCAGAGATGTGAACATCTTCCCAATACCAAATCCACAAAGAACATGAGCCAGATCTAACTAGAAACCAGAGCATCAGACATGCGATACTCTGTTTCTCGTAAGTGGACTCAATTCTAACATATGCTTCATCCTAGAAGTCCAAAGCTTTATAGAATAACACTTAGAGAACTTATAATCTTATCTCATCATTTTTTTCACTATTGTGTATTGTTTTAGGTTTCGAGAAGTGTGTGTGTTTCTGTATAAAAACACACACTTTCACCTGCATTAAACTAAAGGATACAAGATATCCTTCCTCTGACATCTTTTTATACTTGTTTGTTACCATTGATAAGTATGGGAGAGGTCCATATGTGACCTATTTGTTTAAACCCATTAAGAACTATGGAAGAGGTCGTGTGACATGGAAAATCTTGTCTACTGATGTTTAACACAATCCATGGTGGGGATCATGTTTATTAATTTAAACTTCTTAGTGGTAGGTGATCACCAAGTGGAGTGGATTAGGTCTCAGTTTGAGACTCAACCACTTGTCTTATCTTCGCTGTGTTGTTTGATTTAGTTATCTATATTTTAATTTATAATTTAGAAATCACTAAATTTACTTTGATAGTTATTCTTGGAAAGAAATTACAATTGTTTTACCATTTTTTAATATCTTAAAATGTAATGATAATAACTGATATTAACATTACTCAAAATTAATCAATCTTATAAGAAGTTATTTAAACAGTCAACCCTTAATAACTGTATTACATGGATTAAATAGGCGATATTTACATTTATTTGGGATCCTTTTAAAAATAATTTTCAAACAGAAATTTTTATAGATACTCAATTCACCCCCGTCTTAAGCACTTTACTCCGACCAATAGTGTGATAATAAATAATTAAGAATGTAAAAAATATATTTTACCTTATAGTAATGGAAGTAGGCGACATGTTTCATGACTTGAACCAAATGCTTCTGTTAAATTTTTTCACTTTCTTCATGGACGAGTGACATGGTTCCTAGAATTAGTTGTGGGTGCTTTGAAATTTCTGAATTGTAGACAAAATTAAGAACCTTGTAAGCTATATTATATTTATTACATATAAATATATAAATTATTACATGACATAATGGAAAAGTCAATAACATTTCATAATGAAATCTCAAAAAATAATGATATATTGCTGACCTATTGACAATTTTTCACATCTAAAATGGATTTTGTAATATTCCAATATAGTATTTCTATTGAGGGTTTGGGTGTTTTTAGTGATTTATTATGTAACTATGATACTATTATCAACCCAAGACTAATAAATGAAAAATAACATTCGTGGAAATAAATAGTAAAAATACATGGGAAATACATTTTCAACATATATATAACTAAATAATAGTAATACACATGTATTAGTAGTTACAATGACACATGATTCTGATGTCTTTAACTACTATGATATCTTTGTGGTAAATAATTTTTGTTGCATTTATATTTTTTGTGGAAATAACAGAGGTTGAAAGGATTTTCAAGTCCTTATTAGAGAGTGTATTGTTGAAGAGACATATTAAATTAACATATTATAAAGATAAAAAATGTTAACTATAGATAGAAAACTTACTGGTCAATCTCTTCACACAGACGAGTTGTAATATCAATATGGTAGATGGGTCTTTTTTATTTTCCATGTAATGTGAAATTTAATTTTCAAGGTCACCCCTGAAACTGTAGTTAACTTGTAACCGTCTGTATGGAATGAAACATAGAGTATGGGTAAATTTTTTTGTGTACAGTCACATAATGTTGTAAGTCAGCATAAATGACCTGTCATATTCAATAATTATCTGCATCCTATAGTTGTAATTACCCATATATCGTAGTGGATGTGTGTAACATATATCTCCAATTATTTCTAAAACATAAAAGACATATAATAAGTTAATTTGAAGAAGACATGGATGACTTAAAAGAAATTTTACACTTGAATTTAATACAAATTCATACAAAATATTGTAACTATGTGTTTTTATACAAATATACCTAGTATATTTTCTTCTTGAATGTTTTTATAAATGATTTCATCAAATGAAGTAAAATGAAAACAGAAAAGTGGTATTTTTACTTCACATGGACGAACAAACGTCATGGATGTGAACATGTTTTTACATGGAAGTCCAGTTTCCAACTAACTACCTTGTTTTAAAGTTATTTGGATGTTTTTATAACATAATTGAGTCCTTCACCCAGGAGATATTTTTACTTAGAGATAATATGATGGTTCCTAATCGTTCATTAAATCTTCATTCCCTATAGAGTCTGTTAAAATGATGGAAAATTTATAATGAAAACAAATAAAAGAAAATGTCAATAATATTTGAATATATATGTACTTAAACTTTTACAAAACATAAAACAACATTAACAAGATAAAAAACTACAGAATTTGTTACCTGTATATAGTATGTTAAAATGTTCAAAAATAGGCAAAGAGTCTCAAATAAAATACGACATATATAGTATATTTTAATTTATCCTATTACATGTAAAGATCAAAGTTTAGAAATAACATAAAAACACTTATAATTTGTTCCCTACATATAGTATGTTAAAAAATTGGATAATATTCAAAGAATATAGATGACAGATGACAAATGACATAGAAAATATTTATATATATTTACTGTAACATGTGCAGAATATATTTGAGTAAAAATGAAAAAAATAGTCATCAATTGTTCCCTAGATATAGAATCTTATATTATTGGATAATACTCAAAGAAAAAAAATTACAGACTACATAGACTGTATATATATACATTAACATGTACAAGAAAAAGATGGGTAATAAATGAAAAACAATCTGAAATTGTTCCATGTAGATAGTGTGTTAAAATATTGGATAATATAAGAACAAAATATATCACAGACAATGTATGTAATATATATATATATACTATATCATGTACATAGAGTAGTTGAGCAATATTGAAAAAAAGTCACAAGTTATTGTTGTAACATAAACCCACTTGAATATCGCATAATATGAGATCAACATCAATGACTTCTTTGGATTATTTGGAAGAAGAATTTAAGCACATGTTCAAGACACAAAACTGTATCCTTAGTGTTTCATCATCCTCTAGGGTAATCTCATTCAACAGGGTTATTAAGCATGACATTTTTGTTACTCTACATATTCAATTATTGTATAAATAAAACATATTAAGCAGGTAAATAAGTAATGAAAGTAAACATATTGGGAAGACATAAAACATTAGAATATATAAAATTCAATTTAAATGATACCTAATATATATTATCAAATATTTCCTTGTGTACAAAATATTTGCTGTGTAATCAGTGGATGTGTTATTGTTACCATCCACTAAAATTTTCATACCATTTTCTAATGAGACCCCAGATATGGAAATATATTATTGACCATGAGAGATCACATGTTTGAAAAGATATAACCAAACTAAAGAAAATGATTGGCCTTGACTTTTATTAATATTTTTCGCATAATAGACTATCAAAAGATATTGTCTTCTTTGTAATTTTAATGGCCATCTAATATCATAGTGAGTCATAGTTAGTCTTGGAATGAATGCATAATACCTAGAATAACAGCCACATAAAACTTGTGAATTAATGACATGTTCACCCATGTGTGTAACTATCATATGAGTCCTATTATAGAAACCAACTGATTGATCTACATTTTGTAGTAACATAATCAGAACACCAAGATGTAGTGTAATTTTGTGGGCAACTAACCCAGGGAAGTTGATATAATTTAACATTTCAGATGTGTAAATGTTTTCTGGCCTGTCTCTATCATAACTTTAATTATAAATAAATTTTGATCTGATGTAATATTTTTTTCAGAGCCAGTAAGGGACAAAATATATTCATTTACTTCTTGAACCACATCATAGGTTGGATCTAAAATTGCATGCTCTTTTAGATAGGTATGGTCACCATGTTTGTCACTAAAACCTAGATATATAAGGTTGACAATTGCATCCATGGAATTATTGGTGTTGGTAAGAAGATATTATGATGGAATTTGAATGAGTGCTTCACCATAATTAATCTCTATAATTTTACCTTCACCATTATCTAAAGTCCATTTAGAAAATTCATGTACTGTAGCTGCATCATAGCTGGAAGTAGTACAATGCAATCTCACATTTCTTGTTAGTGATGACACTCGACAGTGTTACCATAGATATTATGACATAAAAATTGCAAATACAATATCATTTCTATTACCTCATAGTATAATAGGTAGTATTTTCCTAAAATATTTACCCAAAAATACTGTTACACCACCAAATGGTAAATTCTGAGCATTATCATTTCTAACAGTCATAATGTCCCTTAGAGTATGGTCTAGAGACTCAAATTAGAACATATGAATCATAGATTCCCATCCCAAATAATGAGCTCTATTAAGTCTAACTGTTCTGCAATGTCACTCCCTTGCTGAATATTGAATACTGAATGTTCAGTAATGGAGATTGGAAAACGGAATTTAGAATGTGTTGTTCATCCACCAGGAAGCAGAAGTGATGCTATTCCACTCGAAGAAACTTCATGTAAAATAGTGCCCTTTTCCAGCAACAATGATGTTAGTACTATCCAAATGAAGGATTACCTGTTCCTCCATAACCATGCATGAAGAGGAACCCCCTGAATTTGTAGACAGTGAAGATAGAATGAAAACCACCACCTCTTTCTGTTCAACTGTAAGCATTCTATGTAAACTGGCGTACTCTTGTACAAGTGATTCTTTATTTTAATTTAGTTCTTCTGATACTAAATGATTTGGAATAGTATCAAATACATAATCTAGAACTATCATAGAAGGATATAACTGAAGAGATCTTCCATTTCTCTATAAAATGTGTTCTATTTCTATCAAAGCATATGTATGTCTTTGGTGTTCTTTGAGTGTCAAATCTAGAATGTTGTGTAATATTGTTATATAACAGTAAAAAATAACACCAAAATAGACATTAGAATAGTTTAGAGTAATTTAAAGGCATAAAATATAGTGGAGAATGAACAGAATAGAGAGAACCTATTATTAAGCAGTTTTTCCAGTCACCCTTATTAGGTTTTATTAACCTGATGATAGTTATATTTCCAAAATATTATTTATAGTTAGTTGTTGTTTTATATAAAACACTATAATAACATTAGCGAAGGAATATTAATACAAGATAAACTATTGTTTGTAGTGTTTGTGTTCATGTAGTTTTGCAAAGAAGTGCAAATTCAAGGGAATTTAGTATTAAAATGTGAACAGAAATGGCAAGACATTTTTGTACTGCAATATAGTAAATATCACAGTAGATAAGTATATTGAAGTATGTATAAATGATAGAAATTATAGTGAATATTGAAGTGTTATGTGAATAACTGATCTACGGAACTATGTAATACTATTAAAGAGTATTATAGAATAAAATAAATGAATTCATTTCAATATTTACATTAATTAGAAGATATTATTTACGGTAGAAAATTACCACGGTTTTTAGAACCCAATAGTAAATTTCATGTTAGTGGAATATATAAATCACTGTAACAACATTATCCATAAAGTATAAATGTAGGAGCATTAGAAAATTGCATGAGAAATATTAGTTTTATGCAAATTGAACTGCTATTATTTTCTTGATTACAATATACTAAATATCACAGAGCATAAATAAAAAATAGTCATCACATAAATACAGAGGAATGAAGTAGTTACGAATGAAAGTGTGGACCTGGTATTTGTAGGCTCCTTCTTTGGGCATATAAAATGTCTTCTAGTATTATGTCCATGGTTTTAGAGCAAACAGTGTCTGGGTGAGAAATATTATTGGATTTTAACATTCTTGCGAATAGCTTGCGTACATGTTGTCCGATTACCCAAGATAAGAATTCTTTTATAGCGTCTATGAACTCTCTATCATGTGTCAGTAGTCCCGTATCACAATCGAACTATCTAAATGTACCATGAGTGATGTTGTTTACTATCATGATATCTTCATATAAAGTTTCTCCTTTGATTTTTGTTAGAAGTATCCTCAAAAAATAGGGCTCGCTAATGGTTTAAGGCACATAGTATAGTCTTCCAATACAAAATCATTTCTTCTTGGTATTCCATTTCTTGTATTGAGAGTAGAATAAAAATCTAGTTGGTACTCTATAAAGGTTAATCCTCTACCTTCTATGTATATTATTTTTTCTTCAAACCAAGATTTCCACATTGTTTCATAATTGTTTATATGATTTAATACATGTTAAATGTTGTTATAGTCAGAGTATGATACAAATTTATATCCTAGTTAATGGAAATTTAACCTCTCAACTGGTTGTTATCTATAATGGATATCATATGAAAATAATACTCCATGATGCCTCACAAGGAGATATGTACCAACCGACATAATATATCTTTATCTCGTCTACATTATTTTCTAATAAGTGTATCTTGTTCCTCTCATAGAGTTTTGTTGTTACACAATCATTTTCCTTGATAATATACATAAAAAGGTATTTTATTGAAGTTCAATTATTACAAACATCAATGTTGAGATGGTCATGAAACTTTAATAGAAAAAATTGATTTTATGGTACAAAAAAGTGATTATTCAAAGGAAAGTTATTTTTCAGTATAGTTTTTACATCATCCCTTTGTCGAGAAAATACATAACAATCATCATCAACTGTCATATTTTCAACAATTTTTTTGGAAAAAGTTTTGTAAATTTTCCATTTTTCACACAAGACGATGAATTGTTTGCAGCACTGCAAGGGTAGTGGAGTATAAAACATTTGACATATTCATTTAATCATTGGTATGCAACTTTATCAAGGATTTAAAAATGAACATAGTTATTAACAACTATTAAAGTGTTATCTTTGTTTACATGAAAGATAAATAATAGGATGTGCACATGAGGCTAACCACATTTTTGAAACTCAATAGTTCAAACAACTACATTCAAGTAAAAGTGTTATAGTTAGTAAGGGATGATATAATTTCAAAGAATTTCATAAAAAATATTAGTAGTAACTACAAATATCGATACCATCATTTACTCTCCAAACAAACAACCTTCTCTTAGATATTTCAATAGATGTTCAACCGTAATATTAAAAAATCAAGATAATATTTGAGGGGAGTCTAGTGGATGAATATTATAATTTCTTAGATATCGAGTAATCTCAAGACACATTAGGTTACATGTAAAGTTCATAAATAAATCTGGATACCCTGTCCAATTACAAATAGACATTTCATATTGGTAATTCTGGATCATATACCATAGATCACCAATAAATTTTGTAGGTAAAATGATGCGCTTCCCGCATGAATACCCTTCTCTGTCACCTCTAAGAAATGCATCTTTCCAACCATTGTATAGATCTACCCTCATTTGCATTTGATTGAAGTGAATGAATGAAAGTATTTGAGACATAATATTCATATAAGCATAAAAAATATACTTTTTAAGTAGTCTTATTGAAAGTGGTTGACTTGAGGCATCATTTTCAAGGAATTTCAAGTGAAAAGAGAAGTAATCTCCCATTTAAACCTTCCTTAGTTTAGAACTTGTTGCGAAAAGAGTTAGGAGATGAAATATGTTGTCAAAATATTCATCACTTCCAGCTGTGAAAATCAAGGAATATTGTAAGGGAAGAAACAATGGGTGTAGCTCATAAATTATTTGATGATCAATAGTTTTGGTTTGAATGATTATATCCCTATATTTGTTGAGATCTTTGACATCCCTGATAATATGCATTGAAATATCAGAATTATTTTGTAAGTTATATATCCTAGGGTTTGTTTCTATTTTTTTAATAAGACATTGTTTAAATTTTGGCACCTCTTGAAAATGAAGAACATCTCGTGCACTACTGAATTGTCGATCTAAAGCATGATTTTCGTGAATCCATTATTGGAGGTTCTTAACTTTGTTGTAGTCAATATGGGATTGGAGATTTTGACCATCTGAGCTATGGGTAGTAGTTATGTTAATACAAATTTAAGAATTATTTGACAATAATGTCCATATCAGAAAGATTTAGAGATACATAAAATCATGAAACCTATTTCGAAACTCATGTGCAGTGTCATACACATATAGTCGTGAAAATCTTGGTGGTTGTCCATCAGGTGGACATAAACTACCTATGTGATGGTAGTTTTGTCCATTCAATCCGAATACACCTGAAGCTTGACCCTTGTGTAATGACCTATCTATCTTACCACCCATTGAAGTGAAATGAAACATAGATTTGTAAATATTCATGTGTTCTTGGATTGTTTTGGAATCTTTATAAGTTGTATTAAAAAGAAACATTTTTTGGTAATTCAGACATGAAACTAGAAATTTCAAAAAAATATTTTCCATAGCGTGTCATATAGAAAAACATAGGTTTTGTTAGTTGCAACATCTCATATTTCTCTCATTGAACTACATTAATGCTTGACAATATTGAAAGATGTTTGAAGGTTCTATAATATCTGAATATCCTGAGTGAACAAGGAAAAAAATGTAAAAGCTATTATTTAGGAACCAATGTTAGTAGTGGGTAGTGGTCTACCTTTTTGTTGTAGCGTTAATGTTGATCCAGTAATAACACTAACCTATTTTATCAACAGTTTTTTGTTGGACTGAGTTTCCTATAGTATCCAACAAAATGTAACTTTATAGTGCAATAAATTATATGGAAGTGATTACTATTAGTATTTAAACATCTTCACCAATATACGTATACAGTTTTCTGTATGCTTCATGAAACCATTTATGTAATCAGGTCTTTATGAATTCTCCAAATTTGATGGTTCTCAATCAAATGATTGTTTCCCAGAATATGAAACTATTTTTATAAATAATTTTAGTATTTTATATTATATATATGTATATTAAAGTGTGTGTGTGATTCTAGATACTTCATTTATATTTCACAACATAACTATAAATGATAAAGTACTATAGTCACCAAGATCAGTTCGAGTAAATCTATATCGGTAGGTAGAGTAATTTTTATGAAGTGAAAATTTATTAACGTCCACAGAAATATCAAACAACATAATTTGTTCTTTCATTATCAAAGAATCTGGTGAAAAATCTGATAGATTGTTTTCTTTAGTCACGATAGCTATCAAAATTACCAAGGAAACTATTAGATGATGATTATCTCGGTTGTGCGGCTTATATTTTGTTCATTGCAGAACATTGTGATCATATATACATAAAAGAGTAGGATATTGTCTAAAGGCATCCAATCATTGATTTTTCTTGTTTTATCTTTTATAAAATGTATACGAGATATAGATTATTGATGTACTATAGAAGAAATAGTTAAAAATGAATACCTTCGGTTAGTCTGTAATGTAGTTATAATTATAGGCCTTTTTGTAGGAAAATTTAAATAGAATGGACCATTGATAGAAGATGGTGTCAATGTCAAGTATGTGACTCCATGTGCTCTGCAATTTGTAGACAGTGGTTCACTTATTGGAGTGTCACAAAGATTTGTAGATGTCATTGATGAGTTTCCAATAGATGTTGACACTGTTAGTGTGATTGTTGTATGTTATACAATTACTGAAAAAATGTAGACAAATAAAATAGTTTCAACTAAACATAATAGTAAACTATCAATTGTGTCGTTACTTCATTAGTAGTTTCCTATTAAACCTTTTATCTCTAGAGGTTGGCGTGCAATGCATTTTTGGATTGGTTTTCCTTATATATAAATATGGAGGTGTGAAATGAAACCATTTTATGCAAAGTAGACACTAAATACAATTTAGTATGCAATATGAAGAAAGAAACCAAACAGGATAAAGATGAAATTTAATATATTTATATTACTGTTAAAAAGTGGTACATGAAATTTTCATTTAGTAAATAGTAGAATCTGCAACTAATAAATAGTGGAAGTTATGTATTGAATAAAATTAGATAGGTATACCTGGGTTGCATGATATGATCGGGTGTATTAGAAACATGACAGTTCTGTGTCTACAAGTGGTTATGTAAGAATTCATATTAGAGTTCCTTGATATATTATGATTCAATGTAGTGTGAATTTAGTATCATATATATAGTAACTTGAAATGAAATATCTTTTTATGTTGAATAATTTATTCTAAAAATAGTCCAATAGTAGGTGATAAAAAATTAGTATACCTAAATGCAAGTATAGTTTTGTCTTATAAAACAATCAAATGAATAATGGAGCCTAAATTCCATGAGCAGTAGTTGTCTAAGGATGAAGATGATCCCTTTTCAAGAGAAATGTCTTACGTGGATCCTATTAAATGTAATATGTAGAGTTATTTTATTATCGTGGGTTGCCAAGTTTGGTCGATCGTAAAAGTTATATTACCCTTTCAGAGAGATGTCCCGGTGCTAGTATGTATCTAAATGAACTTGCTATGGAATGGGGGATGATGTGTGAGTTTGTAGCACCGTTTCATTATTGTCATCCAAAGGAGTAGTTTAGGGTTTACTGTGGGTGATTCCGAGCAACGACTACAATGACCAGAAGGTAGTTGACTATTTACTATAAATGGATGAGCCACAAAATGTAAACGATATCGATAGTTGGAGAAGTAGTGGAAGAAATTGAATATCCCTAATCATATGACATACTAGTAAATGGTGGTGGATCAAAAAATATTGCAACAGTGGATGACTGGAGAAGGACGTTGTAGGGAAACTGAAGGATGGTAGGGAAGAATATGGAGGTGGAAGCTGGTAGATGAAGATGAATGCAAAGAATAGTTGTTGAAGAATTGAGGATACCTAATTTCAACAAAATAACAGGGGAGAGAAGAACTGGAATTTTGAGGTAATTATGGGATGATAGGGTATTTGATGGAGATTGAAGTGGGAGGATGAAGATGGATGCAGGGAACCCAAATGTCGATGATAGTTTGGGGTATTAAGGAGCTGGTACTCCCAATGAGTGGGGTCAACAAGAGTTGGAAATGCAGAATTATCTAACATGGATCTACCTAGTGGTGACACATAAGACTGAATACGGCAAATATTAGTATATATAAAAGATTAGGCAATGAAATTTACCGAACAACCAATTTACATAATTTAACAAACCATCACTAAAGAGGGTTCTATCAAGATTTTCACATCAATTTCACAATTTAATTCACGAAATTTAATAAAATTGAAAAAAACCATTCATGTTTTAATAATTGGAGTCCAAAGTGAATATAACTTTCTCAAAAATATATGCCAAAATGTATAACGACAAAAAATTCCTCCACAAACTGGATTGAAACTCCATAAAACCACCTTAGATCTCATTCCCTACCAACTAAAAAAATAATATATCACCATTATTTTCATTGAAAATCATTATTGTTTTCTCAATAGATTAGATCCATGAATCCAAGAGAGGGAAGAAAAATAATCTATCAAAAACCCACCAATAATGAGCACTTACTAAGGAAACTGGCCTCCAACACACTAAGAATCCACAAAAAAATTCTATAGCATCAAGGGTAATGGTCTCCACAACCTTTGGGAGGATATGAATTCGAGTTAGTGTAATTTTATTGGAAAACAAGATATTTAGAGGAAAATATGAATTTGATTCACAATTTTCAGAGATATTTTTTAATGATGCATGATTAGGGAGAACTATTAGGAAAACTGTGAAAAGACAAGGCAGTAGACACTACCTCCAAAATCCCCTCACATGGTTGGACCACATGGTTAGATAAATCATGTTCCAACCACAAAAACACCTTTTTTCCACTTTGAACTGTTTCTCCTGGGTGGTTGCACGGTTTGGAATAAAAATACGCCTAACTTTGTACCTTCCTAGAGCCCACTGTTTCAGTTGCACAGTTTCTTGGATGGTGCTGATCGGTTTCTACTAACTGTTCTCAAACCATGAAACATCATAATTGCCCAAAATGGATTCCAAAACATCTCCAAAACATCTCAAACCATCCTAATTAATTTATATACGTATAATGCATAAATAAATTATTAATTAGCTAAAATAGTGGGCGTAAACTTCTACCCACCATTGGTACTTCTGTCCCATGAAAGTTGAAAAACACCATATTCCTAAAAGCGTTTGGGCTGTTACTTTACCTTTTCCTTCTTAAACTGCCTCATTTCTTCTGAAATTTGACCATATTTCCACAAAAACTGCAGTAGACCGATGCCTTTCCCAGGAAAGCCTATATATTTCTTATACACAATAAACATTGGCACATGAACCAATAATGAATATGGATCTAGGTTAACATTATCTCATCTAATTACATAGTCTAGATTAAATGCATACTTTTTCAACTGTGATATGCAAAGCACATTATGAACAGAGATGAAATTGGTAGCATAGCCAACCAATATTCCACCTCACCAACCGGTTCATGTATCGCAAAAGGCCCTTTGTATAAATGACTTAACATAACATTATTTCCAAAATTATGTTTTACAATACAAGGAGAGATTCTCAAGAATAGATGATCACTCACCTCTAATGACAATGACCATTGATGTTGATATGCATACAATTTATGATACCTCTGAACCAACTCCATTCTCTTCCTATCCAATTGAATCTTCTCCATTTTCTATTATACAAGGCTTGGTACAACTAGTGACGTCTCAACTATTTCCATCAAATAAAGTACAAAATGCAAGGACACCCATAAAATTCATTAAAAGTATTCATATTTATTGAGTTCTGATAACAATTATTATACAATAACTCCATTGATTGTATGTTCTCCTTCCATGATCCACCAAAATCCATTACATAATCCCTAAGCATGACATTAAATGTTTGTATCATAATTTCATATTTCCCATCCATATGAGCAAGATATACGATGCTCATAGCCAATAGAGTACCAGGGTCTTACTGTATGGATTTACAGAAATGAGAGGTAAACCTCTGAATGTGGTATGATATTGTCGAAACTGGTACAACATGTCTAATTTACACTTCTTAGATAATGATTTTTTCAATTAGTTTACCATATGTGATTCCAGAATCGGGATGTAATTGGCCAAATTGGTGAGATGATCCACTATCTCCCATATTGCATCCTATTTCCAAACCACTTATAGGAGACCTATCATAAAATCCATTGATATTTTCTCCCATTTCAAAGTAGTAATAGGTAAATACTTTATCATACATGCTGGCCACTAGTGCACTTCGTTATCCTACTGACATGTGATGCATCTCATAACAAACTCATCCACTTTTCTTTTCATACCAACCTAGAATAATTGTTCTTTGAATTCTCTATACATCTTTTGTATTCGAGGATGAACCACCCATCTCGAATGTTGGTAAAAATGAATAAGTTGTTTCTAACAAGCCATATGTGAGCCCATATGATTTTGAAAGCACAAAACTGAACTCCCATTCATATTTAATCCCTTAATGGCCTCCCCACTATTGTGTTTTGACCTCATAGAAACACATTCAAAACCAGGTTTCCATTCCTCTTTAACATTCTCAACCGAATCACGAACAAAAGAAATTGGAAATAAAACCAAAAACCAACCTCAGTCTTCACAATACAAGTGCATGTTTGCTACTAATGACATATACTTCCACTGATTTGAAGACTCTTTTTTTTCAACTGACTATACAAATTAAGCATAATGAATCCAACAATGACTTTCCCTTACCCAATTTTCATATAAAGTAAAATTAAAACATTCATATATACTCCATCCATATTATTTATCTCATATTCAAATACCTCTATTAGAAAATTTGTTTCAAACTCTTATGATATATAAACACCATAAATTTCTCACAAAAGTGTTTATGATGCCCAGTATTCAAGGAATTTACTATATCATCTAATAACAAACTTGGTCTTGGGTAGTTATTCTCCTACAACAATAAATTCCATGATCTATAAGGGAAAACATGATCTCCCTACCAGAGAAACAAAATCCCAACCATGAAACCAAGAATTATAATACACTGCATAACCAAGTCATGATTCTATTAATATTAATATTGGTTTTGATGTAAGTTTAACCTTAATCTCTTTGAAATACTTATAACATTCATCATTCCATTTAAATTGAAAAAATTTCCATGTGAAAGACGTCATTGGTGAATCTAGTCATAATATTTCTAAAAACAAATTCTAGTAATAACCATCCAGGATAAGAAGACCACATATATGAAAGAAATTACTTGGAAGTTGCCAAAAAACTACAACCTCTAACATTTAAAGATTCATATAAATACATTTTTCAAATATTACAAAAGCAAGGAAACATACCTCTTGTATCCAAAAATATTTTTTTTTATAATTTGGAATATAGATGGAGATCCCATTAAATTCACAACACCATCTCTATGTGTTTCACGTGCACATCCATTATCCTAGAATACAACAATACATTATCTACAAACACTGCCAAAAAATAATATATATACCTTTATAATATCCAATTTATCATTTCCATAATGACCATTGGTGTATTCGTAAGGCCAAAAAGCATAACCAAAATTTATAATGGCCATATCAACTCCTAAAATCTATTTTCATAATATGTTCCTTTCGAACCAACAATTGTAGATATATTGATCGTAAGTCTATATTAGAGAACCACTAGGACCCCTCACTTGATCAAACATATCATCAATGTTTGGAAGTGGATAATGATTCTTTATTTTAAATTGGTTACACTTAAGATAATCTAAAAAAATATGAAGACTACCATCCACATTTAAAAAAAGTGCATCCTATAGATATATAATAGGTTGAATGAACCATTTTTCCATCAATTACGATTGTACCTTTAATTCCATTAATTTTGTTGGTTCCATACAATAAGACATATGTGAGATTGGAATAGTCCCAATTAAGATATCAATCCTAAACTAAACTTCTCTTTTGGACGGAAACCATGAGGTTAAAAAAAAAAGGAAACTGACCAACGACTACTAGAAAACTTTTATTCTCTATTTCATCCACAGATTCTAAGGTCAATACAACCATCTAGTAAGAGATAGTTCTAACTGTTTGTGAAAATAATCATATTTCACCAGGCATTATATTCCTGCCTCCTTTGAAGAGATTCTCAATGCCATCATCAGTCTTAAAAAGAATTTCAGGTATAACATTGAATGTGATAATTAAAATATTCAACCAATCCATACCCTTGATTATTTCATATAAATACATATCATGCATATATAAATCACAAATCCACATAGATCTATCAATTATTATAGAACATGACTTCTAGAAAAGGGTCGACATTCTCTTTGGCCAAGAGGATTTTGATGTTTCAAAATAGAATGAATCACCTCATCATGAAATACCTGAATATCAACAACATGAGAAGAAATAAACAAAACTTATGCACCCTAACCAAATAAATCGGTCATATGGGTATAATTCAAAATAATGATACCTCTAACCATCATAGGTTCAGATTGATCATCCACGATAACTTACTGAGCTCCATATAACCTCATACTCACTACATAATTTTCATTACTATCAAGTTGTGATTTCACATACTAAAAAATAATGGTATTACTTGAATGACTATAACAAGCTTTTTTTCTGATGATGATAAAAATTATGATACCCTCAACCCAGCAAAGCATACAATGCTTGTGAAACATGAGATGTGCCTCGAACATTTGACCTAGGAGAACTACAATAATAGTGATGAAGATGACCTATCTCATTTAAATTGTGGAAGGGTATAGGTTGTTTAGTACAATATATTTTCATGTGATCAAAATAACCACACTAAAAACATCCATAATTATGACTTAGTTTTGGAGGAAGATTCACTGATCTAGCCATCTGATTTTGTGTCATACTCCCACCATGGAAATAGGTGTCACTTTTCTGGTTATTTGTAGAATTAGAGTTCCCAAAATTTCATATAGGTATCAACATAATATATCCAAATGTAGTTTCTAGGTTATCCCTTTCAACCACCATATCACTATTGACCATCTCCTTATAATCCATTATAAGAACCAAAAAAATGATTAGGTGAATTTCTAGCCTTACACCTGATTAAAGATGAATTTCTTTAAGGATGAACTTGCAGAAAGATCTGGTGAAAATGGGATTAAATTCATGAATTTATCTATGTACCTTTTCACTAATATAATCTCATTCTTCAAGATAATAATGTCCACCATTCTAGAAATTCCTATTGTGTGAGGATATAATTTTTTGTTGAACAATTATTGAAAATCATCCCATGAAATTCCTTAGTTTAATTTAGACAAAACTACTAAATACCACCACTATAATGCATGATCATCCAACATGTATGTTTACAAAATGACTATCAACTCGTCTAGTGTTCCTAGACAATCAAATATTAAATTCATCCTATTAATCCACACCTTTTTCTTCTTTGGTTCTAAATCACTCTAAAATATGGATGGATTATTATTTTAGAAAAGACTGGAATGTTCCAATTTCCATTGTTCATTCCTTCAGTTCCCTCCATTTTATCATTGAAAATAATGTAAAATACTCGGAACCAGTTATTGGGTTACCTGTGGTTTAGGTTCAACCAAAATCTGTGTAGCGTCTCTTTATTTTTTTCTTCTACATCTAATCAGTTCCATTTCAACAACCAAAATAAAATAAATTTAGTCTAACTATTTAGGAACATATGGATTATTAATTTCAATATAATATTTCTCACATATCACAAAAACACTTTTTATAATTCAGAACATTCACTTTTTAACCAATTTTCGAAAATTCCACCAAGCTTTTGAAAATTAAACTGTTTCAAAATATCACTACCACACCTTTTCAAAATATCACATTTGGAAACACTTTAAACACTTTTCATAAATAATTTTTTTCCACCAATAATAAATCATTACTCAAAATGAATTAAGCACTCATTGTGAGAATTCATTTCTCTCAATGCATGTCACACTCTCCTCATTGGCTAAACCCATGAAAATGAGATAAAAATCATAAGAGTATCTTGAACACTTATATACCAAAAACCCTATTAACTTGAGCTTAAAAATAAATAGGTTAGCTATGAATATTTATTTTCTACATTTCATGCTCCAATGATCCTACTACTTTCTGCCAATCCCACTCATGGACTAAACTAGAATGATTTTCTAACTCCATGACCAAAAACCAATACCATTTTCCCCAAAATGAATGATATACCAGCCAATATTGATACCATTTGAAACATCCAACCCCTAACCATTTTCTTGAGAAGAATAAGAGACATTATTAGGACTTATGTGACATCCCCAAGACACCAAATGCTTTCAATAAATGCCAAGGGCTTCCTAAATTGAAGGGGGATGATTTTACCATTGAAATAAAAAACACTGCAAATATAAAATTATTCAAAAAACCACTATATGATGAATGATAAAAATGTAATTTATTATAGTGTAATGTATAAAAAACCAAAAAATATCAGAGTACAATGAAGAAACCAAAACACCTATATCAGAATAAAATGTAAAAGATAGAAACAACAAATCTCAAAGATACTAAAGGCATAAAATCCAAACCTCTCAATATTCTCTAAGACCCTACTATACAATACATTCCAATGTATCAAGATAGATCCCCAAAGAAATGAGATACCTTTCTTTTACCTGTTTCTTGATATATAATATATATAAACACACCACATTTCTTAGTTAGGGTGTGATTAAAAAACTCAGTAGGTTTTCCCAAAATGACTTCCCTACTCATGACACTAGGATTGAATATGTTAAAAATTTTATATAAATCACTTTATAAAAATTAAATTTAAAATAGTCTATAAATAGATAAACCATATTTCCAAACCAATAAATTGTTCCATGGAAATAAACCAAATAATTATTTAAAACCATTTCAAAATTTCAATTTCGGAATAACTTATTACATTCCACACATCCACACATCCACACATCCACACATCCACACATGCATTCCAAGGTGATAATTACATACTCAAGAGTGGTATCTATTTGATATAACATGTTATTACAAGGTAACCATATACTATGTGACCCAATGGAACATGGACGTTCCATAGGTTCTTATCAATGAAAATGAATACACTCCAACCATTTATGAGAAATCCCATGACAAACCAACCATTCCATGAAATTTACAAATCACATTATTTTTATTGATAACTTTTCAACCAAACCATTTCCATGAATAAAAAAAATCCACATTTTAAAATCATCATTATAAAATTAGGAATAAAATCACTTTTCACAAAAACCAATTTCCATAATTTCAGAAACCATCATTATAGAGGGGTTCTATAATTATTTTAAAATAAATTTCACAATTCAAATCAATAAAATCTGTCAATTTGAAAATAATAATTCATGTTCTAATAATACGAGTCAAGAATGAATCCACCTACCATGCAAACAAAGAAAAAAATAAGAACAAAAAAATATTATTCAACAAACGAGATTGAAAGTCAAAAAACCTTCATTAGATCTTGTTACCTATCAACTAAACAACCATATCTCTTCATGATTTTTACCAAACATCATAAATATATCCCAAAGAGACTAGATCTCTGAATCCAAGAAAGGTAAGAAGAATAAACTAAGGAAAATTATCAAGAAAAAGAAATTAACAAATAAATAAGCCTCCAACGCACCATAAATCACCAATGTATTACCCTCATATCAATGAGAAATGTATCCAAAAAATTTATGTGGAGAGGAATTTGAGTTAGATTTTGGTTGGGGGAGAAACAATAGGTTTCGAGGAAAATATAAATTAGATTCAAAATTTTCTGATATTGTTTTTAATGGTACATTGTTATTATTACAGAATAGGAAAACTGTGCGCCATCAACTTCCTCCTAAAAACCATAATACGGTTCGGTCACATAGTTAGAAAAATAGTACACTAGCCAAGAAAAAATCATCCATCACAATTTTCATGATTTCTCTTATATGGACACACAATTTGGAAAACTGTTTGCCTAATCATGGACCCACCCAGAGCCCACTATTTTAGTTGCACAGTTTCTTAGAAGATTCAACATGATTTCTATGAACCAAGCTCAAATTATGAACTTCATAAATTCCCCAAAACATTCCAAAAATCCTCCAAAACATCCCAAAATTAACCCAAACAATCTATATTCTTAAAATACATGAATAAACGGTAAATTATAAGATATTTTGATGGGGAGGGGGGCACTACATTAAATGTTTTATATAGGGGATAAAAAATTCTAAATGATGTTGCTTTTCCCCTCTATACTAAATTATATTTATATTCAAACTATTAATATATTATAACCCTATTATTTTATTCGCTGAATCAATATTTTACTATATGTTTATTACATTATACTTACTCTATAAATATTATGTATTTATATATTAAGATAAGTGTTAAAATTTCAAAAGTATCTAATACAATTAAAATTTTCATAATTTTTTTTAATTTTTGAATAAATTGTTCTATATATCTTTTAAAGACACGTTTTATGGGTGATAATATACTTCAACGGGATCATGTAGTGATTGTAATAATTTAAAATCACATGAATTAATATAACTTTTTATTATGAACAATTGCATTCTTAATTAATATTTCAATACATAAAACATTTTGTGGTAAAATTATTTTTCTTATAAATGTTATTCGAATATGTAAATATATTCTTTCAAAAAAAATTTCACTTTTAAAACATTCATTTCATATGAGAAATATGAAATTATTACACCATATTTTGGCTTAATAATATAATATTTCACCTACGAACAATAATAATGATACCTTTATTCTTCCTATTTCATTCAATAACATCTTCTTGAACCCTATAAAATATTTTATATTCCTTATTTTAATTTCCAAACTCAAATAATTATAGAGAATCTAGTATGAGCAGTATGAAGAGACACAAGGCTTCACATTAAGAGAAATTTTATTCTCGAAAGATGAGAATTCAATGTTTAGACTAATAGAATCATTTTTCAGAAAATAAGTTAAAATAATTCTATGAGGATGTTAGTTATTTTCATAAAGCTATGACTATTCTATTTTTTAGAACAATTTGTTTCTCTTGATATAGATTCTTTAAAAAAATCTAACGGTAAAGATAAAATAATTATTTGTTTTGAAGTACTAGAAGTTCAATCTTCTCAAATAGATAAATATAAAATTCCCTCTATAGAGTTTTTTACCTAGTTTAGTACTTTAAATGAAGAAGTAGTGAATCTTAATTAATACCTAAATAGTTCTAGGAAATAATATTATAATTTTAAAACTCTTCTGTTTGAATTTTTTTTGATATTGTTGAATGGATGTATAAAAGTTTTCAATAATGATTAATTTCTAATGAATACTTTGGTGTATTAAAAGTGGACATGGAATGTCAAATAGTGAAAATCAAACACGAATCTATTATTAAGTTTGATCTTAATGAGGTAAAATAGATTTAAGTTAAACATTTCTCATATTCTTGGATCAATCATATATTTAAAGATCATCAAAGGTGAATTGATCTATTATTGAGACTACTAGATTTTGGGAATAAAAGGGTTCAAAATTTAGGTAATGGGGATTAACCGATTAACATTTACCCAATTATAAAGACTTATCCACCACCACCTCCTCCCCAAATCAGAAAAAAAATATTTGTATACATTCCTATTATTTTAAAAATTATTTTTTGTTTCTATAATATTATTTATATAATATATATATATATATATTATATGAAATATGCATTATATTTTCACTTTAAATACCATTTTGATCTCACATAAAGGGGGAGAAATTTATAGGGAGAAATATATGGATAGATATGTAAAAATGGGAAACTTTTGAGGAATAAATATGGGAAATTAATGAAAATAACTATGTTAAAAAATGTAAAATACATATGGGAGAAATTTATTTGTGAATATATATTTATTTATTATGGAGAAATTTTCTATATATTTTTTTATTTTCATATTTTTATAACTTTATTTCTTATTTTAGATTATGATGATCTTTGGTTTATAGGTTTTTTGATGTCTAATAAGGTGGATTTTATTAGGAATGTATTGATCAAAAAATTTCAATATTATTTCTTATTTTTATGCACATAATATCCATATCTAGGTTTCAAAAAAAGATACCTTAGGTGAAATTTAGGATAATATTAATTGAAATAATTAAAAAATTCTATAATTATTTTCAATAATTAAACCTATGGAACATTATTTTATTTCCCAATGTATATGTATTCAAGATGTGTTTCTAAGATGTCTAGAAACACATTATATACCGTATGTATTAAGAGTAACATATGTTTTTTTATATGATATGTTTTCAATGAACATATAGATTAGGAAAACTAATTTTTTTAGGAAATACAAAATTTGAGAAAAAACATATGGTTCATCCTTCATACTTTTATAATCAACCAAACACTATCAGCTATACTTTTGAGGTTTATCTCTATGTAGAGAAAACCTATGTTTCACTTAGTCAATTATATTGTTATGAATCGGGTTTATTTCCATTTTTTCTTTAGTGGACTTATTGGATGTAAATATCTCATTAATGTCATTTAAATACCCATTCAAAGGAGATTACTCAACAAATTAAATAATTCCTATTTCTAATGAAAATTACGACATTCTATATATTATTTAAATTAAAATACTCTAAATTTATCATGTGATACATCTAGATCTGTTCGACCTGAATTAATTCTGAATAAAGATTAAGAGTTTCTTCCTCTAAGAAGAAGAAATATGTGCATTGGAAAAAAAATAATTTGTATTAACCTATAGATATAAAATCTAGGGACATACATTTGTTTGACTATTATCTGCTTGATCGACACAATTGTTTTAGTTTATATACTTCATCGTTAATATTTTTCTACATTTCAAAAAAACATATCATAACTTCACTATGGAGAAATACATGTTTGATCATATACCTTGTATTTTCTCTACTAATTCTTAAAGAAAAACTATTTTACATTGAAGAATATTACCCTACTGTCTTTTATTGATGATTATTTCGTTTTTTAGTTATTTCACCAACTATTAAATGTTTTATAATTCAACCTATCTATCTTAATAAATTAACTATTCAAGTGTTTAATACTCATAGTTCGTTGTGGTGAAGTTTCAGGTTCTTATACTATGTTTTATATATTTCAGTTCCCTGTACAATAACTAGAATGCTCAGTAAAATCCTTTTTCTAATGGTGTCATCTCTCTACACTCATTGTTAGAGGTATATGGATAAGAGGATATACTTGTGAAAATCACCAAGATCATGGAGTAGAGGATTTTTGGAGTGGACTAGGGTATTCTTATGTCCCAAACCATATACATCATTAAGTTATTTTTTGGAGTTAATTCCATTTCTTACTCATCTTTAAGAGAGAAGAAAAAATGATTTTATATGAAGAGGGAAGAATTTTTTTCTATAATTATTTTAAAGGAATATAATTCACCATTATATTGTGTCTTCATCATCACTATTCTGACCTGAAAATTGGAATTAGAGGATGGTCTCCATTGGAAATATTTATTTTTTGAAATCCTTGAATATTTTAGTAATTATAATAGATACCAAAAATTTATATTAAAATTTTGACTCAAGTGGTTATATTTATTACTAAAATATAATGTTAGTGTTGAATATCCAGACAAAGATAAATATGAATGACTGATCTTAGAGATGGTATGCCAATGATGCATGCAACTTATTTTAATTGTGATAAATATGGACACTCAAAATCATGAATGATTATTTATTTGAACAATCATAGAATACGTGATTATTTAAAGTAATTTAATCCCCATTATATTCATAAAGAAGATATGGAAAAATAGAGTGACGATAAATAGAGAGAATATGATCTTAATTTGACAATTATGAATGTTATTTTATATGGATTAGGAACTAATTAATTAAGTTGAGTGTCTCTGTATTTTACCCCTCATGAGATGTACTAGAAAATTTATATTACCTACGAAAGAAATTATAATTTTAAAAACTAAGGTAGATTAATGAAAAATAAAAATTTTATACATTTAAGATACATGAATACTAATGGGACACAAAGATTAATGGAATATTGAGTCATGTTTTCAATGATATTATTGTGTGGGTAGATCCAATTAATCAACCAGATAATGATTTAAAATTACTTAGTGTTTTACCCATTAGGAGGAAGGGATCATGTTCTTATATTCATTAATCCACACTAGTTAAAGTGTAGAAAACTAAATAACTAATTTTAACCTTTATGTTGTATGAATCTGAGATGAAATCTGAATCTAAAAATAATATTTCTATCATAAAGGATGATGATTAAAAGAAAACTACTATGGACGAATCACTTAATTCATGTGATGAAAATTAGAGTAAAGAGTTATCATATTTTGGAAAAATATTTGGAAAACTATACAACATGTAAATGAAAAGGAATAAAGAAGATAAATGTTATGAATCCAGGGATCACAAATTTTTACTTCATTGTGACTAAATGTTAAAATAAATTTAATTATAAAATAAAAGGTAAGATGTTCTTGAAGGCCAACTAGAGTACTAATTCTGATTAAAGTAATTAACTCATTAATACTCTGAAGCTGAACATTAAAATCAAATGGTTAATATTTAAAAAAGATTATAGACAAAAGAGAATATCTTATGCTGTTTTTTCTACTGATCATTAATTTTTATCAAAAAAAATTATCGATTTAGGATTTAATAAATCTAATTTTTCTTTTGTATTGAATGAAAATAAAACTAAGGAACTATTAAAAGAAGTTGTTACATTAAACCATGCCTCTAATATGTTTATTAAAGATGAATTCTATTTAAATAAATTCCATGGTAAAAATAAAATTCATAATAGTAAGCATGAGATTAGTAGTAATGGGAAAAAACCCAAATTATATATAAATTATTTTTTTCTTCATTCAAAAAGAAATATAATATCTAATATTAAGTGTCTTATCCATGGAATAAAAAAACATTATTCGAATGACATGTATTTTTATAAAACCTTAATTTGGAGTTGTCAAACATGTTCATTATTTTAAAGAATTATGTTCCTTTAATTATGGAGTGTCTTCTCAAAATAAATACATTTGGTTACCTAAGTATTTTATTGGGAACATTTCTAGACCCAAAAGAATATTCGTACCTAATGGCACAGTTGTTTTATACTTCAAAAGTATGTGCCACTAGACACTATTATTATATAGTTAAATGGATTCTTGAAAATTATTGAAGTCTATTATTTTTCTATTTCATATTCTTCAAAATAGAAAATTCATTAGAGATAAAACTGTTAATCTAAGTAGTATTTATTTCAATATAAATATTTTATTTAAATAAATGTACTATTTTATGGAGTGGGAGAAAAACTTATAGAATATTAATATTTATTTCATTTGTATTTAATTATCCTTATATTTATGCTATTAATATTTTCTTACTCAATTATTTAATTTGATGAATTAATCTGTGGAAATATTTCTATTACATCATGTATACTCCTTAAATATTATTTAATTGTAAATTAATATATGTAACAAAATAGATAAAGTATTCTAATATGTTTAAATTGTTTATTGTTTTTTTATTTTGATAAACATTATTTTATATATCTTCTTAAGAATAGATTTTTTGTTAGAAGTTATAATTATGGAGGAGTGTGTTGTAATTTAATATATGAATTTAAAATGAAATGAATAAAGATAAGTTTATTTAATGAACACTGGTGTTCTCAATTAATATTTAAAATCATAAAAATTATTTTCAAAATTTATTTTTCTCAGAAAATTTATTCAGTTTTTTATAGTTATTATTTCAAAAATAATAATTATATAAAAACATATTTTCAACTAAATTTTATGAAAGGATTATTCTTTATTTTGGCATGATAATTAGAGATGTAACTTGAGAACTATCAGAATGAAACCTTTATGATTCCTCTTTTGAGAACTAAATTATTTTGTAACCCTCTCAAACCATTTGTATTCCTTCTTTGAAATTCAAAACTCAATGAATTCTGGAGAATCCATTCCATGTTGTATGAAGATACCGAGGATTTAATGTTCAATGAAATTTTATTCTTAAAGGATAATAATTAAAAAATTTGGTCATTTCATTAATTTTGCACAAAATGTGTTAAATTAGTATGTAAACATGATAATTAGTTTCCTCATTCTATAAATAATCTATTTATAAAAAAATTAGTTTCTTTTGTTAAAGAAATACTTATAAAAATCTTTAAGAAATGATTTTGAAAATTTTATTTTGAAGAACATAAGTTCAATATTCTAAAACAGTTAAATATGGGATTCCATCTATATAGTTTTTTTAAAGTTTAATCATTTGAATGAAAAATTAGAGAAGTTTCATGACGATGTAAAAAGATATTGAAAATATTATAACGAGATGAAAAATAATTTTGTTTCATGGGAGGATTTTGATACTCATCAAATGAAGTATCAATTCCTTCAATAAATGTATATTCAAAAAAAATAATTGTATGTGTTTAATGTGGAGAAGATAACTAAAATGGAGAAAATAATATGTGAAGCTTTAACTAAGTCAGATCATATTGACCAAATTGTATTTAGTTAAACATTTATCTTCTTCTATGACATATTAAAGATCTATTTATTTTCAAAGGGTAATAGAATTTTTTTGAGAGTTATAGAAATTGTGAGTAAAAAATTTCAATATTTTGAGAGTGAAGATGAACTTTTTAACCATTCCAAAATTTAGAATTCTGTTCAACCATCATATAATATCTGAAGTCAAATACAATTTTTTTAAAAATTTAATATTTTGTTTTATTTATTTCATTCAGTTTATGTACCATTGGTTTACATAAATATATTTATAAATAAAATGTGCATTAATATATTCCATATTTTATTTTTGATTCCACAAAAGGGGAAAAACATATGGGAGAAATCTATGGGGAGAGGGGTAAAATTTAGAAACTTTTGAGGAATAAATACATGAAATGTATAGAAATAACTATAAAAAAATATAAAATATATATGAGAGAAATTTCATTTTAATAATATTTTTCGTTATGAGGGATAGTTTTGATTGATATTTACTTATTCTCATATTTGTAAAATTTCATTTCATATTTGTGTTTATGAAAATATATTTTATTTGCTTTATGATCATCAAAATGGGGAGACTATTGGGAATGTGTTGGTCCATAAATTTTGTTAGTTTATTTTTTATTTTTATTCTCAGAAGAACCCACATCTATGTTGTTAAGGAAGTTACTATAAGTTAATTTTAGGATAATAATATTTGGAATAATTATTTTATTTTGAAACCATTTTCAGAATTTAAACCTATGGAAGGTTATTTTATTTATCAAATTATAGGTATTCTGGATGTGTCTATAAGATGTCTAGATACACTGTTTATACCATACATTTTAAGAGGAACGTGTAATTTGTGTTCCCTATATTTGGGATGAATGTATGGGTAATGCACCCTAATTTTAGAAGAAACCCTAAGTCTAAAGAACAAATTTATGGCTCACCATCCACACATTTTTAATCAACCGTACATTTCCAAAACAACTATTGAAGTTTATCTCTACAATGAGGTACCCTATGACTGACTTGGTTAATTACAGAGTTATTAATTATGTTTTATTTTCATCTTTTATAGAATATCCTTTCCATAATTATATATGTCATTAAAATTTTCCAAATAATGATTCAAAGACTCATATTCAATATACTAAGTTGTTATTGATTCTATCTTTAGATACAACTTTGTTTGAATGTATTAAGTTCAAATACTTATGCTTTATCATGAAATATTTATGGAGATATCTTACCCAAAGAAATATGACCATCAAGATAAATATATAGAGTTTATTGTTGTAAAAGGGAGACATATGTGTTTTTAAAAAACTAAAATATATCTTCAACTCTAGAGAAACATTTATGAGGCATACATTTTTTTTTCTTATTAGGTTGATTTACTTGACTATTGTTGTGACTATTTTACATATTTTTAATCTGTTGCATCATTTCAAAAAGAACTTATCAAATCTTTACATTAGAGAAATACGTGTTTGATTATATATCTGGTGTTTTCTACATGACTATTAAAATAAATCCTATTTTAAATTGAAGTATATTTCACTTCAGTATTTTTTTAAAGATAATTTCATCTATCAGTTACAACTAAAAGTATGAGATGAATTAGTATTCAACCTCTTAATATTATTCTATTTACTATTGAAGTGTCGACTCCTAAAACATAGACAGGGTGGAGTGCCATATTTTAATTCTATGTTGGGGATATTTTAGTTCACTGTAAAAGTACCACAAGGCCTAGTAAATTCTTTGTTATAAAGGTGTAAACTTCCTACACTAAATTTTTGATGTCTCTAGATAAGAGGAAATGTTAGTGAAAATAACTAAGCTTGTGGAGTATAGATTTGGTAGAGAGGACTAGTGGTTCATGTACCCCATACCACTATAGATCACATTTTTATTTTATTTATTTATTTCAAGCTTCTTACTCATCTTAAATAGAGAAGTAGAAGAGAATTTATTCACAGGAGGGAAGTATTATTTTTTTCATGTTTTAAAAGAATAAAATTATCCACCTCTCATGTATTTATCCTTTCCATTGAAACATAGTATTATTTTCCTCCATGTAAAACATACACCTACAGTCCTCTCCATTTATGAGAAAAATATTTCTATTAGTGTGCCTTTATTTCAAAAAATAAGTACCATGGTTTCTACATATGATGTATGTCTTTTTTTTGAACATCTCTACATGTCCTAAGTAACATGGTTAACTCAAAATAAGTGGAATATAACTATTTCATCCTGATAATAATAAAAATATTTTACATAATTCCTCTTCACCTATGTTTTCCTTCATAGCGGCAATAATTTTTATCCCCTTATCATTTCCAAAACAAATAACTCCATTCATATTATATTTGATACAGATGAAAAGTTACTTATTTATTATCATATGGGAGTACACCTACTATCTAATATCTATGTACTGGATCTATCTGTGGCTCTTAATAAGATATCAGTAATGTTAAACTATTCCACTTCACTTTTCTTAAACTAGGACCGATGATTATTTTTATTTGATGATGAACAAACTTGTTTATAACAACCAGATACTTCAATATGTAACTCTAATTTAAATAAATACTAAGTTTGATAGTGTTTACCATAAGAAACACCATGAGTAAATGAATCATGATATACTCAATAAATATTATTATTTAAATATTACAACTATAACATAGCAGTTGGATTAGAGGGTATTAATTGGAGTTAACAAATTTTGAAATATAAATAGAAAATTTATTATACTAAAAAATTACGCATTTATTATTAAGAAATATGTAATAAATATTTAATTATAAGAATAAAATTATATAGGGATAAAAATTGATAAGGATTAAAATGATCATATTTCTACAAAATTGATTTCAATGTATATTATTTATTTCTATTTAAAATATTAATTTCAAAATATTATATATTTAATTTTATAATAATTATATCATTTTTATTATAATATAAAATTAATTTTGGTTAAATTTTTTATGAAATTCCTAATATACTTTAATTTTGGGGGAGTAGTGAAAAATAACATTTTTACTTATAATATCACTTTTATGAAATTATTAGGAACTAATAATAACTTATAGTTATTGAAAATAATTTTTCATAAATTATATATTAAATAAGTAATATAATTCATTTAAAAAATAAGTTAGAACCTAGAAATATATGTTTGACATTTTAGAAATCTAAATAATGTTTTTATTCAATTGTAAACTATTTTTGGTTCTTCTAATTTAATCATGTTTTCAAAAGGCACATTTAAATTTTTAATTGAATTTAAAGTAAAATAAATCTCATTTTATGAAAAATAATCCAATTAATTAATTTATATTCTTCATTATACAATATTTTCATTTAAAATGATTTTTATTCTTAAATTGAATTTTTTTCCAAAAATAAATTTTCATTACATTTTTCACACATAAATTAAAATTAAATTTTAGTATTTATAAAAATTAATCATTGAAATATGGAATCCCTATTAGAAATAAAATATTAATATTATTTAATAATGTCATTTTTATTTTTAATAATAATGAATTGTAACCCTGTTAAACTTTTATCACCAATGTAACGACTAAAATAGGGTAAATGTGTTAAATTTAGGGTTAAAGCCTTAAATTTCAAAAAACATCATCTTAAAATTGGTTTATGAGGTTATTTTAGATATCCCTTAATATAATATTCCTTAATGGTTCAATATGGAGTCACATTCCAAGATTATGACTTCTATTTTATATTAATAAAATTATATTCCAAAAAATTTCACTATCTCTCACTTATTATGTTTTATTATAGATATAAACACTCTATTAATTAATCTATATGGTTAAATAGAAGATAAATATTCTATATTTATTATATTACTTTATTTTTTATTTTTATTAATGCCATAATTACTTTGTATGCATACATATCACTGATGTTGTGCTTGTTCAAATAGGTGAAAGATAAAATTAAATAGTATTAAAATATTATAAGTTATGTTTTTTAGAAAAATAAATTCTTAAGGATTTTAATAGATCAAAATTAATGGTAGTTATCTTTTTAAACATTAAAAGTCAATCTATATTGTCATATTGGGGTTATTTAAATTGAAAATATATGAATCGTTATGAAAATGTATTTAATGATATTTAATGTTAAATAATATCTTATAAAATGAATTAAAAAATTCTATAATTAATAAATTGGACAGTAAAATGTTTTATAAAAACGTTTAATTTTCAGTTTTAATAATTTTTAAATTTTAATTTACATTTTCACCCTTAAATACTAAGTATTTATGAAGATTCCATTCATTTTTTTCCAAAAAAATAATTTAATATATCCCTTTAAAATATAGATATGAGTTTTGTTTCATCGCATAAATATATCCAAATCTCTATGAAAACTACTAATTACATGTCCCTAAACCCTAATAGTAATAAAAGTTCACTTATCTAAAGGCCTTAAGCTTAATCAAAAGGTTCTTTTTCGATGATAGTGGTAAGGGTTTCTAAGCCACCGTCACCTTTCTTAAATATGATTCATTATCGTCAAGAAATATTAAATCCTCACTTATTTCGATTCTAGGAATATACTTACATGGTACATAATCTGTTTTATCATTTTATTATGTTGTATCATTTGTTACCTCTCAATGAACTCTAGTCTGTAAGCCGTTATAATGTTAAAATGTAGGTTTTCCAAAGATAGTGTTGTCATTTCGACTATCCTCTTACTTTTTCAAAAATGATATTAATATATAAAAACATATCCAAAATTATTTTTATATGTATTATGAATTATATTTTCTAAAACTCTCAAATATAATGGGTTTCACTTCTTTTTATTACATTCAAAAAACATCGCTCACCATTGTGGTTTTACGTAACTTACATGAACAATGATGATTTTATTAATTTAAGTCTATCTAGGGTAATCTTAAAAAACTATTTTTGAATGAAAATAACATGAATTTTTATAATAATTTTATTAATAATATTATACAATATAAAAGAATACATTATAAAAATGAATTTAAAAGTTAACCAACATGGTTATTTATAACAATAAAAAATCGACTTATTGAGGAATATTTCAGGATGGTTAAAATTTTATAGACAATTAAAATATCTTAATTATAGATAATTTGGAATCTAATCCTTGAATCATATACATTTATCAAACCATTTTACTGATACCACTAAACATTTTATATATACCACACATGTTTGATGATAATGAAACGAATGGTCCCAAAATTGAAGAATGAATTAGTAAATGAACAAAAACATGTTAATAATGGATAATGATAGGGGGATAAACATGAATTATAATGTAAATAATTTATATAATTAAATAATTTTTTTATTTATGAAGTTAGTTTATGTATGAGTAATTTCAGGACTAATGGTAGGGGTTTCCCAAAAATGAATTACATTTTATTAGGTTATATCACTTCGTCATTGACTATGTTATACCAAGATTATGTGTGAGATTAAATATTATTATTTTAAATATTATCAACAACTATTTTATATTTATTTAAATTTCTTATATATCATCAACTTGTTGATACATTTTCTCTTCAATATTATTTTCATTGTAAGGGTTTGTTATCTCAATTCTCTTTCTTGAGGCAAGTTTATAATTAAACATGTATTTAAATTACATGGTACCTATGATTCCTATTTTGAATATTATATCATTATTCAGTTTTTAATAATTTTAATTCAAGTACCATTTTTATTTTCATTACTTCTATGGGTTTGTATTCAAGTGCTATGAAATATTTAGGGGTTCTTAGTCCCAATTTTTATTCCTTATGATAGGTTTTATATTGTGCACCTTGTTTTATTTTATATGGTGAACATAATTCCCATGGAATATATTTAGACAAAATATATTTATTTATTTTGGGGATTTATAGACTAATATCATCTTATATCTTTTGATAATAACTGAATCAAATATTACTAATTTTGTTACTGTTTATGATTCAACCTCACTTTTATTTGATATTGATTATGATTGAATATTCTTTGGCATAATTATACGATCATTATCTCTTAAAACCTATATATTTTCTACATGTATTTTTATTTATTATTTATAAAATTATTCATTCCTTTTACCCCATATTTAGTCCTAAAATCCACCAAAATTTTATTTATAATAAAATATGGACTTATCTCTCAATCTTTATCAGAAATCTTCCTCTTCCATATCCATATCCTTTAGTTCGTAGTAATATTTCTATATTGTATAAATAAATTATTTCTTAAGATAATTCTATTTTTACATTTAATTTATATTAAATATTTTAAGGAAATATTTTAAATGTTTTCTGTAAAAGTCATTATGAAATTTCTTTACAAAATTATAAAAAGAATCTATTTTAAACATTGTCCACATGAATTAATTTTACAACATTCATGACCCTTCCTCCTGATTTATCTACTTTTACATGTGTTAAATATTTTTCAAAGTAATATATATTCTCATTATTCTGTGAGTTTCTTAAAGGAAATTGTTATTATTTTTATAAAATATTTGAAAAGTTATTCCAATCCACTTATTTTTTTTTATCTTACAGTCTAGATTTTTATTCTTAAGTATAGATTATTTCTAAGAATTTATTATTATAAAGTAATTTAGAAATAATGTTTTAAAATTTTTATTAAAACCACAAGATAACTGTTTTTATGTGATTTATAACATTTTTACATAATGGTACAAAATCATTAAGAACTTTTTTTAAAAAGTTTCACTTCCATTTTCATATATATATTTTAAAGGTCCTGTATTTACTATGGAACATTTATTTTTTATGAGTTTATTGTCATATTCGTATCCAATTTATTTATTATCAAAAATGTATTCTAAATTATTTCTAGTTTTGAATTATCCATATAATTATTACTCTATATTGTGCACACACCCCATTTTATATAAATCAAATTTGGGGTGTTTAACACAAAATATAGATTATTTATTAACAGAAAAAAAATTGAAAATCAATATATATGTTAGTTCAATATATATGACTATTGAATATTATGTAAGGTTGAATATTTACAATGGAAGTATTGAAATTTAGTATGCTAGTTTTCCCATTATAATTTTTAATAATAAGGCATGTTGATTATGTATTGAATGGTCATTCATTTGATTCATAAAATTAATAAAATTGACTTTGTAAGTGATGGAATGGGATCAACATTATATATCCCCTCGATGCATTTATAAGTCTCATTAAAGAATCTAACTTGGATATATGGTATATGAAATTCCTCATTATGTATAATTTATTGGTAAAAGGACTTTATGGTAAGATTATAATGTCATACATTATGAATTATATCATTATAAATAAAGTTATTATTTTCTATGTAATTTTTAATATTGTTATATTGGTCAGGGACACATTCCCCTTGTATTATTTTTTTTATATTCCATATTTGAATATCGTTTATCTCTATCATATTTTTTATGGATTATGTATTTATGTTACCTTCCATTATATGCTTTCCATTAGTAATCATTTGAGCTCAACATAATGTCTGTAAGTACAATTTACTCTTTTTTTAGGTCTCCTTCACACACTTCATCATAATATTTAATAAAAAATCACTACTTTGTGTTTAAAACCTAAATAAATACAATAACAATCAAACCAATATTTAGGGTAAGAAATTAATCTCTTATATTGTTTAATATATTTATCCCTAAAATATATCTTTTCTATAGAGAATACAAATTAAGAATGCACTATATTCCCATAAAAGTACATGATTTTTTATTTTCATTTGTGTGTCTTCACTACTCCAAATCCTCCTTTTTGAGCCTGCTGTGATCCATTTAAAATCATGCCTTGTAGAGAGTGGATACTTATTCTCTACCATAAATAACTAATAATTTCATATTAATTTAATATATACCTCTTATTTTCTTTTATCATTTTTTTCATTGGTGTTTAGGTAATGTGAAGAACATTTTGGTAGAATCACCATGAATTTCTTTTGCTTCTTCAATAACCTATTTTCTTAAAACATTCCACTATTATTATGGAAGTAAGGATTATGTCATTATATTTACATTTATGTCACTATTACATTAATAATCCTTTGAGTTCTCTAAGCCATTTACAACTATACATTATAGATTTAGTCAAACTATAGATTATCTAATCATGTTCATAAATATTTATCCCTAACACAATTTATTTTCGAGCTTCCAGAATTTACAAATTACAGTTTTTCAATATTAAAATTAAATTATTAGTTCTTCTATTTTTATGGGATATAAATTTTGGTTTCATGTAAAACCCCATTAGATTTATTTATTTTAACTCTTTATATGTCAAATTCATGAAGGGTTTCCCCATGTTTATCATAAAGATCAACTTTTCCATCGATTGTTTCATTTTTATCATTGATTTTTTCCATATTTGTTTCCTAAAACAATTCAATGAAATATTTACAAAGGTCTGTATAGTCCTTATTCTCCTTTTTTTACTATTCTTTTAATCTGTCATCTTATTTAGATAATGGTTTTTCTTATTGATTAATTTCTTCTACAGTACCCATTTTTCTTCATTTCCATGAATGTTTTCTTAATTATCTCATACCCCCTGCTTCATATATAATTTTCATAGGTCACATATTATAAATAAATCCCACTTATTTTCCAAAATAAAACTAGTTTAATATTTCCATTGAATTTAATTTTTCCCCTCCTGTGATTTGATGAATGAAAACACATTATTTTATAAACATCATAATTTTTAGGAAATTATTTAACTTAGTGTTTATTTGTAAATTCTATCTCCTAATAATTCTATTTTCACATAAAATAATTATCTTTTTTCCATATTTTATATGACAAAATATGATATGTTTTTTTTTCAACATCTCATATTTTGGGTTATTGTATTCAATCATGGAAAATTTTTCATTTGATTTGATGTGGAAATCATCTTATGATTATATTAATTATTTTGATATATTTTAATACCTCACCATGTCTACACATATCCTCCATAAGATAATTCACCCGATCAGATATTGAATCAACTGTCTCATTCAGGCACATTCTCAGATCAATATACATGTTTTTTAAAAATTAAAATTTTCTTCATATACTTTTGTATCACCTTCATAAATAATTAGAAACATTTCCCATAACATATGATTGGTTTTTCATGGTATAACCTTTGCATAGATATGGCTGGAAAAAGTTCCCCCTATATTGTAGATCACTTTGGTGTTAAAATATAAATATTTGTAATCATTGCATGATAACTTAATGATATCCCAACTTATAGAGATTCATTGAATTAAATCCACATATATTGATGGTTATAAATAAAATAGATTTTCCTTTTAAGAGTAAATAAATTACTACTTTTTATTTTCTTTTATGGATTATTCACAAATTGTGTAAGGAAAAAACATCATGACAAACGAATTTTTTCAATCAAATATTGAAAAAGACATGAAGAAACCAAATATAATCCTTTTCAAATTAAATTTTAAATTAATTTAAATATATCTGATGAAATCTCAACTCCTCTTCATATATTTCTTTGATTAAGATGTTGATTTTATGAAGCCCTTTTTCTTATTATAGTCTCTTTATGAAGAGGATTCAAAATAGATCCCCTCTAGCAGTGATATCCATGTGCTCCATTGATATGTGAACAATAATAATACATTATTGGGTGATAGAAAAGGGGATCAATCAACTTTTTTTCATCTTGATTTCTAAAAGTACTATTAAGATTAATGGAATCTCTCCCATTCTTCTTTTTCATTAGATGATGTGTGAAAGAGGAATGTTGAGAGAAATTTTTTTTGTACAATGATTATGAATTCTTGGTTAACCCTACACAACAGACGTAGATATATATTTTTATAGAGTTAGTGTTAAGGTCAAAATATTATTTAATATTCATCAGGAACTTTAAATAATATAATAATCCTAATCTAACCCATTCCATAAAATAAAAAAATATTAATAAAAATAAAAATAATATCTTTATTTATGTTGTGATCTAACTTTCATAATGATAAATATTATTTTACCACCTTACCAATTAATATTTATTGTGGGAAACAATATTTGTCTAGTTGTCCTCCCTAAAATTTATCAAATTCCCAAATAAAAATTTAATTCAATATTTATTCATAAATAAATATTTTATTCATAAGTAAATATTTTAATCACACTCTAGTGAATAAATATTTATTTAATATTCAATAAAAAAAATATTCTATTGACACTATAATGAGTAAATGTTTTTTAAATATTCACATGATTTGATAAATTATTTATAATGAATAAATATTTATTTATGACACCATGAATAAAAATCAGTAAATAAATATTATATGTTCTTTTAACTAAAAAATTATTCTACAAAAAAATATTTATTCAATATTTGTGATTGATAAAACCTGAAAAAAATTATTCCTCAGTATTGAGGATAACATTGACTCGTATAATTAAATTCAAATATAATATAATTTAGATAAATGGATACACAAAGAGTGTGATACTCTTAGATCCATTCTCATTTTCATTAGATGGGATTTACTAAATTCCAAGACTAATATCTTGAAAAGAGTTAAGACACCAGTAGAATGAATTTAATGTTACAATATCGATAATCATACATGAATGATTAATATGTATTATAATCCCTTTTTCATAGTATCTCATCATTCTATATTCACACTCATGTCATCAACCTATATTCTTGATATTTCGTTCATTGACTATGTGAAATAAACATTACAATATACCATGGCTATGGAATTTAATGTGTTTGTTTCATTTCAATCAATGAGTTAATATATCAACTAACATAAATATGGAAGGGAAAAATCCTTTATAAAATTATTAATTAATAACACATCACTAATGATGCACTAAATATATCCAACATCACTATGAACTATGTCTTCATGGTTTAGGAAATACATCAAAGTGTGAATGACATGACATGCATAAAAAATAATATTAATGTCTAAAATCCATTACAAATGCTCATAAATAGGAATACCTAAGGAGAAATCAACATTCTTAATTCCTACAGGTGGGAATGTCCTCATAATGTAATGTCATTGAGATTAAAAACGAAAAAATACTGAGATGATGTCTCATCTACCTATAAGTACTCATACCTAAAATTAAACATACTATTTTCCCTTATTTTATAATATCATATGACAATAAAACTAATATTTAAGTGATATCATCATAGAATCCCAAGGATATCAACCTAAAAAAGAACTTCCATGGGATATTTTGATTAAAAAAATACCCTAGGTTATTATCACATTAAATTTATGTAGAACAAAAATATATATGTCATAATGTATTTAAATTAATATCAACTTCTTTAAAAATAATTGTAGTCTAACTTTTAATGTAGTTTTTCCTAGGGAACCAACTCTTAAATACTCTCAGTTTCACTATATACAACTTCTAATGAATGACTACTTCTCACATATTAAACATGATTATACAGAGTATGGCTACAATTACTAGGCCTATCACATTTCTATGACTAGGTCTTGTGAAGACACATGCCTATATAGAACATTTTCTTACTACAACATTACTACCTTGATAAAATTTCCTATATAGTGATAGAACTAAGTATCTATATCTTCTTACCATGTCAAAATCAAAAAAATCCTAACAAAGTACATGATCAAATCTTATCATAATCATGATAAAGATCCTTATTTTTGTATAATCAATGATTAGAATAAGAAATTTCAAAACCAATTCTTAAAGTTGATTATAATCCCCATCAATCTCAGATATTGTAGATATGGAACCAACTTGTTGAAATATGTTTTTCATGCATATTAAAGTATCATTTTTATGGTACTAGATTAAATATAACTAAGTTAAAACAGGTGTTCCATTCCCAAGATCACTAGCACTTTTACTTATCTAAACACTAGGGAATCATCCTATTATACTTTTCAATGTACATTCAGATAGTTCTAACAATAATTCAATGTAGTTATTCTAGATTTGTTTTGATATTTACCTATTATGAATCATTAATATAAAAAATACCTATATATCGGGTAATATCAGTTATATTCATAGAACTAAATCTCAACAATCTCTTTATATACCCCTGAATGTTCTAATTTAAGTGTAATGAACTGACCCAGATACCCTCTAAATACTTGTACCCAAACTGATTTTATACTAACCACATGTTTCTTCTTGATCCCCATTGGCTAGTGACTAACACAAGGACATAAATCAAAATCTATAGGGAACGATTTCTAAAAACCTGAAATAAGATAAATCGAATATATATATTTACATAAAGATGAAATAAATATTATAAGAAGACTAAAATAAATATATTCCGCAGCAAAAGAAGAAAAATATAGTGATACAATTAAAAGTAGAAAAATAAAACTCAATGGAAAAACCAAAACAGAAAAACTACAACTCCATGTGATATGCAGGCAATGGACCACAACATCACCATCTGTTGTTTAGTCTAAATTTGTACTTTCTAATTTTCATTTTGTTAGTTTTGGAAGTTACAAAAACTTCATTAAAAAAATATTTTAATAACTTTATATACCCTATGTGCTTTAGTATGTTATTGTTGAAAACATTATTTTATATCAAATGATTAAATATTTCAAATATAAAAGAAATATATACTATTATTATTCAATATGATCCATCGAACTAAAGGTTTTCCTGATGCATTAGATCAAATTTTTTTCTTACTAGTGGATATACTTATTTAAAGTTTTTCCTACTAAAAAAATTCTTGACCATCAGGCTGACATTGGTATAGATACATCTGATTGTCCTTTGTTAAGCTTAAGAGATTGAAAAGCTATAGTGAATTCCATCGGTCTATACAATGTTCATAATTAGAGTATATATATTTTCTTCTATCAGGAGAAATATCTTAATAGAATTGTAATGGTTTTAAAACAAATAACATAGGACATTGGAATTATTGGCTATCAAGATCAATATCATGATTATTAGGATATTTCAATATGAAATATGTTCGAGAACATTGGAACCTACTCATATATATTACTATTGTAGGATTGTCTATAAATATGAGGTTATTTAAAAAGTTGGGATCTATTTCATTTGAAACTCAAATACTCTCAATTTTTACATTGGTTGAACATATTTTCCAAAATGCATTGTAATTTCATAGAGATTTTATGTTTTAAGGAATATATGTAAGGATGGTAAATTTTTTTGGACACTTATATTTTTTAACAGATATGTACAATCATGGTACTAATTGAGGTCTTCTGGGGATATGAATAAAGTAGAATATGATCCATCAGATCAATGTATTATGATGCTGAGACGATATAATCTTATAATCATATCGAGTTCTTCTAGGGGATTGGAAGATAGATATCAATCACCGTATCTAGGTATTTACTTATAAGGAAAGATATTCCTTTATAATAGGTATCAAAATCATCGAAATCTTATTTCAGGAATTCTAACTTCCAAAACTCTTAAGGTTAAAGATTAAATTCTTTTAGAAATATTTTAATTCATTCTTACTAATATAATATTATATATTTCTTTTTTATAAAAGTTTTAATTTCAACTTTGCATATAATTTATAATGTTAATTTATAATTTTTTTTATTAACTATTTTAGTAGTGTGATTGTGATAATGATAACATGATAATTTATCTTATGCTATCTAGTTTCGATTTTTAAACATTAATATTCAAATGATACCCACATTCGATCTTTTTAACAAAAGATGTATTGTTTTTTGATTGTTTTTTTTAAAATAAAACAAACCCCATTTTGTAGCCATTATATTTCTTATGATCCAACAATTGGAATAAAATTAGGTACTAATTCTATACATGCTCAGCTTTTACTTCTTTTATATCGAAATTTATAAATTTTTTATTATAAATTGTCTATTTATAAAATTTGATACACTAACATGGGTTTGGTAGAAAATGTTTTCTGAAGTAAAATCATTATGGACTAAAAACGTTATATTCTTTTCCAAAAAACTCTTTTACAATATTTTTTTAGAATAAGTATTTCCAGACTACAAAATTATTATAATGTTTTTTTGAAAAAATTTCTGTAAATTTTTTTTTCATAATATTCTTTAGAAAAACAAAGAAGAATAGGTAACTCATAAATATGAAAATTTTCTACTTTATAAGGTACTTGTATTTTATTTTTATTAATTAATTATTACATTATTTTATAAATTTTTTATGTAAAAATTATTTTATTTTTTAAAACAACATTTTATTCAAATATTTTTTATAATCGAACTATTTATTTCTCTAATATTATTTTTCAAAATAAAATTTAAGAGTTAAAATTTATAGTTAAGAAAATTATTCAATTAAATTTAAAACATTGGATCAAAATAAGGTATTTAATCTAAGTAGATGTTTTATCAATAAGATGAAGAATTTCCTCCCACGCATATTTTAATGTGGGTCCTTGTATGTACCAAATTTGTTTTTGAGACATTCTTCCCTAACTCCCCCACCCATTTAAGTGTTATTTCTGATATTTTAGCATTCTTCTGATTGATGGTACAAGATTTAGTTAGATGGACACTATGAAAGATTTAATAAAGAGGGAATTTTTCAGACAAAGACTTGGCGAGAGATCATGGTTTGAAAAGTACGATTAAATTATTAAAAATACCATTAAATTTCAAGGATATAAAAATATGCATTGAAAATCTACATAATGATTTTGACAAAAATTTACTAATAAATAATAAGAGAATAATATGATTCTGTTGAGTTTCTTTCTGAGGATTATAAAGAAGAAGTATCTTTGACATTTAAAAAATAAATAAAAACATTCTTCGGAACAAATATACTAGCAGGTGGAATTACCTTTTCATGTTGTAGCTTATCTCCAATCTCAAAAATTACCTAAAAACATGGATGTTTTTCTATGTCAAAGGTTGAAGCTTCTTTTTTTACTTTTTATGATAAAGTTTTAATGGTTTTTAACTTTACACTAGATGCAAGAGTCCTTAATTAATAGATATAGGGATATCTAATTCTGAGAAAGGGTGATTGGGATACCTTAAAAGTATCATACATCTTGGTTTTACATTTTTTGATGAATTTGAGACAAATCAACTTGTTAATATTTTTTTTCATTATAGTGGAATCAATTAATAATCCTTCAATGTAATTGAATTTTCTTTATGTTTCCATGCTTTATAAAAATGTTTTTAGTCAATTTTATGGTTTTTTTATGAAATTAATAATCATTATTTTTTTTATGAGAAAAATATTCCACTAATCAATGAAAATATTGTGTAAATATTGAAGAATGTTTTTTATAATAGGTTGAAGAAGTTTGATGATAAATTGGAAATAAACATTTTAGATGTTGGTCTTGAAAAAGTGCATGAATTTAATAAAGAAAATAGAAAGGAAAAATAATATCCTATAAAATATAATAAAAAACCTAAGACAATGAGAGATGATGAGTTCAAGAAACTCCTGACTCATAATGGTCAAATAAAACCATGTGATCCAGTATTTGGTTTAGATAAGGTTGAAAGAAAATATTTGAATATTCTGATAGTTGAGGAGTTAAAAATCATAAAAAGGGTAAAAACAATAAGAGATTGTTGGAAGAAAAAACTCATTAAATTTTAATAAAAGTTGTAGAGAAATATTCATAGAATACAATTCTTTATGTATCTCCTTTATAAATTATAAAAACAGTTCAATAGTAAAAAAATTGTTCCTCATACTAATCAAGCTATAATACATTTTATTTTTTAGATTATAGAAACTTTAGTTGTTCTATCAGTCCTACTAGATGTTAGAGAAAATTAATACACGAATGTGTTTATAGAAGAACCTCAAGTATCAGACCTAGTAGAAGTTCCCATGAAATAAGAGAATGAAAAACCAAAGTCTTAATAAATTTAGTAAAAGAGTTCTCAAAACAAAATTATAATTAGGAACGAAATTTGATGTCGAAGAGGAAGAACTAGGTGACGAAAAATAATAGCAGGAGAAAAAATAAGAGGACGAAGAGAAAGAAGTTCATGAATAAGAAATAGACTCTTAGGAAGGGATAAATGAAAATAAGAGTGAATTAGATTCATCTTCATCTTCAAAACTGTTACATTGGTAGTATAAGAAGGACAAAGATTTATAAAATTAAGGGGATGAAAACTGACCATCTAAATAGGAATACAGGTTGTCTTCAAAACCAGAGGAGGAAGATAAAAAAATTTCACACAAATGTATTATAAGTGGTTTAATCTAATAAAGATATAAATTGCATGAACTCAGTTCATTTTGATTTTAAAAATCCTTTATTTCTATAAATTATTAGTTTAAATATTTAATAATTGCTGAATATGGAATTACTTTAATGTCATAGAGGTATTTGGGGTCACCGGGGTTGGATTGGAGGCCAGAACCCAACCTTTTCTGTGAAAATGGCATGCTGCACAGTTTCAATTAACCATGTGGGATAGTTTATATGATTATATAAAATCATGTGGGGTGGGATAAATGTGTTCAATAGGCTGAAAGGTCAGACTAAACCATGTGATTTGGTACACAACCATGCATCGATGCTTGCAATTTTGATAGAGGAGTTTTGGATGGTTTGTGTGTAGTTATTCAAACTGTGGGAAAAAACCATGTGATATTCCATTCCCTACATCTAATCATACATGGTTGGTGGACTGTTTGGCCAAACCATGTGTCCAAACCATGGGACCACATTATTTTGGGTAAAATTACACATTTTCACGTAATTGAAATATATTTCTAACCAAATTTTCTACTTCTTCTTATGCACAACCAAGGATCCCTTTTAAAGCCCTATTTTAATACTATTATAGGAAATTAGGTATATTCCCCATACAATTTTCTATACATGTGCATCTTCTATCATTGTATCCACATCAGTGAGTTATAAATTATTTTTTAGCTGTTATTTGTTTAGTTTGGAATTCGATGCACTATTAAAGTGAAAGCTAATTTTACCTAAAATATGTTCTTAACCTTATCTCCAAGTTTCTCTAGATCCAAGTCAAATCAGGAACTTATAAAAGATGATGTATCTTATATTTTCCTATGGTTGGTGGGATCGTGCCTTTCATTAAAATTTTAAGTGTTTTTATATGTCGTTGTGTCGTGTGCCCAATTCTACAGTGACACCATAAAATAAAATTTGATTGATGAATTGATTTGTTAGGTATAGCCTATGAAAATAATGATGAACATTGATAAATCTTAAATGGTTGAGGAACTTCAAATTGGAACAACCCGTTTGGATGTGTTGTTTAATTAAATTTTCCATTATGATGGTATATGAATTTAGATACTAATGAGGTGTGTCTATTTACCCCATTCCTTTGGATGTGAATTGTTAGATGAATTGATAATGAATAGGTAATGGATGCCAAAAACATTTTAAACTTAATTATAGTAGAAATTTAAACATGAAATGATTTTTATAATTAATTAACCATGTGAGCTAAGTTATGAAAAGACTTGTAATCCTGGACAGTGCTTTGTGTCAATTTTGAGGTGAGACTGAAATGAATTATTCTTGGTGTTGATCTTGACATGTTTATATGAAATGTATTAATTGTTATTGAATGACATAATGTGATTATATTCCCTGGGTGACACTTTGATTCAAATAATGAATGGAATAGATGAACTTAATTGGACCCTTCATTACATATGCCTTAGTGATACTTTTACTCCCTTGAGGAATTCCATGGAAGGACTCAGAGGCATGAATGTTTTATATTGCGTGACACATGGAATGTTTATTGATTTCCAAGGATACATTTAATATGAATTGATAATTTATGACATGGGTGACCCTTGGGCTCCCTTGGTGGACCACTAAGGACAGAATCAAACTCCAGTGCTGTTATACGACACCTACAGTGATACCCAGGTTCTTGAGAGGTTCCCTATGAATGGGCATGTAGGGTGTTGTTCTATCATATACCTGGAGAAATACCTGGATTAAAAATTTTGAATTATAAGGATGATCTTAGGTTCAAAATTGATTAATTAATTACTTGAGTTATATGACAGGTCTTCTAATCCCAATCACAAGCTTGGCTTTGGTATAGGTTTATATTTTCTCGATGTCCTGTTTTTTCATCCTATAGATACATACTTTTATGGGAGATATTAGGAAATATGTTGGGTCTTGAGAATTATTAATTAATTAATTTATTTGTTAAATAAATTTTATTATTGAAATAATAACCTATAATTTATAGTATGTTTACTTTCATTACTTCTTTAACATTGTTATCATTTCCTACATACTGTTGTTATATATCTTCAATTACTGGATAAAACACAAACCTGGGATGTCTCATAATAATATTATATCTCAAAATATAGTTGGGACACCATTGGCTACCCAAATAGACCATATTATTTCAGGTATGGATATGGTAAAACACCCAACTATAGGTTTTTGATTGCTACTTAAGAGGAGAGGAGCACATGACTGAGCTAAGGCTCACGATGATAGCTATGATACGTTTTCCATATTTTACTTTTTTTAATGTATTTTACTACTTATATTTTTATTAATTTTTTATATATTTTATTAAAGACATATGACAATATTATCATCACCATTGCATGTGTAATTTCTTAGGAAAATGTTAACTATTCATACTATGTATCTATCTATATGATTTACTACTTATGCTACATATATTCCATTAACATTACACTATGATTCACACTGGAGATGAAAAATTAGTCTCCCCATAGACACACCTAGGACCTCTAAGCTAGTCAAAAGCCAATGGAATTTTGGTAGATGCCCTTGAGGTTATGTGTCCAATTGGGCTCCGGGCACCTTTTAGTGGCATCTGGGTCTGGGAAATTACAATGTGGTATCATAGAAATTCATTATAGTTTGATTTAATATTTCATGGAAATATAAATAGATAATAAGGGAATTTCCTTTAGTACGGATATGTTCCTAGGCATAGATAACCCACATAAAGCAAAAAAGCGAAATTATCAAGATTGAAATTGTTGTTTTATGGATTTTGATTATCATAGGGTATTGGATTCCAACACCGAGTGATGCACTTTAATTATGATGTTATTGTTGATATGATTAGGGGATGTTTTTGTTGAAACCCAATGAGATGAGGTTATACCATCTAACACATTATACTAGGCACATTACTGGAATCACATTCCATGAATTATTCGATTCTACTTAGGATGCATTTTTTTACATGCTATTGTGATAGGTTTCATGATATGTATTCCTTCTATTGTGATAAAAATTTAGGTGTGGGTTATGTTGTGAAACTGGTTGGTTCGATACATTGGTTCCTTAGGAGTATGCGTCCTTGAAGATCTGAATTTGGAGAACAAATGGTTAAAATTTTAAAATAAATTGATATATTAATTTTAAATGTGTTTGAATTTATTTGAGAATGATTATAAGAATCCAAATGAAAATGAAATGGAATTTTATTTTCTTATAAGAGAGAACATGACATAGGCCGAACCATAGTAGTGGGATATAGGTAGTATCTCTTGGTTATATCCATTTTTTATGATTCCTTGATCTGACTCGACGAGAAGGTAGAGTTTTGTGTTCACATATATGAAGGATGGTACCTATTCTAATTCATTATCTATTCTTTTCAGCTTAAACCATTGATTAAAATATTGATATAAGTCATATTCTTAGCATTTGTACAGGTATACCACCTCATTTTCCTCTAGTCATACGCTAGGAGGGTGGGAAGGACCACACTATTGAGGTGGCAGGACATGGGCTACTAGTGGATCCTATAGTGGTTCCAGCTATAGAACTAGTATTTATATCTAAAATAGTTGATGATGTGTAGTTCTATGAACGATTTATATGATTCATGAAGACTGTTCTGGGATAACTACAACTTAAATTGACTTTGGAAGAGTTGATGCATCAATTCCAATAGCAGTATCCTCCCACATTTTTTAGGGGATGGAGGAGCAAATTCTATAGATTCATGGCTAGAGGACATGAAATATATCATTTAGAATTAATGAATCCCTCCTATGTGGAGGGTAATGATTGCTATGTATATGGTTCATTATTAAACCAGGAGATGGTGGGATGTTATAAATCAGAAAGATCATCTATAGGATATGGTTGAGAGATAATTTCGTTAATCCTTCCCTGAATACTTCTATCCCATGAAGTTGGGGCTTAATGAGCCTGAGAGTTCTTGCATGTGGAGCAGGAAGTTCAATCAGTTATGGATTACTTGACAAGTTTCATAGAGTTCCATCACATCAAATCTATTCTGATTGGTGAAAAGATATCTAAATCTAGTAAATTTGAGGATGGTATTAGGTATAATATACGATCATAGGTGAATATATTTTGGCTGACTACTCTTTCAATAATAGTGAATCAAGAACTTATCGCATTGTGTAACTTGAGAAAGGCTAGGGGTTTGAGTCAATGAAGTTCAACATCAAGATATTTTACTAGATGGACTAGTTGTAGGAACCATCATCTATATCTTACACATGGTGACATTAGTAGCAATAGAACACACTCAGGTAACTATGTGAGGTACTACCATTGTAGTAAATCGAGAGATACAATAACACAATGTATGCGGGTCCCATTCAAGTGTCATATTGTGGCAAGATGGGCAATCTATAGTGATTCAACAGAATGTTTTCACCATAATCAAGTGAGAGATGGTCTGCACTGACCCCAGTTTCAATAGTGGGGTCTGCATCTTATCATCCGGAAAAAAGATAGTGTATAACTAACAGATTAGTATGAGGTGGTGGTCATGGATGTGGTATTTCGATGCCAGTTTTACCATGACAGAATAGAGGATCTACCTAGGGTAGCAAAGCAGTATCATAGGGTTGTGATTCGGGCCATATATACCTAGTAAAACAGACCCTTGAGGTGAAACATCTGAGATCTTATACTATGAGAGTTACTATTATAGTAGCCTAAACAATAACTTCTATTCTTTTTGATACAAGGGGTTATCATATGATTATATATATGCATATTTTGTAGAGACATGGGTTTATTCATTTGTTTTTTTATGGTGATATAAATCTTAACACTCCATTGGGGGTTATAAAGGAGGGATCACATTAGTGTAGGGAGTCCCCTTGATATTGGAGGGTTTCACATCATATGAGACCTCTTTTTTATTTATATGATAGGTTTTTGCAACATTCGTAGGATGGTTTGGTTGGTTCACTTCCATGATTTTATTGATTTACATTTCTAATGTGAGACCTTCGCATCACTTGAGTGTAGAGATTTTATTCACAAGGCTGAATGAGATGATCATTTGAGCCAAGATAAGACCAAGGTTCATGTGATGGGTAGGATGACATCTCAGATTGTGAGTTTATGTCTGGATGATCAGGGAACATGTTAGGTGGATTTCCCTCCAAGGGTTGATCATTTCATGGATGTTTTTCTAGACATCATTTTAGGATTACCTTATGTGAAAGTGGTATAGTTCTTTATAAAACTGGTGTTAGAAGAAATACTGGTATCCATTCCTCCTTATAGGATGGATACTACTGAGATGCAAGAGCTAAATAGGTAGATAGATGATTTAGATGAATTTTTTAAGCCAATCCAATATTTGAATTTGGGGTTCTATGATACATTTTGTGAAAAAAAGAGAATGCCACCCTCAATCTATGTGAGAATTAATAGAAATTTAACTAGGTGATGGTTAAGAATCGATATCCTCTCACACTGACAGATATCCTTTTTGATCAGCTCCAAGGATCTTGGGTTTTCTCAAAGATTTATCTGGGGTTCGTTAATCATCAAGTGCATGCTACACCATCACACATACCTCACAAACCTTTTTATTGTAGGTATAGTATGTATTAGTATTTGGTTAGGTCATTTGGTCTCACTTATGCTCTAAAATCCTTCATAGAACGGATGAACCATGTTTTCCATCCTTATAATGATCTGTTCTTTTGTGGGTTTCATGGATGATATAGTGGTGTATCTATATATTCGATACTTCATTTCCAAAATTCTTTATATCATATTAAATGCACTGAGAGATCATTAGTTATATTCTAATCTCAAAAAGTTCCACTTATGGATGGATTAGATTCACATCCTAAGTCACATTATCTTAGATACATGAGAATTAGTGGTCCCAGAGAATGTGATAGTTGTAGTTTCCTAGGATCTTCGAAAGGAATTATTTGAGATATATAGTTTCTTGGAGAAAAATTGATGTTACAATATTTTTATATTGTAATTATCATCGCTAGTAGCACCGTTCATATTCTTGACTCAGATGGGTGTGAAGTTTGTATGGTTAGATTGCTGCGAAAAATACTTTTAGGAGCTAAAATGGATATTAAATTTAGTGAAAATAAATATATTTCTAGAGACAATAATTTGTCACACTATGTTTTATGATGCAGGAAGTATCAGGTTACAATCATTTCTTATGTAGGGGGATTGAGTCATAGTGTACGGGTCTCAACATTTGAGGCCACACGAGATAAATTACCTAACAGATGTTATCAATTTAGCTATATATGTTCATGAATTTCACTCTCGGAGACATTAATTACATTGGGGGGTGTTTTTTAGTGTACAACAACCACAAAATACACAAGAAAATATTTTCAATGCTTGATTTGAAAATGAGGACAAAACTTTTTTACTATAATTCTTAGTATTTTGATTTTGAGCTTGAATACATGCATGGTAAAGGAAATTAAGTGGTTTATGCACTAATTTGGACTCATATGTAGGCATTTCAGTAGGCTAGTACTTAGTGGAATCATATGGATTTGTTATCTTATATGAAATTGGAGGTGTTGGATGGTCATGTAATGACTATTATTTTATCCGTATATGTTACCACTACCCTTCTAAAAATAATAAGGATGACACAATTATCAAATTCCATGGTCCATGTACTATGGGAGATCATGATAGGCAAGGAACCGCATATTGGTTGGTATATAGGAGAAGATGAAAATCTAAGATTACATGGTCTAATATCGGTTTCAGCAGACATGCACAAGTAGATTATGTGAGACTTTGATGATTCAGTTTGGAAAGTGCATCCTGGAGTAACCAAGATATACAAGGATTAACATCACCAGTACTAGTGGCTAGGCATGATAATTGATGTAGATAGTTTTTATGAGATGTTTCACTCATCAGTAGGTGATGGTGGAACAACAATGAAAAACTAAACATTTGAAATCAGTAACCATTCATATGGGAAAATAGAATGATATTGAGATGTATTTTTTGATAGGTTAACTGAGGTCACATCAAGCTAATGATGCTATATGTTACTTTGTGTAATGTCCCACAAAGGTTTCAAATTTCCTTCCATTAAAGGAATCTTTTACTGTGGATAATCTTGGAATATTTTATATTCATGGGATTTTATGACTTCACAGGGTACCACATAATATCATTTTAAATAGAGACACCTATTTTACATCAAAGTTTTGGAAAGGGGTATAAATGGAGTTAGGTATATAGATCTTATGAGCACATGATACCACCCTCAGACCTATGTCCAATCATAGAACACGTTTCAGGTGCTTGAGGACATGATGTGAGCATACATCCTTGTTTTCATGGGCTCTGGGGAGGGGAATATACCCCTGGTTGAGTTTTCATATAACTATATTTTTTAAGGAACTAATCAAGTGTTTCCTAGTGAGGCTTCATATTGTAGGCCATTATAATCAACATAATGTTGGTTACAGGCAGGAGAGGCAGCAATGTTTGGACCTCATCTTGTTCAGGAGACCACAGAGTAGGTTCGGTTATTTTGAATCATGTGACTTCTTTAAAGTCTTGTAGAAAATCAAACACTGATCTCCAAAGACAATATCTAGAGATCGAGGTTAGGGATCAGGTCATTTTACAGGTCTCACTAAGGATAGTACATAAGAGGATTAAGAGATAGTTTATGGTTTTTCTACGATATATTGGGGTGTTTGAGAATCTAGAGAGAGTCAAGCCTGTAGCCTCTCTACTATAGTTACTTCATAGGTACCGGGTCTTGCACGACTTCTTCCATATATCGAAACTATGCCAATTTTATTCAGACCCATATCATGCCTTTTATCCTAAGGAACATGGGTTATTGGTAGATTAATCCGTTGAGGAGCATTCTATACTTATTGTGGATTTTGGCATGAGGGTTCACCAAGGTGAGTCTATTCCACTTATACGAGTTCTATGGAAGAATAACAGTGTATAAGATAGGATATGAGATAGGGGGCCGGTGTATAAGAATAGTGGATGAAGTGGTTCTTAGACAATATTGACCACCCTTGAGAGGGAAATTCAAAGATGAATTTCTTTGTAGGGGAACATTATATGAACCCGGTTCCTTCTGAAGGTATGTAACATTTAAATTTATTTAATTCTCAGTTTGAATGTATAATAATATCCTAACATAAATGTCCTTTGAGGTTATGAATGTATCAAGGGTGTCTAGTGCTGGTTCAGATCCTGGAACCCATCCTTTTGGGTGAAAATGGCATGCTGCAGGGTCATAATAAACCATCATGGGGAGGATACACAATTTGATAAAATCATGTGAGGCTAGACCATGAAGTATTATAGGACACACAATTAAACTAAATTATTATATTTTTTCAAATGGAGATATGGCCATGTTTCTAATTTATAGTGGAGTTTTCATGGTTTTCACACGGTTAGTCAAACTGTCCAAAAAATCTATGCAATGTCCCATTACTTATAGGTATGTGTTCATGGTTGGTGCATAGTTTTTCCAAAATGTGAAGCCAATCCTTGCGACCATATTATTTTGGGTAAAATTAAAAATTTTACCCTAATTAAAATCTATTTATAACCCTATTTTATAATTATTCTCACACACATAAAGGGCTCTATTTTAAATCCCTCCCTGAAGAATATTATAGTAATTAAGTTATCTTATCTTTCAAATCTTGGATTCAGATAACACTCATCTCATTAGATGTGCAATTGTGATTTATAGATTCCATTTTATAAATTATTCCTTTTGTTTGTCATCGACTATAGTATTTTGGTGCAAGGTATTTTTCCCTATTAATATATTCTTTGTCTATTAATTAATTTTATCTTGATATATGTTGAATCAAGAGATGATATTGGACTATCATTATTATACTGACCTACAGTAGGTGGTATCATTCCTTTCATTAAAATTCATAGCATATACTTATGTCATTGTCATGCACGACCAATTATTAGGTGGTTCCTTGAAATGAATTATGATCTTTGAATTGAATGGGTATGTTTTTCATATATAATTATTGAGGCCCATTGATAGATTTTAAATGGTCGAGGAACTCAAAATTATAACCATACGTTTGGGTGTGTTGTTTAAATAAAAATGCCATTTTGATGGAACATCAATTTGGATACCACTTAGGCGTGAATATTTACCCCTTGCATTGGGATGTGAGTTCTTAATTAAATTGATAAAGAAAAGTGAATGGATTTTATAACCCTTAGAACTTTATTTTTATTAGATTTTTATTCTTGAAATTTTTGTAATAATTAATTTACCATGTGAATTAAGTTAATCCATGCCATCTATTCTTGTCCAATGCTTTGTGTCACCTTTTGATGTGATAATTAAATTAATTGTTCCTAGTGTTGACTTTGACATGTTTATATGAAACTAATTAAACTGTATTTAATGATATTGAATGGTTATATTCCTTGGGTGCCACAAGGATTCAATGTATGGATTCCATGGACATACTCAATTGGATCCTACATTGCTTATTCCCCAATGATACATGGAATCCATAGAAGACTTCCAAGGATGGACACATAGGTTTGAATGTTTTATACCGAGTGACACTTGAAATACTTAAGAATTTCCAAGGATGAACTCAAATGGAGCTGATAATGAATTTCAGGGGTTATACTTGGGCTTCCTTAGTGGATCACCAAGGAATGACTCGAATGTTAGTGATGTTATACCTCCCCTAGAGCGATACCAGGGTTTTGGAGAGGTTATCTATGGAAATTATTGTAGGGTGTTGGTTTATATTATAAGTGAAGTGATACCTAGATTCCAAATTAGGAATGAAAAAATGTCACTGGTTATAAATTTTTTAATGAATGAAATGAGTTATATAATGCATCTTCCAAGACAGTGTACAAGAAAGAATTCAGTGTTTTTTATAATATATGTGTGTCCATTTTTGGAATCCATTGTTTACCTATTTTCAGGGGGTAAATTTAGAAATTTTCTATGTCTTGAGACTTATTGATTAAATGGTATTGATTTATTAAATTAATCTGATTTTATAAATGAGAACTTATACATTATTTTTGTTAACTTTCAATACAACCTTTACTTTTCTATCATTTACTACGCACAGTTGTTATATATCTTCAACGACTAGATCGAACTAGACCTTGGGTGTGTTACTACTGGGATCATATCTTATTCCTTGTTTGGGTAACCTTTGAATACCAAAACAAACTATATGTTTGCATGTCTTGAAAATGGAAAGTACAAAACTATAGTGTTTTTATTGTTTCTTAGGAGAAGAGGTGCACCAGACTGAGCTGAGGATCATGATGCTAGTTGGGATAAAAATGGATTTTTTTTACTTTTGATCCATGTGTTGTAAACCTTCTATGTATAAATTTTTTAGGATTATTTATTAGATACATATAAAGTATATTATCATCATCATTGTATATAGGATTTATTAGAAAATTGTTATCTATTCCTGCTATGTATCTATTATCTATATGATTCACTTCTTATGGTACTTAAATATTTTTGTTATTCTCCTATGATATACTCTTTTGATGAGGGAATAGTCTCCCCATAGACACACCTATGCCCTCAATGCTATTCAGAAACCTCTAGAATTTGAGGAGATTCTCTTTAGATCATGTGTCCAATTAGGCTCGGGTAACCTACAGTGTTGTTTGGGTCCAGGATGTTACATGGATATTATAAAAATTTCAGTGATAGAAAAAAATGAAGAAATACAGATGAAAAAAATGACACCATGTCATTCACATGCTCTTAAGACATTATTAGAGTCATCTTACTCTGAAGCAACAATAAATAATAAAGGATTTGATTATATTCAACAATCCTTGAAAATCTTATGTGACTAAATAATATATCTCCTCAATATAGAGGCAAGATGTAAACTGATTCAAAATAGCCTTAATGAAAATTCAGATTCATTTAATGATTTGATTGAATCAATTGTCGTGATTGAAGTTGACTTGAAATATTTCATAGAAAAGGCCATGTTGAAAAAGTGACCCTATAATCATATGGTAAAATGGTTAAACCATGTTGATAATGATATAAATTACCATGATGACTATTTTTATAGTAGTAAATAAAATTTCTCTTTAATTAGATGAATCCTTTGATAAGTTTTCAAAAAATGTATGAGATAGAGTTAAAATTGTATAAAGCTTTATAAAAATGTCAGATAATAAAAATAAGGAAGTTAATGTTCCCAAGAAAAGTTCAGAACCCGTAATTAGAAAATAGCATAATCTAAACATGTGAATATTATTTGTTCCTTCTCATAGAAGAGAATAATAAAATCAGTGAGGAAGCTGAAACAGTTAATGCAGAAGATTGAAAAAAATCATTCATGGAAGATATTATTGTGAAAAATGAGTCATCTATTTCATAATATCATAAGGATCATGATGGTGTTAAGAATATTAAGGTGATGGTGAAAAACATGATAAATAAATCATGAAAATTTTCATTTGAACTCTTGATGTAATATTTTTTAAACATTAAAAATTAATTTTTAATATGAATGATCTTTATATTAAATTTATCTATGTATGAATGTCATCCATTGTTTCTTGGATATATGTTATTTCATTTATATCTTTGATTATTAGTCAATTTAGATATTTTTTTTTTCATATTTTAACCCTTTCTAAGATTTTAGGTGATATACACTCCAAATTATTTTTGAAAATTACAATGGGGTAAACTTTTAAGGAGATATTTTTAAGGGGGAGAGTTCTAAAATGGGAGACTTCTTTGAAATGTTTTTCCGGAGAAATTTTAAAAGGGTTTATTTAAGGGGGAATTATTATCTAAATAAAAATCTTTCTTTTGCGAGTTCTTACTAAGGGGGAGAATTAAATGTATTTTTTTTCAATCAGACCACAAAGTAATCATAAACCCATAGGGATTTAAAATATGAAGTATATATTTGAATATATTGAATGTAAAAAAGGTTCAAAAGTATTTCAAATTTATGAGTTGTCATTTTATGTGTATTGTTTTTTAATATCAAAAAATGTAGAGATCGTTGACTTAGAATTTATACTTTCTACTTTTCCTTTCATTTGTTTTGTAAATCTGAAACCCTTTTTTAAAACACTATTTTACTATCTTTTTTATATACAAAGTGTTTTAGTATGTTTTTTTTGTGGAAAATCAAATAAATAAATAGTTCTAAAATAAAAAATAAATAAACGTTTATTATTCAATATTATCTATTATAAAAATGGGTTTTACAATATATTTGATCAACTTTTGTTCTGACCAGGGGTTAAACTTATATCATATCTTTCTGACTAACAAAAGTGTTGGAATTTGTGTGCTTGGACTGATAGTTTGTACATTGAAAATTGAATATTCAACTTATTGAATATTAATAATACTTTTTATTACATATTTTTTATTTTTCTTCGTGAAACTAATGTTATAATGTTCTAGAGTGTATGTCACATTGATAAGTTCATAACAGTTCCCTTCTGTGTTGAGAACCTTGATATGCTGTGATGATATTCTCAAATAATGTTCTGCAGATGGATAACATATTACGATAGGATACATAATACATATAATTCTTGGTGAAAGTACTTGTATGACGATGAGGCTTCTTCTCATGATTTTCATGTTCGCTAATCTATAAGACATGAGATTTTGAGAACATACCAGCTAGTTGGAATTCCACATGTATTGGTGTCATTTAATATTTCTATATATGATCATGTGTGATAATACATAGACATTAAGATTATTTTTAATTAATTTTACAACTCACATACTTAGATTTATTTTATAAACCATGATGATAATAGTTCATAATGGAGATAGATATGATGGGTGCATCACAAGTGACATGTCATTAATGAATAAGTTAAGGAAGGGTTTCTCCATTCCATATTTAAGAAATATGGTATCTCAACCCTTTAATTAGCATATAACCCTCACATGAAATTTTTTTTCCATGGTGTATTGACGTATTTATTTTAGATAGTCATAGAAAGGAATATCGAGCATATAGGTTGGTGATATGACTATGAAACCTACATATTGAGATATTGTGACAAAGCTATTATATTACACAATGGGAATTCATATATGGTTGTTGACATTTCGACATTAAGTGCTTTATCATGGGGACCTTGACCTATTGTTAGAAAATAATCATGGACTTTATGCTAGAATGCCTGATGAGAATGAGATATAATCCTAGTGCATCACAAACTGTGGGATTCCATTGATATCAATTAAATTCAATTTGAGTTTAATTAATGGAATAAATATTATTCTCAAGATTGCGGAATAGTTTTATTCATGCTATATTGATCTCTTAAATTAAATAAATATTTATTTTCCATTGTGTGAATAAAATATTTATTTTATTTATTAAATTTTTTTATAAATATTTATTTACTAGATTGTGAATAAAATATTTATTTATAAAAAAAATTATTCGGTTGATCAATAAATGATAGATGAGTTCGAATAGATCAAAGCCAGGTCCAATGAAATATATTAATTAACAAGAATTTTATTTAATGTTTGTTATTCCACAAGTTACTATTCACAAAATAATAATAATTATATATTAACTACTACGCGAAATGTGATTTATTAATGTTAATAAATTTTAATAAATGTTTAGTATGAAATTAAATAATATTGAAACATAAATCCCAAGTCTACAAATAGGAATATATGTCTATTTTTTAGAGAATAAAAAAATTTAGAATAGAGAATTGCTGTGAAAAACTAATTCTGTCTTCTACAAAAAAAATAGAAGATAAAGAGAGACTTATTGAAGACTAAAGAATTAGAAATCATGAATGAATAACACAATAAATTAAACTCACCACGCTAGAAATAAGATATCGAGTCATGTTTCTCAGAGATCATAAGATAACTTTTGGAACACCAATATAGTGATTCTAACTGTGGATCCTCCTAGAATAATGAAGGTAACTTGAATGGATCATTTCAGATGATCTACATTCACCAATGAAGAAATTTTATACTCCCAACTATTTATTTCTTCAAATATTAAATAAGTTAATTATAAATTTAACATGAAAGATCATAACTCATAGTTTTAGGGACAAAATTTAATTTTTTAGTATATCCCCCACCTATGAATGTTTCAGACGCACCCAAATCCATCAAGCAGTATCAGAGCATTCACATTTTAAATTTATAATAATTTAATTTATTTTTTATCGATGCTCAATAGTTTTTAGACTTTCATTTCATGTTATTTATTATTTAATATGATTTGAATTAACCATTTATCTGAATATTAATTATGTTTGTTAATGGTTTCATTATATTAATAGTCTAATAAAAAATGAATAATGACCAGATAATCCATCTGGAAGTTCGAAATCATTCACTGGTAAACAGTGATAAATTTCATGAGGCCAGAGCACACATAGTATACCCATGCACATTGTATCTATATTCACTAAGAAATTAATTACTCGTGATTATTTTATTAAGAAATTTATGTTGATTTGGGAAAAAAGGAACAAAAAAAGAAGATACAGGGTGTGTATCCTTCAATTAACACCATATTTTCTGGATTTGCTAACATTCCAATGTTCCAGATGTGAGACATGGATATACGACAATCGAGGTACAACACATGTAGCTTCAAGTGCCTGCCTTGTGGTCTCCCATTAATGGGAAAATTAAAATTACATTAAATTTGATAATTTTAGCATTAAAACCTTATTCTATTGATTATCACACTATTGTGTGTTTAAGATTTTAATAATGCTTTTAAAAAATTTTAAATGATCAATTAATTAATTGTAATTAATATTCCATTATTGGTTATACTGTTTATTTTCCATGAATTCCACTAATTATGGGTTTTCTCAAATAAGATTGGATGATAATTAAAATAAAAGGTAATTATTAATAAATTAATTAATTAATTAAATGTAATTTATTCTAAATAATAAAATAATGAATAATGAAATCAATGCTATCACTTGAACTTTGAGTATTCATTGCTTATATGATTGTTCATGAGTTTGACGAAGATCTGTGTATGTCTTGGATGTTCGAATTTAATTTTATTTCACGGGGTTTCAATTATATAATAATATATTATATAATGGCCTACGAGTCATCCACCACTCCATTATAATGTTAGATCTACATATATAATGATATTTATGTAACTCCCCTTAACCAATACATTGGTTCCCCACACCTGTATATGTGTAATAAATATTTTTTATTAATGGATATTCCCATGGATTGTGGAGGTGGTTCCATAAGGAACAATAATATATTCCTACCCATGTGATACATAGGTGGACATGTAGAATTCTATAACTCATGTTGAGGCCGAAAATATGAGTTATTTCCCATAGGTAAATGGTTGATTTAATGTCCTATAATTAAGTCAACCATTAGATAAAACTCATAAACCTATCATTTAATTTATTAGTTATTTCTATCTATGAAATTATTTATTTTACAGATTCAAGGATTTGATCACATAAATAAACGAATTAATATAAAAATATTGAAATTAAATAAATCAATTATGCATAAATGTTTTTTCCAACATGGTTAATTAATTATGTAATATCCACTTAATATTAATAATATTTGTAAATGATAAAACAAGATAAAAATATATGAAAAATAAATTGATATTCATCAATTAAATATTAAGTTAGAATCTTCCTTCCATTACAGGATTGAGAATGAAACCACATAACTAAGTGTAGTATATGGTCAAAGTCTAGAATCATAGTTTTCTCAGGGATTTTTCATGAGAGTCTTGGGTTTACATAACAGAAATAATATTGAGTATAATGGAAAAATTTTGTTCAATATACTTTTTGAAGCAAGTGTAGAGGAAATTCATGTCAGGATTTTTGGGTATGGTAGTCTAATCAATGGATCAATGGAGTTGAAAGTCCACAATTGGAATGTCCAAGTACCTAATTACGTTTTTATGGTTTTTATGGCCAATGTATGTATCATTATGAAAAGTAATGGGTGGACTATTCCACTAGAATGTTAAATAAACTAGTCATTCTGAGTTCAATGGTGTGATATATTGAGACTTGATGAAATAGTAAGAAATTTAACAAAAAATGATCCAAAAACATTTTATTTATTATATCTCACTTACTTTATAATCCTGAATTCTACTAATAATTTTCTCTTTTTAATTATTGAATAAAATTACATGTTTATCATCCACACTATCCCTATAACCAATATTGGAGAAAGACTACCTCCACACATGAAGTAACTTCATGGAGTGGTTTAGACACCATTTGGTTGTGAAACACCATAAATAAAAATCTTACATGATAAAATCATCAATGCTTGATTTGTCTACTAAAGAGGCGAGTGGTGAAGAGTTACTTTTCTATGAAACACATTTATGCAATGTTTTCTATGTTCAATGATTGATTCATTCATTGATATCTAGAGAACAAATGATGTCTCATGAATGCATTGATGTATCTAACATTCTTGAGACCCTCTATGGTGTTTACAAAGAGGGAGCTGGATATGAATAGTTTGATAAATCCAAGTATACTTTTCAGAGAAATGTTTGAGAGGGTGCTTGATATGGGCCTCACATAGTCATGATAATTCGATAAATTGAGTGATTTGAGGTTCTAGGGTTTAAAATCCATGGTGAACTGGGAACCAAACTCATTCTAGAATCACTCCCTCATATCTTCTAAAATCTTAATGAGAAGTTTTATATAAACAACACTGATAAGTCTCTACCAGATCTTTTTACTCGTCTTCACCCAGTAGATAAGGATATGATGAGTGAAAATACTTCGGCCCTTATGGTAAAAAAATGGAAATGGGGTGTTAAGATAATTAACCCCAATGTTTCTTCACACTCATACAAGAAGATAAAGAACAAGGTGAAATTAAGTGGACATGATGTTATCTCTTTCACATGTGCCAAGAAGAGAAACTGGAAGAAAAACTACACCCATCAAAATATGAAAGTGAAATATTCAAGTGATTTTTTTATCGAGTGAAATTTATCAGTTTATAAAAAATGGATATTAGATACATCTTTTCAGGATCACATAGGTATTCAAAAAATGTAACCAAGTAAATTAATAAAGATTGATAGAGAAGAGGTAGATCATAGAGTATCCAATGAAGATAAAATTTCTACTATTTCTATCAGAGACTATAACCTCATGTGGCCAAATAGAATGATCTTGGTTTTAATAGGGTTGTTATTATATTTTTTTAGTTACCAAAAACATTATTTATGTATCCAAACTAAATAAAAATGGATTTATTTCCAAATTTGGGAATAAATTTTTCTTCTTTTATAAAGATATCATTTCTTATGTTAAGACACAATTAAATAATCATCTTTATGTGTTGTATTACATAAATAAATTAATGTAAATAAAAAACAATGTTACATCACATGACTCATACCACACCCAACTTAGGAATCACTAGAAAATTAATGTAAATGAAAAGTTATTGACTAAATTACTTCAAGATGGATATTTATACTCCATTGAACTAAAACCTCTTATAGTATGTCACACTTGATTACAAGGGAAAATGATTAATTCCCCATTTAGTGGGAAATGTGAATGTCCTAAAGAGCTTCTTGAATTAGTTCATACCGATGTGTGTGAACCATTTCTTATTGAATAAAGTAGTAGGTACTAATAATTCATAACATTTTATGAAGATTTTAATATATATTGATATGTCTACTTAATGAGGTATAAGTAAGATTATTTCTAAAAATTCAAGGAATATAAGAATGATGTAGAGAACCGTCTCAATAAGAATATTAAGAAACTTCAATCAGATTGTGCGGAAGAATATCTTAATCAAGATATAATTGATTATCTATGGAGATATGGATATTATCTCAACTAAATAATCCTTATAATCCACAGTGGAATGGTGTAATTGAAATAAGGAACCAAACCATGTTTGACATGGTGAGTCAATGATGATTCATGTGAGTCATCTAGTATCCTTTCTAGGATATGAGTCACGAACAACAAAAAATGTACTAAAATGAGTTCCAAATAAATAAAAATATGGTATACCATACAAATTACGGAATGGAAATAAAGTCATTTTTCCATAATTAAATGTTGGGTTGTGAATGATTCTTAAGGCCACTTTTGGTGTCAAGCTTTCACTATAAGGTACAATGTGTATCTTTATAGGATATCACAAGAAAACATAGTGATACTACCTATACAATCCTTCACAAAAAAGGTTGTGGTTTTAAGATGACCCACATTTATTGAGGAGTATCTCACCAATTAATGAGATAGTGGGAGTGAGATATAATTTGATGAAGTCTATACTGAAGATATATAAGTGTTGGAATAGAAACAAATTCCTAAAATCCCGAAGGAAAATGAAATTGTTCCAGAGACACAATTAATATGTAGGAGTATGAGATAGGTTAGATATCTATAATGGTATGGTTTTCTATTCACAGAGGATAGTGACTCATTATTAATTATTAATAATGATCCTCTAACCTAAAAGGAAAAATTAAGTAGTATATATGATTCCCAATGACAAGAATCCAAGAATTTTGAAATGGATTCCATGTACCAAAACCATGTCTAGATTTTGTTTGACCCTATAATAGATGTAAATCCCATTTTTGTTAATTGGGTATTCAAGAGTAAACTGTACATAGAAGTAAAATATAGTACCTATATGGCTCGAATGGTTGAAAAAGTGATTAAAATGTGTTAAGGCATTGACCATGACCAAACCTTTTCATCGGTTTAAATGATTAAATCCATCATAATATTACATTCCATTTTATACTTCAATGATTATGATATTTCACCACTGGATATCAAAACATCCTTCCTTAACAAGAACCTTCAGGAAGATGTCAATATGACACAACTCGCAGGGTTTGTAGCTCCAAAGAATTACAAAATGGTGTGAAAGTATCAACAATCAATTTATAGATTAAAGAAAGCATCCAGTTCATAGAACACTCATTTTTATTAGGCTATAAAGGAATTTGGTTTCATAAACAATGAATGGGATCCATGTGTCTATAAATAGTTTAGTGGGAGTTCATTCATTTTATTAATATTATATATTGATGATATATTACTCATTGGAAACAAAATATCATCCTTACAGTCAGTTAAAGATTGGTTGAATAAATGATTATACATAAATTTATTAGGTGAAGAAACATATATTTATGGGTTCCAGAACCATCAAGATATATCCAAGAGGTTTCTTGGATTATTTCAAAGTAAATACATTGATTATATATTGAAGATATTTAGTATGAAACAATCCAAGAGGGTATTTTTTCCAACAACACATGAAATTCATCATATTAGGAAATTGTGTCCTCAGAAACATGAAGAAAGAAACAAAATGATAAGGATTCCATATGCATCAGCAATTGGGTTTGTCTTGTATGCTATGCTATGTACTATAATATATGATGACTAAACATTAAGTGCGGTAGGATGATATCATGTTGATCTAGGTGACCACCATCGAATAGAAGTCGAGACTAACCTGAAAAATCTGAGGTGTAATATGGATATGTTCATAGTTTATATAGGATATGAGGATATATTAATCATAGGATATTTAGATCCTAGTTTAAAAACTGATCAACATGACATGAACTCCGAAATGGGATAAATCTTCACTTTCAATGTAGGTGTTGTGAGATGGAATATCTCAATGAAGGTTGTGGTTGCAAATTCATTTGTGGATTCTCAGTATATTGTGGCTTCTTAGGTAGCTAAATAAGTAGTATGGAAGCATAAATTAATCTAAGAGCTTTATTTTTACCTATATATAATGATACTATCATTCTATATTGTGATAATAATGTAGTGATGGCTCTTGCAAAATATCTGAGGTCACATTAGCTAATGAAACACATAAATAAAATGTATCATATCATAATAAATTTTTCTCAGAGGGGTGATTTTTAGTGAGTAGTATTTTAATAGATGACTAAATAGTAGAGAAGATAAATAATTCCTTAACTCAGTAAAAACATGACAATCATGTGAGGTCTAATGCAGTGAAGGTCGTTGGTAGTTGACTCTGGTCCAAGTGAGAGTTTATTTGAGTTGGTGTCCTAGGAACAATAGTTTTTTCATTGATTATATGAATATTTGATGAATGTATTATTTATAAAACATCTTATTATCAATTTTTTTTGAATGAATCTAATGTAATAATGTCCTAGAGTGTATGTCACATTGATAAGGTCATAGTAGTTCCCCACTATTCTGAGAACCATGATGTGCGATGAAAACATTATCAAATAATGTTTTGTGGATGGATAACATACTATGATGGGACATACAGTGCCTATAATATCTGTTGTGAATACTTGTAAGAATATGATTCTCCTTCTCATGATGTTTTCACTTTTTAATCTCCAAGATATGAGATTATGAGAATAAAAACTCCAGTAGGAATTTCACATGTTTTGGTGGTATATTATATTCATATCTATGAGCATGTGTGACAATCCTTAGACTATAAGATTATTATTAATGCATTTTATAACTTGTGTACATAGATTTATTTCACAAACCATGATGAAAACAATTCATGTTTAATTTGGATACACTAGGTGTGTCATGAGTGATCTGTAATTAATGAATACGTATAGTAGGGATTTTTCCCTTCTGTCTTTATGGAAGTTGATATCTTGGAACATTGATTTAAATAGAACCATAGAATAAATTTCCATGGCCATGGTATAACGACATGTTTATTTCATATTTTCAAAGAAATGCATGTCGAGCATAAAGGTTGGGTACATGGTTTTTCACCCTACTTGATAGGATATTATGAAAAGGGATTATATTACATTGTGTGAATTCATTTGTGGATTCCAATGTTGTGACATTAAGTTCATTCAATTGGGTTCCTTGACCCATTACTAGACACATATCTTAGACATTATGAAATCCCGCCTAATGCCAATAAGAATGAATCCTAGAGGGTCACACACTTTTTTTTACATTGAAATGTATTATATTTTACTTGAGTATATATAATGGAATAAATATTGTTGTCATGACTGAGGAATAATTTTATTGATGTTATATTGATCAAATAAATTAAATAAATATTTATTCATTGGTGTGTGAATAAAATATTTATTTTATTTTTTGAATATTTTAGTAAATATTTATTCTGTTGATTGTGAATAAAATATTTATTCATTTTATTAGTAAATGATAGAGGAGTTCTAATGGACCAAGTCATAGTCGGGTGACATATATTAATTAACAAGACCATTATATAATATTTTTTATGAATGTTATAGTTTTCCACAAACTAATAATTATATAATTATTATTACATTAAATATTATTCATTAGAGGTAATAAATTTTATTTGATAGCCAGTGGGAAATTAAATAATATTTTATCCTAAATCCAAACTCTATAAATAGGCAACTATGTCTATTGTGTAAAACACACAGAAATTGATAATAATGAATTGTGGAAAACAACGAATTCTCTCCCAAATCCAACATTTCTCTCCCTATCATGAATGATAAGTGAAAGAGATATTTCTTCATGACTAATGAATGAGAGATCAAGAAAAAAAAGACATTCGACTCACTGTGCGAGAACCCAGAGATCGAGTGGTGTTTCTCAGAGATCATAGGAACATGTGTGGACCAACGCTAGATGGATTCTATTTTTAGAACCTCACATCTTAGGGAAGGTAATCTAAAGGGTCCTTTTAGATAATAAAAATTCACAAATGAAGAATTTTCTTAAGTCTAGCTATTTATATATTTAAATATTAAATAAATTAATTATAAATTTGACATAAGAGATTATTATTCTTAGTTTCAAGAAATTATTATTAAAGTTAATTTTAAAAAATCACCAACCTCTTCTCGTTCCGATAAACATAGAACAATGAAAAAGTAATGAACATCAGAATGATAATGGAATTGGTACATCATACCGAACTTCATTCAATTTATCATATTGACCAACATGAGTGTTGTCCATTGGACTATATAATGTTTATAATCGGAGGATATAGATTTCTTTCTATGATATATAATACCTTAATTATGTTGCAATGGTGATAAACCAAACAACATTGTACAATGATATTATTACCTATTAAGAACAAGATCTATATAGTTTTGATCTCTCAATATGCATGCAATCCGAGGCTGGTAAAAACAACACAAAAATACGACTGTTGGAAAATTGCCTATGAATAAGCGGTGATTTGAAGAGATGAGAGCTGATACATTTTCAACACAAATCATCTATTTTTTTGAACTTCGTAAACCTATAATTCTGAATAATTTTTAATTTATTGTAGATTTTATGTTCTACAGAATCCAAGATAGGATTGTAAATTACATAGAACACTTTTCTTTAGTAATCACTATATCTTATCATGGTACGGATCAGGGGCTTCTGAGGATAGGATGGTAGGTGATGTCGATCCATCAGAACAAGGGATTCTAGGGCTAAGAAAGTAGATTATGATCATCATATCAAGGGATTCCAAGGGATTGGATGATAAAGGCCAATCATTATATCATGGTATTTACATTTATGGAAAGATAGACCTTTAATGTAGATATTAAAACTATGGAAATTATAAATGAAAATTTTTTAATTCCATTATCGGTTAAGAATAAAAAATAATTTATTTTGTAAATATTTTAAGTCAGATAACACTCTAATTTATTAGACTCTATTTGGTTCAAATTATAACACTTTGATAATCAGATAATACCTAAGTCCAATGTTTTTACCTACAGAGGTATTATTTTTAATCTTTTTTAAATTTTTAAACTACAATTCACCCTCTCTAGTAGACATCATATACTCTTATGATCCAAAACTAGTTACGCATACCCATCTGACACAAAACTCTCCACCTCCATATGGAAACATTCCTTTTACTATATCAAATGAAACTAAAAGTACTACACATCTTCTAAGGGATGTGAAGGGTGTGATCTAAAAACACTCAGTTGGATCCCTACAGGGTGTTTCTTATCTTGTTTATAATGACCCAATATTAACATATGTTGACATTAAATCATTTTAGATGAATATTCTGCATATTAAAAAAATAAATCCCAAGGACAGAAATATTTTAGTGTCATTAGAAACTTGGAAACATAATATTCTAAGTTGGTGAAAGATAATAAACATGTACCTTAAAGAACTTCTCCTTTTGTACTCCTACTTATAAACATTATTCTTAACCTGGGGAAACGAAACATATAAAAGGGGTGATCTGGGATTCTCATTATGGGTAAAAAAGGGAGATATATAATCATAAATGAGAATAAGGTTTATGTGGACATGATAATAGAATTTTAATTTCATAACCTTTATATAAAAGATTATAAACATGAATAATGACATAAATATTTGTAGTTCCTAAGATAGGAATCATAAGGGAATCAAGAGCATAAACCACCAATACATAACAATGGAATAAAAAATTGACTTATGGAATACACATAAAAATATAAAAACAATACCTATAAGTAAAGGATCATTTACAAAACATATCAAGGCAGTTAATTGGGACTATACCGACTGGGAAGTGCACACCACCATCCCCAGTCACCATCCATTCCTTATAAGGGTTAATATTTCCCCATATTCCCAAAATGGACCAGGTTTCTCAATATTCCCATATTGTATTAGGTTTTCCCATATTCTTATAGTGGAACGTTTTTACCCATATTCCCATATTAGATCATGTTTTCCCATCTTCCTGTATTGTATTGTGTTTCCCTATCTTCCATAGTGGATCCGATTTCCCTATATTACATAGTGGATGAATCCCATCAACTCCATTCCCATCATTATCTCATGAGCTAAAATTTTTTAAACAATTAATTAGAGGGATATATTGGTCTCCCAAATCACATTATACAATCATAAATATAGATTGCACAAGATAATATAACAATCATTATATCATGACACATATTAAGAGACAGGTTTCTTTAACATCATATCATAACCCATGAAATGAAATGGGCATCATAAATATTTCATCAGATCATTACCTATGGAAATGAGATAGGTATTGTAATAATTTCTCAAATCATAACCCATGAAAAGAATCATTTTTTAAAATCATATAACTAATGGAAGAGAAATAGGTATCATAAACATCATTCCATAAAAACATAAACTATTCAAGAAAGAATATGAATGGTATTCTTGGATCATATCACCTGTAAAGAATAATCTTTTAAAAATTATTTAATATTATATAGGCAAGTATTGTAAATGATCACATGAATCATTTATTAAGTGAAATAATATTTCTTTGAAAATCCATCTCATAAAACCATTTTAACAAAAAATTTATTATAAATATGGCTTTATAATTTCATTTAAAACACTTATTGGGAAATGTTTATTTTCCTTATTGAAAAATGATTTTAAAACATAAATTATTTTGAAAACATTTTTTATTTAAAATATATTTTAAAACATATAAATGAATCATTAAAATATTTTTTAAAAAATTGCCTTTGAAAACACATTAAGAACTCATAAATAAGTGTTGAAAACATTTTGAAAACCCTTTTCATTGAAAATAAATTCAAAACTAAAAAAAGACTTTTAAAATTATTTCCAAAAATCATTTCTTGAAAATGGGATTGAAAAAAATCAATCAAATCTTGAATGCATTTAAATAGTTTTATTTGAAAATAACTATTTGAAAACATATAAAAAAATCTTTGGAAATTATTTAAAACACATTTCTAAACATCAAATATTATATTATAATAATTTTTTTTTCAAAATGAATATAAATATATCATTACAAAATATTATAAAAAAATTTAATTAAAAAATAACCCTGTAAATATAAAACTTATAAATCAAGGAATTGATGTTCATGACAGCGGGTAAGTCAATACATGAAGAACATTCCAATATCTCAACAAACAATTTAGAACAGTTCCTTTATTGAAAATGACAATATGATTCCATTTATTTTTTTTTGTATAAATTAAAACATGGATACTTATTTATTTTAAATATCTTAGTAAAATTATAAAAAAATTTATAATTTTTTTTACAAAACCAGGTTTTGATAGAACATAGATTTCTGAATGGAAGTGGAAATAATGTAAAATTTTGAAAAAAAAATCCTAATTATCTCAAGTACCAAAGTGTGGAAAAGTTGTACCCCTAATTGGATATAACATTAACAAATAGAGTAGAATAAAACTCATTAGATTTCTTAATATATGTATTATAAAATTTCATTAATGGAAGCTTAATCATAAAAAACACTAATAAATGATGAGATTGTAACAATAATCTCTTGCCACTTTTGTAAAAAGAAATGATAATATACATGGAATAATAAAATTATATGAATATTAAAATATCATGAAAATAATTATATTAATTATTTATCATTTAAAATGGTATTATATACAACCCATATAAAAATATTCGTGCATAACAAGACATGTATCTCAAAGAAGGAAAATTGAAACAAAAATTACTTTACTGAGTTAGTAAATTTGAACCATAAAAAAAACATGATTAAAATATATCATATTAATATCTATATTTAAATAAAATAAGGGATAATAATCACCTAAAACATTCATGGGTTGTATATAGACCAAATAAATAAATGAGTAGTGGATAAGGCATATGTCTCACAAAAATTAAAGTGAGATGAGAAAAGCCTTACCTTAAGTCATAACATTCTTCATACATGTTCAAAAAAACCATATAATAAATATAAGTTTATTATAAATATAAAACTGAAAAATAATATTATATATCATACAATATATTATTTTATTATCTCCAAATATAACCTATTTATTAACAATTCAATATTTAGGTAATGTTTTATGTAATAACCACATTGTTTTTCATTCATGATTGGAGTTGTGATTCATGGGACATTTTCATATATCATTATTTAATTGTTTCAATAATTTAAAATTTAGTAAATATGTCATATATATTCATTATATATGTATTTATAATAATCCATAAAAGTTATAAATAAGAAATGGAATACACTATTCGTGGAGATGGTAGGCCATACGTAGGAATGAACACTGTTTCTGTTTCATTTTCCTCTTTAATAAAATAAAATAAATGATATATATATATATTAATAATAGTATATTTATTAATTAAAATATATTATAAAATTTCACTAAATATGTAATTAATACATTCCGTGTATGGTCTGAATGAATCACATTGCTTTGAGGAGGCGGTAGCCCACTTGTCCACAAACCATGTTATCGTACTTACAAAAAATGAAAATTATGAAGGCATGTGTTATATAATAAGTAAATAATCTTAAGTATATCATAAATATCATATTTATGATATAAAAATATATCTTCTTTCTTAATTTCCAACCATGAGATATGGTAAAGGAAAAATAGACAACATCATTTCGTGAGGTCATTATTCTCCATACACATGAATGGTATGTTTTTCCACTTAGATAGCTGATTGTAAGATTTGAGGTAACAAATATAGAATAAAATAGATACTAAAATTTAGGATACTTTTGTTATCATATAGGTATGTAATAATAATAGTTTCAAGGGTGGAGAATGAAAATAAATCTAATGTGCTTGATGATGGATGTTGCCCCTTCTTTGGGTAACTTCTTTTGGTTTTCAGAAAAGGGGTTATATAGATTGATTTAAACTTAAATGAAGGATTATAGGATTGGAAGGATATTTGGGTAGGGTTTGGTGAAATCAAAATCCTTTATAGGTGTGAAGAGAGGGGGAGGAGAAGAGATGTTTAATAGGCAGGGAAAAGGTCACATTGGGTATAATTTATAATAACTGATTTCTCCCCACGTTTTACTTGTCCAAATAAGGTTAAAAATTTAGCATTATGATACATTATAAGTTTAATGGTCTAAAAATGTGCATAAAATAATATTTAGACATTTCTATGTTCATTTAACACCATATTTTCTAATTTTAGTCATCAGTTAAGGTAGTTTTTACATTAATCACTGCAATTAATTCTAATTACATTCACTACGATTTTCGGTCAAAAATTAAGTTTAACATATGAGAAATTATACAATAATATTATTATAAATATGAAATCCATTTTTAGAATTATAATTAAAAAATTGGAAGAACTTGAATTAAAATTAATCCCACAAATGGGATGAGATAATAAGTTTTTAAAGTGAAAAAGTCCAAAATATTGAAATGTTTTATATCCAATTTTAATGTTATATTGTTTAAAAAGATATAAATTGGATTAATTGATTAATAATTTCTAAAATTGATCTTTAAAAATAAATTTAAATAAAACTTTACTATATTAATAAATTATAGTAATTAGCAGTGTTGAATTAATATACAATGTTTTTCATTATTCTCAAAGAAATAAATCTTCTTAAAAAAATACCAAAATTTAACACCAAGAAAATTTATATATTTTGAATACAAATATGATGTTTATTTTTCAAATAGAAATTATAAAAGTTTTGAAAATTATATTTATTATAGGTTCATAAAAAAGGCTGTAAAATTACCTTTTAAAAATAAATATTTTTATTAATATAATTGGATTTATTCTTATCTTATGCATATAAAATATATTGTATTAGTGTCAGGAAAATTAATTGAATATTTAATGTATATATTTTATTAAAAATATTAATCAAAATCTGTTTTTAATTTATTTAGATATAATGGTGTTTGTACGTAGAAAAGTTGTTTTCTTAGGAATGTAATTTGATTATTATCAAATAGTTATTACTTTTATTTATAAATAATTTATAACCAATGAATTAATTTTATATTAATGTGTAAATCACTATTTTAAAATAAGTTCAATCTCATTAATAACTTCCTTCCTAATGGGTAGGTGATAATTATAATAGTATTTTAACTATAATATTAATAGTATATTATTGTTTAGTAAAACTCAGCCTTGTGTGTTATGAATTATATTAAAGGAAATCAACATTATGCAAGTCATAAGAAAAATATAGTGTTTCATGTACTTAATGTTAATATCTATGTTTTTTTGGTAGTGCACGTTTAACATGGTTTTTCATATAATGAAATCCCAACTTAGAGCTTTAACATTCAAAAGCTATATTCAGTGTTACGTGAAAGGAAAAATTTCTACAAGTTAAAATTAATTAAAAAAATCACAATATCTTAAGCAGCCACATTCTACCCCCTTAAAATGAATATCTTCCATGAAATTCAAATTGGTTATTAGAGGTTTAATATATTAAAGTTCCTTTCATAGAATCCCACCATGAAAAAATGAATACTAAAAGTTCCATTAAGAAATGAATGTTGGAACCATAATGGATACACAAATAAACTCAAAACTAGGTTTCCATTTATGATATCATTAGTAAGGAGTGAATGTTGGACATGGAAGAAATGTGTAAATAACTGTAGAATGTTATAATGATCATTGATCTTTAGTAAGTTAATGATTAATGGAAAGCAATAGATCTCAAAATCATTGATCATTGATGGGTTATAAGACCATCAGTTCAACAGAAAATAATGTATTCGGATAAATATTTTCCAATATACTTCTCATAGAGGAATTATTTTTATTTATATGTATATAAGGAAATATACATAATTGATTTTATTTCATTTCATATGCACAATCCCACCCTTTGATTGTGCCTTACTCGATATATAATTAAAACCTTAATCCATGAAATGAACTTGAAATTTTCATTATTTAAGAATTATTGGATCACGAAATCCATAAATAGAATGATATATCATTCCATATATCTTTATAAAAATAACAAAGATAGAAAAAGTTATCCAATATGCTTAAATCTTCATATTATGAGATAATTATTTAATCTCTTAAACCTCATCTGAATTTTAACTTAAAAAATTCCATAAATGGTTAACCATATAACTCGTATGAAATATGAATAGTCCTAAAATATTGAAAGACTTTAAATAAATATCCTAAAACCATCTTAACATTGATCCCCCATATATCATAAAGTGGTTGTTATTGTCACATACAAAACATGTGAATAACTTCATTGTGTATTCTCTTGAAACATGGAAATAACATGGATTACCATAAATCCTTAGTGAAAATATTAATTTTTCTTTATTCTAATGTTTATTGGATATATTCCATAAATACATAAATTCTTCAAATATCATCCATTATAACATATACCACTTTTTCAACAAATCCTTAATCATTTCCAATGAAATCAGTATCATCCAATTTACTTATTCATATCATACCTATCTATATACAATCATCTTTTTTGTGACATTAATAATATATTAATGGTTATTTATCCCTTAATCATGTGTCTCCTATGAATATCACAATTTAATTAAATCAAATTTCTTATTCTGTCAGAACCATTAAAACTATTCCCGTAAATCCATTGTGAAAAAGAAAAATGAAAAAATCCTTATATATTTCACTATTAATATAAAATAATTCCATAATTCAAATGGATAAATAGGTTAAATATTCCAATGAATATTTAATCCATTTAAAAGGACTCATCATCATATTTATTAATACCACTTTTCTAAAATATGAAATATGAATATTTTCTTAACATTCATAAAAATGCAATTATTCATGATTATAACCAATTATATTAGAACATGACTAACATTTCATTTTTCATTCATTGAGTCTTCATCATTAAAAACCATTACTCATAAAACCCAATTGAGACACTTCATGGGATTTCCATTTATGATATTTTTCATCATAATGCACATAATTTTCTCTCATAAAACATTCAAATCTCGATAATACCGTAGGGTGGAAAAAAATTTCATCCATTATGTTAACTGAAATTTTCATCTTCCCTTTGACGTTACATCATTTTTATTGTTTTTTATATTTTAAAACAATTTTTTTTTCTTTGAGGCATTCACTTGGGTGTTTCTTCCCACAATATTAACACACATGATACTGAATGTTCTTTCCTATCTGGTATTCATTACCCTAATTCTCAGCGAACTCTATCGTTTTGTTACGTATCAAGTATAAGAGTTGAATAAGGTATAAATTTTGAATAAATTTCAATGAAAACTGATTAGTCATTATTACAACTTTATTCACTATAGTGACCATCCCATTCGACTGATCGTCAAAAAATTATCTATCACATTCCTTGTTAACCAATATTCTTCAGGTTACCACCATTGAATTAAAAGTAGAAATCATTTCTTTAGAAATGGTTTTCATATTTTAAAACTAAATAATTATTTAAAATTATTTAAAGTATGTATAAATAATGAAACCTACTTTTAAATAATTGGCACCTTAAGACGATACTTAGAGAAATCCATGGACATATCTTAATAAATATCCCTAGCAATATCACTAATGTTTTATCATCATAGTTTCCAATGGTTGACTAAACCTTTCCTTTGATACCAACTATATTGAATGAGTATTAACATACATGGATATTATTATATTTTAGATGAATATTTATCACATTAACACATAAATGCCTATGGACCACAATAGTTTACTGTGTTTGGAAACTTGGAATCATAATATTCTAACATGGAGAATGATCTGGATATATCCATTAAATATGTTCCACTTTATTAGTATTACTAAAAATCATTCTTTATTACCTATGGTAAGTAAAAATATGAAAAATTTGTGCTCAGATGATAACTAATGGTAAACAAGGGAGATATATAAGCATAAAAAGTGCACAAGGTTAGGGGAGCGTAATCATAGCATCAAAATATCATACCTTACATGTCAAATATTGTAAACATAAATCATGGAATAAATATTGGATGTACATAAGACATGAATCAAAAGTTAATCAGGAAAATAATCACTGAAATCACAACATAGGAATAAAATATAGACTTGTGGCATATACATATGCTTGTAAAAACATTCCCTATTAGTCAAGGCTCATTTTCAAAACAAATCAGGGAACCTCAAGGGAATGAAACCTACTGTGTGGGACACACCACCATCCCCTATTATAATCCTTTCCTTATAAGGGATCATGTTTCCTCATATTCCCATAGTGGATCGGGTTTACTCATCTTCTCATAGTGGATCGGGTTTTCCCATTCTACCATAGTGGATCAGGTTTCACCATTTTCTATAGTCGATCGAGTTTCCCCATCTTCCATAATGGATGAAGACCGTCAAATAGATTCCCATCATTATCTCATGATATATAATTATTTATCATATTCATTGTATAAATATGTACGTCCCACCCATCATATAATAAAATCATACATACATGTTCCCCATGATAAAAAAATTCTCTGTATCATTACCCAAAAAATAGATGGGTTTTATAAACCTAAAATCATAACTTATGAAATGAAATGGGCATAAAAAACATTTCATCACATCATTACCTATGGGAATGAGATAGTTATTATAAAAATTTCATCAAATCAGAACCTGTGAAAATTTACAATTTTCAAAATTATATGACACAAGGAAGAGAAACGAGTTTTATAAACATCATTCCATCAAAACATAATCAATTAAACAATGAATATAAATTTTATTCATAGATAATATCCCCAATAAAGCATAAACTACATACAATTCTGTCATTATAGCAGGAGAAGAATTTTGAAAGATAACATAGACATTTTTTAAGGCAAATATCATTTATTTGATAATATTTTTCATAAAAAAATCTCAAAAATAATTTTCTTATAAATAAGACATTGAAATTTCATTTAAAAAATTTCTTATGGAATATATCTTTTTGACTGTTATAAAATCTTTTAAAACAAAAAAAAATTTTAAAAAAATTTATGTTTTCAAATATCATTGAAAATATTGAAAAAGTGTTTGGAAATATTTTGAAAATATTTTACTTTATAAACTCCTTGTAAACTTATAAATAAAGCTTGAAAACATTTTGAAAACATTTTCTTGAAAATACTTGGAAATCATTACAAATAAGTGCCTTGATCAGAAAAAAACTAAAATATTCTATTTAAAAATATTTTTTAGAAAGTAAAACAAGTGTAATAATTTTATTTAATTATCATAGGAAAATATTAGAATATTTTTTCAAATATTTTTAGCAAACATTGTTTTGAAAGAACACCTATTTTCGATTTATATTAGATATAAAGTTCAATTTTCAAAAACAAATCTTAATTATATTAAGTACCAAAGAGTGAAAAAATGGTTCCATTAACTAAATGTACATGAATAGCCATAGGATAAAAAAATTCATGAGATTTATTGATAGACTTATTATAATATTTCATCAATATAATCATAATAGTAAATAACCCCAATAAATGATGAGATTATATCAATAAACTCTCATGAAATTTGAAAGAAAAAATAATAATCCCCATGAAATAATAACATTATATAAAGCTTAAAATATAATTAAAATAAATAAATTCATGAATTATCATTTCAAATGGTATTATATGCACCCCATATAAAAATATATTTGTATAACATGGCATGTATCTAAAATAAAAAAATTGAGACAAAAAGTACATTACTAATTTGGTATATTTTGAGCAATAAACCCCATGGAAGAATGATTATCAAATGGATATGTAAATATAAATAAATTTAAGTGTATTAATCATATAATGAATTAATGGGTATTATATAAATCATAAAAATAATGGAGTGGTGAATAAGGCATAAGTCTCATAGAAATAAATGTGAGACGAGAAAACCCTTACCTTAAGTCTTGAATTTTTTCAAGCACATTTAATACTCTTCTAAAATAAATATAATATTCTTATAAATCTACTATAAGATCATATTATTATATATCATAACATACATTATTTTATTATTCCATTATAAGATGGGTTTATTAATAATTCCATTTTATGTTGTGTTACGGGTAATAGTCGCTTTGTTTTTCATACATGATTTGACTTTTTATTCTTAGTCCTTTTACTTAGATCATGATTTTTATATTCAGAGAATGTAAAACAAGGAATAAATATCATATATATTTAATATATAAATGTATATATTAAAATATATAATATAAATAAATAATAAATGTAATACATTGTTCATGGAGAAGGTAGACAGTTCATACGCATGAACATTGTTTCCATTTTATTATCGTATTGAATGAAAGAAATCCAATTGAAAATATGAATATATATATATATTTATATATATTAATTTTATTAGATTTATTATTTCATTTATATAATATAATTTCACTAAACCCATTCATAATACATTTTGTGTAACGTAGGAAAGACTCACATCACTTTGAGGAGGTGGTAGTCCACATATCCACAAATGAAGATATCCTATTTACGAAAAATAGAAAGAATTAAGGTATCTATTATATGATAATTACATAATAATTAATACATAGTAAATATAATTTATATCATATAAAATAAGAGTTACCATCATTATTACCAACGATGAGAGGTGGTAAAGGAAAAAATCAACATCATTTCCTGAGGTGGTAGTTCACCAAACCCAAGAACGTTATGTTCATTACCCATTAGATGGAAGTGTGTGTAAAGGTAGATTTTAATGATATAATTAAAATATATAAGTAAATTAAGGACATTGAGGTTATAATATAATAATTTAATAAGAATATTTTAGTGGCTCGAGAGTGAAAATAAAACAAAAGAGCTTGAGGAAGGGTGTTACCTCTTCTTTGTGTAACTCCTTTTGGTTTTCACCAAAGGGATTCTGTGGATGGATTTGTGCCCCAATGGAGGCTTATAAAATTATGTGAGAGAGGTTGGGAAGATATTTGGATAGGGTTTTATAAATCCAATATTTATTTAGAGAAGTGAAGAGGGGGGGGGGGGTGGAGATGAGGTCTTTTATAAGTGGGGAAAATGATATCTTGGGTATTCTTGAAATTAATTTTGTTTTCCCACGTTTTACATATCCCAAAAGGGTTAAAAATGGATAATTATGGATCCTTAAATGATTAATGGTCAAAATATTTATAGAAAATAATTTTTAGACAGTTATAGGGTAATTTATAAACCTTATTTTCAATGATTTGAAATTAATTTAGCTCGTTTTTACCTTAACCATTGTAATTAATTTTATTTATTTTCACAAATACCTGTGGTAAAAAGCTAGTTTAAATTTATTTTAAATAAAAAATTATGTTTATTAAAAATATTTAAACCATTTTTAAAGACAATAATCATATAATTAGCCTAAATTTAATTATAATTAATCCTGAATATGGGAAGCGATGATGAGTTTTTAATGTGAAAAACTCCAAAAGATGGAAATGTATTTTTATCCACTCTCAATGTAAAATTTGTTATAAAGAACTCAATTATATTAAATTATATATAATTTTTGTAGTTAAACTTTAACATAATATTAAAATAAAATTTCATTATATAAATAAACTATATGAAAAAGCTGTTTTGAAATAAAATGTAGTGTTTTCACTATTCATTAAAAAATGGAAGTTCCCTAAAAAATACAAAAAATTCACTCAAAGTAAATTTTTTATATTCCACCTCCAAAAAATAATTTTATTATTTAAAATAAAAATATTTAATGTGAAAAAAGTTATATTTAAGACAGGTTTGGGGTAAAGTTTCCTTTTTGAAAAATATTTCTTTTTTATTGATATAATTGGGTTTATTCTTATCTTAGGATTATAAAATCTATTGTATGATTTTAAATTTTTTTATTTAATATATAAAATAAGATTTTTATAAAAAATATTGATCAAATGATGTTTTTTTAATTTATCTAGATTATATGGTGTTTGTACATAGAAAAGTAGTTTTCATAGAGAATAAATTCTTTTAGTCTAAAATAGTTCTTACTTTAGTTTTTAAATAATTGATTACAAAAGGATTCATTTTATATACATGTGTAAACCATCGTTTAATAATTTTGTAAACCCCATTCATATTTTTCATTATAAATATCTGATAATAATAATAATTATTATATAATAATAATAATAATATATTAGAGTTTGGTAAAACTCAACTTTATATGTCACACAATATTTAGATGGATCTTGGAATTATGTGTAACAAAATATAGAATTTTTTTTCTTTTAATGAATGTTAATATAGGTATGGGAAGTAGCATAATATTAACTTTTTGTTGCATATAATTCAATTCAAAAATAGAGCATTCATATAACAGAATTTATATTCAGTGTTGTGTGAAATGAAAAATATAAAAAATATAAATAAATTCCAAAAAAAATTAAAAAATTATAGGGGTGTTAAAATGTTTCTATATAATAATAAAAATGTGATAAATTTATATAAAATAAGTAATGTTAATAAATATAACAGTTTTATATCAGAATCAAGGGAAATAATTTCCCTTTTTCAAAAGATCCAAAAAAATCTACGTAAACCAATTTTAAAGAGTAGTTTCAATACATTATTTCACAATTAGAAATTTATGTATATCAAATCCAAAGAATAAGAAAAAAAATAAAAATTGTCCGTTGAATAAGGATTAGTCAGGATCGGGCTAGGTAGGTCACTCTTTCAATATTTTTGACTAGTGTGAATGACAAGTCCTTAGAAACCATGCATCATGATCTTTGGAATAGTTGAAAATTCGAAAAAGTGTTCCATAATACCATTTCAATCAAGTACTATATCTAAATTAATCTCTATCTATGAAAAAATCAATACCCCATAAATTGAATTCCTATATAATATTGAAGAATGATCCCTAATATTACACCATCCTCTTATGTACCTAAGGCTCCCATGTGTTTTATTTTCCAAATCATTTAAATAGGGCCTACACATTACAAAATAATACTTAAAAAACCTTTTCCCATCAAAAATTATTTTAAAAAACATTTCAAAATTCTATTTAAAATTCATTGAAAATAACAATTATTTTAGAAAAATGAGGGGAAGACCATATTTTTCTCAAAAGCCCTTTACAAACACACAAAAATCATTAAATCATGTATCAGGATAATTATTTAGAAATAATTTTACAAAACCTAGAGAAATTATGGTTCATATAAAATAATCTAGTGATAGAACCACCTAACTCATAATTGGATTGCACACCACTTAAAATAGAATCCACACATAGTTGAAGGACCATAAAAATAATAAATAGGGGACCTTTAGGTTGATCATAAAACAAATCAAGAAGGGATCATAAATCCCCATTTACATGATCAATAAAACACACTAATTTAATTGATCCCAACTTATAAAATTCAAGAGCAAGGATGTAAAATAAAGGATAAGGAAACACATACCCAAGTAAGACAAACCAAACATTCCACAGATCAAGACAACAAGTTGAAATATCCAAAAGGAAACGAATCTCCCAAAATCACATGGGAGAGACCTATTTTTTATTGGATGAGGCTTCATAATTAATGAATGAGATTTAGTATTGTAGCACAATAAAAATCTACTACTCAGGGACATTTCCTGTCATGAATCCCATATTCATAGTGTGAACCCCACAGGTAGCATGTACACCAAAAAAGAAACACATTGGTTAAGAAAATCCTAATTAATGTATTCAAGACATGAATTTATTTCATATATTAAATTATTTTGACACATTGAACTAAATTAAAAATATCTACCAAATGAAATATTGTCATTATGAATCATATTCACACCATGAATGTTCCAAAGAGGAAGAACCCACCCTAAGTTATTTTGAAAAATAAAAATCTACTCCTACACCTTCCAAATTCTAGAAAAATATCATAAAAAATAACAAAGAGAATAAATTTATACTAGGATGTTACCATCACTCTACCATATGACATTCCATTTAAGATAATTCATGTTGATGATGAATTCTCTCGAAAGAGGTACGGTCACTACCCTATCACCGATGATTCTCTCTCATAAGTCTCATTAGAAAAAAATAATTACTACTATAATAAATGACTTAGGGAATATTATTCCCATGAATGACATTAACTAGTGAAATAATGATATTCACTGGTTGATTCATTAAAAAATATCTATCTCCAACTCATTATATTCCCAAGTCCTAAAATGAGAGGGACTGACATGATACTTCCTAAGATGAAATGTGTGGAAAAAAATTGGTTACTCATTATCTAAGATAAGAATTACAATTGATAACCAATATTCCCAAGCTTATCAGTGACATTAAACAATCCAAAATACACTATAGTGAGTTTTCTATATTTTCCAAGCTTATTGTGACAGAATAGATGAGAGAAATTAACGAAAAGTCAGTCCCCATTGAAAAAATCCAAGGGATGACGTTACTGACATGCATAGTATTTCAATAGAATCTAATAAATGACCAATAATCATTTTACATCATGAATCCTCAAAAAAATGTATTAAAAATACCCATTCCCACAATAGAGGCCACACCCACCTCTTTCCAACAAAGAGGTGGCGTACACATGTGACAACACAATGACTTGAAGGGTGTCATTTCAATCGATGGATTTTAACTATTTTTATACAAAAAACATGAATGTCTCTAGATTTATAACTCATAATCCACTAAAATCCAAGACACATGCATAAAAAATATCCTATATAATCTGATTGTATCTCTCTATCTAACCGTTTATATGGGGATGCTAATCTATGCTCAATTTGACATGAGTTATCATCGCCTCTTGAAGACTCTTCCATCAGCTTGAAGTAAAACTGTGATCTATATCCAAGATAATGGTAGATGTAATCCCATGTAATAAATTATCTTATACATTTACAACTTACATAGATAATAAACTTTAGTGGTGTCTTTGATTATAATATAATGACCCGATTTCATCATCTAATCAATCACCACCTATATAACATTACTACCCCAAGGAGTTTATTGAAATGAAATAATGAATTACATCGATACCTTATCCCAATAAAAAAATTATAATAAAATAGTTTTATGAAATTTTTTATGATTTAGGTTTTCTAACATTATCTATTGGAATGTGTAATTGTGGTACACAAGATCGGTAATGTCATTCTTCATAGCCGACCACCAGAAATGTCATCTCATTTCATAACAAATATTAATAGTTAGAGGGTCAATAGACCATGTAGAATTATAATAATCATGAAAAACATAATTCTTGAAATATTATGTGATGATAAACTAATACCCAAAATGAATATTTCCATTAAAAGGGAGATACCAACTAGAAATGGTCTCCCTACCATATATGGTTTCATAAATTACTCTAAACTCAGAATACAACTATTGAACCAAAAGAATAGGCTTAAAAAGAGATGATGATAATTGATAACTACTCATAAACATAACTAAAACTTGATCTTACATATCTAGATTCAAATAAGTGAAAATTCCCATCATGTTCCACTACTCTTTCTATTACACAATATCTTGTGGTCGAACATTCCAACTAAGATCTTCTATGATGACATTATCCTTCCCCATCATGCAGTTGAGATCGATGTCAATTTTATAGAGTTATTAAACCAACTGAATCTATATAAGATTCATTTATTTTAAGTATAATATATATCATAGAGTCTTTGTACTAGAAAATACCCTGAACCTCCTCTGAAAAGGTAGTTGAACCAATATTTAAGATCAGATATAACTACAAAAAGCTCAAAATCATGAATGGTCTAATTCTTCCATTCTGGCTAAAGCAGACAAGAGATGTAGGCCATAATGTGATCATCCTACATAAGTAAAAAACTAATACTAGCATAAAAATAATTATGGTACACCACATACCCCCTCCTAGGATCAGATAAGATCATAATTAGAGTTGATATCAACAGACATTTCAACTCATTAATAGAAGTCTGAAATTTACCATCCTATGAAATCTTCATAACATTATTAGTAATAGTAATCAAAGGTGATTCCAATTTTGATATATCACTGAAAACCCATTCATAGAATCTAGCAGGACCTAAGAATATCTAAATCATTAAGACATTCCATGGTTTTTCCCCTAAAAATACATCCTTCACCTTATCAACATGGATTTAAATTTTGTGTTCTAAAATCACATGTACCAAAAACATCACTTCATGGATATTTAAATTTAATTTTGATAGTTTCCCCTAATGTAAGTGTGTCCTGAATATTTTAAAAAACAAATTCAAATGGAGTTCATGTCTATGCCCATATCTCAAATAAATGAATACATATTTTATAAACAAAACAAAAAAACTGTCGAGATACTGTTGGAATATCTTATTCATCAAATCCATAAAACATTAAGATAATTATTCAGAAAAAAACACAATATATTCATAATTTCAATATATGTTCTTAAATGAGGTCTTCGATATATTAGACGCTCATACTTCGAGTTAATAATAACATGACCAAAGATTTATTTTTGAAAACCTCTTCTGCCCACTTAACTAACCAATCATGTAATCCACATAAGAAAAGGGTACTTATTATTAACATCCAATAGGATCAAATTCCAATAGTCTATATAAAAATGAAGTGAAACATTATCATTCTTGTAATATAGAACAAATGATTCCCATGGAGAAATACTAGGGTGAACAAAACCTTTATCTATCAAATCATCCAATTGGATCACGAGATTTTTAAACTTTGTATGAGAGATATGACTAGAGGGTATATAAATTAGTTGTGTATCTTATATTAGATAAATCATTATCTCTACCTCCCTCTATAGATGAATACAAGAAATCCTTGTTTGGATGATATCGAGAATGTCCTGAAAACAATAGGATGATATCTAAGAGTGGAAATATCATTTGGATAAACTATAGAAGTAGAAAACAATCCCTTGAGTTATGGGAATGAAGGTCCAGATAGAAAATACCCCAGATCCCACTCATTCTGAAAAGAATGAGAGATCCCATTGTAGGTAAATAATGAACAATGCTGATGAAAAAAATTAATTCCATTATATTGTGAACCATTAAAATCCATATCTATAATGATGTCAAATAGATCTAGATTGAGAACTCGGAAATCTCAGACCAACATCATGTCAAATATAAATAATGTATAACATGGAAATCTCAACCCCTAATTATTCCACTTTTTTATAGGCATCACCAACTTCTTAAAAAAGTACATGATATCAGTTAAACTTTTTAGAACATCAAAAAAATACATAGGTATAAATGAGTGGGAGGAACCTATATAAAATTGATAAATTATTATAGAAGATTCAAAAAATGGTACCTCTAACTATCACTATAACAGTATCAACCTTTCATTTGAAAGTATTCTACTGGATGAATGTTCTTTACTCATGATGCCTTTATATAAATCCTTATGGATTTTTATTCTTATGATGACTCCACATTGTATATTAGATCCAATGATCCATTACTATAATGATACATACATATGGAATGATAGAACCTCTAAATTGGGCCTTAGTTTCTAGAAGCACTCCATATCATTTGGGGGTATAAGTATGTCAGGATTGACCTACCTTGCAATACTGATAACAAGTAATTGGAATAGTACTAGATTCTAGTGAAGGTGCATAGGAGGTCTATTTCTAAGAACCACCTCCACCACTCTTATTATTATCATGGAACTTTCTCTTACATCCCTTAACACAACTGAAACTTCCACATGGGGAAGAGAAGGAAAATTTTATCCAATATTTCCTATTATATCCACCTCTAATATAATTTCCCTATGAACTGTTTCATTATTGGAGGTAAGCTTCAAAAAATATAGAATTGGAAAAAATTATAGAAATAAACTATGAATGTATTTATGAGATCCCAATTGATTAGTCAACACCACCTCCAAAGAAAAATGAACCTCCTCTAAAAAATAGTTGTTCTAATCAAACATCAAATACTCTCCCTACTAAAAGGAGTTGAACTCTAGATACTGAAATATTTCCAAAGAATCTTGGAATATTTTATTAAATTAATGGGTCTTAAAACCATTTAAATACATGAACACATGTTGACACACCTATACCACGTAATCTAACAACAACTTGTTGGGTCCCTTGAGTATAAACATCACACACTTTACCTTTATAGCCTCAAGTGTATACAAAACTTCAATGACCGAACTAATATTTTCCAACTATTCCTCCATCTATTAGGGATTATTTGAAACCCTAAAGTATTTTGGACTCGCTTTTTTATGTCATGGAGCTATATCCTTTTCTCCTCCAACTCCCAGATTCTCCCCAACAGCTTGGTTATAAACTTGTGTTATGTTCTACTCTATAACATGATCTACCTTGATGTTATCCTCGATAAGATTTTGATATAGGGGAGGGTTCCCTTGATGAGAATCTCTCACTTCACCCTCATGTGGAACCAATGGAAGAAGTCTCAGAGGTGTGTTGCTACACACTAGAAATATATTCAAAACATAAAACAATATGATAAATTTAGTTCAAACCAGAATGAAATTTATAGACACTATGATGAAATTCAAAACTCAACTTGGGAGATATACATCATAACATCCCATGGTAACTTGTATCTTATTATGGACGGATTTTTTAAGGAACACATTGTAACCTACCTCTCATGTCCTAAAAATATTATCTATTATCTACCAATTTCCTATGGATAAGGATAATCATTATCTAATATCATTTTGTAAAGAAAAAACAAAGGATTCCCTATAATGATTAGTACCAAAACTGATTCTTTATAAACCTAAGGGTGTTTCTGATCCCCATTGGATGGTGACTAGAACCCATTAATAAAACCCAATCAAGAGGGAAGGATTTCACCAAACTCTAAAAAAAATCATGACATATAATTGTACATATATATAGTGAAAAGAAATAGTGTAAATGAGTAGAATTAATAAATTCCATAACAAATTAACTGAAAATGGTAGTGATACATCTCAAAAGAAGAATGATAGAAATCAAAGCGACTAACAAAATAGGGAATCTACTAATCAATGTGATATGTAGGAAATATCCCACCATCTCACCACTATAAACTTGTACCAAGATTACACAACTGACATAACCTCACTGCGGTGTATTCCCTTTTTCTGCACCTAAAGGCAACACAAGGTCAACACACCACTAAAAGGGTGTGAAAGGTGTGATTAAAATATGGTTAGTGAGATACCACATAGGTATTCTATATTAAGTCTTTTTATAATATCAAAATATTATCAATTTACATAAAATTAGGATTGATAGATAATTAAAAAAATTTAAATAAAAATAATGGAAAAGATATCGCTTCTTCCATAGTTCCAAAACAATAAAATTAAAATAGTTTCAAATCATATACTCCATAATTCATTTAATATTTATCAAAAAATATGTATATCAAAGCCAAATAAGTAAACAACCAAAGGGAAATGTTAAAAAACAAGGACAAATCTTAGTTAGTCTACTTAGGCCATGCATAAAAAATATTGACTAGTGCACTCCACAAGTTCCTAGATACAATGTAACAAGGTATATTGAATAAAGGAACACTATATAAAGTGAACCGTCTTACCATATCAACCATGTCATATTGAAAAATGAATCTTGATCTTGGATTGGAAGAACACCCTAATACTACACCTTCCACCTTAGTACAAAAGGATCCCATGTTCTATATTTATCAAATCATTTCGAATGTTCTTATGTATTCTAAAATAAAATTTCAAAAACCACTTTTCGATGAAAATATATTTTTTAAAAATGATTTTGTAATTGACTTCACAATGCTTTGAAACTAACATTTCTTTTACCAAAATGAGGGGTAAACTATAGTTTTCACAAACACCCAATTACACACACAAAACTTAACCAATCCTATTTCATTAAAAATATTTCTAAAAGAATTTATGAAATCAATAGCAATTATGTTTTGTCAAGAATATTCTAGAGAATGAACCATCTTCATCAAAGTTGAGATTAAAAATTCCAACCATAGAATTCAAATACACTTGAAGGAACATCAAAACAATGAAATTTTCATTTTGAGGATGATATCACTAAATTATAGAAGGGTTCATACATGAATCATCACATGATCACAAATTACCAGTAATATAGCCTAACCCCACTTCCAAAACCCAAGATCAATGGAGAATATAAAAGTATAACATGACACATAACAAAAGAATTTCTACCGACTAAAATATATATCAGAGAATAAAATGGGGAAATTCGAATAGATGTAAATCAACTAAAATCATCTAGGAGAGACCTAGGGTTTGTGGTTAGATTAGTCATAATGAATGATAAATATTAAATTAAGAAGTTTAATAAAATCTTACTTGTTGGGAACTATTCATGTCTAGAATCCCAGATTCCCTGCATGAATCCATTGAGTTTTATTTATTCTTAAAAGGAATTCTCTAAGTTAAAAAATATCAATAGATAATATCATGATGTGAATTTGGTTCACATGATAAATTATTTTAATTCTCTGATACCAATTTTCAATATATTCCATGAAACATATTTATGTCATGAATTATATTCCTGAGGTGAATGTAACCTGTAAGTCACACTCAACCCAGGACCTATAAAAAATACCAAATTGAATCCTATTCCCTCTGAACCCGATAATATTTTCTTAAATGTTTAAAGAGAATATTATTTTTTCTGGGATGTCATATAAAGTATTATATTCCAACAAGATTCAGTAGTGAATTGTTTCATATTTTATTTTCCAATACTTTAGTACAAATAATATTACTAGATTTTGAAAATCCATGGATCTATTTTTTATATCTTATTCCCTAGAACATGGTTTATACTATAAGTCATACATGGAGGAATTTATCTCTTTATTCTCAAAAAACTGGTAACAAAAATCATTTTTTCTATATATTATTAGTGTTTTTATCTTGAAAGGTTATAACACTCCCTCAAAATTTTTAAAGACACTTGTCACTCATTCATTTCCAAAAGAATATTTTATGATCACTGTTAATGGTTTATTTTAAAATGAATATATACAATTTATATTATATATTAAATTTTTTGTAATTTCACCAAATCATTATAGTTTTTCATTGTAATCATATATCATTGGGTATCTTTTTAGTTGCATCATAAATACATCTTCAATATGGAATCCACTAAGTGAGGTGGAATTGAATATTAATATCCAAATATAATAATAATAGATGTATGGTTTGACAAGTAATATAAAAAATAATTTTAGTCATGATGATTGATTTATAATAATTTTCAAAGACTAAAATTTTCAATAATCAATCATATATTATTGGCACGATATATCACCATACAAATTTAGTTTATATTGAATACTCACATGATTTATCATGTCTTAGAGACATAATAAATAAGGAGTCCTATATATTGATAAATAATGTACATTACATGAATTTGTTCTTAGTTTTCAATATTAACATGTTTCAATTTTCATATTATTTGTAGTAATATTTATTCTAAACGAATAAAATATGTATCACACCCCTAGTGAACTAAAACTACCTATATGGTTAGGGATTCCTATGTAGTGAGTGTCTCCAGAACAAAACATCCCACTATTCATAGTGGCATCTAATAATTTATATTCCAACCCATGTGAATCAAAATCCTTAACCCATATATCTTAAGTATTAACCCAGTATCATTAAATAGAAAGTATTTATATATCTAATTATAGTTTGTCCTAAATTAATGTCAATATTGTTAGTGGAAATAATATCATTATCTTATATGAAACATAGTTTTTGATATTCATTATTATCTAGAGAAATCTTTTGAAATTTATATTTTAATAATATCTTTTGGCAGTGTACTAAAAGATTCTTATCATATAACAATTTACATGATATAAATTAGTCAATATCATTTGGATACAGTTATCTATTTGGAATATTTTTGAAAAAAAAGAATTGGAAAAAACTATGGAAGATTTTTAATATTGTTCTTAATCATCATCTATCTTTCTTTTATTACCATCATGATACTGTTGTACATAAGGAAAATTGAGTTTTGGAATACCTTTAGTACACATGTATAGAAAATGATTACATGGTTAATATATTCACTGATAATCTATCATAGAGATTCTTATATATTTACTAGGTTCACTAATTTCCTTCTCATATAATTTGTAAAATTTATTAAATAAATATCATATAATTTATGAAATTACCATTAGCTTTAGAATAGTTCACATGGCCATGTCACACTGACTATAAAAATATTTGTGGCGTACCATTATTTGTAAAGGATTCCATATCTATAACAAGATAAGTAGTTCATTTGTATATACAATATCTCATCTCAATTGAGACTAAAATACTTATATTTTTATAAAAAAGTCAAATACATTTAGATTTATTTCATAAGGTATTATCTTTATACAATCAGTTATGTGTCCTATATTTTATATTCATCTTTCATTTCATTGGATATCTATGAGTCATGTGACAGTAAATCATCAGTTTTGTATTATATTACCATAACAACATATATTAATAATGTGAAATATTGTCATGTTTTTTCAATCTATACAATGAGAAAAATGTTTTGGTTACACTTAATTGTTATTGAGTCTATTTCTTCATTGATATGTTATGATATCCCCATGGATGATGTAGGAATCAGACTTACTTGGAACTTTTTGTGATTAATCTATAACAATTTTTTTCTTTGTAATTTAATATATTTAAATACATGTATATTGTATGAATATTTTATTTCAATACAGAAGTTGTGAGTAAAAACTTATAAATATCCATGAAGTGGATTCAACTTATTACTTCTTCAATTCAATAAAACTTCTTTTCTAGTTTCCATATTTTCCACATAAGATGAATATATTTGTTTTCATTCTATAGATTTTGAATATTTTTTCTCTTTTAATGGTGATGAAAATGGTATTTTGGATTTTTAAATACAATGGGATCTTTAGATATTTTCTTTAAAATTTCACTATAAGTGGTGGAGAAACATGTTCCAAGAAATCCATATATTCTAGGTGAAGTATGGTTAAAATAATCCGTTGTGAAATATCCATTAAATTTATCTAGGATTGGAAAAAATAAGATAACCTTGGATGTAATGATAATAAAATAATATTATGAAATTTTTTTTATCCATATAGAAGCCCATTTTTGCTAACTGATAAATATAACCCAATATTTGAAATCCATTATCAACAGATAGATTCCCATATTCAATTTTTCATGAAAATAGTTTATTAAAAATCTTATTTATTTCAATCCTTTAATTCTATTTCCCAATGAAAAGTAGATGAGATATTCTAGTGGAAAAACCATTGTCCTCTTTTTGTATCACAAAGTCTCTAGACATTTATGAAAATATAATAAAATTATCTTATAATTAATACTCTATATATCTTAGATATTAATCCTTTTCACCTTTTTCCCACTTACTACAGTGGAAAAATAGGAATCATGGAATTCAATTAAGAATACAAGTTTTCTAATAATAATTCATCACATAATTTTTTTTACCATACCAAGATATTTGTATTTGTATAAACATACCCTTAGTTAAGAAATTATCTCAATTGTTTTTTATTTTCTTCTCATTTATTTATATTAATTAAAATAATTGATTACAACTTTACTTTACTAGCAATTAAATGATACATATTGATTTTAAATTTATTAAGTCCATGCTATTTTATCAAGTCCCAAAAACCATCACCATTATACTTTTAATCTCTAGTTTCATGGACTTTATTGTCGAAATGATCTATATTTACAACCTTATTATCTTGAATATTTCCATGAAAACTATAAGAAGGTTTTTAAATAGGCGATCTTTCCAAATATGTGCTTGTAGTTCCTTTAATATTGAGTGGAATCCTTAATCCAACAATTTTATCTCAAATTTCCTCAACACCTTCCTTTAAATTTGTATTGAATAGATAATGGTGAATTAATTTAAAAAAATTGGTTAAGTCAACCAAAAATTCATATGAGAACTTCATGATGAATTTTTTTGTCTAGACTATGCCCATGAGGACAATTAGTTCTATGGTTTTGTTCTCAATCAAGTAATGAACGAATTATAATAAATTAATATAAAATTGAGGGATTTTTGTTTTTTATGTGTAGATTTTGTTATTTTATCATTTTCATGTCTTTTTAACATTATGTGGATTTTAGTTAAGGGATTAAAAATGTTATGATAAAGCATTTATACATTTTTATATTCCATATTTTCAAATTAGTTCATTTATTTATGAGATCATGACCTTACATCCATATAATAAATTATTAATAATAAATAAATAAACTATTTGATGATGAGATTTATCGAATGGTTGATTTACTGAGCAAGAAATAAATAAATATATGCCTCTAGGGATAAACACTTTTTTCTAATCATTGAATATCTTTGAGCATGCCACCTTTCATCATATGTATCTCCTTTGTTGGATTCATCATGGCTACATCTTGAACAACACCTACCATGATTCGGTCTTGAATTGACTCCATGATCCTTCAAAACTAATTTTATTTCATTTGGTTTGTAACTCAAAAAAAGATGAGGGGAACCAAAAGACTGGTTAAGGGTAATAAAATAAATAAACCTTTGACACCCAGGAGATAAATAATAAATGGGAGTGTGATGATATAAAGGACATCATATTTAATTTAATAATAAATAATTGAAAAACTATTTAATTATATTATATAAAATAAAAATAAAGCATAAATAGGTATATTAAAAGCTCATGTGTAGTCATACAAATCAAGTTAATACAGAAAAGTACACTGGCTAGCACTTTGTTAAATTCATTCTTTATTATTAAGATAAATGAGTTTGTATTAATTAATTAATCAATTCATAAATTAATTATCATTATCTTTGGGATCATCTAATGTCTCATGGAAATTCAAATTATAAATTCATTTAGTGAAAATAAACATCATGGCCAACAATTATAGATAATTACAATGAATAAATTGAACATTTATTAATTCCTCAAAACCCTTATCTCATAGTCAAACACATCTGGTGAAAATAGTGTAATAGAATTTTAATATTACAATTAATTTAATTTAATTTAATTTAATTTATTTCCATTATTGGGAGACTAAATGAAATATACAAATGATATACATGTCATGTTCATCACATGTCATGAATCTAGGATAAACACATAGGGATGCAGAATGTATCTTAGCTAGAGCACACATCATGTTCTAATAATCTACTTGTTGTCTCTTAATCTTTTCATATGTCTATGTAACTCACCGATTGAATTAGTATGTTCTTAAAATTCAGGAATTAATGGGTCACATGATATGTACACTAGATACACACAATGTTCTTTATTTTGTGGGTGTTTGTGTTGCCCACTAATTGACTTAACATGTTCTTATATCTTTATTATTAATGATTATCAGGATGTGTATACTAGATAAATGATGTTTGTTTCATTAAAGTTTGAGTATGGAAGTCTCACAAGGTATAAACCACATATCTCACCAGACATTTAGTGTGAATTTCACTGCTGAACTATGTAGACTACACGACATGTAATCTAATTTCATGTCATGTAGTCCAAAAAATAATATTCCATGATAGCCTGGTAAAAATATGATGTATAATAATTACACCACATGTAATAACTTCCAATCCATTTTTCATGCCACAACACATCAAGGTGTAGTGAAATGGGGTACATTATGTGTACTCTGGCTACAAAGAATGTGATCTAATACACTAGCTCAATTATTTGGAACCTCTTGATGGAATCACTGATCCTTCTTCATCTGGGACTTCAGATATTTCAAGAAATATGAAACTCAAATGAATAAAATTAATATATCAAAATCATTTTAATTAAACATTAGATTAAATATTAATAAATTGGATATGAAAAACTAACCACAATTTCAAATAGTACATCAATAATATAATAATTATAAATTTTAGTGTGACCCCTATAAAATAAATGTATGGTTCCAAATGTAGTGTAAGCACCTTTGCAATAAATCCATCTATTTTTTTCGGATACAATGGATCATTCAAAAATTGTGTAAGATGTAAATGTCAGGACTAATGAAAAGTTTCCATCCAATATTGACAGTAAAATCCAGGAACCAAGAGATCCTATTTTTCACAGTAGATTTATAATTAATGTTAATATATTTCAAGAAATGTTACCACATATTAGGTTATTTATTCAATTAATATGTTTATTTGATACAATTGTATTTTGGAATACCATCATTGAATAGGGAGGACCCAAAATATATCCCCTCTAGTGGATATCAACACATTCTCATTTGATCTCTAAACAATATTGATTGATTTATAGTGGATAGTGTGGAAGATATATCATATTTTAGTGTTAATATTTCCCAAATAATCTTCATTTCAGGTTAAAGGAATCTCTCTTATTCTCTTCATTCTTGAGAGGATGAGAGGAGGAGGAATTTAGAGTGAAATCTATTTCCACAACATTTTTTAATTCCTGATTAACTCTACATAATATACATATCTATTTATTAATAAATTTAGAGTTATGGATAAATTTTTATTTAATTTTAAAATTACCTTATTTAATATAAAAAACATTTTTGATCTTATTTCATATAATATTAATATTTTCTATGCCTTTCATTTACATGCTCAACAAAAAATATTTTTTTCTCATCTTGAAAATTATTATTATTTTGCAAACACAATCATGCTCCAATAATCCTCTATAAAATTTATTAAATACCTGAAAAAGTATTTAATTAAATTTTTATTCATAAATACACATTTTATTCATAGTTTGGTGAATAAATTATTATTAAATATTAAATAAGAAAGGTAAATATTATATTCACAGTATAGAGAATTCATATTTATTAAATAGTCATGTAATTAAATAAATTATTTATTAATTAATGAATAATTATTTATTACCTAGTGGATAAAATTAAATAAATGAATATTATATACTCACTTAATTAAACGATTCCCTTATGGATAAATATTTATTTAATATTTTCAATAAATAAAACATACACAAAATTATTCCCCATTGTTGAGAGTAATATTTATTCTAATGATTAAATTCAAATATAATTTAATTGAGAAAAATTTAAACACTTATTATGGGGCTTAGGGGATTATTTCTTATTATAATTAGGTAGGAATGCCTACAGATCAAGATTAATATCTAGTTATGTGTCACAATCCCCAAGAGAAAAATGGTAATTTCACAACATTAATAACCATAAATTAATTATTACTTTGTAATATAATAATTTTTTTATTAAATCTCATCAAGAAGGTTTCACACTCCGGTCATCAACATATATTCTTAATATGTCTTTATACGACTATTTAAAATAAACTTATCATTACCCCAAGGCCACAGAGTTTAATGTGATAGTTCTATTTCAATTAAACTAAAGAGATATCATCTTCTATAATGACGGAACATACAAATCCTTCTTTGACTTATTAATTATCAACACATCACTCATAATACATCCAACATATCCAAATTCAAAATGAACTGTATCATCATAGATTATAAAATATGACAAATTTAGTGAGTCATGGAATGGATTAATAATAGTCAGTAATTTTATGGACCATTATACATAATCACATATTAGAATTTCCAATGAAAAATCAACTTGAAGAATTCCTACACATTTTTCAGTTCTCATAATATCCCATCTTCGAGATTACCAAGTAGATAATTCATGAGATGACGTCTCACCTTCTTTTGAGTAATCACACAAAACAACCAATATACTATATTCCCTTATAAAATAATTTTATCTATTTATATAAATAATATTTAAAATATATAATCATTTTATATTATGGTTTTCATCAAAGAGGGTAACTTTTATGACAAGTTTTTTTATGTGATAGATATGTTTGGACATTATCACATTAATTTTATACAAATGAACAATAAATATATGATATTATATTTATATTAATATTCACCTCTTTACATGTAATCTAAATTAAAAAGTAGTTGGTTCTAAAGAAAAAACTCTATCATATACATCTATTCCCAGTTTCTAAAAATAATGTTGTAAATTTTTTTTACAAAAAATTTTAATTTCATTAAATATATGTATTTCTTTATATATGACCACTACATTCATTATGCTTCATAGAGAGAGAGAGTGATAGAACCCCAAAGAGAACCTTTAGTTATAATACAACCTTCTTTTTAAATAAGGTGTATACCCTGAGGGTGGGGTGAATTTGGGTATGTTATTTTTTAGACACAGTCACTTTCCAATGGTCTCGTTTTTTAGTTATTAAGAGCCCTTATCTCTTCCTAATAAAAGATATGTAATGTTGAAAATACAAAAAATAGAAAAAATAAATTACTTGGTTTGCCCAAATGGGATAGTCAAGGGAAATATCATGTCAATGTGCCATTGAACCTAAATAACTAAAGGTCATTTTTTTGGTCTAGATGGTTTAGAGTGGCCACACAAACCCTCCTGGTTTACTACCATGGAAAAGAGAAATATCATTTTCTTTCTACACATTATGAATGCACGACTGTACTATGAAATACAATCTTCAAACTTCGTTATTAAATTTTTTTATTACACTAAGTATGGTTTATCACTAATCACAATCTTCTCAATATTCCGGCAAGATATCACATAGAAAACCTTCTTCCTCCTACCACCACATTCTAGTGCTCACATGAAATGGTTCTATATTGGTTCTTGGACGAAGTAAAAATGAATCAGATATCTTCTATAATAATAATAATTATTTTTGTTTTTATTATAAAATATATTCATGCAATATGGGTACCTCTATTTTTCCACTATTCATGTGTAAAAAATAATTCTTCATTTTCCTATCTCTCCTTAACTAATACACATTGATAAATATATTTCATGACTGTATTTGATGCTGATTTAATATATTGATTTCTGTATTTGAAAGGTCGTTTTTTACAATATTTGAATGGTTTAACTCATTTTTTGTTTTATGGCAGGATAGAAAAGATACATGAAAAAATAGAAAAAATAAAGATAAAAATTAATGGTTTGTAAAGAAGAATGACACTAGATTTTTGAGAATGATCATGATGCACTTCTAAGGAACATAACTAAATATACAAGGAAAACAAGGAACCTGTAGTAGAAAAATGGCATTACACTTCATGTAATCATTACAAATTATGAACTTGTGAATATTGTGAAACAATGAAATGATGTGATATGAAGGAAAGTGCATGATGAATTTAAAAATTATGTAATTATCTCCTAGTATGTAAATAGTGGGATGAGATTTTATATTGCCTGATTTGACATATCTTCATTTTAACACAATTTAATACCAGAAGACTACCCTAGACCACTTTCAGACAAATAGTTAATGAAATTTCTTAATACAAGGAGAATATTAATGGGGGGATAGACTAATACTATAGACAGATCTTTGAGACCAAATTATAGAGTGAGAAGCTTTGTTGTATAAGTTCCTCCCATGTTTCATCTCTTCTTTTATCATGATTTCATTTTCTTCCTTAATTCCCTATTATTCACTCATAATTAAGATGAGGGGGTGAACTCACTTTATTCTAGGGATACGTATTGGAATTTGGAAGGTTCTATTTTTATTAATTTCATTTTCATTTTTGATATATTTTTTCACCAAGTCTTCAATTATTTTCAAATATATTTATTTTTAGTTTTATCATTAGCATTGATAGTTGAATCTAAAAGGAACCAGAAAATTATGCAACTTAATACCATAAATGAGGCATGATAATTTAAAAATTTAGGGTAATTAGGATTAAATATGATATCAATTAAAACAAGATTAGGTGCAATAATAAATTATGTGATAAAGAGAAATTGGGGATTACCATGTTGAGGAGAGAATATCATAACCATTTAATCATCCTAGTATTGAATATGACACCAATTATTATTTAATTAACATATTTTCTAGAATCCAATTTCACCTCAACCCTGAAATTATAAAACAATCGTATACATTTCAAATCTGATAAAAAATAAATCAATTTACTGTGATTTGTTTATTTATATCATTTTCACTATACTTTTTCTAAAAACTAAACAATAAGATTTTCTTCATCTTTATAAAATTAATTAAACATATCTTTTCTCACCACTTCCTTTAATTTAATTAAACTAAATACTTAAAAACCTAAAAAACTAATTCATTATAGTTGTGGTTTCAACCTCTAACATACCAATAATACATATTAATTAATTGAGGTGGACAGTTTGAGTTATTATAAATTTTGTATTTTGATTGAACCCGTAAAGAAATTATGATTCCCTATGGATGTGTGATAACTGACACCCTTTCTGGGTATGGTTATAAGTATGTTTTTAGGTTTTAAATGTTAATTTTAATTTTGTCACTTTATTTTAATTGCACTTTTTACATATGTTTTTTTATGATCGAATTCTCTGATTAAAATATTTAATGCACAACTATAGCACATGGTCAAATTATAAATACATAATCAAGTCCACACACCATTATAAACCATGAATTGAGTGTAAAGCCAGTACGACCATAACAGGTGCTGAAAATAATAAAAGTCATGGGGTTCTTCAAAGATATTAGGGGATGTTGATGGAAGCAGACTGTGGAAATCCATCAAATACAGGATTGAAACCGAGTATCCTAGAACCCACATTGTTGTGAACCACATCGAGATCACACTACTGAAAATCCGGCCTTTAGCGGCCGCTTAGCGACCACCATTGGCGGTCGTTGTTGCCTCGTCGCTAGAGGCTTTCAGCGACTGCTAGTGGAGGTCGGTATAGAAGGCCGGCAGATCTGCCTTCAGTGACCGCCAAGCGGTCGCTGCAGCCCCTCTGCCAGGCAGCCTATAGTGACCGCCTATGGCGGTCTCTAGTCAAAAAAATTTTTTTTTTAAATTTTTTTTTATTGAATTGAATATATATATATATATATTCATATATATACTATTAAATACAATATTTTAAATATATATATATATATATATAATATTTTAAATGTTTTAATATATATATAATATCAAATCATTGTGCTATAATAATTTAAAAACTTCGATTCAAGAAATAATCTCATTTCAGGTCTTTCGGAGCACGTTTGCTCCGAATGGGACCGCCGCACGCCATTTTGGTGTTTTATGGCGCCGAAAACGCGTTTCCAGTCACCGCGGTCAAACGGTACCTCCGAATGAGTTTCCGTCTGGCCGACCATTTCAAAATTCACGCCCCGGATGTTTTCGTACGGTTTCGTGGCATTCGGAGGTCGTTCTGGTGGTTTTGACCCCCCAACGCGCCATTTCAGCGCGCGTCGCGCTGCTGAAAAGGACACAATCGGACGTGCCGCGCGCACCGCACGGCCGATGGACGTGCGGACTCCTTCTGCATCTTAGGAATAATATTTCTATCATTACCGTGCGGTTTCAGGTCATTCGGAGCACGTTTTCTCCGAATTGGACCGCCACACGCCGTTTTGGTGTTTTAGGGCGCCAGAAACGCGTTTCCGGCCGCCGCGGTCAAACGGCACCTCCGAATGAGGTGCCGTCTGGACGACCATTTCACAATTCACGCCCCGGATGTTTTCGTACGGTTTCGTGGCATTTGTAGGTCGTTCGGGTGGTTTTGACCCCCCAACGCTCCATTTCAGCGCGCGCCGCGCTGCTGAAAAGGACACAATCAGACGTGCCACGCGCACCGCACGTCCGTTGGACGTGATGCCTCCTCCTACATATCAGTTATAATATTTCTATCGTTCCCGTGCGGTTTAAGGTCTTTCGGAGCATGTTTGCTCCGAATGGGACCGCCGCACACCGTTTTGGTCTTTAATGGCGCCTGAAACGCGTTTCCAGCCGCCGCGGTCACACGACACCTCCGAATGAGGTGCAGTCTGGCCGACCATTTCACAATTAACTCCCCGGATGTTTTCATACGATTTCGTGGCATTCGGAGGTCGTTCATGTGGTGTTGACCCCCCAACGCGCCATTTCAGCCCGCGTCGCGCTGCTGAAAAGGACACAATCGGACGTGCCATGCGCACCGCACGTCCGATGGACGTGCGACCTCCTCCTGCATCTCAGGAATAATATTTCTATCATTCTCGTGCGGTTTCAGGTCGTTCGGAGCACGTTTTCTCCGAATTGGACCGCCGCACGCCGTTTTGGTGTTTTATAGCGCCGGAAACGCGTTTCTGGCCGCCGCGGTCACATGGCACCTCCGAATGAGGTGCCGTCTGGCCGACCATTTCACAATTCATGCCCCTGATATTGTCGTACGGTTTCGTGGCATTCGGAGGTCGTTCAGGTGGTTTTGACCCCCCAACGCGCCATTTCAGCGCGCGCCGCGCTGCTGAAAAGGATACAATCGGACGTGCCGCGCGCACCGCACGTCCGTTGGACGTGATGCCTCGTCCTGCATCTCAGGAATAATATTTCTATCGTTACCGTGCGGTTTCAGGTCTTTCGGAGCACGTTTGCTCCGAATGGGACCGCCGCACGCCGTTTTGGTGTTTAATGGCGCCCAAAACGCGTCTCCGGCCGCCGCGGTCACACAGCACCTCCGAATGAGGTTCCGTCTAGCCAACCATTTTACAATTCACGCCCCGGATGTTGTCGTATGGTTTCGTGGCATTCGTAGGTCGTTCGGGTGGTTTTGACCCCCCAACACGCCATATCAGCGCGCGCCGCGCTGCTGAAAAGGACACAATCGGACGTGCCGCGCGCACCGCACGTCTGATGGACGTTCGGCCTCCTCCTGCATCTCAGGAATAATATATCTATCATTCCCGTGCGTTTTCAGGTCGTTCGGAGCACGTTTTCTCCGAATTGGACCGCCGCACGCCGTTTTGGTGTTTTATAGCGCCAGAAACGCATTTCCGGCCGCCGCGGTCACACGGCACCTCCGAATGAGGTTCCGTCTAGCTGACCATTTCACAATTCACGCCCCGGATATTGTCGTACGGTTTCGTGGCATTCGGAGGTTGTTCGGGTGGTTTTGACCCCCCAACGCGCCATTTCAGCACGCGTCGCGCTGCTGAAAAGGACACAATCGGACGTGTCGCGTGCACCGCACGTCCGATGGACGTTCGGCCTCCACCTGCATCTCAGGAATAATATTTCTATCGTTCCCGTGCGGTTTCAGGTCGTTTGGAGCACGTTTGCTCCGAATTGTTCCGCCGCACACCGTTTTGGTGTTTAATGGCGCCGGAAACGCGTTTCCGGCCGCCGCGTTCACACGGCACCTCCGAATGAGGTGCCTTCTGGCCGACCATTTCAAAATTCACACCCCGGATGTTGTCATACTGTTTCGTGGCATTCGGAGGTCGTTCGGGTGGTTTTGACCCCCCAACGCGCCATTTCAGCGCGTGCCACGCTGCTGAAAATGACACAACCGGACGTGCCGCACGCACCGCACATCCGATGGACGTGCAGCCTCCTCTTGCATCTCAGGAATATTATTTCTATCGTTCCCGTGCGGTTTCAGGTCGTTCGGAGCATGTTTGCTCCGAATTGGACCGCCGCACGCCGTTTTGGTGTTTTATGGCGCCGTAAACGCGTTTCCGGCCTCCGCTGTCAACCGGCACCTCCGAATGAGGTGCCGTCTGACCGACCATTTCAAAATTCACGCCCCGGATGTTGTCGTACGGTTTCGTGGCATTCGGAGGTCATTCGGGTGGTTTTGACCCCCCAACGTGCCATTTCAGCGCGCGTCGCGCTGCTGAAAAGGACATAATCGGACGTGCCACGCGCACTGCACGTCCGCTGGATGTGCTGCCTCCTCCTGCATCTCAGGAATAATATTTCTATCGTTCTCGTGCGGTTTCAGGTCTTTCGGAGCACGTTTGCTCCGAATGGGACCGCCGCACGCCGTTTTGGTGTTTAATGGCGCCCGAAACGCGTTTCTGGCCGCTGCAGTCACACGGGACCTCCGAATGAGGTGCCGTCTGGCCGACCATTTCACAATTCACGCCCGGATGTTTTCGTACGGTTTCGTGGCATTCGGAGGTCGTTCAGGTGGTTTTGACCCCCCAACGCGCCATTTCAGCGCGCCCCGCACTGCTGAAAAGGACACAATCGGACGTGACGCGCGCACCGCACGTCCGATGGATGTGCGACCTCCTCCTGCATCTCAAGAATAATTTTTCTATCGTTCCCGTGCGGTTTCAGGTCGTTCGGAGCACGTTTGCTCCGAATTGGACCGCCGCACGCCGTTTTGGTGTTTTATGGCACTGGAAACGCGTTTCCGGCCGCCGCGGTCACACGGCACCTCCGAATGAGGTGCCGTCTAGCCGACCATTTTACAATTCACACCCCGGATATTTTCGTACGGTTTCGTGGCATTCGGAGGTCGTTCGGGTGGTTTTGACCCCCCAACGCGCCATTTCAGCCCGCGCCGCGCTACTGAAAAGGAAACAATCGGACGTGTCGCGCGCACCGCACGTCCGATGGACGTGCGGCCTCCTCCTGCATCTCAGGAATAATATTTCTATCGTTCCCGTGCGGTTTCAGGTCGTTCGGAGCATGTTTGCTCTGAATTGGAGCGCCGCACGCCGTTTTGGTGTTTAATGGTGCCAGGAATGCGTTTCCGGCCGCCGCGGTCACACGGAACCTCCTAATGAGGTGTCGTCTGGCCGACCATTTCAAAATTCACGCCCCGGATGTTGTCATACGGTTTCGTGGCATTCGGAGGTCGTTCGGGTGGTTTTGACGCCCCAACGCGCCATTTAAGCGCGCGCCGCGCTGCTGAAAAGGACACAATCGGACGTGCCGCGCGCACCGCACGTCCGATGGACGTGCGACCTCCTCCTGCATCTCAGGAATAATATTTCTATCGTTCGCTTGCGGTTTCAGGTCGTTCGGAGCACGTTTTCTCCGAATTGGACCGCTGCACGCCGTTTTGGGGTTTTAGGGCGTCAGAAACGCGTTTCCGGCCTCTGCGGTCAACCGGCACCTCCGAATGAGGTGCCGTCTGGCCGACCATTTCACAATTCACGCCCGGATGTTGTCGTATGGTTTCGTGACATTCGGAGGTCTTTCGTGTGGTTTTGACCCCCCAACGCGCTATTTCAGCGCGCGCCGCGCTGCTGAAAAGGACACAATCGGACGTGCTACGCGCACCACACGTCCGCTGGACGTGCTGCCTCCTCCTGCATCTCAGGAATAATATTTCTATCGTTCCCGTGTGGTTTCAGGTCTTTCGGAGCACGTTTGCTCCGAATGGGACCGCCACACGCCGTTTTGGTGTTTAATGGCGCCTGAAACGCGTTTCCGGCGGCCGCGGTCACACGGCACCTCCGAATGAGGTGCCGTCTGGCCGAAAATTTTACAATTCACGCCTCGGATGTTGTCGTACAGTTTCGTGGCATTCGGAGGTCATTCGGGTGGTTTTGAACCCCCAACGCGCCATTTCAGCGCGCGCCACGCTGCTGAAAAGGACACAATCAGACGTGCCGCGCGCACCGCATGTCCGATGGACGTTCGACCTCCTCATGCATCTCAGGAATAATATTTCTATCATTCCCGTGTGATTTCAGGTCGTTCGGATCACGTTTGCTCCGAATTGGACCGCCGCACGCCGTTTTGGTGTTTTTCTGGCGCCAGAAACGTGTTTCCGGTCGCCGCGGTCACACGGCACCTCCGAATGAGGTTCCGTCTGGCTGACCATTTCACAATTCACGCCCCGGATATTGTCGTACGGTTTCGTGGCATTCGGAGGTCATTCGGGTGGTTTTGACCCCCCAACGCGGGGGGCTGTACGGGGGTGGCGGGGGACAGTACGGGGGTGCAGGGGGTTGTACGGGGGTGCGGGGGGGGGGGGGGGGGGCTATACGGGGTTGCGGGGGGCTGTACGGGGGTGCGGGGGGGGGGGGGGGGGGGGGGGGCTGTACGGTGGTGTCGGGGGGCAGTACGGGGGTGCGGGGGTTGTACGGGGGTGCGGGGGGGGGGGGGGGGGGGGGGGGGCTGTACGGGGGTGCAGGGGTCTGTACGGGGGTGCGGGGGGCTGTACGGGGGTGGCGGGGGGCTGTACGGGGGTGCGGGGGGGGGGGGGGGTTGTACGGGGGTGCGCGGGGGGGGGGGGGGGGGGGGTTGTACGGGGGTGCGGGGGCTGTACGGGGGGGGGGGGGGCTGTATGGGGGTGCGGGGGGCTGTACGGGGGTGCGGGGGGCTTTACGGGGGTGGCGGGGGGCAGTACGGGGGTGCGGGGGGGGGGGGGGTGTACGGGGGTGCGGGGGGCTGGACGGGGTTGCGGGGGGCTGTACGGGGGTGCGGGGGGGGGGGGGGATGTACGGTGGTGTCGGGGGGGCTGTACGGGGGTGCGGGGGGCTGTACGGGGGTGGCGGGGGGCAGTACGGGGGTGCGGGGGGTTGTACGGGGGTACGGGGGGGCTGTACGGTGGTGCGGGGGGGCTATACGGGGGTGCGGGGGGCTGTACGGGGGTGCGGGGGGCTGTACGGGGGTGCGTGGGGTTGTACGGGGGTGCGGGGGGGCTGTACGAGGGTGCGGGGGGCTCTCTGGGGGTGCAAAGGCCATCCCATTGATTACAAAAGTGATAACATCTAATTAATACATATTTCTTTTATCGATATCATACAGAAATTTATAAAAAATATATTGGATAATACACAATCTATAATATCAGATTTATTGATCTGTTGGAATTAGTTCGACTTTTTCAAATGTAGAATCATCCAAGATTATCTGATCAAAAACTCAATATGTGTATAAAATATTTAAAAGGCCACCATGGATGGTAATAATGCATTACTTAAATGAATAAATACAGTACATCAATGTCTACCCTACCAGTAAAAACAAAAAACATATCTCGTGAATATATGGTGCGTCACGCGTTGTCATCACTGCTACCTCCTTCTGGTGGGCCAGGTGCCTACAACAAATAAACATTATAAATATTTTAATAACAAAAATAATTTAAATTAAATAAATAAATACAGTATATACCTGCGTCGTATGATCCCCTGTACCATCAGCTCGACGCACATATTCCCGCAGTGCTCTAACCTCAGCTGTCAATTGCGCATTTGTCTCCTTGGAAGCGCGCAGCCGTGCCTCAAAATTTGACATCTGCTGTGTCATATGAGCAACAGTAGGACCGACAACCGCAACGCATGACAATACAGAACAAGGAATCCCTGCTCCATAGGTCAAACTATAGCAATGCCCGTCCCGACCAATAATGCGATGAAATATCTCATCCCATCGCATGGGAAGCTGTCGCTGGTCCTCTGGCAGATGTTCTAACTCAGCTTCAAATTGAGCCTGTGAAATATTTAAATATATATAAATATATATATGTTAATATATATATTTATGTAATTATTGGTAAGTACAGACACTTACTATCAATGCTGCAACCTCTGGATCATTGCGATCACGAGTCCTTATCCACACCGACATTTTATCAGTTGCTGCACCTTGCCCTCGCAACTGTATATTAAAATAATATAAACACAAAACCATATTAATTAATAAAATAAAAAATGAATAATATATACCTCATGTCGGATCTGAGACACGTGACGAGTCCCGAGCCTGTGAGCTGGTCTCTGCAACGCTCGATTCTCCGAATGGCGTGTTGACACCTCCTACATTCAATTCATTCAAATTTCAAACATATCACATATTCTTGAAAATATATATACAGCAAAATAATTAATATACAAACCGCAACACCCTCAGTAGACCAATATGCAACCAAGTCACGCCACTGAGCCGGGAGGACACCTCTCGGGACTTTTTCCAAAATGTCAAGGGCACCCACATTTGGTACCCAGTGGTCCCTGTTCACATTGCCTTTATAATCTTTCCACTTCTTACGACATTTGCTCATACACACGGGCCGAAACTCTTCAGGGCATACTTTCAAATTTTTCTATAAAGAAAATAATGAAACATATTAGTATTCTTTATAAATAGAAAATAAAGTAAAATTATTTTCTCACCTGAACCTCCCTCCATGGACGATCTAATGTGTCCTGAGGGATAGAAGCCCAATCACGCGTGGTCAATGGAAATCGATGTGGGTCACGTATGATATGACCCAGCTGACGAATAAATGCCGGGGCATTCGGTCCCACGGGATGAAATACCTCATCAAATGAAACATCTATCGTCGTGTCGGAATTCCATGATAATATGCCACGACCAGGGCATCTCCTGTGAGAGGAAGAAGCAGCCGAGTCTGATCCTATTGAAAACAATTTTATATATAAATTGAAAAATGTTATATATATATATATATGTCAATTACATAAAAAATATAGAAAATGACATTCAAACATACCTCGACCCTGAGACGTAGATGCCTCAGATGGATGATGTGGATCTTATGCCTCTTCCCCTGACATGTCTGCAGTCATAGAAAATATCAGTAATGAGTCCAAAGTGTTTAAAAGATAAATTGGATTGTTCTTAATAAATCAAACTTGTACAACTGTTAATCAAACAAAAAATGGATTGAATAATTAGTTGTGAATGAATTTTAAAAAATCAGAAAGTTAATCAACCTAAATATTTATAACTGAATTAACTTACAAAAGTGAGGATTAAAACTTATAAGGATTTATAAAATGATTAGATAATTTATGATATCCTAGGACATTCTACTGAATAGCGGGAAAACAATTATACCTTTCATTAAGCTTGAAAATCGACCATTTCTCCTTCAACAGCCGCTCTGACCCAATAAATATCTTCTTCACGTTGAACTACAGTATGTTGATCAAGTTGTTGGTAAACAAAAAGAACAGTCTCGGGTTCATCTTCTTCAAATAAAAACACTCCTCGCCGAGACATTTTGACAACAACTTGCCAACTTGGATCTGAAGGCAAAGTAACGAAGAATACTTGTTCCGCTTGTGATGTCAAAATGAAAGGTTCATTCTCAACTCGTTCATTATTTCTGTACAACATATAGTTAAAATTCACCAATGAAAACTGATATTGATCGACTTTACATCCACGCACTGGATCAACCCAATTACACTTTAACAATATGTACTTCAAACCGTGTGTGTATACAACTTCAATGATGTCTATCAATTGACCATAGTAATAACCAGAATCGACAAAGGGACAACCGATGCCACTGTTTTGTATTACTCATTTGTCGTCAACATCTTTAATGCGAAATCGAAAACCATTAGCATCAATAGCTTTATAACGACGAGCCGTTATAGATGGACCCTCAGCCAGTTGGATAAATACTTCAGGTAGCGTGGGGTCCCCTAACTCCCTTAGCTTACGAACCTACATAATTTATAAAAATCAATACTGATATATGCAGAACGAATTAGTTTAATACTTCACTCACAATGAAAATCAATTTATACCTACATAATCCTTGAACCAATCATGAAATGCCACATAATGAGATTGTTGAATTTGCAACTCAGTCGCACGATGCATCTCTTATTTTATCTCATTAATGTGTTTCCTGCAAATGATTACGCGATGTTTAAAAGATCAACTTATGCAAACAAAACATGTAAAAGTTATACAAGCACATTGATAAGATACTTACTGCATTAATGGTGCAATTGATGGAGTATTGAACAAGATATATCGATGTGCTTGTATCCACTCGATGTTGTCCATATCAAATGTGGTTCCTTCTCCAACTGGACCATCATGAATCCGAGAGGGCTTATCTAATTTTGTTTCAACATCCGTAAGATATTCTGCACAAAAGGTAGTACACTCATCCATCAAATAACCATTGGCTATTGATGCCTCTGGACGAGCTCCGTTGCGTACAAATATTTTCAATGTACTCAAATACCGTTCAATAGGATACATCCACCTGAATTGCACTGGATCAGCAGCCATTACTACATCAGTTAGGTGCACTGTCAAGTGGACCATAACATCGAAAAATGAGGGGCGGAAAAGTTTCTCAATGTGACAAAGCGTAAGTACAATTCGGTCTTGCAAACTTTTTAAATCACTCATTCGTTGATTTCTTAAAAAAAGTTGTCTAAAAAAATTACTCATCTCAATCAAGGGTTGAACAACATTGGGGGATAAACAATCACAAATTGCGATTGGAATCAACTGCTGAAGTAATATGTGATTGTCATGACTTTTCAACCCTTGCAATGTCTTGCTCGTCAGATTCAGACACTTTAAAATATTAGAAGAGTAACCATCAGGCACCTTTACCATCTTCAAAATGGAAAGAAATGTCTCTTTCTCCTCTGTAGTCATCGAATACTGTGCAGTAGGCATATATGCCTTGTTTCCCTCAGCTAACTGTAAATGCAACTGTTTCCTTAAACCCATTTCTTCCAAATCACGACGTGCATTAACATGGTCCTTTGACTTTCCACTGACACCTAAAATTGTCCACAATATGTTATCACAAACATTTTTTTCAATGTGCATGACATCCAAATTATGCCTCAACATGTTAGTTTTCCAATACGGAAGACTATAAAAAATACTTTTCTTTTTCCAATTGTGACTGCGCTGCCTACCCGCAGCACGAATATTACGTACTGGAGGAGCCACTAAATCCTGAATTTCATATACCGTGCGGATGTTTTCTTCCTGAATCTGCGATAACATTTCAACTCCTGTCATGATCTTTGGTGCTGGGCTGAACTCTCTAGAACAATCAAATGCCACTCTGTCCTTTCTGAACCTGTGCTGAGGAGGGAGAAAACGCCTGTGACCCATGTATGCCCATTTTTTGGAATGTTTAAGCCATACAGATTTTTTACTTTTATTGCAACAAGGGCAACCAAATTCCCCTTTCGTACTCCAGCCTGATAAATTTTCATAAGCTGGGAAGTCATTGATTGTCCACAATAAAGCAGCATGCAGTTTGAACATTTCATTCATTTCGCAGTCATAAGTCATCACACCATCTCCCCAAAATTCATTCAACTCATCAATCAATGGCTGAAGGTAAACATCAATCTTATCCCCCGGACTTTTAGGTCCATCAATAAGAGTGGAAAGTAATATAAATTGTTGCTTCATACAAAGCCACGAAGGAAGATTATATATAACCGACACCACGGTCCATGTGATATGAGTTGCACCAACCATAGACTTGAATGGATTGAAACCATCTGCTGCCAATCCCAATCGGACATTACGAACATCTTTAGCAAAGTCAGGATGCCTCTTATAAAAATCCTTCCATGCATGAGATTCTGCCAGGTGGGTTAACATGTCACTTTCATGAACTCTTTCTGCATGTCATCTCATTAAATTAGAAACTTTAGATGACATAAAAAATCTTTTCAACCTCGGTTTAAGGGGAATGTAACGCATTTTCTTTACGGCAATCGGTTTCCCCTGTATCGCAATCTGACTTTGATGAGTCTTATTTCCCCTGTTCTCTTTCCACCTGGAAGCGCCAAAAACCGTACAAATATCCAAATGAGCAGTTTCATTTCTAAACAACATACAGTTGTTTGCAAATGCATCTATAGTCTCATATGTAAAACCTAAGTTCTCTGTCAACTTACGAGCATAGTAATACGACTCAGGAATCTTAGCGTTGACAGGAAGAACTTTTTTCAATAAAACCAAAAGCATGTCGAATGATGTGTCTGACCAATTATTCAAAGTCTTCAAATGCAACAACTCCACAATCAACGACAATTTATTGTAAGAAGTACATCCAGGATATAATTCTGTTTTCACATTATCAAGTACTTCATAAAACCTCCTCGAATCACGATCTGCACCAGAGCGAAGATTTATCTCACTGGTCTCAAGATTCTGGATGTTAATGCCTTCAGGATCAAACCCACGTACCATTTCAGTAAGCATTTCATGCATTGGATCAGTCATCCTTGCATCAACATCCATCTGAGCTGCATCTGTATTTTGACAACGAACATATTCTTCTCCATGATGAGTCCAACTCTTATAATTTTTCAGAAATCCATTAAAGAAAAGGTGCTTCCTCACAGTATCTCGTGTGAATTGATATCTGTTAGCACATTTTCTACATGGAAAACTAATATAGTCACTTTCAAATCCTCTCGTGAAGTCAATAAACTGCATAATGCCATTGAAATATTCTCTAGACGTTCGATTTGGAAGATCAATCCAACTCTTATCCATAATAATATCTGTATAACAAACATTTACACAATACTTATTACATTTACATTTTTCAAATCAACTATTTTCAAAATAAATATTAACCATTTGTTTATGAACCATTGATAAAATAATAATGTAACTGAAAGCTCATGTTACCTGATTGAGCTACAAACCTGAATGGGAGGGGAGCCGAAGGCGGTGCTGCGAGGGAGAGGAGGCAGCGAAGGGGAGCCGGAGCCAAAGGCGGTGCGGCAAGGGATGGGACGGGCGAAATCGGCGGTGGGGAGCTGGAGGAGAGGAGGCGGTGAGGGGATGAGGGACGGACAGCGAGGGGGGGGGGGGGTGTCCGGGGTCGGGGGGGGGGGGGGGGGGGGCTGTCCGAGGTGCGGGGAGGGGTGTCCGGGGTGTTGGGGGCCTGTCAGGGGTGCGGGCAGGGGTGTTCGGGGTGCGGGGGTGTCTGGGGTGCGGGGGGGGGGGGGGTGGCTGTCTGGGGTGCAGGGGGGCTGTCGGGGGTGCGGGGTGTGGTGTCCGGGGTGCGGGGGGCCTGTCCGGGGTGCGGGGGGGCTGTCCGGGTTTGGAGGGGGGGTGTCCGAGTGCGGGGGGGGGGGGGGGGGGGGCTGTCCGGGGTGTGGGGGGGATGTCCGGGTTTGGATGGGGGTGTCTGAGTGTAGGGGGGGCTGTCCGGGGTGCGGGGAGGCGTCCGGGGTGCAGGGGGCGGTACGGAGTGCGCGGGGGGGGGGGGGGGGGGGCTGTCCGGGGTGCGGGTGTCGTCCGGGGTGGGGGGGGGAGGGCCGAGAGGCTGGAGGGCGGCGGCCGGAGGCCCGAGGGCGGAGGGTGGTGGCCGGAGGGCAGGTGGCGAGGGAGGGCGGGCGGCGGGGGAGGGCGGGCGGCAGGGGAGGGCGGGCGGCGGGGGAGGCCGGGCGGCGGGGTAGGCCGGGCGGCGGGGGAGGCCGGGCGGCGGGGGAGGCCGGGCGGCGGGGGTGGCCGGGCGGCGGGGGAGGGGAGGGCGGCGAGGGAGGGAGGGGGTTAGGGCGGCGAGGGAGATCGAGGTCGAGGGGGCGCGGGGGGGGGGGGGGGGGGCAGAAGCCCCCCGTTTTTTTTATGTAGGTTAGCGACCGCCATTGGCGGTCGCTATTGGTTAGCTATAGCGACCGCCAATGGCGGTCGCCCGAGTCTGGGGGGCTTCAATGCCCCCTTTTCTAGTAGTGTCAATCCAGTAATAATTTAAATGATCACAATCAGCAAGCAATTCACTATAATATTACATGAATATCTAAACAAACATCTAGAAAACTACCTCGATCCCTACAACACTTTCCAATTCAATAATTTTTCATGTGATGTAGTATGAACCTATATTTTTGGTATTTTCATTATGTGAGTGAGATTAAGAGTGCATCTATATCCTTCCTTCACATCCCATCCCCACATGGGATTATTTGGACATGAACTTCATCATCTGCTCCATTCCACATTTATAGTCAATGGAAATATGTTTAAAAATCTTAAACATTTTTTAATTTGAATATGAGTCTCTATATTATTCATAGGAATGGTATAAATATTGTCTTAAAATTTTCTTCATCATGGTATAGAGGAATGGATACTGATTAAAACATTCTGTTAAGGTGTTTCAATTGGAAAAAAGTGAATTGTTGATGCTTCACTTAAACGATCATTAATAAATAAGTCTCATGAATTGAGATAAAACTTATTGGATGAAATAGTGAGCCTTAGTTTCCAATGAAAAGGAAAAGGGACACAATAAAAGGGTGTTCACTTAGTAAACAACAACAACTGCATGGTATCCTAATTGGAGTCATTAATGAAGAAGATGAAAATCATGATGGGACAATAGGAAAACCCCAAAGGTATTTTTATAGAAGGTGTAAATTATATTGATTAAAATAATGGTAATAAATCATTGGGTTGTTATCCAGAAACAAAACAATGACCACATTGGTCACAACGAAAACCACCCCAAGGGACCACACTAATAATCCAGGTCTATACATTGGAACAGGCTAGACAAATTCATGACCACTTCCGTGGCTTTACTTAAGGAAATAAAAGAATAATCAATAAACTGGAAAGCTATATTTCCAAATATAGAGCATTATGTAGTCCAAATTTATGATCATATTAAAGATAGATCCAGAGGAATACTTCTAGGATTTCTTGATGTACACCCATATAAGGATTTAAAATTTGTACAGAATAGTATGGTTAATGAAAAACATTAAGTGGCATAGAATTTTTAGGACAATAAATAGTGTACGAAAGTTAAAAATAATTTTAAAATAGAAATTAATAAGTAGTAGATGAAGTTGAAGAAGAAACACATTATTAACAGACAAGACTATGTTTTCCAGAATGAAAGAAAAATGTAATGAAAAAAATGAAAAAGGTAAATTTTAGGAACTCTTTAAAAAATTTCATATTATTATTCCTTTTGTTGATGATCTTATATACATGCTAGCATATGAAAAATTCATGAAAGAGATGGTAACCAAAAAAATGAAAATGGATGAAATTTTCACCATTACACTCAAAAAGGAGTGTCTATAAGTGGAATTTATAGACCTACCTATATATAAAATTGATCCAAATAGATTTTAAATTTCCATCCTTATTGTATATATTGAATGTGGAAAATCATTTGGTCACTTAGGTGAAAGTGTCAGTATCATTCCATACAAAAAATTCTAGAGATTGGGATTAGCAGGCATGCAACCCACAAGAGTATCACTTTAATTAGTAGTCTCAACAATTTCATATCCATGAGGACTCACTGAGGATATCTTTATAAAATTTGATATGTTTATCCCTCCCATGGTCTTCTTAGTTCTAGATATAGAAGAGGATAAAACTATACTCTTTCTAGGGAGACTATTTTTATCCACTATGCTTGCACTAATTGATATAGAAATTAAAGAACCTTGTGTGAGTGTTTGTTGTGATCCAGAAATTTTTAACATCTAATGGGAAATGAAGAACTATGTTGCAAGAGAGGAAAATGAGTTTGATGAAAGAAATAAATCAATAGATTTCTATATCACTAAGACTAAAGAGGGACATAAGCTTGCTATTGTTGTGAAAGAGGTTCTCAACTAAAGAAGAAAGGGATACTAAAGGGATAGACTAAAAACACTAGAGAACAGACTGAATCTACTATATTTGATAAAGGACAAAATGTAGGGATGGTATGTAAACATCCATTTAGTTTATCAGTAATAAGGATGAAATTGTTGATAGTTTGAATGGGGAATAAGTATGTACTACCATCAAGGAGAATTATACTATTATAAATTGAAGGAAAGGGGCCATCCTATATAGTTTTGACACAAAATATATGTTTTTGGATCTTGACCTGGTACAAAATTATCAATTTTCCATCACAAGACCTAAAGGTAAAGGAAATATGTTTGAGCCAATGATGGTAAAAAGGTGATTTTAGGAGGGAAACTGAGTTTTCTATTTTTCTTTATTTACATTTTTGTTTAGATGTGAACATGTTCATGCTCTAAATATTTTAAAATTCATTAATAATGGTTGGTGCTTCCAGCTATTCATTTTTAAATTATAGGAAAATAAATACCTAAAAAATCATCAAGAAGTAGGATACATTAGAAGAAGTTTCATGGCCATTACATGTCATGAACCTAGTACATATCATGAAATAAAAAAATTAAATTACCTTTAATAAATATACATCAGGAATCTAGAGATTCAAAAACCTATGAAACCAAAATTGAATAAATATTAAAAATTGGAGTAAGAGTTTAAATTCTTTATTTCTTATTTTTATTTCCCAAATTTAATTTATTTAGAGATTTAACTTCAAATTTCATACTAGAGAATTGATTATTTATTTAATCAACTGAACTAGGAGACATAAAAGACCTAGGAAAACTATCGATCAATGAATTTGAATTTTTAAAAAATAAATTTTAATGATAAAAAATCATAAAATAATTATTATGGATAATCATGTTGATTATTATTTGAAAAATGATGATTTCGGGGAGAATATTGATCATTTTAAAAGAAATGTTTTATAGGTTTTATAATTAATTCAATTTATATTATTTCAATTAATTTATTCAGTTATTAATATTCATTTCCATGAGTGATTGTCCCAACAATTTGAATCATTATAGAGACATCCCTTAGCAAATACCTTACGTTCTTTCTTTAATATATTTCTTGAGAAACTCAAGCTTGATTTTTTTATAACATAATTTTCAACTTATTGAAGTTAATACTGAACAAAACCACTTTTAAAATGATTATGGTATTCTGTTTAGCCCTTATCCTGAGACCCACTTTATATTAATACTTTTAAATCCTATATAATCAATGAACAATATTTTTTGGGAAATGAGTCTTGTTATAATCCTACTTTGTACTTTACTTCCTTACACTAATTTGTTTTCCTAATTCCCAAAAAAATATGAGGGGAAATGAAAAATAGCTGGTGGTATGAAAAATTTGTAATGAATTAGTGTGGGGGAAATTTCATGATATTTGGGGAAGGCACATTAATTGTATTTATTGCACTGTGAATTTAAAAAATATTGAAAAAAGAGGAGCAAAATGGGATATGTCTAGGGAAATTAAAAATAACCATTTCTTGATTGGTGAATCCCTCCTGATTACATGTCAATCATTCATTACATGGTGGAGATTTTATATTCCTTATATTCCTATTGTAAGTGACACATTTTTGAGGTTTGTGATTAACTCTATTTTCAATTGTACCTTGCTAATGAGATAAGAAATACATGATAGGTAAATTAAAAATTCTATTCATATTAAAAATGGATAGAAAAATGAAAATGGATAACAAGAAAATATTGATTATTTCAAAAGAGGAAAATGGAAGTTCATGGTTTATTTGTATTCTTTTTAAAACTAGACATTGATAAATTTTCAACATGTGATTCTTGAACATTTAATTTTATGTTTAATGAATTAATTTTATTGAAATTGAATTTATAATATTGTATGGTGGGAATCGATTGAAGTTTGTTGAGATTCGATCTTTGAGGAAAAGTATGAATTCAAGTGTGGGTGTATTTGATTTATGTATTTCATGATGGTGTTTTATCTATTTTCATTATATTTATTTATGTAATTAAATGATATTTTTTTCCAATTTATGAATAGTTTAACTCATTGTGTGTTTTATTATATGATTCAAATGATAATTGAAAAAAGGGAAAAACAAACTTCTCATCATGGGATTCCCTTGAGGTGCAACACCAGATTTTTGACGATAATCATGGAGCACTTGTATCACACAAAAATGAAGAAATGAGAAAAAAATAAGGCATCTAGAGAAGAGAATTTACGTAACATATCACGTAATCCTTAAACATCATGATTTGGTGAAAGTAAATGAACCATGTAATGTACTGAAATGTTGAAAAGTGAATGTTGAATTTACACATCATGTAATTATTACACGATGTGTAAAAATTCGGGACAACAATTTATGTTTTGATGTATAACATTTCTTTATTTTTAACAAATTTTAAGACCTAAGACCCACCCAGACTACTTTTTACCAATCCTCAATGATGTTCATTAATACTAGATTCTATCTAGACCCTATAAGTGGGGGGATAGCCTACTACTATTAAGAGATCCTAGAGACCAAAGCTTTGAGCGATAAGCTGTATTGTACAGGGTCCTCCCGAGTTTCATCTATGAAATTATTATATTATCTTTCCCTTTTTTATATCTTGTACTCTAATCACTATGAAGAGGGGGTAATCCCATCTTTTTCATGGTATATTCATTAGAATGGGGAAGGATATATTGTATTGACTTCATAATTCATTCATTTTGTTTGCGGAAATTCTTCAACCACATTACAATCAATTTTTACATGTTTCTTGGCCATTGATAATTAATTCTTTATATAACATTAAAATTAAAAAAAAACTATAAATGAGGCATGAACATTGTGAAATTAATGGGAATATAGTTTAATTATGGTACTAAGATAAACATAATTGAGTGAATCCCAAAATTACATGGCCAAGGTAAATATGGGATTGTCGCGTCAAGGGGGGATACCTTGAGAATTCAATATTACTCTTCACGACTCAAGCACCATTCGAGAATTAATAAACATAGTTTCCTGAATCCAATTTCACCCAAACCCAAAATTTAAAAAACCACTAAATGTTTTTAAAATTTGATGCTAAATAAAACAGTTTACTATTCTTTTTTTTTCTTCTATAACTTTCTCAAATCTGGTTCAAAAAACAACCAATATACAATGCTTCAGCTTTTTCAAATCAAACAATATCATATTTTCTAAACACTTTATTAAAAATAATTAATTTAAATCATTGTAAAACCTATATAAATTAATTCCCCATCTATTTGGGATCTACCTCATGGTTACCAATACTAAATTTTAATTAATTGAGTAGTATAGTTTTAGTGTTTATAAATTATTTCTTTGGATTTCACCAATACAGAAATAACAATTCCTTCTGTTAATGTCACACTATGGACACAATTTCTTAAAATATATTCCATTTATATTAGATACTTTTTCAATTAATTTCAATACAAAACTACCACCTTACTTTTTAGTTGAAATTAATTAAAAAATATCATCTCCACTCTTTATTTTTCATATTGAACCTAAACATAATTCCAAATTAGAAAAAGAAACATTTATCAAGGCATCATCTAACCAAAATTAAATCAAAAAATTCAACAAACTTTTATTATTTGAAAAAAATCATATACTTATGATGATTAACTCTCTATATAGACCCAGGATTTTTCATAGGATTATGTGAATTGTCACATATAGACCCACAAATCTCCCTTAAACATAGATTAAAATATCAAAACCTCATGGGCTAATCTTCCCTTAATTATTGGATTGATCAAATACATAAAGTGATAGATTATAAATTTAAAATATATAATTGTTAATGAATTCCATCATAACTACTACTAATATTATTTTATTATTTCATAAAACTCACAAATTTATGATCATTATGATGATAGATGATCGAAACTATTCATCATTTTATAGATCTAAAATAATTATTACAAAAAATCATTCGTATCTACAATCTATTGGATCCTTATTAAAACCAATAATCATTGTTATAAAGACTAAAATGATCTCTATAATTATTATAATAATATCGACATAAATCACATTGATGCTTATCTAGTTTATTAATGCTTAAGTAGAATCGGATCCATGTTTACAAATGTTATATTATTGATTACACAATCTAGATGATGCTTACAAAATAAGGGAAACCTACATGAATTTTTTCATGAAATGATTCTTATTATGTTGATCATCTTTCAAAAATCTAAATGATCCTTATAAACTCCATAACTATCCAAATTCTATAATTACTATTACCAACTAATTTTTCTAGATATCATCTAGAACATCTTGAAACTACATCCAGAATTTAAAAATGATCCCCACACCAATAAAAAAGGATAGGTTTAAGATTAATTCTTATTCATTTTCAGTAAATACAACCCAGTAATACACTATGTCGATTTTTATAGAAAATTTCATAAAAAATTACAATCATAAACATAAAACTTCCATGCTAGAACAATATCCCTTGAGTATAACCACTATATCTAATGAGTAATACTTCCTAAAAAAACCATATATTAGGCATGGGTTGTCATCACTAATAATATCCCATGATTTCTAAACAAAATTACCAAAATATATGGTTTCATATCTCAATATATTAAAAAATGAAAACTATATTCAATAGTGTACAAGACATGAAACACTGAGCTTCAACTAATAATGAATTATTATTATTATTATTTAAATATGACAATTAAAACCAAAACATTAAATTAGTGAAAATGAATATTATTAATTGAATTATGAAATATATAATATTCCATCTCATTTCTAATTTATTTATTAATGATTTTTTAAAAAGAACTTAATTTTATGTAATGTCATTTAATTCATCAAAAATACATTTTCTCCTAAAATGATATTTATTTATTTTTGGGGGAAAATAATGTGATAATTTTATGTAACTTTTAGTAGTTTTTTTGATAAAAAGAAATTTAGTTTTGAAATCATAATTCCGAAAATATGTTTGGAATAATTTTTTATAATTTATAGAAAATAATGATTTTTTTATGAATAGTTAGAAATAAAAATGTTTATTGGAAATTTTTTTTAATGTATTTAAAAAGTAAAATTTTGTTTTAAAAGTGTTTTAGAATTAAATTATTTCATTTTTATTTTATAAAATTAAATTATAGTTTTTGATAATTATTTTATAATTGAATTTATCAAAAAGGCAATTTATAATTTAAAATGACATTTTTAGGATGAACTAATTATTGTTCTGTTTTGAAAGTCTAATTTTAAATAAAATTATACCAATTACGTTTTTTTAATTCTAAAATAATTTAGTGGATATTTAGAATAAGTGGGTTATTTTTTAAAAAAAATCCCCTTTTATTTTGGGTCAATAAAAATATCTATATTAGTAATTTTTGTTACCACAGTAAGGGTAAATCATGTAATTAGGGATTCAAAATGATAGGATAAGGACTATTACATTACCTAAATAGTTGCGTAAATTTTATTTTATGATTATATATCATCCATAACCATCCATATGTCGAATATATGAATTTTTTATTTCATTTTTTAGGTGACTATAACCCTTATAATATTTTATATAATGAAAAATAAAAAATGTCACACCGTTGTATTTAATAACTATAAAATATTTAATATATATATTACCAGAGGATATATTTTTTTTAAACAGTATTTTTATAGAAAAAATATTTATCTTTTTTATGGTAATTTATTTTTGGTGAAAAAATAACTACCTTAAATTCTTATGCAATGGTGACTTAGTAAATACTGAATTAGTGAAAAAAGAAATTAAATTATATTAAAAATATTAAAAGTAATATAATTTGAGATAATTTATGTGATACATGATTTTTATAGATTACAAGGAAAAGTTGTGGATATAATAAAATATTTTGTTTTAATCTTACTTGTTTCCTTGATGATATTAAAATCAATTTGATGAATAGTTCTAGAAATTGACATTAATGATATATTATAATAAATAATATTTTATTAAATAATATAAAATTATAAAATATATTATATTCAGTAAGATGATTAGGATATGGTTTATAATATCATCAATGTTCCATTTACGATTCTTTTTTTTACAATTAAGGTATCTATATTGACCCACAATGTGTAAAAAACCTTGTTAGGAAGGTATTTATAAAAATGGTTGAGGAGGGTTTAAAATAAAATTATAAGGGTAAAAATGTGACATAAAATATTCCAAAACTATTGGATGTATGCATTTAAACACAAAATAATAATATTAGTTTCCTGTGTTCGTTTCAAAAAATAGTTTCATTATTATGTGAGTTGTTTTATGATTTAAAAGAGATTTTATATGGATGTTTTTTCTAGACATAAATAAATTATAAAGAAAGTTTTATGTTACATTTTAATTTCATTAAAAGGTTTTAAAAATTCGATTTTATTTAATTCTATAAAATATATTATAATAATACAAAATGAAATGTTCTCTTTTAACATATATAGTGACAATGAATTTTTCCACCGTGTTAACAATTATTTTATTTTTTGCATCCTTTAAAATAATTCATGTTTTACTAAAATAAAAAACATAATTTAGTATGTTTTAGATATTTTAAATTATGGATTTAAAACAGAAATCATATATTTATATCTCAATTATTTTCTTATGTTAAAAATAAAAATTTTACAATACAAAATTTTATTTATTATGTTTTGGTTTATTTATTGTTAATAATGACGAGTTGTTCCATTATACACCTAAGGTGGGTGAGCCTGTAATAGATTTCCAATTCATTTTGTAAAGGGATAGAGTCATACTATTAGGTTTCTCCTATACTATATTATGGGATTATAATTTGATGATTATTCCATGTATAACCCTTATGATTATTTCATGTATTACTTTCCTAGTTATCCTAACTATAACCATGAGGGTTGTAACATTTTTAGTAGTGATGGTAAATCCATGTGTGTGTATGATTTCAAATTATTCGCCATTTTTCTAATTATATTCATTTATGCTTTCTTTAAGTTTAACTAAAATATAATGTTCTCACAAGTTATGTTATTGATATTATGTTCAAAGGAAAGAATATGATTCATCATAAGGGTAAAAAGTATAAAATTTCCAAATTGATTTCATGAGATTATAATGTTTGAGAGAAACCTTAATGGGTTTTATTTTGATTTTAATATTTTTTTTGAAATTTTTTATGAATTGATTTGGGATGATAAATTGATTCTTTTATGTACGATTTTTAATGCCAATTTTTAATCTGAAAAAACAGATTTTTTTGGTATTCACTGACAAACTATTTCATTAATTATTTTTATATACCTTACAATGCTTTTGGATACATCAAGCATTTTAAATTTTTTTAATATGGTTTTTAATTGTGGTTAAAGTAATAGAAGATGCTAAGATGAATTCATTTAATATTTTTCATCAAAATAATTCATGAGTTATTTTGAATGTTTTGTTTGGTGGAAAAATGGATATTGATTAGAAGCATACACCTTGAAATATATGGGACTCTTCTATAAAATTTATGACATAATTATCTAAAACTAAAAACATATATGATATTTAGTATAGAGATAAGTTTAATTTTGTTTAAAGACACTTGAATGTGAAATGATATGGTCAAGTCCTTATAGTTACTATTAGATGAAGGTTTATATAACATTATAGTATTTTTTTTATTAGAGAAAAATTTAATAGTTCTCTTTGATCACAATAGTTTGTATTATAGGGAGAATCATTGTTATCTTTTATAAATCTAAAGAGTTTAAGATAACATGAATAATAAGAAATTAGTGCTCATATTCCCCATAAGATGGCATATTTTTATTCTATTGATATGATAAAACTAATTTTTTTGGGTTTTATAAAATGGATTGATCTAGTAGGAACCAAAGTAATAATGGATGTGAAGAAAAATATGGTGGTTGTTTGAATAAGAAACTTAATGGAATATGTGTTGTAGTGTGATCTCTTGTGTTTTTTATTAAACAATTATTTGGTGTAAAGATTAAAATCCATAACTATAGTGTGGTTCAAAATTCATATAATATAATATAACTAAAAATATATAATGTTCATGTTATAATTATCATGATGTTAAATATATTCAATGATATAGGATTCATGAATTTTGAAATAATTGATGATGAAAATTTATTATAAGAAAAAGAGGATGTTATATATATAATATTCTAAGTAAATAATAAGTATTTAGTTAACTCCTTAACTGGGAAATAATTTCTTCCTTATGTATGTTTAATGTGGGGAGAATATCCATGATGAAAATAGATGTCCTATGGGGATAGATCACAAATAGGATCAACAAGATTATAATGATATTTATTTAGAGATACCTACTTCCCTTACCATTTAATATGAGGAAACAAAAAATGAAATATGAATGGTGTGTATTATTTATTGTCTAATGTTTTTAGATTTCTGAATCATATGAAATGATAAATATTTTTTTGTATCATGAAGTTTTATGGAAAATTTATAAAATCATGATTAATAAATAACATTTAATGATTAAGGTTTCTATATATATGGACTCAAGAGTTATTATGTAGTGGTATATTTATGGATTATCATATGTTCAATGGAATATAAACCCATTTTTGAGGTTTTATGTTTTGGGGGTATTTTGGGGGACTTTTAGTGAGTTTAAATAGATGTTTGAGGTCTATATAACTATTATATTTATAATTTTAAAATGTTATTTTGGGAGAAATGATCTTCTTTTATATGTATTATTAATGATATGGATAACCATTATGGTTTATATGAACTTTCATTATGAGGTAATTATGGATTATTATATTTTCGGGATAAAAAAATAAGGTATGAGATATATATCAAGGATATATAATTTATTTAATGTCGAATATATTAAGGTTATATATGAAACAATTTATCACATTTCTAGTAAGTTTATATTAATTACATAGTTTTATAAAGTTAACAACCCACATACTAGGAAACGACCCTTCATATCAAGAAAGGTCACGAGGCTTGAACCCACAACAAAATGTAAAGAAGGGTGAGTTGACTACCACTAGACTACTTGATGTATTAGTTAGTAGGAAATATTTTTTAAAATATTTTTTTCATAGATAATTATTTTTTTTGTTATATATATTTTATCTTTACCAGGGAATTGATGAGTGATTTTTTAATTATGTGATTTTAGTGATGATCACAATAATTTTGAAGAATATTGTGTGATATTAGGGAATTTAATTTCAGAATTCAATATTAATTTTTCTTTTGGAATTATATATTATCTAAATGTTGATTTTTAGAAATTCATGTTATTTATTGAAAATAATATCATATCTTGGAGATTATATGATTAGGGAATATAAATTTTTGGTATGATTCATTAAGCGTGATTGGTGATATTTGGAGATAAATGTAATGTTAATATTTGAATACTATATGATCAAATAAATATCATCATTGGTATTCAATATTAATTTGGAATATTTTGATAAATTTTAACGATACTTATTTATTGAATGATATATACTGAAATTTTTTTTATTACCCTTGAATTTTGGGAATTAACGTAGTTTTTCTGCCTACATTGTTTTACTCATTTTGGGAATTATCTTATCTTTGACAAAACATTTGGTTTTTGTTAATGTATAATGATACGTGGAATATATTATTAAGCCTTTGTGAGTAATTTTTACCATAAGAAGTTTATTTTAGTTCTTATATTATAGAAAATTCATCAATAATACTCATATTTTGGAGTAAAAGATGAGATAGTGGTGGAAATTGATTAAAAGATGCAATAAATTCTTAACTAATATGTTAATATCATTTTATATTACTATATGAAGAAAAAATAAATTTCTGAAATTTAGGAAAATGATTTTGAAAAAAAAATTATCTATTACTTTTCATACTAAGAAATCAAATCCCTTTTAACCCTCACAGATTTATGGTTTTGTGATGGTTCACTTTCTCCTAACCATGTTATATATCACTCACTATTAGTCATTGGGTGTTATATTTATTTATTATACATGATTTCACTTCCCAATTTTATTCTTATACTTGGAAGCCTACTTGGTGTTATTCTAGATACCCTTCATATATCCACTCATTTCAATAGGATGTTTTATTAACCATTATTATGATGTGGGTTTTTAATATTGTTTTTTAAATTCAAACCGTAGTTTTTGAAATGAGAAGGGGACACATTCTTAAAGGGGGAAGATTATAATATACTAAAATTAGAAAAATAAATGTTTTATTCGATAGAATCAAGATACACAATACAAAGTTTAAATAAATAGAAAATTATTATAATTTTAATGTGACCATTATAACTTTGATGTTAAATCCATGTGAATAAGTATTATTAACTTTATTATGAATTATATAATAGTCCTAATAATTTATATTATTTTGATTAATTATTTCTAAATATGAATTCATTTTTTATTAATTTCATTCTCTTCTTCAAAAAATACATTTTCTTTCCAAATTATATTTATTTGTTATTCAACTAAAATATTATAATTTCTTCATTTAAATTTTTGAAAATGTATATGATAAAATTAAATTAATTTTTATATTAACACGCCAAAATTATCTTCAAATGAATTTTTGATAATTTTCTAAAATGGTTTATTTTTCAATGAATATTGAAAAAATACTGATTTTTATTAGAAAGTAGATTTTGTTTTAAATTATTTATAATATAATATTATTTGTATTATTTTTATAATTTCTTTACTTCCTTTTTTAAACATAATAGAATTATAGACATTGAAATAGATTTTATACTTTAATTTAACACAAAGGAATTTTATATTTAAAGGCTTATTTTTGGGAAAAATGTTTCCAAAGCGTTTTATTGGTTTCATTTTAAATTAAATTATGCAACTTATATGTATTGAATTATAAAAAATTGATTCAATATTTTGAATTATTGGTTAAAAATTTAGAAAAGTGGCCCCTTATTTTCAATATGAATAGTTCACTTTGTAATTTTTCCTACCATCGTAAAGTGTAAATATCAAAATTAATGATTAAAATTTATATGATTAAGAATAAAAAATTACCAAAACACTGGATTAAATTTTATTGGATGATAATATCTCATCCATTATATAATAAATGTTTAATATATTACCTTTTGTTTCAATTTGAATGTGATTATTACCGTTATAAAATTTTATATAATGAAAAGTCAAAAATGTCACACATGTTATTAAAAATAATAATATTATTAACAAAGAGATTACCAGAGGATATGTTCAGTTATATATAGTATTTTTAAATATATTATATTCATATTCATCGTGATAATTTATTTTTAGTGAATTAATAATTACCTTAAATTCTTACACAATTATGACATAATAATTAATTACATTATTAAAAAAAATAAAAAAATATATTAAATGTAATAAAATCTGAGATAAAGTATGTGATAGATGTCTTTTATAAATGTCCATAAAATCACAATGATATAATACAATGTTTGTTTTTTATCTTTACTTGATGTCCTCATTATATTATAGTCTATGTAATGTATTGTTATAATAATGGACATTAATGATATTTTATAATAAATTATATTTTATTAAATGATATAAAATTACAATAAAGATTATATTCAGACAATTTATTTTGATATAGTTTTTAATATCAACCATGTTCTATTTTTGGGCATTTTTCCCATTTATAGTGGCTATATTGACCATCAAAGTGTATAAATCCACGTTTTCATAGTAATTTTTAAAAGGGTTAACAAGGGGATAAAAACAAATGATTAGAGTAATAATGGGAACAAAACATGTTAAAAAGTTATTAGATGAGATTATTGTGACCCATAATAATACACTATTCTAAATAAATTAGTTTGGATCCATTTGGAATTAAAAACTAATATATATTAATTTAACATTTTGAAAAATTCAAAGACTAACCCTCCCCACTCTTATAAAAGTAGACCTCTTCTTCCAATTAATTCACACATCATAAACCATTTTTTATCCAATCCCATACCAAAATCATTTTCAGATTGTCTCCACTCATTTTGGTGGTCTTAGATTAGGTAAAGACCAACAATAGAGGGATTAAGGATTATATCGAAGGACACTTTCCAAAGAATAGGATGATAAAGAATGTTTGTGATGAATCTGACTCAAGGTAATCGATTTAAAAAAAAATACTATTTTAATGTCCTACTTTGAAAACATTTTATATAAATTTAAACTTAATTCATGTTTTAAAATTTACATAATTAACAAAATTTCTTTCTGTAATGATGCCTCAATGTTTTTATGTCTCCTCTATATGTTTCCATAGTTCTTTTCAATGAAAATGGTTTCTTTATAATGGGCACAATTTTATGTTTTAAAAATAGATTTTGTATATTTGTTTTTTACTAACATAAATGAATTGTAAAGGAGTGTTTATGTTGTTTTTGACTTTCTTCCAATTTTTTAAAAAATTAATATTTTTTGAAATGTTTTAACATCCATTACAAAGAGACAAAAATGAATATCATATATTAATGTATACAATGACGATAGATTTTTCCAATGTCATAAATATTATTTGATTTTGGATTCCATTATAGGCCTTCATGTTTTCTTAAAATAAATAACCACTTTTCCTATATTTGGAATGCTTTAAAAAAGGTCTTTTTTGATGGAATGGATATATTAATATATTAAATTGTTTTATTATGGTGAAATATTATTTTGATGATGTATGATTGTATATAATATATTGTGGTTGTTGGGAATTATTTATGATAACAGGTGTTTTCATTATAAACCAGTGTCGGTTGATCACTTTATAGTCCTTCAATTTGTTTGGTAAAGTGACATAGTTAACTGATTAGTATTCTCTTATGTGATTATGGAAATATAATTCAATGGTTATTAGAGGTATAACTCTAATGGTGATTTCATGTGTTACTCTAATGGTTACTCTAAGTATAACAATGATGGTTATTTTAAGTATAATAGTGAGGTTTATTCTGTTTATAGCCATGATAGTTACTCTATGATAATGTATGATATTAAAATGATTTCCCAAATTGCATATTTGACTTATTTATTACTAATATAATTTTTTTTCATAAATCTCATGTTTTAAGAAGTTAGGTTATTGATATTATGTTTGAAGGAAATTATATGTTACTTCTTAAGGGGGAAAATATAACATTTTAAAAAAGTTTTCATCTTTTTATCATGTTTCAGAGAAATATTTATTGGTTTTATTTTATCTTTAATATTTCTTATAAAATGCTTTAGTAAAATATTTGAGAAGATAAATTCATTCTACTAGGTATGATAATGGTTATTTTAATCCCAAATCTTATTTTTAAAAAGGATTTTTTTTACTTATTCATGAACTAATAGTTTCATTCTTCCTTTTTATGTCCCTTAATGATATTTTGTTTTCATCCCATGTTTTAAAATGTTTATCATTAGGTTTTTGAGGATTGATAAAAAAAATAAAAATATATATAGATAATTATGATGAAAATAAATCATGTTTCACTTTAATGGTTTTATTTGGTGAGGAAATGTGTACTGAGTAAAAATGTCCTCATTATAATTTATGGTGTTATTATGTTATAATTATGACCTAATTATACAAATATATAGACATAAAAGGACTTTGGAAATGTCAAAATGTGAATTATAGTCTAAATACACTATAATATGTCAAGATATGGACATTTCATTATAGGTGGGATATCTTATTCTCAACCCCCAATCATGGTAATCAACTCATAGTTGGTAAAGGCCCTTAAGATGGAACACATAATTACTATACTATGGTAATGATGTAGAACTATAATATATCATTAATAATTACAATATACCCATGATAAGTCATAAATCATATCACCATAGGATTGTAATTAATCTATTCCATTAGAAAAATCTCATTTTGCTAGACTCCCATCATATATTGGGGGAGACATGATGCTTATCTCCAACAAATACCATACTCTAACCTTCAAAATGAACTGATCACTAGATAGTAAGCCAAGTATTCTACCATTGGAAGGGCCTCCATCACCACCCACCTAAACCTCTTAAAGACTCTAAATTTCTAAATTAATTATAGTCTACCCATCATGTATAACCTACAGTCTCTCTAATTTTCCATGTAACCAATGATATTATATACCCAACCACTCACTCTAGTTACAAAATAATATTCCAATACATCATACTTCTCTTGTTCAAAATAGAAATTTATCCAGTTTTGGAACGATATTTGGTTCCATTTTCACTTTAATCAAGCATTACACATGATAAACAAAGCCATCATCAGCTACGTAATCAAAGATAAAAAATCAGAGAACCCTCCATGAGGCAAACTGACCTGTAGAGTTTTTCTTTATATATAGGAACCTACATTGGTACAATAATTGGGTAATTAAACCAACTTACCCTTACATAAAATTTAATAAAAATTTATTTAATACGATATAGAGTGGTAATAATTTTGTTCCTTTAACTCAGTATATAGTTATGTATTCTTCAATCCATATATATCATCCATAAATACACAAAAAACGTTCCTTAGTAAAAATTATCATATTTTTGGACCTACCTCAATCCAGGAGATATGATAATTAGTTATAAATCATATAAAATTATTTTTCATAATTAATAAATAATTATACAATTAGGCATGAACTTTTCAAGCACCCCAAATTGTGTATTATTTTTTAAATCTCATGCAATGAGAGATGAATGACTTCTAGATCATGTCTGATATAACTTACAAAAAATCCCAATTTTTCATCTAAATTATGCATCTAATTCCTTGAAAAATAAATGAAAATATAAGGAATGACCAAGGAATTATCCCACCTCTTAGAAGATGGCATGATAACTTGTGTAATAATAATATATTAGAAAACATAATACATCCCACAAAAAATATAAACTATCTCATTGAGATTCCACAATAATCTTGCAGAATCTAGTACTAAATTCATAAATCAAATCATTTAATTTAGATAAGAAGAAGTGGGAAGGAAAATATTAATAAATTTATTGTAATATCACAAAAAATAACAATACAAAAATCCAAACCTCTCTGGATGGATGATAATCAAGGATGGTAGAAGGAGAAGGAATGTATTTTCCTCCACTTTATAGATGACTACTGAGAAGGATGAAATTCGAAGGGTATAAAATAATGGTTAAGGGACTAACAATTATTCCCTAAGAAACCATGTTATTGGCCTTCCACATAGCAGATGGGTTTTCACTGACCACCTTAGTTGACAGTTAGATATCCAGTGGAGTCAGATCAGCTATAAAGTCAATTGACTAGTTGTATGACACCATTTGTCCTCTCACAAGGTATCATGTGAAACCGTTAGCCATCCACATCCCACTTTCAATTTTTTTGAGTAAATTCAAATTCAACTAATGTGCATTCCAACAGAAATTTCACCACCAAATTTATTTCTAACCGTGTAAAACATGTCTAAAAACATGAAAACTAGATTTTAATTAAACATTTCAAAATATGATCGAATTTACTTGAATTAGAACATGAATTTTATTTTAATCCACACATAAATAAATGAAGGGTTGTTATCAGCTCCAAAATATACTATTTCTCATCCTTGTGAAGCCACCTCATTCAACTCTCATAATCTACTCCTGTCAGAAAGAACAAATGAACAATTTTATATAAATACATTCTACTGACTATGGAATAATACTGAACCATTGTAGTAAAAATATACCATCCATAGGATCATATTTCATTGATAAACATTACTCATCATTTATTCATTTAATAATATATCCTAATTTATTTCCACACCACCATTCCCATGTCTATATAAAACTATTCATCTTAAAATCCGTTACAATTATTAACATAATAAAATCTATATCCCCCACATTGTGACATTGAAAAAAATGTACCAACTCTATAATGATGCACCAATCCCATGGATATTATTTAATTACCCAATTATCAATATCATACCTAATTGGGTGACATTGTTTCTCCACATCACCTCATAGATTTCCAAATACTTCAACCATAAATTTCAAGTTATCCACCCAATACATTATATTATATAACTCAATAATATTTCCATCACATAAATCCTAAAATTTTCAAGTAGTTATTTTACTTTATCAATAAAATTATCTACTAGGTTACTATATCATAGTAATCCAAAATGTCACATCCTATTATTTACTGAATGTACTAATGTCTCACAAATATTCCATATCAATACCCTCAAATTTATATTTCCTTGTCAACATAAATATCTAGTCACTTATATGTAAAAAACAATGAAAAACTAAAATCATCACTAGTCTGGGCCTATCATACACATCATTATCATTGTTCACCAAAAAATGTAATAAAATGATGGGTAGAACCTTTGATCCCTCTAAAGTGTTCTCATGACCGTATGATTTTCCTTACCCTTATTCTATAATAATTATGATACCTATATTCATCATTATAATACATCATATCATAGTCATTAATATTTTTATATCCTAGTATACCCATCACACGATCCTCACTCTATTGTATATAACTATCTCAATGATCTATGTTATCGTAACCAATCTCCACAAGGATCAATTATCATAAAACTATAATCCTGGCTAATACTTATAAATGTCAATGTCTATAATTTCTATTCAATGAACTTTTCATTCCATCCTATTACAAACTCCCATAATCTCTCTTTAAACTTATTAATTTTATTAATTTACAATACCCCATAGCCAATGAACACTCCATATTCATCAATAATTACATAGAGGCACTAGGTTCCTCATTGTCTCACAGAACCTAGATATTTTCCCATAATATTTTAGATTTATCAAATGGGGTTGTACCTCATCATTCATTTGATCAGCATCACATAATTCACTAGAAACTAATATGATCCCTTTTCCCTTTCCCCATTTCACTGTGGACACCTCATAATTTACACCAATCATACCCCGATCCATCGATTATCACAAGTTAATCTGAACCACCCCAATATCTATGTGTATAATAGTCTAATTAAGACATTATATCTCATCAAGGGATAAGAACTTTATCCATTTATCAAATGAATCATGTTGTATAACACCATTATATGTGTAATCCTGTACTTGATCTTACCCAATGTGTGACCATTTACTGAGTCTCACCAGAAACTCTTTACCTTCATTGAGTAGCCATATAAAATATTAAGATTCCTTAGATCTAGCATGATCTTACCTCAGATGAGATCCTCTATCTTCTTATAGTCGACCTGTCTCAAAAGCTATCCAAGGTGGATCATGCCTAACTATTCTATAATCTCACAATTATAAGACTATGATTAATTTATCCCCTCACACCTTCCACTTATGGATTTTGAAAACACCCTCTATTTTTTCCACGGTCAGTGATTACATAAACCTTTAGCACTATGATGAATATCTATCATTTTTATCTATCAAATATAAAACTTGAGAAAGAATACAACTTATTTATGACCTATTACATTGCTGAAATCATAATATTATGAATTGTATCTCACTAATCCAAGGTACACCCAACAAATCAGTTGATCATACATCCCCTGAATTTGAATCACAACTTAATGTGTATGATGTGAGCTTATATTCTCAATATATACCAAATTCCATACCCATTTTGGTACTAATACCTTGATCATAAATCACCCATGTGTATTTTTTCTCACTAATAATCAGTTTATTCTTCTCATAATGGATAGAAAACCTATTCCTAGTGTAACAATCTCCTATGAGATACCGTCATACGTCACAAACCATATAAAATAAGGACATAACAGGTATCTTTACTCTTAATATTATAATGAACTCGCCAATACCCTGAGTTACATTTCATTATCTCTTTCCTCTCCCACCTAGTATATGAACCATATCACATGTGGGTCATATCCAATGAAGAAACTCTCATGATTTTTCCTCATATAAATCATTGAAACTTATATAACATTTCCCTCATTTTGTGGATCATATCATATCAAGTACTCCAATCCCAAAACTACCCTCTGTTGGTTTATTTTCGTAACATTCATCTGAATCTCATATAAAAACACCCTTAAGTGATTTATATCACTAAAGAAACCAAATAATAGGCTTGATTATGTATAGAAACAAAAATATTTTTTTGAAGAAACATATAATGGATTATGTTATTCAATTTAAATAATAAAAGGCTCTTTTATTTTAGAAAAAACAGTTTCTTAATCACACATAATATGTCATGTTATCTTATATTCCATGTATAGAGAATGGGATGAAAAATATTACCACATACCTATATTGATTTCAGGTATGAAATTATTATTTGTATTTGTTTTTCAATAGATTATTGAACATACCCATCATTTAGGAATATTACCCCATTTAGATAGCTAAAAAATACAACATCAGTGGTTCACAGTGTGGAAACATCATTTAAACCATGAATGTTTCATGTTAGACACCAATTTATATAATTAGTGGTTCAGAGCATGATCCATATAATCATTCATTAAACCAGTTAAATAGAAGATATTAATAGTTGGGATCATGTTTCTTATAGTAAAACCATAGACCATGATATTAAAATTTAATTTTCCCCCCATTATACATTGGTTTATTTAAACATATTCTCCACTCCTTGTTCTTGTCTCAAACCCGTCCATTTTTAAATCATCTTTTATTATTCCATCCATTGTTCTTGATGTGGTTTGCATGAGAATTTATGCTAGACCTTCAAATATATTTACATTATATGATTTCCCTTATCTTTCATTGATCATTCCTCCTGAATTATTGGGTTTTCACTATTCTAAGAGAATACAACATACTAGGGTTATTTTGGAAATGAATTTCTTGTAATGAATTTTGGATTTAGTGTTTTCTATGTCTTCTAAAGAATATTATCTTATTTTAGATCACATATCCAATTCAGTTGTTGGGAATTCCATGTGCTTATGGTGGGTGGATTTATAAAATTTCATTATCATATGACTATTGATTACATGGAGATGTTTAAATTGGTTTAATTTTTTTTTAAAGGAACGATTTAGATTCCATGAGAAATTTTTTGAATGTTATAAATAAATTGATGGTGAAATTGATTATTATGGCATGATTTTGGACCAAATTTGGGACTATTTGTATTATATTTGACAAATATGGTTTATGATTGAAGAAACACCCATATTATAATTGTTTTTAATTATCAAAATGGCGTCTCATTAAGAGGGAAAAAATAATGAGAGTTTAGTTATTAGGTAGGTAATTCAGAAAGAACACAACTCGGATATGTTAACATCCTTAAAAATGGATATATAATAAAACTCTAACTAAAATATTTTTAGGGAAGAGAGAAACATGTTTGTGGTATCCAAACCCTAGGAATATTTTATAGGGATGTGTTCACACTTGGGTTTATTACATTTATCACTGAGGTGTGAGTATCCAATTTGTCCTTGACCTGATACACCTTAGGACTCCTTATGATGGAGTTAAAAAAATATATTTTGAAATTTTTTATTTATTCATACCTTTATTTTAAATTATTTCCAAGGGGTAATTATATCATTTTTATGTGAAATTATTAAAACATTAACTCATTTTTATAGTTATTTAATGAGAATAAATGGTTTATATAATAATGTATCCCTATAGAACACTTGGTGAGACCCTAATAGGCTTTGTGCTCACACCTAGTAAACAACTAATGGGTGTTTGAAGACTTTTTATGTTTAATATAGGTAATTTAAAGAAAAATATGATTGGTGGTGGGATCTCATGCTATTTGGGTATGATTTATGGTGGTGGAATGATGGTGTGATGATTTAAATGTAACACATAGATGTATTTTAGTATTTTGTTTTATTTTTTTATACTTGAGAAAAATAATTTTGTTACCTCTATGACACTCTGTTCTTTTCTCATTTTGGTATTAGGACCTACCATGTCGTACTGTATAATTATTTAGAGTTTGAATTTGTTTATAATATATAATGGAGTTTTATTTTTTCCTTATTTCTTGATAAATCCATGTTTTACTATCTTGATGGTTGAAATCACTTCAAAAGGTAGTTATGGATACCTAGAAACTTATTTCTATACTGTTGTGTTTGGAAGTTCCCTTTTGGATATTTCAAAGGCCATATTTGGTGACCACCTTAGGGAAGTATTAGGTTCATTCAGGAAAAATTGGTATGAATGTATGTTTTTATTTAATATTTCTTTGGATGTTTTGGAAGATAGGATTTTGTAATGGTGAGACATAAAGGGTAGATAACAAGAAAGTGAATTTATAGATATCACTATGAAAATTACTAATCTACAATATGATGTCAAGGAATGAGAGTTTCACATTATGTTATATTTTGAATTCAAATTTCCTTCATTTTTGTGATTTGGATAAGAATTATATTGATTTTTTCCTTGTTTGATGATTTCCAACATTATATGATGTTTGGTAGTACCATTCCCTCGAGTCCATACCCATTATAGAGATGATAATACAATTAAAGGTTAAGAAAGGGATTGATATTAAGATTTTCTCTAACAAGAACAACTATCCATCTTGGGGATAAATGATCCTTTAGTATTACAGTTATGGTTGTGGAAAATTAAAAGGATTCTTAAATTCATAGAGACTCTATATTCCATTATGGTGATGTTTTCTCTATTTAACATAGAAGGCATAGTCATAGGTGGTGGGACTCGGTAATTCTAAAAAATAGTATGATGATCTGGAGTGGAAAATATTCATATAAATCATTTCTTATAATTTTTACTTAGAAATGATTATTTAGGCTAAGTCCACAGAGTTCCTCACCCTTAAACAAGGGGACCAAATAGTAATTTCATATAAAATCCATTTTTATATACCTTCCCTTTTCTTAACGAAGGATATATCCCATGAAAATATAAAGGCCTAATGGTTTCATAATGGTTATGGGCTTGATATTTTTTCTTAGGACTTCGCGGTAAAACTCCCCCACTTGGTAGCAAGAAGAGGTCCTCTAAATTTCTACCAATGTGGTAATATATGGATTAATAATGTTCTTTATCCACATTTCTAATGTTTTTTACTCATTTGGATGTCTGGGTCATTTATAATGATTTTATTAGGCATTAACTTCCCATAAAAGGGGTTTATGCAGTTCATCATTTAGGTGGTAAATGCTGTAGTTGTATGCTTCTTTGGGAGTAGCTTTCAAGACACAAGATTATAAAGGAGAGTAAGACTCATCTCATGAATAGAGTCATGTAAGGATAATGAATCAGTTTACTGTAAAGAATGAGTCAAATTCTATGACAAAATTGTTTCATGTAATGTATGGTTAACAAGTGGAAATTGAGGTCAGACCTGTGGCTGTGAGAGGTACTTTTTTCATTACTACATCTTCAAAAACTCCAACATTTGATATCAGTTCCGATTACTCCTTTAAATCAAAAAACATTTTGGTTCTCTTAAATATCCTAATATAACTCATTTTATATGTTATGGTGTTAGAAACGCCTATTCAAAAGAAAAGATATAGTGGATTTTGATGTCCATAATGCTCTTTCTAACACCTAAGGTTGAGGTAGCTTGAGTATTATTGGGTCTTGTAATAGACCTCTTTGATTTTATTATCAAGATGGATTAAATGGAATCCCTTAATGTTAGGATTTATTTTTATTATCTTTGGGTGTTATTTATAACCCCTTAAGAGAACTCCCTGGTTTATCAAGTAGATTGGGATCCCAAGTCTATCTGACAAGGTCCCCCTTTACCAGAGCATGGTAAATCATTATCCTCATTCACAATTGATCTCGAAGAAGAATCCTCAGTTTCTAGACTTCGTACAGGGTCAAGGAATCTCAGGAGGTCTTTTTAACCAACATTCCCCACCTTACTATATTAATTGAAGTGGAGTTCTCTATATAATTAGTGTTGGTTACTCAACTGATTTTTAAGAATTCTTTTTGTTTGATACTAGTAGAATAAATGAATTTTTAATTAGTATTCATGATTTGGAATATGAGGGAATCATCTATCCAATTGTATTTCCATGGTAATAACCTATACTCATTGCTAATAGGCTTGATAAATATCTCTATTTATTTGTTGATTACCCAAAGAATAACATATTGATAATAAATAATAATTACCCCTTACCCCAAATCTATGACTTTTTTGAGCAATTAATAAAATAATTATAGTTCTCAGAAATTTATCATCGGTCTAACTACCAATAACTCATAATTATTGAGAAATATTTTCCAAAGATACAATTAGAAGTGGGTATAGTCACTTTGAGTTTCTTAGGGTGTTGTTTGGCCTGACTAATGATTATGTTGTCTTTATTACACCAATGATCCAAATTTTTCATGAGTACTTGGATTCCATCATTGTTGTATTCATGGGTAAAATCATGGTGGATTCATTAATCGAGGAAAATTTTGGGATTCACCTATAAACTAATTTGGGAACACAGTGATATCACCTATGTTATTCCATTTTATAAAAGTTTCATTTCAAGATCTAATAATATAAATTATCTGGACATGGGATATTATAACAAGGATTATCAAATTATCATAAATTGTTTCAGACCATCATTTCATGGGAGGATCTATGATTTTTTTTAAAAAAAATTGATATTTCATTTGTTTGGAAGTGTAGTACTTCTAGTTTTCCATTTAATTCTAAGATTAATAAGGGAGTGGAATTCTCATTGTATTTGAGATTTCAATGATCCATTGATGAAGTGAAAAAGTGTTTGACCTCTACCTATATGATTTTCTTAGAAAAATCCAGATATGGCTATGTGTTTTATTATGAGGATTTAGGCACAAGATTTGGTTATGTTCTCAAGAACACCCTTCATAGATGGTGAAATTAACTTATATATGAATGATTTTATATGTATTTTGGTAATAAAACTTCTAGATATATTTCCACAGAATGAACTAAACCACTGGAAGAGGATATGGGTTGAGTAACTTTAGTAGTTTTACTTTAACATTTCCAACACACTAATAATGTGGAATTATTTTTTGATTCTATTAGAAGGATGTTTCTATATCAAGCTATGTTGGAGTAGAAAGATGAATGTAACCTCATGGGACTCTTTACTAACATGCATCTGGATGAAAAAGAGTAAGGTACCAATATTTTTATAATATGTTTTCTATTGAAACTATATATTATTGAGATAGTTTTCTAGGAGGATAAATTGGATGATAAATTCCAAATATTCTAAGATACATTAAATAATGGGTATTCAATCACCTTGTAGTCTAGTGGCATGAAGGGTGTACATTATTTAAGAATCTTGTGTGGAATTAATTTTCCCATGAGATGGGTTATGGTGGAAGATTTTCATTAAAGTTAGAGGAATGTTCACCTAAAAATAACTAAGATGTATTAGACATGAAACATCTATTCTGGTGGCCTAATTTAGGGTATAATATAGCAAATTTTATATCTCATTGATATTTATTCCAGAAGATTAAAACCTAACCCTAAAAACCTCCCAATTTTCATTAACCTCAACCCATGCTTATATAAAAATTGGATGAGGTTTATATGGGCATATTTTTCAGACGACTGTAGATTACCTAGGGTAATAATTTCACATGGGTTGTGATTTACTGACTAACTAGTTCATGTAATTTTATTCTACTTCTTGATACCAAAAAAGTTGAAGATTTAGGGAATTTATCGGTGAATGATATTGTTGGGATAAAAAAGTTATCCAATTCTATAATTTTGTATAGGTATCCCTAGTTTACCTATCTGTTTTTGAATGTCCTTTTGGAGGTCATGTAATTCTATGTTAAATTGAGAATAATGAACTATAAAAAGATATAATTATATGAAAAATAAGAAAATAAAATCTTGGAAGATACAATTTGGACATGAAACCTATACTTTGGACGAGATTGGGATTATCTTTTGTTATTGGTTAAATTGTAATATAATAATAGTTATCAATTTTCTATAAAAATGGATCTCTTGTATGCCTTGTATGTCCGGCCTAGAAAATTACTCATTTATTAGTCCTTGGAAATTAATGAAATATCGGTTGACCTGAGTATTGTTCAATAGGTAATGATTAAGATTAAAACTTTTAATCAATGGTTTGTGGTGTCTTATAGTATATATAAATACTATATAGATCATTGGATCCATCAATTGGATATTTCATTTTTGGGACCAAGTTTCCTCCAATGCTTCACTTTTTTTTGGGTCACTAATGAGATAGAAAATAAGATAAGTTTTCTCATAGATATATAGTTACTTTTATGATTATAGATAATAATGGAAATATGTCTTATGGATGGTAATTTCTGAATCAGTTGACATTGATCCATAATGTATTCCATGTGTCTAAACTCAAATTATATGATCATGACACTTCTCATATTCTAAATTAGTAGGATCATGACATAGAACTGAATTTGTTGATGCTTGAGACACTAATTTAGATTATTGATTCTGAGAAAAAAATTATACATGGGAGTTCTATTTAGTTTGTCTATGTATTGTAGTAAAATAAGAATGATTCATCAAAAAAATGAGTGAGAGTTGAATATGTGGGAGAAAGGGCCTCATATCTTCTTGGATTAACTATATTCAACATAATTTCTAGGGGATTAAAATAATATGTTCAGTATAATTGTTACACATATGTATTGATTTAATGTATTAAATTATTGTTTGGATTTATTTTTTGTCTCTTACTCATCTAATCCATCATTCCGGGATTTATCCAAATGAATGAACTGCATCACTATTACTACAGAGGTAAATGACCTGAACTAATCATTTACACCATGAATGAGTTAAGGTGGAGATATAAACTTTTATAACTGGTGGTTCATTGAATGAACCACGAATTCATGCCCTAAACCTTATGATTTGATGATATTTGTGATTCGATTTTTTTTCACACTGTGAACCTATTGGCCCAGCTCTAAAAATTTTAGTTTCACATGCTTTCCCTTAGTTCAACATAACACTATTTCTTATAATTTTTCATGTTTCAAACTTATCCATATTTTTATCATCCATAATTTTTATATTATTATTTATTTTTGTGATTTTGTTTATAATTCCCTTTATATGTTCTAGGATATCCATATTAAGTTATTTGTCCTATATTCGCTTTTATTTCCATCCATAATTCATTGTTTTTCACTCCGCCCAAAGGCTATGGTATCCTTGGGATTGTTGGATCCTAATTTCATGTTGAGAATATTTGATTTATGGTTTCCACTTTCATTTAATTATCTTTATCTCCTCTGTGCTTTGGTATACAATTTAGTTGTGGGATATCCGATGTGTTTTAGGTGGGTGGTTTCATAAGATTGATTTTTCATATGAACCTTATTTTATTTCACATGTTTAAATTTAGGGAAGTCATGGATTTTATTAATTTATATTTTTTGAATTTATAAATGAATTGATACTAAAATTTATTTTCATATAATTTGTTTGGGATATTTTTGTAGTTATTTGTAATGTATTTGATATAGTTGACTTGTGATTGATTAAATAACCTAATTGAAATCAATATTAATTGTGAAAAAAAACTAAAATGAGAGGGGGAAACCCATGGGAACCTAGGTATTTGGTGGGTAATTTTGGAAAATAATGGATAGTTTTTGTTATAATACACATCATTATATATACACTATAAATCTAAATAAAAAAATTGAAAGGAAAAGAGACTCATGTTGGTGATATGCAATCCCCAGGACTAATTTCTTGAGATGTGTGCACAATTGGATTTTATGTCATGGTCATTTAGGTGTGAGGATACTAGTTATCCTTAACTTGATATACGTAAGGACTCCTTACCATAGTGCAAGAATGTTTTACTTTCAAACTGGTTATTTATTTATTCCTTTCTTTGAAACTCTTTGAAAGTGGTTACTCCTCCCAGTTTATGTAAAATTGTTATAAGATTATCTCCATATATTGTTTAATCTTGAAAAAAATAATTTGTATTTTTAATGATGTATTATTATAGAAATCATTGCTAGACCCTTCTGGGATTTGTACTCAAGCCCTATATACACCGAATCAGTGTGTATATGAGTTTTTATTAATGATTTAGGTAATATAATGAAAATACATAGATGTGTTGGGTTCTATTTCTAGTTGGGCATGATTTATAGAGGTAGAATGGGTTTAATCTTACCAACACTTTACATAGAGATGAATTTTAGTAATTTGGTTTATTTGTGTTTATCTCTTATACTTGTACTATTATTGACTATGTGACACACCTCTGTTTTCTCAATTTTTAACTACATCTATATTTTCATTAGGTGCACTTTTTTAGATTTTATATTTATATATGTTATATTTTGGAATTTTTCACGGGATTCTTGAAAGATCATAGTTTTAATTCTATTATGGGATAAATTAATCAAAAACGTTTTTTAGATGCATATGAACTTGTCACTAAACCATGTGGATCATGAACTCCCTTAGAACCGTTCCACATGCTAGGTCAGGTGACTTCCTCAATGATGTCCTATATTTTTTGACAGATCATGTAACCTTGTTTCGAAAGGAAAAACCTAATAAATAACATCACAAAGTCATAATTTAAAAAATTAATGACTTTTTAAAAAAGTAATATAATTAATATTAACCCCCTAAAAACATGAATTTATTCACATACTTGTGCTATACATGAAAAAATACGGAATCCATCCCATGTTTGGACCAATCTTATCTAATGGTTTGGGGGAATAGTGAATGTGACCGAGAACAATACCAATAGTATAAATTCATCAACTTCATTAGATTAATAATTATAACTTGAGAAAAAGAAACCCCAAAATAAACAAGGTAGAATTAACACATTTAATTTTTAATTAATTTATATAGATTAAGAATTAACTTCAGATGAAATTATTTCTTTTTTTAGGATCTGATTGACCTATTATTATTATACCATTTTTATGTTTGAGGATTCAAGGATATAATACCTCTATTTTTGATCCATATATGCTTGAAGAATCTATAAAAATTACAATAAAAATACCCCAAAGTGCTTGAACAGAAGATCCTAATACTTACATTTCCAATAGCTGGTCACTGAAATAAATTAATCAAGGAAAAAGGCATCATCTTTTCTTCATTAGGTCTGAGAGGCTAGAGGATGAAAATAACTCTTTAATGTTGATATTTTTCCTATGAAAATGACCTCTAGGGATTCAGAGGATCCTCTATAGAATTCATTTTTATCTATGGAGGATATATTTAAATTCACCTAGGATAATGATGTAATAAAGTATTTATTGAGTTAGATTTTGGTTGGAAATTTCACATGGTCCATTGACCAATATCCTAATCACTAGATAACTCCATGTTTAAATAATACCAATATATTTTACTATTTAATTGACATGTTCTATATCCATAGATAAATAAATTTTATAAAATGATATTTAATAAATCATTTCCCACTAGACCCATAACTCAGTCTGTGATTCATACTCAACATTTATCGTGCCGTAAAAAATACAATTTATTTAAAAAATATATATCGCTACAGTATTGACTTATAAATAAATAAATAAATATTTTACTCATTAAATTGATAAAAAATATTTATTAATATTAATAAAATTGTTTTTACAATAAATAAAACATGAATAATTTTTAAACCATATATGGATGTAAAATTTATTCAATTTATTAAATTCATAATTTTTTTACCAATACTCTGAATACACTATGTGTTACCCTCTAGGTAATATTGTTTGAAACATTAAGTAAAACCACATAAATTCCAAGGTTATCATCTATAAACATTCTAAGTCACCCATAGAGGAAGGAATAATTAACATAATGAAAAAACATCATATGAACACAAATTGTATATTATAATCCATTTTCCTCAATATCTCAAATCAATAAGGTTTCATTCTACTATCATAATCCTAGGATAATGTTTCCTCATTCCATGACATTCCAAAATGATATTTTTACTAAATTCCGAAGATATTGACTAAATAAAATACATCCATTCCCATAAGAGGCCCTAAGATATGAACAATCATTAATGAAAATGCGGAAAACAAAATCCTTTTGTGCATTATTCATTAATGAAATGTCAATCCTAATACAACCAACATACCTAACATTTCGATGATCATACTTCATCATAGTTTAGAATAAAAAAAATGTAAACAATTCATGATTTACATTAATAATAACCATCAATACTAATGATCATTACACTTTTTTTAAGATAAGAATATCTAATGAAACATATAAATGTGGATTTACTATTGAATGGTCTTGTTCTCATATACTTATATTTTGTAGATTACCATGGGATAACATCATAATAATATTTCTAAATTTATTAGAACAATATTAACCCTACTATATGATATCATATGTGTCTCTTCAAATGGAATCATCAATCTATAGAACATTTGTATTTACGAATATTTTCATAGCACTTCTAAGTTCTCATCATAGTAGGTAAATTCTAAAACCTTTCATTATGACTAGAAACCTTAGGAAATTATCACATATAATGTCACAAAGGTGAAAAATATTGATTTTATAATAACTCAATTAATATTCAAATCCATGAAAAAATAAAATCATAATATATATAGATGATAGTTCTGTAACCCCAACTCCAGTAAACTACCACATTCACTATAACAAAATGTTAACAACTCTCATTATGATAACCCTCACATTATTTTCATGCTTATTATAAGATAAGGATTTATACAATGGGTCCAACATGTTCTTCTATATAGATAATCTTCTCAACACTACTTTACCACATTAAGAAAAATCCCTGAGAACATGACATTTCTGAAATATGTGCTTCATCCTTTGACGAGAACGTGTCTTCTATATGAGATCCATAAATGCAGTATTATAAAAATATAATGTGATAGTGTATTTTTGGTATCCACATAACGATATTTGATGATGTATTATATTTAATCTGACACCTTATGTGCATCAGAAGTTGTAATATAGTCAACTTCCCCAATATAATTAGAAACAATTTCATGCTTTAATATTTTTAGCTCATAGCTAATCGGTTCAGATTGGAGACATATTAGGAATGCGAATTCAAATATTTATGATCAAATTGGAAACTAGAATCTATATATCACATGATGTTTAACTACACATCATCAAAATATAGATGGAATATATCCTTATTATTCCTATGTACTTAATTGTAACCTTAATAGTGATGTAACTTTATTCTCATTGATCAACTCAATGTTTTCCTATCATGACCAAAGAATATGATGTAACATTCTTCATATAAAATAAGGAATATATGATTGATCATATTTTAGGTGAGTATGGGATCCTACTTGTCCTCACTTGTTGTGTCCGATGCCATATTTTCTTGGATAGATACATCCCAAGTGACATTAGAACCAATATCGTCTTGGATTATTATATACTAAATCACTTAAATATCGAGATTAATTTTATACCTTTTCAATGTGTAAGTAGTGTAAAGACCCGTAAAATTCAAGGGAATGTTTTTCTTAATTTTTTTCTTTGGGATTTTACAAGAACACAATTTCTGACGACACCTGATTCTGAGGCCCAGTGTGCCCGGAATCATTTTTCGAAGATTAGCTCGGGTACGTTCAGTGAACGAATGAGCGGGTTCTCCTAAATTATGAACCGGTTCTTGGAATCAAATTTCGAGGGCACTGATGGAATCGTAGTGCCGATAATTGCTTAGAAAAACCTTTTCCGGAGTTGCGTTTTCTCAGGTGTGGTTTTTAAATTTTTGGGTTAAGTAAAGGAATAAAATAAAGGTACTGCAACAAGTTTTTTTTATTTAAAGTTGTTTAACATAAGCTGAGTTATTAGAGTGGGACCCACAATATCCTACCCACTAGGTAGGATATATGTGAGGTGGGGACCACACGAGCCCCACTATTTATTTTCTTCCTAAAACCCTCCTTTAATAAGTTAACACACCCGTAACCCAATTAAGTGGAAGTCAACCCTTGCGTTTATCTGTTTATGAAACGCCTCTTTTAATTTGGAGGTTTAAACATTTCAATTAATTCAATTAATTGATGGATTCAATTTTGAATTTTCGAAGACGTTTGGTTGTGTGTTAATAAAATTAGACAAGTCTTATTTTATTAAGGGTTGGTTGTGCGTGAAGGCCTGGGAGAATTTTCTCAAGGTCTTGAAGTTCTCCTTCCTCGACGAAGAACGCGAAGAACGTGAAGAACGCCGACCTCCAACGAAGGTCGACAAGAACGCCAGATCCTCAGAGATCGATGATGCGATGCCAAAAAATCGTTTCTCCGCGACGCGACGATCCTCCTCCCGCGACGCCTCCTTCCACGACGTACAATATCGCAACGAGCCTTCTTTCAACTACGCTCGAGGTAGGGGATTATTTTAATTGTTTGTTCGTGATTACTTCCGCCGCCATTCTTCATTTCAATTTGAGCCGCCTGATATCGTAATAAAAGGAGGAGGTCGGACCGCACGAACACGGCCGACCCTCCACCCCCTTGTTTGATTGTTTTTGTTGCGGCACAAGGAAGGCAATGCGGTGCCAAAGCACTGTGCGGAAAAATATTAAAGGAAAGGCGGAGAAGCGCGGCACTGTTGAAGATGAACTAAACTGCGGTGCCGTCACGCCGTGCCGGAGAACCACAAAGGCACCACGGGCGGAGTGGGGCCGCGGCGGAGGGGCGTGGCACCGTCGCGCCGCGCTGGATGGACCAAGGCCGCGGCCATAGGCCACAGTGGAGCAGGGAACGACGGCCGATTTTCGGCCACCGGCGTCGGAGCAGGGGGATGGGACCGCCCCGGTCCCGTGGCGGGAGTAGCCGACCGGCCGGTGTGGGCCGGCTGGTCCGAGGGAAGTGTCGGGGGTTGTAACCCCCGGCTGGCAAGTAGGAGCGTCCCCCCACATGGGGGCTGCGGTTTCACTAGGGGGGGGGGGGTGGGGGGGCAGAGCGCCCCCCCCCCCCCCCCCCCCCACTTCGCTCGGCCGTTAAGGCCGAGCCGCCTGGCGCGCTGGCCAGGCCGGGCCGCGCCCTAATGGGCCGGACCTGGACCTAGGTCGGGTCGACCCGGTTCGGGCCGACCCAGGGGTATCGGGCCAGGTTAGAGCGAGCCCGAACCCCCTATTTCCGGACCTCTTTCGGTCTTTTTCCCATAACATGGGTTGCAGACCTCCGATCGATGCAGTGTCAGCTATGATGCGATCCTTGGATTGAGCCGGTCGTTTTGGTATATTACACTCAAGGTTTTGGAGAACTTTGTGTTCGGCCGGTTTGGTTCGTACACGAAACCAACCGGGCCCTTGGAGCGGAAATTCTTATAACATTAGCTCCAGATGACCGATCGACATGCCGTCGACTTTGATGGATTATTATTAGTGAGACGGACCTTTTGGATTACTCCGCTCAAGGTTTGGATGCAGTTGGAGTATGGTCGGGTTGGTTTTTACTTAAAACCAACCAGGCCCCTGGGACGAAAAAGCCAATAACTCTCAGTTCGGGCGTCCGATTGAAGCGCCGTCTGTGACGTTGAGTTCCTGTTGACGATACAGAACTTTTGGATACATCAACTCCAGACTAGGTGTCTTTTGATGTATCAGACCCTCGGCTCATGGGGTGGACCCTCCTGAATGAGCTGGCTGTGTGCGGGAACCCTAGAGTTGGCTGCGACTGCGACGACGATGACGACTGTACAGAAATCCTCCATGGATTCGACGCCGACGACTACAACACTCAGCGATCCTACATGGATCAGTGCTACCGATCCTGTGTGGGTCAGATCCTATGTGGGTCAGCACTCAGTTGTCTTGTGTGGGCCAGTGCCTACTGATCCTGTGTGGGTCAGATCCTGTGTGGGTCATTGCGGGGGTTATTTACATATCGATCCTTTGCGGGTCATTGTGGGGGTTAGTACCTATCAATCCTGTGTGGGTCCGACGACTTAGATGAATCAGTGGCTACATCTGATCATCTCTATCGTCTTACGAAGAATTATACCTGTGTGAGCTGAATCTTGACTTTCAATCATTAACTTCAATATGATTGTCTTGTTTTCCTATGTGTATTGTGTTATGCTATCCTGTGTGGATGTGATCAAACATGGGCTCAGATGCTGGAACCGAACTGGAATTGATGACTTAGGTATATGTATGGGCATATACCTAAGTAGTGTCGGATGTTACTTCGTGATTGTATCTTTCCTTTATGGATTATCCTTTGTGGATTTTGGGAGACCTTCGGGGGTCTCGGGGTCCCTACTGAGTAGCTTATACTCACCCATGCACGGGATATGACCACACTACGTTGTGTTGGTTGCAGACGACGGACAGCGCTGATTGTGGTTGAGGCACGCGGAGCAGGTCGGTACCTGGAAGTGGACCACTGGGCGGGGCGTACTCGGAGCGGACGGCTAGACCCGAGGAGCTGTGGAGGCTATCTGTACCCACCCTTCTGGTGGGACTTCCAGTGGATGGCTCGATGCTGCAGCTTTACTTTTCAGTTGTTGTACTCCCTTTTCAATTGTACTTTACTTTCAGTTTGGGTTTGTATTCTGACCCACTTAATTTTCCGCACATAGTATTGTATCCAGTTGTACATAGTGTTTACTTCTTCTCACTTTCTTTGTGGTGTTGTTTACTTTACAAAGACAATGACTTCCCTTTTTATTGAGAATTACACCTTGAATCTAGTCGCCAGCCCCTGGCCTATGGAAGGCGGGCATGGGGTAGTCACAGCACGGGCCCCGAGGACGGGTTGTGAAAAATTGGAATCTGAGGAGTTCGGTTCTACCGCATAACTTTGGACTCTGATCTTGCTTCTATGTGAAGCAATAGTGTTAAGGGTATTGGGTGTGGTTATCAGTCCAGGAGTCTAGTGTTGGTGTGGCAGCCGGCATATCCGTACACCAGGTCCCTGACTTCTGATTTCTGACATAATGAATGAAAACATTGATTGCATGTGTGTTTCCTGTTTTCATCATGATTACTTTATGCCAGCTCACCAGGTATACCGTTTGACCATGGAGCACCTGTTCCTTTTCAGGATGGCCCCACGCTGGCTGCTAGCTGGGGTTCCGAGCATTGTGCGGGATGACAGCCCACCGAGTGACGAGGCCTTGGTACAGGGCCCTTTGACAGCAGAGGCACCGACGATACCTCTACCCGCCGAGCCACCGATGCTTCCAGCCCCAACCGATGACGGTGCATGTTTCCTTAGTGCACTGCATGAGTTTCAGCATCAGCGACCGCCCAGGTTCCATGGGGAGATGGACCCTCAGGAAGCCGAGGATTGGCTGCAGGCGGTTGTACGAGTTTTCCGTTTGGTAAGGACACCAGCAGACCTCATGGTGATCCTTGCAGCGAGTCTCCTACACGCGGCAGCAGGCAGATGGTGGAGCATGATGCTCCAGGTGCGTGACGAGGCATCTCTCCTATGGACGGACTTTGAGAGACTCTTCCGCTTGGAGTTCGTCCCAGCCACCCTCCGTGCGGTGCGCATCCAGGAGCTACTACAACTGCGGCAGGGCAGCTTGACGATCGCCCAATACTCGGTGAGATTTACCGATCTCTCATTCTATTTGATAGATATGGTACGGTACCCATTCTTCCTGGCCCAGACCATCGAGCGGGGATTGAGATATGATATTAGGGCATCGCTGGTCTCCCTCAGCATTCCGACACAGGCAGGGGTACTGGAGCGAGCCCTTCTCCTCGAGAGCTTTCTTGCTGAGTCTACACCAGCGGTGAGACCTACCGCAGGGTGGCACGTAGCAGAGTCTTCTGCAACTGGAAATCGACGGATGGCACATGGGTCTAGGCAGACCAGACCCTCAGGCGGACGACCTCAGGACACTGGCTCAGAGGTGCAGGGCACACGCAGCAGAACCAGTCTTACGAGTGGAAGACAGTGCTATGCATGCGGCGGGCATGGCCACTTGGCTCGTGACTGCCTGACCCGCCATGTAGAGGGGCAGCAGACAGTTGAAGGACCACCCAGGAAGAGGCATAGGGTCGACTGTGGCAGTCCGTAGGGAGCAGGAGGACGAGGTCGAGGAGCTGGTCGAGCGGCAGGTGGTGGACGCCGTTTTGTGGCTCTACCATCACCACCACCAGGAGGTCCACCCCAACCACATGGGAGAGCACAACTTCAGGTAGCTGAAGCTTACGATCATGGAGCTCCGGAAGCGGGTGGAAAAGTGCGGGACTAGCTCCAGGCATAGAGGCCCTTGACCATAATGCCTCTAGCTTCGTTGTTTGTGTTGCCTTGTGTCCTTGTAATTTGAGTTGAAGTAATAAAAGATACATTCAATGGTGACGTTTTCTTTATTGTCTTTTGTATGTTAATACTAAGAGGTACCGGTTAAAAACAGTTGACATGAACCTCACTTACGAGATTCTTACTAGAAGAGACCCAGTGACCACACACTGATGCTGACAGTGTGACTCAACCCTTGGAGGCGAGGGTAACAATTGGATATCTTGGTAGCATCTTAGAGGACTTACAACATAATACATGGTAGAATTAACTGATCATGACGGGATTTCCTGTATTAGGCAAGGAAAGTGGTTCATCTAGGGGATGAGACCAGATTTCTCTTTTCGGCAAAGGAGAAATATTTGCAGCTTTGCAGAACGTTAAGGAAGAAGGGGAAACCCTTTGTGTGGCCAGACAGATGTCAGCAGAGCTTCCAGGAGCTGAGACAGATATTGACCAGTGTGCCTATCTTGAGGCTACCGAAGGAGGGATTTGGGTACGTAGTTTACTACGATGCATCAGGGACCGGACTCTAATGTGTCCTGATGCAAGAGAAGGTCGTGATCGCCTATGGATCATGTTAGTTGAGGTAGCATGAGCAGAACTATGCTATCCATGACCTAGAGTTAGCATTAGTGGTATTCTCTCTGAAGATGTGGCGACACTATCTGATGGGAGATCACTTTACAGTCTATTCTGACCATCAAAGTCTCAGGTACATCTTCTCGCAGAAGGACCTGAACCTGAGACAGCGGCGACGACACGAGTTCCTCCAGGACTATGACTTTGAGATAATCTATACTCCTGGAATGGGGAACGCAGTAGCCGATGCGCTCAGCAGGAGGACGGGCATTCAGTAACCTGGGGAGGCGATAGAGCAGCTAGCCGCTTTGCAGATATCCTTCGTGGATAGAGATGGTGCATCCTTTCTTCAGTCTCTCATAGTCACTCCTCCACTACTACAGCGGATCAGAGAGGCACAACGTGGGGACGCCGTCTGTGAGACACGGTGTGCGCAGATATCCTCAGGTTAGGAACCCGATGGATTCTCTTTAGGAGGAGAGAACGACGTTCTTTTCAGAGGACGTACCTTGGTACCAGTTTCTTTACTGGAGGAGGTGCTGAGAGAGTTTCACACTTCCCCTTTTTCGGTACATCCTGGAGTGGCGAAGATGTACCAGGATCTCAGACGACAGAACTGGTGGTCGAGCATGAAGAAGGTTGTGGCAGAGTTTATTTCTCAATGCCTCACCTGCCAGCAGGTGAAGGAAGAGCACCTGGTACCAGAAGGCTCGGTACATCCCTTGGAGGTCCCGGAGTGGAAGTGGGATGACATATCTATGGACCTCATGACTGGACATCCACGCACTTCTAGAGGTCACGACTCCATTTGGGTGATTGTCGACCGACTCACCAAGTCAGCTCAATTCATAACCATCAGAGAGCAGGGCTCAGTGGAGAGCTTGGGACGTCTCTACATTCAAGAGATTGTACGGCTTCATGGTGTGCCATCATCTATCGTCTCCGATCGAGATACTCGCTTTACTACCCATCTTTGGAAGGGGTAACAGGAGGCATTCGAGACGCAGCTACGTCTGAGCACCACCTTTCACCCTCAGAAAAATGGTCAGACGGAGAGGACCATTCAGACTCTCGAGGATATACTCCGCGCATGTGTCCTCGACTTTGGTCGCAGCTGGGAGGACCACCTACCCTTGGTGGAGTTTGCGTACAACAACAGCTACCACTCCACCATCGGGATGTCACCATATAAGGTGTTGTACGACCGGCCTTGCAGATCTCCTCTATGATGGAAAGACCCTAGGGAGTCAGCACTTATGGGACCAGAGATGGTCCAGGCCACGACAGAGAAGGTCCAGGTCATCCAGGAGTGGATGAGGATAGCTTAGAGCTGGCAGAAGTCTTATACTGACAGGAGGCGGAGGCCACTAGATTTTGAGGATGGCGACCATGTCTTCTTGTGGGTCTCACCTCAAAGGGGATTACAAAGATTTGGTCGAGGAGGAAAGTTGTCTCCACGCTTCATTAGACCATTCCAGGTCCTCAGCAGGATTGTCAAGGTGGCTTATCACCTGGCTCTACCACCTCAGTTTCACCGAGTGCACGACGTCTTACATGTATCTCAGCTGAGGAGATACGTGAACAACCCAACACATATCATTGACCATGGGGAGCTGGACGTTGATGATGAGGTGAATTTTGCGGAGGTCCTAGTGGAGATTGAGGATCGACAGGAGCGGGTCCTACGTGGATGGTTGATTCTTCTGGTGCACGTCAAATTGCAGCACGAGAACCTCTAGGAGAGCACTTGGGAGCGGGAGACTCAGATGCGTGCTCACTACCCACTTTTTTTCCCCTAGTTTATGATGTATCTTTATGGGGACGTAAATTCCTGAGGTGGGATTAATGTAAAGACCCGTAAAATTAAATGGAATTTTTTTCTTAATTTTTTTTCTTTGGGATTTTACAAGAACGTAGTTTCTGACGGTACCGGATTCGGAGGCCCGGTGTGCCCAGAATCATTTTCCGAAGTTTAGCTCGGGTACGTTCAGTGAACGAACGAGTGGATTTTCCTAACTTTTGAACCAGTGCTCGGAATCGAATTTTGAGGGAACCAATGGAATCACAGTGCCGATAATTTCTTAGAAACACCTTTTTTGGAGTTGCGTTTGGTCGGGTGTGGTTTTTAAATTTTTGGGTTAAGTAAATGCATAAAATAAAAGTGGTGCAACAAGTTTTATTTTATTTAAAGTTGTTTAAACTAAGCTGAGTGATTAGAGTGGGACACACAATATCCTACCCACCGGGTAGGATATTTGTGAGGTGGGGCCCACACGAGCCCCACTGTTTCTTTTCTTCCTAAACCCCTCCTTTAATAAGGCAATGCCCCCGCAACCCTATTAAGTGGAAGTCAACCCTTGCGTTTATCTGTTTATGAAACGCCTCTTTTAATTTGGTGGTTTAAACGTTTAAATTAATTCAATTAATTGATGGATTCAATTTTGAATTTTCAAAGACGTTTGGTTGTGTGTTAATAAAATAAAACAAGTCTTATTTTATTAAGGGGATGGTTGTGCGTGAAGGCTTGGGAGGATTTTCTCAAGGTCTTGAAGTTCTCCTTCCTCGACGAAGAACGCGAAGAACACAAAGAACGCTGACCTCCGACGAAGTTCGACAAGAACGCCGGATCCTCGGAGATCGACGACGCGATGCCGATGAATCTTTTATGTGGGACGCGATGATCCTCCTCTCGTGATGCCTCCTTCCGTGACATGCAATCCCGTGACGAGACTTCGTTCAACTATGCTCGAGGTTGGTGATTATTTTAATTGTTTGTTCATGATTACTTCCGCCAGCATTCTTTATATCAATTTGATCCGCCTGATATCAGAATAATAGGAGGAGGTCGGACCGTATGAACACGGCCGGCCCTCCTCCTCCTTGTTTGTTTGATTTTGTTGCGGCATGAGAAAGGAAACACAGTGCCGAAGCACCGCGTGGAAAAATATTAAAGGAAGGGCAGAGAAGAGCGGCGCCCTCGCGCCGCACCGTTGAAGACGAACTAAACCGCGGCGCCGTCGCGCCCCACCGGAGAACCACAAAGGCATCGCGGCTAAATCCGGGCCGCGGCGAAGGGGCGCGACACCGTCACGCCGCGCCGGATGGACCAAGGCTGCGGCCATAGGCTGGGGTGGAGCAGGGAACGACGACCTGTTTCCGGCCGCCGGCATCGGAGCAGGGGGACGAGACCACCCCAGTCCCGCGGCGGGAGCAGCCGGTCGGCCGGTGCGGGCCGACCGGTCAGGGGGAAGTGTCGGGGGTCATAACGCCCAGCTGGCCAGCAGGAGCGGCCCCCCACATGGGGGTCATGGTTTCATTACGCGGGGGGTAGTGCCCCCACCCGCCTCTTTGCTCGGTCGTTACGGCTGAGCCTCCTAGCTCACTGGCCAGGCCGAGCCGCCGGGTCAGGCAGCCAGGCCAGGCCAGGAAGCGCCCAGGCTGGGTCGGGCCACGCCCACCGGGCTGACCCAGGGGGTATCGGGCCGGGTCGGACCGGGCCCGAACCCCATATTCCCGGACCTCTTTCGGTCATTTGCCCATAACATGGGCTGCAGACCTCCGATCGATGCACCGTTAGCTACGATGCGATCCTTAGATTGAGACTGTCATTTCGGTATATTACACTCAAGGTTTCGGAGAACTTTGGGTTTGGCCGGGTTGGTTCGTACATGAAACCAACTGGGCCCTCGGAGCGGAAACACTTCTAACTTGAGCTTCGGACGTCGGATCAACGTGCTGTCGACTTTGATGGATTCCTCTTAGTGAGACGAAAATTTTCCCTTACTCCGCTCGAGGTTTGGACACAGTTGGAGTATGGACGGGTTGGTTTTGACTTAAAAACCAACTGGGCCCCTGGGACGAAAAATCCAATAACTCTCAGACCGGGCGTCCGATTGACTTGCCGTCTGTGACGTTGAGTTCCTGTTGACGATAAGAAACTTTTGGATACATCAAATCTAGACTACGTGTCCGTTGATGTATCAGCCCCTCGGCTCGTGGAGTGGACCCTCCCGAATGAGCTTGCTGTGTGCGGGAACTCTAGAGCTGGCTGCGACTGCGACGATGATGACGACTGTACAGAAATCCTCCGTGGATTCGACGCAGACGAATACAACACTTAGCGATCCTACGTGTATTAGTGATACCAATCATTTGTGGGTCAGATCCTATGTGGGTCAGCGCTCAGCGATCCTGTGTGGGCCAGCGCCTACCGATCCTGTGTGGGTCAGATCCAATGTGGGTCATTGCAGGGGTTAGTTACCTATCGATCCTTTGTGGGTCATTGTGGTGGTTAGTACCTATTGATCCTGTGTGGGTCCGATGGCTTAGATGAATCAGTGGCTACATCTGATCATATCTATCATCTTATAAAGAAGTATACCTGTCTGAGCTGAATCTTGACATTCAATCATTATCTTCGATATGATTGTCTTGCTTTCCTATGTGGATTGTGTTGGGCTATCCTGTGTGGATGTGATCAAACTTGGGGTCGGATGCTGGAGTCGAACTGGAATTGATGACTTAGGTATATGTATGGGCATATACCTAAGTAGCGTCAGATGTTACTTCGTGATTGTATCTTTCCTTTGTGGATTATCCTTTGTGGATTCTGGGAGACCTTCGGGGGTCTTGGGGTCCCTACTGAGTAGCTTATACTCACCCCTGCACGGGCTATGCCCGCACTATGTTGTGTTGGTTGCAGACGACGGACAGAGCTGATCGTGGTTGAGGCACGGAGAGCAGGTCGGTACCTAGAGGTGGACCACTGGGCGGGGCGTACTCGGAGCGGACGGCTGGACCCAAGGAGCTGTGGAGGCTATCTGTACCCACCCTTCAGGTGGTACTTCCAGTGGATGACTCGATGCCGCGACTTTACTTTTTAGTTGTTGTACTCCCTTTTTAGTTATACTTTACTTTCAGTTTGCGTTTGTATTCTGACCCACTTACATTTCTGTACTTACTATTGTATCCATTTTTACTTAGTGTTTACTTCTTCTTGCTTGATCTGTGGTGTTGTTTACTTTACAAAGGCAATGCCTTCCCTTTTTTATCGGGAATTACGCCTTGGTGCTAGTCGCCAGCCCCTGGCCTATGGAAGGCGGGCTTGGGGTAGTCACGGCACGGGCCCCGAGGATGGGTCGTGACAAGTAGTCTCATAGATATATCTAGAATTATCTCCATCCCAATTATATAATCTTATACATACATGTACTTTATGTAGAATCACTTGTTCATCCAGTCATCAATCAACTATAACACTAATATGTCATTTTAAAAAGGCATTATTTCATTGAACTGTACAACTTGAAAAATGATCATACTCCAACTAAACCTCCTATAAATATATGGATAACATTCTTTTTTGTGAAAATAAATTATATTATGGATTCATCAAAAATGATGTTCCAAAACTAGGATGTAAGTTTAAATCCATAAATGGATTTCTATAACTTTTATTCCTTATTTGAATTTTCTAGAGTTGGGAACCCATCATGTAATGTCATATAGTCACCCTTAACAAGGTATATGTTATGTAAAGTTGTTTTGAAATTAAAATTCTATCTCCCATAGTCCTGAAAATCTATTAAATAAATTCAAACTATTTGGGATTTAAATCTAAATACTAGAGTAAATATATTTTTCATAGTTTATGAAATACCACTATTTAAACACTTTATCCAATTGTTATTCTTTTTGGGTACTTAGTTTTCCTTCCCTAGCTTGTTTTCTTTTGAATAAAAATATTAACATAATAGTATTTACATCAATTGTAGGATCAACAAGAACCCATAAATTATTTTGATACATATAATCCATCTCATAATTCCTGGATTCATTCCCCCTAGTTGTAACATCTTGATATTTTAAAACAATGACAATATTTTCAATAGCGTATGTGATATGAAACACTAAGATTAAATGAACCAAAAAATATATCTAATTGGAAATGACCACTATAACTAAGAAATTGATTTGTATGGATTCAATGAGATTAACTATATTAATAATTATATATAAAAAGTCTCTACTCAATACAAATTTATTTATTAATGCTTAGGAATAAAGTAGTCATTTTTTTGAGTAAATTCATTTTTTTTCAAAATAATGTTTCTTTAAAAAATGTTTTGTATTTATTTTTTATATAGATAATATAATTAAATTAAACAAATTTGGGAAAAATTATTTTATAAAAATTTTATCATTTCTTAAATCAGGATGTCTAAATTTTCTTAGAGTGCAATTTTTTATTTTTCATAAAAGGTTGGTTTTTCCGGGAATAGTGATAATTTGTTTTTTATAGAAATCTTTATTTATCATTCAATAATATATAATGTTCAATTTTTTAAATTAATTTTAAAGTTACAATTTTCTCTTATATTACTAATAATGTAATTATGTTCATTGTAAGAAATTTTATTGCTTAATTTGGTATACATTCCTTTTTATACTTAAAAATTCATTTTTATGAAATAATGGCCTTCCTAGAATTTTTTTAATGATATATTAATTCAAACAATTCTATTAATTGAATCATTAAAAATGAGTCCATATTTGGGAATCATTCAGTATAATACATTTAAATATTTCACTTTCATTTGTGGTAATTATAAATAGTGGCCATAATAAATAGTTGTTAATCGAGTATGGGTAAAGTGAGTAATTATGCTTAGAAATAATATGATAATGACTAAAAATGACCAGAACATATTAATTTACCATATTGGATGAGTTAATTATGGAAAGATCTATCCATGTATTGAAAATATTGAAAATTGGTGCCATACTAGTTCAATTTCCCTTTTTATAATATTTATGTAACTCATGATGAAAAAAATTCGAATTTCTTACTTTTAATATAAATAATATTTTTTGACAGTGATAAAAAAATTATTTTTAGTTATAAATATTTATTTTAAAGATTAGTTTTCACCATGGTAATTTATTTCTACTTTTTACTAATGATATAAGTGCCATAAATGCTTACACAACATCGACACAATATTTATTCAATTAATGGAGAAATAAAATAAATGAATCAATGAATATTAAAAGTAATATTATTTTAATTAATTAAATTGATTCCAAAATTTTCTAGATAAATATTACTTTTTAGGTATGTTTTAAATTATTATATTTAAATCTATTTATAGTCATGTTGTTTTCAATGTAAAATTAATTGAATGTTTCCAAAAAATGACATTAATGATATTTTATAATAAATTATTTCAAATTAAATTAATTAAAAAATATAAAAAATATTATTTTCATCCAAATTATTAGGATATAATTGAAATTATAAAAAATGTTCTATTTATTATAAGGGTTATCTTTTATTGTAATTATCTTAACCCCTAATGAGTAAAACAATTGTTATTACTATAATTTCCAAGAAAGGATATCAAGGGATTAAAAAGTATAATAATGTAAAAACAAATTCTAATCTTGTAAATTTTTACTATATTAGATTATTTCAACCCATATACATCTTATCTTAAAAATACATCATTTTGGATAAATTTTCCTATAAGAAATAATTTATATTAATTTAATACATTAAGAAATTACAAGAGAACCCCTCTTATCTCTTATAAATGGGTACACCCCCGATAATATACACATATAAAAATCATTTTTTAGTAAATAACATACCAAATAATTTAATATGATACCTAAAACCATTCTAGTGGTATTTGTTAGGTGGAATACCGTCCTTATAGTTTTTAATGTGTAATGGAATAGAGATTGTCCCTAGAAGAGGTATAAATTTTAACAGAATGTTTTAGTTTCATCTTTCCATCCACCTCCATAAAATAATATTAAACCAAAATGATATAATAAAATTATTTCCTCCCATATAATTATATATTATTTTTTTAATTTAATAACATACATTCATCTCTTCTTTCGTCAATTGGAAAATGAAAAAATCATTTTTGTCTGTCGAAGACTAATGCCTCGTGAACTGATAGATTCACCTTCCACCGCCACCTCTAAAATGTATTTGAGGTGATTATTTTTAATTATATATACAAATATATATTATATTCTTGAAATTTTTATCATTTTTTAAATTTAATATATCAAATATTTTATTACAATTCCATTCATTGAAAACGACATCGCAACTAGTAATTTTTTACGATGGTCTTGTTGCAACTAGTATTTTTTGCAACGTGCCCATCGAAAAAATACTACATCTAATGGGAAGTGGTATATTCACCAACAGATGTATGATTAAATACATTATATATTCCAGAACCATCTACGATGAGCCCATTGAAAAATTATTTGTGATGGGATACATAGCCGTCACAAATAGCTTATATTTTATAAACCTATTACGATGGGCCCATTGCAACAATATTATTGCGATGGTAAAGTAACCCATTGCAAATCCTTTGAAATATATATAAAATCTATTTGTGATGGCCCACATTTTACAAAATGCCCCATTGTAAATACTTAATAAAAAAAATATAATTATGATTAATGAAAAAATAATAATAATATTTTTAAAATAATAAAAAATAAAAAATATGAAAATTATCAATTTTTGTAAATGAATAATACAATAAAAAATAATAATAAAATTTTCATTAATGAAAAAATAATATTAATCTTATTAAAATAAAAAAAAATAATAAAATAATAAAATTTTCAATATTCAGAAAAATAGAAAAAATTCATAAAATATTATTATTATTATTATTAGTAAAATAAATAAAATAAAAAATATAATACTAATAATAAATAATAAAACAACAAAATATCTAAAAAAAATTATGCAATATTCGCACCAATATAAAAGACCAAAACTGTAAATAGTTTATATTACAACAAATGTTCAATTCAAATGTTTTTTATAGAAGAAAAAAATCACTGGGGGATAGTATTTTGATCATGTTGGTGGAACTGGAGGAGATGGTGGAGGAAAATCCATCCCTAAACTACAAGTCAGATGGAGCATGTACTTCATCTACTAGTGCTGCTAATGCTAGCATCGATGCTTGTCCTCCTCGTACTGCTACTGCTACTACCATCGATGCATGTCCTTCTTATGTTACTTTTATTTCTACTGCTGACACATCTCTTCTTGATACTTTGGCAAACTATTTATAAGATCAGTTTGAGTTCGCAACTACTTATGATACTGTGAGCCAGAAGATGATGCCTATCAATGATAACATCTCAAGATGGACGTTGACATCGCATTAGTAACACAATAAGTCCCATGAGTCAAATGAGAGATGATACCAACAACTCAACCCTTCTCAAAGGCACACTGGGTCGCCTACATCTATGCCACCTCATTGAAATGGTGGTAAATAGTCTGATTAGCCGTCTCTTCCTGACTCTCAGCCCGTGTCTGAGAGGTCATGAACTTATATGATTCCTTCAGTTTTAATTTAAAATCAAAATATTAAAAATATTATAAGCAGTTAATTTTCCAACCAAAAAAGAAATAATACAAACCACGATCTGATACTGGTGATCACCTCTAATCTCTCTAGTGGCTGGATCACTGTACATCGTTCGATAAACATCGTACTCTGTAATATCAGGATACTTGATTGCCAATATGAATATAAAATATAATATTTATCAGCAATGTTATATAAAATATTTAAAAAAGATACTTACCATATGCCCTCTATGTGTACTGAATGTACGGTTACAAGCTCAATGTGTCACCTCCTGCTCCCCTGGTTCTCCCAGCCCAATAAAGATCTTCTTTGAAATCCACCACTCAACATTTGTGAAAATAATCCATTCCAAATGTGAGATAAAATCTACTTTGGCTGATGGGCTCTACATGAATCATCAAATACAATCGCTCCTACTTTCTTAATGGCCATCCTTACCAAATTGTGCAAAAACTAAAGGAAATGCTCACGCATAGACACCTCCCATGCCTCATGGATAGCGCCACACATGCTATCATCGATAGGATACCATAAACCCAATAAATAATTTAAAATATAAAGTTATTAATGAAATAAGATTATAGATAAATATTATTTGTTTACATACCATCCAATAATTGAACATTCCAAGCTGCACATCAACAGGAATATGTTCTAATGTGATCCATGGATGATAAAAATAATTGTGTGAGATAGTGCTACCCTATCAAATAACTACATGAAAAAATGTGAAAGAAGAACAAATAATCAAACTATAAGTATATAAATAATTTAATGAAATATAACTAAAATACACAGGTTACCATACCTCTGCATGCGTATACTGAAACAAAGACATGGACGCCGCTTGAGGATAGGGTCCGGAATCATCAGCCGCACAAGACTGCGCCCCCTCTGCATCCCCCTAAACCTCCAGTAGCATGAGGTTCAGATGAAACCAAATCCACATCATCTAAAGGTATCTCAGCCTCCTCCAATTCCCGAAATAGATCAGGGTCCATCTGAAACAAAAAATGATTGTTGTTTGCAGATAGTTGAAAATAACTATTACACATAGATATATATTATTTTTTATTATAACCATAATTTAACTGTGTCTATGTTGACCTTCATCATGATCATCATATATGACGATGTCAATGACTTCATATTCATCATCGACATCATCAATATCCATATGAGTTTCAGTTTAATTATCTCTTTCCATTTCAAATTCATTTGTAAAATCATTAACATCATCATCACCATCAACCCCTAATTTTGGGGTGTCATCATCGATATTCATGTCTCTTTGTGAAAATTAATGATTTTGAGTAGTCTCTTGAAAATTTTCAATTCATTGTACTTCATTAGAACCACATTTAGTTTGAGTAAACTTATTTTTATGAGATTTAATTTTTATTATACACCACGAATCACTCAGGTCTCTTGAAGTTGCAGATTACTTTGGGTAATATATTTGATGTACCGGTTCAGCCAGTAAAAATGGTTCATTTTCTGCAAGAAGAATTTTATATTTAATATTGAAAATTCCATGAACTGGATGAACACAAAAACATCTCTCAGTATCTAACCACAGAAATTTAATCATTTTTATTTAATTTTTTTCGAGATTACACAATTCAATAATTTCATCCATCATGTCGTAAAAGTCAACTGCAATTTCTCTATGATGCAATGATCTCAAGAAAACTTCGCTGTTAAATGTTATGATTCCCCATATTCATGTGTATGAAATATAAAACCATTCACCACATAATCATTTTAAGATTTATCCATTTTGGATGGTGGGATACTCAATATACACAAACACTTATCAATTTTATCAGAATGTTGCGACAACTGAAATTTTTTAAAACAATTATCAATATAATAAATAATAAACTGAATTGATATGCTATACAATCAATAATTTATTTTATTATTTTTTGAAACCATTGAGACTTTTTTCGTCGATGTTCTTCAAAATAATCTACTATAATTGTTGGAAGCTGTTTCTTGATATGATTATCTTATAACCTACAAATAAAATACGTTTACTTATAGTAACATAAATTATAGAATAAATGATAGAACCACTCAAAATATAACAGATTTCATTTCTTCACAGTTGAGAAGAACATATGTATAAGCTTTGTGATGTTCATCATCTAAAATCCATCATTTAAGAAATCCACTAATGCCAAGCTCTAGCTGACTAAAAACTGATAATTGATTATCCATTTCATCATCAGCCTTCCCCTCGTTCCATCCCATGCAGTTGTCCAATTTATTACTAATTATTACTAATTATTATTAATTATTAATATTTATTACTAAATATTACTAATTATTACAAATTATTACTAATTATTACTAATTATTACTAATTATTACTAATTATTAATAATTATTACTAATCATTACTAATGAATAATAATTATTACTAATTATTACTAATTATTACTAATTATTAATTATTCTTACTAATTATTATTAATTATTACTAATTATAACTAATTATAACTAATTATTACTAATTATTACTAATTATTACTTTTTATTACCATTAAATAATATTATTTACTATTTATTTCTATTTATTGCTATATATTTCTATTTATTTCTATTTATTGCTTATTATTGGTAATTATTGCAAATTGTTGTTAATTATTGCTATTTATTGTATTTATTTCTATTTATTGCTATTTATTGCTATTTATTTCTATTTATTGCTATTTATTGCTATTTATTTCTATTTATTGCTATTAATTTCTATTTATTCCAATTTATATCTAACTATTTCTAATAATTTTAAATTATTCCTAGTTAATCCTAATTATTTATATTTATTTCTAATTATTTCTAATTATTGCTATTTATTAATAATTATTGCTATTTATTGTCATTTATTGCAATTTATTACTCTTTATTGCAATTTATTACTCTTTATTCCTAATTATTAATAATTGTTACTAATAATTATTAATTATTACTAATTAGTACTAATTAATACTAATTATTTCTAATTAGTACTAATTATTCAAAATTATTGCTAATTTTTGCTAATTATTTCTTTTTATTGCGGATTATTGTTATTTATTACTATTTATTGTTATTTATAGCTATTTATTGCTATTTATTGCTATTTATTACTATTTATTACAATTTATTCGAATTTATTCATATTTATTCGTATTTATTTGTATTTATTTGTATTAATTCCTAATCATTTCTAATTATTCTTAATTATTACTATTTGTTACAAATTATTACTAATTATTGATAATTATTACTATTTTTTTACTAATTATAACTAATTATTACTATTTTTATACTAATTTTTACTAATTTTTATTAATTATTACGGATGGAAAAACAATTTAAATCATAATTAATTATAACTAATAAAAGATAATTTAAATTAATATAAAAATTGGAAGAAATAATAAATTAAATAAAACATAAATTCCCTTAAAATTGATCTCTTATAATTGTAGATAGCTTCACAACTTCTTCATAAAGAAAAATTAACTCTAAAAAATTTTTACTCTAAAATTTGAGTTTAGAGAAGTAGAGGAATAAGAAATTTAAGAGGAGGGAAGAAAAATGGATGGGGTATATATTGGTTAGATTAGTTACGATGAGACTATTTGCGACGGGATTCCTGACACTAAAAGTACTTATTCTGATAGGTCCCGTTGGAAATACCTTTAGCCGCATTAATTATGGTTGGCAATTAAAAGGTTATTTTCAATAGGGCTCGTCACAAAAAGTTACCTTCTAACACACTATTTGCGACGGGACAACATCCTGTCGCAATAGGTCTTTAACACTGCGGGTAATTTGCGACGGGACCCATCGCAAATCTCATCTGGGGGTTGAACTAGTTGTGACGAGGGATCCCCTTTCGCAACTAGGTTTTACCGCCTCCTGACATTTGCGATTGGTGGTGCCTAGCCATCGCAAATACCCTTTCAATCAGTTTGGATTGATAACCATGCCAATCCATGTGTAAGTTTTTTCAACGGGGCACCTATTCCCATTGCAAATAATTGGTTATTTGTGACGGGTAAACCTACCCGTCGCCAATTACCTCTTCGACGGACTATTTGCGATGGGATTGATTCACGTCTCAAATAGTCCATCACAAAAAACGGTTTTTCTTTTAGTGTTACCACCTCAATAAAGTGATGTGATTTATTTTTCATTGCATTATAACAAGGATGGTGTATAAAAATGTATATAAGGATTTAATGTTATATTTATGATATAATTAAAATTTCATAATGTTTAAATAATACTCACCTTCTTTCCATAATGATCATTTAAAAATGAAAACGTTACTCATGCATATGTGAAACCAACTATCTAAATAATTGTAATGTTGTTAATTTTTCGTAACCATATTTCATTATTGGAATAATAAGTATAAATTATATGTAAAAATTGTAAATATATCGTGATTATTAATCTGTATATGATGTATTAATAACCTCATTGAACATATTCAACTAACCTGAGTCCTTTAGACATATATTCCAAATATTATCAAAATGTCTGACATTCACTTAATTTAATAAGTAATGAAATATAACATGGTAATAGATAAAATAAATGGAATAATAAACATAAAAAAGTTCTTAATAATTTAAAAAATGAAAATAATTTTATTAATCAGGATGAAAAAAACATACATGTTGGACTAAAGGTATGTGATACTTTCCATGAAAAACACTATTTTTAGTTTTTTAAATATTTGTTTTGTAAATATTTATCATCAATGAACATATTAATAATGTTATTCTATAGATGTATTTATGTTTTAAAAAATATATTTTATGTCTCATTGGACTTTATTTTTGAGTTTTTCAAAATGAATCTTTTTATGTTTTGATATTCTTTACAAAAGAAAAAAAGAATTTTTAATTGAAATGTATGATGATTCAACAGTTTCTTTACCACATGATGTAACTTTTTTTTTGATTCTTTTAAAAGGTTTCATATATTATTAAAAAAAATCTTCTCATGTAGGATCTGGTTATTTTCTAAAAGGGTTTTAAATGGAATGTATATTATGATATCTTGAAATTTTTTTCTTATTGTTTTAATAAATATTTTTATATTTTTGTAAGATTTAAAGTGATATGATTATGTTATAGTTCCTGGGAATTTCATATAATAATAGGTACTTCTGTTATCAAACATGTGTTGATAGTTCCATTTTAAAAATGGATGGGAGGTTTCGTTATAAATAGAGGATGGTTGCTAACATTATAAACTATAGACTGGTGGGTTCTTTATAACCCTCCCATGCATTGGGTAATGATAATTATGGAATTTTCCCATATTGGTTTTCTCATTTTTAATAATTAAAATTATGTCCCAAGTTACCTATATGTGTTATATATTCTTTCTATATGTTTTAATAAAAATATTATGATTTCATAGGGTAAGCTAATGACATTATGTTTAACAGAATGTGTGTGCTACTTTTTTAGGGTGAAATGTATAACCTTTATTTGAAAAGTTTTCATGAGTTTATCCAGATTTAAACAAAATGATTATATGTTTTTTCCATTAAATTTTCAAATGAAATTTTTTAATGAAGTATTTTTCTAGATAAGTAGAGTTATTGTGTATGAAAATGAATATATTGAGCCATGTTTTTATTTTGAAAGATAGCAATTTTAATGGGTTTTCATGGACTAATGGGTTTATGTCATTATTTTTATATCCCATTCTATCATTTTATAACTATCCCATGTTTTGAAATATGTTTGGATGAGTTTTACGGATGATTGGGGAACTGTATGAGGTCAACATGAAAATTTTGAATGTGTGTCATGAAAATAAAACCTGTTACATTATAAATTTTCGTGTGTGTAAAAAATGGATAATTGGTGGAAGTTTCCACATTTTGATGTAATATCTGTTTATGTAATTTTTATCTCCAAACTCATTAAATATATAAATCATAAATATACACAAATTTATAATAATTAATTCATGACTTGAAACTTAGTATAATTTAGTGATTAAGGTATGGTGGATCTAGATTGTACCTATCGAAAGTTATGGATAATATTAGAGATTAAGATATTTTCATTTGAGGTTATCATAACTGTTATAGATACCACCATGGGATTATAATTTTAATCATTATCAAAACATTTATGGCTCAGACAACCCTTTTGATTTTTATGAGATGGATTTCTAAGATGAATAAGAAAATTTTGGGAGAAGTTTATGTAAATATAAACCATGGTTTTATAATAGGTTTTAGTGAAAAAGAAATATATTTTAGGAATAATTCCTTTAGATTTTGTGCACATCGGTTTAAAGGCATTTATTAACTCTAGGTTTTATATGATATTTAATCTTTAAGAAATTATTTTTTATTATAATTTGGCAACAAATTTTTTATTCTACAGATAAACATGGGATTGAAAAGTGATTTATTGATTTAGTTATTAATGTTATCCTAGAGAAATATTACTATAAATTTGGTGAACAATATACATTTTTTGGTAAATATGATATTATGGGTTCTTAATTTAAGAATAAAATTTTAATTATCATCTTGAAGAATATATTATGTTCACATGGACTTTTGGTGATTTAGGTTATTGAAGTAAAATATTATCATATTTTGGAGATTATATTGTTAGTGAATATAAAGTTTTGGGTATATGACTTTATGAGTGGCTAATGTTAATTCGAGATAAAAGTTAAATTAATATTATAAGAATTTGTGATCAAATATTCCTAATTTATGGGCTTGAAAGATGGTTAGAAATATTTTGAATAATTTGAAGAATATTTATTAATCAAATTATCTAAATTTAACATTGGGTGTTATTATGGAGTCTGTAGTGATTAATATTTTATTTTTTTATTAGTGGTATTTTTTTCATTTTGTGAATCATCTTATCTAGTGATAACCATTAGGTTTTAAGTTTACGTCTAAACACAATAGGAATATATTTTATTATCAATTTTTTTGTATTATGTGATCCATTAGAAGTGGATTTTAGTACTATTAGCATGAAAAATTATTCTTGAATACTCATAGATTGGAGTAAAAGATAAGATTGTGGGGGAAATTGATTAAGAGAGGAAATCATATTTGTCATGTAGGAATATTTACTTCTTTTGTTATTATAAATAATAAAAAAATTCTTTAAATAAAGGAAAATCATCATGATAAAATGTTAGCCTATTACCTTTATTTTCGAGGAATCATTTTTCTTTTTCGTACCACATTATTTTTGGGTTCTATGGTTGTCAAAATTCACTTGATCATTCAATTATTGTCAACAATTATCTCTATCACTATCCATTGTTATTTAGAAAATAAACTTTTATTTAATTCCCTTATTTTAGCTTCCCACTAATGTTATCATATTTGGAATCCTAGTATGTATTATTATAGATTTTTTCAATTATTTCCTTTATCTTCAGGTGGATGTTTTATTAACCCTAGTTATGATGTTGGATTTCAATAACGTATTTTAAACTATAAAACCTTCTACAAATAAGTCAAATTTAAAATTTCTAGGATGAAATTTATTAAATGGGGGAGAATGTAACACCCACATATTTTAAAATAAATACATTATTTTTGATAGAGTGTGTGATGTATAACACTAAGCTTGAAAAAACCATGAAATATTATTATTTAAATATTTCTTTTATAACCCAATCATTGACTTTTAGGTAAAAATGTTATTAAATGAATTATGAAATTTATGTATAAATTTTCTACAAAATAAAAATTTATTGATTTTTTCTTTATAAATTAGCATTTAATTTCTTAGTAAACTATTTATATGTTTCAAAACAATATTTCATTCAAAAAAGTTTTCATTGGTGTTTATGAGAAGATAATATAATTAATTTATACCACATTTGAAAATTTTATTTTATAAAAAATATTATTATTGTTAAATCATCATATCAAAATGTACATAGAGTGACTTTGTAGTATTTTTATGAAAAGATTGATTTTCGAGTCAATAGTTAAAATGAATGTTTCTATATAAAACTATATTTTTTTCTGGAATTTCCAAAGATATATTTTATTTAAAACTAGATTAAATGTATAATTATTTATATTATATTATTCATAATCCAATGAAGTTCATTGGAATCAGTTTTTATTGAATTTTGTATAATTTTTTTTATTACTTTAAAGGGGAATTTTCTAAAATCTATGATTCACTATGTTTTTCATTATAATAATTAATTAATTTTTACCACATCTAGAGATTAAATCCAAATAATGGAGTTTATTTTTTAAATAACAAGTTATAATTTTTTTTTAAATACTTCACTTTTATTTTTGTCATTATGAATAGTAACCATAATAAATAATCGTCACCACGGAAAGGGTATATCGGGTAATTAAGCATAAAAACATATGATAAGTATGAAAAAATGACCCAAACAATTTATTTTATCATATTATATGAGTTAACTTCATCCATTTCCATTCATGTTTTGTAAATATAGATCATTGGTGATAAATTACTTTTATTTTTACCTTTATAATATTAAAGATAAAGATAAGGTAAAAAATTACACTTTCTTTCGTTTAATATCAATTAAATTTTGAGATAGGGGTAAAAAAATTATGCCCAATTATATGTTGAAATTTTAATGATAAGTTTTTTCTTATAATTTAAATTTATTTATAATTTTTATTAATGAAATATTTATATTAAAAATTTTTGTAATGATAATATAGTACTTATTCAATTAAACGGAAAATTAAATAAATTTTAAATAATTTATAAAAATTATTATAATTTTAATGATTTATTATCTTAAGTCTTTATTGATGAATATTAATAGTTTGAGATGTGTTAAAAGATGATATTTAAAATTCTTTCATAATCATTTTGTTTTCAAATTCAAATTAAATAAATACCTCAAAAATCGACATTAATTATATTTTATAATAAATAATATTTTTTCAAATCATTTATAAATATAAAAAACAAATTATTTAGTAAAATGATTTGAATATAGTATAAAATATCAAGCACAGTCCATTTATTGTATAATTTTCCTTTTACAGTAACTATTCAACCCCTAAATAGTAAAAAATATTGTTACCATCGTAATTGATAAAAAGGACAACATGGGTTAAAATAAATATATAAAGGTGAAAACATAATATAAACATGTAAATATTTTATGTTATTTGATTATTTAGACCCATAATAATAAAATATTATAAATATATCATTTTGGAACATTTTTAGATGATAAATAATATATATTAATTTAATACTTTACGAAATTCCAAGATATCTCTTCCCATATCTTCTAAAATGGTACCTCACCTCCTCTATTATTCACAAATAAAAACTAATGTTATTGTGAAAACAAAAAACCAAATACCTTAATAGATAACCTAACTTCAATACAGTTGTATTTATTTACGTATAATTCCAACCTCTGAGGGCTTAAGCTGTAAATAAAACAGAATTTTTTGAAGGAGAGGTATATCTTTTAACCAAATATTATAGTTCTATTTATTTTACACCTCATTAAAATGTTATTAATAACTTTACATATAATAAAATAAGTATATCACATATAATTATTTGTTATTATGTTAATTAAATAACCTAGATCAATCTTATATTCCATCCAATGGGAAACAAAACTATCATTCATGTGTATGATGGATTACAACCACATGGATTGATGAAATTCCTTTTCCATCACCAAATATCATAGATATTCAAGACGAATTATTTAATTTATATATGTGATATTCATTATATATTTATAATTATATAAAATTAATATATCATTTATTTTCTTACCATACCATTAATTGTAAAATTATAACGTTGTTCGTGTAAACATGTGGATTACCACCTCTATAAAGAAATGTGACTCGTTTTTCATTACCACATCACATGAATTGTATATATAAGTTTTTTTAAATAAATATTATTACTTTTATGATATAAGTATAATTTTTAAATATAATATAATAGTTATCTTCTTTTCATAATGATCATTAATGAATGGAAACATTACTCATGTGTACATATGGGCTGCAATCTCCATGATTATAACATATATAATTTTTCCTAAAAATATTTCATGATAGATTTTAAAAGTATAATTAATATAAAAAAATGATATTTATATCCTATTTTTTATTCTTAATATGATGGAATAATTAAATATTTGACCACAGTAAACATAATGAAATCATTTTGGAAATACAGTCCAAATATCCTCAAAATGTCCATAATTCTCTTAATTGATTATGTAATTAATTATAAGAGAGTGATAGATAAAATAAATTAAAAATAAAGTTTTAAAAGGTTCATATTATATTAAATAATTATTATATGTTTAATATTCATTAAAAAACAATTATTCGAATTATACTTGAGGTAAGAGACATTGTACAATAAAATCCTTGTTTTAAATATTTTAAATATTTATTTCATAAATATTTCACCTTTTTGACCATATTCATAATTATATTTTAGAAATGTATTTATATTTTCATAATGTAAGTTATATTCCATTTTTTACTGTCTTAAAATGGTTTTCCAAAGGAATATTTAAATATATATAATTTCTTTTCAAAATAAAAAAATAATGTCCAATTTAAAAATATACTACACCAATAGTTTTTACCACCATAATAATAATTATTTTATTTTTGGAATCCTTTACAAATTTTCATGTGTTATTAAAAGGAAATCCCTACATCCATATGTTTTTGTTTTAATGAACCTGGTTCTTTCCCGAGGTTTGAAATATTTTTTTCTATTGATTTTTTTTTCAGTTTAGATTCATGATTTTGACTTAATGTTATCCTCCCTTGAGGTTGTGGAGGTATAAAGGGTGTACTAGGCCTATAAAAAGTCTAGAACCTAGCTTTTGTGTTAAAAAGGGCTAGACATGTCGATTGAAAAAATCATGTAGGGAAGGCCGCACAGTTACTTCTAACCGTATGAGGTTGTGTCACGAATAGAATGTGGTCACCACCGAACATGGAACCAAAACCGACCTGTGGTAAGACTCTAAGGGAGTTCCCATTACCCACGGGCTAGCACAATTGCCTGGGTATCATAAAATGAAAATTGGGAATAATTTACCCAAGTTTATAAACTTAAAACAACAAAAGAATCCAATGAAACAAATCTAGATTTTTCAATCCAAACAATCATTTACAAAAAATCAGAATAGAATTACATATTTAAAAAAAATTCAACAAGACTATAAAAAAGGTACAAATCCTAAAGGGAGCAGCCCAAGAACCCTCATGGAAAGGGGCACCGTCCTCAAGCCATCTCCACCAGACTTCACCACCAAGGACCTACTAGAAACCCGAACCACTGGAACAAAAAAATGTATCCAACATGCAACAAAAAAATAACCAAGTATACTTACACCAAAGGGTGTATGTAGGGTGTTATCCAAAGCCCAATAAAATACCACCACTAATAGATTCCATGTGATAAACATTTAATGACGAAAATCATGCAAGTTTTCAAAAACATGAAATGCTAGTGACAATTTCTAAAAGATGCAACATTAAATAAAAACTGTTTTCTGGTGGGATAATTCAAAGAATATACACTTTTAAAATAAATAACAATGCTACTGAATTTTCCAGCCACTCATACCGTATGCCAACGGTAAGCTCAAAATATATAGTGAGCACACGCAATGGGAAATAATTCCTATGCACTATCTAGCTGTGGGTCCCAAGTACCTCGTATCTCAGTGAGAGTAACCATCACAAATATCTGTTATCGTGCATTACCCATTAGTATGGAATATTCCCATAACCTTGTGTTCCCCAATCATCATCATCATAGTTTAGTTAGATTTCTATGTTTCAATCTTGAGAAGTGAAACTGAGGCCAAACCCCACAGATTTACTAGCATACTAGTACACGCCCACCAACCTATATACCTGGGTTTTCCCTTTGTGCTCAAACAAGTTAAACAAGTCAATGAATATAATTTTCACATTCAAATATCATAAATTCACCAAACATCCCACATGTATACAAAAAAAGTCAAAAAAGTCAACTTTTCTTTCAAATTGATTTTGAAATCCAACTCACACCAAAATAGCACACAACACTTTTCACATTTCTTTAACACTTCCAAAAATGCATTAAACAATTTTATAAAACCATTCCAATATTTTACAACTCTCATAATAGCCTGCTCACTTGTTACATAGTACCCTTTTTACCTTCAAAATCATTTTATCATCAAACTTACACAAAACAGACCACAAACAAGTTTCGCTCCAACATCACAATTTAATAAAACATTTTAGAAATTTACAAAACATTCTAAAAATGTTTGACATCTTAAAACATCACATTACCTTTAAAAACCCATTAATAGGTTAACACTCATACCAAACACTACATATTCACCCTTTTCCCACTTTGTTTAACCAACTAAAACATTTAAAATTTTCATAAAAAGATCCCTAGTGATGTAAATATGTCTTGCACACAAATCCAATATCAAACCCCCATTTAAGACCAAAAACCATATCAATTACTATCCAAAATAGAATTGTAAGACCTAGATAAGTTTATAAAACCACTTTCATGTTTTATTAAATCACCTAGAACAATACTACAGAAGATCCAAATGAAAACACACATTTTTATAAAATTATCTCAAGAATTATAACAATGTTTTACACATAAAACCTAGTCAAAAACCCTATTTTTAGGCCCACATGACACTAAAACATTAAAAACCTATAATTTTCATGCCAAATAAGATTTATTAAACCAATTCCATATGTTATAAAATACACCCAAATAATACCCCATGAGTAACACATGAAAACACCCAATTTCAAGTAAAAATGAAACTATAAAATTAAAAACATAACCAAATCAATCATAAAAAGTTTTCACACAACACCCAATATATAAGGAATATGAAAAATAAGTAAATACAGAAATCTTACTCATCAATAATTGTTTACACATGGAACCACCTCCCGAAAGTGTTGAATCCCTCAAAATGTGGTGGGAAACATCAACCACACCACTGCCGCATCACAAGGATGATAAATCCATCCCTAGAACACAATATTCAACCAAAAAGACAGCAAATCAAACCATATGTTCTAAACCTAACTTCTGGACATTTTAGAACATAATGAAAGAGGGAGGAAACCCTAATGAGACGGAAGAAATTGAAGAGAGAAACACTTACTCAAAACAATCTTGAATAAAACGATCCAAAATCCACCTGTATCTGAATTTCAAAACATCCAACCATTCAAGTTAGGTACGAACAAGGATTATGAGATCATGTAGGAACTGTAATAGGCGAAAAAGTGTAAAAATAGAAGGAGTTTTGAAAGGATCAAATTACCTCTCCAAATCTAGGATATTTCTGAAATCCAGAGAAGTTTCTACAAAAATCTAGATTCTATTGAGCTCCAAATTGTGGGAGGAGAGAATGGGGGCGCGCCGCATGTATGTGGGCTCGGGTGAGAGTTGGAATCACCGAAAAAGTTAAATATTGAAGTAAATATTAAATAATTAAATTATATTTTAATGTAGAAAATTGCCTTTCAGGCAGGCCCAATCCCTTAAATAAAAACCAATATCCACCCTGATTATGGATTTCTAAATGGTCCAAATTAATATTTGGTGTTAATAGTTTATAGGATGAAAATTTTGAATTGGAATGAATGAAAAATTTTGAAAAATGAAGGAGTTAAAAAGGAGTCAAAATTTATTTTTAAATCAAGAATTGGGCTCACAGTTTGGCCCAATTCATGAAAACTCACCCATACCTCGATAAAAGCATGGAAAAACCCCAAAACAAAGCTTTAATGGAAATTAAATGGAATTTAACTTTAAAATAAGTCACTTATGTTACAATTCTCCCCACCATGAAAATTTTCCACCCCAAAAAGACACATAAAGGCCCAAGAAATAACCAAAACTAACTGAGAAACCAAGAGGTACTCCTTGGCCAGGTTTCACCCCCAAAGGCCCAAACACCTCCAGTGATCAATTAATGAATTATTACTCTCACAAACAAAACATACACCACTTTCCTGAAATTATCAATCACATGCATATTTTATCCAAAAATAAAACTCCTTAAATAGTATCCAAATAAGAATCAATCAATTCACCCAAACAAACAACAACATTGAACAAGGTTACACTTACCTTGCTATAACTAAACCATTGGGCACTCTCCAATCCCAACGTTTACCCTAGGAAGATTTAGGTAGCTTGATCGCTCTAAATTAGACTACCTACCACCAATCCAAGACCACTGATAATTCTGAGTTACTGGTATTAGGGAACAAAAATAGGATCCCCTCCATAAGAGACAACCTATCTTTTTTCCCAAGACACAATCAGGACACTAACATGGGGAGGCCTGAATGGAATCCCTGGTACAAAGATTATAATTCCACCATAAATTTACAAAATAACTTATATAAGACTCGTAGTGGGTCTCTCCACCATAAGAACAAACCATCTTAACCAACCAGCATGGGCCGGTACAGAAAGATACCAAAATTTAAGGAGTTGGGACGACCACCTGGTTAGTCTGCACGGTTTGGGAAACCTTGAACTAACAGTGGGGATCCTTCTATCTACATAGTGTTCTGGGGGATGGTCACTACTAAACTTGTGCAAACTATGTGCTCAACCTATCTATCCAAACTTCGAACCTTTCTACAAAGACTCAATGGAAACCAAATGTGGTGTGAATAATATTCGGCTCTGACATGGGTACAAGGCCATCCACCTATTTCCACCGAACAGGAACAACAGAAGGAAGATGATGACACCATAGGTTTAAACTCTTCCTATCTTTCATACAAAGGATTGGAATTTTTACAAGAGTTTAAAAGAACCTGTGATTTTCCTAACTACAAGCCAGCTTCTCTTTGAGAACTATGGTTGGAGCTTAAATGATTGAAGAATCTTTGACCTCGTAGTTAGGATTTGGAAACCCCATGAACAAGAATTATTCATTTGGTGCAACCGAAAACTGCATCACAATCCCTAAAAAGTTTTCCAAGACATAACACATTCCATACTCACTTTACCCTAACATGATATTTCACTGAATCAATGGCTTACAAGATGCACACACATCAGACCTTGTTTGTTCAGGTGAGAAACAATACAAGTAAAGAACACCCATACTCACCTTCCTCGAAAATGTAAAATTTTTATGTTTTTCCAAGGGATACATTCTCCCAACATAACAGAGACTCTCAGATGATTGCACAACTTTCACCTTTACGGTCAATCGAGCACATGGCATCATAAGGCATCACTGAACATGACCATTGTGACTGATATAACCAATCGACGGAGAGGGACCATATACAACATCCCCAAACAACACAAAATTCTAGAAATTTCCCACAATATCCTATCGTGACCATATTTCCCACACTGGTGGTTTAACATGAACTCATGCTTCAAAGGAACTTTGAAGAACCTAGAGGCCCTCTTAGACACCATCGAGACACTCATCCCCAATAACAACCCTATACAACTTCCAGCTTCGATGAATTAGGAAACATAACAAACTAAGGTCTCTTTCAACCTTCCATGAGCACTCTCCCACTACAAGAGGATCTAAAAATAAAAGAAAGGAATGGGAGTAGACTCAATCAACAAATATCGATAAAATATTCCTTATATTGATCAACTGGAGAATTTACCAATGGAGAAACAATCTGGGTTTCACTTCAGTTATGAATTAACCCTTAATGGGGGCGTACCTTATCCAATGAGAGAACCCAAGGACCCAAAAAAGCTGGTCCATTGGTCAAAACAATCCATAAAACAAATCCAAACACATGAAGGGAACCACCATAAAGCTGTCCTGAAACATATATCAGAGGAGACCACTAATTAGTCATTCTACAAAGTTTACCGACCAAACATAAACCCAAAACACTGTTCAAATAGGAGGGGTTCTAGGACTCAAAACATCCAACAAGATCAAAATTTTGAAAAAACACATAATATAATCCATCCCAAACAATTCATCAAGACATCATGTTTTTCTTTATAAACATTTTTTGAAAACAAAAGGTTCAGGGGTTAGCGTATCCACCAATAGTATCCCATGGGCCTTACACATTCATGTTTCTATGTCACATAGGGAACCCTCCACATATCCATCCTGAAACTCATCCAGTTATCCCATAAACCATCCATCATCCCATATAACCCCATTCATGTGGTTGCTCATGGAAATACCAAAGGTTCAAAAAAAAATCTTTCCAGTTTTCAAAATGAGAACAGTCAACCAACACATCCTTTTTCTCAAAATTGAAAACCACAAGATCAAAATCCCAATTAACATCTTAGAAAACATTCCATAAATACAAAAACATTTATAAAACAACTCACCTTCAAGATATTAACATCAATTTTAAAACATCTCATCTCACTAAAACACCCTTTGATTTTTTAGAAAACTCTATAGGAAATACTTTTCAGAACCAACATCAATATAGTTCTTGCATTCAAAAGTGGTGCAAGCACACCATTTAATATTTCAAAACAATTCTGAAAATTTAGTTCCACCATATCATAAATCAAACCATTCCCTCTTTATTTGAAAATAATTTCACAAAAACATTACGCTTCTTAAAACCAAAGTGCCATGTTTTCAAAACTAAAGCACAAAACAATGTGAGAGGAAACTAGTTTTAGTGGGTGACTCGGACATATGGTTGGTGGATATATTCCAATCACTTCACTATCTCAAAGAGTGTTCTAGGAAATATCCTTGGATCCACATGGCCTTCCAGGCCCTGTGAGCTCACTAAGACCATTAACCAAACTCTCTTTTCATTTTCCCTAATCATCATCGAACCAGGTAAACCAAAGGACATAGATAAATCCCGAATTCTCCTGGAAACATGAATCCCATCATGAGGTGTGGTGATCAGTCACACTACCCATAACTAGAATTCAATGTCCCATAAATCCTAACTCTAGAATATCCTGACTCTTCCCCAAAAATGATGACCCAAAGAGTTAATCTGGTACTCCTCTCATACAATTTTTTCACGAACCGAATATGATCACTAGTGAACCTGGCACCAAAACCAACCCGTGAAAATACCCAAAGGGCGTTCCTGATCCCCACAGGCTGGTACAAGTTCCTTGGAATCATAAAATGAAAATTGGGAATGATTTACCAAAGTTTGTAAACATAAAACAATAAAAGAATCCAATAAAACGAGTTTGAATTTTTCAATCCAAAAAATCTTTTACAAAAAATCAGAACTGAATTACATATTTTAAAAACAACACAACAAGACTATAACAGAAGTACAAAACCAAAAGGGAACAGCCCAAGAACCCTCATGGAAAGGGGCGCCGCCCTCAATACATCTCCACAAGACTTCACCACTAAGGACCTTCTAGAAACCCGAACCATTGGAACTAAAAAATGTACCCAACCTGCAGCAAGGAAAATAACCAAGTCTACTTACACCCAAGGGTGTAAGTAAGATGTGATACAAATATCAATAGGATACCACCACTAATATATTCCATGTGAAAAACATTTAATGATGAAAATCATGCATGTTTTCAAAAACATGAAATGCTAGTTACAATTTCTAAAAGATGCAACAATAAATAAAAACAGTTTTCAGGTTGGATAATTCAAAGAATAAACACATTTAAAATAATTACCAAAGCTACTGAATTTTCCAGAAACTCATACTATATTCCGACAATAAGCACAAAATATCTAGTGAGCACAAGAAATGGAAAATAACCCCTAGGTACTAGCTAGCTGTGGGTCCCAAGTACCTCGTATCTCGGTGAGAGTAACCATCACAAATATCTGTTCTCATGCATGAGATACTAGTAGGTAACATACCCATAAAATAGTGGTCGCCAATAATCATCATAATAGTTTAGTTAGAGTTTTATGCGTCAATCTCGAAAAGTGAAACTGAGGCCAAACCCCACGGATTCACTAGCATACTAGTACACGTCCATCGACCTAGATACCCAGGTTTTTCCTTTGTGCTCAAACAAGTTCAAAATGTAAATGAATATAATTTTCCTATGGAAATGTCATTTTTATATCATAAATTCACCAAACATCCCATATGTATACAAAAAAAGTCACAAATGTCCACTTTTCATTCAAATTGATTTTGAAATCTGACTCACACAAAAATAGCCCACAACACTTTTCACATTTCTTTAACACTTCCACAAATGAATTAATCAATTTTATAAAACCATTCCTATATTTTAAAACTCTCATAATATCCTTCTCACTTGTTATATAATACCCTTTTTACCTCCAAAATCATTTTATCCTCAATCTTACACGAAACAGCCCACAAACATGTTTCGTTCCAACATCACAGTTTAATAAAACATTTAAGAAATATACAAAACATTCTAAAAATGTTTGACATCTTAAAACATCACTTTACCTTTCAAAACCCATTAATATGTGAACACTAATACTAAAGAGTACATATTCACCCTGTTCCCACTTTTTTTAACCAACTAGAACATTTAAAATTTCAAAAAAAGAACCCTAGTGATGTAAATATGTCTTGCACACAAATCCAATTTCAAATCCCCATTTAAGACCAAAAACCATAAAAATTCCTATCCAAAACAGAATTTGAATCCATAGAGACATTTATAAAACCACTTTCAAGTTTTATAAAATCACCTAGAATAATACTACAAAATATCCAAATGAAAACACACATTTTCATAAAATGACCTCAGGAATTATAACATTGTTTTACACATAAAACCTATTCAAAAACCATATTTTTAGGCCCACATGACACTAATACATTACCAAACAAGAATTTTCAGGCCAAAAAAGATTTATTAGACCAATTCCATATGTTATAAAATACACCCAAATAATACCCCACGAGTAACACATGAAAACACCCAATTTCAAGTTAAAATGAAACTATAAAATTGAACACTTAACTAAATCGATCATAAATAGTTTTCGCACCACACCCAACATATGAGGAATATTAAAAATGAGTAAATACAGAAAGATAACTCATGAATAATTGTTTACACATGGAACCACCTACCAAAAGTGTTGAATCCCTCAAAACATGGTGTGAAACATCAACCGCACCACCATCGCATCACAAGGATGATAGATCCAGCCCTAGAACACAATATTGAACCAAAAAGACACCAAATCAAACCATATGTTGTAACCATAACTTCTGGACATTTTATAACATAATGAAAGAGGGAGGAAATCCTAAGGAGAAGGATAAAATTGAAGAGAGAAACACTTACTCAAAACAATCTTGAATAAAATGACCCAAAATCCACTAGTATCTGAATTTGAAAACCTCCAACCATTCAAGTTATGTTAGAAAAAGGATTAGGAGATAATGTAGGATCTATAATGGTTGAAAAAGAGTAAAAATTGAAGGAGTTTTTAAAGGATCAATTTACCTCTCCAAATCTAGGTGATTTTGGAAATCCAGAGCAGTTTCTACCAATTTTGAGATTCTATTGAGCTCCAAATTGTGGGAGGAGAGAATGGGGGAATTCCGGAGGTAAGTGGGCTCTGGTGAGGGTCGGAATCACCAAAAAAGGTAAATATTTAAGGAGATATTAAAGCATTAATATATATTATTAATATAGAAAATGGGATTTCGGGCAGGCCTAGTCCCTTAAATAAAGACCCATATCCACCCTGATTATGGATTCCTAAATGGTCCAAATTAATATTGTGGTGTTAATAGGACATGGGATGAAAATTAGGAATTGGAATGGATGAAATATTTTGAAAAATGAAGGAGTTATAAATGAAACCAAATTTATTTTTAAATCTGGAATTGGGCTCATGGTTTGGCCCAATTCATGAAAATTCACCCATTCCTCCATAAAAACATGTAAAAACCCCAAAACAAAGAATGAATGGAAATTAAATGGAATTTAACTTTAAGAGAAGTCATGTATATGACCAGTTGGATATTGTAGTGCTACAGGATGCACAGTTAGAAAAACTATGTAATTTGGGATGCACAGTTCTGTGAAAAACTATAGACTTTTGATAGGTGAGTTCGATAAGATTTTCAAATCGTTAGTAAAAGCTTGCATGAAAAACATGGGGGGGTAATCCTTTCCTAAAACAAAAGGTGCATTGTTTTCCTATGTTTTGGGTAACTATGCTGCCAAACCCTGAGACCTATGAAATCTAGAGAAGTTACCATTTCCCCTCATTTTATCCATTATTTAAAACCCTGTTTTATTATATCTTCTACAGACCACAGCGTCACTAATAAGGGGCTCACCATGATGACTAAACATGGATCAAAGTGATCATCTCCATCCGAGATAATAATCGAGATTTATTCATCTCTTTGGATCTACATCAGTAATATCTCAATTCCATTTGTACCATACTCTTTTGGCTTGGTATTGAATTCACTATTAAGGATAAAGATAATATTCCCAATTTATAGATTCTTCATCCATTCTTCAAATTTATCCTAATCTAATTAAAATTAAGAGGTGATATTCGATGAGCTATCCACTACGAACCTACACTAGGTCATATGATTTTTTCCATTCAAAGTCGATGTATTTATATATTTTCTATTATGATGTGTGCAAAATTATCGGAGCGACACCCTTAAAATGAAATTTGGTCCCTGAATTGAATTGTTAGGTGTGACCTTTTAATCAATGGAACCCATTGATAGTGACATAGAGGTTAAAAACCTTGAATTAGAACCACCTATTTGGTTTGGTTGTTTAGCTAATTGGACCACCATAGATAGAATTTATTTTGGATAATGTTTTGTTGTTATTTTCCACCAACATTTGGATGTTCAATAATTAATTGTCAATTTCATTTGAATTGAATTGTAATTTTAATTGTGATGTGAATTTTCAATGGAATTGATAAATAAAAGGGAATAAAATACTTCTCCATAGACTATTTCCATTTAATTAGTGAGATTAATCATTAAATTACCCTTATAATGTAATTCCCATGTGTGATAATTATGGGGATAAACCTTTTAAGAATAGCCCATTCCATGAGTCAAATTATAAGGCGACTTTAAAATGAAATGATTTTGGTGATGAACATGACATATTGAATAGAATTTATTGAATGCATTTATGAATTGTTATAAACATGGGTTCACATACGAAATCCATGGATGGACACGTTTGGGTCAGTCCTTGCATATGCCTGAGTTAAACTTGGACTCCTTATAGATAGATATATACAGAGATAGAGGGAATTTGATTTTATAGTTCATGGGTGATACTAGTTCTACATTAGTGGACCACTAAGGATGGACTTGAGTGGCTGTGTTGTTACACCACACAAAGAGAGATATAATTATTCCAATGAGGAATGCCTAAGATGGGCCTGTAAGGTTTTGGTTCATGCACCACCTGCAGCAATTCTGCTATTCAAAATTTGGAATTCTAAAAATAGGCTTAGGTTCTTAAATAGTTTATTAAATGAACTTGATTATGAAATGTTATAAGAAGCAATGTTTATTCAAAGATATTTTGGCTAGGATGAATCAGGTAGCAGAGAACAGGTTTCCATGGGAAATCGGTCCTTTATGGGTTGTTTACTTCCAGTACTTCCTTTATATTTTCTAATAATGACTGCATGTTGTTGTAGTTATATATATTCACTGACTGGATAGAATTATACCTTTGGATGATTTACTACTAGGATTATCTCCCACCCCCTATTCAGACCAGTAATTGTTACACATACAAAGTATATTAATGTAGGTATGGATAAGTGAAATTTCCCTACTCTGAGTTCTTGATTGTTGCTTAGGAATATTGGAGAATGGGACTAGGCAGAGGATTGTGATATTAGATGGATTGTTTTTGGACTTTTTTTACTTTTTTCCATGTATTTCTCACCTTCCTGGTATACATATTATGGATGATTTATTAGACACATGACCTATATCATCATCTTGTGTATATGAGATTATTTCTGGTAAAATTTATATATTACCATATTGTACATTACACATATGTCTAGTTTATTTACTACTTCATCTATATATTGGATGTTGTATTTCTACTATGCTATGCACTATAGATGAGGGTATTATCTCCCCACTGATACACATTGTACCTTGCTACTATTCAGAAGCCTCTGACATTTGGGGAGATGCGCTTGAGGCTATGTGACCAACCCAGATCAGGGAACCTAGAGTAGAATCTAGGTTTGGGACATTAGAAAGTGGTATGAGAGAACATTTTCTAGTTTTCATTACTATTGGGAAATAATTAAAATATATATAATGGAATGAGAATTTTTTAATGAGTTGTTCCTAGGCATTGATGTCTCACGTTCCTGAAAAATCCAAAATTTCATCAAATGGAATTGATGTTTTCCTACTATTGGATATTATATTTGATTTGATTTCACCATTGGGTGATGCATTTGAACTATTATGTAATTATTAATATGATTTTGTGTTGAATTTTGTTACAACCCTATGATATGAGGGTATTACATCCCATGATTCATTTATGAAAATGATAGAATACATTTTCTAGACATTATTCCATTCCATACGGGATATATTGAAACATTTCAGGCTTTTGTGATATGTTCCATGATAGTTATACCTGATATAGTGATATGTATTCTAGAATGTGTTACGGTGTGAATTATTTGTCCACCATAATTTGGTTCATAGGAATAATGTGCCCATAGGGATTGGAATTTGGTGAACCATTTGGTTTAACCATTTTCAAAAATTATGATAAATGGAATTGAATATATATGAAAAATAATTGAAACTAAAATCTCTTATAGAAGAGAACTTAATGTAGACCCAACATTAGTAGTGGGTAGTATGTAGTATCTATCTATTAGATATGTGTTGTAGGACACCCATAACTTTATCAAAGTGCAGAAATATGGGTGTGTTTCGTATATTTGAAATCTTGTACCTATCATATTTTAGTATCGATGCATTTTGCTTCTAAATTTGACAGTGTTCATATTTGAGTCTTGTGTTTGGAATTTTAGAGGCATGCCAACCTGATGATCTTTAGTTATATGACATGGAGGTTGTCACGACCACTTTTTAGGGGTAGTGGGATATGGGCTACCGGTGGATCCTTCTTTAGTTCCAGCTGGGACATGAGTATTTGTACCAGATATAAGAACAAAAAAACTGTTCAGTGAAGGATTTATGTGATTCATGTAGATTGTTTAGGGAGCACCTCAACCTTCCCTGACTATGGAAGAGTTGACACGTGAGTTCCAGTAGAATCATCAACCCACAAATTTTAGGGATGGTAGAACACATGTAGTGGAGTCGTGGATAGTTTCAATTCTATCTATATTTAAGCATCTACAGACTCCTCCAAAGTGGAGGGTAAAAATCCTTACTTATATGTCTTGTGATTCCACCATGAGATAATGGGATGTTATTACATAGAAATATTTTCATATAACCTTCTATTATTACTTCTATCCTATGATGTTGAAGAATGATAGAGCCTGAGAGTTCATTAACATGGAGTTGGGAGCATTATCGTTTATTGATTATTCAGACCATTTTATTGAGATCCAGTTCATAAAAAACAACCATAATGGGTGATTTTTTATCTAAATCCATGATATTAGAGGATGGTATCAGGTATGACATCTGATCACAAGTGAATGTATTTTAGCTGACAACCATTTATGGATTGGTGAATTATGCTCTTATCACAGAGGGTAACCAAAGAGAAGATGAGGATGAGAGTCAGGGAGGTTTGGAATGATTATATGGTGTTACATTGACGGATCGTACGAAGTGGCATCTAGAGGATTCAAATGCTGAAGTTAGTTGCCAACAAAAATACCTACATATCCTAGTGACATACCACAATTATAGTAGATTGATACATATGATACCTCAATGCATAAGGGAACCAATTGAGTGACAACCCTACTAGAAGATGGGTTATGTACAATGATTTTGAATAATGTTTCTTCTGGTGGACAATGGGAGAGGGACTCCACCGACCACATGTACAAGAGAGGGGTCTGAAGAGTCTTGTCAGGTAGGGATCTAGAGTAAACCTAGTTCATCAGGCCAAGGTGGTGGTCATGGTCGTGGTTTTCAGACCCCAAATTTAAAGCAACAGTAGAGTGAATATATTCAACGTAGCCAAAAAGCATCACCGGGTGGAATATCGGGCACAATATATTCTATGGAACTGACACCTGAGGTGAAGAATCTTGGGCCTTCTATTATGAGAGGTAAAATTGTAGTTTCCTCAAATTTAACATCATCCCTTTTTGACTCTTCATCATTTTATAGATTTATATTTTTTCCCATTTTGGAGAGTCTTGGACTCATTGTTTAGTATTTTGATGGATTTATAATGTTTAATAATAAATTGAGGATTATAATAGAGGATTTACATCAGTGTAGGTAGTCCCCCCATGATATTTGAAGGAGAAAATTTATATTTTACCTCATTCTCCTCGAGAAGAGAGGTTTTGACATCGTTCTTGAGATGGACTGGTTTGTACCCTATCATGATTTCATTGATTTCTATCACTATTGGGTGACCAATACTCCACTATAAAGTGGGGAGTCTATTAACAAGGGTGTATGGGATGTCTAGGTGAGCTTTGATAGACCTGATCATTTTGGATGTGTTGGATTACAACCTATATTGTGAGATTATATCAATATAACCATGGAACAAAAAAAAATAATTCCCTCTAGTGTTTTGTTATTTCATGGATGTTTTCCTTGATGATCTTTCATGGTGACCTCCAGTGAAAGATGTAGATTTCTATACCGATCTAGTCCTATGAGATGCACTAGTATCTATTCCTCCCTATAGGATGGATACTCCTGAGATGAAATATCTCAAGAGGTAGCTATTGGATTTAGATCCCAAGGAATTTACCCAACCTATTATTTCTCTATGGGGTTCATCGATCCTTTTTTTTGAAAAGGGTAGACGAAACTATTAGTATATGAATGGATTATATGAAATTGAACCACATAATGATTAAGAACTAAAATCCTCTACTAGATAATGGTGACCATTACTATTATATTTATTAAATCATATATTTATAAAAAATTATTTTAGATTGTGTTATCATCAGGTGTGTGCAAGACCCTAAAACATACCTCACACAACTTTTCATAGTAGGTATGGTATAAATGTGTATTTGGTTGTGTCATTTGGTCTCATGAATGAACCAATAGTCTTTAGGGAACCGATGAACCAATAATTCCATCATTATTAGGACTATTTTTTAATTGTATTTGTGGATTTTATCTTAGAGTATTCTCACACTCAATATGACCATTTCAATCATCGTGAGATCATCCTGAATTCATTCAGAGAGCATATATTATATGCTAATATCACAGAGTACCATTTATTGATGGATCCAATTCGCTTCCTAGGTCACATTATCTCATATGTAGGAGTATTTCTATCCGAGAGAAGGTGAGAGATTTTGTTTCATGGGATCATCGCACGAAGGTCTTTGAGGTATGGAGTTTTTTGGGGATAGCCCGATATTATAAGAATTTCATACAAAAAATTGTAACTCTTAAAAGTGATACTCACAATCTTGACAATGATGGGTTTATAGTTTGTACGTGAAGATTATTCTGATTAATTATTGCTAGAGATGAAAAGCATCTTGACTTTAAAACCGACACTGATTTTTCGAGAGCCAATAAGGAATTACAATATTTAGAACGATGCATCATTTATTAGGCTTGGAGAAATTATTAGGTATGGAAGTAGAGTCATGGTGTATTAGTCTCCATAGTTGAGGAAAAATGAGGGGAATTACATGATGAAAAATATCATGTTTTTTGTAGTTTTTCACACATTGTGTTGTTGGAAACATTACTTACATGGTGATAGTTTTGTGGGGTACGCAGACCAAAAAATCCTCAAGTACCTTTTTATGCAGAGTGATCTGAATGTGAGGCATTTATTCATGGATATCACCTCATTCAAAAAACTACACGGCATGTTCATTTTAATTATAAGAGGATTGATACTGCAAAATATCAGCATAAACCATACACCGATCACCACAGAAGACCTATAGAGTTCAACACCACGGATCATGTAACACACTAAGCTTTCGTTATCCATTTTTTCGAATAAATTAAATTTATTTGATTTCATTCAATGAAATCTACACTATATCTTATGTTTTTATATGAAACACCAATTTCACATTAATCTACGTGCAACATAATCTTGACTTGCATTACATGCAACACTGAGTTTCTATGAATCAATTTTTTATTATTATAATTAATTAAATAGGATAGTTATAACCTATACATTAAACATAGTCATATGACTAGTATAAATAATTTATAACTATTATAATTGTTTTATATAAATTAAATAAATAGATAATAATACATACAATTTCTCATATGGTCTTTATATGTTTGAAAATATAATTTTCTCAAATGATCTTCTTCTTATGGATTTTAGTGAACAATAATTAAATTAATTTTAGACAATTTTAGAAATTAAATTTTATAAAATAAAATTAATTTCTGAATTAATAATGTAAAAATATCTTATGGGGAATTTTTGGTATTTTTATGAAAAACATCATTTTTGGATGAATAGTGACAAATACTGAATTTTAATTCAAAACATATTATTCCTATAACTTATTATTATAGTTAAATAAAATAATAATTTTATATTAAAATTTAATTAGATAAAATATACATCATATGTTACAATTTTTTTCATTATATATTATTTCACATTTAAATTGGATCTAAAATCACTTCAATCATTTTAAAATTTTCACTAAAAAATCACACTATCATGACACTCCCTCAATATTAATTTTAAATTAATTTATGGGAATTATGTAATTTTAATTTATAAAAATATATTCCACATTTAGAATCATAATTATTTAAAATTTATAATAAGGGTAACATAGTTTTTGACAAAACAAATAGTGAAATAGATTATAATTAATTTTATCGATTAAGAGAAAATTTAACTTTAAAATGGACTACAACTTAATCTCAAAGCCCAAAACGTACTTAGTACTTGTAAAAAATACATATAATTATCTTATTTAGACCCTATAAACCCTTTTCAAGAATTTGGTCGATTGTTGGAGCTATATTTCATTGAAAACCCTTGGTGGAATTCCCTTTTCTAAAATTTACACGAATGTCCCTCCTCCAATTTAAAAAGGAACACAACCCTCCATATTCCACAATCCTATAAATACACTTTGGATCAAACAAAATATTGTAAAGTAGGTGCGAAAAATCCATTCATTACTCCTTTAATACACCCTATTTGAACAAATCTATCCAAGGAACCCCTTTTGTGAAAAAAATGAGTTACCCAAAGAAGAGGTAACATCCTTCTTCATGCTCTTTTATTTTCAATCTACACAACCTCAATTATTCTTATTAAATTATTATATAAAAACCTAATAATCCTAAAAATATTTATATGTTTTTTATCTGAGGGTTATACCTATACATACACAAAATTCCATCTAATGGCTAACGATCTTACGGTTCTTTTGTACGGAAAACTACCACCTCAAGAAATTATGTTGTTCATTTATTCCATAACCACCTCTCTAGGATTTAGATTGTGAAGAAATAACTATTTTTATACTGTATATATGATTTATTTATTCTTTTGTAATTATTATATCATAGATACCTTCATTCTTTCCAATTTTTGTAAATACGAAAATTTCATTTGGGGATGTGTGGACTACCACCTCCTAAAAGTGATGAGATTATTTCACATTAAACATGGAATGTATTAAGAAAGGGTTAAGTAAAATTACATTATACATAAGAAAAAAAATGACAATATAATTATTACATATACATATATAAAAATATGTCATTTATTTTCTCTATTTTGATATAATAATTAAATAGAAAGAGAATTCAAGCGTACATACGACCAACCATATCCTTAAACGGTTTATTTCATTTTATATTTCTATAATTAATATATTATTATAAATAAATATATAATAATAATAAATTATATTTATATCATGGTTTATATTCTATAATTCATGATATAAGTATGAGGAACAAAAATATAAAAAATTAAGTGACATGCGAAAAAGGATATATTATCCAAAACATAAACATAGCATGGATGTGTTAATATGAATGTGATATAAATCCATATATGGTATCATATCTAGGAATATGGTTCTATAAAATAATTATGATAAACATATATTTCTTATACATGAGGTTTGAATGAGTTTAATGAGAGTCAAGAAATAAGGTAAGGTGATTTCTAGTGTTACTTTTATTTCTTTGATATTTATGCATTATTCACCACTCAATTAGTTTTTTTGTTGTATATAATTCCCAAGAATATATTATATTATTAATATCCTTAAAAAAATTGGTATTTTAATATCCATTTTATGATCTCACCTTCATGGGGTATATGTTACAAATGTTACTAAATTAGTAATGTAGTTTTATCTTAATTTTCCTTAAATGAGACACATATAATGAATTAAAAAAAATTCATGTTTTCAAATATGGGTTCAAAGGTGATATTTTAGGAACATATTTATGGAAAAATTATTTTAATTATTTTATGATTTTCAAAGGATACATTATAATTTTTCAATGTGTTTTCAAAAAAAAATAGTTTTCAAAACTTTTTCATGATTTATTTATGAAATTTTAATGTGTTTTTAAGGAAATTGTTTCAAATAAATTTTCAATCTTTCATTATATATTTTCAATGTGTTTTAATGGAAATGGGTTTCATTAGATTTTCCATATTACATTACATTTGTTCAATGTATTATAAAATAAATGAATTTCAAAATGTATTCAAGCTTTATTGATATGTTTTCAAAGCTTTTTCAATAAAATTATTTTCATAATGTTTCCAAGTTATCTTAAAAAATTTTCAAGGTTTATTAAAATAATATGATTTTAAATGTTTTTATGCTCTATAATTTCTTTTTTAAATAATATGAATTATTTTACCAAATAAATGTTTTTAAAATATATTTCAGTATTTGTTTCCATCTTAGATGATGTCTTTTGATGTTACATATTCTTTTATAGTAAATTATCCAATTTTTCCATTCATATTCTTCATCATAATGGTTTATCTATTTATATAATTATTTTTAAGAAAAATATTTTTCATTCTTAGGTTATATGCTTATAAAACCAATATTTATTTCTTGGTTTATATTCTTATTAAAACTTCTTCTTTTGATAGGTTATTCATTGATGAGATGATTATGAAGCCTATCTTTTTCCATAGGTTAAGATAAAACTACTTGTTTGTGACACCCATATCATTTCGAGGGTTATGATATGATTTTTTATGATTTTTTGGACCATGTATGTATGATTTCATTATGATATGGGTGGTATATTTATCTCCCTCCAATTCAATGGGTAAATATTTATATCTCATGAGATAATGATGGGAATAAAATTATTGAGATTCATCCAACATGGGAATATGGGTAAACTCGATCCACATTAGGATGATGGGGAAACCCGATACCATATAAATATGGGACTAAAACTGGGGATGGTGGTGTGTCCTAACTAGTATGTGTAGTCACCATGAAGATAAAATGATTGGGAAACCCGGTATACTATGGTAAGATAGGGAGACCCTATCCATAATGGGATGATGGGGGAACCTGGTCCACTATAGGAATATGCGGAAATACGATCCCCAACAAGGAATGGATTGTGACTAGGGATGGTGGTGTGTACCCCCCATAATGTGTATTCCCCATTATGTTATCTGATATTTGTAGGAAAATCACCTCGAATTATAGAGAATTATATTACTTATTAGCGGGTTTTACACAATTCATTGAATTATTCATATGTTATGTTGTCATGGATTATTCTCTTGATTCTCTTTTGATTCATGTCTTAATAATACTAATATTTATTCTTTTATTTAAATTTATTATCTTTGATTTGTAGGGTATTATCTTATATTTTTTTATCACGTTCTCATACACTTATTCTCCTGATTATGCTTATGCAGATCCTATTTTACTCTTACCGAGCATCTAAGAGTACCTATTTTTAGGTGTCCATACCCAGGTAATAGAGATTTATATTATTTATGACGTGTCTATGAAGGTTTATAGTCAAGAATATCCCAGTAGGAGATAATTCTATTTAGTTTTTTACAAATTTTTATGTTTTTATGCTTCCAAAGGTACGAGGATAATATGGTATTTGGGCGTCTGTTTGTGAAATGATTTATGTATTCTAGAAAAGTGATGTAATATAAATTTATGAATATATAGGGTCACTATTTTTTGATATCAATTAAAAACTTTAGTTAACCATTCTAAAAAAGAATTAGAAAAACTTAGTGAGGAAATTAAGGACATGTCAATGGATAATTATAGGGATAAATAAAAGTACAGAAAAATCTCTAGGAATTTTTTTAAAGGATACTTTTAGTGGTGTCCTAGAAATACATCCCTATATGGATAATAAATATCAACATGATTCTATAATATATGTACCGAGATTAAATAACTCGGATAATGTGTACAGGTCCTAACTCGAGTGAAACCTGGTACATGATAGAGAGACTTAATGCACACTTGGTTTAACACTCCAGGGGGATATACTTAGGTAACTCGGAAACTCGTCACGAACCATAATGAATGATTTAAAAATAATTTGGATATTAAAACCCCACGATAAACATAGGCTTCCATTTATTAAATATGTTATTATAATTTAGTCATACTATAAATGGGGTTTCATGATTATATAGTCTTCTATTTGATAATTGTTTTTTACTCTGTTTTTTTGGTTTTAGTAACTGGATAATACCCAAAGGAACCATGTTAACGGTGATTGTAATAGATATTAAAAACATTTACTCTTGAAAAACTGAAATAAATTGGATCTAGAATAAAATACCTGATTTTTATTCCCACATAGCTTTCTCAGGATATGAATCATGCAGAGCTATTAAAAGAGAAAACAAGGATCAATGTTCTATTGCGTCTTTCATGAGGATACATCCCACTTATTTTATAAGATCTTATGATCCTCTTATTTTTTTAAACATGATCAGTATAATGTAAAAGATATTATCCATTATCTAGTGTGCCTTCATGAGAAAGTCACTATGGCGATTTATCAGTTAAAAGGTGAAGCAAATTAGTGGTGGACTCGAACCAATTATATGAGTGAGCAAGATGAAAATGAATCCATTAATCAGTACGAGTTGAAGAACTTCTTATTAAATAATAAAATTAATAATATTCTTCACCTGATGATGGAAAATGATATATGTGAGTTAAATAAAAAGGATATGGAATATATTGGTACATATGATGCTAATTTCAAAAGACATGGGAGGTTGGCTTATGGAATTATCATCAATCACAGAATTAAATTTTATAGGTTATTAGGTGGCTTAAATCCAAGTATGAGAATAGATTTTTATATAATATACAATAATATATATGAATATATTGTGTCTTTAGAAATCAAATTCAAATATAGGTTAGCTTTTTGTATCAATATCATGGTTTTAACAAGAAAAGGAAGGAAGAGTTCAATAGAAAATCTAAAAACCCTAAAAAGATTAAGGTGAGCATCCCTTTATTCTCCATGTGGGTCAAGAAGGATGATAGAAATTTTCATATGGGGTATAATAATTATTTTAAGTGAAAAAAGAATGAAATTCAGAAAAATATTTCCTCATCAATGGGAAGAAGTTATCTAATAATACATATAGAGGAAAATCTATAAAGAATGCACCTCCCACACTTCAATGCTTGAATTTTAATGAGGATGTGAATTATAAAAACTAGTTCCAAAAAAAGGTTGGTGATGGTGATTTGAATTATTAACCTCTTAAATTGAAGGAAAAAGTTAAATATCATGTGATCATTGTTTCTGATGAGGGTTGCATTAATGAAATTGTGAAAGGTATAGTAACCATCAAATCTAGAATTGATAATGTATTATTTGATTCAAGAACTACCCAATTTTTCATATTTAATTAATTTTATATGGTTATTATGAGCCTACCATAATTAGTATATGTTTAATTAGTTGTATAAACCACTAATGGCAAGATGATTACATCTCAAGTCCATGATTCCTCTTGTGTTTATGTTTTTGGGAATGTGCTTCCTATAGACCCTTCCATTCTTCCTTTAGTTTAATTTGATGTAATAATAGGCATGAATCAGATTTCCCTAAATAAATACCACATCCATTTTCAAGTAAGGGAAGTTATGTTTGATATTTAAAACAAACCTATGATCGTGCGGGAATGTGATGATAATTATTTACTTCCTAGGGATATTACCACTAGTGTTTGGGTCTTAATTACAATTCAAAAGGGTTTTTTTTATCTCAAATGGTTGGGGAAAAAATATACCTCAATGATATATGCCTACTTCTTGGGAATTTGGGATTGTATTTTTGGAGTAATTTTCCTAGCCTTCCACCAAAACGTGATGTTGATCATTCTATATAACTCATACCTATTTACACACAAATTTCATATATTCCCTATTAAATGTCTCCAATTGAGTTATAGGAGTTGAAGAAGAATCTCCAAGAAAACATTGATATGGGATTCATTTCAAAAAAGATTGTCACCTTGTATGGAACCTATCCTCTTTGTAAAAAAGGCATATGGATCAATGTGACTCTGAATTGATTATTATGATTTGAACAAGATCATGATCAAGAAAGAGTGTCCTCTTCCTCATATTGATTACTTGATTGACCAACTACACAGATCTCATTACTTTTCCATGATTGACCGTTGTTATGGTTATCATAAAATGAAAGTCAATAAAGAGGATATACCCAAGATGGAATTCTATAAAATTTATGTAAACTATTAATATATTGTTATTCCGTTTATCCTTACTAATTTCCCAATTATCTTCACGGATTTGATTAATAGTGTCTTTAGATATTCCCCTAACCATTTTGTGGTAGTCTTTATAGAAAACATACTTATCTATTCAATGTGTATGGATGGGAATGAAGAACACTTGAGAATTTTTACAAAGACCCTATGGATGGAGAATATATATGAATAATTTAAAAATTGTGTCTTTTTTCAGAAAAGGGTTTCATTTTTGGGTCATAGAATTTGAAGAGACATTATAACATTATATCCATAAAAGACCTAACCTATTGAATGTTGGCCTAAACAAACCATTATGACTAAGATATATAGTTTTCATAGAGTAAATAGATATTATTTATGGTTTGTGGATAATTTCTCATAACTATTGAATCTTCTTACCAAGTAAACATTAAAGGGTTCCATGTTCTTCTAGATAGTTGAATGTGAGAAAATTATCAAGGAACTGAAGAGATGGTAATTCATTACACTTGTGCATACATTAACCTATAGTTGAGAAGGGGTTTTAATCAATGGTGATGCATCCTATTGGGGATTGGTATGTGTTCTTATGTAGAATAACATGGTTATTATGTATTCCTACTGATAGTTAATGATCCATGATGAACATTACAAACCCATGATTTTGAGTTAAACACAACAATGTTTTCATTAATGATACGTAGACAATATCATTAGGGATAAATTTATGATATATATAATTATTATAAAAATATAAAATATATATTCACATAGAAGTTGTTGATCATATAACAGAGAATATATTTTGTGCTGATAACATATTATGATTTATTAAAAAATTATTACTTTGGGAAAGTGAACAAGGGGGCCATTTATTTGGGTTGAAATTATCATGCCAAATTATCAATGAAAAGGATTGTAAAAGAACCAATATTTTGATATTTCAAATGTTTTAATATAGAAATCTTGATGGAAGGTAGAAAATATTATCTCTTTCAACTAAATTTTCATCCCTCTATCCAAGTGAAGATAAAAGGGGCGTGGAAGTAGGATGAAAAAATGAAAAAGAATGTTAGAGATGTTCTAAAGTTCAAACTTGGTTAGGATGGAATGATATATTTTAGCAAACACGTATCTATTCTATCCATACCCGATTTGAAGATAGAGATGTTGGAGGAATCTCTTAGATATTTATTATCTATTCATACAAGAAGTATGAATATTTATAGATACTATAATTTATATATATATTGGGATAGAACTATGGGGGATATCACTGAGTTTTTATCATGGTTAATGGTATGCCATAATGTTAAGGATTAAAAACAAAAGTCTTTGTTGATATTATTTCCATTACCCAAACCGGAATATAAATAAGAGAACATCACTATGGAAATTTCCATTGGACTCCCCAAATACTATAATGTCTTTAATCCCATATGTGTATTAGTTTATTTCCTAACTAATTCATCACAATTCATTACTATCTGAGAAGAATTATCTCTAGAATAAATTTTTCATATATATATATATATTAATGAAGTAGTAAGGTTTCATAGAATACCACATTTTATTGTATCTAATCAAGATCTGATGTTTACCTTAATGTTGTACAGAAGTCATTTGCAAGAACATGATAATGAATTGAGATTCAAAACTACTTTTCTTTCTCAGATGGATGGTTTGTCAAAATAAAAAATTGAAACCCTGTATGATAAGCTGAGATCTTGGTCACTTGATTTCAAAGGTGTTTGGGATAAACACCTTCCTTTAGTTGTGTTTTCCTAAAATAACAGAATTCCCTCGTGCATTCAGATAGATCCTTATGAAGCCCTCTATGGGAAGAAATGTAGTGATACAATGAGATAGGTTGATGTTGGGGAATGAAATATTTTGGGATGTAAGATAGATAAAGAATTGGTAGAGATGGTTTGTGTCATTTAGTATCATATAATGAAAACTCAAATTCCAAAAAAAAGTTATGCTACTAATTTTTTTCATGACCAAGAATTTGAAGTTGGTGAGAAGGTGTTTCTTCCAATCTATCCCTTCAATTTGAGGTTCAAGAAGAAAGGGAATCTAATAACGCAGTATATCAGTCCCTTTTAGATTCTATATTTTATTTGAAAAGTATTACATATTGTGGAAAATCCTCAAAAAATATGTCAAGTCCACGTTATGTTCCATGTATCACTCCTGAGGAAGTAAATACATAACCCTTCACATGAACTAAATTCAGAGGTCATTCTAGTAGAGCATGTTCTTTCTTTTGAGAAATTACTAGTTCAAATTACAGATCATAAAAATAATGTTCTATGATAAAAGACCACTCACCAAGTCAATGTTTTGTTGATAAATCACTAGTTATAGGAAGATATGTTAAAACATGACAGAACGATTATGAATAAATGTCCTCATTTGTTTGTATCACGATGATGAATTTAGAAGGAGAAATTAATTTTTAGGGGGGGGTAGAATGTAACTACCTATGTATTTTTGAACTTTTTTGGAATAAATTATTTTTAATTGATATTTTTCAGTGCACACTACACTATGTCAAATGTTATTTATATGATAAACAAAGATACCCGGGTTCTATATACAATATTGTCTTCACTTTCATTACACGCAACACAGAGTCTCTACAAAACAATATAATGTTAATAATATTATTTAAAAGAGACTATTATAACCTACCCATTAAATATATTCATGTGAATAATGATATCTAATTTCTAAATAGTATAATGGTTTTATATAAATAAAACATATAGATAATGAGATATATAATTTTTTATAAAGTATTTATATGGTTGAAAATAAAATTTTATCAAATAAAATTTTGTTATGTGTTTCTAAAACAATAATAAATTAATTTTAGATACTTATAGAAATTTAATTTATAAAATAGATTCATTTCTAATTTCAAAATTTCAAAATTAATGTTGTAGGTTTGTTTGGGAATTTTTTTTAAAACATCATTTTTGTATAAAGAGTGAAAATTACTGATTTTTAATTCAAAACCACCTTTTCTCTAATTTATTTATATAGTTAAAATATATTTTAACTTTATTTTAAATTTTAATTATATGAAATATATATAAAATAAAAGATTTTATGTTATTACGTCTAATTACACAATTAAATTTTATGTAAGATCACTTGAAAATTATAAACATTTTTGCAAAAAAAGACCTGCCACTGTGATATGGTAGTATGATTAATTTTAAATTAATTTCCCCCATCATGTGACTGGAATTATAAAAATGGATTCCATATTTTTGTATTATAGTAATTTATAATTTTAAATATGTTCAACATAGTTTTTGACCAAAAATATAGTGAATGTGATTAAAATCAATTATAGTGATTAAGACAAAAGTTAGTTTATCAAAGGATTAAACCATTATCCCAAATCCAAAAAACTTTATAGACATGTAAACATCCTTTTTATGTTCATATATAGAGCCTATAATACCTTGTTTCTAATTGGGTCCATTATTGGAACAATGTGTTAAATGGAAAACTTGTGTGGAATTCAATTTAATAAAATTTACATGAATGCCACTCATCCTCCACTATAAGAAGTGACTCACCTATCCCACTTCCACAAACCTATCAATCCACATTGAGTAGACCAATATCTACAAAAACAGTTCGTTAATGTCCCTCAATTCCTCCTTTAATCATTCCCTTTGGATTAAATTTATCAAAGGAAGCCCTTTTCTTCTAATCAAAAGGAGTTACCCAAATAAGAGGTAACATCCTTTCTCAAATTACATTCTATTATTTTTTTTACACCAACTAAATTATTATTATTCCACGATTATATAATAACCTCACTATCATTAATATACTAATATATTTTCATTCCAATGGTTCTAATTACTCTAACAAACACTTCCATCTAATGGGTAATAAACATCCCATTTTTGTGTACGATGAACTGCCGCCTCACAAAACAATATTTTTCATCTTTTCTTTACAACTTATCAAGGTTAAGAATTATGATGGAAAAAATATTTTAATATGATATATATAATATCTATGATGTATTGATGATTCTATAATAATCATATAACACATAACTTTATGCTTTCTATTTTGGGTAAAATTCAATAATTTCATTTGTGGAAGTGTAGACTACCACCTCCTCAATGTAATATGATTCATTCACACTCAACGTAAAATGTATTAATGAATATTTAAGTAAAAGTATATTATATATATGAAATAATAATAGTACTATAGTTAATATATATTCATATATTAAAATAAGTCATTTACTTAGAGTCTTTCAATATGATAACTAAATGTAAACTACATTCCTGCAAATGTATGACCTATCGTCCCAATGAATGGTGTCTTCCATTAAATATTTCAATCATTAATAGATTATTATATATATATATATATATAATATAATGGATATTTATATTATGGTTTAAATTTTGTAAATCATGATATAAACAGAAGTACAAAAAATATAAAACATTATGTTACATGAAAAGAAAAAAAAATCAGATATTACATGGAACATAACATTAACATGGATGTTTTAATAAGTGGGTGATATAAATCCAAATATGGTATTATATAATTATATGTTTCTTTAAAATATCTAAAAAAATATTATATATATTATCGTGGAGTTTTTTAGGAGTATTAAGAGAGTCAATACCAATGGTATATGGATTTCTAGTCTCACTTTTATTTCTATGAGATTTATGCCTTATTCACTACCTATTTATTTTGTGTGGTGTATATAATTCCCAAAAATATATTTTATGATTAAAATACTTAAATCCCCGTTCTTTTGAAAATACATTTTTTGAACTCTCATTCATGTAGTTTAGGTTTCAAAAATTTCAAAATTGGTAAATTTTTCATCCCTCAGTTTTCTTTCTTCGAGATACAAGACATGAATTTCAAAAAAAACCACGATTTCAAAAAGAATTTCAAAGATGATATTTTAAGAAGATATTCAATGGTGTTTTTTGAAAATGTTTTATGGTTTTCAAATAATCCTGTATTTGTTTTGAAGTAAATTTGTTTCAAAATAGTCATGATTTTATTATAGATTTTCATTGAAATGGTTTTCAAAATGATTTCAGAAATTCCGTATCAGTTTTCAATGTTTAATCACAGAAATTGTTTTAAAAAATAAATTAATAGTTATTAATAAAATTTATGAGTTTGTACAAAAATGGGTTTCAAAATATTTTATTGCAGTTTTATGTTATCAATGTGTTCTTAATGAAAAAATTTTGGAAATGTTTTTACGTTTTCTTCAAAAACATTCAATGTGTTTTCATAGAAAAGTGTTTTCAATATAGATATTTTACTCAGTATATTTTTAAAGAGCTATTTTAAATTTATTTTTCCATCAAAGATAAATTATGGTGATGTCACTCATTCCATTATAGGGAATGATCCAAAGGTTCCATTCATATTTTTTAATTGAATGGTTTTTGTTTTAATGAAATTATTTGTATGAAATGGATTTATCCTTCATTGGTTAAATTCTTATGAAAGTTGTCTCTCATTACCAGTTTATATTCATTTAATTTCCGCATCTTTTCATGGGTTATTCTTTACGGAAATGATTAGGAATCATACCTTTTTCCACAGGTTATGATATGAGTATATATTTATGAAACCCATTTTATTTCATGGGTTATGATATTATATCTTATTATTTTGTGGAACATGTATGTATGATTTCATTATGATATGGGTGGGACCTATACCTCTACCCAAGGCATTGGGTAATGATTTATATCTCAAAAGATAATGATGTGAATCAAGTCGATGGGCTAGATCCACTATGGGAAGATGTAGAAACTGATCTAATATGGGTAGGTTGGGAAAACCCATCCCTTATAAGGGAAGCATTATGATTAGGGGCGGTGGTATGCCCCACCCAGTTAGTGTAGTCCCCATGAAGATGGGAAGATGAAGAAACCTGATCAACTATGGGGGATGGGGAAACACGATCCATTATGGAGAGATGGGGAAACCCAATCCCTTAAAGGGAAAGTACTATGACTAGGGATGGTGTTGTGTCCCAACTAGTAGTTTTAGTCCCCATGAAGTGCCCTGATAAGTTTCGACAAAGAGACTTGAATTATTGGGAATGATATTATATATTCTTGCGTTTTCTACAATTCACTGTCTTATTTATATAATATGCTTTCATTTCATATTCTCCTTATTCAATTATGATTCATAATTTATGGACATACAATATTAATTCCATGATGTATCTCTAGGATCTTTGATATGCAGGGCATGATTATTTAATGTTGGTTTCACATTCTCAAACCCTTACTTTCATGATTATGAATTTATATCTCCCTTATTTACCCTTACTAAGAATCTAATATCACCCCTTTTAATGTTTCCATCCCCATGTTATGAAGATATGTATTAGGTATATATTTTATATGAAGCGTAGTAGTCATGATTGAAATAGTGGGAGAATATGAAGCTTACTTATATACTAGTGTTTACGTGTCAATTTTTCTAAAGGCAATAGGCTACTACAATATCTGAGTGTCCATTTGTGAGATGTTTTAAGTATTTTAAAAAAGTGATATAATTTAGATCAATGAAAACTGAGATTCTCTATAGATCAGGTAATTTTATATGTCTTACTGAGGAAAGGACAAATGAGGAGAATAAGGTATGGTAAACTTTCACTAAGATATGTTGGTCCATCTAAGATTATAGGGAGAGTCGGGACTGTAGGCTATCAATTGAAATTACCTCACATATACCAAGACATGAACAATGTCTTACATACTTCTCATTTGTGCCATTATCACTCAGGATGATCTCATTATTTTTATCTATATGAGGATGATTTATTTTTATATGTTACCTTTGAGGAGCATCCTATAAATATTGTGGATCATATCACAATAGTTCTCCAAGACTAGTCAGTTCCTATAGTATGAGTGTTATAGAAGCAAGTTCATCCACATGATGAGACCTGGGAACTAGTGGTAGATGTTTGAGAATAGTTTCCCGAGTTGTTCACTGATTTTTCTTCAACACACATGGAAGGGAAATTCAAGGATGAAGTTCATTTTGGGGGAAATTTGTAAGAACATGGTTCATTCTTGATTTATGAAAACATCTTCATTACAATAATTTTATTATGTTTAAAATCATGATTATAGGCTAATATGGATTTCACTTGAGGTGATGGATGCGTTATTGGTGTTTGGAGCATGATTATAGTATAGAACTAGGATTTGGGGGTGAAAATGGGTTGGTGTATGGTTAGTAGAAACCATGTGGGGTAGGCCCCATGGTTACTTAAAACCATGTGAGGTTGGATAGTAGATACCTATAAGCCACATTGTTATAATAAACCTTTTTTTACTTTAGGTGTAAGTACCAACAAAAAACTATAGACTTTTGATAGTGTATATTCACATAGTTCTCACGTGGTTACTCAAACCGTGCATATAATCTCTGTGGAGCTCCCCTTTCTATCAATAAAGGGTGCACGATTGGGGCATGGTTCAACAAAATGTGTGACCTAGTAATTCTTAGTAAATTAATTTTTACCTCATTTAATCCATTATTTGAAACCCTATTTTCTTTTTTCCCTACAAACAATAGCTTCACAACATAGGAGCTCACTTGGACACCTAAAATTTGATTTGGGGGATCTTCTCCCTCCGTAGTCAGAATCGAGTTCCATTCAAATTATTGGATCTACATTAGTAAGATATTAATTTGTTGTTTTCCATTCCTATATTGGTTTAGTATTGGATTTGTTATTTAGGTATCAGATAATGAACCATATTAACGGTTTCTTTGGTCGTTCTTGATCTTTATCCTGATCCGAGTTGAATCAGGAACTGATAATATATGATCAATAAGCTAAGAAACAATGGTAGGTGATCTCATGGTTTTACATTAAGTTTGATGTGTTTATATATATAAATATATTGTGTTCTTCTATATGCTCAATTATCAAAGAGACACCCTTGAAATGATATTTTATTGAAGAATTGAAATGGTAGGTGTGGCCATGGTAATTAATGGAACATATTGATAAATTTATAGAGGTTTGGAACCGTGAAATTGAACCACCAATTTGGGTTTGTTTTTTATTAAATTGGACCACCTTGGGTGGATTTGATTTGGGTTACCTTTTTGGTGGGCTTCTCCCATTTCCTTGGAATGTTCAATAATGCATTTTCAATTTCATTTCAATTGAATATTAATTTTCATTATGATATGAACTGTAAATTGACTTGATAAAGAAAGGGGGATGGAATCTTAGTCCCTTGACAGTTTTTATGTAATTAATTTATTAAAAATTATATTATATTTAAAATTAAATTACCATTATAGATAAATATGGTTCTACGCCTACTAAGCTTACCCCATTCCTTGGGCCACCTAATGAGGTCGGTTTAAAATGAAATTTTCATAGAGATGTTATTGAATTATTAAAATAAATTGATTGAATTGTTAGATTCATTTGGTGACACATGAGTTCATATAGGATCACCATGGATGGACTCATTTGGATCCTACATTTATTATGATATTGTGACACTTAGACTCCTTATTTATTTCCAAGAATAGAATCAGAGGTCAGTTGATCAAATATTCCATGGGGGACACAATGTCTCCCTAGAGGACCACTAAGGACCAACTCGAGTGGCACTGTTGTTTCACTACAACTAGAGTGATACCATGATTTCAATGAGGAATGCATAAAATGGGCTTGTATGGTTTTAGTTGATGCAACACCTGGAGAAATACCAAGATTCTTAATTAAGAATTAAATGAATGGGCTCATGTTCATAAATAATTAATTAATGGAACATGATTATGAAATGGGATATGGCTAAATATTTATTTAGAGATATTCTGGCTAGGCTAAATTAGGTATTTGTGGAAGGGTGTCCATGGGAACATGGTCCTTTAGGGGTTTTTTAATTATAGTATATTCTTTACATATTATATTTCTCCCTTTACACATTAGTTGTTATATATGTTCTCAAATTTGATGGTATTAGACCATTGGGTAATTTCCTACTTGGATTATATATGAATCCCTATTTGGGCCGCTGATGGGTAACCAAACAGAATATATGATTGTAAGTATGTAAAAGGGAATCCTCATTTATATGGGTTCTTAATTTCTACCTAAAAGTATGTGAGCATGGGTCTCAGATGGGGCTTGTGGTTCAAGCTAGAGTATTTTTGGCAATTTTTTACTTTTGTTCAATATATTGTATACCTACCTCATATACTAGTTTGGGATGATTTATTAGACACATGAATTGTATCATCATCTTCTGTATATGATATTCCTTATGGTATGATTTATATATTACTTCCTTATTCATTTATCATCAGTATGATTGATTTACTGCTTCTAGTATATATGTAATATTGTATTTCCACTATTTTATGTGTTTGTGATGAGGGCATAGTCTCCCCACAAACACACTTATTCCCTCAATGCTGGTTGGTAGTATCTAGTATTTGGGGAAATGCTCTGGAGTCCATGTGGTGAACTGGGAAAGTGGAAGCGTTAGTGGAATCTATGTTTAAGATTTTACATGGTTATTTCAAAAAATAAATTTAATGGAATATATGTTTCAAAATATTGAATTTTTTATCTCATGGGTGAAAGGAATATTATTATATGGATATAATTTTTCATGTATTATGATTATGGAATGGTTCTTGGGAATTGATTATGGTATGGTTTGGTTATATTATAAACAAAGTATATGTTGTTCCATTACAATCAATGAATGGTTGGTTTTGTTATAAACCCTACCTTGGTGGTTATTTTATAATCCAAGGATGGGTTTATCCATTATATCCTTCCAACGTATTGGGTAATGATCATGTTGTAAATTGAACATGTTTTTTATTGAATTTGTATTAATGACATGAAAATGTTGGTCTAGGTTACCTTTATGATTTATCTATTCTGGTTATCCATTTTTATAGAAATATTTATGTTTAACAAGGTAAGATACGATCTTAAATTTAAATAAAATTATATGCTATTTATTATGGGTGAAATTTAAAATTTTTCTGAAATTTTTTTCAAGAGTTTATTATGATTTCAAATAAACGATTATGTATTCTATTTTTCTATTAAATTTTTTGATTTTTTTTGAAAATACTTATGAAGGTATGTTGACTTATTTAATAAAAAATAAATATTTGGAGCCAAAACGTTATTTTGAAAAAGTAAAATTTTTAGAAGATGTTATTAATTAGTGGGTATCTTTATTTATTTTTTGACCCATATTGATATTTATTTTTTCATCCCATTTTTTGAAATGTTTTTCATAGGATTTTAAGGATTTTTCCATACAAATACCTGTTTAAGATTAAAATTGTGATGATGTCCCAGGAAATGAAAACTTGTTAAATCTTAAAAGATTTTTTATTAGAAAATGGATATTAGGTGAAATTTTTTACATTATGATGTAAAATCTATTTATATAAGGGTGATGGCCTAATTTTATAAGAATATAAACTTTTTAGATCCTCAAAATCATTAAAATTTACTTTTGAATTTGAAATCAAGATCACGTTATATTTAAGGTTGGGACTTTGTACTAGTAGATTTTTAGATTTATAATTCCTCATTGTTTGAAAGAATATCATTATTATCAACCAATATTGGGGTAATATTATTATAGAATTGAAAACCCCATCATTCTATTTCTATAACCTCTTCGATGCTCTTACGAAGTACTTATGGTCGAAGATCAACATCTTCCAGAAATACATGTTGAACACATTCTTTTACAAACTCTTTTGTATCTTGAGTATTATATTTATTTAAGTCAATCATTCTTCCACTATCCTATTTTAGGATGTTCTCCCTATCTATAAATTCTAGACATTAGTTAAGAAAAAAAATCTAAATGAATGTATATGTAATATCCCCTATTATCCTTGGAGTATCTTATTGTTATGCACTTTATGTCATAGGGAGATATTTTTCCATGAAAGGCCTTACCAAACACATCAAAACATCATACATGCATATTAGTGAAGAAATATTTCTTTCCACATATTAAATCATATGGTATTCCATTTTCCACTTTAGTTGGTACTTGATAAAATATGTACATTGTTCTCTATAATTAAAATCGTTAAAAGGATAATGGAATATTTACATGACTCAAGGAATAAGATCCTCAACACAGTTGGTGAGGACTCCCCATGTTCATCCATGAGACCCAGGTTCAAATTTTTGTGGAGGCATATTTACAGGTTTCTGTAGTAGTGTTATATCTGGTATTGTTCAATAATGTAGCAGCTAGAAGTATTCACCTCTGGGCTATCGGTTTAGGACTAGAGATTATATGGTCTTCAGGTCATTATAGGATTTCAGGCCAGTTAATAATTTTGGGCCACCTCAAGGCCTTTGGGCCACCCCATTGATCATACAGTGCAGATGCAATCGAACTGACCAACGGAACTGTTACCGTATAAGGACTAAGAGCAGAGGATTTCACTAGAACAGTACTCTACGAATATGGAAGAATGAGAAGGTATAGATTTTTCCATTGGGATCAGTCTTGTGCACCACTTCACATGTATTTCTAGCCGAACAAGCAATGTGTATGTGGGAATATGACTTCACAATATAGATATCAGGGAGGGGAATTTCCATGTAGTCATGTTTGGGATGAATTTTTGTAAGGCCTTCGGGTCAGGTAATATAGTAAGACTATATTCCTTGTAAGGGTTACCCATCATCCCTTTACAGAGGGGTTATAAAAAATCAATAAAAAAAGAAGGCCTTCGAGCCACTAATGCATGACTCATCAATTACCTTACCATGTCATGAAAGGCATGATATCAACTTTCACCAACACTATTACATTATAGTGTATAATGTGGAGTGTCTTTAGATAGAATCCTATATTACCCAAAATATTTGATGAACTTTTGGTTATGATAATCAAACCTTCAATTATATTAATGTTTTTCCTTACCATGTTCATTATCTACTTAGTTCCTAAAATAATTTAATTTCTCAAATTATTTAGACTTATACCACATTAATGAGACATATCCATTTATAGTAAAATAATTAGTAAAAGTAAAGTAGTATGAATACACACCTCAAGATTCTATTCGAAAAAGACAATATATATCAATGAGTACCAAATCTAAATGCTCTATAACCATTTATCCTTTCCCACTAGTAGGTTGAATGGACACCATTCCATAAATAAAAGGGAGAAAAAAGTCATTTAGATTTAGTTAATATGAATCTAAATAGCCATCTTGATAGATATTTAAAAACTACTTCTTGTTTACTTGACGAATCCATTAATGCCATAACTGGGTGTGATATGAGTCATCCAAACCTGATTTGTTATTACTTAGTAACAAATTGGTTTCATAATATAATACATAAAGTCCATTATTTAAATGTCACATACAGTATAATATTTCATTATTGTGAAATAATTATTTTTAATTCAATATTTTAAAATTTTACCATTTATATCTAGGAAGGATATATAAATTATGTTTTGAGTAACATTGGATTCATAATAACTATTTTAAAAAAATAACATCATCCATGTTGGAAACAGAAGGTGGTAGCCTCTTATAGAATTTTGCGCTCGATTGGATACTCTATGATCCACCACACCTATGTAAATCATCCAAAATATATATAGAAAACAAAAAATTAAACACACATTATTTAATAATTTATAAGATACTTTCCCAAAAATAAATTCTAAGTATATAAGGGTCTAGTGTATTTTTAAGATTATATAAATATGTTCATCACCATAATCATAAAAAATAATCTTGATTTAAAACTCAACATAGTACTCATAATCCCGCCAGATCTTCAAAAACTACATAGGAGGCCCTTGAAAAATATATAAGGAAAATGATGAGCTAGAAATCCAAATACGGGAATAAAAATGGAAATAAGGCATAACGTGGGAGTGAAGAGGTATATAATTATATCATAAATATGATGACAAAAATAATGAAAACAGTTTATAAGGAAATGATATCATAAGATCGTGGAATCATTATCATGTTGCAATGATATATACATGATATCATAAACTTAATTCAAGGGTCACTACAAATACTATAGTTATAAAGTAGATAAAGTCCCACGGTGGATTGGTTTTAATCAAAATTACCATAAAAAAACTGGGAAAATTCCCCTGATGAATTAAATTCACTTTCTATTCCCTCACATATTATTTCATGGGTTATAAAAAATTTACTGAATGCATTAGAAGGCAATATAATTTTGGTCCACCACTAACATAACATTGTGTGATCCGGATATCAGCATGTGTACTGTACATGATATCTCATGAGATAAAAACATTAATCAATGAATTGGAGGTATATATTATTATGGGAGCACAAATAATGTAATTAAAACCACATATATTCATACCACATGATGAAAAGAATCCATACACAAATTATATACATGATCAAACCCATGAGAGGGTATTGGGTTTTATAAATATGATTCAAAGAATAACTGAAGGTAAAAGTAGAAATATTTCCAAAAAAACAAGGAATTAATGAATCATAAATGAAAATAATTTTAAAAAGGGCATAGTTATTGAATATGGAGTTTCAATTTAGGAAATTTCTGGGAGGTATTTAAGAGAAGAAATAGTCTAAAGAAACCACTTGGACAATACATTATAAATAATGTAATGATATTTTTAATGAATGAGAGAGAATATTGTATTCTTTAAAACCAGAATTTAGAAAACATGGTTATCTATAAAATAATTAAGGTATTTATAAGCAATGGTTTTAAAAAAAATTGGGGTCTAGGTGATTCTTAACATTAGACACTAAATATAATAGTTCCCTTAAATTTTGTTTACTTATGGGTGATAATTTTAAAGGGAATAAAAAAAATGTAAAACCCTATATATGAAAAATTTATTAAACTAGGACCATATTTAATAGAAATATATAAGAAATATATAATGAATTTAAATAATTAATATTCTATATAACTCAAAAAATCAATACAAAAATGTAACTCAAAAGTATCGAGGGTGGTACAGAACATCATATTTTGATTTAAAATATATTTGTTGAAATACCACATCATAAAATAATATAATTAATATTTATTTTAAAAATTGAATAAGTTAAATATTATTTTAACATGAGATAACTGGTTTCTAAAAAAAATATAACATTTGTGGGAGGCAAAATTATGGAGAAGATAGATAAAGAGTCATTTAAATGTATGGTAATTATTTTTATCATGGCTTCAATTTAAAAATGGTTTAAACCTCACTAGTAAAGAATATTTGAATAAAAATTGACCTCACAAGATAGAAATATGGTATAAGAAATGAAATTACAGATGAAACTCAAGGAGAAATATTATTACTCATGAAATCAGATTGATTTATGAAGAAACCTTATATTTCAGTGAAGACATCAAGCGTTGGACACAAAAAGGAGGAGAATAAATTGAAGAGAATCTTAAATTTAAAAAAATGTAATTTATGATATTAAGCCATCGATTCAATAGTTAAACAAAAAAGTGAATATTGGTGGATAATATCAAAGACTTCGTCAATAAAGGGTGATTTTGATAGAAACACTTGTGACTTTAAATAAAATCCCTTGAGAGAGAGAGGGAGAGATTGATGTTTAATTGAATATAATTTCAGTGAATAAAATAAATTATATTAAATATTAAATTGTTAGTATTCATACCATTTATAATAAATTAGGTATATAAAATAAAATTTGTCTCAAAGAAGTAAGTTTTGAGATGAAACGGTTTCCCTATGTTTGAAAGCACTATCCAATTTTACTTTCATTAATGATTAATGAAATTAAGTTCATTACATATATACATAATAATAATATTAATATATACAGAATGTTATATCATCTTCCTGTCATATTTTGGTACTTATTGCAAATTTAGTTTTCGTTTACATCAGTTACTTTGGGGTGTTCAGTTAATTTGGTTGTAAAACATTTGGATTGTTGAAAATGATCAATGTTTTTCTAAAATGAAATCATGATATCCAAAATAATATATGTTTATTTAATTTTTTTTTCATTAGTAAAATAATTATATGGTTTCAAATTTTATTCCAAAAAGATCCAAATTAAGAAAGTTACCATGAAATTACAATTTTGTTGGTTAAAATTACCATAAATATTTATTATTTTTATTACTTATTTATTATCATATATTATGAGTACAGAATATTAATTTTGTGAAAATGATATCAATAATTAATTAAATAACTTTTTAATCAATTATTTTAGGTGTTGATAGAAAATTAAAGAGGTTGTTCTTGGGGCGGTATTTCTCACACACAAATGATGATGTTTTCCTTTTTCATAATCATTTTTATGGAAGGTTTAAAATGGATATCCCATAATTATTATAACACATAAGAATAATAAAAATAATATTTTTATTGTAACATTATTTATAGAGGTTAATTTTTTGGTTTATAACAATTAGAGACCAATAGAAATTGGGTTGAGAGTACTACCTCTCCCTTGGGTAAGTCTTTATGAAACCATGGAATGGAATATTGGTGATACAATGGCTTAAAAGAATATTGAAAATTTTTGTAAATAAAATAAGCAATAATTTGGGTTAGTAAAAGGCTTTGTATTGGGTGGATAAATGGATTGTAGGGATTCTCCATTTATATGTGAAGAAGAGGGAAATTTTTAAAATCTCATTATTTCTATATAATATCACTCCATTATTCAGGAAAGTCTTTTCCCAATTGGTAAATAATGGTTCGGGGATATATATAAGATATATAATCCCTCAAAACATCAATATAAAACATTTATTTCACATGTTTTAACCATCTGTAGTATGTTAAACCACTTTTACCCAAATTTACCATTACCATGGTCACTCCACATTCACATCTAAAAACTACTCTTAATGAAAAAAATAAAAAATTAAATAATTTTTGAAATTAAAAAATCATTTTTAAAAACATAAATTATTTTTTAAAATAAAATTTCTAAGTGTTATAAAAATAATTAGTATTAACGCCCATAATAGGTAAAAACTATTTATTAAAAAAGTTTTTTTAAACCACGAAATTTAAGTGTGGGATATGATTATCCAGGATTATGATTTTCAATAAATAAATTTCATTATTATAATTAATATAAATTTTATTTTTTATTTAATTTAAATCAAAAATATAATTTAACAAAATAATAAAACATTTGTAATAATATTTAAAATATTAGTTTTTTATAATGTAAACATATAATTTATGAATTTAAAAAAATATCATTAAATGGACTAAAGATATTAATTAAATTAACATTTTATCAATTAAAATGCATTATAAAATACCTTATATCGATTCTATAGTGATAAAATAATATAATTTAGAAGTTTTGCAAAAAAAACAATATTTTTTGACTATTCATTTAAAAATAAATTATTTTTAAAAAATAAAAAAAATTGAAGATCATTTTCACATTAAGAATTTATAAATGAAAATAATTTTATAATTTTAAAAATAATTATGTGAAAATAATTATTTTTAATATTCTAGATTTATAGGGTATTAATTTTTTTTAATAAATATAACTTACGTTCTAAAATTTCAATGATGAGTTTGTAAACTAAAACCAAAATTTTTAATGTCATAATAACACTTATAAAATACATATTTGGTTTTTAAGAATATTTATTGAATTATAATTAATACTTATAAACTAATGATTTTATAAAAATATTGTATTATATAAAAATGATATTTTTCATTATACACCAAAACACACAATCATTTTTCAAAGAAGAAAAAAATCATCATAAAAATAATTAAATTATAAATCCAAAAATTTGTTTATTTTTTCAAATTAAATTTTTTTAATTTTTTGTTTAATCATATAGTTAAAATTATAAAATATAACAAGAGTTTATTTTTATTGAAAAGTGAAATTTTAGGTAACTAGTTATTATTCATAATTTTTATAAATCTGAATAAATTATTCATTATTCAATAAATATTATATTTTGTAAAAATCATAATTTCTCAATAATAAACTTATTCTCATATAATAGTAATTATAGTTCATAAAAATATAAATTAATTATCATAATAATGAATTAAGTAACTTTATATAAAATAACCTATATATATAAATATATATAAATATATTTCATAACTCAGTAACCCCTAATAATACCAACTAATTCTACAACTATGTTTTAATGATCTAAACACATTATCGTTGTTCATTCATTTGTATTTTCCCACGGACCATGAAAACTAAAATATTTGAATTTATTAGAAGATAAAATATATTAAAATATTGAGGCATTACATTCCCCCAAAAATAAATATCTTCCAATTTTTTTTTAAAATCATACGATCAAAGGAATTTCTATGGGGATATTACAATTAATCATACACTAATTATTGATCATGGGCTAGTTTAGTATATGATGTTTTATTTCGCTGTTAGAAATTTCTTATGACCCCTTTGTAAAAAGTGATAGTCCATTTCAAATAGAATCCTAATATATGACTAAGAGATAAATATAAATAGAGTAAATATACTTAATCCTTGAAGAAGTTTCATATACCTTTCATATAATAATTATACAGCCAAACTTTTTTATTTATAACATAATACCTAATTGGTCAAATCTTACATAACATAAGACATTGAATAATCTAGAGTAAGAAATCACTATCTACCACAACAATAGTCATTTCAAGGGATTTTTATTGATCCAATAATCCAGGAGGTGGCATGTGTTAGTTGTCTACTTTTATCATTGGATTGGTGCAATGAGTTTCATAGTAACCAAAGTCATCACATATAAAACTTCAGATCATTAGTTTATCCTTAGGAATAACATTGTCTATTTTTATTATATTCAGATTTTTTCATTCATGACATATTTCTTTGTGCCCTCCTCTACCAAAAGGTAAAACATCACCTAGTCTCCTTGATGAAAATATCACTATTCATATTCCCATATTATGGATATATAGGATGTAAAATATTCCTTCCCTAACCATATCTATCACTCGAGTCCCAATGAAACTCCATCCTTCTATTCTTTGTTAGGTTCATGATTTCAATTATGGAACATTTTTATTAATATTGCTCATTGTTTTTAGGAATAATTTCAATATTTCTCATTCTATCTCACATTCAAATTGGTTGATCATTGATGTAATCCTCTCATTGTCCCCTACACCAGGGGTTTAATCGATTCCATTTGGTTATATATATCAAGAAAACAAAAATGGTTAACATGGGTGATGAATATTTACCATAATATAATGATTATCTTAATTACTACAATAAAATAGATTCAAGGATATAATGTTTTACCCTTTTACATCGTCATGTTATATCATAATTCCTTTTGTTCAACCTATATCAATCTTAGTTTCCCCTAGGTTAATTTAGGTTGGTTTATCTTATACTTCATAACCTAGTACCTCAAAAAAACAATCTTCCAATCATTCATAGAGATTCATAAATATCTTATGGTAAACCAAATAATATCCATCAAAAATGTCAAGACATGTGTGAAGTTAGGTACATTTTTCTTACACTTGGTCATGATTGAGTTAATACCAAATGCACCCTATATGGGGCTATTATCCAAATTTACAACTATGCCAGAGCATGAATCCAAAATCCAATATTTATATTGGAATGTCATTGTAAGGAATACAATATATTATATACTTTACAAAACTTTTATAATTTTGTCTTATACTTATAATTATTTTTTATACTTTTACCTCGGGTTTTCATGGTTGATCTCATATCCTAACATCCAAAAATAAGTAGACCACACTCTTATACCAACTATTGTGACCCAATCCAAAAAAACATTTCTACATGATTTCTAACATACCTTCTGAAACATACATGAAAATTAAATAGTCGTATAGTGTATTTTGAAGATTAGATAAATAAGTAAATAATCATAATCCTAATAAATACATATTTATTTAAAAGTACATATAGTGATCCAAACTCCCATGATCTAAAACTACATAATATACCCTGGGGTAAATACATAATGAAAAGGGTGAACTCAAAAGCCCAAAAAAGGGAATAAATATGGAAATAAGGAAAGATATGAGAGTCAAGAATCATAGAATTACAAGATAAAAATGATTATCATATGTCAATAAAATTGATAATTAAATAATATCATAATATCATGGAATCATGAACTTATGAAAATAAAATAAAACATGATGTCATGAACATATGTAAATGGTAATCCCCATGTCCATCATCATAAAGAGTAAAAAGTCATGTATTGTATTGGGTTCAGTCCTCATTCCTATAAATATAGTGGAAAATGTTTCATGCTGAATGGGGTTTAATACACTATTCCTTACCTAAAATTAATGAGATATGAGGATTTACCCAATGCATTGGAAGACTATATAATTCTAGGATGTCACAAACCAAGCCAGAGTTCCATCTGACCTAACACCCAACCCCATCTGTGGCATGGCTGGAAGGGCATTACCAATCATCACGGGCAGGAAACTAGTTCTTGGGTATCAAAATAGAATTTGGAAATGATTTAACCCAATTAGATAATCATTAAGAATCAACAATAATAAACAAATCTTAACTAAAATATCATGAGAAAACATAGTACTATAATTTTCATATTAAATTTTTTCAACTTTAAACAAAACCCAAAATGACTACCATAGAAGGGGAATAATAGAAATATCCCAAAAACATCTATACAGCAAGAGGAGTATCATCATCATGCCACCACCAGAACACCTTCCCAAAGTGGAACCCTAACCACTGGATCCACCATCATCACCATGATACATCTTACCTATACTTGGGTCATACATAAAAAATGTACATACTCCCAAATGTGTGTGTTGGGGCTTATCACAAGGACCGTATGATTTCATCTTAAAAAATTATTCCATGTAAGAATATTATATGAATAATTAATATGAAATTTTATAAAAATAAAAGATATAATTCTTTATAGAAAATATTTTAAAGAAAAACATTATTTCTTTTTGAAAAACCCAAAAAGTTCACCATATGCTGAAGGTAAGTATGATATTAAAAAAGAACACAAATTCATAGGAAAACTTCATAGGAACTAGATAAAATAGGAAACTAGGAATATTGTATCTTGGTGAAACATTTTATTGAAACCATAACCCACAGTGTCCTCATTCATGAGTCACTATAGAGGAACACATACCATGATCTAGTTTTCTCCAACCATCATTGTAGTTTAGTCAGTGTTGTAATCCCAAATCCTTCTAGATGAATCTTGGAAAAGCCAATTCTATGTCAACTAGCGTAATAGTCCTATTCCACCCATATAGATTCCCAATTTTCACTTCATTCTCTATTTTCATTTCACATATCACATAGATCACTACATTCACATGCACACATGCCAATCAAAATAATCACAGTCGACATATCATAATTTTCACAACCAAACACACATTCAAACCAAAATTCACACCAAAATCATTTAAAAATATGTTTCTCACCACATACACATTTTATTAAACTCTTTTATAGAGAAAAAAAATAAGCAGAAATGTAAGACACATGAATCACAATCCATTCCCTATGAAGAGAAACTTGGTAACAAGATCACACCTTGAATACTTTTCAAAACACATTTTACACCTAATAGACAATTAGTAAAACATAATCAAGAAGTAAATCATGAAAAATAATGTCACTAATTTTTTTTATGTTTATAACCAGCTACCCTATGCATGGAAGATTCTATGAATTAGTCAAAAATCATAACATCACCTAAAAAAACCTACAAAAGAGAGATTGTACAATATACATCATTATTTCACCGTAATAGTATATGTTAAAAAAAATAGGTCCGCTGACCCATTATAGATATGAAACTATAAGAAATAGAAATTGGAACCTTAGAAAAGAGGAAGAACCAAAAGAGAAGGTCACTCACATGATGTTTTCTTGAGGAATACCCACCATAATAACTTAAAAAATAGAGTTTAAAGGGAGAAAGGAGGAGGTTTTGAGGAACCAGGGGATGGAAATTTTGAGTGGGGATGAAATTGGGGATTTGGGGGTTTATCCTGGGAGGAAACAACCCTCATTTTTATATTTTTAATAACATAGACATGTTTAATGGGTTTCCTGAAAAGTTTACCAATCAATGAAAAACCATGTTCCCCTAATTTTTTAAGAGAGAAAAGTTTCATGGTTTTCCAACAATTCCTAACAACAGTGTGCCAACCATGTGTTTTTCCTTTGTAAAAAAAAGAAATTTGTCCACATAGATTCAGAGGATATGGAGTACAATTTTCTAAATGGTTCTCCAATGATACACCATATTTTGTAAACCAAAACCACCCATTTTTCACTAAACACACATTGGAAAAATCATTGATAAACATAAGATCAATAATAAATAGAATAATAACCCAAAATAAAAACACAAATATAACAATTATCCCAACCATGAAAAACATCCCGCTTCTGGAAAGTCAACTCTAATATTGATTTGAGATTAAGAATAGATAATATTTCTTAACACCTCACATATTATCCCAAGGCTGATGTACATCATTTACATTCTTCCAAAAAATTCTGACCAATAGAATAGAAGTTTATCAAAGAACTCTCTCTGAAGAATCCAAAATCTACATTAGCTTCTCAAACACCCAAAAATCTGGCTCGAACTCCAATTCATCAGAATTATCCAAATGAGATAGGTCTGGGTTATATTTCTCAAATGATAAAAATGTAACATGTCATGAATTGACCTCAAAATTAAGGAAAATCTTACCTATATTCCACCATTACAATCCTTTCCATAATATCAAACGGTCTGATAAACCTCAATGTTAGCATTAATTGCAATCCCAAATAGTGATGACCCAAGCGAGGTTCCAATTTTACCATCACTCAATCGCACACAAAAAAATATATATATGTACACCTTAGGGTGACATAAAATTTTTTATGACTCTAAGATATCCATAAAAACTTTTTTAATAGCTTTTCCTTCCTAGAAATCTCTTATAAGAGGATTAGTCTCATAGGTGAGGTCTCTCCCACCTTATCCCAATACAAAGGTGACCAACACGGTCGACCATAAAGCTCCTAGAAAGGAGGCATTTGAATCGAGGATTAGTAACTCTTGTTACAAAAAAACTGAACCAATCCCAAATAGCTATAATAGGAACCTATAAAGTCCAAAACACAAGCTTGGAGAATGTATTCTAGAATATGGTTCTCCTACTTTGTATGTCCATCCTTTTTTGGATGGTATGTCATACTTATCTTAACCCATGATACCATATCCTTATTCAGGCCTTCCTAATATTGCATAGTGAAATGATGGTCCCTGTCTTAAAGAACTACTGATGGCACACTCTGAAGCATCACAACCTTCTGAAAATATAACATGCCCAAATCATCCACTTCGGATGAATCCCTTTGAGGAATGAAATGAGCTGATTTTGTTAGAGGATAAATCACTACAAATATGACATTCCTCCACAATGGTGTAAAAGGAAATATGATAATAAAATCCATGGGGATTTCATCCAACTTCTTCTTAGGAATAGTTAGTGTTCGGAGAAAACATAATGGACTTTAGTGACCTGCCATAACCTAGTGTCATGTATGACACTGTGATACTAAGTTAGCTACATGTCACCTCATACTTGCCCACCACAACTTCCAATGCACATCATAGTACATATTGGATGCAGTAGGATAAATGAACCACTCATAATGATGGATAAAATACATCAACACCTTTCTCTTGGAAAAATGAATTTTAAAGAGACTCTTGAACCACACAAATACATTTGGAGACAATGACCAATCACAAGGTGTCACCCCACTATAAAGGAACTACATAGACTATTGACACAATTGATCACTAGGCTTCTCCCACTGAATTAGTTCTAGGAGAGTGGAGTTTTAAGAACACTATCAAAAATGCACCTATACTATGTTCCTCAGTCTCAATGTGAATATAAGTAAAAACCCCAATCAAAGTACAATCATCACTAGACTTTCTCAATGCCTACAATGAAACTTTTATTCTCAATGATTAAGAAACAACCTTCCCTTTTATAGGGGTGTAGACTATATTGAAATCAATAATATAAAGGTACTCAACCCAATGATGCTACCATATATTCAATTACTTCTGGGGTAAAATATAATCTAAGCTTTTATGATGAAAATAAAAGATAAATTACTCCCCAAAAAGATAATGATGATATGTCTTTAGGGAAAGAAACTCTATTGGTAACTCTAGATAATGGGTTGGGAAATTCATTTCATGTGGTCAGATATGGGGATATAAATAAGACACCACACGACCATCCTACATAATCATACACTTAGGACCCATGACTGATGAATTGTAGTAACCCACATCCTCTTCCAAGATTCTATAAAGATCAAAATGGTGGTGGTGGTTAACCACCGTTTAAACTCTTCAATGGACACCTAATAATCCAGGATCCAATTAAACTTCACCCCTATCTAGGTGAGTGTCGTAATGGGTGAGTAAATCAGAGAGAAATATTCAAAAATCCTATTGTAATACCCATTCAGTCCAAGAAATCCCCAGATTTCACTCATATTATTTGGATGCTCCCAATACACTGCAACACTGATCTTCCCAGGGTCCACCGAAACTCCATGTTCTAAAATTACATTTCCCATAAACATCACCACTATTATCCAGAAACTTCATCTAGTGATCATTATATAGATATAAAGATCCTAATCAGTACCCAAATCAATTTTAAAATGATTCTCATGCTCCTCATCAGTTCGAAAATTGACCAGGATTTCATCCATGAATACCCCAACAATCGATTCAAGATGCTGGTGAAAAATCTATTCCTGAGCAACACACAAACTGAAGGAGTGTTAGTCAACCTAAAGTCATGAAAAAATATTCTAAATTGTCATACCTACTTTAGAATGATGTTTTTTATGAAATCCACCTCCATAACTCTGACTTGGTGATAACCATAACAGAAGTCAATTTTTGAAAACCACCATTCCAACTTAAGCTGATTGAAAAGGTAAAAAATACATGGAAAGGGGTATATGTTCTTTATGGTCCCCTTAATTAGCATCCAGTAATCAATGCACTGCTAGATAGATCCATTGGCCTATTTCAAAAATTTCCCTATGGCTACCCATGGAGAGATGCTCATAAAAATGAATCCTTTCGATTCCAAATCATCCAACTATGCCTTTAATTCCCTTAATATGGGGGGGACCATACAATATGATTGATGATATATCAACTTTTTTCATGATCCCAAATAAATGGGGTTCTCCACATCCTTCACTAGAAGAAATACTGAAAAATACCCTTAAAACTGCTAGGAGCTCATCCTCCATTGGATGTAATCCACCCTCACTAGGACCACTATTTTCCTCCAACACAAGAAGTGATTGTTGATAAATGATATTTCCTAATTCCCAAAGTAGAGGTCCACCGTGTTATGAATAAAGATCCCATTCACTATGAAATACTAGGTTATTTCCATCATGTGAAACAAATCTCACTCCCACCTCTAGGAATCAATGTATTCCTAAAAGTGCACCATATAATCCATATTAAAGATTACATCAAAATGGTCCATCTTCATTATAGGTAAATCCCATTACAGCTTGACCCCTATCATAGTGATTGAAATTGATATACACTTGAAATGCAGATCTCACTTCTTATTAATTGGTGTTACCAACTCTATCCCATACAACAAAAGCTCATTTTGTGATTTTAAAACATCATGAAGGTGAGAATAAATTATATAAATAGAAAAAATTATATCCAAGGATGATGAAATAATAATGGTACCTCGAACTATCATATACCATGCATCCTATTTCACTGGTGGTCAATACCCTTCCTAAAGCTTCTTTGTCTCGGTATGAGCTTATGAACGACCGTTGGACTATGGAAATACCTTAAATAGACTCTTACTAGAAGAATATAAAGCCCGATATCCATCAGAACTGAACTGAGAAACCTCTAACCTAAATTGTTCTTATTGGAATGACATCCCCATAAATTTCATAGATCATACACAACTCTGATATGGGCACCCCATTTTGAAACAATGTTACATGTGTCCCATAGGTCTACATTTATGATAAAGATTGAGAGGGGACGTGCAGTCTGGTCATATGTTCCCTACCTTCCCACACTGATGGAATACATCCCAACCAACATCTAAATCCACAGGTGAAGATAGAAAGGAAGGATAGACTAAAATACCACCTCCCTTTTTATCCTCTCATCCGAGTTCCACTAATTCTCTAATGAACTGACTCTTCCCATAGCAGACAATAACCCACAGAAACTAGTATAGTCACTATGATTATTCTCTATCTCTATGGAATGATTAAACACATTATCAAAGGTCTTTATCATAAAAAAGAAGACATAAGATATGATTTCTGGAAAAAACCCCCACAAGAACCATTGATCCTTCATATGATCATTGGAAAGGAGATAAGGTTCATGCCAATATAAAATAGAAATGTTTTTAGAATATTCCATCATAGAATAGTCTCCCTAGATTAGACCCATAAAATTTTAGGATCTACTATAGGACAAGAACAATGTAAAATACTTCTCATTAAAAATGACCTTAAAGTCTTTCCTACCCATCTTCTAATGCATTACACCTTCCACCAGTGAGTCCCATAACTTATGATTAGGAAATTACAACATGAATAAGGAAAACATAACCCTGATAGCCTCATGTGTGTTAAAGAACCCAAACATCCACTCTATTTTTTCCACCAAATCCTTCACTTCTGAAGGTTATGTGCTACCTTAGAAAGATGGAGGCATGATATTGAGGAACTCCTAAGCTGTGTGCATTCCAGGGCATAGTATGGCTTCTCTAACTAGAGAAGGACAAGAGCCATCTCCATGTCCCAAATCATGGATGGACCATACAACTAATTCCACTAATCTATGATCAGTTGGTGTGGGGGGACTCCATCCAGCCTCATCCCATGGGAACACATGTATTCTATGAGGTGGAATTTTTCGAGAAAAAGAAGTAACAACAACAAAAAACCATCAATACAACCAATTTTGAAAATTTTTATCCATAAAAATATATAACAAAATTCCATAAATCCAACATAACTAAATCCATAAAAATATAATTTCATCCAAACCACTTCACCCCACCCCGTGTACATATATAGTCTACTGCCTATAAGGATATCCTGGAGGAGGAGTCAAGATAAATCAAAACATCCCATGGATGCTTGAGTCCCATCATAGGGTGTGATGGCTAGAAACTCTATTACAAACTAGAAATACAATCCCTAAAATTCTAAGCACCAATTTGTCTCAAATCACCCCAAAATAACATGACCCAAAACACTATTACTTGTTTTGATACTATTTTTCACGAACCAAGACAGAGTTCCATTTGACCAAAAACTAGATTTGGTCCATGGCATGTTCTAAAGAGAATTTATGATCCCCAAGTGCTTGAAACTATTTCCTGGCTATCAAAATATTCTTTGGGATTGATTTTACCCAATTACATAGTTATAAAAATGAACAATAATAACAAATTATAAGGGAATAATCATTTCCAAACTTGGTACAACAATTTTCAGATTCAAAGTTTACAACTTTATAAAATAACACAAAAGGAATACAATTGAAATGGAACTATGAAACTATCCAAAAAAACACCATGAATACATAGGAGCATCATCCAAAATTATCCAACAACTACACCAACATGAAGTGGAACTATATCAATAAGATGCCCCATTATCACAAAGATACTTCATGCCTTTATATGGTTCATATGTAAAAAAATCTATGTTAACCCAAAGGTGTGCGTGGGTTATAAGACAAAGCCCATAAGGATGCCACCCAACAAAAGTGATTCAATGCCAAAAAACATATAAGAATAATTAACAAGTATGTTTTATAAAAATATATTATAGAGTCATTTTTATAGATTAAACTTCAGTGAAAAACATGATTTTCCTTTGAAAACCCTAACAATGTAACAGCCCAAGCTTCCTCGGTATGTTTCCTTTTGAATAATGCAATGACGTGCATTGTACGCAACTTCGAGATTTTAACACACCACAACCAATCAAACTAGCCGTTATGAATAGTAATACCTACTTTTTGAAATTATATATATTTTATATTTCAAAATGGACTTCATTTTTGGATTCAGAGTATCGAATTTAGCCTAAGGTGAAATTTTGGTACTTTTCGGATAACTTTCATATTTTGATGAATAGTGAAAATTACTAAATTTTTATTAAAAACAACTTTTTTAATCAAAATAATTAATATTGATAAATTATGAATTTGAGTGGTTTTAAATTATATTTAGAATATATTTTTACCATTTAATTTAATGTTTTTCATTGGACATAATTTCACAATTAAATCATACATAAACAAGTGTCAATCTTTTGATAGTTATTATCTCTTAAAAACACGCTTTTTATTTTAACAATGGGAATTAATTTTAAATTAATTTCTTCCACTTCTGTGTTTTGAATTTGGAAAAATGGATTACATATTTTGAATCAGTATGTCCAAATTATGTAAATAGGTAACTTTTATTTTTACACATTTTGAATAATTACTGCGGTAAATATTTTATTTACCATGGTTAAAGGGTAAATCCGGCAAATAATGGTTAAAAAATAATATTATAATAATACAAAATTACCCTAAAAAGTGTCCTAACATTATTGGTGGACACATACCCGACCATGGGCATCCTTGGGTCGATTTGGGGACCCCTTGGAGCCACTTGTTTGTGGTAGGGACACATTATATTAATAAAGTTAAAATAAAAATAAAAATGGCATAAGCTTACATCTTTTAGAAGAACAATTTTTACATAGGGTTATACAAGTTGGATTTTAGATTATAAATATTCATTAGAAAGCTAAAAAGATTTCCTACATAATGATATTTTATTTATAATGTTTAGACATCAAATAATTTAAATTATTAATGACACAATAATGATGCAATGTTTACCTCATTAATAAATCATTTAACTAAATACGATTATAATGATTAAAATATTATCTAAAACCTGTCCAATTATTATTGGTTGATGTTATTTAGAATATTAGTCATCTTATCTTCGACCTCAATGATTTTTGGACCATTATAAACCGAATATAATTATATTATAAAGTAATACTTTCACTCTTTCCTAAAGAGCCCCTCCTCTCCCTTATAAAAGGAGACCACTTCTACTCATTCCTCACACCTCTCAAGCCACTTGACTCGTCCAAAATCTACCCAAATAATCTCCCCACATCCCTCTCCTCCTCCTTGAAGCTTCCCCTTAGGCAGAAATCATTTCATGAAGTCCTTTGGTTCCAACCAAAGTGAGTTACCTAAATTAAAGGTAACGATTTCTCTTAAATTATTTTCATTTATTTTGCTTCTCCACCCCCAAACTCTTTTTATTTCCTTTCTTTTGTAACAGAAAAAGTATCCTAAATATAGTAGGATGTTTTTATAAGAAGGATTCGAACTACACATACACACACCTCCATCTAATGGATGATGAACATAATGTTTCTGTGAATGGCAAACTAACGCCTCACGAAACGATGATTGTTCAAATACATCTTACCGCCTCTCATGGTGGCCATTATGATGGAACTGTAATTAAGTGTGATATTAATGATAAATATTTTATATATAAGCTTCTGTAATTCCATTTTATTTCATACCATTATTCGTTTCATGTTTTATATATATATGATAATTTCATTTGAGGAAGTGCGGACTACCGCCCACTTAAAATGATATGACTCGTTCATACCACACATGGAACATATAAATAATGGTGTTAATGAACATAAGTAACATATATAAAATATAATACTATACTGGAATAATAATATACCTATGTATCATTTGGATTCAATTCTTTTAAAATGAAAAATTAAATGGAAGTAGCGTTCGTGCGTACGTACGGACTACCGTCTCCACGAACACGGTGAGATCCTTCCTCCATCGTATCCATTCAAGTCTTATTATCATTTTAGGGTTAAAAATAATGTTAATATCATTCTGATTATGAATAAGATATAATCTATCCATTACAAACATATCTTACGTAACCAAACATTTAAGAAGAACGAATCGTTAACACCCGAAATGACGATAATTCTAAGATATTATTAACAAATCACTGTTAAAAGATCATATATGATATCATATTAAAGTAAATAATTCTTGTATTATTAAATAACAATTATTTAACCATTATACATGAGGTAAACCTACCATCGACCAAGGAAAAAGTACAAAGTACGGGATTCTCTTATCTCGCTTTCAATTCCGTGAGATTTCCATTGTTCGCCACTAAATTATTGAAAGTGGTGTATTGTGTACAGCCATTTGATATATATTATCATCATTCTCTTTATATTCATGTTATTCTGTAAATCATTTGGTGGTTATTAACTTTTGGCCATACGACTCAGTCGATTAACGTGGTAAGGGGTTTCTTATCTCACTTTTAATTTCGTGAGATTTCCATTATTCACCACTTAATTATTGCATGTGGGGTATGTGTACTGCCCATGATTGCATTAATTGTGTAATATACTTTAATTTATGTGTATTTACATAATCAGGGCATGATACTGCTTTCATGGGTGTATGTTTCGTAAGTTACCTAATCGATAAGGGAATTTGAAATTTCAATTTCCACTCATTTGGCTTTACGCATATTTCATTGATTATATTACCCCAAGATTATGTGTGGAATCACTATTCATTTGATTATGTCATAATTTCCACTCCCCTTCCTATGGATATAAGTTTGATACACATAATCACTCCATTGATAATTCTCAAGTCATTGATATGAATTTGATAAGAGTAATTTTAACTCATTCTCCATTTGTTGAGTTAAACATCCAATTCGTTGGTATTGTTTTTACAAGAATATGTGTGAATGTCCTTTGATTGTTTTACACTGAATATCCAATCATATTTAGTGTATTTATATTTTTCACACATAATTATGTCATTGATTTATCCTTAACCTAAGGATACAACCTTTATGAGAGATTTCATCTCAATTTACATTCCATTGAGACTTCTTTGATGATATACACCAAATCACTTTTATGTGGTGTATATAATGTACTTTGACATAGTATATCATGATTCCCTTTATTCTCATGATATTACAAAGTTTTGATTACCTCAATTATTTGTATTCATGTGTCTCTTTTGGTTAGAATCTCTAACTAAAATACCATTTTTAAATGTTTTAAAGACTTATTCATCAAAACCTTTCTCATTAATGTCCATGTTTTAAAAATGGATTTAAGGATTTATTTATATGGACATTAAAGTTTAGAAATCAAAACTCCTTTTAAAAAGTTTCAAAGTGGTATGGGACACTTTGATTCAAAAATCTACTTTTAAATGGCTTCTTGACAAATAGTGTGACTTTTAAATGTTTTCAAGAAAAGGGGGATATTTCGCTCAAATAGTTATGATGATTATTTTCATCTATGTAAAAAATCCTTCATTATTCTTGATTGAGGTTAATGTGATACAATACAATCTTCCATATTGTATCAAATGAGTTATGTTTGACTGTGGATGTGCTATTTTTATACCATTCATGGTTTGTGGTTAAAGTATTGACATGTCGTATGCTAGTTTTAATACGAATGTTTATTTTATGCTTAAACCTATTCATATGAGGAATGCATTGGAATTAATAAGTGACGGGTGGAGCCCTCTATAGCTCTTCGATGCATCGGTAGGTCTCATGAGACAAACTAGTGTCTTGGCACAAGGCCTTGGCAAAATCTTATTTGTAGTCTTGGCACGAGGCCTTGGCTATGTGGTTATGATAGTCTGGCATTATGTATTCCATCATTATGAAAGTGGTTATTGATAATGCATGGGATTATTCGACTAGTAGAATATCCATGTGAGTAAGTAAATGGCATTATTTTATTTTATCTTTTCCATTTTATGCTGAAGTTCAAGTTTAAAAGGCTTTTGTTTTAGTTATAAACTGCCTTAAGTGTTTATGATTATTTATGAAAGCTTCTACTATAATGTTATTCTTACTGAGCATCTGAGCTCACCCCTTTCAATGTTTTATTTTTCCCAGGATTATGAAGAAGTAATTTATGAATGACCTGCAGGGATAGTATGAGGGGATATGAAGACAAGATGTTTTTTTATGATGTAATGTAAAAATTTATGGATGTATGTTGTTATTCCAAGGCTACTAAACTAATCGATCTTTCGAGATTTGATCTTTCTTGTGATCATGCCAATGTTATGTAATTAATGCACCGACTCTGGGTAACTGGGGTCAGGGCGTTACAGTTGGTATCAGAGGAAGTTTAGTACAAACCTTGGAAGCTAGATTTAGATAAACTCTGATTAGAGTATGTAAACCTAAGATGAACTTTGAGGATTAGTATAGAAGAACTTCCTAGAATTTTGGTATTGTAGAGATTTTGTGAGTTTTCCAAGCAATACATCCCTGTCTGGATACGAGCAGGTAGAGGCGGCTCTGGCACAGATGTACCTAGGGGTAAAACCCGAAAACACCGCTTTGAGCTAGACTCGAACGGGAACTGGTGCACGACAACGGGCCTTGCTGCACTCTTGGTTACGACACTCCCGGGGGATATGCTTTGGTAAATTCACAAGATTAGTATAAACCATTATTAAGGGAATACAAATAAATGCCCCTAAGAATATATGTCGGCAAATAGATAGTGGATAACCTAGATTTTAACATAGGGTACCCCAAGTTAGGATATATTGTTCAATTACAAGATTATCCTATTATGTCTATTTTTTTTACATTCTTATTAGATAAGTATTAAAAAACCCTAATTGTATTTTCTTTTGTTAGTTGAAACATGGAGGGAGCAAGATCACGAACAACTCTTCTCTCTCTTCCTGAAGAACTACTTACAATTATTATCCAGAAGTCATGCGCAGACGATGTTGAAAATTTTTCAAATGTCCAAGTTACATGCAAACAACTTTATGAGACATCCAATACCTCTAGCATTGAACGATTCTTTCAAGGATCAAGTACCGACTATGAGATAATGTTTCTCTCTCAACTTTCTTACCACGCTAAGCGTGGGAAGTACCATCAGGGTCTTTTCAAATTATTCACTTTATCTCAAAATTACGATGCACTAAATGATTTTCTAGATGCTGCAGAAGAGGGAGACCTTAGAGCAGCCTATATGTATCAAATTATATATTTATGTCTTTTTGGATGTACGAAAACTGATTTACCAAATCCTTATTTTGAAATATTTGAAGATGAATCAGTGAGAATTTTTCTAAAAAAACATGTTAAAGACGATGTCTCAAAATTATATATAAGAAATACCTATTTTTTTATGATGCATCGATGCTTCCATCGATATAATCCAAAATGGATGAGGAGTTTTTGGGTAAAGGAAGTAGATGATTTTGAAAAATTCCTGAGGTACCATTGTGACACATGAACACATTCTACCAAAAGGAAAATCCACCTAGTCTCTCCAGAGTTCATGTTGTGATCAACATACCTCTAGTGACAAAATACATGCCTGACCCAATGCATGTACTCACCTATGAATAATTATAACTGGAACTCGATCTATCTTATTGTGGAGAGCCTATCAGAATTCTTCATACCAAAGATCAAGTGTTGAGAAACCGGATGACTTGTCTGGGAAAAGATCTATGGAGAAATCATAAGATGGAAGAGGCAATGTGGGAACCCGAGGAACATATGATGAAGAACCTATGTGGAAATAAATGGATGGTGAAATGTTTAAAAGTGTTAGTGCTCTTTATTGATGGGATTACTTTGGAATAATTTTCTCTTGTATGTGTAAACCAGCAATTTATCATGTGAAAATGATATCTGAGGAAGAATTATCTTTTCTGTTGCGGATATAGTTATAAATAACCATTTGGTCTTATATGATCATTGGGTTTGAGGAAATTATAAGTTATTATAATTTGGGATGAAAATGCAAGGTATGATATAATATTTGTGGTTAAATTAGGTTATTTTGAGGAATTTATCTCATTTTGGTAATATTATAAAATATAGTTTTTGAAAAAGGACAACACGTAGACCGTGTGACAACCCGTCGCGTCGGACAAAGCTGTGGGAATCAAACCCACAACCAAAGTGCGATTGAGATTTATCGCCTACCACTGGACTACGTGAAGTCCCTGGTTAGTGTGACTATTTTTTAGTTAAATGATTTTATTGATCAATAATAAGTTAATTTGGGTTCTTATTTCTCATCAAATGAATACCCTTGGTATAGGAAAATGATTTGGTGCTTAAGTGATAAATCTTATTTTGGAAGATGTTCGATTTGTTGGGAACACTATATGCCCAAGGAAAATAGAATACTATGGGGTTTCATTTGAGGATTAATGGTAGATTTTTATCTATGTTTTTATTGTGGATTTATAATGATTTGGGTTATTTATGGAAATGATTAACCTATAATAGAGAATATGCGATTAGGTTAATTACTTTTGAGTATGTGACTTTAAGAGTAGTTTATGTCATTTGGAAATACAATTTAACATGGGAGACTACATAATCAAGTTCTTTAATGCTTTGGGTTTAAATATTACTTTGGATTATATGGAAGGATTTTAAGGACAATTGATTATTGAATGGTATTTATTTAACTTTGGGGTATTGTTGGTTTAATTTTAGAAATTAAGATTAGTGCATATTTATCTCAATGAATATCCTTTTGGGGGATCATTAGATCATTCACTAACCATTTTGGTTTTGATTAATCTTCAAAGACAATGTAAATATATAGTTTATCCTGCATGGAACATGTGATTCTATAGAAGTTTATTCTAGCTCTTCCAGTGTGACCAAGTCTTCTTGAATACTCATCGTTTAAAAAAAAATTGAGTTAGTGGTGGAAATTTATTAAAGAATGAAAATATTCTTAAAATGTAAGTATATATCATAATTTTCTTAGTCAATATCATAAATGAATTCCTCTTCCTTATGTAATGTAACTTAAAAAAAATGTTGTCCGTTTACTTTCCTACTAGGAGACTAATGGTCATTTGTCCCAACACAAGTTTGTGGTTTTCTCATTGTTAACTTTCTCCTGATCATGATTTCTATCCCTCTCCATCATAACTTGACACTTAGTTTATCATCCATATCCATGTTTTCTTACATTGAATCCTAGTATGGGTTATCTTGGATGGCCCTTATACCTCTCTTTCTTTCTTTTAAAGTGATAGTTTTATTGACTCTTTTTCCGATGTGGGACTTTCCATTATATTCCCAAGAAAAATTTTAAAAATTGTGAGGACGCAATTTATTGAAGGAGGGGAGAATGTAACACCCCAAGCTTCCTCGGTTTGTTTCCTTTCGAATAATGCAATGACGTGCATTGTACGCAACTTCGAGATTTTAACACACCACAACCAATCAAACTAGCCGTTATGAATAGTAATACCTACTTTTTGAAATTATATATATTTTATATTTCAAAATGGACTTCATTTTTGGATTCGGAGTATCGAATTTAGCCTAAGGTGAAATTTTTTGTACTTTTCGGATAACTTTCATATTTTGATGAATAGTGAAAATTACTAAATTTTAATTAAAAACAACTTTTTTAATCAAAATAATTAATATTGATAAATTATGAATTTGAGTGGTTTTAAAGTATATTTAGAATATATTTTTACCATTTAATTTAATGTTTGTCATTGGACATAATTTCACAATTAAATCAGACATAAACATGTGTCAATCTTTTGATAGTTATTATCTCTTAAAAACACGCTTTTTATTTTAACAACGGGAATTAATTTTAAATTAATTTCTGCCACTTATGTTTTTTGAATTTGGAAAAATGGATTACATATTTGGAATCAGGATGTCCAAATTATGTAAATAGGTAACTTTTATTTTTACACATTTTGAATAATTACTGCGGTAAATATTTTATTTACCATGGTTAAAGGGTAAATCCGGTAAATAAGGGTTAAAAAATAATATTATAATAATACAAAATTACCCTAAAACGTGTCCTAACCTTATTGGTGGACACATACCCGACCCTCGGCATCCTTGGGTCGATTTGGGGACCCCTTGGAGCCACTTGTATGTGGTAGGGACACATTATATTAATAAAGTTAAAATTAAAATAAAAATGGCATAAGCTTACATCTTTTAGAAGAACAATTTTTACATAGGGTTATACATGTTGGATTTTCGATTATAAATATTCATTAGAAAGATAAAAATATTTACTACATAATGATATTTTATTTATAATTTTTAGACATCAAATAAGTTAAATTATTAATGACTCAATAATGATGCAATGTTTACCTCCTTAATAAATCATTTAAATAAATAAGATTATAATGATTACAATATTATCTAAAACCTGTCCAATTCTTATTGGTTTATGTTATTTAGAATATGGGTCATCTTATCTTCGACCTCAATGATTTTTTTACCATTATAAACCGAATATAATTATATTATAAAGTAATACTTTCACTCTTTCCTAAAGAGCCCCTCCTCTCCCTTATAAAAGAAGACCACTTCTACTCATTCCTCACACCTCTCAAGCCACTTGGCTCATCCAAACTCTGCCCACATAAGCTCCCCACATCCCTCTCCTCCTCCTTGAAGCTTCCCATTAGGCAGAAATCATTTCAAGAAGTCCTTTGGTTCCAACCAAAGTGAGTTACCTAAATTAAAGGTAACGATTTCTCTTAAATTATTTTCATTTATTTTGCTTCTCCAACCCCCAAACTCTTTTTATTTCCTTTCTTTTGTAACAAAAAAAGTATCCTCAATATACTAGGATGTTTTTATAAGAAGGATTCGAACTACACATACACACACCTCCATCTAATGGATGATGAACATAATGTTTCTGTGAATGGCAAACTAACGCCTCACGAAACGATGATTGTTCAAATACATCTTACCGCCTCTCATGGTGGACATTATGATGGAACTATAATTAAGTGTGATATTAATGATACATATTTAATATATAAGCTTCTGTAATTCCATTTTATTTCATACCATTATTCGTTTCATGTTGTATATATATATGATAATTTCATTTGAGGAAGTGCGGACTACCGCCCCCTTAAAATGATATGACTCGTTCATACCACACATGGAACGTATAAAGAATGATGTTAATGAAAATAAGTAACATATATAAAATATAATAATATACTGGAATAATAATATACCTATGTATCATTTGGATTCAATTCTTTTAAAATGAAAAATTAAATGGAAGTAGCGTTCGTGCGTACGTACGGACTACCGTCTCCACGAACACGGTGAGATCCATCCTCCATCGTATCCATTCAAGTATTATTCTCATTTTAGGGTTAAAAATAATGTTGATATCATTCTGATTATGAATAAGATATAATCTATCCATTACAAACATGTCTTACGTAACCAAACATTTAAGAAGAACGAATCATTAACACCCGAAATGACGATAATTCTAAGATATTATTAACAAATCAATGTTAAAAGATCATATATGATATCATATTAAAGTAAATGATTCTTGTATTATTCAATAACAATTATTTCACCATTATACAGGAGGTAAACCTACCATCGACCAAGGAAAAAGTACAAAGTAAGGGATTCTCTTATCTCACTTTCAATTCCGTGAGATTTCCATTGTTCGCCACTAAATTATTAAAAGTGGTGTATTGTGTACGGCCATTTGATATATATTATCATGATTCTCTTTATATTCATGTTATTCTGTAAATCATTTGGTGGTTATTAACTTTTGGCCATACGACTCAGTCGATTAACGTGGTAAGGGGTTTCTTATCTCACTTTTAATTTCGTGAGATTTCCATTATTCACCACTTAATTATTGCATGTGGGGTATGTGTACTTACCATGATTGCATTCATTGTGTAATATACTTTAATTTATGGGTATTTACATCATCAGGGCATGATACTTATTTCATGGGTGTATGTTTCGTAAGTTACCTAATCGATAAGGGAATTTGAAATTTCAATTTCCACTCATTTGGCTTTACGCATATTTCATTGATTATATTACCCCAGGATTATGTGTGGAATCACTATTCATTTGATTATGTCATAATTTCCAATCCCCTTCCTGTGGATATAAGTTTGATACACATAATCACTCCATTGATAATTCTCAAGTCATTGATATGAATTTGATCAGAGTAATTTTAACTCATTCTCCATTTGTTGAGTTAAACATCCAATTCGTTGGTATTGTTTTTACAAGAATGTGTGTGAATTTCCTTTGATTGTTTTACACTGAATATCCAATCATATTTAGTGTATTTATATTTTTCACACATAATTATGTCATTGATTTATCCTTAACCTAAGGATACAACCTTTATGAGAGATTTCATCTCAATTTACATTCCATTGAGACTTCTTTGATGATATACACCAAATCACTTTTATGTGGTGTATATAATGTACTTTGACATAGTATATCATGATTCCCTTTATTCTCATGATATTACAAAGTTTTTATTACCTCAATTATTTGTATTCAAGTGTCTCTTTTGGTTAGAATCTCTAACTAAAATACCATTTTTAAATGTTTTAAAGACTTATTCAACTAAACCTTTCTCATTAATGTCCATGTTTTAAAAATGGTTTTAAGGATTTATTTATATGGACATTAAAGTTTAGAAATCAAAACTCCTTTTAAAAAGTTTCAAAGTGGTATGGGACACTTTGATTCAAAAATCTACTTTTAAATGGCTTCTTGACAAATAGTGTGACTTTTAAAAGTTTTCAAGAAAAGGAGGATATTTCTCTCAAATAGTTATGATGATTATTTTCATCTATGTAAAAAATCCTTCATTATTCTTGACTGAGGTTAATGTGATACAATACAATCTTCCATATTGTATCAAATGAGTTATGTTTGACTGTGGATGTGCTATTTTTATACCATTCATGGTTTGTGGTTAAAGTATTGACATGTCGTATGCTAGTTTTAATACGAATGTTTATTTTATGCTTAAACCTATTCATATGAGGAATTCATTGGACTTAATAAGTGACGGGTGGAGCCCGCTATAGCTCCTCGATGCATCGGTAGGTCTCATGAGACAAACTAGTGTCTTGGCACAAGGCCTTGGCAAAATCTTATTTGTAGTCTTGGCACGAGGCCTTGGCTATGTGGTTACGATAGTCTGGCATTATGCATTCCATCATTATGAAAGTGGTTATTGATAATGCATGGGATTATTCGACTAGTAGAATATCCATGTGAGTAAGTAAATGGCATTATTTTATTTTATCATTGCCATTTTATGCTGAAGTTCAAGTTTAAAAGGCTTTTGTTTTAGTTATAAACTGCCTTAAGTGTTTATGCTTATTTATGAAAGCTTCTACTATAATGTTATGCTTAATGAGCATCTGAGCTCACCCCTTTCAATGTTTTATTTTTCCCAGGATTATGAAGAAGTAATTTATGAATGACCTGTAGGGATAGTATGAGGGGATATGAAGACAAGATGTTTTTTTATGATGTAATGTAAAAATTTATGGATGTATCTAGTTATTCCAAGGCTACTAAACTAATTGATCTTTCGAGATTTGATCTTTCTTGTGATCATGCCAATGTTATGTAATTAATGCACCGACTCTAGGTAACTGGGGTCGGGGCGTTACAAACAAAGTCAACTATATGCTGATGGTATGTAAGATATCACAAAAGAGATCTGATTCACATGAAATGCCCATAAGAACTAGGTAAAATGGGGGTCTAAGAACATCATATCATGGGGAAACATGTTATAAAGACCATAACCCACATCATCCTTGTGCCTAAGCTACAATAAGGGAATACATCCCTGAGTCTAGTTGTCTCAAATCATCATCATAGTATAGTTAGTGTTGTAATTTTCAATCTCGATAGATGAATCTGGTCTAAGCCACATACGAGTAAAATAGAGTACTTTTCAAAATCTACCCACCTAGATTTCTAGGTTTTCCTTCGTGGTCAATTTTTATTTCACATATCACATAGATCACTACTTTCACATGAAAACATGACAATCAATATAAACACATGTGATAAATAACCATTTACAAAACCAAAACTTCTTTCAAATCCAAATTCACACCATAAATATTTCAAAAATATGTTTCACACTACCTAAACATTTTTTCAAAAACCTTTATCGTGGAAATCAAGCAAGCACACCCAAAATTATAATGAATCAAAATACATTCCCTTTAAAAATCATTGTTAACACAAAAGATCCCTGAATTCTTTTTAAAACACATTTCACACATCATAAAAAATGAATATAACACCATCATGAATCAAATAAATAATATCAATGTCACTAAATAACGTTAATACATGGAACCACCTACCTCAAGCTTGGTGGATTCTAGAAATTAGTAAGAAACCACAATCGCACGTCTAGAGAACCCTATAAAATAATGATCAAACCATAAACATCAATATTGAACCATAATAATCAATATTCTGACCAAAATAGGTCACCCAAACCACTATATTTATGAAACCCCAAGATAGAGAAAGAGAACCCCTAGAAAAGAGGAAGAACACATAGAGAAAATGACATACCTGATGGTTTCTTGAAGAAAACACACCAAAATAAAATAACAATTGGAGTTCAAAGAGAGTAAGGAGGAAGGTTAGTGGAATGTAGGGATATAAATACCTTATGGGGAATAAAATGTGGGATTATGGTTAAATATCAAGAGGAAATAATCACTATTTTAAAATTTTAATAACATGGACACAATGCATGGTTTTATCGCACGATTTGTCCAAACATGCAGAAACCATGTTCCCCTCACCATCCAAGAGGAACAAACTGCATTAATTTCCCATAAGAACTGAAATAAATTTAACATCTAAGTGATTCACCTCTCTCGAAAAATGAAACTTGGATGCACAATTTCTTGGGCAAGGCTGCAACATTTTCCAAAATTTTCACCAACCATACACCCCCTACTGTTAACCCGAAACTTTCATTTTCACCAAAACATATAGGAAAACTCAAGGATAAACATATGAATAAAAATAAATCAAATAAAACCTCAATATTAAATCACATATGTGACATGTTCAACCCATCACATTACATATTCTACTTAAACTAACTACCCTTGCACTATATATGGTATTTAATGTGTTGAAAGCACTACCAATTTCATTGGAGGAATTTGTAATTCATCAATCACCCATTACATAATGAAAATTATACATATGCATACCGCATGAGGAAAATAAACCTTACATAAATAATAATCATTATCAAACCCATGAGAATTATGTGAGATTCATAATTACGATTCAAGGAATAACCAAAAACTAAATCGTAGTGATACCTATGAGAAGAATTAATTAAATAATTTTAAAATTTCATAATTGAGGAAAGGTATATAGTTTATTATCATGAACTTTTAATGTAGAAAATTCCAGAGGGAATTATGATAATAAAGAATAAAAGTGGCCCACATGTTATATGGATTATAAAATAAGTATAATTTCAATGAATTTAAGATAATAATGTTTTAGGTAATCCAAAAATTGTACCAATAATGTTATCCGTAAAATAAGGATGTCCTTTAGAAGATATAAGGTTTTTATGATATTTTTATTTGGTTGATTCTTAACAAGATAAAATAATATTGATTTTTATTAAAAACATGTTTACTTATGAGTGAGAATTTCCAAGGGAATTAAAAATATATATAAACAATAAAATGATATGTTTATTTAACTATATAAATATTAGATCTATTTAAAAACTAGAATAAGATGATAAGATAAGGAATGTGTAAATGGGAGAAATATAATGGGAACATTTCAGTCAAAAGTAATGAGGCTGGTATGAATGATATAATTTTATATTTTAAAACACCCTTCTTGAAATCCCACGTCATAAATTAATATAATAAATAAAATATTTTTCAAATTAAATAATTTATAAATTATTTCAAATTATTTAATACCTATTTAATTTTCTAATAATAAAGGATATCTTTGAATGGAATTGAAATTATGGTCAATGAGGGGAAACCATCATTTAAAGGGATGTGAGTTATTTTTAGCATAATAACATTTTCAAAATGGATCAAAAATAAAAAGTATGTAATATTTGAATCAATTGTGATCTCACCAGATAGGAATATGGTATACCATATGAAATGAATGATTAAACTCAATGTGAAATATTATATCTTAAGAAATTAGATTGAGTTATTAAAGACCAATATATTTTAGGGATGACATAAATTTTAGCCAAAAGCATGAAATATCAAGATTGGAAGTGAATGTTTCAATGTTCAAAAATAATTTATGATACTATAAGTAATGTGCTTAGTATTTAATCAATAAATATTAATTTTTGTCATTAATATGAAAGAATAAATTAATGAAGTGTGTTTGAGATAGAAAACATTACTGCTTAAGAAATATTAAAATGAAACCCCTTGAAAAAAGGATAGCTTAAATTTTATGTGAAAGTACAGTAGTAAAACAATAAATTATATTAAATATCCAATTTGAACTATATACACTATTTAAAAAAATTGGGTTCATAAAATAAAATTTGTCTCAAAGAAGGAAATATTGAGATGAGACTTTTACCACATGTTTGGAAGCTCTGTGCACTTACACCGAGATTCCTAAATAGTTAAATTAAGGTCATTTGATATATATATATATATATGAGAAACATATTCATATAAATTTAATTTTATTATTTCCATATATTATTTTCTGGTACATTTTTTTAATATAGATTCCACTTACATCTATTACTGAGGGTTGTTCAGTTAATTTCTTTATAAAAAATTATATTTGTTATCTAAGATAAAAGGTTTTTTAAAATTAACTCATGATATATATAATTATTTAGGTTAATTTCCTTTATTATACCATTGTGAAAATATTTATTCAATGTTAAAGGTTATCACAAAATAATAAAAATTAATAATGGTTCCTTGAAAAATCCATCTAAAGCTGTTAAGTATACCATAATATTTTTTATTTTTGTTACTTATATATTTTATTTTGTTATCATTATCGAAAATTATTGGTTTTAAAATATCATTTTAGTTAATAATAATCTTTACTAAATCTATCATTTAAGGTGGTGATGTAAAATTGTACACATCATTCTTAGAGTTGGAATTTCTCTCACAAACACATGACAATATTTTCCTTTATATATTTATATTAGTGGATGGTGGAAAGTGGATATTCTATTAATATAATAGAACATTAGAATATAAAAATTCTAGGTTTATCACATCTTCATCGATTTACTGGATTTTATAGAATTTGATAGATAAAGATAAATTTTATTCGAAGTATTACCACACACTCAGAAGTTCTCCCTTTCGTAAGTTTTTAAGAATCCTTAGCTAGGAATCATGGTCAGATAATGCCTTAAAACTAGTGGATATGATGCTATAAAACTTATATGGTGGAGTTTTGTATGATCCAAGGATTTGGATATGGTGTAGAGATTGGAAGGGTGTTGTGTCCTTTTATAAAAAAAATTATTTTTCAACAATATCATTCCATTATTCAATGAAAAAGGAGAAAAAAATGTTACCAATTTCCTGGGAGTATAGAAAAGGTAAATCCACCCTCCATAACTCAATATAAAAATTTTCCCATATTATTTGACCTTTTCATTATGCTAATCCACTTTTACATTAATTTACCCTTACCGTGCTAACTCTACTTTCTATCTTGGAAACTAATTTCAATGGAAAATAAAATAATTGAAATTAATTCATAATTTAAAAATAATTAATTTAAATATATAAATAATTTTATACAATAAATGTTTCTAAATAAAATGAAATTATTTTTTGTATTTGTACACAAAACGCATAAAACCAATTTCCAAGAAAAAGATCATTTTATGTATAAAATTAATGTGCCAGATAATATTATAAATATTTATTATTTTCATAATATAAATTGGTTAATTATTAAAAAAATTAATATAGTTTTTTATTCAAATTATTCTAATATAGAATTTACCAAAATTTTAGAAACAATTTTCAATAGGATTAAAATAATACTTTTTTATAAGGTAAACTATAGGTTTTATTGATTTATAACTATATATTTAAAATTCACAATGTTATTACTCAAATAAATATTTTATTAATTAACATGTTTTATAAAACTCTACATCTCTCTTATATAAATTTAAAGCAATAATAGTCACTATTAAGGAAAAAACTAGGGTTTTCACGATTCATTTATTATTAAATTATTTAAGAAAAACACAAAAAATTAATACTATGATTATTGTCAAATTATGAATACAATAATTTATGAAAATTTATTAAATTAAACATTAAAATGTTATAAAAATTAATTTTATCATGTGAAAAGTATAATGAATATAAACTTATTTTTTTAGAAAAAAACATTAGTTAAAAAATGTCAGATAAGAGTTTGTAAATTAAATCCAAATTATTATGAATAATAATTTTAATTATAATATATATATTCAGTTTTCGAAAAATGTTTCATTATGATAAAATTCTTACTTATATATTAATAATATTATAAAACTCATGATATCTGTGAAAACATTATTTTTTCCCATTCACCAAAAAAATAATATTTTTTTGTAAAACCCAAAAAATAATCATATACTAATATTGAAATAAAAATATAGAAAAATAATATTGTATTTTTAAATTATATATCAATAATTTTCAATTTTCAATTTTCAATTTTAATTTAAATTATAAAATACTATGAGAGCTGCTTTTATAATAAAAAATGCATTTAAAAAAATATTTTTTTTTCTAATTCTTAATTTATATGAAACGAAAATAATGGTTTATTTAGTTAAAAAATATTATATTTTATTAAAATCATAATTTGAAAATAATATACTTAGTTTTATTTGATAAAAAACATTGTTAATAAAATGATATATCCTTTATCAAAATAAATAAATAAATAAATATGTATAAAATTTCATATATATATATATATTGATAACCTTTTTTATATAGTTACAACTATTTATAAAAAACAAATTAATCCAATAGGTTTTAATGAACTAATATATAATAGTTTCATTTTATTTTATTCTTTCATGTGGATAAAGTAATCAGATATATTTAACTTAATTAGTGGAAAACATATATTAAAATTTTAGGTAATTACATCCCCCCTAAATAAATTGCATCCTCGTAATTTAAAACTCATAATATGGATTTAATTTTCATTTATATATCCTAATTAACCAAATAATATTATTTGATAATGTTTTAATTTAGAATATGAAGCATGATTTCCCTACAGGAAATTTGATATTCTTCCTTTGTAAAAAAGATGGTCAATTTTTTGCAGAATCCTAATAACTGATGATGAGAAAAATCAACCCAGAATAAATTTTATAAAACCTTTAATAAGATTTATATAGTATGGAAATAATAATTATAAAAAAATGTATTTTTTATAAATTGATACATAATATTTCCTATAATACATTTCATAAGAAATTAAAAAATCTATAGTGAGAAATCAATATATTCCTAAACAATAGTCACACAAATGGATTTTACTTATTTTCATGATCTATGAGGTGGTTGGTGTTAGTTTACCATTTTAGTTCCTAGATTGGTGAATTGGTTTTCCTAGAGATAGATTTACAAACATCTAAAATATTAATCATTAGTGGATCCTTTGGGGAGAATATTATCTCATTTCATTGTATCTTTATTATTCCCTTAATAGCTTGATGCTCATTGTCCCCATATACAAAAATAAACTCATCTTATACTACCTTGAATCAATTTACATCATTCTTATTCCTATGACCATGACATATATGAAGTAAAAAAAAATTTCCTCATATTCTCCAACATTTTTGTTCCTTCTGGGCTCCATCTATCGTGTCTTTTGTGGGTTAATGATATAAACTATAGTTATATTTTGAATCATGATTCATGATAGTTAGTTCTTAAAAATCACCATGTTTCTTACTCAACCTCTTATTCTAATGGATTGATCATTTAGGTAATAATTTAATTATCCCTCACACCTAGGGTTAACATGGTTCCTTCTAGTTCCATCAAACACTAAAACCATAAGTGTTAACATGAGTGGTGGACATTTAATAGAATAAAGGGATTATCATAATCAATATCACAAAAGGTATTCAACCACAAAACATTTTACCCTTTTAGATCAAAAATTATACAATAATCCCATTAGATTAGAATATATTATTCTTAGCTTAAAATTGGACATATTATGTTCATTCATAATATACATTTAAACCTTGTCCCTCAAAGTAACTACATTGTGAATCTTTCACAGTAGCCTGTAAGGTGAATATTATTTACCAAAAAACATTAGGAGTTTATAGACATGTGTTCAGTTAGGCCTCTATGTCATAAACCAATTCACAATGAATGTAAAACACAAAATACCATCTTCGAGGTTATAACCCTTAGGTAAAACTATGCCAGAGCATGCATCCACATATCAGTATCCCAAAAAAGATTCAATTGCAAGGAAACCCACATAGTATTTACATTAAAAAAATCAAGATGTTATCATATACTTATGACTATCCCTTAAAGTAGTCCCTAGTGTTTTGGATATTATTAAATAATCCTAATATCCAAAACTAACTAGACCATGTTCTAATACCAACTATGAAATCCCAATCTATAAATACAATTTTTCATGATTTTTAACATACATTCTCCAAAATACATGCATATTATCTAGAGGTCTAGTAGCTTTATAAGATAAGATAGACAATTAAGTATTCGAAACATAAAAATTACTTATTTATTTAAAATTCCACAGAGTTCTCCTAACCACCATATATCTTATATAACTATATAGGATACCCTAGGGAAAAAATATAAGGAACAATGTTATCAAGAGACCCCAATAAGGGAATAAACATGGAAATAATGAAAACATGAGTGGAAATAATCATAAAATGATAGAAAAATTGGATGAACATAATCATGGAAACATTGTGGAAGGAAATTATATCATTATATCAAGGAATCATTTACATTTAGAAATAAAAAAACATGATATCATGAATATATGTTTAGGGTCACCCCAAAACCATTATCATAATGTAAACACAGACTCATGGTGGATTGAGTTCACATTCCATTCCCATAAACATCATGAAAAAATTTTCATTGTTAATGAGGTTCACTAACTAATTACTTAAGTAATATATCATGAGAAATATATATTTACCCAATTAATTGGAAGTATATATAATATTGGGCCAACCCATTACATAAGATATTATTCTTTTTATAACATTCCATTTAGCATTAATGGTATTTAATGAGATTTAAACGTTTCCCAATGCATTGGATGAATATATATTTCTAGGACCCCCCATCACATAATTAAAATAATATATATGACTTCCATATGAGTAAAATAAACCACAGATAAATTACGAGAATGATCAAACCAATGAGAATGATATGAGTTGCATAATTAAGATTCATGGAATACCTAAAGGATAAATCATAATAGTTCACTAAATAAGAATAAATTAAATAATTTTGAACATCCATGTTTTAAAAGGTGTACATAGGTATATAACATTTACTTCCAAGGTTTTAAATTCATGATAGGTAGTTAGGGGAATTTAGAATAAAAATAAAGCACTTTTGTGATTATTTAGAGAATAAGTGAGGGTCATTTCAAAGAAGTAAATTAAATTTTTTTTTTCCATAAAAAAAATAATTCAACTAATAGATTTATCCATAAAATATGAAATATTTTAAAACCATGAATGGTATAATAATTTTTTTAGGGAATGATACTCGACATGAGACAAGAAATAGTAAAGTTCCCATACATCAATTTTAAATAAGAGTGATAATTTTCAAGGGAATAAAAATATATATAACACCTTAATTAAATATTTTGTACAAATTGGTTGTATATTATATATATATATACAAAATATAATAAATTTATAGTAACTATATCACATAAGAATAATAACTTGTAAAATGGAAAGAATGGGAACACGTAATTCAAAATTAATGATGGTGGTTTGGAAGGTCCCTTTTTGTGTTTTCAAATATATATTTTTTGAAATAAAACATCATAAAATAAAATATAAAATAGTATATTGAAAATTTGAGAAGATAAATATGAATTTAAAAAGTGATAAAACGTTATTAGATTTCTAATAAAAAGGGAGATCTTTACTGGGAAGGAAAATTACAGACATGGAGAGGAAACCATCATCTAAATGGATGAAAATTTATCATAACTCAATTTAATTTTCATTAATTTGAGAACTCACTTGTATGGAATATTTCAATCAAAAGTGTTCTCCCAAGATATAAATATGTAATATGTAATATGATATTAAATTAAATATGATACTCAAGTACATAAATTATAACCCAGTAAATTAGATTGAGTAATAAAAGACTGTTATATTTTAGTTAAGGCATCAGTCATAGCCCACGATAAGGAAGAGAAAAAATGGAATCAATATACCAAAGAGGAGAAATTATTTATATTATTACATGAAATGAGGGTAGTGGTTACACCATAAAAATAATTATTTTTGAATAATATAAAATAATTCCTTATTGATGGGTGATTGTGATGGAAACCCTTACGGTTTAAGAAATATTTAAACAAAACACCTTAAAAAGAGAGGGTGAGGGAGGGATCTTCATGTTGAAATTAAAATACCATGAACAAATATAAAACATTATATTAAATATCCAATTTTTAGTATACAAAATTATTTATTGTAAACTTGGAGAATAAAATAAAAAATGTCCCCATGAAGGAAATGTTGGGATGACACCCTAACCTCATCTCTAAAAATGATCTTTACTAGAACACAACTGTCTGAATAATTAAAATAAATATATTAGATATATACCCATTAAATTTATTCATATATATTTTGTTTTATATGTTATATATATTGTCTTTGGTTACTTATTTTTACTACTGTCACTTCTAACATCGGTAACACATAATTTTTTAATTAATTTATTCATAACACTCTAGGGTTGGTTGAACATGGTAAAACGGGATGTAAAATAAATTCATGTTAACCATAATTTTAAAAATTTATGTAATTTATTATAATGTTATAAAAATTATTATACCATTTCAATGGTTATACAAAAAATATCCAAATTAAGAATGGACCCTTTTAAAGATCCATTTAATGTGGTTAAAATTACTATAAACATTTATTATTTATATTACTTATAGTTTTTAATATATTCCCATTAAATAATATTAGTGATAAAAATATCTTATTATTTAATTTAAATAATTTTTATTAACTTAGACTTTAATGTGGAGATTTAAAATTCAACAAGTTTTCATGGACGTGAGACTCTACCCAGACCCACGATTACATTTAGCATTTTCATAGTGATTTTAGAAGAAGGTATAAATTTTATATTCCATTAGTATAATGTCACATCATTATATTAAGAAAGATGATGCTTTAATACCATCATGGATTGAGGGGTAACTACATTATTCATGAAAAATGATAAATTTTTTTGCAATAATTATGCGAGTATAAATATAAGTTCATCCGACCCACCACTATCCAATATTAAAAATAATTTTCACTTGTTCTGCCTTTTTCACTATGTTAAACCACATTTATCCTAATTTTCCATTACTAAGGCAACCCCAATTTCTCCCATGAGAAATAATTTCAATATATGAAATTAAAATGGGAATTTATTAACAAATTTTAAATTATTGATATTAAATATCTAAAAAAAATTATTAAATAAACATTCTAAGATTTAAAGAAATTAATTTTAGTATTAGCGTACATAACACATAAAATTGTATCTTAGAAAACGTTAATTTTTAGAATAAAATTTAATTATGGAATAAGATTATCAATATTGATGATTTTCAGTATATAAATTGGTTTATTATAAAAAAAATGATATATGGATTCCAAATCTATACAAAACTGAATTACTAAATATATTCAAACCAGATTTTTATTAGATTTAAAATTTTAACTTCTTAATAAAGTCAAACATTGGATTTTTAAATTTATAGATATTCCATTGAAATGTATAAAATCAATAATTAAATAAATATTTGATCAATTAAAAGATTTTATAGAATTCCAATTGTCAATTATATATTAACAATAAATAAAATTATAAATTTTGGAAGAAACTATTTTTCTTCACAATTCATTAAAAATCAACTAATTTAGAAATAAAAAATACTAATATTTTCTTGAAATTTTGAATATGGAATGGAATTAAAAATTCTATATTCTTCTTATATAACTGAGAAAATTTTATTTTAAAATATTAAATGTATAATGTATTAGTGATATTATTTTTTTTAAATTATAACTGATGTCTAAAATTTAAAATATGGGTTTTTAAATATAAAACATCATTTATAAAATCATATCATCACTTATAAAAAATATATATGGGTTTTAAAAATGATTTCACAAATCTCCATTAAATATGTATAAATTAATAATAACAATGAAGGCTTGTAATCTATTAACTAGTGTTTTATATTATTGTCCTAAAAATGAAACATTAAAAACACCAGAAAAATTCATCATTAAAAAATATCGAATTTATAAATCGAAAAAAGATGTTTATTTTATAAAATTAATTTAATTTAAATTTGTATTTTCATTTTAATTAAAATAATGAATTACAATAAGGTACTATTTTTTAAAGTAAAATATACTTTTTAAATACATCTTTTTTTATTCTTAATTTTATAAAATACTGATATATCTATCATTGATAAATTAATATTTTATTTGATTAAAATCATCACTAGAAAATAATATAAATAGTTCATTTAATTGTAATTATAATGAATAAAAAGAATATTCCTAATCATAATAATTAATTAAGTAAATTTCTATGAAAATGAACATTATATATAATTATATATATATAGTAATTTTTTTTAATTCAATTACCCCTATTCATACTAAGTAATTCAATGAATAAAATATGCTGATCTAAAAATATCATGGTTTCATTTGATTATAGTGGTGCATGTAGTGGAATCTATTAGATATATTTAACTTAATTACTGGAAAACATATATTAAAATGTTGGGCTGTTACATTCTCCTCCCTTAAATAAGATAAGTCTTGATGATTTTAAGAACTCATACTATTGGGTTGAATTTTTCATTTTTTTCAATAACATGTCATAATGTGCTTTGTAATCCGATGATTAAAAGTGGCGAGTCTTATAGAATTTTTATGGATTCATGTCATTGGATGTCGCAGTTGATAAATTCTCTATGTTATAAATCTGAAGATTGTGTAAGTGATATTAAAAGTTAATACAACAGGTGAAATGGATTGTGAACATTTATTACCACAAGTTCTTACCATGAAAGAAGTAATTGCATGATAAATAATTTCCATGCATTGTGTTTTTAGTTTATGAGTACGTGAAAACATGTCCATGAAAAAAATGAATATATATTTAATGACAAATGGGTGAAAAATATGAGAAGAATATGGATTTGTATTTTATTTGATATGGTTTAGTTTGATTCTATACACTTAAACTTTTTTGAAATTCATTATTTGAGCCATACATTAAAAATAGGGGGCCAACCCCCCTGTGGCCATGGAAGCCTTAACTAAGGGAATATGTCGGACCCAAGGGGTCATCCATGCCTAAGGGAGAGTGCCCTAGCTAGCCCGAGGGTGGCATGAGTTGGAATAGGAGTGCACCCACATATAGGTGGCATGACCATTTGGGGAAGAATTATGGTAAGAAAAACAATACGTGGTGGTACTGAGAAAGGGAGAAGATATTATTGATATGTTATTGGGAGTGTTTGGATGATATACCACACTCTATTTTAGTGGATTTTTTGTTGTGGGATGATGGGATCCATGACAATATTCAACCATCATTTAAAATACAGACATATCCACATCTACTCGATCAATTCATCTACTTCACCCAATAAACCGAGCGATCATCTTCAACCTCAACCTTTATCTGACAAGATATTATGGTCTATAGAATCATTCAATCATCCATTATTTCATCCAGACATGTTTTACAATCTTTGTGATGAAATGAGGATAGGTCTATCGAACTGAATGATGAAGCATGTAATTATCCTTTTACATGCATGTGGAGAATTTGAAAAACTCACACCAAATAAACTATAAACATTATTTCAAGATGTCTCTCAAACAACCAACCATCATGAATGCGTTTTAAATTAGAAGAATACAAATATCACATGATTATTTGGATATAAATGATAAGGAGGGACAATAATATAGGAAGGAGAACCTCATAAAATTTGACGGATGTTTGAATAATTCCCAAATGAATCAGGTGATATTTATTACACTTTGATCTAGAATATTTATTGGAGTACATAAGTTTCATAAAAATATGAGGAAATGTGCTTCACATCACTTATAGAAAGATAACGAGAAATCCTAAAAGTATTGCATATGGCCATCATTTTTTAGAGAGATCTAAAAAACAAAGAACCCATGAACTCATTCACAAAGGATTTTGAGTTCAATAATGAATTTGGCTTTCATGAAGACTAATTTGGATCCCATTATATTTAAAAAATTGAAATGAACTCTTCAAAATAATTTCAAAGAAACATGTTTTTAGAATCTATATAGGGATAGTGAATTTCACCCCTTAGTTTTCACAAAGCACCCAAAACTGTGAGGCCTTCCTGGTTCGTGCATTTGGTTGAGACTCTAAGATAGTTTTCACACATACAGTGTATCATGAAAATAAAATATAGATATGCCCTCATAAAAATCATAAAACCATTTGGATTTTCACACAACAGGCTTAAGAATCTCACACCTATATTGGTTTAAATTGAGTTTTACCTTGTGTGAAGAAAATAGTGTGGTTTACACACTGTTACATGGGTATGTGTGAAGAGATAATAATGGATTGTGTGTGTGTGAGTTTGAATGAAATAATTAGACCATGCATTAACTCATTCATCACATGTGCACATTAAGTGAGGCTATGACTTAATTTGGAAGGTTTCATAGCCCTATCATTTTTTCAAATGAGTTAACTAATCAAGAACATGTGATCATAATTATTGAGAAAGACCAAAAAATTGAAAAGGTACTAAAAAAAATTCATTGGAAAGTGTGACTCATAAATCTCATCGAGGGAGATCAAAATATAAACCTACAATGGATAAATACTTGAATAAAAAAGGAATTCTTTTGTTGGAACCTTAGAAAGAAGTATCTTGTCCGATTTAAGAGTAGATGTTTTCTATATAGATTCTAGAGAAGGCCAATGTTGGTTCTGGTAACACTGTGAGATTTTATAAAAAGAACCATCTCTGATGATTTAGGACATATATTGTGTGATTTTAGAAAGACAATTGTAATCACTAAAAAAATATTATAGTAGAGAATCTCTATCGGGGTAAATAACCAACATGATAAAGGGTAGGTCTTTTTATCTAACCTTGAAAATATCTTTGTTACATGACGTGGATTTACTATATTTTTAGAGGTAATTATGAGTGATATAATAATACTAGATTGAGTATTTAAAAGGAAAACAAGATTTACAGAAACTATTTTTTTTTTGAAAAATTGGAAATATACCACTGATTTACCCCTCCCCTCTTAGTGGTAAATTTGGAATGTTGCTTTTCAAGCGGTATCAGGGCCAGGTAACCACAGAATAATCTAACATAATTTTGATGATGGAAAACATAAATTCATTAAATATAAGGATTATTCCAGTTTTCAATGGATAGACCTATAATGGGAGGAAAAATAAGATGATACCTTATCTCCTATCACATGGGATATAAGTGAGAGATGTTGTTATATTGGAATATCCATCCTACATTGAGAATGATCCTATGTATTTTTAAGATCATAGTAACATATAGATGGATAGAAATGATAAAAATGAAATAGTTATGGATTTATCATAAAAGGTATACACTAAAGTGATGGGTCTCTAATCCACGAAGAAAATTTATGATACACTTAGAGACAATTATGAATGAATTATTAAATCCATAGAATCAAAGAGTAAAATAAAGTGTATAAAAATTTATTATATTAATGTGGATGATGAATAAAGTATTGATTAAAGAATTAAACTATTAAATTATAATTTCTGTGGAATCAGTGGTTTTAGTGAGATGCTGAATGATTCAGTCATAGTAAAAAAGATAATGAGAAACATTCCAGATAGATTCAATTTAATATACTGTGAACTAGAAGGATGATACGGTCAATCATTTGATAAAATTTAGCATATTTTCATAACAGATGACATGGGAAATTACATGTTTTAAAAAAATTATGATATTGCCCTGAAATCCCTATTAAATGGTAATACTAGAGTTAAAGAAGAATTGGAATCAAGTTATTCCAAGGATGGAGAAGCTAAAGAGGAATTTAATTAAATTATTTCCTTGATTACAAGGATGTATAATAGATATTGGGAAGGTAAAGGATATGGGTCAAAATAATTCTTAAGCATTCAGGTGTTTGGACATTTTTCATATGACTATAAAAAGAATAAATAAAATTTCATATAATCTAATGAAGAATAAAACAACTTTAATAAGAAGCATATTAATTATAAAATTGTGACTATGAGATGAAAAATAACAAGTACTCAAAGAGAAATACAATAAATATGATGATCATGGAAATTGATGAAACATCATCATCACGTAGTGATGTCAAAATGAAATCATTCTAGAGGTTTGATATGAATTATGGAGAAATAAAAATCCACAAAAGAATCATTTTAAGGTGCATAAGTATAAGAGAGAATAAAACATAAATGGAACTGAAAGGACAATCTTGAAGATGTACTTGATTATAACACAAATCTCAAGAGGGAGAAAAGAAAACGGGTAAAGGAGAGTGAAGAATGTGACATTAATGATTAGAAACATCTTAATGAGATAAATTTATATTTAAATAATGTATTTGAGATAGAATGGAAATTAATGATTCTGAATATTGTTCACATGGAAGTGAATAATTCAACAATGATGAAACAACACTCATTGAACAGAATAAACAGAACAAGTTGAAAATTGATGAACATGAAAAGATGGTGAATGGTATTGAAGGAAGACTATATGAGAATGTGGTTGAATTATATGAGACATAATATATGTTTCCTTCAACTAAAATTATGTTGAGTAAGATAAAATAAAATTAAAACAAATCTATTGAGCTTTAGGGTGAATATTAAAAATATTCTAACAAGAATGGTTCAAGGTACTGTGTTGTTTTTATAATTAATGAATCTCAATATACATATGTTACTAATGAAAATTAAGGCCCACGTAAAATGACTAATTCAACTAAAAGGTTTCCTTTTGATCCAAAACACAAAAAATCTATAGAAAGGTAGCAATGAAAATCTTTTGAGCAAACCTATTATCAGTCTAAAAATCAAGGTTTAGAGGCTATTGTTGGTACAATGTGTCATTGCTAGGAATGAGTCATGAATCATGGGGAAGTAATACTAATAATATCACATCATATTATCTTAAAGAGAGTTTTTTGACCAAGACATGACCAAAAAAATCAACAAAAAAATAATTTTAGTGATCGTATATAGTTTGTGCAAGATGTGGAAAAGAATTAAACAAAGATAAAAAATACATGAGAATACTTCAAAGAGATATTTCCTATTTTGAGATCGGAAGATTATTCAATATATAATTATTGTAAAGTCTTTTTGATATTTATATAAGATAAAAAAATCAAGAAATAATTCAATCTATTTTGGATAAACCAACTGAGATTTTTTATGTAATTGGAGGAAGATTAAGAACATTCTCAAATTAAAGAAATGAAATTTATTACAAAATCAGATCTTGAAAATGATATTTTAATAAAATTTCATGGAAATTAATATATAATTGATAATGTGAAAATCATGAAGTGTTAGGGATGTGAGAATACAAGGATTGGTAAAAAATTGTATAATAACTCTACTATCCTAAGAAGAGAACTTAATGAAAGGGTGGGGAGCACTACATAGTGCTTCTAATATTGAAGAGGAAATAACATCCTTACCGGAAGTTTCAACTGATGAAGAAAGATCAATCACACCTTATATAGAATTATAGAACAAGAAAAAGTATATATTGAGTGTAAGCTCTCATTATGAATGTTACATTTGAGAAACCAAGAGGTGTCTCATTATTCCCAATCATTTTATGGGTTTTCGACTAAAAATACTGGGAATTGAAGGGAATTATTGATGATTTCACTTTTAGAAAATGTGATGATATTTTACATCATTAAGCCTATAGTATTCCATGACATGGATTAAATTTGTTCCACCCTTAATAGGGGAAACCTAGAGAATGAAATGAAAAACATGAAAAAAATCATCATTAATGTTTAATGTATTCCAATCACACTTTGACACCTTATTCTTAAATGTATTATCCAATAAATTAAGGTGGAGTTCTTGGTTGCTAAAAAATGAGATTAAGGGGGATATTTATCTTTTTAATAAAACATATTGACATGTTTGTTGAAGTAAGGGATGTATTATGGACGTTATAGCTAAATCTGATTATTTTCAACCCCTTGAATGAAAATTAATATATTTTGATCACGATTTCACTTGATATTTTGCTTGTGGAAATAATTGAAAACCATGGTCATATATTTTTGTTTTTATAAACCATGTTATATTTAGACTACATAGAGTTTATTCACTAAAGGATATACCCTATGAAAAGACATGTTATATAATCCATCTATCTCAAATGTGTTCAATAAATAATTTTCAAATGGGAGGGGAATACGTTTTTGAGAAAATCCCCACATTTACATTGTATATTTATTCTTAATAAGCGGGAGAAAATTTGGGCACACTTATTGGATTAAATGTTTTTTAAGGAGGTAGTGACAAAAAATACAATGGGGGAGATTGTTTGGACTAGTATTTCAATTTTTCCACTGACATGTCAATATGTGGTCGGTAAGCTAATGATAAGATGTTTTTATTCATGTAGAATTATTATGGATTCATAAAAGTGTGTGTCATTTTTCAGTGTATCCCCATGTTATAAATATACCAATTAATTATGTGATAGTATATGTGGAGAAATGTTGTGGAAAGTATTGTACAGATTTTTTACCATAATTTCATACTATTAAAGTTTTAATTGTAGGAAAAAATGCCCATGATTTTTGTTTTTATGTTTGAGGATGTGATGATATGGACAATAAAAAATATGAATATATATTTCCTAATGAATGAGAGAATAAGTGATAACTAGATGAAAGGTTTTATTTGATATACCGTGGTTTTATTCTATACACTTATGATTTTGTATAAGGAATTATATGATACTTGAATTAAAAAATCGCGATAACTCCCTAGAATCTGTGGTACCCACAATTTAGGGTAGACTCGAGAGCCAAGTGGTCAACCAAAATAATGTACAGTGACCTAGAAAGGTTGATAGTGGAATTAGTGGGCGTAATACCATGCCCATAGAGGCTACCGCACCGTCCCGGATGGAACGTAGATAGGAGAACCACTATAGGGCAGTAGTTGGAGAGGGAGAAGAGATTATTGATTGGATAATAGGATCTTTTGGATGATATGATACACCCCATTTCAATTTATATTTATTTGTGATAAATGTATATCCATGGAGTTGTTCCTTCTTTATATAAAATATGGATAGAACTATATACACTCGATTATTTCATTTTCACTATCAAATCAACAAGATGATCGTATTCAAACCCAACCATCATTTGAGGAGATCCAATTCTCCAGAAAATTGATCAAAAAACTATGCTCAAATTTGTCCATCATTGAAGATCTCACCATTGGCATGATGATAGTTATATTGAACTAAATCCTCATGCATGTAATTATCATATTTTTTTTTTCATGCAATGAATTTTATGAACTCAGTTCAACCGAAATTTTTTTTTGTTATCGTAGGCCACTTAAAAAATCATCCATAATGGAGGTGTTCAAAATGAGAAGCATATGAAAATGGAATTCAAATGGGAATTTCAACAGAAAGGATAGTCACAAACTCATGAAGAGAAACCCCATCAAATGTAGTGTATGTTTGAACCATTCTTGAATGAGTTAGGTGAGAATTACTATGCATCGATATGGAATATTTTTCATAGTACGTATGTGACATAAATACCATAGGAAATGTGATCTTTATTACATATAAAAATAAGATCTTGCCTAAGACATTTTACTGTTGATAATCGTTTTTGAGAGAGAACTCAAAAAACAGGGTACCCACAAACTCGTTCACGTAGATCCAATTTTTCTATGAAGCCTTTATATTTTGTGAAGAATAAAGTTGATCCCATGAAATTTTATAAAGTGAAATTCACTCTTCAAATACATAGGGATTGAAATTTCTTCCCAAATCCATACAAGGATAGTGTGTTGCACCTCCCAGGTTTGCATGATGGATGTGGCGACCGGACCCCAAAAATCATAGAGCTGGTGTTTTCTATAATTATTTAGTCATTATTACATGTAATCAAATACATATGGTCCAATGTGTTTAGTAGTATTTTTAAACCATATAAATAAGTGAGTCCTGTATAACAAATGAATATTCTAATTAAAAATTTGTTTTTCATTAAATAAATAACATCAGTGATAACTCTAATACATCTAGTAAATCCTTTCATACATTTCATTGTATTCTTCTTGTATTCATTGGGTATGAAACGTCATAAGGGTGAGCACAAATTATTATTAAGGGAAAAATATAGCAGAATCTATAAAAATAAATGAGTATATTTAATACAGAAATTTAAATAATGAACAAACATTCCATTAATCAATAAAATGAATGAAAGTTTATAAACATTATGGCATAGTAACAATTGGTAAAACATTCCATTCAAAAATCTAGATAATGAAAAATACATATGGAAAGGAAAGAAACAGAAACACATACCATCTAAATAACTAAAAAATAAATGCATATATAAATATATTGACACAAATTATCATGGATGAATAAAAACTGAAACTAAATTAGGTAAGTTCTTAATTATTGGATTCTATGTTTATGAGGTACATGGAACCAGTACCATCAAGACTATTCACAAGACCATTTAAATATCAGTTAAAAACCCATCTAAAGCATCCATTCAACATACTCATCCCATGAGACTACTGATTCATTGATGGAATATCGACAACTATGGCCCACTCATATCATAATTATCAAAACAATTCCTCATATATCAAATAAAAAATTTAACATTTTGCCTTATCAAATACCCATAAAAATAGTTGATATGGATTTATCAACATTTTCCCAATTAACCGAATAACATTAAATTTAAACACCATAGTAAAATAATTTTATATGATTTTGGAAATGATCATATCCACAATAAATTATATAGATACATAGAGGAAATAAACTTTTCATTGACTGTAGAAAATTTAATATTTTATGGGGTCTAAATGGGATCAATGAAGTTAATATGAATAATATCCATGTAAAAAAATCCAAAACCATATAGAGGATGGTATCAGCACAACATATCCAAATTGGAGTAAAAATATAGGTTTTTTTCGTTGATGAAATATAAGAAAAATAATTCTAGAGGAAGATAAAATTTTGTTTTGAAAAAATATTTGAAAATAATTTTATATTTAAAATATTTTTAAAAAAATTCATTAAATATAAACCATTTATTATTTCATTTGAATATTTAGGGAATGATGATGGATAAATATGTATATTTCATATGAGGTAAAAAGAATTTTTTTTAATGATAAAATGCGTTAGAAAAATGACTTATTCAGAAAGTAACACGAATATTTCTTTGAAAACAATTTTAAAATTTAAAAAGTGTTAAAATATATTGACCAAATACTTTAAAAACAATTTAAATTTTTTTAATAAATCATTGTTTTTATAAGAAAATAGGTTCTTCAACTAAAGAGTGAAATTAAGTCGGGTTTTTTTAAAAAAAATTCTAAAACACTTTGAGTACCAAAGAGTGTAAAAATGATATTAATACTTGAATGTGGTCATGAACAACCATATTATAGGAAAATGTAATTTTTTATTGAACCATGATTATATAATTTCCTTGAACATAATTACCATTTAAAGATCATTAATTTTATAGTTGAGGAAAATAATCTGTAAACATTCAATAGTGTCCCATACAACTTTGAACCATTTTAATTCATAAAACATAGAAAGAATACTATTAAATGATTGTTTTAAATAACATTAAGATAAATTAATCGATAATATAATATATAAAAATTGTTTGTAGACACACCGCACAAAATAGGTATGTTGAGAACATGACATTTTTCTCACAGAAGTAAAAAAGTGAGATAAAAACCACTTACTTTGCATTTTCATTCATGTGAACATCGTTTAACATAATATACAATTAAAATATTTTAATCATATACATCATTGAAAACCTTTTTCATGTTTATGATTACATTAATTTGACTTCTTATCATGATTTAAAAAACCACTGAAATGATTTTGTTTACATTGGTGTTTTGACCAAATTTGGTTTATGTGTAAAAAATAAATTCGGTAGTTCACAAATGATGAAAGGATCAATAGATAAAATATAAATAATAATCATCATTACATTAATATCATATTTACATTTCAATTATACTTTTTATGTTGATATTTTAATATGTTTATGAAAAATGAACCAACATTACAATCATGGATACCGTAGGCTGTATGTACGCTTGAGTAACATTCCCATTTTTCAATTATCATTATGGAAAAGAAGGTAATTAATGATAAATATTTTCAGAATTATCATTACATAATAAATTTCATATCATTTAATAATATGTATATATATATATTTCAATTGATGTAAAATGAGGCACATCATTTGAGGAGGCAGTAATCCACACGTCCGTGAAGGATGTTATCACTTTCTGTGTAAAGGGAAATTAAGAATATATATATATATATATATATATATATATATTCTATCTCCAAAAATGTTATTATTTCCTTAATATATTATTGACGTTTTTTAGTAACATATTCTTTATTAAAATAATCCTTTATATGTTCCATGTCTACTGTGAATGAATCACATCACTTTAAGGGGGATATTGTCCACACTTCCTCAAATGATGTAATCATAATCCCAAAAAAGGGATTTTATAAGGATATATAATATAAAAGGATTAAATAATCATTAAGAAATAATAAATATAATAAATGAAATATTTAAATAGAGTATACATCAGAATGGGCACTGAGAAATGTGGTAATGGAAAATGAACAATCACTATTTTGTGAGGCAGTAGTCCACTATATGTAGAAGCAATATGTTCCTTACCCATTAGATGGATGTTTTAGTGATTGTAGCTATATAAAATAGTATAAAAAATCATAATATATTGAGGATAATTTTTTATAAAATAATATATTAATAATATATGAGGAGTTGGAGAATGTAAATTAAAATAAAAAACATAAGGGAAGATGTTACAACTTAATTGGATAACTCCTTTTGTTTTGAACCAAATGATTACTTAGATTTATTTTTTACCAAGGGTAGGATTATATGATTGTTGGATGTATGATGAGGAGATATCTGGGAAGATATTGTTCCATCAAAAGATGCATCATAGGTGGGTGTAAGTGAGGGGATAGGAGGTCCTTTTATAGTGGAGAAGGAGTGGCACTATTGTAATATTTTTTCAACGAAATACCATCAAACCTTTTCAAATTTAAAAGGGCTCCAATTATGGAACAATTTTATAAAATTAATTATATAGTATAAATATGGATGTAAAATGGATCTTTTAATAGTGTCTAGGTTATTCCTGACCTTATGTTAAAGGTTTAATCCTTTGTTAAGATTAATTTTTCTATAATAATTGTAATTAATTTTAATTACATTCCAAAATAAATTTGGTCCCAAAATAAGTTGAAAATATTAGATATTAAATGTTATGATGATTGAAAATATGGAATCTATTTTTCCAAATTCCAATCTTGGATGTGGAAGAAATTAATTTAGAATTCATCCCGTTAGCGGGATGACAATGTGAGTTTTTAAAGTAAAAATATATAAAAGTTCGCTATGTTTTTATAATGAATTTCAAATTGAAATTGATTATAGTGATATAATTTTAATTTATTTCATAAAATATTATATAATTATATATTAAAACCAAATATATAAATTATATGAAAAATTAGTTTTGAAGTAAAATTCTGTATTTTTAACAATTCACTAAAAAATGGAATGTTTAAGAAAAATGTCAACAATTAACCATTATTTAATTATTATTTTTCACATTAAAATATGAAGTTTATTTTGACATATATAATCTATTAAAATTTGAAAATTCACATTAAAATGGGATCGCTAATAAATTATGTAAAATTGAATTTTTAAAAATATAGGTTTTTATGTGTCAAAATACAGTTTCTTCTTATATTATTCCTATCAAACCTAATGGGTGAATAAAGAAAATATTTTGTTGAATATTTAACATAAATAGTTATTTAAATTAATTAACTAATGTTAATTAATTATGTTTATTAAGACATAAATCACATGGACTCATGAGAAGAATAATATTTATTTTTCTTTGTCAAATTGGTTCTTATTCTCGTTTCTAATAATTTTATAACCAATGAATTATTTTTATATTTATATAAAACATATATTTTTATATGTTATTTTATACTATTCATAACTGATAACCTAATGTCTAGGTTGTAATATAGTATATTATATAATAATATAATAATAATAATATTATAATAATATTATAATAATAATACATTGTATTTGGTGAAACTCAGTCTTGCCTGTAACACAAGCTATCATGGAAGGCCACACTTGTGTGTAATGAAATCTATAGGGGAAGGTCACTATTTAATTTAAATAATGCTATCAAGGAAGGTGTATCATGTGTGAAATGGAATCAGTTAAGGAAGGTCTCTCGTATATGTAACGCAAGCTAACTCGGTGTTGTGTGAAATAGAGGCTATAGAATATATTATATTTATTTACTATAATAAATATAATGTAATGTATGGGGTTATTATATTCCCTTTTTATAGTTGGTGATGTGTGTCATAAAAACTATTGGAAAAAAAAATTAATTTAGAATTTCTGGATGTCACATTCTCCCCACCATAATTAAATTTCACCCTCACAATTAAAACTCAATATTGGTAATGGATTGTCTGATATTTTCTATGTTCAAAATCCATCATCTTGAGAAGGGATCATAAATATTCCTCCAAAGAAGATTAATTTTGAATTAAAAATGTCACAAGGACTAACATGTAACTTGGTATTTATACTGAATAATAATAGTGGGAAGTAAAGATACGTACATAGAGGGAAATTGAAAATATTTATAGGGGTTGATTGAGGAAATAAATCCCAATTAGGTGAATGATCAATAGAATGTTTAGGGAAGCATTTCCATAAATCTATGATGATTTAGAAAACACAGGTTAAACAAGAAATAAGGTATTAGGACAACATTTTTGTTTGAAGATACTGTTCGCAATGTTGAAGAATATTTTACTACCTATGTATACTTACCTGATATATATCTATAAACATAACTTCAACATTTAGTTGGTATTTGATCTATTTTCCAATCATTAAAAAATTAATATTGATGCATTATGCACAAAAATACATTTCTAAAGGATCTTAAGGCCCATAATAGAGTGACAAGTCTAACTATTTGTCTTTAACTATCATTGAACACAAATAGGGATTATATATAAAATACTAAACATCAAAAGTGATACTATTGGTTCATTATAAAAATTTCATCATGAATGTAACTACTTAAAAACAATGAAAATTTACCTAGGACATTGTGTAGGTCTTTTTTGGTTGTGAAACCCGTATCATCCTTTGGTCACTAGTTCAAGACCCGTGACCTTGTTGTATTTGATTGGTTGACACCTGATTGAAATATTGTCTACTTCCAAAAAAATTTATTTAAATTATAAAATAACTTTGATAGAAATCCATGAAATTGGGTTAATCAATAAATATCCTTTTAGGTATGGATATGAATATAACATCAATACATAAATACTTCATCTGTATTATTTAAGCACAATTTCTTTCATACTCTAATATTTATCCATAATTTTATTTCTAGGATTTCTAAATTCTAAAAAATTATTTTTTAATATAAAATACCTTATGTTTAACATTGATTATTCAATATCACTACCCACTCAAGCTCTTTATAATTTTTTTGAATGAAAAAGTAGATTATCAGAATAAAATCCCCAGAGATATTCAAACTAGATGTGCAGTAAGGCTCATTGTGATGTACTAGATACCCCGATTCAAGATCGGAACCCCTTGTTAGAGTTATTACTCCTAGGTATATCTGTTCAAGAAATGCATCAACATGTAGTATATTGACAGAGATTTATATCTTCGAAGACCCACATAATATAATCCTTACACAAAAACTATATGATTTTATGATATACTTATCCTCAATTTCTACCTTTGGTCTATGTTCTCTGTCCTATTATTTTCTAAATCAAGTTCACAAGGTTTCTATAAAACATCCAATAGTAATAATTGTAACAACATGACCCAATAATGCCCAAATAATATTTCTACAACTGTTACATAGGCATTATTACAAGGAATCAAATCTTGAAGGACCAAACAGCTTAGTCATATTGGTAAACCAGACACATAAATGGGTTTTTATTATAAATGAATACACTAATTACAAAATTATTTTTTCTTTAAATAAATAACTTTGAGGATAACTCTAATCCATATAGTAAATCCCTTAAAATATGTAATATTAATCTTCATGCATTACAAGAGAAATAAAACTAATAATGGTGATATACAATGCTCAATTAGGGAAGAACATAGAGGAATAAATAATGAATCAAAGATAATAGTCTATGTGGGATGCTAAATTTTTTAACAAACATTCCATGTAATCACTAAACTGAATAGAACTGTGTAAACAATATGGATGGGTAATAACTGGAAACACATGGAATTCAAATAACTATATAAGGGAAAAATAAAATTATAAAGGTAAGAAATTTTTATACATGAAATCAATAAAACTAAAATTTAATTATATCCATAGATATGTCGACACAAAATCTCATGGATGAAAAAATTCTGAAACTAAATTTCAGAAGTGATTAATTATTGGAAACCATGTTTCTGAGTTACATAGAACAATTACCATCAATACCATTCACAATATCGTTTATCTATTAGGTAAAACTCATCTTATGTGGCTAGCCACCTAACTTATCTCATGAGACTACTAAAGAATCAAGGGGGTACCTATAACTCGACCCCACCCATGTCATACCTATCCATGTAATTCCTCATATATCAAATAATCAACTTTATAGTATTCCATAAATAGTATCCATATAAAATATAAATATATATTTATCAATATTTCACCAAAATACTTAATAACATTAATGTAAAATATATAGGAACAAATATATTACTTCTTACATGTTATCATATCCTCGAAAAATTATTTGGATACATAGGTGAAATTGAATGTTTCATGATCATAAGCAATTGAATATTTCATGGGGAAAATGGGTCAATGATTTTAATGTGAATAATATCCACGGAAAAATAAATAAAAACCATCAAGAGAAAGGATAAGGATGGTATCAATACAACATATCCCAAGTGGAGTAAAAATATTGGGTTGTTTTCATTGATGAAATAAATGAAAAAATATTCATGAAGAAGATAATATTTTATTTTGAAAAACAATATGAAAATTGTTATTTTTAAATCCCTTTAAAAAAAATTTAATTAAAAATAAACCATTTAAACTTTAATGTGAATCATTAGAGAAATGATGATAGATAAATCTATAAATATAGTACAAGGTAAAAAAAAGTTGTTTTACATTGTAAAAAGGATTAAAAAAATTATTTACTCAAAAAGAAACAAGAAGATTCATTTGAAAAAACTGGTAAAAGAAAAAATGGTTAAAATTTATTTTAAAAATATGTTTAAAGAAAATTTTGAAAACATTTTTAAAAAATGGTTTTTAGAAGAAGGCAGGTTCTTTGACTAAAGAGATAAATTAATTATGCATTTTATAAAAATATTTTTTAACACAACATGAGTAACAATAGTGTAAAAATTGTACTAATATTAAAAATGATTCATGAACTACTATAGGATAGGAAAATAATTTTTTATTTAAAAATGGTTATATAATTTCCTCAAATTGAAATATCATCGAAACTTCATTTATGATTTTTTTGAAAAAAAATCATCTTTAAACATTACAAAGGGTCCCACACCAGATTTAATCATTTTTAATCATAATCGTTATGAAGGAATAAAATGAAATAAATGTTTTAAATACCATTAATATAAATGAATTCATGATATTATATATATAAATGGTTAGTAGATACACAATAGAAAAAGAGTAAGTGGTGAACATGACATTTTTCTCACTGAAGAAAAAAGTAATATGAAAATCCTTTACCTTGCATATCCTTTCGAGTGAACGTCCTTTAACATCCTATTTAATAAAATTTTTAAGTTAACTAATTTATTGAGAACCCATTGCATGTTTATAATTATGTTTATTTAATTTATTTCCATTTTTTATTTAAAAACTTGAATAATTATGTTTACGTTGGGTGTTTGGACCAAATTCGGTTTATATTTAAAAAATAACATTTATAGACCAACTTTGGTCAATAAGGTCATTATATAACATATAAAGAATAATAATAAGGACATAAGTATTATATTTTTCAATTAATTATACATTTAAAATAAATATTTAAATATTTTAATGAAAAATGAACCCATGTTACAATTAGGGAGATGGTCGGTTGTACGTACGCATGAGTAACATTCCCATTTTTTAATGATCATTTTGGAAAGAAGGTAAGAAAAAACATATCATTAAATAATTATAACTATATAATAAAAACCATATTATTTAATAATATTTAATTATATATATAATTCTTATGATGTAAATGGAATCACATCATGGTGAGGAGGCAGTAATCCACATGTTCACCAACGACATTATCACTTTTTGTCTGAAACAGTACTAAATATATAAATATCCATATATATATTATATAGAAAGAAATTTAATTATTTCATAAATATCATATATATTTATTTTATTTCACAAATTATTTATTAAAATAATCCAATATGAATTCCATCTATAGTTTGAACGAATCACAACACTTTGAGGTGGTGGTATTCCACACTTCCTCAAACGATGTTATCATATTCCAACAAAGTAGAGAGTGTAAGGGTATGTACTATTAAAGATTTAAACAATAATAATAACATAATATATAGAATATATAAAATATATAAAATATATAAATATAGTTTCCATCATAATTTCCACCATGAGATTTGGTAAATGAAAAATGAACAATCATCATTTTGTGAGGAAGTAGTTCATCGTAGAAAGAAAAAATATGTCCATTACCAATTAGAAGGATGTTTGTGTTATTGTAGGTAGAAAACTTAGCATAAAAATCCATGTAGATTTGGGATCATAATGTTGTTTTAAAATAATTGAATAATAATATATTAGGGGTTGGATAATTCAAATATAACTAAAAAACTTATTAAAATATGTTACCTGTTAATCAGGTGACCCCTTTTGGATTGACCAATTTATTACATAGAATCATTTAATCCCAAGGGGAGGTTTATTTAAAGAGATTACGGATTATTTGGAGTTATTTTTTATCATCTTGGTTGAGCCAAAGTTCCTTGAGAGGTGTGGGGATGTGTGAGGAGATGAGGTCCTTTTATAGTGGAGGAGTGGCTCTCTGGTAATATTTTTTTAACGGAATTCCATGCACATTTATCACAATTCAAGTGTCTCAAAAAATATACACAATTCAATACAAGGGATGATGGTGTCTATATATTTCTAGATATTGGCTCTTGGACAAGTGTATAGGTCATTTGGTTCCTTAAGGTAATGGTTTAGTCCTCTGTTAAGCTTAATTTTTCCTCAAATACTATAATTAATATTAATTGTTTCACAAATATTTTTTTATCAAAAACAATGTTGAAATTTTTAGACATTATAAATTATTTTGATTGCAAATATATAACCAATTTTTGAAAATCCCAATCATATAAGGGACACAAGTTAGTTCAAAATTCATCCCGCGGGAAGGACAATAATGCAGGGTTTTAAAGTAAAAGCGTAGACAAACTTGCTATGTTTTATAATAACATTAAAAGAGAAATTTATTCCAATAAAATAATTTTTATTAATTGATAAAAATATTATATAATTAAATTTTAAAACCAATTCAATATATAATTTAACCTTATAAATAATTTAGATGAAAAATATTTTTTGAACTAAAATGCAATTTTTTTAACTATTCACTAAAAAAGTAAAATTTTCAACAAAATATAAAAATTCACCATAACCTAATTATTATATTTTTATTTAAAATTTTAAGTATTTTTGACATACTTATTCAATTATAGTTTCAAATTATTATTTAAAATGGGTTCTCCATTAAAAGGGGGTCAAATTGCCTTTATTACAATATTGGTTTTTATGTGTAAAAATAGTGTTTACTCTTAAATTATGAATATAAAACCAAATATATAAATATAAAAAATATTTATTAAATATATAACATATAAATTACAACAAAATCATTAAATAATTGTATTTAATTATGATTATTATGATAAAACTCCATTTGAAGCATAAAAATAATAATATTGTTTTATCCAATCAGTTCTTATTTTCATTTCAAATGAAATGGTGAATAATGAATTAATTTTATATTCATAAAAACCAAAAAAATTCATAAATTAGTTAATACTATTAATAACTACTTAAATAATTAATTGTTAATATCATATTATATTAAATAATAATATTATAATAACACACTGTCATTTGGTGAAACTCAGTCTAGCATGTAAAAAATGATGTAATGGAACACCGCTCTTGCATGAAATTCAAGCTATAGTGTAATGTAACTATTGTGTGTAAATAAATATATTGAGGAATGACACTCTGTCTTGTAGCACAAGCTATCGAGGAAGGTCTCTCTTGCGTGTAACACAATCTAACTCGGTGTTGCATGCATTACAAGATATATAATATATTATATACATTTAAGATGGTAAATACAAATTATTGTATCAAGATATTATATTCCATTTTAACACATGGTTATTCATGTAAAAACAATATTGAATACAATGTTTTACTTTTTAATTTTAGGATGTTACATTTTACCCACATTAATTAATTTACGACCTCACAATTTAAACTTGATCTTGATAATAGATTGTTAGATATTTTCTATTTTAAAAATCCATAATCGAGAGAATAGTTAATAATGAATCCTCTAGAAAATAAGAAATGGGAATTACAATGGTCACATGGAAAAACTTGTAACTAATTCTCTGTGTAGCAGAACATTACTAGAAAGTAGAGATACATACATATTAAAAAACGTAAATATATATAGGGAGTGATTGTGGTCATCAATCACAAACAAGTGGATGATCAATAGAAAGTTGATGGAATAAATGACATAAATCTTTGATGATTTAGAATAAATATTTCCAATAAAAAATAAGGTGTTTGGAAAAAAATTGAAGATAATTTTACTAATGTTGAAGAATTATGTTACTACCTATGTATATGTACTTGGTATATTTCTACAACCAGAATTTCAACATTTTGTTTGGCTTCTATCTATTTTAAAATTATTTAAAAAATTAATATGGACACAAGAAGCACAAATATACATTTCTAAAGGATCTTAAATCCCAAAAAAGAGTGATTATTCTAACAATTTGTCTTTAACTATCTTCCAAAACCAATATGATTTATATATTAATCACTAATCCCCAAAAGTGATTCAACTAGTTCATCATTAACCTTTGTTCATAAAATTGATTATCTAAAAACAATTACATTTTAACTAGGACATTTTGTAGGTCAGTTGTTGGTGTGAAACCCTTATCATCCTTTTCCCATGAGTTCAAAACCAAAAACCTTGCCAAATTTGATTGGTTTTCACATAACAGACAAGTTTTCCTTTTCTAAAACCAAATTAATATAATATTCATAATAACTATGATTGTTTTGAAATCAACCTCAATACATATATACTTTATACATTTTCTATTAACATATTTCCTTCGTTAGTCTAATGTTTATCTATAATATCATTTCTAGGATTTATAAATCTTGACACCTTAATTTTAAATCTAAAACATTTTATAGTTAACCAAGATTATTCATTTTTACTATCCACTCTAATTATTAATAATGGTTTGTAAATTAAAAGTGTATTATCCTAAGTAAATACCTTGGCAGTGTCAAACCAGGAGCATAGTAATGCCCACTATCATGTACTATGTTACCCCAAGTCGAGCTAAGAATACCTTGTCTGAGTTATTACCCCTATGTAGATTTGTGCCAGAACCACGTAGACTCGTTGTATCCAGATATGGAATTATAGCTAACAATACCCACAAAATCTCTACCTTACCAAAATAATTGAATGTTCTTCAATAATAATCCTTAACATCAATAATATGGTTATGTTTGCTGAACTATGTTTTTATAAATCTAGATCCTATGGTTTCTACTATACTTTCTCTGAAACCAAATATTTTGATACAACCCAAAAATTCATATAGATGGTATCTGCCACTATTATATTGGCATGATTGTAAGAAATAAAATTCTGAATTACCAATGAGTTACGTAGTCTTAGTAAACTAGATACATAAATGAGACTTTTATTAAAAATGGATACACTAATTTCAATATAATTTTTTTTCATTAAATAAATAAAATCAAGGATAACTCTAATCCATCACGTAAATCCATGTATATATTTCATAGTACGCTTCTTGGATTAATGTGGAATGAAACCTAAAATAGGTGATCTCAAATTCTTATTAAGGGTAAAGTATTGATGAATAAATAATCAATCAATTAGAATAGTTAATATGTGTAGATAAGTAACTAAACACATGTTCCATGTAATCAATAAACTAAATAGAAGTGTGTAAACAATATGTAAAGGTAATAATTGGAAACACAATCCATTCATATAACTGAACATGGAAAAATAAATATGCAAGGTCATAAACTAAAACCCAATCAATCTAAATAACCAAAAATGAATTTTATCCATAGATATGTCAATGAAAAATCCCATGGATGAATAACAACTAAATCTAAATGAGGTTAGTGCTAAATCATTAGATGCCATGTTTTTTTGGTACATAAAACCAGTACCATTATGTCCCTTCAAAAGATTGTTTAGAAATTGGGTAAAACATATCTAAAGTGGCTAGCAAAAAAAATCATCCCATGAGACTATAGAATCCTCAATGGGATATCAACAGTCAGGCCACACCAGTGTCATACCTACCCAATGCGTTCCTCATATATCAAATAATTAATATAACAATTTTCTTTATCAAAAATCTGTATGAAATAGATGACATAGATTTATCGATATTTTCCCAAATAACCAATAACATTTAAAGTAAACACCTATGAAAATCATGATATATGTTTTCAGAAATTATTATATCCACATAATATGACATGGATAATTAAAGGAAATTCAATGCCAATTGGTCACAAGAAATTGAATATTTTAAGGGAGATAAAAGGGGCCAAATAAGTGAATTTGAATTCTATACTTGGCCAAATCAATCAAAAACCATCCAAAGAAAGAATAAGGATTGTATCAACACACTATAACCCATGTGGAGTAAATGTATATGGTTTTTCTCATTGATTAAATAAAAGAAAAAATATTCTTGAGGAAGATAATTTTTTTTGAAAACCCATTTGGAAATAATTTTAATTTTTAAATCATGTTTATAAATATTTTCATTAAGAATATTCCATTTATAATTCAAAGGGAAGATTCAGGGAAAATATGGTGGATAAATCCATACCTATTGAATGTGGTAAAAAATATATATTCCTTTAATAAGGTAAAAAATGTTTAGAAAAACTCATTGTTCGGAAAGAGACAAGAAAATTCATTTGAAACCATTGATAAAAGGAAAAAGGGTAAAAATTTATTTACCAAACAATTTTAAAAATATTTTTGAAATTATTTTAACAAATATTTGTTTTTAAAGGAAAATAGGATCCCCAACTAAAGAGAGAAATGATGTAGGGATTTTATAAAAACATTTTCTAAAACCCCGTGAGTAACAAAGAGTGGAAAAAATGGAACTGATACATCAAATATGTCATGAATAACCATATTATAGGAAAAAATAAAGGTTTTTTTAACAATGGTTATATAATTTCCTCGAACTGAAATACCATTGAAAGATCATTAATGTTATTATTAAGGAAAATAATTTCTAAACATTCAAAAGTATCCCATACCACTTTGAAACATTTTAAATAATAAACCACATGAAGGAATAGTATTAAATTAATGTTTCAAATAACATAAAGAAAAATTAATTAATGATATAATATATATATAACTGGATTGTAAATATGCCATAGAAAATAAGTAAGTGGTGAACATTACATTTATCTCAGAGAAGTAAAAAGTGAAATGAAATCCATTACCTTTCATTTTCTTTTCGAGTAATCAACCTTTAAATTAAATTATAATAAAACTATGATAATAATATAATTTATTTTTTACTCTTTTCATGTTTATAATAACATTTATTTCACTTATTACTATGTTTTATACAACCACTTAAAAAATTATGTTTATGTGAGGTGTTTTGAATAAATTCGGTATATATGCGAAAAATAACATCGGTAGGTGATCTTTGGTAAAAAAGGAAATTAAATAAAATATAATGAATAATAATAATGACATTATAATCATATTTATATAGTAATTTTACTTCTAAAATTAGTCTTTTAATATGATTACAAAAAATGAACCATCATTACAATCATGGAGATGGTAGGCCATACGTACGCATGAGTAACACCAATTTTTCAATGATAATTATGGAAAGAATGTATGTAATAATATATCATTAAATAATAATTATTATATCATAAATATAGTATTATTTAACAATTTATACTTATATATATAATTATTCTGATGTAAAAGGAATCACATAGTGTTGGGGAGGCGATAATCCACATATCCACAAATGATGTTATCACTTTGTGTGTCAAAGGCTAAGAAATAATATATATATATATATATATATTATTCATGGAAATTTAATTATGTAATGAATATAATATATTGTTTTTTTGTTTGATAGGTTTAATTAAAATCATCATTTATACATTCGATGTATATTGGGAATGAATCACATTTCTTTGAGGGGGCGGTAGTCCGCACTTCCTCATATGATGTTATCATATTCCCACAAAATGGAGAGTATGAGGTTATGTGTCACACCCCGACTATTGACACCCATGTTTTTATTCTTTTCTCGGTCCACCGACTCTGGGTAGAGTCGGGTTTGGGTTCAGTTTTGAAATTTTAGAAGATTTGATGTTTTCTATGGGTCTCTGACCAGTGAGCAGTCACCGCACTATATGCTGTCACTGCGCATTTGGTCCTGGTGGGTGCGTGGTCAACACGCATTCAGTCCGATCGTGCATTCAGACCCGATGATTCTGCAGTTTCCCTCCTATTTAGATAAGTAATAAAATTAAATTAATAAATTAAATTGAAAAGAATTTTATAAAATATATAATAATAATAATAACAATAATTTATAATATAGTTAATAATAATATTATTATTATTATAATTATTATTTTTGTTATTATTATCCATTATATTTTATTATTTATTTACTTTTCTTTTTATTTTATTTTACCTTTTTTCCTTTCTTTCTCTCCTTCCTTCTTCTTTCTTCTCTTCTTTTTTGTTCTCCAGACGTCTGTCCCCTCCCCTCTTCTCCACTTCCAGCACTGCAGTGACAGTCTGGCCCCCTCTCCCTTTTCCAACTCCTGATCTGCCTCCACCCTCACCTCTTACCTTGTATGCATCGCACAACACCCCCTGCCAACCACCAATTTTTCCCCCTGCACTGTCCGAATTTCCCACCAGCACCCACTTCTCGGTGCTTTCCCTCTGCCTGCCCAACTACTCCAGCTGGATCCCTACCCCCTCCGCGGCGCTCCCTCCTGCTTCCCATGAAGTGCATAGCCCACCTAGTTTTCCATGTTGAAGTGCCCCACTCCAGCTCGCTCTGCCTCCTTCAACGCCACACCCGACCATCCCGGAAGCCCCATGCTCCCTATTTCTCCCTTATAGCACACCGATCGCAGCAGCACACTATTGCTCTGCTTCCTCCTCCCCGTAGTCACCTCCTGCTCGTTGCGCCCTCCTACTACCATCGGCCTGTGCGCACCCAGCATGACACCCCAGCCTCCTGTTTCTTCTCCCCCACACCCCTCCCTCTGGTCACGAACCTATCTAGCCCGCTATGGCTCCTCATCCCAGTGCCGCATCACACTCACTCCTCATTTTTTCAAGCCATTGCACCTGCTGCAGCACTTCAATACGACACCACCTTCACCCAGTAGCCCCGACACTCTCTGCATGCCGCTGCTACCCCTTCTGTATCCTCCTGCGTGGCAGCTCCGCACGCACATAGCCGCCTCATCGTGAACCCTTCAGAGCCCCCTACCGTGATCTGGCCCCCGTTAGCCCCTACTTCCATACCTTCCTTCACCCCTACTATCCCCTGATCTTGCTCTCATTCAGCAACACGATGACCTCCCTCATTCCCTGCTCGCCTCTGCGTTCATCCAGGATGCTGCCTCCTGTCTGGTGGCTAGCAGTGGAGAACCCAAATCTCGTCATGTAGTGCCTCTTCGTTGCTCCGACGTGGACGCGAATCCCCTCGCTGGGTTTGCGAAGGGTGTCTCTGGTCACATAGAACCGCGCTCTGTCCGCCGTCACCGAAGGAGAAACGATTCGGAACTCATCGGATTGTCCACATTTATTTGTGGGGCACACCCTTTTTTACCGCATGTTTTGGGTTCATTTCACTTCATCTGCACCGGTGTTGAGGAGGCCGTTACTCTGTTTATTCTTATGGATTATTTTAAGACAATGTTTCGGCTCTTTTAGATTCTTTGAATTGTTTCAGTGCATTGGCAAGGTCTTTCTGTGATTTTGCGTTCGTTGGCAAGTGGCGCATACTTGTGAGCATGTTCGGACGTACTACATCGTCGTCGTAACTGGGCTACGAGTCGAGGTAGGTCCCCCACTACAATCACCTTTAAATTTATAATTTTTTAATTTCTTGATGTTTTCGTAATTTTAATAAATTGGAAATAATATAACATAATTAATTTTTGTATGATTATTTGGAGTAAAAAGAGCCGTTATTTTATACACGACACTTGGAATATTTTCTTGATAAATGGACACCCAGTAGTGGAAGAATTACCATTTGGATTTTAAACATAATTAATGGAATTTAAAATGTACTTTTGGTTTAAATGATAAATGATTTCTTCAGAATAAGTGTTTTGGGTTTTCTTGAAAAATGATGTTTTTCATTAAAGTTGGTGATGGCCTAATTGGAACTTCAATAAAATAATTTATTTTGGAAAAACTCACTTTGGGGTTACTCAAGGGTGATCCTTGGTGTTTTTTGATTGTGTGAGTTGTGTGTGATATTTTTTGATCGTGACTGATTGATTTTCATTGTAGACGCACCCCTTTTTATTGTATGTGTTGACTTGGGAACCTGGCATAGTGAGTGAATCTTCTAAGAATGATTGCTGTACTTTTTTAGATTACGCACTAGCTAGTGGCCCCATAGCCAGGGAATATTGAGTTATTACTACTATGGGGACCGAGACCCTATGTTAGGCCATGTAGGGATATGCCAATAATTAGGTCATAATGACGTCATCGAGTTAGGGCATGCCTTCAGGATGAGTCACATGTATAGTAAGTTCTAGATTGTTCACGATCCCCTAGGTTTAACCCATGTTTCCTTTAGTGTTTATTTGTATGTGGTGGATAGTTGAGAGGTCTAGTTCGGTTGCTGGCCCATGTGTGCCACTTTTTCCATTGCTATTGGTGTGTGTTGTGTGTTATGTGTACTTTTCCTTTTTGGCTAATAACTAATGTTTGGTTTTCTAATTGTTCACAAAAATGTTTTATAATGAAATGCACATGTTCCTTTCAAACCTTAAAAATGGTTTTTAAATTAAAAATGGTAATTAATATATACATGTTTTAGAAATGAAATTGTGTGTGGAAACTACTATTTTATATAATTAAGTTCAAACCTGGAATTAGTAAAAAAATTATTTAAAGGTAGTGCATTGGGGATAGATTTCGGGCTAGCCTACTATGTTTTCATACTCATGCCCATAATTATATTCGGTTTTCAGTGTTCGGGCAGGCTACAATTTGGGTGCGTTCGCCCTAGGAGACGTTTGGTCGTGAGTTGGAGAGTGACCTGTTAGGTCACATGGTGATAGTGGTTGTCTCTTTCAGTAAGATTCTTTTTATTTTGTTCTTTTTAGTTAATTTACGTGGTTTATTTATTTTGTGCTACTCTGTTTTATTTTTGTTTCTTTATTTATTTATTTTAAATGGGTGAAATTGTTCCCACCACCTCTGTTGATGCCCTGGTGCTTGTTGCCAGCCCGGGAGGATCGGGAACACCTCTCAGGCCATGTCGCGGACCGGGTCGGGTGACCGGTTCAGGTTCAACCTGGGTTGGTTCGTGACAAAATGGTATCATACTAGGTCAGCACTTAACAGACCTCACTTTTCAAAGCACCCTTTGTCATTTTGGATTTCCATTAGATGGAGATTAGAATCGTCGGGGCTCAAGAGGTAGGTTACGGGTCGGTGCCTAATCACCACCACTCGCGATGAGACCAATGTTACCAGGGTTATTCTGGGATTTGAATCTTTTATCTTTGGTTGTTTTGGGTTGAGGAATGACAATGGGGGGGGGAATCGATTCACCTTGCGACCACACATAGGGTGGTAACCCAGGTGAAGTCCATGTGTCCAGCTCAAGGTCCTCTTAATGTTATACTTTACAGGGGGCATGGCTCACCACCATGTTGCTAGGTCCGACATATGCACAAGTTCCTCATTCCAGTGGGTTATTACTGCTTGTGTTTTGTTTCAATATTAGTTGATTTGAGTGCGTTAAAAGTGAAATTTGTTTTGAAATGGAAAAGTGTTTGTTCCAAATTATTTATGAAATAATGAAAGTGGGTTTTTAAAGAGAATGTTTATTGGTTTGGAAGAATGTGGTATGTGTTTTGATTTGTTAAGTAAAAGAAGTGTTTGAACCTTGGAACTCCTTATGGAGGGTCACACAGGTGTGGGAATGTATGGAAAGTGTGTGGGGGAACTTTTTCGCAGATGATGTGAGCGGGATTGAATAAACACACATGTGATGGATCATAAAGTTCCATAGGTGAGTTTTTAAATTTGCAATGAAATAACGGTTTTGAAAAAGTTATTTATCCTTGTGTTGTTTATGTTTGGCTTATGGGTATATTGCCCTTGGCTTGTGTTGTTTACTTGATTGAGTTTTGGATTAATGTCAGTTTTGATGGTGTTTTTCATGTTGTCGTGAGTATACCGGCCAGAAAGCCTCCAAATGTTGGTAATGAGATATGCTCAGTTCTCAGTTCCTTTTGTGTGTTGATTGATTTTTGATGTAATCTATGTCTGTTAGAGGTAGTTTTATCTTTCTGAAAGATAGTGTGTCTTTGTGTTGTTGGGAACTCCCAAGATAGTTATGGTTCGTACCACCCTAGAGTTATTTGAGGGTTTAGTTTTGGACTAGTAAAGATGAAATGTCTCATCACTGTTAGAGTTTTGGGCGTGATTAATGGTGGTAGACTTCTGTGATGGTTCCCCATATGGCAAGGAGTGTGGGCCTGTGGAAGCTATCTCCAAGAAACCATCGTCATTGGTACTGCCTCCTAGTTCATCGGACCACTATCTTGTGCACCACCAGTAGGGCCTATCCAGATGTTCTAAGTCATCATGTTGAATGCCTTTGAAAATTTACGACCATCGTGGTTCTTCGAATCGTCGATCCGAAGAAGGAGTTAGAAACCAGATGATGGAAATGACTGACTGTGATTCAGGAGACGCTTCAGCCATCAAGACCCCAGCCACATGTCTTTGGGTGAATCTCACTCATAGTCAGGAGTTACCGAGGGTGTGTGGAATCTCAGTCCAGATAATGTCTTCGGCTTTGGAATGGAAATATCGAAAATTTACCTTGTTATATTCTCATCATTGTCGTAAGTTCATACTTATTGTGGTGACGTGATGAGATCATTCCCCCACAATCCAAGCGGTTTTATCTGCTCCTAATGTTGTTCTCAAGTTGTTTGGTCTCTCGGAATGGTGTGGGCCCGTGAATAAATGAACATGTTCTGATTTTGAGTTGGTCCTAGCTGTGTTCGATAGGGTAATGTTCGTTTTGTGATGTTTATGGAAGGTGTTGAGTTAATTTCTCATCGACAAGTTGTTGGATTGTTCCGTAACAAGCTTTTTGTCAAGTCTAAGGTGTGTTGTTTGGTATATGTGGAAAAAATGAACGAGTTTTGTGTGGGAGTTCCCGTGTTCCCCTCAGGTGGTTTGTTCAAATTTCAAGTGTTTTTGTATTAGTAAATTCTTGTGGTGGGGAGAACCCTCTCATGTTCTCCCTCAATCTCGAGTTGTGGTTTTTCTTGAATTGGTCGGGTGTGATGTTTGTTGGGAATGGTTACCATGAAGCTCTCAGTTATCTATGATTTTGTCTGGGATTGAACTCAAGTTGTATCAAATGTTGGCTTGGTGGCTTTCTAGGGGCAGAAATTGTCTGTGGTGGGGAGAATTGTCACACCCCAACCATGGACCCCCGATTTTTTTATTCTTTTCTCGGTCCTGCTAATCTGGGTAGAGTCGGGTTTGGGTCCGGGATTGAATTTTTTTGAAGCATTGATGTTTTCAATGGGTCTTGGGCTAGTGCTCAGTCATCGTACAGGTAGCAGTCATCACCGATTTGGTCCAGGTGAGTGCGTGGTCACCACACATTCAATCCTATCATGCGTTTGAACTTGGTGAGTGCGCGGTTTCCCACCTGGTCAGATAAATAACAAAATTAAATGAATAAATTAAATTGAAAATAATTTTATAAAATGTTTAATAATAATAATTACAATAGTTTATAATATTTTTATTGTTATTATTATTATTATTATTATTATTATTATTATAATTATCCTTCATATTTTATTATACATTTACTTTTCTTTTTATTTTATTTTATCTTTTTTTTCATTTCTTTCTATCTTTCTTTCTTCTTTATTCACTTTTTTTTTCTCCACACGTCTGTCCCCTCCCCTCTTCTCCTCTTCCTACACATCAGCGCCAGTCTGGCCCCCTATCCCTTTTCCGACTCCTGATCTGCTTCCACCATCGCGTTCTGCCTTGTATGCATCGCACAACAACCGTTGTTGACCACCTGTTTTTCCCCCTGCACCGTCCACCTTTCCCACTAGCACCTGCTTCCCGTCATCTTCCGTCTACCTTCCTAGCTGCTCCAGTTGGATCTCCACCCCCTCCGTGGTGCTCCCTCTAGCTCCCCTTATCGTGCACAACCCGTCTGGTTTTCACAATTACAGCATCCCGCTCCAGCTCGCTCGACCTCCTTCAACGCCGCACCCAGCCAGCCCAGAAGCCCCCTACTCCCTCATTCTCCCTTGTAGCACGCCGATTGCATCATCCCACAGCTTCTTCACCACCTCCTCCCCCTAGTCGCCTCCATCTAGTCACCCCCCTGCTTCCTTGGGCCTGCACACACCCAACACGACGGCCCTGCCTCTTGTTTCTTCTCCCCCGCACCCCACTCCTCCATTCACGAACTTAGCAAGCCCGTCATGGATCCTGTTCCTAGCACCACATCACCCTCACTCTCCCTTCCTTCTAGCCGGTGTACCTGTTGCAGTTCTCCAATCCGACAGCACCTCCGCCCAACAGCCCTGACACTCTATCCACACCACTGCTCCCCCTTCCGTCTCCTCCTATTGCGACAGCTCAACAAGAATCTAGTTGCCCCGTCGCGTGCCCTTCATAGCCCCCTACTGTGATCTGGCCCCCGTCGGCCCCTCCTTTCATCTCTGCCTTCTCCGCAGACATCCCCTACTCCTTCTCTCATGCAGTGACCCGACGACCTCCCGCCTTCCCTACTCGCCTATGCATTCGTCCGGGATGCCGCCTCCTGTCTGGTGGCCAGTAGCAATGAACTCGAATCTAGTCACGCAGCACCTCTATGTTGCTCCTATATGGCCTCGAATCCCCTTGCTAGTTTTTAGAATGGTGTCTCGGGTCACGTTGGACCGCACTCTGTCCGCCGCCAACGAAGGTGTAGCGATTCAGATCAGTTCGGACTATTCGCCTTTATTTGTGGGGAGCACCTTATTTTACTGCATTTTTTGGGTTCGTTTTGTTTCTTCTGCACTAGTGTCGAGGTTGGTTTTACTCTGTTTATTCTTTTGTATTATTTTAAGATATTATTTCTGTGTTTTTAGATGCTTTTCATTATTGCAGCACATTGGAAATGTTTTCCCGTGATTTTACGGTCGTCGGCAAGTGGCGCATACTTGTGCGCAAGTTGGGACGTACCACTTCGTTGTCGTAACCAGGCTGCGATTTGAGGTAGGTCCCCCACTTCACTCACGATTAACTTTAGAAATTATTAATTTCTTTATGTTTTATTAATTTTAATAAATTGGAAATAATATAAGATAATTAATTTTTATATGATTATTTGGTGTAAAAAGAGTCGTTTATTTTATACACGACACTAGTAATATTTTCTTGATGAACCGACACCTAGTAGTGGAAGAATGCCCGTTTGGATTTTAAACATAATTCACGAAATTTAAAATGTACTGTTGGATTAAATGATAAATGATTTCTTCTGAATAATTGTTTTGGGTTTTCTTGAGAAATGATGTTTTTATTTAAAGTTCGTGAAGGCCCGTTTGGCACTATAATAAAATAAATTATTTTGGAAAAAATCACTTTGGTGTTACTCAGGGGTGATCCTTGGTGTACATTGATTGCGTGAGTTGTATGTGATATTTTTTTCTCATGACTAATTTATTTTCATTGTGGATGAACCCCTTTTTATTGTATGTGTTAACATGGGAACTTGGAATAGTGAATGAATCATCTGAGAATGATTGCTGCACTATATTAGATTATGCACTGGCTAGTGGCCCCATAGTAGGGGAATACTGAGTTATTGCTGCTATGGGGATTGGTCCCCTAGGTTATGCCATGTAGGGCTATGCTGAGCATTAGGGCGTTATGATGTCATCGAGTTAGGGCATGCTTTCAAGATGAGTCACATGTATAGTGTGTTCTGGATTGTTCATGTTCTCGTAGGTTAGACCCATGATTATTTTATTGTTTATTTATATGTGGTGGACGGTTGAGAGTTCTAGTTCGGTTGATAGCCCAAGTGTGCTACTTTTTCCATTGCCCTTGGTGTGTGTTGTGTGTTATGTGTAGTTTTCCTTTTTGGATTATAACTAATGTTTGGTTTTCGAATTGTTCATAAAAATGATTTAAAATTAAATGCACATATTCATTTCAAACAATAATTTTTTTTAAAATTAAAAAGGGAAATGGATAGTTAATTGTTTTAGAAATGAAAGTGTGTGTGGAAACTAATATTTTATATTATTTAGTTCAAACTTGGAATTAGTAAATTTCTTTATTTAAAGGTTGTGCATTGGGAATAGATATCGGGCTAGCCTACTGAGTTTTAATAATCACGCATATAGTTTTTTTAGTGTTTGTCCAGGTGACAGTTTTGGTGCGTTCACCCTGGGCGACATTTGTTCCTGAGTTGGATAGTGACCCACGAGGTCACACGGTGATAATGGTTGTCTCTTTCAGTTAGTTTCTTTTACTTTTTTCTTGTTTAGTTACTTTACTTTGTTTATTTATTTTGCGCTACTCTGTTTAATTTTTGCTGCTTTATTTATTTATTTTAACTGGAAGAAATCATTCCCACCACCTCTGTTGATGCCCAAGCGCTAGTCGCCAGCCCATAAGGATCAGGAACGCCTGTCAGGCCAAGTCGCGGATCAGATCGAGTGACCGGTTCAGGGTCGACCCAGGTTGGTTCATGACATTATGTGTTTTAAAAGAATTAAAAAAATACTAAATACATAATAAATATAATATATAACTTATATAAATAGATTTTATACCATAATGGAAACCATAAGATTTGGTAAATGAAAAATGAATAGTCATTGTTTTGTGAGGTAGTAGTATTCCCTACATAAAGACAATATGTTTTTTACCCATTAGATGATAGTTTGTATGAGTGTGGGAATAAACCATAGAATAAAAAACTCCTATTATATTTAGGATACTTTTTTTCTAATATAATAATAGAATAAGATGAAATGAGGGGTTATATAATGGAAAGAATACTAAAAATTTTAAAGAAAGATATTGCCTTTTAATCAGGTAACTCATTTTTGTTTGAACCAAAAGATTCCTTGGATAGATTTTTGGCCAAGGGTTTGCCTCATGGATTAGGGGATGTATTTTTACAAACTTTTTGGGATGTTATTTTTTGACACAAAGTGTTCTGATAGGTGTAATGAAGTTGGAGGAGAGGAGGTCCTTTTTTATTGGAGGAATGACACTCTTGTAATATTTTTACAATGGATTTACATGCACGTTTTTTAACATTAATGTGGCTCCAATAATGATCCCAATTACATAAAAATTATAATTGGGTTGAAATACAGCTTTAAAATGTCTCTTAGAGAATTTTATAGGTTATTTGGGCCCTTAAGTTAAAGGTTTAGTCCTTTATTGAGCATAATTTTTTCCTTCATAATTATAATCATTTTTAATTACTTTCACTAATATTTTTATTGTAAAAAAATAATTCAATATTATTATACATTATAAATTATTCTAATTAAAAATATTGAATCCATTATTCCACATTTCTATCATAGAATTGGAATATATTAATTTAAAATTAATCCCATGTGTGGGACGATAATGGAGGGTTTTAAATTAAAAACATATGGAATTTTTCTATGTTTTCAAAATAAATTTTAGTGTGAAATTAATTAAAATAGACCAATTTGTAATTTTTGATAAAAATATTATATATTTAAAATTAAAATCCAACTAAATTTATTTTCTTATATTGTATAAAAAATTTATGAAAAATTAGTTTTGGAATAAAATTTAGTATTATAAAATTTTATCTAAAAAATGAAATGTTTCAAAAAAATATAAAATATTCACCATAACGTAATTACTATATCTCTAATTCGATTATTATGATTATTTTGACATATTTAATCCATTATACTATCAAAATTCAGATTTAAAATGGGTTCTCTATTAAAAGGTTCATAAATTTCCTTTATAAAAATATAGTTTTTTTATGTGTAAAAGTAGTATTTATTCTTTTCTTATGCCTATAAAAACTAATGGATGAATATAAAAAATATTTTATTGAATAAATAAAATTTTTATTTAATTTAAATCATTATTTAATTGAAATTAATTATATTTATTAAGACAAAACTCCTCTTGAGGCATAAAAAAATATTATTTATTTTTATGTCCTTTTGGTTATTATATTCATTTATAATTAATTCGTAACCAATGAATTCATTTTATATTTATATTAACCATAAATTTTCATAAGTTAGTTAATAATATTAATAACTGTTAACATAATGGATAGGTTATATCATATTATATTAAATAATAATATTTCAATAATACATTGTTATTTAGTGACACTCGGTCTTTCATACAATGAAATCTATTGTGGAAGGCCTCTCTTATGTGTAATGAAAGATATCAAATAAGGAAACTATTACATGAAATAAAATATATTTATGATGGTCACTCTTTCATGTAATACATGTTATCGAGGAAGGTATCTCTTTCATGTATCACATAAAAAATCAGTTTTGTGTTTATTACAAGATATAGAATGTATTATATTTATTTATGATAGTAAATATATTTTAATGTATCAAGTTATTATGTTAAATTTTTAAAAATTGTGTTGAATTTGATAATAATTATTTATTACAATTTTGTAATTTAGAACTCTAGGAAGATACAAAGCACAATGAATTCTGAGCATTCCTAGTTTGTGCATTTTGGTTGAGACTCTGAGAAACTATTCACATACACATTTACCCATGAATAATAATATAGGATAATGATCATAAAAAATTATACTCATTAGGGTATTCAATCAAGAGGAAGAATGATCCAACTCCTATAGTGGTTATAATTGAGTAGCAAATTTAGTGATGAATACAGTGTGGTTTACACACCATTGCATGAGTGTGTGTAAAGAGATTAACGTGATATGTGTATGTGTGTGGGGTTAAATGAGAGAATTATAACATTCATGAACTCATAAGACACATTCACACATGAATAATTGTTGATACATCCCTTAAGATACCCAAATAATTATTTTTGGATGTCATGCATTACACTTTCATGCATGATGCATATTTGATGATTTTGAATTGATAATTCAATAATATATTATTTGAGGCTGTGGAAGTATTAATCCAAAAAAAATATTGAAGAAGAATATATGTATCGTTTTCAAAAATATTAGTGTGGTCGAGACAACATTAATAAAGAATCCTACCCCAAACATTATTGTAACTAAACAAACTAATAAACAATAGGTGATCAAAATTATTGAGAAAGACCAAAAAACCATAAAGGTACTCGAATAGATACATATGAAAGTGTGATTTGACAAGATAATTAAAGGAGATAAATAAATAAAACTACATTTGATCAAGATTTTATGAAATGAGGATGCCTTCAGTAGGAAGAAGATAAAATGGTATCTGGTTTGATTCTGGATCAGATTTCTTTAGTTTGGATTCTGGAGTAGGCCAGTGATGATTCTAAGAAAACTGTGAGATATAGTATAAAGAACATATTATTAGGATTCATGAGAGATATATTGTTATTCCCTATCGACCATTGTAATCATGGAGATAATATTATAGTTGATAATCTATGATGGGGTAAATAACCAACATGAAAAGTAGATTGTGTTTATACTGAAATGTGTAAATCTTTATATTTCATGCCATGGTATTTACAGAATTATTCAAGGTAAGGCCGAGAGACACAAGAAGAGTGTATAAATCCTTTAATCTACCAAATTGGATTAATTTAAATTAAACAATTTGTTAAAAAAACCACTGATTCACCCTCCCATCATAGTGGTCAATAGATCTTGGGGATCTACACATACAATGAGAGTAATGTCCAAATGAATCTCCTAATTAACCATTCACTTGTAGTTGGTTATGGGTTTATTTTTGATATTTAACGAGATTTACCCATACGAATTTATATATGAGATCTTTTCAAAAAGAGACTGTAAATTCTTAATTGAATCCTAATAAGCGATGAAGAGATAAATCTATATGGAATAAATTTCACAAAAATCAAAGAAGTTTTATATACCATGGATATAGTAATTATACCACCAATTTTTTTACTTATATCTCAATTACAAATAGGTGGAATCTTGCATGTTATAATACTTTAACATATCTATAGTGATAATCACTATCAACCTTAACAATTATTTTTTCACAAGATTTTACTTGTTCTAATGATATTTAAGGTAGTCGGTCTTGGTTTTCCTACTTAACCATTGTATTGGTTTATTGGGTTTCATAGTTACCAAATTCATCTCACCTAGAACATTGAATCTTTATTATATCCTTCGGAATAACACTATCCATTTACATTTCATAATTATTTTTTCTTTCATCAACTTGTTTCTTAGTTCCCTGCTTTACCATAGGTAAATAATATTCCTACCACATTTGTGAAAATCCAATAGGGGTTCTTCCCACATACTAAACATGTATTGTGTTGAATATTCATTCCCTAATCAACTTCATCACCCCAGTTACCACATGAATATATCATTCTTGTATTTGGTGGGTTTATGCTTTCAAAAATGGTTATACTCATAATCAATTTATGAAATACATTTTTTGGAATAATCACCATCTTTCTCAACTGATCTCTCATTCTAATTGGTTATCATTTATGTAATCATCCAATTGTACCATACACCAAATATTATATTTTTTTCCTTCTAGTTCCATCCATCATAAAAACCCAAAGGGTTAACTAGATTTATTGTGATTTAGAATCCTAGGGGAATTTTCATAATCATAATGTAAAATATATTTATATATAAAACCATTAACCCTTTTACATCATCATTTTACCTCATTGTTCCATTAATTCATCCTATATTAATCTTAGTTCAACCTAGGTTACATTATGGTTTTTAGTCTTATAATTATCAACCTATTTACTAAAAAACAATCATATCAATAATTAATAGTGGTTCATAAAGAGTAAATTATAAACTAATGAATGCCCCATAAGAGTATCTATATATTTATTTAGTTAGGACTCTTTGTCATGAACAAGGTCACAATTGAGCTAATACCCAATTTTCCCTATTTGGTGTCCTTACCACTAGGTATAACAGTGCAAGATCCTACACCCACTCACCAGTATCTCAATAGGGATGTAATTGAAAGGAAACCAATATGTTCTCTACTTTACCAATATTTGAAGGTATTATTCTCTACATAGAATTATCCCATAGAATTTTCCCTATAGTTTTCACTAATTCTCTCTAATCGTAATATATAAAAATACTAGACCATCCTTAGATACAAACTACAATGATCCAACCCTTAACCACACATTATTTCAGGATTTATAACATATGTCCCCAACAGTACAAGCTGAGGATCTTGAAATTCAGTGTCTTTCAATGATGAGATACATATGCACATATTACTAAAAATAAATTCTACATATTTAAACTCCACATAGTTATTTTAATTATTATTGATCGTGTAAAACTAAATAATATGGATTTGAGAAAATATATATCGAAAATGGTGAGCTAGAAAACTCATTAAGGGAATATACCAGATAATACAGCATAACATGCGAGTTAGGAGGCACAACATGCTGTCATAAATACGACAATTTTAAGGATGGAAATATGGAATAAGGAAATGATATCATAATATAATAGAATAATAAACTTGTGGTAATTACATAGAACAAGAAACATATATATAATTCAAGGATCACTTCCAAGACCATTATTATTAGGTAAACATTTCATAGAGTGGATTTGGTTCACTCCCCATTACCATGAGCATCGTGAAAAATGTCCCATGGATAAGTAGTTACACTCCCTATCCCATAAGATACCATCACATGATATATAAAGATTTTGTCAATACATTGGAAGGATATATAATTATGGTCCCCCTTTCACTTAACATTGTCTGATCAAGTTGACCACCAATGTTCCATATAAGGTTTCTCGTAAGATGATAGCATTACACAATTCCATCGATGGTATATATAATTCATTTAAAACAAAAAAATTAAAATTACATATATGCATGACACATGATGAAAAGAAATCATACATAAATAATAAGAATGACTAAAAATGATATGGATGTTGGATTCATAATTCGAATCCAAGGAATAAATGAAGGCTAAATCATAATAAATCCCAAGAAAATAAGGAATGAAATCAATTTGAGATTTCATAATTGAAAAATTATTTTATATCTATAACTCGTATTCATAATATATTAAATTCATGACTGTTACTTAGGAGAATAATTAATAAAAAATAATTACATTGGTGATGCTTTATAAAATAAGAAAAGGCACTTTTTAATTAAAGAAAGTGAATATCATTTTCCATGGAACCTAAATCGATATAAGAGGGTTATACATAAAATAAGGAATGGGTTTGAAAGATATAAATCTTTTATAATCATTTTATTCAGTGATTCATGAGGTGAGAAAAGAAATAGGAAAATTTCATGAAATTGTGTTTACTTAAGAGTGATAATTCTAGAGGTAACAAAACAAACACTTAACTCCAATAATGAAATGGTTATTTATATATTAATTTATATAAGATACATTTATACAAAAATATAAAAAATTATTATGAATTAGATTTCCTAAAATGGATGGAAATAATGGGAATTCGTAACTAAAAAGTATCATGGGAGGTATTGAAGATCCCGTTATATGTTTAAAAATATCATTTTTGAAATCCCACATCATAAAATATGACAATAAAACATTATTTTTAAAAAAGGATACGGTCAATATGACGTTTACATGAGGTAATAATTAATGAGGTTTCTTTGTAAAAATAATAACATTTGTAGGAATATAAATTATTGACGTGGAGGGGGGAAATCATTTAAATGGATCAGAATTATTATTAACATAATTCCATAAATAAAAGAATAATAACTCATCATTAAATAATATTTTCAATCATAAATTATCCTACAAGAATGAAATAGGGTAAAACATATCAAATGAAAGACCAAACTCAAGGAAAAACATTATAACTCTATAAACTAGATTGAGTTATGAAAGAATCTTATATTTTATAGGAGACATCAATCATATAGCCAAAAAAATAATAACTATAATTTAAGTGACTTTTAGAAAATAGAAAATAATTTATGATGTTAAAATTCATGTGGGATATATCTATTCCATAAAAATAAACATTGGTGCATAATATCAAATAATTTATCATGGAAGGGTGATGGAGACTGAATCCCTTATGGCTTAAGAAACAATAAAATAAAACCTATTTAATTAGATAGAGCTATTAGTTGAAGTTAAAATACAATGAATAAATATAAAAAATTATATTAAATATCTAAGAATAATTAAACAAATAACTTACATGAAATTAAGTTAATTAAAGAAAATGTGGATCAAATAAGAAAATTTTCAGATAAAACCTTTACTTCTGTATAAAAGTGATATGAACATTCACAGAAATTCTATAATAATAAAATTATGTTCATTAGTTATATAAAAATTAAATTAATTAATCTATATTTAATTTTATAAGGTGCACATATTATCTTTTTCTATATATTTTTAATACAGTTTTTCCCAACATCGGTTACATGGGGTTGTTCTCTTAATTTACTCATAACATTTTTGGTCTATTAACAGTGCTAATTTTTTTTTGTAGAATATCATCATAATATCTTGAATTGTTGATTTTTATTTCCTTTATTATTCTATTAGAAAATTATATTATTTCAATCGTTATTCAAAAGAGATCCAAAAAATAAAAACGGTTCCATTGAAAAGTCAATTTTTGGTGGCTATAATTATTATTGATGTTTAGTATCATTTTTAATTATATATTGTCATATATTTTTATTAAAAAATTGTTATTTTTTTAATATTATAATATTACCTAATTAAATAACAATTTTTATCCTACAATTTAATGGGGTGATGAAAAATTGAACATATCGTTCATGGAGATAGTATTCCACACACACACTTGATAACATTTCCCTTTTACTTAATGATTTTAATCGATGGTATAAATTGGATATTAAATTAGTATAACAACTATTTGGATTAGTAAATAATATTTGTTTCTATACCATCGCAGATAGATAGGATTTGAGGGTCGTAGAAAAAAAGATCAAGAGAAATTGGGGTGGGAGTATTACCTCTCCCTTGGAGTTTATCCCTTGGTAAAGTCCTTAAAACACCTTAACATAGTGTTATGGTGATACCAATGAATCAAATTTATGAGGAGGTTGTTTAGGTGAGATGAGTTAAAAGTTTTTATTGAGAAAAGTATTTGAAATTGGTTGACAAATAGGGAGGAGGTGGTCTCCTTTTATAAGTGAATAAAAGGGAATTATGGAATAAATTCATTATTTATCAACAATATCACTCCATTAGTAATGTATAAATTCTATAAATCTGGCCAATAAATATATGGGGATTCTATTAATGCCTAAAAACCATCCAAAAAACCAATATCAAACATTTTTTTCACACATTTTAACCTTTTTCAAATTTCTAAAAAACTTTTACCCTAATTTTCCTTTACCAGGTTAACTCCTCTTTCACACTTGGAAGCTAATATTAATGGAAAAAAAATTAAATTTCCATTATTTAATCATTATAAAATTATTATATAGAATATAGAAATCATTTTATAAAATTAAATTCCTATTTTTTAGAGAATTGTGTTTAGTGTTAGTGCACAAAATGAGTAAAAATTACTTCTTAAAAAAGTTAATTTTTAGTTTAATATTTAATTTTTAAATAATAGGATAAATGTTTAATATTTTCAAGAAATAATTTGGTTTATTATAAAATATATAATTTTTATTTTTATTTCACAAAAACTATTACTGAATTTACCAAAATATTAAAATATATTCTTATTACAAGTAAAATATTACTTTTTTATATGGTTAAAAATAGGTTTTAAAAGTTTCAAACTATATATTTAAAATGAATAAAACTATAAAATAATTAAATATTATATAATTTTAATGTTTTTATAAAATTCTATGTCTCTATTATATAATTTTACACCATTAAATAACCACAGTATGTCAAAAATTTTATTTTTTCAAGATTTTTCAAAAAATCAAATATTTTAGAAAATTCCAAAAAAATAATCATATGATTTTTTTCATGATTAATTTAAAAATATAATTCATTTTATTTTATTAAACCTGTATAAGTGAAAAATATTAAAATACCAAATTTATGATGTATTGAAGATATTGTTTTTTAAAATATTACTTATGATCTAAAATTTAAAACAAGTGTTTGTAGATTAAAAAAATTATTTTATAAATCATAAATCACTTCTAAAATATATATTTTCTAGTTTAAAAATGTTTCATGAATTTTCAATTCATAATTATATATAAATAGTTTCACAGAAGTCATGTTATTTAAGAAATGATATTTTGCTTTATTCACAAAAAAATCAACCATTTTAGAAAAAAAACCACAAAATTCATATTAAACATTTATTTATATTATAAATAAAAAAATATGTTTCTTTTATAAAATTAAATTTATAAAATTTTATATTTTAAAATTTATTTAAAATTTTAAAATATAATAAGAAAATATTTTTAAAGGAAAATAACTTTGAAAAACACTAGATGTTCTTATTATTAATTTATATAATGTACTAAAAAATAAATAATTAATAAATTAATTTTATACTTTATTGAACTAATAAATTAACAATAATTTAATTATTTTTAATTAATAAAAATTAAAATGCATAAAATGAAATATTCTTAATCAAAATAATGAAATTGGTAAATTTATATAAAATAAGAGTTATATATATATATTGATATAGTTTGTATATAAATTACAATAATTCATAAATATTAATTGAATATCATGGTTTTAGTTTGTAGTTTCTTGTAGAGAAATCTATGAAACATATTTCAGTTCATTAGAGGAAAAAATTGTAAAATTTCAGGTCTTTACATTCTCTTCCTCTTCAAATAAATTATGTCCTCATAATTTTAAAACATATAATATATGTTTAATTTCCATATTGAGATCCAAATTCTCGATAAATAGGTCTTTTATCATGTTTTCATTTAGATTTTGAAGTTAGATTTCCCAAAATGAAATTTTTAATGAGACCTTGTTAAAAATAGGTAGTCATTTTCCAATAGAATCATAATAATGGATGAAGAGAAAAATCTAAAAGGTGTAAGTTTCAAAAAACTATAATTATGTTTCTCTTACCATGGATATAATAACTATAACCCTATTTCTTTTATTATTATCTCAATTCCTAATAGGTTAAATATTACAAGACATGATACACTGATAAATCTATAGTGAAAAATCCCAATCCACCACAGAAGAAGTTGATGTTGAGGGTTTAACTTATTCCCATGATCTAGTATGCCTTTTTTGACATTTATCCTTGGATTGGAGAGTTAGGCATCATAGTGATGAAATTCCCCACATTTAAAATTTCAAATATATTATAAATCTGTAGGAAACAATTATATTCTTTTTTTATATCATTGTTTCCCCCCAACAACATATTGTTTGATGCCCTCAATTAACACATGTAAAGAATATTACTATCCCCTTAAAGAAATTACCATGTTTACTATTTATGCATTTTCGAAATCATTGATGTTGAATATTATTTCCCACATCATCATCATCACCAAGTTCAATCAATACTTCATCATTCTCATCTTTGGTGAGTACAGTATTTGAGAGGTCGTTGCATTGTTAACCATGTTTTGAGATAGTTGGTTTGGAATAATCCCAAAATTTATTAGTTATTCCCCCATTATAATTCATTGATCACTATGGTAATCATTAAATAGTCTATTTCACCCAGTACTAACATGATTAATTTTTTTCAATACATCAACAAAACCAAATGGGTTCACATGGGTGATGAAAATATGACATCATAAAGGGGATTATCATGACCAATAACATAAAATAGATCCAAATAAAAAAATCTAATAACTTTTACATCATGAGTTTATCTCACAATTACATTAGTTTAACATTTTTCAATATTATTTTCACCTAGGTTATATTAAGTTGGTTTACCTTATACTACTAAACCCAGTCCCTCAATATAACTAGGATTTTAATCAATCATAGTTCTTCATAGAGGGCATATTATTATCCAAATATTATCCCATGGGAGTGTATATTGAGGTATTTATTTTGGAATTTTTCTCATGAACTAGTTAATAGTTCAGTTAATAAACACCATTCCCTATTTATGGTTATTACCCATATTTATAAATATTCCATATCCTTCATACACTTGTGATTATCTAAATAGAGATATAATTTCATAGAAAACCATATAATTTATACTTTACAAAAATTTAAGAATGTTATATGATACTTATAATTATCCCATAGAGTCTTCCCTAGGTGTTTCCCTTATGTTATCTAATCCTAATCTCCAAAAAACCTGAACTTTCTATAATACTATCTTTAGTGACTAAAGTCTTAAACATAATTTATTTCAGGATTTAAAACATACTATCCCAAAAATACATTCCATTGTTCTGGAGATATATTTTATTTAGAATATTATATACATGATTTCACTATCCAAAAAAAATAAACAAAAATATTTATATAAAACTCCACATGTTCTCATAACTCCCACAATTGTATTGAAACTACATATTATACCCTAAAAAATATTTATGGAAAATGTTTAGCTAGAAATCCTAGAAAGGGAATAACCGCTGAAATATTGGATCACTTTATACTCTAGAGAAATAAATTGATATTATAAATATGATTATAATAATAATGGAAATATGAAATATGGAAATTATATCATAATATAATATAATCATAAACATATGGAAATGACATAAAATAAGAAATTATGTACATAAGTAAAGGGTGAATCAAAAGACCATCATCGAAAAGTAGACAAAGTCACATGGTAGATTAGATTCATTTGACATTCCCATAAAAATAGTAGATAGTGTCTCATGTTGAATTAGTATGAATCCATAAAACCATACATAACATCACATGTGATATGAAGATTTACCTAATGAATCAAACAGTTATATAATTTTTGGCCTCCTGGTTAGAAAATATACTTTTCTTAGGTTAACCACACATGCACCAGACATGGTATCTCTTAAGATGAAAATATTATTCAATTCATTGGAGGTCTATATAATTTTTGGAGAACACAAAAAATAATTAAAATCATTTATATTCATGTTTCATGGGGAAAATAATTCATACATAAAATCATAACAGTGATCAAACCCATGATAAGAAAGGGAGTTTTATAATTATGATTTAGGGAAACATATGAGGCTAAATCATAAGAATTTCCAAGAAAATATGGAATTAAATAATTTTTAACTTTTATAATTGAAAAATTGATATTGGTATTGAACATAGAGTTATATATTTGGAAATTCTTAAGAGGTATTTAGGAGAAGAATTAATAAAAATAAATACCCTGGGTGATGCATTATAAAATATGAAAGGATATTTTTATAGAAAGAAAGGTAAAAATATTTTCCATAAATATAGAAAAAAACTTGGTTGTTTATACATAAAATAATTAAGAATTTTATGAACTATAATTGGTTGAAAAATTATAATAGGGATTATTCTTTACCTGGGATAGGAAATTGGAAAGTTTTATTAAATCGGGTTTACTAATGAGTGAGAATTCATAAGTGATGTAAAAAAAATATAAGTCTTGAAATTAAAATGGAATTGAAATAGGTGTATATATAAGATACATAAATAAAAAATTATAATTAATTCATAGGAAGAATATTGATTGATAGTGATAAAAATATTGGGAATATGCAATGTAAATGTAATAAGGGTTTTATGAAAGATCCCTTTTATGTTTTAAAACACATATGTTGAAATCCCAAAAAATAAAATGACATAATAAATCCTTATTTTGAAAATAGTATAATTATAATATGATATTTATATGAGGTAACACTTTACAATTTTCCAATTAAAAAGGATAATATTGGTCGAAGGGAAATTATGGACATGGAGGGACACCATTATTTAAATGGATGGGAATTATTGATAATATTTATTTCAATATTAAAAACTATTATAACTCACCAGAAAATAATAATTGAATCAAACATGATATCATGAGATATAAATAGTGATAACCATATGAAATGAATGAAAAAACTCATGTAATACAATATAACTAAATAAAAAAAGATTGAGTTATGAAGGACTCTTACATTTCAGATAATACATAAATCAGATACCATAGAAATGATGAGAATGAATGGAAAGAAAATTGAGGATTAAAATTAATTTATGATCTTACAATTATGGGGATGCAGTTACACCACAATAAATATAATCTCATAATATAAATATATGTCTCAATGAAGGGTGATTGAGACAGAAACCCTTACCAAATAAAAGATTTAAATAAATTCCACTGAAAGAAAGTGAGATATATTAAATATAAACATAAAATACTAGGAATAAAGATAATAAATGATATTAAATATCTAATTGACATTATTTTATCCCTTTAAATGAAATAGGTTCTTAAAATAAAATCCATATCAACGTAGAAATTTTCTATATGAAACCCTTACCTAATGTTAGAAAGTGATCTTCACTTGAACATAACTCCATAAATAATTAAATTTATTTCATTATATATATACCCAATAACATTATAATCTATATTTAAATATCTAGGGTCCATGTATTATAATTTGGTACTTTTTTTAATGTAAATTCTGCTTATATTGGTTACTTGGGGTTGATCGGTTAATTTCTTCATAACAATTTCAATTTTTAACCATTATCAATGGTATTGTAAAATAAATTAATAATTTATCGATTTTTATTTTTTGAAATCATTTATTACTATATTAGTAAAATACACATCCATATTAATATTTTATCCCAAAAAATATGAAGAAATAATGAATCTCTTAATAATTTATTTAAGGTTGTTAAATTTATTAAAGTTGTTTACTATTTTTATTACATATACATTGTCACGACCCATCCTTGGGACCCATGCTGTGACTACCCCAAGCCCGCCTCCCATAGTCTAGGGGCTGATGACTAGCACTAAGGCATAAATCCCGACAAAAAGGGTAAGGAATTTCCTTTATAAAGTAAACAAACACTACAGAGTAAGAAAACAGAAGTAAACACTAAGTAAAACTGGGTAAAATAGTAAGTGCAGAAAGTAAATGGGCTAGAATACAAACCCAAACTGAAAGTAGGGTACAACTGGAAAGAAGTACAGCAACTTAAAGTAAATTAGCAAAGTCGAGTTGTCCCCTAGAAGTCCCACCTGAAGGGTGGGTACAGATAGCCTACTCATCTCCTCGGGTCCAGCCGTCCGCTCCGTGTATGTCCCACCCAGTGGTCCACCTCCAGGTACCGACTTGCTCCACAAGCCTCAACCACGATCAGTACTGTCCGTCATCTGCATCCAACACAACGTAGTGTGGGCATAGCTCGTGCAGGGGTGAGTATACGCTACTTAGTAGGGAACCCAAGACCTCCGAAGGTATCCCAGAATCCACAAAGGATAATCCAAAAATTAAAGATACAATCACAAAGTAACAACCAACACTACTTAGGTATATGCTCATACATATACCTAAGTCATCAATTCCCGTTCGGCTCCAACATCTGAGCCCAAGTTCGATCACGTCCACATAGGATAGTACAACCCAATCCAGATAGGATAACACAACCTAATCCACATAGGAAATCAAGTCAAACAAATCTAAGATATTGATTGAAAGTCAAGACTCATCTCACGTAGGTTTAGTTCTTCGTAACGTGATAGAGATGATCAAATATTCCCACTGATTCATCTAAGTTGGGACCCACGTAGGATTCTAAACCAGCTAAGCTACCGAACCCACATATGATACAGACTAGCCACTCTTCTAGACCCACGTAAGATACAAGAACATAGTCAATACTACCAGACCCACATAGGATTCAAGAATAGTAGTCATCGTCGTCGAACCCACGGAGGATTTCAGTACGGTCTTCATCACTGCCGAACCCATTGTTGATTTCAGTGCAGTCTTCATCGTCGTCGAACCCACGGATGATTTCAGTACGATCTTCATCGCTGTTAAAACCATGGAGGATTTTAGTGAAGTCCTCATCGCTACCGAACCCACGGAGTATTTTTGTGCAGTCGTTATCGCTGCCAAACCCACGAAGGATTTCAGTGCAGTCATCATCATCGTCCCAGTCGCAGCCAGCTCTAGGGTTCCCGCACACAGCAAGCTCATTTCTAGGATGGTCCGCTCCATGAGCCAATGGGGGGTCGATACATTAACTAAAACATAGTCCGGTGTTTATTCATCCTAATGTTCGGTCTCAACAAAAGGAACTCAACGCGACAGACGGCGTGTCAATCGGACGCCCGGTCTAAGAGTTATTAGCTTTTTCGTTCGAGGGGCCCTGTTGGTTTTTAAGTCAAATTCAACCCGAGCGCACACCAACTGCGTCCAAACCTCGAGCAAAGTAAGAAAAAAGGTCTATCTCACTAAGAGGAATCCAACAATGTCGGCGACACATCAATCGGACGTCCGAAGCTCAAGTTATAAGTGTTTCTGCTCCGAGGGCTCGGTTGGTTTTGTGTTCGAACCAACCCGGACATACCAAAAGTTCTTCGGAACCTTGAGTGTAATATACCAAAACGTCCGTCTCGATCCACGGATCGCATCACAACTGACGGTGCGTCGATCGGAGGTCCGTAGCCTACGATACGGGCGTTTGAACGGAATTGTCTGAACAAAATAGGGGGTTTTGGGCCCGGACCGACCAGGCCCAAGACCCCCTGAGTCGGCCCGAACCGGATCGACCCGAACTGGGTCCGGGTCCGGCCCATTAGGGCACGGCCCGGCCTGGCCTGGGCGGCACGGCCCAGTGCGGCCGGTCCAGCCTGGGCGGCTGGTTGGCCTGGCGCGGGAGCGGCCCGTGTGCGGCTAGCTCGACACTGGCCGAGTCGAGCCGAAGGGGGGGGGAGATGGCCCCCTGATTAAAACTGTGGCCCCACATGGGGGTCTCTCCTTTGCACGCCGGGGGTTACGACCCCCGGTCCTCCTTCCGAAATGGTCAGCATGGACCGTCCGTCTGGTGCTACCACCGCGGGACCCCGCGGTCCCGCCCCTCCGAGGTGCCGGCAGCCGGCGGTTTCGGCCGCCCTGCCTTGAACCGCCAAGGATTTGAGTTTCGGCCTTGTCTGACCGGTGCGGCGTGACAACACCACACCCCTGCGCCACGAACCCGCTTTGGCAGAGGCCTCTTCATGGTTCTCCTACACGGCATGACCGCGCCGCGACTTTTTTTGGCGTCAACGACGCGGCGCGACAGCGCCACACTTCTTCACCCTTTCCTCTTGCTTCTGCGCTGTGCCGTTGCACCGCGCTGCCTTTGCTCGTGCCGCAACAAGTACAACGTCAGAAGGGGGAGGAGGGTCGGCCATGTTCGTGTGGTCCGACCTCCTCCCGTTAAAATGATAACAGGTGGCTCAAAATAAAACATGAATAATGTCAAGAATAATCACAAAAAAAAATCCATACCCCTACCTCGATGAAGTCGTCGAACAAGGTTCATCGCGGGAAAAGGACATCGCAGAAGACGACGTTGTGGAAGACGACATCATAGAATATGGCATCGCGGATCGATGCACCGTAAGCTTCATCAGTGTTCGCCTGAAGAATGATGTGGCGCGTCGTCGTTCTCAGAAGAAGGTGTCTCTTGCCAGTTGCAGAGAAGAGAGGAGATGTCATGGTGATTCCCCTATGGTAATGGAGTTCTTCGTTGAAGACTCGGCGTTCTTCGTGTTCTTTGACGAGGATGAAGATATTCCTCAATAGCGCAAGAGTCCTCTCCTTTCCACACAACGAAACAACAACCAAATAAAGTAAGTCATTTTATTATTTTATTATCACACGCAAACCATTAATTTGAAATTCAAAAGATCTCATTCAATTAATTGTCTTAATTGAAGAGCGTTAAAAATTCAAATTAATTTGAGGGTTGAGTTTCTAATAAAACGGGGTTGCGGGTGAGTTATAGAATTAATTCCATGTGGGAGGTTAAAAGGAAATAAAGGGGGTGGGGCTCATGTGGGCCCCACCTCACTAATATCCTACCTAGTGGAGTTAGGATATTAGTGGGTCCCACTCCAACCACCATGCCTAGGTTATCACTACTTAGAATAGAAATAAAATTTGTAGCACAATGTTTTATTTTATTCTTTAGTTAACCCATTTAATTAATAACCTCACCCGAGAAAACACAACTCCGGAAAAGGTGTTCTTAAGCAATTAACGGTGCTGCGGCTTTACCGGTGTCCTCAGATTTCGATTCCAAGTACCGGTTCAAAAGTTAGGAAAACCCGCTCGTTCGTTCACTGAACGTACCTGAGCTAAACTTTGTAACATGATTCTGGGCACACCGGGCCTCCGAATCAGGTGCCTTCATAAACTGCGTACTTGTAAAATACCAAAGAAAATTAAGAAAAAAAATTCCATTGAAATTTACGGGTCTTTACAATACTCCCTCCTCAGGGCTTTACACCTCTGTAAAGATACATCATAAAATATTGGAACAAATGTGGGTATTGTGCATGCATCTGAGCCTCCCACTCTCAAGTGCTTTCTTGGAGGTTCCCATGATACCATCTGATGTGCACTAAAGGAATCAACCACCCACTTGGGACCCACTCATGTCGATCCTCGATCTCCACCGGGACCTCCGCAAAAGTCACCCCATCGTCAATGTCCAACTCCCCATAGTCGATGATATACATCGGGTCATGGACGTACCTCCTTAGTTGAGATACGTGGAAGATGTCGTGCACCCGGTGCAACTAAGGTGGTAGAGCCAAGCGATAAGCAACCTCACCTATCCTGCTGAGAACCTGGAATGGTCCGATGAAGTGCAGAGATAGATTGCCGCTCCGACAAAATATATTTAATCCACATTGAGGTGAGACCCGCAAGAATAAGTGTCGCCATCCTCGAACTCTAGTGGTCCCCGCATCCTGTCAGCATAAGACTTCTGCTGGCTCTGAGCTGTCCTCATCTGCTCCTGGATGATCTGGACGTTATCTGTCGTGGCTTGGACCATCTCCGGTCCCACAAGTGCTGACTTCCCAGGGTCAGTTCAGCATAGAGGCGATCTGCAAGGTTGGCCGTACAATGCCTCGTATAGTTCCATCTCGATGGTGGAGTGGTAGCTATTGTTGTACGCGAGCTCCACCAAGGGTAGGTGGTCCTCCCTGCTACGACCAAAGTCGAGGACACATGCACAAAGCATGTCCTCGAGAGTCTAAATGGTCCTCTCCATCTGACCATCCGTCTGAGGGTGAAAGGCAGTGCTCAGACAAAGTTGCATCACGAATGCCTCCTACAACCCCTTCCAAAGCCGGGAAGAAAAGCGAGCATCTCGATCGGAGATGATATATTATGGCACACCATGAATCCATACGATCTCTTGAATGTAGAGGCGTCCCAAGATCTCCATTGAGCCATGCTCTTTGATGGGTAAGAAGTGATCCGACTTGGTGAGTCGGTCAACAATCACCCAAATGGAGTCATGACCTGTAGAAGTACATGGATGTCCAGTAATGAAGTCCATATATATCCCATCCCACTTCCACTCCGGGACCTCCAAGGGCTGTACCAAGCCTGCTGGTACCTGGTGCTCGAACTTCACCTGCTGGCAGGTGAGGCATCGAGAAACGAACTCTGCCACAACCTTCTTCATACCTGGTCACCAGTGCTGACATCTGAGATCCTGGTACATCTTCTCCACTCCTAGATGTACTGCTAAAGGGGATGTGTGAAACTCCCTCAGCACCTCCTCCTCTAAAGCAGTCGGTACCACGGTACGTCCTCTAAAAAGGACGACGTGATCTTCTTCCACTGAGGATCCATCAAGTGCATGTCCTGAGGATATCTATGCACGTCACGTCTCATAGTCTATGTCCCCACACTGTGCCACTCTGACCCACAGAATAAGTGGAGGAGTGACTATGAGTAATTGAAGAAAGGCTTCTTCTTCTCTATCCATGAAGGATATCTGCAAAGTAGCTAGCTTCTCCATCGCCTCCCCGAGTAGCCGAATGCTCTTCCTCCTACTGAGAGCATCGGCTGCTACGTTCCCTTTTCCAGGAGTATAGACTATCTCAAAGTCATAGTCCTGGAGGAACTCGATCCATTGCCACTGTCTCAGGTTCAGGTCCTTCTTCGAGAAGATGTACCTCAGACTCTGGTGGTCAGAATAGACAGTAAAGCGCTTGCCCATCATATAGTGTCGCCACATCTTCAGAGCGAAGACCACTGATGCTAAGTCCAAGTCATGGGTAGCATAGTTCTGCTCATGTTGCCTCAACTGACGTGATCCATAGGTGATCACAACCCGCTCCTGCATCAGGACACATCCGATTCTGGTCCCTGATGCATCGCAGTAGACTATGTACCCTACTCCCTCCTCCGGTAGCCTCAAGATAGGTGTACTGGTCAATATCTGTCTCATCTCATGGAAGCTATGCTTAAATCTATCCGACCACACGAAGGGTTTTCCCTTCTTTGTCAAAGCTGAAAGTGGTGGCACAACTCTGGAAAAGTCTGGCACAATCCTCTGTTAGTACCCATCTAGACCCAAGAAATTATGAACCTCCATCACGCTCCTGGGTGGCTCCCAAGCTAACACTGCCTTGATCTTCGTAGGATCCACCACAACTCCCACCTCAGAGATGACATGTCCCAAGAAGTGGAGCTCATGTAACCAGAACTGATACTTCGAGAGATTTCCATAAATATGGTGCTCTCGGAGTGTGTCTAGTACAACCCGTAAGTGGTAGGCATGCTCTTCATCAATGGTCGAGTATATCAATATGTCGTCGATGAAGACCATGACAAATTGATCGAGGTATGGCTGAAAGATCCTGTTCATGAGACCCATGAACACTACTGGAGCATTGGTTACACCGAAAGACATAACCAAGAAATCATAGTGGCCATACCGACATCAGAAGGTCGTCTTCTGCACGTCCGCGTCTCGAAATCTGTGGTGATGATAGCTTGTCCTGAGGTCTATCTTTGAGAACCACCGTGCCCCCTTGAGCTGATCGAAGAGGTCTTCAATCCTCAATAGTAGATACTTGTTCCTCATGGTCACCTGGTTCGGGCGACGATAGTCGACACATAGCCGCAAGCTCCCGTCCGCCTTCTTGGAAAACAAAATCGGGGAAGCCCAGGGTGAAACACTAGGTCGGAAGAATCCCTTGCCCTGCAAGTCCTCCAACTGTACCCGTAGCTCTTGAAGCTCAGCAGGGGTCATCCGATATGCTGGAGTGGATATCGGGGTTGTCCCGGGGTACATGTCAATATAGAAGTCTACCTCTTTGCGAGGAGATAGTCCTAGAATGTCATTAGAGAAAACGTCTGCATACTGATCCACCACTGCAGGAAAACTAGGACTCTGCACGTCAACTGATCCTTGGATGAAGCTATCCAACTGATGAGTGATGGGTTATCCTCTCCTCTGTGTGAGTCCATCATGTTCTTCAGAGGCTCCCTTCTAGCCGGTGAAGGTGAACCTGCTCCCATCAGTGCGAACACACCGCACCTTGCGCCTAAAACAGTCAATATGAGCTTTCACAATAGATAACCAATCCATGCCAAAGATGACGTCGTAAGGCCTCGACGCTGCTACAAGAAGATCCCAACCAAAGCTCTCGCCTCATAGAGTAAGTTCACACTGCCGGCACCAGTGCGTAATCGTCGTGTCTGATCCCGTAAGATTCTCTAGCCGTAAGGATCGAGCCAACGGCTCCGTCAGAATATTTGAGCTCCAAACAAGGGTAGTGGCAATAAATGAATGACTCACTCCTGTATCTATAAGAATTGAATAAAGGGTGGAGTAGACACATATAGTACCTCGAATCATCTATGGCATTCCGTGGTCGTAGGCCTCCACTTCCTAAAACTGAGCCTGTCTCTACCCTCCAGCTCCTTATGGTTTGGGTGGAACTCTTGGTTGTGGTGGTGGTAAAGACTCAAAGCGTCGCCCACCACCTGCTGCTCAGCCACCTCCCCTGGATCATCTGCCTACTCTCAGTGGACCGCCACGGTCGAGCCTCTGCCTCTGCCTGGGTGGCCCCTCAACCGTCTGCTGCTCCTATGCACGGCGGGTCGGGCAGTCATGAGCCATGTGGCCCTGACCACCGCATGCGTAGAACTGTCTGCTCCTCGGAAGGCTAGCTATGCGCTGTGTTCCCCGCACCTCGGAGCCACTGTCCTGAGGTCATCTTCCTGATGGTACAGTCCTCCTGGACCCCTGTGAAATCCGTCGACTGCCAGCAGCAGACAACTCTGCTACGTGCCGCTCTGCGGTAGGTCCCGCTGCTACTGTAGGCTCAGCAAGAAAGTTCTTCATGACAAGGGCTCGCTCCAGTACTCCTGCCTGTGTCGGAATGATGAGGGAGATCATCGATGCCTTGATCTCTTGGCTCAGTCCCTGCTAAATGGTCTAGGCCCAGAAGAATGGGTCTTGTACCATGTCCGTCAAATAGCATGAGAGATCTGTAAATCTCTCCAAGTACTGGGTGACATTCATGCTGCCCTACCGCAGCTGTAGAAGCTCCTAGATTCGCACCGCAATGAGGGTGGCTAGGACGAACTCTAAGTGGAAGAGGATCTCAAAGCCCGTCTAGAGGAGTGATGCCTCGTCATTCACCTGGAGCATCAAGCTCCACCATCTTCCTGCTACCGCGTGCAGGAGGCTCGCTGCAAGGATCACCATGAGGTCAGTTGGTGTCCCCACTAACCTAAAAACTCACACAACCTCCTCCAGCAAATCCTCGGCTACCTGAGGGTCTGTCTCCCCATGCAACCTGGGTGGTCTCTGATGCTAAAACTCGTGAAGGTCACTAAGGCGACATGCACTCCTAGCAGCTGGGGCTGATGGAATTAGTGGCTCAGCGAGTAGTGGTACTGCCGGTGCCTCCGCTGAAAAAGGGCCATGCACCGAGGCCTCGTCACTCGGTGGGCTATCGTCTCGCACAAAGCTCTGAACCCTAGCTGGCTGCCATCATGGGGCCATCCTAAAAAGAAACAGGTGTGCCAGGGTCAAAACAGTATACCTGGTGAACTGACACAAAGTAATCACAAAGAAAACTTTTGAAACACACATTCAATCAATGTTTTTGTTCATTGTGTCGAAAATCAGAAGTTAGGGTCCTGGTGTACGGATACGTCGGCCGCCGCACCAACAGTGGACTCCCTGGAATGATCACCACACTCAATACCCGTAATACTATTGCTTCATATAGAATAAAGATCAGATTCTTGAGTTCTACAGTAGAGCTGAACTCCTTCGATACAAATTTGTCATGACCCATCCTCGAGACCCGTGCCGTGACTACCCCAAGCCCGCCTCCCATAGGCCAGGGGCTGGCGACTAGCACCAAGGAGTAAATCCTGAAAAAAGGGGAAGGCATTGCCTTTATAAAGTAAAGAAACACCAAATAGTAGGAAATTAGAAGTAAACACTAAGTAAAACTTGGTACAATAGTATGTGCGGAATGTAAATGGGCCAGAATACAAACCCAAACTGAAATTAAGGTACAACTGGAAAGAAGTACAGCCACTGAAAGTGAAGCAGCAATGTCGAGCCGTCCACTGGAAGTCCCACCTGAAGGGTGGGTACATATAGCCTCCTCAGCTCCTCGGGTCCAGCCGTCCACTCCGTGTTCGTCCCGCTCAGTGGTCCACCTCCAGGTACCAAATTGCTCCACAATCCTCAACAACGATCAGCTCTATCCGTCGTCTGTATCCAACACAATGTAGTGTGGGCATATCCCGTGTAGGGGTGAGTATACGCTACTTAGTAGGGACCCTGATACCCCCAAAGGTCTCCCAGAATCCACAAAGGATAATCCACAAAGGAAAGATACAATCATGAAATAACAACCAACACTACATAGGTATATTCCCATACATATACCTAAGTCATCAATTCTCGTTCGGCTCCAACATCCGAGCCCAAGTTCGATCACATCCACATAGGATAGTACAACCCAATCCACACAGGATAACACAACCCAATCCACATAAAAAAGAAAGTCAATCATATCGAAGATATTGATTCAAAGTCAAGACTCAACTCACATAGGTATACTTCTTCGTAAGGTGATAGAGATGATCAGATATAGCCAGCGATTCATCTAAGCTGGGACCCACGTAGGATACTAAACCAGCTAAGCTGTCGGACCCACATAGGATACAGACCATCCACTCTGCCTGACCCACGTAGGATACAATAATAGAGTCAATACTGCCAGACCCACTTATGATACAAGAATAGTAGTCATCGTCGTCGAACCCACGGAGGATTTCAGTACGGTCTTCATCGCTGCTGAACCCACGGAGGATTTCAGTGCAGTCTTCATCACCGTCGAACCCACGGAGGATTTCAGTATGGTCTTAATCACTGCCAAACCCATGGAGGATTTCAGTGCAGTCGTCATCGCTGCCGAACCCACAGAGGATTTCAGTGCAGTCGTCGTCAATGCCGAACCCACGGAGGAGTTCAGTGCAGTCATCATTGTCGTCACAGTCGCAACCAGCTCAAGTGTTACCGCACACAGCAAGCTCGTTTCCGGGATGGTCCACTCCACGAGACAACGGGGGGTCGATACATAAACTAACACGTAGTCTAGAGTTGATGTATCTCAGAGTTCCGTCTCAACAAAAGAAACTCAACGCGACAGATGGTGCGTCAATCAGACGCCCGGTCTGAGAGTTATTGGCTTTTTCGTTCCAGGGGCCCAGTTAGTTTTTAAGTCAAAACCAACCCTAGAGTACTCCAACTGCGTCCAAACTTTGAGCGGAGTAAGCCAAAAGGTCCATCTCTCTAAGAGAAATCCGACAATGTTGACGGCCCATCAATCCGACGTCCAGAGATCTAGTTATAAGCGTTTCTGCTCTGAGGTACCAGTTGGTTTCGTGTTCGAACCAACCTGGCCATACAAAAAGTTCTATGGAACCTTGTGTGTAATATACTAAAATGACCATCTCGATCCAAGGTTCTCATCTCAACTGACGGTGCGTCTATCGGTGGTCTGTAGCCCAAGATAAGTGCGTTTGAACAAAATTTTCTGAAAAAAATAGGGGGTTTTGGGCCCGGCCCGACCCAGCCCAAGACCCCCTGGGTCGGCCCGAACCGGGTCGCCCGGAACCGGGTCCGGGTCCGGCCCATTAGGGCGCGGCCCAGCCCGACCCCACCGAAGCGGCCCAGCCCGACCCCACCGACGCGGCCCGACCCGGTGCAGCCAGTTGGCCTGGCGCGGGCGCGGCCCGTGTGTGGCCAGCTCAGCGCTGGCTGAGCCGAGGGGAAAGGGGGGGGGGGGGGGTCTGGCCCCCTGAGTGAAACCGCAACCCCACGTGGGGGGCCTCTCCTTTTCCAGCCTATGGTTAAGACCCCCAGTCCTCCTTCCGAAATGGCCAGCCCGGCTCGACTGGCCGGTGCTGCTGCCGCGGGACCCCGCGGTCCAACCTCTCCAAGGTGCCGACGGCCGGCGGTTCTGGCTGCCCAGCCTTGAACCGCCACGGCCCTGCTCTGATAGCGCCCTCTTCATGGTTCTCCTGCGCGGCGCGATGGCGCCACATCTTTGTTTGGCCTGAACGACGCGGCGCGACGGCGCCGCGCTTCTTCACCCTTTCCTCCTTCTTCTACGTGGTGTTATTGCACCGCGCATCCTTTGATCGTGTCGCAACAAGTACAAGATCAAAAGGGGGAGGAGGGTCGGCCGTGTTCGTGCGGTCTGACCTCCTCCCGTTAAAATGATAACAGGCAGCCCAAAATAGAAGACGAAGAATGTAAAGAATAATCACGAAAAAAATTCCAAACCCCTACGTCGATGAAGTCGTCGAACGAGGTTCGTCACGGGAAAAGGACGTCGCAAAAGACGACATTGCGAAAGATGGCGTCGTGGAAGACGACATCGCAGATCGATGCTCTGTAAGCGTCATCGGCGTTCACCTGAAGAAAGATGCGGCGCATCGTCGTTCTCCAAAGAATGTGTCTCTCACCGGCTGCGAAGAAGAGAGGAGATGGCACGACGATTCCCCTGCGGTGATGTAGTTCTTCGTCAAAGACTCGGCCTTCTTTGACGAGGATGAAGATATTCCTCAAGAGCACAGGAGTCCTCTCCTTTCCGCACAACGAAACAACAACCCAATAAAATAAGTCATTGTCTTATTTTAATAACACACGCAAGCCATTAATTTGAAATTCAAAAGATCTCATTCAATTAATTGTCTTAATTGAAGAGCATTAAAAATTCAAATTAATTTGAGGGTTGACTTGCCAATAAAACAAGGTTGCGGGTGAGTTACAGAATTAATTGCACGTGGGAGGTTAAAAGGAAATAAAGAGGGTGGGGCTCGTGTGGGCCCCACCTCACGAATATCCTACCTAGTGGAGTTAGGATATTATTGGGTCCCACTCCAACCACCGTGAATAGGTTATCACTACTTAGAATAGAAATAAAATTTGTAGCACAATATTTTATTTTATTCTTTAGTTTACCCATTTAATTAATAACCTCACCCGAGCAAATGCAACTCCGGAAAAGGAGTTCTTAAGCAATTACCGGCGCTGCGGTTTCATCGGTGTCCTTAGATTTCAATTCTGAGCACCGGTTCAAATGTTAGGAAAACCCGCTCATTCATTCACAGAACTTACCCGAGCTAAACTTCAGAACATGATTCCGGGCACACCAGGCCTCGGAATCAGGTGCTGTCAGAAACTGCGTACTCGTAAAATCCCAAATAAAATTAAGAAAAAAACTTCCCTTGAAATTTACGGGTCTTTACATACATTGTTATATATTACAATTATAAAATATTAATTGTGTTAAATATATCATATTCATAATTGAATAACCTTTTTTAGACATACCTTTTAAGATGATGATTGTAAATGAATAGATTTTTCATGGAGGTGATAATCTATGCACACAAACGATATAAATTTCCTTTTTCTTAATAATGTTGGGGGTGGTATAAAAATTATATTAAATTTTTCGGATAACATATAATAATATTAAATATTATTTTATACCATATCTTCATGAATACATTGGATTTTATGGGTGCAGAAGAAGATCATATCAAGGGAAATTGATTTGATAATATTACGTCTCCCTCAGAATTTCTCCCTTGGGAAAGTTGTTAATAATATTTACCATGATATTTTGGTGGGCCCAAGGATTAAAATAAATTTTCGTGGGTTTATTAAATTAAATTTTATATTTTTGGTTAATTCAAGGATTTTTAATGGGTGAAGAAATGTGGAGGAGGTGGTCTCCTTTCATAAGAAATGAAAAGGGAACTTTTGTAAAAACACATTATTTATTAGTAATATAGATCCATTATTCCAGTTAAAAGGATCCAAAATATCAGAAGTGGTATGAGTATATGAATAAGGTCGATCAATCTACCACTGTCAAATATAAATCATTTTTTTAATATGTTTTAACCTTTTCACTATATTAAACGACGTTGACCCAAATTTACCTAACTGTGGTAACTGCACCTTCACCCATGGAAACTAATTTGTCATGGACTAAAATAAAATTTGAAATATTTTCAATTTTCACATTATGATATAACATATTTAAATAATATTATAAAAATAATTTTCTAATAGCTCGATATATTAATTTTAGTATCAACACACATAACGTGTAAAAACCATTTCATAGAAAACATACTTTTTAAGAATAAAATTTATGTGTATGATGTAATTATAAATGTTTATTATTTCAAAAAACTAAACATATTTACAATAAAATAAATAAATTTTATGTTTCTTTTAAATCAATATTTACCAAAATATTAAACACATTTTTTATTAGTATTAATATATCAATGTATTCTAAGGTTAAACAAAGGTTGAATAAATTTATACTTATATATTTAAAATTATTACTATTATTCATTAATTAAATAATTGAAAAATTAAAATGTTTTGTAAAATTCCATGACTCCCTTATATATTGCTAAATTAATAAATTTCCCAATTATGGTAAAAACAATATTTTTTCAATATACATAGAAAAATGAATTATTTTTGATAAATTAAAAAAATAGTCCTAATATAATATTCACTTGATGTATCAAAAAATGGAAGTAACCTTAATATATTTAATATATAAAAGTGATAAAAATAAATTTCCAATACTAATTGAATAACATATTGAATAAATATTTTTTGAAAATATAATATATATTCTAAAATTTCAAAAGAGGGTTTGTAAATTAAAATAAAAAAGATTAAAATCAAAAATTCACTTGAAAAATAAATATTTTTATTTTGAAAAATGTTTCAGGAATTTCCATGTCACACTTATATAATAATAATTTCAGAAATTTATTATTATATATTAAGTTTTTTTATGAATTATTCACCAAAAAATAATTTTTTTTGTTGATAAAAAGAAAAAAATAAAATGAAAATAAATTTTTAATTAAAAATCCAGAAAATAAAAAATCTTTTGTAAAATTCTACTACTATAATTTTTTATTTTAACTATTTATTAAAGTTATAAAAATACAAAAAGAAAGTTTTTTTTATGAAAATAACTTTTTAAAAAAATACCTATTTTTATTCATAATTTTTATAAACTCAAATAAATATGTCATTAATAAATAAAATATTATATTTTTGTTAAATCATCGTTTAATAGTAACATACATAGTTTTATTTATTAAAAAGTTAAATGAATAAAAATAAATATTATTAATCTCAGTAATGGATTATGTAAATTTTTATAAAATAGTCTTTATATATAAATATATATATTAATATATTTTTCAATTAATATACCCATATTTATTCCTATTAATTCAAAAAGTGTTTTTATATATATAAAAATATCAGAGTATAATTTTAGTTCAATATTGTTTATTGTGTAAGATATCATACATATTTCACTTAATTAGAGGAAAAAATATTAAATTATTTGTTCTTTTCTATCTCCCCCTTAAATAAATTATTTCCACAAAATTATAAAATTCATATGATTCGATTAATGTCCCTAGAGCGCTCCTATTTAACAATACATTAGTAGTTGATCATGTTTTAATTTAGGTTATAAATATTTATTTCAATATAATCAATTTTACATGATACCTTTATAAAATGATATAGTCCATCTCTAATAGAATAATAATATGTGATGAAAAGATTAATTTATTAGGAATAAATTTCTTCAAACCATGGAAAAACTTTATATAACATAGATATAATAACATGACCACTAAATATATTTATATATTTGTCAATACATAATATATAAAATATTATCTGGAAATGGACATTGAAAGATCCAGAGTGGAATATCACTATATACCAAAACAATAGTCATTTCATAGGATTTTACTTATTCCCACAATCTAAGAGATTTTGGGTGTTTATTTTCCTATTTATCACTTGGATTTGTGAATTTAGTTTTCTAGTAACCAAATTCCTGACATATAAAACATCCAATCATTAGTGGATACATAGAAAAAATATAATCTAATTTCAATATATCCTTCATTTTCCCGAAACATATTTTTTCTCAATATTCTCTATTACAAAAATAGAAACATCTTACTACACCCTTGAGGAAGTTACCATGGTACATTTCCCATATTGTTGACATGTAGGATGTAATATATTCTCTCCCTCATCATATTTATAACATGAATTCCAATGATACTCTATAAATCTGATCTTTTATAGGTTCTAGATTTCAACTATGGTTACATTGTTAATCTTTTTTTTAATTAATTTTTTCACACAATCTCATCATTTCTCAGCACTTCTCCTACTCTATTGAATTGATCATTGATGTAATCATTTCAGTGTCCATCACACCAAGGGTAAACTCACTTAATTATAGTTCCAACCATAACTAAAACCATATTGGTGAACCTAAGTGGTGAACAATTAACATTATATGGGGGTTATCATAATTAATAAAATAAAAGTTATTAAACCCTAAAACCATTTAACCTTTTATATCTCAAAATTTTCCCGAAATTCCATTAATTTAACCTATATCAATCTTAGTTGAACCAAGGTTAATATGTTTCAATTTGTCTTGTTATTCTCAACATTTTCCCCCAAAGGTAACTAGTATGTCAATACGTCATAATGGTTTGTAAAGATAATATTAATAACCATGGAATATACACTGGGAATTTCTCTGGAGGTGTGATGTTGGGCCTCTTTTTCATGATCGAGGTCACATTTGTGTTAATACCAAAAACACCCTATTTGATGTTATTACCTGAAGGAAAAAATATTCAATAGACTAAATCAACATGCATGTATCCATATAGGTATGTAATTGGAATCAAAACCAAATAGTATCTACATTAATAAAACTTTAGTGTATTATCATATACATAAAAATATCCTTTATACTTGACCCATGGTTTTTCACTAATGTTCGCTATTACTAATCACTAATATTAATTTGACAGCACTCTAATACCAACTACCTTGACCAGCCTTAATCACACTTTATTTAATGATTCATCAAATACATTCTAAACAATACATGGAATGGATCTAGAGGAATAGTGTGTTCAGAAACATTATTAAATAATTACATTATCATAACCATAAAAAAATCATTATTAAAAAAATCACTACATATTCATAACTCTCTAATTTCTTCCAATACAACATAAGGACCCTTAGTAAAATATAGATGGAATATTGGGAGCTTGGAAGCCCAATAAGAGAATAAATATGGAAATAAGGCATAACAAGAGAGTCAATAGAAAAAACAAGATATACTAAAAAAGATTATCATAACAATTGAAACATAGAATAATGAAATTATATAACAATATTATAGAATCATAAACAGTTAATAATGATAAAATAAATAAAATCATAAATATATGTAAAGGTTCACTCCCAATACTATCATCAAAAATAGAAAAAATTCCAATTATGGACTAGGATCACTCCCCATTCCAATAAACAGTGTAAAAAGTCCCATAGTTAATTAGGTTCACTCCCTAATACATTACATAAAATATAATTATTTTTATTGAGTTACCCAATGTAATAGAAGGATATATAATTTTTGGTCCACCGAAAACCTAATATATTGGGCATAGATTAATATCTTGAGCACCATACCTGGTATATCATGAGATAAAATTCATACCCAATTAATTTATGGGATATATAATTCCAAGAACACACATCACATAATTAAAGTCATTAATTTTCATGCCACAAGGGAAAAAGAAATCTTATTTAAATCATATTAAGGATAAAACCCATTAAAATGGCACAGGTTTCATAATTAAAAATCAAAGCATATCTGAAGAATAAATCATAAGTATTCCTAATAGAATAAGTAATTAAAAAAATTTAAACATTAAAATTTTTTAAGGGTACATAGGCCTTGAACATGAAGTTCCAATGAAAATGATCAATCATAGGGATTTAGAAGAATGATAAATAAAAATGAATCCCTTGTGTAATTATTTATAAAATATGTACGATTATTTTTAATGAATAAAATAGAATAATGTTTTCAATAAATCAATAATGGAACCAAGATGTTTGTCTAAAAAATATATAATGTTTATAAAAGGTATAAATATGTGAAAAACAATTGATGTGGTGATTTTGGATATGATACAAAAAATTAGAAATTTCCCTCAAATCATTTTTACAAGAGTGAGAATTTAGAATTGTATTGAAAAAATTAAAAACACTAAAATGAAAATTTTATCTTGCTAGGTAATTATGTAATTGAATTATAATATATAAATGAATATATTCATTGAAATTAGATTTCATAAAATAGAAAAGTTTAATGGAAACATGTAACCCACACTTTATGTCGGTGGTATGAAATATCCTTTTTTATGTTTTAATATGCCTTTGTGGAAATCCCACAATATATAATAAGATTATAAAATATTATTTTTAAAATTGGAGATGATAAAAATGATTTACATAAGAGGTAAAATTTATTAGGTTGTAAATTTAAAAGGAGAAAATTTGTGGAAAGTGAAATTATGGAAAAGTAGGGGAAACCATCGTTTTAATGGATGTGAATTATTATTAACAGATTTTATTTATAAAATGGATTATAAAATAACAATAAGTAATATTTGAATAAAAAATAATCTCCCAATATAGAAATATATTATACCCTCTGAAATAAAACATGAAAATTATGGAGATGCATTATGAATCATGAATCATATTTGGTTATGAAAGACCCTTATATTTTAGGGAAGACATCAATGGTATCTTAAAACATGGAAAAAATGAATGGTATTAAATTTTATAATTTTAAAAATAAATTATATTTTGATATCTAATTTGGGAATTAGTTACACCAGAAAATGAAATATTGGGGCATGATATCAATGTATGCCCCAATGTAGGGTGATTGGGATGGAAACTCTTATGGCTTACAAAACATTAAAAAGAAACCCCTTGAAAGAGAAAGATAGATTGAAGTTGTAGTTAATATATTATATAAATTGGTAATATATGATATAAAATATCAAATTGGAAGTATACACACCATTAAAAATAGATTACGTGAAAAACATATAATTTCTGTCAAATACATAACATTTTCAGATGAAACCGTTAACTCAAGTCCAAAAGCACTCTGACATTTAAATCAACATCATAAATTTTTAAATTATGTTCAATATATAAATAACCCATAAAATTATTAAATGATATTTAATTTTATAATTTCTATCTATTATCTTCTAGTAATTAGTTCTTATATACTTTATACTTATATCAGTTACTGAGGTTGTCTTCTAAATTTCATCATAACAACTTCTGTTTATTGACTACGGTCAATGGTTTTTTAAAATAACATCATGATATATATAATTTTGTATATTCATTTACTTTACTATTAAGTTATGATAATACTTATAAATGCTATCAAAAAATTATCCAAATTAATAAGGTTTCCTTGAAATGTCTATTTAAGGAGGTTTAAATTACTATTTCCATTTATTATTTTATTTATTATAAAATACCATATATTAGCATTAAATAATATTAATAGTGTGAAGGAAATGATATTTTTTAGTTAAATAACATTATAAAACCACTTTTCAAGGTGGTGATGGAATATTGAACACATTGTTCATAGAGATCATAATCTACACACACACATTACGATGTTTTCATTTTTACAAATGATATTGGAGTAATGTATAAAATGGATTTTAAATTAGTATAATAAAATAGTAGAATAATTAAATTTATGTTTTTTAATTCCTTAAATGATATTTGGTATTTTAGGGTTGTAGATTAATAAGAAAACAAGAGAAATCGGGTGGAGAGTATTATATCTCCCCCTGGAGCTTCTCCCTTAAGACAACATGTCTTGCAATTTTGGGAAGACCAAGTCATAAAATGTATGGTGAGGGTGTAGAGGAAAGTATAGGGTAGATTTTTGGATGGGATAGGGATTTTCAATTGGTATATAATATCTGAGGATGAGGCATCCTTTTATAAGTGAAGAAAATGGGGCTTTTGAACAAAATCATTAATTTTCCATAATATCACTACAATATTACAGAATGAAATATACAAAAATGGCCAATAATGGTGTGGGTATATAAATAAGGTTTTTTAACCCTCCAATATCCAATATAAAAATTATTAGGTTTTACCCATTCACACTATGTTAAATCAATTTTACCCTTATTTAGCATTAGTGAGGTTACTCCAATTTAACCCTTGAAAACTATTTTCGAAGGAAAAATTTAAATTTAAAATAAATATATAATTTGAACATGATTTTTTTCAAAGTAAAAATAAATTTATAAAATAAAATTTTAAATATTTATAGAAATTAATTTTTGTATTATAACTCATATGCATAAAAACCTTATATTAGAAAAAGTTCATTTTATCCTGGACTATATCTATGGGATAATATTACCATGCATACAATTTTTAAGTCATTATTATTGTAATATTAAATAAAAAAATGTAATGTGGCTTTCATATAAATCCAAAAACAAAATTTACCGAAATAATAATTTTTTTATTATGAATAAAATTTTATATTGATTATAAGGTTAAACATATGTTTTATTAATCTAAAATAGTACCTTTAAAATTAATTAATTTGTCTCATAAATAAATAATTTATCAATTAAAATGATTATAAAATTCAATGTGTCACATATAAAATGATGAAACAATAAAAGTAATAATTTTATAAACGTTGTATTTTTTCAATATTCAACTAAAAATAAATCATTTTAGAAAAAAATACTAAAAATTAATCCTATGTTTATTTTGACACTATTAATCTAAAGTGGGAAGTATTTTTATTATATTAAACTTATAGAAGTTTTTAGAATTAATTTTAATATACTAATTGTATAATGTAATTAATCTTCTTTATGAAAAGTATAACCGATGTTCTAAAATGTCCAATTTGGGGTTTAATGTTTATACCATAATTTTTTATATCATTAATTTAGTTATAAAATAATTATTTTTTCTTAAATAATGTTTTATGAATTTCTATTTCATAATTATATACAAATAATATCATGAAATTCAAGTATTCTAAAAATATTATTTTGCATTGTTCACCTAAAAATAATTTTTTTAAAAAATAAAATAAATTCATCTTAATATAATGTTAAATATTTAATTCCAAAATTAATTTTATAATGTAAAAATAAATTTATAGAATTTTATATTTCATCTTTAAATTAAAATTATAATATACTTCCATATACTATTTTTATAGTAAAATAACTTTTTAAAATTATGGTTGTTCTATTTAATAATTTACAAAAAACACTAATAAAGATATAATAAATCAATCAATATTATATATTTTTTAAAATAATAATTTAAAAATAATATACTTAGTTTTATTGAATAAAATGTAAACTGAACAAAAATATAGATTGTTAATCACAATAATGAATTAAGAAAATTTGTATAAAATAATTTATATGTATAAATAAATAATAATCTATTTTGTAATTAAATTACCCCTATTCAGACCTACTAATTCAGTAGATTTTTTTAACAATATATACATATCATGGATTCATTTTATTTTGAGGTTGCATGTAGAGAGAGGTATCTAACATATTTTTTTAATTAGGGGTCAAATATATAAAATATCATGTTGTAACAATCATGTAGGTTTTTTAATTTTGGTATAGTTTTGATTACCAAAGGAAATATATAATTCTTAATAGGTATGGATGGAATTCCACGAACTATATCAGGATGTCATCCGACCCGACACCTGACTCGGTCCGCGACATGGCCCGAAGGGCATTCCTGAGCCCCAAAGGCTAGAAACTAGTGTTGGTCATCAAATATAAACTAGGTGGAAACAATTTTACCCCAAATAAAAACCATGATCAAAAAATAAATCCAACTAGAAAAAAGGGCTAACAACTAATCATAACAAATACAGAAGCAGGTCCTGATGAAAAATACAACTGAATGGTAAAAAATGATACTAAAACAAAACCAAACTAAATTACTAAAAACAATCCCCCATTTACCTAATGGTTATCACCATCCCAATACTCAACAGAATCATGATCCAACTCAAACCAGGTAACCTGAACATGTATCTGAACCTATAAAACAACTTAGGCCTACCGACACATAGTCGTACAAGTAGGGTGTGAGCTAAATAACATAGTAGACAACCACCAGAAAATCAACGATCTTCCCTTCCTAAAAAATCCATTAACATTAGATTCAAATACATTTATAAAAATTGAGTTCACACATTTTATAAAAGATACTTTTTCTTAATTTAAAATCCAACACACGCCACATATCATTTCCAAAATGAGTTTCCATTTCATAATTAAAATCTATAATATGGAATAATAAGGTTGTGGTAATAGAAATAGATAAACTGTGAAGGATGTAAATTAGTACAGTATACTGAAAAAAATCAACAAAAAAAAATAACCATGGGTGGTCCTAAACATTCCTAGAAGACCCATGGATGTTATCGGTTCAGAACCACCTACCGACATATGGTGAAGAGCCTTAGTCAATTTCCACAATCAAGAAAAAATTGTAGATTCCAGTTGAACAACCCTCCTAGGATAACTATAAACTGAAGATGGTACAAACCTATCTAATCAAGGTGGGTAAGATATTTTCACTCAATAACCTAAAATGCACCTAGGAGCCTGTGGTGGCTATAAAACTATGTAAGTAGGAGGCCAACAAACACGTGAATTTTCTTACCCACCATAACAAAAATTTCCCACCCCAAACACAAACAGTAATATACGATAACCGAAAAGGGAAATCTATCTTATAGAGGTTTCCATATATATGTATATATATCCAAACATGTCACATCATCAAGGTTTCAACTATTCCACTAAACAATATACACATTCAAACCATTTCATAAAAAACAATAAGTTTCCAACTTGGCACACCTATTTTACAAACCACAGTCTTTTACAAATATAACACAAAAACTCTCCATTATATACACAACAACAATAAAGCCCCTATTCTTTACATACCCCAATTACATTAACCAGAAATACATCAAATAAATTTTCAATAATGTGAAATCCCACATTCATTGAGAATTTTTCAAATAGGCCAGACCTTTTTCAAACACATAAAAAAACATGTTTCAATACCAAATGGGCCAAACGTCAAGGAACAAATTTGGAATTGTTTCTAAAACACTAAGATCATCACATCCCTGATTTTTCAGAAAACAAGGAACCATTTTATAGAATGTAGAAAAAGGGTAAAATAGGGTTCTTGGTGGAGGATTTTGTCTAGATTTCCATATTCATTTGATAGTACATCCATGTGTTCACTTTGTGCATGCATGAATTTTCCATCATCTAATGGAACCCTCTAAATTCCATGAAAAGTCCCAAAACCATTTTTATAGATATCAATTGATTTTTAAAACCAAACCCCTCGATTCCACCTAATTTTAAAAGATCCCATGAACATTTAGAAACCAACTGATCCTTCCCAAACAACATACAATTCACACATGAAAATAACTATGATTCACATAAAACACTAAATTACCACCCAACCATTTTAACATAATAATTATAATTGAAAACAACACTCAAATCATCCAACATCACTATAAAGATCAATTAATATTTAATAACACACATTTGGCATATGAAAACATATGAATAATTAAAACTTCACTTGGAAAGATATTTTTAACAATTAATTTCACCATGAAAAGACCATGATAATTAGAAAAATAGTTTTATGTTTGTGTGAATCATGTTTAAAAATTAATTAAAAACAACCAAGCATAATATGGAGTGAATCAAAATAGAAAGGTATGGAAACACCTACCTCACTCAATAGAGTATGAAATGAATCACTAAGGAATGGAAGATTAGGGTGTTGAGGACGATAAAAATTCCCTAATTCAGAATAAAATCAATCTAAACACAAAACCTGGCTGTTATTGATTAGCCAAAAAACTCCCAAATGAAAAACCCTAGAATCCAAAGGGGAAGAGAAAGAGGAGATAAAAGGGCCAAACATCCAAGAAACCTAACCTTAGAACCATCAATGAACTTCAATTGTGGAAGGGGAGTATGCGGGAGGGGTTTGGGAGGGCCCTTGGTGAACCTAGGTTTGAGAAGGGAGGAGGAGTCTGATTTTGGGATAAATAATGAGAGAGATGGATTTTTGTGTTAGGATTTCTAAAGATATGGAATGAAAGCACGGTTTGGACACAAATTTGTCCAAACCATGTGGTAACAGTGTGGGTACCTCTTTCCCAATGAAAAAAATCACATGATTACTAGGGATCTACCTCATGGCCTGGCACTAGCCATGCAAAAGTTTCTATTAGAACCTTCACCCGCAACACGACTGGGACGCACAGTTTTTACTAATCGTGTGGTACCTATGTACGAATTGGAAAACCAACTCTAATATTTGAAAACTAAAAAAGTTCATCTGGGTATCAAACAAAACGCAACTTAGAAGGATCCTAGTCCATGATAAGAATAAAATAAATGAGTATTAAAGGATGAGGGGTGACAATTATCCCCACCATAGACACCTTCTACCCCCAGAAGTTTAGAAAGCTAAAAGTTAACCAAAGCATGAATCCATGGCCGATATAAACTGATGGAAACCCAAAACCTCTATGAGACTATTCCCATCACAAGTCACATCCAAATTATCAAAGAGAAACAAAATTCAACAGTTTATGAGATAACATTAGAAGGTTCTCATCACCAAAAATCCCCACCTAGAATTTTTTTTAAAACCCAACCAATACCACCAGAACATATACAAGAAACCTACTATGGGAAACCCGGTAAACTAGGACCCTAGAAATTAACTCTACCTTTTCCAAATTAACCAAATAAAACTCTTAACACAACGGGGAACTAGGGAACTCACAACCCAAACTAACCCAATTTCAATAACACAAGCAAGGAAAAACCACCAAAAGAACTCAAAATTTTCCCCCACCAACTGAATCCCCAAATGATAGGGGGAACCTAGTGAAAGAACTAAAACCAAAACCAGAGACACCGAAACCAAAACCAGAAACACCAACCATATTAAAAAATAAAAAACTTCTCCAAATGAGCATAACTGATAACAGAACTAAAACCGAACCATATGAGGGAAATAAAAAATTTAAATAAGATGAATGGTTCAAAAGTCCACATTCTATCAAGTATAACTAATGAAATTTAATTCAATAGTTCTATCACACTACCAAGATAGATGATAAACTTATTACAGAGGGATGAAAAATAAAAAGTAATCTTTAAGTTTTCCAATCCCAACATGAAACACAAAAACCTGACAGAGGTTTTCACACACCTCCGGCAACTGCAGACAGTGGTCGAGCATCACCCCAAGACCTGTTGCTGGGGCCTTGATGGTCAAAGCATCTACATACTCACTGTCTGAAACTAGAATCCTGTAATAAAAATTACTTCTCCAGGAAAAAAATCAAATATAACTTCTATCAGTGAACCAAACAAACACAATAATATTTGACCATTAGAGGGATGCGACAAGGAAGCATCAAATTATCAAATTCACCATAATAGTGGTAGACCAAAAAGTGGTCTAACGAATTAAATTTTAGAGCAAAGGAGGATGACTCCTTAAGAATAGGTTCCTTCAAAATGCACTCCATGCTGGATGGAAAACCTTCATGAATGAGAAGAAACACTAAATTTGAAATCGCCACTAACTACACCCCAAGAACCAACTCTATCAAGAATAACTCATCCACTAACCTCTCAAAACAGCTTCACTGGATGAGAGAACTTTTTTCCAAGATCTTTAGGTTAATGACCCAAATGAAAAGATTACCCAACTCTTAAAATGGTCAACATAAATTTTTACTGACAGTTTTCCCTTCAGAACATCCCAAAACCCTGCCACCTTCCTTAACTTCACCTTCACAGGTATGAACATTAGGTTGAAGCTCGTCTTGGTCACATCCCATGCGTCCCCAACTTCTATGATGATGGATAACCAACATCCACTAGTCCATGGCTAGAATCGTGAATAACCCCATGATATAAAAAACCCTACTAGACTTGGGAGTTCCTCAGATCCCTAAGACACACTATACTTATTCTAGAAACCTCACTACCACTAAGAAACCTCATTAACAATGATAAATAGGAAACATTAGAGAAGACACAAAAACCAGTAATGACTTAATAGCAGATTTAGGGACCATTCTGGATGTTATCTTCTGAATATTATGAGAAACACAAATCCAAAACAAACATCAAACACAAAAATGGAAAGAAACCTCTCAAGACAATACAACAGGCTCATAAACAAAAATCAAAAATGTTCAACTAAAATCCTTATTTAAAAAATCCCATTTCCATTGTATTTTTTAAAACAACATTATTTGAAGGAAACAGTCCAAATACAATGCAAGTCATCACAAAACCAAAACCGCATTATAAAACAAATACCAACTCCCAGAATAATTTTCCTTTTTCAAAACCACTATGGAAAATGAGGCCAAACCATCTCAATCACACACATTTAGTAACCCACAAACCGTTTCACATGTTTTCATCCACGTCCACTCACACATTACCATACACACTTTCCACACACATAACCCTACATGTAAAAATGATAATATGAATTACCAAGGGTCAAGAAAATCCACATATATACCTTATTAATTTCAAAACCAATCGAAATAAATCATTTTACATCTCTAAACAACTTTCTTTTCAAAAACCACGTCACCAATTTAAACCCATTTGGAAGGAAGTACTTTTATTTAAAATCAATGTTCATTTTCAAATAAACTTACACCAACCATAACCAAAATGCAATACAACACACAATAGACTAATAGAATTAGGAATTAGTCCCATGCCTAACATGGAATCATGGTAGTGGGACAAGCCCCAAGAAATCCATAACACATAGAATAACATGAAACAATAATTTAGACTCAACATGGGTCAGTACTCCATATGGGATCACAATGTGAAACTGGATCACCTCCGTTGTTACCCATCAATCCAAAATAAAGACAAAAGACTCAAATCCCCAACTACCCCTAGTGACTCGGGGTTCATAACGTGAAAGGGTTCAGGACTCCCATCCCATACCTACCTCCATTGTTCCAAAAATCCTAATCTCCTTCTTCCAAACACCCCAAATAGAAAGATCACACTCTGATGCCATATTGGAATGAATCCTACCATGATTTCATCTGACCTAACACCAAACCCGATCCCTAGCATGGTTTGAAGGGCATTCTTGATCCCCATTGGTTGTCCCCTAGTGTTGGGAATCAGATATAAACTAGGTTGGAATGGTATTAACCCAAATAAAAAGTAGGACCAAACAATGAAATTGAACATGAAACAAGTAACGACAACTAATAATAATAAATACATAAGATATTCCAAATAAAAAATACAAATGAATGGTAACAAAACTAAAACTAAAAAAAACTGCCACTAACAATCTCTATGTGAACCCAGGGTCACCACCGCCCTAATATTGAACTGTTTTAAGAGAAAAAATGAACCAGATAACTTGAACCAAAATATAAACCTTCAAAACAACTCGGGCCTATCGACAGTAAATGGTACAAGTATAATGTTATCTAAATATCTACATTGTCAACCACCAAAGAATAAATGTGCTTACCTTCCTGGAAGAATCTATTCTTACTACTTTAAAATACATTTATATAATTAAGTTTCTCACAATTTGTTAAAAAACACTATTTTCCCAATTTAAAATCTAACACACAACACATATACATTCAAAAACGACTTTCTATTTTATAAGTAAAATCCATAACAAGGAATACTGAGGTTGTGGTAAAAAAAAAGATAAAAAACACAGAATAGAAATTAGTAAAATTGAAAGAAATAAAGAAATATAACAAAATTACAATGGTCAATCCTAAACATCTTGAGTAGGCCTAGGGATATACTCGGTTCAGAGCCTCCTTTTGGTGTGTGTTTAATCTCATATTTCAATAACAACAAGCCATCTGAAACTAATAAATATAGTGGTATAATCCTCTTGGCCTCTCTACTACTCAACGATGGTACCGACCTAGCGAATCTTGGATGGTAATCTACCATCACTTGATCATCTAAATGATTCCCAATATACCATGGTGGTTGTAAAACTATGTAAGTAGGAGGCCAATGCACGTGTGACTCATCCTAACTACCATCACTGCACGTGCCTACCCAAAACATGGGCACCAATATACGATAACTAATAAATAGAAATATCTCGTATAGAGGTTCCCATATATATATATATCCAATCTTTTCACATCATCAAGGTGTCAATTGGGCTGCTAAACCCTAAACATATTCAGACCAATTCATAAAACACTTTAGGTTTTCAACTTGAAACACATTTTTACAAAGCACATTCTATTCAAAATTCAATGAAAAACAACTATTTTAAATAAAAATTCGAAAAGAGGCAACAATCATTACACACCAAAAATATAGTTCCCAAAATACTCAAAGACATTTCCAAAGATTTGAAATCCCACTTTTGTTGAGATATTTGAAAATAGGCATTTCCCTTTTCAACAACATACCAAAACATGTTTCAAGGCCAATCGAAAAAAACATCAAGGAATACTCTCAAAATCATTTCTAAACCACTAGGAGAACCACTTCCTTAATTTTTAGGAAAACATGCAACCATTTTAGTGAAAGTTTAAAAAGGGGATATGTGGGGTTCTTGAAGGAGAATTTTTTCTTGAGTTCACTTTCATTAGATCTCACATCCATGTGTGTACTTGGTGAACCCATGGATGTGTCATAATCCACTAACACCCTCTAAATTCCATGAAAAGTACCCAAACAAATTTTAAATCTATCACTTTCTTTTCAAACCAAACCCATCAATTACTACTCATTCCAAAAGTGCACATGAACATTTTTGAAACCAAGATATCTTTCCCAAACAACTTACAATTCACATCATAAAGTAACTATGCTTCACATAAATGAATGAATCCCCACCAAATAATATTAAGATAACAATTATAAGGGAAAAAACACTAAAATCATCCCAATTAACTATTAAATACAAATTAACATCTATCAACTTGCATTCAACATACAAAAACCTAGGTTTAAATAAATTTTCACTTATAAATCTATTTATAACAATTCATTTCACCAATAAAACACCACAATAATTTAACCAAGATAATTACGATGGCGTGAATCATGTTTAAAAATTAACTAAAAGAACAAAAGTATCACATGGAGTGAATTAGAATGGAAATTCATAGAAACACCTACCTAAACCATGAGCATATGCAACAAAACTATTGAGAATAGAATATTAGGGTCTTGTGGATGATCTGAACGACCCAAATTAAAATAAAAACAATTCAAGAACAAACCATATCCATTAGTGTTCATCCAAAAAGTTAATACATAAATAAAAACCCTATAAATGAATGGGTAAAAGTGAAATAGGGGAGAAAAAGACCAAAAATATGTGAAACCTAACCTTCTAACCTTTAAGGACAATCCAGTAAGGAAGGGAGAGAGGGGGAGGGGTTTGGGAGGACCCCCTAGTGTGCCTAGGTTTTTATTGGGAGGGGGATCCCATGTTTGAGCTAAAACATTAGAGACATGGATTTTAGGGATATTATTTTTAATGATCTGGCATTACAACATAGTTTGACACACAGTTTTACAAACTATGTGGTAATCATTTGGGTGCCTCTTCCCCAAAGAAAAACTAGTTCAAAGTTACTTGGGATCTACTGAATGTCTATTCACTGGTTGTGTGTTAGGTTATATACAAACCTTCACTTACCACATTTCCAGGATACATGGTTTCTACTTAAGGTATTCTACCTATGCACCACCTGAAAAACCACCTAGACTTTTGTAAAATCAAAATTTTTTATCAGGTCTCGAAAGGAACTCTACCCAAAAGGATCCTGGACCATGAGAGGAATGAAATAAAGGGTTATCTGAGGTTAGGGTGTGACATGGAAATAATTCACTCAATTATAAAATAACATGGATCTTCTTCATTCTTCTTTATCGAGGTTCAATTATTCTTCCAGTGTCCATGCAAGACACATGGAAAGAATACTACATCTTTTTTCATTCATATACCACTGGATTTTTCTTTATTTATATGGATCGTGTTGAGAAAACTTAAACTTGGAGTCACAATTGTATAAATTTAACGTATTATTACTTTTATTAACAATAATCATCAATGGGTTTTCATGAACCATGTCATTATTTACCTGGTAAATAATGGAAATGGATTTTGAGAGAGTAATCATACCATTTCTCATATAATTGTTTATAATGAAAGAAGATAAGTTCTAAGGCCATGAGGATAAAATGTGATCTGTGTGTAACTCATCAAGGGCCATAAATTTCATGACCCTTCCCACTAATAGTACCACTCATGGTTCGAAAATTATTTATGAGAGATAATTACCCTCGAGAACCGCCTCTAGTTGGCCCTAGGATGGCATCTAGTATCACAGTTTTAAAAATTTCACATATGCAAGGAAATAGAATTATTATTAGTATAGGATGAAGATATTTAAAAAATAACCACTAAAAAATCTATAAGATAATATAAAATTGGATCAAAACCTTTCAATAGTGCATGAAAATGTTCAAAATAAAATTAAAAGATTCCAGGTAAATACTAAAGAATAAGTTTTAAGGCATCAAATCAAAAATAGCTCTAATATCCATGCTATTAATGCTCATATCGGTCCCAAAAATGCTCATAAAAAATGAATTTTTTTTCATATATATGATGTTTTAGAATAACATCTATACTTGTTAAGATCATACCCATGAGCACTCATGAACACGTGAAAGGACAAAACTAATGATCGAAGAATAAATAGTAGAACCAAAATTCACCAAAATGGGCCATCTAACCAATCATATACTTGCTATGGAATTGTCACTAAATCATGCATCTAGTATAGTAATATAGTATCAAAATAATGTATGATAAACGCTCTTGGAAACCACATCCCCATTGGTTTACCACTCCCATTACACAACATCATACATCATGTAATCCCATATCTTTTATAAATATCACATCACACATCCATTCATCACAGATGAGGGTTGGTATGAATCCCTACCCATCCCCACATCCCATAGGAGCTTGTATATGGTGCTAGAATTAGTCATCATCACATCACATTATCATCATATCGCCACCCCATTAAATCATAACCTCATCACACAACAAGGTAATTTGTATATCACGAATGAAAAGGAAATCTTCATTATTATCTATGCTTACCACACATGCCCCCAACACATTTTACATCCTCATATCTAGAGGCTAATATATAAAACTCCCTTGTATCAGCATTGTGTAAAGTATAATACCAACTAATATCATCACTCAAAAATCTCCAACACCGACACGTATCATAACAGTTATTTAAGGAAGAGCATGGAATAATAGGTATCTATCCAACCAGGTCACCACCATCACGAATATTGGGGAAAGCACTGGGAAAAAACATTTTAGTGTTGGTAAGGTCATAAAACATGAGTGGGGTGCATAAATAAATAATATAAAAATAAAATATAGGTAGATAACAAAAAATCTGAAACTATTGGTTCATAAAAAGGGAACCAACATATCTCACAAGATAAGAACAATGTATCACAACCATTAACACTATCTGCTAGAAAATCTAATACATCATTCCAAACACCTACCATAATAAATCCACACCATCCCATATTTCGATTACAAGTTCCACTAATTCAATAATTATTGTGTATCATATACCATCCATTTACTAAGCCATGTCTTTTAAAATTATCACAATTAATTAATTTATTATTAAAACCCATTCATATATTTAACCCACATAAAAATGAGAATATTATTATATTGAGTTCATTCCCATTGATATTTAAATTTTAGAAATTCAATTTATTCCATAGAAAATAGGGAATCCCACCCAATCACACCATATGAAAGATTTTCCATCTCATATACATGACCACCACAATAGAACATATTTTTAACCATCTCACCACACTCAACCATGTCACTACAACAACCACACATCATCATATTTCAAATCCCATGAAAACCAACTATCGCATCACTACCTAACACATTTCTTAACAAAATGGTCTCCAAAATCACTGTCAAACATCCAACAACACACAAGAAAACATAATAAGCACATCCACACATAGAAACACATCCTTAATTCCACAACTGAACATTCCATATTTAATAAAAAAAGGTATTTCATTACATTATATCATTAATTATTCTGGGTATTATTGAAAAATTATAGTTTTTATGGGAAACCAATTCATTATTCGTATATAAAGGATTATGCATTTCATTATACCAATGTTCAAACAATCATCTAAAAAAGGGTTTCTCAATAATCAAAACTGTAGTTAAATTAGGGCACCTAATAGTCATGATATTCCTCCATGGAAAAATACATAATATCATTAGAAATAAAAAAAATTAAAACCAGAAATATATCCTCAAACCCCTCAATTTATGTTAAGAAAAATCATTATCTTCCTTAATATGACCCTTACAATCAAACCAAAGGAAGGAGAAAGCATGGAATCTCCAAACCTGAACATATAAATAAGGAGAGGATGATGATTACCTATCTCAAAGAAGCATTCTATGTATTCATTCATATAAGGGAAAATGAGAGACAATCAGAAGAGAAAAATTGTACAAGTGAACGTCAAATATACCATAATACCATCAAGTCTCATCATTTTCGTGACCCCAAACATTTCATGAATAAAACATCACCAATTTTGGTGGTTTTGAATGAAGAACTGAAATGAAATAAGGGATTAATGTGGAGAACCCATATTGGATTACCAATATCAAGCCCATGGAATAGAAGGATCAATGCCTAAGGAATAGAGATGATGGATCCCATAAAAACAACATGGGTTATCCCAAACACCAATTCGAATAAAATGATTCAAGAGGTCTCTTGAAATTATAAACATGATAGACCAAGAAACATTCATAACATTTGACACTAATTTACGTCGTATGTTTTTTGAGGCCCACTATTTTAAACCATGAAATAGAATCATGTCATGAATCCTTAAATCTTCAAACGTAATAAAGATCCACTAAATTTCATGGCACATTATGTGAAAATTAACTCACATCATGAATTATTATTTCATATATTGAATCATATTACCAAACAACTCCCATTCAAAACATCTATATGTGAATTTTCATCCTCTAATCTATGACAAATCTATCACATAATTAATATATATTGAAATCATGAACAAACCACTATTGTTGAATTGGTACTACAAACTCCATCAATCCCTAGTGAAATATAATGACCCATACTTTACATACATTGTTATTACTTCAGAATTGAAGCACACTTATTACAACATATAACAAAACCTAGAAAGGACCGTATAGGTATAGGGTCTTTAGAAACTGGGAAACATAAACAACTGGTTCATAAAGCATCTACACTGTCTCCCATTTATTTCATCATATCTATAGTCCCTTTTGGAATATCTTACTTAATAACCTTCTTCCTGACCTGGGGAAAGAAAACATACAAAACGGTGAGCTCAAATTATCAGTAAGGGTAAACAAAACAAATATCAATCACATCAAATACATAAGAACATAACTTTTGGAAATCTTAACCTGAAAAAGAAATCATAATCTCATAACATGGGATAAATCATAGTAGTGAAATGTAATCCCAATAATAATTACATAAAACATGAAACTTTGTGGCATACACACATAATCATAGAGAATCATTTCTTATTAGTCAAGGCTCATTTCCAAGACTATCTTAGTGGACAAAGTCAATTTCTGAACCGAGTTCACTCCTCGTTTCAGTCCTGTTTCACTGCACCGGTTTAACCTGCTGTTCCAGCCATGTCTATCTCATGAGAAATAAAATCTTTACCCAATGAATTGGAGGGAGATATAGGTCCCACCCATATCATAATTATACCATTCTTATGTGTGCCACAAAATCATAAACCATACATCATGGCATAACCAATGTAATAAAAATGGGAATCATAAACATCAGGACATCATAAAACAATTCATATATGATAAAGGAATTCATAAAAATAATTCCATCACAACATAATCAAATCAAGGTAATAATAGGGATAGAAACAGAACCCTTTATTATCTTATATGGAAAATAATTTTGATAAAACACTTGAACTCCATTCTTGAGGAAAATATCCTTTCTACTTCAAAAACACTTTTCCTTTCTTAACATGTCATACAATTCTAAAATAAAGGAAGTTGATTAACAATAGACTTGAAAACATGTAAAGGAAGCTTCTTGGAAATAATGTTTTAAAAATCCATTCATTCTGTATAAGTTAAAAAAACATTCTTCTCATACTTTTGTCAGAAAAGTCAAAAAGTACCACGTACGAAAAACGTCAAAAGATTCATTTCATATCTTTTACTAAAAACTCACCGAAGGGTAAAATTGGATTTAAACAATTGTAGGTGGATGGAAATAATATTACATATTGAGGAAACATGGATGTGGATGATAAAATACACCCCAGTAAATACCAAAGTATAAAAAATCTCCGATAAAAATGGGATTGTGATATTTTCCCTTACATTAGGTCCGATTTGCATCGTAAGTGTCCGAACCTCCTATATAATGATTTAAATAATGTTATTGACTTATTACAGAATCGTACTTATTTTTATGATATCATATATGGTCATATTCTTAGCTTCTTATTAGTAATATTTCATTACTACTTGTTTATTCGGGTGTTTATTACTTTTTTTTCTTACGCATGTTTTGTCGAATAAATTCTTATACTTATCTTTAGGTTATCGATACCTAATTTGGAGAATGGTATTAGTGTAATATATATCATATTTATTTACTAAATTAATTTATATAATCATTATGCAATTAATATCTTTTAGAATGAGTCGCATCACATCTTGGAGACGGTATTCCGTACGTACGCACGAGCGATGATATCCTTCCCATGATCATGGAATTGTGTTGGAGTGTATGTATACTATTTAAGAATCAATATCACTTTATAATAGTCATATATAGTCATTATTTACACCATTATACCCATCCAAGTAAGGTGGTGGTGGAAAATAGATTACACCACGGTGTGGAGACGGTATTCCGTACGTACGCACGCGTGGTGATTTCGTTTTCCATAGGATAAATAGATGGTGAAATAGGGTTGTTTCATACTTATAATAACATATCAGTATATGATTGATACTGATGTTATTACTTCATAATGAAACAACTAAAGAATAAGAAGTGGAAGAAGAAATAAAGTTGAAAAAACTGGTAATCGGACATTACCTCTTCTTTGAAGCGCCTCTTTGAGATCTCCTTTTAGAGCACTAGAATTGGTCTTTGAAGAAGACCAGGACCTCTAGGATGTCTCTAGGGAAGTGGAGAGGAGAAATTGGCAGGGTTTGGCAGAGATTGAAGGCTCAAAGTGGTGTGAGGAAGAGGGGGAGGAGGTGCCCTTTTATAAGGGAGGAGAGGGGCACCATTGGAATAACTAAAACTATTATTTTATTATAAAGTCAAATTCGGTTTCAAATAGCTCCAAATTGATTTATTTCGAAGCTAAGGTGGGGATGGGTCGAAATACTCTCATACAATATAATTTAGACAAGTTTAGGTTCCTATTTTAACCTTATCATTTATATTTAACATTAAGTAAAATAATTTTACTTTTACCGTGTCTTCTTGTGTTTTTATACTATAAGGTTATTAAACTTACTATAAGCAGCCAAACAAACCCCATGTTTTTTATTATTAATATATATAACCTTATCTAAGTAATTTGGCCAAACCTCAGATTTTTAGGAATAAAATAACAATTACCAATATAATATTTGTTTTAAAAACTATTTTATGTCAATTTTGACACTATTTAGTAATTGATTTTTTGTGAAAATCATAACAGATTTATTAGTTACAAAAAAGTTAATTAAATCAATACTAACATGTCATATTAACCTATAAAATTAGTGTAATTAATAAAAATTCTCAAATTACATTTATTTGGGTATTTATAACATCAATTATGTCAATATTTCATTAATAAGATAATTAGTGAATTATCTTTGTGTCATAAATAAATTAACTTATTTAAAGTCTAAAAATTAGAAATAAAATATCATTATGTAGGAAATCTTTTTAGATTTCTAATTAATATTTATAGTCGAATTTATCTTATGTATAACCCTATATTAAAAATTATTTTCTTATTAAACATTGATTTTAACTATTTTAACCCTTCTTTAAATAAATTAATAATAATAATAAATGTCCTAATCTAATCCAAGTGGGACTAAATGGTCATATTTTATTCCTAAGGTTGTTTTTGGTAGAATTACACTTATCTAATAGAATTAGGACATGTGTTAGGGTAATAATAATATCATTTTTACCTTTAGTTACCCTATTTACTTTTAACTGTGGTAAATAAAAGTAAAAAGTTACTATTCACCAAAAATTATTTTCATCTCATTGAACCACATTTTACTTACTGACATCAACCGTGTCTCTCGGAGTTTTGAGATTCCACTCACAGAAGTGGTAAAATTAAGTTTTATGAAAAATTGAGTTTTTTTAACTACCACTTAGTGGTTTCACTATTCATCAAAAATTGAAAGTTTTTAAAAAAATACCAAAATTTCACCCAAGGATAATTTCGATATTCCGAATCCAAAAATGAAGTCCATTTTGAAAAATAAAATTTATAAAATTTCAAAAAGTGGTTATTACTATTCATAACGGCTAGTTTTAATAATTTTTTAATAGCATATTGTTGTTCAGTGAAACTCGGTAATGCGTACGACACAAGCTATCGAGGAAGGCCGCAGTTGCATGTAAAGAAAGCCAAACTAGTGTTGTGTGTATTGAAAGATTCCTTTGATGATTTATATAACATAAAAACAAAATATTTCTCATAAAAGTCTCGGGTGTTACATTCTACCCCCCTTAAAATGAATTTCGCCCTCGAAATTCGTCACATTGTAACAAACAGATGAGGATACCTCTCCCTCAATATATCCTCAAGCTCTCATGTAGCTTATTATAATTGGTGGTTCCTCCATAAAACTTTCACTAATCGAGTGGTCTTGTCTCGTAGGACTTTTTCGCTGTGATCCAGAATCTCTATCGGCTGTTCTTCATAAGAAAGATCTTGCTCCAGCGGTACAACTTCTGAGCTGAGTACCTGTGAAGGATCAGGTATGTACTTTCTCAGTAGAGATACATGGAACACATCGTGAACATGAGAGAGATTCAGTGGAAGTGCCAATCGGTAAGCTACCTTCCCAACAAGATCTAGTATTTCGAAAGGACCGATATACCTAGGGCTCAACTTTCCCTTCTTTCGAAATCTCATTACTCTCTTCCAATGAGATATTCGTAAGAACAATTTATCACCCACTTCAAACTCTAAGTCTTTTCCTCGGTTGTCGGCATAACTTTTCTGTCGACTCTGAGCTTCTCTTATTTGTTTTTGAATAGATCTGACCTCTTCTACCATCTCATCAACAAGATCAGGTCCTAATTTCTTTCTTTCCCCAAATTCATCCCAGTAAGTTGGAGTCATGCATTTCTTTCCATAGAGAGCTTCATAAGGAGACATATGAATACTAGAGTGAAAGCTATTATTATAAGAAAATTCCACCAAAGGTAGTTGTTGATCCCAACCACCTTTGAAATCCATAGAGAAAGCTCTCAACATATCTTCTAGAGTTTGAATTGTTCTCTCAGACTGACCGTCTGTTTGACGATGATAAGCAGTGCTGAAACGCAACTCAGTATCCAGAGTATGCTGAAGAATTCTCCAGAACTTTGAGGTAAACCTCAGATCCCGATTAGATATAATAGAAAGTGGTACTCCATGCAATCTTACCACTTACTTTACATTTATCCTAGCAAGCTGATCCAGCGATAAAACCTCTCTAATAGCAATGAAGTGTGAAGACTTTGTAATACGATCAACAATGACCCATATAGCATTATTTCCTTTGGATGTTTTAGGAAGTCCGTGGACAAAGTCCATAGTGATGTTTTCCCATTTCCATTCGGGTATGGGTAATGGTTGTAACATCCCCTTAGACTTCTATCTCTCAACTTTAACTTGCTGACAAACCAAGCATCGAGAGACATATTCAGCAACATCTCTTTTCATGCCATCCCACTAGAATTACTCTTTCAGGTCCCTATACATCTTCGTGCTTCTAGGATGAATAGAGAATGAAGAACTATGAGCCTCATTCAGCAGCTCCTTCATTAATTTGGGGATGGGGGGAACACAAACCCGATTCCTAAACTTTATTATCCCATCACAAACAAGGTTGAATTCAGGAACATTTCTCACCTTCTTTTGTAACTTGACATCTTCTTTCTGTGCCTCATTAATCTTCACATGTATAGATGGTTGAAAATTTATTTGAGACAGATAATATTTTTACCCTTCTATTAGAATTCCAACATCCATCCTTTGTAAATCCATAAATATTGGATCTTTTGTGATCCTCATCATGGATAAACTGGCATGGTCTTGTCGAATTAATGCATATGGTACCTTGTTTGCTTTCCCAGGGTGGTAATGGATTGAGCAGCCGTAATCCTTAATCAGCTCCAACCATCTTCTTTGGCACATAATCAGATCATTTTGTGTGAAAATATACTTTAAACATTTATGATCAGTATAAATGTCACACCTTTCTCCATAAAGATAATTCCTCCAAATTGTTAATGAAAAGATTACCACAGCTAACTCCAAATCATGAGTTGGGTAATTTTTCTCATGTATTTTCAATTGTCGTGAGGCATAAGCTATCACCTTATAATTTTTCATAAGAAGACACCCCAATCCCTTCTTGGATGCATCACTGTAGATCACAAAACTTTCTCCACTACAAGGAAGGGTGAGCACAGGTGCACTGGATATCCTTCTTTTCAACTCCTTGAAATTCTCTTCACATTCCTCCGTCCAGACAAACTTAACTCCTTTCCGAGTCAACTTGGTGAGTTGATTAGATAATCGTGAAAAATCATTCACAAAATGTCGATAATATCCAGACAAACCAAGAAAACTTCGGATCTCAGTTACTGTTGTTGGTCTCGACCATCTTTCGATAACCTCTGTTTTTGCTGGATCCACAGATATCCCCTCTTTCGAGATTATGTGACCCAAAAATGATACTTTTTGAAGCCAAAATTCATACTTGGTAAATTTGTCATAAAGCTTCTCCTTTCTCAGGGTCTTCAATATAATTCTCAAGTTATCTTCATGTTCTTCGATGCTCTTTGAATAGACAAGAATATCGTCTATAAAGACTACCAAAAACTGATCAAGATAGTCTCTAAAGACTCTATTCATCAGATCCATGAAGATAGCAGGGGAATTAGTAAGACCAAATGGCATCACTATAAATTCATAATGTCCATACCTTGTACGGAAAGCCGTCTTTGGTATATCCTCCATTTTGACCCTTAATTGATGATACCCTGAACGAAGATGAATCTTGGAAAAGTATTGAGCTCTGCGTAGTTGGTCAAATAAGTCATCAATGCGTGGGAGAGGATATTTGTTCTTGATAGTGATCTTGTTAAGTTCTTGATAATCAATGCAGAGTCTCATTGATCCATCTTTCTTCTTAATAAATAGAACATGTTCTCCCCAAGGTGACGCACTAGGGCGTATGGACCCCTTATCAAGATTCTCCTGAAGATGCTTCTTCAATTCCTGCAACTCAATTGGGTTCATTCTATAAGGTATCATTGAAATAGTCAAAGCACCCGGTATGAGATCTATTGAATACTCAACTTCACAATTTGGTGGAAGACCCGATAATTCCTCCGGAAAGACATCGTCAAACTCCCGTACAATGAGAATATTCTTAATCATGAGATTCTCACCAACCATTTGAGATAAATAACCTTAACTTAGTGGAATCAAGTCCCATAAGATGGAAGAAATTTCCACTGGAAGGTTATGTTCATCCTTGCATTGATAGACGATCATAGATTGATCTGGAATATGAAATGTGACTTCCCTTCATTGGAAATTGATATGAGCTCCATATAAAGAAAGCCAATCCATGCCAAGAATCACATCAAATTCCACTATATGAAGGATCATAAGATTTGCAGGAACCACATTCCCACAAACTTTGATCGGAGAAGAATTATAAACTTTTGATGTGACTGTTGTGCCATTAGGGGTTGTCACAGCTAACTCAACATCTAATTGTTAAGGTAATACGGTGATATCCTTAGAAAATTCTTCAGAAATAAAAGAGTGACTCGATCCAGAATCAAATAAAACATTTTATACTTTAGAGTGGATGGTATGTGTACCTTTCCCCACATCGTTATCGTACTCCACATCATTGATAGAAATTTCATGTGACTTTCCATTATCTTTAGCCTTAAGAGTTTGTTGACGTCGACCATCATCATCAACCCTTGGATTTGGGCATTGATTGTCATAATGCCCCATCTCCTTGCACTTGAAACATTGAAGTGTAGTAGGCTCATTCTATATATACCTTCCTTTGTTTGCATCATTAGACATCTTCTTCCCATTATTGCGGAATTCAAATGCCTTGTGACCTTCCTTTCCACATTTGAAACATTTACATGTCCCTTTAAGACAACTCCCTCCATGTTTCTTTCCACACTTTGAGCATAAGGGAAAGCTCATCTTCTTTTCAGTGTGCTCTTTAGATTTTCCTTTGAATTCCATTTTCCTCTTCTTAGCAAAACCCATATGACTGATGGGTTACTCCATCTCAAATTTGAGAGCACATCGAACTATTTCCTCGTAGCTATTGAAGTCCCTTATGGCTAACGCCCTTCGAAGACTTGGATTTAAGCCACTAAAGAATCGATCGATATTACTCTCAGGTTGGATAATAATACCAAAAGCGTACCTTGCATGTCTTGTAAAATTTTCTTCATAGGTACCAACGGATTCATCATCCTTTTGCTTTAGTTCAAGAAACTCCTTCTCTATCTTTGTTCGGAGAATACGAGGGAAGTACTTATTGAAAAATAAGTTCTTGAACTCGTCCCATTCCATGGACTCAATTTCACCCCTTTGCCTCGTATTCTTAATAAGATTCCACCATTGATCAGCACCACCTTCCAAACGATACACTGCTAAGATTACTTTATCTTGTTCAGAACAATGAAGAACTGAAAATATCTTTTCAGTAGTACTAATCCATTGTTCAGCAACTAATGGATCAGTAGACCCTTTGAATGAAGGTGGACGCTGCCTCAGGAAGGATTCAACAGAATGTTGCTCCTTCTTTTGCTCATTTGGAAGTCCTGCATGATTTATAGCTTGAAAAAGTTGTGTGAGCATGGCTACAATATTTTACATTCCAGCTCCCATAACGTTTGGTTGCTCAGGGGGACAATCATTGCATTTTCTGTCGCATTCCGCATTAACACGGTTCCTTCGGGTTCCAGCCATTTACTAAAACCAAGAAGAATAGTGTGAGCAACACTAATTATAATAGGAAAACCACAAAATCAAGAATAAAATTTCACACTTAAGGTATTATCCGAGGTTATTCATGTCCATTTCTAAAACACTAAGATTGTGTTCTATGCTTAGACTTATCCTTAGGGTTCTTACTAAGGCTTTCACATCCTAGTTTCCAAAGGTTGACTATACCTTTCCTCTGATACCAACTATAACGACCCATACTTTACATACATTGTTATTACTTCAGAATTGAAGCACCCTTATTACAACATATAACAAAACCAGGAAAGGACTGTATAGGTATAGTGTCTTTAGAAACTGGGAAACATAAACAACTGGTTTATAAAGCGTCTACACTGTCTCCCATTTATTTAATCATATCTATAGTCCCTTTTGGCATGTCATACTTAATATCCTTCTTCCTGAACTGGGGAAAGAAAACATACAAAAGGGTGAGCTCAAATTCTCAGTAAGGGTAAACAAAAGAAATATCAATCACATCATATACATAAGAACATAAATTTTGGAAATCTTAACCTGCAAAAGAAATCATAATCTCATAACATGGGATAAATCATAGTAGTGAAATGTATTCCAAATAATCATAACATAAAACATTAAACTTTGTGGCATACACACATAATAATATAGAATCATTTCTTATTAGTCAAGGATCATTTCCAAGACTATATTAGTGGACAAAGTCCATTTCTGAACCGAGTTCACTCCTCATTTCAGTCTTGTTTCACTAAACCGGTTTAACCTTCCCTTCCAGCCATGACTATCTCATGAGATAAAAAATCTTTACCCAATGCATTAGAGTGAGATATATGCCCCACCCATCTCATAATGATACCATTATTATGTGTGCCACAAAATCATAAACCATACATCATAGCATAAGCCATGTAATAAAAATGGGAATCTTAAACATCGATACATCATAAAACAATTCATATAAGACAAAGAAATTCATAAAAATAATTCCATCACAACATAATCAAATAAATGTAATAATAGGGATAGAAACATAACCCTTTATTATCTTAGATGGAAAATAATATTGATAAAACACTTGAACTCCATTCTTGAGGAAAATATACTTTCTACTTCAAAAACAATTTTCCTTTCTTAACATGTCATTCAATTCTAAACTAAAGGAAGTTGATTAAAAATAGACTTGAAAACTTGTAAAGGACGCTTCTTGGAAATAATGTTTTAAAAATCCATTCATGCCGTATAAGTTAAAAAAAACATCCTTCTCGTACTTTTTTCAGAAAAGTCAAAAAGTACCTCGTATGAAAAACGTCAAAAGATTCCTTTCATATCTTTTAATAAAAACTCACCGAAGGGTAAAATAGGATTTAAAAATTTTTAGGTGGATGGAAATAATATTACATTTTGAGAAAACATGGATTTGGATGATAAAATACACCCTAGTAAATACCAAAGTATAAACAATCTCGGATAAAAATGAGATTGTAATATTTTCCCTTACCTTAGGTCCGATTTGCTTCGTAAGTGTCCGAACCTCATGTATAATGATTTAAATAATGTTATTGACTTATTCCAGAATCATAATTATTTTTATGATATCATATATGGTCATATTCTTAACTTATTATTAGCAATATTTCATTACTACTTGTTTATTCGGGTGTTTATTACTTTTTGTTCTTATGCATGTTTTGTCGAATAAATTTTTATTATTATTTTTAGGTTATAGATACCTCATTTACAGAATTGTATTAGTGTAATATATATCATATTTATTCACTCAATTCATTTATATAATCATTATGCAATGAAGATCATGTAGAACGAGTCACATTAAATCATGGAGACGGTATTCTGTACGTACGCACGAGCGATGATATCGTTCCCATGATCATGGAATTGTATTGGAGTGTATGTATACTATTTCAGAATCAATATCACTTTATAATAGTCATATAAAGTCATTATTTACACCATTATACCCATCCATGTAAGGTGGTGGTGGAAAATAGATTACACCACGGCGTGGAGACGGTATTCCGTACGTACGCACGCGCGGTGATTTTGTTTTCCATAGGATGGATAGATGGTGAAATAGGGCTGTTTCATAATTATAATAACATATCAGTACATGAGTGATACTGATGTTATTACTTCATATTGAAACAACTAAATAAGAGGAAGTGGAAGAAGAAATAAAGTTGAAAGAATTGGTAATCGTACATTACCTCTTCTTTAAAGCGCCTCTTTAAGATCTCCTTTTAGGGCACTAAAATTGGTCTTTGAAGAAGACCAGGTCCTCTAGAATGTCTCTAGGGAAGTGGAGAGGAGAAATTGGTAGGGTTTGGCTGAGCATGAAGGCTCAATGTGGTTTTAGGAAGAGGGGGAGGAGGTGCCCTTTTATAAGGGAGGAGAGGGGCACCTTTGGAATAACTAAAACTATTATTTTATTATAAAGTCATCTTCGGTTTTAAATAGCTCCCAATTGATTTATTTCGAAGATAAGGTGGGGATGGGTCGAAATACTCTCATCCAATTGAATTTAGACAAGTTTAGGTTCCTATTTTAACCTTATCATTTAGATTTAACATTAAGTAAAATAATTTTACATTTACCGTGTCTTCTTGTGTTCTTATATTATAAGGTTAATAAACATACTATAAGCAGCCGAAATAACCCCAAGTTGTTTATTTTTAATATATATAACTATCTATAAGTCATTTAGCCAAACCTTAGATTTTTAAGAATAAAATAACAATTACTAATATAATATTTGTTTTAAGAACTATTTTATGTCAATTTTGACACTATTTAGTGATTGATTTTTTGTGAAACTCATAACAGAATTATTAGTTCTAAAAAAGTTAATTAAATCAATAATAACATGTCATATTAACCAAAAAAGTTAGTGAAATTCATAAGAAGTCTCAAATTACATTTATTTGGTTATTTATAACATCAATTATGTCAATATTTCATTAATAAGATAATTAATGCATCATCTTTGTGTCATAAATAAATTAACTTATTTAAAGTCTAAAAATTACAAATAAAATATCATTATATAGGAAATTTTTTTATATTTCCAATGAATATTTATAGTCGAATTTATATTATGTATAACCCTATATTAAAAATTATTTTCTTATTAAACATTGATTTTAACTATTTTAACCCTTCTTTAAATAAATTAATAATAAATGTCCTAATATAATCCAAGTGGGCCTAAATGGTCATATTTTATTCCTAAGGTTGTTTTTGGTCTAATTACACTTATACAATAGAATTAGGACATGTGTTAGGGTAATAATAATATCATTTTTACCCTTAATTACCCTATTTACTTTTAACCATGGTAAATAAAAGTAAAATGTTACTATTCACCAAAAATTATTTTCATATCATTGAACCACATTTTACTTACTGAAATCAACCGTGTCTCTCAGATTTTTGAGATTCCACTCACAGATGCGGTAAAATTAAGTTTTATGAAAAATTCAGTTTTTTTAACTACCAATTAGTGGTTTCACTATTCATCAAAAATTGAAAGTTTTCAGAAAAATACCAAAATTTCACCCTAGGCTAATTTCGATATTCCGAATCTAAAAATGAAGCCCATTTTAAAAAATAAAATTTATAAAAATTCAAAAAGTGGTTATTACTATTCATAACGGCTAGTTTTAATAATATTTTAATAGCATATTGTTGTTTAGTGAAACTCGGTATTTCATACGATGCAAGCTATCGAGGAAGGCCGTAGTTGCGTGTAAAGAAATCCAAACTAGTGTTTTGTGTAGTGAAAGATTCCTTTAATGATTTATATAACATAAAAACAAAATATTTCTCAAAAAAGTCTCGGGTGTTACATGAAGCCTCGTTTGAACACCTCAAACTCCCACACTGGTAATGTAGTAGGGAAAAAGGGAATGGATTGTTACATTAAAAGAAAAATATGTCCAAGTACTCTATCTATCCAGTAATCTTGACTAAATGAGGCATAGTTGGAATCAAATATCTAATATTTGACAATAATATTTCATTGGACATCTCAAATTTCTTTTTCCCCACCTTCTCTCAATAATTATTATAACGGTGGAAAATCACACTACAATAATGCATATCCTCATGTTTTTCTTGAATCTCATTAGACATGGATGATAGTATGCAACATTGGAAATAATTCGCATCATCCAACTACATTATATATAAAGATTTCCTCTCTTATAGACTCATTACTAAGCACTTTAGTAAATTTATTTTCTAGAACATATAATTTCTACTCATGGAATAATACAATGTTTAAGGGCCTATAAAACTATTGTAAATTCAAGCTAGGGAGAAGGATATCCATCTCTTGTATATATTATAGTTATATAGACAATGTTTTACATATTTAAATTTCTATAATAAATAAATGTATATTTTTAATATTTTAACTAAATTTCAAAATAAGATGATAAATTTTAATTAATTTATTAATCTCCCAATATTTTATCAAAATACAATAACCCTCGCCATTGGTTTTACAATATCCAAGCACATGAATATTTTTTCTATAAGGATCCCTATTTACCTTTTCATATTCCAGATGATGTCCTGACTAGCTATTTTATGTTATTTAGGTAGGTGGGTCTTCCCAAACATATTAACACAATTATCCTTTATTGGTTGAGTTGATTCCCCAATCTTGAATCCTTACCTATAAATTTATATTGGATAGATGATGGATATTACACCCAATGAAAATTCATTCAATGAATCCAAAAACATCATTTAAAACTCATGATTAAATGTAAGTATCTGGGAAACCTAGAATTAAGAACACTGATGTAGGGATTCCATTCAAAGTCTAGTAATGGAACGTGCTATAGAATTAAAAATTTGATTGGCGGATTTCCATTTATTTGTGCATGAAATTTCAACTATTTTTATAAAATTCTTATTAATATTAATTGGATTTTACTAAAGGTATTAACCATGAATAGGAATAAATCATTTTAAATCCATATTAATAATTTAATTGAAACCAATCCCATATTTAATTTTTTATAATCCCATGATAATCCCCACATGTAATGAATATATAAATATATGTTGGATAGATTTTGTTTAAAACCATTTTGTATTATTAAGGTAAAATAAATACATGAATTTATTATAATATAAATTAATTAATTCATTTTAACTTAATTATCTATCCAAACAGTATTAGAGATATCAATACATCATCATTTTAAAAAAAAATTAATTTGTATTTAAAATTTACCGGGTACACAATGTGTACAGTAGAGCAACAGGGGATGTACTCTTCTGAACTATGTAGCATCCTTCTGGACATGTACTATTCACTATCGAAACATATATAGGATACCAAAAAGGTTACTTTTTTTAAACTGTGTATAGTTTCAAGATGAGTAACAACTTTGTATATTTAAGACACATGGTTATGCATAGAAAATATGCAGTGTGTGTTGCTTTAAATGGTAGTGATAAATAAATGTTGTGTATGAAATCCATATGGTGTGGAGTCATAGAATAATTTTACATGAAAATTAAATTATGGATTTATAATTCAACAAATTGAGTCACAAAGTGCGTCCACCGAATAATTACATGTATATTTGGTTTAATAATGTAATAAATATTGGTCTCCATAATTAATTTACACTTATACAACTCATATGACATGTAAAACACAGAAATGGATAATTTTTACATGACATACACAATGAGATACCTGTCATGTAATGGATTTAGTGATATATGTTTATTTACTCGATGTTTATTTCATGTAGAGAATTGTGTACGCAAGATACATGTCATGTGACCAACATGTTTCATTTCCTATATTCCCATGAATCATTTAAGATATAAATTTCACATCATATAACCGCAATTTTTTTTAAAATTTCACTTTGAATACAAGTATAACACAGTGATTGTATTCCAAATACACACCATGTGAGAACATGTACCTCACCCTAGTTGGTGAGGTATCCTTATGTGCATCCACGAGGCCCAAGTATGAAACTAGGTGGAGGAAAATTTCTGGGAACTAGAGTAGGCACTGTAGCCGGACTGCACATTGTGAAGGAACTGTAGCAGGTAAAGTTTGGTACTATAGAAGTTAGAACTATTCACCATGGGACACCAGTTTGGGCTTGGAGTCCTTAAGGCCTTTAGGACACATAGTCCTTCGGGTCAGTAGGGCTTTCGGGCCACCATTAAGGCCATATGGCAACCTCAAGGCCTTTGGGGCACATGCAGTTGCCCTAGACAGACTCTACAAAAAAAGAGCAGCCCCTGAGGAGGATTCAGAGCAGGTGCACTCACAAGAGAAGAACCATTGGATTTGGAAGAATTAAAGGGTATTGATATTCCATCGGGACCATCATGTTCTGGCACAAGATGCTTAGCTAAATTTCCATGTGAAGGGGGAGAGGTACCATCATGATGCAAAAACTGGGGAGTAACAGTTCCTTGTAGATGTAGCCTGGTTCAATTTCTTAAGACCTTTGGGTCATTTAATGTATCTTAAGCCTATGGACCATGTAATCACTATGCCTATGGTCCTTTTAAGGGTTCCCCCTCATCCCTTGAAAAGGTGTTATCTATAATAAATATAAATGAATGCCTTCAGGCCATTCGGGCATGTGATCTAGTAAAATTCATGTTAGGTTGGACAAGTTAATAACCAGTGTATTATGTGTTTCTAAAATTTATTTACTTCTAAAATTTTCATGTAACCCATGGAATATCAAAATACACTAAATATGAAAATAGAAAATATAGTATTTTGTTGCAGACCATGTAACTATATCTACCGAAAAAAACAAATATTTCCTGATGGAATATTTGATAATTATTCACTAATTCATAATACATTTCAGATTATATGGAATTAAATTATAATGTGAAAATAGATTTTATATTAAGGAACAAAAAAAGTAAATTGGAACGAATTTTAAATTAATATAATTGATTAGTGGTCAATAGTATAAATCAATCCAATTATTTAGATTTCTCCTCACAACTTGATGAATATAAATATCAAATTACACTAGGAAGTATCATCAAATTTAATTTATAATTAATTTATACAGATAAATAGTTATATTGAGTTCAAAATCTTTCTTCATTAAATATTCATTTGAACTCTTCACGTGATGATATCATTGAGTTTGAGGATTCAAGGGTAGGTACCCTTTAATAGTGATCCACATGTGCTCCAGGAACCATTGAGCTTCACTATATAATTCTTTGAGTGATTGTGTAAAATATTCTAATGCCTATGTTTTCCATCTTTGAAAGCCATATGAATCACGTCGAGGTGGAAAGATTCTTCTTATTCTCTATATATCGAAGTAGGTGGAGGAGGATAATTTCTTTTCATTCGTAAGTATATTATCAAGGAATATATTTATATTATTAAGAGGATTCCCCCTATATTTCATTGTTTACAATATTTTCTACCTTTCAATTCACATAAGAGAATACCATAATCAGGTATTTAAAGACCTAAGTTATAATTAAAATTTTCATTTAGGCCCTTAAGAATAAAATAATCACTAGAGAGCCCCATTTCTAATAAATAATAATATATTTATATTATTTACACATGTTTCACTAAAATAGGAAATAATTAAATATTATAAAATGATATTAGTTATATCACTTATTTATAGACCCTCAAATCTATCCATATTTCATCCTTGGTATTTATCAATCCTTGAATGATGAATATTTTTTAAAATAAATAAAATTAATTTCATTATTAAATAAATATTAAATTAATATTATATTCACGTAAATAGTGAATAAATATTTATTAAATACTCAAATGAATATTTTATATAAACTAAATTAAAATTATTATTATATAACACAAGGAAATAATTTTTTTTTCAGTATTTTAAATTCATATAGAACATAACTGACTTCCAAAATACACATAGTTTGTGACCCTCTAGGCACCTTTCTCAGTAAAAGTTTGTAGAACCACATAAATTACAAGGTTAGAATCTAACAATATACCATGTAATCTATAGAGAGTGGAGTTATTTATACAATGAAAAAACAACCTCATATGAATAGACACTATGAAATATAATACCATTATCTTGATATATCAATTCAACAAGCTTCTATACTAGTTTCATCAACCTATTTTCTTGATGTCTCTTTATATAAATTTTGAGAAATAAACTTGTTGACCAAATTCCATAACCATGGACTTAATCAGATAGTTCAATTTCCATCAATGTCCCTAATATATCAACATCCTTTAATAAATGGACAAATCCTTCATTGAATTAGTCACAATTACAATATCAATCTTGACCGAACCAACCCAAATTCTCTAAGAGAATATGTTATCATGCTTTAAAATATTATATAAAATTACATGGCTCCTGGTATGCATTAATGTTAATCTTAATGTTCAATTATCATTACCCACATCGACATATAGTAATATCAAATGAAACATATAAATTTACATTTCCTACTAAAAGGACTAGTTCTCATAACCTCCTCATTAGGTTATTTCAAAAAGAAAAATTTATGAGAATAATTATTAATGTTTTGGACTATTAACCATTATAAATTATATCATTTATATCTCATAAAATAATATTTTTTAGACATAAAACATATATATTTTAGAATATTTTCATAACCCTTCCAGGTTCTCATCATAGTTTGTAACTCTAATGACCATTCAGTGTGAAAGGTACCATTTTTACATAATCACATATAATACCATGAAAATTAAAAAATCAGGATGTGATAATAAATTTATTTATATTAAAAGCTGTGAATATTGGTGGTCATAATGTACAATGGTGTTGGTTCTAGGGAACCAAATGCAACAGAATCTCGATCTAAAGTATCTCAAATTTACAAAAAAAAAACAATAAAAAATCACTTTGATAAAATTTTATAATTCCTAGGTTTGTTTAACCACCCATTCTACACAAACTGGTGCACCATGTGACATTTGGAACACATCTCAATAAGCCATCAATTACTTGATAAAACTTATGTTGAACTATATACCCATTATCATCAAAACTAAATTTTATTTAATAAAAAATATTAATAAAACAAATATTACATTAGAGAATAAAAATCGATATAAAAATTTAACACTATATAAATAAATATCCACCATGAAATAACATATTATAACTTTTTAGTTCATAAAATTATACACTAATAACAGAATATCCAGATTGAATGATCTTATGTTGCAACAAAAACTAAAAATAAATATTATGGAGACACATTACACCATATGTGGATTCACATTCGACCCTTTTCCAAATCCCCACTGAGCTTATCCATACTGGGTAACATATACTTGGGTGTATTCCTTATCTTGAACATCATCTATAAATTCTACACATCCTTTAGGGTGCACATGTTGGGTGTGATAATAAATCATAATTGGAACCACTAATATAGCATCTAATGAAAACCATATATATATATATATATATATATGTGCATGAATATACAAAACGAAATAAAACCAATAAACAAATACATTCTTACACCCATCGAACTATTAAGAACTCTTGTAGCCACATTGAGAGTTATCTCATGCCATCTTCAAGAAATGTTTTATTGCGATGATTACTCATATGGTTTAATAAAAAATAAGGTAAATTGGTTATTATTAAATAAATTTATTATATGAAAATGAGTTATCATCATATCATTGAACCATAAGTGAAAAATATATTACAAAACCCATATACCGAAGGTGAATCATTTTTCACAAATTGGATTTTCAAATAATGATTCATTACAGGTAATAAATTATTTGTGATTTATGAGTCCTATAGTGACTAATATTTAACCAATAATAAGATCGTTAAATGTTATATCATCACTACTAAAATCGGTGGACGATATATCACTAATCATAACCATGGTTAGAGATACATCAACATACTAATAGAAAAGGTTGAATGATGTATCACCTTCATATATCTGGTTTATGATATATCACCAATCATAAATAAAGTGAGTTATTCATCACAATACTAATTTATACGGATGAATAATATATCACTATATTAATATAAAATGCTAAATGATTTTCCACCATATCATACACAATGTGAAAGATTAAACATCCTTATAATATGTGTGAATACAATATGTCCAATACTACTATAAAGACCCAAATTTTCTATAGAATTTTTTTTATAAATACATTTGAATTTTACGAGTCCGCAGTTTCTGACGACACTTGATTTCGAGGCCCAGTGTGCCCGAAATCAACTTATGATGTTTTGTTCGGGTACGTTCAACAAATGTACATACGAGTTTTTATATCTTCTGAACCAGTGCTCGGAATTGAAATCTGAGGGAACTATTGAACTCGCAGCCTCGGTGATTGCCTAGTGAGACTTTCACCACAGTAGCGTTCTCATGAGAATGGATTTTGGTTTTGGAGGTTTTTAGTTAAATAAAATAAAAATAATGTGTGCTTATTTTTATTTCATGTTGGTTAAAACCTCCAAGGGGAGGTTAGAGGTGAGGGAAACCACACACGAACCTTCCATGGGAGGTTATGGTGGTGGGGTCAACCCGAGCATAACCTCCCTTGGGAGGATTTTATTAGGTGGGGCCCACCCGAGCTCTTTAACTCCTCAAACCCCCTTTAACCCCTTGGAACCCCCAATTAATTGGGGGAGCCTCTTCACATTCCCCCCATTAATTATTTGAGCCTCACCACCCACATTAATTTGAATTATTGTCTCATTTAATTATTCACAATGTTTTTAATTCTTTATGCCAATATTATAATAAGATGTGATTTTTTTATTATGGGGGTTGGCATAATATTTTGTTGGGAGAATTAAGAGAGGAGGAGTTTTTGGGGAACATCATCCTCTCAACGAAGAACTCGAAGAACGCGAAGAACGCCATTTCGACTTCATCACCACCGAACACTTTCTGATACACATGCTTGAGAATTGGGAGAGCGTGATGAACCTAGTGAAGGACAAATCAACGCCCACATTTTTTCCGCGACTTCATCTATGAACAAAAAATGATGTATGGAGAATTTTTTTTTATATATGATTATAAACATCATTATCCATCAATAAAAGTTATGGTATGAGAATTGCCTATTTATATCACCGTAACAAGGAGGGTTCGGGCTACACGAACACGGTCTGACCCTCCCCTTGTTTGTTCTTGTTTGATGATGACGGCATGGCAAAGAGGAGACAACGACGAAGACAACAAACAAAGGCTGCACTACCTGCAGCCTCTGTGAACCTTGCTGCCCCAGCGGTGCCCCGGCTCTCTACCTGCGCCATTGTGAGCTGCACGCGATGCCTTACCGCGTTACCCACACACTTCCTGGCACCCCATCGCAGCGCCAGCTCGCTGCCCACACCCCCGGCGGCCAGCCCGGCCCCTGCCAGTGGCCCGCCCGGTGCCCCTGGCCCCTTCCGACAGCCTACCCAACACCCCCATTCCCTACCAGCACCCTGCCTGGCCCCTACCGACGCCTTGCCCGGCACCCCGGTGCCCTTCCCGGTGCCCCCTTGGCCCCCTACCACGGTCTGCCCGGAGCGCTACCCACACCCAATCGTGCTGCTCGGCGCCATGCATGGTCCACCCGCAGCCTGCCCGGTGTCCCGCTGGCCTGCCCACGCCCCGCGCGCCCCGCGCGGCCTGCCGCTCGTCTCTCGGTGGCTGGCCTCACAAGCCGCACCCGTCACAATGTTGGATGAAACACCCTCGTTTTCTATTGGGCTGGGTCCAGCAGACCGAGCCTAACATAGCGGGATGACCCTCCCAGCAGGCTGGGTCAGACCCATCAGGTCTGTCTGAGATGACCCAGACCAGGTTGGCTCAGACTGGGTTTGGTCGAGTCGGTCCGACTGGCTCGGACCGAACCAGGGCCCACTACCGACCTTTTGCTGACTTTGGCCATATCTTTGGCACCAGACGTCGGTTTGACGAACCGTCAGTAGCGCAGGTAATCTTGATGAGAGACGGTCCCTTTGAGAATACCCCACTGGATTTGGGGTATAGTTGAGATACGGTCAGGTTCATTCATAAAAAAAACCAACTGGGCCCTAAGACTGAAAGGATAATAGCTCACAGAACAGGCGTCTGATTGACACGCCTCCTGTTGCATTGAGACCCCTATGCTGTGGCAGACCTTTGAGATACTTCTTCATGGAACTTTGCAATAGTTGGAGTATTTCCGAATAGCTCATGGAGCGGTTCCTTCTAGTGACGAGCATAAAGAGTGGAGAGACCTAGTAGCTAACAAACCTAACGACTGCTTGACTGATTTGACTCAGAGTGATTCGACTAGCTTATTGGGGAGTGCCTGGTACATGGTGGAAGACCCATGGTGGAGGAGCCGCTAGTATTTGGCGGGAGAGCTGCGGTACACTAGTGCAGAAAACGTTTTTTACGTCACCATTTTGTACGTCGGTTATATAAAACCGACGTCATAATATGTAAAACGAGGTTTTTTACGTCGGTTATTTCTTAACCGACGTAAAACCTGTGTTCGGTACACCTTTAACGTCGGTTATTTTTATAACTGACGTTATTAATCGCGCGGCTTCGTTTTTTACGTCGGTTATTTTTATAACCGACGTAAAAAACGCGGTTTTCGAAGGCCTTTTTACGCCGGTTATTGAATAACCGACGTCACAAACGCGGTTTTTGAAGGCTTTTTTACGTCGGTTATAAAATAACCGACGTAAAAAAAGAATCCGCAGATGTTTTTGACGTCGGTTATTCCATAACCGACGTAAAAAAACACGGATTTTGAGCCCTTTATAACGTCGGTTATAAAATAACCGACGTCAAAAATGAATCGGAGGATGTTTTTTACGTCGGTTATTGAAATAACCGACGTTATAAATGTTTTTAAAACAATTATCACGTCGGTTATTGAATAACCGACGTGATAACTCATTTAAAAATTCACCCAAGCCCGTGGATTGTCATTCGCGAGTTTACCTTCGACAGTCGCGACTCGTCTCTCTCGCGCGTAAACCCGAATCGGCTCGTCCATTTCGTTGGTTTAGATTCGTTTTGCGATCATCGTTTCTCATATTTAATCTCCTCAGATAAATCATCTAAACTCGCAGCACTCAGGTAATCCTCCCACTCGTTCGTTTTTTCGCGGATAGTATATATATATGTGTTGTGATTTTTTTGTTGAAACTATCTAAGATTCTTCGATTGCGAACCCTTTTAACTCGTTTTGGCACCATAATCTTATTTATCATCCCTAGATCTATTTGTTCGACTTGCAATATTGAGTAATTTTATGATTTCACTAATTTTTCATCGTTTTCTATAAATCCCCGAGAGGGTTAGGGCGTGTCCATTTGGATGGGTTGCCCTTTTACAGTTGTTACTACTTTATTCACACACAACCATGGCATAGGTGCATGGATTTGGGGTCGGGGGGTGTCCAGGGGGGTTTACAAGGGGGTGGGTGGGTGTGGGGGGCTGTCCAAGGGTGTGGGTGGGTGTTGGGGGGTGTCCAGGGGGGTGTCCAAGGGGGTAGGGGGTGGGGGGTGGTGTTTAGGAGGGGTGGGGGGCTGTCTAGAGGGTTGGGGGGTGTCCAGGGGGGTGTCCAAGCAGGTCGGGGGTGGGGGGTTGTGTCCATGAGGGGTTGGGGTGCTTTCTAGAGGGGTCGGGGGCTGTCCAGAGGGGTCGGGGGGTGTCCAGGGTGGTGTCCAAGGGGATGGGTGGGTGTGGGGGGCTGTCCAAGGGGGTGGCGGCCTATCCAGAGGGGTCAGTGGGGTGTCCAGGGGGGTGTCCAAGGGGGTGGATGGGTGTGGGGGGCTGTCCAAGGGGGTGGATGGGTGTGGGGGGCTGTCCAAGTGGGTGGAGGCCTCTCCAGAGGGTATTTGGGGTTGTCCGGGTGGGTGGGGGGGCTGTCCAGAGGGTTGGGGGATGTCCAGGGGGGTGTCCAAGGGGGTAGGGGGTGGGGGTGGTGTCCAGGAGGGGTGGGGGGCTGTCCAGAGGGGTCGGGGGGTGTCCAGGGGGGTTTACAAGGGGGTGGGTGGGTGTGGGGGCTGTACAAGGGTGTGGGTGGGCGTTGGGGGTGTCCAGGGGGGTGTCCAAGGGGGTAGGGGGTGGGGGTGGTGTTTAGGAGGGGTGGGGGGGCTGTCCAGAGGGTTGGGGGGTGTCCAGGGGGGTGTCCAAGCAGGTCGGGGGTGGGGGGTTGTGTCCAGGAGGGGTGGGGGGCTGTCCAGAGGGGTCGGGGGGTGTCCAGGGGGGTTTACAAGGGGGTGGGTGGGTGTGGGGGGATGTCCAAGGGTGTGGGTGGGCGTTGGGGGTGTCCAGGGGGGTGTCCAAGGGGGTAGGGGGTGGGGGTGGTGTTTAGGAGGGGTGGGGGGCTGTCCAGAGGGTTGGGGGGTGTCCAGGGGGGTGTCCAAGCAGGTCGGGGGTGGGGGGTTGTGTCCAGGAGGGGTGGGGGGCTGTCCAGAGGGGTCGGGGGGTGTCCAGGGGGGTTTACACATCGATTTGTTTTATATTTCAAAATTGTTTACATTCAAATTATGATTTTTTTCATATAAAGATATATTTGTCTTATCTAAAAAATATATATATTTTTTCTATTTTTTATAGGTAATAATGAGTCGAAGTTGGATTACGGCACATCGAATGAGCAATGAATATGAGGAAGGTGTTGATGCCTTTTTGGAATTTGTTAAACGAAATGTTCCAAGTAGTGACATTTATTTCTGTCCATGCCTGAAATGTCTGAATATGAAGAAGTTGAAAAGTAGAGAGATAAAAGATCATCTGATTTGTCATGGTTTCAATCCGAGTTACAACCCTTGGATTTGGCATGGCGAAACTGGACAGAATGTCACTGATGATAATGAATCGCAAGATGGTAACTCCGATGGAATTGAAGAAATGACTCGCGATATTGTAGAAGAACAAATTGAGATAGAACCGACAATTTCACGTCTATATGGTGATGCCGAAAAACCATTATATCCTGGTTGTACAGATTTTACGGTTTTGTCGGCGGTGTTAAGATTGATTAACCTGAAGGCGAAACATGGATGGAGTGACAGAAGTTTTACAGAGCTGCTATAATTGATGAAAGACATTCTTCCAAAAGATAACGATCTTCCAGATTCACATTATAAGGCCAAAAAAATATTATGCCCGATGGTATTGGGATACAGGAAAATACATGCCTGTCCGAATGACTGCATTATATATAGGAAGGAATATGAATTTCTGAAAGAGTGTCCTAAATGTGGGACATCATGGTATAAGGTGAAAGAAAAATCACAAGCTGATGTAGAGATTACAAAGCTCCCTTTAAAGGTATTTTGGTATCTTTCTATAATTCCTCGTTTCAAACGTTTATTTGCTAATTCACATGATGCAAAAAGGTTAAGATGGCATGCTGATGAGCGGGTATGTGATGGAAAAATACGTCATCCAGCTGATTGTCCACAATGGAAGAAAATTGATGCCCAGTACCCTACATTTGGAAATGAAATTAGAAATCTGAGACTAGGCTTGTGCACAGATGGAATGAATCCATACCGAACCCTCAGTAGCACACATAGTTCATGGCCTGTTTTATTGGTAATTTACAACCTCTCTCCTGAAGTTTGTATGAAGCGCAAATATGTCATGTTGAGTATCATGATCTCTGGTCCAAAGCAGCCCGGCAATGATATTCATGTATACTTGTCATCGCTGATTGATGATTTGAAACTGTTATGGGCTGATGGTATTAGGGTGTATGATTCTTATAAAATGGAATATTTTCAACTGCATGCAGTGCTTCTATTCACTATAAATGACTTCCCAGCATATGGAAATTTGTCTGGATACAGTGTTAATGGGCATAAAGCATGTCCAATTTGCGAACAACAGACGTCATATTGTCAATTGCATCATGGGAGGAAAACAGTGTACATGGGTCATCGAAAGTTTTTGCCTATGGATCACCCTTATAGAAGACTAAAAAAGGCATTCAATGGCTCCCAAGAATTTGATACTGCTCCTCAACCTTTATCCCCAGAATTGTATTTTGAGAGGGTGAAAAACCTTGATGTGACATTGGGAAAGACACAAAAATCTGGTAATGATAGACATATTTGGAAGAAAAGGTCAATATTTTTTGAGCTACCATATTGGAGGTATCATGAAGTCAAACATAATATTGATGTCATGCACGTGGAGAAGAATATCTGTGATTCTTTGATCGGAACATTTCTAGATATTAAAGGAAAGACAAAAGATGGGTTGAATGCAAGGTTAGACCTACTGTCAATGGGAATACGTTTGGAGTTAGCTCCCACTCCTAAAGGAAGACGAACATTTCTTCCCCCGGCTTGTCATACATTATCGAAGAGGGAGAAAAGTAGCTTCTGTCAGTGTCTTCATGATATCAAAGTGCCTCAAGGTTATTCTTCAAATGTAAAAAATTTTGTCTCATTGAAAGACTTGAAGTTGATAGGTATGAAATCACATGATTGTCATGTCATGATGCAACAAATTCTACCAGTTGCACTGCGTGGAATATTGCCCATCCGTGTCAGAAAGACTATAATGAGGTTGTGTTATTTTTTCAATTCAATTTGCAACAAGGCGATTGATGTGAATGCTTTGAACATTTTGGAAAAGGATGCAATTTTTATACTTTTTCATTTGGAAATGTATTTTCCTCCAACTTTTTTTGATATGATGGTGCATTTAATGATTCATCTGGTTCGAGAAATAAGGCTTTGTGGACCTGTATATCTTCGTTGGATGTATCCTTTTGAAGGGTATATGAAAATATTAAAGGGATATGTTAAAAATCCATATCGACCTGAAGCCTCCATTATTGAAAAGTATATTTCTGAGGAGGTAGCAGAGTTTTGTACGAGCTACTTGGCTACGGCGCAACACATAGGTTTGCCTCTATCTCGCCATGAACGGGTTAATAATGAGGGAAAGGGGATTCGTGGCTTGAAAGTCAAATCACTGTCAGCTGAACATATGAATAAGTTAGAATCATACATCTTGAATAACATAGCTGATGTTCAACCGTATATCACATTGCATATTAATGAGTTGAAACAATTTCATCCAAAGAAGAAAGAAATGTGGATTTTGAATGAGCACAACAAAACTTTTTTTCCATGGTTTAAAAAGACCTTGCTTGGTAGATCAGATGTATCAGAGACATTAAAATGGATAGTGGGTGGTCCATCTTTAAATGTGATAACATGGTCCGCTTATGACATTAATGGCTATACATTTCATACGAAAGCTCAGGACAACAGAAGTGCAGTTCAGAATAGTGGTGTATTGGTGTTTGCAGAAGCAATGCATTTTTCGAGTGCTAAGGACATAAACCCAATTTCGGCATCAAGTGCATATTATGGAGTGATTGAAGACATATGGGAGGCTGATTACTTTAAAATTAAAGTTCCCGTTTTTAACTGTAAATGGTTTATCGGTAACAACAGTGTCAGACACGATGAATTTGGAATGACACTTGTTAATCTGAATAGATTGGAAGACACAGCTGATTCTTTTATAATGGAAACACATGCCAAACAAATTTTCTATGTAGTAGATCAATCAGATATGCAGTGGGCTGTTGTTTTACAAGGGAAAAACCAATATGTTGGTGAGGATGAATTTGATGAAGATGCTGATTTATGTGAGATCCCTACTTCCATGGAAAGATTAACAGAACATAATGATGAGTATGTTGAAGACATGGTTTGTGCCATAAGGAACGATCACGACGAAGGAATTTGGGAAAACAATCCAACTGTACATTCCTAAAATTACAGGTAACACAAGTTCATTTCTTGTTTACATTTAGTTTTTTCATATAATGTTAGATACTGTAAATTTTTTACTTATTAAAACATGTATCAAACCAAAATGATAAAACAATAGAAACCGTAAATAGGAGAAGTCATGGGCGCACCGGCTGGCCGTTGGTGGATCACCGGTTGGCCGGTGGTCCAGAGCAAAGCTCTGTCTGGTCCACCGGCCGGCCGGTGCTGAGCCAGCGGCCGGCCGGTGGTCCAGACAGAGCCTTCCTGTCTGGACCACCGGCCGGCCGCTGGATCACCACCGACCGGCCGGTGGACCAGACAGAGAGCCTTCCTCTCTGTCTAGATCACCAGCGGATGGCCGGTGTTGAGCCAGCGGCCGGCCGGTGGTCCAGAGAGGAAGGCTCTGTCTGGTCCACCGGCCGGCCGGTGGTGATCCAGCGGCCGGCCGGTGGTCCAGACAAGAAGGCTGTCTGGTCCACCGGCCGGCCGGTGGTGAGCCAGCGGCCGGCCGGTGGCACCAGGCAGTGGGCAAGTCTACTGCCTGGGTCCTCCGGCTGGCCGGTGTGCTCACACCGGCCGACCGGTGGACTCAGTGAGTCCACTTTTCAGCTTTCTTGGGCCAACTCCTTGGCAACCTTTTGCCTGTGTTTACCATGTTTATCATTGTTTAACATGCTTACCATATTACCAATGTTTACTATTATGTAATTTAGTACACTTTTCTATTTGTGAACTAATGTTTGTTTTTTTTATTTGAAGGAAAATGACAGATCAAACAGTTGATCAGCGACATGATTCTGGAGATGAGCATATTGGTCATACATCTGGGGAGGAACATTCACATGCTCCTATTACGAAAAAGAGTTCAAAGGTTGGTAAGCGTGGGTGTCCAAGGGACATAGGAGGGGTGTCCAAGGGGTGTTTGGGGCTGTCCAATGGGATGGGGGGGTTTCCAAGGAGTAGGGGGGGTTTCCAAGGGGTCGGGGGGGTGTCCAGGGGGTGGGGGGCTGTCCAAGGGGTGGGGGGGTGTCCAAGGGGTGGGGGGTGTCCAAGGGATATGGGAGGGGTGTCCAAGGGGTGTTTGGGGCTGTCCTAGTGTTCGGGGGGTGTAAATGAGGGTGGGGGGGGCTGTCGAAGGGGTGGGGGGTGTCCAAGGGGTGGGGGTGTCCAAGGGATATGGGAGTGGTGTCCAAGGTGTCTGGGAGTTCTGTCCAAGGGGCCAGTTGGGTGTAAATGAGGGTGGGGGGGGGGGGGGGGCTGTCCAAGGGGTGGGTGGGTGTCCAAGGGGTGGGGGGTGTCCAAGGGATATGGGAGTGGTGTCCAAGGTGTCTGGGAGTTCTGTCCAAGGGGCCGGTTGGGTGTAAATGAGGGTGGGGGGGCTGTCCAAGGGGTGGGGGGGTGTCCAAAGGGTGGGGGGGGGGGTGTCCAAGGGATATGGGAGTGGTGTCCAAGGTGTTTGGGAGTTCAGTCCAAGGGGTCGGTTGGGTGTAAATGAGGGTGGGGGGGCTGTCCAAGGGGTGGGGGTGTCCAAGGGGTGGGGGGTGTCCAAGGGATATGGGAGGGGTGTCCAAGGGGTGTTTGGGGCTGTCCAAGGGCTCGGGGGGGTGTCCAGGGGTCGGGGGGGGGGGGGGTGTCCAAGGGGTCTGGGAGGGCTGTCAAGGTGTGCGGGGGTGTCGAATGGGTGTTTGAGGCTGTACTAGGGGTCTTGGGGGTGTAAATGAGGGTGGGGGGCTGTCCAAGGTGTGGGGGGTGTCCAAGGGGTGGAGGGTGTCCAAGGGATATGGGAGGGGTGTCCAATGGGTGTTTGAGGCTTTACTAGGGGTCGTGGGGGTGTAAATGAGGGTGGGGGCTGTCCAAGGGGTGGGGGTGTCCAAGGGTTGTGGTGGGGCTCCAATGTGGTGGGGGAGGGCTGGCCAGGTTGTTAGGTGGGTATAGATGAGGGTGGGGTTCAGTTGGGGCTTGGGGGAGGGCTGGCATGGTTATTTTTGTTTGGTTTCTGGTTGCTTTTTGGTGAGAGCAGTGCAATTATTTAAAAAAAAAATTTCTTTCACGTCGGTTATTTTATAACCGACGTGGTAAATAAATCGGCAGGGGTTTATCACGTCGGTTATGTCATAACCGACGTGATAAACGATATCCCATGCGTTTTATCACGTCGGTTTAGAAAATAACCGACGTGATAAACCCCCCCCCCCCCCCGCGCATATTTATCACGTCGGTTATTATATGAACCGACGTGATAACCACCGTGATGTTAGGGATATTACGTCGGGTTTTAAATAACCAACGTAAAAAACGATATTTATAACGTCGTCCGTATTAACGTCGCCTAAAAACCGACGTAAATAATAAAAAATAACCGACGTAAAAAATGTTTTCTGCACTAGTGGTACTCGATAGGAGGAGTACCTCTACATGCTATTATGGGGAGTGCCTGATATTTGGCGGCAGACCCACAGTGGAGGAGCGCCTGGTATTTTGCGGCAGACCCGCGGTACTCGACAGGAGGAGTACCTCAGCAGTCCAAGGTTAGTGAGAAATTCCTTGGCGTCACGACAGGCCCACTATTCTCAATATAGGAGGATTTATGATAAGTCATTGTTTAGTTAATGAAAATCCTGGTTTGAGATGAGTCTATAACCTTTGTGTTTTACACATTATTGAGATGGGTTACTGGATAACATAGGTATATGTATGGGTGTATACCTAAGTAATGGTTATCCATTGCTTCCTTTACTTTTTTGTTTATCCTTGTTGGATATTGTGAGACCTTGAGGGTCTTGGGGTCCCTACTGAGTATCATTATACTCCCCACTGCACTGGATTTTCCCGCACCTCGTTGTGTTGGATGCAGACGATTGACAGTGCTGACTGAGGCGGAGTGTATGAGGACTAGACAATAACCGGATGTGGACCTCACGATGAGTCGGTATCGGGAGGAGACAGACGGAAGTGGAGAGTTGAGGAGGCTATTTGTACCTACCCTTCATGTAGGATCCGTGGTGGATGATCCAGGAGCTACTAGACACCTTCCAGCTATTTTTATTTTTAGTTGTACCTATTTTTCTTTTCCTTGTACCTTATTGCTGGGATTGTATTTCCATCCCCCTTTACTTTCCACCATATCTTTTGTATATAGTTTCTACATAGTGTTTTTCCTCCAGTTGTGTACTCTGTTGTGTGTGTTTACTTTCATAAAGGCCATGCCTTCCCAGCTTAGGGATTTAGGCCTTTGGTGGTAGTCGCCAGCCCCTGGCCTATGGAAGGCGGGCTTGGGGTAGTCACTTATCGGGCCCCGAGGATGAGTCGTGACAAATTGTTATCATAGGAGTCGGTTCTACCGTAGAACATAGGACTCTGATATTTCTTTTCTTTGAAGGAATGGTGTTAAGGGTAGTGAGTGTGGTTTTCAGTTTAGAGAGTCCAGTGTTGGTGCGGTGGCCGACGTATCCATACATCTAGACCATGACTACTGATTTCTGACTTAATTCAAAAAAACCCTAATTGCGAGCATGTCTTTCAATGTTTTCATTAAGTCAGCTCAACCAGGTCAGCTCACCAGGTATAAACTTTTGACCATGGTGCACCTATTCATTATCAGGATGCCTCCACGTAGATATCCAGTTAGGGTTCCCGAGGTAGTACTTGATGATGGCCCACCGAGCGACGAGGTTTCGGGGTAGGGCCTTCTTATGATGTTTTTACCTTTCGGTGGTGAACTAGAATCACCACCACCCATTGGACTGCATATGCCACCAGCCACATTGGAGGACGGTACATGCCGACTGAGCATGTTGTATGAGTTCCAACAGTAGAGGCCTCTGATGTTTCAAGTTGAGATAGATTCCTAGGTAGTAGAGTACTTTATGGAGGTGATTAATGGAGTTTTTCTCCTAGTTGAGACACTATTAGAGCAGATGTTGATGTTAGATACTAGTCTTTTTCAGTGGGTGACCATGAGGATGGTCCCCATAGTGATGAGGTTTCGGTACGTGGACTGTTTTCTGAGATGGTACATTCTGGCAGTGTGCCAAATATATCACTACCCATTGGTCAACAGAAACTACTGGTGGAACCAGAAAAGGACACTTGTAGGCTTAGTGCTTTACATGTGTTTCAGCATTAGATACCCCTCAAGTTTCGAGGTGAGCCCGACTCACAGGCAGATGAGGACTGGGTTGATGAGGTGGCTGAGCGTTTCCCTCAGCTTCTATAGTTTTGTCAGGACGACATACCAATATTTGAGTATTCATCAAGGCGTACCGACAATTACCGGTACTTGTGGAATATGATGTGATCAGTGCTTCTGGGCTCGGACTTCTAAGCGAGGTGTTTTTAAGAATAATCGAGCCTAAACTTTTCCTATAGGCATTCCTACTCATGTTAGGGTGCTAGAGAGTAACTTTGTGGTTGAATATTCTTTGGCTGATCGAATACAACCAGTGAATGTTAGTAGTGGGAGAGTAGGAAATTGGTTCTAATCTTAGAGACTTGGGATTGAAAGAAGTTTCGAGAAGAGGATTTGACACGGACAGATAAATCTGCAGGCCAACAAATGTGGAAGAAGAGCTAGGAGAGCAGCAAGAGGTGGTGTACATTTCGACATGTTACAACCACCCACCTTTGTAGTCCCCACCAGGCTCAGGGAGTTGGAGGGTAGGGGAAGAGAGTAGCTGCACACGGTCAAGGAGTGTGACCTGAGGGCTCTAAGAATGATTCGATCTACAGTGTATGTCTACTACTAGCTACCATATCAATAGACATAGGTACTAATCATTCCTTCCTTCCACGAATCTTGTCCCAAAAGTAGAGTTTCTGGTTAAACCATTGACTTGAACCTCACGCTTGGAGATTCCTTTGTGAGGAGACTCGATAATCACACTTATGCTGACAGTTTGATTTGACCCTTAAGGTGAGCGTTTCAGTTGGAACCTCTTGGTGGTAGCACTGAGGCCTTATGAAATTAGTTTGGGTATGGAATGGGAAACCACAGTTCATACACAGATTGACTGTATTAGGAAAAAAGGTTATGGTTTATCTATAATTTAGGGATGAGGTTTTCCTTAGTTGGAGAAAATGGAAACACATGAATCACATGTTAAAATCATGAATAGGAGGGTGAAACCGATCAATCTTGAACCAGCCAGCCTTAACCTTGTGGCAGCAGGAGTTCTGAGTTTTCATTTCCAAACATGAGTGAAAGAACACGGGGACAACTTTTCAAAAGATATTTCCAGGATTACCCCCAGAAAAGGGGGAGGGACATCTTCTTTGGCTGGATACTACCGTAATTTCATTCCAGACTTCTCTAGATTTTCATCACCACAATCACCCTTGATGAAAAAGGGGAAACCCATCATGTGGACTGAGAGATTACATCAGAGCATTCAGGAGCTGAGGAAGATGCGGACTAGTGCCCCCATCTTGAGGCTTCCAGAGGAAGGCGTAGGGTACATAGTCTACTGCGACACATCAGGGACCGGACTCGGGTGTGTCCTGATGCAGGAGTGAGCTGTGATCGCGTATTGTTCTTAGCAGTTGAGACAACATGAGAAGAACTACACTACCCATGACCTGGAGTTAGAATCAGTAGTCTTTTCCTGGAAGATTTGGTGGCACTATCTGATGTGTGAACGTTTTACCATGTACTCTGATCACAAGAGTCTCAGCTATAACCTCTCTCAGAAGGACCTGAACCTGAGATATCGGCAGTGGCTTGAGTTCCTCCAGGACTATGACTTTGAGATAGTCTATACCCCCAGGAAGGGGAACATTGTTGTGGATGCGCTTAGTAGTAGGACTGGTATTCAACTTCTTGGAGAGGCGACAGAGAAGTTGGCCGCATTGCAGTTATCCTTTGTGGATAGATATTGAACATTATTTATACAGTCTCTCACAGTCACTCCTCCACTTCTTTAGCGAGTCATGGAGGCAAAACATAGAGATGATGACTGTGAGACACGACATGATCAGATATCCACGAGGGCAGGAACCTGATGGATTTTCTAACGGTGGGGATTATGTCATCCTCTTCAAAGGATGTACCTTGGTACCAGTTTCACTTCAGGAGGAGGTGTTAAGAGAGTTCCACACTTCCCCTCTAGCAGTACATCCATGTGTGCCAAAGATGTACCATGACCTTGGACGACAGTATTGGTGGCCATGTATTAAGAAGGCAGTATTGGAGTTTGTCTCATGTTTCATCACTTGTCAGTAAGTGAAGGTAGAACACCAGGTACCAACAGGCTTGGTTCAGCCTTTAAAGGTCCTAGAGTGGAAGTGGGATGATATATCGATGGACTTCGTGATGGGTCTTCCACGTACAACCAGGATTCACAACTTTATATGGGAGATCATTGACCAACTCACCAAGTCGCCCCAAATCCTTCCAATCAGAGAGAAGAGATCATTTGAGAGCTTGGGATGCCTCTATGTGTAAGAGATAGTGCCTTTACATTGAGTACCTTCAACAATTTTTTATGACCGAGACACACAGTTTACTTCCTGGCTATGGAAGGGGATGCATGAGGCTTTCGGGATGCAACTACGTTTGAGCACCACCTTCCATCCTCAGACAGATGGTCAGACCAAGAGGACCATTCAGACCCTTGAGGACAAGCTCCATGCTTGTGTCCTCAACTTCGGTCGTAGCTGGTAGGATCACTTACCTTTGGTGGAGTTTTCCTACAACAATAGCTATCACTATACTATAGGGATGAAACCTTTTGGGGATTTTATGGTCGGCCTTGCAGATCGCCACTATGCTGGACAGACCAAGGGGATTCAGCACTAGTGGGGCCTGAGATGGTATGGGATTCCATGGAGAAGGTGCAGATCATCCAGGAGCAGATGAAAACTACACAGAGTAGATAGAAGTCATATACTAACAGTATATAGAGACCTCTAGAGTTCGATGATGGTGACCACGTCTTTCTATGGGTCTCACCTCGATGAGGATTGCGGAGATTTGGCTGAGCCGACAAGTTATCTCTGCAGTTCATAGGACATTTCTAGGTCCTCAACAGAGTAGGTGATGTGGATAACCACTTAGCTCTTCCACCTCTGTTGCACCTAGTGCACGACGTCTTCCACGTATCTCAACTTAGGAGATACATGCACGACCCATACCACATCATCAACCATGGGGAGCTGGACATCAATGATGGGGTGAATTTCATGGATGTTCTGGTAGATATTGAGAATATATAGGATCATGTCCTATATGGATGGTCGATACCTCTGGTGTGCGTTCGTTGGAAGCATGGGAACCTCCAGGAGAGAACAAGGGAGAGGGAGGCTCAAATGCGTGCTCAGTACCCCCATTTGTTCCTTTAGTAAGCGTTGTAGCATAGAGATACATAAATCCATGAGGTGGGGAGAATGTAAAGACCCGGAATTTCCATGTATATTTCTTTTCTTAAATACATGGTAATTTTACGAGTCCGTAGTTTTTAACGGTGCTTGATACTGAGGCCCAGTGTGCCCAAATTCCATTTCTGAAGTTTTGTTCGGGTACATTCAGAAAACATACTTATGGGTTTTCATAACTTATGAACTAGTGCTCGGAATTGAAATCTGATGTCACCGTTGAACTCACAACATCAGTGATTTATTAGTGAGACCTTCACTACAATTGTGTTATAATGAGAATGGATGTTGGTTTTGGGGGATTTTAATTAAATTAAATAAAAATAAGGTGTTCTTATTTTTATTTCTTGGTGGTTAAAACCTCTAAGGGGAGGTTGGAGGTGGGGGCTACCACACCCGAACCTCCCATGGGAGGTTATGGTGGTGGGGCCCACTCGACCATAACCTCGTTTGGGAGGATGTTATTTGGTGGGGCCCACCTGAGCTCATTAACTCCTCTAACCCCCTTTAGCCCCTTGTAACCCCCAATTAAGTGGGGGAGCCTCTTCACCATTCCCCCATTATTTATTTGAGCCTCACCACCCTAATTAATTGGAAGGATTGTGGCATTTAATTAATCACATCATTTTGAATTCTTTATGAAAACATTATAATAAGATGTGATTTTATTATTGTGGGGGTTGGCATAATCTTTTGTTTGGAGAATTAAAGAGAGGAGTAGCTTTTGAAGAACTTCATCCTCTCAATGAAGAACGTGAAGTACGCGAAGAACGCCACTTCGAATTCGTCACCTCTGATCACTTTTCGACACACAAGCTTGAGAATTGGGAGAGCATGACGAATGCTGTGAATGACAAATCGTCACCCACCTTTTCCCGTGAAATTGTCTATGAATGACAAACAAGGTAGGGAGATTTGTGTTATTTCATATATGATTATAAACCTCGTTATTCATCAATAAAAGTTAAGGTATGAGAATTTCCAATTTCTATCATTGTAACAAGGAGGGTTCGGGCCACACGAACACGGTCCGACCTTCCCCTTATTTGTTCTTGTTCGATGATGAAAGCATGGCAAAGAGGCGACGAAGACGAAGACCACGAACAAAGGGCACACTACCCGCGGCCTCTGCGAGTCGTGCTACCCCCACAACTCCCCGAGGCCCTACCCATGCCCTAGCGTGCTTCCCAGGCGCGTCACCTACGCCACTTGCCCGTATGCCCCATGCGCTGCCCAGCTCTTCCAGCACCCCGACACACTACCTGCGCCCCCGGCGGCCTACCCGGCCCCTGCAGGCGGCCTGCCCAGTGCCCCCAGCCCCTCCCGGTGGCCCACCTAGACCCCATGCGCCCTGCCAGAGGCCTGCATGTCCCCTTCCGGTGGCCTTCCAGGCACCCTGGCGGCTTGCCCGACACCCCCGCGGCCCCCTACCGCTGTCCGCCTGGCACCCCAGTACACTGCCCGCACCCAAGCACGCTGCCCGATGCACTGCCCGACACCTTGGCGCCTTTCCTGGTCCACCCGCGGCCTGCCCGGTGTCTTGCCGGCCTGCTCGTACCCCGTGCGGCCTACCGCTGGCCTCCCAGCGGCTGACCTCCTAATCCACGCCCCTCACGGCACTGGCCGAACCGCCCTCGAAGTCCGCTGGCCGGGCCCAGTGGACCAGGCCTATCTTAGCGGGCTGACACGGCCAACAGGTTGGGTCAGACCCATCGGGTCGGTCTGAGTTGACCGAGACCAGGTCGGCTCAGACTGGGTGGGGCCATGTCGGTCCGGCTGGGTCGGACCGGACCCGGGCCCACTACCGACCCTTTGGTTACGTTGGCCATATCTTTGGCACCGGACGTCCGTTTGATGAACCGTTAGCGGCGCTGGTAATCTCGATGAGAGACAGTCCTTTTGAGAATACCCCACCTGATTTTGGGGTATAGTTGAGATACGATCCGGTTGGTTCGTACACATAACCAACCGGCCCCCTGGACAAAAAGGCTAAAAACTCACAGACTGGACGTCCGATTGACACGTCGCCTGTTGCGTTGAGACCCCTATTACATAGAGGACATTTAAGATACTTATGCGTGGAACTTTGATAAAGTTAGTGTATTTACCAGTAGCTCATGGAGTAGATCCTTCTAGTGACGAGCAGAAAGAGTGTGGAGACCTAGTAGCTGATAGACCTGATGACTGGTTGACTGATTTGACTCGGAGTGATTCAAATAGCCTAGTGGGGAGCACCGGGTACTTGGTGGTAAACCCATGGCAGAGAGGCGCCTGGTATTTGGCGGTAGACCTGCGGTACTCGACAAGAGGAGTGTCTCTGTAGGCTTTTAGGGAGAGCGGCTGGTATTTGGCAGTAGACCTACAATGAAGGAGTGCCTGGTATTTGGAGGCAGACCTGCGATACTTGACAGGAGGAGTAACTCAGCAGTCCAAGGATAGAGAGAAGCACCTTAGTGTCGAGACATGCCCACTGTTCTCGACAGAGGAGGAGTTATCAAACAGTCATGGTTTCGATAATGAAACTCTTGGTTTGAGCTGTGTTAATAACATTTGTGTTTTCCCCATGATTGAGATGGGTTACTAGATAAATTAGGTATATGTATGGGCATATACCTATGTAATGGTTATCTGTTGTTTCCTTTACTTTGTGGTTTATCCTTGTTGGATATTGTGAGACCAGGAGGGTCTTGAGGTCCCTACTGAGTATCTTTAAACTCACCCCTATATGGGATTTTCCTGCACCTCATTGCGTTTGATGTAGATGACAGACAGCACTGACCGAGGTGGAGTGTACGGGGACTCGACTGTACCCGGAGGTGGACCTCACGACGAGTCGGTACCTGGAGGAGACGTATGGAAGTGGAGCACTGAGGTGGCTATCTATACATACCCATCAGGTAGGATCCATGGTGGACGACCCAGGAGCTTCTAGACACCTTCCAGTTGTTTGTCTTTTTGTTGTACTTCTTTGTCTTTTCCTTTTACATTACTATTGGACTAGTATTTTCGGCCCCTTATACTTTCCAACATATCTTTTTTATACAGTTTCTACTTAGTGTTTTTCTTCCATTTGTGCACATTGTGGTGTGTTTTTACTTTTATAAATTTAGTTCCATCCCATCTTAGGGATTTATGCCTTTGGTGCTAATCACCAGCCCCTGGCCTAAGGAAGGCGGTCTTGGGGTAGTCACGGTACAGGCCCCGAGGATGGGTTATGAAAACTACATTCAAGGTGAATGACACACCACTAATATAATATATAAGGGTGAAAAATATATCACTAACAATATAAAAAAGGTGGGTGATTCATTATAATAAATATAACCCTATTGAAGAGTATATAACTAATATAATACGAAAACTGAATAATGTATCATAGAGAACAATGAAATATTCAAAAGCCTGAGTATATACTCATGTGATCTATTTACATTTTATTTTTGTATCATGAGATCCATAGATTGAATCGTCTATCAATCAACATAACAGTGGGTCCGACCTTCATCTATGGGTCAACCAATGTATCAAAATATCCGTAATGTTATGAAAAATCAAAATAAAAATCATGGCATCTCCATGCCTAAATCATTTCCCCCAATATTTAGCAACCACAGCTCAAGCATTATGATTCATGAAAAATCATAATCTTAGAAATTGTATAAAATAATTGATATCATCCCAATATTCACTAATACAATATAACAAATAATTCTTGACAATCTCAATATTTTCAATTTACCATAGCTAGAGGAACCTAGGTTTTTTTTGTTCACATGTCTTAACTCGTTTCTGAGTTCTAAAGACAGGAGATAGTGAGAAGAGTTAAATTGTGAATTTACCATAGAAAATTACTTTATAATTTTTTTAGAATCTCATTGATTTTGAGGTTTAGTGTCTACCCTCAGGCTGATCAGACATGGAATTTCGTTATTTTTGGAGACAAGATATTAAAATTGTATGGTTTTTCCCACACATAGGATTTAATGATAATCAAGATTTTATTTTGAAAGAGAGACTCTTTAGGGAAATAAAAGACCATGGTAGTGTCCTAGACATGGGGTTTATATAAAGAGTTATATAATATTTGTTCAAATAAGGATACCTTGGTTCGAGCCATCACATGTCGAACTATATTAATTGAATTTATTTAATTTTAATAATAATTTTATTTTTATCTCCATACCTTATTAACCTCTCTTGGTAATTATGGAAATGAATATGCCTCCCCTATTTAATTCCCAACCTATAAAGGAGGATACGAGTGTTCTTGTTTCGAGTGGCGATCAAAGCTAGTTTTTGGATGATGTTTTAATGGAGCATGGATCATTATCATGTGACCATGATGAATTGGTGATTCACCATGATGTAGGGATTAAAATTTTATTTAACATATTTTGTGAGTTTATATCACCATGTATTTGGATTTTAAGGTAATATTTGTATCTCCTAGTTATTTTTATCTTGGTGGTTAATTGAAATGTGGCGGCATGAAGGGAGGTAGTGTACGGGGGTGGGTTGACATGGATGGAATCCATAAGTTATGTAGGCTCATGTGAACTAGAAATGTTTGGGAGGATCAATCATGTCAATGAAACTAGGGGATCATATGATATTATGGAATCTTAGAAGTGATGGAGAGGTCCAACATTATCGACTGAGGGAAAGAAGCAACGGTGTCTTGTGAAACATTCATGTGGTGGCCACATAAGTTTCCATGACAAGAATAGAAAACGGTGTAGGGTCAGCTACTATTCAACCCCAAACATTAAAATCCTATCATATAATTTTTTTCCCATTTTCCACATAGAGGATTCGGTGTAGTGGGCCACAAGGGATGGACTTTTATACTCCTAAACTACTGTCAATGATAATCAACTGAGGCATTGAATGAAACATGAGACGGTGCACACAGGTTCGGGTCCTCCCGACCCAATATAGCAAGTAATTTTCACACCATGGGAGTGGGAACCATGTTATCACACACTATAATATGCATGGGGACATGTGAGAATGAAAGGGATCATTCCCATCCTTCTCAAAATGTCCTATAGTGAAAATTTTATTTAGGTTGAACATTATTTCCTTATTAATACTGCACACTCCATTCCTATTAGAGGATATTTCACTCTATATCATCTTGTAAGGATATACATTAAAGAATTGGTATGGTTTCATGGAGTACCACATTATTTTATATCTGATCAGGATCTAAGGATTAACTCAATGTTATAAAAAAGTATTAAGTAATCCATGGATATGCAGATTGGTTTTAGTGTTGGATTTTATAATCATACTTTAAAGACCCGTAAATTTCAAGGGAAATTTTTTCTTAATTTTATTTGGGATTTTACGAGTACGCAGTTTCTGATGGCACCTGATTCCGAGGCCCGGTGTGCCCAGAATCAAATTCTAAAGTTTAGCTCGGGTATGTTCAGTGAACGAACGAGCGGGTTTTCCTAAATTTTGGACCGGTGTTCGGAATTGAATTCTAAGGGCACCGATGGAATTGCAGCGCCGATTTTCGCTTAAGAGGACTTTCACCACAATGGTAGATGATCGGGTTTGAGAGTTGGTTTTTGGGTTTCACGTGGATTAATAAAATAAAATAAGTGACAACTTATTTTATCTTTGTTGAACCCACACCATGTGGATAGTGTTGGTTAAAAGCTCCACATGCGAGTTGGTGGTGGGACCGCCACACCCTAACCTCCCATGAGAGGATAATTAGGGTGGGGACCACCCAAGCAGTATAACCTCCCATGAGAGGTTATGACATGGGGTCCACATGGGGCTTAACCCCCCATTTAATGGGAGGGGAGGAAATCTCACAATACTCCCCCATTAAGGAGGGAGAGATTCTTGTAATCTAACTCCCCTCTTAATGGAGGAGAATAAAACCTCCTCAAAACCCCCCCATTTAATGGGAGGAAACTCCTTAACCCTCTCCTTGTTAATAAGGTGGGGACAACCCAGGCCCCTAAACCCCCTCGAAACTCCCCAAATTAATTATGTCATCCACTCGGGCAATTAATTTGGCGTAGCCTCTCCACTTTTGAATTTTTGAATTGTGCCAACCATCGTGAACCTAATTAAGTTGGGCCCACTTAATTAATTTCCGCCACCAAGATTAATAGATTATATTCTATTATTTTTGGGCAGGTTCTTGTGCCTTTTTGGTGGAGAGCTTGTAACAACCCGAGATTTTATGAAAAATATTCTTTTTAATTTCATTAATGTCTTGTATTGTACGCTACACCAAAAGGGGCTTGCACAACACACACCCTTGACTTCCCTTTCATTACACGCAATCGCGACCTTCCTCGATAGCGTGTGTAGTACGCAATACTGAGTTTCACTAAACAATGATATGCTATTAAAATATTATTAAAATTTTCTGTTATGAATAGTAATAACCACTTTTTGAAATTTTTTAAATTTTATTTTTCAAAATGGACTTCATTTCTAGATTCGGAATATCGAAATTAGCTTAGGGTGAAATATTGGTACGTTTCGGATAACTTTCCTATTCTGATTACTAAATTTTAATTTAAAAAAACTTTTTAATCAAAATAATTAATAGTTATAAATTATTAATTTAATTGGTTTAAAAGTGTATTTAGAATATATTTTTACAATTTAATACAATGTTGGTTATTGGATGTAATTTTACATTTAAACCAGATATAAACAACTGTCAATCTTTTGATTGTTATTTTTCTTAAGAACACGCTATTTGTTTTGACGACGGGAATTAATTTTTACATTAATTAATGCAACTGATATGTTTTTAATTTGATAAAATAGACATCATTTTTGAATTCAAAATATCAAATATATCTTAGGCCTAATTTTTGGTATTTTCTGGAAACTTTCATTTTTTGATGAATAGTGAAACCACTAAGTGGTAGTTAAGAAAAATGAATTTTTCATAAAACTAAATTTTACCACTTCTGTGAGTGGAATTTCAAAAATCCGAGAGACACGGTTGATATCAGTAAGTAAAATGTGGTTCAATGAGATGAAAATATTTTTTGGTGAATAGTAACTTTTTAATTTTTTTTACCACGGTTAAAAGTAAATAGGGTAATTAAGGGTAAAAATGATAATATTATTACCCTAAAACATGTCTTAATTCTATTGGACAAGTGTAATTCGACGAAAAACAACCTTAGGAATAAAATATGACCATTTAGGCCCATTTGTATTAGATTTGGACATTTATTATTAATTTATTCAAAGAAGGGTTAAAATAGTTAAAATCAATGTTTAATAAGTAAGTCATTTTTAATATGGCATTATACATAATATCAATTCTACTATAAATATTATTTAGAAAGCTAAAAAGATTTCCTACATAATGATATTTTATTTTTAATTTTTAGACATTAAATAATTTAATTTATTTATGACACAATGATGATGCAGTAATTATCTTATTAATGAAATATTGACATAATTGATGTTATAAATACCCAAATAAATGAAATTTCAGACTTTTTATGAAATAAAATAATTTTATAGGTTAATATGACATGATTTTATTGATTTAATTAACTTTTTTCGAACTAATAATTCTGTTATGATTTTCAAAAAAATTAATTACTAAATAGTGTCAAAATTGACATAAAATAGTTTTAAAAAAATATATTATATTAGTAATTGTTATTTTATTCCTAAAAATCTAAGGTTCGACCAAATGACTTAGATAAGGTTATATATATTAATAATAAACAACTTGGGGTTCTTTTGTCTGCTTATAGTAAGTTTATTAACCTTATAGTATAAGAACACAAGAAGACACGGTAAATGTAAAATTATTTAACTTAATGATAAATCTAAATGATAAGGTTACAATAGGAACCTAACCTTGTCTAAATTATATTGGATGAGATGATTTAGACCCATCCCCACCTTAGATTAAAAATAAATCAATTTGTAGCTCTTTAAAACCGAACATGACTTTATAATAAAATAATATTTTTAGTTTTTCAAAAGGAGCCCCTCTCCTCCCTTATAAAAGGGCACCTCCTCCCCCTCTTCCTCACACCTCTTTGAGCCTTCAAGCTCAGCAAACCCCTTCCAATTTATTCTCTCAACTTCCCTAGAAACATCCTAGAGGTTCTGGTCTTCTTCAAAGACCTATTTTAGTTCCCTAAAAGGAGGTCTCAAAGAAACACTTCAAAGAAGAGGTAATGTCCGTTACCGATTCATTCATCTTTATTTCTTCTTCCACTTCTTCTTCTTTAGTTTTTTCATTATGAAGTAATAACATCAGTTTCACTCATATACTGATATGATATTATAAGTATGAAACAACCCTATTTCACCATATATCCATTATACGGAAAAAGAAATCACCAAGCGTGCGTACGTACGAAATACCGTCTCCACGCCGTGGTGTAATCTATTTTCCACCCCCACCTTACTTGGATGGGTATAATGGTGTACATAATAACTATATATGATTATTGTAAAGTGATATTGATTCTGAAATAGTATACATACACTCTAATACAATTCCACGATCATGACAATGATATCATCGCTCGTGTGTACGTACGGACTACCGTCTCCACGACGCGATGAGATTCATTCACCACATTAACCATTCATGAATGATTATAAAGTATATATAATAAGTAATAATGAAATATATGACATAATAATGATTCTGGATTTATGTGTATATATATTTATGTCATCTACTTAATTCCATTCAACTCAATAAGGAATAGAAAACAACGTTCATGCGTACGTACGGTCTACCATCTCTATGAATGGTGTATTTCTTTCCATTTAATGATCTATTATATATATATATATATTCTGAATATATATTATATATAAATCATGATTTATATTCTGTAATTAAGTAATCACGATCTAAGTAATCATATGAATAATTACAATTCAAAACACGGACGACAAATGAAATGATTTTACCCAAAACGCTCTTTAACATGGAATTTACAAAAGAACGGGTAATATAAATCCATAAGTGAACCCTATATGATATCATAACAATTAGTATGATTCTGGAATAAGTCAATGACATTATTTAAATAATTATACAGAAATTTCGGACACATACGAATCAAATCGGACCTAAGGTAAGGGAAATATCACAATCTCATTTTTATCCAAGATTGTTTATACTTTGAAATTTACTTGGGTGTAGTTTATCATCCAAATCCATGTTTCCTAAATATTTCATATTATTTACATCCACTTACAATTGTTTAAATCCAAATTTACCCTTCGGTGAGTTTTTAGTAAATGATATGAATGGAATATTTTTTCGTTTTTCCTACGTGTTACTTTTTGACTTTTCCGACAAAAGTACAAGAAGAATGTTTTTTTAACTTATACGGCATGAATGGATTTTTAAAACATTATTTCCATGAAGATTCCTTTACATGTTTTCAAGTTTATTTTCAATCAACTTATTTTAGTTTAAAATTGTATGACATGTTAAGAAAGGAAAAAAAATTTGAAGTAGAAGGGATATTTTCCTCAAGAATGGAGTTCAAGTGTTTTATAAAAATTATTTTCCATCTAAGATAATATAGGGTTCTGTTTCTATCCCTATTATTACATGGACTTGATTATGTTGTGATGGAAATATTTTTATGAATTCCTTTATCTTATATGAATTGTTTTATTATGTCATGTTGTTTAAGAATCCAATTTTTACTACATGGTTTATGCAATGATGTATGATTTATGATTTTGTGGCACACATAAGAATGGTATCATTATGAGATGGGTGGGACCTATATCTCCCCCCAATGCATTGGGTAAGTATTTTATATCTCATGAGATAGACATGGCTGGAATGGTAGGTTATACCAGTTCAGTGAAACAGGACTGAAATGAGGAGTGAACTCGGTTCAGAAAGGGACTATGTCCACTAAGATAGTATTGGCAATGAGCCTTGACTAATAAGAAATGATTCTCTATGATTATCTGTGTATGCAACAATGTTTCTTGTTTTATGTTCTGATTATTGGGATTACATTTCACTACTATGATTTATCCCATGTTATGAAATTATGATCTCTTTTGTAGGTTAAGATTTCCAAAAGATATGTTCTTATGAATATGATGTGATTGATATTTCTTTTGTTTACCCTTAATGAGAATTTTAGCTCACCTTTTTATGTATTCTTTTCCCCAGGACATAAAGAAATGATTTAGGTTTAAAAAAAAAGAATATCTTTATGGGAGATGTTGAAGATCTTTCACCACGATTAGAAGATTATATTCCGAGTTTCCTAAGACACTAAACTATTACGGTCCTTGTGTGTGTGTTTTTTTATGTACTATGTATTCTGGAAAAGTAATGTAATGTCCATGTGCGTCAGGCTTAGGGTCTCTACAGTTGGTATCAGAGGAATGGTTTAGTCAACCTTTGGAAACTAGGATGTGAAAATGTTAGTGAGATCCCTAGATATATTTCTAAGGTAAGTCTAGGGATGTCCCTAAGGATAAGTATACGTATAGGATATAGTCCTAGAATTACGGTAACGATCATAGAATTTAACCTAAGATGTTAGATATTGAGAATACTCCCCCTTTATTATGTTATTTTCCCTAGCATGATTTTTTCCTCTCACACTATTCTTTTTGGGTTTTAGATGATGGATGGAACCTGAAGGAACCGTGTTGATCAATGAAATGGACAATGCAATGATTGTCCTCATGAATAAAAAAATGTTATGGGAGATGGAGTGAAAAATATTATTGCTATACTTACAGAAGCTATGAATCATTATGGACTTCCAAATGAGCAGAGAAGGGAACAATATTCTATTGAGTCCTTCATGAGGCAACGCCCACCTTCTTTCAGTGGGTCTTCTGATCCACTTGTTACTGAACAATGGATCAGTACTACTGAAAAGATATTTTCTGTTCTTCAATGTTCTGAACATGATAAACTCATCTTAGCAGTATATCGTTTGGAAGGTGAAGCTGATCAATGGTGGAATCTTATCAAGAATACGAGGCAAAGAGATGAAATTGATTCCATGGAATGGGACGAGTTCAAGAACTTATTTTTCAATAAGTACTTCCCTCATATTCTTCGAACAAAGATGGAGAAGGAGATTCTTGAACTAAAGGAAAAGGATGATGAATCTATTCGTATATATGAAGAGAATTTTACAAGGCTTGGAAGGTATGCATCTAGATTTATCATCCATCCTGAAAGTAATGTTGATCGATTCTTCAGTGGCTTAAAACCAAATCTTCGAAGGGCATTAGCTATAAGAGACTTCAGTAGCTATGAAGAAATTGTGCGTCGTGCTATCAAGGTAGAAATGGAAGTTGGTGTTACTTATCCATCTCATAGTTTTGACAAGAAACGGAAGATGGAGTTCAAGGAGAAATCTCAGAATAATGGTGAAAAGAGGATGAATGTTTCCTTATGCTCAAAGTGTGGAAAGAATCATGGTGGAGATTATCTTAAAGGGGCTAGAAAATGTTTTAAGTGTGGAAAAGAAGGTTATCGAGCAGCTGAGTGTCGAAGTAATGGAAAAAGGGTTTCTAATGATGTGAATAAAGAAAAGACTGTAGAGAAAGCACCAACAACACTTCAATGCTTCAAGTGCAAGGAAATGGGGCATTATGCTAATAAATGACCTAATCCAAGGGTTAGTGATGATCGACGTGAGCAACCACTTAAGGAAAAGGACAAAGGGAAGTCGCATGCTATCACCATTGGCGATGTTGAATATGACAACGATGTGGTGGAATGATTAAGTGTTTATGTAATGGGATTCCAGAATAATGTTGTATATAGTATCATGGAATATTGGAATATTTATGTTTTGGTCTATTGTGGTTTTCAGTAATTTTATGGCATCGGTAACCATGAAAAGTGATTGAAATATTTTTGGAAAGTAGATTATATGCACACAATGAAGGGATAAAGAGAATCTAATATGTTTGATACTATTCATGAGCTCATGATTGATATAAGTACTAAGTGATATCATGGTTTGAGGATATAGAATTTTGAGGATTTTGGTATGTGGAAAGTGTTAACTTTTAACTGCATTCATGTTTTCACTAAGGTTCAATGGATATTCATTCTTCAAGAGAATACATGATTAAGGTATTCACATATTTGTAATTTGACCAACAAGATATATCTTATGATATATGGGGGATAAATGATGGCATTCACGTGATCATTTTCTTTATACTATGAGCTTGGACCGAAGTATTTTAGATAAGCCTAAAGATTGGAATGGATTATGTAAACCATAAGTTAGTATTGTTTAAGGATAGAACATTTTTTGATATTATTTATGTAATGTAGTTTTAGAAAAAGAACAACCTGCAGGACGGGCGACAACCCATCGCGTCGGACAAGGCTGTGGGAATCAAACCCACAACCGAAGTGTGACTGGCCTTTATCGCCTACCACTGGCCTACAAGAAGTCCCTGTTTAGTAAAAACTAGTTTTATTATATTAAGAAGTATGATATATGAAGTATAAGTCCATTTTAGGAACCATATATGATTAATCTCACTATAGATGGACTTATGTATTTTTTGATAACTTTTCTAACCTTTTGTTTGAGACAGATGGAATGACCCATCATTCTATCACATGATCTGCTAACACATCACGAATGACAAATTCAACTTCATTTCTTTAAGAGATGAAGTGGAAATTGTCCAAATAATGACAAACGGTGAGACTATACCAAAATCATGAAAGTATTTCTTCTAATTCCAATTTCATAAACTTTAGGGAAATGATCTTGAAAACCAAAAATGTTTTCCTAGTGCTCTTATATCTGATGAGTCAGATGGTACCTTAGATCATCACAAATTTATGGCTTTGTGATTGCTGGCTTTTGCATAGCCATGTTCTCTACCACTCTCCATCATAAAATGATGGTTAGATTTCTCTTTCATATCCATATTTTCACCTATGTGGAAACCCAGTGATTAGTTTATTTCGGTAACCGTTACATTTCATACTTTTTTTTAAAGATTGATTTTGGTATTCCTTTTTACGGTGTGGGTTTCGATTAAAGAAACTTTCGAGCAGTAAACCATTTATAACCCCGACGAATTTTGAGGGAGAAATTCATTTTAAGGGTGGTAGAATGTAAAAGCCTGAGATTTTATGAAAAATATTCTTTTTAATATCATTAATGTCTTGTGTTGTATGCTACACCAAAAGGAGCTTTCACAACACACATCCTTGACTTGCCTTACATTACACGCAATCACGACCTTCCTCGATAGCGTGTGTAGTATGCAATACCGAGTTTCACTAAACAATGATATATTATTAAAATATTATTAAAACTAGCCATTATGAATTGTAATAACCACTTTTTGAAATTTTGTAAATTTTATTTTTCAAAATGGACTTCATTTCTGGATTCAGAATATCGTAATTAGCTTAGGGTGAAATTTTGGTACGTTTTGGATAACTTTCATATTCTGATTACTAAATATTAATTAAAAACAACTTTTTTAATCAAAATAATTAACAGTGATAGATTATTAATTTGATTGGTTTTAAAGTATATTTATAATATATTTTTACAATTTAATAAAATTTTGGTTATTGGATGTAATTTTACATTTAAACCAGACATAAACAACTGTCAATCTTTTGATAGTTATTATCTCTTAAGAACACGCTATTTGTTTTGACGACGGGAATTAATTTTTAAATTAATTAATGAAACTGATATGTATTTAATTTGGTAAAATAGACATCATTTTTGAATTCATAATATCAAATATAGCTTAGGCCTAATTTTTGGTATTTTTCTGGAAACTTTCATTTTTTGATGAATAGTGAAACCACTAAGTGGTAGTTAAGAAAAATGAATATTTCATAAAACTAAATTTTACCGCTTCTGTGAGTGGAATTTCAAAAATCCGAGAGACACGATTGATGTCAGTAAGTAATATGTGGTTCAATGAGATGAAAATAATTTTTGATGAATAGTAACTTTTTAATTTTTTTTACCATGGTTAAAAGTAAATAGGGTAATTAAGGGTAAAAATGATATTATTATTACCCTAAAACATGTCCTAATTCTATTTTACAAGTTTAATTCGACCAAAAACAACCTTAGGAATAAAATATGACCATTTAGTCCCACTTGGATTAGATTAGGACATTTATTATGAATTTATTTAAAGAATGGTCAAAATAGTTAAAATCAACGTTTAATAAGTAAATAATTTTTAATATGGGGTTATACATAAGATAAATTCGACTATAAATATTAATTAGAAAGATAAAACGATTTCCTACATAATGATATTTTATTTGTAAATTTTAGACATTAAATAATTTAATTTATTTATGACACAAAGATGATGCAGTAATTATCTTATTAATGAAATATTGACATAATTGATGTTATAAATACCTAAATAAATGTAATTTCAGACTTTTTATGAAATAAAATAATTTTATAGGTTAATATGACATGTTATTATTGATTTAATTAACTTTTTTTCGAAATAATCATTCTGTTATGTTTTTCACAAAAAATAATTACTAAATAGTGTCAAAATTGACATAAAATAGTTTTTAAAACAAATATTATATTAGTAATTGTAATTTTATTCCTAAAAATCTAAGGTTCGTCCAAATTACTTAGATAAGGTTATATATTTTAATAATAAACAACTTGGGGTTCGTTTGGCTACTTATAGTATGTTTATTAACCTTATAGTATAAGAACACAAGAAGACACAGTAAAAGTAAAATTATTTAACTTAATGTTAAATCTAAATGATAAGGTTAAAATAGGAACATAAACTTGTCTAAATTATATTGGATGAGATGATTTCTACCCATACCCACCTTATATTATAAATAAATAAATTTGGAGCTATTTAAAACCGAACTTGACTTTATAATAAAATAATATTTTTATTTTTTCCAAAGGATCCCCTCTCCCCCCTTATAAAAGGGCACCTCCTCCCCCTCTTCCTCACACCACTTTGAGCCTTCAAGCTCCTCCAAAACCTGAAAATTTATTCTCTCCACTTCCCTATAAACATCCTAGAGGTTCTGGTATTCTTCAAAGACCTAGTTTAGTTCCCTAAAAGGAGGTCTCAAAGAAGCACTTCAAAGAAGAGGTAATGTCTGTTACCGATTCTTTCATCTTTATTTCTTCTTCCACTTCTTCTTCTTTAGTTGTTTCATTATGAAGTAATAACATCAGTATCACTAATATACTGATATGATATTATAAGTATGAAACAACCCTATTTCACCATCTATCCATCATACAGAAAAAGAAATCACCGTGCATGCGTACGTACGAAATACCGTCTCCACGCCTTGGTGTAATCTATTTTCCACCTCCACCTTACTTGGATGGGTATAATGGTGTAAATTATAACTATATATGATTATTGTAAAGTTATATTGATTCTTAAATAGTATACATACACTCTAATACAATTCCATGATCATGAGAACGATATAATCGCTCGTACGCACTTAGGGACTAACATCTCCACGACGCGATGAGATTCATTCTCCACGTTAACCATTCATGAATGATTATAAAGTATATATAATAAGTAATAATGAAATATATGAAATAAAAATTATTCTGGATTTATGTCTATATATATGTATGTCATCTACTTAATTCCATTCTACTCAATAAGGAAAAGAAAACAGCGTTCATTAGTACGTACGGTCTATCGTCTACATGAACGATGTATTTCTTTCCATTTACTGATCTATTATATATATATATATTCTGAATATATATTATATATAAATCATGTTTTATATTCTGGAATTAAGTAATCATGATCTAAGTAATCATATTAATAATTACAAGTCAAAACACGGACGACAAATGAAACGATTTTACCCAAAACGCTCTTTAACATGGAATTTACATAAGAACGGGTAATATAAAGCCATAAGTGAACCATATATGATATCATAACAATTAGTATGATTCTGGAATAAGTCAATGACATTATTTAAATCATTATACAGGATGTTTGGACACATATGAAGCAAATCGGACCTATGGTAAGGGAAATATCACAATCTCATTTTTATCCGAGATTGTTTATACTTTGAAATTTACTGGGGTGTATTTTATCATCCACATCCATGTTTCCTAAATATGTAATATTATTTCCATCCACTTACAATTTTTTAAATCCAATTTTACCCTTCGTTGAGTTGTCAGTAAAAGATATGAAAGGAATATTTTGTCGTTTTTCATACGGGGTACTTTTTGACTTTTCCGACAAAAGTACGAGAAGAATGTTTTTTTAACTTATACGGCATGAATGGATTTTTAAAAAATTATTTCCAAGAAGCTTCCTTTACAAGTTTTCGTGTTTATTTTTAATCAACTTCTTTTAGTATAAAATTGTATAACATGTTAAGAAAGGAAAAATGTTTTTGAAGTAGAAAGGATATTTTACTCAAGAATGGAGTTCAAGTGTTTTATCAAAATTCTTTTCCATATAAGATAATATAGGGTTTTGTTTCTATCCCTATTATTACCTGGATTTGATTATGTTGTGGTGGAAATATTTTTATGAATTCCTTTGTCTTATATGAATTGTTTTATGATGTCATGTTGTTTAAGAATCCCATTTTTACTACATGGTTTATGCAATGATGTATGATTTCTGATTTTGTGGCACACATAAGAATGGTATCATTATTTGATGGGTGGGACCTATATCTACCTCCAATTAATTGGGTAAAGATTTTATATCTCATGAGATAGACATGGTTGGAATGGTAGGTTATACCGGTTCAGTGAAACAGGACTGAAACGAGGAGTGGACTCGGTTCAGAAAGGGACTTTGTCCACTAAGATAGTATTGGCAATGAGTATTGACTTATAAGAAATTATTCTCTATGATTATGTGTGTATGCCAAAAAGTTTCATGTTTTATGTTATTATTATTGGGATTACTTTCCACTACTATGATTTATCCCATGTTATGAAATTATGATCTCTTTTATAGGTTAAGATTTCCAAAAGATATGTTCTTATGAATATGATCTGATTGATATTTCATTTGATTACCCTTAATGAGCATTTGATCTCACCCTTTTATGTTTTCTTTTCCCCAGGGCATAAATAAAGGATTTAGGTTTAAAAACAAAGAAGATCTTTATGGGAGATGTTGAAGATCTTTCACCATGATTAGAAGATTATATGCAGAGTTTCCAAAGACACTAAACTATTACGGTCCTTGTGTGTGTGTTTTTGTTATGTACAAAGTATTCCGCAAAAGTAATATAATGTCCATGTATGTCAGGCTTCGGGTCTCTACAGAGCTTGAGAGAACTTCTTTCTCCAGCGAAGTACGCGAAGAATGCCGACGACGCTTCTTCCCCGACCTTCTTCAGTCTTCTTCCTCGGAGCCCCCCTTTCTAACATGGTGCTTCTCCGATGAACCTCCTTCCTCCCTCCTCGTTGTCAATGCACCGACGCATGAAATCAGAATTGGAAGCGTGCGGTGAGCGAAATCATCATCTTCCCCCGCGACGCGGCTTTCCGCGACTCTCTTCAAACATTATCTCGTTATCAAGGTAGGAGTTAATTGTTTTTTGCCGTGAATTCATCCTTTGTTATTCTTGATCTTTATCTTTGGTCCGCTTGATATCAAATTATCAGGAGGAGGTCGGACCACACGAACACGGCCAAATCTCCTCCCCCTTTGTGTGGTTGTGTTGTTGCGGTTCGAAAGAACGCGGTGTGGTGCAACGACACCATGCGGAATCCTCGAGAAATGCGTCGAAGATGCGCAGCGCCATCACGCCGCGCCGTTGAGGCCAAACGAACCCGCGGCCGGAGTCTGGCCACAGCGAAGGGGCGTGGCGCTGTCGCGCGGAACCGGTAACCACGAAGACACCGCGGCCGATGCAGGACCACGACAGAGGGGCGAGGTGTCGTCACGCCGCGCCGGTCGGACAAGGCCACAGCTCGAAGCCGCGGCAGTGCAAGGTTGGGCGGCCGGAATCGCCGGCCGCCGACACCTCAGAATATCGGGACCACGGCAGTCCCGTGGTAGGAGAACCGGCCGGCTAGACCTGGCTGGCCCAGTTCTAGGAACCGGGGGTCGTAACCCCCGACCGGCCAAAGGAGCAGCCCCCCACGTGGGGGTTGCGGTTACTCAAACCGGGGGGCAGTGTGCCTCCTTTCGCTTAGCTCGGTGTGGACGAGCTGGCCATGTGGGCCGCGCACACCATGCCAGGCTGGGTCGGGCCGGGCTACGCCCACCGGGCCGGGCCGCGCCCTAATGGGCCGAACCCGGACCCGGTTCGGGCCGACCCAGGGGGTCTCGGGCCGGGTCGGTCTGGGCCCAAAACCCCCATTTTATCAGACATCTTTCGTTATTTTGCCCATATCGTGGGCTTCAGACCTTCTATCGACACATCGTTAGTGGCATTGGGATCCTTGGATCGAGACGGTCATTTCACTATACTACACTCAAGTTTTTGGAAAACGTTGGGTACGGCCGGGTTGGTTCGAACACAAAACCAACCGGGCCCTCGGAGTAGAAACACTTATAACTTGAGCTCCAGACGTCCGATTGACGTGTCTTCGACTTTGTTGCATTCCTCTTAGTGAGATGAACCTTTTGGATTACTCTTCTCGAGGATTGGATGCAGTTGGAGTGCTGTCGGGTTGATTTTAACATTAAAACCAACCGGACCCCTGGGACGAAAAAGCCAATAACTCTCGGATCGAGCATCCGATTGACGCACCGTCTGTCGCGTTGTGTTCCTTTTGACGAGAGGAAACATTGGGATACTTCAACTCCAGACTATGTGTCAGTTGATGTATCGACCTCTTGGCTCGTGGAGTGGACCCTCCCAGAATGAGCATGCTATGTGCGGAAACCCTAGAGCTGGCTGAGACTTGACAACTGCTGATTGATCGACTCAGTGTGTTTCGGATAGGACAGTGGGTGGCGCTTGGTTGTAGCGGCAGACCCACGGTGGATGAGCGCTTGGTTGTAGCGGCAGACCCGCGGTACGCAACATAAGGATTACCTCTGTAGGCTATGAGGGGGAGCGCTTGGTTGTAGCGGCAGACCCATGGTGGGAAGCGCTTGGTTGTTGCAGCAGGCCCATAGTACTTGAAGGGGGAGCTCTTGGTTGTAGCAGTAGACCCATGGTGGGAAGCTCTTGGTTGTAGTAGCAGGCCCACTGTACTCGCCAGGTGGAGTACTACAGCAGTCCAAGGTTAGTGGGAAGTGCTTGGTTGTAGCAGCCGGCCCACTGTACTCGATAGAGGGGGAGTTCCCTAGCATCTATTATTTCGACATCATGAATAAATCCTGGTTTGAGCTGAGTCTTGACATTCAATCATTATCTATGATATGATTGACTTGCTTTCCTATATAGACTGAGTTTTGTTATCTTTTGTGGATTGGATTGTGCTGTCCTTTGTGGACGTGACCGAACATGAACTGAAACTGATGGCTTAGGTATATGTATGGGCATATACCTAAGTAGTGTTGGATATTACTTCGTGATTGTATCTTTCCTTTGAGGATTATACTTTGTGGATTCTGGGAGACCTTCAGAGGTCTCAGGGTCCCTACTGAGTATAATATACTCACCCCAGCATGGCTTATGTCCATACTACGTTGTGTTGGTTGCAGATGACGGACATCACTGATCGAGGTTGAGGCTTGTTGATTTGGACGGTTTCTGGAGGAGGAACTTATGACGAGTCGGTACCGGAGGTGGATTTCACGAGAGCCAGTACCTGGAGGTGGACCACTGGGCGGGACGTACACGGGGTGGATGGTAGGACCCAAGGAGATGAGGAGGCTATCTGTACCCACCCTTCAGGTGGGATTTCTAGTGGACGGATCGGTGTTGCTGCTATACTTTTCAGTTGTTGTACTTCCGTTCCTGTTGTACTTTTCTTTCAGTTTGGGTTTTTATTCTGGACCACTTACTTTTGTACACTTCATTACATAGTGTTTACCTCTGCTGGCTTACTCTGTGGTGTTTTTTTACTTTCTAAAGGCAATGCCTTCCCATTTTTGTCAGGATTTACGCCTTGGTGCTAGTCTCTAGCCGCTAGTCTATGGATGGCGGGCTTGGCGTAGTCACGACACGGGCCCCGAGGACGGGTCGTGACAAATTGGTATCAGAGGGGTTCGGTTCTACCGCAGAACTTAGGACTCTAATCTTTCTTCTATGTGAATCAATAGTGTTAAGGGTATTGAGTGTGGTTATCAGTCTAGGGAGTACAGTGTTGGTGCGGTGGCCGACGTATCCATACACCAGGACCCTGACTTCTGATTTCTGACACAATTCAAGAAAACATTGATTGTATGTGTGTTTCAATGTTTTCTTTGTGGTTAATTTGTGTCAGCTCTCCTGGTATACTGTTTTGACCGTGGAACACCTGTTTCATTTCAGGATGTCCCCACGATGGAAGCCAGCTAGGGTTCCTAGCTTTGTGTGAGATGACATCACACTGAGCGACGAGGCCTCGGTGCATGGCCCTTTTTCAGCGGAGGCACCAGCGGTACCACTACCCGCCGAGCCACCAATGTTACTAGCCCCAGCCGATGAGAGTGCACGTCACCTTAGTGCACCGCACGAGTTTCAGAATCAGAGACTGCCTAGGTTCTATTGGGAGACGGACCCTCAGACATCCGAGGATTGGCTGGAGGCGGTTGTGAGTTTTCAGGTTAGTGGGGACACTAGCTGACCTCATGGTGATCCTCATAGCGAGCCTCATGCACATGGAAGCAGGAGGATGGTGGAACTTGATGCTCTAGGTGCACGATGAGGCATCACTCCTCTGGGAAGACTCTGAGAGCCTCTTCCGCTTAGATTTCGGCCCAGACACCCTCCGTGCAGTGCGCATCCAGGAGCTTCTACACCTATGGAAGGGAAGCATGACCATAGCCCAGTACTCGGTGAGGTTTACCGATCATTTATGCTATTCCACGGACATGGTGCGAGGCCCATTCATTAGGGTTCGAACCTTCAAGCAGGGGCTTATGCGAGAGATCATAGCTTCAGTTGTTTCTCATAGCATCCTGACGCAGACAGGGGTGTTGGAGAGAGCCCTCTTAGTGGAGAGTTTCCTTACTGAGCGGTCTCCAGCAGCAGGAACCACCACTAGATGGCATGCGGCAGAGTCTTCTGCAGTGGGCAGTAGGAAGATGATGCAGAGGTCCAAGAGGACTAGACCTACAGGTGGTCGATCGCATGACACATGATCGTTTGTGCGAGGACCCAGGGTGGAGAACGACATACCATGAGCGGACAGTGTTACTCATGCGACGGGGTTTGTCACATGGCTTGTGACTGTCCGACCCACCATACAGATGATTAGAAGATAGACGAAGGACCTCCCAGGCAGAGGCATAGGTTCGATCGAGGCGTACCGCAAGGCACAATAGACCGTGCCAGGGGAGCTGGCCGTGCAACTGGAGGTGGACGACGCTTCGAGGGGCTGCCACCACCACCACCAGGAGGTCCACCCCGACCGCAGGGAACATGTGGACATGGGAGAGATCAGCTTCAGGCAGCTGAGGCATTTGACTATGGAGCTCTGGAAGTAGGCGAACAGGAGAGAAACTAGTTCCAGTCATGGAGGACTTTGTTGATGGTGCTTCTAGCTTTCTTTTTGTGGTGGTTGTATGTGTCTCTGTACTGGAGCTGCAGTAATAAAAGACACCTTTCTTGTGGTGTTTAATTTCCTCTACTCTCTTTATGTTGTTACTAAGAGGTTCCGGTTTAAAACCCGTTGACTTGACCCTCACTTTGAGATATATACTAGAGGAGACCCAGTGAACACACACTGATGCTGACAGTGTGACTCAACCCTTGGAGGCGAGAGTAACGGTTGGATCTCTTGGTAGTAGAGTCTAGGCCTTACGACGTCATCCTTGGTATGGATTAGTATCATCCATGATGGGATTGATTGTATTAGGCAAAGAAAGTGGTTCATCCAGGCGAAGAGACGAGATTTCTCTTATCGGCAAGGAAGAAATCATAGAAGCTCTTATAGGACCAGAGAAGGTCCAGGCCGTCCAAGAGCAGATGAGGACAGCTCAGAGCCGAAAAAATTCTTGTGCTGACAAGAGGCAGACACCACTAGAGTTTGCGGATGGCGACCATGTTTTCTTGCGGGTCTCACCTCGACATGGATTGTGGAGTTTTAGCCACGGAGGGAAGTTATCTCCGCACTTCATCGGACCCTTCTAGGTCCTCAACATGGTAGGTGAGGTGGTATACCGCGGGAACCATCCACCTTAGTTGCATCAGGTCCACGACGTTTTTATTTGTATCTCAACTAAGGAGATAGGTGCATGACTCGACACATATCACCGAACATGGAGAGTTAGACCTTGACGATGGTGAGACATTCACAGGGGTTCTAGTGGAGAATGAGGATCGACAGGATCGGGTCTTATGTGGATGGTCGATTCCTCTGGTGCACTTTCACTGGCAGCATAGGAAGCTCCAGGAGAGGACTTGGGAGCGGGAGGCTGAGTTGCATGCTCCGTACCACTTTTTTTCCCAAGTTTGTATTATAGATTTACAGGGACGTAAAGCCCTGAGGTTTGAGTAATGTAAAGACCCGTAAATTTCAAGGGAAATTTTTTATGAATTTTATTTGTGATTTTACGAGTACGTAGTTTCTGACGGCACCTAATTCCGAGGCCCGGTGTTCCCGGAATCAATTTTCGAATTTTAGATCGGGTACGTTCAGTGAACGAATGAGCGGGTTTTGCTAACTTTTAGACTGGTGCTCGGAATCGAATTCTAAGGGCACCGATGGAATCGCATCGCTGATTTTCGCTTAAGAGGACTTTCACTTAGACGGTAGATGATCATGTTTGAGAGTTTGTTTTTAGGTTTCACATGGATTACTAAAATAAAATAAGTGACAACTCATTTTATCTTTGTTGAACCCACTCCATGTGGATAGTGTTGGTTAAAATCTCCACATGGGAGTTGGTGGTGGGACCGCCACACCCTAACCTCCCATGGGAGGATAATTAGGGTGGGGACCACCCGAGCAGCATAACCTCCCACAAGAGGTTATGACATGGTGTCTACACGGGGCTTAACCCCCCATTTAATGGGAGGGGAGGAAATCTCTCAATACTCCCCCATTAATGAGGGAGATCTTCTTGGACTCTAACTGCCCTTTTAATGGAAGAGAATAAAACCTCCTCAAACCCCTCATTTAATGGGAGGAAACTCCTTGACCCTCTCTTTGTTAATTAGGTGGGGATCACCCGGGCCCCTAAACCCCCTCGAAACTCCCCAAGTTAATTATGTCATCCACTCGGGAAATTAGTTTGGCGGAGCCTCTCCACTTTTGAATTTTGAATTGTGCCAACCATTGTGAACTTAATTAAGTGGGGCCCACTTAATTAATTTCCACCACCAATATTAATAGATTATATTCTATTATTTTTGGGCACGTTCTTGCGCCTTTTTGGTGGAGAGCATGAGAGAACTTCTTTCTCCAGCGAAGAACGCGAAGAACGCCGACGACGCTTCTTCCCGACCATCTTTGGCCTTCTTCCTCGGAGCCCCCCTTTCTGACTTGGTGCTTCTCCAACGACCCTCCTTCCTCCATCCTCCTCGTCAATGCACTGACGCACGAACTCGGAAGTGGAAGCGTGCGGTGAGCGACGTCATCATCTTCCCCCGCGACACCGCTTTCTGCAACGCTCTTCGAACGTCATCTCGTTATCAAGGTAGGGGTTAACTGTTTTTGCCGTGAATTCATCCTTTTACGTTTTACCTCTTTATCTTTGGGCCACTTGATATCAACTTATTGGGAGGAGTTCAGACCGCACGAACACGGCCGACTCTCCTCCCCCATTGTGTTGTTGTGTTGTTGCGGTTCGAAAGAAGGCGGCGCAGTGAAACGGAACCATGCGGAATCATAGAGAAATGCATCAAAGATGGGTGGTGCCGCCGCGCCGCGCCGTTGAGTCCAAACGAAACCGCGGCTGGAGTCGGGCAGTAGCGATGGGGTGAAGTGCCATCGCGCCGTGCTGGAGAACCACGAAGACACCGCGGCCGGTGCGGGGCCGCAACGGAGGGGCACGACACCATTGGGCCGCGCCAGTCGGACAAGGCCGCAGCTCGAAGCCGCGGTGATGCAAGGCTGGGAGGCTAGAATCACCAGCCGCCAACACCTCGAAAGGTCGGGACCCCAGCGGTCCCGCAGCAGCAGCACCGGCCGGCTGGACAGGGCCTGCCAGCTTCCAGGAACTGAGGGTTGTAACCCCCGGCCGACCGAAGGAGCGGCCCCCCACGTGGGGGCCGCGGATACTCAAACCGGGGGCAGCGCGCACCCCCCCTTCCGCTCAGCTCGGCGAGGCCGATCTGACCACGTGGACCATGCCCTAATGGGCTCGACCCAGACCTGGTATGGTTCAACATGGTTCGGGCCAACCCAGGGGGTCTCGGGCTGGGTCGGTCCGGGCCCAAATCCCCCATTTTTTCAGACCTCTTTCGGTCTTTTACCCATATCTTGGGCTTCGGACCTCTGATCGATGTTCCATCAGTTGCGTTAGAATCCTTGGATCTAGAAGGTCGTTTTAGTATACTAATCCCAAGGTTTAGGAAAACTTTATCTATGGCCGGGTCGGTTCGAACACGAAACCAACCGAGCCCTCGGAGCGAAAATGCTTATAACTTAAGCTCCAGATGTCCGATTAACGTGCCGTAGACTTTATTGTATTCCTATTAGTGAGATGGACCTTTTGGATTACTCCGATTGAGGTTTGGACACAGTTGGAGTATAGTTGGGTTGGTTTTGACTTAAAAACAAACAGGGCCCCTAGGACGAAAAAGCCAATAACTCTCGGACCGAGCGTCCGATTGACGTGTCACCTGTCGCGTTGTGTTCCTTTTGACGAGACGGAACTTTGGGATACATCAACTCCGGACTACATGTCAGTTGATGTGTTGACCTCTTTGCTCGTGGAGTAGACCCTCCCGGAATAAGCATGCTGTGTGCGGAAACCCTAGAGCTGGCTGAGACTTGACAACTGCTGATTGATCAACTCGGTGTGTTTCGTATAGCCCAGTGAGGAGCGCTTGGTTGTAGCAGCAGACCCACAGTAGAGCACTACTTGGTTGTAGCGGCAGACCCGCGGTACTCAACCGAAGGAGTACCTCTGTAACCTATGGGGGGGAGCGCTTGGTTGTAGTGGCAGACCCATGGTGGGAAGCACTTGGTTGTAGCAGAAGGCCCACAGTACTTGAAGGGGGAGAGCTTGGTTGTAGCAGGAGACCCTAGGTGCGAAGCGCTTGGTTGTAGCAGCAGGCCCACAGTACTCGATAGGTGGAGTACTACAGCATTCCAAGGTTTGTGGGAAGCCCTTGGTTGTAGCGGCAGACCCACTGTACTCGATAGAGGGGGATTTCCCCAGTAGCTATGGTTTCGACATCATGATTAAATCCTGGTTTAGGCTGAGTCATGACTTTCAATCATTATCTTCGATATTATTGACTTGATTTACTATGTTGACTGAGTTGTGTTATCCTGTGTGGATTGGATTGTGCTATCCTTTGTAGACGTGATCAAACTTGAACTGAAACTGATGGCTTAGGTATATATATAGGAATATACCTAAGTAGTGTTGGATGTTATTTCGTGATTGTATCTTTCCTTTGTGGATTATCCTTTGTCGATTCTGGGAGACCTTCGGGGGTCTCGAGGTCTTTACTGAGTATCGTATACTCACCACTGCACGGGCTATGCCTGCACTATGTTGTGTTGGTTGCAGACGACGGACATCACTGATCGAGGTTGAGGCTTGTAGAGTTGGATGGTTTCTGGAGGAAAAATCACGACGAGTCGGTACCGGAGGTGGATTTCCCTACGAGCCAGTACCTAGAGGTGGACCACTGGGCGGGACGTACACAGGGCAGACAGTAGGACATGAGGAGCTGAGGAGGCTATTTGTACCCACCCTTCATGTGGGATTTCCAGTGGACGGCTCGGTGTTGCTGTTATACTTTTCAGTTGATGTACTTCCTTTCCAGTTGTACTTTACGTTCAGTTTGGGTTTGTATTCTGGCCCACTTACTTTTGTACCCTGCATTACGTAGTGTTTACTTATGCTGGATTACTCTATGGTGTTTGTTTACCTTTTAAATGCAATGCATTCCCCTTTTTGTTGGGATTTACGCCTTGGTTCTAGTCACCAGCCCCTGGCCTATGGAAGGCTGGCTTGGGGTAGTCACGGCATGGGCCCTAAGGACGGGTCGTGACACATACATATGGAAAATCTGATAAGTTTATTCAAACCATCTATGAAATTATGTGATCCTACTCTATATATTTCAAAATATCATGGGATCCACACCTCCTACCAGTCCATTTTCTTATAATAATACATTTCATTCAAGAACTCATATGGTTTCTTGTGAATCCCTATTTGGAAGGAAGTAAAACAAATCCAACATATTGATATGAAGTAAGATAAAAAAATCAATTGGGACTGGATCTATATTAGAAAATAGAAAATATAGTTTAATCAATTCCACAACATGTCATTGTAGGTTAGAGTCAATGGAATAGTTAGGAAGACAATTGTCAAATATATATATATTTCATTGTTGGTGGGAAGTATTCAAAAAAATTTATTTATAGAAAAATTTTATGAGATTTAGAAAAAAAAGTAAACTTTATCCCTAGATATATCACCCCTATATAGATTCATGATCATATTGGGGTGGATTCTTATTGCATTTCCCATCCTCCAAACCTCTCTAAAATTCATGATATATTTCATTTATATCTCCATAGGTAGTGTATACAGAGTCTCTAATACACACTAAACATAGATAATCTATTTGTACATTATCAACATTTATATGAAGAAAAAAGAGTATAATTTTTTTCTTATAGAGATAATGTTATATGAAATAGGACAATTCATTGGGGAAATGTCCTCTAGATGAGTATGAAATTCAAGGAAGATCCATAGGAACTCGATGATCTGGTAAAGAAAATACATGGATATTTATTTGTGTTAGAGTGATATAATATCAATGGAAAATTCATTATAAGGGTTTTAAAACATAACACCTTAATACTTATTATTAATATCTTTTGAAATAAATGTGAAGTAATTGATATCTTCATTTAGTGACCAGAACGAGTATAAATGAACCATGATATAATATGCCGTTAAAACCTAACCATTGAGTTGAAGTGTATAGACATAATTATTAAAATTATGATATATCTTTATTATGTTTCATATGATAAAAAACTATTAATAAGACATCATAATTAAAAAAATAAATTAATGATTAAAAGTACTGTTTTTCAACAAAATGTTTTTTTCTACATGGTATTTATTATTATATAATGAAATTATGGAGATCACTACTGAAAAATTATTTCAAAAAAATATATTGATAGTTTATATTAATAAATGAATAATCATCCATACATTAGTTATCTAAATTATAGGAATGAAGATAAAATAATTTAAATATTTAAAGAGTCATTATTCATAAAACTGTTTTTATTTTCACAAAGAATGTTTTTCATAATAAATTAAATAAATTATTATAGATTAATAATTTTAATTAAATTTATAGATTCCATAATCAATAAAATATTTTAACATTCATTTTAATGTTATTACTAGGAATGGATTGAATCTTAATTCATTTTTATTTTTGAAACTATATTTTTCTAAAAAATGTTTTCCATTACATTTCATGAACTTATATTACAATTAATATCTATCAATTATATGAATTTAATATTTTACAAATTATTACATATTTATAATAAGAATAATTAATATAATTTATTATTTTGTACACAATTTTTTGTTATAATTAATAATGAAAATAGTGAACAAGTATAACTGTTGTTAATGTTAAAATAGAAACAGTAATGGTTAAACTAAGTGATAAAGGTGATATTTCCTCATAAACATGTATGATTATTTTAGTGGAAGATATATAGAGAATATATTATCATACGTTATAATTATTTAAAAATTTTAGGCAATATTATAAGATATTAACTTTATTTTATTAAATCATTTTATTAATTCCTTGTGTGTTCTATCCCTCACATATAAAGTGAAACTTCCTCTCCTACCATATTAAAAATTTATGAACATTTTTTCATGGAAAATACATACCATAATAAATTCTCAAATTAATATATTTCATTATATATCCCTTTTAATCATCTTTTACCAATATTTAAATAATTTAGGTGCAATATAAATGTGGTCTTTAAAATAAGTGGTGTAAATCTTAAAAAAAACATTAGATTTTATTTCTTCTCCACATTCTATAAATTGATTTTATCAATAATAACTTGATTAATATTGTATAGTCACTTCACTATGATTTAATTAATATGAATACAAAACCATTTTTCATATCATTTACAACAAATGGGAAATGAATGTTTCTCTTTTTCATATGTGCATCCTACTGCCACCATGTAGTGATGAGATTCATTTTCCATCACTGACTCAAATTGATGTACACAAGGATGTATTTAATAAATATATATCATATATATGATATATTTTTTATTCAATTATTATAAAATATTATATATCTTTATTTAGTGCCATTCGTTAGAAAATGAAAAAAAATGATCATGCGTCTGTACGAAATACATTCTCTATGAATGGTGTAATTTGTTAATCTATAATTACCTTTTATGGATGGTTATAAATATATATATAATGAATACATATGATATTTATTTCATGATAAAATATATTTAGTTCATATAAACTTGATCAAATTTTAGGTATTGGTTCTACCAAACTGGAACATACTTGCAAAATGAAATAGTTAACACCTAGAAACAACAATTTTAATAAATTGTTATCAAAAAATAGGTGTTAAAATGTTATAAGTGGATAATATAAGATACTATATGTTTTGATATGATTCCATAATATAATTAAAAATAACTGTGTTTATTATATAGGATGTTGGGGAGTTTATAAAGAAAGTTAGACTTGATGTAAGTATTTTCTTTTACAATCTCATATTTTACAGGGACTGATTATGTTTAAATTTACAAAGATGCGAATCATATGATATATATCATCCAAATAATATTTATTTCATTATCCTATCTTATTTTTTGAGAATACATTTTTCATTTCATTTTCTTTTTCTTTACGTACCCTAGATATAGAAATACTATTTTCTAATGAAATATTACATTATTTATCTCTTTAGTATGGAATAATTTTATTACATATCTATATATTATTTAGAATGTCATAAATAATGTTTTGACTATTTACCAATGATTTTATAATGTAATATTTATCTATTTTTCAATAATTGTTTTAAAATTAATCTTCTTTTTATTTTTTAATGATGTATTTTTTTAATTTTTACTCTAAATGTGAAAGGAATATTTCTTTTAACATGAACCACATAAAAATATTTTCCTCCTATAATTAAAAATCATTTAATTGATGCTTCTTTTACAATTCTACATGGTTGTTTTCAAATAAAATATTTTCCACAATATCTTGTAAATTTTTTGATTAGAACTAACTAATTCCAAATTAAAAACGTTTTTTTCATCATGGAATATACTATTTATCTTTTAAAAGAATTATTCATCTATTATAAAAGGTTTTTTTATTAATTATGATCCATTGGTTTTATGATTTCATGATACCAAAAGTATTCATTCTTTGGGTTTTTATGATTATGATGATAAAATATTGATGAAACACATTGCCATTTCCATAAGGTAAAAAATGATGGATTTATAAATACTTTCATTCTCTTATGACTTATATATGAATTGATTATTATTATGTGATAAGTGGTTCTATTATATCCCTAAATTTAATTAGAAAAAAATAATATTTTATGAAATGAAAGGTTATGAAGGAGGTTATTCAAAGCTTAAAAAAGGTACATAGGAGGTTATCCAAAGCACAAAGTCGGTACACTGGTGGTTACTCCAAGACTAACCTGTGATAAATTTCATAGTGAGTAACATTTAAGAAATATTTATATTATTATTATTATCATTACACAATTTATGATACTCGTTTATTAAATTATCTTATTCCAATGTTACACTCTCTTGGATCAAATTAATTTATTCCTTTATCAATCAAGTCAAATTAATATCCATGATATATTCCTTGACTCAAGATTGTGATCTATGATTTATTATGCATGGTTTTTAAATATAAAGATATTCTCCTCATACTGATATACTCAGGTTTTTCTTAAATTATCCTTGATTTCTCTCTTATTTACCATTTTTGAGAATTTGATCCCACCGATTATTAGGATTATTCATACCTAGGATATAAAGAATGGTTTTATATATGATGTGTTTAATAAATGTTCTTTTTATGGTTGAATTTGTTGGAGATTATGTTGATCATTTTTGTACCAGTTGTTTATGTATCTATGTTTCCAAAAACAAAAATCTTTTTTGGTTTTGGAATGGATCTAAATGATATGTAATAAGTATTAATATAATTAGATGTAATATTTATTTATGTAAATCATTGTCCAACTCAAATAAATTATCTCCACTATTCATTGAAGACATACTGTACCCCATTTAAAATTACAAATTATAGTTGTTTAAAAATCAGTTGCAACCAAATGTATCAATTTCTTTTAGAAATTATTTACATGAATGACAAAAAAAAGATATATTTTATGGAAAATTTATAACACACATTTAATAAGTCTCCTATAATAATTAAAAATATGGTAGCAGATAAAAACAACCCCAAATTTTCTTATTATAATAAATTATCAATTGCATAAATGAAAACTAATTCTAAAAAATATCTCTCATAAAATGGAACCATAAAATATGGAAATAACGTAAAACAAGAAACTATGTACATAAGTAATGGGTGAATCAAAAGGCCATCATAGTAAAGTAGACAAAGTCACATGGTAGATTAAATTCTTTTGACATTCCCATTAAAATAGTATACAATGTCCCATGTTGGATTTGTATGAATCCATAAAACTATATATAACATCACATGTGATATGAAGATTTACCTAATGAATCAAACAGTAATATAATTTTACGTCCGTAGGTTAGACAACATAGTGCTCTTAGGTTAACCACACATGCACCAGACTCGGTATCTCTTAAAATGAAAATATTATCCAATTCATTTTAGGTATATGTAATTTTATAGCACACACAAAATAATGAAAATAATTTATAATCATGTTTCATGAGTAAAATAATTCATACATAAAATCATAATAGTGATCGAACCCATGATAAGAAAGTGGGTTTCATAATTATGATTTAGGGAAACATATGAGGCTAAATCATAATAATTTCAAATAAAATATGAAATTAAATAATTTATAAATTTAATAATTGAAAAATTGATGTTGGTATTCAACATAGATTTATAGATTTGAAAATTCTTAATAGGTATTTAGGAAAAGAATTAATAAAAATAAACAACTTGGGTGATGCGTTATAAAATATGAAATAATATTTTTATAGAAGGAGAGGTAAAAATATTATCTATAAATAGAGAATTAAACTTTTTTGCTTATACATAAAATAATGAATGATTTTATGAAATATAATTAGTTAGAAAAAATATAATTGGGGTTATTCTTTATATGAGACATGAAATTGGAAAGTTCCATTAAATTGTGTTTAATAAAGAGTGAGAATTCATAAGGGAAGTAAATTTTTTTATAATACTTGAAATGAAAATGGTATCCAAATAGGTGTTTATATAAGATTCATAAATACAAAAATTATAATAAATTCATAGGATGAATATTGTTTGACACTGAAAAAATATTGGGTATATGCAACGTAAATGTAATAAGGGTTTTATGAAAGATCCATTTTATGTTTTAAAACACATATGTTGAAATACCACAAAATAAAATGACATAATAAATCTTTATTTTGAAAATAGGATAAATTAATATGATATTTATATGAGTTTACACTTTACAATTTTCCAATTTAAAAGGATAATATTTGGGGAAGTAAAATTATGGACAAGGAGGGAAACCATTATTTAAATTTATGGGAATTATTCTTAATTTTTTTTATTATTTAAAATTATTATACGACACCAAAATAATAATTGAATCATAATTGATATCATGAGATAGAAATAGGGATAACCATATGGAATGAATAAAAAACTCAAGTAAAACAATATAACTGAATAAACAAGATTGTGTTATAAAAGAATCTTACATTTTAGAGAATATATAAATCAGATACCATAGAAATGATGAGAATGAATTGAAACACAAATTTTATGTTTAAAATTAATTTATTATATTATAATTATGGGGATGCCATTACACCACAAAAAAATATCTCATAAAATCAATATATATCTCAATGAAGTGTGATTGAGATATAAACCCTTACCAAATAAAAAATTTAAATGAATCCCACTAAAAAAAGTGATATATATTTAATATAAACATAAAATAATAGGAATAAAGATTATAAATGATATTAAATATCTAATTGACAGTATTTGAAACCTTTAAAATAAATAGGTTCATAGAATAAAATCCATCTCAACGTAGAATTTTTTTAGATGAAACCCTGACCTCATGTCAGAAAGTGATCTTCACATGAACATAACTCCATAAATAATTAAATTTATTTCATTATATATATACCCAATAACATTAATAATATATATTTAAATTTCTAGGGTCCATATATTATATTTTGTTACTTTTTTAATATAGATTCTACTTATATTGGTTACATGGGTTTAATCGGTTAATTTATTCATAAAAATTTCAATTTTTAACCATTATCAATGGTATTGTAAAATAAATTACTAATTTATAAAGTTTTATTTTTTGATCTAATTTATTATTATATTAGTAAAATACACATGCAGATTAAAATTTTATCCCAAAACATCTGAAGAAATAAAGCTTCTCTTAATAATCTATGGAAGGTTGTTAAAATTATTATAGTTGTTTACTATTTTTATTACATTTACATTGTAATATATTATAATTATAAAATATTAATAGTGTTAAATATATCATATTTTTAATTGAATTTCCTTTTTTAGACCTACCATTTATGATTATGATGGTAGATGAATAGATTTTTCATGGAGGTGATAGTTCATGCACACAAATGATAGAAATTTTTTTTCTTAATAATGATGGGGTTGGTATACAAATTATATTAAATTTATCTAATAAAATATAATAATAGTAAAAATTATTTTAAATCAGATCCTCATGAACATATTGGATTTTTTGGGTGTATGAGATGTTCCTATCAAGAGAAATTGAGTAGATAATATTGTGTCTTCCTCAGAAGTTCTCCCTTGGGAAAGTTGTTAATAATCTTTACCATGATATTTTGGTGAGCCCAAGGCTTAAAATAAATTTTCCTTGTGTTTTTTAGAGTAAAATTTTGATTTTTGGTTGATTCATGGATTTTTATTGGGTGATGAAATGTGGAGGAGGTGGTCTCCTTTTATAAGTTACGAAAATGGAACTTTTGTAAAAACACCTTATTTATTAGTAATATAGATCCATTATTCAAGTGAAAATGATCCAAAAATACTAGAAATGGTATGTGTATATAAATAATGTCGATCCATCCACCACTGTCAAATATAAAACATTTTTTTACTTATTTTAACCTTTTCACTATATTAAACCACTTTTACCCAAATTTACCCAACTATGGTAATCGCACTTTCACCCATGGATCCTAATTTGTCATGGACCAAAATAAAATTTGAAATATTTTCAGTTTTCACATTATCATATAAAATATTTTACCAAATTTATAAAATTAAATTTCTAATAGTTCGATAAATTAATTTTAGTATCAACAGACATAACGTGTAAAAACCATTTCATAGAAAACATTATTTTTAAGAATAAAACTTATGTGTATGATGTGATTATAAATGTTTATTATTTTCAGAAAATTAAAATCTTTATAATAAAGTAAATAAAATTTATGTAACTTTTAAATCAATATTTTACTAAAATATTAAACTCATTTTTATTAGTGATAAATATCAACGTATTCTATGGTTAAACATAGGTTGTATAAATTTATACTTATATATTAAAAATGACTAATATTATTCATTAATCAAATATTTGAAAAAATATTTTTTTTTGTAAAATTCCATGTCTCCCTTATATATTGGTAAATTAATAAATTTCCCAATCAAGGTAAAAACAATATTTTTTCAATATACATATAAAAATTTATTATTTTAGAAAAATTCAAAAAATAATCCTAATATAATTTTCCCATGATGTTTCAAAAAATGGAAGTAACTTTAATATATTCAAGAAATAAAAGTGGTAAAAATAAATTTCAAATACTAATTGAATAACATATTGAATAAATATTTTTTGAAAATATAATATAAATTCTAAAATGTCAAAAATGGTTTTTTAAATTAAAATAAAAAATTTTAAAATCAAAATTTCACATAAAAAATAATTTTTTTTATTTTGAAAAAGGTTTAATGAATTTCCATGTCACACTTATATAATAATAATTTCAGAAATATCTTTTTATTTATAAAATGTTATTATGCATTATTCTCCAAAAAATATTTTTTTTTGTTGAAGAAAAGAAAAAAATAATATTAAAATAATATTTTAATTAAAAATCAAAAAATAAAAAATCTTTTATAAAATTCTATTACTATAATGTTTTATTTTAACTATAAATTATGGTTATAAAATACAAAAAGGTAGTGTTTTTTTCTGAAAATAACTTTTTAAAATACTACATATTTTTATTTGTACTTTTTATAAACTCAAATAACTCTATCCTTAATAAAAAAATAATATATTTTTGTTGAATCATCATTTAAAAATAATAATATACATCATTTTATTTATTAAAAAGTTAAATGAATAAAAATAAATATTCTTAATCTCAATAACAAATTATGTAAATTTTTTTAAAATATTCATTATATATAAATATATATATTAATATACTTTTCAATTAATATACCCATATTTATTCCTATTAATTAAATAAATTGTTTTTAAAGATATAAAAATATCACAGTTTAATTTTAGTTCAATATTGTTTATTGAGTAAGCTATCAACCATATATCACTTTATTAGAGGAAAAAAATATTAAATTATTAGTTCTTTTCTATCTCCCCCTTAAATAAATTATTTCCTCAAATTATAAAAATTCATATGATTCAATTAATGTCCCTAAGGAGCTCCAATTAACAATAAATTAGTAGTTTATCAAGTTCTAATTTATGTTATAAATATTTAATTCACTATAATCAATTTTACATGATACCTTTATAAAAATATATAGTCCATCCCTAATAGAATCATAATATGTGATGAATAGATGAAATCATTGGTAAAAATTTCTTCAAACCATGAAAAAACTTTATATAACATTGATATAATAACTTGACCACTAAATCTATTTATTTGTTTATCAATACATAATATATCAAATATTATATGGAAATGGAATTTGAATGATCTAGAGTGGAATATCACTATATACCAAAACAATAGTCACTGCATAGGATTTCACCTATTCCCACAGTCTAACAGATTTTGGGTGTTTATTTTCATATTTATCCCTTGGATTTGTGAATTTAGTTTTCTAGTAAGCAAATTCGTAACATATAAAACATCCTAAAATTAGTGGATACATAGAAAAACATTATCTAATTTCATTATATCCTTCATTTTCCCAAAACATATTTTTTCTCCATACCCTCCTTTACCAAAATTGAAACATATTCCTATACCCTTAAGGAAGTTACCATGCAACTTTTCCCAGATTTCTGACATATAGGATTTAATATATTCTCTCCCAAATCATCTTCAATACATGAATTCCAATGATACTCTATCAATCTGCTCTTTGATAGGTTCTTGATTTCAACTATGGTTACATTGTTAATATTTATTTTTAATTTATGTTTTCACACAATCTCATCATTTCCCAGTGATTCTCCCACTCTATTGAACTTATCATTTATGTAATCATTTCACTTTCCATCGTACCTAGGTTAAATTCAATTTATTCAAGTTCCAATCATAACTAGAACCAAAATGGTGAACCTATGTGGTGAACAATTAACATCATATAGGGGTTATTATAATTAATAAAATAAAATGTTTTCAACCATAAAACCATTTACCCTTTTATATCCTTACATTTTCCTGAAATTCCATTAATTTAACCTATATCAATCTTCGTTGAACAAAGGGTAATATGTTCCAATTTGTCTTATGATCCTCAACCTATTCCCCCAAGGTAACTAGTATGTCAATACTTCATAATGGTTTGTAAAGATAATATTAATAACCATGAAATATACACTGGTAATTTTTATGTAGGTGTGATGTTGGGCCTATTTTTCATGGCCCATGTCACATTTGTGTTAATACCCAAAACACCCTATTCGGGGTTATTACCCCAAGCAAAAAAAATTCAGTAGACTAAATCTACTTGCATGTATCCATATCCATATGTAATTGGAAACGAAACAAAATAGTCTCTACATTAATAAAACTTCAGTGTATTATCACATATATAGACTTATCCCTTATACTTGACCCATGGGTTTTCACTATTGTTTGCTAATCCTAATCACTAATTTTATTTTGATAGTACTCCAATACCAACTATCTTGACCAGCCTTAATCACACTTTATTTAATGATTCATCAAATACATTCCGAACAATACTTGGAATGGATCTAGAGGTATAATGTGTTTAGAAAATTTCTTATATAATTACATTATCTAATACATAAAGAAAATCATTATTAAAAACATCACTACATACTCATAAGTCGCTTAGTTCCTCCAAAACAACATAAGGACCCTCGGTAAAATACAAATGGAATATTGTGAGCTTGGAAGCCCAATAAGAGAATAAATATGGAAATAAGGCATAACAAGAGAGTCAATAGAAAAAACAAGATATACTAAGCAGGATTATCATAACAATGGAAACGTGCAACAATGAATTGATGTAACAATATCATTGAATCATAAATAGTTAGTAATTATAAAATAAATGAAATCATAAATATATGTAAAGGTTCACTATCAATACCTTCATCGAAATTAAAGAAAAGTCCAATGACAGAATAGGATCACTCCCCATTACAATAAAAATAGTGTAAAAAGTACCATAGTTAAATAGGTTCACTCCCTAATACATTACATTACATATAATGATTTATAATGATTTACCCAATGCAATAGAAGGATATATAATTATGGGTCCACCCATAACATAACATATTGGTCTTAGATTTATAGCTAGAGCACCATACATGGTATATCATGAGATAAAATTCATACCCATTTAATTTATGGGATATAGAATTCCAGGAACAGAAATCACATAATTAAAGTCATTAATTTTCATTCCACGTGGGAAAAAATCTTATTTAAATCATATGAAGGATAAAACCGGTGAAAATGGCATAGTTTTCATAATTAAAATTCAAAGCATAACTGAAGAATAAATCATAAATATTCCTAATAGAATAAGGAATTAAATAACTTTAAACATTCGTAATTTTTAAGGGTACATTGGCCTTGAAGATGTTGTCCCAATGAAAAAAATTAATTAGAGGGATTTAGAAGAATAATGAATAAAAATGAAGCACTTGTGTTATTCTTTATAAAATAGGTACAATTTTTTTAAAGAAAAAATAGAATATTGTTTTAAAAAAATCAGTAATTGAAACAAGATGTTTTTCTAAATAATATTTAATTTTTATAAAAGGTATGAATATGTGAACAACAATTGATGTGGTGATTTTGGATATGATACAAGAAATTGGAAATTTCCCTCAAATAAATTTTACTAGAGTGAGAATTTATAATTGTATTGAAAAACATTAATAATAGTAAAATGAAAATTTTATTTAACTAGGTAATTATGTAATTGAAATATAAGATATAAATGAATATATTCATTGAAATTAGATATCAAAAAATGGAAAAAGATAATGGAAACATCTAACCCACACTTTATGTGGGTTGTATGAAATATCCCTTTTTATGTTTTATTATGACTTTGTTGAAATCCCACATTATACAATAAGATTAAAAAAAATATTTTTAAAATTGGAGATGATAAAAATGATTTACATAAGAGGTAAAATTCATTTGGGTTTTAATTAAATAGGTGAAAATTTGTGGAAAGTGAAATTATGGAAAAGGAGGGGAAACCATCGTTTTAATAGATGTCAATTATTATTAACAGATTTTAATTTTAAAACTGGATTATAACATACCAATAATTAATATTTGAATAAAAAATAATCTACCAACATTGAAATATATTATACCCTATGAAATAAAACATGAAAATTATGTAGAAGCATTATGAATCCAGAAATCATATTTTGTTATGAAAGACCCTTATATTTTAGGGAAGACATCAACAGTATCTTAGAACAAGGAAACATGAATGGTATTAAAATTTATAATTTTAAAAATTAATTATATTTTGATATATAATTTGGGAATTAGTTACACTATAAAATGAAATATTGGGGCGTGATATCATAGTATTCCCCAATGAAGGGTGATTGGGATGGAAACTCTTATGGCTTAAGAAACATTAAAACGAAATCCTTGAAAGAGTGGGAGAGATTGAAGATGTAGTTAAAATTGTATAAACATTGATAATACATGATATTAAATATCAAATTAGATGTATACACACCCTTAAAAATAAATTAGGTTCAAAAAATAAAATTTTTGTCAAATAAAAAACATTTTCAGACGAAACCGTTAACTCATGCCCAAAAGCGCTCAGACATTTAAATCAACATCATAAATATTGAAATTAGGTTCTACATATAAATATCCAATAAAATTATTAAAGAATATTTAATTTTATAATTTCTATCAATTATCTTTTAGTAATTAGTTCTTATATAATTTATACTTATATCAGTTACTGTGGTTGTTTTCTAAATTTCTTCGCATCAAATTCTGTTTATTGACTATGGTCAATGGTTTTGTAAATTAAATTAATTATATATATAATTGTGTATATTATTTTACTTTACTATTATGTTATGAAAATACTTATAAATTTTATCCCAAAATATCAAAATTAATAAAGTTTCCTTGAAACGCCTATTTAAGGTGGTTAAAATTACTATTACTATTTATTATTTTATTATTATAAATTATCGTATATTTGCATTAAATAATTTTAATAGTGTGAAAGAAATCATAATTTTTTTGATAAATAAAATTTTAAAACCACTATTTATGGTGGTGATGGAATATTGAACACATTGTTCATGGAGATCATAGTCCGCAGAAACACATTACGATGTTTTTATTTTTACAAATGATATTGGAGGAATGTATAAAATGAATTTTAAATTAGTATAATAAAACATTAGAATAATTAAAATTATGTGGTTCAAATTCCTTAAATGATACTTGGTATTTTAGGGGTCCAGATTAATAATAAAACAAGAGAAATTAGGTGGAGAGTATTACGTCTCCCTTGGAGGTTCTCCCATAAGACAACATGGTGTGTTATTTTGGAGAGACCATGTCATAAAACACATGGTGAGGGATTTGAGGAGAGTATAAGGTAGATTTTTGGCTGAGATAGGGATTTTCAATGGGTATATAATATCAGAGGATGATGCATCCTTTTATAAGTGAAGAAAATGGGACTTCTGAACAAAATCATTAATTATCAATAATATCACTGCAATATTATAGAATGAAATATAAAAAAATGGCCAATAATTGTGTGGGGATATAGATAAGGTTTTTTCACCCTCCAATATCCAATTTAAAAAAAATTCTTATGTTTTACCCATTCACACCATGTTAATCCAATTTTATCCTTATTTACCATTTCCGAGGTTACTCAACTTCAACCCTTGAAATATATTTTTGATGGAAAATTTTTAATTTAAAATAAATATATAATTTGAACATGATTTTTTCAAAGTAAAAATATGTTTATAAAATTAAATTTCAAATAGTTATAAAAATTAATTTTTTTATTATAGCACAATTGCATAAAAACCATATCTCAGAAAAAGTTCATTTTATCTTGGACTTTAACTATGGGATAAGATTATACATCTATACAATTTTGAAGTCATAATTTTTTTACAATTTAAAAAATAAATATAATTTGGCTTTTATATAAATCTGAAAAACAAAATTTCCCAAATACTAATTTTTTTTATGAATAAAAGTTTACATTGATTATAAGGTTAAACATATGTTTTATTAATTTAAAACTATATCTTTAATATTAATTAATTTTTTTCATAAATAAATAGCTTACCAATTAAAATGATTATAAAATTCAATATCTCACTTATAAAATGATGAAACAATAAAAGCAATAATTTTAGAAAAGATGTATTTTTTCAATATTCAAATAAAAATAATTCATTTTAGAGAAAAATTAATCCTATGATTATTATGACATTATTAATCTAAAATGGGAAGTATTTTTGTTATATTAAACTTATATAAGTTTTTAGAATTAATTTTGAAATAATAACTGTATAATGTAGGAAATTTTTTTTTGAAAAATATAATTGATGTTCTAAAATTTCCAATTTGGGGTTGAAAATTTATACCATCATTTATAAAATAATTAATTTAGTTAAAATATAAATATTTCATTTTATGTAATGTTTTATGAATTTATATATCATAATTATATACAAATAATATCATGAAATACAAGTATTCTAAAAATTGTATTTTTCATTATTCACCTAAAAATAATTTTTTAAAAAACCAATAAAAATCATCTTAATATAATGTTATAATTTTAATTCCAAAATGAATTTTATATTGTAAAATTAAATTTCTAGAATTTTATATTTTTTCTTTAAATTAAAATTATAAAATACATCCATAAAATATTTTTATAGTAAAATACCTTTTTAGAATACTGGTTATTCTATTTAATAATTTTTAAAAAACTTTAATAAATGTATAATTAATCAATCAATATTATATATTTTTAAATTAATAATTTAATAATAATATACTTAGTTTTATTAAACAAAATGTAATGTGAATAAAAATATAGATTGTTAATCACAATAATGAATTAAGTAAATTTGTATAAAATATCATATATGTATAAATATATAACAATATATTTTGTAATTATATTACCCCTATTCATACCTACTAATTGAATAGATTTTTTTTAACAATATAAACATATCATGGTTTCATTTTAGTTTGGGGTTTCATGTGGAGAGAGGTATCTAACATATTTAGTTAATTAGAGGAAAAAGATATTAAAATATTATGTAGTTACAATCATGTAAATTTTTGAATTTTGGTATAGTTTGGATTACCAAAATATATATATAATTCATAATTGGTATGTATAGAATTCAATTAACCAAAACTAGATTTCATCCGACCAGACACCTGACTCGGCCCACAACATGGCAAGAAGGGCATTCCTGATCCCCAAAGGCTAGAAACTAGTATTGGTTATCAAATATAAACTAGGTGGAAACAATTTTAGCCCAAATGAAAACCATGATCAAAAAAATTAATCCAACATGAAACAAGGACCAATAACTAATCATAATAAATACACAAGCTAGTCGAGATGCAAAATACAACTGAATGGAAAAAATGAAAATGAAACAAAAGCAAACTAAATTACTACAAACAATCATCCTTTTACCTCTTGGTCATCACCATCCCAAGACTCAACAGATTCAGGATCCAACTCAAACCAGGTAACCTGAATAAGAATCTTAACTTGTAAAACAACTTATGCCTACTGACATATAGTGGTACAAGTAGGGTGTGAGATAAACAACTTAGTAGGAAACCACCACAAAATCAACAAGATTCCTTTCCTAAAACAATCCATTAATATTATATTAAAATACATTTATAAAAATAGAGTTCACACATTTTATAAAAAATTGTTTTTCCTAATTTAAAATCCAACACACACTACTTATCATTTCCAAAATGAGTTTCCATTTTATAATTAAAATATATAATAAGGAATAGTAGGGTTGCATAGAAGGAAATAAATAAACCATGAAGGATGTAAATTAGTACAATATATTTAAAAAAATAAATAAAAACAATAATCATGGGTGGTCCTAAACATTATAAGAAGACCCATGGATGTTATCGGTTCCGAACAACCTCCCGACGTATGGTGAAGAGCCTTAGTCAATTTACACAAGCCACACAAAATTGACAAATCCAGTTGAACAATACTCATAACCTAACTATAACCCAAAGATGCTACAAACCTATCTAATCAAGGCGGGTAAGATATTGTCACTCGATCATCTAAAAGACTACCAGGAACCCATGGTGGCTGTAAAACTATGTAAGTAGGAGGCCAACAAACACATGACTTTTCTTACCCACAATAACCAAAATTTCCCACCCCAAACACAAACGCTAATATAGGATAACCCAAAAGGGAAATACATCTTATAGATATTTCCATATATATATATATATATCCAAACTTGTCACATCATCAAGGTGTCAACAATGCCACTACACAATATACACATTCGAATCATTTCATAAAACATACTAGGTTTCCAACTAGTCACACACATTTTGAAAACCACATTCTTTTAAAAATTTAACACAAAAAATCTTCTTCAAATAAACAACACCAATCAGGTCCCTATTCTTTACACACCTCAATTACATTTACCAAAAATAAATCAAAGAAATTTCCAATAATGATAAATCCAATAATAATTGTTCATTTTCCAAATTGGCCATACCTTTTCCAAACACATAAAAAAACATGTTTCGAGACCAATTAGGTTAAATGTCAAGGAAAACACACAGAATTGTTTCTAAAACACTAGGATCACCACTTCCCTGATTTTTCAGAAAACAAGGAACCATTTTAGGGAATGTAGGAAAAGGGTATAGTAGGGTTCTTGATGGAGAATTTGGTCTAGAGTTCCATATTCATTTGATTGTACATCCATGTGTTCACTTTGTGAACTCATGGATTTTACATCATCTAATAGAACCCTCTAAATTCGATGAAATGACCTAAAACCATTTTTAAAGATGTCAATTGATTTTAAAACCAAACCCATCGATTCCACCTCATTCCCAAAGAGCCCATGAACATTTAGAAACCAACAGAGCCTTCCCAAAAAACATACAATTCACACAAGAAAATAACTATGATTCACATAAAACACTAAATTACAACCCAACCATTTTAACATAATAATTATAATTGAAAACAACACTCAAATCATCCAACATCACTATAAAGATAAATTAATATTTAAGAAAACACATTTGGCATAAGAAAACACAGTAATAATTAAAGCTTCACTTGTAAAGATATTTTTAACAAATAATTTCACCAAGAAAACACCACAATAATTAAACCAATAGATTTAGGTTTTTGTCAATTATGTTTAAAAATTAATTAAAATCACCCAAGCATCATATAGATTGAATCAAAACCGAAAGGCATGGAAACACCTACATCACTCAAGAGTGGATTCAATGAAACTATAAGGAATGGAAGATTAGGGTGTCAAGGACAAACTACATTCCCTAAATCAAAATAAAATCAATCTAAACACAAAACATGACCATTAGTTTTTGACCAATATGAAACCCCCAAAGAAAAACCCTAGAATCCAAAGGGGATAGTGAAAGAGGAGATAAAAGGGCCAAACATCCAAGAAACCTAACCTTGGAACCTTCATGGAACTTCAACGGTGGAAGGGGAGCATTAGAGAGTGGTTTGGGGGGAACCTTGGTGAACATTGGTCAGATAAGGGAGGTGGAGTCTGAGTTTGGGATAAAAAATGAGAGAGAAAGATTTTTGTGTTACGATTTTTAATGATATGGAATGACAGCATGGGTTGGACACACATTTTTCCAAACCATGTGGTTATATTGTGGGTACCTCTTCCCCAATGAAAAAAATCACATGATTACTAGGGATATACCTCATATCCTAGCACTGGCCATGCAGAAGGTTATGTTAGAACCTTTACCCACCACACGACTGGGACGCATGGTTTCTACTAATCATGCGGTACCTATGCGCCAACTGGAAAACCAACTCAAGCATTTGAAAACTAAAAATGTTTAACTGGGTATCAAACTAAACATCATCTAGAAGGATCATAGACCAAGAAAATAATAAAATAATGTTGCAATTAAGGATGAGGTGAGACAATTATCCCCACCATAGACACTTTCTACCCCTAGAAGTTCAGAAATCTAAAATATAACCAAAGCATGATTCAATGACTAATATAAACTGAAGAAAACCCATAACCTTATAGAGAATATTCCTATCACAAGTCACACCCAAATTATCAAAGAGAAACTAAATTCCATTACTTACGGGAGAACATGAGAAGGTTCTCGGCACCAAAAATCCCCAACTAGAACAAAAATTTAAAAACCCAACAAATACCACCAGAACGTAAACAAGACACCTTCTATGGGAAACCCGGTAAACCATGACCCTAGAAACTAACTCCACCTTTTCCAAATTAACCAAATAAAACCCATAACATAGTGGGGAACTTGGGGACTCACAACCCAAACTAACACAATTTTTAGAACACAATCATGGAAACACCACCACAAGAACTCAAAATTTTCCCACAGCAACTGAATCCGAAAATGATCGAGGAACCTAGAGAAAGAACTAAAACAAACACCTGAAACACTAACCATATTAACAAATCAAAATCATCTCCAAATGAGCATAATTGAACACAGAACTAAAACAGACCCATATGAGGGTAATAAAAAATCTAAAACTGATTAATGGTTCACAAGTCCAAATTCAATCAAGCATAACTAACAAAATATAATTGAATAGTTCTATCACACTACCAATATAAAAGATTAACTAATAACAGAGGGAAAAAAGGAATCATTAAGTGTTCCAATGCCAACATGAAACAAAAAAACCATATAGAGGATTTCACACACCTCAGGCAACTGCGGACTGTGGGCGAGCTTCTCCCCAAGACCTGCGGCTGGGGCCCTGATGGTCCAAGAATCTATATCCTCACTGTCAGAAACTAGAGCCATCTAATAAAAAAATCCCTCTTCTAGAAAAACATCAAATAAAACTTCTCTCAGTGAACTAAAAAACCACATTAATAATAGACCATTAGAGGGATGGGACAAGGCAGCACCAAATTCTCAAATTCACAACAATAGTGGTAGACCAGAAAGTGGCCAGACGAATTAGAATTCAGAACCAAGGATGATGAATCCTTAAGAATAGATTCCTCCATCTTGCACTTCTTGCAGGATGTGGAACCTTCATGAATGAGAAGAAAAACTGAATTTCAAACCGCCACTAACTACACCCCAAGAACGAACTCCATCAAGAATAAATCATCCACCAACCTCTCAAAACAAGCTTCATCAGATGAGAGAACATTTTTCTAAGATATTTAGGTGAAGTCACAAAATGAAAAGATGGTACAAATCTTAAAATGGTCAACATAAATTTTTATTGAAGGTTTTCCCTTCAGAACATCCAAAAACACTGCCACTTTCCTCAACTTCACTATCACAAGTATGAACATTAGGTTGAATATGGTCTTGGTCACATCCCATGCGACCCCAACTTCTATGATGATGGAAAACCAACATCCATTGGTCCCGGGAAGGATTAGGGAACAACCCCATGATATAAAAAACCCTAATAGCATTGGGAGTTCCTAAGATCCCTAAGTGTGAGATCTCTCCTTTTTATAACATGACTTTGTATTACATCTCATAAATTAGAGGATCTTTAATGTCTAGTTTCATGGGAATTAGGAACATAATGCATGAAAACAACATAAAAAATTATTCTTAAACACTTTAAAGGCTTCTTCATTGTTTATCCTATGTTCATTACAACATCTCATAAACTGGGAGAATACATCAAAGGAAAGGGTGAGCAGAAGACCCAGTAAGGGAAACAAGAGAAACATTTTACATGTGAACTTGATATACATCAATAAATTCATGATAAATAGATTTAAGGCATGATAAAGAGATAATGAGGCATATCATAATTAAAGGAATATGATTCATAAATTGAAGATGCGGATACATCATTTAACTTAGAAAATCATGAACATATCACCAAGGTCCATCCCCTAAGGTGTCATTTAAAAAACATTACCATGGTTATTCACTAAGGTATCGTTAAAATTGTAATCCCTAGAGATTACATCATTACCCAATGCATTGGAGCACTATCAGGGCGCACCCTTAATTTGTCTTTATTATCATGTGAGACAGATATATCATCATCACACATTTCATAAATGACCCATAGAGCATAAAAAAATGGTTTTCATTTTATAATCATAACATCTTAAAAACATCTTTAAAGACATGATATATATGTCACTCTAAACCCAAGATAAAGGAAATATGGTTTCATGTATGTAAATCCCAGAACTAAAATAGAACATTTTGATATATATGTGAATACCCCTATAGAAGAAGGATCATTGAGTATTCACTTAATAAAATGAAATAATTTTAGAAAAAGAGAAAGACATTCTGAGATGAAAATTCTGCAGCATAACGGCTATGTTACGGGGTTTTAGAAAACATTGAAGAGAGAAGGGACATGGGTCACCCACTCATAAATGATCAATAAAAAAGTAGGGAGAAATAATATAAAGGATATATGAACATGGTAATTAAATTTTTACGACATACCATATGTAATAAAAAAACATGGAAGGAAGACAAAAATTAGATTTCTCATATGAAAATTCTGCAGCTTAATGACGTCACTTAAAACATAAAAAATGAATTGATGAGATCAAATAGGGTAACTAATAATATGAACATAAAAGAATAGTATAATGGATATAGAGATCCTACCCCAAGATAATAAAAATGGAATTGAAAGACTTGACATGAAAATAGAACTTGAAAATGAGAAGGGAGAAAGAATCCCTTACAAAAATTCGGCACCCTAACGACGCCACTAAAACATTCCTAAAATGAATTGATGAGTGAAAGAGGGGGTATATATTCATATTAAAATGAAAAAGATAGTAACATGAATATAAAATAACACCCCAACATAATAACATGGGGTTTAAATGAAATTACATAAACGAGAGTACTGGAAAAGAAAGTGAGAGGTGTGATCCCTTATCTTAAAACGTAACTCTTAAAACTCAAAGGTCGGGACCTTGAGGGCTTGGGGGAACCTTGGGAGGACTCATTGGGAGGTAAGGAGGCCATTAAATCGTTGATGAGGATTTTGGAATGTAAAGGATGAGATAATGGCTTGGTATTTATAGGGGAAGTGAGGGGACACAACATTAATGGCGAAGAGACACCTCATTGGTGGTATTGGAAAAATCATGGTCTTGCCTATTGTATTTTACCATGGTATTGGACACTTGGGACACCTCATACCTTATTTTACTATTCATAAGTCTACCATAATTATTACATAATTATTACATCCATAATGATTTCATTAAACCCCCGAAACTCTAAACTGAAAATTCACTATTCACCAATAATTCAAATTTTCCAGAAAAATACCAAAAATTCACCTTAACATAATATCAATGCTCTGAATTCAAAAATGATCTTACATTTTTTAAAATTAATTTTCTAAATATTTTTAATTTAATATTTAAATAAAAAACAATATTCACCTAAAATAAGTAATACTTAATAAATAATTTCTGAAATAGTTATTTACCTATTTTATTGAATCACATTACTTAATCAAGGGTGCCTAAATTATATTAATACTTTCTTTAATTGATATTACTAAACCATTTGGTAACATTACTAATCCTAAGTGTAAAATCACTATTTATAATTTACTATTCACCAAAAGTTAAGTTGATCTTATTAGAGTCTAAATTTCTTTCTGAACACATTTGTAGAAGACCATTTTTTGAAAATCCTTACACATCATTAATTATCTAAGGATTACAAAAATATTTTAATATATCCTTTTTTCAAAAAATAATCCAAATGATACATCCTATTTTTATCCGGACATCTAAATATTCACACACTTCACCATAGAAAGAAATAAAAATTTTATTTATCTTAAAGGATTACAAAAAGTAGCTACGTTCTCATTACATATCCCCTTATAACACCAGCATATGACCTAAGTGTAAGGTGTGCTAAGGTGAGAGAATCTGAGGGAGGCTGGGATAACATTTCCCAAGTAGTAATATCCACTAACTTGAACTTCTCCTGTAGGAGATTCCGTTCAAGCTTGACACACTGTAGTTCGGATTGGACTTAGTCCAAAGCAAAGCCCATAGATGCCGCCTCCTTCCCAAACTCTGATAAGTGGTATTCATATGGTTTGAGTGTACTGGATGACACCATCAACTCTTCCTTATGCATTAACCATTAACATGTCTATTAAATCGTTAAGAGTAAATTAATATACAATTCAAAAAGTTTGGGTCATTACACAAAGACAAAATCTACTTATTCTAGCATCCTTGCTGTAACTAGAAAACCTCATTAACAATGATAAATAGGCAACATTTGAGAATAAATAAAAACCATTAATGACTCAATAGCAGATTTGGGGACCATTATGGATGTTATCATGTGAATATTATGAGAAAAAAAATTCAAAACAACCATAAAACAATAAAAAAAATTGAAAGAAACCTCTCAAGACAATACAATAGGCTCATAAACAAAAAGCACAAAAGTGAAATCGAAATCCTTATTTCAAAATCCCATTTCCATTGTATTTTTTCAAACAACCTTATTTCAAGACAATAGTCCAAATACAACACTAGTAATCAAAAAACCAAAAACTAACAAATAAAACAAATACCAACCCCTTGAATAATTTTCCTTTTTTCAAAACCACTGTGGAAAATGAGGCCAAACCATCTCAATCACACACGCATGGAAACCCACGAACCGTTTCACATGTGTTCATCCACTTCCACTCACACATTTATATACACACATTCCACACAAATAACCACTCATGTAAAAATGATCATATGAAATACCAAGGGTCATGAAAATACACATCTGTACCTTACTAATTTCAAAACCACTCGAATGAAATAATTTTCCATCTCTAAAACTCCTTCTTTTCAAAAACCACATCACCAATTTAAACCCATTTGGATGGAAGTAATTTTTTTTAAAATCAATATTCATTTCCAAATACACTTACACCAACCATAACCAAAATAGAACACAACATACAATATAATACTATAATAAGGAACTAGTGTCCATTCCTAACATGGGATCATGGTAGTGGGACAATCCCCAAGGATGTCATAACACATAGAGGAACTTGAAACAATAATTTAGACTCAATATTGGTCACTACTACATATGGGATCAAAATGCGACCCTGGATCACCTCCATTGTTACCCCTCAATCCAAAATAAAGACAAATGACTCAAATCCCGGACTACCCCTGGTGACTCTGGGTTTAGAATGAGCAATGGTTCATGACGCCCATCCCATACCTACCTCCAGACTTCCAACAATCATAATCTCCTTCTTCCAAACACACCAATTTGAAAGATCCCACTCCGATACCATATTGGAATGAATCAAACCATGATATCATCTGACCTAACACCCAACCCTATCCCTAGCATGGCCCGAAGTCCATTCTCGATCCCCATGGGATGTCACCTAGTGCAGGGAATCAAATATAAACTAGGCGGGAATGGTATTAACCCAAATAAAATGTATGACCAAATAATGAAAGTGAACAAGAAACAAGTACCAACAAATAATTATATCAAATACATAAGATATTCCAAATAAAAAATAAAACTGAATGGAAACAAAACAAAAAACAAAAAAAAAACAAAAAAAAACTACCAACAACAATCTCTGTGTGAACCTATGGTCACCACCACCCTAATATTGAACTGTTTTAAGATAAAAAATGAACCAGATAAAATGAACCAGAATCAGATCCTTCAAAAATACTCAGGCCTATCAACATTAAAGAGGACATGTATAATGTTATCTAAATAGCTCAGTTTGAAACAATAAAATAATCCATGTGTTTACCTTCTTGGAACAATCTATTGTCAATACTTTAAAATACATTTGTAAAATTTGGTTTCTCACAATTTGTTAGAAAACAATGTTTTCCAAATTTAAATCTAACACACATCACATATACATTCCAAAACGAGTTTCCATTTTTAAAGTAAAATCCATAACAAGGAATACCGAGGTTGTGCTAAAAATAAATAGATAAAAAACATAAGACAAAAACTATACAAAAAGAAAACAAACAATAAATACAAGAAATTACCATGGTAAATCCTAAACATCCCGAGTAGGCCTAGGTACACACTCGGTTAGGATCCTCCTTTCGGCATGTGGTAAATACCTTATGTCAATAACAGCAAGCCACCCTAAACTAATCAGTACAGTGGTACAATATTCTTGGCATCTCTACTACTCAAGGAAGGTACTAACCAAGCTAATATGTGATGGTAAGCTACCATTACATGATCATCTAAATGATGCCTAGGAACCCATGGTGGTTATAAAACTATGTATGTAGGTGACCAATGAATGTGTGAATCATCTTACCTACCATCACCGAATATGCCTCCCCAAAATATAGGCACCAATATATGATAACCCATAAATGGAAATATCTCCTATAGAGGTTCCCATATATATAAATATATCCAAAATTTTCACATCATAAATGGGTAAATTGGGATGCTACACCCTAAACATATTCAAAAAAATTCATAAAACATTTTAGTTTTTCAACTGGAAAATCATTTTTCCAAACCACATTCTATTCAAAATTCAATGAAAAACAAACCATTAAATAAAAATTCCAAAAGTGACAATAATCTTTACACACCAAAAATATAGTGCCCAAAATACTCAAAGACATTTCCTATGATGCGAAATCCCCCTTTTATTGAGAATTTTCCAAATAGGAATTTCCCTTTTCAAAAACATACCAAAACATCTTTCAAGGACAATTGGGAAAAACATCAAGGAACACTCTCAAAATCATTTCTAAACCACTAGGAGCACCACTTCCTTAATTTTTAGGAAAACATGTAACCATTTTAGTGAAAGTGTAAAAGGGGGATATGTGGGGTTCTTGAAGGAGAATATTTTCTTTAGTTCCATTTTCTTTAGATTTCACATCCATGTGTGTACATGGTGAACCCATGGATGCGTCATCATCCACTAACACCCTTTAAATTCCATAAAAAGACCCAAAATAAATTTTAAATCTATCAGTTTTGTTTTCAAACCAAACCCATCAATTACTACTCATTCCAAAAGGGCACATGAACATTTTTGAAACCAAAATAACTTTCCCAAACACATTACAATTCACATCACAAAGTCACTACGCTTCACATAAAAGCATGAATTACCCCCCAATAATATTAAGATATCAATTATAAGGGAAAACAAAAATCAAATCATCCAAATTAACTATTAAATACCAATTAAAATTGAACAACATGCATTCATCATATGAAAACATTGGTTTAATTAAATGTTCACCTCTAAAGCTATTTTTAACAATTCATTTCACCAATAAAAAACAGAAATAATTTAACCAAGAGAATTGCAATGGTGTGAATCATGTTTAAAAATTAATTAAAAGAACAAATGTATCACATGTAGTGAATTAGAATGGAAATTGATGGGAAACCCAAACTAAACTATGAGAATATGTAACAAAACTCTCGAGAATGGAATGATAGGGTCTCGAGGATGATGTGAATGCCCAAAATAAAAATAAAAGTAATTAAAGAACAAACCCTAGCCATTAGTGTTCTTCTAAACAGATAATATATAAATAAGAACACTAGAAATTAATGGGGAAAAGAAAAATAGGGGATAAAAAGACCAAAAATCTATGAAAGCTAACCCTCAAAACTTTAAGGACAATCCAATAAGGAAGGGAGAAAGGGGGAGGGGTTTGGGAGGACCCCCTAGTATGCCTAGGATAGAAAAGGGAGGGAGATCCCAAGTTTGTGATAAAACATCAGAGAAATGGATTTGAGGGATATTATTTTTAATGATCTGGCATGAAAACATAGTTTGGCCACATAGTTTTCTAAACTATGCGGTAATCGTTTGGGTGCCTCTTCCCCAAAGAAAAACTGGTGAAATGTTACTTGGGATCTACTGAATGTCTATGCACTTATTGTGTGTTAGGTTATATCAAAAACTTCACCCACCACATGGACACGATACATGGTTTCCACTCAATGTATTCTACCCATGCACCACCTGAAATCCCACCTGGACTTTTGTAAACTCAAAAATTCTGATCGGGTCTTGAACGTAACTCTACCCAAAAGGATCCTAGACCAAGAGAAGAATAAAATAAAGAAGTATCTGAGGTTAGGGCGTGACATGGAATGAATTAATTCAAAAATAAAATAACATGGATCTTTCTCATTGTTATTTATCTTGGTTCAGTTATTCTTCCAATGTCCATGCAAGACACTTGGAAACCACATTGAATCTTTTCTCATTCATATACCGTTGGATTTTTCATTATTTATATAGATAGTATTGAGCATACATAAACTTGGTGTCAGTATTATAGAAATTTAACTTATTCTTACATTTATTAATAATAATCATCAATGGGGTTTCATTCACTACGTCTTTATTTACCTGGGAAATAACGGTAATTGATTTTGAGAGAGTATTCATAATATTTCTCATATAACTGTTTATAATGAAAGAAGATAAGTTCTTAGGCTGTGAGGATAAAATGTGATCTGTGTGTAACTAATCAAGGGTCATAGATTTCATGACCCATCCCTCTAAAAGTACCCCTCATGGTCTTATAATGATTTATTTGAGATAATTACCCCTGAGACCCACCTCTAGATGGTGCTAGGATGGCATCTAGTATCATGATAGTAAAAATATCACATACGGAAGGAAATAGAATTATTATTAGTATATGATGGAGATATTGAAAAAATAACCATATAAAACTCTATAAGATAATATAAAATTGGATCAAAACATTCTAATAGTGCATGAAAACGTTCATAAATAAAAATAAAAGATTCTAGGTAAATACTAAAAAACAAGTATTAAGGCATCAAATAAAAAATAGCTATAATATATTTGCTAGTAATGACCATATCGGTCCCCAAACTGCTCCTAAACATGAAATTGTTTCATATATATGATGTTTTAGAATAAAATGTATACTTGTTAAGATCATACCCATGAACACTCATGAACATGTGAAAGGATAAAACTAATGATCTATGAATAAATAGTTGAACCAAAATTCACCAAAATGGACCATCTAAGCAATCTTATACTCATTATGGCATTGTCACCAAATCATGAATCTGATATAGTAATATAGTATCAAAATAATGTATGAAAAATGCTATTGGAAATCACTTACCCATTGGTTTACCACTCCCATTACACAACATCATACATCATGTAATCCCATACCTTCTATAAAAATCACATCACATATCCATTCATCTCAGATGTGGGTTGGTAAGAATCCCTACCGACCCCCACATCCCATAGGATCTAGTATATGGTGCTAGAATTAGTCATCATCACATCACATTATCATCATATCACTACCCAATTAAATCATAACCTCATCACACAATAAGTTAATTTGGATATCATGAATTAAGAGGACATCAACATTATTATCTATTCTTACCACAAATGACCCCACCACATTTTACGTCCTCATATCCACTAGGTAATCTCTAAAGATGCCTTGTATCATTATTGAGTAATATATTATACCAACTCATATCATTGCACAGAAATCTCCAACACCGACACTTATCATAACTATTACTGAAGGAAGAACATGGAATAATGGGCAGCTACCCAACCAAGTCACCACCACCACGAATAACGTGGAAAACAATGGAAATAAACATTATAGTGTTGGTAAGGTCATAAAAATTTAGTGGGGTGCATAAATAAATAATATAAAAATAAAATATAGGTAGATAACAAAAAATATGAAACTATTGGTTCATAAAAAGGGAACCAACATATCTCACAAGATAAAAACAATGTCTCACAACCGTTGACACTATCTGCCATAAAATCTAAAACATTATTCCACACACCTACAATAATAAATCCACACCATCCCATATTTTGATTACAAGTTCCACCAATTTTATAATTATTGTGTATCCTATAACATCCATTTACTAAGCCATGTCGTTTCAAATTATCACCACCAATTAATTTACTATTTAAATACTTTCAGATACTTAACTCACCTACAAATTCCTACATTATTATATTTAGTTCATTCCCTTGGTTATTTCAATTTTATAAATTCAATTTATTACATTTAAAAAAGTGAAACCTACCCAACCACACCATACGAAAGATTTTCTAGATCATATACATGACCTTCACAATAGAAAATATTTCTATCCATGTCACCACACTCAACCATTTTACTAAAACAACCACACATCATCCTATTACAAATCCCATGACAACCAACCATCACATCACTACCTAACACATTTCTCAACAAACTGGTCTCCAACATCACTGTCAAACATCCCACAACACACAAGAAAACATAATAAGCACATCTACACACAGAAAAACATCCTTAATTCCACAACCCAACATTAAATATTCAATAAAAATGGTATTTCATTACATTATATCAATAATTATTATCAGTATTATTGAAAAATTCCTGTTTTTATGGGAAACCAATTCATTATTCATATATAAAACGTTATGCATTTCATTACACCAATGTTCAAACAATCATCTAAAAAGGGTTTTTTAATTATCCAAACTTTAGAAAAATTAGGGCTCCCAATAGTCATGATATTAATCTACGGAAAAAATACATAATATCATTAGAAATATAATAATAATAATTATAAAACATGAAATGTATCCTCAAACCCCTCAATTTATGTTAATAAAAATCATTATCTTCCTTAATATGACCCTTACTATCGAACCAAAGGAAGAAGAAAGCATGGAATCCCAAAACCCGAACATATAAATAAGGATAGGATGATGATTACCTATCTCAATGAAGAATTCTATGTATTCATTCATATTAAGGAAAATGAGAAACCATCAGAAGAAAATAAATTATGCAAGTGAACCTCAAATAAACCATAATACCATCATGTATCATCATTTTCATGACTGCAAACACTTCATGAACAAAATATGACCACCTATGGTGGTTTTTAAAGAAGAAATGAATGGAAAAAGGGGATTAATATGGAGAGCCCATATTGGATTACAAATATCAATCCCATGGAATAGAAGGATCAATTCCTAATGAATGGAGATGAAGGATCCCATTAAAACAACATGGGTTATCCCAAACACCAAGTTCAATAAAAGGACTCAAGAGGTCTCTATAAATTAAAAACATAATAGACAACTAAAAATTCATGAAACTTGACACTGATTCACATCGTATGTTTTTTGAGGCCCACTATTTTAAACCATGAAATAGATTCATTTCATGAATCCTTAAATCTCCAAACGTAATAAAGATCTACTGAATTTCATGGCACTTCATGTGAAAATTAACTCACATCATGAATTATTATTTTACAAAATGAATCACGTTAGCAAATAACTCCCATTCAAAACATCCATATGTGATTTTTCATCCTTTAATCTCAGAAAAAGCTTTCACATAATGAATACATATTGAAATCAAGAACAACCCACTATTGTTGAATTGGTACTCCAAACTCCATCAACCCCTACTGAAGCCTCCTTTCAACACCTTAAACACCCACACTAGTAACGTAGTATGGAAAAAGGGAATGTATAGTTAAATTAAAATAATAATATGTCCAGGTACTCTATGGATCCAGTCATCTCAACTAAATGAGGCCTAATTGGCATTAAATATCCAATTTTTGACAACAATATTTCATTGGAGATCTGAAATGTATATTTCCCCACCTTCTCTCAATAATGATTATGAAGGTGGTTAATCACACTATAATAATCCATATCCTCATGTTTATTTTGTATCTCATTATTCATGGATGATAGTACTCAACATTGGAAATAATTCACATCATCCAACTACATTATATAGAAAGAGTTCCTCTTTTATAGACTCATTACGAAGCACTTTAGTAAATCGATTTTCTAGAACATATAATTTCTACTCATGGAATTATACAATGTTTGAGGTCCTCTACCAAAATTTTAAATTCAAGCTAGTGAGAAGGATATCCTTCTATTGTATATATTATAGTGATATAGTCAATTTTTTAAGGATTTACATTTCTATAATAAATAAATTTATATTTTCAATATTATAACTACATTTCATAATATGATGAGAAATTTTAATTTATTTATTATTATCTCAATATTTTATCAAAGTAAAATAACCCTCACCATTGGTTTTGCAATATCATAGCACATAGATATTTTTTTTGTAAGGATCCATATTTACCATCTTATACTCCAGATGATGTACTGACAAGCTATTTTATGTTATTTAGGTCATTGGGTTTTCCCAAACATATTAACACAATGATCCTTTATTAGTTGAGTTGATTCCCCAATCTCGAATCCTTACCACAAAATTTTTATTGGATAGATGATTGATATTACCCCAAATGAAAATTCATTCAAGGAATCCAAAAAAATCATTTAAAACTCATGAATAAATGTAAGTGTATGGGAAATGTATAATTAAACACTTTGATGTAGACATCCCATTCAATTTCAAGTAATGGAATGTGCTCCTAATTTAATAATTTTATTGGTGGATTTCCATTTATTTAGGCATGAAATTTCAATAATTTTTATAAAATTTTTATTAATATTAATTGGATTTAACTAAAGGGTTTAACCATGACTAGATAAAATAAAAGTCTAATCCAAATTTTTTAATTCAAATTTTCAAGAATGTTAAAACAATTTTTAATTGATAGTGATAAAATATCAAAAATAATAATAATTGGCCGTTAAATTGATAGACAAGAAATAATATAATTGCATTGTAATGAGTTTTATAATGGTTGATTTATAAAGTATATTATAAAACAACATTTTACACTAGTTAAAAACTGTTATAAACTAGTCTAGTTGGATTTTTAGTGTTCCACCTATACACATATGTATCTCCTGGGTTGGTTTCACCTCAAGTCGTAATTTAGACTACATCCACTCACTAAGGAGCTCTGTCCTTTACATAATATTTTAGTTACATTATGTTAAAGGAAACCAATGGATTATTTAATGGGTTTTTACATTATTGAAACATTGGAAATATAGGCCTTTGCCTAATAAGTAGGATGGAATGAGATATAATAAATAATTTTAAATTCATATTAATAAATTAAATGAAACCAGTCCCATATTTGATTTTTTATAATCTGATGAGAATCCCCAAATGTAATGAATATATAAATATAAGTTAGATAGAATCAGTTTAAAACCATTCTGTTTTATTAATGTAAAATAAATACATGAATTTAGTATATTATAAATTAATTAATTCATTTTAACATAATTATCTATCCAAAGAGTATTGAAGATAATAATACATCATCTTTTTTAAAAAAATATATAAATTAAATTGTATTTAAAAATAACCAGGTACACAATGTGTGTTGTTGAAGAACATTGGATGTACTCTTCTGAACTATGTATAATCCTTCTGGATATGTACTATTCCCTCCCACAACATATATATGATAAATAACAGGTCACATTTCTTACACTGTGTAGAGTGTCAAGATGAGTTACAACTTTTTATATTTAAGACACATGGTTATGCATGGAAAATTTGCAGTGTATGCTTCTTTAAATGGGATTGATAGATAAATGTTGTGTATGTAATCCACATGGTGTGTAGTCATAGAATAATATTTAATGAAAATTTAATTAGGTATTTATAATTCATTAAATCGAGTCACACAGTGCGTCCACTGAAGAATTCCATGTAGATTTGGTTTAATAGTGTAATAAATATTGGTCTCCATAATTAATTTACACTTATACAACTCGTATGACTTGTAGAACACAGAAATGGATCTTTGTTACCTGACATACACAATGAGATACCTGTCATGTAATGTATTTAGTGATACATGTTTATTTACTTGAGGTTTATTTCAAGTAGCGAATTGTGTGTGCAAGATACTTGTCATATGACCAGCATGTTTCATAGTCTATATTACCATGAATCATTTAATATATAAATTCCATATCACATAACGACACATTTTTTTAAAATTTCACTATGAATACATGTAGAATACAGTGTTTTTATTCAATATACACACCATGTGAGCCCATGAGCCTCACCCTAGTTGGTGAGGTATCCTTACGTGAATCCACAAGACCCATGTATGAAACTAGGTGGAGGCATATTTCTGGGAACTACAGCAGGCACTATAGCCAGACTGTACATTGTGTAGGAACTGTAGCAGCTACTGTTTGGTACTATAGAATCTAGATGTATTCAGCATGGGCCACCGGTTTGGGCCTGGAGGCCTTAAGGCCTTCACGCCACCTAGGCCTTCAGGTCAGTAGGGATTTCGGGCCACCATTAAGGCCTTATGGCTACCTCAAGGCCTTCGGGGCACATGTGGTTTCCCTAGACAGACTCTACAAATAAGGATAAGCCCCTGAGGAGGATTCAGAGCAGGTTTACTCACTTGAGAAGAACCATTGGATTTTGAAGAATTAAAGGGTATGGAAACGCCATCAGGACAATCATGATTTCACATAAGATGCTTAGCTAAATGGACATGTGAAGGTGGATAGGTTCCATCACGATGCAAATACTGGGGAGCGGCAGTTCCTTGTAGATATAGTCTGGTTCAATTTCATAAGACCTTCGGGTCATGTAATGTCTCTTAAGCCTATGGACCATGTAATCACTTAACCTATGGTCCTTGTAAGGATTCCCCCTCATCCCTTGAAAGGGGGTAATCCAAAATCAATAAAAATGAAGGCCTTCAGGCCATTCGGGCATGTGATATAGTAAAATTAATGTTAGGTTGGACAAGTTAATAAGCAGTGTATTATGTGTTTCTAAAATTTAATTACTTCTCAAATTTTCATGTAACCCATGGCATATCAAAATACACTAAATATCAAAATAGAAAATATATTATTCTTTTTCAGACCATGTAACTATATCTACTGACAAAAACACCAATATTTCTTGATTGAATCTCTGATCATTATTCACTCATTCATAATATATTTCAGATTATATGAAATTAAATAATCATGTGAAAATATATTTTAAATTAAGGAACAAAAAAAGTAAATAGGAACTAATTTTAAATGAATATAATTGATTAGTGGTCAATAATTAATTATAAACAAACACGTGGCCTCTTTTATAAAACATAAAGGTTATGGGGTAGAGATAAAGTGGTCAAGACAATTTTCAGTAGTTGAAATCAATCCAATTATTTAGATTTGTCCTCATAACATGATGAATATCAATATCAAATTACACTACGAAGTATCATCAAATGTAATTTATAATTAATTTATACAGATAAATAGTTATATTGAGTTTTAATTCTTTCTTTATTGAAGATTCAGTTTAACTCTTCATGTGATATCGTCATTGAGTTTGAGGATTCAAGGGTAGGTTCCCTTTAACAGTGCTCAACATGTGCTTCATGAACCATTGAGCTTCACTATAGAATTCTTTGAGTGATTGTGTAGAATATTTTAATGCCTATGTTTTAGATTATTGAACTTCGTATGAATCGCTTAGAGGAGGAAAGATTCTTCTTATTCTCTATATATCTAAGTAGGTGGAGGAGTAGAATCGCTTTTCATTCTTAATTATATTATCAAAGAATATATTTATTTTCTTAAGAGGATTATCTCTATAATTCATTGTTTACAATATTTTCTACCTTTCAATCCACATAAGGGAATACCATAATCAGGTATTTATAGACCTATGTTATCATTAAAAATTTAATATAGGCCTTTAACTAATAAAATAATCACTAGAGATCCCCATTTCTAATAAATAATAATATAAGTATATTATTTACATATCTTTCACAAAAATTGGAAATAATTAAATATCATAAAATGATATTAGTTATATCATTTCCTTATGGACTGTTAAATCTATCCATATTTCCTCCTTGGTATTTATAAAATCTTGAATAATGTATATATTATAAAATAAATAAATTTCATTTCATTATTCAGTGAAAAATAAATTAATATTCAATTCACTTAAATAGGGAATAAATATTTACTAAATATTCAAATGAATATTTTTGATAAAATGCATTATAATTATTTTTATATAATACATGGAAATAAATTTATTCAATATTTTAAATTCATATAGAATATAACTGAGTTCTGAAATACACTTAGTTTGTGACCCTCTAGGCCCCTTTATGAGTAACAGTAAGTAGAACAACATAAATTACAAGGCTAGAATCTAACAATATATCATGGCACCCCTAGAGAGTGGAGTTATTTATACAATGAAAAAAAACCTCATATAAATAGACACTATGTAAAATAATACCTTTAGCTTGATATATCCAATCAAGAAGCATACATACTGGTTTCATCAACCTATTTTCTTGAAGTCTCTTTCTATGAATTTCTAGAAATAAACTTGTTGACCAAATTCTATAGCCATGGAATTAATCAGATAGTTCAATTTCTATCAATGTCTCTAATATATCAACTTCCTTTAAAAAATGGACATATCCATCCTTGAACTAGTCACAATTACAATATCAGTCATGACAGACCCAACCCTAATTCTCTAAGAGAATATGTCATCATTCTTTACAATAATATATAAAATTACTTGGCTCTTGGTAAACATTAATGTTAATCTTAATGTTCAATTATCATTACCCACATCTACATATAGTAATATCAAATGACGCATATAAATTTACATTTCATACTAAATGGACTAGTTCTCATAACTTCCTCTTTTGGATATTTCAAAAAGGGAAATTTATGAGAATAATTATTAATGTTTTTTGGACTATTAAACATTATAAATTTTTACATTTCTATCTCATCAAATAATATTATTTAGTCATAAAACATATATATTTAAGAATATTTTCATAACCCTTCCAGGTTCTCATCATAGTTTGTACTCTTATGACTTTTCAGTGTGAAAGGTACCCTTTTTACATAATCACAAATAATACCATGAAAATAAAAAAGTCAGGATGTGATAAAAAATTTATTTATATTAAATGCTATGAATACATGTGGTCATAATGTACATTGGTCTTGGTTCTAGGGAACTAACTCCAACACAATATCGATATACAATATCCCAAATTAAAAAAACAATAAAAAATTCTCTTCGAAACAATTTTATTATTCCTAGGTTTGGGTAACCACAAATTACACACCAAGTGGTGCACCATGTGTCTTCTGGAACACATCTCTATAAGACATAAATTACTAGATAAAACTTATTTTGAACTATATACCCAATATCATCAAAATTAATATTGATTAAATAATTTTTTTTAATAAAACATATATTACATTAGAGAACAAAAATGGATAAAAAAAGTAACACTATATAAAAAAATATCCACCATGAAATAACATATTATAACTTTATAGTTCAAAAAATTATACACTAATTGAAGAATCTCTTGATGGAATGATCATATGTTGCAAAAAAACAACTAAAAAATTATTATGGAGACACATTACACCATATGTGGATTCACATAAGACCATTTTCCAAATCCCCACTGAGCTTATCCATACAGGGTAACATATACTTGGGTGTATTCCTTATCTTGAACTTCATCTATAAATTCTACACATCCTCTGGGTGAACATGTTGGGTGTGAGAATAAAACATATTTGGCACCACTAATATAGCATCTAATAAAAACCAAATATAAATATATATAACTACATGAATATACTAAAAGAAATAAAACCAATAAACAAATACATTCTTAAACCCATCGAACTATTATGAACTCCTGTAGCTACCTTGAGAGTTAGCTCATTCCATCTTCAAGAAATGATTTATCGAGATGATTATTCATATGGTTTAATAAAAAATAATGTAAATAGGTTATTAGTAAATAAATTTAATATATGAAAATTAGTTATCATCATATCAATAAACCATAAGTGAACAATACATTTCCACACCCATATAACGACCGTGAATCATTTTTCACAAATTGGATATTTAAATAAAGATTCATTATCGGTAATAAATTATTTTAGAAATATTACTCCTATAGTGAATAATATTTAACCAATAATTAAATCATCAAATTATATATCATCACTACTAAACTCGGTGGATGATATATCACTAATCATACCTATGGTTAGAGATACATCAACATACTAATAAAAAAGGTTGAATGATGTATCACCTTCATATATTAGGTATATGATATATCACCAATCATAAATAAAGTGAATGATTCATCACAATACTAATTTATAAGGATGAATAATATATCACTATATTAATATACAATGAAAAATGATTTTTCAGCAAATCATAGACAATGTGAATGATTAATCATCAATATAATATGTGTGAATTATATATCACCAATACTATATTAAAGGTGAATGACACACCACTAATATAATATATAAGGGTGAAAAATATATCACCAATAATATAAAAAAGGTGAGTGATTCCTTAAAATTAAGCTAACCCTATTGAAAATTATATAACTAATATAATACAAAAACTGAATAATGTATCACAGATAACAATGAAATATTTAAAATCCTGAGTATATACTCATGTGTTCTATTTACATTTTTTAGTGTATCATGAGATCCAAAGATTGAATCGTCTATCAATCACCATAATATTGGGTCCAACCTTCATCTATGGGTCAACCAATGTATCAAAATATCTTTAATGTTACGAAAAATCACAATCAAAATCTTGACATCTCCATTCCTAAATCATTTCCATCAATAATTAGCAACCACAACTCAAGCATTATGATTCATGATAAAACATAATCTTATAAATTGTATAACATCATTGATATCAACCCAATATTCACCAATACAATATAATAAATAGTTCTTGACCATTTCAATCTTTTCAATTTACCTTAGCTAGAGGAACCTATGTTTTTTTGTTCACATGTCTTAGCTCGTTTTTGAGTTCTAAAGCCAGGATAGAGTGAAAAGGGTTAAATTGTGAATTTACCATAGAAAATTACATTATAATGTTTTAGCATCTCATTGATTTTGGGGGTTAGTGTCTACCCTCCTGATGATCAGACATGGAATTTTCTTATTTCTGGAGACAAGATATTAAAATTGTATAGTTTTTGCCACACATAGGATTCATGGATAATTAAGATTTAATTTTGAAATAGAGACTCTTTAGGGGAATTTGAGACCATGGTTGTGTCCTAGACATGGGTTTTACATAAGGAGTTATATAATATATTTTCAAGTCAGGATACCTTGGTTCGAGTCATCACAGGGGAAACTATATCATTAGAATTTATTTAATATTAATAATAATTTTATTTTTATCTCCATACCTTATTTACCTCCCTTTTTAATTTAGGGAATGAAGATGCCTCCCCAATTTAATTCCAAGCGTATAAAGCAGGATAGGAGTTTTCTTATTTCAGGTGGCAATCAAAGATAGTTTTTGGCTGATGGTGTAATGGAGTATGGAACATAATCATGTGACCATGAAGAATTGGTGATTCACCATGATATAGGTATTAATAAGTTATTTAACATATTTTGTGAGTTTATATCAAAATGTGTTTGCATTTTAAGGTAATACTTGTATCTGCTAGTTTTTTTGTTCTTGGTGATGAATTGATATGTGGCGGCATGAAGGGAGGCATTGTATAGGGTGGATCAACTTGGCTGGGATCCATAAGGTATGGAGGCACATGTGAACTAGAAAAGGTTGGGATGATCAATCAAGTCAATGAAAATATGGGATCATATGAGATTATGGAATCATAGAAATGATGGAGAGGTCCAACATTATCGACTAAGGGATAGATGAAAATGTGTCTCGTGAAACATTCAAGTGGTGGGCACATAAGTTTCTATGGAATGAAGAGAAAATGGTGTAGGGGTTGCTACTATTAAACCACTAACATTCAAATCCTGTCATATAAAAAATTAACTATTTTCTACATAGAGTATTGGGTGTAGTGGGCCACATGGGGTGGACTTTTATAGTGCAGAACCACTGTCAATGATAACCAACCAAGGCATTGACCGATACAAGAGACGATGCACACAGGGTTGGGTCCTCCTGAAAAAATTTAGCAAGTAATTTTCACACCATGGTATTGGGAACCATGTTATCACATACTATAATATGCATGGGGACATGTGAGAATGAAAGGGATCATTCCCATCCTTCTCAAAATGTCCAATGGTGAAAATTTTATTTAGGATGAACATTATTAACTTATTAATTCTACACACTCCATTCCTATCAGAGAATATTTAACTCTATATTATATTTTAAGGATATATATTAAGGAATTATTATGGTTTCATGGAGTTCCACATTTTATTATATCTGATCAGGATCCAAGGATTACCTCAATGTTATAAAAACATATTAAGTAATCCCTAGATATGAAGATGTGTTTTATTATTGCCTATTATAATCATACATATGGTTAATCTGATAAGTCTATTCAAACCGTATATGATATTATGTGATCCTTCTCTATATATTTCAAAATATGATGGTATCCACACCTCCCACCTATCTATTTTCTAATAATAATACATTTGACTCATGAATTCAACTAGATTCTTATGAATACCTATTTGGAATGAAGTAAAACAAATCCAACATGTTGATATGAAATTATAGAAACAAATATATTGGGACTAGAGCTACATGAGAAAATAGAAAATATAGTTTAATCCATTCCACAACACATCAAGGTAACTTAGAGTCAATGGAATAGTTAGGCAGACAGTTGTCAAATATATATATAATTCATTTTTGGTGGGGAAGTATTCCAAAATATATATATATAGAAAACTTTTATGAGATTTAGAAAGAAGGTAAAGTTGATACCTAGATATATCATCCCTATATAGATTCATTATCATATTGGGATGGCTTCTTATTGTATTTCCCTTCCACCAAACCTCTCTAAAATTCATGATATGATTCATTTTTATCTCCTTAGGCAGTGTATACAGAGACCCTAATATAAAATAAACATAGATATTCTATTTGTTCATTATCAACATTTATATAAAGAAAAAGTATTATAATTTTTTTCTTATGGAGATAAAGTTCTATGAAACAGGACTACTCACTAGGGAAATGTCCTCTGGATGAGTATTAAATTCAACGAAGCTACATTGGAACTCGATGATCTGGTAAAGCAGATACATGGATATTTTTTTGTGTTATAGTGATATAATATCAAGGGAAAATTTATTATAAGGGGTTTATAACATAACACATCAATACTTAATATGAATATCTTTTTAAATAAACTTGATGTAACTGATAGATTCTTTTACTAATAAGTAAGAGTATAAATGAACAATGATATAATATACCATTAAAACCTAACCATTGAATTGAAGTATATATAAAGAATTATTAAACCTATGATATATATTAATTATGTTTCAAATGATAAAAACGTATTGATAAGCCCTCATAATTAAAAAAAATCAATTAATGATTAAAAGTATTAATTTTCAAACAAATGTTTTTTCTACATGGTATTTATTTTTATATAATGAAATTATGGCGATCAATGCTGAAAAATTATTTCAATAAAAATATATTGATAGTTTATTTTAATAAATGAATAATCACCCACACATTAGTTATATAAAATATAGGAATGAAGATAAAATAATTTAAAGGTTAAAAGAGTCATTATTCATAAAACTGTTTTTATTTTCACAAATAATTTTAATCATAACAAATTAATTAAATTATTATAGATTAATGATTTTAATTATTTTTATAGATTTCATATTAAATAAAATATTTTAACATTCATTTTAAAGTTTTTACTAGGAATGGATTGAATCTTAATTCATATTTATTCTTGAAAATATAATATTCTAAAAATGGTTTTCCATTACGTTTCATGCACTTATATTAAAATTAATTTCTACCAATTATATGAATTTAAAATTTTCCAAATTATTCCATATTTATAATCATATGAATTAATATAATTTATCATTTTGTACATAATTTCATGTTACAATTAATAGTGAAAATAGTGAACAAGTATTACTATTGTTATGGTTAGAATAGAAATACTAAGGGTTAAACTAAGAGATAAAGGTGATATTTCCACATAAACCTATAAGATTATTTTAGTGGAAGGTATATAGAGAATATATTATCATACCTTATAATTATTCAAAAAATTTATCCGATATTAGATGATATTAACTTTATATTATTTAAATCTTTTATGTAATTCATTGTGTGTTCTCTCCCACACATATAAAGTGAAACTTTATCTCCTATCAAATTCAAAATTTATGAGCATTATATCATCGAAAATACATACCATAATACATTCTTAAATTACTATATTTCATTATATATCTCTATTATTCATCTTTGACCAATATTTAAATAATTTAAGTGCAATCTAAAAGAGGTCTTTAAAATAAGAGGTATAAATCATAAAAAAAATCTTTCGATTTTATTTCTTCTCCACATTCTATATATAGATTTTATCTATAACAACTTGATTAATATCATATATTCACTTCACTATTATTTTATTAATATGAATACGAAACAATTTTTCACGGCATTTACAACATATATGGAATGAATTTTTCTCTTTTGCATATGTGCATCCTACTGCCTCCATGTAGTGATTAGATTCATTTTCCATCACTGCCTCAAATTTATGTACATAATGATTTATTTAATAAATATATATCATATATATGATATATTTGAGATTATATTAATATAAAATATTATATATCTTTATTTAGTTCCTTTCGTTAGAAAATGAAAAAAAATGTTCATGCGTATGTACGAAATACATTCTTTATGAATGATGTAATTTGTTAATCTATCATTAACATTAATGGATGGTTATAAATATGTATTTAATTAATATATATGATATTTATTTCATGATTCAATTTGTTTATTTCATGTAAAATTGATCAAATTTTATGTATTGGTTCTACTAAACTAGAACATACTTGCATATTGAAATAGTTAACACCTAGAAACAACAATTTTAATAAATTATTATCATCAAATAGGTGTCAAAATATTATAAGTGGATAATATAAGATACACTATGTTCCTGTATGATTCAATAATATAATTAAATATAATTGTTTTTATTATATATGAGGTTGGAGAGATTATAAAGAAAGTCAGCCTTGATGTAAGGATTTTATTTTATAATCTCATATTGTACAGGGACTGATTATGTTTAAATTTACAGAGATGTGAATAATATGATATATATCATCCAAATAATATTTATTTTATTATACTATGTTATTTTTTGAGAATACATTTTTCATTTCATTTCCTTTTCTTTACATACCCTAGATATAGAAAGGCTAATTCTAATGAAATATTACATTATTTATCTCTTTAGTATGGAATCATTTTATTACATATATTTATTTTATTTATAATGCTGTAAAGAATGTTTTAACCATTTAATAATTATTTTATATTGTAATATATATATATATATATATATTTCTCTATATTTCATTAAAATTAATATTCATTTTGTTTTTTTAATGATGTATTTTCTTACATTTTACTCTAAATGTTAAAGGAAAATTTCTTTTAACATGAACTACATGAAATTACTTTCCTCCAATAATGAAAAATCATTTAATTGATGCTTCCTTTACAATTATAAATGGTTTTTTTCAAATAAAATATTTTCCACAATATCTTGTAATTTTTTTTGATTTGAAATAACTTATAATAAATTAAAAAGGTTATTTACATCAAGGAATATATTATTTATCTTTTAAAGGCATTATTCATCTATGATAACAAGTTTTTTTGTTAAATATGATCCATTGGTAATATGATTTAATGATACCATCATTATTCATTCTTTGGGGTTTTAAGATTATGATGATAAAATATTGATGAAACACATTGTCATTTCCATAGGGTAAAAAATGATGGAATGATAAATACTTTCAGGATCTTATGAAATATATATGATTGGATTATTATATTGTGATAAGTGGTTCTGTTATATCCCTCAAATTAATTGAAAAAATAATAATATTTTATGAGATAAAAGGTTATGAAGGAGGAAATTCAAAGCCTAAAAATGGTACATAGGAGGTTATCTAAAGCACAAAGTTGGTACACTAGTCGTTACTCCAAGACTAACATGTGATAAATTTATTAGTGAGTAAAGTTTAAGAAATGTTTATTTTATTATTATTATCATGACACACTTTATGATACTCATTTATGAAATGTTCTTAGGCCAATGTTACACTCTCAGGGATCAAATTATTTTATTACTTTATCATTCATGTTAAATGAACGTCCATGATATATTCCCTCACTCATGATTGTTATCCATGAGTTATTATGTATGGTTTTTAAATATCATGATCTTGTCCTCATACTAATATACTCATGTTATTCTTAAATTATCCTTGATTTCTCTCTTATTTACCATTACTGAGAATTTTACCCCACCCATTTTTAGGATTATGATTACCTAGGATATAAAGAATGGTTTTATATATTATGTGTTTAATAAATGTTCTTTTTATGGTTGATTTTTTTGGAGATTATGTTGATCATTTATGTACCAGTTGTTTATGTATCTAGGTTTCCAAAAACACAAAGCCTTTACGGTTTTTAAGTGGATATAAATGATACGTTATAATTATTTATATAATAAGATGTAATATTTATTTAGGTAAATCATTTTCTAACTCAAATAAATTCTCTCCCCTATTCATTAAAGGCATTATTTAGCCCATTTTAAATTACAAAGTACAGTGGTTTTAAAATCAGTTTTACCCAAAGTATCAATTTCTTTTAGAAACAACATACATGAATGACCCAAAACAAGAGATATGTTTTATTTAAAATTTATAATATACTTTGACTAAGTCTCCTATAATAGTTAAAAATATGGTAACAAATTAACACAACCCCAAATTTTCCTATTATAATAAATTCTCAATGGCATAAATGAAAATTAATTCTAAGAATATTTCTCATAAAATAAAAAATTAACTAGTTCATTGTAATAAAAAAATACATTTATCATTTACCATCCTCATATTTAAATAAACTATTACTCTTCTATACTCAATAAAATTTTTGAACACAAAAAAATGAAAACAATCACCCTTTTATATATTTAATTTGGTTGTTGATATCCAAATCATAGACAAGTTTAAATTATTATGACTTCCCAAAAATTAAAATTTTATTTAAAATAAATAAAATATAATCCACCATTTATTACAAATAAAAACCCATTTAAATGATTCAAATTTTCAAAAGAAATTCTATTTTTTGCAAAAAAAACATTTAAATGCCTTATTTATAAATTTAAACACATATATACTAATATAGGGCTCACTATCCCATAACATAATACATACACCCCTTGGAAATTAGGTCACTATAAAAATATGTAATTATCCCAATATATTCAAGTTATATAGTGATTTTAAAATTGAGAAAAAATTATATCATATTTTATGGCATCCAAATATGAGTAATAAACTTACTAAGTTAAATACAATTTATACACCACGTAGGGAAAAAACAAGATACAAGAAATGAATTACCCTTAAAAGAATAAATTTAATAAATTAAAACCAACAAATTAAATCAAGGAATATAAAAAATTACTTAATTTTAGTTATAAATAACAATTTAAAATATTGAATTCCTTGGATTCAAAAATCATGGTTCCAATAAAATTTAATAAATACCAAACTAAATGGTCTATATTTAGTAAGTATTAAATAAATATTTATATAAGAAATTTCTATTTATAAATCAATACCAAAATCCTAAACACATCACGATAATTTTATAACCTATAACAATAAATTCTATCTAATCCACATATCATTAAAAAACCATTTTTGGAAATACGGTTTTGTATTTATCTTTTTAAAGGAAAGTTTATTTTGAAATCATTAAAAAGAAAACCAACATTAAATATTTAAATTTAAAATTTTCTATATTAAAAAAATTACATATGGAAATAAATTCATCAAATTTAATAAAATCATCATATTTCATATAATCTATCAATAAATTTTCATGACCCCATACAACTAAGAAAAGACACATTAAAATAACCAAATACATTCAAAATCATTCAAATTATCACCAATTAAAATTACGGAAGATTTAATGCTTATTATAGGAATATAATTAAAAAAATAAATGATATTATAGTAAATGAGTGGATAAATAACATCATTCCTCAAGAACATAAATGTTCATGGAACAAGACCAACGATAATTAAATGAAAATAAAATCCTAATAGAGGGTTCACTAAAACTGCTCAATCTCATAATACTAATGGTAACTAGGGTTTCCTCCAAGAATGGTTTAATTAATTATATTCATGTATTAATTGCTTTTTCTAATGATACTACCTCTATCTACCCCAAACCACCAATTAAACCGATGAAAACATTTTGTAGTGAATAACCCATGTTATCTAGCCATGAGATCTAGGTCATTCTAGAATAAATACAGAATTATATTCATGATATCAATGGGTAGACACTAGTGTAAAGTGTATTAGTGTTATAGGAATGGGATTTATTAACCCATTTTTCTTTTAATAACGAGTAGACGAAATAAAAAAAATTATTTTTTTTAATAATCATAACTTTAATATACACAATTCATATATATCAAACTATAAGAATAATTGATGAATAACTTGTAAAAATAGTAGAAATGGAAAAAATAAACACTCTGCTACATATAAATGGACGGTGGACACCCTCAAATTTCAACAACTAATTTTTATCCATGATTGGCACAATGGTCTAACCCCTAAAATAAGAATGTTTTTTCTTATATTCCAGCATATGTGAAATAGATTAAGTGAGTAAAATCAATATAAACACCATTTTAGCACCTTTGATTTGAGGTATGTAGTCTTGTTTATACCATTTTATGTGTCTAATGTTCTTCAGATGAGTTGGGAAGAGGTCGGGAGAGTTTGGAATGGTATTGAATAATTTTGGAGGCTTTTCTAAGGTTGCAGGATTTGTTCATGGTTTGGGGAAAACTGTTTTGGTCTCCAGGTAACCATGCAGAGGGGATACAACGGGATTCACATGATATGTGCATGGTTATCCAAACTATGTGAGAAAACCATGTGAGACCCCCTCTCTTGTGGTGGTTGGGTGCACATGATTAGCACACAGTTTACCAAATCTTGCGGGCTAACAGTGTGACCACATAAAGAAGGGATTTTTAAATAATGGTTCACACATAATTGACCTTTTTCAATCCAAAATTCCTCCCAATCGAGCCTCACATGGTATTCTCGGTTTTCAAGGGTTTGAGGGGATCTCCAACTCATTTTGGAACAGATTCAAAGGAGTTTCATGGTGGTTTGAAGGTGGTTTCTCCCAGGTAAGTCTCTCTTCTTGGAATCTCTTTGGTTTTCTCAAGATCTACTCTTCCCTCTCGCATAGTTTTCGAGATATATATTTATTTGTTATATATATAAGGCTGTTTTTTCCAGGGATGTTGATATTAATTCTTTTGGTTGATATGGAAGGATATCTAGAGTGGTTTTGGTAGTTCATTTTCTGTACTAGGGTGTGGTTGCGTGTGGGTTAAATTTGATGGAACCATAAATGTAGGTGGTTTCTCTCTTGACTCCACATGTATTTAAATAGTGGTTAGGGTTTAAATTAATTTTTTTCATGATTTTTTGTGATAATGATGTGAGAATCTTTGTGTAAATCCATTTTTTGATGATTTGGCGGATTTTGGGAAAAATGTGTTATTATTGCAAAAAGTGGATTTTTTGTGTGATTTTAAAATGTATATTTTAAAATTATGAGTGGTTGATTATGAAAAATGTTTTTCAAAATATGGTTTTAAAAAATTATGTTGATTATTGAAATGTGGTTGGGCATGAAAAGTTGGATAAATGGTGTTTTCTATTAATGGGTGATTTATTGAAGTTAATTGGCATGTGTTAGAAATGGTTGTGTTCCTATTCTGTGGCCTTGGTGATTTTTCATTCTTGGTGGATTAATTGTTATGTATTGTTTTAGATTTTAGGAAGTTGGTGGGAAGTCTCATTATAAATGGTGGTGCATAGTGGTCAGATGAACCACCATTATGGATTGTGTTTTGGAAGCACCACTTATTGAAAATCTAGTTAATGGGTTAGATGGAATCTCTACCGCTTTTGTTTCTTTGTTGTGTGTTTCTTTGAAAGATGGAATTATTTGTGATAATTTGAAATTGTGAAATGGATAATGGAATAGTTTCTAGATTTCCATTGAGGTTCATGGTTTGAGTAAATGTGGCTTGGTAAGGGTGTGTTTGTATTATTTGAAATTGTTGAACAGTTTAATGTTTTATATAAACTATTTTATACAAATGTACTGATGGTTTTATCATTGTGTCATGTGTAGGTATGTCATTGGGGGGAAATCATATTGAGTATTCTTCCTCGCCCTTGCTTTGTCACTTGGGTGATTTGGTTGATATTGTGTTTTGAGACACTAGTAAGTGTAAATCATCTTTTTTGCTAGTGGTTTATCATTATTATTTCGTGATTTTGTGGTTATTAGAGCATGGAGCTTGGTGTTGAGCATTGTATGGTGACCTAGTTCTATTAGAGTCTCTTTGTAGTATTCCTATTATTACTTGGATTTTGGTTTGGTTGTATTTTATAACATGTAATTTTTATGGATTAGATGGTTGTATTTGGAAATTTATTGTTTTGGTTGTTTGGTCAACATGCATCATGTAGTTTGTTGGTAGGGGATTGTTTGGTAGGTTGCTTGAATCTCAAGGGAAATTTTAACCCCAGTTTATTCTTGAATCCCTCACCATTTATTTCCAACCTATGGAACCTTGAGAACGTCATTTAAGGCCAATAAGCAATCCCATAACCTCTCATGCCCATGAGATGTGGTAGGATGTTAAAAATAGTATCAGGGTTTTCGGTCTATGCCTTTCAAGTGAGAGCAGTTGTTCAGTCCTTTGGCGTTAATTGTCGACCTCGGTGTTGACATTCATTCTTGGAATATTCCTTCAGTCTGTATGGTTTCCTGGTGTAGTATTGTTGGAACATTGAATTTATAGTATACAAGGATATAGCTACCCCTTTTATGTTGAACATCATGTTACTAGGGAGTAAGGTACATATGTTTTTGGAGACACATATAGTCATTGGATATCTCATTTTCATGGGTGTAGCCAATGAGATGAGCATAGCATGAATCGTAAAAATGACTTCCCATAGGTATTCATATTTCATTCGGGTATAATGAACTTTGTTGTGGTATGAATGTGTGTAATTTGGAAAATATGAATTGGGATTCAAAACTGAAGGGTTTGAAAAATGGAAACAAGTGGTATTTCAAAAGTGTGTTCATTTTCAAAACATGGGGGATTTTTCAAAATAGTGCAATATGGGAAATGAAAACATGTGCAAATCCTGGTTGTGATGGTTTTTATGTTATTGAATTTGAAAATTTTATAACATTTCTTATTATGGGAGTGGGACTTATGGTTGTTTTTGTGTTGATATAAATGTCCGCAGGTAGGCGTTGTAGAGACCAACTGGAGGAAGCTTCTAAAAATGTTGTAGCACATGATCCCCTAGTGAACCAGCAGCTAGTGGAGAGTATAATGCAAGATTTTGGAGATGGGGAAAGTGGGAATAAAGTGGATGAACCAGATCATGTGGATCATGCAGTTCAGTTTCAAAGGAATGATTCAACCATGTTTAGGGGTGATTCAGAGCTAGAAATGGGATGAAGCATGGATGAACACAATGTATAATATATTTGCCATCCTGGGAACACTATAAGAGTTAAAAGTGAATCTAGCCATGTATATATTGGAAGATCTCTCACTTCAGTGGGGGGAGCTTGTGGTCCAAGTTGGGATGGAACAAAGTGTTGTGTGGGAGGGTTTTGAGGAATTGTTTAACAAAAAATTCTACCCACATACGTTCCGAATTCTACATACAATGGATTTATTTAGTTTGAAGCATGGAAAATTATCGATAACTAAATCTCCAGCTATATTTAGGAACATAGTGTTGTTTTCACTTGAGGTGGCAGGTTGTACATCATTGATGGCACAAATTTTTGAAGTTGGGTTGTACTCGGAAATTCGTTCCAGGATTGCAGTTCTATGTATATATGATTACATGGAAATAGTGAATAGAGCTACATTGGATGATTGAAACCTTTTGGGGGCTGCTGTTAGATGAAGTATATTGGTAAACATGGAAAATAATTAGAACTCGAACACCAGGTTCAAGCGGAAGAGGGAATCTTATTTCCAGATTCGGAGTATGGCTTAGAATCTAACAGAATGATCAGTGAATCTTTGTCCAAAGCCTCAGAGTATGCAGGTATGTTTTCAATGGATTTCTATGTGCCACATCAATATAGGTTGTATGAAACAACCTATATCATGTCATAATTGTAAGAAGATGGGGAATCTCAGATGTTATTGTCAGAATGCTTCTAGGTCAGGTGTTCATGAAGCTTCTCAGGGGTCACAGGGGTCTTATGCATTGATTGGATGGGGGTAGAAGAATACCCTTTGGCAGAAGAGTAATGTTAGTCATGGTGATTTGAGGAACACCATGAATTCCCAGTAGGGTAATAAAGAGAAGATCATGAAAAGTAATAAGTTGTTTTGAGCTAAAAAGGTTGTGATGGATGATCTGTCAGGATTATCCACGGTGAGAGGTATGAATCTTTTAAATTCCACATTTTTGTAATATTTGTTTGATATGGGTTCTTTACATTCTTCTATGGATTCTTTCATCATTGAATTATTGGGATTAATGGTGGAAATTATGCCTTCAGTTTTGAAACAAAAAACTCCACTATGTCAAAGAGAGTGTCAAGCCTTCCCATGTCAAGTGTGTTGTTTGGTTTTGGATGACATTGTATTGATGTGGGATTTCATAGAGACAGAGATGGATTCTTATTATATAATCCTAGAAATGGGTTGGTTGGTGATGTTTAAGGCCCACATCGATTTCTAATTGTGAAAAATGAGTTTTTTCCAGAGTATGGCATTGAACATTTATTTAGAGGGGAGAATAATGAATAGTTAGGTGTAATAGAGTTGTTGGCACCAGTTGTTGGAATGATCTCACATTAGTTAGAGGCTTTTTTATTGGCATCACTGGAAGGTGTTGAGAAGAGTGTTCTTCCATTTATCTTGGATTAGTTTATGGGAGTATTTTCTAATAATTCTCAGGGTTTTCCACTTGTGAGAGAAGTGGAGTTTTCGATTGATATATTTCTAGGGACCATTCCTATCTAACTTGTATCTTACTGAATGGAACCATCAGAATTGTAGGAATTAAAAGTGTAGTTTGGAGAGTTAGAAATCAATGTATTCAACTGGAGTAGCACTTCTCTGTGGTCATTGCCCATTTTTTTGTGGAAACATTTTATGTAACCCTGAGTCCGTGTGTTTAGTATCATAGACTTAATTAATATATGATAAAGAATCGACATCCATTTCCATGCATTGATGATTTTTTTGACTATTTGAGGTGAGATTAGTGCTTGTCCAAGATTTACATGAGTTCAGGGTATCATCAATTGTGAGTGAGGAAGATGATATTCTGAAAAAACATTTCAGTAGTATATATGGCCATTAGGAGAACGTGGTTATGCCGTTTGGTCTAAAGAATTCCCCGATGGTGTTCTTGGAATTAATGAACTAGAAATTCCATTGAAACCTAGATTATTTTGTGGTGGTATTTTTGGATGGTGTACTAGCGTATTCAAGGACAAGGGAGAAAATTATAAGCACTTGGAAATAGTGTTGGGGATCTTGACGGAACATCAGTTGTATTACAAAATTTTCAATGCGTGAATTTTTTTATATACGAGGTTCGTTTATGTGGCCATGTTATTTCTGAGAGAGGTGTTTCAGTTGATCCAGAAAATATTGAGGCTTTTATCTCATGGAAACCGCCCAAATTTTTTTTTGAGATACCAAGATTCCTTTGTCAAGCTAGGTATTATCGACATTTTTTTCTTGATTTACCAAGATTGGATTTGTTGATGACAGTTTTGACAAGGAATAATATCCAATTTCAATGGTATGAGAAATGTTAGAAATGATATGAAGAGTTAAAGGGTCACCTTACATCAACACCGATCATGGTTTTTCCTGATCCAGGGAACTGGTACCTGGTGTATTGTGATGCATCAGCATCATGGATGCGGTGTGTTCTAATTTAGGGGGATCAAGGGGTTGCATATGGCACATGTTAGTTGAGGTTCCATGATAAGAACTACCCAAAACATGATTTGGAGTTAGAGGAAGTGGTCCATTCTTTAAATATGTGGTGTCATTATCTCTTCGGTGAGAAATTACCAGTGTTTAATGATCATAAGAGATTAAATAATATCTTCTCACAAATGGATTTGAACATGAGGAAAAGGAGATGGATTGAATATCTCTAGATGTTCGAATTTGACATAACGTACACACTGGGTATGGGAAATTTGGTGGCTGTTGATTTAAGTGTGAAATCATATACTCAGATAGTGAAATAGACATCAAATGAATTATAGTTGATGTTAGTCATAGCCGAAATAGGGTTGGAAATTAAGGACTGGGGTGATAGAGAATTATTCTTTCCAGTTATGTTGGTTCTTGACTTGGCTGGTTTGGTTAAAGAGGAAGAAGCATCTGATTATGAATGTGTGGCAATGAGGATAAAAATTAATGGTGGGGAGACTGTTGAGGGTTGGGAACTAAATGGGAATTTAGTCTGGTGTTTTCAGAATCAACGGGTGGTACCAGTGGCTATTTAGGAGGAAATTCTCATGGATTATCATCATTACAGGTGGGATATCCATCTAGGAATTCAAAAAATGTGAATGGTGTTGAAAGTAAAGTACTGGTGGGCTAGTATGAAAAGGGATGTCACCAGATTTGTCTTGAGATTATTGAATATTCAGCATGTCAAGTCAGAGCATTAGTGTCCAATAGGTTTTTTGTTGTGCTTACCTATCCTAGTATGGAAATGGGAGTAGATAGAAAAGGATTTTGTGAATGGTCTCTTGAGAATGGTTACAAAACATGACCCCATATGGGTGATTATGGATTAGCTCATAAAGTTGGCCAATTCCATCAAGATATGTGAATCTCATATGTTGGATGATCTATCCAAAATCTATATACGGGAGGTGGTAAAGAGGCATGGTGTTCCAGTTTTGATTGTATCAGATGGATATTAGGGGTTCAAATCTTATTTTTCGAAATCCTTATATCAAGCCCTTTGGGCATAGCTTACTATGATCACATCATATCATTTGCAGACGGATGGAAAATTCAATAGGACAATACAAACAGTGGAGGATATGTTAAGGGCATGTGTGATGGATTTTGGTTTTTCATGGGAGGATCACTTACTGTTGGTGGTGTCCTCCTATAATAATAATTACTAGGATTCAATAAATTTGTCTCTATTTGAGGCATTTTATTTTCCGCTCTATCATTATCTAATATACTAGGTTGAAACAGGTGTGACTTCAATGATCGGACAAAGCCATGACCTAGAGACTACGTAAAAAATCATGTTTATTAAGAAGTGGATGGAGACGGCTTAATGTTTTCAGAAATCATTTTTCATCCATCGTTGTCGACCATTGTCATTTGAGGTGGGTGAATATGTGTTTTTGAGAATCTATCATCGGTTGGGACCTAAACATCTTGGCAAGCAGGTTAAGTTATCTCCATGGTATATTGGGCGTTTTGAGATACTTGACCGGATTGGAGAGGTTCCTTATCATTTGGATTTTCCACCATGGTTTAGTGTGGTGCCCAATGTGTTTCACATATCCCATTTTAAAATGTATCAACCAGATAATGACCATATGATTCATTGGGATCAAGTTAGGAAAGAACATGATTCTTCATTGGAGAATGTGCTAGTGCAGATCCTGGATAGTAAAGAGCAAATCTTGCACATTAAAAGAAACTGTTTAGTTGAGGTTTTGTGGTAGCATGGATACATTTAGGAGGAGACGTGAGAGTGGCAGAAATATATGGGAAAGAAATGGACCGAGCTCTTTTGACAAGGATATGGTTCTCTAATTTCAATGTCGTAAAGTCAAATGGTGGGGAGAATGAAGCACCCCTGATTTGAGGTATATAGCCTTTTTATGTATCTAATGTTCTTGGGATTAGTTGGGAAGAGTTTGGGTGATTTTGTAACTCTTTTGAATAAGTTTGGAGGCTTTTCTTAAGGTCGCACGATTTGGGCATGGTTAGTGGAAAACCATGCAGGTTCTCTAAGTAACTGTGCAGGGGGAGATAGTTGGATTCACTTGGACTGCACATGTTTTTCCAAACCATGCAAGACAACTATGTGGGACACCTTCTCTTGAGGCAGTGTCATGTTCATGGTTAGCACACAATTTTCCAAATAGTGCGGGCAAACCATGCAGCCACTTAAATAAGGTATTTTTAACTCTGGGTTCACATGGGCTTGAGATATTTCACTCCAAACTTCCTCCCACTCAATCCTCACTCAGGATTTTCGGTTCTCAAGTGTTTGAGGGTCTCTCCCACATATTTTGGAAGTAGTTAGAAGGGGTTTAATGGTGGTTTGAAGGTGGTTCCTCCTCAATAAGTCTCCCCACTTGGTTTCTCTTTGGTTTTCTATAGATCTACTCTTTCCACTCACTTATTTTTCTATATCTACATTCATTTCTTGTAGATATAGGGTTTTTTGTTTTCCTAAGATGTTTATATTATGGATTTTGGATGATAGGGATGGAGATTTGTAGTGGTTTCGGCTGTGTGTTTTCTTTATTGGGATGTGGTTGCATGAGGGTCAAATTCACTTGAACCCTAAAGGTGGGTGGCTTCTCTCTTGACGAAAATTGGTGAGAAAAATTGGTTTTGTTTACAATTAATTTTTTTTGAGTAAAATTAATTTGGTAGTTATTTTCAAATACTGGTGGAAATCTATTTGGTGATGATTTGGTAGATTTTTTTGAAAAATGTGTTATTGTTGAAAAAAAGGGATATTGTTGTGTGATTTTAAAATATTGATTTTAAAATCGTGAGTGGATGATTATGAAAAATGTTTTCTGAATGATGGTTTTTGATGAAGATATTTTTTATTGAAATTTGGTTGGGCATGGAATGTTGGTTAACGAGTGTTTTCAATAAATGGGTGATTTATTGTTGGGAATTGGAATGTTTTGGAAATGGATGTCTACCTATTGGGTGGCCTTGGTGATTTTTTCTTGTTGGTTAATTAATTGTCATGGCTTCTATTGGTTGTTTAGAAGTGGGTAGGAAGTCTCACCATAATTGGTAATGGATTTTGTATGAAGAACCATTGTTGCGGGCATTGGTCTGGAATCACCACTAGTTGAAAATGTAGTGAACAAGTTGGACAGAAGCTCCACCATTTTGGTTTCCTTATTTTGTGATTCTTTGTAAGATTTAATTTTTTATGATAATGTGAAATGGTGAAATGGATTAACGAAAATTTTTCTACATTTACCTTTGGTTTCATGGTTTGAGTAAAGGTGTATTGGTTAGTGTTTATTTGTCTTAATAGTAATTGATGAGCTGTTTAATGTTTTATATATACTATTTTATATAAATGTGCTAATGGTTTTATCCTAGTGGCATGTGTTGGGAAGTCATTTGGGAAAATCCGAATGAGTATTATTACTCACCCCTGATTTGTAACTTGTGGTTCTTTTGCATATATTTTGTTCGAGGATACAACTAAGTGTTAATCATCTATTCTTACTAGAGGTTCGGTGTGATTCATTGGTGATGTTGTTGTGCTTGATGCATGGATATTGGTGTGGAGTTATGGATTGTGTCCCAGTTATGCTGGAGTCTTATTGTAGTCTTCTGATTGGTACTTTGATTTTGGTATTGTTGTATTTGGCATGTGGGATTCCTTTAGATTAGTTGGTTGTATTTTGGTAATGTATTGGTTTGGTTGTTTTGTTGACAAACATAGTTTTTTGGTAGTGGATTGTTTCATTTATTGGTTGAATCTCAAGGGAAAATCATTCCGAAATTTATTTTCGATTCACTCGGTATTTATTTCATCTTTTGGAACCTTGGGAATGTTTCTTAAGGAAAAGTAGCATTCCCCACCCTGTAAAGGCCATTTGATGGTGAGGGATGTTACAAACATAGTGTTTATATTGGGTGTGAGTGAAATCCTTGTGGGATGCTTTTAATTTTTATACAAATTCTATTTTATTAACAACCATATTCAGTAGTTAGAAATAAAAATATTATAGTACCATCACATTTTGCTTTTATAAAATATATCAGGGATTTAGATTATAAAAGCACTTGTTCTAATACCAAATAGGTAGAAAAAATTATTAAATTAAGTACAATACATCAAAACATTCATTTTCAAAAAAATATAAGTGACAATTATAGTATAATGAATGTGGTGAAAATGTATTACAGAATTAAAATTTTAACATAAATTAAAAATAAAACATTCTAACCACGTTTGTAAATGCATTTATATTGATTTTTAAAGAAAGATTAAATAACGATCACTTACTTTGAGATATATAGATATTAATCAAGGAGAGATTATGAGTGGAACTAATTTTGGAGTCTAAGAATCCATTAACATAATATATATATCACCAACCATAATTGAACTAATATTATCCAATCCATAAACAATCAGTATCCAACATATTCACAATTATGTGTTGGAAATTAACTCGAGACTCATCCTAAACTAATGGTATGTGTGTGACAAAATAGTTATATTGGCATCATTACTATCTACTCTAGGCCATGTCCCAACATCATTATAAGGGAACAAGCTACAGTGAGTTTCTTTATAACAAAACTCAATGCTTGTATTAAGATCACTCTGATGATTAAAAGGTTTTACACAAGATATTTTATTCATAAACCAAAGGATTTAATTTTTCTCCACATGAAACATGTAAACACCCCTTTGATAATATATGTAGCTTCTTAATAAAAACATAATTATTTACAAACACGTTGGGATTAAAAGAAGTAACCATGTATTGGTTTGGATTGAATATTTCACTTATTTAGGTAAAATTAAACATCACTATATCCATATACTCCATTCAAGAAAATACTATGATATGTCTTATAAAAATATTTTAAATCATTCATGAAGCCACTTCATTAAGTATTGTGTGCATGTTTGATACAAAAATTATATGATACTTTAATAAATTTAAAAACACTTTAGTTTTTGATAAAATTTATAAAAACCAAATATTATATATGTATATATTTACAACTTATTGGAAATTATTTTATTAAAATAATTTTTTTGTATCATATAAAATATACTGTAAGAATTTAATCGAACATGTTATTTCCAAAAAATATCATGTGTGTAAAATTTTACATGTGAACCCTATAAAAATTATTTTTTATTTATACTAAAATAATAGAACAACCATGAAAATATTCCATAAATACATAATAATATATTTATATATTTATATATATAAATTTAGAAGCTAGGAAACATGATTAGAGCATAAAAGAAAGTATTCATTTTCTATTTAAAGGGAATGATTTGAATCACTTACATACAATCCATCAGAATGATGATGTAATAAATAAGAATAATGGATCTAGATTAGAAATGAAGTTTTCACTCATTTTATCAAAAAATCCAATTGTATATTGGGATATTTTACTTAACATGGAAAATCCCCATCATTCCTTAAGAACTACGTCAGATGAAGAGAGAAGAGGTTGAAGGGAATAGAGGTGGAAGTGCAATAAGAATGAATGAGTTACATTGAGCTATCCTTGGTGTGGTATATATTAAGAATCATGTAGGAGAGAGGGGAGTGATGAGGAGAACATCCTCCCCAGAATTGTGTTTCTCCAATATTTTATCAAATACACATTAAAATAAATTATTGATATTGTTACAATATAATATTAATAATGTTAATAATAATTAAACTTCTAAAAAGAATTAAGAATTTTATTTTTCTACATTCACACTTTATATAATAAAAATCCACACCCACATTACATTTACCAATCCTATGTCATTAATTATTTTTTATAGGGAATGCATAAAATTAATATGTCGATTAAACTCATATTATAAAAATAAAAATAAAATATACATTATAAATAAAACATATACATCAAATTACTATGAAATATACTAAAAAACTATTGACACATTTTACAATTCAATTATTAATCTTCTTTGGATGTTGTGCATCAAAGAATGGATTTTTGGGTTAACTAACAACAATTTATAGTAACCATTCATAGTTTTTTAAAATGTGTGATAATATTGAATTCTTCAATATCTCCACTAATATATAATGCATGGTTGGCATAAAAACATTTCAGTAATCATTATAAAATTGTGGATCACTCCAATTTATATTTTTTAAATTTATTATATTTAAATTCCAAATAGTATTATTATATTTTTCATTTCTTTTAAAAAAATCGGATGTTACAATTTCTTTCCCACCAGAAACAAATTATCAAAATTATTTGAAAAAATAATTATAAAATAATAGAAATATATTAAATGATATATTTGTGTAACCACATAAATGATAGGGGTAAAGAATTAAAAAATATAACAAAGAATACAGGTAAATAATATTAAACTCAAATTCATGAATTACTTTTATAAACATAATATAACTCCACATATAAATATTATTGGTTTCATAATAATCACTAAAAACTATATTTATTTTCATTACCATTTATTTTGATCAATTATCATCATATATTAAATGAAAATTGTTTTCTAATGTTTATTTTCCCCATAAGATGTCAGTAGTTTGGATTGTTCCATTTTTACGTTGTTAAGGTGTTATTGATCAGAATTATTTATTAATATATTGATATTATATAAAATTTTGAAGAAATTATAAGAATAAATTTTTTATAACTGTTTTGAACCTTATTTCTGTTTTATGGATGTTTCACATAATGTTTGTAGGGATGAAATTCATTCTTTTAATTTTTTAGTAATATAAGTGAACATAACGTCTTATTTCAATAATGAGTTTAATTTTTATATTTCCATTCCATAATAAAATCATAAAATTATATCCTCATTAATATCATATTTTACTATAATTTTAGCATTTAGAATAATTGAAAATAAAAAAAATGAAAATTTTATTGCATCTTTCATGTTAGTTGTAGAATCATCCCAAACAAGAACATTAAAAAAAGATTGATTTAATAAGAATATGTTGTTATATTTTTTGTATATAATATTTATAAAAGTGAAATAGTATATATTATATAATATTATAGTGAAATATAACATTTATAAAGGATGATGATGAGATGATAAGTAAAAAATATAAGGATGAACTCATTACATGGATGAAACTACCTCTTATCGTAACATCTTCCTTTATAATTAATGATTTATGACTCCTTATGACCATAAGCTCTCAAACAAGTGAGATGAAATTATCAAAGGGCATTTAAATAGATATTAAATATTAAACAAAAAAATATTTTTGTTTCAGAATTTTTATAGAATATATCCTTCTATAGATGAGTTTGAGTGACATATTTACGAATATTCATTTATTAATGGTTAAATAACATCATTTTGAGATGAAAATTGGCCCATAAGTTCAAAAAATAAAAATTGTATATTCAATCGATTATTGTAATTTATTGTAATTTTTTTTAATTTTCTATACATAATTTAAATTATAAACGAAATTTCTACTACTTTTATTACTTACGAACCTAATTCACTATTCACTATAGAAAATTATTTTTTCCCAAAAATGATATTATCCTTATTAAAAAAATGTTATATCTTGAGTCAAAAAACTAAATTAATCTTAACAAATTAAAACAATAAATATGATAAATATGGATTATAAATAAAATTATATAATAATTAAAATTAATTTATTTCTTAAATAGAAAATTTCTTGTACAATGAATGATTATATTTGTCTTATAAAATTTTATAATTGTTTTATAGATAATGGTTATTTATTCTACATATTAAATATAAGATTACTAATAAATATTTAATTTTAATTAAATTATCATATCAACATTATTATAATATCAATATATTCTTCAACTATATGTTTTCAAAAATTTCATATTTATAGCCAAAGGCCATATAATGACCATATTAGCATTTTCTTTCCAATGTATTACCATTCATAAAAAAAAATCACCCTACTTCTTCATTTCATAATGAAAATATCAAACATATTTATATTTTCTAAATTCTTTCTTTAGTTATACTGGGTGATATTATTTTCATGAGATAATTTATAGATAAATATATTTAATAGGAAATATTTTTATTTACTTGAGGTTATAATCCACTTATAGTGTTCATAATAATAATCTATATAGATTTTTTCAATATTTATTTTCATTTTTGTTTTCTTAATATACCCTATTAAAATGAAGAATTATTTGTTTTAGTTTTATATAATTTTTTAAAGATGTTATTCAACTAATTTAATGTTTTGAAGAAATATTCTTTTCAATATACGTGGAAATATATATTTTCACCCATAAAAAATCTCTACCATTAAATTTTATTACATTGATGCAAAAAATTATGAAATTTAGTTTCATTAGGCATTCGAGTTTAAATTCTTCTTATTTAAACATATGATATCACTAGAGAACCTTTATCAGATGAGTCTTAATACATTGTATCTATGATCCAAAATCTCAATATTTTATTCCTGATAATATATGTCATTATTTATCTATAAATCCTATAAGATAAATATTTTCTTTGATCTAGTATCTTTTTACTAAAATTTGATACATGGAAATACATTTCACTATTTAGCGGGTCATATAAGGGTTAACTGATATAATATGGTCCTTTCATAATCCCGATTCAATATGGTTCCAAATACTTAAGGATTAATATTCCCTTCTTCCAAAATCTCATAACACCCTTCAATGGTGATATTTGAATGAATACATTTTCTGGAACATTGATCTCCAATTGTCTTCGATGATTATCAACATAACTCTTTTATAGACATTATAATGCATTAATATATTAATGAATAGATTCAATATAGATTAACATTTCTTTCATAAGAGCAGGTCTTAATTTATTTCCCTCTCCAATATCATCCCAAAATTTCAGTTCTATATCAATTCACATAGAAAAAATATTGTTCCATTTGAATCGTTGTCGGGAATATATAGTAATATGATAATTGTGAAGATGAAATATCTTGATCCCAAAATTTGTTTAAATCTAACCATAATGATCTTCACATATTATTCAATGTATTAATATTCATCTTAGATTAACCATCAATTTGAATATGTTGTGTAATAAAACAGAACAATTTTGTATTATAATATTTTTAATATACTTATAGAACTTATAAGTGAACAATAGATCTCAATTTGATAGAATTGAAAGTGGTAACCTATATAGACTTACCATTTCCTTTATATATATCTTTACTGGTTGGTCATGTGTGAAATCATTATGAATAGAAATTAAGTGAGAAAATTTTGTTAGATAATCGAAGATAACCAAAATATAATGTTTTTCATTAGAGGTATATTGATTCTTTATAAAGAAACATATGATCATATTATCACATTTTAATATGGACATGGGTAATTTTTTCTTCACATAATTAGACTTCTAACATATTTCCTTCTCTTTTAGTAGACCAATCATCATGATGTATACCATGTAATCTACCTCTTCATGTTTTTAACCAAAAATTATCCTTGATATCTATATAAATATTTGTACTTAATGGTTGAATGGTGAATGATGAGCTATCTATAAAATCTAATATATATTGAACCACATCATTACAGATTATGAAATTCAATTTGAATTTATTTTTTTTATTCGTAGTAGGGTTTGGGTGACATAAAATTAGATATTTTTATATGAGTGTCTCATCACTCTAAATTGGGGATTGATAACATCATAGTGAGAGATTTATGATTAATTATGTCATTTCTACATGAGGAATCATAATGTAAATTCATATGGACACACCTTGAAAAGTGGGTATCATAGTGTAATAGATTTTGTGTGGGGTGTGTATACATATGGGTCATGAAATGTAATTCCATTATGGCAGAACTATACCATGATGATTAACCTTAGGTATTAAAATTTAGAAATTTAATAAATATTATGTATAGGCTACATTATTGTGGGTGTGTACACCAATGTGATATACCATACATATTCTAATTATGATAAGGATAATACCATTATATGTTGTTCATGATATAGTTAAGGGATTAATATCCAGTTGAAAATATTTAGATATTGGGTTTGATTACCTTTATGCATTAGGTGTAGTTTTCACACTATAGTGAAGGGTGTACTGTTCTGATGACCCTTACATGATGGTTATTTCTCAAATATAAATACCTAAATGTATTGGATCTTACCGTGACGGGGAGTTCCATGTCATTATCGTGACCCTTATATATAGGTTATGTGGAGCCTTTGATTTTTTCTTTCCAATATAATGAAAATATATGGTAATTCCATGAACATCAGTGTCACACCATGATGAGGGTCTGAACGAGGCATGTTATTAAATTGGGTTAGAACCACGTTAGGGTTCTTTGTCATGGGAGTTCATTGTATCATGAATGGAGTAGCCCACACCATGGTGGTTTGGGTTAGGTATTTTTTTATACTAGGGATAGGTGTCCCCTATAATTATCAATGGTTTAATTACATAGAGAGGAATCTACATATGTGGCATTGTATTGTGACCCCTAGGGTCACACCGATTCATGGCCACATGATGGAGTTTTGTGTATTGATTCTTAAGAACACACCATGATATATCCTTTTCTAATATTTTTAAAGTGTGTTAAGATTATAATTTTTAGATTTAAAATTTGAAAACACCTTCAAGATTAATCAATTATCATGCATGTGAGTAGGGGAAGGCCAAACCTCTCTCCTATTTTTTTCCTCCCCTTAATCCACTTTTATATGGTTGGTTTGTAACTATTATATGGAAATTAGAGGTATGTTATTCCCTCTAATACCTTCAATTTTCATTCTCCCATAATTACCTCATTATTTAATGAATTTTCCAATGTTTTGATATTAATTTAATAATATCATTGTGAAATAAATCAATTATTATAAAGCATTTTTTCAACATCTATAAAGTACATCTTGTGTGTATGAATACACAATTTTTTGTGATGTTTAAGTGGAGAGGAATTTCTAAATGAGTTTGAGGTGATTATGAATCAGTTTATTAAAGTGAATAGTCAAATAAAAATTATTATAATTAAATATTTTTGATGTTGTGCTTTGAAATAAGTTATTGGGTGTTGGTATGATATTGGATAAGGCATGGATGGGATTGACTTAGGATGATTAGGGAATGGAATGGATTTTAAATCCTTGTTTGAGGTTGGTGGTCCTATAATACTAGACCATATGAATATTTATTCAGGATTGTGATTTCGCACCCCTATGTAAATAAAGAGTGTGGAATTGGGCCCTTTTTGTATTGAGTGAGGGATGTGTTGATCATTTTCTATATTTGGTTCTCCATATACTATATCTTATATGGTGACGAATATATCACTTTTTGTTATGAGAGAAATGGATTTATATATTTTGGGAAGATATTTGAAGATCATAGGTCAGTTTCCTATGGGTTTTGGGGAATGAATGAGAGGATTAATAATAGTTTTTAGGGTTGGGATGATATAAGTATCAAACTTGATACAAAGAACCCACTTGATAGTGGAATTTGGGAAATGGAATATAACATGATTGGGGAAGGTCCACTAGTATTTGATGAAGTGTTTTGTGGGGGTTTTATTTTAAATGGTGTTATTGATTGATATCATAAGGTTGATGTGAGATGGAACCTTAGGGTTGTTATAATTTAGAGGATGAATTGGAATTAGGTTTCTAATAATCTTAGTGCATGTTATCTTGAAATAGTCCTTGGATAGAATTAAAATGTTGTGAAGAAAGAAATTGGAATTTTATTGGACTATAATTTTATACCAGGTTCAGGCACGACCTACAAGCATTTAGATCTCCATGGGTAATTAGGTGTGAATTGGTGTAAGTGGGTAAATACATAGATGGGTAGGAGGACCCGGTACATTACCTTATGGTTGAGATGAGATTAACAATGTGATTATCAAGTAATATCTATTTGAAAAGGATTTTGTTAAGGATATTACACTATAATTTCACTATTTATGTGGTGGGTGGTTCCACAATGTTTGATGTTATTTGGGTGAGCTCTATGTTTTCCATAATTGTTGACGAGATTTGATATATGGACCAACCTTGAGTGAAAAAATTGTGGAAGTTCCCTTAGATGAATGAGAACAAAGGGGTCAGCATGACATGGTTTAGGACCCACCACGAGTGATGTTAGTGTGGTCGAGATTTTATATGGGACTCTATCTAGAGTCAAAAGGTATTGGTCATGGTATCACATGGTAATATACCTTTATTGAGAAGATAATGGTAATTATTTATTGTATAAACCTACCTTGAGTGAGATGGAAGTGGCGAAGATATGACGTGTGACCAAGCAAGAGTGGTAATTGTTTCTCATTAACGCAGTGTGACTTTTGGTAGGTGAACTCCCATGAGTGATAATATTGTGACCAAGTACTTGTTTTGGGATATGAGTATGTAATTGATAGAAAAAATATGGAAAAACTCACGTTGAGTTAGAATTTATTAGCATGACCCCCCTCCATTGAGAGACAAATGTAGTTGTAAGGTTCTGATGTTGGACCATACCGTGAGACATATGGAAGAGGTTAAGACTTTGTGTGACATGATTGAGGTAAGTAATGGGCCCAACCCTAGGTAATAGAGTAGTGGTCAAGACATGGTATGACATCCTACCATGAGTCATCAAGTATGAGTACAGATTTATATCATGAGTTAGATGATTTCTAGCATAGGATAAAGGAAGTAAGGTCGGAGGTCATTATGGCCTTGATAGATCAAAAATTACCACTCACACATTATTTTGCGTGGTTGTGTTATATTATGTTTTTTCCTTGTCCATATGCATGTTTGAAAAAATATATCAGGGGAACATGGTGAGACCATACTAAGATATAGTTCTCACACCCTAATGGGAACTCTGGTTCAGGTGACAACATTATATACCTTAATTTTACAACCTAAAGTTATAAAATAGGAAAATTTTATTTAATATCATATGAATCATGCAACACTATAGCTAAAATCCCCAAAGAATATATTTCTTTAAATTTAATCTCTTTAATAGCTCACAGAACATGCAACATCAAGTCTAAATGAAACATAATACAGTAAATCATTAAAAAATACCTGTTAAATTGGTGTGTATGAATATTAATAAAATTATTATGATTATTATTATTATTTATTTATTAAAAATAAAATAATATTCATTGAAATGAAGAATACATGTTTTCTAAAAATCCGTAATTTTCCTAAAATATGGTTTTCTCACATTTTGTGCATATAATATATAAATATTATTTTTAAACCTTTATAAGATTTATTAGAAAAAATAAAACATAGTTATTATAAAATCATATCAAAAATAAATTATGATTAATTATAGTATTTTTCTAAAATGTTTCGTATTATGAGGAATAGTGAAAATATTGAATTGAAATTGAAATCTATATTTTAATTTTAACTATTGATAATGTTAAATTATATTTGAAATTGTTTTTAAAGTAATATTAGATAATTTTAATATCTATTTAACCATGTTATCACATTATAATAATTTTCATATTAAATATACATTTAAAAACATTATAAACTTTTAAACATTTTCTCATTGAAAACATGCTTCCTTGCAACATCAATGTGATTAATTTTAAATTATTATTTTCCAATTATGTAATTGAATTGAAAAATGGATTCCATGTTATTAATTAACATAATTTATATTTTATAATATGTCCAATAAAAATTGTCACCATAATAAATAGTAATTATTGTAAAATTTAATTTCAACAGTTAATGTTTAAAAAGATTTATTGGGGATTAAACTAAAAGGATAAGGATTAAAATAACCTTAAAACATGAATAAAATATATTTTTCCAGAAATAATTTGAAATTATTATTACTAGAAATTGATAATAATCCATTTTGGACACATGTGGAATGATAAAAACATAGGTACCCATTTTCTTTTAAAAAATAACAAATGTGCCACTCACCTAACTTATAAAATGCCACCCATATCCTATCTTATTCACACATTCAAAAAACTCTTTATTGAATAATAACCAAAAAAATAACATCCCTAAATCCCTAATATCATCCCATAATCCTTTTTATATTAAATCCTATCAAAGAAGTCTTTTAGTGCAATCCTAAGAAGAATACACAAAGAAGAGGCAACACTCTTCGATAGTCATTTTTATTTTCCCTCTCCCCCACCTCCTCTAATTATTATTAAACAAGGATAATATTTTATCATTAGTATAGTCCATATAATTAGATGTTTTTATCTTAAGGGAGTGACATACTACTTTATTCAATTCCATTTAATGGGTTACATATTCCACCTTTATGTGCACGAAAGACTACCACCTTGTGAACTTATGTCATTCATTTTTTCCATTACCACCTCTCACGGTATGGTATGATGACATATAAAAAGTATATAAATGATATATAAAATAATTATACCTATTTAATAATTACATAATATATAAATTTTCTAATTTAAATTTCATAGGGGATACTATAATGTTGCTCTTGTGTAAGATGTATTACTGCCCCATGAAATGATGCATTTTGTTTTCCTCTAACGAATTACATGGAAGAAAATAAGGATAGATTTGATGAATATATTTTATATAAAAGACATAATTATCATATTTATAATATATTTATCATTCATAAAAGATAATATATCATTTCCTTCTAATCATTTTACTCACATAATGATGGTAACATCATTCGTGTACGTGTGGACTACCACCTTCACGAAGTGATATGACTCTCTTTTCATCACCACACCACATGGATGATATAAATAGGTACATATAAGGAAATAATATTATATTATAATCTATTCTTAATGCCATAATATTACTTATCTCCTTTCTATATTGATAATTGAAAAAATGGTAATGTTACCCATGTGTATGTACGCCCTACCATATCCTTGACCGTAGCATACATAATTTCTCAAACCCAACATTATTTATTGGTGTTAATATAAAAATTGATATATAAATATGACAATTATTTAATTATTATTATTCTATATACGATTTAACTATATAATAAGCAAAAGAAATTTATCTTTCTAGAAAAAATTAGAATGATAAAACAACATAATTAAAACTCCAAATAATGAAAGTAATGAAAGATTAGTATCAAAATGGTGAAAATATATTATAAAAGTATCATATATTATATTATAAATATTAATATGTTTTATTTATAAATTAATCAATTTTTGAATCCACTAAAAATTAGAATAAATCATGTTCAAAAAAGGAAGAGAATGTTAAGGTCTTTATTAACTCGATTACAATTCATTAGTTTAAATTTATACTCAATTATGAGGTGGTAATGAATTTATATCTCAATTTAATTTCATTCAGTTTTATTACACTTTGGATAGATTTTATATTAAACTAATAAGTGTGTAAGGAATTTTAAATATAAAATTTCATATTTAATCTTTTTTTAAGTTGATTTAAATTTGATACCCATTACTGATTCATTGATTAATTCTCAATTCAATGTTATGATCATTATAATGGTTTATTTAACATTATCATCAAATCAAGATTGTTTATTCTAGAATTTCATCAGAAAGAAATTATTGTTATTTTTCTAACAAAAACATTTATTTTTAATCTAATTTTTACATTCAGGATATTTTTATCTAAAATTAACATTTATTACACACTTTGGGACATAAAAAACCATAAAAATGTTTTTTAATAAAATCCAATTTCATTTATCTCTTCAGTTAGAAATCTATTTTCTACCCAAACCACACATTATAAAAAAATAAAAAATTTATTTTCCCTATTCAGATGATTTATTATAAGATTTTTTAACAAATCTTATTTTTTCAATGTTTTTTGAATGTAATGTTCATTTAATTTTCAACAGAATGGACACATAGATTTTACTAAAAAGTGAAAGGAATCTATGTTTTGAAAATTAAGGCATGATAATAATTTCTAGCCATTATGGCCACTCAAATTGAATAAATCTTATTTTATAAATTTTAATCGTTATTTTTAATAAACCTATTTTCAATTTTCTTGGGGGTGTTTTAAAAATTTATTTTTAAAACGAAAATGATATCTTCCTCAAAAAAATTTAATAATATTTTTATAGTATTTTTTTACATAAATGCAAAAAACCATATTATAATTTTCATCCACTAAGGTTATATTATAATGATACCATTCTTATAAATTTTATGTAAGGTTAATGATCATTTTGACCAAGTAAAATATTGGCATTCACTTTCTTGATTCATTGTTAGTCATTATCCATCCCATGAAATATTTACTTTCCAATGATCATTGGACATTAAATATTCAAAAAATATCCATATTATTTAGTATGCATATGTTTTTTCTTAAAAAATATTTCATTTTTACATACCATTTTCTACATTTAATGTTATTTTTTGTCTAGGTAAATATTAATAAATCTATATTATTTACTCAATATAGATATTTGATGATAAGACATACTATTAATGAATATAATCAATTATTTATTATATAAGGAATGCATAAAACCATTAGTGATAGGTGGGGCCTATAATTATATTTTCCCTCAATGTATCGGTATTGTCATGAGAAAATTATATAAGATAACATTAAAATGGATTTTACTTTAAGTTTTAAACCATCTTGTGAAAGGTCTTCACAATAAAGGTGTCGTGATTCATGAGATTGTGATGAAAAATAATTATTAATTTCATTAATTAATAATTTAATTATTATTTACCATGATATTTTCAGATTGATATCATATCTTGATGAATTTCATTATTTTTTATTGAATAATTGATAAAAAATTCTGTTTTCTAGCTTTCCATATTCATTATGCCTTACCTAATTCTGATAGCCATGTTATTAGTTCAGTGTATTCTGAGTTAAGTTATTTATAATTCTATAATGCTTATTATTTATTGATTCACGATATAATTTGTTTTACATAACTGTTATTGATAGTTTTAGATTACACTTAATTTCTTTTCATTTCCCACGATTCCTTGAAGTCAGTTATGATTGATGTACCAAGATATACTAGCAGGAATAATGTTATTCTAAAAAAAAATTATATTATAATTCTTGTTTAAAAATATAATATGGAATCATGTACCTATATAGTTTAATAAGGTAAAAAAATGTTTTTTAATTTGATATGTTATTCCATATATTTTACGCCAATGTAACAATGCAGACACCGTCTATGTGCTACTGGGGTCGGAATGATTATAGTTTGTATTAGAAGAAGGTTAGTTGAAACATGGAGAACTAGATTAAGGAAATAATATATTAGGGGACATAATCCTATGATATAATTTTAATATAAGAATATAATGACAATGTAAAGTTTTTTTAAGGAATATATTATGTAGATTTTCCTTAGAAAACATCCCTTTCTAGATACTATAAGTAGTCATTGTTTTTGAATAGCTGCAACTAGTAGTTGTAACTCTAAAATGGGTGAATTAGACATTACCTGATTTTCACCTACTGCATGTTGATGGTCCTTACTATGAACATGGATTGAAACTACTAAGGGATATGCTTCAGATAATTTACATTTTCCTTAAAAGTCATTATAAAGAACATGAATAGATGGTGATAATGAATGACCTAGGATAAAACTATGGATTCATTGATTGAAAATATAGTGTCTCATAGTAATGGTAAAATTATTTTTGTATGGAAGATAATGTAATAAATAAAATGATTTCCATGGAATAATGGAGTGTATGGAAGAAAAAATAAATATCATCATAGTGATCCATTCATAGTTCATCTTTATAAATGTGGAGAACTTGGTAATTATCTGAGTCAATTCCCTCTTATAATGGTTACCCCATAGACTATGTTTGGAGGGATATTTAAATAATATAAATGAAGAATTTATATATTTTTATTAAATAATTAAATTGTATAAGTCTTTGAAAAATACTATTTTGGTTATAGTAATCATGAAACATATAATGATTTTTTTAAATTTTAGAATAATAGTTTCTTCATTAAATTAAGTGTTGTGGATACCAAAATTGGTTTATTAGTTTAGGATTGATCATAAGAATAAATTCATAAAAACCCATTTTATGGTTTTATCTTATTGGAGTCTACCAAGATTAATGAAATTTTTGTGAGATATTTTTGAAAATAGTACCAATTATTTTAGTATATGTTTTTGTGAGAAAGGTATTTTAAGAATAATTGCTTCAAATTTTATAGATATAATTTTAATGATATTAATATCCATTAGGATTAAAATTATTATTAATGAAATTCTAATAAAAATCAAATATGATTATTATAATTTGTTAAAAAAATATTTTATTGAAAACATGAGTAACAAGGTCATTTAATGGATTATTTTATTTCATGTATTCCCATAATAATTTTTGTTAATTCTATTTGGATAATATTAATATAGTTTTAGAAAAATTAAAAACTATATTCCGAGTGACAAACCATTGCATCTGGAAATTATATGGGGATTGAACCCATAAATATAGGGAAATACCTGTTTAGCTCTTACCACAGGCGCACATGATATACTGGTTAATATGTAATTAGTTAAACTATTTGATAAAATACTAATGATGAAACAATGGTGTTATTATTAAGGTTCACATATAAATGTACTATATTTGATAACTTAAGCTAACCATATTGGGTGATGAAATTATTAGAGATATACAAAAATATATGTCACTATTTTATGAACTTTAAAATTCAAAATATGTGAATCTAAGTGATTCTAGGGTAAGAAATTATTTTTTTAAGAATTATTTCATAGATTAAGTGATGAATTGGAAATTATACAAAGGACATCCAATGGATGAAATTTTGATTATGAAATATAAACCTATCAAGTATGTATATTTCCTTATAAAATTATTTAATAAAAAAATTCACAAGATTTTGAAGAAGGATCATAAACCAGAAATGTTATCTTCTTATATTAATATTTGGTTAATAAAATGGACTATAAAATCATCACATATTTATGGACTTTAGGTATTTAAAATTCCATTAATCATTCACTTTATTGTAATCAATGTACTCTATTAATCTCTATAATTATTTATGATTTTTTGACTATTTACATATCATTAGTTTCCATAAATTTCATCATAAATGTAATACTAGTTATGTTATTTTCCATATGACCTTTGTAAATCCCTTTCTCTCTTCTTAAGATGATGTTTTAATAACTCTTTTTATGATATGTGTTTTCAAAAAAAGAATTATAAAATATCAAAGACATTATTACCAAGATCAATTTAAAATTTATAAGATGAAATTTCTTTAAATATGAGATAATTTAACAAAAATATATTATAAAAAATTGCATTTTATTAAAAAACATGTGTCAGACACCACTCAGAATAAAAACCAATGAAATGCATTTCATTAAAATTAATATCTTACATAGCTTGATAAATATGAAACCCCGATTCAAAATGAACCATAGTAAACCATTATAATATAGAAGATAAATTGGTGGGTATAAATAATACTAAATAAAATTTTAAAATCATTGTTAAATATTTAATACAAATAACATTAAAATCCTTTAAAAAAAGAAATTTGTATTATAAAAATTGTACTTTTCAAAAACCGAGATTACTTTCTCCATGAAAACATAATTTAAAATTTAAAATTTAATTTTTTTTAAATTTTATTTGAAATATAATCATTTCAAAATAATAGGAGGATTAATATTTTTTATTTTTCTGAAATGCTTCATTTTTTTTTCAAGACTAGTAAAACATTTACATTTGTAAATTTAAGCTACCATTTCAATTTAATAATTTTGAATGTAAGAATGTATTTTTATTTGGTTTGAAATTATCATTAGATTGATTATATAACTATCTGTATAATTCAGGTAATTGTAACAATTTTTATATTGAATTGTGATTTAAAAATCTTGTAATCAAATGAACACTTGTTCTTCGAAAACCCGATTTATCATTGTGTTCAAATAATTAATTTTCCAAAAAAATACACTTATGTGAAACGATTTTTGAAAACAGGATTTAAATTTTTTAATATTAATAATTTAAATTTTCTGTTATTTTTAACATATTTTACAATAATTAAAAGTAAAAAAGTAAAAAAAATATTTCCACAGTTAAGATAATAACAAATTTACTGGGGGTTAAACTAACAATATAATGGTTAAAATTATGTAAAAACATGTATTAAATATATTATATCAAAATATTTTGAATTTATAATATCTAATGATCATGAAAAATCTATTTTGGACCCTTTGGGAATGTGAAAAACATGGGTACACCTTTTTCTTTTCAAATCATATAAGTGTGCCAGTCAACTCACTTATAAAAGGAAACCCCTATCCTATATTATTTACATGATTAAAAACATCTAGTTCAGAGAAATCCTACCAAATTAACTTCAATAATTCCCTCTTTTAATCCCATATTCCTTATTTTTTTGAAGAAATTCAACCTAGGAATTACTTTGGTTCAATCCTTACGAGATTACTCGAAGAAGAGGTAATCTTTTTCAACTAGCATTTTTATGTTATTTATTCCTCAAACACCTTAAATTGTTATTAAACCATTATGATGTAATATATATATATATTATATTCAAAAACATATATATTATTTGATTTTGGTAATGACTTACAAACATCCCCACTTCCATCAAATCGGTTACGAAAAAATTATTTTTGTATACGATGACTACCATCTCAAAAACAGATGAAATTCTATTTTTCCATTCCAACTCCCCTGGTTGGGTATAATGATGGATCCAATATATATATATATATATATATTATTAATAAAAAATTATAATGTCAGAGTCATTATATCTTATATACCTTTCTACATTCCATTTTGTAGTGGATAAAATAATGTATTTCGTTTGTACAGTAAACTAATTCCTCATGAAGTGATGTGATATAATTTTAATTAATTACTTATAAGGTAGCAAGGATATAATTAATTAATATGTTTTATATAAATGTTTTTATTATTATCTTAATTAAATAATTATCAAAATTTAAGGATAATATATCATTTTTCTTACCTTTTCACTCACATAAAGATGCTATCATTGTTCGGGTACAAGTGTGCTACTGCCTTCCTAATGTTATGTTACAGTATTTTCATCACCACACCATATTGATGATATTTATAAGTATTTTTAAGGAAATAATATAATATTATTATAATTATGTAAAGAAAAAAAATTACATAAAACCAATCCAAAATGATCGTTTTAAAATGTAAATGTTACTTGTGCATATATACGATCTTCCGTCTCCATGATCACAACATAGATAATTTCTCAAAACCATCATTATCATCTATTCATAATGTTTTAATTGATATTTATTATGTTTTACCATTTCTAGATGATTTTTTAATACATTTTGACCACGTTTTCCCTTCTGTAAAATATTTTTGGGAGGAATCTTCATATAATTTTCAAAACAATACCCATTTGGATTTTACCGAAAATTAAAAGGAATATTTATTTTAATGAGTACCTCATGAACATAATTTCCAACCATCATGACTAGAAAAATATTTAAAATAATATTTTTTAGGTTTCAAAAGTTATGTTCAAATAATATTATTTTCAAAAATAGTTGTAATTTTTTAAAATTAATTTTCAGTATGAAGAAGTTATTTTCCTTATGAATGTTTTCAATGAAATTTTATTGGAATTTATATTCATCAATGATCAGAAAATTATTCTACTTCTCCTATACCAGTGATATTTTGTGTCGATACCATCCTTATTCATTATATTGATGGGTTATGATCATTTTGACCAAGGAATGTATTGACCTTCACTTTCTCGATTCATTGTGTAGTCATCAACATTCCATTGAAATATTCACTTTCCTATGATCACTAGAAATTAAATATCCCCAATATATCTTTTTTTATTTATCATGGATATGTTTATTTATTAAAAAATATATCATTTGTATATATGAAATTATACTCTAAAAGTGACTTTCGATCTGTGGAAATGTTGATAAATATATATTCTATACTCAACATGGATAATTGATGATAAATCACATTATTCATGAATTAAATTGATTATTCGATGTATAGTGAATTATTGGGACCTACAATGATTGGTGGGGCTCTCAATTATATATCCCATAATTACATCAATAATATCATGAGACAACTCAGTATGATATAATTAAATTTTCTTTCAACTATAGTTTTCAACCATTTTGTGAATGGTTTTGATGGTAGTGAAATCATGATGCATGTGATCATGATATCTAATAAATAAGTATTACCTTCATTAAGAATATACTTATTATGATCCATGATATTTTTACAATGATATTATCCTTGAATACATTTCATTTTCAGTTTAATAATTAAGTGGAATTTTTTCTAGTTATTTACCTTTTAATTTTAATTATGCCTTGACTAATAATTAAAGAAAAGTTATTAGTTAAATGGGATGTGTGCTGATTTATGTACCTTTTGATATTGATTATTCTTTATTAATTCTTGATAACTTCCACTATATATAAAACTAATTAAGAATTTGATATCACCTTTATTTTATATCCAATATCCATGATTCCATAAAGTGTACTATGATTGATTAATAAGGATATCCTAGAGGAAATACAATTACTACAAAAAAATATGTTGTAATTTATGTTTTCCAAGGAAATATGGGAATAATATAGAATTCTATTTTATCAAGGATATCAAACTATTTAGTCCTCCTCAATGACATTTCTTATAACTTATGTAAATTTAATATATCAAACAATGCCTCTACGATACTGGGTTTGGGGTCTCTACAATTATAAAGGTAAATGTATCGGATGTGTGGTGTATTAGGCTTGATCTACTCGATTGTGAATTGGAGATGGGATAGTGGTGAGGATCATGGATGGAATTTCCTCATCCTTGTTTATTTATTATTTTATTTTATATATTTGACTTTCCTAATAGGTGATAAGTGGATTTGTTTAATCATATGCTTTCATTTCATTAGTTATAGAATATTTGGTTTTATCAATTAGGTGTACTCTGATTATTTATCATTATTGTTTTTTTGGTTACTAATTTATTATTAATGGTTATGAAATAAAGGGAATAGTCTCCACAATGAATGATTTGGGCACTTAATTCTATCTGGTTTTGTAGATCTAACAACATGGTGAACTAAATAACATGAAGCAATATATTTAGGATACTGCCAAGTGATTTTAGTAGAGTCATTATTAAGTGGTATTAGAAAATAGTTTATATTTTCTTACTATCTAGGGATAGGTAGATAGATATATGTATTTTTGAAATATGTTTATGGAACTTTGACAGAAGATTCACGAACAATTTTATGGGGGGAAATTAATGTTACAAGTGATATAAGATTGTAGTTTTTTGTTTTTTTGTTATGGTTGATATATTGTGGAATGTATGGTGGATTTATTTAGATATTTTTATGTGGTTTTGGAACTAGGTCTATAGTGGAATGTTTTCTGTGATGATGAATAATTTTGTGAATATAAGTTTTGGTGGACTATTCATGCTTGTGTATGATTGATTTTACAAAAATTGAAGATCGTAGTTATTTAAAGGGAAAGGGATATATATAATGTTTTCATATGTAATGTTTTGTGTGAAATTTACTCAATAGAACTCTATTTTTATTATAATAATGGTTATGTGAATCAATGTAGTGGTAATTATTAAACTATGATAATATATTCATGATGTATAGGTTGACATATACGATACCTATTTTGGATGGGTTAGGAATTGAATTATATGGGGATAATTGTGTATATGTATGGTATTCTTTTGAGATGTGGTTGGAGATAGGAAAATTTATCCTTATATATGTAGGTATAATTGAGATGGTGCACAAATGGCATGTGGAATGAATCATGTTTATGTGATATAAGTAACATGGAGTTATTTTTGTGTTGAGAACAATTTTTGAATGTGGGATATATTGGAAGATTGGCCTTATTGATTTTAGGTGATGTTCTGATGCGTTAATAGATCATGATATTAGTTTATCATATATCAGATGGGTAGAGAATGGATAGATGACACTTAGTTTTGGAGTGATTCTCGAGTGTTGAGTGATTGTGTGGATGGAAAAGTCATCATGAAGATGCATCAATTTTATTAGAAAGGAATCAACAAGCAGTTTTCTCTTTATTAGCTTGACATTAAAGAGTATCATGGTTAGTTTTTTAAGAACATGATCATAGGATTGATGGCATCAATATAATTTTAGAATGAGTTTGGTCATATGACAAAGGGATATGATATCATAGAAAAATTATATTTAGATGAGATCAAGATAGATATGGGTATGAAATTTTAATAATGATTTTATTGGTTCACACTAAATAATAAGAGGAGATTAAGTGTTGGGGAAATATTTTTGCATAAAATTCAATGTGTGAGAGAAAGTATGTACATGGTGATGAGTGATGAATGTTTGGTTGGTAGATCAGAAAGGTGACCTATGAATTAAATGAGATTACTAAATGAATTGAATAGAGGGATTTTGATGAAAATGGGAGGTTTCCATATATTTTTATAGGATAAAATGGATATTAATTATAGTACAGTGGAGTGTTCAGTAAGAAATAGGCTATGAAAGGGGTTTTAAAGTATTTTATAAGCATGGTCTGAGAAAAAAAACTTGTGTTTCATTTTAGAAATGTATAGGTATTGTGATTCATTAAATGTTTATGAGAATATATATAGTGGTAATAGTACCTTTGACGTTATACGGTGTGTACCTTATTAAAATTGATATTTGATAATGTATAAGATAAAACATTTGGTAAATCTAGAATTTACCGTGATCGGGGATTCATGTTATCACTCGAATATAATGTATTTGATCATGATCATTATTTATCATTGGTGATAGATATGATATAAGAAATAGATATAGGGGTTTTTCATTGAGTAAGAAGACAATAAGGATAGTCGTATGGCGGGGAGCATCATATCAGTCACAGATGTATAACCCTAATTTTTTATTGGTCATTAATAGGGTGAGACTGGATAGAAGAGTGTTTAGATGAAAAAAGTAACCTAGTTTATCTATAGATCTGATTTTATATTGTTTCATAGTTAATACCATATTTGGAATTCATATACAATGTCAGAAAGAGTCTAAATGTTTTCATCAAGATCCTGAGGGTATTTTTTGGTGATCTAAAAGTGACCGCAATCAATGTAATTATGGAAACCATCAGTGGATATTGATAGAGGATTTGGTTGGAAATGTATCCAACCATAAAATTACTCAATGTGTTGGTTTTGGAAATCACTATGAGAATTTTGAAAATCTCCTAGAACATACTGGAATTATGGTATCCAAATATGGAGATGTTATGATTCATCGATAGGTGAGGCCAGATATTTTTGGGTAAGGTTGACTAGAGGATGATAGTTTGGAGTTTATTTATATAATTTGATATAAGGGGGGGGGGGGGTGGAAATTTATTTTTGTTCTTTATATTAGATACAATGAGTGTATTTAAATGATAATTTTTTTAAATAATCTGCTATATATGATCTTAGGTTATGGATGGTTGAAATTTTCCTAGTACAATTTAGAATCATGAATGAGGAGTATTATTTGATTCCAATAAATTTATTGTAATTTAGTAGGTATGATCAGGATCTTAACAAGAAAAAATATTCATATTTGGGATTTTTAGATAGTCCACATTGTTGTAGGTTAATAATTTCAGAGGGAATTTAATATTTTTATTTACTTAAGAGATAGGGTTTCCCCCATTGAAGTTATTTTTATATATGTTGTACTTCATGCCAAGATGGTGCAGATAATATTTGGGAGAGGGGTATATTGAGAGATCCCACCATAGACATGTGAGGCACCATGAAATTATGGAAACATATAAGCTTGGGACTAGAGATAATCACTGTATGGCACATCATGTATAGAATGTGTATATATAAGTTTAAGGTGAAGTCATGATGTGTTTTTGAGATATGTCTTACTAATGACCCCTTCATATTGAAATTTGGAATAGGAAAAAAACACATATTGTTCGTTCTATGGTTGGGAAACATACCCTAATAACGACCCTTTCATATTACATTTTGGAAAATGCATAGAACCTTAATAATTGGTCATTCCATGGTAAAGGGATTCATGTCGTGGTGATAAAGATTAGATATTGGTTTTGATGACCATTATATATTGGGTAAATAAATTATGTTGTGTTAAAGAGTGTCACACTTTAATGACCCTTATGTGATGGGTTTCTTATAAATGAAATATTTATTCTTTGTTAGATCACGTCCTTGATATGGGAAAAAATATGTGATGGTGTCTCTTATGTATTGGGTTGGGGGATTATTATATTTTCATTTGTATAATTTTACAGTGGAGTTCATTCTGGTTCTAAAAAGGGTCATAGTGAGATGTGATATATCGTGGAGTGTGGTTTAAAACATGGATCCTTACCAAGGGAGGTAATTACATCATGAAATGGGAGTCCATTCCATGGATCCTTGGGCCATCTATTTTTTATTGTATTTATGATTGTATTAACTGGATGTGACTAACGGGATCAGGGTATAGAGGGATGATCATGGGTGTGGATTTTTCTCAGGTCAACCCATGTTGTGCTGCAACATAACCCCATGATGTGGTATTGCATCATGACACTTAAGTTTATTCCAAGATATTGTCTATTCATATTTTTTTATATAGGTGGATAGTGGTATTTTGGGATTTTATATCTGAAACCACCTTTAGAATACCTTATTTTTTAAAAATATGAGTTGGAGAAGGACAAAAAGCCACACAAATTTCATCCTTCCTTTGGTTTCCATTGAAGAGTTTTATTCCTTTGGTGTTATACTGTGATTCAAAGTATGTTATTTGATATAATCACATAAATTTTTATTACCCCTTATTTATCTCTAATTTAACGTCATGTGGGATATGGTTTGATGTTGATTACAACAAATCATGAGGGAATCAAAAAATACTAAGAGGGTGAACTAATATGTATTTTTATAATTTTGGTGGCATAGAGTTTCTTGATGAGATTTTGGCGATTATGCATTATTGGATAAAATTTTATAATTAATTGTAATGTAATTTAATTTATAATTTTTCATAGGATTTCATGAAATAGGGGATTTGGTTTTGGTTTGATCTAGGGAGAGATATTTATGACATTGTTCAATGATAACCAGATCATTGATAGGACGTTAACATCTTATTTCATGTAGTTGGACCATATAATACAAAACCATATACTTATTTAATCATGATTTTATAATATTTTTAGAATGTGTGTGTTTAGATAAAGGGATTGAAAATAGGATTATCCAAGTTAAAGAGAGAGGATGAAATTAAACCCCCTATTGATAGTGTGAGAGATCTATTGAGTATGGGGAATGCTGGGATTATCTAGTGAATTGTATGAAAATGGGGAAAATATGTTGGTAGGAATTACAAGAGACCTATGAAATTTCTTGGATTTAGGATGTGACGTCAATAGACTAAATACTTTTCCACGGGATGGTATGGAAGGAATGAGAGGATTATGCATTGTGTTGATGGGTGAGGTGGGAGTACATTTCATTCATGTTGGTAAAACCCTCTTAAGTGTATAATTAGATATATGTATTCGAATAGGATAAGTAATGTATGGCTTGATGTAGTGCATTCTGGAGGGCTTTCTATGGATTATGGGCTTGGGAGATCTCTAAAGGGAGATGTTAAATGTATCCCAAGTGGGAATTTTGAAAATATTCATGATAAATTTCCATTGGGCTTGTAATGGGATTGGTTCATATTATATTGGGGTGGTTTGTGGTAATAATGACCAGATTATGATATATGAATTAGAATATAATTAGACTAGAATCATTAAACTATGGTATTTTAGGGCCTACATTCTTTCAGATCATTAGGTGAAACGCGGTGTGAGTTGGTGCCAATGAGTTGAGAACAAGACTAGTTTGAGGGACCGAGTGGATTATATTTTAAGATAATTGTAATTTATGATTGGTTTCAATTTTTATACTTGAGTGACTATAAATATCATTATCATATTAGACGTTGAGGCATAGTGATTACGTGGTATTCAATTATTCATGGTTTGTTTTTTTGGGTGTGTTCCCACTTATACCTACATTTAATGACATGACTAGATATATGGAACTACATTTTGGGAGAAGGATCCCATTGTCCCCTTCCATGAGTGAGATTGTAGTGTAATTTTTGATTTTGTTTATGACCCACCATCACTGAGAAGGTTATGGTTTGAATGTGATTTGTTACTTCCCTTAAGTGAGAAGGTGTGGTTAGGAACATGGATATGGTTTTTTGTTGTTGAAATCCCTTGATTAAGAATGGTTTTTTTCGTTACCTAATTGGGATATGAGTTGGAAAATAGTGTGGAATGAGATGGATGGAGATACATTAAATTAGAATGTATTGTTAGAACACTCCCATGAGTGAGAAGATAATGGTTTGTTTATGATACATGACCTTAGACTGAGGGAGAGGGTAGAGGCCTATAATTTTTTCTAATGATTGAGGATTAACATGTGTCCTACCCCAAGTAAGAGGGAAGTGGATGAGACATGGTATGTCACCCTACCAAGGGTAATTGGGTATGAGTCAGGATATGTGGTACAAGGAAGTTAATTATTGACATTTTCTGAAGTATGATTGGTCAAGGGTCATAGTATCATGGTTATCAGATGACAACTTGAGGTGGATTCTTAAGTGTAGTTGTTTATAGATATTTATTTTGAAAATTTTAAACATGTATATGATGGCGTATATTATGGGAACATGATGAGACTGGACTGATATGCCTTTATCACACCCGGTACGGCCTCTCAAGTGAGTTTATAGACCATTATTCAGTTATAAAGGTCAGCGAATGAGATTTATACTGGATAAGATTCAATTAACTCAACCTTGAATTGATGATTGGATGAAACTAAGGACTTGGGATGATGGTAGAGAATCCATTTTGGTTTATTAATATTTTTAGTTTGTATATGTAGTAGTCTTAATGGGTGATCAGTTGGAGTGTTAGATTACATTATTTAATTTCATTTGATATATAATTGTTGTATTATTAAATTGTATACACTTATTCGATATTGTGGATGTTTTTTTTATTTATTTGTTATTAATGGTTATAATATCAAGTGAGTTGTCTCCCCCACATATCATTTTGGACCTCAACACTAATTCGTAGCCTCTGGCATACCAATAGTTATGCGTTAGTTTATGTAGTTCTCTGTAAATGATAATGTTGAGTGATTTAACAAGGTGTATAACACAACATCTCCTTCTTCCTTTATTCTATGTATTGGGAACATAATCTTGTTAAAAAACTTATAAATTCATCTTTTTCTTGGGTTAACTATAGAAAATTTTCATCCTTATTTTATTTCTCAATATTACCCTTTTTATGCCTACATAATTTTCACATGGATAGATGGTTAGTTAATCATTTATAAATTGTAAGATGTTACCACTTCCTTTATGATTTCTATGTCCAAAATTTTCACATCAATGAATATTATGTGAATTTAATTCCCCATTATAGATAAATTATCATGATCCATTCTTCTATGTGTATCAACCACCTTGTTTGACTTCCTAGGAATGTAATGTATTGAGTAATCATTATCTTTGATCAATTTTAACCCTTTCAATTTTAACATGCACAAATCCATCTATATTAGTATAAAAGTTAATTTATTTTAATTAGTATATATGGCTCACTTTTCACTGTATATAAACTCCCAAAAAATCTATAATGAAAATATTTCTTACACCAACTCAACATCATGTATTGAGTAATCTTACACATGGATACCTAATTAACATAAGGAATAATATATGAAATTTATTAATGATAATACCTCCCAATACATAATTCTACCCAACCTTCAATATTAAAAATCCTTCCACTCTAAGATGTTATGAGTATTAGATTTGTAACCAATCTACTCTCATGATCCTTAAGGTTGTTTACACATTCATCCAACCAGAGATACATGACTCCCATATAAGCTAAATTGTTAATTTTATTTGATAATCATGAAAAATAACTCATAATGTATTGATAGTATCAATTAAATATATGATAAAAATGGATATTAGTTATAGTAGTTGGTTTAAGACATTATTTAATCAATTTTATCTTATAAGGATCCATCGATATACCCTCTATTGTGATCACATGTCTTAAAAATTATATTTTAAATATCCCAAATTCACAAAATATAAATTTTGACATTATATTTCTCCTTTCATAAGGTCTTCCACAAAATATTAAAATTCTCTTTATGTTCTTCCTTTCCCTTGGAATATATGAGAATATCACCAATATGGAGCCCAAAAAATTTTTATAAGGTAAACATTAAGGTATATATTAATCAAATACATTGGGATTTTACGGAAATTTATATATTAAAAAAATTAAATTACAAATTTTTATGGTCCATAAATTATAATAATGGATATATTATGCATGCTATCTATCCTCACCCATTATAGATGATAACCAAAGTGGAGATCCCCCATTGATAAATATTCATACACATTAATTTTATCGAATAATTCATCAATAGGAGATAGATGATACTTTTTCTTAATATTGATGTTGTTAGATCATGATAATAAATGAAAAGATGAATTGATCTATCCTTATCCTTCTAAAAATAGATAGGTACACCCATGGTGAAGAACCTCCATAAACAAAAACCCTATAAAAATTTACTTTATTTTCTTATGCAATTTTTCTATCTCCATAAGTATTATTCCATAAGGACTCTGATATAATCATTGTAAAATGTATTAGATCAACTTAAAACTCAAATTAATGACCTGAAGGAATACTTGGAAAATCATTAGAAAAAATATCAACATCTTCTCATACAATTTTAATATCCTTAATGTTGAGTTATTTTCTATGTATTTAATCTACGCATCCCTTTTAATTCCTTAATGGATCTTATATTGTGGTTTGTGTTTTCATAATATTTTTATAATCATCCTTTCATCGAAATATGATCATTGAATTTTTTAATATTTGTAATGAGTATTCCATATCTCACTAATTTATTTTATTTATCTATATAGAGAGATAATTCATTCCAAATATTTAATAAAATTACACCAAATAAAGAATGACTAGATTAATGGGAAATATATTTCTAAAAACATCAATAAAGTAATATTTATATACTTGGGATGAAATAATCACACCACTAGGTGTACGTAATAATAATTCAATATATAATACATAAGTTTTTTTGTCAAAAGACTTTAAAAAATCATGGTATGAAAGTATGTGTAGAATCATAATAAAACAATAAATTCAAATTTATTTAGTAAATAATAATTGTACCTTTCAACTATACCTTTTCATGAATATCCATAGAAATAGTAATTATAAAATATTTTACTTTCTCTCATTATTTTGAAAGGTTACTAACAATGATTAACCTTATTAACCATTGGATTATTGTATTTGGTATAATAGTGCATAAAATCCATAAAATTGAAAAATTAAATTATAGCTAGTGTATTATGTTGAACATTATTCTCTTCTATTGTGAGGATCAACCACTTCAGTTCACTCTATAAATCATGATCATGATGATCAATTTTTCCCCACTTGAAACTCTTAAATTCCTTTGAGTTAATATCCTGGGTGATTTTTCCAACACTTCCAAAATATAAGCAAGCGATTCTTCCTTCCTATAATATCATTCTCATTTGATCTACTATAAATATATAATTAATTATTCTTATACATAAATCCATGATTATAATGATTATCTACCTTCCATTTATAAAATAATAGATGTTAAAATAATTCTATTCATATCTACTAGAGTCCCTTATCAGTAATTTCTTTTAAAAACATGGTTTTAGGAGATTAAAAAATGATCAATTTTATGTATAGGATCAGTGATAAAATTAATGTCCCTACTTCCAAGAGTCGTTAATTTATATTACTTTTATCTAATCAATTAATCATATATTTTCATTACTATATGGAATAATCTGTATTTGTTTGGAAGAAAATTGTTTTTCCAAAATATTTGTTGACAAATATTTTTCAAAACTCCTCCCATTATATGGACTTAATCGCTTCTATATACCTTTTACTCTTTAATGGTGTAGGCCATTGATATACATCACCTTCTAATGTATAAAAAAACCACCTCTTCAAAATCATAATGTATAAGAATAGAAAGAAACATTTTTTTGTATAAATAAATTACTTAATAATTAGTTTACTTGAAGATCCAATAAAGGATTGTGATTAATAACTTATAAACGACAAAATAGTGAGTTAATCCATCATTAGTTTATTTTGGAATTTATATATCATTAATGTTATGATTCATGAAATTAAATTTTTTAGGTATGTATATCCTTGATACTTTTCACACAAACTCCCATCCCATTTAGTTTATCATTTGGACATTTATTTTATTTTAATTTTCATTAATTTTTCCCTTGGTTTATCTTGGTTCTATCATTTATCCAAAATAAACGGTTAGCATAAAATAAAATATCTAATAAAATAATATTCCATGTCAATATAATTATAGAAAACAATCCTAAGATTCATTAACTTATAAACCCATCATTTCTAATATTAATGGATGGAACTATGTTGACTTATGTTCCTTCATCTTATTCCTCTCGAGTTTAAACCCAAAATCAACTAAATTCTACTTTAATATGAACATATATTGAACAAAAAATGAAATTCTAGATATGGTTCCATAAATAAAAACCTTATACGCATTATCTAATACTATCAATGTTGAAACAACCTTAAAAAGAATATGTATTACATAATTTTAAATAAATATACATCACAAATAGAAATTAAAGTACGCTCATTTACCCAATGACTTTGTTTCTTTGGATATTAGAAGCCTTACATTATTAATATAATATTAGAAATATATTTTTTACTTAAAATTTTCCATACATGATTAATTTTTATACATTTATAACCAAATAATATTCTCCAAGCACAAAAAATTTTAACATAAGAAAAGGGAAATCTAAAAATATTAGAAATAAGTAAAATATGTTTGATATTGATTCCAAAAACAAGGTTTATCATAATAAGAATAAATTTGATAATAAAATGGACATATAAGTAGGAATACAAAATAATGGAACTTAAAAAGTGAATAAAAAAATAATACCCATTTTTAAAGAAACATATATATGAATCATAACATAATTATTTGTTATAAAAAAATAATGTAGTCCACACATAGTCATATGATATCATAAACATATATCATGGCTAATCAGCAAGTCCATAGTATCATAATGGACATGGAAGACTTATCGTGTACTATAAATTAAATATTTCATGATATATAAAGACTTACCCAACTCTTTTGAGGGATATAAAATTATTTTTCAACCTATCACATGAATATATCCTTACATACGTGTTCCACATAAAAATGTAAACAATGATAAAATTGTAAAAAGACATAATAAAATTAATTAGTAAAAATAAATTGGTTACCTAAAATTTTTCATGTGGTGTAAAAATAAATTTTTTAAATTATGTTGTTGATATTGTTAATTTATATACCCAATGTAAAATAAGAATTATAAAATTATTATAAAAAATAATGGTATTCAAAATAGATGTAAAAATATTCCTAAGAAAATAATAAATTTTTTAAAAGTCAAGTAGAATTATAATTCTCATTTTGAGGTTCCATTATAAAAAAATCACGAATAATTTTTGTAAAGAAGGATGGGGGAACCAAATAGTGTTTTTAATAAAATAGAATTATTATACTTACAAATTAATTTTTTTAATGAAATTGAATAAAGATGTGGGAGAAAAAATACCAAGACAGAAATTTCAAGGAAGGGAGAGGAGTATTACTTTCCCTAGTTCTTATGTAAATCAAAATCATCAGAAAGTGAAATTTTGAAATGATATAAAATTATAGAAATAAAAATCCATAGAATTATATAAAGAATATAGATATTTAAGAGAAATATCCCAATTGAATTGTGAGATAAAGAATGTTTCTATAAACTTAACTCCTTACATTATCCAAAAATCATTAACTTTTAGTATATTCCATAAATTATTATTAATTATCTATTAATAAAGTTATATATTATTTTTAGTTAATTTTTTTAATATATTAAATGGACATTAATTTTTGAATGTTTATTTTCCTAAAATAATGTTTTTAGTATTTATTTTTCAATGTTAATATGAGTAAGGATGTCTTGATCTTCATTATTTGTTAATAAGTTTAATATCTCAAGAATTCTTAATTTACTAAATTTTTTATTTTATAATGATTTTATAATACACAAATTTTATTTCAGGGTAGGTATGGGTATCATTCATATTGGGGAGATTCATAATGTTATTTTTTCTATAATACTAGTAAACAATGTTTATAATTTTAATAATAAGTAAAATTTTAATAGTACTATTCCAAAATAAATAACATAAATTTTTTTCCTTAATGATTTAATAATTTTTCATTATTTTGGTTTTTATAATCATCAATTATAAAAATGATGAAAACTTTATGTCATCATTCATATAGGTGGTTAAACCAACACAAAAATAAACATTCTATAAAATAAAATAAATGAAATTAATCATTGGATAGATGGAGTCACAAGTTCTAAAAAAATACTTGATAATGAAGAAAGATAATATTACCAATTATGGGGATGGTAAATAAGCAAAAAAGTAAGTAATAAATCATTAATTAGAAGGAATATATTTTTATCAAAATTAATTCCATCATACCGATCTATTTAAGACTTCTTATTGAGTATATAATATCCAAATCATGAGAGATAATATTATAAGAATAAATCTGTGTAGGCAATGGAACAAAAAAAAGATGCGTTTTTTGAATGGGTAGGGAATGAGACCTTTTAATAATGAATTTCAGTGGCATAATTGCATATATTAATCAATAGTTATTATGGAAGGTCAATTTAATTTTCTAAGTGTCCCATTTGGGAAAAAAATAAATAAGGTTTTATTTTTTTCCATTTAAGGTGATATAATTTTTTTTAAGTTTGTGGATCATTTTGACAATATACAATATTTTTTCACATTTACTATTTATTAGTATAATTTATTATTCACATCGGTAAATATTATTTTTCTAAAAATATATAATTTCTCTTCTTACCTAATATCAACATTTTTATTAGAGAAATTAATATAATTTTAATATATTAAAACTATAAAATCAATAAATTTATTATAATATAAAATTAACAATAAATTTGAAAATATTTTGTCATTAATAAAAATTGGTTACATAGTGAATGACCATATTTTTCTTTTTATAACACCTTAAAAAATAAATAAAATGTTTATTATTTATTATACATCTTAAATATAATATTTATAATAAATTTATCATTTCTCAGAAAGGATCATAGTCCTTTTATAAAAAATTTAATATAACCATCAATGATATGTATTCCCAATAGTCATATATATATCCAAAAACTATATAATGACAATATTACCCTTTTTATTCAAATATATATATATATATATATCCTTAGGTACTTCTCTAAATATTATTCATCATAATCCTTAATTTAATTCTCATATTGTCTCACATATTTCAAAAAGTTAATTTATTTATAAATTTATTATTATCGGCACGACTTACATAAGATATCTCAAGGATAAATACTTGAAGCATTCATTATTTTTATTTACTTATGTAATATTTTTCTAATATTTTATATAATTGGTTGAAAACAAATTATTCTTTTAAAATTAATGTTCATTTCATTTCATGTTGTAAAATTATAACCTAATGGAATAATTTATAATTAATTTTAGTTCAGTATTTTGTATGGAAAAAATAATTAGTATATTAAACTCATAATAAAAAACCCTTAATCTGAACAAAAAACACCAATTAAATCCAAATTCCATATATTATTAATGTTCTATATAAATAATTCCACTTCTAACACACATGAAATAAATTAATTCACATATAGTTATTATTTCCCCGGTTGACTGAAATGTTTCTTTTCAATTACTACACAATTATTAAATTTGTAAACAATGTCTTAAAGAATTCAGGTTTACATAAATGTTCATTGTAGTAATCCTCAAAATCATACAATTTTTATAATTATCTAATGAAAGAATATTGATTCAATTTTTAAATAAACATCCTAAGCAGTGGTTACCAGTCCATTTCTCTGATCTTGGTAAAACACATATTCATACATAATAAACAGGTGATACCATAAATTCCATATTCTATCTAATTTGCACACATTCACCACACCATACTATTAATTAACTACTAATTAATCTTAATCAATATCATTATACAATTATTGAATTTTCCATACACCGACCAATATCAATGTGTATATATAAAGTCTCTAACTCATTTGATCTAACTGACCACTTTCATGATACAAACAATGTGTACTTGTTCCAACCATGTTAACATTCTAACTAAAATCAAATCCAATACTATAATTTCCCACCATGTTCATCTATACCTTATCTAGAATCATTTAGACAGTTACCACTCATCACTCTTCCTGTATTTGATCTATAATTGGTAAATCCTTACAGGAAATGGACACACTAGTGACTCCCACATCTACGAGACACTACAATCAGTGGTTATCCTTCTCATACCAATGTTTTGGTTTTCTAATTACCTATTTTATCTATAATCTTGTAAACATCAAACTATATTTTCTTAAAGATTCTCCAATTGGTGAAACATACATTTTCCTAAACATTTATGAACTTACACATTCCTTATAGAATATAAAATATTACTCAATAACTATAAAAATTATACTTACACATTCTCATTACTACCTGTACATGGTTTCATTTATTGAAAGAATCATATTTCACAAAAAAAAAATTAAATCATTATATTTATATTATATATATCTTATTATATGGATTTTTTAATTCTTGTAGGGACCCTAATTAAGTATAATTGAATGGATCACTTAGTATCACATCATCTTAGTCAGTCACAAAACAATATTGGAAATAATATTTCTCTATACATCTTACTCATAATTTTTTTCTAAAATAAAGAAAATAATTTTTCACTAAAATTACGTTCAATTCATAAATTTAACCCAATAAATTAAGAAGTACACATGTCCCACTCTAATTTTTATACCAATTTTTATCCCTCTCATACCATTGGATTTTTTTATTAAAACACCAACTGCATATACCCCACTGAATGATCTTGTTTATGGATTTATTCTCATTCATCAATAAATTAACTACCTTATCTAATTTTCAATTAAATACATCAAGAATATATAATGTGTAATGATTATAGTGATATATTTTACAATTCTGTATCAGAACATCAAATACACCTAGAATAGTCCTCAGTTTTTAGCAGTTGGTGTCTAGTATTAATGGAAAAGGATTATTTATATGGAATAATTTAGTATCTTAAGATGACTAATCTATGAAATTATGAATTAAATTGAATTTTTTTACCATATCTAAATCATCTATTTACCAAAATAATGAAACATCTTGTATTTGAGCTATTACCTAATACATGTAAATTAGTATAAATAAAACCATCTATATACATGAAAAAATATTAAAACAAACCAAATATAAGAAATAGCACACAAACTCAAAACCATATAATTAGATAAAAGAAGTGATATACTATTGACTCATGTCAATGGAGGCCCCAAAACACTCCATGTCCTTAAAATTACATTCTATTTTTCTTTGACATGATATATCCAATTATTATCTAACCTACCAACAATTTACCTCATCATACATGATATGTCACATGAGAAATTTCTTATACACCAAGGAAAAAATTGAATGTGAGAGTATGATGACTCTATAAGTGTAATAAATAAAATTTAAATACCATAGGTAATATTCAAGTGTATTAACGTTATTGGGTCAAAAATATCAAACATATTGACAATAGTTTATCAAATTTGTAGAAAAAAGAAAAAATTCTAGAGATTAATAGAAAAAAATCCTAAATCAATAATAAGAATAGATAAATTTTATGCTGGGTTTTGGATCCACAAAGACTAAAAGACATGATTAGAATCTATAATAATTAAACATAAACACACAAATAAATTAATATAAATTTTTTACCTATAATCTCATCAACTCTTAGGAGGGAAGAATAATCATATTCAAAATGAACCATATTATTGGGAATGGATTTTTTTTTAAAAAAAATTGGTCTAGGATACCCAATATGCATCCTAAAATAGAGTGGGTATTCCTAGTACCCAACCCAAATTAGAGTGAATTTACTTAGCCCCTATCCTAAAACCATATCACCAAGTATAGTTTTTGTTCAAATATCTAATTATATTAGGTTTACATATTCTAACCCAATTTCAACATCATGAAAGATTTATTTTCATTTTTATGAATCATTATAAAAACATATAAATAAAATTGATCATACTAATTAAAGAGTAAACCTATATAATGAGTAAGAATCAGGAACAATTTCAGGTTATTACTTCACAAGTAATTTATGAATGTTTCTAAAATCCACTATTCTTTTTTACATAATACGACAAAAAATATATAGTTAAGATATCACTAACTATAATAAATAAATATAATACTTTATGTAAAAGACTTAATAAGATGTTTACAAAAACATAAAATATATTTAATCCCATGGAAGACAATATTTTCTAATATGGGTAAAAGAAATAAGGATTCAAAAATTAATGAACTCACATGACCACATTACAATAGGATAAACCCATATAAATCAATAAACAATAATATCATGTAGACAATCAAAAAGTGGCATTGAAATGGTATATGTATTCCATAATTTAATTAAAGAAGTAGTTTAATATTATTCATTTAAAATAATAATTGTTTTAGAAAAATTATTAAAAATATGAATATTTTAATTATAAATATTTTCATATAAACCAACATTACATAATCCCCACCAAATCATTGAAAAAAATCATAAAATTTTGAAAATACTCACTATTAACCAATGATTAATTCCTCCACTGAGTGGAAATAATGGAATAAAGAATAGAATACATGCACAAACATAAATATAGGTTAACAAGACCTTATCCATCATTATCATTAACAGATTAAAATCACCAACTCATAAAATTATAATAAGTAATAAGCCTAATCACTCATCCATATGAACACTCACAATAAAATACATTTACTGGATAAAAATTACAATGATGTCAAAGATATATGGTAACAATATTCTGAAGGCCTTTAGTTTTTTATTATTTTGATAATACACCTTTCAATGGGTGAGGTGGAACCTTTGAAAGGCCTGAAGTCTTAGATACAATTACATGGCCCATAAGTCTTAGAGGGAATCACCTAGACAAGACAAATTGGAACTAATCCTCCCCAAAATATGTCATAATATCAGCACTCCACCTTCGTGTGGTAGGTCAGCTAGCTATCCTGTGATTGGTTTCATTGGCCCAATACCGATGGCAAAGCCATGCCCTCTCATTCATCCAATTCTGATTATCTATACTCTAGTGAATGCACCTACCATAATCCTAATCTGAAGCCTTGTCCATTGTAGCCAAACTGGTATATCATTATCATGTGGCTTAAAGGCCTTCGTGTGCCCCTAAGGCCTTAAGGGGACCCAAAGGCCTTGAGAAACAATTGGATCGAAGGGCTTGGGTTGCCTAAAATCCTTGCAGGACCCGAGAACCAAACTGGTGGCCCATAGGCCCAGATGGATGAATAGTTCCGACTACTAAAGTAAAAAATTGTGACTGCTACAATGCCTTCTACAATACCTTGCTATAGTACCTGCTACATTTCCTACTTCAATAACTACTACATTATCTGCTACAGTACCAAGAAATATGTGTCCACCTAGATTTGATCCCAGGTCTCTTGGATGCACTTGATGAGTCCTCACTACCTAGGCTGAGGCTCATGTACTGATACCAAATATATACACGGATGTACTCTTGCATGAAACTAATGAAATATAATAATGAATGTACCATGAATCACTAATACATAAACTCAAATAAAGATATTAATTATCATTAATAATACTATGAAATAATAACTAAAAATCCTATTGTGACACCCTGTATTATTACAGGTTATGAATTTTAGATGAAGTTTGAACTTTTTTGTCTGGTAGGAAGATCGTTTAGGTAACCAGGTGTTGTACCCGAATGATTCCAATTTTAAAATCCTAATAAGATGTTTTATAATTGGATAGTAATATTTGTGGGATGATCAAAAATTGAAAATAAATAAGAGAAGACTTTGAGTATATAGGACTACAACGGTAGCCACTGATTTACATGTGGGAAATGTAGTATCCCTTTTTCCCAATAGCACTTTAATGACCTGATCATTTATAAATGAAATTATTTATTTAATATACCTAATTCCTTATTATGTAATGAATTTATAAAAACCACATCCAATACTTTTGATATATTAGACACATATATGTAATATAATATTACATTTAATATACTATTAACAACAATAACAATTGATAGTATATTCATTGTGTAGTAACCATCAGGATTAGTATATATTAACTTTTATGATAATATTAATTGACATATAATGAAGAAGTGATGTCCCCTACCCATAGGATGGTAACCTATGGATCCAATTTATCCATGCATCTGAGGGTGATGACATCACTGAGATTTTTCCATGACCATGCCCAATTCTAGATTCGTGAACTAAATCATTATTGAAACCATTTATGGGATCTGTTCAATTTTATATAGATCACAACCCAAACCATGTTCATCAAACCACCCAAGGCTGTGTAACCATTTAACACCTTACACATATGGAATATAATGATGTAATAAGGAGTTATGTATCTAGAATCCCATAATATGATATTTTATATTTTGTTTTAATATAATATTTAATATATTTATCACTTTTTAGAAATTAATTTATCAATTATTATATAATGTATTTTAAAAAATTTTAAATTTTACTCGAAAAATTTAGTTTTTTTTGGAAACATATTGTTTCAAATAAAAAACTATTTTGATAAATTCAATATTCCTGAAATAAATTGTACAATAATTAAATTGAATATGATTTTTATTTAAATAAAAATTATAAAATAATTTAATAATGTCCAATATAATATATACATATATAATCTAGCCTATTTACAGCTCATGTGTTTCCCTATCCTTATTTGTTTTAAATATACTATCTCTGCCTTATGAAATTCCCTCCACATATATCCTATCCGGCTTGTGATTTCCCTCTCCCTATACTAGGGTTTCCACTAAAAATTGATTCCTTCATCCTTGCTTCAAATTCCTACTTCATTTCCAGCCACAAACATCTCGTCCAACTGCCACCACTCTCGAGTTAGCAATGAAAATTGATTCATGAGACCCCACCTCCGATTATTTCTTCAGCTTCGACCACCTTCAACACTTTTGTCTACCATTGCTATCGGGTTACATGTGAAAATCAATTCATCCATCCTTGCATCAGACTATGGATCATTCTTCTACCTCATTCTCCTTAACTGTCTACAATTGCTTTCAGATTATCAATGAATATAAACTCCTCCATGATCACTTCCTATAGTTCCGTCGTCTTTGACCACCTTCAACTCCTCCATCTACAAACGCATTCAGGTTACTAATGAAAACCTACTCCTCTATCCTCACATATGATTACTAATATATCCTCAACAACATTCTCCTCCTCAATCTACTACCACTCTATTTCTCTCAAATACCTACTCTTGCAACTCACTAGTTCCTTTGCATTATCCTTCGGTTCCCCTCCATCAATTCATTCCATTTTATGATCCATCATCAACCATTGTGGATGACACCGACCAACATCTTCACGAACACCACTACCATTACTGACACCATATTCAAGGATCCTAAAGATTCATGTCTTCACAATAGGTATGTTCTCCTAATGGATTAGAACATTTATACCCTCTATCCATTATGATGTACTTGTAGTTAAACATGATTTAATGACACATTCATACTATAGATCTTATATTCTGATACTCTATCTACCCCTATCCTAGTTATTCTTGCCAATTGTTTCTTCAAATAAAATTGTTAACATGATTTATATTGATTTCTTAAATGCATAAAAGTTTTACACTTAGTCATATTGTGTAATATATTCTGTTAAATAATTAATTATCCACGATAATTCATGTAGATTTATTATACATTTCATTGATGATAGTATACATGTCAGTGATTACATGAAAAATAGACTAATTATTTTTGTTCTCAAAACATATTATATGTACTATGTTCACTATTCTACATAACATGAATATGTTTGACTCCTTGAAATTACATAAAATGATACACAATACAAACATGAAATCCCCATCATGATATAGAGAGAAAAGGTTTCAAAGAAAACTAATAAGGCCACAATAGAGAAAAGATATCTTATTTGTATTATGTTGACCAAAAAATATTCTATTATTTATCATGAAACTAATTTATATATGTACAATATATTTACTATTATTGGTTCATTATCACCGTATAATGTTAATGAAATTGACCCTATAACACTAATAGAAAGCACAAAAAGAGTAACATTCTTGACATTGTCAAATATCCTATCAAAATGTAAGGTCCTTTGAAAAATCCCAATACATCTTGTTTTCATTTATTAGGAAAACAATTTTCATAAATTGTTAAAATTATCCTATTTTTGTATGACCATATATATTTTTACTATAATATTGGTGTTATAGGGTGAAGAAGTATTGAAAATATTTCTACCAATGAACCTCTCACACAAACTAACATCACAAAAAGAAGAACACACATTCCATTATCACATATATACATTAATGGTTAGTTCCTTTTTATATGTCTATGAAATTCTCTTTCATTTCATATATTAAAAAATAACCATTTATTGGTGTAATTTATTATCAATATTTTTTATGGTCTACAATAATTTTCTTATCTATCAACCTTATCTACCAGATCAGACAACTGAAGACAAAGAACAAATGTTGTGTAACAATATAGTCTTTAATTATGTGATAATGTTGTCATTGTGCTATCATTAAATATATGGTGATTATATAATCCATGTATTGATAAATTACATTTTTTATCTTTAATTGTACAAGGTTATCCTAAATTAATTAATTAAATACACAATTTTTCCACTTTCACTCAAGCAGATTCCTTTTATTTTTCATTGATGTTTTTATAAATAACTCTAAATAAATTCATAGTGGACTTACTATTTGAAGCATTATACTTTTATTTATTTCCCTCTATTGGTACCAAATTTCCCTATTGTTTTACAATTCATCTTCATTCATAAATATGAAATTAAATATCCACTTTGTTCAATTCATTTACATTTCTGTTCAACTTTGTGTCTTCATAGACCCTACAAATCCAGAGATCCCCAAAAGGTGTGTTCTCCACAGTTTTTGGAATCTTTTTACCTTATTTAAATGATTTAGTAATTATAGATTCATATTAAATTTTCAAACAATACTACAATACAAAGCCTATCTAACTAACCAATTATGTGCTCTAATTATTCTCCAAGAGCACTCATTCTTCTATAAAATTTTTTCTAGGATAGATATTTATTTCATAGGCCACATTAAAGAATCTTTTAGTTTAGGAATTCATATCTTATTTCATCAAGTACCCTATTATTATATTTTTATTCATACAGAGTCATTGTACTTTTCATTGATGTTTTTTATAAATGTATTTGGTTACAATCATTGTGCACATACTATTTTCCTTCACAAGATATATTATTCCTTAAAGTATATGTAATTATTTTCTAAATATAATAGTTGACATAAATATTTTTGTCTTATTTATGGGTTTCCAGGAATTATTTCTTCAATTGTCACTAGGAATTGACATCACATTCAGTGGAGACTATAAAGGAAGCAAAAAATATCAGGTTACAAGATACATATTAATATTTACTTTATTTTTTTATAAATTATGATAAATTTCCCTATAAATATTTTTTTATTCCCAAAATAAATGTTCATACTCTTATAAAGATTCATTGATTAAATTTAATAGAATGTTACATACTCATATACAAGAAATTGTATCACTCAATGGATACATAGATATAGGAACACACATTCCATTATCTACTAGATATTTCCATAGTTAATTTATTTTATGTTTACCAATACACATATTTTTTTAGTTTTCAAAAAATCCCAATTAGCATTAAATGATAAAACTATAATTCCCATTTTTTACAGCAACTCAAGAATGTGTTAATATACCAACCATTCTTTTCTAGATCAATCAAGCATAATCAAAGGAAAGATACTCTGTTATGACCTTTTCTATCGAATTGAAAGTATAATTTTAGTTTATTACAATGAACACATTAGTGCATATATAAAATGTGTATCCACCCAATGAATATTAATTTATTACTCAAATTAACTTCGAAGAATGGTATAGATATTTTGAAGGAATCAAGACTTGCCTGAGTGGAACTTTAAGTAAAACTCATTCTAGTATGAAATGTTTTCATTTTTTGTTTAATATTTTATCTTATCCATTTCACTTTAGTTAATTATATTTCAACAGACAATTATTCCCTACATTATGCATCATTGTTTTCTAAATTAACATTAATATTTCAAGATTCTTTATAAAATTTCAGGACTTTTTCTGCACACATGTCACCACTGATTAAAATCACATTCAGGGGAGACTACAAAGGCAACAGTAAAAAATAGGTTGTGAGAGACATATTAATATTTACTTCATTTTTTTCATAAATTATGATTCATTCCCTATATTGATTTATTTTTATTACAAAAAAAGATTCATCATATGTTAATTATTCCATCAGTACATTTAATGGAATGTCATGTACTCATATACATGAAAAAATGTCACTCAATAAAAACATTTTAATAAGAACACTCATGCAATTATCCTCTAAAGATTTCAACAGATCATTTATTTCATTTTTACTAATATATTTTTTTCACAGTTTTCTACTAATCACTATTAGCATGAAATGATAAAACTATTATTCCCTTTTTTATACTCAAAAATATGTTAATACACAATACATATTTTTATACCTAAAATAAGAGCAAACAAAGGATAGATACTCTATTACGTCATGTTCTATAGAATTAAAAGTATAATGTTACTTTATTACAATGAGGAATTTGGTGAATATATAGTACATGTATAAACCCATTGAATGATTTTTATTACCCATGATAGATTCAAGAAATGATGTAGATATTATGAATGAATCAACACTTTTTTGAGTGGAAACGTATGTAATACTCCTTCCAGTACACAATGTATTCAGTTACAGTTCAATATTATTGCTTCTCTAGTCCTCTTTAGTTATTTATGTTTATAATTAGTTTTGTATGCAATATTATCTTCTTTTATTTATTAAAGTGTTATGAAATCCCTTCAAACATTTTCTATATACCCATTTTAGGTATGATCCTGATGTTCCAAGGTATCAAATTAGGGTTTGTTGTCATGGTAATGTAGAATGTTTGATCTAAATATATGGTTAATTTATTCAGTTTCCATGATGAATTGAAATTTTTTATTAATTTTAAAATTAACATTAATTGATCTTTAGGAATTATAGTCTATTTTATTTCATTTTAATGGTTTGAATGATAATGTTCTTATGTTCTATTTTTTTCAATAGAGTGTACTGTCATGCTAATTGCTCAAAAACAACAGAGGATGGTGGTAAAATTTGTCAATGATACAATTTTTAAACTCTCTATTTTTCATTAATGTTAACACCAAAACATTTTAAGCACCATAAATCACAAATATAAATTTTTTCTACAATGTTCATCAGAATGACACCAATTACTATAATCACATAACAATGTATTTTATTTCTATGATTTAGAGATGATCATGAGCAATTTTATTTTAGGATATGTTTGGTTATTGAATTATTTAAATTTTTTACCTCTATAAATCAATTAATGAGAATGGGTTGTATACCAAAAATTGATGGAGAAAGAAATTTACACTCCACTATATATGATTATATCTCCCTCACTCCCTCCATCACTCATAATCTAAATCTATCACAGTCTAGGTCTGTACATATATCTATTCAATATTTTTTTTTCAATGATACAATCCTTCATATGATGATTCTATTCACAATTGATCATTTGACATAGTTACTAGGGTGAAAGGGTTGTCTGAAAATTTTTTTCCAAGGAAAATAGCTCTTCACCAAAAAATACTAAAATAATATAACCACACACATGTATATATAAGATCTATTTTCTCAAAAAAAAACTAACAAAACACACAAACATATTATATTTAGAACGTATATGATGAAAACACATATATATTTTAAATTATATATAATTTTTTTCTAAAAAATTAATTATGAATATCATATATTTATATTTCATAGAAATTAATTTTAATCAATTAATATGTTTTATAAATAAATAATTATGATGTTTCATACTCATTTTGTGTTACCTTAGTCATATTACCACTTTATGATCAATTATTTGCTTCATTTATAATTGGATATAGATATATTTCAAATTTATGTCCTTATTTTGGAAGAAAAAATCTATTTTTTCAAAACTCATGCAAATGATATAAATGGATAATTGACTAAATTTCGAAAAAATATTAACAAAATAAAAAATAAAGACTATATTGATTTTTTTAAGAGTTATAAAAAAAATTTAAAGAATTTTTTTCTATTGGGAAAATACATTGACCAACTATATTACATGAAAATTATCCATTAGGTTTGAATAAGAATATTTTTTTCCAGTAATTTTATTTCTCAATAAAGAACCTACAATGTGTAGGATGTTAGGCTTGGATAAGAAGTGTTTAATTCAATATAGACATTTTTCATGCTCAGTCATGATTAATTACATTACATTATTATTCAGTGTGCACCTTCATTGTCCATTTTATTTTGACTCATAATGGATTTTAAATATATTATATGACTATTATTCATTGATAATATCTCCATATTATTTATATCAACACAATTTTCTTTCAATAAATAATTCTCTAAATTCATAATCATCTTAATATTTAGAATAATAAATATTTTGATATGACTATTGTTGATTTTTTTGATGTTCTAGTGGAATAAGGAACTATCTATTATTAGTTCCATTTTATATCTTCATTTTTTATTAACCATATTATTGAAAATATTTTGAAATGAAGTATTGATCATCAGTAAATAATTCCTGTGTTCGGATGAAATTTCTCAATCCTGCATGCAAGGTGATATGGTGGAGTCACATTTTAATTTGGAGAAATACACTATTATGGAAGTGTGGAGAAATGGAAGACATTGGAGGAGTAGGTATTTATGACATAGTTACTATTGGAAAAAGGATGCTCGGTGAAAATAGTGGAGGTTGGTTTTTGATTATTGTCAATATGCACATGGATAACTAGGGCATTTTCAAAGAATAGGGTCATACATTTGAGGCTGAAAGAAGCATTGGAGATGGTGCATTTTCGCAGTTTTTTCTAATTGATTGTGCATAAAATTTTTGGAATTTGGTAACAGATTATAGGAACGGTATGTGGTGAAGGCGCGTGTTATGCGGTGAAGGAGCACGATATGCTTTGAAAGACTATAGTTATGGGTGAAGGTGCATGGTACACGGTGAAGGCATATAGTACGCGGAACTGTGCGCATATCCTAAAACAGTTCACAGCAACATTACGCGGCGGAGGAATGTTTTATGTGGAATGCTACCGAAAAAGGTTCGTAGAGATTGTATGTAGTGAAGACATGTGGTATGTGGGATGTTGAAGTATGAAATGATTTTTGTGGTTCAAAAAACATGAGTGGTATGTGGTGGAGCATAATAGTACACAGATGGAGTTCTGTTTATAGCGAAGATTGTCCCACATTAAAATTTTTGTTAAATCAAATTTCAAAAATTTCAGGAGTTACATGCCAATTTAAGAAATAGTAAGCCCATTTTTTATGTGATGAGATTGGAGATTATAATTTCGAGAAGAAATTCAGTGAAGTCCAATGTGGTACGAGATGGGGAAGATGGCACGTGGAGAGAACCATCTATGTAAGGAAAAATACACGGAAGAGATTGTGGTTCGTGTAGGTAGTGCTCATAGTATGCGGTGGAGAAAGGTATTATGCAAAGCAGGATGGTATGTAGAGTAGAGTAGTATGAGATCTAGGGAAATACGCTGATAAGGGTTGTTTGTAGAGGATCTGGAATGTACACATTAGAGCTGGATGATACAAGAAAACAATTGTGGTACGCAAAAACAGTTGTTGTACGTAGAACTCCCAAGGAATCCTAAAATTGTCCAAATCAGTTTAAAAAATTAATATTCACAACATATTAGTGTGTGGGAAAATAAATTACATCTGTGCATGATTATGGGACATCAACAGATTATCCATTTTCAGTTGGGGTTGCATTCATTAATGCTACACCATTGAAGCGACCTTCATGTCATTAAACTGAGTGAAGATTCGTCCAATGTAGTGACCAGGGGGGGGTCGGCAGAAGTGATTTGAGGGACATAGTGTGTTATCCCTAAAACCTTATAAAGGAAGTGTTCTTGGTATAGTGTGACTATTCTAAACATTATAATCCAATTTTTTTTAAGATTAGTGGTTTTTTGTACAAACGAAACACTGTCTGTGTATGCTCCTTGGATGTATCCCTTAATGGTGAACCATGTAAAATTGTTGTAACATACCAGGTAAATAAAGAATATAGAATTTTCATATTTATTAATATTTTTGAATAAAATGTTAATATTACTTTAAAGGTAATTCTATGTTCGATGGAGCACCCAATACACAATAATGAGTTTCTTTGAAATCTTACGTTGCACACTAATAATATAATAAAATTATTTTAAATGGTAGTTAACGCCTAGCTGTTGTAATGGAGGGAATGAATAGAACTAAATAAAAAATGATTATATATGTTGGTTAAATATTTTAACAATTACCCAATAAATTATAGAGTCTTAAATGCAAATAAATCCAATTTTAAGAATAAATATTCTAATATTCTTTAAAAGGTTGATTAACCGCCTTTTGATGATGAACCCTATTTAAATATACTTTTTATCAATTTTATATTTTATATTTGAAAAAATAAAATCCTTCTTTATAATCGGGACATAAAAATTTAATTTGTGTAATTTTTCGTTATTTTTTCGATAAAGTTCAATTTTTAATGAATAGTGAAAAATGATGTATTTTAATTCAAAACCTTTTTTTAATATAATTTATTTATATTTTTATATTATAATTTTAATTGGGTTTAATGTGTAATTAAAATATATTTTTACCATTTAATCCAATGGTTTTCATTATATTTAATTTCACTTTGAAATTGGACATAAACAAGTGTCAATCTTTTGATAGATATTGTTTATTAAAAACATGTTATTTGTCTTGAAAGTGGGAATTAATTATAAAATTAAGTAATTCAACATCTATGTTTCAAATATGGTAAAATGGAAATCATTTTTGAATTTGGAATATCAAATATAGCTGAGGTTGAATTTTTGGTATTTTTTTGAAAAACATCAAATTTTGATGAATAGTCAAACCACTAAGTAGTTGTTAAAAATTGAATTTTTCGTATAAATAAAATTTTACCGCTTTTGTGAATTGAATTTCAAAAATATGACATACATGGTTGTAATTATTAAGTAATATGTGGTTCAATGGGATGAAAATAATTTTTAGTGAATAGTAACTTTTCAGTTTTATTAACCGCGATTAAAGGTAATTAGAGTAATTTTAGGTAAAAATAATATTATAAAAATATAAAAATACATTGAAACATGTCCTAAACTTATATTATGAGTCATGGACGACCAAGAAAATCCATGGGTCAATTTGGGGGCCCCATAGATCCACTTGGGTTTGATAATTACAACAATAACTTTTTATTTAAAGTAAAAATAAAAATGTCAGAAACATCTGTTATTTTACTAAAACAATTTTTACATGGGGATATATAAGTTAACATTTTGAAGAAAAATATTAATTGGAAAGATAAAAATATTTCCTACATCATGATATTATTTTTTATAATTTTCAGAAATAAATAAATAAATTGTTTAATGACACCACGATGATGCAGTTATTACCTCATTAAAGAATGATTAAAATAAAATGGAAAGATAAGGTAAAATATAAGACTTGAACTTGTCAAAAACCTATTGGATGGGTGGATTTCTAAACCTTATCACCTTATCATGAACATATATCATTTTGGGTCCTTTAAAATCTGAAAATCAATTTATGATAATGTAACATTTCAAGACATTCCAAAAGTGACCATCCTCCCTCTTATAAAAAACCCCCACCTCTATCCCCTTACCCACACCTCTCAAGCCCTTGGCTCATCAAAACTATTCTCATATTATCTCTCCAAATCACTATAGTAATCCTAGAAGAATCACAATGGGAATAATTCTTTCCAAGGAATCCTTTGGCTCAAATAAAAAACAGTTACCCGATTTAGAGGTAATGTCTTCTCTCGAGTTTCATTATTTTATTATCCTTCTTTACTCACCACTATCTTATTATTATATAATACCATAATAACACCAGTATCCTCAATATACTATGATGTTTTAATGATAATTAATCTACCTACACTTACACAAACCTCTATCTAATGGTTAAAGAACTTTCTGTTTCTGTGGGTGGCGAATTACATCCTCACGAAACGATGATTATTCAATATTCTTTTAAAGCCTCTCATGGTGGCCATTATGAAAGAAATATATTAATATATGATATATATTATATTTATTTCCTCTCTATTCTTCATTATTTTATATTTAAAACAAAAATTTATGCTTAGCATGTTGTGCAAATGCGATAATTTCATATGAGGAAGTGTGGACAACCGCCCCCTCAAGTGATGTGACTCGTTCATGAAAAACATGGAATTTATAAAGAATGTAATTAATGAACGTATTTTACCTATATAACATATATATTATACTGTAATTATAATATATCTGTGTCTCATTTAGTTTTAAAGTCCATTAATATGATAAAAAATGAATGTAACGTTCATGCGTACGTACGGCTTACCGTTTCCATGAACTGTACATTTCATTTATTATCTCCAAAAATTATGGAATATTATTGAATACACATATACTGGTTATATATGATATTTAAATCATTAACACTATTCCATAGATTATTTACTTATAACTACATGGACAATTCTCTTTAAGTAAGTTTATTGTCGACTCAAGTACCAAACATCGACAAAATGTATGATATGAAATCACATAATTAACTAATTATTATAACATGATAATATATTATCTGAATTGAATAATAAAATTTAATGGATGTCCTTAGGAAATTATAAATTTACCAAAGTTTATTATTCATGAATATGAAGAAATGAACAAGACATGTCGGACTTGCGGTAAGGGGATTTCTTATCTCACTTTTAATTCCATGAGATTTTCATTGTTCGCCACTTATTTATTGCATGTGGTGTGTTGTGTACTTCCATTTGTTATATAACATCATTATTCTATTAATATTCATGGTATTATGTGATTTATTTGGTTCTTATTATCTTTTTTTCATATGACTCGATTTACTACAATGAGTAAAGGGGTTCTTATGTCACTGTTTATTCCCATGAGATTCATGATATATTTGTCACTATCTCCTTTGAGTGGTGTATTTACTACCCATTATTCTGCTCTTTGTGTAATATAATTTTATTTGTGGTTATTTACATCAACATCTTATAGTCCTTCTTTCAGGGGGTGTACGTATCAAAAGTTACCCAAATCGGTAAGGGAACCTTTCACCCTCCTCTTTTTAAAAGACTTTTTTTGATAGGTCTTTTAATTTACATATTCTTATGTTGGGATTTGTCCTTATATATCCTTATTACTGTAAATTTTATGTCCAAGTGATGATATACCCTTTATATCTCTCATCAACGCATTCTCTAAATTTTAAAGTGACGCTGTTAGGCTGTCGAGTTTCTGTAAGGGAACGTTTTTACCAAATTTAAATTATTTAGGTTGAAACTCTACGTCTTGATTATGTCATACTATGAATATGAGTTTATGAACTCTGATTGTTTTACACTTAATATCTACTTATATTGGGTGTTTTTATTTTTTTCACACATAATTATATAATTGAATTATCCTTAATGTAAGGATACCGCCTTTGTAAGGGACTTCATCTCAATTTTCATTGATGGAAGAATCATTTTATTTACACACAACTTTCTTTTATACGATGTATGAAACCCTTTTAACTTTTCATTTCATTCAAAGGGAATATTTTCTCTACGAACTGTTTTACTAAAAGACAAAAAGGAATGTTTCTTTTTAAACGTAAGTGGTGACAATAGCCTTTTCTGCCATCACGAGTATTATTTGATCTATGGCTTCCTTAACAAGAGTTAATGTTTTCAAAAGAAAAATAAATACCATATTCTCTTTTTACGTATTTTGGTATTGAAAATGGTTTTTTGAATGGATTTATTATATCATTATCACAAAATGTTATATTGTTATTTCAATGTGGTAATGTTATCTTTCCTTTAAGCTTAAGTTATGAGTTATGATTATTATTATGGTTCTTGTCCATTTTTACGTATATAGGTGGTTCAACGATAAAACTAGGGTGGGTGATCCCAAGATAGCTCTCCAATGCATTGGTTAACATGAAAGAGTTAAATGCTAAGGTTTCTCTGATGAGATTTATGAAATATATTGTTATGGGTATTCCAAACGTAACCGTGAGGGTTACTCCCTACATAAGAATGTTATGAATGCCTAAATTTACCTTTATATTTTATGATTTATATGAGTTATTCATAAATCTTATGATTTCATGAGGTATGTTAAAGTGCATATGTTTTATTAGTAAAGTATGATTTCATTGATTCTTATGTAGACATGGACTAATGTTTCCTTTCCATATTTTTATATCCCTTACTAAGATTTTTATGTGCATCCCATGTTTTTGAAATGTTTTCCATATGACTTAAAGATGAATACGGTCAAGGATGGGTTCATGGAAACACATGATATCTAAAAAACGGAACAAGACATGTTTCTTTTTAAGTGTTTTTATTTTATGAAAAAAATGGAAACTGAGTAGAAGTTTGTACTTTGTAATATTTTGGGATGTAATAGTTATGACCCAATTCGCAAAAACTCTAAACCTGAAAAGATCCTCAATGATAATTATTCATTTAATTCAAGATTATATAATTTTTTAAGTTCGGGTCCTTATAATTGTTGTGTCATTACATTTCATGTGTTTGTTTTTATTCTGCACTTCCTCTTCATATAGGTTAAATAGGTTTCTACAAATTTCAGAAAAATATCCATAAGTTTAAAAGAAAATGTTGACACCCTGATTGACCCCTCCGCCCTCAAGGTGTTCTGGGGTCCTTCAGTTATATCACAGAAGTTGGGTTGGATTTTATTAAAATTATCATAATTTGATTTATCCATTTGAAACATTTTTTTCAATTAAGTAATTGTATTATCAACCATTAATCCCAATAAAAATATTGTTGTATAATTATTTTACAATTTTTTTACACTATATGATTTCCAAACAATTTCTCTTGTTATATTCCATTATTATGTATCACTTATTTCCTAGTATTTTTTCTCATCTATATTTTCGGCTTCAAGGTTTGAAAACAATGAAGCGAACATTCAGGATTAGGGCTCCACTATAGAAACTAGTCACAACATAGCTGGATGGATTTTACTAACATGTACATATGCAGACACTATCTCTCCTAGGAAAGCACAAGACACAGTTAAAAACTAGAGGCCTCTATTAAATTACTCAGCTTCTATTTGAAAGAGAAATCCTTCCTTGTAAACATATAGTTATATTTTCTTGGATTAAAACTATGTATTTTATATTGAAACATACAATTTCAATTATCATATATCTATTTTCAATATTAATTTTTATTATTTAAAATGTATTTTAATTCATTTAATTTATTTATACATGTTAAAAAAATTCATGCCCTATGATTTTTTTCTATGTTTTGTATTATTAGGATGATATATTGGAAGGTTCTAATTCTTTCAATTTTTACTACAACTAACTTGTATGTCTAACATATTTTTAATTAATGTTAATTATTTACATTTTAAAATATGAATTTCATTTGTAACTAAGAGTGGATTTATAGCTCCATGTGAGTTCAAGGATGAGGTACTAGTTTTTACAAAATCTAGAATGTTATTAATATCCTAAAAAATAGTAATTTTCAATGAATAATGATTTTATTTAAATTTAAAAATTATCAAATTTTTGAAAATAATTTGGTTTAATAAATAATACTATTTAAATTTCCCTATAAAAATTATCCATCGACGAATTTTTTATAATATTCAGTGATAATCAAAATTTTAGTTAAAAATAAAATACGATGTAAATATATGATTACTGTTATTAAATATTAATGGACAAGAAGTGATTAATTTTATTTCATTAAATTATTCCATAATATATATATTTATATTTATATTTATAAATTAAAATAATGTATTCTTAATTTTTTTGATAACATTAATAAACCATTAATTAATCCTACGACATCAATATTATATTTTAATGATTTAAAATAAATTCATTATAAACATGACACTAATCATGTTGATAATGAGCATGTGCTTCGAATTGAGGAGGCTTATATGCATTTGAGTGCCAAAAAAGGTAAGAAACCTCTTACTGATCCAGATGGTTTCATCACTCTGCATCCCAATAAGACTCGAAAACACACTGATTACTCTTAGTTGGAGAGAACCATTGTCACTAGATCTTCAGGGATTCGAATGAAGGAATTTTATATCCCTCCACAGCCAATACTCAATGAAAATACACCTACATCAGTATCCCCTGAAGAGGGGGAATCCTCATCGGGTAAAGAGGAACCCTACAATTGGATTGAAGAAAATGAGGATATAATTAAGCTTATAAATTTCACTCATGTGATTAAGGAAGGACACAAGGAATACTTTTACACTTAGATTAAGGAGAAAGAAAGGATTTCTTTTGGAAGATATCGTAACAAGGAAATATCTGTTGATGACAATATTAATATTAGAGAACTAATGTTTGATAGAGTGGAATTTGAGCATGATCAAATCCATGATTTTAATTACCTTAAAATTCGGTTAAAATAGATATATCATAGGTTTTTCTCTACTACTTGTTGTTGTTTCCATGGTTTTGCAGCTCTAGGAGGGTGTAGTAACCTGTCAGTTGTGTTATTCTTACACAATCTCACCATGCTACCATAAAACAAGTTTGGGGAACTTCAGAACTTTCCATGTCTATTTGTGTGTTGTGCCTTTTTGTGTTTCATGCCTTGGAGGACGATGATTGTTTCCCTCTGAATGTAATAGAGGTTGTTGGCCCTGATGACATGTATTCGCTGGATTATTCGAGTCCTCTATAATGGAGAAGCAGAAGATGCATTTTTTTACCAAGTCATAGGTTGTTACCTTGTGTGATGTGAGAATGCTTATTCCTCAATAATTTCTATCCATACCTTTGGCTTGTCAAAATTTCAGCTCTTCATGTGAACAACACAGATGCTAAACTCGGTGGAAGCATCCGGTAAATAGTACGTTCTTCAGAAGCAGGAAATGATGGAGTTTTCTACATAAAATATTCCATCGCTGCCCCTTTTGTGTTGGCCTTATGTGAGACATTCTAATTACCTACTGTACATATTTTGTTTGGTGTGGTCTCAATCATGGTTGGCTACTGCTCTATGTATGCATGCCAACTCTTAAGGCTTTGCATGGATTTCTATGGTGCTTCTTGTCATTTTCCTTCTTCTTTTTACTTTTTTATCATGTTATTACAAGCATAATGTACCTCATGTAATCACCTGAATTTTAGATTTTTCTTAATAGATTTTCATTGCATGGGTTCTACTCATGCTTTGAGACTTTCTGAGTAATATCTCTATATTATTAAATAAATACCCAAATATCTTCCAACTGTTATTCACTAAAATTTCATTGATAATGAATTTAATCTACCTATACCTCTCTAATTTCTAGCCTAGTTGTTCCCAATTTTTTAAGAAGCTCTTAACAATATTTAAAAAGTACTCTCTCAAGTTTATTGATCCTTTCCTCTCATTTTTTATTTCGACTACTCTTTTTATAATAATCCTTTTGAGTTCCAATTTATTATGATGTGATTTTTTTTCTAAAAATAACATTTAGAATTATTATTAATAACATGTAATGAGATAAAACATTTCAATCTCTTAAAATCATTCTATGAACCTTTGTCAACATCCATTTTAATGTAGAAATTTTCTCGTGTTTTTCTATGAGAAACATTTTTATTGAGAATACCCATACCATTTTCAACTCAAGGGTATTAAACTAAATGGAAATATAATACCTCATTGGGTATATCAATGTATATAACTAAAATTCCATAGTCATGGGATTAAATGTGATGAGATATGATCTTATTTTCTGGTCTATATGGAAAACAAATTAATTTACAAGATATGAATGTGACATGTTAGCCAAAAATTATATAACCCTCCAAAGAATTCAGTAATATTTTTATCGCATGAGATATCATTTATATTTCTTGGGATGTTATCCTAAAAACACTATGATTTTATGTATTTATTCTTAGACTTTAATTATTCTTATGATTCCATGGTTTATATTTTCTCTACATTTCTATATTGTCCTGATGTTATAATATTACATCATTCTTTGATGTCAATTTATATAACACTAACCCATTTTATGTCTCCTTGATATTTCTCTTAACTAATATGTATTAATTTCATCATGTAATGATATTATTATTCCACAACAAGGCCTAATATCTCACCCCTTTCTTATGTGTATCCCTAGGTTATCACTTGTAGTATTTATAGATCAATGAAATATAATGGCATGTTTTGATCTTATTAAATAATTAAATTACTTCCACACGTCATGTTGTTATTTTATATATCTAATATCCCAAATACATTTTTCCACATGATCTCTTTGGATTATACTAAGTGTATCTTTTTTTTATTAAATAATGAATTATATTATATTGATTGTATGGGTTGTAAATGTTGGTTTTGAATGAATGATCTAGTTATATTTATGGATAAGGATTAAAAGACAATAGAAAAACCTTAGGGTTAGGTTAAAACATAGAAAAAACCCTAAATTTTAGTAATATAAAGAGTAAGTGGTTTCTAAGAAACCAAATTCCTATCTTGATACTATCAGTGTATGTGGCTCAGTAATTGGTATACATTGGGTTAACATCCATGAAAAGGGCATAATAGGCTTGAATCGATCATCACCTAGTGCACAAAAAAATCCTTGGTAAAATTCAGGTTTTAAAATCCCAGGATATATTATTTGATAAAATTTCATGCTCTTTAAAAACTATTATGAATGGAATAAAAATTCAAAAAGTTTTTAAATTAGAAAATATATAATGTGTAACATAGATTGAAAACAAAAAATTCACCGGTTATGGAATATGTGTAATTTATGATTTTTACATTCAATGTTTATAGTTTCAATTTTATATGTTTAATAGTATAAAATTATATTCCCTCATATTTCCATTTTTTAAGTCAATGTCTAGGAATAGAAGGGGATAAGTCCAAACCAATGTGAATTGCATTGTAATGGCTATCCGAATGAGATTCCCAACATATTACTAGAAGGAATCAATAACTCCATGATCATAAAATTACAATTTACACAATTTTCAAATAAAAACATGAATCAAGGGAAAAATAAAAAAAACTTCTAAAAAATAGAAATTTGAAATTGATACCTTTATGAGATATATACTTCATCTTTTACTGGATCCTGTTATCATTTAATCATGGATCAATGTTTCAACACAATTGAAAGGATTTGATTTGGTATCCATCATTTCATTGAGAAAGATAATGTTTTTTATTATTCATTATCATATGGTTGGAGAAGTTTATTAATAAAGGATGTTGGGAAAAAATATGAATATTATGTAGGAGATTAAGGTGGTGGGATGAAATTAATTCCAGAAAAAAAATTCAAAAAAATTTACACTTACTCCTTGACTATAAATGGAGATGTATTTCCTTAGCCTAAGGAATGAAATGCCGAATCCATTATGATGTATGAGTAAAAAATCAAATGAATTTCAAAATAAACCATTACCCTTTTTAACTCCACCAATATCATTGTTGACTACTTCTTTGGTTGGATAATTCCAAGACTATGAAAATATTTTTTGATTCAATAAATTGAAAACAATGATGAAGTTTGTTATTGCGTCCTCAAAATTGAACACGAGGTCAAGGAATCTTAAGTTTCTCTTTGGTTAAGAGATTTTAAGTAATGAAAATAGTTTTTTAGGAGATACAATGGTTATATCTCATGGGGTCAAGAAATTCAAAATCCCCCATTATCAAAAGTATGGGAAGAAACATCCAAAAATATTCATAAAGGATACAAGGATATATGATCGGTGTAGGAAGGAAGGGACCCAAGATAGTGAATTCATACAGGATAAACCCAATATTTTAATTTATTAATGTAATGATATATCCAAAACTGAACCTATTTTGTAGTTTTTTTTACTAAAAGTAACAAGAAAAATTTGTGAATAATTTCACAACAAAAAAAGTTTTTAATAAAAAATGAAAAAAAAACTCAATGGCCTAGAGAGTAAGGAAGATATTATTCAGTCACAACTGTTAAGATTTATCTTTAAAATGATTTGGGTACTATTAAGCTAGTTATTAAATCAAGGATAGAGAATGATATATTTGATTCTACTTTTAGGCATCCTTTTATATCATTCAAGTTTATCATAATGACTTCGACACTGAACAAAAATATAGATATGGAGCTGTCTGTGAAAATAAAAAATGTGGAAATTATTTAATCCTGAGTATAAAACATATCCCCTAACCATATTTTCATTTTGAACATCCCATTTATAATTTGTATAATTACTTTAGTGAAATTTTATTCAATTCTTGTTATCGATTTTATTTCCTTATTATAGCCGACATAAATTTTTGAGTGAATAAAATCATTATCTATATTATGAATCACCCTATAATTATATAAAATTGTAAAGAGGAGGACATATATCCATTGGTATTATCATCTAAATAATGGATATGTTTTCTTTATCTATATTTATATCTAGCTTAAATTAGCCAGACTACTAAATATCTTTCTTAATGACATACACATTTTTTGGTCATACGTTAACGTGTTTCCTGAATAAATTTATGATCTTCCTAAAATCCATTATTTTGAATTATTATTCCAGAATATATCATAGCTATGACAATATCTAATACTCTATATAGAATATACATTGTTTATCTTGATGTTTTGAAGATGAAACTGTAAGAGAATATGGATAAAGGTTTTAAAGGCCCAAGTGTTTCACTATGAGGTTCGCCATTCCTCTTCATTGAGAAGAAGGTTGGATCAGTACACCTCTTTATTGATTATTGTGACTTCTAAAATATCCTGATAAATAAATAGCATTATATTAAAAGTACTAATGAATTATTCTATCATCTACATGGATAATCGTGCTTCTCAAAGTTGTATCATAGATATAGATATAATAAAGTAAGGGTGAAGAATGATTATATTTCCAATACTACTTTTGGAAAAATACATGAGCACTAAAAGTTCATAGTTATTTCATTTGGACTCAGTAATTCAATATTAATCATCAAATAATTAATGGATAGTTTATTTACGAATTATCTTCGAAATATTTTGATAGTTGTTATAAATAATATTATTTTATACCCTGAAACAAATGAGGAATATTAGGAATATTTGACTGTTGTAATAAAGACCATGAAAAAGATAAAATTATATGTGAAGTGTAATAAATTTGTGTTTTGTATGGGGAAAGTAACATTACCATGTAATGTTATCACCAACAATGGGATATCTATGGATCCTTCAAAAAGAGAACAAATTGAGCTATGTACAAGCAAAATGTGTGTATAGAGGTCCATAATTACTTTGGGTTAGGTGGGTACTGTCATAGATTTTTAGAAACCTATCTTGATTTTCAGGCCAACTAACCACGATAAATCTAATGGGGGTGAATTTTTTTATGAGGATTAATAATAAGAAATATTTAAAAAATTTAGTAAGGGTAAAATCTATACAAATGTGTTCACATTACCCTCCATGGGGGTAGAATTTGTGATATTCATTGATGCATCCAAAAATTGATTTCCTTTTGAAATCATGAATGGGAATATAGTGATAGCCTATGACTCACACTAATTATTGATACATTATAAAAACTACCAAACACATGAAAAATATTTGAATTCATTTGTTTTATCATTGATTTTTTGGTGACATCATCAATATGGATAAAAGTATAAAATATATACAGATCAAAACACCCTTATGGATATATTCACACAATATGAGCTCAATATGAACCAATGAATCTATATAGAGATGATCATGGATTATGATTATTCAATCCATTACCATAATAGTAAGGAAAACAGTGTATAAGATTCCCTATGTATAATGGATCAGGAGCCCCTATCAATGATTAGAGTTGAGAGGGATCCTATATAATTAGACATGAAAATGATATACATGGGAATAAAAAAGGATATTCATCCTTCCTTTTTCAAATAATATAACAACTATCTATTGATGTGAGTAACAATATGTCTAAATAAGATGTTGTTGAGCCATTGAAAAAGGAATATAATATTCTTTTGTTCAAATCTGTTAAATATAGTGTTATAATGTTTTTAACACTGATTAATATAACATAAAATATAGAAATGGAAATAGAAATTATGGATGATGTGCATATCTCATCCCTCCCTATTCATCTAGGAATAACAAATATTTATATATATTAGAAGAGAACCCTCTCGTGGGATATCATAAAGAGGGAAATTTTATAATTTCAGTCATGATTCTCGGTATTCCAGTTAGTCTATGATGATTGAAATAAGTATAAGGGTATGATGAAACCATTTTACATAACAATAGGGAAATAAGAATATATAATGTTGTATTTATTCCTACAAATATCCAAAAAATATAAAGGAAATAACTCTATCAGGTTGGTATTTGATAACCATATAGAGCCTACTCATTTAATTACTATCAAGGAATATATTTATCTTAACCAAATCATATTGATATAATAAAGTGATGTGGTAAGATTGTATGGTGTACCACACTCCACTATATTTGATCACGATCATAGGATTACCATATGGTTCTGGACAATCCATCTCTAAGAGTCTAATACCGAGAAATCTTTTTTGTACTACTTATCACCCATATATGGATGGTCAAGTTTATAGTACCATTCGTACTCTATATTATATGATGTTATCAGGTTAAATGATTACCAATGGTGTTGGGACCAACACAGTCCCCTATTGGAGTTATCAAATGAAAATATCTTCTATTCTATCATTCTAATGGGTCCTTATGAATTTCTCTATGGGAAGTATTTTCATACTCCAACTTGTTGGGATGAATTTAGAGAGCATAATATAATAGGACCATATCTTATCCCAGAGATGATAGAGATGGTCCAAACCATTCTGAATCATTTGAAATCCATGAAAAACCAACGTAATATAATTCTCAATTGTTATCGATTAGACCTAGAGTTTTAGGTTATAATTAGGTATTTCTTTATATATCATAGTGGAAGAATTTTCGCGATGCTTTGGAAGAAATGGAATCTTTATTCAAGATAAATTATCCACTTTGAGATCCTTAATTTTATTTTAGTTGTGGTATATGAAATACTACTCCCACCTAACATCTCTCATGCACTTGATGTGTTCTATGCATCCCTCTTTACGATATACATGCCAGACCCCTCACTTTTGTGGAAGCTTAAGGTTTCTCTTTTTCTGTATGTTCATTCATATGATAACCATATGGGGACGATATGGGATCATAGATATAATGTTATTCAAAATAATAAAACTCACATAGTAAAAATTATTTGGAAGAATAGAATGTTTGACGATGAAACCTAGGAAATCGAAGAGTAAATGAAACATATTTACCCGATTTTGTTTTAGATATTGAAATGAAATTTAAAGGGGGAAATTTATAATGGGGGTAAAAATATAATCACCCGAACATTTAAAAATTATTTTTCCTTTTTAAATGATCAAAATCATTAATAATTAATCAAGTTAGAGAAAACACATGTAGTACTTTCGTAAATTTGAACCATTAAATGTTATATCATTTCATATTTAAAAGGAAATTAAGAATCCGAACTATTGATAATCTAAAAAATTTTCAACGACCAATATTATTAGTAGATAATAGTGTTTTAAATAAATAAAATTGACATAGACTAAAGGAGTGATTTCCTTGACTAGTATAATCATACCCCATGAATCCCAACTTTTATTGTATATGAGGGAGTTGGAAGCACTATGATTTTACCATTAACATGATGAAGACAATATTCAAAAACTAATGAACAGGTGAAACCATATATGGGAGAAGTTTAACCTTACATATATCATAATCCAAAAGATATTGTCCAAAACACCATAATAATGTGTCAGCATCCCATGCCTTACTATCTATACGTACACTAGTCTAATAAGAAGTTATGTATCTAGACCTTAGTAATATTATTTATTACCTTTATTAATAAACAGAGTATTATATTTTTATACTTTTATCATTAATTTATCAACGATTTTATATGGGGGTTGATGAAAATTATATTTTTAAATGATGAAATCAGAATTTTATTTTTGAGAAATATACACTTTCAAATAAGACACTATTTTATTTAAATCAAATATTTTTTATAATAAATGTAATTTTTGTAAAATAATATATAATAATTATTTAAATATACATTTAAAAATAATTTAATTAAATCCAAATTAATTTTTTTAAATATTCATAAGGTTTTTAACATCATAAAAAAATTGCAATTTTGAAAAAATAAGGATTTTTTTATAAGTAAAAATATCAAAATTTAAAAAATCGCATTTTAAAATAAATATTATTTTTGAAATTAGCCAGTTGAAATTTTCAAATTCTTAATTTTTCATTATTTTCTAAGAAAGTCATATTTTTTGGTAAAAATTAAATACGGAATAAATATACATTATGTATTATGAAACCATAATTGAAAAAAGTGATCTAATAAGATTAGTCAAAGGTATCCAGACCAAAATTTTAATTTATCCCATAAAAGACTTTTTTTTGATATTTTTTATTTTATAAACCCTTAATCAATCAAATGAAATATATATTATATTTTTATGGTTTAAAATTAATTTTTTTCTAAATATGACTCACCTCCACATCATAAAAGGTATTGATTTATTTATTATCTATTATTTTCATTATTGAATATTAAAAACACATCTTTTTAAAAAAAACATGGCCAAAAACCATGGTATGCTTTGTGGTTTTGAATATTTTTTTCCAATTGAGTCCAAAACCTATATGTATAAATTATTAAATAATTCCTCGCTATTTTTCTATAAATATCAATCAATCATCCCACTCATTTTCACTTAAAACCCATTGGGTTTTAATATACTCCCCATATTCCTCTATAAATCCCTCCCATGTTTTTCCCAATATCTTTAAAAACTCTACCCATGCTTTAAGAAGCACCCACTCAAGGTTAGGGTCCTCCCCTCTTCCTTTTAATTTCATGAAATCTTTTTGTACTAAGAATTTTCATTTTATATTACTCATGTTTTAATATGTTCTTACACATCCTATTTACTATACTCTTTATTCCTATTTAATTGTAAACCACCGTTCACATTTATTAACCCCTTCCATGAAACATTATGAACACCCATTATGCTACAAAAATTATCCCATGGTTTTCTCTGCCAAACTTTTCAATTGTGAATGCCCATACCAGTTTCAACTAAATGGTATTCACCTAGATAGACCAATCCAACATTGAGTTAATACTTCCATGTATGCGACCAACAATTATTAATTGTGGGTTCAAAATTTATTAAACACATTGTTTTTTTGTATGATATTGGTGTAATATATGATATGAATGTGACAGGTGTACCAGAAATTATATAGGTATCTAATGCATTGGGTAATATTTTTTCCTCCTGAGATACTATATATGGTGCATGTATAGTTATCCTAAGAACCCTATGTAATGATTAATTGATTGTTTTACTTTACTTAATCTCAGGATGCATTGTTTTTTGTTATTTCCACATTCCAATGTTTACTTAATGTTATCATATCATATCCTTCTTCAATGTTAATTTTTTTATTATCACACATTTTATGTCACCTTGATATTCTTATTGACTAATATATATTACATTCATGATGTTCTGATTTTATTATTACCTTACTACGATTAATTTATCACACCATTCATATATACATCCCTAGGTAATACTATGTAGTGTTATAAGATCAGTGGAAGATAAGGGAAGGTTTTTAAGTTATTCAATATTTCCATTTTAACCATGTTTCATGTATAATTTTTTTCATCTAATTACCAAAATACACTAGGATTCATGATATTTTTGGATTTTATTATGTGATTATTTATGTATTAAATCATTAATTACGATGTGTTAAAGATAAAGGTCATAATAAGGACTAACCTTCCAGCTGGTGAGCCTACACTGGGTGGTCCATGGACTACTAGATGCAGAGTGTAAACACATATAAAAGGTTATGTTGGGGTTTTTAGGTCATTTAAATATCTAGCCCCATTATATTTGAATGCTCAACTCTTATTTTCTGGTTCATTTGGTTGTGCACCACTCTAATCCTCCCACCAAGAGTTCTTATTCATTTTTAGTGAATCAAGTCATGATATTTTAGTGAATCATGGAAAATCCCTTATTTTTCATCCATCATGATCTCCTTCTTCCTCATTTGGTGGTGGATCATTTTTTATTCATATTTGATGATTAGTCAAGGAATATGTTTACCTTTGTGAACCATTTTTATCACAATTGTATTCAAATAATATTATTCTTTATTACATTGATCATAAATTTTCATTTTCATGTATTTATGTAGAGAATTGGGTGAAAATTCCAAATGGTCATTATTAAAATTTCTTGGAATGACAAGTATTTGAATTAACATATATTAAGGATGTCCCATGAAAATGATCACATGTCATTATTGGGGATTTCATTGATGGTATGTCTCTTTGTGATCTATTATATGGTTTTGGGTCAAATTGAGTGGAATTAGATATCAAATCATGGAATTGAATTAGTGATTTTCTATGGAATTTAATAAATATTGTTCTTGGAGATCAAATCTCCATTGGATAACGTTACTATTAATGAATTTAATTTGTTTGAATTCTTATTATGGTTCCAATTTATATATATTAAAGTGGTTATTTTATTTTTATCTCATGATATGAATTTTTCTTGTAATAATATGATAATGTTGATAAAAACCATCCATTGGTTGATGGTCATTTTTCCAGCTAGGTGGTGAAACACAAAATTTCATCCTAAAACAATGTCATCCACATTGGTTATAAATTTTCTTATAATCATTTAATTAATTATAATATAGTTATAACTAATTAATTTTTAATTTTTAGGCCTGAGTTAAAAACTCAAGAAGATCAAAGAAGGGTGAATAGAATTGGATGACTTGAATGAAGTAGTCAGTGTTTTATTAGATGGATTTGGAATCATATTGAGATTGTTTCTTCCAGGTACTCTACCTTATGGTATTATGAAAGGTTTATTTTCATGTGATCTAACTATTTCCACTCAACATGAATTCCACATATCAAATATTTTGTGTTGAATAACATGTAATTATTAATTAGTCAATAAATATGAAGTCTTAAAAAATTAAATGAACCGTGCCTAATGTTACTAGAAAATTTACCAAGGGCTATGACTGACCTCTATTCACTTAATTTACACTGACCATCGATAACATAGGCTGTATCACTACTGTGGGTCATAGATATCATACACCCTCCTTAGATGTGTGGTTGTGCTACATTAGATCCAAATCTCATGACATTATTTTTGGTATTTTATTACATGTGAGTGTGTGGACTATGAGACGATGATTGCTGATTTATCACATGTGTGAGTGCACGTACAACCCATGTGACCAAGATTCATGTTTGACCACATGTGTGTGAATATAGATAATTATACAGTTTCTTAGTGTTACTTAACATTCCCTATACTTGTGATGGCACTGTTTCAAAGTAATGTATCCGTTGATATTCTTTACTATGTTTATTTGTATGATATACACTGTTTTATGATATTCTATATTTACATTAAGGGTATTTTTTAGTACTTTATGATAGGTGTACCATCATTATATGGCTACCCATTGATGGGGGAGTGAACAAGGCTTGAAAAAATTATAATGATGGACCATGACATAGGTCCATGGAATGATATCATTATGGATTGACCTATGGAAAAGCTAATATATGATGACCTTAAGGTAAAAATTATAAACAAGATAGAATCTGATAGTCTATAGGACCAAACCATTATAGTGACTAAATATGATATCTCTATAGTTTGACAAAAATATATATTCCTTGAAGATTCTATGTATCGTTTCCAGGAGTTAACACCATACCCAAAACATGATTCATAGAGGATTATCCGTAACATGTTCACCAGTATACCTTGTGATCTAACCATAAACTCAATTCCTTGAGGATACCAGGTAACACGTCGTCAACATTTTTTCCCAACTTGATACACAGTATACTTACATTTGCAATGGAGTACATGTGGTGGATTTATGGTGAACTCTAGGTCACAACTCTAATATGAATATGTTTTTAAGGTACCTGAAGTAGGTATGACCAGAGGTTCATGGATTCTTGGTATGTGCATGAATTCTAGGAATCTGGGTGTTTTTTAACTTTTTCTTTGGTGATTATATGTTATGATTGTGTATTTTATGTATTGTTTATTGAATTTTTTCCGATCTTATCTCGTGCATGCAGAATGAAATTATCAATTCGGTAATATAAATTATTGTTGCTTCCTTAATGAGTGGTACTCACGCCCTTATCAGGTGTCCATGAAACTTGGGTACTCTATAAGATGGAACCTATTATAGGTATATATTGGGGTGAGTCTCAAGATTGGTATTTATACCATATAACTCATTACATGTTCAGAGAAAGGGAGGTGGTGAGACTTGGTGTTGGGTGCATAACCTCTTTGTACTTATATTCTTTTTATAATTTATATATGTGATAAGCATAGTGGGTGATTTTCATCCTTGTTATCATTTATTAGAATTTGATTCTATTTTTTCAACGTGAATTTAATTAATGATTATATGTTATTATTTTCTAAATACTCTGACTATATATTTTTAAATGTTTCATGATTTATCTCTACCGTACACTCTAATTGCGAGTATTGTTTACCTGTGTTCCAATTCAAACAAAAAATTCTAGTTGGAATCTTTTGGAGTATGGGGATGCTAGCTTGATATCATGTGGAACTGTAGCTAAGACTCAATGATTAGGGTTGGGATGTTACAAAATGGTATCAAAGGAGTCTTGTTTTTCTGATTTGGGTGTTGGATGAAAGGTTTTATAGGAATATATCATTGCTTGTAGTAAAACTAATTCTATTTCTTCATGAAGATATTTTCTGAGGAATTTCAAGTATACTAGGGAAAGAGATTTATGTTCATTGATTATGAAGATATAGTTATATGATTTCACCACACTTGAATCTCATATATTCTTGAGGTTCATGATTTCATTTGGATTTTACTCTTGACCATAACAGAAAGAGGTGTCTCATGCATCATATTAGGCACATATATTCACTTCAAATATATACTACTTATGTGGGATAGTACTGATGAAATAGGGCATAGTTTATTGGGTGACAAAAACATGTATTGTGTTTGAACATATATGTTATTCAAGAAATAATATTCTAGTTAAAATCCATGGATGTTTACTTTTAATAGTAGGACATGCGAGATCACAATGTGGTGAACCTGGGAGAAATTAATGAAATCGACTATGATTTCGTCCCTATATGAATAGATGGTGAAATATTCATCATTATGCAATTTTTTGGGACTAATTTTCTCAGTGAATAACCTTCCGTAAATTATAGTTTCAAAAATAGCCTATGTGGAGTTATCAGTATAGAACCCATTCATAATCTAGTTAACTAAACTAGTAATTTAAACCCCCTCAATGTAAATAATCTAGGATGGAACAATCATGGGATATCTGTACAGTAGTTCATAGGTGTTTTCTATGAGTTGAGACCCTTGAGTATACCATGTTGTGGTTTATCTATAAAATAATTTTGTCTTTTGGGATTACAATTGGTTTACTAGTGATTCGGTCCCTTTTATTGCTCATGAGTAACTAAAGTGAGAATTTATCCATGTGAATGGATAATCAAGGTTAGTGAACAAGGGTTGGTTTTCATTGATGAATTTCTCTATTCATGTGAATAACATTGGGAAGGTCTTACAAATTTTCTTGCAACATTGGAGTTTGGATAACCTTTTTCACCACCACTCCCAATGATAGCATAATACTTGGAACACATATATATATAGCATTAAAGGGAGGAATAGTGGATTTCTGTCATATTAGTTTAGAGTACAACTCATCATGGAGTTTATGTAAAGATCCCACGCGGGTGAAACTGTTAAGGTTAGAAATTGGGTACAAACATAATGAATTAAACAAACACCCATATGAAATGTTGTTCATAGTGAATATTGACATCACGTAGGTTCTAATTCTAAAGAGGATCACTAAATGTTCTCTTCTTGGGGGAGCGGGTGCCTTATAGAGAGTATATAGTTAAGGAGGATTGTGAGTCAATATTGTAGGTCTATTAGTCCTGATAAATTTCTATTTTGGGAATGAAGAATAGTATTACCATACCATTTTTGAAAAGACTTACTACATGAGCATTAATGTCTGTGGTTACATGAAATGTTGAATGAATAGTTAAAAATGGGGTGGTGGGATATCTTGGAAAAGGAATGAATCTTGGGTATCAAATTTTTATGCATGTTTCACATTTGATCTGGTGTAATGTATCTAATCACCATAGCTATTCTGATGGTGGGATATACCACAATTCTTTGGGAGGAATCAATTGAAGACACCATGGTGTGTCATGTTTGACGAATGAGGCGATCAATCTCTTGATGTTGGATAATATAAAACTTTTGTTTTTCTCTCTAATTTTCATTCTTGGAATGACATAAGAAGACCATGATTAGAGTTATGAAATGAGTATAACCTTGAGGTGGTAAGTTGGAATACGAGGATGGAACGTGTAAAAATTGTTATAGGTGATGATTTTTTTTGGATCTAAAGGCATGATTCGCATGCTACCACAAATTTTCATGGACTCAAAATGTTATAGTGGGGACATTCTAATGATCTTACCTATTTTGGTTAATGAATTTTTGATGAAGCATTATTTTTTCATCTTATGGATGGAAATTTTGGAGAACCAAAAATTTAATCAGGACACTGGCAGTTAGAACATGTTTACATGGTCTATTTACACTTGATAGGAATCTTAGTAGTCATAATGGAACTTGACAGTTATTAGAAGGATACTTGAATCCTATAAATAGGATAAAATAGTCACTGGCTAGACGATGGGGTGGGATGTTTCTTAGGTACACAATCAGACTCACCGATCATCCAGTGAGCCTACACTGGTTGGCTGGTGGGGTGTGTTGGGTATATGTTAATTTGGATTCATTTTTCTATTTCTTCCACTAGGCCCCTAAATATTATTAGCCTTTAATTTATTTATAGGGTCATTCAAACATTAATCTCTCTTCTCCTACATTGATGAGTTCAATTTGATTTAGGGTAGGTCGTGGTGAGATCCATTGGAAAATCATGGAATTATCATTCATTCTTCATTAATCAAAACCCTCTTTTCCAATTATAGTGTTTAATCATTATTTCATTCATATTGGATTGTTTTGAACCTTCTGATCTTTTATTGTCAAAATTATCTTCATGTCCCCTTCTCCATTATCAACTTTATCATCATTGGACTTTGGATTGGTTTTGTAAATATAAATACATGAAAACTTTACTAGTTCATCGTGGAATCATTTTGATAAGTATGGGAATTTAGATATGTATGGTTATATGATGTCTCGTGATAATGATAATGTGTCATTATTTGGTATTTTTTCTAAAGTTATGTCCCTTAACGATCTCTTTTATAGTTTTTGGCAAAAATGAGTTGAGTAAGTAATTAAATTATGAAATTTAACTAGGGATTTATAAATCATTAGAAACAAGATTGTTCTAGGATATTTGAACGCAATTGGTTTATGTTTTAGATAAGGTGAATTTTTGGTTGAATTATAAAAATGGTTCTAAGTAATTTATATTAAATTGATATTTTTCTTATTGTATCATAATATGGATTTCCTCTGCAAAAATTTAGGAATTGTATGAAAAACCATTCAATGGTGGTTGGTCAGGGTTCCAACTATATGGTGATACCATGTATGTCTTTTTGAATGTATGACTTTCTATATAGTTATAAATTTTCTTGTACTAATTTGGTCATAATTACTCAATTCCTAATTCTCAAGCATGCTTTATAACATCTTGGAATTTTTATGAGGTCGTATAGATAGGGATAGAATGAAAAAATAAAATGGAATTGTCTTATATGGGGTTGGATCTGTATCGATGTAGGTCATCCCGTATACATTACCCTATGGTATAACACATGGTTTTTTTTCATGTGATATAAGGTTTCAGACTCTAGGTGAATGAAACCTAATTCATATTTTGATATAAATAAAAAGTAATGCTTAATTTTTTAATTATCCTCACATATGGAAAAAATAATGGAACCATACCTATTGTAATTGGATAATGTGTCAAGTGTCATAATGGACCCCTGTGTATTGACATGATATCGAACCTTAATATTTGGGGATTAATAACTAATAATTTACTTAAATTACATTGAAATTCCATTGATTTGTGGTTGTGCAACATGAGACCTTGATCTTGTGAGACCAAGTTTGATGTTTGATCACATTTTTTTGCATGTGTATCTGAAGAGAAAATATTTGATTCATGATTACATGTTTGTGTCCATGTCTAGTATATGTTACCTTGGTTGATGTTTGATCTCATGTGTGTGTATCTGGATTCTTATAATCATGCATGATGTTCCATACTTGTTTCAATACGGTTGTTAACGTTGTTTCCATGAGACCTTCCAAATGATATAATATGATAAATTTATATGAATTTTCTATCATGTTTTGTGATATTTTACACTTCCTTTAATGTATTGTTTTTGTATCTGGTGATAGGTGGACCATCACAATATGACTACCCCTTAAGGTAGGATTGAACACAACTTGCGACAATGAAAATGAAAGAACAATACATAAGAAAGGGGAAAATATTTCTTATGGAAAATCATGTCAAATTTCAAGAATACAAAGGCCTTGAAGCCTGACTTGTGTTTGAGATGTGGTTTGATAGTCTTGAGTCCCTACCTTTGATAAGGACTAAATATGTCAACCATGTAGACCAACCCAAAACTCTATTACTTGGGGATTCTGAGTAAATAGTTCACCTATCGGTGCCCAAACTAAAACATGACGACTTAAAGAAACCAATAAACATGTTAGTAGACTTATGAAATGATATAAGAAACACTATCCTTGTGAATGATATGGAGTTCATGATGTGAACGTCTAGTCAATTCTCGGTCACAAAATTTATATCGCTATGCTTATTGCATGGGTCCATAATAGTCATGGTTATGGGTTTGTGGTGGCTTGGTAAGTTCCCGATTGCTCGATATGTGGTTGTTTGTTACTTACTTGTTCATTAGTGATTATATGTTATGATTTTGAAATTTATTTATTTCATACTAATTTTATGCGGATCTTATCACATGAATGTACACTATATTTAGCAGTGAGGTAGTGGAATGAATTATTGGTTCCCTTTTGAGTTATACTCACACACTAATCTGGTGGTCATGGTGCTTGGTTTCCCAAGAATACCTCAATTGGAAGTTCATATTTTATTGGGACCTGGGTTTTTTTCTTGAACTTGGAAGCTTGTTTTGAGTCTAGATATTTTGATGAGGTGAGACTTAGTTTTGGGTAAAGAGAATCATTATAATTTAATTAACTGTCGACCTTTTGTATGTGTTTGGACCAGTTAGTGACCAATATCTTTATTATCTGTTATGACTATTTGAGTCTGTTGTATCCATATTCATTTTATTATAAATGAAATGTTATTTTTCCCATGTACTCTAATTGTATATTGTTAAATATTTTGGTTATTTATCATTGATTTTGATTTTTGATTGAGGTAATTGTCTCCCCATTATCTACTTTAGACCCTCATCATTACTTGGCCGCTTTTTTTATATAGAGAGGCACACATGACATCATAGGGAATGATGGATCAAATGTAATGATTTTGGTCAAGATGTTATACCTTGTATTAAGTAAATGAATAATTGTAGAAAAGGAAATGATCACATCATCAAACATATCAAAAAATAATTTATGATTTATATTTTTTCTATTATTAAGAAACTATTTTTGTTTCTAAGGAAGGAATGGGTAAATTAATTTTATTCTATTTTCAATTGTGTAATTTTGAAAATGATAAATAATATTGGGATTTAATGATATTAAACAAAATTTTAACTATGAAAATAAGTGAGAGAAGTTTGTTTGAGAAATCATGATCAAACTAGGGTAAGATTTCTTTGAGGCTCAATAGTCATTTCACTTATTGTATGTTTGAGAAATCATTGATTCCTTGAATTATACCCCATAAAACATGGTAATTGTATTCTTTCTAGGTTATACATTATAATTTTTGGAATTAATGATATTTATTCTTAGATACTTCTAAAAATAAATAAATTTATATTCAATTTAATATTTAAACTCATTCAAGGAATCACATTAATAAATTTATCTGATAGAAATATTGTTGGTATATGTTGATTATGTTCTAAATAAAATAATATAATCTTACATGAGTATATGATATAATATTTTATCAAATTCCATTATTATTAGTATCTCTCAAAAAGGAGACAGTGTGAGATAATATAAAATTCCCTCAAATCATCTTATAATCCATGTAATGAAAGGAAGCATAATGAATGATTTTCCTTTTTCATTGTATATGAGAATAATAACACAGAAATAAAAAAATATAAATGTAAAAAATAACTAAATAACCTATAAATCCAAATACAATCCAAATATTATGAATATAGATCTTGTAATTACCCAAAGATAACAAACTATAGGGATCATAGGAGTGGAAAACACAATTAAAATTAGTTATGTCCATTTTAACATAATTTAGGATGAAATTTTAATCTATATGATGTAAAAAATATGTCTTCTAACATTGGTTTTATAGATATCAACACTGAAATACATTCTAAAAAATGACAAATAGATTGACTTCAATTTTAGTTTTTTAAAAGAAAAACAAGGAAATGTATTTTAATGTTTATTTTTCTAATAATTGACTACAAAATTACTGATAGAAAATATTTCCACAATGCCTTTTCTGTATGCCAACATTGAATGTTCATATATTGTTTAAATTTTTGTTTTAAAATTATATGCTTCTATACGTCTATAACACAAATCGTAAAACAAAATAGATGAAAGACACATCAAAATCAATAGTAGAAAACCTCATTGAAAACATTCACTATATCATTTATAAATAATAATATGCTAAATGGAACTACATCCAAAAATTAATCAAACATAGAAAATTTTCTATAAATAAAATTTGAATGTGTTTCATTTAATTTGGAATATTTGGGGAAACATTATTGAAATCCAATATGATTAAGTCTTTTAAAATACAAGTAAACAATATTTTTTAAATTAAATGTTTTATAGTGAAACTAACTGTATAAAAATATTATATTACTCTATATATAATTACATAGTTAATGAATCTTAAAATATAATACCTGTATTCAATAATCCCCATTTAGGAACCAGGGATATTTTACAAGGTATAGAATCTTTTTAAATTTGTTTTAAATTTTTAATTAAAGCCCAATGTGAGTCCGCTATTTGATCATGTGCATTTTGGGGGTCCCCCAGGTTTCTTTAGAGACTGGAACCCAACATTTGGGTTAAAAATTTAAAACACATGGTTAGTAAAAACCATGTGGGATAGGTCACATGGTTACTTACTACCATGAAAGGATGGATAGTATAGTTTTACATAAATATTGGCTAGAAAAAAACTTGTGATTTGAGGAACATAGCCATGCAGACATGTCAGCGGTTTTTGGTTGTGGGATGAGTCACAGTTTATACACGTTTAGTCAAACCCTATGAAAAATTAGTTTGTGGTTCACCTTTCCTTTATCTATGGAAAAATGGTTGACACATATTTTGACCAGCCATGAAACAAAACCATTTAACCCTTCAATTATGGTAAATTTTAAAAAATATCCCATATATCATCTTTTTTCATTTGAAATTATTCTCATTTTTCACCTGTGGATAGAACCTCCTATTTTAGAAGCTATCATTGGAAACCTATTCTAGGATTTTCCCCTAAATCTTGATCTAATGTCCAATTCAAGAACGGTTTATCTCATTCAATCTATTCCAGTGTGATCTCAATTAATTTTTTTCCATTAATCATTTGTGTTTTTTTCTACAATTATTTTTTTTTGTGTAGGCTAATGTAGCTTAATTTTTGGATATTCATATGTTTTTTTCTTCTGATTGGAGTTGAACCAGAAGTTGATGTTATATGATAAATATACTACCATATTTTTTTATGTGGTCTATAAATTCCCATATTTTTGGTTCTTCATAATTCTAGTTTCCGTTGTAATGCCTATCCAAATTTCTATTGAAACACCAAAATTGAAATGATTAATTGAATTATCTAGAATCAGACCTTTTATGGACTACCTTAGTTTCCTTTGTAATTTTTTTTATTTTTTCACCAACCAATGCCACCCATGTGGTGTTCTATGTGAACTGCATATGCTTCTTCATTGATTGAACCACACAAGGGGTGAGTTTTTTCTTTCCTAGTTATAGGAAGCCTAATATTAATTAATTGGATTTAACTTTTAAAATTTGAGATGAGCTTCCTCCATTACATATTGACTCATTAGATTAAATTATTTATATTCAACTTGAAATGATAAAACTTATCAGTTACCACTTGAATAAATTAGTGGTTAAATACCTTAAATATGACCGATTGCCTCTAAATTTGTATGGGGACCCGACATTAAAAAATTACATAATCATGAATTAAATGAATATTTCACATAGAGGATATTTTAAGGAATATATTTTTAGAGAAATAAGACATAACTATTTCATCTCAAAAGATTAAAAAGTAGACACTTCTACTAAGTTTCCATAAAATAAATCTCTTAAAAATAAACATGTCTAGTTCCATGTTTTAGATAGCATGTATTTCCTTGATCCCATCCTTGACACTATTAATCTTTAATTAATGTGGAAAACATTTCAAAAACATGGGATGATTATAAAAAGCCCAGTAAATGATACACAAAGAAGGAAAACTGTTAGTTTTTCAAAAAAACAAGTAAACCATGAATACTTTATCAAAGTAATAATTTTCACCTTTATGAAGTATTAAATACTCTTCACTGAATAAAAGGTCACTACTTATCCTTTGTAACCAAAATATTACCATTAACCCATAAAATAACACATAACATATAAAGGTAACGTGTGACATAAACATACGTAAATAGAATATCCATACGGTCAACTTCCACACATATCACTACATGGAATAGCCATACGGCCAACTTCCATACCCAATGCATTGGAGGTTATAACGTAACCACCCATCCTGGTATTCACGACACCACTCTTCATTTGGTTTATCACGTAACCACTCGTCAAATGTCCAAGTACCATTATAAAATCATAACACAAAAAACAATTATAAAGGAATGAAAACATTTACACATTTTAAGAAAAATATATAACTTAAATATATTGACATAAAAAATCCATTATCAAAAACATTTTAAATACCAAAATACATAAAATATTATATGGTATGTATTTACTTTAAAAAAATTACAGCTTGTTGAGGAAGCCAAAGATCAAATAATACTGGCGGTGGAGGAAAGGTCGTTGTCACCACGTACGTTAAAAAGAAACATACTTTTTGTCATCTAGTAAAACGCTTCATATAGAAAATTTTCCTTTTGAATATAAGTAGAAGTAAGAGGTGTGTATACATCGTATAAAAGAAAGTCTTATATTAGAACAAAATATGCCTCAATGAAAGGATATTGAGATGATGTCCAATACAAAGTCAGTATCCTTATATTAAGGATAAATAAATTACATAATTATGTGTGAAAAATATAAATACACCCAATATAAGAGGATATTATGTGTCAAACAATAATAGGGAATCCACACATATTCATAGTATGACATAATCAAGATGTAGAGGTTTAACCCAACGAATTGAAATTGGGTTAAGTTGTTCCCTTACAGAAATTCGACAGCCTAACGACGTCATTTTAAAATTCATAAAATGAGACGATGAGAGATAAAAAAGGTATCTCATCACTTGAAAATATTATTTATAGCTTTAAGGATATATAAGAACGTATCCCAACTTAATAAGATGTAAATTAAAAGACCTAAAAAAATAAGTCTTTTAAAAAGAGGAGGTTAAAAGAATCCCTTACCGATTTGGGTAACTTTCGAAACGTACACCCCATGGAAGAAGGGTCATACAATGAATATGTAAGTACCCATAAATGAGATTATATTACACAAATTGTAGAATAATGGGTAGTAAATACACCAAACAAATGTAAATATATGAAAATGTTGCATGAATCTCACGGGAATAAAAAGTGAGTGAAAAACTCCTTACCTCGTTGTGATCAATCAGGTCATATGACCAAACGATAATAAACACCAAATGAATCACATAATACCATGAATATAAATGTGATCATTATAATATAAATGAATGGGAAGAAAACAATACACCACATGCAATAAATAAGAGACAAACAATGGAAATCTCACAGAATTAAAACTGAGATAAGAAATACCTTAAGAAAATTCGACAGCCTAACGACATCACCTAAAACTTCAAAAAATGGTTTGATGAGATCAAATCGGGTCTATCATCATATGAAAATAAAAAGTACAGTAAGAGGGATATAGAATAACATCCCCTAACATAATAAAGATGAGCTTAAATGAAATGTCATAAAAGAGAGTACTTAAAAAGAAAGAGAGAGGTATGATCCCTTACCTCAATTCCGACTTGTCTTATTCGTTTCTTTATATTCATTCAAATCAGATAACTCTTTTTGAATTGAGCTCAAAGGCTTCCTTGAAAAGACTTCGTCCCAAAGTGAGGGTTCTAGGAGTAATATAGGTATGTGGAGATACAATATGAGTAGAGGCTGGATGAGCCAAGGGCTTGAGAGGTTTGGGTGAGGGGGTAGAGGTGGCTGCCTTTGATAAGATAGAGGAGGGGCACTATTGGAAAGTCATGAAATGTTACTTTATTATAAAATTATTTTCAGATATTAAAGTTCCCAGAATTATATATTTCGAGGATAATGTGATAAGGGTTCGAAATCCACCCATATAATAGGTTTTAGACTAGTGTATGTCTTATATTTTACCTTATCTTTTCATTTTATTCAAATCATTCATTAATGAGGTAGTCGCTGCATCATCATAGTGTCATAAATAAATTTATTTATTTAATGTCTAACAATTATATAAAAAATATAATGATTTAGGAAACCTTTTTATCTTTCCAATGAATATTTATTGTAAAAAATATGACTTTTATAACCCCATTTAAAATGTTTTTTTAGTAAAACAATATATGTTTGTGATTTTTTTTTTAAATTTAAATAATAAGTTATTAATGTCATTTTATTACCCAAGTGGCTCAATGGGGTCCCCAAGTTGACCCATGGATTGTCTTGGTCGGCCATAAATCGTCCAATAAGGGTAGGACATGTGTCATGGTCATTTCATATTATTATAACATTATCTTTACCTTAAATTTCACTAATTACCTTTAATCGCGATTAATAAAACTTAAAAGTTACTATTCACCAAATATTATTTTCATCACATTGAACCAAATTTTACTTACTAATGAAAACCTTGTATTTTAGATTTTTTAATTTCAATTCAAAAAAGTGGTAAAGTTTCATTTAAACGAAATATCAGTTTTTTAACTACCACATAGTGGTTTCACTATTCATCAAAAAATTGAGGTTTTTAAGAAAAAATACCAAAAATTCACCCTAAGCTATATTTGATATTCAGAATTCAAAAATGATGTCAATTTTAGAAAATTCAAATAACATATAAGTTTCAGTAATCAATTTAATAATTAATCCCTATTGTCAAAACAAATAACATGTTTTTAAGAAACAAAATATATCAAAAGATTGACACTAGTTTAAGTCAAATTTCAAAGTGAAATTAACTCAAATGACCACCATTGGATTAAATTGTGAAAATATATTTTAATTACACTTTAACACCAATTAAAAAGATAATTTTACCATATAATTAAATGAGATTAAAAAGTGGTTTTGAATTAAAATACAGAATTGTCACTATTCATTAAAAAATGAACTTTATCGGAAAAATAACAAAAAATTACACAAAGTAAATTTTGATGCCTTGAATATAAATAAGGATTTTATGTTATCATATTTAACATATAAACTTGTAAAAAATTGTATTTAATAAAGGTTCAACATCAAAATGTGGTTAATCGACCTTTTAAAAAATATTTGATGATTTATGCTTCAAATTGGATTCATTTTAATTTTAAGCCTCTAACATTTATTTGGATAAAAGAAAAAATATTTGGCAAGAATAAATAATTATTTTTTAGTTAGTTCTGTTCATTCCTGCCACTATAATGGGTAGGCGTTAGATATCATTTAAAATAATATTATTATATTATTAGGTTGCAATGTATGATTTCAAAGAAACTCATTCTTGCGTATTGGGTACGCTATTGAACATAGCATTCCCTTTAAAGTAATATTAAAATTTTATTCAAAAATATTAATAAATATGATAATTTTATATTCTTAATTTACCTGGGATTTTACATCCTTCCCCCCTTTTGGGAATTTCTTCCTCGCAATTTTAAAATTTGATTGGAAACTTCATTGAAAGCCCCACATTGGAAAAAGAGTCAGCACAACTATCACTTTAAAATGAAGAAAAGTTAGTACAAAGGCCACCTGAGTTAACCCATAGTAGGATTCCATGTAGGAAAACATGGATATGGAAGAAAAAAATAAAGGGTCAAGTTCTGATGGGGAGTGATAGAAAACATGATTAGGAGAATGTTAACAACTAGAAAATCACAAACTTGTGATGGGTTAAATGGTATTTGATTCCCCAGTAGGAAAAGTTAACATAATTTTTTTTTTGTTTTATGTTACTTATAATTGAGGAATTTATTTATGAGCTTAACTAAATCACAAGGAAACATGATTTATTGTCATTTAGACTTTCATCTCTTACTAAATTTCTTACACAAACTCATTTTTTCCTCCAAAAGACGAGTATTTTGGATGACTTGTTCACATTAAGAGCACTATAATCAACTTCTAGAGAATCACCTAATCCAAAAAAGAGAGAAATATATTTCCCATGTCTTTAGACCTTATCCAAAACCAAAATTTTTAAAAAAGATCAGATAATCCACAAAAGGATAATCCTTTATAAAAGGAAAATCTATTCTTAATCTCCAAAATTTGTCCAACAAAACCAAAAGCTCAATGAAGACCATTCGATAAAAAATTTGTCCGTAAAATTATTCAAATTAATCCAAATTAAGATTGAAACCCAAATATTTAAAGGATTTAATCACATAGTCTTCCAAGGTAACAATTAACATTTATCTCCAAATAACATCAGTTTCTCTTGAAGTCTCATATTGAAAAGTAATTAACCTAATCATATATCGTCCATGATAGGTCACTTTTTTCCTATATAACCCAAAATAAACTTATTCTTGATTCATAAATTTATATAATAAAATGAATTTGTCATACTAACCAGGGACTTCACGTAGTCCAAGGGTAGGTGATAAATACCAGTCACACTTTGGTTGTGGGTTTGATTCCCATAGCTTTGTCCGACGCGACAGGGTGTCACATGGTCTGCGTGTTGTCCTTTTTACAAAACTATATAATTCTCAAAACATTCCTCAAAACGAGATAAAATCATCAAACATTACCATAACATAATTTAACCTCAATTTTATCTCATGACTTTCATTTTCCATCATAACATATAATAACCCAAAATTACCTCAAAAGTAAGGATCATATAAAACCTAATGGTTACCATTATAATTATTACCTAAACATCCACATCGAGTTGGTCATCTCGTACTTGATGCGTTAGAAAACTCACCAAGGTTCAGGTGGTTAATCATGACTCCTGATAGTTGGCTTAGAATAACCACGAGATTTCTCATTGAATCCCCCATTTTGTCCAGTCTCTTAATCAGAGAACCACAACAGTTTCCTTCAAACCCATTGTCACTTTGGTGCCTGCTAGATCCATCCATTTACTAAACCAAAAAGGTCAGTGCAAGTATATCATTATAATCATCATATAATACTATTATATAATTATTGATGTCATCTTAAACTCATTCAATTTATCTAAAACTATGGACCTTTCTGAAATCCTGACCATTATGGTAATGTCACTTGTGCTTAAAGGATAGCCTAAACTCTAAAGTTATCTAAAATGACCTTTGATACCAACTATGAGGAACTGGCCTTAAAACTTTACATAATAATGATTAAATGAATAATTCACATATAGGATCTTTTCAGGTTTAGAGTTTTAGAGAATTAGGACATAACTATTACATCTCAAAAGATTACAAATTTGACACTTCTACTAAGTTTCCATAAAATAAAAACTCTTAAAAAAACATGTTTAGTTCCATGTTTTAGATAGCATGCCTTTCCTTGATCCCATCATTGACCCTATTCATCTTTAATTCCTAAGGAAAACATCTCAAATACTTGGGATGAGGATAAAAATCCAAGTAAAGGATACACAAAGAAGGAAAACTATTAGTTTTTCAAAAAAACAAGTTAACCATGAATACTTTATCAAAGAAATACTTTTCACCTTTATGAAGTAGAAAATACTCTTCACTGAATAAAAGACCACTACTTATCCTTTGTAACCAAAATATTACCAAAAACCCATAAAATAACACATAACATATATAGGTAACTTGGGACATAAATATACTTAAATGGAATAACCATACGGTCGACTTCCACACATATCACTACATTGAATAGCCATATGGCCGAATTCCATACCCAATGCATTGGAGGTTATAATGTAAACACCCATCCTGTTATTCACGGAACCACACGTCATTTGGATTATCACGTAACCACCCTTCAAATGTCCAAGTACCATTCTAAAATCATAACACATAAAACAATTATAAAGGAATGAAAACATTTACACATTTCAAGCACAATATATCACTTAAATATATTGACATAAAAAATCAATTATCAAAACAATTTTCAATACTGAAATACATAAATGATTATATGGTATTTATTTACTTTTAAAAAAATATTACGGCTTGTTGATGAATCCAGAGATCAAATAATACTCACGATGGTGGAAAAGTCGTTGTCACCGCATACGTTAAAAAGAAACATACTTTTTGTCGTTTAGTAAAACACTTCGTATAGAAAAGTTTCATTTTGAATAAAATTATAAGTCAAAGGTTTTTATACAGCGTATAAAATAATGTCTTGTATTAAAACAAAATATGCCCCAATGAATGGAGATTGAGATGAAGTCCCATACAAAGTCGGTATCCTTATATTAAGGATAAATCAATTACATTATTATGTGTGACAAATATAAATACACCCAATATAATAGGATATTAAGTGTAAAAAAAATTAGAGGTCATCCACACATATTAATTATATAATATAATCAATAAGTAGAGGTTTAACCCAAAGAATTGAAATTGGGTAAAGAAGTTCCCTTACAGAAATTTGACATCCTAAAGACGTCATTTTAAAATTCAGAAAATGAGATGATGACAGATAATAAGGGTATCTCATCACTTGGACATATCATTTACTACAATAAGGATATATAAGAACATATCCCAAAATAAGATGATGGAAATTAAAAGACTTAACAAAAATAAGTCTTTTAAAAAGAGGAGGGTGAAAGAATCTCTTACCGATTTGGGAAACATTCGAAACGTACACCCCATGAAAGAAGGGTCATACAATGAAGATGTAAATACCCATAAATGAGATTATATTATACAAATATTAGAATAATGGTTAGTACATACACCACATAAAAGAAAATAGTGGAAAATTTATCGTGAATCTCATGGGAATAAAAATTGAGATAAAAACCCCTTACCTCGTTGTGATCAATCGAGTCGTATGTCCAAAAGATAATAAACACCAAATAAATCACATAATACCATGAATATAAATATGATCATTATAATATATATGAAAGGGAATTACAAAATACACCAAATGAAATAAATAAGTTTCTAACAATGGAAATCTCATAGAATTAACAGTGAGATAAGAAATCCCTTATGAAAATTCTGCAGCCTAACGGCGCCACCTAAAACATCCAAATATGATTTGATGAGATAAAATAGGGTCTATCATCATATAAACATAAAAATTACAGTAAGAGGGATATAAAATAGAATCCCCTAACATAAGAAATATGAGCTTAATAAGAATGACATAAAAGATAGTACTTAAAAAGAGAGAGAGAGGTTTGATCCCTTACCTGAAGTCTGACTTATCTTGTTCGTTTCTTTAAATTATTTCAACTTGAATAACTCTTTTTTATTTGAGCACAAAGGCTTCCTTGGAAAGAATTATACCCAAATTGAGGATTTTATCAGTAATATAGGGATGTGGAGAGACAATATTAGTAGAGTTTGGACAAGCCAAGGGCTTGAGAGGTGTGGGTGAGGGGGTAGAGGTGGGGGCCTTTTATAAGAGGGAGGAGGGGCACTCTTGGAAAGTCTTGAAAAGATACATTATTATAAAATGATTTTCGGATTTTAAAGGTCCCAAAATTATATATTTCTAGGATAAGGTGATAAGGTTTCTAAATACACCCATACAATAGGTTTTATACATGTTTAAGTCATATATTTTACCGTATCTTTTCATTTTATTTAAATCATTCATTAATGAGGTAGTCACTGCATCATCATGGTGTCATAAATAATTATATTTATTTAATTTCAAACAATTATAAAAAAATATCATGATGCAGGATATGTTTTTATCTTTATAACGAATATTTATAGTAAAAAATATGACTTGTATAACCCCATGTAAAAATTGTTTTAGTAAAACAATACATGTTTGTGACATTTTTATTTTAACTTTAAATAAAAAGTTATTAATGTCATTTTCTTACCCAAGTGGCTCTATGGGGAACCCAAGTTCACCCATGGATTGTCTTGGTCTTTTCTGACTCATCCAATAAGGGTAGAACACGTGTCAATGCCATTTCATATTATTATAACATTATCTTTACCTTAAATTACACTAATTACCTTTAATCATGATTAATAAAACTTAAAAGTTACTATTCTAAAAAAAAAATTCATCCCAGTGAACCACATTTTACTTACTAATGACAACCATGTATGTTGGATTTTTAAAATTCAATTCATAGAAGTGGTAATGTCTCATTTAAATGAAAAATTGGTTTTGTAACTACCACTTAGTGGTTTCACTATTCATCAAAAATTGTAGTTTTTCGAAAAAATACCAAAAATTCAGCCTAAGCTATATTTGATATTCCAAATTCAAAAATGATGTCTATTTTAAATAATTCAAAACATATAAGTATCATTAATCAACTTAATAATTAATTCTCGTTGTAAAAACAAATAGCGTGATTTTAAGAAACAAAATATATCAACACACTGACACTAGTTTAAGTCCAATTTCAAAGTGAAATTAATTCAAATGACCACCATTGGATTGAATGGTAAAAATATATTTTAATTAAAATTTAAAACCAATGAAAATTATAATTTTACCATATAAATAAATTAGATTAAAAGGAGGTTTTGAATTAAAATGAAGCATTTTCACGATTCATTAAAAAATGAACTTTATTGGAAAAATAACAAAAATTTACACAAAGTAAGTTTTGATGTCTTGATTCTAAAGAAGGATTTTATTTTGTCAAATATAACATATAAAATTTTTCAAAAAGTGGATTTAATAGGGGTTCTCCATCAAAAGGTGGTTAATCGACCTTTTAAAGAATATTAGAAGTTTAAGCTTAAAATTGGATTCATTTTCATTTTAAGCCTCTAACAATTATTTGGATAAAAGAAAAAATAATTGACAAGAATATATAATCATTTAGTAGTTAGTTCCGCTCATTCCTACCATTAAAATGGCTAGGAGTTAGCTACCATTTAAAATAATATTATTATATAATTAGTGTGCAACGTAAGATTTCAAAGAAAAACTCATTATTGCGTATTGGGTACACTATTGAACATAGAAATTCCTTTAAAGTAATATTAATATTTTATTCAAAAATATTAATAAATATGAGAATTTCATATTGTTTATTTACCTGGGATGTTACAATTTGAATTGTAGATAATGAGTGTGTGTTCTCTTGGGTTGTATTTCAATGCTTTGAGATGATAAATGGAACAATTTTGGAATGTTTCCAACAACCACCACAGATACTTCTCTGATGGGTCTTGAACACATTAGTGGTTTCCTTGGATAGAAAATAATCATTGTGTCTTGATTTTATTGGATGCCTTGGGAATTAGTACCCATTGGTTCTGGTTTTTATGGGATTCTAGTGGATATGCTTGGAAGATACACTGCATAGACCCTAACTCAAGACAAATTGATTTTCCATCGAGATTATACTTGGAAAAAACAAGTATTCCATTTTATTATAGACCTTGGATCCATCCCTATGTGATATAACACTTCTATTATATATAATAACTACACAATATTTAACTTGATTGGTTATATGGATCAATCGTGGATTTTTCTAACAATTGTGGTTATATGTTAAGGCGGTTATTGAATTGTTATGACTTGATGTACAATGAGGCCATGGTAGGTACATTTCTTGTACTACTTTATTTTGATATAATTAGACACTTTTTTTGTAGAGAGCCATGTAGTTCAATAAAATATCTCTTCCTTTGATATATATACACAATGGGTACCCTACTTTCAAACACTTTACCGTATTTACATGAACACTTCATATATTATATTTCATATCCATGAACTGATATAGATATTTGGGTGGATACCTACTAGAACTGTATATCACCTGCTATTCGGGCCGCTATTGTGTACCAAAATAGATTTTATGGATGCTGGTAGTGATTGGGGAAAGTTTCTATAGTTTAAAGATAGATTTTATGCAATGCATAAGAGCAGATGAGCACATATCGAGGTTGAGGTTTGTGATTCTACATGGAGATAGTGATTTTTTTCTTTTTTATGTGTATTGTAGATGACTGGTGTGTACCTATTTTGGAATCTTTGGAGAAACATGAATTGAATCATCATATCTCTTCTATGAGACTGTTTTTTGGTATTTTTTATCTATTACTACCAGTTATCTATTTTCGGATTATTATTTTTATTTAAATATTGATGGTTATTGATATTTTATTATGTTAAACATTGGAAATGAGAGAATAGTCTCACTATGGACACACCAAAGGAACTCACTGCTAGTCAGAAACCTCTGGCATTGGGGAAGATTTTATTAAGTCCATTTATCCCACTAGGATCAAGGAACAGTTGAGTGGATTCTAGGTCCTTACAGTCATAATGTGATATCAAATCATATTTTTCTAGTTTATTATTTTGGTAAAATAGAAAGAGGGTTATGAAAAATTGGAATTTGGTAATGATTTTTTCCAAGGAATTACTAACGTGCATACAAGAAAAATAAAAATTTCATCAAATGGAAATTTAAAATTTATAGATTCTGAAAATTATAATTGATTTGATTTATCCTTTATGTGATGTGGTTAAATTGTGATGTTGTTATAGATTTGGATTTGTGTTCTATTTGTTGAGAAACCTAATGAGATGAGGTTATTCCATCCCATGAATCATTTTATCCACATTACTAGAATCAAATTCCATTCATTATGCCATTCAATATAGCATTGATTTATCTAATGTATGATGTTATGATAGGTTTCATGATACATATACAAGTTTTTGTGATGGAATTCTATATAGGTAATTGAGAAACATGATTGGTAATCATATTTCCAACCATAACCTCAGTACGTTTTTCCTTTTTAATTTACAGTCGACAACCTGAGAAACCAATTGTATAATGTTGATTCATGGACCATGAGTCACATGGACTAGATCGTGTCAGGGAATGGGTCATGTGGACACCATTATTTTTTTCAAAAGGAGTATTTCCCCTTATGGATCAGAATTTGAGGGATCATTTGGTTGAACCATTTTCAATGAATGTGAAATTAATATACATTCAAATGGAAATCGAATTGTTAAATACTGAACACGGCCTAGACTCGACTTTTAATTGGGAAAGAATAAAATTATAAAGTGGATTAATTGACCATTTAATTTATAGAATAATAGAATTTGGAGCATGTAATGAGTTCTGATCTAGTTATAGGATAGTTTTCAACTGTCATTTTCTTTTGAGCTACAAACTATTATATCTTTTTTTTGGTCGCCTATGTCTGGCACTATATAGGAATGATTTCAGAATGACCACTAATCAAACTCTAAGAGTGTGGAGATGGCTATGCTCTAGTGGTGGTAGGTCATGGGCTACCAGTGGATCCAACTTCATTATTATCTGCAGCACCAGCATTTTTTCCAAACATAGGTGTTCAGGTGTAGCTCTATGAGGTGTTTTTTAATTTATTTCTAACATTTCAAAGAGAACCATATCCTTCCTTATCAATAAATGAGATGAAGCATGTGTTCTAGTAGAAACGACATTCCACGTTTATAGGGAATAGTGTACTACAAGCTATTGATATGTATCTTGAGACTATACTGATGACATTTGGGCATCTGGAGACACCTCTATAGAGGAGACCGAATCTCATAACATTTATTCCGTGTCAATCAAAAAACCTCTGGTGGGATGTTCTACACTATGATGAAATGTTGTGATATATGGGTTGTAATGATTTCCAAAGTAAATTATATGACTAAATTTACCTTGAGACATTGAGGGAAGAGTGTGCTAGTGATTTCAATCATCTAGAGCAGGATTCTATGACAATTATGGAATAACCAATATGCTTTATAGTATTGCATCATTTTTCACTGATGTAAATTAATGATGAAATATTAATGGTGAGATACTTTAAGTAAGGGATTTAACGTGATGTTATATCCTAGGTCAATGTGTCTAGGATGACAACTATTAATTAATGTTTGAATAAGTTTTAGATTACATAGTGGAACTAGAGGGAAGATGTGAGATTATAAAATAGTAGTGCAGTATATTTATGCATTGGTTTGACATCTTCCAACAGAAAGTACCATTTTGAATCTTCCCTTCAGATGACCACTAGCTTGGCCTCCAATTCTAGATATTTGGGTTTTTTTAATCAATGTGGAAGACAAGGTATCATGAAGAATCAGTGTGATCATGACCATGTTGAGTATTGTGCTTGTGGTTGGACTAGATACCTATATCATTTTTTAGTACTTTCCCTCCAGCAGTGAGGGGTAGGGGGCCAGATTCAACCCCAATTTCAAGAGTAGTTCTCTCATCTCCACACCAAATAGTGAGCTTTAACAGTATTTATTTATCATTCCATGATGGTGGTGGTTGTGTTTGAGTCATCCAAACACTAGTTATACTGATACATCAAAGTGGGCCTACTCAGTGTAGTGAGATTGTGTCATAAGGTTGTGGTTATGGCCTGATCTATTCTATGCAATATACCCCGAGGAGAAAAAAGAGAGATTGTCTATGGTTGGAGGTAAAATTTTTGTATCCTAAACCCTTGTTTCTTAACATTCTTATATAGATGAACCACATAGTTTTATATTCGTACCAACGGGGAAACTCATTTGCCTTATTGTTCAATTTTTAGAAGACATTATGAAATCTTACACTCTATTAGTGATTAGAATGTAATGTTTAAGAAAGTTAATGGAGATTCACCTATAGGTTGGTGGGGAAACTACTTTTTTAATAATTATTTTCTTGATATGGTAGGATTTAATGTAATACTCAATATGGGATGTCTAAAGGCTTTTGACAATTATTTTTACTACTATATTTGGAGGGTGACTTTAACATCACGAGAGGGAATAATTTCTATTCAGAAGGGTGAATGTGATTTCAATGAGAGCCAAGCTAGGCCAAAACATCATGGACTAGGTGATATTATAGACCAGGTCCCTATTTTATGTAAGGATGATAGAAGAGCATGTTAGGTAGAAATTTATCAAATGGTTTACCATTTCAAGGATGTGTTACCAAACTACTTTTCTAGTGTACCACTTGATAGAGTGGTTGAGTTCTCTATTGAGATAGTTCAAGGATTTTCACCAGCATCCATACCCCCATAAAGTACGAGTATGACAGAGTTTCTGGTGGTCAAGGTGAAACTAGATGATTATGATGCAAATGGTTATATACAACCCAGTAATTCTTCTTGGGGTTCACTGGCCCTTTTTGTGAATAAGATTAATGTTATTCTTAGGTTATGTGTGGATTAAAAAAAATTAAACTAGATGATAGTTAATAACTATAATACCTTTCAATAGATAGATGAACTATTTGATCATCTTTGGGGAGCACAGGTGTTCTGAAAAAAATTATTTGAGATCCAGATATGACAAGGTGCATGTATGACCTCCGGACATACCCTATATAGGATTTCGTTGCTGGTATGGTCTATATCAGTATCAAGTTATGATGATTGGTCTCATGAATTCACTATTAATTTTCAAGGCACTGATGAACCAAGTCTTCCATCCTTATCTATATTATTTTTTGGCGTTTTTAATTGAAAACATCGTTGTGTATTCTGACAATTGACATGACCATTACTAACATCTTGTGATAATTTTAGATACATTGAGAGAGAATCCATCATATGATATGATCGAAAAGTGACACTTCTAGATAGAAAAAAATCACTACTTGGGCTATATTATCTATGTGATATGAGTATCAGTTGAACCAGATAAGGTGGGAGTTTTAGTTTCCTTGGATAATCCTAAGAAAATATTTGACATATGGAGTTTCTAGGGGCCGTCTGGATATTATTTTTGTTTCATATAAGAATTCTCATGACTCTTAGAATCAATCATGAGATTGAATAAGAAGTGTGTGATGTTTTTGTGGATGGATATTCTGATACATTCTTTCAGGAGATGAAAGAGTGATTGAATACAGTGAGGATCCTAATTCTTCTAGAGTTGGATTTATGATACACGGTTTATAGTAACATATTTGGTATTTGTCTTAGAGTAGTTCTACAGCAATGGATATAGAGTCATGGTGCATAGGTCTTGATACCTGAGGCCACATCAGAGTAATTACTTTATGCATGATCTCTAGTTAGTTGTAGTTGTTCACACGTTGCACTATTGGAGACATTACATACTGTTAGAGAATTTTGTGGTGTGCGGGGACTATAAAATCATCATGTAAATTTTTACAAAGTATTATTTTAATACTAGGCACTGATGGTGGGTAGAGTACCTACAACATTTTGACATTGAGCTTGCTAAAACTCTTGGAAATGGAAATGTAGTGGCGAATACACTGATCTAGAGGAGTAAGATATAGGCATATCTGGAGGCCAGTAGTGAGTGGTATTGTTTAGATTTTTATTGGATATTCATTTTGAGGTTCTATAAAGTTAGGGTAAGACATATCATTCATGCTTTGCTATGAACTATACCTTACATGATTGAGTGATGATGCAACATATATCATATTTGGAGGGCCTAGTCCTATGAGATAGAGGTGCATTGTTTTGTTATTAGGTGTTTCAATTATATGTATGTGAAGGATGCACATCAGAAATCAACTTGAATTTTATTGAAGTTGTTGATTCTTGAGTTGAAATGGGATGATATCATGATGGATATCATGAATTGTTTTCTGAGTTCCCCGCGAGGTAGTGATTTTTTGTGAGTTATAATTAATTGACTCATAAAGGATTTTCATTTCTTACGGATCAAGGAGAACATCAATTTTTATAGTCTTGAGATGTTTTCTATTCATTTGATAGTATTCCATCATGTGGTCTCTCACAATGTTATTTTATGAAGGTACACCCGTTTTACATCGCATTTCTTGAAAATTATGCATCTGTTGTTGTGTACATCAGTTCCTCTGATCATAGCATACCTCCCTAGAACTGATTTATAGATAGAGTGTATGATACAGGTGATTGAGGACATTATATGAGAATGTGTCCAAGATTTATGGGATATTGGGAGAATCATATACCCCTGGTAAAGTTTTCCTGTAACAATAGTTATCAAGATACTATACAGATGAAACCTTATGAGGTTTTGTATGGTAGGCCATTTTGATAACCCCTATTCTAGTTAGTGGTATGTGAGATAGATTTATTGGTAATATGTATTGTGAAAGAGACATCTGAGAAAGTCTATCTGATTCAAAAGTTGATGGATAATGCATTATCTCTGTAGAAGACATCTGCCAATCATCGTAGATAACCGCTATAGTTCGAGGTTGTGGATGAGGTCTTTTTATGTGTTTCCCTATAGTTTGAAAACATGCATATTAGGAGACATGGTAATATATAACCAAAATATGTTATGCCATTTGAGATTCTAGAGGGTGCCAGACTGGTAGCTTATCGGTGGAAATTACCATATTAGATCAATTCCATGCATGATGCCTTTCACATATCTCATCCACAATGATACCACTCAAACCTATCTCGTGTTCTTCAACCTTATTAGGTGGAATTACTGGTAGATGCACCCTTTTAGGATCATCTAATTCTTGTCACTAATAGAAGAACAATGGATATTTGAGTCTAATCAGATCCTCCAATATAAGGGTTATCTAAGCATGACTGTTTATAGGATCATACTTGGGAGCTAGAGGAAAATTAATTTTCTCCAGGGATGGAGTTGTTCTCAGATGAATCTTGTCCAGTCTTGAGAGGGAATTTCAGGGAAGAGTTTCATGAAGGGTAATATTAATAGAACATAGGATCTCATGAAAGGTATGTATCCTTTTTTCGTTTTTATATAAATTTTTAATTAGGATGTAATGTGAGTACCCAATTTGACCACAGGTGTTTGGGGATGTTTGGGGCTTGTTCGAAGATTGTAACCCAAATTTTGGTGTAAAAAAATCATGACATAGAGTTAGGAGAAACTATGTTGGGATGGTTTTATGATTACTTATAACCATGTGAGGATAGATATTAGATTCCTATTGGCATCAAGGTTAGAAAAAATGTATGATTTGAGGTGAAAGATCATGCTATCTTGTTTGTAATTTTTTTCTATAGAATGAGACATGGTTTTTGTACATTTAGTAAATATGGGTGAGAAAAATATGTATGGTTACCCTTTCCTACAGAAAATGGCACACGATTGGTGCATGTCTTATCCAACCATACAACCAAAGTATATTGCCCAATAATTTATGTAATGTTTAAAATATCCCCTTATTTTAATCTTATAAATTTTAACATATTTATCATTTGATTCTATGGATAGAACTAACTATTTGAGACTCTGTCATTGGAATCAGATTTTAGCATTTCCCACCAAATCATTGCCTGGTGTGTGATTTAAGAATCGTTTGTCTCATTGGATCTACATTGGTAAGATCTAAATTCCTTTTATGTTGTTTGTAATTTGGTTTTTCATCAGTAGTGATTTTTAGGTGCAAGGTAATTTTCCCTAATTTAATGTTCTTTATCCATTATTGATTTTTCCTTTGATTGGATATGATATAGATATGGACATTGGATGAGAACTCTTATACCAAGAGATGGTAGGTGTTTATACTTTACATGCTTGGTTTGGTTCTTTATTGTGCTAGTTTTCATTGCACCTCCCAAAAGACATTCCTTAGGGAGCCTGAAATCGAAATTATAAATAGAGTTAAAATAAAATTTACATGTTATGGATTGACATAGTTTACATTGAGATGATTCAGAGGTTTCTTACCCCAACCGAGGCCACACAATTTGTTTTTCCATGTAAACTACCTATGTTAATTCCTCCATTAAACCACCCAATGAGTGAGTTGATGTTTCTTAGTTATATGAAGTCTATTAATAATGAATTGGATTGAATTGAATTAATATTAGATGATTTTTCTCATTTTTTGGATGATTCCAATTAACTAATTTATTGATAACTTTAATTTCTTAAATGGAATAGTTAGAATTTTTATAAATGAGTGGTTAAACATTAAAAATTAGATGGATTTCCATTGAATTCTAATTGAAAATAATGAGTTGGTATACTCCTGGGTTGTAATTATATGCTTGTGAATTTATAAATAGGATAAATATTGAATGATTCCATTTGATATCATTGATGTTTCTCTTTTGTGTCTTGAACACGATTGTGGATGCCTTCTATAGAGATTTTCCTTGGGTCTTGATTCCTTTAGATTACTTCAGCCATTATATCCCTTGGATCTAGTTTTTCATAGGCTGATAATGGAAATGGTTCATATTCATGATCCATTGGCCCCACCTCATCCTAACCAAGTTTCCATCGACATGATCTTGGGTCACGATGATGATTCCTAGGTCCTTTACCCCTTTGACCAAACCCTTTATATTTCGAAACTTCTATTTTAAGGAATGATGGTGGAAAATTTGATATGATTAGTTATAAGTATAAACTATGGATTTTTCTCAAATATCTGGTTATATGATATGGTTAAAATTGGCATGTTAGGACTATATGTATGATGAGGTTGTTGTTGTTACATTTTGTTTTTTAGATCCTTATGATAGGAGTTGACACTTTTTTTCTGAGGGTTCCTTGGATGGCTATACAATATCACTTTCTTTGTTATATATAAGCCATGGGAACATTACATTCATACTATTTACCTAATTTTATTTCAAATTAATTATCATATATTTCACATCTAGTACTTTCTATAGTTCTTTTGGTGTTTACCTACTGGAATTTAATCTGACAGCATGTTTGGACCACCATTCTATACTTGAAAAGGCATTATGGATGCAGGTTGGGATCGTGGAAAGAACCCATAGTTTGATGGTTTATTTTGGGACATTCATAAGAGTGGGGGCACATGACCAAGTAGGGGATCTCGATTCTATTGAGAGATAGTGGTTTATATACATTTTTTAATTATTTTACATATATTGTATTGTACTCTTGTGTACCAATTTTGGAAGATTTTAAAAAACATGACATGTATCATCATCTATTGTATATGCAATCCTTTAGTGTATTAATTATATATTACTATTGGTTATCTATTATATAAATATTATACTTATTTCGATATTGATTGTTATTGATATTTCATTGTGTTACACTTTGGTAGAGAATGAATAGTCTCCCCACACACATGCACTAGGCCCTCATTACTAGTCGGTAGCATTTAATGCTATGGGAGATGTGCATGAGGCAATGTGGAAAACAGATCTCAGGGCACTGTTGATTAGATTCTGGGAATGAGACATTACACCCTCATTGATGATGATAAAGAGTTTTTGAGAAATTAATTTTAAAATAAAAATAGTACATATTTAAAAAACCAAATATTCTCTCATATAAATGTAAACTATGTAAAAATTCACATATTCAGTTTTTTCTTCTTTCTATGATGAATACTAAGACATTTTGATATAAATATATTACCTATTTTAATTTCAAATTTTAATCGTCAAAAGATAAATATAATGAAGATATAAAGATTAAAGATTGAAATGAATAGAATGAGAATTATTTGTTTAAAAAATTTCTGAATATTCTCTGAACACTGCCTAATAAATAGCATAACCAATATTCATCATATTATTTTTGAAAAAATATATTTATAATCCAATGTTCTCTAAAATATCAAAACTCAAGATATTATAATATTATAATAAATAATGTTTCAAAATTATATGTGTGTTTTTTTCTACTCAAGGATTGGAAAAGAACAACATGAAATTTATATGTTTTTAATCATTCACACACACACACAGATATATATATATATATATATATATATATTCTAATATAACATCTTGGCCTATATATTTAATACCTATTGAAATGTATTCTAGAACCATAAAACAATAAAAATAATGGATATCATATTATATACAATTTTTTTAGAGATACCTAATTGGAAAATTAATAAATTAATTCATTATAAAATAAATTTACTTTAGTATATTTAATTTATAATTAAAATTTACTTACATAAAATACAACTAAAAGATTTGTATAGTGAGCTCCTCACCCTTTACTACATTAATGATGTTTTTAATCTATTTAACATAGAATCTCTTATAATTATTGTAAGTCATCAGAAATGTATAATATCTCTCTAATATAGAATAAACCCAGATTAAATATTTTATACCATCAGGAACTTGAGGAGTATTTTAGGGTATTGATTTTTTTATTTTTTCCCTTTTAAATGATTCCATCGATTTCATGTACCCCTATGAAAGGTATGTGGAATGATAAGTTATAAGAAACATTTATTTAATGATAAATAAATAACTAAATACAATTCATGCCTCATATTTCTAATAGTGATAATGTGTAACTGGGAAAAATAATAAAGGACCAATACTCTATCCATTATGGTCACTTCCTTAGTGGGAAGTGACACTGATGATGTTGGATCAAGGATATCATTTACCACTATTCTTACCTTACCCAGATGCATAATAATATGATGTACATAATCCACTTGGAGATGTACAATTTCATGTGATAAAATATGTACATAGGGAATCCTAAAATGAAACTCATAGTACACAGTTTGTTCTAAATAATATGTTAATGGATTTGGGTATGTAGGGTGTGCATGATGTGTTAGTCTCATTTCTTCTAAAATTACTTCTGCAATATATTATTTAATTTTATCATCTATAGACACAATTATCTATCACTTTTCATCCTTAAGAGAAGCTATTTCTCTTTTTAATTGACCCCCATTGATGTCATACATGTAGCATAGCCAAAAAATCATAAACTAATACCATCTTTGTATCCTTTTATGCATACCAGGTGTCCCAGATTTCATAAAGTTAATGTATTAATATTCATACTACCCAATGAGATAAAGGTCCCTAATTCACTTTTCCTTAAATTATATCCTGAAATAATATTTCAAAAAATTATATTACTTGGATGAATTTAAAAATATTAATATCCATGAAAAATAATTATTATTTAGTTATAATCCTATAAAAAATTTTGTTTTTTGGATCTGTAATAAAATTCCAATGTTATTTCATCCTCCACCTTTTCAGTTATTTAGGATAAGGGGGGAGATAATGAGTGTGTTATTGATCCTCTTCGAAGCCCCTCATTGAATTTTCTCTTAATTAGTAAAATATTTCATCAATTATTTACTCCTTTATTAAATGATACCCTTACTGTTAAAACATTTAATGGTATAAATTCTAGGATTATATTTCATGGTGATATTTTTTATAGAAAATTTATATATTATTAAATAAATATAATATAGAGTACATAAAAATAAATTGAAAACAATTACAAATAATAGTTATAAAAAATAAATACTTCTGACATCAAACTGGAGGAAAACAATTATCATGTTTATGTATATATAAACCAATATAAAAGGAATGAATTTTAATTATGTTTACTCACAAAAAGAATAATTTGGATTCAAATTTTAAAAAAATTATCTCCATAAAATTTCCAAAAAGTATAGACACCGATTCTTAGCTTCGTTTGTCTCTTAAATGTAAAATATCATACGTAATTAAATATATTGAATATTATTAATATGAAATGTATTATAGTTAAAACATTATAAAAATATATAAATAAGTTTTTAAACATTACCACCATGGACTCCCAAAACTAATTTTTCATTGAACGATTGACATTCCTTTAATTAGAGAACAAAATACTTATCCAATGATGACTATGAATAGAGAATTATCTCCTAAAATAAATGGAATATGGGATAACTGAGTGGTTTTTATGCAGCATGAATTATTATATCATATCTTTTTGAGATTAAAATTAAATAACTATTACAAAAAATTATTTTTCATAAGATAAATAAAAATATTGAATGATTAAATTTTCTTTAAAATATATGTGTAACTAAAGCTATTGAATATTAAAATTTAATAAAAATGAAATAAGTGATTATAATAAGTTAAATTATAATATTGTAAACCTTTATTTAATGAGAAATAAATAAATTTTACAAGTAAAAAATGTGACCATTCATAATAGAATGAAAATTATAAATATTTGGTTAAAGAAAAGTATATACATGAAAATAGTGAATATAAAGAGAATAGTCAAATGAAAATGACGAAGGAATAATTTTTCAAATAAATTTTTTTATCTAATTATAATGACTATAAAAAATATTTCAAAAAATAGTAAGAATGATCCAAATCTATAAATATTTGAATATCAATGTTAAAATATAATGGTTTACCAGGGTTAGTTAAAAACAAACATTTTACTAAATTATAAGGAGAGTGAGGAAGTGTTTTCACATATCCCTTATATGATATCATTTCATATTTTATATACTATGAATACATCACATTAATTTTTATACATAAGTAGACATTCAAGAGAATAAAGTTCACGTAATTCATCAATATCATCAATATTTTTATCAACCTAGGGAATTTTTTTCCCTACAAAAAAATGGATCACAGATCATTATTTGGTCAAAAAATAGAATATTTTTTTATTCATCTTTATGATAAATTATTCATCTTTATATCTAAATATTTTCAATTCAACATATATAAATTTATACCCATCATGTTTCACACAGCTCTTAATTTCAACCCTAACAACCTTAAATATGGGTACCTAAAATTTAGTACAATCAATCTCCCTTATATGCTCAATAACTCTATTATATATTGTTGATGAAAAATTCGGTTTTTTATCTTCATCAGTCAAAAATTGCATTACTACAATGATGAAAATTACTAGACTATTCTGAATGATTTTCTTTTCTTCTAGGTTTATTTGTATAATGTGTAATAATTAATATCAATATTAGACCATTTTATCACCTAAACAATTGGTCCCTTGAAATCCATTTCTATTATAGATAAATCAGTGTTGACTATCTCATTAAATTATGTAATATGATTTGTTTTTATAGAGATTTTTAAATAAATTTCATTTCATCTCATGTATCATAAATTAAATACAACAATATATGATGATTTATAAGATCGAACATCACCCATAATGCGCCAAATGTATAAGTGTGATGACATCATATCAACATGTGGAATTAAATTTACCTTTAAGAGATAGATCACTTTACCTTCAATAGGAACTATCAAATTTAGTTATATAATGAGACCAATATCCTCCACTTAAAACAAATTAGTAGTATATAAATCAATAACTGCTTTTGGTATATATATTTTTCAATAATAGATTCCTCTTGTGAATGTTTATTATTAATATATACATTAAAAAAGTATATTTTTTTCAAAGGATATATGAATTTAAAATTAGTAGTACGAAACATTCTTATCAATTATAAAAAATAGTTCAATAGACAAAAATTTATATTTTTTTGAAGGAAAAGATAAATTACTGATCAAGGAAACAAGGATTACAAAGCCAATCAGGGAACGAGTTCACCAAACAATGATCACCCCAATATTTCCCAAAATGATCCAAACTATGGGCTTTCGAATTACCATCTCTTTTGATGAAAGAAAATTTGCATGCATTGAATCCATCAGTCAGGGACCAGATCTTCCTCAGGATGCGGCCATAAGGCTGGGAATCCTTATCTTTTGTTGAGATCACGTTCACCACACATCGAAACTAGTGGAATCTATTGAATCAATATGTTATAGTTTTTACATTTCACACCTTTTTACATTAAATATATATATGAGACAAAATTCCTCACATTTAAAGAAAATACACTATATAATATAATACCATATAGTCATCACCAAAAATTATCCTCTCCAAATTTCATAATTTTAGGAAATTATGAGGAAAATATGATTTTATTCATGTCATAGTGGGAGATAACTACAAAAAATTATCATGGTTATTAATTATAATCCTGCATGTAATCCATATTTTTCCCATAGCATTTTTTTTAAAAAAGGTTCCACACAAACTATCAATTTTTTTCACTATACATACAATGTCAAAGTTAATCGTACCTCTACAAATAACCAATATCATAGCTAATATAAAATGTAAAATTACAGCAATTTACTTATTCGATGACTATAATTTCGTTTATTTACAAATACGACTTCAAAGTTTTTCACAATATCATATTATTATTCAGATAAAATAGGTAGTGGGGGTAAATCATTCACTATTAAATATTAAATTTCATTTTTTTATTCAATAAGGGTAATCCATTCAACAAAACATATTATCTCAAATGTAAACAATCATTCTTTCATTCTTTAATTAGTGATATGAAGCCCCCTATTAAAAAATTGGACAATACTTATGTCCATTAAATTCTATCTATATATGTTTCCATATGCTGTGAGATCATGTATAGTGAATCATATCATAGAATGAAAAGAACTCATTATTGTATGCAAGAAATATAGTAACACATGTCTGCCATATTAGTATCAAATCATTAATCAATTGTAATACATGAACACCAATATCATGTTTTTCTATTTTGGACTAGAAATCATAAATATCATCCTCACATATTTCCTCTTCATACATATTTGTGGATAAAAGATGTAGACAACCAACATAAGATGACACAAACCATTTTAGCTATGGGGGATCAAATATGGATGCATTCCGTCTATGTATAGTATAATTATAATATTACTAATGTCATTCCCAATATCATAATTTTTTAATGAAATATATTCTATTGTGGTGAACTCATAATGTGATGTAAGTTCCCATCAGAGATGGGATACTATTTAATCCATCTCATCCACAATACAATATGTTAATCTTCAAATTGAATATTAAATCAACTAATTAATAAAATATAATAGATTAATTTATTGGGAGTTTTGTTACATGTTCTTGATTATGAATAATTGTTTTTTATGTCATAGATTTTTTATATAGATTTCTATCATTTTGGAAAATTATAATAAATTGTAATGTCTTTGATTTTTCAAGTATTATTTTTTGGATATTATATGGATTATTTTTAAGGCCAGGTTCAATGAAAGTGTGCGATTTGAAGCCCAGGGATCCAACAATAAATGTTAGAAATATATAAAATATATCAAATAGTACACACACATTATTTTATTGAAAAGGTTAAATATTTTCTAAAGAGGAACCCAAATCATAAATCCAAGGGAACCGTTCAGTTCAGAATTCTATTTTTACCCTAGTCATTTCTTAAAATTAGTCATTACCAATTAGTTTGAAATTTTAATGTACCTTTTATGGATTAAAATACATCCTTCTTAGTATCTATCAGTTATATGATGATTGTTTTTATATTAAATTTTAAAATGATGCATGCACTAATTTAAATTCTAAAAATAAGTTTGTATTTTATACTCTTATAAATAAAAATGTTTATGATGTTGATTTAGATTATTTAATTTCCCCGAATGTCTCTTGTTTTATTGCTTTTAAGAACGATTCTTGGTATTGGAATAGAATATTCATACACTAAAATATAAACACACACATAAAGCATACTATAAAATGATTATTCAAGGATCTGCACAATCTTGAGATTCCAAATGACAAGGTCTGTAATCATTTTAAAAAACAGTAAAAAACACAAAATCACATTGAAACCCATGAATGATGTTTCATCTACCCATCCTCTCGAGATGGTTTACATGGAATTGTTTGGACTATCTACAGTATCATGTATAAGTGGGAAGCATGATTCTATGTTCTTGAAGATTACTACTCTAGATATACTTGGACCTTTTTCTTGGCTCACAAATGTGATGCATCCTCTCATTTCACCACATATGCTAGGATTGTAGAAAAAATTTGTGGTCTTAAAATTAAAACCCCTATAATAGGCCATGGTCGTGATTTTGAGAACCATGAGTTTGAATACCTTTTCTCAAAGAATGGCTATAGTCCTAACTTCTCTACTCCTAGGGTACCCCAAACAAATGGATTTGTAGAAAGAAGAAATCAAATCCATCAATAAATTTATAGAACCACGATTAGTGAGTATGACCTACCTATAAATGTTTTAGTAGAAGAAGTCAATACAACATGATAAAAAATCAATAGTGTCTAGATTAGACCTATCTTTAAGAGATATACTTATGAGTTGGAGAACTATAGAAAACACAAGGATAACTAGTTCAAAGTCATTTGTTGCAAAGAGTATATTATTAACACTAAGGATAATCTGGGAAAATATTCCTCCATTGGTGATAAAGGAATTTACTAGGTTATTAAATTTCTATTAATAACATTATAGTCTTCAATAAGAGAACAACATGTGTGGAAGAATCCCTACATGTCATGTTTGATGAAAATGTTCCACAATAGCCAAACACCTCTCCAGAAAATCCTGAAGATAATATGTAATGTCTGGACATCAATACTAAGTGTTCTGACAATCCTATAAAGAAATCTGTTAAAACTTCTTGTTTTGGAAATTCTCCAGATTCTAGTTATGATGAACTAGAACCAATAGATGAACATAAAGTGAGTCTACCTTCATTTTATAAACTTGTTATAACTCTCAAGAACCATCCATTAGATGTTATATTTGGATATTTAGAAAAAGGAACTTAGACTAGAACTTCTCTCAGATATCAGGTTGAACAGAAAGCTTTTTTGTCACAACAAGTACTGAAGAACATAAATGATGCCATCAATGATGAATTTTGGGTGATGGCTATATAGGAAGAATTGTATCAGTTTGAAGGAAACAATGCCTGGAAACTTGTAGATAGACCTGAAGACACCAACACTATAGGCACTAAATGGGTATTTAGGACTAAAGTAGATGAATATGGGAACATAGTTAGAAAAAAAGATAGATTGGGTGCACAATGTTATAGTCATGAAGAAGGGATTGACTATGAGGAAACATTTTCACCAGCGTCTAGGCATGAGGCCATTAGAATCTGGAATTCCTATGTAGCACATCTTGATTTCAATCATTATCAAATGGGCATTAAGAGTGCATTCTTAAATGGTTATATAACTTATGAAATTTTTATTGAAAAACAACCATGTTTTACAAATCCCCAATTTCCAAGTCATGTTCTTAAATAAACTAAATATTTATATGGTTAAAATCAATCTCCAAGAGCTTGATATGACAGGCTGAACACTTTTCATACTTCTAAAGGTTTTACAAAAGGTATTATTGATCCTACCCTATTATAAGATGAATTTCCAAAGATGTTTTAGTAGTAAATTTTTTTATAAATGATATTATTTTTGTATGCTCAAAAAATTCTATATGTGGTGTTTTTTCAAAAATCAATCAAAGTGAATTTGAATTGAGAATAATGGGTGAACTAAAAATCATTCTTGGATTTCAAATATTTCAAAATAATGTAGGTGTTTTTTTGAATCAATGTAAATATAATAATGATATTTTAAAAATATTTTTCTTTGAAAGCACTAGGAGTAGTGACTCCCCAAAGAGTACCACTTGTATGTTGAACCTTGACGAGGATGGTAAATCTATAGATCAATCCACTTATATAATAATGATTGGTAGTTTACTCTACTTAACTTCTAGTAGGATAGATATCTTATTTAGTGTGTGCACGTGTGCAGGTTTTTAAGAAATCCAAAATAAATCCCAATTAAATTAAATCAATTGGTTTTTAAATACATCAAATATAGAACCAATTTAGGATTGTTCTATCCTAGAGGAAAACCTTTTCATTTTGTGAGATATTCAGATTCTAACATTGGTGGATTTTTGTTATAAAGAAAGAGAAGCTCAGACACATGTCACTTTTTTGACAAGTCTCTAGTTTCATTGTCTAGTGCAAAGAAAAATTCTATTGAATTATCTGCTACCGAAGCTGAATACCTAGCTATTGGTAGTTGATGTGCACACATTTTCTGGATGAAACAAACATTACTATATTATTGATATCAATTAATACATGTCCTTATAAATTGTGATAACACAAGTGCGATTAATATTTCTTAGTATCCGGTTTTACATTCTAGGGTAAAACACATTGATGTAAGACTTACCATTTTGAGAGATCATTATCAAAAAGGTGATATCACTTTATAATTCATTAACACTGAACATCATTGTGATGAACATTTCACTAATCCATTTAATATTGAAAGAATAAAATTCTTCATACATGAATTATAAATGATTAATCAATAGGAATTTATATTATTACTCCTTTGCTAGTTTTATGTGAAGTAGTCAGGCAAACACTAACAGTATGAAGATGAAAATTTCATGGTGACACTGATAAAATTGTGTTATCAGGATAGTTTTCATGACAAAAACAATTTTCATGATGAGACCGATGACTTTTCATGATGATACTCTGCCATGCGGACACTGACACCTTGTCATGTCGAAAATAACAATCATACCAACACCGATTACTAACAATTTAATATGTTTTATGTTTTTATAAAAACGATGTTGTTTTGTTTATTTTTTAAAAAACATTTCACGATTTCATGATTTTTGAATTTCACATGCCCTAAATTATATAAATTTGAGTAAATCCACTCTAATCTTTTACCCTTACACTCAATCTGCCCTTTCTCTCTCTACCCCTGACCTTTCACCTTCTGAACATCAAACTGAACTATTGGATTGGATTATGTGAAGAGATCTCTTGAAAGTGGAGAGTCTTCTACAGCTGAGAAACAAGGAGGGTAATCAAGAAAATATTCTGGACTTTTGAATCTAGATTTGGTGAAACATGTAGTGACAACAAAAAAAGAGGTTCATGTAGAATGGATATTGGAAAACAAGTCTTTACTGCTAAATGTGTTATAAAATCATGGATGGCTTGAGTGGTTATCAGATAATGAAATCCCCTTCAACCAGAAGCTAGTTCTCAAATTTTACATGAATATGGTGTTCCAGCTGGAAGTATGTGTCATTGCATGGATGAAGTCCATAGTGAAAGGAAATATACATTCTTTTTTATCAAGATAATGGAAAGAATGTCTTAATATCTCTCATGAGGTAGTGTTTGATGATTATCAGGGTGCCTCTTTACATGAGAATGGTATTTGCTTCTTTGAGATATCTTTAAAGGATCTTACTAATAATAATGAGCATAGGGGACCCATAGCTACAATGTTAGATGGAGAGTGAAGAATATTGTTCAATTTTATACATCATTAGATATGTCCTAGTAATGGAGACTTTTCAACTCTAGAGTATCAAAAATTCTATTGGGCTTATCTACATAGAAAAGGGATTAAGGTAAATCTTTTTAGATGTCGTGCTATGCACATAAATGAACTGATGATGCCTTCAATAAAAACCCATTCCATATTTTTTTGAAGGTTAATCTCAACTATGTTAAAAGATAAAGGTTTTATTATTTAAGGGGATGAATTTTTTTCTGGGGGAAATGGGATCTTCTTAAGTATAGTGATATTTAAATGAATGAAGATCAATTGTAACCCTTGGAATAAAGAATGGGTTGGGGATGAAGATAAGTTTTATGATTAGTTCAATAAAGAGGACCATCAAACTAGGCATAAGAATATTGTTGATATTGGTTTGGGACTAGATAAGGAAGTTGTTTACTATTTCATAATAGAAGAAGTTCCTGTCTCACCAATCAGATATCATTGGTAACCTATCAATGATAGGAGTGATCCTGACACCACTAAAGCACACAAATGTTTTTATTTTGGTACTCCTAGTCCTCCACTTTCCTTACACTATACTGATTCCAATTGAAGAAAATAGAAACGAGGAGACAGAAGTCTTGGTTAGTGGGGAATATGTATATACATATAGTGTCTTTGATGAAGAAGAAGAAGGAATTGAATAAGTTGAAATTGTTAGTGGCAGAGTAAGTGGTAGTGAAGAGGAAGAAGGTGAAGAAAATGCTAATAGAAATGAAGGAGAACTCTATTCCTCTATACATGATTATGATGAAAGTAGTTGTGAATGTAGTTAAAGTGATGAAAACCATCACAAGGATGATCAAGGTGGAGACGTAGTGATGTTTGAATCTATGGTTTATGAATAGTTGGAAGAACCTACTAAATTTTTTGTTGAAGAAAGGGAAAATGTAGAATTTCATTATGGAGTTGAAGTTCATTTGATTCCCACACCACAGTTAGTATATGGAAGAATAAGACCTCATACATTATGTGAGAAACAAATGAGGAGATTTTAGATTGAGGGTTTATCATGAATGTAGAGATCAATATGATGAGGATCATCGAACTATAAGAGAAAGACTTGACACTCCCACTCCTTTGGATGATGATGTGATGATTGAATGGGAACTGAATCCTCGGTATGTAGCACTGGGATTGGATTATGAAGACATAGATGGTGAGATATTTGTACATATTGAAAAAATAATCTATGGATGAGACCCTTCCTAGTAAATCTAACACAAGAGAATACATTGAAAGTTTTAAGTATGATTTTTTTTCCATAGTAACTATATCAGTTCATTCTTAGATGGGGCATGAGATTCAATAACCTATAAGACAAAAAACGAAATTGAGTGATGAATTACACTGTATCATATCTTCAATAGTAGAAATAAAGTATTTTGGGAAAGATGTTTCTATTCCATGTTAGATTGTGGGTATGAGTGAGGCTAATGTAGATAATTTTTCATAGAAAATGATAAAAGAGATTCAAGCCAACATAGTCACAACTATTGGGATAGTAGTTTCAAATACTTCCAAGTTAAGAAATTAATTGATGGGGCTTGTCTCTGAAATAAATAACTCAACCTGTAAGTATAAAAGTTTTTTGGAGGCTATTTATAATGATTTGATGTCTCATACCTCATCTTATACTTATACTCCTTCTACCTCTAGTTAGACTTCTTAGACCTTGGACATTGAGGTAGTTTGAAATGATGTTAACGAAGATCTTAGAGCTCTCTTTTATGATTCTGGTTTATCCATCCATTTAAATATTATGAAAAATAATTATGATGTTCATGATATGGTCAAACTCTAATCCATGAGTGATGAGACTGCAAATACCCAAATCAAAGAAAAGGTGGATCGCTATTTTAGGAAGATCATTACCAAGCAACAGTTTACAAGCCTTTTAATGTATTTTAGAGAGAACTTATCATTGAATCTAGTGACCAGAGACTTCAGAGACCAAGTAAAATATTTGAAGGACTTTGCCCCTCTTTTTGATAAATTCATGGATAATAATGATGATTTTCAAAAAGCGATGAAGTATGGTGGTGAAATAATTAAGGATTGCATCACGCTATTGAATCCATACCTTCATGTGAAATGTGAAGCAATTTTAGTGCCTACTACTATCACTATTTCACCTACTGGATCAGTACCTCTACCATAGATGCCAGTAACTCAAACCTTGACTCAGATTCTCTTAGTGATCCAAGAGAAGATTCCACTTCTGTGTTATCACAACATACACCCATCATTGTACCTAATGTTACAAAATGAGTGATCCTACCTTCTATGAAAGTTTCCTCAGACCCTCCAACTTCTATGAAACCACCTACGGGACCTTCAATTGACCCCTCTGAGATATATAAGGAAACTCTTAATCCTGAGAAGTAGTGAGTATAACTCTATGATAGGGTTGTTTGGCTATTTTTTGTTGTCTTTCCCTAATGATTTGTTATCCATTGTACTTACTTGATTAATGAAATTTTATGTTCTTGCCTTTCCTCTATTTATACTCTATCTATTATTATCTGATACATTTTATTCCTCTATTACTTGTTTCCTTATTGGTTATAATCAAAAGGGGGAAAACATTTTTTACTCCCCTTCCAGTTTTTATTATCCCAAAATTGTGTGAAATGTTTGGATTTGTCCTTATTAATGTAACCCTTAATATCACTCTTATGAACTTTATTTTTTTAACAATGAATTCATATAGGAAGAAAAAGAATTTTTCATTGATACTATTCTTTTTATTGTTATTAATTTTGATACCATTAGTATTTATTTTACCTCTGAACCATATCTATATATTGAGAAAATACATTAATATTGGGATATGGTAAGCTGATTGATTATATTCCACATTAAATGATCATACAAAATAATTCTATGATTTGTGATCATCAATAAGGGGAAAATTTTTGGAACATAGGGGACTATTGGCCACCATCTCTAGTATTAAGGGTTTTAATAATCACATATCAAGTTAATTCCTATTAATCATGTCTAATCATTTCAATAATGTTTATTTACATTTCAATATTTGTTTTTATGATTATTTAGGATCTCATATAAGATTAACACATTCTATTAATATTTATGTTGTAAGAAACTATAAATAAAAATATTTTCAATTTATGACACACTAACAACGACATGATGAATGAGTTATAAAATGTTAAAATGGGTAACTGTCACATGGAATGACCAACAGAATGACATACCGATAGTTCAAATGAGTCACTGACAGATCAATTGACTTACTGATGCATGATGATCTTGATTCATGGAGGTACATATGCAAGGACTCGATGATAATGCAATTGACCCACCGACATACTGACTTTCTCACCGATAGTTCAAAGGACTTACTGACACAATGACCTATCGACTCAAGGACCTACCAACACAAGGACCTACCGATGCATGACTTACTGATGCAAGGACTTACTGACACATAGACAGACTGATAGAAGGAGACACTAATATAATGAGTCGCTGATAGAAATAGATACAGACTGAGGACTCACAGACAGACTATTTAAATTACCTTTATTTAAAATTACTTTTAATGGTAATATTTTGAGTCTTATAATGCAAATTATTAATTTAATAATTCTCTACAAACATCCTAAATGAGGGTGCCAGAAGTATGTGCTAAAACATCTACCTCAAAACATGCACCTTATATGGCTATATTAATATATATATCTATATATATAAATAATTGAACATGAAAGATACATGCATACACAAGGTGATATGAGTAGACATAGTAGTCAACCTACACGAGCTACTAAAGGAAAGGAATAAAGTATGAGGAATTATTCATTCCTTCTTGCAAGGAACCAGAGAACTCTTGTTCATAAAATAATTCCAACATCTCTGCAGAATCAAACTAAACCGAAGGAGATAACATGTAATCATCCTAGAAAATAGAATACAGTGCTCCCTGACACTTTTTTTTTTTGGGTCTTCTTTCCGAAGAGGACTCCAGCTTCATCTCTGATACATCAAAGAGTCGAGAGCTAAACTGTATAACACATAGAGGCTTCTAAAATCTATATAACACTTATTTATATATTGTGTACATTTTTATTACATTTTGGAGTAGTGTGAGCATATGTCTATAAAGAAAAAACTATCTCCTACGCTAAACTGGTGGATACTAGATGTCCTAAAACAACAATCTTTTTACACTACTTTTTCCCACATAGAACTATGTAAGAGGACCTGTGTGCCCTGATTGTATTTTTTCTCCCACATAGAACTGTGGTAGAGGTATTGTGACCTAGAAAGTCTTTGTACTATTGTGCAAACCCCAATACATGGTTTCAATAAAAACCTTTATCTATAGATTTCATGGTGGAAGGTGGTCACCATGTGAGGTGGAATAAGTCTCAGCATGAGATTAAACCTCTTGTTTTATATGTTTGGTGTTTTTAAATTTTCTTTTTTATGTATTTACAAATACTTTATAAAATAGAATTTAATAATGATAGTTAGTCTTGGATAGTTTTTATAAATGATTTGGATCATTAGATCAGTTTCAAATGTTTTATCAATATATCATATTGACATTACATAGAAATAATCACTCTTTTGAGAAACTAGTCAAATAGTCAGACTATTATAAATTCACCAATTTGATTAACTGGCCTATTTTGTTTTAAATTGGGTGGTAATTTTTGAAATAAAATTTTTAACAAATTTTTTTATAGGAAATCAATTCACCCCACTCTTGAGTGTCCTATATCAACAATGAATTTACATTATTTCAATATTAAATTAAAATAAAAACATCACTAATGAGTTTGTACAACATATTGTCACCATCAATATTGTATTCCATTTATTATTTCTATATTTTATAAATTATTATAAATAAATATAGAATAAATATATTTACTATGTTTTACAATTTAGAATAATGATATCATGATCTAATTAAAATGATCGAGAATAAAAACATAAATCCTATACGAAAAACAAAGCGGTTATTACCTGAAACAAAACCCAAACATGAAATTTTTAATAAACATGTAATATAAGGCCATAATACAATAATATATTGTATTATATATAATAATAAGATTCTGTATTTTATTTATAATAAACATATATTTATTAAACATGAGTTATTCACATGCATGAATAATGTCACGACATAATGTAAGGTTTTTCTCATCTCACTTCCATTTCGGTGAGACTTATGACATATTAACCAATCATTAATTTTTGTGGTGCATATATTGTCCATTAAATTAATTTACGATTCTCATAATTAATTTTGTGGGTATTTACAGATCCATTTTTTGATCTTCTTTTCTTGGGTTTTGTGGCTTAAATGTTAGAAAATCTGTAATGCAATTTTTGTCTCAATTTTCCTTCTTTGCGATAAATTCCATGTTATGCGCCTATATTTTTATATGGGGTGTATATAATGCCATTTTAAATGATAAATAATGAATAATATTTATTTAATTATATTTTATGCTTCATTTAATGTAATTATTTTTTTGGTGATTAAGAGTTAAAGATACCAAAATTGTAAGAGTTTCTTTCTACAATCTCATCATTTATCGGGATTATATACTATTATGATTCCATTGATGAAATATTATAATAAATATATTAATAAATATCATGAATTTTATTCTCATCATGTTATTCATTTTATATCCAATTAATGGTACCATGTTTCCATTATTAGGTACTTAATATTATTAATAAAATGTTTCTATGAAAATTAAACATTATTTCTAATTTCGGTCAGAAATTTCTATTGTTTCAAAACTATGTTTTCTAAAAACAATTTAAAACATGATTTACTATTATCCAATTATGTTTATAAGATATTACTATCTATATTTTAATTTTTATAAAAAATATTAAATGGATTTTTCCTTCTGTTTTCCTATAAAAGAAATTTCAAAACTTTTTAAGGTGTAAAAGGAATTTTTAACATATACTAACTTACCGTCCATCATGACCATAATTTTCTTGAACCTTCCTTTGTATTTTTAAAAGGTTAATTTTTGATGAATTTATTTCCCTAATATTATAGAAATTTCTGGATTTTAATGTTGTTTTCAAAGAATGGTTTAACAAAACAATTATGTTTAAAAAGGTGCTTAAAATGATTTTCCAAGCTCCCTGCATATGATTTCAAAAGGTTATTTTCAAAGAAAATGATTTCAATGATTTCATTATATTTTATAAAATAAAATGTGATGAAAAGGGTTGTCATATTTATTTCAAGGCTAATCATTTTATGTTTACAAATTAGTTTCAAAAAAAATATTTTTATATTGTTTTCAATTATTATTTATGAGTTTTCAATGTATTTTCCATGAAAAAGGTTTTCAAAATATTTTCAGTCCGACAATATATGTTTTCAAATCTATTTTAAAACAACAATGTTTTCAAAATGATTTATTTTTTAAAATTCATTTTTCAACGTAGAAATAATATTTTTATCAATAAATTTTTTAAATAAAATTATAATTATTTATTTATAAGAAAATGTTTTTTAAAATGTTTTTTAAAATATATTTTCAATGAATGTATATTTTTAATAAAAAAAGTGTTACATGTGATCTTTCAAAAATTTTATCTATATGAGATGATATAACTTGTAATAAATTATCATTTACAGGGGAAATGATCCAAAAATACCATTCATATTCTTTCTTGAGTGGTTTATGATTTGATAGATCAATAAAAATGAAACCAGTTTCTCTTACATGGGTCAAATTCTTTTAAAACCCACTTCTTTACACCTGTTATAATATGATGAAATGATTATGAGACCTATCTATTTTCCATAGTAATGGATATGATGGAATTTTTTATTCCAATTTCATTTCATGGGCTATGAAATGATGTGTATGAAACTCAACTCTTTTTATGGGTCATGATATTATATAAGTTTATTATCTTATCTAACATGTACATATGAGTTTATTATATCATGGGTGGTACCTATATCTCCCTACAATGAATTTGGTAAGTATGGATATCTCATGATATAATGATGGGAATCAATTCTATGGGCTTGATCCACTATGGAATATGGGGAAACTAGATCTAAAATGGGAAGATGGGGAAACAAGATCCACTAATGAATATAGGGAAACCCAATACAATATGCAAAGATGGGGAACCAAATCGACTCTGAGAAATTAGGGAAACCTGATCTACTATGGGATGTTGGGGAATCCATATCCACTATGGGAAGATGGGGGAACCTGATCCACTATGTGAATATAGGGAAACATGATCCCTTATAAGGAAAGGACTGTTACTGGGGATAATTGAAATGACATAAACATTCATTAATGGAAATCCTTCTTGATCTAATTAAATGAATCCCTATGTAAAATGATAATATAAAATGTAACCTTCATTTGTTTTATGTATTGGGATTTTTAAATACTGCTATGAAGTGCGAGCATTGCTAATACAACCTTTGAAAAGTGATACCACGATAACTATAAATATTGGGCTTTAACAAATCCAATTTACTTAGACAAAGGAAGATATGGTCTCATCTAGAAGACATGACCCATACAAAGCCCATTTGTCAGAGCTTGGAAATGAGGTTGTGTCTCTGGGATTTGCTCTTGACTAAGCTCAAGCCAATATTAAATATGTTAAGCTCAAGCGGGACTGCCTATGAGAGAAGTGGAAGTTGATAGAGATTAACACCCAGGAAATGTTATCCAAGCCACCCCAATAGTCTGTCACCATCACACAACTTACTCTTTGGTCTTATGTAAGTGTTATAAGGGGTTATGTAACAAGACCATAGCAATATGGTTATGTATATTATTCTTGTATATAAGAATGAATATACTTTCATTTTATTATTGTTACCTTATAAATAGTTTTTAAAGAACAAATAGTATTTTTAGTTAATGTTCAACTAAGAAATCTATTTTTAGGAATTAATGTATTTTTGAATTAAATAATATTTTAATAAAATATATTTATTATTATCAAATTAATTTTTTTAAATATAAATGATCATATAATTTTATGAATGCAATTGTATTTTTTATTAATGATTGAAATCCATTTTTGTCTAACCCCGTGAATTTTCGATAAATGTCAATTTTTATTTTAAAAGTAAAAAATAATATATTTAAACAATTATTTATTTAAAATTAATATTATTTCTGGAATCAGGACGTCAAAATTATCCAAGGGTGAATTTATCATAATTGTCTAAGAGAGTCATATATTTGGGTAAAAATTAAATATCTTTTAAATATATAATGTGTTTTATGACATCATAATGACACAATAGTGATGTAATAAAATACTATAAACATTATTTTAGAAAAATATATGTTTTACCAATAAAATAATGTGATTTTGGGTTTGTTTGATTTTTTTTACAAAGCATTAGTGGACCCTTCAAGACTTATTAAACATTTTATCCTTTTAAATTGTTTTTCTTGGGTGTGTGACTCACCTCCACATAAGCAACCCAATTATTTTAAGAAGTTAGGACTTTGGCACTATAAAATATTTTTTTCCACTTACCTTTGAAAAAAACCGTGGGAAAAAACTGTAGTATGGTTTGGAGTTGGGATTAGTTTAATGTGAGGTGTCCCATACCTAAGTAATAAACAATTCCCTCACATTTCCTATATAAACCCACCCAAGATACCAATTAATCCTCACTCAAAGTCTTTGGAGTTCGTTAAAACTCTTCATTACTCTCTATATAATCCTACCAAGGTGCCCCATGCTCCCAAGAAGCCTCTCCCAAGCCTCTCTCAAGCCTTTGGAAGCACACTTCCATGTAAGGGTTTTTCTTCCTTTCTCATTTTGTCCAATTTTCATAATGTTATGATGCCCTTTTATTTTCAATTATAAATGTTGGGGTATTGTTTTGAAACTCCCCCATACTTCCCTATTTATGTTTAAATAATGAGATATCCCTTTCTCTCTCATTAAATGCCGCACATGAAAACTCGTTACTATGCTGAAATTCCGAAAAAAATTTCTCTCTCCTCATTTACATTCAAACAATTATTTTGTATCATGGATCTAAATTCAATTACAATTGATGGGACATGTATATATATTACCCCCTTACAGTTAATTTCTTGTAAATATTATGATATACCCATTTCTATCTCATCTACCATTTTTATTAATTTTTACATCACGCTGTTACGCTGCCAAAATTGCACCGATTTCCACATCAATGTCATTGTGTAGTGAATACCATTCCCATTTCTATATCATGGGTATTCACCTTTATACTCATTTACTTATGAATTATAATGTATCATTATTTAATTCCACATTCCTTTATCTTGGAATAATGGACGATGTTTTATGAATCCATGTTATATGATCAATGTGGCACACATATGCGTGAAATGAAATGTTTAAGAAGGGTGCACCCTTATAGAACTCCAATGCATTGGGTGAAGTATAGTATCATGATACTTCATGTTCAATGGGTGTTTTCTCATGCTAATTCAAGTTAAATGAGGGTTTACTCATGATTTATGTGCAATGAGGATTTACTCTTTCCCCATGTTCAATGAGCCTTGGCTCATGCTAATTCCATGTTAAGTGTTGTTTCCACAATTCCATGTTATGATTATCATGATTTATCATGCATTTATGTTTATGGTTCTCTTGTGATCTATTTATATTCCTATTGAATAACATGTATTTTATTAGTCATATTTTTCCATTATTATTCCCTTACTGGGATTTATAGCTCACCCTTTTCTTATGCATGTCCTCAGGTTATCCCATGAAATCCTATGTATGAGGGAATGTAGTGGTAATGTAAATGAAGATTTCAAAAAACAAGTTGTATTTCACGTTTTAAGTTGTTATGTAATGATCATTATCACCAAATAAACTAGACCACTAGATCTTCTATGTTGTATGATGTGAAGTTTATGTAATAAATTATGTTTAATTGTGTAATAAATAGATCAGGGTTGTCATAGTTGGTATCAGATGATAGGTTTAGATATTATTGGTATTAATATTAGAATACGCTATTAAAGACATAGAGACAATACTAAATATAACAATAACCTTCCTATGTTTTAGAGAGTATTGAGTAAGTGGTTCATCAGAAAAATACATCCCTATCTGGATATGAGCTGGTAGTAGCAGCTCTGGCACAAATGTATCCTTGGGGTGAAACCCCAAACCACTTCTTTGATCTAGACTCGAACAGGAACTGGGGAACAAAAACGGGCCTTGCTTCACTATTGGTTACAATACTCCCAGGGGATATACATTGGTAAACTCACAAGCTTAGTACAAACCATTATTAAGGGAAACAAATCCCTATGAATATATGTTAGAATGTAGATCATAGATAACATGTACCGAAGCCAATAGATTCATATGTTAAGGAAATAAGTGTTATTTATAAGTCATTAGTTTTGTCCTTGTTTTACCCTTTATGTGTTACCCCTAACTTTCCTTTTATTCCAGCCAATGGCCTGTAATAGGAGGACTCAGGCTAACAACCGATGTGATGATCAATGTGATTATTGTACTAATGAGATGCCCAATCCAATGGTAGTGGGAATCGTGAACTTTTTCACACTTCTATATCAGATAACTCATGATTTGGATAGAAACTTGGTTCAAGAGGAACGTTCAACCCCCCACCCCCTTAGAAAGAACTAGTCACTATCGAGATCTTTATGAGAAAAAGGCCTCCTACTTTTAATGGATCATCTGATACCTCAATCATCGAACAATGGATGAAATCCATTGAAAATATCATCTCAATTATTCAATGTTATGAACAAGGGAATGTTCTCCTGGAATCTTAACGTATGGAGGGTGAAGCTGATCAATGATTGATGTTGATAAAAAATATGAAGCCTGAGGAGGAGATCGAGGCATTGGGATAGACAGATTTCTAGAAGATGTTTTTCAATAAATAGTTATCTCACACCCTCTGACTTAAGAATTAAAGGGACTTCCTTGAACTCAATAAAAAAGACGAAGAATATGTCAGAGCATAGGAGGAAGAATTTACAAGGCTTGCACGATACACCTCCAGCTTGGTTGTTACCCCTGAATGCATGGTTAGCTGCTTATTTGGTGGGCTGAAACCAAGCCTACGGAAATTTCTAGCAATCTGTGACTTCGATAGATATAAATAAATTGTTCGACGTGCCCTCAAGGTTAAAATGGAAATTGAAGAATCTCAGGGGTATCATGGGGATAAGAAGCATAAGGGGGACATCAATGCTGGTGGTCCTATAGATAAATACAACTGTGCTATGAAGATCCAGCACTGTAGTTACCAAAGGTGCATAAATAAGAACCCCAAAAATTGCCTAAAGGGGACGAGGAAATGCTTTAGGTGTAGAAGAAAAGGGCACTTGGCTACTAAATTTTTGCAAGAAAGTCCTGTAGCTACGACAGAGGAGAGTAATGCTCCATTCGAACCTCAACGCATGGTTCATTGTGAGAACTACACAGAACCAGGGAATCTTGCAAATCAGTGCCCTATGCAAAGGGTTTTCTAAGGAAACCAACAACCTCCAAGGTAGCAAGGATGATCTTTTTCATCACTACTATCGACGTGAACCCCGACAAAGAAGTGGTAAAAGGTATGCTAGTTATTCATTCAAGAATAGAAAACCTACTTTTTGATTCAGGTTCTACACGTTATTTTATATCATGAAAGTTTATTATAACAATCCCAACACCACCTTAAATCATGGAATTGATGATGTCAGTGAGTACAAAAAATGGGGCAATCATTGCAACCCATTAATATAACTCCTCCCCTATCATAATCTATGGATTAAACATCATGGAGAACCTCATCATACTCCCTATGGTGGAATTTTATGTAATTCTTGACATGGATTATATTTCCTTATATAGAGCCAACATAAATTTCCATTAGAGGGAAATCACACTCCATGTGGAGAATCGACCTCTGATTTATTACAAGTGCAAGGAGGATGTTGAATCTTCTTTAGCTAGATCATCACAAGAGTGGATATTAATTCCATATGAGCACGTATATCTAGCTCAGATGATTGAGTCTAACGAGGCAACCATCATAAAAGAAATGTCTATTGTGAGGGAATTCGCTGAAGTGTTTCCTGAGGAATTGCATAGTTTTCCTCATAGAAGAGATGTTGAATTCTCAATTGATCGTATACCAAGGGTGTTGCCAATATCCAAGAATCTGTAGAGAATGGTTGTTACGGAGCTTGAGGTTCTAAAGAAACAACTATAAGAGAATATTGATAAAGGGTTTATATACCCAAGTGATTCACCATGTGGTACACCAGACCACTTCATCAAGAAGAAGGATGGGTCAATGCATCTTTGCATCAATTATCGTGATATTAAAAAAATCACGATAAAGAAGAAGTATCCTCTCCCACAAATTGATGATTTATCTTATCAGCTACGTGGAGAACAATACTTCAACAAGGTAGATTTGTGGTTGGGATATTGTCAATTAAGGGTGAAGAAGAATGATATCCCCAAGACTGATTTTTTTACAAGATACAGGAATTATGAATTCATTGTAATGCCTTTCAGACTCACTAATGCTCCAAAAATCTGCATGGACATGATGAATAGAGTCTTTAGAGATTACCCCAAAAAAATTGTGGTAGTATTTATTGATGATATTCTGATATACTCCAAAACCAAGGAGGATCATGAGGGGAATATAAGAACTATACTAGTGACCTTGTGGTAGGAGAAGCTCTATGAAAAGTATAACAAGTGTGTGTTATGGTTGAAGGAGGTCTCATTCTTGGGCCATATCATCACAAGCAATGTGATATCTGTGGATCCATCCAAAACAGATGCAATTGAGGGATGGTCGAGGCCAACGTTGTTAGTGGATATCTATAGCTTCTTATCTTTAGGTTGATATTATCGATGATTTATGAAAATTTCTCACGATTTTCCAACCCTCTTACCAAGATAACTCGGAAGGGAGTAATGTTTTCATGTATTGATGAATGCGAATAAATATTCATGGAGTGAAAAAGTGGTTTATCAGTATGTCTGTGCTCATTTTACCCACAAGTGGAGAATATTCAGTGGTATTCAGTGATGCTTCAAAGAAGGGCCTGGGATGTGTGTTGATGCAAAATGAAAAAGTCATTGTCTATGCATCAAGGTAACAGAAAGTTCATTAATAGAACTATCCAACACATGACCTCGAGTTGGTTGTAGTGATCATCACATTAAATATTTTGCGGCATTATCTCTTTGGGGAGAAGTGTGAAATATATAGAGTCCCCAAAATCCTCATGTATATATTCACACAAATAGAGTTGAACATGTGCCAACGAAGATGGTTAGGGCTGAACAAAGACTAGGACTGCTCAATCCATTACCACCCAGGGAAAGTGAACAAGGTGGCAGATGATCTAAGTAGAAAGGACCTAGTAATTCTATCATTGATGAGAATTGAGAAGGACCCAATCTACTTGGATTTGATGAAGATGGACATGTGAATCATAAATAAGGGAACATCATCAGTCCCTTCACAAATGATTTCTCAAAAAAAAATTTGGAAAGGTTAAAGGATGCTCAAAAGTATGATGTAGGAATTCAGGAAAAAGTGGAAGCTATCAGAAAAGGGAAATTCTCAGAGTTTAATGTTAATGGATAAGGAATTGTGAGATTTAGGAAAAAACAATGTGTTCCGTCAAGTCATGAGCTGAAGAAGGAACTTTTGGATGATGCACATAGTTGAAATATCTCTATTCACCCAGAAAAGTCAAAGATATATCAAGATATCTAAGAGAATTGTTGGTGGGATAATATGAAGATCGATATTGCTAAATATACATCAAATTTCCTTGTTTGTCAGCAAGTGAAGGAATAGAGGTATAAGTCTAAGTGGATGATGCAACCATTTCCCATACCAGAATGGAAATGGGAGAACATCACCATGGTCTTTCTCCCTAGACATTCGAAGATATCTAAAGGCAACAATGGAATCTAGGTTGTTGTGGATTCTCTTACTAAGTATTCACACATCAATGCTATTCCAGAAGATTTCTCATTGGATCAACTGGAACATATATATCAGAAAAGTGGTAAGGATTCATGGAGTAAAAATATCTAATGTGTTTGATCGAGATCCACGAATCAACTCTGTGTTTTGGAAGAGTCTTCATCATGCTCTAAATTCTGAACTGAACTTTAATATGACCAGTCATCCTCAAACTAATGTCCAATCTGAGCGGACTATCCAAACACTGGAGGAAATGTTGGGATAGTTCTCAATGTACTTTACAAGATGATGGGATCAAAATCTTACTCTAGTTGAGTTCTCTTGTAAAAATAGATTCCACTCAAGCATCCAAATTTCACCATATGAATCCCTTTATGGGAAAAGGTTTATAACACTGGTGTGTTAGGATGAGGTCGGTGAACGTAAGCTTCTTGGACTAGAAATGGTTGAAGAAATGGTGGAGAAGGTGAAAACCATTCAGTAGCATATCAAGGTATCCCAGAGCTGACAGAAGAGTTATGCTGATAACCGTGGATGATACCTTGAGTATAAAGTTTGAGATGAGGTATTTCTACTCATATCTCTATAAAAGAAGGTCATGAGGTTTGGAATGTAAGAAAAGTTAAGTCCAAGGTACATTGGCCCCTTCAAGATTCTTGATTGTGTTAGTGATGTGGCCTATCGACTAGCACTGCAACCTACCTTGTCCAAAGTACATCGTGTCTTTCATGTATCCCTCTTAATGAAGTACATAGTGGACCCTTCACATGTACTCTCTTCAGAGGTGGTACATTTAGAGGATGATATTTCTAATGAGGAGAAACCAGTGAATATCTTAGATCGTAGATAAAATATTCTATGAAAATAGACAATTCCCCTTGTTAAGGTGTTCTGGGGAAACCAAAAATTTGAAGAAGCGGAATGGGAATTATAGGAAATGATGAAGTAGAGTTACCAAAATCAGTTTCAGTATGGGAAAAGGAAATTTCTGGGGATAAATTTCTAATAGGTTGAGATTGTAACGACCCAAACATTCATTAATGGAAATCCCTCTTGACCAAATTAAATTTCTCTTTTGGTAAAATGTTTATATAAAATTTCAACATCTTTGGTATTATGTTTTTGATTTTAAAATACTACTACGAATTGTGATGGTTAATAATATAGATTTTGAACATTGATCAAATGATTAATATAAATATTGGGTTTAACAAATCCAATTTACTCATAAAAAGGAAGGGAAGGCCTCATCCATGAGACGTGCCCCATACGAAGCCCATTTGATAGAGATCGGAAAGGAGGTTGTGTCTTTGGGCTTCACTCTTGACCAAGATCTAGCCAAGATTGAATATGTTAAGCTTGAGTGGGAATGGCTATGAGATATGTGGAAGTTTATAGAGATTACCACCCGAGCAATGTTATCCAAGCCACCACAAGAGTCTGTCACCATCACACACCTTACTCTTTAGTCTTAAGCCAGTGTTATAAGGTGTTATGTAACAAGACCTTAGCACTATGTTTATGTACATAATATTTTTATAAAATAATGAATATACTTTCATTTTATTATTGTTACCCTGTAAATAGTTTTTAAAGAACAAATAGTATTTTTAGTTAATTTTCAACTAAGAAATCTATTTAGATGAATTAATGGATTTTGGAATTAAATATTTTTTTAATAAAATATTATTATTATTATTATTAAATTATTTTTTATTAAATAAAAATATTCTTAGAATTTTATGAATGCAATTGTAATTTTATTACAGTTTGAAAGCCATTTTTGTCTAAACCCATAATTTTTTGATAATTGTATGTTTTTATTTTTAAAGTGAAAAATAATGTAATTAGTAAATTGTTTAGATATAATGAATATTATATCTGGAATTAGGAAATTGGAATTATCCAGTGGTTATTTTTTCATAATTTTCTGAGACAGTCAAATTTTTGTGTAAAAAGTAAATACCGTTTAAATATATAATGTGTTTTATGCCATCATAATGACCAAATAGTGATGTAATAAAAGAAAATAAAAATTATTTCCCAAAAATATATGATTTAACATTAATATAATTTGACTTTGGGTTTGTCTGAATTATTTTACAAACCTTTAGTGGGCCCTTCAAAACTTATTAAACATTTTGTCTTTTTAAATTGGTTTCCTTAGGAGTGTGATTCACCTCTACATAAGCAACCCCATTATTTTAAAAATTTAAGACTTTGGCCTTATAAAATATTTTTTTCCACTTCCCTTTTCCAAAAAACCATGTCCAAAAACCATGGTATGGTTTGTGGTTTGGATTAGTTTAATGTGAGGTGTCCCAAACCAAAATAATAATTAATTATGTCACCTTTCCTATATAAACTCACCCAAGCTCCCACTTCATCTTCACTCAAATCCTTTGGAGTTCGTCCACGCTCTTCCCTCCTCTCTCTAAAATCCTCCCAAGGTACCCCATGCTCCTAATAAGCCACTTTAAATCCTCTCTCAAGCCTTTGGAAGCACACTTCCAAGTAAGCATTTTTCTTCTTTGCTCATTTTTGTCCATTTTTCATAATGTTTTTATGCCCTTTTAATTTCTATTATAAATGTTGGGGTATGGTTTCAAAACTCCCCTATACATCCCTATTTATGTTTTAATTATTGGAGACCCATTTATCTCTCATTAAATGCCTCCCATGTACACTCGTTACTACGCATAAATTCTGAAAGGAATTTCTATCTCCTCATTTACATTCAAGAAATTATTGTTTATCATGAATCTGAATTCCATTACCATTGTTTGGAAATGTATCTATATGACCCCATTAATTTCTATTTCATTTACATATGATAATAAACCCCTTTATCTCCCAAAAAACATTATTATGAATTCTTATTTCACATAGTTACACTACCAAAATTGCACCAATTTTCCAAGCCAATGTCATTGTGTAGTGAATACCATGCCCATTTTTCTATGAAGGTTAATCACCTTTATACAGATTTACTTATTGATTATAAAGTATCATTTTTGAATTCCACATTACTTTATTTTGGAATAAATGATGATTTTTTATGAATCCATGTTATATGATTCATGTGGCCCACTTATGCATGAAATGAAATGTTTAAGAAGGGTGCACCCTTATAGCACTTCGATGCTTTGGGTAATGTATAATATCATGATATGTCATGTTCAATGGGTGTTTACTCATGATAATTACATTTAATCATGGGTTTAGTCATTCTTCATGTGAAATGAGGATTTAATCATGCTCCATGCGCAATGAGCCTTGGATCATGCTAATTCTATGTTAAGTGTTGTTTCCACCTTACCATTATTATTATTATCATGCTTTATCATGAATTTGTGTTTATGCTTCTATTGTGCTCTATTGATATGCCTATTTTCTAACATGTATTTTATTCCTCATGTTATTCCATGATTATTCCTTTACTGGGCTTTATAGCTCACCCTTTTCTTATGCATGTCCTTAGGTTATCCTATGAAATGCTAAGTACGAGGGAATTTAGTAGTCATGTAAATGTTGTTTTCAATAAAGAAGTTGTATTTCAGTTTTTAAGTTGTTATGTAATGAACCTAAGCCCCAAATACACAAGATCTATCGATCTTTTATGTTTTATCATGGTATGTTTATGAAATAAATAATGGTTAATTGTGTAACAAAAAGACCAGGGTTGTTATAATAATGGTGTGTCCTTCCTAGTATGAGTTGTTGACATGAAGCACCCTGATATTTTTTTCTCAATAAAACATGAATTATAAATAATTTTTTTATATAATTTTGTGTATAATACAAGTCTATGTTTTATTCCTATTTTATGATCACATGGATTTTGATATGGATTCTCTTTAGATTCTTGTTTTATGGAGTAATTATATTTATTCCTTGAATCATGAATTTTATTTTTGATATGAAGTTTATGATCTCAAAATGTTTTTCTGATGATATCATACCTTTATTTACATGTTATACATATGTAACACCATTATTTTCCATTACTAAACATTTATGATCTCCCCTTTCATATGTTTCATTTCCCCTCGTTATGAATAATGGTTTTAGGTAGGATTAAAAAAGGGGAAGATATTTAAGGGTTTTTTTGATGATATTTTTTCACCTAAGAAGACTATGTTAACATGTTTATAATGATACTAAACAATTATGTTCCTATGGAATGTATTCCAGAAATATGCATAATGTTCATCTAAAATGATGTAATATCCATTACTATTAAGATTTGGTCTCTATAAGGTAGATTTTATGTGATAATTTAGAAAGTATAATTATTTCATAAATAATATATATATATATATATATATGTTAAATCAATCAATATATCCATAAATTAGTGGTGATGATGGAAAATTACTTATATCTATTCGCAATGATATAGTCCTCCGTACACATGATTAATGGTTTAATTTCCTATTTTATAGAAGAGGAGATGGATAAAAGTGAATACATTAAAATAATAACATATAATTATATATAATATAAAACTTCTATTATTTAATCATAGTTCAATAACTTTTCTAAGAGGTAATCGAAAAAATAAAATGAAAACGCGTGATTAAAAACCAAACCACAACTTCAAACAACCACTTTATGTTTATATTTAAAGCATTAATATATAAGTTTTCTAATCAAAACAATCAATCTAGGTAATGGGGGTTGATTTAGTGAAGGTATTCTGGTAGGGATTGAATGATTCAAATGGCACTTGATTTGGGGATTAGAAAAGAGAGACTGCGTACTTTTATAATTGGGGGAGAGGACCAACATGGAATTTTTTGAAATTAATAAAATATATTAATGTTTTATTCCCACAAAATTGAACAAAAATGGACCGCTCATAAATATTAGTTGATATATTGTCCAAATATTTCAATAAAATACTATTTATAATAAATATTAGGACATTTTTACCCGTAGCACTTTTTTTTAAACACTGATAAACATTGTTTAACCTTAACCATGGTATCATTTATTTGTTCTAACTATTCATTTTGTCCCAAAATTTATTCAAACTTATTACCTAATATTAATTATTAAAATTTATAATATAGTTTCCAATTTATCTAATTCAATTCAAATAATTATTATTAAATTATTTTAAATGAAGATATGAAAACGTGACGAAAATGTGTTTTCCAAAGAAAACGTTTTATTATGTATAAAATGTGTTTATATAGAATTTAAAATAAAATTTATTCCAAATATATAAACTATAATAATATTTAAATAATTTAACTAATTTTTTCCCGGAATACCATTTCTAAAAAAAATAAAACTTTTTAAATTCCTAAAATGAATATATAATTTTGAATATAATTCAATATTTTTCACTATTAGTTGAAAAAATAATATTTTTGGAAAATTATCAAAAAAACTTCTAAGATAAATTTTGCATGTGTATTCCAAAATTTTTGTGATTTATCGTAAATATATTTTCTAAATTTTGAAAAAATTATTTTAAAATAATTGTGAAAAATGTGAAGAAAACTCTATTAAAAAATATAGTTTTTAAGCATAAAAAATCTTTTATTCTTAACCCATGACATGAAAAAAAATATGAGATGATTATTAAACCAATTTATTTATTTTTTAATATATAATTTCCATTAAAATAATTCAAAAATAGTGAATAATTTAATTAATTTAGAAAAACATATTTTACACCAAAAAAATATTTTTATAAAAAAAGTATTTCTTTTACTTTCAATTTTTTTTAACTTATAGTATGTTGATAACCAATAAATTTTTTTGTTATAAATGTTTTGACCATATATATTTCATAATATTTTTACTATTTTACATACCATCAATTTTAATATCTTAGATATAATGATATATTATATTATGTTTTATTTAGACTCGAGGTTTTAGGCATAATAAGCTATAAAATTGATTGAATTTATTTTGAAATAAATATATCATAAAATATCAAGTTGTTATAACTAATCTCCACCAAGATATATCTCTTGGTTCATAAGATACATCTCCAAAAAATATATCATCTATAGAGACATAACTTTTATGTGATGATTTTCAAAGTTCAAGTGAGTATAAACATATGTTGATTGACACTTGGAAAACACAAAATAATGATAAAATATAAAATAAGATTGATTTTTTTAAGAAATTCATATTCTTAGAGAATTATATATATTATTTTTGTATTCTAAAAACACTATTATAATTAATTCACATGTCTATATATTTTTTATAATTCATATCGCGATACAAACCCAATGTTTAAAATACGTCACAAGCTAGACAATTTCACTTTTTAAGATTATATAATTTCATAAAGATGTAATACTAAAAGAAATTTATCAATAAAAATTATTTGAGGAATAAATATTACTAGAAGTAATAAATACTAGACAAATTTTCAATCTACACAGAACAAAAATCACTCTCTAAAAAGATAATATCATTCGGGGTTTCAAGGTCAACACTATCATAGAAAGATTCAAATTAGGTGTATTGTACCCCTGGTCTAGGGGCATTGACTATTTAGACCAATAAACAATTACTTATTTCCTCTGTATTGTCACCAAACCATGTCCAATTATAAAGGCATTGTAGAATTCCAAATACTCAGCTCATTTTTCTGTAAAATATATAAAAGTACCACTGATCAATCTCTAATTTTACCCTTATAAATTTAATTGGAATTAGTTAGAACAAATTGAAAGTATTCTATTTGAGGTGATTAAATTAATGGGATATATAATAACTTCCCTATATTTTATGAAATATTATTTTCAAATTAAAATTATTCCTTTGACTGTATGATTTATATTCAACATTGGGTTACAATGAATCATGAGATTTTATTATAATATTATATTTTAATATGATAGTCATCCCCAAGAAAATTTAATAGTATCTATGAATAGGATTAAATAATTTATAAAAAATATATATGGTTTACACTTGTATATAAAATTAATTATTTTGTTGAAAAGTAATTAGGAATCAAAATAAGAACCATTTGAAAATAAAAGAAAATCTTTTTATAAAAAACTATTTTACTAGAAATAAACAATTATTAATTCAATAAATTAAAAAAATTACTTTTCATGAACGATTTTAATGTAATTTATATATTATATCTTTTATCTAATGTTTAACATTCTTCTTCTGTTTTTTCTAAATCAGATATAACAAGTAATCCAATTTAATGCTTAAAATTATTATTTTTCTAAGAAGTTGTTGTTGTCATATCTTGTAATGTTTTATTAAAATTAAAATTTTCCAATTTTGGAATATTTCATTGAAAATCAATAAATTCATTTTTTATGTCATGGTCTCAAATTTACATTTGGGTTAATTTTTTTAAAATATAATGTTTTCAATTAATCGTGACGAATTATGGTCTTTGATAAGAATTATCATTTCGTTAAAAGCATTCAAATTCATAAGAGTTTTTTTTACATTGTATTAAAAGTAATATTTTTTCAATTTTATATCTATTAATCCAATTTAGTTTCTTTAATCAATTTTATTTTTAATTTTTATGTAAAAACATTTTATGGTTTTGAACATTTTTTCTTTTCACAACTACTTTCGTGGAATGTTTGTGAGTCCAATTTATATTAAAATTTCCTAATTAAATGAATGGTATTTGGAAAAAAATGATTAATTGTTTTTCATAAAAAAAATTATATGTTATAATAAGGTAATAATAGTTTTTTTGTTGAAATTAATAGTAAAAGAATTAAAAAATTAATTATAGAGGTTATGGTTAAAATACGTTTATTGGGGGTTAACCGAAAAAGCTAAGAGGTAAAATGACAGAAACTTTTCCAAAACATGTATTATTGACATATTTAAACATTATTACAAAATTGTTTCTATTATTACCATTTTCTAAGCCTTTTTTCATGTGAAAACATGGGTAGACATTATTCCTTCCAAAAATTCCTTGTGTGTCCTCTCCCCACATAAAAAGGTCACCAAATCTCTTCTCATCCTCACACATACAAAACCATTTTAAAAAAAATATCAACCAAAATCAATTAATTAAATACTTCACCACATTTTAGAGGGATTATTTTTGTAGTAAACCTCTACAATAAAGGGTTTAGATGTGAACCTAAAGAGGCTCTTTGAAGAAGAGGTAAAATTCTTAAACACTAGTTTTGGTTTTATTTATACTTCCACCACCAAAAATCATATTAAAATATAATTAAAAAAGAAAAGTATATAAAAATAATTATGTTTTATTATATTAATTCCATAACCAATATCTATACCCTCTTCCATTAAATGGGGAACGAAATAGTCAACTGCGTTTATGGTGGACTACTGCTTCACATACCAATGTTATTCTTTTTCCATCACAACCCATCACAGTTTGATATAATGATGGATTTAATTTTTATATAATATAAATATATACATCAGATTATTAAAATTATGGAATTATAATATCAAATATACCTTATTACCTTCTATCCCGTTCGAAAACAATGATGTGACCCATGTGTACGACAGACTACTGCCACAAGAACTGATGTGATGTATTTTTCCAACTAAATTTTAATTGGACGAGAATTGGGATATATTTAATGAATATATATTAAAATAAAAAAATTCCTATATAATTAATATATCTCATATACATTCTTACATTACAGTATATAGAGGATATGATAATGTCCATCACGTGCATGATAGACTACCACCTCCTAATTCAATGTGATTCATTTTTCAAAAGTGCATTGAATGGAAGAAAATAAGGGCAACGTTAATAAATATATATTATATATAAAAAAATTATATTTTACAAGGAAGGTTAATTACAGTTTTACATTTTTTATTTCCAAATATAAATAATTGAAATAGCGTTCATGTGTATGTATAACCTACCATCTGGATGAATGATCGATTTAATTTTCTATATCGAAATTTTAAATATTACTCTAAATATATATATGATGAAAATATATTATATTAATATTAATTTCATAATTCAGTGTATTATATAAACATGATTAATTTTAAATGATAAAAAATACTAAATCAAAAGATTCCTCAAAACAAATTAGCTATTACCCGAAACATTAATTTAACAAATAATTGTTGATAGATGAGTAGTAAAAGGTCATAAGTAAATCATATACAGTATGATATGTAAAATTATGGTCGAATAATGTATTTATTCAATGATAAAGTACATATAAAAATTTCTTATTTTCTATGAGTTATGATGAAATGATTATAAAACCTAAATATTTTAAACATTTTATGCTATGATGTTTTTAGAACACATTTATTTTCATGGGTTCTGTAACACCCCAAGCATCCATGGTACATTTACCTTTAAATAATGTATTATCTTGTGTTGTATGAAACATGGAGTTTTAACACACCACAACCAATCAAAATTATCGTTGTGAATAGTAATACACAATTTTTGAAGTTTTATAAATTTATTTTTCACAAATGTCTTCATTTTTGGATTTGGAATATCAAAATTATCTTAGGGGGACTTTTTTTATTTTTCTAAAAACATTCAATGTTTGATGAATAGTGAAAAACATAATGTTATTGTTTAAAACTAAATTTTTATATAAATAATTAGTTATATTATTTTAATTTTTTTTGATCAAAATAGATACATAATACCTATAAATGTTCAATGTAATTCATTGGAGTCATTTTATAATAAGTATAGATATATAAAATTTTATTGAACTATTTACCATCTTTTACACACCTTTTAGAAGCGTTAGAAAATTTGAATAAAACATAATTTTTCCACTTATGTGGGTTGAATTTCAAAAATATGAGAGACACAATTACTATCAGTACGTAAAATTTGGTTCAATAAAATGAATTTTTTTTTTGCGGAATAATAACTTTTGACTTTTATTTGTCACGGTTAAAAGTAAATAGGGTAATTAAAGGTAAAAATGATATTATAATTACCCTAACACATGTCCTAATTCTATTGGATATGTGTGATTAGACAAAAAACAACCATAGGAATAAAATATGATCCTTTTCGACCACTTTGATTAGATTAGGACATTTATTATTATTTTATTTAAAGAAGAGTAAAAAGTGTTAAATTCAATGTTTAATAACTAAAACATTTTTAATATAGGGTTACACATACGATAAATTCAACTAAAAATATTAATGAGAATGCTCAAATGATTTCCTACATATTGTTATTTTATTTATAATTTTTAGTAATTATATAATATAATTAATTTCTGACATAATGATGATATGGTAATTACCTTATTAATGAGTGATTAAAATAATTGATATTATAAATATCCAAATAAATGTTCTTTGAGACTTTTGATGAATTCCACTAATTTCCTTGGTTAATATGACTTTTTATGGTTGATTAAATATTTTTTTTGAAATAATCATGTTGTTATGATTTTCACAAAAACTAAATACTAGATAGTTTCAAAATAGACATAAATAAACATTTAAAACAAATAATAAATTATTGGTTGATATAATATTTCAAAAAATCAAAGGTTCAGCCAAAGGACATAGATAATGTAAGATATATTAATAATGAACCAATAAGGGGTCATGTGGTAGTTTATAGTATGTTTATTAACCATATAATATAAAAATACCATGAGACATGGTAAATGTCAAACTATTTAAGTAAGAGTTACATACAAAAGATATGGTTAATATGGAGACATAAACCTTGAAAAAATCTATTGTTTGAGAGGTTGCAGACGAATACACACCTTATTCATGAAATAATTTTTTTAGATCCATTAGATACTGAAATTATTTTATTATAAAATAATATTTCATTCTTTTCATAAAGTTACCCTCCCCTCTCTTATAAAAGCGTTCTTCCCATTCTATTAATTTCACACCTCCAATGCCATTTGGATCAACCAAACTCTGCCCAAATATCTTCCCAACTTCCCTCAAATAAACCTAGAGTCCTTACTTTGATCAGAATGCGAACCTATGAATCCATTTTTATGAATTCAAAAAGAATCACATGAAGATGGGGTAATAATTTCACCAAATTTTTTCATGTTCTTTTCTTCTTCCACATCATATTTATTTGTTGTTTCCATACCAAAATAATAACTCGAGTACCTACTACATACTGTGATGTTATTATAAATATGGTACACCCATATTCTTTATGCAATCCATCTTATGAATGAAAATGTCACCAAACATGCGTATGTACAGATTACTATCTCCACATCGTGGTGTAGTTTGTTATTCAAACACTTCATTTTTTGGATGGGTATAATAATGAGTATAATTGATTTAAATAATAAATATAACATGTTAATTATTATTTATATTTGATATACCATCCAATTACATATGATTTAACCATCAAAATAATGATATTGTTGCTCGTGCGTAGGTACGGATTACCGTCACCATGAATATGATGAGATTCATTACCCATCATAATCATTAAAGAATAATATTCATTTTATGATTAAAAATAATTTCTAAGAACTGAATATTATTTAGATATGAATAAAATACATCATTTATATAACAAACATGGCTTACGTAACCAAGCATATAAAGGAAAGTGAATCAGTTAACACCCAAAATGATGATACTACCGAAATATTAATAACAAGGAAATATTAGAGGATCATATATGATATCACATTTTTATATATAGTTCTTGTATAATTTAATAATAATTATTTAACTATTTTCAAAGAGGTTAACATACCCTCCACTAAGAAAAAGTATAAGTTAAGGTTTAATTCAACAATTTCTTTAATTATCATAGGTTGTTAATACGTAAGTATCTACTATGACCTCTTTATCAACCACATTTGTATTTTCGTAAAAATGTAATTCAAAACATTTTTACTATTTACTATACTATGGGTTAAATTCATTAATATACTTATTTTAACATATATGTTTTGAAAGGAATCTTTTTTTCATTTTCCAAACAAGGTACTTTAGGACATTTTTGACAAAATTAATGTAAGAATATCTTTTTTAAAACTTATACAGCGGGTGAGGCTATTTTATGCCCTTATAACATCGTCGATGCTTCCTATAAAATAATATAATAATATTTTCAAAATAAATGTTTTATTTATATTTATGTGACTTTTAAATGGTTTAAAAATAGAAATAGGTATTTCTTTCAAATAGATTTCATTTCACCTATCTCAAAATCCTTTGATGGATTTTAATCATGTTTAAAGTTGATTTATTATGATACAGATCATCCATATTTTGTTAAATGTTTTGTGAGATGTTTGACTATGTATGTGTTATTTATGTACCATTCATGGTTTATGGATAAATTATTGACATTTTGAATGCAATTTCTAAAATTAATGTTTTTTTAATGTTTATTCCTTTTCATATGAGGAATGCATTGGACATAATAAGTGATGGGTGGAGCCCACTATATCTCCTCGATGCATCTGTAGGTCTCATGAGACAAACTTGTGTCTTGGAACATGGCCTTGAAAAAATCTTATTTTTAGTCTTGGAATGAGTCCTTGAATATTGGGTTATGATGCCCGTCATTATTCCTTCCATCATTATGAAATTGGCTATTGATATTACATATGATTATTTAACTAGTAGTATATTAATGTGAATATGTAAATGGAATTATTTTATTTATATTTTCCATATTTTGTTGATGTTTAAATTTAAAAGGCTTATCTTCTAGTTTTATACATTGCCTTAAATGTTTATGCTTATTTATGAATGTTCCCGCAATATAGTTATCCTTACTGAGCATCTAATCACACCCCTTTAGATGTTTTATTTTTCCCAGGATGCGAATAAGTATATTATGACTGACCTATAGGGATAGTATAAGGGGTTTGAATGTGGTCAATGGAGACAATGTTGATGTTGTTTTTCATTTTTTAAAGTAATGTAAAACTTTTGAAAGTACCTTGTACTATCAAGGATAATAAAGTGATCAGTCTTTCAAGATTTATCCCTTGTGATCATTAAAATTATGTAAAAATGCACCGACTTTGGGTAGTTGGGGTTGGTGTGTTACAGTTAGTATCAGATGAAGTTTAGTAAAAAGATTGGAAACACGATTCTGATAAACTCGGATTAGAGCATAATACCCTAAGATAGAATTTGATGATTAATATAGAATAACTTCCTAGAATTTTGGTAATGTATAGATTTTTTGAGTTTTCCTAACTATACATCTCTGTCTGGATTCTAGAAGGTTGAGGTAGCTCTGGCACAAATGTACCTAGGAGTAAAATATCCGACAAAGAGTTTCGGGCCTGACCTAAGGTATCCTAGTACATGACAATGAGCCTTGTTGGACTATTTTTTCTGACACTAATGGGGGATATGTTTAGGATAATTCAAATTTTCATTACAAACCATTATTAAGGATTTATGAGTATATACCTCCACAAAGAAAACATTTTCATGATTATGGATTATATTTATAAATTTTTCAATTTATGTTAAGCGTTTTACAAGCTTGAAATTATGCATAGTGATTCATAAACTAATCTACTACATTCCATTGTTTAGAAATGGTTCTTAGTGGAAGGAATGGAAACCATATCAACACACATAACCCATGTAGGTATTTAACTCCTACTCGTGATAATTATAGTGGAGCTAGTGATGCAACTAGTACGGATCAGCTTATCACCATACTGGGACAACTCACTCAGGTTATGAATAATAACCTTACCCATACAGAGCACCCTGATCCACAATGTGGAGGATCAATGTTTGACCACTTCATGATTCAATAAACACCATCATTCAATGGGAGTAGAAATCCATTATTAGTTTTGCAATGGATAAGTTTCATAGAGAAAAAATTTCATGCTTTGGGGAGTGTCGAAAGGGAAAAAGTTGTCATGGCACTTTATCGCCTCACAAGAGATGTAGATCAATGGTGGTAATTGATTTAAAATGTAATGGATGATGAAGAAGAATCAAATATTTAATTGAGGGAGTTTAAAGAGATCCTTTGAGAAAAATAAATTCCTTGTGACCATCGAGCAGATATGGAAATGCGATTTTTCAGTCTGAGGTGAAAGGTGGATGAGAATGTCGCAAAGTATGATGATAACTTTAAAAATCTAGCATGGCATACAACATATTATATACGTAACCCAAGGAGAAAGATTTATCGATTATTTTATGGGTAAAATCCATTTCTCCATTGATCGTTAGTCTCACCATCTTTTCCATTGTACAGAGATATCGTCTCATGCGCTATCAAGACTAAAAAATAATTCTCTATGTCTTATGACGTCAAATAATAGAAAGATAAAAAGTGATCTACTGAACACTCTAGAAATGTAAATAAGGAGAAGAAGGTAAAATTTGAACATCCATCCTACATCAAATGTGCGAATAAACACCCCATTACTTGCCTAAAGGGAACAGGATTAGGATATAAGTGTGGTGAAAAGGCCACCAAGCTCATGATTTCAAGGGGAACAAAGAGGTTGTCAATGTTGAGTGCTACAATTTTAGAGAAAAGGGGAATTATGAAATTTAATGTCCTAAGAGCCAAAGAAACTTACCTTAGAAAAGGACAGGGGAGCAAGGCCAAGCTTATGTGATCACTACTACCAAGGTGGAATCTCTAAAAGATGTGGTGGTAGGTAATTTAATGGTTTCCTCATGTTTAGTAATTTCTTTATTTGATTCTAGATCATCAAATTGTTTCATATCTTCCCAGTTTGCTATAAAAATTAGATATTTCCAATTTTATTTAATAAGGCAGTTGTCAGTCAAAACAACTACGGGTGGTATGATCGCAACAACGTTTTGTGAATTAGTTCCCACCAGGGAATATAAATGTTCTTTATTTCTAATCTCAACATCATACCCATGATTGAATTTTATATAATCCTCAGTATGGATTTCCTTTCGGACCATTATGTAAAACATTGTTGCAAGAAGAATGAGGATACAATTTTCGATGATGATAAGGAGTACCTTGTCTTTAGAGTAGAAATTTCACCACCTAATTCTTATCCAGATCCATTTGTAGTTGCTCTACCAAATACAATTATTGTGGAGGAAGAGAATAAAATAACTATGGGTTATTAAATGAATGTTTTAATATAGTACATACGTATTATGTAAGAATATGTTGATGTGTTTCCCGAGGATTTACTTGGACATCCTCTAGAATGAGAAATTATGTTTTCCATTGATTTAATTCCTGGTTCAAGGCCCATACCGAAGACCCATTATAGAATGTCCATTTTGGAATTAGTGTAACTAAGGAAACAACTATTGGAATTGAGTAATATGATATTTATTCTCCCTAGTATTTCTACATTGGGATCCCCTATTCTTTTTGTTAAGAAGAAAGATTGATCTATGAGGTTGTTCATTAACTCTATGAAGATCAATGCTATAACAATAAAGAAAAATAATCCCCTACCTCTCATTGAAGATATATTCGACCAAATTCATAGAGCTCAATATTTTTCAAAGATCAACCTTTGATCTGGATATCATCTGTTGTTTGTGAAAATTAATACATTTCGAAAATAGCATTTCGAACTAGGTACGAGCATTATGAGTTTACAGTAATGCATTTTGGGTTGACTAATTCATCCTACGTCTTCATGGATATAATGAATAGAGTTTTAACGGAATATCATAATGAATTTGTAATGGTATTTATTGATGATATATTTGTACACTCAAAAATATATGATGATCAAGAAAATCACTTGCGCGTTATTCTAAATACACTTAGAAAAAATAAATTATATGGGATTTTTAGAAAGTGTGAATTCTAGTTTCATAAGATTTCTTTTCTTGGCCATATTGACTCTATGGATGGAATCTCTTTTGATCCCTATAAGACAAGGGAAATACAAGAATGTCAGGCACCTATGAGTATAATTGAGGTATACCATTTTTTTGGTTTGGAAGGTTATTATTGATGCTTCGTCCAAAATTTTTCCCGATTAGAAAACCCATTAACCTATCTCACAAGGAAAGGTGTTAAATTTTTTTGGATGAAAGAGTGCGATGAATATTTCAAAGTACTGAAGTGAAGATTAGTTAATGCTCTTATATTGACTCTACCATCGAGGAATGATGGGTTTGTTATTTATAGTGATGCTTCAAAGAAAGGACATGGTTGTGTCCGTATGCGGAATGATTGATTTATTTCCTATGCATCATGAAAGCTAAAGATAAATGAACAAAGCTATACCAATCATGATATTGAGTTAGCAGCTGTAATATTTGCTTTGAATATTTGGTGATACAATCTCTATAGTAAAAAATGTGAGATATATACTAATCACAAGAGTTTGAAGAATATTTTTTTCATAGAAAAAACTCAACATGATTCAAAAAAGTTGGCTTGAACTACTGAAATATTATGATTTCACTATACAATACCACCTGATAAAGGGAAATAAGGTGGATGATGCTTTGAGTAGAAAATATCACAGAGTTTTGAACAAGATGAGAGTAGATAGGGATCCTATGTTCATGGATCTAGTAAATATGGATATGGGAATAACTATGGAAGGTGAAACATAAATACTTTTTCAAATGGTTTCCAAACCATCTTTACCAGAAAGGATAATGTGTTCTCAAAACTATGATGAGGAGTTTCAAAAGAAGATTAAAGTTGTGAATGATTGGAGATTGAGTGACTTCATATATGAATATGGAATTTTGATGTTTGGGTAGAGACTTTGTGTTCCGGATATACCTAATCTAAAAATGGGAATTGTTTATTGATGGTCATAGCTCCAATTTCTCTATACATCTTTGGAGCACAAAGATGAATAGGGATTTGAAGGAACATTTTTGGATGGACAACATGAAGAGAGAGATTATAGATTTTGTGTCAAGATGTTTGGTTTGTCAACAAGTTAAAGCTGGAAGGGAACAACCTGGAGGAGTCATGCAACCTCTTCCCATTCGTAAGTGGAATTGGGATAATATTACGATGGAAATTGCCATGGATCTACCAAAGAATCCTAGAAGGAATGATGCAATATGAGTCATTGTTGATCGTCTTACCAAGTCAGAACATTTTCATGCTATTAGAGAAGATTTACCACTTGAACGTCTGGAAAGATTATATATTAATGAAGTTTTAAAACTCCATGGTTTACCCCTATCAATTGTTTCTGATCGCGATCCCCATTTTACATTAGGATTCTAGAAAATCCTTCGGAAGGGCATGGATACTGAACTTCGTTTGAGAAGTACCCACCACCTTCAAACTAATGGAGAATTAGAAAAGACTTTTCAAACCATAGAAGACATGTTGAGATATTTCTCACACGACTTTCTAGGTATGTGGGATCAGTATTTACCTTTGGTAGAATTTTCTTATAACAATTTCTTCCATTCAGGAATTCAAATGGCACCATATGAAGTGTTATATGGAGATATATTTTTCACACCAACTTTTGGGTTGATGTTAGTGAAAGAAAACTCATAGGCCCCAAACTTGTTTACGAAACAATAGAAAAGGTGAAAGTTATCCAATCCCACATCAATGCAGCTAAAGGTAGGAAAAAGATCTATGTCGATAACGTAAGGAAGGATTTGGAATTTAATGTAAGAAATCATATATTCTTTAAGATATCTCCATGGAAGGGTGTTATATTATTTGGTAAGAAGGGAAAATTGAGTCCCAGGTACATCAGATGTTTTGAAATTGTAGAACAAATTGGAGTTGTGGATTATCCTTTGGAAATTACACCAAGTCTCTCCAGAGATTATGATGTGTTTTACATATCACTGTTGAGAAAATACATGCCTGACCAAACGCATGTACACACCTTTGAAGAAATAGATCTTTTACCCAATATATCTTATTGAGAAGATCCTATCATAATTCTCGATACCAAAGATAAAGTTTTGAGAAACTAGACAACTCGTCTGGTAAAAGTTCTACGGAGAAATCATAGGATGGAAGAGGAAATGAGTGAAACTTAGTAACTTATTAAAAAGAACCATCTGAATAGTTTTTATGCAGTAATATTCAAGAAATTTCAAGGGAAAAATTAATTTAAGGGGGGAGGGGAGAATGTAACACCCCAAGATTCCACGGTACATTTCCCATTGAATAATGTTGTAGCTTGAGCTGTATGCAACATAGTGTTTTAACACACCACGACCAATCAAACTAGCCGTTATGAATATTAATACCCACTTATTGAAATTTTATAAATTTTATTTTTCAAAATGGACTTCGTTTTTTGATTCAGAATATCAAAATTAGCTTTGGGTGATTTTTTTTGTATTTTTCTAAAAACATTCAATTTTTGATGAATAGTGGAAAACACTGTGTTATTGTATAAAACCAACTTTTTATTTAAATAATATGTTAATTTATTTTAAATTATTTTAAGTCAAAATAGATATATAATACCTATATACTTTCTATTTAATTCTTAGAGTCATATTATAATAAGTTTAGATATATAAAATTTTATTGAAATTTTTACCGTCTTTTATCCACCTTCTAGGAGCATTTGAAAATTTGCATAAAACATAAATTTACCACATCTGTGAGTTGAATTTATTAAATCTGAGAGACACTGTTAATATGAGTATGTAAAATGTGGTTCAATAGGATTAAAATATTTTTTTCGGTGAATAATAACTTTTGACTTTTATTTACCATGGTTAAAAGTAAATAGGATAATTAAAGGTAAAAATGATATTATAATTACCCAAACACATGTTCTAATTCTATTGAATAAGTTTAATTCGACCACAAACAGCATTAAGAACAAAATATGATCCTTTTGGTCCACTTAACTAGATTAAGACATTTATTATTATTTTATTTAACGAGGAGTTAAAAGTGTTAAATTCAATGTTTATTAACTAAAACATTTTTTATATTGGGTTATACGTAAGATAAATTCGACTATAAATATTCCGTAGAAAGCTAAAAAGATTTTCTGCATAATTTTATATAATTTAATTAATTTATGACACAATGACGATGCAATAATTACCTTATTAATGAATGGTTAAAATAATTAACATTATATATATCCATATAAATGTAATTTGAGACTTATGATGAATTCCACTAGTTTTAAAGGTTAATCTGACATGATAGGGTTGATTAAATAATTTTTTTCAGGTAATCATGATATTATGATTTTCACAAAAACCAAACACTAAATAGTGTCAAAATTGACATAAATGTGTTTTTAAAACAAATACTTCATTATTGGTTGATATAATATTCCTAAAAATATAAGGATCATTAAAAGGACATATTTAAGATTATATATATAAATAATGTACCACTTGGGGTTCGCTTGACAGTTTACAGTATGTTTATTAACCATATAATATAAAAATACAAAGAGACAAGGTAAATGTCAAACTATTTAACTAAGAGCTCAATATAAAATATAAGGTTAATATGGTGACTAAACCTTTATAAAAACTATTTTTTGAGAGGTTTTATACCCATACCCTCATTATCCTCGAAATAAATCATTTTTAAGCAATTAGAAACCGAAAATGATTTTATTATGAAATAATATTTCATACTTTTCCTAAAGTGACCCTCTTTCCTCTTATAAAATGGTACTTACCCTTCTCTTAATTTCACACCTCCAAATCCATTTGGCTTTTCCAAACCATGAAAAAATATCTTCCCAACATACCTCAAATCAACCTATGGTCCTTACTATGATTATAAATCCAACCTAAGGATCCCTCTTGATCAACTCAAAAAAACACCTAAAGAAGTGGTAATAATTTCGCCACCCTCTTTCAAGTTCTTTTCTTCTTACAATTCATCATTATTTAATATATTCAAACTAGAATAATAACACCAGTACCTCTTATATACTGTGATTTTATTATAAATATGGTACAACCATATTTGTAATTTAATCCATCCTATGAATGACAAAGTCACCATGCGTGCGTACGTATGGCTTACCGTCTCGACATCATGGTGTAGTTTGATATTCAAAAACATCATTAATTGGATGGGTATAATAATAATTATAATTGATTTGAATAATAAATATAAAATGTTAATGATTATGTACATAGGATATTACATCAAATTATATATGATTTCACCCTCAATATAAGGATTATGTCCCTCGTGCTTACGGATGAATTACTGTCTCCATGAATGTGAGAGGATTCATTCCCCATCGTAATAATTCAAGAATAATTTTCATTTTATGATGAAAAATAATGTTTATGATCTATATAAAATTCTATATATGACTAAAATACATATTTTTCCATACCAAACATGGCTTACGTAACCAAGCGTATAAAGGAAAACTAATCAGTTATCACCCGAAACGATGATACAACTGAAATATTATTAACAAAGCAATATTTCAGGATCATATATGATATCATATTTATGTATATAGTTCTTTTATAATATAACAACAATTATTTAACTATTATATAGGTGGTTAACATACCCTGGACCGAGGAAATGTACAAGGTAAGGGTTAATTTTACAATCTCTTTACTTATCCGAGATTGTTAATACATAAGTATCTATTGAGACCTCATTATCATCCACATCTGTGTTTTCTTAAAAATCTAATTCAAAATATTTTTACTATTTACTATACTATGGTTTAAAGTTATTTATACCTTAATTTGATGATATATGTTTTTAATGAATCTTTCAATTGATTTCTAAACCAGGTAATTTATGACCTCTTCGACCAAAATAGGGTAAGAATGTCTTGTTTAACTTATACTGAATGTGCAGATATTTTCATCTGTGATAACATTTTCGAAGCTTCCAATAAAGGATTATAAAAATATTTTCAAAACAAATGATTTATTTTATAATTATGTGACTTTTTAATGGTTTTGAAATAGAAAGAGTTATTTATTTAAAATAGTTTTAATTTCATCTATGTCAACAACGTTTGATGGATTTTAAACTTGTTTGATGTTGATTTGTTTTGATTCAAATCTTCCATATTGTATCAATGTTTTTGTGATATGTTTGACTATGGATGAGTTATTATTTTACAATTCATGGTTTACGGATAAAGTATTGGAATTTCATATGCTATTTTTAATACAAATTTCTATGTTATGTTTAATCATTTTCATATGAAAAATGCATTAGACATTGAATGTGATGGGTGGAGCCTGCTATAGCACCTCGATACATCAATAGGTCTCATGGAAAAACAATTGTCTTGGAACAAGGCCTTGAAAAAATCTTATTTTTTGTCTTGGAATGAGGCTTTGATTATGTGGTAATAATGTCCGGAATTATGTATTCTATCATTCTGAAATTAGCTAATGATATTTCTTATGATTATTCGACTAGTAGAATATCCATGTGAATAATTAAATGGAATTATTGGATTTATATTTTCTATATTATTATGATGTTTAAATTTAAAAGGATTATGTTTTGGTCTTATAAATTGCCTTAAATGTTTATGCTTATTTATGAATGTTTTCGCTATATTCTTATCCTTACTGAGCATCTAAGATCACCCCTTTCCATGTTTTATTTTTCCAAGGATGCAAAGAAGAATATTATTACTGACCTGCTGGGATATTCTATGGGATATGAATGTGGTCAGTGGAGAAAATATTGATTTTTTGTCATTTAATTATGTAATGTAATACTTATTAATGTATCTAGTACTTCCAAGGTTACTAAACTGATCATTATATTAGGATTTAATCCCTTGTGAGCATGCCAATGTTAGGTAATAATGAATATAATCTGGGTAACTAGGGTCTTAGTGTTATAGGTTTGGATTTGAGTAATGTTTTATGATCGTATGGAACACGTATATATGATTTTCATTATGTGATGGATGGGATCTATATATCCCTCCAAAAAAACGGGTAATGATTAATTATATTTGAACTCATGGGGGGTACACATGTGGTTATCCCAATCCAAAAAGATGGCATAAGGGAGGTTATCTAAAGACTATAATCGGGTACACTAGAGGTTATCCCAATACCAAAGAAATTTCATGGGTGGTTATCCCAATTATAACATGTAACAAATGTATTAGTGGGTAGATTTAACATAATATTTACTATTCTTTTGTGTAATCCATAGGACTATATATTATACTTATGTTATGGTCTCATGGATAATGATCATTAATTTAATTTTTATTTATGTCTTATGAATTAACAATATGTATTCTTTTAATCATGATTTGGATATAGGATCTCTAAGGTAGGGGTTTAATATGTTATAAAATATTTTTGAAACTCATATTCTCACATTTTATTTACGTACTTCACTTGTTTACCCATAATGAGAAAATGAGATCTCCATTTCTTATGTTTGTTTTCCCCAACAATGAAGATAGGTATTAAATGTGATATTTATATTAAGGGTTCCAGTTATGAGGAAATATGTGGAAGATGATATTAAAATATTATGCATGAGTTTTTTATGTTTCCATTTTTCTAAAGGCACTAAAACTTTTGGATACTCTAGCACGTGTTTTTCTAATTTGAGGGATATTAATATAATAAGATTGAATATCTATATATAAATTTTTTGTGTTTTTATAGTTGGTATATGAGGAATTAATTCGTTAGCCTTTGGGAACTAGGATAAGGAATCGTTAATGAATTCCATAGACATATGTATAAGGATAATTCGAAGGATAATTTTAATTATAGGAAAATATATTAGAAATTTGTTGAATGATATGATTGGTGGTTTCCATTAAAATATATCCCTTTATAGATACAATAATTTGTTATAGCTCCGGAATAGTGCTACATAGGGTTAATAAATATGAATATGGTGCATTTAATTGGACTCGATCATCACCCAATGCATGAAAACAGGCCATGTTGCACAACCAATTTGATACAGATTGGGGATATGATTTTAGAATTCATAAATTCATTATAAACCATCGTGGAGAATTTAAAGAGATTATTACCCTAAATGAATTAGGTTAAACATATGGTGTTAGAGATTGACAATAATGTTTCATTATTTAGGCATCTTGTAAGTGATTTTCCACTAAGAATAATGTTTCTCAACCAATGATTTTTGGATTTAGTGAAAGTAAGGGACTATAAGGAAGCTTGATAACATAAAATGTTATATGAAATGTTCTTATGAAAAAAAATATGATTATTATTAGAGTAATGGATATTGAGATTATTTCTAATTAGATATCCTGATATATGATTAAAAACATTTTCCTTAATAAACCATTAGACTCACCAAGGAATATAGAGATAGAGTGTTTTGACAATCTAGGTGGTGGATACCATTTATATAACAATAATCATAATTTTCTTATATGTCAAGAATGTGGGAATAATCACTCAAGGGAGTGCCTTAATGGAACATATATATGTTTTTTTGCGTGGAGAAGAAGGTCAAAAAGAAATTAATTTCCATGGAAAAAAATAAAAGATAAGAAAATTCAATGGATAGGAATTTTGGTCTCCCTAATGTATTTTCAATGGATAAATGTTTTAAAGGTGGAGAATACGAGAATTATCAAAATATATTACCTATAGGGAATGTAAAAAAGTAGTATTAGAAAGGTTCTATGAGTACATTTTTCCACGGATAATAAAGATATTTCAAGATACATTTGAAAGGAATAAAGTAGTATGAAATAAGATAATAAATCCATGCTGATGGTTATATAATTAAGTATAATTATGGAAGTATTTATTTATTGGAATTCTAAATTAAATGAATCATGAAATACATATATATAAGGATTTTTATGTAGGATATATCTATTAATGATTTGGAAGAATATGTTAAATGTTATTGATGACATAAAAATGTTATTTAATTTCAAGCAGATATTTTATAGAAAACTCCTTATTAAGGTATGAAAACCTTACAGTGTTCTTGATGTAGGGAAAATGGTTATTATTTTTGATAAATAGATAATTGATACGCATAAAGTAAACTGGATAATGTTGTTGACCCTGAAACTGATTAATGATTCAATGATAATGTGGTATATATTAACATTGATATATTTTACATTGTTTTTTGATTTGTGGAATATTTAAAATGATATGTGGTTTTCTTTAAATAATTGGGAATAATTAAATTTTTCATTGAAGTTTTATTTTAATTCTTCTAATTATCGTGCTTCCGGAGAATATATAACCAAGAAATTCACATATCTTATTTTGACCATTAGGATTTATGTAATTATATTAGGTACATTATTGTATAGTTTATATTAAGATATTTAGTTATCTTTTTTTTATAATTTTTTAAATTTAATTTGGTTATAATGTTAACCATTTATTTAATTATTCGAGTTACAATTTGGATGAGGTTTTAGAAATTAATGTTTTATTTCACCTAATAATGAGTTATGAAAATTGAACACATTATGCTTAACATTTTTTCCATTATGATAAGTGATAGAATTAATGAAATATCATAATTTTGATGATATTGTTATCTTTTAGTGCTTTAGGCATGAAATAAATTATCTCTTAGAGTAATAGATACGGTGGAAGCATTATTAACAAACAACTAAAGGGTGTGGTTTTGATTATATAATAGAATGAAATAATGTTTATATATATTCCCACAAAAATTCATCAAATTTAGGAAAAAATATCTTGAAACAATAATGTTACCCTATTCCCTTAATTTTTGTTGAACTAATGGTCTTTTCACTCATCAATTATTTGTATCCTTATAGACTTTATTTGTTTAGATCATTTACTTTATTTTTATCATTGATCTCTATCACTCTCAATAATTATTTAAAATTTTCTTTTATGTATATATCATCACATTAACCAATGTTTTTATATTTGGAAACCTAGTGATGTTTTATTCAAGATAACCCTTGAAATTTTGTTTCTACCTTATCAAGAGGATGTTTTATTATCTCTTTATTACAATGAGGTTATTCCTAGAAGGAATTCTCAAATATAAAATTGATTGAAAAATGTTAAAATGGTGAGGATAAATTTTTTTTATCTGGTTAGAATTAACACCTTCATACTTAAGTAATGATATTTTCTCAAATAATTTTAATTTTATTGATAGCGTGAACTACATAATGCAACAATATTTATTGATACACGACATAATTTAAAAATATTATAATTTAATCTGATTGTTATCATCTAATCATTGGAATGGTTGGTATGAATAATATTAAATAATTTATAAAAATATTTGGTTTCCAAAAGTATATAATTTTTTTGAGACGAATTAAGTAGAAATGATAATAAGAGCCATTTGACAATAATAACCATTTGAAAATAAGGAAAATATTTTTATTAAAAACTATTTTTCGGCCAAGAACATGTTTTACAACAATAAATTCAAAAAATAAATTTCCTTCAATTATTTGAACTATATATATAAATATTATATGTTTAATTCAATGTTTTACATTCATATTATGTATTTTCTAGAAAATAGGTAAGAATAAATGAAATTTTATGTTTAAAAACAAAATTTTCCTAAAAAACATTGACACTTTTTAGACACAGATTTTAAAAGTAATATTTTACAAATTTAAAACATTATTTGAAATAATAAAATTTATTTTAGAAATTAAAATTTCCAAAATTATATTATGGTTTATATTTTTGAATTTTCTAGGAAGAGAATGTTTTCTATGAATAGTAAAAAATTCATTTTTTATTAAGAACTATCGTGTCATTTAAAGCATTAAAAACATTCAAATAATTTTCAGATGTTTATAAAAGTAGAATTAGATCAAAAATATATCAATTAGTCCAATTTAGTTCATTTTAATCAATTAAATAATGAATTTTTATATAATAAACATTTAAACTTTTGAATATTTTCTCTTTAAAGAATACATTTTCATCACATATATCAGTGTCATTTTATGCTATCATTTTTCCACTTATGTTAGTAGAATTGGGAAAAATGGATTCTATTTCTATAATAATAATACTTTATCTTATATAATTTGGGGAATTTAATTTTTCTTTGGAATTATTTATAAAAATAGTAAAAAAATTAATTGTTGTGGTTGATGGAAAAAATGGTTTGTTATTGGTTAAACTAAAATGTTAAGTGGTAAAATGACAAAGAAAATTCATCAAAACATCATTTATGGATAGATTTAGACCTAATAACATCTATAGAATTTTAATTAACCATTATTTATCCTTTTTTCATGTGAAAAATATTTTAACACTTTATTCTTTTAAAGAATTCCATGTATGTCCTCTCCACCAATTATGAAAGTCCACCCATCTCCTCTCCTATTAACAAATAAAAACCATTTTTTCATACTATAAATTACCAAATACATTCCATAATTCCTTCTATGAACCATAGATTTCATATTTCTATGGTTAAGACCTCCAATGTAGTCATTATATGTAAAACTGAAAAGACTCTCCAAATAAGACGTAAACTTATTAAACATGTTCTTTTGTTTTATTTATTGTTAAAACTCCATTAATCTTATTAATCTATGAATATGTAATAAAAAAAGTATAAAAAATATACTTATATGTTATAATTTTTATTTAATTAAAAATATCCATATCAATGTCCATCATATTGGAAACAAAATATTCTATCTTGTGTACAACCGACTAACACCTCACGAACTGATGTTATTTGCATTCAATCACCACCTCTCACAAATAGATATACTAATGAATTTAATTTCAATATATGTTATACATGAAATTATTTTACTACCAAAATTATAATATCACACCTACCTTCTTACCACCCCAGCAATTGGAATACCATAAAGTCACTCGTGTGTACAACATACTATCGCCTCACGAATTAATGTGATATGTTTTCCAACAAATATTTAAATTGGATGGTAATAAAAATAGTTTAAACAAATATATATAGTTATTTAACATTAAAATTAAATTATAATTAATATATTACATATACATTCTCATTTTCCATCCATTGGGGGATATGATTGCGTCACTCATGTGTACAATTAAATATCTCTCCATGAAGTGATGTGATTTATTTTTCACTGACACATTTAATTGAAGGTAATAAGGATAATTTAAATAAATTTGAATGATATATATGAAATTATATTGATACTTTAATGTTAAATTACTACTTACCTTTATATTTTTTTCCTCCTTTAAAAAAATTGAGTTTATGCATATGTATGAGCTACCATCTATATGAATAGTGTATTTAATTTTCCATCTAAAAAATGATGGATTACTTTAAATTCATATATAATTAATATATATATATATATATTAAGTTTAAATATATTTATATTATGGAAAAATAATTAATTTAAATGGATCAAAAATATTCATTGAAAACGTAAATGAAAAACAAATCACTTATTATGAGAAAGGATTTTTGAAATGATTTGTCAATAAAAATGTATTAAAATTCCATTAGTAAATTTTATATGGTATGATATATATAATTATGGTTCTATAATATTATTTTATTAAGCTTTTTTTAAATATATATTGTTTATAAACATATACAAATAAATTTGATACTTAAAGTAAGAGACAACATTCTCACTTTTATTTTTGGGGAGACACATGACATATTCGCCATGTGTTTCTCATATCAGTTGTATATACTAACCATGAATGTATTTTATGATTATTCTCATTAAAATTAATTGATTTTACATATCTATTTTAGGATATCTCTTTCATGGGGATTACAGTTCGAAGGTTTCCCATGTTATAAAGGATTGTTTTTGGAATTTTTCATTTAGGGAATAACATCATGTTATGATGCAATATTCATTCATAAGAAGTATATATAGACCCGTTGAAATTTTAAATCATGAAAATAATAATATTAATTTCATTTAAAGTCTCTATTAATTTTAATACTTAATGGGCATTATGATTAAAATGTAACCATTTTTTTAATGGTTTTATGTTATGATCTAAATATGAATTTATATTTCTTAGGATTATGATTTCATTGATGAAATATTACTATCTTCCTATCACAAAACATAGGAATTTTATTATCCTTTTTTTATGTGACAAGAATACTTTTTTCCTTCATTTTACCCTCTTTATGTACTCATGATTAAAAAATTACTTTTTTTAATGAAAACATAGATTATATAACTCTTCACTCGAATACCTTTTCCCCTCCATATCCATGTTTTCTAAAAATATTTTCAAAAAAGTTCCATTGTTCGTATATGGTTATTAATTTCATTTTTATCCTTTTTTACTTTATTAAATAATTAAATTTAATCATCAAGTCATTTTATAAACATGTCATTTTTGGATTTTTCTAAAAATGAGAAAGGAATCATTGTTTTAACACAGAAAACACTTAACTTCTATTATGACCACTAAATATTTTAAACATTAATTTATATGTTTCAAAGGTTATTTTAAAAGAAAGGAATTTTGAAAATGTTTTATATTTTAAAAAATATATTTTTCAATGTGAAATGTATATCTTCGTCCAGAAATGTTTTGAGTACATTTTAAATATTCTTTTATAAGATTCTAGTTTATACTCAAAGAAAAGAACATAAAAAATGTTTTATGAATGTTTAGTTTTATTGACTGATTTTTAATGAATGGTTATTTTCTTCAATAAATATTATAAATTACATGTTATATCATCTCTTATATGTTTTTGTGGTTATTTTAAATGAAACTTATTTACACAATACATTATCAATCCCCAAATTTTAAATTTTTATTTTATAAGAAAAGTTATTTTTCTCAAGAAATATGCCAAGTTATTTTACTTTCAAAATCATTTTTCATTGTATACAAAATCTATTGATATTAATTATGATTTACTTGGGATATTATCCAATGAAAACATCTTAAATATTTTTCTATACGGTTTATTTTTATAATGATATGTTTTTTTTATGAAACCCTTTCATCTTTCATATATTACACAATGATAAAATGATTATTAAACCCACTTCTATTCAATGGGCTATGATGAAGTGATGAAATGATTATGAAAAAAGTTTCTTAAATATAGTTTATTCTATGATTTTTATGAAACTTAGTTCTTTTGATTGGTTTTTATATTATTAATGTAGTGTGATATTATGGAACACAAATTTATCATTTCCATTATGTGATGGGTGGGAACTATATATCCCTCCAATTCATTGGGTAATGATTAATGTTATATGTGATCAAAGTGTTAATGGGAAGTTACCCAAGCCTGAAAGAGGCTACACATGTTTTTATCCAATGTCCAAAATAGGTTATATTTGAGGTTATCCCAATCATGGATAATGTACATTGGTGGTTAACCAAACACTAAAATGTTATGAATTTAATAATAGATGACCTAAACATAATGTTTTTATGATTATGTGTATGAAAAAACTCTTATCCTTAAGACAATATTATTCCCCCATGACAAATTTTAATTAATTGAATTATGATTTATGTCTTATAAACTACCAATATTTATTTCATGAATTACAATTTTTAGCATTGATATCTATTGTATGTTTTCAAATTTTATGATCATTTTCTCATACCTTTTTTATCACATTATGTTTATGTTTTTTGGTTGATTACCCTTATTGAGAATCTCAGATCACCCTCTCTTATGTTTATTTTCCACACCATATGATGATAGGTGTTACATGTGATATGTCTACGAAGGGTTCAATTTATGAATACTAATGGGAGATGTAATGTACCATGTTTTTGAATGGGATTTTTAGGTAATTTTAAACATTTATGTTTTGATAGATGTTTGGGAGGATTGAAAAAACACTAGATAGAGTGAATATGGCATGAGAAATTGCGTAATCTATAGAAAAAAATACAAAATGTGTATGTATCTTTCACAACATGTAGTAGGTAGTAAAGGCTCATGGGTTTACCGAAGGAACACATGACATGTAACTGGTATATACATCTTGAACTGAATACGTGAGGTGTGACAATTACAAAACATGTAATGTTTAGGAAGTGTTTTTATAAAAGTAATAGGGGGATTGTAACCCTTTTTATTCATTTTTCATTTCATACGTATAGGCAGAGGGCTCCTAGGGGGCCTTAATATAGACCTCTCCCCCTACCTAGGGTTTTAGGTATCTTCTTCATCCAAACACCGATCTGGGATCTATTTGTATCATTAGTATCATAACAGTTAATTATTGACTCATCATCCTTATCTTCCTTGGTTATCTCACCATATAGTTTTCCAAATCCATGTTTTTTTATTTAGCCTCTTTTTATGGGGTTCATCTTAAATATTTTTTTCTTTTCATTCATCTTGAGGTAGAGGGAAATATTAGACAAGTGAGCGCCTACTTGTACATGGTAGGTGGTTCTTAGATTTATCTATAATTTTATGGTTCATTCCATGGTGTTAAATATATACACCACATGTATTTTCAATGGGAGACCCTAATTAAGTAATGTCTAGTATTTAAAATAACTAAATGAATGGTGTACGAGGCCTTTAGTAATTCACCTACTACACAACAGTTGGTCTAGATCGATAATGATCATGGACCAACATGGGTTGCTTATGGTGGTATTTTATTTAAATTAAAATTAATTGTTTATATTGAGTTTTTTTTCTCTGGTAATATAATTTAATTGGATTAAGGATTCTGGAAATACAGATAACCTGGATTGAGGCGACAATGTTTCAAAAAATAGGCATATCCCGGGATACATGGGTGATGTTGATCAGTATTTGAGGTGACCTGGTCACTAAATTGAGGTGATGAATATTTTAAGATTGGGGCATTTTTCATATTATTTGACATGGTGAGGACAATCAAGATTGAGAATCATGGTCCCATGAGAATGATTTTTTTATATAATATGGATTAGGGTTTTTTAGTGATTCTTTCTCACTGTTTGTCGGCTGAAATGTTGTTCGAGTCATGTGCACATAGATATGACTCATATCGAGGTGGTGTTGACCAATCATGCAAGTAGAGGCCAACATAGATTATGAATCTTAGGTGATGGTCTTGACCATCGATTATGTTTGTGGGTTCTCACCACATAATTATATGTAGATGGTGATGGACCATCAGTTGATATGGATGAGACCATTCGATAGAGTAGAGGATCATCGATATGCTTGTGGTATTTGATCTGGGACATAGGGGAAATAATATCACAGTTCCTTGAGAGATTAAAATTCAAGATGATGGTGATTATTTATTGGTAAAAAAAGATCTATGTGACATGGGCTATTGGGCTTCAAGAATATGGGGATTTTCTACGATGTGGTCTGAGGGACTAGGGACTTTTTTGGGTATGTTTTTTGGGCATCAGGTTTCATGATTGAGGGAATGAAGTGCCCGTATAATATTTTAGTTAGACCCTAAGGGTTCACCTGATTTACTGATCACCAGGAGATACCTCAGGTTCTATTCCATGGATCTTTTCCAATATAGTTATATATATAATGGTCTGTTTTCTATGATATATGATCGCTAGGAGATACCATGGGTGATATTCCAAAGATCCTTTCCACTACAGTTATATATATATTGGTAGGTGTTGTATGATATTGATTTAACTGGGGGGATGTATTTAGAGAATACCGAAAATGTTGGTATTTTTTATCCCCTCATTATGACCATTGAACATAGGGTAAGTAGGTTATATATAAAGTGTGCACGTGTTGTTCTTATTTAAATTTATAAACACCTTCTTTATCATGGATATAAGACTAGAACATGTCAGTGGATAACTATAGTGATTTATTATCAAACCTGACATGATCCCTTTTGGATTCATATTGTATTTATATTTCTATGATCATGTAAGGGGAAATGTTTGGGAGATGGACCAATGTGGTCATGTTAGAACTTTTTTAGGGAATAGTTGGTAGGGGGCAATTAAGGTTCTTGCATTATATGGAGTTTACATTTTATTTTCCTGTTGTCCAATATGCTTTTATATGTATGTACTGATGGTATTCCATAAGAAACCATGTCTCTTATTATTGTTTATGACCTATTATGGCATGATGTCTACATATGGTACTATTTCATTTGGTCTTGTTTATAACTCAAGCTAAATTTGTTTTTAATATTCTGGTCACATTATCTTATGTTTTCACTAAGTATATTTTTCCTTCCAATGATATATATATATATATATCAATGTTATTATCACATCATCAGTGTATTATATCCCCACTATCATCTATTTAGAACACCGCTACTAGTCAATAGGCATTAGCATATAGGGAGGCACACCTAGGTCCTAGTGTCCAACCAGACCAAAGCCCCATTTTCAAGAGGAATTCCTGATTAGGGAATTATAGAAGATATCAATGGAGTTTTCTTCTGTGAAATTTGATAGAAAATTTTGGCCAGATAATAATAGTATTAAATTTTGTGTGTCTTTTGTTTTGTGTTACTATTGTGGTTATGTTTGATAGAAGTCTATGATATAGTCAGAACTACATAGAGAGCTTGTGTTTGCATTCCTACATCTTCAAGAATGGGGGATGAACCACATTCCTAGGGGTTGGACATTAATATTATTGATATCTCTTTTTATAGTTGATTTTATTTCCACCTAGAGTGGTACACATGGGTGTGATGATTATCTATTATACATATTTTGACCCTTGTCCTTGTATAAGAAGGGACATTTTATTACCCATCATGATAGGCATATTAGCTCATATGATATGTTTTACTTCTGATTTTCATTAGTAACCGAGAATTAACTAAGATGGGTTGGGTTGTTTAAAGTTCCCATAAAGGATTTTAAATAGTTTTTTCCTGCTTACCTACACTTTTTTCCATTCTACTCATCCATCCAAGGCATGTGGTTCCAATAAAATATATTTGTGGTTATCTATGCTTGTGATACATGTGGGATAGATCCTAATGAGGTTATATAAGTATTATGATAGTGGGTGCACTATTTAAAGTGTCAAAAAATATGTTAAATTGAGATTTACTACATAGCCTCATCGGATGAATTTTACTCTGCTAAGATTGATATTTTATTATATGTGATTCCTAACCCTGATATGGGTAGGTATGGGGTAATGAGGTTAGACTATATATGATGTATGAATCTGATGTCAGTAATATTTGGTCATGTATTTGGATGATACTTTACACGTGACATTGATATGGGTAGGTGAGGTCCATGGGGCTTGATGTTAGATGATAGGGTGTGGTAGGGGAGTTTAAGGGTGGAGAGATGTTTTGTATGTATTTATTTCTCTATATGCAATATATATACTCTTATGGTTGTTTTACCATTTAATTGGTGTACAATTGGATGACACCTTAATGGGATCTGTTGGAGCATTAAGAGGGAAGTGATGTGGTGTCATAAAAGCATACACGAGCTTTGGTCCTGGACGGTCAAGCTTTTTCTGATACATAGGTACATGAATAGGTAATGTTCCTAGAACATGATTGACAGATGAAATTGAAATATTTTGGTCCATGGATGGATGAGTAGCTTAGCAGAATCCTAGTTTGGGTTATATAGGTCATCACAGGTGAGATCAATGAGCTGATCCATATTTGGATTGCCTAAAATGGGAAGTTTACTCAAAACATCCACCACTAATTCATGGTGAGGGTTGACCATAGGTGGTAGAGGACTATATAGAATTTGATTAGATGATATTTGACCAGATTGATGCACCCTAGGGTGGAGGGTGAATATGGAGATATACATTTTTAGAGGTCTTAAAATGAAAAAGTTTGACATATATGTATAGAAAGGAAAACATGAGGGACTAACATAGATGTATTTTGAGCCCGATTCTTTGAGAAATTTTTCTCAGAGACGCTGAGGGTGGATAGATCATGCATGTTCATGATTCTCTTGTAAGGGGAAACAATAGTCATGGAATAAAAAGATGACATCATAAACCTATCATGTTTTTCACTTCACATGGTCGGTGATGAAATGGACATGGTTTGGAGTTTTGGGGATCAGTTGAGGCATGGTGCATGAGAATATAATTAGTTAAATGTCAATTTCAGAGGTGGGGAACTATTTATTGATAGTTGAGCTAAATCTAATAGAATGATATTATTTGAGATAGTTAAAGGCATCACATAATTTTATAATAGATTCTTCATGAAATATGAATTGGCGATGCGAGGAGTCTTAGCAAGGAAGTTGGGCAATAGATTTAGGAAGATCATTGAGGAGTGTGTTTTAAGTGGTGTGCTTCTAGTGATGATAACTTATACATGTCCAAAATTTGTGCCAGTGGCCACAAAAAGAGTATTGGGTATGTGGGAAAATTGGGCATCTAGATAGGTTCAATAGGAATCCTTATTCGATTGCTTGAATCCAGGGAATGGGGAATACTTTGGGATCTGAGGTAGTGTCTAGAGGGGTATAAGGAACTTTCATATTGTATGTAGATAGATCTAGAGGTCATGGAAGAGATTGTGGGACCCAACAGAGGGGTCACTGGTAGTGAGTTCGACAATCTCTATGATGTGGCCATGCCTCTTTTAGCCAGGATTCATGCCAGGTGCACACATTGAAGCTTCGAGGTGAAAATCATTCTGAGTATCAGACTATAGCTCGAAGTACGCCGTGGGCATGACCAAGGATTATTTTTTTTTGGATTTGTTAAGGATTAGTTCATGAGGTCCACAGATGTTCTTATTGGACTAACAAGGTGTAGGTTAGTAGGTTGGAATTACTTATGTTGACTTATATATATGAGGTTCATTGAAATAGCGACATATTAGGGGTATTAATGTTATGCAGGTGTTCAAAAACGTTTGTAGGTATATTGGAATCAATGTGATATAGTTTATGTGTGATGTGTTTATGAATCGACTTATTTATGGGTATGAATATTTATATATAATGCAGGATTATTTGGGCATCTATTAACAAGAAAAGCCGTTTGGAATCTAATGGGATGCAAGACTTGATTGGTGTTAGATATGACATGGGATTGATTTTGGAATCTAATGTGGTGGACAAAGGATGATGTTTCATTGGAGCACTTTTGAGTCTATGGATTTTAGGTGGACAGTTAGTTGTTTTTTTGGGGTCAGGAAGTGACCGGGTAGGTAATTACTAAGGTGGGGACCCCCACCGGGGAATTAATAATGGACCATAATTTATATATAATGATATTACATTTATATAGATGAATATTCATTACATAATATATAAAAAAATCCAAAATGTTATAGGTTTTTTTATTTTTTTAAATTAGGAAATACAAACAACTGGTTCACAATTCATCTACATCTTCTCCAACTTATTCCTTCATAACAAGAACCCATTTTGGAACATATTATATAATATCTTCCATTATATCCCTGGAAGAAAGACATAAAAATTGGTCATCTCAGATGCAATGTAATGGTAAACAACAGATATATAAATCATATATTAATAATAAGTCATAATAATATAAGAAAAACATATGAAAATTTTATCCGACATATCAAAGATTCTGATATCATGTCATGGGATAAATCATAGAAGTTCATAAAGAACATATTTCATGATATCATAACATAATCATGTAATTTTTTCATGCACATAAGCATAAAATTAATTTCTATATTAGCCAAGGATCACTTCCAAGAACATCATAGTGAACAAAGTCCTTTACTAAACATGGTTCACACCATGTCCCATCGTTATGTTACTGAACTAGGTTTCCATCCCATAAAATCATGGTATTACTAAACCGAGATCATTTATATTTCAGTCTTGTCCATCCCATGAGATATAAATATTTACCCAATTCATTAGAAAGTGATATTGGTCCGACCCATCACACAATAAAAACAATAAAAATGACTTCCACAAGAACAAAAATAATTCATCATATCAAAACCCATGGAATGAAATGGGTTTTATAAAATCATTCAATCCTAACATAACCCATGAAAAGAAAAATTATTTCATAGATATCATTAAATAATTAACCTAAACCAACCATTGTAAAAATGGGAATAATTTCCTCAATAAATATCCCCTTTAAAACATAAATTGTATCAAATAATGTTATCATAGATAGATAATAATTTTGAGATATCACCTGAATTTTTTTTAGGAAAATATGCTTTCTTTCTTGGAAACCTTTTCTTTTTTTAAAATGGCATGAAATTTTAAAAAAAAAATTAATTAAAAAATAACCTCATAATATTTTAATGGAATATGTGGATAATGAATGCATCATGAAATAATAAAAATATATTTATGTTGTATAAGCTTAAAAAACATTCCTTTCATTCTTTTTTAGGAAAATTCAAGAAGTTCCTCATTAGTAAGATAAGAAAAATATTCATTTACAAACTTTCAATAAAATAAAAAAATGGGTAAAAATGACTTCATCAATTATTCATTAATAGTAAAAATATTATGGAAATTTTTTTCAAGAAACATGGACATTGAAAATAAATATTTTCAATTAGATACTTTCTTATAAACAAGAAATAATAATAATGAGATTATAGAATTAACACATACCTTTGGACATGTTTCCCTCATGTGTATTTGAGAAACATATTTAATGTATTAAATAATTTTATTTACATATTCCAGAATAATATTCGGATTATGAGATCATATATGATCCTCTAGTATCATCTGCTCACCAATTTGTTAATAATATTTCATTGTTACTCTTCTTTCTGGGTTTAACTACTTCAATTTCCTATGCATTGTTTTTCATATAAGTCCATGTTCTAATGAAATTATATATTTAATTATTTTATAGAATTTTATTAAGTTAATATATATCATATTTATTAATTTTATAAATTTATATCATTCATTAATAGTAAATATGAAAAATGAATCAAATCATGTTGTGGGGAATGTAAGACGTACAGAAACACGTGTGATTGTATGATTATAGTAATATTCAAAAGGAATGGAAGTGGATGGTATATATTTTTTTCTAAAATAAAACTATAGTTATAATTATTATATAAATCTATTATTTCCATCAATATACCAGTCCAGGTAAAATTGTGATGGAAAACAGACTACACAATGGTGTGGAGATGGTATGTCATACATATGCACGTGTGGGGATTTAATTTTTCATAATGTTGATAAAAGGTGGAATATAGTTTCTCCATAACAATCATACAATTCGAACATATATTTTATACTTTAATTAATACATTATAATGGAAATAACACATGATGAAGAAGTAGAAGAAGAGATAATTTGGACTATTCAGTAAAAAAGTTTGCTTCTTCCTTTGGGGGCATCCATTAGATTTCCTCTAAGAGACACTAGGTTTTTACTTTAGATAAGAATAAAAATAGTTTAACATGTCTAGGTAATTTTATAAGAGAATTTTCTAGGGGATGGTCGATCATGAAACACTAATGTCATGTGAAGAAGTGAGGGAGGAGGCGCCATTTTATAATTGAGGTGAGGTGCACTTTTGAAATTTCAAAAAACAATTAATTTATAGTAAATCTAATTTTTTATCAAAATTACAAAATAATATATTAATTACAATATAAGATGATATATGGTTTTAATCTCATCAAAAAATAGATTTTATTCATGTTTTGGAAAAACGTTACACGATATAATTTTGATTGTCCCTTAGCAAACCTAATTAAATTTCTACTAAGATAACAACGTTTCCAATACTAAAGGGTCGTATTTGTAACTTATGTGATATAAAGTAGACCATCAGTAGTGAATTTATAACCTTATATATCATATTATAACATTTTTTATGTTTAATTACTTTTTATAATTTGTAAATAATTTATTAAAATATCATTACAGCCTTTTTTTGACACTATTCGATATTTTTTAAAAACATTAAAGTTAATAATTTATCTTGAAAAAAATATTTTATTATATATACATGAGGTAAAGGTAATTTTTTAAATTTATTTATCACATTAATTATATAAAATAATTTTTAATTTAATATTTTTAATTACATTAAATGGATATTTCTAATAATAAAATAATTATTACATCAGTGTTGTTTAATTGTAGAATATACTTATTTATTATACTAAAAATTAATGATAAAATAACATAGTGAAGATAAATCTTCTAAATTTAAGAATAATATTTATAGTCAAATATATATCTTGGTAAAACTTATATTATAATTTATATGTTATGAAAAACATGAATGTGACATATTTTTTTTTACAAAATTAGAACTTGTAAATACCATAATATCATCTATGAGACCCAAAAAATAATAAATAAATGTATATCATGAAAATATTTTTATTAGGTTAACAATTTATAGTTAATTTCATTCATAAAAAAAATTGTCCCCGTATAGACACGTAGGTGGTATTAAAGACAATGAATGTTACATTTTATGACTTTTTTTGATTTAAATATTATTGAAGTCATTTTCAATGAATAATGTCCATTAAAAAACTACATTTATATACATCCGTATTATGGGTATAATTTTAATAATCCAGTAAAATCATGGAATCTCTTCGAGTCATTTAATAGTATTTATAATTTTAATTTCAACCTAAATTTCTCAATTTTCCATTTTCCATGGTAATAAAATTTACCAAGGATACTATTTAAAATATTTAAAAATGAAAGGAATATGTATTGTAATTTCTGAACTTTTAAATAAATTTTTTTCACTAATTTTTAAAATTTCAAAATATATATGTTTTATAATTTAATTTAATAAGAGTTTTAAACACACTAAAACCCGTTTTTCGGAAAAATTACCTTTCAAAAAATAAATTGTGTTTATAATAAATTTACATATATAATTATTTTCAAAATAATATTTATTATTTTAAATCCAAATGAACAAATAAAAATTTATAAATAAACCATACTATACTTTTACCTTATAGATACTTTAAAAGAAAATACAATTTTAAATAAAAATCAGTATTTTTATTATTCATTAAATAGTTTTAGAAAATTATAAAAAATATTTTGATGATAATTTTGACATTATGAATATAAAAATAAAATTAATTTTATAAAATCAATTTTTATGAAATCTAAATATTTAAAAAAGATAAATACAGTTTTAAATTAATTGTATTATTGAAGAATAATGTGATTTTACTAATAACTGCGGGTTCATTTTCTAAGAACTTACCAATATATTCATAATGATTTTATTTATTTAACAAAATTGTTATTCAAATTTATTTTCTAAAAAATAATATAAAAGTCATACCAATAGTTCTTTGTAGTTTGTCTAAACTCACAATTTCAAGCATCCGAAGCTATTAAATAATTTAAATTATTTAAAGAGATGAAAATTTCATTATTATTTTTGGTGTTATTGAATTTACATATGATTAAATAATCAGGGAGGACTAGGTTGATATATGTGAGATGGGTATGTTTAGTACCATCTTGAGGATAACCATGATAGCTTAGGGATGGTCTATTTTATATTTGGGGGATTGTAACGTCCCAGGTTTTTGAAAGGAATGTTTTCTGGGTAATTTTATACTTTTAGGTTTTTGTTGAAGTACCAAAGGATAGAGACAGAAATAGAGGAAGGAAGAAAGACAAGGTTTGTTGAAAAAATATCTATCCAGAAATGTAGACTATATAAGTAACTTTCATGATGTACAGTAGTGCATGAAGGCTTAGGGACTACCCAAGAAATACATGAGGTGTAATTCGTTCACACATCAAGAACTATAGACATGTCACATAATAGCTACACACCATTGAATGTGAGGCCATCATTTTTATAATGGGTCAATGGGGGATTGAACCCCTTATTCCTAATTTTTGTTTCACACACAATGGTAGAGGGTACCTAGGGGGTCTATGAATGTGCCTTTTCCCCACTTTGGGTTACTGGTATCTTCTCCTTCCAAGATCAGATCCAAGATTCATCTATCTCATTAGAAGGGTAGAGGTATGATCTAAACTACACATACATAACAAACTCTATAATCTTCCCATGAGGCATGCTAAATCAATTTGAGATTTTTTACCCTATTTTTAGGTTATTCAGCTAAATCATTGATTCCATTGATTCATATTGAGGTAGAGGCCGATATTAGATGAGCGATCGCCTACTAGTATGATGTAGGTGGTTCTTGGATTTATAGATGATTTTAATACTATTTTGGGGGAGCTACCTTTATGTTCCACAAGGGTTGTCTAAGGTAGACCCTATGTAATTAATTTCTTGTCTTTAGAATTGTTAAATGGATGATGTGAGAATGATATGGGCATGATCTTGCAACACTACACTTCGAAAATCCGGTTAAGGGCATTAGACCATCCTATACAGTTTAGGCATGGTGTTTTACTGAAATAAAATTAAATTGTTTATATTGATTGTTTGGTTTTTGGGTAATGTGATGGTATTGGCACGATAATTGATGAAATTATGATCACTAAGATTTACATGATGTAGTTCATCAATTTGGGTGTATACTGAGATATATAGCTGATTTTAGTCACCTATTGATGCAACAAGGTTTTCAGATTAAGGTGACAAGGCCATCAAGAATGGGGTGTCGACAGTATGATTTTAGATGGTTTTGGACATCGTGTTTGAGAAACATGGTCATCAAGTAATGAGGTTCTAGATGAGGTGACTTAAATTGTTTGTTGATATCCACTCACGTTTTGATTGACGATACACCATTGGAGTCTTTTGCAAATGGATAAGTCTCATATTGAGGTACTTTTGACCACTAATAAGGGAGAATCACCCCAAAGTAATATTTATCTAAGGTTATGGTGTTGACTATTGGTTATGATTTGTGGTTCTCACAATATAAATCCATGTTGATGGTGATGGCCCATCATTTTATGGTGATGAGCATTTTTATTGGTGGATGAGGCTCATCGATAAGCTTGAGGACATTTTGGTAGGACATTGAAACATGAATACCATCCTTACTCACTATGATGGGATTTGAATTGACACTTTTTATTTATTAAAGGTTAAAAAGCATTCTGCCTTCGGATGTCGGGATTCTAGCTGACGGTGACTTTTTGCGCTAAGGTCCGAGCAACCATGAAATTGTTTGGGCATGTAATTGGAAAGCATGGTTTCATGTTTGAGGGAATGAGGTGATGGGGTTATATTTCAGGATGAACCTAAGGGTTCACCTAGTTATTTAATATTCAAATGATGCATTTGGTTTTAATCTGTGGATCCATAGAACATCATTTATATATATATAGACAGGTGTTGTATGCTATATATATAACATGGGTCACGTATCTAGAGAATACAATTGATGTCCAAAGTAGGTGATCACTTCCTTGTGGCTGTTTATCACAACAGAAGTGATTCATTTATATAATGTGCATGTTATTTGTTTATTAATATTTATATAAACATGCAATATCATAGACATAAGAAAGAAACATGTTGGCGGTAGGATACTAATATTTATTCTCCCAGCATATATATATCCTTCGGGACAGATTTAGACATTTTGTATTTGTGATCAGGTGAGGGATCGATCTCAAGAGCTAGAACTCTGTAGTCATGTTGGAAATTTTTTATAGTATGTATAGAATGGGACCATGGAGGTTCTCACAAAAGTTGGAGTTTCATTTGGAGTTTTATTTTATTTAGCACAATTAAAAATGTATATACTAATGGTCAGTCATGATCGACCATGTTTTCTATTTCTATGTATGACATGTTATGTAATGTTCTGTACAAATGATATTATTTCCTTTGCGATTGTTTAATATTCTTATGATGTTGTTTTATGTTTCTGCTGGATTTATCATTTGTTTCTACTATATATAGATTTTATTAATCTATTATATATATATATACCATTATTATTATCATTACATGTGGTTATAATTTCCCCACAATAATCTATTTAAACCCCAACTACTCGTTTGATGCCTTTGGAATACATGGAGGTTCACCTAAGGCCCAATGGCCTGCCAACCCGTAACACCATTTTAAAGTGGAATCTAGGAAGGGAAACAACGCGATACAATGTAAAAATCTTATGAACATGATGAAAATTTCACCATATTTCCAAAGGCACTATAAATTTATTATCCTCTGGGGTGTTTTTATTTAATTTAATGAATATTCCTCTAAAATGAATCAATATCTTTGTATTAAATGTTTGGGTTTTAATGTACACAATATTGGAGAAGTACTCCAATTTTTTTGGTAAAATCATATTAACCTAAGAAGTCCACAAAACTCAAATGCAGCCTTGTGTGGATATCCAATCCATCATATCCCAAAACCTTATGGGGAAAACTACTAAACCACTATCAAGGAATATATTGCCCATGAAATTGGCTTCCCAAATAAATAGTTTTTCCATCATGATTTTTAATGTAGTTGGTTTTTTAATGAAATTATAGAAAAATTCATAGGTATTTAGCATGATAATACTCTAATATATAATTGATGTGGATTTAAATGATGGATATTATCTTCACTATTATTTCATAATGGCTATAGTTTAATATAAAGTAAATATTTTGGATTTATTCACTTTAAGGTTGAGTCTGATGTCAATCGAACTTATGTTTAATCTTCCGAAAAAACATTTCCCCCTAATTGATTAGATTAGTGATCAATTATTAGTAGAAAATTCCTTTCTCGTTAATTTTATATATTTATTATGGTGATAATTAATAGAAGAAATAATCATCAATGAACTATTTAGGTGAATATACCAGAAAATTATTTGATGGAAACACTAGGCCTGATAAAACATGCCTCCCAAATGTTAATGTTGTTTCAATCTCTCTCAAATCCATTTTCAATCATTCAAATAACTCCTTCAAAAATAGTTAAGGGGGAAACTTACATGAGCCTATATTTATATGGGGGTGTAATTGAACCCATATTCACCCCCATCACTGATGGGGTGGGGGATAACACTATTATGGAAATGGGGAACCCGAACAAAGTGGATGAACCATGTTTGAGAACTTTTGCATGCCAAAAAACATACACCATCGAGGGAGATCCAGGGATTGCGATGTATATTTTCTACTATCCCCAGTACCAACATATTACCTTGCATGATCATTAGTATTCCTATGTCTTTAATCTGTTCCCTTATGAATTCCCTCCTACAACTAGTCTTTGATAAAATAAATATGATAGCAAAAGGCCACAAACATAATGTATTATAACGACAACAACGATCAAGAATGACATTTATGTATGATACCAATACACTATAAGAGACACCTTAGAAGACTAAAATGGGATATACACTAGTGATTAAAGTAGTATGAGTAGAGAACAAAAATCAGGTCTACAATATTGAGGAAAAAATGTAATTGGAATAACCACCAAACAAAAATCAAAATATAATGAGAAATAGGGCACCCAAACGACACTCTACAAACACTATACCGAAAATCCACAAAAATTATTTTGATGTGAAGGCATGTATTTAGGTAACATCAAATATAAGGTAGGAGAATGTAAAGTAATATGATCTAAATGCATAATAGTTGTGACTATAAGGGAACATAGAGGAGGAAATCATGAGACCCCATGGAATAATGCAGTATCAAATGATAACTAATAATGTATAGTCGTTGATGATGAAAAATGAAAAAATTGAATAAAATTATGGTTCCCCAAAGTTTAAGGATGGAAAATGAATCGGAGGGATGGTAGGAAAGGGTATCTTAATTTCCATGTACACAAATTCAAGAATCATAAACTAAGCCTATAGAGACCCCAATATATATTAAATTATATTAACAGAAGGTTTTGTGGATGCTGACCTAAGCCCCCACCAGATGTGAATAGAAAAACATCACACTTGTAAAACCCTACATCTCACCCTAGGTCTTCTAGTTTAACATTCATCTCCATGATTTCATCCCATGCTACAAAATTATCTATATAAAACCAAATATGATACTAGGAAACAAGTTGGTACAAAATTCCTTACCTCAAAAAATAGATACCTTACATTTTTATTTTTTAAAAATTTTCATGAATTCATATACATAAATGAACAACTAATCCTCTAAGGAATCCAAAATACCAAAATCGATTCTCATTAACTAGTGAGAAGTCATGATCAACTTCCTAAGGTTTAGCCATTATTTTACTACCATATGTTTCCACTCATCATTGAATATGAACCTCAATCCATCTAATTAAAAACATATCACCTCATGGAGATAATGATATAAGGATGTAAGATATATAGACAAACAATATATATCAAGGATGGTACCACTAGGCCTCGTCTCTATGAATATGATATATCAATAAAAACATACTCTACCAAAATTCAACTCACACTTACTGTAGATCTGGGTGAGTATATGGTCACCATCCATAGGATTATACAACTGAAGATGGAAAGATATGTGTTTGTCAAGTATCTATAACTATTATAATAATGATTCCATTTGGAATGAGTGGATCACATCAACGTGGAGAAGTACATGTGACAATGTCAAAAGGGAAGGATTATACCATGAACCATCATGAGAATTGAACTATATAATATCTCCATATATTGTATATATCTATATTTATAGAGAAATGTTCTATGAGGCTAGAAAAGACCAACAATATATGGAATTTGAATAAGTGTATTTATATTTATCTCACCTAACACCCCTCTGGTTACGACACTATCTCCTATTCAAAAACATTTACATAAGTTTCGATTCATTGAGGGAAATGTATTTCTCTAATATCTCGTTAAAATAATCAATTAAACTTAAAATATGATATAGAAATACAACACACTATGTCTAGAGAGTACATGAGTAGTTATTTGAACCATGATTCATATTAATGAATGGAATTGATTTCTTTATGAAGATCTAACATCTCTTAAACTCATTCCATCCACAACCTCTCTGGAAAGTAGTACTCTCTGAAAAAAATTAAATCTCTGACCCGGGTAGAGTGGCCTCATTTTGGATTAAAGCATTAAACATTCACCAATATAAATATTCACTATAAAAAACAAGATATAATAATTATTATCTTCATGGTGGGTATTCAAACTAGATGGAATAAATGAGTCTATACACCCATACAATCTTCTACTATATGTGGATCAAAATCACCTCAAAACTAAGAGGTTTTTGACACTAGAAATCACATAGTAATGTCAACCTATTAGTACCATAGTTCTTATTAGTACGAAAAACCATCTACATTATCTGTTGGTGTTTACTCTTTACATAATGAGTGGAGGATATTACCATTTATTTAGGTATAGATATGCAAACAGATAAATTTCAAAAAATGATAACTGATCAACAAACTAATACACAAATAGAGAGTCTTGAATAGAAAAGTGCTCGAAATGACCCAACCCTGGAATCTAAGATCAATTTTTAGGGGTTATATACCATAGTTGAAAAGAATACCCCATCGATAATAAAGTATATCTACATGACATGATTGTTAATGGATATTGAAAAAATAATAACTTCTATGATACATGATGGATGTGTATACATGTTCATTCCCAAAAAATAATTCCTTTGCATATATATTTGAGTAATATATTATCAATTTCTTATAGAAATCATACAAAAATAACTACACCAATTCTAGATTACATATTTTGAAAACTGTAAAAGGCACTCCTTTGAATTGTTATCATGGGTTTCCTCAACTAAATCTTACAAGAGAACTAACCTAAAACTCCAACCCTTTGATAAAACCTATAAAACAATACCCAATTTCCAAAGAGCATTCATAGGCTTGAAATTAATACATATATGCCTACCTATGCTCTCCTCCAATAGAATATGGTTAGTTAATAGAACAAGGAATACATATCACAGATATGAGAGGCCTAATCATAATAATAACCTTTAATAGGCATATATACTCATTGTAATGAAACATAACCAATTGTACTATAATAATATAAATCATATTTGGAACTATACTACAATATACCTGAAGGAGGAAAAATCTATCAAGAATAATACCACATAGGAAGCATTAATAATAAAGGTGAAAAAAAGTTCTCAAAATCCTATAATATAATAGACACATGATAAGGGAAAACACTACCTCACTACTACCACTCCTAGTAAAATCCCTAACACTAACTACCACCATCAATAACCACAATGAACTAGATCCCCATCCACAATAGTAACCTAAAAAGTTGCACCATGTTTATATATACAACACATGTGGACAGAATATCCATATGAGGATGAGTATAAGTATACTCATAGAGTCTCCTAGAAAACATAAAGGACTATTTGAATACCAAGTTAGCTCAAAATCAAAGATATAAAGAGAAAACAGTAGACCTGAAAATCCTATATATGGATTGAGGATTTGAAAATTAATTCCCCAATGAAGTCCCACGTCTATATTACAGCTATAAATCATATACCAATGGAAAATATATATTATGAATACATTATATGACCCATGGAACCTGGAAATCCCACCTACCATAACATAATGGTAATCACACAAAATTTATAGTCAGGTACTCACACCATGTTAATTTATAAATTTAATTAAAGGAATAAAATAGACCCTATGGATTTCTAACATCTATTTGACATGAAATTACATCTATCAAGCAGGTTCCTGACCCCATTGATGGGTGAACCATGCCCCAACACATAGGGAGTATACTGACTCTATAAAATATATGGGGTACTCTCTCCATATTGGGATCAAGGGAGAATAAAACCCATACTAAAAATACCAATAATTGATTATGTATTACTAGGATCAATGACACAGTTATAACTTCGTAAAATGTGCAGCAGGTTCATGCCATGTCATTAGGATTTCACTAAGTGATTACTAAATCTAGGTCTACTCTATATGCATAACGTGTTCCCTACCATTATCAATAGAAATATGATATAATAAAAAATCATTTAAAATGATGTAAATAAACTATAATGAAAATGATAATTCATCCATCACTATGTAGATATAAAAAATATATTAATAGACTACCCATTTTTACATTTCTAAAAACCAAGATAAAAGAAGTGAATAACAAGGGGAAGTACATGGGATGTACATTGATCTAAAATGGTGTGTGAATAAAGTTGGGTGAAATGTGTGTGTATAGATATTTCAAAATTATTATATTATTATATATTTTTAGGTCACACATCCTAACATGGAATATAGAGAATGAGGGTTGATCAAAATTTTATTCTGATACCCGAGTGGAATCACCTTTAACTACACAATATTTCAATTATGTGACATGGCATGTGGTACTTGAGATATTAACAGGTCGTATACTCTTATCACTATTTATTTTCTATCACCCAATAACATGATGTCTTTCCTGATGTATATGGAATATATGCCCAAGGGGATAGTCATGCATATACTCATAAACATCTTGAGTCATGTGACAATCATATACATGGTTTTTTTTTGGAACTACACAATATGTGGTATCTACATTGACCGTAAAAACCTATTCACTAGTCAAGATAAGACCTCATGTGTTATGTAATATCCATATGTCATGTGATCTCTATTTTGATTTCTATAATCCTTATCCAATATATATCCTTCAAATACAATTGTTTTCATTGGTAACCTACACCCAATACCATTACTCCTACTATTGATGTCCTTTTTATTCCATCCTAATTACACAAACCTTTTTGGTTCAATCACAATACAATTAATATATTTTTGAAATTGTGATATATCCACTATATATCCTCAAATATATTCTATAATATTTATAATATACTATTCTCCTAGAGTGTCCCCACAAAATGTGTATCATATCACCATAATCTTCATGAATTATTTTACACATATACTCGCTACTAGCCACTGTGAGGATGATATGGATTTTATATTTGATACTCATGAGAAGGAAAATTTGGAGGAGAGAAATTCATGGTTGATAGTGCACAAACCTAAATGTGTTGATTCCTATATAAGCATATAGTATCCCACTATATTGAAATATGACATAGGTATGGTAAGAGAATAGGGGTAGTGGTCGATAAAAATCAATCCACCGTTCTCCATTCAGAAATAATTCTGGAATGATCAATTTTGGAAGAAAAAAACATAGGATATAAACAATAATAAATAATCATAATAATAAATAAAAAGAGAATAATCAGACAAAGGGTTTTGAAAATAATACACAAGATGGATGAGACTTGAAATCAAGGATGAAGCCCTACCACTTGTGGGAATCACCAATGTATTAATGATCACACAAGATTATTTTTATTTTTCACAAACTTATTATAGAATAAAATCTCCAAAATATAATTATTATAACTCAAATACCATGTTAATATCATATCTTGTCACAAAAACACCTCTTCTGAACCTCTTGATTTCTAGTGGTTGGAAAACACATTTATTTTTGATGAATATATGACTATGAGTTGTATTTCATATTACGAGAATATAAAAATCATTATAATGTTCATTTATTCATTTTTCATTATCTACTCAAATACTAAGTACTCCTAGCTTATAATTATCTGAAAACCGGAAATTGGTGAAGAAAAATCAGGTTAACAGTCAAACAATATTTAATGCATGAAATGATCTAAACATGCAATATTAAATGACCATGTGTAAAAACATATATATAATCTATATAAAAGTTCTAAAAAATAATAATAAATTACTTATTCATATATAAATCACTCCAAATGTTCCATAAAATCCAAAAATCAAATATTCCTTTGGGGTAATTCTAGTGGAAACACCAACAATGTTCCCCTATGTATCTATTATTCATATACCTAAAAATCAAGAAATGACACTAACAAAACTCCACACACTCTAATAAACTATCAACCATAACATAGGGATTTTAAATTACAGGGGGCACATACAAACTGGTTATGAATGCATAAAATAAGGACTTGAATATGAAGTAATATTAATATACTAATTAGAAAGCCACCATACCACCATTACACCATATCAAAATTTATTTTAGGCCCTTTGGGTTATAATAACATAAGTAAACCACTCACCCATGGTACAAAAAACATATGTCAAATCCTCTTTAATGTTTAATGCACTTCAAATATGGGATATTACGATTTTACATAGACCAATGTCCCATCATTTTATGGCCCAAGGTATGAGTGACATGAAATCCATTTTATTGGGAATAATATTACTCTTGTAGCACCCCACATGGTATAGTTCCCACTTATATCTGGTACTATCATTGAGTTAGATGAATAGTAAAAAATAATAATCGTGTTTTATTGATGATATTATACTTGGATGAAAACACTAACATGTAAATACCAACACTACTAGGGTATGTACACAATTTACAAACATTTAGCCTTAGCTTAGGATTGAGGATGAATGAATATTATGTGTTAGGGTAAAAAACATGACATAGAAGAGGGAATTGTGTATAATGAGTCAAGGTGTAACAAATATATTGTGGGGAATTAAATCATATAAAATGTGTAGGGAAAAGATTTAATGTCACGTAGGTAATGGGGAAATGGTATAATAATTTAAGATATCACAACCCATCACACTCTATAAACATGTTCATCACATGGGGAGTACCCGATGAAGATAAACATAACACACCATATATCATTTATAATAGCATCCATAATACTATAAATCAAGAATTAGTTAACCAACTAATAATTTTCATGTCATTCTAGATAACCACCTTTAAAGGGATTAATTAACATTTTATAATTATGATTACTCAACCCCTCATTATTTCTTCAACACCACTTTATGAGTATGAAGGAAATAAAGGAATCACAAACTTAAACAAGTGTTGAATGATGATTAATGTTACAAAGGATGATAGTATTTCTCAATATGAATGATTGAGACAACCTAACATGATGTATATAAGTAATTTACCCTATTGTGATAAGGATATATGGAAACTATACAGAAAAAAATTCATACCATTCCCTTTAATTGAATCCATCGTCACAATAGTTAAGTGTAAGGAAATATAAATGTCACATAATATTTCACAATAAAAAAATTCATTTTAAGAAACTAGTTTTTGAATCCGGTATGGATACTTTTAGTTTTGGTCTAATTCTATTTTATGGACCTAGTATGGATGCCTAATGAGATCGTGATGGTCTCAAGGGTTTCTGGGGGTTGTTTGGAGCATGAATCCTAGTTTAAGGGTTAAAAATAGAATGTTTCATTGTTTTATTTAAGCTTTCAATCCATGACTCATGATTAGTTATAACCATGAGGTGCTGGAAAGAGAAAAAAAGAGGGTGCATGATTTGATCTACCTATATGATTTGGGCGACATGGAAATACAAAAAAAAATTATAAAAAATAATGATGTATTTTTCCTTATTAGTGCATTGTTTCCCTAAAAATGTAGCATAACCATGTGGTTTTCCATTTCCTACAGTTGTCTATGAATTGTTGGTGGATGGTATGGAAAAATGTGTAGCAAAACCGTGTCAATGCCATTTTGTCTAGATTTTACCAGTTTTACACTAAATGATGTAATTTAACACATCCCTACTTTATTTATACTCTCTATAAGAAAACACCCCTTCTCATATACCTTTTTAATATAAAAACCATCTAGGATGGGATTTGATCGGGAATGTCTATTTGGAATCCAATCAAAGCATCATATGTCTCATTTGATCCACATCTGTACATCCTCGATTCAAATTTATGATTTTCTAATTATTCATTCTATCAAAGACACTTTTAGATGAAATATCAAATGCATAGTTTATAGGTCATTGATCCATTCTTTAGATCTCTCCAAATCCTAGAAAAAACTAGAGGCTGATACTAAACGAGGAGAGTCATAAGAACACGAGTTAGGTGTTCTATAACTCACTCTTCATGATTCATCAGATTGTAATTTTTCATGTGGCCAAACCGATTTCATCAGGCAATGCCTATATAATTAATATTCCATTATTTTGGTCTTTTTAGAAATGTTTTGAAACCCACGTTATATATGCAATTAATTGTTGGTGGTTACACCAAAAATTCTATTTTTCCATACTAGAGATTATATTTTCCACATCTGTTATATGAATTTCAGTATTTTTAACCCTCCTAATTTATTAGTCAGAGAATATATGGATCAATTTTGGATTTTTTGGGTTCTGATAAATTTTTTAAAAAGTGATTAATTCTATATTTTGACATATTTTAATCACAGGGGTATTTTCACCCTAACATTTATAATATAATTTCAAATTTAGTGTTTATTTTTATTTAAGTCCTTGATTTATTTTTTTCAAATTGGTCTTCTAGACCAAGGTATGATTCGAGCATCTAGAGGCCCTAAAAATTAATTTTAATTGGTAAGTTTTCTGGGTGGACAAGATGGACCCGACCACCATAATATAAGAACAACCCTGTCTAAAAACGTTCAACATAGGTGATTCCACGTGAAATAGAACTATGACCCATAGACACGTTTTTATAATAATTTGCATGTTGTTATGAGCTCTTAAAGGCATACTTTGAAAGAAATCTTTTAAATGAAGCTTCCTAGAACCTTTATCCATAGAAATTAATACTCAAAAAAATCAGAACTCCTACATATAGTGGATGATTAAGAAGAAATTTTTAGGGTGGAAGCAAAAAATGCTTTGAAGAAACCATTATGAAGGATACACCATGTTATTATATCATTAATTGGGGAAAATGTTGAATATTTTAGAGGAAAAATTCTACCTATAAAAGGTTGGGAGATCCATCCTCTCAAATCATTCCATTTTTCATCTCATTCATTCCAAGTCACCAAGGGGGAGATCTCTACTAAGGGAGGAAATCTGAATGTTTTCCACTTCATATCTTTCAATTTAGTGTTCTTTATTATTTTTTATTTTTCAATTGTAATTTAGATCTTTAATAAATATATGCATTGTTTTTTTAATCTTCTTCACTGTTATTCTTCTTCCATTATTCGACCTCTTTTCTATACTTCTTATCATATTTTCTCCATGCACTATTACCCTAACAAATAAGGTGCAAACCAAATACTTTGCCATGGTGAGGTATGTGGCAATTTCATTTATTCTATGCTTAAATTTTAAGGTTTTATTATGTTTTTTTATGAGTATGAATTACATGCACGGGTTTGGAGAGTTTTTACCATGACACTGAACTCAAAATCATTTATATTAATTTATTGAATATTTTCCCTCCATTATAATACATAATATCTCATAATATGATATATTTGGTCCATTCAATCGATGAAATGACGTACGATGGAGTCTAGTCCTGGAAGATGTCCCACTCTCATTTTAGGTGTGTCATAAACCTATATTATGAGAGGGGAGTTATGATTTCTAAATGAATTAAATATTTCAAACCATTAAATAAAAGAATAGTAATTCATGAATGAGATCTCATAATTGAATTATCAAACATTATTTAAACACCAACAAGGATAATTATGGATCCCACAAACCATTCGATAAAGGCCATGTTCTTTCTTCATTAATTTCATTTTTTCATTGAATGTTATTTTTATCGTTATTTAAAATAAATTCTCATCCACTGAGAGTTTAAAAAAAACCCAAAATAAGTAGTTTAGGTGAATTATATTAAGTTAGTGAATGACTAAAAAATTTCCTCAAGTGAGAGGACCCGAGTTAGACTTTATACTACACTGGTAACATAACTTTTTTCTTTCATGCCCTATGATATGTGTGCGTTAAAAATGGCACCATTTTTAGGGAGCACATCAGTTATTCATTTATTTTTTATATTTTCACATTTTAAAACTTTTTCAATGTTTAAAAATTATTTTGAAATAAATATTTTACCACGACGTGTCTTAAGTACTACTACTCTGCATGGAAATACTACTCATGGGTTCAAAAAAACAAGAATAACTATCTTAGAGTACATCGTAGCTCAAGTGAATTAATATAAAGAGGCCATAAAAGGACTACGAGTTCAAATTGGAAGGGAAACCAAATATTTCAATGACAACCTAGATCAAAAATAGCATGATCATAAAGTGGGGGATCACAGTGATATAGATGTCTTTTTGAACAATTGTGAAGAACAATATGATTTCCCAATTCCATTAAATGAATTTGGTCTAGTGGTGGAAGAAATTTCACCATTCATCATTGAAATTGATGAAAATATGGAGGATCCCGACTACCTGCCTTCATCCATTGTTATCAAACATCAAATGGAACTTACCACTGAAGAATGTAATTGAACCAGAACAAACTCAGCGAGGTGATATATCATTGAACACATTATTTTCAATTTTTATTGAATATTATTTTGGAATCACTCCTTATGTTGTTCAATTTCTAGATTCATTTATTCCTTCATTTTCCATAAATGAAGAGGATGAAATTGATCATGACCTTGTTGATGAACTCTTAGAGCTCCATCACATTATTGAACATAAATTTGATGAATCCCTCGAAGAAGTCCTCAAATCCAATTTTGTTGAAATCGAGATATAGTCATGTCATTTTGAACTGAAGACTATTTTTCTAATTCAAATTTTTATTTTTTTCAAGGAAAATTACCTAATTACATTTCCTTTAAAGAATCAATTCATACATCACGTACTAATCCAACACATGAAAAGAAAGAGATTGTTGTACATGTAGAAACCAAGTCAAAGGATTATACATATTTCATACTACCCCTTACATAAATTATATAAAACATTATTAAGGGGGTGGATCTGGTGTACTCTATCGATGGATTCCTCATCAAAAAGGAAGAATAATTCCAAGCTTGTAGGGACAAAATATGGTGGATCAAATCAATGAAAATCGACAAACTAATTTATTATGGATAAAATATGGTACTTCTCTATATAGGTAGTAAAAAATATAGGTCCCAATTTAGTGATTATACCATGAATAGTATTTTTCATTCATTCTATGACTTTAATTTTAAATATTAAGAATTTCAATTTCAATTTCATTTATTATGAAGTATTTTAGCATGCATACCCATTAGTCCTTTCTTTTTTAGCTATAATGAATTGATCCTTATGCTTAATTGACTTTTTTATTTTATAGGTTCATGATGGTAGATTTAAGCCTCGAACAATGGAATATAATGACAAATATTCATGGGAATTGGAGTTCATTTTTATTTTTTAATATTCTAACAACTTAAATTTTTTATTAGAATATATATGTGTTTTGAGATTTAATGATATGAATCACATGCCCACACTTTGATTAATTCTTTACATTAGTTATCTAAGACACATGAGTTTCTTTGTAATCTGGTGATTCTATTTTTTATAATTTGATGTCATATAGATTGAATGATTGAAATGGAGAATTGAATTTTTAAAATTAAAGCACAAATATTGAAATGATTACTCTTGATTTGAGGGAATTGATTGATTCATGTACTTGAAATTTCCCAACCATTTTTCATGAATTTAATTTCTAAAAGTAATGTGAATTGATTTTTTGTTATTAATCATTCATTGAGAGATTTTAACAATCATATGTCCAATTACCATGAGAATTTATAGACCACGTACTTCCTATTTTATCATGAGCATATTTCTTGAGTGATATTTGAACATGTCACTTTCAAAAACATGAATATGATCTTGTGAAAGCATTAAATATACAGAAAAAATTTAAAATGATAGAGGCTTCTTCTAAAATGATCTTATCTTTAAGAGACCTCTTTTCATCAATCCTTATTTCTGCCAATGGAAACCATGAATGTCCTTAATAGGGATATGCCAGGTTTCAAGCCATTTTTTATCCATTACTACCCTACTCTTGGTATTTTCCTGATATGTTAATTTTGTAGTGTGGGGGTGAAGGAAATCATGTGGGAAAGTATTATTAATATTTTAAGGAAAAGTTGTGGGGGTGTTATTATGGACATTGTAAAAGTTTGTTGAATCATTCATTATACATCATTGTTTTCCCCTCATGAATTAAAAAATCAAAATAATGACAAAATGAAACAAAAAAAGAGAAAATTGGGTTTGGATTTAGGAGAACAACAAATAAACATTTTTAGATTGATTATCTTCTAATTTTATTTTTTAGGTTATGTATGTGAGGTTTGATCTAATAATTACTTTTTAGAATAGAAAATAAATGAAGAGGGTGCAAAAATATTTTATTATTTTTACTTCATAAAATACCTTACTTAATATTTTGGGGAAGTGGGTGTTGTTACATTTAATGGGAGAATTTAATTACACATTTTGATATCATTTATTGTAATTAAGAGATAAGTCTCGTTATTGGGCCTTAATGTTTAGAAGCATCCAATCCTACCAACCCTAAGCCTTAGAGTTATTTGAACATTTACTATAATTCCTAATATTTTAATGTTCCTTTTGTCATTACAATGTGGGGGAAGTAGTCCATTTACAATCCTATGGATAAGGATGTTTTTCTCATGATGTGATCATAACTTCAATTTAAATGTATCATGAGTTATTAGAGAAAAGAATCAAACATGAGGTAAATAATGAGTTGAAATGTTTAATAGTAAATAATTGAGTATCATGAATGAATAAATAGAGATGTTCTATCATTTTAAAAAGGGGAAATGTAAACTATTTGAATTATTTATATCATTGAAAATGATAAATTAAATTGATACCACATGTAGATTTTTGAAAATATTACTTAAGATTGAAAATTGTTAAATTTTATTACTTTGGAATTTGAATATTAGTAATATTGGTGTCCTCTCAATTCCATGTTGATAATTTATGCTTGAGGGAATGAATGGTTTTAGTGTAGAGGAATTTATAGGGCTAATATTTTCCACATTTTTATATTCATTTTATTTTTAACCCCTCATTATTTATCAGTTGGATCTTATATAGATCAATTAAAAAATAATCATTTTTTTGATCAAAATTGTTTAAACTATTTAATTTTGGATTTTTACAGATATTTACATCATGGGTATAATAGGCATAACATTTAAAATATAATTTAAAATTGAATGATTCTTTTTTTAAGTCCATGATATATTTTCTTTAACTTTTTATTATATACCAGGGGATGATTCGAGCACTTTAAGGCCCAAAAATTCATTTAAGTTGGGAAATTTTATGAGAAGACAATGTGGACCCCACCAGAGTAACGAAAACATAACTATGCATATACTCCTCCAATTTTTGTGATTCCAATAGGAATTGAACATGGACTCAATATATGATTCTTAAAAAAACCTTCATGGAGTTATGAGATCAGTAAGGTGGCATTTGAAATAACTATTTTTAATTAAGATTCATGGATCCTTTTTTAAGAGAAAGTAATAGATAAAAAAATTTCATAACTCCTACATAATATATAAATTGTAGCTGAAATTTTGACGGTGGATGAGAAACGTGTTTTGGAACAACTTCTATGAAGGATACAATATGTTATTCTACCATCAATTATTGATCAAATGTGTAATATTTAGGAAGGAAAACTTTTCATATAAAAGGATGGGAGCTCCTACCTCTCAAATTATCAAATTTTTTATCTCATTCCTTACAAGGAACCAAGGGGAATGATCTCCACTTAGGGTGGCCACCATAAAATATACCTCTTTTCATATTCTTAATTTATTTGTTTTCTTTATTTTTTTAGTTTGCAATTGTAATTTATATTTATAATAAATTCATGAATTGTTTTTATATTTGTGTTCATCTTCATAACCATTAACAATATTCTATTATTATTCTTCATTCATATTATTATTCTCGTCGTTACACTATAACCTCTAACCGAAAAACATGGGGATAATCCGAGACTTTTCTTTTGGGGTGTATGTGGAAATTTCATTTATTATGTGCTTGAATTCATAAGTTTTATTATCATTTGGATGTACAAGAGTGATGAAAATGGGTGGAGAAATATTCCACCACAACACTAAACTCAAACTCATTTTTATCATTTTATAAATTTTTTTCGCTCCATTATACTAGATAACAAATCTTCATATGATAGAGTTGAGACATTCAGTCGCTGAAAAGGTATACATTGGAGTCAGGTCATGGAAGATGTCACACTCTCAAATGACGTGTACCATCAAACATGATTATATGATGAGGTTATGTTAATATTTATAAATAGATTCAAGATATCACACCATAAAATAAAAGAATTGTAATTCATGAATCAGATATCATAATTGAATTATCAAACAAAAATTAATCACCAATAAAGATAATGATGGAACCCACATACCCACCCATAAAGACCATGTTATTTCACTATTAATTACAATTTTTCATTCACATGTTCGTTTTATCATTTATTTAAATTCCATTCAATTATAATGATATATAAAATAAAAATACCCAAAATAAGTAGTTTAGATGAATTAGATCATGTGGGTGAATGACTAAAAAATCACATCAAGTGAGATGACCCTGGTCAACCTCTGAGCTGTATAAGGAATGTAATTTTCTTTTTCCATGCCCTAAGATAAGCGTGTGACAACACCATGTAGGGAAATTTCAATAATTGGACTTCTTGATATTTGATGTGTCTGTGTCTATTACACTGTGTTATTCACGAGCTTTACCATTCTAAAGAATGTCTTTATATATTAAATGACTATTTAATTAAAAAAATTCTTGTACAATGTTTATTTTCCACTTTACCACCTACGTTAAGTGATTCTACAAGATTAATCAATCTCAAATGGTAAGTTGGAATGTATACCATATATATATTAATTTTCCTTGTTTATATGAGATGAAAAAAATTTGTTTTGTCCTCCATAGAACAACCATGTAATTTTACGAAATTTTAAATGGAGTACCAAGTAATTAAATATTAAATTACTTAAACTATGTATTATAATGATTGTGTTCCCCAAGCCTTTTCACACTAATGATTGGAAAGGCATTAAACCATCAATTTATTAAACTATATTTACATTATAAGGATTTATTATAAAAATAACCAAAATGTAATGTTCCATGTATATGGACATTAATATATTTTAATGACTTGTTTTACTTGGGCACACCATGGATTCACAAGGGAATTCCTTGATCTCTTGAGGATTCCTTTCCGATTCAAGGATTTTGATTGCCGTAGTTTATACCCACCTGAGAACCTGATCCTAGTATATCAGTGTATTCCTAGTTTGACACAATAATAACCCTCCTTTTCTAATACAATATTTCATGGATACACTCCTTTGATCCAATGTATCTTCTACATACATGGGGATCATTGGTTACATATTCAGGACTAACCATAGCCTATCACCTTTTACCATTGATGTATTCCATCAACTATGTTAGATCATCATTATTGTGGAATTACTTGTTTGATGATACACAGATTAGAATTTTACACATTTTTCTAGGCTATATTTAATACTGAGTTGATGACCCTTGAGATACCAATTTCTTTATTTCGTACATTGGAACCCTTCCATTACTAATATGAGTACAAGTTTCCTTTTTTACATATTGGAACATTTACTTTTCCTATCTCGTGGTGATTCCAGTGTTGGATATGCCTCAATTGACCTCAATATATAAATTGTAACTTAATTAATAAATCAACTTGTTACATGTTTACACACCAGTCAAGGGCTGATGCTGGTACTTGTATATTTAAATTATTGTACCACATTACTTTTATATATACTTATAAGAACAATTTTTTAGATTATGATACATAGGAATGATGTTATAGAAACCATTGGTGGTGTAATATGAATATGTATACAAAACTCAATATGAGACCCATTGGTACATGGGAAGATCATATGTATGCAAGTGTAGATGAAGGGAAGAATTTCACTTGGGAAAATTGATTACTTGATTGTTTAGGATGGAGCTGGTAGCTGATGAATCCGTTGGATCCTGGTATGATAAGGAATGTTTCGAGGTTCTTTTGATACTTTTTTCATTGAAATATTGTATACTAGTTTGTATCCATGTTTTTTTAGCTTTATTGGTATTGAAATATCATCCCCATCATTTTTATATGATTATCAATTGTTCTGTTATTTATTAAATCAATCATATTTAACTATGTCAAATGATTACTTATTTTGGTTCCTCTATTTATTTACATATTAATACATGTTTTCTATTCTGATACAATCTGGTAATAATGGAATAGTCTCCCCATAGACACACCATAGTCCCTCACTACTAGTCTATATCCTCTTTCATTTGGAGAGATGTGGTGGAGGCGGTGTGTCCAACTGGGCTCAGGGAACATCTACATGGCATCCAAGATTGGGACGTCACCAAGTGGTATTAAAGTGATTCCTTCTTTACATTTCTATATGAAGGAAATTTATTGTAGATTATGAATTTTTGGTACTTGGTCCTAATTCTTTCTTATTCCTCCCAAACACATGTTCAAGGTAAAGGCCGAGTTTCATGAATTAAAATGGAGATTTAACTTTTTCCTATCTTAATTGACATCATTTCACCATTGGGTGACACACATGATTTGTAGTGTTGATAATTATTTTTTTGATTTATATTTCATTTCACACTTGTCCTGATGATATGGGGGCAAGGATAATTGTTAGATGAATCATTATAGAAACCTAGAATTCACAATCCATGCATATTTCCATTCTGTGTAGGTTTACTTCATTGCTTGAATTTCATGATATGCCTATGATATTTGAATGAGCCTTATTATATATATATATAAATGTATATATATAGTTGTGTGTGTTTGTGCGATTTTTTCCTTAGATATGATTGAGTGATTATCGTTTTCAATTCATGATGTGTGCGGGACCTTGTAGATTGGAATGTGTAATTTATCAAGTCAAAACATTAATTATAATATAAATGGGTGTTGTTTTTAGTGATATGGTGTATGAGACCTGATTCACTAGGAATAGTGATCAATTATATATTATCCATGATATATGGAAATAAGAAAATGAAAATTGAAAGGTGAAACTTGAAGGAGTATAAAGAAATTGTTTCCATTATTCGATGATTGAATGTATAATTGACCTTTTATCTATTGGATCCCCTTTAGTTTATAATTGATATGTTACCAATACATGGCCATTTATGTGGGTAGTTGGGGTTATATACTATGGGTAGTGATCCCTATTGATACATTCATATTCTTCTTGTATTTCTATCTATCTACATGAAGCTTATTCTGAGATGTGTGCATGGAATTTGTAGATCAATTCCACAACAATATCCTTGTGTCATGCACCCGGAGGGTGGAAACGATTATGATCCACATGTGGTTGTCCCTAAGACTCTAGTATTACATAATAGAGTTCCACTAGAGGAAGCACTTTCTATACCTAATTTGGGAATTAATTCTCAATCTAGTGCTAGTATCCTTTGTTTGATGCAGTCCAAGAAAGTTGCTCTACGACCTTCTACTATGATGGCTGGTCAAACTTGTGAGTTCAAATAGTGGAATCCTCCTACCATCTTAGGGGATAGAAGTCCATAGGTTATTGATTCTTAGGGAGAATCCACATTTTCTATATTTTTGCTTTGGATATGCCTCTGGAGTGGAGGGATATGCTTTATACATACAAGATACATGATTTGGATAAGCATTGGTGGGATGTAATTACATAGAATTGTCCAAAATAGGGCATGGTATGGTCTCATTTCCCAACTAATATCTATGATTACCTAATTATGATGATGGTATGATATATGTAATCTAGATATATCCTAAATCTAAAGAGGTTATATATCAGTTATGGAGTATTCATCAGGTTTCACTATGTTACCGTACTTTTCACCACATCTAGTTGGTGATTAGATTTCTCATGCTAGAAATGTTCTTGATGGGATTTAGTAAGCCATCCGTACTGAGGTGAATGTATTTCACCTACCTAGGTTTACTAAAATTCTCAATCAGGATCTTTTCATATAGTAAAACCTGAGGGATAGTGATAGTCCTTCATATAGAGGACCATCACCGCATCATGCCAATAGTTATTTAGATAGAAGAAAGTGATCTATCGATGTTTCTCATTAGGGATGTGGAAGCTATAGTACCTGTGCTAGTTGACCCACGGTGTGTCATAAGTGTGAAATATAGTGGAACCTAGATAATTAGTTTGATAGAGACCCTCTATAGTATTGAGTTAGTGGTTGAAAGAGGAATATTTAGAGATTTTTTTGTACATTTTTATCATTCTATAGTGCGTGAGGATCCTCAACAACACCAATTTTCGGAGTAGGTTATTTTACATTATGTTAGGTTGTGATATGGATTATAACCTGAAGGACTAGAAGAGGACGGGGTATTGGCTGGAGTAGCCCGAACCTTGATCACCAGCAGGACCAATCGAATGGTTTTGATCATGGTAGTCTAGCATTTCCACAAGGTCATGGATTAGGTTAGTTTCATGAATTGTAGATAATACGTTTGCATTAGGCTGTAGATCCACTTAAAATATGTGGTACAATTCTAGTATCCTCCACTATAGTATCTAATGTATTTTATTTTGGTTCTTCGCACTTTTTCAACTCATTGTATATTGTGGAGATCCTTGGTTTGGAATACAGTATTACTATGTTATGAAGACCTTGGATACACCATTTGGAGTATAGTTAGACAGTGTATTCTAGTGAAAGTACTATCCCCTTGAGGTATACAGTTATCCCTTTCTATGGTCCGACTTAGTTCATGAGATGAACAACTTCAGTTTCATTCTCTAAATGGATTGGTTTTTTCTCTATCACGACTTTCTATATTGAAATCATTTTGGGGTATTGTTTAAATCACCATATGGAAGTAGTTGTCTACAAAAGGGTGAGTGGGAAGTCCACACTAGTATATCTTGACCAACAAATCATGGGATAGTTATAGTGGCAAACCATATTTCCAATATCATTATGGTGGATTATGGTTCAAATAAGGATGAGTTTCCTCTAGTATTAGATTATTTTAAGGAAATTTTTCTTGATGAAATTTCTGTCCAATTTCATGAGACGGAGGTAATGTTTATGATTGATATTTTTTTAGGATCTTTTTTAGTTTCCATTTCTATGTACAAGATGGCACATACTGAGCTATAGGAGATCAAACTGCAATTAGAATACTTAGAGGCTAATGGTTTTATAGGTCCCAATACATCCTATGGGTGTTCAACCATGAAATTTTCCAAGAAGATAGATGAGAACCTTAATCTATTCATTGAATATAGATAGTTGAAATGGATTACTATCAAGAACCAATATACAATAACTAAAATAGATGATCTCTTTGAACAACCCTGAGGATCAAGGGTGTTTCCAAAGAACAAAATGACATCAGAAAATCTACACATGTGAGTCAGGACATTATACCAACATAAAAATATATTTCTATAATAGGTATAGTCTTAATAAGAACCTCGTTATGTTATTTTTTTCTTAATAACATGCATTTTATTTTTATATCCCTAATGAATAGGATTTTCCATCCCTATTTGGATTCCTTTTTCATCGTATTTTTTAATGGCATCTTGGTATATTCTCAAACTCACAAAGACCATGATAAACACCTTGATATCATTATGAGTAAAATGATATAGCATCATCCTTACACTAATATTGATAACTTCCACTTCTATATCAACAAAGACCACTTCTTAGTACATGTTATCTTGGAATTAGAATTCATTTTTGAGCAAGAGATGTTTAGTGATATGGTTTCAAAGGAGAATCCCAATTAGGTGTATGATATATTGAGTTTATTGGTACTGGATGTTTAATAAATGAATTTCATAAAGTACTGTTAGTCCCATGATTCACCTCTTACTAATCATACAAGGAAGGGTTTCATGTTTTATTTGATAGAATCGTGTGAGAAAGTCTTTTTGGAATTACAATGGAGTATTTTCTCATCACCAATTCTAATCCTACAATGATCCTGGAAAGGTTATAATTTGTTTTTTGATGTAATATTCATCATACTAGGAGAAGTACCAATGAATGAATATGGAGTCATTGCATACAGATCATGGCTGTTGAGGACTCCTGAGAGAAATTACCTAATGCCCGACCTTGATCTAGTAATAGTTGTCCATGCATTACAATTCCAAAGACGCTATCTATTGGGAGTGAATTTTGTGTGGTATAATGAACACAATAACCAAATTTATATCTTTAAACAATGTGACATCAATATAAGACAGTTAATATGGATAAAATATCTTCATTCCTTTGATTTTGAGCATTCATAAATGCTTAGAAAGGTTAATGTAGTTGTTGATGTGCTGATCTATAAAACTCAATCATTGTCCATACAAGAAGACAATTTTGATTTGAAATTTATTGCTCTCTTTTCTGAGATACATATAGAGTTAGATGATAGTATTGAGTAGTACCATTTCTTATCCATAAAAGTTTCCCCATATCCATGTGAGAATGAAATGAGTAAGAAATATTTAGTTCACAAGGGATTGGTTCTACATGAGAGTATTTTAGGAGATTACCTGCCTCTAGATTGGTTTATGGTAGAGATGAAATCCAATCCATACATGGAAATGTATGGGTTATTGAATATCTGAGATAAGATTTGATGTATAATTCACATTATTCAAAGGGGACAATTCATCTTGAAATAACATAGATGTATCATGACATGTGACGCCAGTACTGGTGGCCTCAGATGAAATGGTAGACAAGATGCTCAATCATTAGATGTTCCGTCTATAAATAGGTGTAGGAAGAGAACCAGACACATGAATTATTGATATAGAATATTTTTACCCTAATTTAAATGGGAATATTATATATAGAATTCATAGTCGGTATACCTGGGTCACCTAGAAGGATCAACGCAGTTTGTGTTTTCATTAATAGATTGACGAAATAATCACACTTTATTACAATCAAGGATTCATTCTCACTTGATAATATGGGAAGATGGTATGTTAATTAAATAATATAACTATATGATGTTCCTTATGCTGTAATTTTATATAGGGATTCTCATTTCATGTCACGGTTCTGGTAGGGGTTTCAGATGGATAGGGGTACATATGTTCTTCTAAGAAAATACATTCACTCTCAGAACACTGGAATTTCAGAATAGATTATACAAGTTTTAGAGGACATGACCCAAGAATGTGTGCTTGATTTTTTCAGTTGATTGGAGAATCATATCACTCTCATTGAGTTCACTTATTATAATAAATTTCATGTGAGAATTTAGAAGGATTGATTTTAGACCATGTATGGTAGGTCATTATATTCACGTTGTGTTGGCTAGAGGTAGGTGTGGTGGCCATACTATTTCCTCATCTCATTTTGGATATTTTAGTGTCGGTTCAGCTGGTCATAATGCATATGTCTCCTACTCATTATTGAAAAAAATCATATGTTGTCTCTCGCATATAGCATCTAGAGTTCGAGGTTAGGGATCACATTTTCTAGTAGGTATCTCTTAGGAATGAGAATAGACATATACATAGGCATGGTAAGATGTCACCTGGTTATATAGAGAAATTTGATATTCTAGAGAGAGTAGGTCCGGCAGCATTTTAGTTTCTACTACGTCATAGGTATTGTGGCATATGTGAAATCTTCTACAATTCACTGCATTGTTGTTATCAAGCTAACTCAACTCATACTTTTGATCCCATGAATTTTTAGTTAGATGTTGAAGTATACATTGAGGAGTACTCTATATGCCTTGTTAACTAGAGTATGCAGGATCTACAAGGATAATATATACCTACAGAAAAGGTTATGTGGTAGCACAACTGTGTGCAAGATTAGACTTGGGTGAGGGATATCGAAATGCGTTCACAATTAATATATTTATTCTTATACAATGTTTTCATGTCCATGGAATTTGAACACGAGGATATTTACTTTATGTGGGATACACTGTATTAACATTTTGTTAATCAAGTATAGATCATTTTATTTTTCTCTAGTTCACTTTTATGGACCTAATACAGATGCCTAATGAGTTCATGAGTGTCTCACAGATGTATTTGGCTTATTTAGAGCCTAAATCCTAGTCATAGTGATTAAAAATGAATGTTGTGTGGTTTGTTTTAACCATACGAGGAAGGATGAACGATTAGTTTTAACTATGTGAGGATGGATTGATAACAATAGGAGGGCACACTATTTGAGCTAACCATGTGATTTGGGCCACACAGTCATGGAAAAAACAATTATAAAATTATAGATGGGGTTTTCATGGTTGGTTCTCAGTTTCCCTATATATGTGGCCTATCATTATGGTTGATTAATTATTATATAATACCACTAATGGTTGGTGCACAATTTGAAAAACCATGCAGCCAAACCATGTAAAGCTCATTTTGGGGTGAATATACCACTTTTCCCATTAATTATTTAATTTAACTCAACCATACTTCCATTGTTCTCTCAATAATATGTTACCCATATTTATCTACCTATATAATACATAAATATATATATTACAGGATTTTATCCTGAGCGTCCATGCAGAGTCTGATCGAATCTCTATATGTCTCATCTGATCTTATATGTTACGATTTTTATTGTATTTTAATATTTCATCATTATTCTTTCAATTAATGATGGTATTTAGATAATTAATGATATTAAAAAATTTAGGGAAGCATTCTATTATTCAGATATCTTGTATTCCATGCCAAAATATATGTTTATATTTGACAATGATAATCATACGAGCATGAGGTAGGTGGCTTATAACTCACTCCTCAAGATTTTTTGTTTCATAAATTTCCGTGTGGTTGTACATATTTCATTTAGTTTCACCTTTATATTTTATTTTTTTCTCTTATATTAATTTGAACCATGTTATTTCATCCATTCCATATATTCTATTCATTATTGGTGGTTACACCCACAATGCTGATTACCACATGTAGGGTATCTTCCATAATTGGTCTTTTTGAGCATTGCAGTCTGTGTCACCTCCACCATTTAGGGGTGCTTGAGATTTACCATCATAATGGAAAGACATTACTTACTGAATGACTATTTAATTGACCAATATAAATTACCATGTTTACATTCAAATTCACCCGACCAATTCAAGTGCAACCACTTGATTAGTCAGTGTTAAATGGTTTGTTGTCATGTATGACATGGCCTAGTTTATATTAAATTAAATTCAAGTGGATTATTTTCCATAGAATATCATTTTCATGTTATTAAAGGTAAATGAGAGAACCAATTAATTAAATATGAAATTTATTAAATGAATTATCATAATAGTTACATGCACCTTGACTTGCCACACCAATGAAAGGAAAGGCATTAAACCTTCACATTATTAAATGTTATGATTATTAAATGGTTTAATTAAATAAATGAATATAATGTATGGCTCATTTTATATAGACATTTACATATATATAGGATTTATTTTCCTCCAACCCACCATGTATAATTAAGGGAATGCATTGAACACATGAGGACATAATTCTGGTTTAAGGATCTTGGTTGACTTGGTTGATACCTACCTTAGAACCTGGTCCTCTTCTTTCATTGGATGTTTGGGATCCCACCTTTACTATTAAAATATTCTTGGATACACTCCTTGGATCCAACATACTTATATGGACATGAGGTTCCATGGTTTCATCCTTGGGTATAGCCATATATTATCTAATTTTACATTTGATATATTCCATAGCCATGGTTATATAATAAATATTTTAAAATTCCTTATACTATTCTCCTTGAATTACACTCTTAACCCTTTAGCTAGATTTCATTTACTTTTGAGCTAGAAACCCTTGAAATATTTTTCCCATGGTCATTAATTTTAATCCCATCCATCACTAATATCAATACAGGTTCCCTTGTCACATCATGGAACCATTACTTTAAATATCATGAGGTGATTTCAGTGATGGATATTCCTCTCGTCACATTAATATATAAACGAGAAATTATTAAATAAATAAACTAATTACATGTTTAGAAACTATCCATGGATTCAAGAAGATACTTGGTTATTAACATTATTATTCTACATTACCATTGTATATGTGTACTTGAACATGATATCAGTTTATATTACATGGATATGATGTTATATACACCATTGGTGGTGGAATAATGATATTTATATCATACCCTATCTGAGTAACATTGGTACTCGAGAATATCTTATGTATTTGTGTTTTGTCTAAGGGAAGCATATCAACTCCGACAATTGATTGCTAGATAATTTAGCATGGAGATAGAAGATGATGATTGAGTTGGAGCTTGGGATTTTGTATAAAATTCATGGATTCCTTTGATACTTTTGAACAACATTCTAATTTAATTCTTCTTATTAATGATTAAAGGATTATAGATGCATGAAATATCATCATCAAATTGTGTATATTCTAATTAGTTGTTTAATTGTTTATTAATTTAGACTTCTTCTATTGTTCAATCTGTTTATATATATTTCTTCATCTATTTATTTACAACGTATTACTTGTTATACACTGCAATAAACTCTGGTAATAAGGGTATTGAATCCCTATAGACACACCTTAGGACCTCATGTTTAGTCAATAAACTTTAGCATTTGGGGATATGTTCTTGAGAAAATGTGAACAACTGGGCTTGGGGAACATTTATGGGGCATCCGAGTCTGAGAATTCACTTTTGAAAAGACTCTTTTTTCAGTAACATTCATAAAGAAAAAATAAATTAGATTATATTAGTGGAATATTAATAAACACCTTACTACAGATGATATTGATTAATATATTTGATATGATTCAAACCATTTATTGATGGGGAGAGTTCTTATAGAGGATGATATGTTCATTATACAACCCATAACAAAAATTAAATGGTCAGAATGTTTGTCAATACCAAACCCTAAAGGTTTTTAGGTAACATTTAATGACATTAAATTACCAAATAACCTTTCTTTATGTGATTAATCTATGTAACCTACCATGTAATAGTAAAATTCCATTGAGTTCCCAATGGATCTAATAGAACCACTAACTATACCATTCTTCCAATGAGTACCCAATAAAAATCCACTGAGTACCTCATGGTTCTACAACATCTCTACACAACATAATTTTCTATTCTTTTCCTCTATTAACATCCACCCCCCTAAACATAAAATTCTTATAATTAATATTTATTATATTTGATATAAAGTGAAATGAATTATGTATAAATTAGGGTCATTACAACCTCCCCATCAATAGCCTTATTGAACATGACAATATTTTTTGAAATATTCTTTTTCAAATGAATTTAATATGTTGATAATTTTTGTTACATGAAAAACAATTTATATCTTCTTTTATAAGAAACAATAATTTTATCACGTGTTACACACACAAATGTGTTTCTTAAAATGCACATATGACACATGACACTGTGATTCAACAAACAATGAAATAATATTATATTTCATATGACCATTATAAAACAGTCATTAAATATTAGGGTATAAATAGTATTAAATACTTTATTAAATATACATAATAATTTCTATGTAAATGTAAATTTTGTTTTAAATTCTTATAATATAATAAATAAATTATCGGTAAAGTAAATATATTTATAAAGAAATATGTTTTTTTGAAGGAAAATTTAATTCATTTTAGGAGTAAATATTATAAATAACATATAGTGATATAATAATTTTTTTATATAATTAAATTAAAATTTTGAATAATCATGTAAAAATAAAATAGTGGTAAAATGTTGGGTTTTTTTGAAAAATATTTATTTTTTAGTGAACAATGTTAAATGTTGGTATTTAAAAACTATCATTTCTTTTCAATAAATTAACTAATTTCAATTCAAATTTATTTTTTATATTATAACAAGTAAAATTTATTAATAATTATACCATGTTATTTCTATTGAATCAACATTTTACTAGAATTTAGCGTATGTTTATTTTTGGGGTTTAAATGTAGGTTCTTTTGAAAATAGTTTTCAAGTGCATAATCACCGTCAATTTTAATTAGATAAAATAATCCATAATGAGTAATATTTTAAATTAAATGTATATATTATATTATATAAATTTTAAATAAAATTCATACAATTATTATTAATATACAGAGAGGTATTATAACATCGTATTGTTATTAAAAAACACAATTCTTGAAAATCATATTTTTATCCAGTCTGTGGGTTTTGTTTTAAATTTAAATATGTAAAAAATTAGGAAAATTATTTTAAAAAATAAAATTAATTTATTAAATCATCATGTAAAAATTATATTAGGGTTGTTTTTTGAAACTTTTCTAAAAAGGATAATTTTGTTGTTGAATAATGAAAATACTAAATTCTAATTGATATATGTCTTTTTGTTTAATTTATTTCTAATATTAATTTATATGATAAATTTGGTTTGAAGTAAATTATGATAAATTATAAATCCATTAATACAATTTTGGTTAATTGATTCAATTTAATACTGAATTTAGTTTGAAAATCATTTTATTATTTTAACATTTTATTTTTAAGACCCCACTTTCTTATTGCTTTTTCATGATTAATTGTTATTTAATAATTTCCACTTCTGTGACCATAATTTTTAAAAATGGATTTAGTATTTTTAATCTTAATAATTTATAATTTATAATAATTTAAACATTATTTTGAGCAAAATTAATAGTGAAAACAGTAAAAATTAATTATCATGGTTAAGGTACAAATGGATTTAACATGGGGTTATTCAGAATATAAGGGTTGAAATAACGTAAAAACATATAATAGGAAATTGAATGGACACATTTTGACCATATATCTTCTAGGATCTCTAACAGAACATTTTCATATACTGGTTTCATGATAAAAACGTTGGTACAACTTGATATTTCCAAAAAATTATAACTAAGTCACTAACCTTGCTTACAAAAGGACACCCCCTCTCCTCTCTTCTTCACACCTTCAAACACTTTGGATCGTCCAATAAATGACAAATTAACATCCCAAAATCCATAATATCATCCTATAATCCATATTTTTGACATAAATACAATGAAGGAAGTATTTTTTTAATCCTAAGGATGATACTTGAAGAAGTGGTAACATTCATAGAGGACTACTTTTCTATTTCTTTGTCATTATCTTTCAGTTTTTATTTTACCACTTTAATATAACTAACTAATTATACTAAATATACTATGATGTATTTATGAATAATATATTTTCTAAAACCACATTCACTTTTATCAAATGTGTTATGAAATCATCATTCTTGTGTACAACAGACTAACACCTTACAAACCAGTGTCATCCATTTTTTCCATAACATTTTCTAATGATTTTATATGAATATTGTTTTCATATATGTATAATATATTTATAACATTATCATACATATGGATTTATAATATCATAACTAAATTTTATCTTTTTATTCTATACTGGATACTATAACATGGCTCGTGTGTATGGTGGAGTACCGCCTCCCGTAGCAATGCGACTGGTTTTTAACCAACACTTTACATGTAAGATTTAAGGATAAATATATGTGAAATAAATGAAATAATTATTATATTAATATATTATTTATCATTCTTTAACAGTAATATATAATTTATTTTCATACCTTTTCACTCACTGAATTCTGATAACATAGTTTGTGTATATGTGGACTACTACCTTTATAAAGAGACGAGACTCTAACATTCCATCACCAAAGAACAAAGATAATGTGAATAAGTATATGTAATGAAATAAAAATATAATTAGAAAATTATTATAATTTTGGAATGACAAGTTATTTTTTATCACCTTTCCATAACGATCATTGAAAATTTTTAAAGTGCTTCTCGTGGATACCTACGGTCTACTATCTCTGTGATTGTAACATACATAATTTATCCAAACCAACATTAATGATTGATCCTAAAATTATAATTTTTTTAGAAATTTTAAATTATTATTATTTAGGATTTTTAGAAACCATTATCAAAGTAAGAGTATCAAAGATAACAATCCAAAAAATATATGAATAACAAAGTGGATATAACATGAATCATGATTTTGAAAAGGAATTTTTAATAAAGTGGTATAAAATCTCATAAGTAAATAATATATGTTAATATATATATATATGTTATTTCGGTTATATAACATAATTATAATATAATTTTATTTATCATACATTATATTTTTAATGTGGGTGATTAAAGTAAATACATACAATATGGGGTTTATATCTCAATTTATACATCAGTGAGAGTCTTTCCTTATACACCAAAAACATATCTTATTTGTTGTATATACATCAAATGACTGTATTTTATTATTATTGTACTTAATTTTTTTTATTTAAATATAAATTTTATGATATATTATTAATGGGGCTATGGTTAAAAATATTCTATATCTTTTTAAGGGATTTTTGTCTCAACATTCTTTCTTCAAGATAAGTGATTATGTTATGCACCTATCATCTTTTTCAAGGTGAATATACAACCCATTTGACATGTAAAATAATAATTTTTTATAATAATGATATTTTTAGTTTCATTTAATTATATTCCATCATGGGGATTATATTTCAATTTTTCCAATGTGGAAATGATTTTATATTATAATCTCATCAATTATTAGGATTGTTTATGATTATCTTTCAGATGATAGAATCTTATGTTCAATATCTCAAAAAAAATATTTAAAGTTAATATACTCTAGTTATGTAATTATAATACCGTTTTCTCTTCATTTTCCTCTCTTTATATACTAAATGTTTCTAAATAAATGTTTTTTTATTAAAAAAAATATTTTCTATTAGATATTAATTTTTATCCAAAACTGTGATTTCTAAAAATGTTTTCAAAAATGGTTTATTACTCACCAATGATTTTAAATATTATGTTTTTATTATTTTATTTAATATAAAATTTTTTGAAAATGAATCTTTTTGTAATTTTAAAAAATCCCATTTTCTTCTATTGAAAATATGAATATAATCTTTTTTGACACGCACGACATGAATAGAATTTTCCAAAATCATAAATTCTCAATGATTTAAATCATCCCTTACTTGTATTCAAAGTTATTTTGAAATAAAACTTCATCATTAATATTAGGGAAATTTTTATGATTTAAATAAATAACTTCCAAATAAAATTTATTTTGAAAATATTTTATGTTTTAAAAACTATTTTTAAAAGTGGAAATGATATTTTAATCAATAAATGTCTAATATGATTTCCAAATAATCCACTATCTGATTTCATTGATTTTTTCCAAAAAATTATATCAAAAATAATTTATAAAGATTAGTTTTAAAAATTTATTTTAATATAAAAATTTTCTTCATTAATTAACATCCAGGGAACTAATTAGAAAATATTAAGTATCTAAGATGATATACTTTTATGTTACTTATGATTTACTTGGGATACTATCTAATTATTAAATACATATTATTTCAATGCATGGTTTATTTTAATGTCGATATGATTTTTGTGGAACCTGTTTATCTACCACATGTTATAACACGATAAAATTTTTATAAACCAACTTATTTATTAAGAGGTCATGAAATGTAGAAATAATGAAATTATCATGAAAACTATCTCATTTTAAAAGATTATAATGTGATTAAATGATTAATAATTCCATTTCATTTCATGGTTTATGAGACAAGGAATTATGTATGATCTTGTGGAACACATATATATTTTTTTATTTATTTGATGGGAGGGGAATATATCTCCCTAAAATGAATTGGGTAAATATTTATATATCATGAGATAGACAGAAATAGAATAGGGAGATAAATGATTTCAAAATGGTACTTTCTCCTCAATGATATTCTGGGGATTTAACCTTGACTATAATTCTTCTTGGGGGAGTGAAAAAATTCCACAATGATGAAAGGGATACAACTAGTGGTGGTGTTGTGTCATACCCAGGTGGTGAAGCTACCCATAGAGTGCCATCATAAGGTATGAAAATGATTTTTGAATACTTTGGAAATATTTTTTTATGATTATGTGTTTATAAAATTTTAACATATTATGCCAATGTTAAGCTATCATGGATCATGTTCTTTGACTATCATATGATTCATGTCTTACTATTTTCCTATCCATCATCCATGACACATGTTTAAGATATTTGATACAAAACGTATCTTTTTTAAATTTTATTCTCTTGTACAAATACCCATATGTAAATTTTATTCTTGCATATCCCCTTTTTTAACCTTATAGGGAATAATGGCTCACCATTTCTTATGATTGATTTCAATATGTGATGAATAAATGTTATAAGTATGAGTACTAAGGGGGAATATATTTATGATAGACATTGCAGATCATTCATAAATTTATAATGTTATGTTCCATGTTTCAATTGGCACTAAAATATTAATGTCGTCAAGAAAGTGATTATATAAATTATATAATATTTATCTAAAAAGATGTAATATCAATGTATATGTATCCCAGATCACTATATTTGGTATCAGAGGGTGGATCTAGTTAACTTTTGGAAACTAGGATGAAAAAAAACATAGTGATATTCCTTGTGATATTTCAACGGTTATGTCTTGGGATGTCTCTAAGGATAAATATTAGTATGAGTCAAAGTATAGATAAATATCCTTGATTTTCTGTAAATGATAGAGCATAAAATCCATGTCTAGATACTATAATGAGATGTTTCTCTAGAACATATTTACTAAAGATTAATAAGTCTAAAAAGGCTAATTTGAGCTAGACATTATCATCACCTACTACATGATAATAAGCCTTGTTGGCAACCTGTTTTTAATAACTTGGGGGATATTATTTGGAAATTCAAAAAATATTTATGATCATCTTTATGGATTTAAATATAATATGACAAAGAATGACCTATGAAAAACCTAAAATGTAATAAAATTTAAGGGATTTTCGAGTAATACATCCTAAAATTTTATTTAGAAAATGTTATTTTCCAATATGATTAGTATTTATCAAACAATGCTTTCCTATTTTAGTCAATGGTGGGAACCAAAAGAAACTGTGTTACCATTTTATGTGATAAATTATTTTCTAATTTGTAGAAAAATAGGATGTAGGATACTGTAAAGGATTATTTGAATATAAATGATCATTTTTTAAGGAACATGATTAAAAACGGTCTCCTAAACCTACTCTCAAACACACCAAAGAAGATATGGAAATAGTTCGCTAATATTTTGGATAGTGGATACCAAAGAGGAATGAATATTTAGTTTTATTTGTGTTGATAATATTATAAGAATCACCCATGTGGAGGTCTTATAGGAAGGGTTAAATGTTTTGACTTAGGAAAATATCAACACATTTCTAGTAACGGAAAACCAAAATTAAAAACATCTATTAGCACAATAGATTAGAAAAATTGTCTCCTTAAGATATCATTGACTGTTGAATTATTAAAATTTGGAATGCGTGGAATTTTTCAAATCAATTTCTTAAGGGAATATCTCTTGATTAAACCATCAAGGAAATATGAGAAATGGTTATATTTATATTTAATAAGAGAATATAAATGACTTATGGAAGGAAAGATATATTAATTAATAATATGATAAAATCTATTTAACGGTAAGATAAGGAAGCATGATGAATGAATTATTTATGAATTAAAAGTAATTGGTTATGTTACATGAATCAAGAAAAATAGAATTACTATTCAGTATAATTTTTTCATTAGTGATAATATATACTATGTTTAATGATTCTGATGGATTGGAAATGTGAATTATTGGAAATGAGATATTTTAATGATAACAGAAAATGTGTTTCATATATTGATATATTTACGTTGTAATAAACAGTTTTTTTGGATAATGTAAACTTCGAAGCACTAATTTTCATAGAACTAATTAATCATCTGTTGAAAAAGAGGTTTATGCAACAATTTATAGAGCTTACATCATTTTTTGTGATTAAAGAATATAACCAAAAAACATTTTATTATGTAAGGAATGAGCTAAGTGAATGTTTCTAATAATTTATTATGGTAATTATTGTTCCACGGGAATACACGATGAAGGTATTAATGTGTTTGGTATGTGTCAATTAAGAGCTATTCAAAGCTATTTTGGGGATTAATGATTAGTTCATTTTGGAAATTTGGTGACCTTCTCTCTAAATTCTATGATTTTAATCAATTTGATATTCTATAAGGACAACCATTTATACACTTATTTCTATTGAACCATGAAATATTTTTTAGAGATTAATATATTATTTCACCATATGAAGATTCATTCATATTCAATAACCTATAATAGAAACTATATATTTTTAAAACTGGATACATAAGGAACTAATTATCATTATATATGGGTATTATTATCCATTGGTGCTTCCTGTATTAAAAATTAATCATCATTTCTTGGAGTGTGAAATGAATTTGAAAATGATCAAATATCATCCATGGTGTGATATTATACTTATAAAATGGAATTAAATAAAGTTAGTAAATCTTTTTAGGAAATTATTGAATAATTGTAAAAAGGATCTTGAAAGAAAATGGTGTCCTCTTGCCATAAATTTTTTATAATATATATGGAATTTATCAAAATCTATTTGTTTTATGAGTTTTTGGTTTATAACCTTCTCTACGTCACTGAATTTCATGTGGTAAATGTTTTTTGTCACACTCTAGAAGTATTTGGGTGTTAGTTTTCTCTTCTATGTCCACATTTTTTCTTTACACCTATGTTCTCTTATTTGGAATAATGGTATGTGTTATTCGATAAGACCACCACATAACCCTTTCTATTATTCAAATGATTATTTTATTAACTCTTTTTATGGTGTGGGTTTCTATAATGGATTTTTCTTTACCAAATATTTCCATTATGTGACATGGCATGTGGTACTTGAGATATTAACAGGTAATGTACTCTTATCACTACTTATTTTTTATCACCCAATAACATGATGTGTTTCCTGATGTATATGGATTGTATGGCCAACAGGATAGTCATTCATGTACTCATATACATCTTCAGTCATGTGAGAATCATATACATGGTTTTTGTTTTGGAACTACACAATATGTGGTATCTACATCGACCGTAAAAACCTATTCACTGTTCAAGATAAGACCTTATGTGTTATGTAATATCATTATTTCATGGGATCACTAATTTGATTTTCATAATCCTTATCCAATATATATTTTTCAACTACAATGGTTTTCATTGGTCACCTACACACAATACCATTACTCTTACTATCGATGTCCTCTTTATTCCATCCTAATTCCACAACCCTTTTTGGTTCAATGACAATACAAATACTATATTTGTGAAATTTTGATATATACACTATATATCCTCAAATATATTCTGTAATAATTATAATAAAATATTCTCCTAGAGTGTCCCCACAAAATTTGTATCATATCACCATCATATTCACTCATTATTGTACACATATACTCGCTACCAGCCACTGTGAGGATGATATGGATTTTATATTTGATACTCATGAGAAAGAAAGTTTGGAGGGGAAAAAATCATGGTTGATAGTCCACAAACCAAAGTGTATTGATTCCTATCTAAGCGGATAGTATCCCACTATATTGAAATATGAAATAGGTATGGTAAGAGAAGAGGGGTAGTGGTCGATAAAAATCAATCCACCATTCTCCATTCAGTAATAATTCTTTAATGATCAATTTGGGAAGAAAAAAACATAGTATATACAAAATAATAAATAAACATAATAATAAATAAAAATATAATAATCAAACAAAGGGTTTTTAAAATAATACAAAAGAAGGATGAGACTTGAAATCAAGGATGAAGCCCTACCACTTGTGGGAATCACTAATTTCTGAATGATCACAAATGATTATTTGAATTTTTCACAAACTTATCATAGAATAAAATCTCCAAAATATAATTACTATAACTCAAATACCATGTTAATATCATATCTTGTCACTAAAACACCTCTTCTGAACCTCTTGATTTCCAGTGGTTAGAAAACACATTTATATTTGATGAATATATGAGTATGATATGGATTTCATCTTAAGATAATAATAAAATAATTATAATCTTCATTTATTCATTTTTCATTATCTACTAAAATACTAAGTACTCCTAGCTTATAATTATCTGAAAACCTGAAATTGGTGAAGAAAAATCAGGTTAAGAATCAAAAAATATTTAATGCATGAAATAAAATAAACATGCAATATTAAATTACCATGTGTAAAAAAATATATAAAATCTATATAAAAGTTCTAAACAAGAATAAGAAATTTCTTATTCATATATAAATCACTCCAAATGTTCCATAAAATCCAAAAATCGAATATTCCTTTGTGGTAATTCTAGTGGAGACTTCATCAATGTTCCCCTATGTATCTATTATACCTATACCTAAAAAGCAAGAAATGAAACTACCAAAACTCTAGATACTCTGATAAACTATCAACCATAACATGGGGATTTTACATTATATGGGACACATACAAACTGGTTCTAAATGTATTAAATAAGGAATTGTGTATGAAGTAATATTAATATACTAATTAGGAAGCCACCACACCACCCTAACACCACAAAAAAATATATTTAAGGCCCTTCGGGTTATAATAACAAAAGTAAACCACACACCCAAGGTAAAAAAACACATGCCAAAGCCTCTAATATGTTTAATGCACTTCAAATATGTGATATTACGATTTTACATAGACCAATATCCTAACATTTTACGGCCCAAGGTCTGAGTGACATGAAATCCATTTTTTTTAATAGTATTACACCTGTAGTACCCCACGTGGTATAGTTCCCACCTATATCTGGTACTATCATAGAGTTAGATGAATAGTAAAAAAATAACAATCGTGTTTTATTGATGATATTATACTTGGATGAAAACATTAACATGCAAATACTGACACTAATAGGGTATGTACATAGTTTACCTACATTTAGCCTTATCTTAGGATCGGGGATGAATGAATATTATGTGTTAGAGTAAAAAACATGACATAGAAGAGGGAATTGTATATAATGAGTCAAGGTGTAACAAATATTTTTTGGGGAATTAAATCGAGTAAAATGTGTAGGGAAAATATTTAATGTCACATAGGTTATGGGGAAATGGTATAATGATTTAAGATATCACCACCCATCTCACTCTATAAACATGTTCATCACATGGGGAGTACTCGATCAAGATAAACATAACACAACATATATACTTTGTAATAGCATCCATAATCCTATAAATCATGAATTAATGAACCAAGTAATAAATTTCATGTCATTCTAGATAACCACCCCAAAAGGTATTAATGAACCCTTTATAATTATGATTACTCAACCCCTCATTATTTCCTGAACAACAATTTATGAGTATGAAAAAAATAAAGGAATCACAAACTTAAATAAGCGTGGAATGATGCTTCATGTTCCAAAAGATGATAGTATTTCTCAATATGAGTGATTGAGATAACCTAACATGATGTATATAAGTAATTTACCCTATTGTGATATGGATATATAGAAACTATAAGGAAAAAATGCATAGTTTTCTCTTCAATTGACTCAATCTTCACAATAGTTAAGTGTAAGGAAATATAAATGTGACATAAGATTTCACAATAAAAAAAATCATTTTAAGAAACTAGTTTTTGAATCCGGTATGGATACATCTAGTTTTTGTGTAATTATATTTTATGGGCCTAATATGAATGCCTAATGAGTTCCTGATGGTCTCAAGGGTTTCTGGGGGTTGTTGGGAGCTTGAATCCTAGTTTAAGGGTTAAAAATAGAATGTTTCATTGTTTTATTTAACCTTTCACTCAATGACTCATGATTAGTTTTAACCATGAGGGGATGGAATGAGAAAAAAAGAGGGTGCATGATTTGATCTACCTATATGATTTGGGCCACATGGAAATACAAAAAAAATTATAAAAAATAATGTGGTATTTTCCCTTATTAGTGCATTGTTTCCCTAAAAATGTAGCATAACTATTTGGTTTTCCATTTCCTACAGTAGTCTATGAATGGTTGGTGGATGGAATGGAAAAATGTGTAGCTAAACATTGTGAAGGTCATTTTGTCTAGTTTTTACCATTTTTACACTATATGATGTAATTTAACACATCACTACTTTATTTATACTCTCTAGAAGAAAACCCCCTTCTCATATACCTTTTGGATATAAAAATCATCTAGGATGGGATTTGATCAGGAACGTCTATTTGGAATCCAATCAAAGCATCATATGTCTCATTTGATCCACATATGTACATCCTTGATTCATATTTATGATTTTCTAATTATTAATTCTATCAAAGACACTTTTAGATGAAATATCAAATGCATAGTTTATAGGGCATTGATTCATTATTCAGATCTATCCCAATCCTAGAAAAAAATAGAGGCTGATACTAGACGATGAGAGTTATAAGAAAATGAGTTAGGTGTTCTATAACTCACTCTTCATGATTTATCATATTATAATATTTCTTGTGGTCAAACCGGTTTTATCAGGCATTGCCTATAAAATTAATATTCCATTATTTTGGTCTTTTTAGCGATGTTTTGAAACCAACGTTATATATACTATTCATTATTGGTGGTTGCACCAAAAATGCTATTTTTCCATAGTAGAGATAATTTTTTCCACATATCTTATATGAATTTCAATATTTTTAACCCTCCCAATTTATTAATTAGAGCATATATGGATCAATTTTGTATTTTTGGGTTTTGAGATATTTTTTGAAAGTGATTAATTCTATATTTTGACATATTTTTACCATAGGGGTATTTTCGCCCAAATATTTAAAATATAATTTCAAATGAAGTATTTATTTTTATTTAAGTCCTTGATTTAATTTTTTCAAATTGGTCTTCTAGACCAGGGGATGATTCGAGCATCTAGAGGCCCTAAAAATTCATTTTAATTGGTAAGTTTTTTGGGTGGACAAGATGGACCCCACCACTGTAATATAAGCACAACTCTGTCTAAAAACATCCAGCTGAGGTGATTACAAATGGAATAGAAAGATGAATCATAGAAACGTTTTTATAATAATTTTCATGTTACTATGAGCTTAGAAAGGCGGACTTTGAATGAAATCTTTTAAATGATGCTTCCTAGAACCTTTATCCATAGAAATTAATAGTCCAAAAAATCAAAACTCCTACATATAGTGGATGATTAAGATGAAAGTTTTAGGGTGGAAACACAACATGCTTTGAAGAAATCATTATTAAGTATACACCATTTTATTATATCATTAATTGGGGATAAAATGTTGAATATTTAGGAGTAAAATTATACCTATAAATGGTAGGGAGATCCCACCTCTCAAATCATTCCATTTTTCATCTCATTCATTCCAAGTCACCAAGGGGGAGATCTCTGCTAAGGTAGGGAATCTGAAAGTATTCCACTTTTTATCTTTTAATTTAGTTTTCAACATTATTTTTTATTTTTGAATTGTAATTTAGATCTTTAAAAAATTTATGCATTGTTTTTTCATCTTCTTCACCATTATTCTTATTCCATTATTCTACTTGTATTTTATACTTCTTATCATAGTTTCTCCATGCACTCTTACACTAACAAATGAGGTCGAAACCCAAGACAAGGCCATGGGGAGGTATGTGGCAATTTCATTTATTCTATGCTTAAATTTTAATGTTTTATTTTTTTTTGATGAGTAAGAGTTACATGAACACGTTTGGAGATTTTTCACCATGACACTGAACTCAAAATCATTTATATTCATTTATTAAATATTTACCCTCCCTTATACTAGATAATATCTCATCATATGATATATTTGGTCCATTAAATCGATGAAATGACATAGGATGGAGTCTGGTCTTGGAAGATGTACCACTCCTGTTTGAGGTGTGTCGTAAACCTATATTATAGGAGGAGGTGAAGTTATGATTTCTAAATGAATTTAATATTTCAAAACATTAAATAAAATAATAGCAATTCATGAATGAGATCTCATAAATGTATTATCAAACATTATTTAAACACTAAAAAGGATAATTATGCATCCCACAAACAATTCTATAAAGGCCATGTTCTTTCTTCATTAATTCCATTTTTTCATTGAATGTTAGTTTTATCATTATTTAAAATAAATTCTCGTCCATTGAGAGATTAAAAAACAACCCAAAATAACTAGTTTAGGTGAATTTGATTAACTGAGTGAACAAATAAAAAATCTCCTCATGTGAGAGGACCCAGGTTAGCCTCTATACTACAGTGGTAAAATAACTTTGTTTTTTTCTTGCTCTACGACATGTGTGCGTTATAACTGGCACAATTTTTGGGGAGAAAATCAGTTATTCATTAAATTTTTATATTTTCACATTTTTAAAACTTTTCATTGTTTAAAAATTAGTTTGAGAAAAATATTTTTCCATGATGTGTCCAAAATAATATTACTCTCCATTAGAATACTACTCATGGGTGCAACAAAAACAAGAATAACTATCTTGGAGTACATCGTAGCTCATGTGAATTAACATAAAGAGGCCATAAAAGGACTACGAGGTCAAATTGGAAGGCAGACGAAATATTTACATGACACCCTAGATCAAAAATATCATGATCATAAAGTGGGGGATCACAGTGATATAGATGACTTTATGAACAATTATGAAGAAAAACATGATTTCCCAATTCCATTAAATGAACGTGATCCAATGGGGGAAGAAATTTCACCACTCATCATTGAAATTGACAAAAAGATGCAGGATCCCGACTACCTGCCTTCATCCATTGTTATCAAACATCAAATGGCACTTACCACAGAAAAATTGATTGAACCAGAACAAACGCAGCGAGGTGATATATCATTGAACTCATTATTTTCTATTTTCATTCAATATTATTTGGGAATCACTCTTTATGGTTTTGACTTTCTATATTCATTTAATCCTTCCATTTCCTTAAATGTAGAGGATGAAATTGATCATGAACCATTTGATGAACTCTTAGAGCACCATCACATTATTGAACATAAATTTTATGAATCCGTTGAATAAGTCCAAGAAGCCAATTTTGTTGAAATCGAGATAGAGTCTGGTCATTTTGAACGGAAGACTATTTTTCTAATTCAAATTTAATTTTTTTTCAAGAAAAATTACCTACTTACATTCCCTCTAAACAATCAATTCATACAGCCCATACTAATCCAACACATTAAAAGAAAGATAATGTTGTATATGTAGAAACCAAGTCATAGGACTATACATATTTCATCCTACGTCTTACATAAATCATATAAAACACTGTGAAGGGGGTGGATCTAGTGTACTCTATCGATAGATTTCTCATAAAAAATGAAGAAGTATTACATGTTGGTAGGGACCAAATATGGTGGTTCAAATCAATGAAAATCCACAGACTGGTTGATTATGGATAAAATATGGTACATCCCTATCTAGGTAGTAAAAAATCTAGGTCCCACTTTAGTGATTATACCATAAATAGTATTTTTCATTCATTATGTGACTTTCATTTTAAATATTAAGAATTTAGATTTCAATTTCATTACTTATGAAGTATTTTAGCATGCATCCCCATCACTCCTTTATTTTTTAGTTATAATTACTTGATCCTTATGCTTAATTGACTTTTTTTCTTTTATAGTTTCAGGATGGTAGATTTAAGCATCAAACAATGGAATATAATGAAAAATATTCATGGGAATTGGAGTTTAGTTTTATTTTTTAATATTTTAAAGTACTTAAATTTTTTGGTCCAATATATGTTTTGAGATTTAATGATATGAATCACATGCCGACACTTTGATTAATGATTTACATGAGATATCTAAGACACATGAGTTTCTTTGGAATCTAGTGATTCTATTTTTTATAATTTTATGTTATATAGATTGAATGATTGAAATGGAGAATTGAATTTTTAAAATTAAAGCACAACTATTGAAATTATTACTCTTGATTTGAGGGAATTGATTGATTTATGTACTTGAAATTTCCCAACCATTTTTCAGGAATTTCATTTCTAAAAGTAATGTGAATTGATTTTTTGTTATTAATCATGACTTGAGTGATTGTACCAAATCATATTTCCCATTACCACAAGAATTTCTAAACCACGTACTTCCTATTTTATCATGAGCATATTTTTTGAGTGATATTTGAACATGTAACCTTCAAAAACATGAATATGATCCTGTGACAGCATTGAAAATACAGAAAAAAATTTAAAATGATTGAGGCTTCTTCTAAAATGAGTTTATCCTTAAAAGACCTATTTTCATCAATCCTTATTTCAGCCAATAGATACCTTGAATGACCTTAACATGGATATGCCAGGTTTCAAGCGATTTTTATCTATTACTACCCTACTCTTGGTATTTTTCTGATATGTTAATTTTTTAGTATAGGGGTTAAGGAAGTCATGGTGGAAGGTATTATTAACATTTTATGGAAAAGGTGTGGGGGTGTTATTTTGGACATTGTAAAAGGTTTTTTAATCATTCATTTAATATCATTGTTTTCCCCTCATGAATTAAAATATAAAAATAATGTCAAAATGAAAAAAAGAGAAAATTGGGTTGGGATTAATGAGAACAACAAATCAACATTTTTAGATTAATAATCTTCTAATTTTATTTTTTAGGTTATGTATGTGAGGTTTGATCTAATAATTACTTTCGAGAAAAGAAGAAAAATAAAGAGGGTGCACAAATATTTTATTATTTTTACTTCATCAAATCCTCTACATAATATTTTGGGGAAGTGGGTGTTGTTACATTAAATGGGAGAATTTAATTACACATTTTGATATCATGACTTGTAATTAAGAGATAAATCTCTTTATTGGGCCTTAATTTTTAGAAGCATCCAATCCTACCAACCCTAAGCCTCAAAGTTATTTAAACATTTACTATAATTCCTAATGTTTTAATGTTCCTTTTGTCTTTACAATGTGGGGGAAGTAGGCCATTTACAATCCTATGGATAATGATTTTTTTCTCAAGATGTGATCATAACTTCAATTTAAATTTATCATGAGTGATTAGAGAAAAGAATCAAACATGAGGAAAATCATGAGTTGAAATGTTTAATAGTAAATAATTGAGGAGCCTTAATGAATAAATAGAGATGTTATGTCATTATTCAAAGGGTAAATGTAAACTATTTTAAATAATTATATCATTGAAAATGAGAAAATAAATTGATACCACATGTAGATTTATTAAAATATTACTTGACATTGAAAATTGTTAAATTTTATTACTTTGGAATTTGAATATTAGTAATATTGGTGTCCTCTCAATTCCATGTTGAGAATTTATGCTTGAGGGAAAGCATGGTTTTATTGTAGAGGAATTTATAAAGAAAATATTTTCACATTTTTATATGCATTTTATATTTAAACCCTCATAATTTATCAGTTGGATCTTATATGGATCAATTAAAAATTTATAGTTTTTTTGATCAAAATTGATAAAACTATTTAATTTTGGATTTTTTACAGATATTTACATCATGGTTATTTTTGGTATAACATTTAAAATATAATTTAAAATTGAATGATTCTTTTTTTAAGTCCATGATATATTTTCTTCAGCTTTTTCTTGTATACCGAGGGATGATTCGAGCATCTTGAGGCCTAAAAATCCATTGAAGTTGTGAAATTTTATGAGTGGACAACGTGGATCCCACCAAAGTAATGAAAACATAACTAGGTTTAAACTCCTCAAATTTAGGTGATTCCACTTGTAATTGAACATGGACTCAATAGCCGATTCATACAAAATCATTCATGGAGTTATGAGATCATTAAGGTGGCATTTGAACGAACTATTTTGAATGAAGCTTCATGGATCGTTCATCCAGAGAGAGTAATAGATAATAAAAAATTAATAAATCCTACATAATATAGAAATTGAAGTTGAAATTTTGATGGTGGATGCGAAATGTGTTTTGGAACAACATATTTGAAGCATACAATACGTTATTCTATCGTCAATTATTGATAAAATGTGCAATATTTAGGAGTGAAAAATTTTCGTATAAAAGGAGTGGAGCTCCTACCTCCCAAATTATCAAATTTTCTATCTCATTCCTCACAAGGCCCCAAGGGGAATGATCTCCACTGAGGGAGGCCATCCTAAAATATACCTCTTTTCATCTTCTTAATTTATTTGTTTTCATTATTTTTTAGTTTTCAACTGTAATTTATATTTCTAATAAATTCATGCATTGTTTTTATATTTGTGTTCATCTTCTTAACCATTAATAATCTTCAATTATTATTCTTCATTCCTATTCTCCATCTCATCTTAACACTATAACCTATAAGCCTGAAAATGTGGGAAAAATCCACGACTTTTCATTGGTGGTGTATGTGGAAATTTCATTTATTATGTGCTTGAATTAGTATGTTTTATTATCATTTTGATGTACAAGAGTGATGCACACTCGTGTGGAAATAATCCACCACAACACTACACTCAAACTCATATCTATTATTTTATAAATTTTGTTCGCTCCATTATACTAGATAAAAAATCTTCATATGATGGAGTTGAGACATTCAGTCGAGGAAAAGGTATACATTGGAGTCAGGTCATGGAAGATGTCACACTCCAGAATGATGTGTACCGTCAACCATGATTATAGGATGAGGATAAGTTAATATTTATAAATAGATTCAAGACATCACACCGTTAAATAAAAGAATTGTAATTCATGAATTACATATCATAATTGAATTATCAAACAAAATTTAATCACCAATAAGGACAATGATAGAACCCACATACACACCCATAAAGGCCATGTTATTTCACTATTAATTACAATATTTCATTCACATGTTTATTTTATCATTTATTTAAATTCAATTTAATTACATTCTTATAAAAAATAAAAATACCCAAAAGAAGTAGTTTAGATGAATTAGATCATGTGAGTGAATGACTAAAAAATCACATCAAGTGAGATGACCCTGTTCAGCCTCTGAGCTGCATAAGGAATGTAATTTTCTTTTTCCATGCCCTAAGATAAGCGTGTGATAATACCATGTAGGGTAATTTCTGTAATTGGACTTCTTGAGGTTTGATGTGTCTGTGTCTATTCAACTGTGTTATTCATGGGATTTACCATTCTAAATAAATTCCTTTATATATTAAATGACTATTGAACTAACAAATTTCTTGTACAATGTTTATTTTCCACTATACCACCTATGGTAAGTGATTCTATAAGATTAATCAATCTCAAATGGTATGTTGGAATGTATACCATATGTATATAAATTTTCCTTATTTATATGAAATGAAAAGAATTTGGTTTCTCATCCATAGAAAAACCATGTAATATTATGAAATTTAAAATGGAGTACCAAGTAATTAAATATGGAATGACTTAACTATGTATTATAATGATTACGTGCCCCAAGCCTTTTCACGCTAATGATTAGAAAGGCATTAAACCATTAATTTATTAAATTATATTAACATTACAAGGATTAATTAAAAAAATAACCAAAATGTAATGTTCCTTGTATATAGACCTTGATATATTTTAATGACTTGTTTTACTTGGGCACACCTTCGATTCACAAGGGAATGCCTTGATCTTGTGAGGATTCCTTTCTGATTCAAGGATTTTGATTGCCTCAGTTGATACCCACCTTGGTACATGATCCTAGTATATTAGTGTATTTTTAGTTTGACACAATAATAACCTTCCTTTTCTAATACAAGATTCCATGGATACACTCCTTCGATCCAATGTATCTTCTACATACATGAGGTTCCTTGGATACGTCATCAGGCCTTGCCATAGAATATCACCTTTTACCTTTGATGTATTCCTTCAACTAGGTTAGATCGTCATTATTGTGGAATTCCTTGTATGATGATACATAGATAAAAATTTTACACCTTTTTCTAGGATACATTTTCTACTGAGTTGAAGATCCTTGAGATCCCGATTTCTTTATTTCGTACATCGGAACCCTTCCATTACTAATATCAGTACAAGTTTCATTTTTACATATTGAAACATTTAATTTTCCTATCTCGCGGTGATTTCAGGGTTGAATATGCCTCAATTGACCTCAATATATAAATTTTAACTTAATTAATCAATCAACTAGTTACATGTTTATACACCAGATAAGGGTGGAAGCCGGTACTTGTATATTTACATTACTGTACCACATTACTTTTAAATATACTTATAAGCACAATTTTTTAGATTATGATACATAGACATGATGTTATAAAAACCATTGGTGGTGTAATATTAATATGTATACAAAACTCAGTATGAGACCCATTGGTACCTGGGAGGATCATATGTATGCAAGTGTAGATGAACGGAAGAAATTCACTTGGGAAAATTGATTACTTGATTGTTTAGGATGGAGCTCGTAGCCGATGAATCTGTTGGATCATGGGATGGTAAGGAATGTTTTAGGGTTCTTTTGATACTTTTTCAAAGAAATATTTTCTACTAGTTTGTATCCATGTTTTTTATCTTTATAGGTAATGAAATATCATCCCCATCATTTGGATATGATTATCAATTGTTTATTTTTTTTAAATCAATCATTTTTCACTATTTCATATGATTACTTATTTTGGTTCCTCTATTCATTTACCTATTACTACATGTTTTCTATTGTGATACACTCTAGTAATGATTTAATAGTCTCCATATAGACACACCATTTTCCCTCACTATTAGTCTATATCCTCTTTCATTTGGAGAGATGTGCTGGAGGCAGTGTGGCCAACTGGGCTCAGGGAACATCTACATGGCATCCAAGATTGGGATATCACCAATTGGTATTAACGTGATTCCTTCCATACTTTTCTATATGAAGGAAATTTATTATAGATTATGAATTTTTGGCACTTGGTCCTAATTCGTTCTTATTCCTCCCAAACCCATGTTCAAGGTAAAGGCTGAGTTGCATGAATTAAAATGGAGATTTTACTATTTCCTATCATAATTTATATCATTTTTCCATTTGGTGACACACATTATTTTTAGTGTTGATAATTATTTTTTTGATTTATATTTCATTTCACCCTTGTCCTGATGATATGGGTGCAATGATAATTTTTAGATGAATCATTATAGGAACCTAGAATTTACATTACATGCATATTTCTATTCTGTGTAGGTTTAATTCATTGCTTGAATTTCTTGATATACCTATGATTTTTGAGTGAGCCTTATTATATATATATATGTATATATATATATATATATATTTGTGTGTGTGTGTGATTTTTTCCTTGGACATGATTGAGTGATTATCGTTTTCAATTCATGAAGTGTATGGGACCTTGTAGGTTAGAATGTGTACTTTACCAAGTCAAAACAATAATTACAATATAAATGGGTGTTGTTTTTAGTGATATGGTGGATGGGACCTGATTCACGAGGAATAGTGATCAATTATATATTATCCATGATATATGGAAATAAGAAAATGAACATTGAAAGGTGAAACTTGAAGGATTATAATGAAATTGGATCTATTAAATGATAATTCAATGTATAATTGACCCTTTATCTAGAGGAACCCCTTTAGTTTATACTTGATATGTTACCAATACATGGCCTTGTATTTGGGTAGTTGGGGTTATATACCATTTGTAGTGAACCCCCTTTTTACATTCATATTCCTCCAGTACTTCTATCTATCTATTTGAATCTTATTCTGAGATGTGTGCTTGGCATTTGTAGACCAATTCCACAACAATATCCTTGTGTCGTGCAACCAAAGGGTGGAAACGATTACGATCCACATGTGGTTGTCCCTAAGACTGTAACGCCCCGACCCCAGCTACCCAGAGTCGGTGCATTAATTACATAACATTGGCATGATCATGAGAAAGATCAAGTCTCGAAAGACCGATTAGTTTAGTAGCCTTGGAATAACTAGATACATCCATAAATTTTTACATTATATCATAAAAAAAACATCTTGTCTTCATATCCCCTTATACTATCCCTGCAGGTCATTCATAAATTACTTCTTCATAATCCTGGAAAAAAATAAAACATTGAAAGGGGTGAGCTCGGATGCTCAGTAAGGATAACATTATAGCAGAAGCTTTCATAAATAAGCATAAACACTTAAGGCAATTTATAACTAAAACAAAAGCCTTTTAAACTTGAACTTCAGCATAAAATGGCAAAGGTAAAATGAAATAATGCCATTTACTTACTCACATGGATATTCTACTAGTCGAATGATCACATGCAATATCAATAACCACTTTCATAATGATGGAATGCATAATGCCAAACGTTAATTTCATTGTCTAGGCCTCATCCCAAGACCTAGGGGTTACTTCTAACCGGAACCCAACCCGGAGTGCCTCTAATAACCGGACACCAACCCGGAGTGCCTCTAATAACCGGACACCAACCCGGAGTGCCTCTAATAACCGGACACCAACCCGGAGTGCCTCTAATAACCGGACACCAACCCGGAGGGCATACTTTTACCAGTCCCTAACCTGGAGGGCTTACTTTAACCAGTCCCTAACCTGGAGGGCTTACTTTTACCGGTCCCCAACCCGGAACATACTTGTTTAGCACATTCATCTGAAGAAAAGTTTGAAATATAACATAAACATTCGGGTTAAAACTAGCATACGAAATGTCAATAGTTTCACCATAAACTATGAATGGTATAAAATAGCACATCCACAGTCAAACATAATTCATTCGATACAATATGGAAGATTGTATTGTATCACATTAACCTCAATCAATAATAATGAAGGATGTTGACATAGATGAAAATAATCATCAAAACTATTTGAGAGAAATATCCCCCTTTTCTTGAAAACATTTAAAAGTCACACTATTTGTCAAGAAGCCATTTAAAAGTATATTTTTGAATCAAAGTGTCCCAGACCACTTTGAAACTTTTAAAAGGAGTTTTAATTTTAAAACTTTAATGTCCATATAAATAAATCCTTAAAACCATTTTTAAAATATGGACATTAATGAGCATGATTTAGAAGAATAATTCTTTAAAACATTTTAAAATGGTATTTTGGTTAGAGTTTCTAACCAAAAGAGAGACACTTGAATACAAATAATTGAGGTAATCAAAACATTGTAATATCATGAGAATAAAGGAATTCATGATATACTATGTCAAAGTACATTATATACACCACATAGAAGTGATTTGGTGTATATCATCAAAGAAGTCTCAATGGAATGTAAATTGAGATGAAATTTCTCAAAAAGGTTGTATCGTTAGGTTAAGGATAAATCAATGACATAATTATGTGTGACAAATATAAATACACTAAATATGATTGGATATTCAGTGTAAAACAATCAATGGACATTCACACATATTCTTGTAAAAACAATACCAACGAATTGGATGTTTAACTCAACAAATGGAGAATGAGTTAAAATTACTCTTATCAAATTCATATCAATGACTTGAGAATTACCAATGGAGTGATTATGTGTATCAAACTTCTATCCACAGGAAGGGGAGTGGAAATTATGACATAATCAAATGAATAGTGATTCCACACATAATCTTGGGGTAATATAATCAATGAAATATGTGTAAAGCCAACTGAGTGGAAATTGAAATCTCAAATTCCCTTATCGATTAGGTAACTTACGAAACATACACCCATGAAAGAAGTATCATACCATGATGATGTAAATACCCATAAATTAAATTATATTACACAATGAATACGATCATGGGCAGTACACATACACCACATGCAATAATTAAGTGGTGATCAATGGAATTCTCACGGAATTAAAAGTGAGATAAGAAAACCCTTACATTGTACTTTTTCCTTGGTCGATGGTAGGTTTACCTCCTGTATAATGGTGAAATAATTGTTATTGAATAATAAAAGAATCATTTACATTAATATGATATCATATATGATCTTTTATCATTGATTTGTTAATAATATTTTAGAATTATCGTCATTTCGGGTGTTAACGGGTTCATTTTACTTTATATTCTTTGTTATGTGAGACATATTCGTTATTAATGGGATGTATATTATTCATATCCAGAATGGTATCAAGTTCTTAAACATCATTTTTAAATCATCAAATGATAATTATACTTGAATGGATACGATGGAGAATGAATCTCATCGCGTTCGTGGAGACGGTAGTCCGTACGTACGCACGAACGCTACTTCCATTTAATTTTTATTTTAAAAGAATCGAATCCAAATTATACATAGGTATATTACTATTCCAGTATAATATAATATTTTATATATGTTACTTAAGTTCATTTACACCATCCTTTATACGTTCCATGTGTGGTATGAACGAGTCATATCATTTTAAGGGGGCGGTAGTCCGCACTTCCTCAAATGAAATTATCGTATGTATATACAACATGAAACGAATAATGGTATGAAATAAAATGGAATTACAGAAGCTTATATATAAAATATATATCATTAATATCATATTTAATTACAGTTCCATCCTAATGGCCACCATGAGAGGCGGTAAGATGTATTTGAACAATCATCGTTTCGTGAGGCGTTAGTTTGCCATCCACAGAAACATTATGTTCATCATCCATTAGATGGAGTTGTGTGAATGTGTAGTTTGAATCCTTCTTATAACAACATCCTAGTATATTGAGGATACTGTTTTTGTTACAAAAGAAGGGAAATAAAAAGATTTTGGGGGTTGGAGAAGCAAAATAAATGAAAATACTTTAAGAGAAATTGTTACCTTTAATTTAGGTAACTCACTTTGGTTGGAACCAAAGGACTTCTTGAAATGATTTCTGCCTAAGGGGAAGCTTCAAGGAGGAGGAGAGGGATTTGGGGAGCTTAGTTGGGCAGAGTTTGGACGAGCCAAGTGGCTTGAGAGGTGTGAGGAATGAGTAGAAGTGGTCTCCTTTTATAAGGGAGAGGAGGGGCTCTTTAGGAAAGAGTGAAAGTATTACTTTATAATATAATTATATTCGGTTTATAATGGTCCAAAAATCATTGAGGTCGAAGATAAGATGACTCTTATTCTAAATAACATCAACCAATAAGAATTGGACAGGTTTTAGATAATATTTTAATCATTATAATCTTATTTATTTAAATGATTTATTAATGAGGTAAACATTGCATCATTATTGTGTCATTAATAATTTAAATTATTTGATGTCTAAAAATTATAAATAAAATATCATTATGTAGGAAATCTTTTTAGCTTTCTAATGAATATTTATAATCGAAAATCCAACATGTATAACCCTATGTAAAAATTGTTCTTCTAAAAGATGTAAGCTTATGCCATTTTTATTTTTATTTTAACTTTATTAATATAAAGTGTCATTATCACTTACAAGTGGATTAATGGGGTCCCAAAATTGACCCAAAGATGCCCATGGTCGACCATGTATCAACCAATAGGGTTAAGACACGTTTTAGGGTAATTTAGTATTATTATAATATTATTTTTTAACCCTTATTTACCGGATTTACCCTTAACCATGGTAAATAAAATATTTACCGCAGTAATTATTCAAAATGTCTAAAAATAAAAGTTACCTATTTACACAATTTGAACATCCTGATTCCAAATATGGAATCCATTTTTCTAAATTCAAAACACAGAAGTGGCAGAAATTAATTTAAAATTAATTCCCGCTGTCAAAACAAAAAGCGTGTTTTTAAGAGATAATAACTATCAAAAGATTGACACTTGTTTATGTTCGGTTTAATTGTAAAATTATGTCCAATGACCAAAATTATATTAAATGGTAAAAATATATTCTAAATATACTTTAAAACCACTCAAATTCATAATTTATCACTATTAATTATTTTGATTAAAAAAGTTGTTTTTAATTAAAATTTCGTAATTTTTACTATTCATCAAAATATGAAAGTTATCCGAAAAGTACCAAAATTTCACCTTAGGCTAAATTTGATATTCCGAATCCAAAAATGAAGTCCATTTTGAAATATAAAATATATATAATTTCAAAAAATTAAGTATTACTATTCATAACGGCTAGTTTGATCGGTTGTGGTGTGTGTTAAAACTCGAAGTTGCGTACAACACACGCTGCTGTTTTATTCAAAGGAAAGCGTACCGTGGAAGCTTGGGATGTTTTATTTTAAATTTTTTTTGATGTCCCCATGTAGTCAAAAAGTTTAAAATATTTTATTTAAAAAGGGTTCACTATTAAAAGTTGGTAAAACTATAATACTGAAGATGAATTTGTTCTTACATTATGTCTAAGAAACTCATAATATGGATTCTAAAATTATAAGGATTATATAAAGTTTAAAATTTAGTTAATACTATTCATAACCTTTTTTGAACGGCTTGTTTGGTAAGTCATGGTGCGCTTGAACTCGGTGTTGCGTGTAGTGCAAGTTATTGAATTATTTTGAAGAAATAACACACTATGAATTCTTGGGGTGTTACATTCTCCCCTCCTTCAATAAATTGCGTCCTCGCAATTTGAAATTGTTCTTCGAAAATAAAAGTTTGAAAATAGAAAATATATTTGTGGGAAAACCCACATCGGAAATTGGTTTACTAAAATTTAGTCTTAATATGAGGAAAAGAGAAATGAAAGGGTCACCACCAAATTATGATCTCGATTAGGAGAACATTGGTGGCAATTAGAGACATATAATTGGAGGAAAAACGTAAATATTTATAGGTAGTGGTTGAGGTCATCAATCACAAACAAGTATAAAATTGAGGTCCTTAAACTCATCAATCTATGATGATTTGAAGTACCATCGGTTCAACAAAATATAGGGTATTGGGATCACACATTTTTGACATTTCAAAATATCTTAGTTGAAATCCCACATCGAAAAATGAATTAATGAGGCCTCTATTTAAAATAAAGAGTGGAAAGTATGAAGATTACCGAAAATAACACATACTAGGGTTCCATGTAGGAAAATATGGATATGGAGGAGAAATCTAACCATCAATTATCTGATGGAGAGTGGTAGAGAACATGGCTATGAAAAGGCCAACAATCCCAAAGCCATAAATTAGTGATGATTTAAGGTACCATCTAGGACAACATTTTTTTTAAAGTTACATTACATAAGGAAGAGGAATTCATTTATGATATTGACTAAGAACATTATGAGATATACTTAAATTTTAAGTAGATTTTCATTCTTTAATAAATTTCCACCACTAACTCAATTTTTTTTAAACGATGAGTATTCAAGAAGACTTGGTCACACTGGGAGAGCTAGAATAAACTTCTATAGAATCACATGATCCATGCAGGATAAACCATATATTTACATTGTCTTTGAAGATTAATCAAAACCAAAATGGTTAGTGAATGATCTAATGATACCCCAAAAGGATATTCATTGAGATAAATATGCACTAATCTTAATTTCTAAAATTAAACCAACAATACCCCAAAGTTAAATAGATACCATTCAATAACCAATTGTCCTTAAAATCCTTTAATATAATCCAAACTAATATTGAAACCCAAAACATAGAAGAATTTGATTATGTAGTCTCCCATGTTACATTGTATCTCCAAATTACATCAAATACTCTTAAAGTCACATACTTAAATGTAATCAACATCATCACATATTCTCTGTTATAGGTTAATCATTTCCATAAATAACCCAAATCACTATAAATCAACAATAAAAATGTAGATAAAAATCCACCATTACTCTACAAATGAAACCTCATTGTATTCTATTTTCCTTGGGCATATAGTGTTCCTAACAAAATGAACATCTTCCAAAATAACATTTATCACTTAATCACCAAATCATTTTCCTATACCAAGGGTATTCATTTGATAAGACATAAGAACCCAAATCATCTTATTATTGATCAATAAAATCATTTAACAAAAAAATAGTCATACTAACCAGGGACTTCACGTAGTCTAGTGGTAGGCGATAAATCCCAATCGCACTTTGGTTGTGGGTTCGATTCCCACAGCTTTGTCCGACGCGACGGGTTGTCACACGGTCTACGTGTTGTCCTTTTTCAAAAACTATATTCTATAATATTACCAAAATGAGATAAATTTTTCAAAATAACATAATTTAACCACAAATGTTATATCATACTTTCCATTTTCATCCTAAATTATAATAACTTATCATTTTCTCAAACCCCAATGATCATATAAAACCAAATGGTTATTTATACCTATATCCACAAGAGAAGAGACAATTATTCCTCAAATATCATTCTCACATGGAAAACTGAGGGGTTACAAATACAAAAGAAAAATTATTCCAAAGTAAACCCATCAATAAAGAGCACTAACACTTTTAAACATTTCACCATCCATTTATTTCCACATAGGTTCTTCATCATATGTTCCTCGGGTTCCCACATTGCCTCTTCCATCTTATGATTTATCCATAGATCTTTTACCAGACGAGTCATCCGGTTTCTCAACACTTGATCTTTGGTATGAAGAATTCTGATAGGCTCTCCACAATAAGATAGATCTGGTTCCAGTTATAATTCTTCATAGGTGAGTACATGCGTTGGGTCAGGCATGTATTTTGTCAACATGAACTCTGGAGAGACTAGGCGGATTTTCCTTTTGGTAGAATGCGTTCATGTGTCACAATGGTACCTCAGGAATTTTTCCAAATCATCTACTTCCTTTACCCAAAAACTCCTCATCCATTTTGGATTATATCGATGGAAGCATCGATGCATCATAAAAAAATAGGTATTTCTTATATATAATTTGGAGACATCGTCTTTAACATGTTTTTTTAGGAAAATTCTCACTGATTCATCTTCAAATATTTTAAAATAAGGTTTTGGTAAATTAGTTTTCGTATATCCCAAAAGACATAAATATATAATTTGATACATGTAGGCTGCTCGAAGGTCTCCCTCTTCTGCGGCATCTAAAAAATCATTTAGTGCATCGTAATTTTGAGATAAAGTGAATAATTTGAAAAGACCCTGATGGTACTTCCCACGCTTAGCGTGGTAAGAAAGTTGAGAGCGCAACATTATCCCACAGTCGGTACTTGATCCTTGAAAGAATCGTGCAATGCTAGAGGTATTGGATGTCTCATAAAGTTGTTTGCATGTAACTTGGACATTTGAAAAAGTTTCAACATCGTCTGCGCATGACTTCTGGATAATAATTGTAAGTAGTTCTTCAGGAAGAGAGAGAAGAGTTGTTCGTGATCTTGCTCCCTCCATGTTTCAACTAACAAAATAAAATACAATTAGGTTTTTTGAATACTTATCTAATAGGAAAAAAAAGACATAATAGGATATTCTTGTAATTGAACAATATATCCTAACTTGGGGTACCCTATGTTAAAATCTACATTATCCGCTATCTATTTGCCGACATATATTCTTAGGGGCATTTTTTGTATTCCCTTAATAATGGTTTATACTAATCTTGTGAATTTACCAAAGCATATCCCCCGGGAGTGTCGTAACCAAGAGTGCAGCAAGGCCCGTTGTCGTGTACCAGTTCCCGTTCGAGTCTAGCTCAAAGCGGTGTTTTCGGGTTTTACCCCTAGGTACATATGTGCCAGAGCCACCTCTACCTGCTCGTATCCAGACAGGGATGTATTGCTTGGAAAACTCACAAAATCATTACAATACCAAAATTCTAGGAAGTTCTTCTATACTAATCCTCAAAGTTCATCTTAGGTCTACGTGCTCTAATCAGAGTTTATCTAAATCTAGCTTCCAAGGTTTGTACTAAACTTCCTCTGATACCAACTGTAACGCCCCGACCCCAGCTACCCAGAGTCGGTGCATTAATTACATAACATTGGCATGATCATGAGAAAGATCAAGTCTCGAAAGACTGATTAGTTTAGTAGCCTTGGAATAACTAGATACATCCATAAATTTTTACATTATATCATAAAAAAAACATCTTGTCTTCATATCCCCTTATACTATCCCTGCAGGTCATTCATAAATTACTTCTTCATAATCCTGGAAAAAAATAAAACATTGAAAGGGGTGAGCTCGGATGCTCAGTAAGGATAACATTATAGCAGAAGCTTTCATAAATAAGCATAAACACTTAAGGCAATTTATAACTAAAACAAAAGCCTTTTAAACTTGAACTTCAGCATAAAATGGCAAAGGTAAAATGAAATAATGCCATTTACTTACTCACATGGATATTCTACTAGTCGAATGATCACATGCAATATCAATAACCACTTTCATAATGATGGAATGCATAATGCCAAACGTTAATTTCATTGTCTAGGCCTCATCCCAAGACCTAGGGGTTACTTCTAACCGGAACCCAACCCGGAGTGCCTCTAATAACCGGACACCAAACCGGAGTGCCTCTAATAACCGGACACCAACCCGGAGTGCCTTTAATAACCGGACACCAACCCGGAGTGCCTCTAATAACCGGACACCAACCCGGAGGGCATACTTTTACCAGTCCCTAACCTGGAGGGCTTACTTTAACCAGTCCCTAACCTGGAGGGCTTACTTTTACCGGTCCCCAACCCGGAACATACTTGTTTAGCACATTCATCTGAAGAAAAGTTTGAAATATAACATAAACATTCGGGTTAAAACTAGCATACGAAATGTCAATAGTTTCACCATAAACTATGAATGGTATAAAATAGCACATCCACAGTCAAACATAATTCATTCGATACAATATGGAAGATTGTATTGTATCACATTAACCTCAATCAATAATAATGAAGGATGTTGACATAGATGAAAATAATCATCAAAACTATTTGAGAGAAATATCCCCCTTTTCTTGAAAACATTTAAAAGTCACACTATTTGTCAAGAAGCCATTTAAAAGTATATTTTTGAATCAAAGTGTCCCATACCACTTTGAAACTTTTAAAAGGAGTTTTAATTTTAAAACTTTAATGTCCATATAAATAAATCCTTAAAACCATTTTTAAAATATGGACATTAATGAGCATGATTTAGAAGAATAATTCTTTAAAACATTTTAAAATGGTATTTTGGTTAGAGTTTCTAACCAAAAGAGAGACACTTGAATACAAATAATTGAGGTAATAAAAACATTGTAATATCATGAGAATAAAGGAATTCATGATATACTATGTCAAAGTACATTATATACACCACATAGAAGTGATTTGGTGTATATCATCAAAGAAGTCTCAATGGAATGTAAATTGAGATGAAATTTCTCAAAAAGGTTGTATCGTTAGGTTAAGGATAAATCAATGACATAATTATGTGTGACAAATATAAATACACTAAATATGATTGGATATTCAGTGTAAAACAATCAATGGACATTCACACATATTCTTGTAAAAACAATACCAACGAATTGGATGTTTAACTCAACAAATGGAGAATGAGTTAAAATTACTCTTATCAAATTCATATCAATGACTTGAGAATTACCAATGGAGTGATTATGTGTATCAAACTTCTATCCACAGGAAGGGGAGTGGAAATTATGACATAATCAAATGAATAGTGATTCCACACATAATCTTGGGGTAATATAATCAATGAAATATGTGTAAAGCCAACTGAGTGGAAATTGAAATCTCAAATTCCCTTATCGATTAGGTAACTTACGAAACATACACCCATGAAAGAAGTATCATACCATGATGATGTAAATACCCATAAATTAAATTATATTACACAATGAATACGATCATGGGCAGTACACATACACCACATGCAATAATTAAGTGGTGATCAATGGAATTCTCACGGAATTAAAAGTGAGATAAGAAAACCCTTACATTGTACTTTTTCCTTGGTCGATGGTAGGTTTACCTCCTGTATAATGGTGAAATAATTGTTATTTAATAATAAAAGAATCATTTACATTAATATGATATCATATATGATCTTTTATCATTGATTTGTTAATAATATTTTAGAATTATCGTCATTTCGGGTGTTAACGGGTTCATTTTACTTTATATTCTTTGTTATGTGAGACATATTCGTTATTAATGGGATGTATATTATTCATATCCAGAATGGTATCAAGTTCTTAAACATCATTTTTAAATCATCAAATGATAATTATACTTGAATGGATACGATGGAGAATGAATCTCATCGCGTTCGTGGAGACGGTAGTCCGTACGTACGCACGAACGCTACTTCCATTTAATTTTTATTTTAAAAGAATCGAATCCAAATTATACATAGGTATATTACTATTCCAGTATAATATAATATTTTATATATGTTACTTAAGTTCATTTACACCATCCTTTATACGTTCCATGTGTGGTATGAACGAGTCATATCATTTTAAGGGGGCGGTAGTCCGCACTTCCTCAAATGAAATTATCGTATGTATATACAACATGAAACGAATAATGGTATGAAATAAAATGGAATTACAGAAGCTTATATATAAAATATATATCATTAATATCATATTTAATTACAGTGCCATCCTAATTGCCACCATGAGAGGCGGTAAGATGTATTTGAACAATCATCGTTTCGTGAGGCGTTAGTTTGCCATCCACAGAAACATTATGTTCATCATCCATTAGATGGAGTTGTGTGAATGTGTAGTTTGAATCCTTCTTATAACAACATCCTAGTATATTGAGGATACTGTTTTTGTTACAAAAGAAGGGAAATAAAAAGATTTTGGGGGTTGGAGAAGCAAAATAAATGAAAATACTTTAAGAGAAATTGTTACCTTTAATTTAGGTAACTCACTTTGGTTGGAACCAAAGGACTTATTGAAATGATTTCTGCCTAAGGGGAAGCTTCAAGGAGGAGGAGAGGGATTTGGGGAGCTTAGTGGGGCAGAGTTTGGACGAGCCAAGTGGCTTGAGAGGTGTGAGGAATGAGTAGAAGTGGTCTCCTTTTATAAGGGAGAGGAGGGGCTCTTTAGGAAAGAGTGAAAGTATTACTTTATAATATAATTATATTCGGTTTATAATGGTCCAAAAATCATTGAGGTCGAAGATAAGATGACTCTTATTCTAAATAACATCAACCAATAAGAATTGGACAGGTTTTAGATAATATTTTAATCATTATAATCTTATTTATTTAAATGATTTATTAATGAGGTAAACATTGCATCATTATTGTGTCATTAATAATTTAAATTATTTGATGTCTAAAAATTATAAATAAAATATCATTATGTAGGAAATCTTTTTAGCTTTCTAATGAATATTTATAATCGAAAATCCAACATGTATAACCCTATGTAAAAATTGTTCTTCTAAAAGATGTAAGCTTATGCCATTTTTATTTTTATTTTAACTTTATTAATATAAAGTGTCATTATCACTTACAAGTGGATTAATGGGGTCCCAAAATTGACCCAAAGATGCCCATGGTCGACCATGTATCAACCAATAGGGTTAAGACACGTTTTAGGGTAATTTAGTATTATTATAATATTATTTTTTAACCCTTATTTACCGGATTTACCCTTAACCATGGTAAATAAAATATTTACCGCAGTAATTATTCAAAATGTCTAAAAATAAAAGTTACCTATTTACACAATTTGAACATCCTGATTCCAAATATGGAATCCATTTTTCTAAATTCAAAACACAGAAGTGGCAGAAATTAATTTAAAATTAATTCCCGCTGTCAAAACAAAAAGCGTGTTTTTAAGAGATAATAACTATCAAAAGATTGACACTTGTTTATGTTCGGTTTAATTGTAAAATTATGTCCAATGACCAAAATTATATTAAATGGTAAAAATATATTCTAAATATACTTTAAAACCACTCAAATTCATAATTTATCACTATTAATTATTTTGATTAAAAAAGTTGTTTTTAATTAAAATTTAGTAATTTTTACTATTCATCAAAATATGAAAGTTATCCGAAAAGTACCAAAATTTCACCTTAGGCTAAATTTGATATTCCGAATCCAAAAATGAAGTCCATTTTGAAATATAAAATATATATAATTTCAAAAAATTAAGTATTACTATTCATAACGGCTAGTTTGATCGGTTGTGGTGTGTGTTAAAACTCGAAGTTGCGTACAACACACGCTGCTGTTTTATTCAAAGGAAAGCGTACCGTGGAAGCTTGGGATGTTTTATTTTAATTTTTTTTTGATGTCCCCATGTAGTCAAAAAGTTTAAAATATTTTATTTAAAAAGGGTTCACTATTAAAAGTTGGTAAAACTATAATACTGAAGATGAATTTGTTCTTACATTATGTCTAAGAAACTCATAATATGGATTCTAAAATTATAAGGATTATATAAAGTTTAAAATTTAGTTAATACTATTCATAACCTTTTTTGAACGGCTTGTTTGGTAAGTCATGGTGCGCTTGAACTCGGTGTTGCGTGTAGTGCAAGTTATTGAATTATTTTGAAGAAATAACACACTATGAATTCTTGGGGTGTTACAAAGACTCTATTATTACTTAATAGATATCCACTAGAGGAACCACTTTCAATACCTAATTTGAGAACTAATTCTCAATCTAGTGCTAGTTTCCTTTGTTTGATGCAGTCTAAGAAAGCTGCTCTACGACCTTCTCCTATAATGGCTGATCAAACTTGTGAGTTCCAATAGCGGAATCCTCCTACCGTCATAGGGGATGGAAGTCCATAGGTTGTTGATTCTTAGGGAGAAGCCACATTTTTTGTATTTTAGCTTCAGGATATGCCTATGGAGTGGAGGGACATGCTTCATACATAAAAGATACATGATTTGGATAAGCATTGGTGGGATGTAATTACATAGTATCGTCCAAAATAAGGCATGGTATGGTCTCATTCCCCAACTAATATCTATGATTACCTCATTATTATGATGATATGATATATTTAATCAAGATATATCCTAAATTTAAAGAGGGTTATATATCAATTATGGATTATTCATCAGGTTTCACTATGTTATAGTACTTTTCACGACATTTAGTTGGTTATTAGCTTTGTCATGCTAGAAATTTTTCGGATGGGTTTTAGTAAGCCATCTATACTCAAGTGAATGTATTTCACCTACCTAGGTTCACTAAAATTCTCAATCAGGGTCTTGTTACATAGTAAAACCTGAGGGATAGTGATAGTCCCTCATATAGAGGACCAACATCACATCATGCCACTAGATATTTAGATAGATGAAAGTGATCTCTCCATGTTTCTCATTAGGGATGTGGAAACTATATTACCTCTGCTAGTTTACCCATGGTGTGTCATATGTGTGAAAAATAGTGGAACCAAAATAATTATTGTGATAGAGACCCTCTATAGTATTGAGTTAGTGGTTGAAAGAGGAATATTTAGAGATTTTTTTGTACATTTTTATCATTTTATAGTGCAAGAGGATCCTCACCAACTCTAATTTTAGGTTTAGGTTATTTTACATTACGTTAGGTTGTGAGATTGATTATAACCTAAAGGACTAGAAGAGGACGGGGTATTGGCTGGAGTAGCCAGAACCTTGATCACCAGCAGCACCAACAGAATGGTTTTGATCATGGTAGTCTAGCTTTTCCATAGGTTCATGGATCAGGTTAGTTGCATGAATTGTAGTTGATACCTATGGATTAAGCTGTAGATCCACTTACAATATGTGGTACAATTCTAGTATCCTCCACTATAGTATCTAATGTATATTATCTAGGTTCTTCCCACTTTTTCAACTCATTGTATATTGTGTTTATCCTTGGTTTGGAATATAGTATTACTATGTTGTAAGGACCCTGGATACACCATTGGGAGAATAGTTAGAGGGTTTACTCTAGTGAAAGTTATATCCCCTTGAGGTATGCAGTTATCCCTTTCTATGGTATGACTTAGTTCATGAGATGAAAAACTTCAATTTCATTCTATAAATGGATTGGTTTATTCTCTATCATGACTTTGTAGATTGAAATCATTTTAGGGTATTGTTTAAATCCCCATATGGAAGTAGTTATCTATAAAAGGGTGAGTGGGAAGTCCACACTAGTATATCTTGACCAACGAATCATGGGATAGTTAGAGTGGAAAACCATATTTCCAATATCATTATGGAGGATTATGGTTTAAATCAGGATGGGTTTCCTCTAGTATTAGATTATTTTAAGGACATTTTTCTTGATGAAATTTATATCCAATCTCATGAGTTGGAGGTAATGTTTATGATTGAGATTTTTCAGGAGCATATTTAGTTTACATTCCTATGTACAAGATTGTAAATACTAAGCTACAAGAGATCAAATGGTAGGTAGAATACATAGAGGGTAATGGTTTTATAGGTCCCAGTACTTCCTATGGCTGCTCACCCCTGAAATTTTCCAAGAAGATAGATGAGAACCTTCATCTATTCATTTACTATAGACGGTTGAAATGGATTACTATAAAGAACTAGTATACAATAACTACAATAAATGATCTCTTTGAACAACCTTGAGGATCTAGGGTGTTGTCAAAGATAAAAATTACATTAGGAAATCTACACATGTGAGTCAGGACATTATACCAACATAAAAATATATTTCTATAACAGGTATAGTCTTAATGAGAACCTTGTTATGTTAGTTTTTCTTAAGAACATGAATGTCATTTTCATATCCCTAATATATTGGATTTTCCATCCTTATTTAGATTCCTTTTTAATAGTATTTGTTGGTGACAACTTGGTGTATTCTCAAACTCACAAAAACCATGATAAACACCTTGATATCATTATGAGTAAAATGAGATAGCATCATCCTTACACTAATCTTGATAACTTCCACTTCTATATCAACAAATACCACTTCTTAGTACATGTTATCTTCGAATTAGGAGTCATTGTTGACCAATTGAAGTTTAGTGCTATGTTTTCAAATGGGAATCCCAATTAGGTGTATGATATATAGAGTTTCTTGGTACTAGATGTTTATTAAATTCATTTCATAAAGGACTTTTAATTCCATGCTTCACATCTTACTAATCATATAAGGAAGGGTTTCATGTTTTATTTGATAGAATCATGTGAGAAATCCTTTTTGGGATTACAAGGGTGTATTTTCTCATCACCAATTATAATCCTACAATGATCCTGGAAAGGTAATAAATTGTTTTTTGATGCGGTATTCATCATACTAGGAGAAGTTATGATGAATAAAGATGGAGTCATTGCATAAAAATCAAGGCTGTTGATGACTCCTGAGATAAATTACCTGATGCCTGACCTTGAGCTAGTAATAGTTGTCAATGCATTACAATTCCAGAGACACTATCTATTGGGAGTGAATTTTGTGGGGTATGGAGAACACAATAACCCCATTTATATCTTTATACAATGTGAAATCTATATCAGATAGTGAAAATGGATAAAATATCTTTAGTCCTTTGATTTTGAGCATTCATAAATGCTTAGAAAGGGTAATGTAGTTGTTGATGTGCTGATCTATAAAACTCAATCATTTTCCATACAAGAAGAAATTTTTGAATTGAAATTTATTACCCTATTTTCTGAGATAAATCTAGAGTTACAAGATAGTAATGAGTAGTACCATTTTTTAGCCATTAGTGTTTCCCCTTATCTATGTGAGCAGGATATGAGTAATAAATTTTTATTTCACAAGGGATTGGTTCTACATGAGGGTATTTTAGGAGATTACCTACCTCTAGATTGGTTTATGGATAGAGATGACATCATATCCATACATGGACATGTATGGGTTGTCAAATATCTGAGATAAGATTTGATACATGATTCAAATTATTCAAAGGGGACAATTCATCATGAAAAACCATAGATATATCATGACATGTGACGTAATTACTGGTGGCCTCAGATGAAATGGCAGACAAGAGGCTCAATAATTAGATGTTTAATCTATCAATAGGTGATAGCAGAGCAATAAACACTTGCATTATTGATATATATTAATTTTTTAGCTTAATTTAAATGGGAATTATAAGTCCTCGATGTTAAACCTTACTTAATCTTGAGTTATTACAAGATTACACATTGAGGATATTTTCAGGTTTAGAGTTTTAGAGAATTAGAACACAAAACTTTCATTACATTCCACATATAAACAAAGTGGTTACATAAAGATAGTATTCATTTTTCCATCAATGGAAACATATTTAAAATAAAACAAGGATTAATTATTGACACTTCCTTGACACTATCGTCATATCATGTACCTTTCCCTTGACCTGTGAAAAACATTTCAAAAAAACATGGGATGAGTATAAAAAGCATAGTATGGGTTATAAAAATATGGAAAGGAAACATAAGTTCATATATACATAAGAATGAAATCATACTTTACCCATAAAACATATGTACTTTAACATACCTCATCAAATCATGAATAAATCATTAAAATCATAAGACATAAAGGTAACTTGAGGCATTCATAACATTCTTACGTAGGGAGTAACCCTCTTGGTTACGTTTGGAAAACCCATCACATTATATTCCCTAAATCTCTTTGTAGAAACCTTAACGTTTCACTCCTACACGTTACCCAATGCATTGGAGAGATATATCGGGCTCACCCACCCTTAGTTTATCACAGAACCACCCATCTTCATAATAATGCCCAAGAACCTCAACATAATTGTATCACATAAAACATACATATAGGAAACATGACATGTCCACCATTCAATCACAAGATATCAATACAACACATTGATATAAAAACATTATGAAACCCATTTTCAATACCAAAATAAAAGAAAAGTAAAACATGGTATTTTTTTTAAAGGTATGGCTTGTAGAGGAAGCCGAAACTCAAATAATGGTCACGGCGGCGGAGAAGTCATTGTCGCCGCATACGTATGACAAAAACATTCCCTTTTTTCATTTAGTAAAACAGTTCATATAAAAAATATTCCTATTGGACAAACGTAAAAGTCAATGGGGTTTATACACCGTATAAAAGAAGGTTTTGTATAAAACAAAATATGCCTCAATGAAAGGAGATTGAGACGAAGTCCCATACCTCAGGTCCGACTTGACTCGGTCGTTCTTTAATCTCCTGAATAATAAACTTGAGTTAATTTATACTTGTTTAAGAACCTTTTTCAAGTTCATTATTCCTTTTATATCACTTATTTCCATGTCATGAAAACTATGTAATTATTTAAGTTAATAATGGCCATTTTAACGATCATTGGTACTTCAGTCAAAAATAAACAATTTATAATTACAAGTTTTTCATGTATCCATTATATACATAATGGTATTCATGATGTAGATATCATATATGTCATATATATCCAGTACATTCATTCATTTATTATATTACATAATCATTAAGAGGTAAGAAATGAAATACACCGTTCATGGAGACGATAAGCCGTACGTATGCATGAACGCTACTTTCATTTCTATTTCTTATTTTATAGAATGGAATCATAATTATATAAAGGTATATTATAATTCCAGTGTAATATCATATATAATATCATAACTTCATCCTTTATATGTCCCACATATTGTATTAACGAATCAAATCACTTAGAGGGGGCGGTAGTCCACACTTCCTTAATTGAAGATATCGCGTTTACCCATAATGGTAACCATAAAGGTATGACCAAAATGAAAAATATAGAAGCTTAAAGATAACATAAACATATTATATATCATATATAAATATAGGGTCATCTTAATGGACACCTTTTAAGGTGCTAAAAGAATGTTGAACAATCATCGTTTCGGGAGGCCGAAATTCGCCATCCACGGAAACAGTATGTTCTTTAACTGTTAGATGTAGGTGTGTGTAAGTGTAGCTCGAATCCTTCTTATAAAAACATAATATTATATTGAATATACTAGAGTTGTTACAAAATAAATGAATAAAAATAGTTTAGGGCGTTGGAGAAGCAAAATAAAACAAAAGGACTCAAGTGAAGACATTACCTTAAAATCGGGTAACTCCCTTTGGTTTGAGCACAAAGGCATCCTTGGGAAGACTTCTGCCCAATGTGAGGCTTCAAAGAGTAAGATAGTGAATTGGAGAGACAAAATTGGAAGGGGTTGTTCGATCCAAAGTCTTTGGAAGTTTGGGTAAGGAGGTAGAGGTGGGGGCCTTTTATAAGAGGAGAGGAGGGGCACTCTTGGAAAGTAAAGAAATGTTACATTATTTTAAAATGAGTTTTGGATTAAAAAGGTCCCACATGGAAATAATTATAGGCTAAGGTGATAAGGGTTCTAAATCCACCCATCCAATAGGTTTTGTACATGTGCAGGTCATAGATTTTACATTATCATTTCATTTTATTTAAATCCTTTATTAATGAGGTAATCGCTGCATCATCATGATGTCCAAAATAATTTAATTTATATAAAGCCTAAAAATTATAAAAAAATACTATAATGTAGGAAATAGTTTTATCTTTCCAATTAATATTTATAATATAAAATATCACTTGTATAACCCCATGTAAAAATTGTTTTAGTAAAATAACTCAAGTTTGTGTCATTTTTACTTTTACATTAAATAAAATGTTCATTATGCCATTCCCCAACCAAAGTGGCTCCATGGGGTCCCCAAGTTGACCCATGGATTTTCTTGGTCGGCCATGACACCTCCAATAAGGGTATGACATCTGTCTAGGTATTTTCATTTTATTATAACATTTTTTTTACCTTAAACAACACTAATTACCACTAATCGCGATTAAAAACATAAAAGTTACTATTCAAAAAAAATTATTTTAATCTCATTGAACCAAATTTTACATCTTAATAACAACCATGTATGTCGGATTTTTGAAAATAAAATTACAGAAGTGGCAAAGTTTCATTTAAATGAAAAATCAGTTTCTTTAACAACCACTTAGTGGTTTCACTATTCATCAAAAATTGATGTTTTTCAAAAAAATACCAAAACATCACCCTAAGCTATATTTGATAATCTAAATTCAAAAATGATTTCTATTTTACAAAACTAAAATCATATAAGTTACCTTAATTAATTTAATAATTAATTCCCGCTTTCATGACAAATAGCGTGTTTTTATGAAACAATAATTCTCAAAAGATTGACAACAGTTTAAGTCCAATTTCAAAGTGAAATTAATCCCATCGACCACTATCGGATTAAATGGTAAAAATATATTCTAATTTCACTTTAAAACCAATTCAAAAGATAATCTAGTCATATAAATAAATTAGAATAAAAAGAGGTTTTGAATTAAAATACAACATTTTTCAGTATTCATTAAAAAATGAACTTTTTCGGGAAAATACCAAAAATTCACACAAAGTAAATTTTGATGTCCCAATCATAAATAATACATTTATTTTGACAAAAATAGCTTATAATATTTTAAAAAGATAGATTTAAAAATGGTTTTTCATTAAAAGGAAGTAAAACAATCTTTTAAAAATATTAGTGTATTTCATGCTTAAGATTGGATTTATTTTCATTTTAAGCCTCTAAAACACAATCTAATTCATTAATAGACATAGATAAAAATATATATTATTCATTACATGGGATGTTACATCCTTCCCCCCTTTATAAAATTGTGTGCCCACAATTTATTTACTTATCGAATAAATGGGGGTACTTATCCCTTATTGCATTTTCAGATTCCCATGTTGCCTCTTCCATCATGTGGTTTTTCCACAAAACTGTTACCTGATTAATTACCTTATTTTGTAGCACTTGATCCCTGCGGTAAAGAATCTGGACCGGTTGTTCCTCGTATGATAGGTTCTCTTCCAGCTGAACTACCTCTGGACTCAAAACATGAGATGGATCTGGGATGTACTTTCTCACCATCGAAACATGAAAAACATTGTGTACCTGAGATAAACTCAGAGGTAAAGCCACTTGGTAAGAAACTGATACAACTCTCTCTAGAATTTCATATGTTCCAATGAACCTTGGACTCAGCTTTCCTTTCTTACCAAATCGCATCACACTTTTCCATGGTGACACTTTGAGAAAAACATGATCACCTACCTAAAAAGAGAGATCCTTCCTCCGGTTATCCGCATAACTCTTCTGCCTGCTCTGAGCTGTTCTCATGTGTTTCTGAATCAAATGAACTTTTTCTGCCAACTCTTCAACCAATTCTGGTCCCATCAACTTCCTTTCACCCACTTCATCCCAAAATGTTGGAGTTCAACACCGCTTCCCATATAATGCCTCAAATGGTTCCATCTGTATACTGGAATGAAAATTGTTATTATATAAAAACTCAACCAAAGAAAGATGTTGGTCCCAACTTCCCTAATAATCCATAGAGCAAGAATGTAGGATATCCTCCAAAGTTTGAATTGTTCATTCTGATTTCCCATCTGATTGAGTATGAAAAGCTGTACTAAAATTTAATTCAGTTCCCAACAACTTCTGAAGGCCTTTCCAAAAGTTAGAAGTGAACCTGAGATCACGATCAGATACAATGGAGAGAGGAACTCCATATAACCTGACTATCTCTTTAAAATATAAACAAGAAAGTTGATCTAGAGAGAAAGTATCTCATATATCAAGGAAATGAGCAGATTTAGTCAAGCGATCAACAATAACCCAGATTGAATTATTACCTCGAGGTGTCTTCGGTAATACCACAACAAAGTCCATGGATGTATTCTCCCATTTCAACTCTGGCACTGTTAAAGGTTGAAGCATCCCTTTCGGTAACTTCCGCTCTGCTTTAACATGTTGAAAAGTCAAACACTTCATAGTAAAATCAGCAATATCTCTTTTCATTCCATCCCACAAGTAATACTCCTGCAGATCTCTGTACATCTTAGTACTGTCAGGATGAAATGAAAATGGAGATCTATGAGCTTCACATAACAACTCTCTCTTCAACTGTGAATCACAAGGCACACACAATATCTTTCCAATCCTCAAAACACAATCATTATCAATGTTAAATTCAGGAAACTTACCTTTCTGAACCAGATGTACCTTTTTCTGCAAGTCGTTGTCTTGCTTCTGTGCTTTCTTGATTCTGTCTGATAAAGATGATATCACTGATACCTGAAACAAAACATAATAACTTAATGCTCCAACAACTTCTATGCCAATGTTCATCAAATACTTAACCAAAGGATCACATTCCAAATGCAACATTGTTAATGAAGAATTACTTTTTCGACTCAAAGCATCAGCCACTTTATTTGCTTTTCTCGGATGGTAATAAATTTTACAATCATAATCCTTGATTAATTCTATCCATATCCTTTGTCTCATGTTCAATTCACTCTGAGTGAATATATACTTTAATCTTTTGCAATCGGTATATATTTCACACTTTACTCCATACAATTTATTCCTCCAATTTTTTAAAGAGAAAACAACAGCAGCTAATTCCAAATCATGTGTCGGGTAAATTACCTCATGAGTTTTCAACTGTCATGAAGCATAAGAAATTACCTGATTATTCTGCATTAGGACACAACCAAGTCCTTTCAATGAAGCATCACTGTATATAACAAACTCACCATTCCTGGAAGGTAGTTCCAAAACTGGAGCATTCACCAATCTTCTTTTCAGTTCCTGAAAACAATCATCACATTTTTTGCCCAGATAAAATTATCACCCTTCCAAGTTATCTTAGTCATTAGACTAGATAACTGTGAAAAATTTCTAACAAAACTTCGGTAATATCCTGCCAAAACAAGGAAACTACGAATCTCAGTTACATTTGTGGGTCTTGGCCATTCCTCCAAAACCTTTGTTTTTGTAGGATCAACAGTTATCCCATCTTTAGAAACAATATGACCAAGGAAAGAAATTTGTTGTAACCAAAACCGACACTTACTGAATTTCCCATACAATTTCTTTTATTTCAAGGTTTTCAAAATAACCCTTAAATGTCATTCATGCTCTTCTTTACTTTTAGAAAACACAAAATATCATCAATAAAAACAACCAACATTTTTCACCTGATTCAACTGAGCCATCACTGCAGTAAACTTCTCAATCCTGATTCTGACGATCTCAGTATGCTGATTTGGAAGGTCATTTCCCTCAGTATCCATTCCCAAAAAATCTTCTATGTTTCCTCTACGAAAAACCATTCTTAACACTTAAATACCTTATGTAAAGAAACATTGTAATCTGTAAATGCTATATCATTTCAATTTCACCATAAAAAAAATATTTTTGGATAATTATTTAATAGGATTCTAACTACTAAATTTATCTAAACTAACCTCTGATACCAACTATAAGGCACTGACCTTAAACCTTACTTAATCTTGAGTTATTACAAGATTACACATTGAGGATCTTTTCAGGTTTAGAGTTTTAAATAATTAGAATATAAAACTTGCATTACATTCCACATATAAACAAAGTGGTTACATAATGATAATATTATTTTTTCCCATCAATGGAAACATATTTAAAATATAACATGGATTCATTATTGACAATTCCTTGACACTATCATCATATCATGTACCTTTCCCTTGACCTGTGAAAAAAATTTCAAAAAAACTTGAGCATAAAAAGCTCAGTATGGGTTATAAAAATATGGAAAGGAAACAAAAGTTCATATATACATAAGAATGAAATCATACTTTACCCATAAAACATAAGCACTTTAACATACCTCACCAAATCCTGAATAAATCATAGAAATCATAAGACATAATGGTAACTTGAGGCATTCATAACATTCTTACGTAGGGAGTAACCCTCTTGATTACATTTGGAATACCCATCACAGTATATTCCCTAAATATCTTCGGAGAAACCTTAACGTTTCACTCCTTCACATTACCCAATGCATTGGAGAGCTATATCGGGCTCACCCGCCCTTAGTTTATCACAAAACCACCTGTCTTCATAATAATTCCCAAGAACCTCAACATAGTCGTATCACATAAAACATACATATAGGAAACATAACATTTCCAGCTTTCAATCACAAGATATAAATACAACACATTAATATAAAAACATTATGAAAACCTTTTCAATACCAAAATAAAATAAAAGTAAAACATGGTATTTCTTTTTCATTTTTTTAAAAGGTATGGCTTGTTGAGGAAGTCGAAACTCAAATAATGGTCGCGGCGGCGGAGAAGTCGTTGTCGCCGCATACGTATGACAAAAAAATTCCCTTTTGTCATTAAGTAAAACTCTTCGTATAAAAAAGATTCATTTTGGATAAATGTAAAAGTCAAAGGGGTTTATACACCGTATAAAATAAGGTTTTGTATAAAACAAAATATGCCTCAACGAAAGGAGATTGAGACGAAGTCCCATACCTCGGGTCTGACATGACTCGGTTGTTCTTTAATCTCATGAATAATAAACTTGAGTTAATTTCTACTTGTTTAAGAACCCTTTTCATGTTCATTATTCCTTTTATATCAATTATTTCCATGTCATTAACACTATGTAGTTATTTAAGTTAATAAATGTCGTTTTAACGATCATTGGTACTTGAGTCAAAAATAAACCATTTATAATTACAAGTTGTTCATGTATCCATTATATCCATAATGTTAGTCATGATGTAGATATCATTTATGTCATATATATCCAGTACATGCATTCATTTATAATATTACATAATCATTTTGAGGTAAGAAATGAAATGCACCGTTCATGGAGACGGTAAGTTGTACGTACGCATGAACGCTACTTTCATTTCTATTTCGTATTTTATAGAATGGAATCATAATGATATAAAGGTATATTATAATTCCAGTGTAATATCATATATAATATCATAAATCAATACTTTATACGTCCCACATATGGTATTAATGAATCAAATCACTTTGAGGGGGCGGTAGTCCGCACTTCCTTAATTGATGATATCACGTTTACCCATAATGGAAACCATAAAGGTATGGACAAAATGAAAAATACAGAAGCTTAAGGAAAACATAAACATATTATATATCATATATAATTATAGTTTCATCATAATGGCCAACTTTGGAGGTGTTAAAATAATATTGAACAATCTTTGTTTCGGGAGGCCAATATTCTCCATCCACGGAAACTGTATGTTCATTAACCATTAGATGTAGGTGTGTGTAAGTGTATCTTGAATCCTTCCTATAAAAACATCCTAGTATATTGAAGATACTGGAGTTGTTACAATATAAATGAATAAACAGAGTTTAGGGGGTTGGAGTAGGAAAATAAAACAAAAGGACTCAAGTGAAGACATTACATTAAAATCGGGTAACTCCCTTTGGTTTGAGCTCATAGGCTTTCTTGGGAAGTCATCTGCCCAAAGTGAGGCTTCAAGGAGTAAGATAGGGAAGTGGAGAGACAAAATGGGCAGGTTTTGTCTGATCCAAAGGCTTTGGAAGTGTGGGTAAGGAGGTAGAGGCGAGGGCCTTTTATAAGAGGAGAGGAGGGGCACTCTTGGAAAGTAAAGAAATGTAACTTTATTTTAAAATGAGATTCGGATTAAAAAGGTCCCACATTGATATAATTAGAGGAAAAGGTGATAAGGGTTTTAAATCCACCCATCCAATAGGTTTTGGACATGTGTAGGTCATATACTTTACATTATCATTTCATTTTATTTAAATCCTTTATTAATGAGGTAATCGATGCATCATCATGATGTCATAAATAATTTAATTTATTTAAAGACTAAAAATTATAAAACAAATACTATGATGTAGTAAATATTTTTATCTTTCCAATTACTATTTTTAATCAAAATTCTGTCATGTATAACCCCATGTAAAAATTGTTTTAGTAAAACAACTCATGTTTGTGTCATTTTTACTTTTACATTAAATAAAAAGTTATTTATGTCATTTCCCAACCAGAGTGGCTCCATGGGGTCCCCAAGTTTACCCATGGATTTTCTTGGTTGGACATGACACATAAAATAATGGTAGGACATGTTTCTAGGTATTTTAATTTTATTATAACATTTTTTTACCTTAAACTACACTAATTACCACTAATCGCGATTAAAAACATAAAATTTACTATTCACCAAAAAATTATTTTAATCTCATTGAACCACATTTTACTTCTTAATAACAACCATTTATGTCGTATTTTCGAAAATAAAATCACAGAAGTGGCAAAGTTTCATTTAAACGAAAAATCAGTTTCTTTAACTACCACTTCGTGGTTTCACTATTCATCAAAAATTGAAGTTTTTCAGAAAAATACCAAAACATCACCCTAAGTTATATTTGATATTCTGAATTAAAAAATGATGTCTATTTTAAAAAATTCAAATCATATAAGTTACATTAATTAATTTAATAATTAATTCCCGCTGTCATGACAAATAGCGTGTTTTTATGAAACAATAAGAATCAAAAGATTGACACCAGTTTAAGTCCAATTTCAATGTGAAATTAATTCCAGCGACCACTATCGGATTAAATGGTAAAAATATATTCTAATTTCTCTTTAAAAAAAATTCAAAAGATAATCTAGTCATATAAATAAATTATATTAAAAATAGGTTTTGAATTAAAATACATCATTTTTCACTATTCATTAAAAAATGTACTTTATCGGAAAAATACCAAAAATTCACAAAAAGTAAATTTTGATGTCGTAATCATAAATAATAAGTTTATTTTGGAAAACATAGCTTATAAAATTGTCAAAAGATAGATATAAAAATGGTTTTTCATTAAAAGGCATTAAAACAATCTTTTAAAAATATTAGTGTATTCCATGCTTAAGATTGGGTTTATTTTAATTTTAAGCCTCTAAAACACTATATAATTCATTAATAGATATAGATAAAATATCTATTATTCATTACTTACTTGGGATGTTACAGGAATATTATACATAGAATTCATAGTCATTATACCTGGGTCCCCTATAAGGATAAACAGAGTTTGGGTTTTCATTGACAGATTGACGAAATAATCACACTTCATAACAAATAAAGATTCATTCTCACTTGATAAGATGAGAAGATTTTATGTTAATGAAATCATATGACTACATGATGTTCCTTATGCTATAATTTCATAAAGGGATTCTCATTTCATGTCATGGTTCTAGTAGGGGTTTCAGATGGATAGGGCACATATGTTCTTCTATGAAAATACATTCACTCTCAGACCACTAGAATTTCAGAATAGATTAAACAAGTTTTAGAGGACGTGACCCAAGAATGTGTCCTTGATTTTTTTAGTTCATTGGAAAAACATATCTCTCTCATTGAGTTCACTTATAATAATAAATTTCACGTGATAATTTAGAAGGATTGATTTTCGACCATGTATGGTAGGTCATTATATTCACGTTGTGTTGGCTATAGTAGGTGTGGTGGCCATACTATTTCCTCATCTTATGTTGGATATTTCAGTGTGGGTTCAGATGATCAGAATGCATATGTCTACTACTCATTATTGACAAAAAAACATATGTTGGCTCTCACATACAGCAACTGGAGTTCAAGGTTAGGGATCACATTTTCTAGTAGGTATCTCCTAGGGAAGCGAATAAACATATACATAGGCATGTTAAGATGTCACCTGATTATATAGATAAATTTGATATTCTAGAGGGAGTAGGTCCGGTAGCATTTTAGTTTCTACTATGTCACAGGTATTGTGGCATATGTGACATCTTCTACAATTCACGTCATTGTTGTTATCAAGCTAACTTATCTCATACTTTTGATCCCAAGGATGTTTAGTTAGATGTTGAAGTATAATTTGAGGAGTATGCTATATGCCTTGTTAACTAGAGTATGAAGGCTCTCCGAGGAAAATCTATCCCTACATAAAAGGTTATGTGGTAGCACCACTGTGTGCAAGATTAGACTTCAGAAAGGGATGTCGACATACGTGCACAATTAATATATTTATTCTTAGACAATGTTTTCCTATCCATGGAATTTGAACATGGGGATATTTAATTTATGTGGGAGAAACTGTATTAACATTTTTTTAATCATGTATAGATCATTTTAATTTTTCTCTAACTCACTTTTATGGACCTAATACAAATGCCTAATGAGTTCATGAGTGTCTCGCGGATGTATGGGGCTTATTAAGAGCCCAAATCCTAATCATAGGGATTAAAAAGGAATGTAGTGTGGTTTGTTTTAACCATAAGAGGAAGGCCGAATGATTAGTTTTAACTATGTGAGGATGGATTGATATCAAAAGGAGGGAACACTGTTTGATCTAACCATGTGATTTGGGACACACAGTCATGGAAAAAACAATTATAAAATTATAGAGGGGGTTTTCATGGTTGGTTCTTAGCTTCCCTATACATGTGGCCTATCCTTATGGTTGATTAATTCATATATAATACCATGAATGGTTAGTGAACAATTTGAAAAACCATGAATCCAAACCATGTGAAGCTCATTTTGGGGCGAATATACCACTTTTCCCATTAATGATTTAATTTAACTCAACCCTGAATCCATTGTTCTCTCAATAATATATTACCCATATATCTCTACATTTATAATAAGTAAATCCATATATTATTGGATTTTATCATGAGCATCCATGCGGAGTCTGATCGATGCTCTATATGTCTCATTTGATCTGTAATGTTACATTTTTTATTCTATTTTAATATTTCATCATTATTCTCTCTATTAATGATGGTATTTAGATAATTGATGATATTAAAAAAATTTAGGGAAAAATTCTATTCTTTAGATATATTCTATTCCATTCCAAAATATAAGTTTATATTTGACAATGATAATCATACGAGCATGAGGTAGGTGTCCTATAACTCACTCCTCAAGATTTTTTGTTTTATAAATTTCCATGTGGTTGCACCGATTTCATTTAGTTTCACCTTTATAATTTATTTTTTATTCTTATATTAATTTGAACCATGTTATTTGATCCATTCCATATATTCTATTCATTATTGGTGGTTACACCCATAATGCTGATTACCACATGTAGGGTATCATCCATAATTGGTCTTTTTGAGCAATGCATTTTGTGTCTCCTCCACCATTCAGGTGTGCTTGAGATTTACCATTATAATGGAAAGACTTTCCTTACTAAATGACTATTTAATTGACCAATATAAAGTACCATGTTTACATTCTAATTCACCAGACAAATGCATGTTCTTCCACTTGATTAGTCAGTGTTAAATGGTTTGTTGTCATGTATATCATATGTATATGACATGGCCTAGTTTATATTAAATGAAATGCATGTGGATTATTTTCCATAGAATATCATTTTCATGTTATTAATGGTAAATGAGAGAACCAATTAATTAAATATGAAATTTATTAAATGAATTATCATAATGGTTACATGCACCTTGATTTGCCACACCAATGAAAGGAAAGGCATTAAACCTTCAAATTATTAAATGTTATGACTATTAAATGGTTTAATAAAATAATTCAATAAAATTTATGGATCCTTTTATATAGACGTTTACATATTTATAGGATTTATTTTCCTCCAACGCACCATGTATTATTAAGGGAAGGCATTGAACACATGAGAACGCTATTCTGTTTTAATGATCTTGGTTGAAATGGTCGATACCCACCTTGGATCCTAGTCCTCTTCTTTTATTGGATGTTTGGGATCCCACCTTTACTATTAAAAGACGCTTCGATACAATCCTTGGATCCAACATATCTTCTCTGGACATGAGGTTCCATGGTTTCATCCTTGGGTCTAGCCATATATTATCTAATTTTACATTTGATAAATTCCATAGACATGGTTATAAAATCAATATTTTAGAATTACTTGTACTATTCTCCTTGAATTACCAGATTGCATTTACTATTGAGCTAGAAACCCATGAATTATTTTTTCCCATGGTCATTAATTTTAAACCAATCCATTACTAATATCAATACAGGTTCCCTTGTCACATCATGGAACCTTTAATTTAAACATCATGAGCTGATTTCAGTGATGGATATTCCTCACGTCGCATAAATATATAAACGAGAACGTATTTAATCAATGAACTAATTACATTTTTAGAAACTATCCTTGGATTGTGGAATTTACTTGGTGATTAACATTATTATTCTACATTACCATTATATATGTGTGCTTGAACATGATATCAGTTTATATTACATCGATATGATGTTATATACACCATTAGTTGTGGAATAATGATTTTTATATCACACCCTATCTAAGAACCATTGGTACTCAAGAATATCTTATGTATTTTCGTTTCATCCAAGGGAAGCATATCAGCTTAGATAATTGAATTCTAGAAAAATTAGTATGGAGATGGAAGAAGATGATTGAGTTAGAGCTTGGGATGTTGCATAAAATTCTTGGATTCCAATGATACTTTTGAATAACATTATTATTTAATTATTCCTATAAATTATTAAAGGATTATAGATGCATGAAATATCATCATCAAATTGTGTATATTCTAATCAGTTGTTTAATTGTTTATTAATTCATACTTCTTCTATTGTTCAATCCGTTTACATATATGTCTTTTTCTATTTATTTAGAACATATTACATGTTATCCACTACAATAAACTCTTGTAATAACGGTATTGTATCCCTATATACACACCTTAGGACATCATGTTTAGTACATAACCTTTAGAATTTGGGGAGATGTACTTTAGAAAATGTGAACAACTAGGCTTGGGGAATATCTACGGGGCATCTGAGTCTGAGAATTCACTTTTGAAAAGATTATTTTGTTAGTAACATTCATAAAGAAATAATAAATAAGATTATATTAGAAGAATATTAATAAAAACCTTACTAAATATGATATTAATCAATATATTTGATGTGATCCAAACCATTTATTGATGGAGGGAGATCTTTTAGAGGATGATAAGTTCATTATATAACCCATAAAAAAATTAAATGGTCAGAATATTGGTCAATACCAATCCCTAAAGGTTTGTAGGTAACATTTAATGAAATTAAATTACCAAATAACCTTTCTTTAATTGATTCATCTATGTAACCTACCATGTAATTGTAAAATTCCATTGAGTTCCCAATTGAACTTATAGAACCACTAACTATACCATTATTCCAATGAGTACCCAATAAAAATCCACTGAGTACCTGGTGGTTCAACAATAGCACTACACATCATAATTTTCTATTATTTTCCTCTATTAACATCCATCCCCCCTAATCATAAATTCCTAAAATTAAAATTTATTATATTTGATATAAAGTGAAATAAATTACTTATAAATTAGGGTCATTACAACCTCCCCATCAATAGCCTTATTGAACAAGCCAATATCTTTTAAAATATTCTTTTTCAAATGAATTTAATATGTTGATAATTTTTGTTTCATGAAAAACTATTTATATCTTATTTTATAAGAAACAATAATTTTATCACGTGTTACACACACAAATGTGTTTCTTAAAATGCATGCCTGACACATGACACTATGATTCAAAAACAATGAAATAATATTATTTTTCATATGACCATCATAAAACAGTCATTAAATATTAGGTTATAAATAGTATTAAATACTTTATTAAATATACATAATAATTTCCAAGTAAATGTAAATTTAGTTTTCAATTCTTATAAAATAATATATAAATTTTCGGTAAAGTAAGTATATTTATAAAGAAATATGTTTTTTTGATGAAAAATTTAGTTCATTTTATGAGTAAATATTATAATTAACTTATAGTGATTTCAGAATTTTTTTTTATAAAATTAAATTAAAATTTCTAATAATCATGTAAAAATAAAATTCTTTTTAAATTTTTGGTTTTTTGTAAAAATAGTTATTTTTAGTGAACAATGTTAAATGATAGTTTTTAAAAACTATCATTTCTTTTCAATAAATTAACTAATTTAAATTCAAAATTATTTTTTAAATTATAATAAGTAATATTTGTTAATAATTATACCACGTAATTACTATTGAATCAATATTTTACTAGAATTTAGCGTATATATATTTTTGGGGATTAAATGTTGGTTCTTTTGAAAATAGTTTTCAAGTGCATAATCACCGTCAATTTTAATTAGATAAAATAATCCATAATCTGTAATATTTTAAATGAAATGTGTATATTTTATAAAATAAATTTTAAATAATATTCATACAATTATTATTAATATACATAGAGGTATTATAACATCGTATTGTTATTAAAAAACATAATTCTTCAAAACCATATTTTTAATCCAGTCTGTGGGTTTTGTTTAAAATTTAAATATGTAAAAAATTAGGAACATTATTTTAAAAAATAAAATTAATTTATTAAATAATCATTTAAAAATTATATTAGTGTTATTTTATGAAACTTCTCTAAAAAGGATAATTGTGTTGTTGAATAATGAAAATACTAAATTCTAATTCATATATGTCTTTTTGTTTAATTTATTTCTAAAGTTAATTTACATGATAAATTGGGTTTGAAGTAAATTATGATAAATTATAAATCCATTAATACAATTTTTTTCAATTGATTAAATTTAATACTGAATTTAGTTTGAAAATCATTTTATAATTTTTAACATTTTATTTTTAAATCCCCACTTTCTTATTTCTTTTGCAGGATTAATTTTAATTTAACAACTTCCACTTCTGTGACCATAATTTTTAAAAATGGATTTAATATTTTTAATCATAATAATTTAGAATTTATAATAATTTAAACATAATTTTGAGAGAAATTAATAGTGAAAATAGTAAAAATTATTTATCATGGATAAAGTAAAAATGGATTTAACATGGGGTTATTCTGAATATTAGGTTTAAAATGACCTAAAAATATATATATAAAAGAAATTAAATGGACACATTGTGACCTTATATCTTCTATGATCGCTAACTGCACATTTTCATATACTTGTTTCATGATAAAAACATTGGTAAAACATGATATTTCCAAAAAAATTACAACTAAGTCACTAACATTGCTTACAAATGGACACCCCCTCTCCTCTCTTCTTCTCACCTTCAAACACTTTTGGATCAGCCAATACATGATAAAATAACATCCCAAAATCCATAATATCATCCTATAAACCATATTTTTGACATAAATACAATGAAGGAAGTATTTTTTTTATCCTAAGGATGATACTTGAAGAAGAGGTAACATTCATGGAGGATAGTATTTCTATTTCTTTGTCCTTATATTTCAATTTTTATTTTACCACTTTTATATAACTAACTGAGTATATTAAATAAACTAAGATGCTTTTATGTTTAATAAATTATCTAAAACCACATTCACTTCTATCGAATGGGTTATGAAATCATCATTCTTGTGTACAACAGACTAACACCTTACAAACCAGTGCCATCTGTTTTTTCCATAAAATTATCTCATGATTTTCTATGAATATTGATTTAATGTTTTTATAATATATTTATAACATTATCATACATATGGATTTATAATATCATAAATAACTTTTATCTTTTTATTCTCTACTGGATACTATAACTTGGCTCGTGTGTATAGTGGAGTACCGCCTCTCGTAGCAATGTGACTCATTTTTAACTAATGCTTTACATGGAAGATATTAAGGATAAATATATGTGAAATAAACGAAATAATTTTTATATTAATATATTATTTATCATTATTTAATAGTAATATATAATTTATTTTGATACCTTTTCACTCATTGAATTGTGATAACATAGTTTGTGTATATGTGGACTACTGCCTTTATAAAGAGACGGGACTCTATCTTTCCAATACCAAAGAACACGGATAATGTGAATAAAAATATTTAATGAAAAAAAATTATAATTATAAAATTATTATAATATTGGAAAGATAAGTTATTTCTTATCATCTTTCCATAAAGATCATTGAAAATTTAGAAAACGCTTCTCATGCATACCTACTGTCTACTATCTATGTGATTGTAACATATATAATTTATCCAAACCAACATTAATGATTGACCCTAAAATTATAATTTATTTAGAAATTTTAAATTATTATTATTTAGGATTTATCGAAACCATTATCAAAGTAAGAGGATCGATGATAACAAACCAAAATTTATATGAATAACAAAGTGGTTATAACATGAATCATGATTTTGAAATGGAATTTTTAATAAAGTGGTATAAAAGCTCATTAGTAAATAATATATGTTAATATATATATATATATGTTATTTCGGTTATATAACATAATTATAATATAATTAAATTTATCATACATAAATTTTTGAATGTGGGTGAAGAAAGTAAATACATACAATATGGGGTTTACATCTCACTTTATACATCAGTGAGAGTCTTTCCTTATTCACCAAAAAAATATTTTATTTGTTGTATATACATCAAAAGACTGTATTTTATTATTATTATACTTAATTTTTTTATTTAAATATAAATTTTCCGATATATGTTTAATGGGGCTATGGATAAAAATATTCTATATTTGTAAGGGATTTTTGTCTCAACATTCTTTCTTCAAGATAAGTGATTATGTTATGAACCTATCAACTTTTTCAAGGTGAATATAAAACCCATTTGACATGTAAAATAATGAATTTATTTATACTAATGATATTTTTAATTTCTTTTAATTATATTCCTTCATGGGGATTATATTTCAATTTTTCCACTGTGGAAATGATTTTATATTATAATCTCATCATTTATTAGGATTGTTTATGATTATCTTTCAGATGATAGAATCTTATGTTCAATATCTAAAAAAAATATTGAATGTTCATATACTCTAGTTATGTAATTATAATACATGTTTCTCTTATTTTTCCTATCTTTATATACTAAATGTTTCAAAATAAATGTTTTTTTATTAAAATAATCTTTTCTATTAGATATTCATTTTTATCCAAAACTGTGATTTCTAAAAATGTTTTCAAAAATGGTTTATTACTCACCAATGATTTTAAATATAATTTTTTTCTTATTTTATTGATTATAAAAATGTTTGAAAATGAATCTTTATGTAATTTTATAAAAATATCATTTTTCTTCTATTTAAAATATGAATATAATCTTTTTTGACATGCATGACATGAATAGGATTTTCCTAAATCATAAATTCTCAATGATTTAATTCACCCCTTACATTTATTCAAAGTTAATTTAAAATAAAATTTCATCATTAATATTATGGAAATTTTTATGTTTTAAATAAATAATTTCCATGTAAAATTTATTTTGAAAATATTTTATGTTTTAAAAACTGTTTTTAAAAGTGGAAAGTCTATTTTAATCAATAAATGTCTAATATGATTTCCAAATAATCCAATATATGTTTTAAGTGTTTTTTTCCAAAGCATTATAACAAAAATATTTTATAAAGATTAGTTGTAAAAAATTTATTTTAATATAAAAATTTTCATCAATAATTATCATTCAGGTTAGTAATTAAAAAATATTCAATATCTAAGATGATAACCTTTTATGTTACTTATGATTTACTTGGGATACTATCTAATTATTAAATTCATATTATTTCAATTCATGGTTTATCTTAATGTCGATATGATTTTTGTGGATCCCGTTTATCTTCCACAAGTTATACCATGATAAAATTCTTAGGAAACCCACTTATTTATTCAGAGGTTAAGAAATGTTGAAATAATGAAATTATCATGAAAATTGTCTCAATTTGAAAGATTATGATATGATTTAATGATTAACAATTCCATTTCATTTCATGGTTTATAAGACAAGGAATTATGTATGATCTTGTTGAACACGTATATATGTTTTTATTTATGTGATGGGAGGGGCATATATCTCCCTAAAATTAATTGGGTAAAGATTTTTATCTCATGATATAGACAGAAATAAAATAGAGAGATAAATGATTTCGATTAGATACTTTTTCCTCAAGGATATTATGGGGATTTAATATTTAATATAATTATTCTTGGGGAAGTGAAAAAATTCCATAATGATGAATGGGATACAACTAGGGATGGTGGTGTGTCATACCGAGGTGGTGAAGCTACCCATAGAGTTCCATTATAAGTTATGAAAATGATTATTGAATACTTTAGAATTTTTTTTATGATTATGTGTTTATAAAATTTTAATATATTATGCCAATGTTAAGCTATCATGGATCAAGTTCTTTGATAATCATATGATTCATGTCTTATGATTTTCATATCCATCTTCCCTGACACATGTATAAGATATTTGATATGAAAGGTATCTTTTTTAAATTTTATTCTCTTCTACTCATACCCATATGTTAATGTTATTCTTATATATCCTTTTTTTAACCTTATAGGGAATAATGGCTCACCATTTCTTATGATTCATTTCAATATGTGATGAATAAATTTTATAAGTATGAGTACTATGGGGGAATATATTTATGATAGACATTGCATACCATTCATAAATTTATAATGTTATGTTCCATGAATCCATTGGCACTAAAATATTTATTTCATCAAGCAAGTGATTATATAAATTTTATAAAATTTATCTAAAAATATGTAATATCAATGTATGTGTAGCCCAAATCACAATATTTGGTATCAGAGGGTGGATCTAGTTAAATTTTGGAAACTAGGATGATAAAAACCTAGTGATATTACATTGATATTTCAACGGTTAAGTCTTGGAATGCCTATAAGGATAAGTATTAGTATGAGTCCAAGTATTGAAAAATATCCTTGATTTTTTGTAAATGATAGAGCATAACATCCATGTTTGGATACTATAAAGAGATTTTTCTCTAGAACATATTTAATAAATAGTAATAAGTCTAAAAAGGCTACTTTGATCTGGACATGATCATCACCTACTACATGATAATAAGCCTTTTTGGAAACCTGTTTTTAATCACTTGTGGGATATTATTTTGAAATTCATAAAATATTTATTAACATAATTATGGATTTAAATAGAATATGATAAATAATGACCTAGGATAAACCTAACATGTAATATAATTTAATGGATTCTTGAGTAATACATCCTAAATTATTATTTAGAAAATGTTATTTTCCAATATGAATAGAATTTCTCAAACAATGCTTTATTATTTTAGTCAATGGTGGGAACCAAAAGAAACTGTGTTACCATTTGATGTGATAAATGATTTTCTAATATGTAGATAAATGGGATGTGTGATACTGTAATGGATTTTTTGAATATAAGTGATAATTTTTTATGGGACATGATTAAAAATGATCACCTTAACCTACTCTCAGACACACCAATGATGATATGGAAATAGTTCACTAATATTTTGGGTAGTGGATAACAAAGAGGAATGAATATTTAGTTTCATTTGTGTTGAGAATATTAGAAGAATCACCCATATGGAGGTCTTATAGGAAGGGTTAGATGTTTTGACTTAGTAAAATATCGATACAAAGCTATTAACCGCAAACCAAAATTAAAAACTTCTATTAGCACAATATATTAGAAAAATTGTCTCCTTGAGATATCATTGAAAATTGAATTATTAAAATCTGGAATGCGTGGAAACTTTTCAAATCAATTTCTTAAGGGGAGATCTCTCGATTAAACCATCAAGGAAATATGAGAAATGGTTATATTTATATTTAATAAGAGAATATAAATGACTTATGAAAGGAGAGATATATTAATTAATAATGTGATAAACCCCATTTAATGGTTTGATAAGGAAGCATGATGAAAAAATTATTTATGAATTAAAATGAATTGGTTATGTAACATGAATCAAGAAAATTAGAAGTACTATTCAGTATAATTTTTTCATTAGTGATAATATAGACTTTTTGTAACGATGCTAATCGATTGGAAACATGAATTATTTGAAATGAGATATTATAAAGATAACACAAAATGTGTTTCATATATTGTGATATTTATGTTGTAATAAACAGTTGTTTTTTTGGATAATGTAAACTTGGAAGCACAAATTTTCAAAGAACATATTATTTATCTGTTGAAAAAGAGGTTTATGCTACTATTTATGGAGCATACATAATTTTTGGGATTAAGGAATATAACCAAAAAACATTGTATTATATAAGTAATGAGCTAAATGATTGTTTCAAATAATTTATTATGGTAATTATTATTCCACGGGAATACACAATGAAGGTATTAATGTGTTTGTTATGTGTCAATGAAGAGCTATTCCATGCTATTTGTGGGATTAATGATTAGTTCATTTTTGAAATTTGGTGACCTTCTCTCTAAATTCTAAGATTTTAATCAATTTTATATTCTATAAGGTTAAGCATTTATACAGTGATTTCTATAGAACCATGAAATATTATTTTCTGATTAATATTTTATTTCACCATATGAAGATTAATTTATATTGAATAACCTATAATAGAAACTATATATTTTAAAAACTAGATATATAAGGAACAAATTATCATTATATATGGGTATTATTATCCATTGGTGCTTCCATCATTAAAAATTAAACATCATCTCTTGGAGTGTAAAATGAATTTGAAAATGATTAAATATCGTCCATGGTGAGAGATTATACTTATGAAATGGAAATAAATCAAGTTAGTAAATATTTTTAAGAAATTATTGAATAATTGTAAAAAGGATCTTGAAACTAAATGGTGTCCACTTGCCATAAAATTTTTATAATATCTATGGAATTTCTCAAATCTATTTGTTTTATGAGTTTTTGGTTTATAACCTTATCTACGTCACTGAATTTCATGTGGTAAATTTTTTCTATCACACTCTATAAGTATTTGGGTGTTAGTTTTCTCTTCTATGTCGACATTTTTTCTTTACACCTATGTTCTCTTATTTGGAAACGTGGTATGTGTTATTCAATAAGACCACCACATATCCCTTTCTATTATTCAAATGGTTATTTGATTAACTCTTTTTATGGTGTGGGTTTCTATAATGGATTTTTCAAATGATAGACCTTGGATGAATAAGGTTAATTTTGAGGGTGAAAATCATTTTTAAGGGTTTTTAAATGTAACGCCCTATGATTTTGTGAAATATAATATTTCAAATAAATATAATCTTTTTTATATTTTGTGTTAGATGAAAAACTAAGTATATATTTTTTATACATGACATTATGTTTATCAGTCATGACATGCAATAATGAGTTTCTTTGGGAACATGCATGAAAAATCACATAAGCATTAGTGAACCATGAAATAATATTATATTAAATATGGTTGTTATAACCTACCAATTAAATAAACATGAATGAATAGTATTTAAAAATTATGATATATACATAAACATTAACTACTCAATAAAAATTTAATTTTAAATTCATAGTAAATAATCAATAATTTTTCTGAAAATTCATTGTATTCCTAAAATAATTATTTTTTTCTTAAAAAAATGTTTTTTATTTATTTTTAGGAGAATATATTATAATTAATTTATATTAAATTTTTAAAATTTATTTTATAAAATTTAATAAAAAATTTTAATCATCATATAGAAATACAAATATGGTGGCATTTTCAAAATTTTCAGAAAATATTGATTTTTCTATGAATAGTGAAAAACATGATTTCTTTGTAAAACTAATATTTTTTTCAATAAATAATGCTATTTAAATGCATAATTTTGATATAAATTTAAATTATATTTATTTAGTAATATCATACACAATTAATTAATTTTTAATCAACTATATACAAGAATTTTTGTATATGTTTATTTTGGGATTTAAATCAGGGTTTTTTTAAACACTATTTTAAGGTGCATAATATTTCTCTATCTTAATTAATTTATATAAAAAATAAATGTTAATTTTTTAAATGAAATTTATAGATTATATATCTGAAAAATATAATTAATATTAATAATATGATTATTGTTATATAAAGAGTTAATATAATATCACATTGTGCCTTAAAAAATACCTCTCGAAAACCCGCTTCATCATCACCTCTGCGATGTTTTAATTTTAATTTTTTAAAATATTAAAAAATTTGTATGGAAAAATAAAAAAAACACTTTTTAAATTATTATTGAAAATTCATATTATGGTTAATTTTTAATAATTTTAGTGAAAAATTAATACTTGAAATAAATAGTGGAAAATAATGAATTTTAATTGAAGAATACATTTTTGTTTCATTTATTAGTAAAGTTAAATTATATTTTAAATTGATTTTAAAGTAGAAGTATTTATATTATTCATCCATTAATGGAATCTAGTTCATTATAATCTACTTCATCTTTAATTTTGATATAAAAACTATATAAAATATTGAACATTTTTTATTTAAAACCCAGCTTTCTCATCACGAATATGGGATTAATTTTTAATTAGAATTTTCAACTTTTAAGAATTGAATTCAGAAATATTTATTCCATATTTTCAATATCAAAAAATTAAAATCATTAATATGTTCAACATAGTTTCTAACCCATATGAATTAATAAATATTAAACATTAATTATCGTGGTTAAGGTAAAAATGGATTTTCTATGGGTTAATCAAATAATATAATGCGTAAAAATTACCTACCAACAGACCCATCACCCATTTTTTAGACATATTTTAACCTTATATCCATCATTTTCTATAATTATCCACATTTTGAGAAATTATTCTAGATAAAAAATGTCTATATGATAGAAAAGTTTCAAAAAATTACAAATTTTACACTCACCTCTCTTATAAGAGGTCACCACCTATATTCTTTTATTCACACACTAAATCATTTTTTCATCTAATACAATCCAAAATAACATAAAATTTTCCTCATATCATCTTAGATTCCTTTTGGGAAAAAAATCAACCAAGGATGACTTTTTGGTTCAAACCTATGGAGGATGCTTGAAGAAGAGGTAACGTTCATCAACAAACATTTTTGTTTTATTTCTTACTCTAACGCTTTAAATAATTTTTATATGTGGCATATATAATTTATATTACATAACGTTTCATTTCATTTTAAAACAAGATAATTTCAAAAGATAAGTGTCTTCAAAATCAAGAACGTAATACATTAAAACATAAAACATTATTCTAATCCTCTTGTAAGGATTTATCATAAGTTCTTCCTAAGATCACTTACCTAATCTCATCACCAATGGACATAGATCAATGTATTGGTAGAGAAAAAGTCCCGGTATGGGAATACAAGGGAAACAATTTACTTGTGATATCAATGAGAACTTGATGAAATACAAAAATACATGAGAAATGAAAAAATCTGAATATAATAATAAAAAGAAAACAATTCATGACATTAATATGTGGCTAAAAATTTTAATTTAAAAATACATAAGCATATAACCAAATAACATCCCCAAAGATTAATAAAAATTACTAAGGTTGTTCAGCAAGGAATCGTAAATTAGGTCATCTCTAGAGATTAATTTATTTACCCAATGCATTAGAGCGCTATCAAGTTACACCCTTAATAAGTATTTATTTTCTTGTTAATACACATATATCATTATCAAAAATTTCATAAATAATCTAAATGGAATGAAAAAAATGGGTTTCACATCAAATTCATAACATGTAAAAAAGTGTTTAATGACATGATCATTATGTCATTTATAACCCATGAAAATGAAATGAAGGTTTTTTGTATGTCAATTACTAAATAAAATATATCATTTTTCAGTTTTTAGGAATACCCCTAGAAATTTAATAGGTTTGGGTATTCACATAAATAAATTAATAGATTTTCTGGAGAAATAGAGAGAGATTTTGAGACGATAAATATGCGCATAAATACTCTGAAACATGGTTTTGGAAAACATTAAAAACTGATGGGACAAAAGTCACCCATTAGTAAAAGAATAATAATATATTATAGAGATATAATATAATGCAAATATGATCATTATATAGAATTGTGAAATAAATACCACCCAAAATAGAACTTAAATGTAAAAAATAAGTGGAGACATCCCTTACGAAAATTCAGTAGCGAAACGACATCATTTAAAAGTTCAGAAAATTTGTTGATGAGATAAAAAATGTTATATCATTATTTGGAAATAAAATGGATAGAAGTAAGGATATTGAATAAAATAACACAATATAAAAAATGCAAATTGAAAGACATAACATAAAAGAAGTCTGTAACTAAAAGGGGAGGGTGAAAGATTCTTTTATCATGAAAAGTAACTACAAAAACACAGAGGGTGGGACTTTGGGGGGATTGAGTGCACCTTTGGAGGACACATTCATAATTTAAAATATTATAGCATTATTTAGTAGGAATTTTGGAATTTATAAAATGATATAATGGGTTGGTATTTATTGAAAAAGTGAGGGATTATTTTATTAATATCCAAGGGACGCCTCATTAGAGGTATTTGCAAAACCATGGGATTTCCCTTGATATGTTTCGATGTTTTTTCCCACTTCGGACACCTCATGTAGTATATTAATCCAAATAAGTCAACCAGTATTTTAAATAAAAAATTAAATCATTATGATGTCACAAAACACACCGGCAACTCAAAACTATATTTTTTTAATAGTCACAAAAAAACAAAACATTTCATAAAAACCCCCCTAAATTCACCCAAACCTAATATTGATGTTTTGAATTCAATATAGAACTAAATATTAAGAAAATAATTTTATAAATATGAGATATTTAATTTTTATGTAAAATAACTATTTAATAGAAGAAATACTAATACAGAACTAATAATTTATAAAACAGTTATTTTTTATGCTATTATATCACATGGTCATTAAAGATTCCTAAATTATATTTATACTCAATTAAGTGAAATTCTTATTCCATTGGACATGTTACTATTCATTAGTGTAATATTAATATTCATAATTTTCTATTCCCCAAAGATTTAGTTGATCTTTTCAAAATCTGAATTTCTTATTGATCCCAACTATGTATGCATGTTTTTTTAAAATCATTTCCCATTATTATTTATTTAAAATAAAAAAATATTTTCAAGTACTATTTTCTTTAACATTCTTAAATAATATGAATCTTACAATAATTCATCTGACATTTATTTTGACATTTGAGATTCAAAAAATTTACCTTAATATGAAATAACATTTTTATTTATACAAAAGGATTACTCAAAGTAACTAAGGATTCATTAAATATCCCCATATAACACCTGCATATGACCTAAGAGTAACGTGTGCAATGGTGATAGAATCTTTGGGTGGCTCGGACAAAATTTTCCATGTTGTGATTTCTATTAGCTTGAACATATCCCGAAGGTGATTAAATACAAACTTAACATGTTGAATCTCAATTTGGTCTTGGTCGAGATCAAAGTAGAGTGATGCAACCTCCTTCCCATGATCTAAAAGATTGGCTTTATATGGACCGAGTCTACTGGATGAGGCCATCGACTATTCTTTCTGAATTAATTAGCCATTATTATTTCTAATTTAAACAACAAATATAACATTAAAAATTGTTATTGTTTCCAACAATCATATTGACCAATGGTCATAAATCATTCAAAACCCTATGGTCTCAATTTAATTATACTCACTTAATTAAAAATGATATAGATTTGTGGTTTAAAAAATAAAATAACACAAAAATTTAGGAAACAGAATATTATTCATATGTTAGGGTCGTTACATTATACCATGATAATATAAAAAATTATTTTATCTTCTATATACATTGATGTTGTTATATTAAGGTATTTACCTATAACCATCTCGGATTCCATCAAATGGATCATGAAATTTTTGTTCGTGTGTATGATAGACTATCACCTCACGAAACGATGTCATTTGTTTTTCAATTAAAACCTATCATGGATTGATATAATGATGGAAAAATTATATATATATATATATATGATATATTAACATTATTATACCTCTTTATTCATTATATCACATATTATATTTTAATTTAAATTCTCTTGTGGATGAGATAATGTTTCTTGTGTGTACGACAGAGTAAGAACTCACTAAAAATGTGATACATTTTTACTAACAATTTAAAAAGAATATAATAAGGATATATAAATTTGATATAATGGAAATAATTTTTATAATTATGTAATATTTATCATTCTTATATGATTAATTTTTTTTTATTTTTTACTTTTCACTAAGAGAGAGATGATAAAATCATTCATGTATGAGTAACATCATAGATAAATGAAGAAAATGACATTTTCATATTTATTAATATTTGTGAATTATATATTAATTTTACTTTAAATGGGTTTCTATGTTCGATAGCGCACCTGATATGCAATAACAGGTTTCAATGAAATCTTACGTGGCACAATAATAATATAATATTATTATTTTAAATGGTAGTTAACTCCTAGCTGTTGTATTGGGCGGAATGAATAATACTACCTACTATATGATTATAAATGTTTTTTAAATATATTTACATTTATCCAATAAATGAAATTGGCTTAAAATTTGAATGAATCTAATTTTAAGTATAATTTACATTAAAAGGCCGATTTACCACCTTTTAAGGGTGAACCCTCATTAAATATAATTTTGGTCTCTTTTATTAATTCTATTGGACCAAATAAAATCTTTTTTTTTTGAATTGGGACATAAAAATTTACTTTGTGTAATTTTTTGGAATTTTTCAGATAAAGTTCATTTTGAAATGAATAGTGATTTTTTTTTATTTTAATTCAAAAACTGTGTTTTAATATAATTTATTTATATGGTTAGATTATCTTTTTAATTGTTTTAAAGTGTAATTAGATTATATTTTTACCATTTAATCCAATTTTTGTCATTACAATTAATTTCACATTGAAATTGGACAAAAAAAGTATCAATCTTTTGATAGTTATTGTTCCTTAAAAACACGCTATTTGTTTTTATAATGGGAAATAATTTTAAAATTAATTAATGTCACTTTTATGTTTTGAATTTTTAAAAATAGACATCATTATTGAATTTGGAATATAAAATATAGCTTAGGCTGATTTTTTTGTATTTTTCTAAAAAACTTCAATTTTTGATGAATAGTGAAACCACTTAGTAATAGTTAAAAAAACTGACTATTTCATTTAAATGAAATTTTACCACTTCTGTGAATTTAATTTCAAAAATATGACATACAAGGTTGTTATCAAGAAGTAAAATGTGGTTCATTAAGGAGGAAATAATTTTTTATGAATAATAACTTTTAACTTTTATTTACCGCGGTTAAAGGTAAATAGGTTAATTCAAGGTAAAAAGAATATTATAATAATTTAAAATTTCCTTAACACTTGTAATAACCTTATTGGTTGAGTCATTAACGACCATGGTCATATTTGGGTCGATTTTGGGACCCCATTGAGCCACTTGAGTGTGATAATGACAATTTAGATTAATTAATTTAATGTAACGACAAAATTGACATTAACATGAATATTTTAGTAATTAATTTTTATATGGTGATATATTAGTCATATGTTAGGCTATAAATATTCATTGGAAATATAAAAATATTTCACAGGTCATGATTTTTATTTTATAATTTTTCGACAACAAAAAAATTATGTTATTTATGTCATAATAATGATGTAGTATTTACCTTATTAATAAATAATTTAAATAAAGAAGATTCTAATGATTAAAATAATATCCAAAACATGTCAAATTCAGATGGAATTATTTAATTTTGACCATGAGTCATATTATCTTCATCTTTAATGACTTTTGGACCATTAGAAACTGAATATAGTTATATAATAAAATAATAGTTTCACACTTTCTTAAAGAGCACCTCCTCCCCCTTATCAAAGGAGACCACTTATTACAAATTCCTCACACCTCTCAAGCCATTTTTCTCGTACAAAATCTAACAAATTAAGCTCTCTACATCCCTATACTCCCTCTAGAAGCCTTACATTAGGCAGAAGGCACTTCAAGAAGTCCTTTTGGTTCAAACCAAAGGAAGTTACCCAAATTAAAGGTAACATTTTCTCTTAAATTGTTTTTTTTACTTCTCCAACACATAAACTCTTTTTATTCCTTTATTTTGTTACAACATAAGTATAATAAATATACTAGGATGTTTTTATGGGAATTATTCGAGCAACACTTACACACACCTCTATCTAATGGATGAATAAAATAATGATTCTGTGGATGGAAAACTAACACCTCATGAAACGATGATTGTTCAAATATCTCCAACCACCTCTCATGGTGGAAATAATGATGAAACTATATTTATATATGATATATATTATTTTTATGTTTTATTTTTGATTTTTTATTTTCCTTTTATATAACGCCTTTATAGTTTCCATAGTGGGTAAATACGATAATCTCATTTGAGGAAGCGCGGACTACCACCCCCTCAAAGTGATATGACTCGTTAATTCCTTATGTGGGATGTATAAAGGATAGAGTTAATGATATTTTATATGATATTACACTGGAATTATAATATACCTATTTATAATTATGTTTTAATTCCATTAAAATAATAAATATAAGTGAAAGTAGCATTCATGCGTACGTACGGCTTACCGTCTCCATGAACGGTGCATTTCTTTTCTTACCTATAAATGATATTTACTATTATAAATACATTTATATACTAGATATATATGATATTTATGATATCTAATTAATTAATACCATTCTGGATATAATGAACCTTTGACCACATTAGCAACATGTAATTATAAGAATTCTATTTTTGACTCAAGTACCAAATATCGACAAAATGAACATTATTAACTTAAATGATTACATAATGTCTATAACATAGTAATAAGTGATTTAAAAAGAATAATAAACTTTAAAAAGGTTCTTAAGAAAGTATAAATTAACTTTAGTTTATTAATCAAGATATTAAAGAATGACCGTGTCAAGTCAGACACGAGGTAAGGGATCTGACTTCTCCCTTTCTTTTCAAGTACTCTCTTTTATGTCATTTCATTTATGCTCCATGTTCTTCTGTTGGAGGATGTTATTTTATATTCACCATACTTTAATTTTTATTTTCATATGATGAGATACCCCCTATTACTATCATCAATTCATTTTAATAATTTTTAAGTGGTACTGTTAGGCTGCCGATTTTTTGTAAGGGATTTCTCATTTCACTTTTAATTAAGTGAGATTTTTATTATTCACCACCTATTTATTACATGTGGTGTATTTTGTACTAACATTTTATATATACTGTTATTATTATCTTTCTATTCATGGTATTTTGTGATTATTTTTGTGGTTAATAACTTTTAGTCACCCGAATCGATTGAATTACAACGTGGTAAGGGGTCTTCATCTCACTTGTTTTTATTCCCGTGAGATTCATGCTATATTTACCACTATCTCCTATTGTGTGGTTTATGTACTACCCATGATTGACACTTTTTGTAATAAAATTTCATTTATGAGTATTTATATCTTCATTGGATTATCCTTCTTTCATGTGTCATATGTTTTGTAAGTTACCAATTTGGTAAGGGAACTCCTTAACCCAATTCTCATTCTTTGGGTTGATATTCTCTTTTTAATTTATGTCATCCTATGAATATGTTTGAATGACCTCTGATTTTTTTACACATAATATCCACTTATATTGGGTGTATTTATATTTTTCACACATAATTATGACATTGATTTATCCTTTATTTAAGGATTCCATCTTTATAAGGGATTTCATCTCAATTTACATTTCCATTGAGACATCATTTTTGTTATGAACCAATTCACTATATTATGGTGTATATAAATTCCTTTGACATATTATATCATGAATCCTTTTATTATCATGATATTATAAAGTTCTGATTAAAAGTTATTCTTCAATTATTTGTATTCAAGTGTCTATCTTTTTGATAGAAACTCTTTACCTAAAATATAGTTTTAAATGATTTAAAGATTTATTCTTATAAATATTTATCATCAATGTCCATGTTTTCATAATGGGTATTAGGATTTATTTATATGGACATTAATTTTTTCAAATGATAATTCCTTTAAAAGCTTTAAAGTGGTATGGGACACTTTGATTCAAAAATCTATTTTTAAATGGTTTTTGAAAATGGTTTGATAAAACATTGTCTAATTCAATATTTTGATTTGATATAGTGGAATGTAGAAATTTTATTTTTCCGTTATACCTATGTTATGTGTTAAGATTATGTTATGGTTATTGGGCATTGTTTACCTATACGGGTGGTTCCATGATAAACCTAGGGCGGGTGAGCCTGAGATAGCTCTCCAATGCATTGGGTAACGTGAGGGAGGTGAATGTGATGTTTCTCCTAAGAGATTTAGCGAATATACCTTGATGGGTATTCCAAGTCTAACTCCCTATGCAGTTGTGATAGCTACAATGTATTTTTTATATGGATTCCATAATTAATCTTTATGATTTATGATTTGTGTGTGTTATTCCTAAATCTTATGATTTCTTAAGGTATGTTATGATTGAAAATTTTGGTTTCATTGATATGTATTTATTGATGGGATAATGTTTTCCTTTTATTATTTTATAACTCTTACTATGATTTTTATGCTCATAATGTGTTTTTGGATGAATTTTCATTGGACATAATGTGGAATAGGGTCAAAGATGGGATCAAGGAAAATTCATGTTGTCTTAAACATGAAACTAGACATGACTCTTTTATTCAAGAGTACATGTTTTGTAAAAAAAAATATACTGGGTAGAAGTGTCTACTTTGTAATATTTTGAAATGTAATAGTTATGTCCTAAATCTCTAAAAATCTAAACTGGAAAAGATACTCAATGTTAATTATTCTTTTAATTCAAGGTTATGTACTGTTTTAAGACCGTGTCCTTATAGTTGGTATTAGAGGTCGGTTTAGACATCTTTATAGGTTAGGGTGTTATCTAAGCATAAGTAACATAACCATAATGGTTATCATATTAGGAAAAGACGTAGTTATTTTGAATGAGTTTAAGATAACATGAATAAGTAATTACCCACCTCATAAGATATTATATTATGATTTTACGGATATACTCACACTGACCTTTTAGGTATTAGTAAATGGATAGATCTAGCAGGATCTAAAGTAAAAATGGATGTGATGAAAATGGTGACAGTTTTATGAACGAGAAAATGAATTAAATTATAGATTCAATGAGAACTATTGTGGTTATTCTCAACCAACTATCTGGAGTCATGATTGAAAACATGAAACTTGGTGATTTTTATAAGGACTTTTATATTCGAGAAACAAATACATAGGGATTTCAGGTAATAATCATAAAGGTAAGTATGTTAAAAAATATATGTGTCAAGGAAGTGGAAAGAAACACCTAGGAAAATGATTCAAAGGGATGGGAATAAGATATATACGTGGGTATGGTGGTCATAAATCAAGATCCTTCCATGGAAATAGTAAGCATCCAGTTGACTCTAGGAAAGGGAAAGAAGTTATTTCTGAGGGATCAACTGAATGTTTTAAATTTGGTGTGCATGGTCATTATAGGAATAGGTGTCCTACGAAGACGTTTTTTGAATGGGATCACTAGGATCGTATAAATATTTTTTACCAATACCTAATGCCATTCCGATTGATGATGAAGAAACTGACAATGACCAATGAATGGTATGAATTATTTCTTAACATATGTTTTGATATTATTGAATCTTAGGATATGATACCTGATTTTGTTTGTAGGAAAGAATAATTTCAGAATAAGTTGAAAAGGAATGGTTAATGGAATATGAAGAATGTTTAATGTTTAAGAAGTAATCATATATGGGATTCAAGATTTATGGTATATTTTAGGGTTGTGTAATGCTTATAAGTATTAAGTCTCTTTTGATGATGTGAATTACATTAGAAGACTTTTAATAGTATGTGTAACCCGAAAGATTGATATATAAAAATATTATTCAAGGAATAATTATCTTTTCTTTTGTGGATATAGTTATAAATAACCATTTAGGTTTATATGATCCTTGAATTTAATGAAATTATAGGTTAATTCATTTTTGGGATGCAAAAAGAAGTTTTTAGAAAACCTTCGTGGTTAAAATATGTTATGGTTATTTTTGATAAATTTACCTCTTTTTGGGAATGTAATAAAATTATATAGTTTTTGAAAAGGGACAACACGCAGACTGTGTGACAACCCGTCGTGTCAAACGAAGCTATGGGAATCGAACACACAACCAAAATGCGACTAGTATTTATCGCCTACCACTAGACTATATGAAGCCCCTAGTTAGTTTGACTAATTCTTTTTAGTTAGATGATTTTATGAATCCATAATAAGTTTATATTGGGTTATCTATGGAAATTATTAACCTAGTATAGAGAATATTTGATTAGGTTAATTGCTTTTAAATATGAGATTTTAAGAGTAACTAATGTTATTTAGAGATAAATGCTAAGATTTATCTTAGATGAATATATGATTAAATCATTCAGAGATTTGGGTTTCAATCTTTTTTTGGATTACATTGGAAAATTTTATAGACAACTTTTTATTGAATGGTATTTGTTGATCTTTGGGTTTTGTTAGACAAATTTTGAAGATTAAGAGTAATTTTTCATTATGTAAAAGATTATCCTTTTGGGGGATTATTTGATCTTGTACTAAAAGTTTTGGTTAGAGTTTTTATCTAAAGACAAGGGAAATATATAGTTCATCTTATTTGGATTATTTCATTATCACGAAGTTGATTGTATCACTTTTAATGTAAAAAAAAGTCATCGTGAATACTCATCATTTGGGTAAAATATGAGATTGTGTTAGAAATATAGTAAAACATGAATGTCTACATGACAAGTAAGTATATTTCCATATGTTTTTAGTTAATATCATAAATAAATTACTAAATGAAAAGTAACTTAAAACAAAAACCTTGTCTGTTATCTTTTCCTACTCGGGAATCAAAACTGTTTAACCCATCACAAGTTTGTGAATTTCTGGTGGTTAACTTTCTCTTAAAAATGTTTTCTATCACTATTCATCTTAACATGATGGTTTGTTTTCTCCTACATATCCATGTTTTCATGGAATCCTAGTATCTGATGTCTAGGGTATCCTTCAATCTTCTGTTCTTTTATTATAAAGTTATAGTTTTATTTACTCTTTTTTCGATATGGGGCTTTCAATGAACTTCCCAAGACCAATTTTTAAATTGTGAGGTTGCAATTCTCAAAAAGGGGGAAAGATGTAACATCCCAGATAAATTAAGAATATGACATTTTCATATTCATCAATATTTTTGAATTAAATATTAATTTTACTTTAAATGAGTTTCTATGTTAGATAGCGTACCTGATACGCAACAACAGGTTTCATTGAAATCTTACGTTGCACACTAATTATAATATTATTATTTTAAATGGTAGTTAGCTCCTAGCTGTTGTATTGGAGGGAATGAATAAAACTAACTCAAATTTGATTACACATTTTTGTTAACTGTATTTACATTTATCCAATAAAATCTAGAAGCTTAAAATGTGAATGAATCTAAATTTAAGCATAATATACATTAAAAGGCCGATTTACCGTCTTTTCATGGTGAACCCTCATTAAATCTAATTTTTGTCACTTTAATACATTCTATTAGACCAAATAAAATATTTTTTTTAGAATGGGGCTATCAAAATTTACATTCTGTAAATTTTTGGATTTTTTCTGATAAAGTTCATTTTCTAATGAATAGTGAAAAATATTGTATTTCAATTCAAAACTGTGTTTTAATCTAATTTTTTATATGGTTAGATTATATTTTTAATTTTGTTAATGTGTAATAAGAATATATTTTTACTATTTAATCCATTGTTTGTCATTGGAATCAATTTCACTTTTAAATTGGTCATAAACAAGTATCAATCTTTTGATAGTTATTGATTCTTGAAAACACGCTATTTGTTTTGATAACGGAAATTAATATTAAAATTAATTAATTCAAATTTTATGTTTTGAATTTGGCATAATAGACTTCATTTATAAATTTGGAATATCAAATATATCTTAGGCTGAATTTTTGGTATTTTTCTGAAAAACATCAATTTTTGAGGAATAGTGAAACCACTTAGTGGTAGTTAAAAAATCTAACTTTTTCATTTAAATTATATTTTACCACTTATGTGATTTAAATTTTAAAAATCCAACATACATAGTTGTTATCAAGAAGTAAAATTTTGTTCCTTAAGATGAAATGTTTTTGGTGAATAGTAACTTTTGACTTTTATTTACCGCGGTTTAAGGTAAATAGGTTAATTCAAGGTAAAAATAATATTTTAACAATTCCAAATTACCGTAAAACTTGTCAAAACATTATTGGATGAGTCATTATCGACCATGGGCATCTTTGGGTCGATTTTGGGACCCCATTCAGCCACTTGGGTGTGATAATGACAATTTATATTAATAAAATTAATGTAAAGACAAAATTGACATTAACAAAAATCTTTTAGTAATTAATTTTTTTATGGTGTTATATAAGACATATTTACAACTATAAATATTAATTTCAAAGAAAAAAATATTTCCTACATCATGTTATTTTTTTATAATTTTTAGACAACAAATAAATTAAATTATTTATGACATAATAATGATGTAGTATTTACCTCATTAATAAATAATTAAAATAAATAAGATTATAATGGTTAACATAATATCCAAAACAAGTAAAATTATGATTGGATGATTTTATTTCGACCATGAGTCATATTATATACATCTTTAAGGATTTTTGTACCATTAGAAACCGATTGTAGTCATATAATAAAATAATAGTTTCACACTTTCCTAAAGAGCCCCTCCCCCCTTATAAAAGGAGACCAATTATAACCAATTCTTCACACCTCTCAAAACATTTGTCTTGTCCAACATCTGCCCAATTAATCTCCCTACATCCCTCTCATCCCCCCAGAATCCTTACCTTAAGCATAAGGCACCTAAAGAAGTTCTTTTGGTTCAAACCAAAGGAAGTTACCCATATTAAAGGTAACTGTTTCTCTTAAATTATTTTCTTTTATTTTACTTCTCCAACCAATAAAATCTTTTATTACTTTATTTTGAAACAACATAAGTATCCCCAATATAATAGGATGTTTTAATGTGAAGGATTATACCTACAATTACACAGACATCCATCTAATGGATGAATAACATAATGTTTCTGTGGATGGCACACTAACGCCTCATGAAACGATGATTGTTCAAATATCTCCAACCGCCTCTCATGGTGGCCATTATGATGGAACTTTATTTATATATGATATATATTATTTTTATGTTTTATTTATTCTTCTGTATTTTCCTTTTATAGCATGCCTTTATGGTTTCCATAGTGTGTAAATATGATAATCTCATTTGAGGAACCACGGACTACCGCCCCCTCAAAGTGACGTGACTCATTAATTTCTTTTGTGGGATGTATAAAGGATAGAGTTAATGATATTATATATGATATTATACTGTAATTATAATATACCTATGTATCAATATTTTTTAATTAAATTAAAATAAGAAATAGAAATGAAAGCAGCGTTCATGCGTACGTACGACTTACCGTCTCCATGAACGGTGCATTTCATTTTTTACCTCTAAATGTTATGTACTATTTAAAAAAAATATATACTGGATATATATGATATATATGATATCTAAATCAGGAATATCATTATGGATATAATGATCCTTTGACCACATGAACAACATGTTATTATAAGAAGTCCATTTTTGACTCAGATACCAAATATCGACAAAATGAATGTTTTTAACTTAAATGATTACATAATGTTTATAACATGGAAATAAGTGATATAAATCGAATAATAATCTTGAAAAAGGTTATTATGAAAATATAAATTAACTTTAGTTTATTATTCAGGATATTAATGAACGACTGAGTCAAGTCAGTCCCAAGGTAAGGGATCCGACTTCTCCCTTTCATTTCAAATACTCTCTTTTATGTCATTTCTTTTATGCTCCATGTTATTATGTTTGAGGATGTTATTTTATATTCACCATAATGTAATTGGTATTTTAATATGATTACAAACCCCCTCTTACTCTCATAAATTCATTTTATGAAATTTTAAGAGGCGTCGTTAGGCTGCCAAATTTTCTTAAGGGATTTCTCATCTCACTTTTAATTCCGTGAGATTTTTGTTATTCACCACCTATTTATTGCATGTGGCATATTGTGTTCTGATATTTTCTATATAATATCATAATTATATTTATATTCAAGGTATTCAGTGAATATTTTGGTGTTTAATAACTTTTGGTCACACAACTCGATTGAATTACAGCGTGGTAAGGGGTCTTCATCTCACATGTTTTTATTGTCGTGAAATTCATTCAATATTTGCCACTATCTCCTTTTGTGTGGTGTATGTTATGACTGTGATTGTAATATTTTTGTAATATAAATTAATTTATGAGTATTTACATATTCATTGGATGATCCGTCTTTCATGTGGCATATTTTTTGTAAGTTACCAAATCGGTAACGGAACTCCTTAACCCAATTCCCATTCTTTGGGTTCATCTTCTCTTTTTTATTTATGTCATCCTATGAATATGTGTGAACGACCTATGATTGTTTTACACTTAATATCCTATTATATTGGGTGTATTTATATTTTTCACACATAATTATGTGATTTATTTATCCTTAATTTAAGGATACCATCTTTATAAGGGATTTCATCTCAATTTACATTTCTATTGAGACTTCATTGTTGTTATACACCAATTCACTCTAATATGGTGTATATAATTTCCTTTTACATATTATATCATGAATCTATTTATTATCATGATATTAAAAAGTTATGATTAAAAGTTATTATTCAATTAATTGTATTCAAGAGTCTCTCTTTTTGTTAAAAACTATTTAACTAAAATATTGTTTTAAATGTTTTAAAGATTTATTCATATAAATATTTATCATTAATTTCCATGTTCTCAAAATTGGTTTTAGGATTTATTTATATGGACATTAATGTTTTAAAATGATAATTCCTTTAAAATCATCAAAGTGGTATGGTAAACTTTGATTCAAAAATATCTTTTTAAATGGTTTTTGAAAATGGTTTGGTAAAACATTATTTACTTCAATATCATGATTTGATATAGTGGAATTTGGAAATTTTATCATTACTTTATACTTTTGTTATGTGTTATGATTATGTTATGGTAATTGGGCATTGTTTATGTATACAGGTGGTTACATCATAATCCTAGGTTGGGTGAGCCCGAGATAGCTCTCCAATGCATTGGGTAATGTGACAGAGGTGAATGTGATGTTTCTCCTAAGAGATTTAGGGAATATACAGTGATGGGTATTCCAAGTGTAACTCCCTATGTATATGTGATATCTAAAATCTATGTTTGATATGTATTCCATAAGTAACCTTTATGATTCAGGATTTTTGTGTTTTATTCATAAATATTATGATTTCATATGACATAATATGATGGAAAAGTATGGTTTCATTGATATGTATTTATTGATGGGATAATGTTTTCCTTTCTTATTTTATAACTCTTACTGAGATTTTTATGCTCATCCCATGTTTTTGAAATGTTTTTCAAAGAACATACTGTGGAATAGAGTCAAGTATAGGATCAATGAAAATTCATGTTTTCTTAAACATAGAACTAGACATGACTCTTTTTTTCAAGAGTTTAGGTTTTGTAAAAAAATGGATACTAGGTAGATGTGTCTACTTTTTAATATATTGAAATGTAATAGTTATGGTTGAACTCTCTAAACATCTAATCCTAAAAATATACTCAATGTGAATTATTCATTTAATTCAACATTATGTAATGTTTTAAGGCCAGGTCCTTATAGTTGGTATCAGAGGTCGGTTTAGACAACTTTAGAGGTTAGGGTGTTATCTAAGCATAAGTAACATAACAATAATGGTTAGCATATTAAAATGATTTGTAGTAAATTTTAATGAGTTTAAGATAACATGAATATGTATTTACCCTCCTCAAATGATATTTTATGATGATTTTACTAATATACTCACACTGACATTTTTGGTTTTAGTAAATGGCTGGATCTAGCAGGCACCAAAGTAATAGTGGATGTGAAGAAAATAGTGACAGTTTTCTGAATGAGAAACTGAATGAAATGATAGATGCAATGAAAAATCTTGTGGTTATTCTCAACCAATTATCTTGAGTCATGATTTAAAACATGAAACTTGGTGATTTTTATAAGGCATTTTATATTCTAGAAACAAATCCATAACAAATTTCAGGTAATAATCATAAAGGTAAGTATGTTCAAAAACCTATGTGTCAAGAATGTGGAAAGAAACAACAAGTAAAATTCTTCAAAGGGATGGGAAAATGTTATAGATGTGGTAATGAAGGTCATAAATCAAGAACCTTCCATAGAAAAAGGAATGATCCAGTTGACTCTAGGAAAGGGAAAGAAGTTATTTCTGAGGGATCAAATTGAATGTTTTAAATGTGGGGTGCATGGTCATTATACAAAAAGGTGTCCTACGAATATGTTTTGGGAATGGGATCACTAGGATCGTAAAAATATTTGTTTACCAATACCTAATGCCATCTTGATTGAGTATGAAGAAACGGACAATGACCAATGAAATGTATCGATTATTTCTTAACCTATGTTTTGATATTATTGAATCTGAGGATATGATTCATGATTCTATTTGTAGGAAAGATGTATTTCAGAATAATTTAAAAAGGAATGGTTAATGGGTTATGAAGAATTTTTAATGTGTAGGAAGTCAAAATATATGGGATTCAAGAGTTATGGTAGATTTTAGGATGGTGAAATGCTTATAAGTATTAAGACTCTTTTGATGATGGGAATTACATTAAAAGACTTTTTATAGTATGTGTAACCCTAAAGTTTGATATATGAAAATTTTATTCAAGGAATAATTATCATTTCTTTTGTGGATATCATTATAAAGAACCATTTCAGTTTATATAATCCTTGAATTTGAGGAAATTATAGGTTAATACATTTTTGGAATGAAAAATAAAAGTTATTAGAAAACATTCATGGTTAAAATATGCTATGGTTATTTTTGATAAATTTATATCTTTTTTGGAATTTTATAAAATTATATTGTTTTTGAAAAGGGAAAACATGCAGACCATGTTGAAACCCATCGTTTCAGACGAAGCTATGGGAATTGAACCCACAACCAAAGTGGGACTGGTATTTATTGCCTACCAGTAGACTACATGAAGTCCCTAATTAGTTTGACTAATTCTTTTTAGTTATATGATTTTATGAATCCATAATAAGTTTATAATAGGTTATATATGGAAATGATTAACCTAGCATACAAAATATTTGATTAGGTTAATTGCTTTTAAATATGAGATTTTAAGAGTAACTGATGTTATTTGAATATAAATGTTAAGATTTATCTTGGAAGACTATATGATTAAATCCTTTGGAGATTTGGGTTTCAATATTAGTTTGGATTACTTTGAAAAATTTTAAGGTCACCTTTTTATTGAATGGTCTTTGTTGAACTTTGGGTTTTTCTAGACAAATTTTGGATATTAAGAGTAGTTTTTCATTATGTAAAAGATTATCCGTTTAGAGGATTATCAGATCTTGTACTAAACGTTTTGGTTTTAGTCAATATATAAAGTCAAGGAAAATATATTGTTTATATTTTGTGGATTATGTTATTCTCACAATGTTGATTATAACACTTTTAATGTAAAAATAAAGTCATCGTGAATACTCATCGTTTGGAGAAAATATGAGTTTGTGTTATAAATCTTGTAAAATATGAATGTCTACATGAAAATTAAGTATATTTCCTTATGTTTTTAGTTAATCTCATAAATAAATTCCTCAATGAAAAGTAACTTAAAACAAAAACCTTTTCTGCAAACTTTTCCTACTGGGGAATCAAAGACTGTTTTATCCATCACAAGTTTTTGAATTTCTGGTGGTTAACTATCTCCTAAACATGTTTTCTATCACTCTCCATCAGAACATGAAAGTTTGTTTTCTCCTCCATATCCATGTTTTCATGGAATCCTAGTATTTTTTGTCTAGGTTAACCTTTGTAGTTCTCTTCCTTGATTTTAATGTTATAGATTTATTGAATCTTTTTTTGATATGGGGCTTTCAATGAAGTTCCCGAGCCCAATTTTTAAATTGTTTAGGACGCAATTCCCAAAATGAGGGATGGATGTAACATCCCGGATAAATGAATAATATGACATTTTCATATTTATTAATATTTTTTAATTAATTATTAATTTTAATTTAAATGGGTTGCTATGTTCGATAGCGTACCTGATACGCAACAACGAGTTTCATTGAAATCTTACGTTGCACACTAATAATATAATATTATTATTTTAAATGGTAGTTATCTCCTAGTAGCTGTATTGGTGGGAATGAATAAAACTAACTATAATATGATTATACATGTTTGTTAAATGTATTTACATTTTTCCTATAAAATATAGAGGCTTAAAATGTGAATGAATATAATTTTAAGGATAATTTACATTCAAAGACCGATTTACCGCCTTTTAATGGAAAACCCTCATTAAATATAATTTTGGTAACTTCAATACATTATATTTTACCAAATAAAATCTTTTTTTAGAATGGGGACATCAAAATTTACTGTGTAAATTTTTGTAATTTTTCTGATAAAGTTCATTTTCTAAGGAATGGTGAAAAATATTGTATTTTAATTCAAAACTGTGTTTTAATCTAATTTATTTATATGGTAAGATTAACTTTTTAATTGGTTTTAATGTTTAATTAGAATATATTTTTACCATTTAATCCAATGTTGGTCATTGAAATTAATTTCACTTTGAAATTGAACAAAAACAAGTTTCAAACCTTTGATAGTTATTGTTTATTAAAAACATGCTATTTGTTTTGATAACAAGAATTAATTATAAAACTAATTAATTACAATTCAATGTTTTGAATTTTTAAAAATAGACATCATTTTTTAATTCGGAACATCAAATATAATTTAGGCTGAATTTTTGGTATTTTTCTGAAAAACATCAATTTTTGATGAATAGTGAAACCGCTTAGTGGTAGTTAAAAAACAGACTTTTTCATTTAAATGAAAATTTACCATTTCTGTGAATTGAATTTAAAGAATCCGACATACATGGTAGTTATCAAGAAGTAAAATTTGGTTCATTAAGATGCAAATAATTTTTGGTGAATAGTAACTTTTGACTTTTATTTACCGCGGTTAAAGATAAAAAGGATAATTCAAGGTAAAAAGAATGTTATAATAATTCAAAATTAGCTTAAAACATGGCCAAAACTTATTGGTTGAGTCATTAACGACCATGGTCATATTTGGGTCGATTTTGGGACCCCATTGAGCCACTTGGGTGTGATAATGACAATTTAGATTAATTAATTTAATGTAATGACAAAATTGACATTAACACGAAATAATTTGGTAATTAATTATTATATGGAGTTATATAAGTCATATTTTCGCCTATAAATATTCATTGGAAAGATAAAACTATTTCCTACATCATGGGAGTTTTTTTATAATTTTTACACAACAAATAAAATAATTTTATATGACATAATATTGATGTAGTATTTATCACATTAATAAATCATTTAAATAAATAAGATTATAATGATTAAAATAATAATCAAAACACTTCAAATTCATATTGGATGATTTATTTCGACCATGAGTCATATTATCTTCATTTGTAATGATTTTTGAACAATTAGAAACCGAATATAATTATATAATAAAATAATAGTTTCACAGTTTCCTAAAGAGACCCTCTTCCCCCTTATAAAAGGAGACCACTTATAACCAATTCCTAAAAACTTTCAAGACATTTAGATCATCCAACCTCTACCCAAATAAGCTACATACATCCCTCTCCTACCCATATAATCCTTAACTTAAGAAGAAGGCCCTTCAAGAAGTCCTTTTGGTTCAAAACAAAGGGAGTTACCTAAATTAAAGGTAACAGTTTCTCTTAAATTGTTTTCTTTTATTTTACTTCTCCAACCCATAAACTCTTTTTATTCCTTTTTTTTGTACAAATCAGTATAATAAAAATACTAGTATTCTGTTATGAGAATTATTCGAGCTACACTCACACACACACCTCCATCTAATGGATGAAGAATATACTATTTCTGTGGGTGACAAATTAACGCCTCACGAAACGATGATTGTTCAAATATCTCCAACTGCCTCTCATGGTGGCCATTGTGTTGGAAATGTATTTATATATGATATATATTATATTTATGTTTTCTTTATGCGTCTTTATTTTTTTTAATATCATGCCTTTATGGTTTCCATAGTGGGTAAATACGATAATCGCATTTGAGGAAGCGCGGACTACCGCCCCCTCAAAGTGATGTGACTCGTTAATTCATTATGTGGGATGTATAAAGGATATAGTTAATGATATTATATATGATATTATACTGGAATTATAATATTCCTATATATAATTATGTTATAATTCCATTAAAATAATAAATAGAAATGAAAGTAGCATTCATGCGTACGTACGACTTACCGTCTCCATGAACAGTGCATTTCATTTCTTACCTCTAAATGTTATGAACTATTATAAATACAAGTATATAATGGATATATATGATATAAATGATATCTAAATCATGAATATCATCCTGTATATAATGATCCTTTGACCACATGAACAACTTGTAATTATAAGTAGTCCATTTTTGACTCAAGTACCAAATATCGACAAAATAAACGTTATTAACATAAATGATTACATAATGTTTATTACAAGGTAATAAGTGATATAAAACGAATAAAAAACTTGAAAAATGTTATTATGCAATTATAAATTAACTTTAGTTTATTATTCAGGATATTACAGAATGAACGAGTCAAGCTAGACACAAGGTAAGGGATCAGACTTCTCCCATTCTTTTCGAGTACTCTATTTTATGTCATTTATTTTATGCTCCATGTTATTATGTTGGAGGATGTTATTTTAAATTCACCATAATGTAATTTTTATTTTCATATGATGAGAGACCCCCTCTTACTCTCATAAATTCATTTTAAGATTTTTTAAGTGGCGCCATTAGGGTGCCGAATTTTTGTAAGGGATTTCTCATCTGACTTTTAATTTCGTGAGATTTTGATTATTCATCACCTATTTATTGCATGTGGTGTATTTTACACTGCCATTTGCTATATACTATCATGATTATCTTTATATTCATGGTATTATGTGATTATTTTGGCGGTTAATAACCATTGTTCACACAATGCGATTGAATTACAATGTGGTAAGGGGTCTTCATCTCACTTGTTTTTATTCCCGTGATATTCATGCTATATTTGCCACTAATACTTTTCTTTGGTGTATGTACTACCCATGATTGTGATATTTGTGTAATATGATTTCATTTATGAGTATTTACATTTTTATTGTATGATCATTCTTTCATGTGGCACAGGTTTTGTAAGTTACCATATAGGTAAGGGAACTCCTTAACCCAATTCACATTCTTTGGGTTGATCTTCACTTTTTTATTTATGTCATCCTATGAATATGTGTGAATGACCTCTGATTGTTTTAAACTTAATATCCACTTATATTGTGTGTATTTATATTTTTCACACATAAATATTAGATTGATTTATCCTTAATTTAAGAATACCATCTTTATAAGGGATTTCATCTCAATTTACATTTCCATTGAGACTTCACTTTTGTTATGCACCAATTCACTATAACATGGTGTATATACTTTCCATTGACATATTATATCATGATTCCCTTTATTATAATGATATTATAACGTTCTGATTAAAAGTTATTCTTCAATTATTTGAATTCAAGCGTCTCTCTTTTTGTTAAAAACGCTTTAAAAAAATATCGTTTTAAATATTTTAAAGATATATTCTTCTAAATATTTCTCATTAATGACCATGTTTTCAAAATGGGTTTTAGGATTTATTGATATGGAAATTAATTTTTTCAAATTATGATTCCTTTAAAATAGTCAAAGTGGTATGGGACCCTTTGATTCAAAAATCACTTTTTAAATGGTTTTTGAAAATGGTTTTATAAAACATTGTTTACTTCAATATCTTGATTTGATATCGTGGAATGTGGAAATTTTATCTTTACTTTATACTTGTGTTATGTGTTGTGATTATGTTATGTTTATTGGGAATTTCCTATTTATACGAGTGGTTCCGTGATAAACCTAGGGCGGGTGAGCCCAAGATAGATCTCCAATGCATTGGGTAACGTGATACAGATGAATGTGATGTTTCTCCTTAGAGATTTAGGGAATATACCATGATGGGTATTCCAAGTTTAAATCCCTATATAGCTATGATATCTATAATATATGTTTGATATGAATGCCATAAGTAACATTTATAATTTATGATTTGTGTTTGTTATTCATAAATCTTATGATTTCGTAAGGTATGTTATGATTGAAAAGTATGGTTTCATTGATATGTATTTATTGATGGGCTAATGTTTTCCTTTCTTATTTTATAACTCTTACTGAGCATTTTATGTGCATCCCAAATTTTTGAAATGTTTTTCACAGCACATAATGTGGAATAGGATCAACGATGGGATCAAGGAAAATTCATGCTGTCTTAAACATGGAACTAGACATGACTCTTTTTTTCAAGAGTTCATGTTTTGTAAAAAATATGGATACTGGGTAGAAGTGTCTACTTTGTAATATTTTAAATTGTAATATTTATGGCCTAAAGCTCTAAAAATATAAACCTGAAAAGATCCTCAATATGAATTATTCATTTAATTCACGATTATATAATATTTTAAGGACGTGTCCTTACAGTATGTGTAGACTACCACATTCAAAAACGATGAGACTCTCTCTTTTCATCACCACACCACATGGATGATATTTATATTGGTATATTTAAATAAATATTATGGTCAATATGATTTTATGATCTTTATATAAATGAAATATTTTTTAACACCCTTCTTTTATGATCATTGAAAAATGGAAATGTTCCCATGCATACGTATGGCTTACCACCTCCAAAATAATAATGTGCGTAATTTATCAAACCCAACATTAATTATTTGTAATAAATGGATAATTTATGTATAAAAATTTTGGAATTATTATTATGATTATTATGGAATCATGTAAAACATTATAGTACCAAAAAATAACAAATCAAAATGAATATGAAAAATAAAGTGGTTATTACTGAAAACATAATTTTAAGAGGGGATTGTTAATAAAATGGTAACAAAATTTCATAATTAAATAATATATGTTATGATATATATAATTATGTCTATTTAATAGAATTATAATAAACCAAAATTCATTATACCTTAATTTTTAGTTAGCTTAAAGGATGTCGATACTTACTATAAGGGGTTTTCGTCTCACTTTTTACTTCTGGGAGACACATTCCATATTCACAACCATTTTATTTTATGTGATGTATATAATTCCATGATTTTATCTTATAATAATTATACATAAAATTAATTGTATTTAAATATCCATTTCAGGATCTCTCTTTCATTGGGTTTATATTTTAAATGTTTCCAAATTGGTAAGGTATTTTTGTCTCAATTTTTTTTTCTATGAGACACAAGATTATGTTATGAAACTATATTCTTGTAAGGTATGTATAAAATGACCCATGGAAATATTATATCCCAAATATATTTATCCACATGAAATTATATTTTTCATTAAATTATATTCCTTCATGCATCATATGTTTTAATTTTACTAAAGAGGTAAATGTTTTATATTAGAATCTCATCACTTATCAGGGTTATTTGTGATTATGTTTCTGATTTTATAATATTATGATACATCAATAAAAAACAATGAATTTTCTTAACCTATTTTCATAAAAATAGAATCAATTTTTCTTTTTAATTTTGTTCTATTTATGTATTCAATAGAACAAAAATAATGTTTTTAATAAAAATTATCATTTCTGTAAAAATACATTTTCATTTAAAACCATGTTTTACAAAAATATTTTAAAAAATGTTTTATTATTCTCCTATGATTTATAATTTTATTTCCTCCCATTTTTTATAAATTTTTTTCATCATGTCGTTTTAAAACTAATTTTCATTTATATTTGAATACAATTGTTAAAAGAATTATATTAACATGCACAACATGATCATTATTTTCCATTGTTAGGACTGCACAGTGATTTGAAACTTCCCATTCAAATTTCTCAAATTTTCTTCCAAATACAAATTTTTCATTAATGTTTTGAAATGTTTTATATTTTTAAAAAGTGATATCAAAATGAATTATGGTTTAAATTTTTTTTATGTTTTATAATGTCTTTATCAAAGTGGATGAGAGATTTCCCTCATGAAATGTTTTAAGGTATTTTGAAATATTCCTTCATAATTTTTAAAAGATTATTTTTCCATAAAATGGTTGTAAACTTTTTTCCTGATGTTTACTTTTAAAATATTATTTTTTAATAATATTTATCTTCCCCATGAAAAATTTAAATTTAAAATTAAAAATAATTCTCATTATAAGATGATATCCATTTCTAGTAATTTTGTTTTACTGGACATATAATTCAAGGATACCATACATTTTTGTTCACTTAATGGTTTATTTTTTTGATGATATGATTATTATGAACCCATATAGCATCCATGAATTATACCATGATAAAATTATTATGAAACCTACCACTTTCTCTATGGGTAATCCAATGATTAAATGATATAATTATTGTGAAACTTATCCCTTTTATATAGGTTATGATATGGTTAAAACTTAATGAATCCCATTTTTTATCTTCTATTATGATATTGGGATTATATTATGATTTATGACACACATATATATTATTTTCATTATAAGAGAGATGTGACCTATATCTCCATCTAATACATTGGGTAAATGTTTATATCCCATGAGATAGCCTGTACTAGAAAATGGAGTGAACTTGATTTAGTTAGGGACTTTTTCCAATATGATGGTCTTGGGAGTGAACCATTACTACTATGATGGTTTGGTGAGTGATCCCATTTAACGATATGGACAGGGATACCACTAGGTATGGTAGTGTATCCTCTCTTGGACGTTTATCTTCCCTTATAGTTACCCTATAAGTTTTATTATTGATCATTGGCTTCAAGGAAATGAGTTTCAATGCTTATGCATGTGTCAAATTTTTTTGTATTATTCCAATGTTATTCAATCTTAGATCATGTTATTTTTATTATATTATTATTCATGTCTTATGATCTACCAATTATTATGACATGACTCAGGATTATAATCTTTGATAAGAATGGTATGATTTTCAAGTGTTATTCTCATGTTATCATCCCCTTACATTCAGAATATGCTTACGTATCTCTATTTTTTTTCCATTACTAAGAACCTAAGATCACAATTTCAAATGATTACATTTCCATGGTTATGATGAAATTCATTATGTATGATTACTATAAGGGATGTTTTTTTGGGATACATCGAATATCATTCATGAATTGAGAATTTTGAGTTCCATGTTTCTAAAAGAAAAAAATACTATTATAGTCATCAGGTTTGAGTTCATATAATATAATGAATATTCATATAAAAATATTTAAAGTATCTGTATGATAATCCTATGATGTTATACTTATCCTCGTTAATATGTATTTCAGAACACTAATCTTATTATAAGCCAAAAACTATTGACAATAATTGAGATTGTCTCTAGGGTTGCTATACATAATTGAGAAGTATCATTGGATCCCTGCTATATAAATAATGTATACAATAAACATCAAACTAAAACTTTTCAATTTTATAAAAATATATAATAAATAGGGGAATGATTCAAAAATTCACAACTGTGCAAAAAAACTACATACCTAGGATAATATTGATTCCACTAAATATTTTGAGAAAAGAATGAAATATATAGATCATTGAAAAGAAAATGATTACCAAATATCTCATCTACCATGTTTCCCTTTACTCAATTTTTAACTAACAGTTAATTTTTCTTAAAGGATTAATTACAAATTTAGAAAATAGAGTAAAAGGAGTAATTTAATGTAAGTAACAGAAAAGAGAAATATCACGAAACTCAATTATTTAAAATATTTGACTAAAACACATTAACTGAGGTATATCATAATTATATATATAATGAATGGTTAATAATTTTCAATAGAAATGAGACTCAATGAAATCATATTTCTCATCAATTATAAATCTTGTTCCAAATAAAAACCAATTTAATTAAATGTTTTCAGTTAACAGGTTAATACATCCATTACAACCAATAATTTTAGTATTAACATTAATTATTTATTTCAAATATTCCATTTAAATCATCCATGAATATACCTCATTGGTATGAAAATTTATAATATAAGAACCATTTAATATTAATACATTTCCAGGTCTATAATTTCTTAGTGAGGTAATTATTTGGTAATAAAAAGCATTCAAGGTATAATATATAGTGTAGATGGAATACACAATCAATTAAAAATTACCATGATCCTTCTTTAACTAATCTGATTATGTTACATGTAATGAGTAATCAATTTATATTTCATTTTAAAATATATATACTTAGCTGTTGTTCAATTAAAAAATTAGAACATATAATTTATGATAATTTTATAAATCAGGATAAATATACATTAATAATTTATAGACTATATTATATCAACATCAAGTAATTTAATAAATCATATCCCAAATATATTAAAAAAGTTAGAGAAAAAAAATTCGTAAATGTCAATGTTAAGGAAACCGTTTAATATGTTTGAAAAAAACACTACTTATTTTAGCATAAATATAAACTCATATTGATATAATCTACTCAATAAATATGTTTACATTGATAATTACTTTATTATTTATAAGAAAAAATTCTTACTTTGACTAAACATATATTAATATAAACTACTATAAGCATGGAAAACAATAATAGGGTTTAAAATATATTGATTTATGAAAATATTAGGTTGAAATATAAGAAGGGTTTTAAAAACATGATGTGATTACAGTTGTTTTATATCACACTAATAAATACATTAATGTAAAATTTAAACCATAAAATCATAAAAGAGAGGAAAAAATCAAAATTATATAATTTTATAAATTTTAAAAAATTGTATTTGATTAAATTTGAAATAATAAATCATATATGAAACATGAATTACAATTTTGAATATATAAGACCCCTTCCCTTTAAAAAATTAAAAAAATTAGACATATTTTTTAAAATGCGATATTTTAATTTTGTAAAACAAATTAATTTTTATTGAATAAATTTCTACATAATTTACATTCATTATTTCCAGAACACCTACTTTATTTCTCATAAAATTGAATTAAAACCTTCCCAAAAAATCTTTTTTTCTAAAAAATGCTCTGAAATTATCATTATATCTCCACCCTGAAGTATATAAAACTCCATTTCTTTTATAATATACAGTATTTACTAAAATAAAAAATCATTAATAAGTTTAGAACATATAAATAATCCAAATTACCATTTTATAATATTATTTACCTCGAAGTTTTGTGTTCTAGAAATCCATTTAAGTATTCATTAACTAACTAGTAACTCGTGATTTCATAGAAACATAACAAAACACTATCATTCCGAACATGTTTTTTTTCATAATAAAAGCAATGAATTCATAAAAAATAATTTTTTTTTGAAAATAATAACTAAATATTTTTATTTATTTAACAAAAACGACACACATATCTACACAAACATTATAGGTTAGTTTAGAAAAATAATCAAAAAATGATAAAGCATGTACAACAATAACATTTATAAAATATTTTTAAATTAATATTAAAAAAATAATTCTGAGAAATATTGAATCTTAATTTAAAAAAAATATGATATATGTTTACTAGTATTTATATGGTGTACTCTAATATATAAGTGTCCATTAAATGAATTCATTCAATGTAAACCATTAGTAATTTTTATATCAATGTTACCAAACATAATTATAATCATATAATCAATAAAAATTTTAGGTATATATGATAGTTATCATCTATTTTTAGATCACCTTCTGAAATCCCACTTACTATCCTTGATTGAATATTTAAATTCGAAGATCATTAGGGATGTATTCAATGATAACCATTCTTATAGAATTGAATTTGATAGGATCCTTAGTGATAATTATTTTTGAAATTTATGGATCCTCAGTATACACTATGTGTGTGATTTGTCATAAAAATTGTAAAATTGATTATCATAATTTCTTATGTTCTGTTATGTATTTACCACTTGAAAAAGAACTGTTTGATATGATTATGGCTCCTTAACTGTAAGCTTCTGATATTATAGTTATGATTTATTTCCATTTGAAATAGAAAACCTCCACATGTATCTTTATTCTCTTTCATGATTCTATTATAGAGATTTTTTATCTGATTTGGACTTCCTATTATTCCCCAATATTGTTTCTAGTTTATTTCAACAATATATCTATATTTTTATGTTTTTTGATTCAATTTAAGAATCCTATTAACTTTAATATAGCTGCAAAAATAATACCTTTTAGGATTTTGTAGTTATTAATTATGTTAAGTTTAAAATAAGTATAGATATCCATATAATAATTTTGAAGTTGTATAGAAACCTCTATTTCCATGATGGATTATGGAACATAAAGACGATGTATCAACGATGAGTCGAGGTCCTTTAGGACGTACTATAGTTTATTGGGACCACACTAGGACTGTTATTGGGTTAATTAATAGGCCTTTTGAAGTCTCACATTCACTTATATATCAAATAATTGGTGTCCTAAAGGAATATTTATTTTCTAAACAAAGGGACTTGTTTAACCTATGGATAGGGAGTGATTATTATTCTATTATTTTCTTAATTAGAAGTTAAACTATTAATATTTATTTGAGGCTTACTATGTGGTGTATTAGTTTTCAGGATTTTATTACCTCTATCAATTCTATCATCACTCATATATATTTGTAAGAAAATTCTTTGGTGGATATACTTTATTATATCATAGATTCATCTAATGATTTTTTTAGATTTATGTAATTCCAATGGATTATTATTTTATTTTTGAGAGAGATCAAAATAAAACAACCACATTTAAACTCTTGTAATAATGTTTCATTTTAAATAATGGGATCTTGGGTTATTTATTCACGGACTCTTTCTTTTCCAAAAAATATATTTTTTTCTTTAGTTCTTATTTTTAATTGAACAAATAAAATAGATTTTAACGTATTAATTAGTTTCGAAAAAATTCTTTATAAATTTTTTTATATATCAACAATACACAATTATTCTTTATAATATATATCAATAGTTGATTTTTCAAGAAATTAATTGTGATAGTTTTATAATTAATTGAGTAAAATAAAAAATGTTGATTGTGTGTGGTTAAATACTTATTGAGTGAGCTGTGTAAGAAGAAAATCTAAATATAAAATTCTATGGAAGACTTTTCCATCTTCATAGTGCTACATCAAAGTATCAAAAATCAAAATATGAGTACGTCAGAATGAAAATAAAATGGAATAAGGTTTGGAATATTAAATCTGTTCAATAACTAAGATATGTAATAGTAACACTAATAATGCCTTAGGACATTAAAAATTTAAAACATTACCTTATATTATCTTAATATAATCCCATGGTCCAATATAATATCAGGATTATCTAATGGACACTCAATGACTATGGAAATATAAAAACATTATAGCACACTCTTTTAATATAAATAAATCCTCACAACCCAACATAGAAATATGTATTATTAAAAGGATCATCCAACATAGTTGTGCAATCGGTTGAGTCCATAATGCTCCCTCAAAGATAAAAATCATAAAAAATATAAGTGGCTAAAAATCTGAAAAAATTTATCCCATGGATCTAATTAGAAATATACATGGAGAACACGAAAATGGGGAGTAGTATTTCATACATAGACTATTCACCAATATTGGGATTTTCATGAAGACTTTCATAAAAAAGTTGATTATTGAAGGAGGCATGGAAGTTAGATTATGATGGTCCCATCAAAAGCTGTTGGAAAATATTAAATCCATAGGAATATGTTGAAAGACTAGGGGATCATGCTATGTAGTTACATCCTATTGAATGGGGATATTTTTAATGGATTTTGAAATTAACTATTTATAGGGGTAGCCCAAGGCTAATGTGGGATTCATTCAAAATTCCATTCACCGTCTTCCATACCTTAAACATTCAATTTCATTTTCACATTATTTATCCATATTCACTATATTCATTCTCTCAATCCATTACAATTGGTATAGAAAGCATTATTTATATCGAAAATGAAAGAGCTACATGAACACATCATGAGGGAGATATTCTTTTATTCTCATTCTTTTCATCATATTAACATGCTTGGAAAGATATTATTATGGGGGATTATGTGAGTGCAGTTTATCACCAAGTTGAATTATAATTGGAACACTCTATTCTTGTTTCTCATGAATTTTTACATAATTTTTTAACTAGATTTAAGTAATTAGATTACTTGATAGTGAGGGCGATGGAATAATAGTTGATTTCTAAAAAGAACACTAATGTATTGATCAATTAACACTATGGAATGAGGTTAAGGGGGTTTAATAGAAAAAGAATCAATTAACATGAAATAACTACTTTTTACAGAAAACTAGTGAGATTTCATATGGACTCTAGATTCTTGAAGTATGTCTCTTTCCACCATGAGACAGGGATTTATAAAGACAATGACTTTTCTAATTAAAATTATTTTGGAAATACAATTATTATATATCATGAGGTAGTGTGGTTAATTAATTTCATAAAAATTATCAAATATAATTGATTTAAAAACCATGTTAATGATATAAAAAATCATTCTCGTATATATTAATATGAATTATATAGTTATATTTGTATTAAAAAAATTAAAAAAATTGATAAAAAAGGAAATGGTTTTATATAATCTATTTTCTTATATGGGTTTCATTAAAAATAATAATTTAAATATTTTAGAATATTAATTAAAAAATATGAATAATTTTTTTGAAATAAGATTATCAAAATTTACTAGTGGTGAAATTTTTTTATTTTTCAAAATAAATTTATTTTTCCTAGAAAAATAAAAAATAAATACATTTGTAAAAAAATATTTTCATAAAAATAACAAATTTTAAATTACCATTATTTTTTAATACGATTTTATGTAACATAATTATTATCTATTTATATTTCATACACTAATTTACTTTTTAATCAAATTTATATTGGATTTTATAATATATATTTTTTTCGGATTAAAAATATGATTTTCTAAAAATTGTATTGAAATGAATAATGTTTATCCATTTGAATTAATTAAAATAATAAATAAGGGAGATGTGTTTAAAATATATTTTCAGATTATATATATGAGTGAAAATTAATTTATATCTATATAATCATTATAATAATTTATAGAATTAATATTGAATCATATTTTTCTTAAAAATAATATCCTTGAAAACCCACCTTTTCATTGCACGAGTAGGTTTTTTTTCAAATTAATTTCCCACTTATGTTAATTGAATTTTATAAATTATATTTCACATTTTTTAATCATAATAATTAATATTTTCTAATAATGGTGTAATGTACTAGTCTGGGTGTCCAACTCTAGTGCCCTGAGCTGGTCTGTCATGTGACCTCAAGCATACCTCCCTGTATGCGAGAGGCATGCAACTAGTAGTGGGGGTCTAATAAGACAATAATGAGGAGAAAATACCCTATTTTATCAGATTAATACAAAAATAGAAATAATTAACTATAGATTAATGTTATATATGACCATAAACAATACCAATATCTCATGATAATGAAAGAAGGAGATACACTATCCAAACCAACAATGAAAACATTCCATGCTGATGTACGTGTCAAATATCTAAAATGAAATAAAATATAGAATGTTAAGATTCCTAGTGTGTCCCAATGCATTTCTAGTACACTCGACCATTCTCCATCCCAAAATCAGCCATCTAATACATGACATTTTCTCTTAACCTGTACGACAAAAATAATTTATATTTGAGTACTAATCAGGAAGCCTGAGTATAGTGTGATAAAAACATGGTAGGCCACAACCAATGGTTTATAAAAAATAAAGTAAATAATAGGTGTATATATTTGTATAAATAAATAATTAAAATTCATATGTAAACATTTGTCACATTATGAATTATTCTTTATTAAACCATAAAGTCCACCGGGTTCCCAAATACACATGTACCTCAGTAATTGCATCGGCCCACATCTAGTCTGATCCATGGTACTTATTAAATTTACATTTCATTATAGCACATGAGATTACATTTTCCATATCTCTTTAACTTCTTTATAATTTCTATATAGAACCGTTGTCCATTGCCAATGTTTTGGTTAACAAACACTATGTATTGTACTCCATCTGTCATTCTTGTATATATATATATCGTTGATGTAAAATGTCATGTCTAGACACCCAATTCTCAATCATGAATATATTTCATTGTAATAGATCTTCATTTCCAGAACCCCATTTATCAACCATTCATATATCTCATTATAAAAGCTCATCATTTATAGAAACCCATTTATCAACCATGCATATATATCATTAGCGTATATCATCAACTCTAGCACCCCATTTATCAACTATGCATATATATCATAACATATAACAATATCACATAAATCATGATTAATGAACATTAATCATCTTATCAAAATCTACCATTAATTAATTCATAATGTAATTAAGAAATTTCCATTAATAAATTTGACAATTAATTTATCCTGGAAATTTCCTTTAATTAATTAATTATTAATTAGTCATATCTATCCAATTAATTAATTATATAGTTAATTAATCAAATATCTCCCATAAACTAATTAAAAATTTAATTAAATAGATAATTTCCATTAATTAATTTTACAATTACTTAATCATTTCACAAATCAACATCCAATTATTAATTCAATATTTATTACTACCATATTCACAATTCAACTTATTGATAATTAAATTAATAATTAATTATCCTTAATCCTCAATTCAATATTCTGATTTTTAATCTATTAATTGATTATCCTAATTTCAGAAAACAATTATTTGATAATTAATTCATCATTTAATTATCTTATTTATATAATATAATTATTAAATAAAATCATTATTTCCTCAACTAATTAATTGGCCACATTAATTAATTCAATTTAAAAATTTCCAATTGCTACACAAACTTCAAAAATGCTAAAATTTCATAAAAAAATGAAAGTTTAGATTATAGGATTTTAATATTATGCCACCTATATAAATTTTATTGATGAATGATAACACAACTAAAATCCCAAAAATTGAGCAGCACAGTGACGTAGTATGGGATCTGAATCTCAAATCCCTAAATCAAGATTACAAAATTCAAGATCATGTTAATATAGATCTACATCCATAATACTAGATCTAGATTCTCTAGAATATTGATCTATATGTATCAAAACATAATATTAATCCTAACAAAAAGGATGAGGGAATATGGGAGGATGAATTGGAATACAACGAGATAGGATACACATATCGGGAGAGGAGACGGTATTCGATCAAGGATTTTAATTGAGAATAATATAAATCCTAAAACCATTGAATCCATCTAGAAATCTATAAAATCATAAAAATCTATAAGCTTCCTTGTTTGGTTTGAACTGGGTGATTTTTAGGGATCCATAAGGGAATTTAAAACTAACTTCCAATCCATGTAAAAAATCATCCACAGTTTCTTGGGTAGGGGTGCACTATTTTCCCTAGACGTGCATGAACCGTACACCTACTATTTTAGGGGTGAATAGTTTCTCTTTTTTTTATATTGTTTTGAAAAACCATTCCCCATTTTTGTGAACCACAACAATCAATGGATTCATGGGTTTCTAGGTTGGGGTGTATTTTTTTCTCCGACTATGTTCCAACCATGCAAAACCCTTTTTCATTGATTTTTTTCAAAATTATGCCCAAATTCATGGCATATTATAACCCAAAGAAATGTACTTAATTAGGAAAAAATATTACATGAAAAAAATCCCTATTCAACACCCAAAAGTATTATAATATTAAATATTTCAACATAATTTCTGACCAAAATAAATAGTGAAAACAAAAAATAATAATTACCATGGTTAAGGAAAAAATGGATTTATCAGGGGGTTAAACTATAATATGAGGATTAAAATGTCCTTAAAAAATTCCAAAAATATATTAGGAAGATATATTTCAAAGTTATAACATATTTTATCTAGAATTTCCAATTACTGGAGTCTTATAACAAGAAAAAAACCTGGGTGGAATTCTTTCTTTTAAAAAATTATTACTATTCCATTAAACTCAATTATAAAAAGCCACCCCTAAAATCTTCTATTCACACCATCGAAAACGTTTTTTTATTATATACCTATCCAAATAACATCTATAATTCCCTAACATAATCCAATATTCCTTATATTTGGTATAGATCCATCCATGAAAATCCATTTGTGCAAGTCCAAAAAGTTCCCTCACGAAGTGGTAATGTACTTGACTGAGTGTATTTTATATTATTTATTCATCCACCATCATAAATTATTCATAAAACATGAATATATAATAATCCTAGTATCTTTAATACAGTAATATTTTATTAATTTAATGATATAACAAAAAAACCATCTCTTATTTCATCAAATGGGTTATGAAATCATCATTCGTGTGTATGGTGTACTCCTGCTTCGTGATCTGATGTCATTCTATTTTTATTAACACCACTAAAATTTGGGTATGATAATGGATATATTGTTTATATGTGATTATTATACCATAATTATACTTATATATTAATAATAAAATATATACATTTTTACCTTCCATTCCATATGAGATACGGCAACATCGGTGTGTGTACGACAGACTACCACCTCCTGATGTGATGTGATTAATTTTAACCAACTCTTTTCAAGGAAGGTAAAATAGTAAATATAATGTATATTTATAATATAAATCAATATAATATGATATTAATGACAAAGTTATCAGCCATAAATGATAATATATCATTTTATATCATACATTTTCACTCATTAATAATTCCTAACGTCATTCCTGAAAATGTGGACTACAAACTTCACAATGTGATGTGGCTCTCTTTTCATCACCACACCACATGGGTGATATATAGAATAATATTTAAATAAATAATATGGTATAAGATATTATTATCATTCTGTGAATATAAAAACATTTATACCTCTATTCTTCAAGGTTTATTGAAAAATGGAAATATTTCTCATGTGTATATAAAACATACCATCTTCATGATTGTAACATTCTTAATTTCTCAGAATTTTATTTTATATATGATATTAAAATTATTTATGATGAATAAGTATGATTAATATTTCATTATTATTATTCTGGATATTTTTTAATAATTACCTTCTTGACCATATACCACCATCAAAAGTTGATTTTGACATAAAATTTTAATATGGTCAAAACATCCAACATAAACATAATTAAATAATAATTGTATGAAATATGGAAATGAGTGATGTAAAATTAATAATAATCAGGAAAAAGGTCCTCAATCTAATAAATATTTAAGATATGTTTACTATTCATGAAGATAATGACACACATGGTTATTCAGACTCATAGTAAGGGACTTCATCTCAATTTCCTTTCATTTAAGAATATTTTTTTTGTTTTTTTCATTTATTCATTTGATTATATTATATATTTCCCCTTTCAAATTTTATATAATAAAATTTTCTATTATCATGATATTTGGTGTTTTTAATGTTCTTCACTCTTGGGGATTACTATTCAAGTGTTTAGTAAGTGATAATAATTATTATTTTTAATCAAATAATCTTTTACTATTTTTCATTCAAACAATTTCAATTCAATGTCCATGTTTTTTTGAAAATGAATTTAAAATTTTCTATATGGTCATAATGTATTTATAAATTATCATTTATTTCACTTTTAATTTTGTTCAATTTAAAAAAAGAATCATTTTATGTGTTCAATAAATAATATTTTAACAAATAACAATATTAATGTTTCACTTTAATGTTTATAACAATAATGACTTTTTCTTCATTAGAGAAAATCATTCAATTTCAATCATTCATTGAAATATTTCATGTACTATTAAATGAAAAACACTTTTCCCTTATACATATTTTTATATTGAAAATGAGTTTTTAAAGAAAAAGGTATTTTGATATCTGGAAGTTATTTTATTATGAGTTTATAAATGTTCTTAAAATGTTTTATGATGGAAATTTTTACGGATAATTTTATTTATTAATTATATTACACTTGATCATTACACAATAGAAAAGTGTATACCCAAATAGAACATAGTAAGGCCATTTCACCATATATAATGGGTGTGCCTAGATAACACCAGGTGAGACTATTATTTCAAAAATATTGGCTGCGCCACGATATATCTCCAATGCATCGAGTAATGTTCCATATAACAATAAGAAAGAAAAATGGAGTTACCAAAGGGTTTCTCTAATGGATTTAACTGGGATCTAGACACTTATGACATAAATTTAAAAAGGGTTTTGAATGTGATCTTATATGTTACCCAAAAGTGGTTTTTTATTGGTTTTAAAGGCTTTATTGGAGAAAAAATGTGTCTGAGTTTTTCATTTAATCATGTTTAATTTCATATTCTAAAATAAATCTCAATATGACTAAAAAATTATATTAGTTTTCATGTTTTCTATATACTAATAATTTACTTTTTTTAATATCCCATACTGATCATTTTCTTCTCACTCCATGTTTTTAAAATATATTTCATGTGATTTGAGGAAGGGCAAGGGAATAGAAGTGGTAAAGGTAAAATTCATGAAGATTATTTTTTACGAAATGAAATCATGTTTTTAAAAAAAAATTATATTGTGGGAAAATGTATACTAAACAAAAGTTTCCAATTTTTATTATAATGTTATGATAAATGAGTTATTGAATTATTATCTAAAACTCTAAACATGAAAAGAACTTTAAATGTAAGACCATGAACTCTGGAAATAAAACTCATGATTATTTAATGTTTATGTCCATGTCATTATAGATTGTATCATCGGTCAGATTAGATACCATTATAGTTTAGAATAATTATAACAGAATATTTTTGAATGCTATTACTTTATGGTTAAGTTGAAATGATATAGAATTTAAAGATTAACATGTTTCATACGATAAATTTTTTTAGACTTGTTTTATATAAAAGATACATGGATGTTGTAGTGGGAAACAACCATGAAGAAAATATCATTCCATGTCAATATCCCAAGATGGTTTGTATTGAAATAGAATAGTTGTTGTAGTGGCGGGTCATCTGAAAAAATATATTAATGATCATGATACCATGAGAGTCAAAAACCAAATATAACATGTAAAAAATGTGTATTGTGAAGTATTTTACAGGAAAACATCACCCATATTTCAGTGGATAAATTAACAACATCATAGCTAATGGATGGATCAATTCCCTGGAGAATATATTTGAAGTCATGGGATTTTATAGATTTTAAAATGTAAATATTCTGATTTATCATTTTAAAGGTGAAGTTGATAGATCCTAGTCTTCAGTTAGGAATACTGGAGATAAATTTGATCCTGATTCCATGGAATGAAAAATCATTTAATGATATTTTCTTTGATAAGTATTTCCACAATGCTCTTCAACTTTGGATGGAAAAATAATTCCTAGAATGTGGAAAATATATGAATAATATCTAGATTCTAATGAAGAAGAATTCTAAATATTTTCTATGTATGTGGTATATTTTATTCAAGAAATTGATAGAAGAATTAATATATTTTTCCCAGGATTGATTCCAAGTTTACAAATAATGTTTTCCTACGGAGAATTTGATTTTTTTAGATTGGTTATTTGTTTTAATAATGTTTAGATAGAGTTTTAGGACATCTATGTTCCTTAGTGTAATAATATAAAAAGGGTAAAGGTAGTATAAAAAAGAGATGTAAACTACTCAAAAGTACATAGAAAATCCCCCACTATGTTTGGAGAGTGGACAAAGACTTTTTATATAATTTTTTATAATATCTGGAAAAACCTTTTAGTGTGGTCAGTTTGGACACAAGGCTCGTGACTATAAAGAATGGAGTCTTGAACTACAAAAGAATAGGGTAAATAATTTCCATCCAGTTTTGAAGTTTCTTAGCTGAATTTAGTTGGTTCATTACTCTGACATGTTTCATAAGTTAGTTTTACACGATAGATATCATCATTAACGAATAAAAAATTGTATAAAAATTTCATTTTCTACTACTATGGTTGATGTTGGGATGCAAAATGATTTAGTGAATGATATGTTAATTATGAATTATAATTATTTGAATATCATTTCTGATTTTAGATCTTCATATCCATTTATTTATAATAAATTTACTTGTAAAATAATAATATAACCACATGAAAAGATTATAGAATAGGTGGAGAAATATCCAGGATGAAATATTAAAGAAACCAAGAATTATAGGAATATTCCAATTATTATTAGGTGGATTGTATTTACTAAAAATCTTTTTTAAAAGGAAATATTGGATTTTGATATCATTATTTTAGTGGAGTGAACTTTATTTTATCATGATAAGATATAATTTATAATTATTAATGTTGTCTTCAATGATTTAATGGCTTTAATAAAATACCAAGAGGAAGATAAATTTATTAGAGGTGGTAGTGAATGTCACCTTTCAAGTATTATTGAAAATAAATACTGCTTAAATTAGGGGAATGCAATTAGTAAATTAATATATGGATGTATTTTCTAATTTGTTTTCTAGTTTTTTTCCTCATTTAGTGGTTTATATTACAGAATATTTAGTACTTTATGCTAAGATAATTTTTAAAACCCCATATATATTGGATGATGTTAAACATTTAGAATTGAAAAATCAATTACAAGAGATATTAAAAAACATTTTATTTTGACTTAGAGCTTTACCATAGTTTTCTATTGTTTTTTATTTTATAAAAATATAGTTAAATTATAATTTTCATTGAATATAAATCCCTAAATAATATAAATATTAAGAATAAGTAAAATTTTCCTTGTATTAATGATTTCTTCCATTATCTCTAGGGATCTTCATGTTTTTTGATGGCTGAACTGAGGTTCGGGTACCGTTAGTTGAATATGAAGGAAGTGAACATTTTAAAACTATATTTAAGACTATATATGGTCACTATAAATTTGTATTTATGCCCTTTCGGTTTTCTAATACACATGTTATATTTATGGAACTTATTAAAGGGTTTTTCATGAGCTCTTTGAAACATTTATGTTTTTTTTATGACATTTTGAGATATTATAAATGTAATTGGGATTATGAAAGACAAATAAGGATTTTTTTCAAAACCCTAAATAAGAAAAAAAAATATGAGAATTAAAAAAACTGTGAATTTTAGTTGAAGATAATTTGTTTACATAAAAATATATTTTTCAAATGATATAATAATTGTTCACCTTTATGAAATTGTTTTTTGATGAATGGACAAGACCAGAGAATATCACATAGATCAATAGTTTTATTGGATTATTATATTTCTTTCAGTGGGTTTTTATAATTTTTCTCCATCATCTAGCATACTGACTAAGTGAACTGAAAAAGGATTTAAATACATCTAGAAAAATGAATATGAAAATTGTTTTCAATAACTAAAAATTAGATTGGTAAATGCTAAAATTTTGGGATTCCCTTCTATAAATGGAGACATTTTCATCTAAAATGATTTTTCTTTGAAAAGACATAGTTTTCTCCCAATACTGAAAGATCAGGTAATTAATAACGCTTTATTTTAGTTGAAAGCTCATTAGTAAAATTTCCCTACACGTGAATTGGAATTAGCAGTTGTGGTTTTTTCATTAACAATTTATAGGTATAATTTTATAGAGTATTGTGTGAAATATATATTGATAACAAATGTTTAATGTATATATTCACTCCAAAATAATTCAACATGAGAAAGAGAAGATGATTGGAATATATTTGGGACAATGATTGCATGATTCATTAACATCCAAAATATTAAAATGAAGTGGTTGAATCATTGAGTAGAAAAAATTAGGCACTATTAACAATGATAAGTTTGGAATGTGACACATTGGTTAAGGATTTGATAAATTTTAGCATAGATGTTGTGATGTAGAGAAGTGGTCTATTTGGTTTTATGTTTTAGTGAATTTAAATTGTTTAAAATGAATTAATCAATCTAAATAATAGGTTTAATCTCTTTCATGAAAAGATATAATCTTCCAATAAGGGTACATCTTAAAATATTAATATTGATGCCAATGGTGTTTAATGATTGGGGAAATTATTATGTGTTCCTTATGATTCACAATTGAAGAAAGAGTTCTTAACAAATGCTCATATTTCTTTAATGTTTCTTCATTTTAGGATCACTAAGATATTCTTAGAGCTTTGGGAGTATTAATAGTGGATGGAATGATTAGAGATATTGTTGAAAACACAATTAAGAGTTTGAATTATCATCAGGATAAATCAAAGCAATATCTCCTGAAGGTAATTCTTCAACAGTCTCATGTTTTCATAGTGGAAATGGGTAAATATATCAAAGGATATTATGTTAGTATTTCCAAATACTTCTCAATGTAACAATTTGATTTTAGTTACTGCTGATTCATTTAATAAAATTTCACATTTCATTCCCATTTATGAAAAAATGTATCTATATATTATTTAACATCTATATCTGAAGGATGTAGTTAGGTTAAATGGATTGCATCTCTCTATTTTATTGGACCATGATCTAAGGTTCAAATCTAATATTTAGTGGAATAAGAAGTTATTGGTTAGTGAATTCAATTTTTGTACAATATTTACTCTTTAATCTAATGGGTAGTCTGAGAGGCCAATTCTTACCATCGAATATAATTCTCATTCATATTCAAAGGATTACAAGGGAATATTGGACCAATATCATTATTTTTTTTGATTTTTCTTATAATGATAGTTTTCTAACGATATAAATATTACACCATTTGAGCCATTATATGGAAAATAGTGCCAACCCCTTGATTATTGGTTTGATGTAGTATAAATGACCTTGATGAGACCAAATTGGGTAAAGGAAATGATGGAGGAGGTGTAGTTTATTTAGAAACTTATCAGGATGTCTCATATTATATAGAAATGTTACGTGAAAAAATGGAGGAAATATAATTATTTTTTGGTTATAGATCATGTCTTTCGTAATGTTTCTAGATGGAAGTGGTTTATACATTTTTCTGATAAGGGTATGATAATTAGGCAGGTCAATGGATCATATTAAATTCTAGAGAATTTTGGATCATTTTAATATTGAGTGGACTTGCCTCAGAGTTTATCTTAGCATCATGGTGTATTTCATGTATCTATGTTAAGGTGATATGTGTCAGATTTATCTCATGTTTTCATCCAAGATGTAGTTCAGTTAGAAGAGAGTATTTATTTTGAGGAATACCCTTTTTAGATTATTACCCATAGAGAGAATTTTTTTTGATATAAGGTTATTCTCTAGGTTTTGGTTTTATTAAAAAATAATATTGTTGAAGAGGTATCATAGAACTATGAAAATGATATGAGGGAATGATTTCCCCACTTTTCAATAAGTGAATATTATTGTGAGGATGTAATATTTTAAATAGTGGATTAAATTAGAAACAAAGGTAATGATATAATATATCATTTGTGTATTTATTAATATAAATTAGAGTGTTATATTAGTTATAAAAATATCATGTTATATTAATATCAAACAATGAAATATTTTTTACTAAACTAACTTTTATATCAATTTCATTTTAAATTTTATATTATTATTTGATAATTTAAATTTTAAAATATGAATAAAATCTTTTTAAATAAAAAGAGAAGAAAATACCTATGGGGATATTTTGGGGTTTTTCATAAAATATTGTTTTCTCAAGGAATAGTGAAAAATAATGAATTTTCAAGGACTTTTCTTTTCAATAAATTAATTAATTTAAAAGTCTCATTATATAATGATTATTATTTCACATACCATAAGTATTAAATAGTTATATTCAATAAAGTTATTTAATTTTTAATTAACATTATATTGGTTTTTAGTTTATTTTTGTTTGGGTTTAAAAACACAAATTTATAAATATTGTTTTAATATGCATAATTTTTATCATTTTAATTAATCTAAATGCTTGATAATGAAGATATTTTTAATTAAAATTTATGTGTTATATATCATAAAAAATTAATTCAGGTTTATACACTAAATTTTCCACTTCAATGAATTGAATTTTCTAAAATGGACTCTATATTTGGAAATCGAATATTTTATATTTCCCATTAGGTCACCATAATTGTTTAAAAAAATTAATTGTAAAAATCACAAAAATTAATTAATATGGTTAAGGAAAAATTCTATTAACTATTAAATTATTGGTTCATCCATGACCTTCCATAATAAATTATCTAGTTCCATCCTCTCTCCAATTAGACCTATTTTGGGATAAAATCTAACCAATAAAAGACTTAGGTTTAATCCAAATTATGTTACCTGAATAAGAGGTAAAATTCATCAACAATAGTTTTTATTTCATTTTTTCCACCACCTTCTTCAATTTCTAGTTAAAAATTATAATATAATATCCAAAATATTTTACATATATTGGGATGTTATTATGTCAATGTAATGACCAAAAATGTTCCCATATTCCAATAAAATGGGTTATGAAATCATCATTCGTGTTTACATTGGTCTACTACCTCACGAACTAATGTCATTCATTTTTCCATTACCAACTATCATAGTTGGGTATGATGGTTTTTTTAATGTTGATAAATTATTTTTTCAATATAATTTGAACTATTCATTCAATATATCATACATACCCATTTTAATTCTCATTCCATATGGGATACGATAATGTCATCTATGTGTACAATAGACCCCCACATCATGAAGCGATGTGATTCATTTTTCACTAACACTTTATATGGAATGATATAATGGTAAATATTATGAATATATGTGATATACAAGGAATAATTAGGATATTTTTGACATATTTATCATTATGAAAAGATAATGTTTTATTTTCATCTTACCTTTTCACTCACTGAGAAATGATAACGTCATTCGTGAGTTTGGACTACCTCCTTTACAAAGTGATGTGACACTGTTTTAATTACCACACCTCAAGGATGGTATATAAAATTATATTTAAATAAATGATATTTTTTATTTTTTATTCTTGCTATTATTGAAATATTTCATACTACCTACCACATTTTCCATAATGACCATTGAAAAATGGAAATGTACTCATGTGTACACATGTCCTACCATCAGCATGATTGTAATGTGAATCATTTATAAAAACAATCTATTTTGATTGGTATTAAAAGTATAATTGATTTATAAATATATGAAATATTTCATTATTGTTTTTCTAGATATGTTCAAATAATTACTTCTTTAATGATAGTCCACCAACTAAAGTCATTTTTGACTCATAAGTTCAATATCGTCTAAACATCTGACATAAATATAATTGATGAAGTAATTATACATAACAAGATAATAAATGACGAAAATGAAATATAAAACTTTAAAATAGTTCTCATTAATTGAAATAATTAAAATAATTTTATTATTAATGATGATAAAGATAAACTTGAGACTTGAGATTTAAAGTAAGGGGATTCATCTCAATTTCCTTTAGTTGTGGAATATTTGTATTTTCTGGAAAATTTATATTTCATATGGGGTATATATTAAAACATTGAAATTTTATGTCCAAAATATTTCTATTATCATGATATTTATTTTTTTAATGTGATTTTTTATGGTTTATATGTGTCAAGTGTTTCCCAGTTAAAAATGTGATGTTATTTATAAAAAGTCATTTTATAATGTTTTTTGTTACAACACATTCTTTTCAATGAATTTTTTAAATATGTTTTAAAGAAGTATTTGCATGGAAATAAAATATTTACAAAGTAAAATTTGTATCACTTTTAATTAGGTAATATTTTTTCTAAAGAAATAATTTTATATTTTTTATACATAATGTTTTGACAAATTCAAAATGAATGTTATGTTTTAACCTTTATGGTGATATTGTCTTTTTACACCAGTGAGAAAATAATTTTATTTCAAAATTACCTTGAAATATTACTTGTATTATTCAATGAAAACCCCTTTTCTATTTTAAGTAATATTTATATTTAAAATAGTGTTTAAAAAGGAAAGGGTATTTTAATATCCAAATGTGATTTTAATATAATTATAAATACATTTGAAATTTTTTTACAATGGATAATTGGAAGAATAAAATATTTTTATATATAATATGCTCCATGAAAATTATAGGAGATAGATAGTTTCACCTAGATAGCATTGAGTGATTCTGTTATATCATATATTGTTGGTGCGTCCAAATAACACTAGGTTATCCCATTATAGTTTAAAGGATAGGTTCACCTACATATCACTCCAATTCATTGGGTAGTGTTCCTTGAATTAGTAGATAAAGAGGGAGTTAAAAAATAGATTATACAATTGATTTAATTGTTCCCTAGTTACTTATTATATGGGAATAATATGAGTAATTAATTTGATTATCTATGTTATGAAAAATATTTTTATGTTGCACGCTATGGGTTTTGATGTTTCCCTTTGGGATAAAATTATGCATTCTATCAGGTAAATTTGTTTTATTTCATATGGTAAAAAACTGAGGATAAAGATAATCACTAAATGAATTTTCATGTTTTCACTGGACTGACAATTTTTTTCATTTTATATCCCTTATTAAGATTTTTTCACATACTCTATTTTAAAAAAATTACAATATTTTAAGAATTATTGACAAATTATCTAAAACTAAAAACATGAAAATATCATCAAATTTAGGGGAATTAATTCTAAAATTAAATCTCAAGAAAAACTAATGATTAAGGCCAGATTAATGGAAATAAAAATTCATATTTTTTTTCTAATTCTCAAAAATATATCATACACCCATACAAACACTTTAAATATAAAATCACCCAAAAAAATTACTTTTTTCTATTTCACGCACCCATCTCCAAAATTAAAAATTTATTCTACTATTACTTATTCATGAATTGAATTTTTAGAGTAAATGAAAATTAATTATCAATTCCTATTCCCCCATGATATGTATATTATTGAAATATAAAAATCCAAAATAGTTAGAGATATTATAGAATCTTCCAGTATCCATTCACAAATTTTCCAAAACCGCTAATTAGTGATATTATCAATGGTATGTTAACCAAATTATTTATTTTTGTTCCATTTATTTTTAATAAAGTATAAAAATAAATTAACACAAAAACTATAAAAATTCAATAATTATATTTTTTTGATAATATAATCATATTATTATTTAATTAACTGCTGCAAATATAATCAAATAAATAGTTAATGTGATTCAGAGGACTTAATACATCTATATTGTGCCCCTAAAATTTTTAATTAACGAACACATAAACTAGAGAAAGCCCCAGTGTAGAGAAGACATGGTAACCTCTCTAGAAAAATTGTTTTCTATCCAATAAATGGTGGAAAATAACATTTTCATATGAAAATAGGAATTTTTCCTCATGTTACAGACAATTTTAAAAATCTAGAAATAACCTATGTGAGGGGGATCAATCATGAAACCAAATTTCACCAAGGGAAAGGAAATATGATATAAAGCACAATCAATTGGATATTTTACCCACTTTTTTTGGTTCTTATACTGTCATAATATAAATAATAATAATAGTGAACAAGTTACCTATTTAGGGATTAACTAATGAGGATTCATGTTTTAAGTGATACTCCTAATGTTTGAGGGGGAGTAAAGGAGTTGGTTTATTAAAAATTATAAGGAATGTTTTAACAATGGGAATCTTTTCAATATTAATTCTATAGAAGATACATCAATATTTTGAATGTAAATATGTTAAGGAGGAGAATCACAAACATCATTCTAGGAGAATATGTATAACTATATAAAGCATGGGATAGATAATAAGGATACACCAATCAATTCCTTAGGAAAAAATTCAGTTTTGTACACCTCATGACATATTTTCATGATGAAATAACCTTTATAAGGTAGAATTAAAATGATTTAATAGCTCTAATACATTTTGAGAATTTGAATATTGTGGAATTAATGAAATTATTCGATATTTTATCAATGAATTCATGAGAAAAGCAAAAAATTGATGTAAATAAGTGATCAAGGAAACCAATAAAACAATATTAGTAAAATTATATATTTATCAACATAATAAAGGATTATTGGAGGCCAGGGGACATAGGTAATAAAGAAGAATATTATTCATGTGATTTGAATGGGAATATCTCTAGTTTTTATGGGGGTTTTGGAATGGAAGCTGATTTTTAGCCCATAAAAAGGAAACAATAAAAATGGGAAGCCCTAAAATTTTACCAAAAATTAATTATTGATTACTTAATACTAAGTGGTCAATGTTGGAGGGGTAATTCAGTCTCGAATTCGATGGATAATATTCAATTATAGTATGTGAAAAATAATGATACATTTTTATGACTCATGGTTTTTCAAATTTAAAGAACACAACAAGGGTGAAAAAACAAGGTATACCATTGAGAAATAAATATATCATTAATCAAGAAAGAATTTTTGGTTTAAAATGGAATTAAAATATAAATATCCATTAGATTAGTGGGAAAAAAAGTTCCCATAAACATGAAATAACCTATAAATGAAGATGATGGATTAAAAAATCAATAAAATATACCATGAAAGGATTAATATTAAGGATCATAACATTCCCATTGAATGTTTCATGTCCATATCCTCAGATAATGGAATGATTTTTGAAAAGATCAAAGCATTTTAATGTTTTAATGAGTTTTTTAGTAAAGAAAAACCTATTTATTTTTGTGAATGAAGTATTAAATAAAGATGTATTTGAGAACATAATTAATTATGGAGGTAATTACGGGATACCAAAAGTGTAATAATGAAATATAATTAAAAAATGAATGTATTTTTTGTAAATAAATTTGTAGAGATCACTTGAAAATTTAAATTTAGACATGCCAGCTAAAATGAACTTGAAATCAAAAAACAAACTAATAGTAATAGAGAAAATTCTAAGAAGAAATTAATTCCTTATTAATGATCTTGAAAAGTATCGAATTCAAGTTCCAACCATTTAAGGAATAAAATCAGTGGTTTGTGTAATTAATACCTGACCTAAAATGTCAATATGGGCTCTTTGAGAGGCTCAAACTATTATGCATGATTGTGAAATAATGTCCTGAGAATAAGAATAAAGAGGGTTAACATTACCCTCCATAAAAAAGAAATTACATAGTTAAGGAGCGTATATTAATAGATGAAATTAATGACTAGAGAAAATCATTGAGAAGTAAAAAATTCAATTCATGGTCGAATAAAGATGTTTTCAAATCCCAATAATTTTAGAATAAATAATCTTGTTTTATCATTGAAGTGAACATGCATGAGAATGTATTGTTGTCTTCAGTTAAATGGATAGAAACAGTAATCATCCAATATAAATCATTTATGGATGAACCTACTATATTCCCATTAAAAATGTACATTTTCCTTGGGATAAAGGTTGATCATCTGAAGAAATAATTTTGGATATGATTATAAAAAAGTTTTTCTTGTGAGAGAATCTAAGAATATGATAATTTATTTTAATTTTGTGTAATTTTTTTGAATAATTAATATCAATGACATTGAATTATTACATAAAATTTCCAAGATATTTATCAAAAATAAAAACATAGAAGATTTTTTCAAAATCACACACATGAAACCCAAAAACATTCTATAATTAGAGTTAAAATTTTCTTTTAACCCTTACATATACTTTCATAATGTCTGAATTCATTTTTTTACATCATTAGTTCCCTTATTTACTTGTATATTATTTTATTAAAAATTTAAAATGAAGAGTGTGTTGTGTAATTTTAATTTTACACATTCAACACAATATCTATATTTAATTGAGTCGAAAACGTCACCTTGAAAACATTGAAATACTTATTTCAGCACCCAATAATTGAGCGTTTATAAGACAAGACTTAGGTGAATCCATGTTTTTCAAGTGATAGTTATCTTGATGAACATAATATAATGTTATTTTTTCATAATCATGGGTAACACATCAATTGTTAGCCTTACACAAGGACTAGATATAACATTGGAATTTTAGTAGTTTGATTAAATGGGATCTAAAATAGATTTCATTGAAATGGCTTCGTACTGGGTGTGTGAGTAGGAAATATGTTAACTAATTCAAAATGAAAACATGTGTGAATGGTTTTCTTACATTTCTTCCATGACTTGACTATTTCAATAAATCCAAGGGGATTCCTAATGTAAGGGATGATTTATTTCTAGGTGGCTCATAATCATTAAATAAATACATTGCAAATATCATGGAAAAAATGGGTAAAATGTTCCAAGTGGTTGAAGGTTATAAACGGGATAAGAAATTTTAAACAACTATTAACCAAAATAAAATGGGCATACCTATTTATTTTCAATGTTATAAATCATTAACTAGGTGATTTTATTATGGAATAGTGAATTTGAATAAAGAGGAATTAAAATGGTTATTCAGTCTATCATTTAAATTCAAGCGTGTTCATATAAATTCAAATTAAAATACATTTGGATTAATATTAAATTAATATTAATTATTTGTAAAGTATTTTAAAAATAATTTAACTTATTACCAGTAAGGATCATTTGTGGGGGAATCTAGTAAGTGTAATTTTGTCATGTTTTCATAAATAAATTGTTTAAATTTATTATTTATAATTTTGAAAATAGAAATAAAATAGGTTTCATATATTCAATTATTTTTAAAATAAAAATAAACTTTTAAATATTTAATTCATTTAATTAATAAATATTTGATTATTAATGATGATTTATTTTATTATTTAATTTAAAGCACCAAATTATAATATTGTCATTAGTAAATAAAGAAAAATGGAAATATTTTTCATGATAATAAATACTAATTGATCGAGTTGTATATGAATAAAACAAAAGGATTAATTACTCTGTAAGATTATCCCATCTCCCAAGTTCTATCTAAAATTAACAATATGTATAATACTATAATTTAGGAATAAGCATGATAAGAACATTTAATGAAATATTAAACTAATTTTGAAACCTACCTAGAAAAGAGTAACTAAAATAATACCTCAATCCAATCTTATTTGAAATCAATAACACATGTTGTCAAAATTCTATCTTGGACACCAATAAAAGTTCAAGATCCTATAATGGATTCTCAAGGCCCAATAGATACTAAACCCTGTCCAATGCTATTTTGTTATCTTAATACATCCTTAAACCTTAATTTTCCCTTAGTATTCATTAAATACATCAAAAAGCCTAGGCAGAAACTATGATAAGTCTATGATGAACCCTTTAAATGTTGTATTCTAACTAATTCAGTATATAGGTAATTATTTGGCATCAAATCCATAAATCTAATCAAAAATATATGTCTATATCTTGAAAGTGGGGAGGAATAATTCATACAAATATTGTTTTACTAAATCAATCAATTTATTTGAAGACTGTCAAATGGTAGTATGCGATTAAAATATAATTTGAAGATGCATCATGTTTATCCCCTTTCAAAGTGTGGAAGAATATTGAATCTAATAGAATTATTTAAAATAATATCAGATTAACGAAAGTTAAGAAATCCCAAGGAATATGGAAATTTTGTTATAAAACTGGAAATTCACCATATTCCAATCCCAAAAAAAATCAATTTTTCTATCAAATTCAATATCAATCTCCACTATATAAAGTCTCTCTATAAATCACCCCTTGTAAAGGAAACATAAACTACAACCCATGGAGAAGAGAAAATCGAGTAAGTCAAGGGGAGATCATCTTTTATTCTCTTATTTTCCATCATGTTTGATGGTTTAGAAATACATTATTGTAAGTAGTCAATAGTTTATAGCAAAACATTATATTGTATTATAATTTTCATCGAAGATTGTTTTTCTAGGTTTGGATACTTAATGAAATTAACTATTTTTAATTATTTAAATAAATTGTTGGTAAGGGTAATGAAATGATAGTTAATGCCAAGCCTAAGAAATAATGTATTGTTCACAACTCCAAAAAGAAGTAATATTCCATGTGTTTAGTGGAAACTCATCTTAAAAACATGTACATAACCTCCACTACATGAAAACAAGAGTAATCTAACAAGGACTCATAATTCTAGTAGTAAGTCTCTTTCATCTATGAGAGTTCATTTTATGAAGATCATGATGTTTACAATGTTAATTATATTAAAAATTCATTTTCCTTGCGTCATGATGAAGATTACTTTTTAAATATTCCCAAACATATAAAACAAAATAAATAATTCTAGTATTTTTTTCAACAACACTTCCTTATACCGTACACTTTTATACGCATAATAAATATAAAAACAATAAAAATAAATTTATTTTATTTCATGACTTACATAAAGTACCACTAACATTTTTAGAGATTTCAATTACTTATTTATAAATTTAATTAGTGGGCCATAAAAAATTAATTATTATGTCCTATTCCTCATAAATAAGTAGATTACTAACTTATCCAAATGATATCCCTTGTAGACGGATATCTACTAACCAGAATTCGAAATTAAATTTTCTACGACTATAAATTTTATCTTTCTTGGGGATATTCTTATTGATTTACTTTTTTTTCGTTACATTTTATGTTTGTAAAAAAATAAAAATAAAAAATGAACACAATATATAAACACACATCGTCTATTTTTGAACAAAAATATTCATATTATTTTTAAATTCACTACTACAATATCAAGTATCTGAAAACTTTTGAGTGACATAGAGGAAATTATTCATTAAAATTGTGATTCTAACATTTTTAAATGAATAATCTATAAATAAAATCAAAACATAATTAAAAGAATACATTTAAATAGAACCCAAATTCCATCAAAGTGTGATATAAATTTTGAATAATATTACTACTGTAGGAAAAAATATAATTTATTCATATTTCAAAAATATAGAATGCCTTGGATATACCCTAAGTGATGGTGAATCAACAAGGAATAATAATTTTGCTAAGGAAAGGTGAATATTAACCTAAGAACAAAAATTATATCATTTACCAACTGTTCATGGTTATCATAGTTAACATTCCTACATTTTCATAATGGAATAAAAAAACATTGAATAAATTCCATCTAATGGAATTGAATAATGTAGAACTTTGTTTAATTTCCTTATAATATTGTTTAATTAGGTAAGGATATTTCTTCTTAAACAAGAAATGATAGATTTTTTACACATGTTAAGATATTGAACATTAATTTTCAATAATATAATTCTCAATAGGGATTCAAAAAATTAATGAGTAGAATAAAAAACATCACTCATAGAGAATATGAATTTCATGAAGCATATTAAAGATATCCCGACCACATCAAACAATTTCAAACCAATCAACTCCTTTTACACTACCAATGTGATATATATATGGTAGGGAAAACATTTCAAATAGAAGTTTTATTTGATAAAAAATGATGAAATATTTTTGAAAATATGAATAATATGGAATAAATTTAACACCCTGATATTTTAGTATTCATTTACAAATAGTATAATATTTTTTAGAATAGATTGTTCCAAATACACCACCAAAATAAAAACATTGTGACACATTATAATAGAATTATTAGATTTGACGACTATTATATTTTAGTTAAATTAGAGTTATGAATTTAGTTAAAAAAATATATGAAATATATGTATAAGAAGGAATCAAATTACATTGAGAAATATTTGAATTTTTTATAAAGCACTTCTTCCCGAGCATAAAACTTTTGTGGATTTACTTGGGTTTTCCATCAACCTAGGAAAACGTTCAGCAGCAAAAATTATGGTTTTAGTGGAATCTGTTAAAGGAGATGTTCAATCTCATATAAATTACAACAATATTTATAGTAGCTAAACCTCCATTGGTTACATCCACTATAGATTATCTTATATATAGGATTTATATACATATCTTGAGGGGATATATAAGTAAATGTTTAGATCAAATAATAATTTAATTAATAATTTAATAAGTTATTAATATATCACATGTACTGTATATATTTAATATTTGACCTTTTAAAGGAAATGAAATATTATTTTTAATACTAGTTTACTGAGAAAAATAAATTATGGTTTCTAAATAATTAATAAAATATTATTATTTAGAAAAATATATTTAACTAAATATTATTGGATTATAAAATATATATTTTATTATATTTCAGTTAAATAATGATTTTAATGAAATTTATTGATATTATATACAATAAAATGATTTCATATCCATCATATCATTATTACAATGAATGTAATAAATTAATTTTATGCATATAAGAAATAGTTTTTCATTAAATTGTTTTTATATTATATGTGATTTACCATAAAAAAACTTTTCTGACATTTATAAATTAAATCAGATAATTTTTTGCATATTTTTAATAATAATGTTAAAAATAAGTAATAAATATTTTCATTAAATTTTTTTTACTAAGATTAAAGAGAATCACCACAATAATGTAGAATGTCTATATTTATTTAATTATTTCCATAAACTTTGTGTAATTTATTTTTAAATAAAGTAAACTTGACTATTTTAAATAATAAATATAATTTGATTAATAAACATATGAATAAATATATTAACACTCATTCAATTAGTTTTTTATTTGAAATAATAATAATAATTTTTAATGTGTCAAAAGTCATATCCCTAAAAAAAATATTGTTTGTTAAATTTATTCATCCAAACAAATTTAAATAAATAAATGTATAATTATAATTTTAAAAAATAAAATTAATTTTTTCCAACCTAGAAATATTATGAGAGGAATAATTTTAGGGTTTGTATTGAAAAAGATTTATTTTTATGTGAATTGTGAAAAAATTTATTTTATAAATAAATTGAATTTTATTTTATCCTTAAGATATAATCATATTATAATATTTATGAATCATTTTTATTAAATATATACTTATTTTCTATGTAAAATATTTCACTTAAAATTTTAGGTATAATTTAAAAACTTATGTTAAAAATATTAGAACATAGGTCATTTTTTTCTCAAAAACATTTTCAATGTGCCAAATATTTATTATTTTAGAAATAATGTTTTTCACATTAAGAAAAATTATTTATTAATATCAACTTCATATTTTTAAATATAAGGTCAAAAGTTTATAATAAGCACCATTTTATTTTTAGTCATGAAAAATAAATTATTTAGGAAAAAATTAGTTACCATAGTAAAAGTTAAAATGGTAAAATGGTTAAATCTATGGTGTAAATCGCCTAAATTCTTTTCCAAACATGTATAAAAATGAGTGTTTAAATATTTTATATACCTTAACTAATCCTCTCTACCATATTATCAATTTTTTTAGCCACTTTAAAAGATTATTTCACCTCATATTTCAAAAATTTCCACTCCTCCTACTTATAAAATGATCCATTAACTACCCCACTTTCTATCACACCAGAATTCCAATTTAGGAATTATATGTAATGAAATCCCTAAATAAAACTATTATTAATATATTATATATATTTTTATCCTAATTGTTCCACCCCAAAATGTTTTAATTCTATTTTCATAGGAGTTATTCCAATGAGTTTTGTAAAACTTTCCTAATAAATCATTTCCATTCATAATTTGTTATGTATTCTTCTTATATATAATAACATAATATATAATAATATAAAAATAACATAATAATAATTACTATAAATATGTTTTATTATATTTGTGAAAAAATAATAGTTTATTATCATCTTTTTTCCATTGACAAATGAAAACATCGTTCACGCGTACATTTGCAATACCACCTCCATGAAAAATTTGTAATATTTTTTATCACCACAATTAATTGATTTTCAATATGGGTATTTAATTAATAAATAATATATTTATAACATTATTAATATTATAAAAAAATATAAACATATTTCTACATTCTATCAGTTAAACGGAAAATGAAAAGGCTATTTGTGTGTAAGTGAAAACTACCACTGTAACACCAAAAGATTTTTTAAGTGGAACATATTATATGATAGCATATTGATATGAAAAATAATTTTTATAATAGTATGTAACATGATATTATTTTATTATATATTTATTTTTAGATAGACTCAACCTCATAAACAGATTCCAAAACAAACAATATCGAGTTTGAACGAAACATGATACTTGATTAATAAGTTTTTTTTAGCTTTTCCAGAATAACCTATATGTTAATTTGGATGATATGAATAGTAATAAATAAATTATGAATATTAAAAATTTTACAAATTATTATAATAAATCCAATAGAAATACTTTAATTATAAATAAAATAATAAACATTTGATAGAAAAAGACATTTCTTCTGAAAAATATGATTTTTTCTCCAAGGAAATCTTAACATCATTTCAACATATTATATAATATTAATTTTAACAAATTTAAAAATATTTTTTTGAAAATTATTATTTTTTAAATATACATGTTAAACTTGTCTTTGGGTAATTTTTTTAGAATTTTCCATAAAGATAATTTTTTTAGTGAAATTTGAAAAATACAGGTTTTTAATAAAAACTACCTTTTGGTTTATACCATTTACAAGATAATTTTTTTTAAATATTTTATTAAAAGAATAATAAGAAAATTTTCACTTATATTAATGAGTTTTATTCTGTTGGAATCAAATTTATATTTAATTTTGATATGAAATTTTTAATCTTTTGATAATTTTTTCTTTAGAGAACATTGTAATCGTCGTGTCTATGAGAATAATTTAAAATTAAAATTTTAATCTCATGTAAAAATAATTTGGTGAAATTTATACAATAATTAGAAATAAAATAATTTATATTTTTTAAAAAATTGAAATTAATTTGACACCATAATGAATTGTAAATAAATTAAAAATTAATTACCGTTGTTATTGTGAAAATGGGTATACTAGGGAGTTAACCAAAAACTATATGGGGTCAAATGTTGTTTAAACTTGTAAAAAACAATTTTATATTATCATTTAACATTATATCATATATTATTTGATAATTAACCATTTTTATCCATTTTTCAAGTGAGAAATATGGGTACACCTTTGTTATTCCAAGACATACATGTGTACAACTAACCTCACTTATAAAAGGCCACCACTATCCTCTCCAATTCAAACCTAGAAAACCATTTTGTTCCAAAAATAACTTCTAAAATTTATTCATTACACCCCTAACCACATATTTGAAACCTAGGTGTCATAATAAATCGAATATATATAAGATTTTGGCTAAATATAAAGAGGATCTCTAAAAAATAGGTTATGTTTTTAAGTATGCATTTTTGTTTAAACTCTACATATAAATCCTTCAAATTTTTTTAATTTTGATAAAAAAATATAATATTATATCATATGTAATTATATTTTATTATATTATTTTAATAACACATATCCCTCTCCACATTAATCAAATTTGATATGAAATAATCATTCATATGTTTGGTAATCTACTAGCACGTGAAACGATGTAGTTCATTTTCAATCACCACCTTTTAAGGATGGATATTATGATTTTTTTATCATATATATATATATGTGTGATATTTATGATGTCATCACACTTTTTCATTATGATGTCACATATTCTTTTCTACTTTCCATTCTGTGGGGGATACGATAACAACACTTATGTGTACGATGAACTACTAACTAATGTAGAGAAGTGATTCGTACCACACATATGCATTAAATGGATTTTATTAAGGATAAATGTAGTTAATATATTTGAAATGTTTTAACTAATAATAATTTTTGAAAAATAGTATCACTACTAACTTATTACCTTCCAATATACACTAAAATAATAATATTGCTCATTCGTATGTACAGAAAAATTCCACCACATAGCAATGTGATTTTTGTTCATTTCATTTTTACAAGGATTGTAATATGGATTTATTTTATTAAAATAAATTATATATTCAATATAATAATTATTATTTAATGATGAATTACTATTTATTTTCCTTTTATTACAACTGTTGTGAAAAATGGAAATAACATTCATGTATATGTATGGTCCACCATCTCGATGAACATTGTTGTCCATTTTCTATCTTTAGAATTTATAGATTAGTCTAGAAGAATATATAATTAATATATCTTATATAAATATAATGTTTCAAATTCTCTATATGTTTTAACCATGAACAAATTAAAAGGACCAAAATTTACAAACTAAAATAAATATAAAAAATGAAGTTAATAACAATCAAAATAGTACTTTTAACATATAATTATTAACAAATGGGTGATAAAAGACTTTTATTAAATCATATATTGTGTGATATATGCCATTATTTTTATTTAATATATTTATAATAAACATATATTTATTATACAAGGGGTTTATACACATATGAAGGAAGTAAAACAAGTGATAGGGGTTTCTCATGTCAATTTTACTACTTTAAAGAAAACATAATATTCCGCAACATCTTTATTTGGTGAGGTGAATATTCTATCAATTTAAATATTTTATAGCATGAATATATTTATCTTAATGGTATTTAATGTTTATTTTATTATTATTTCTTCTTTGTATAAGTCCCCAACCTTAAACCTTACTTAATCTTAAGTTATTACAAGATTACACCTTGAGGATCTTTTCAGGTTTAGAGTTTTAGAGAATTAGATCATGACTCTTTCATAACATTCCACATTTAAACAAAGTGGTTACATAAAAGATAGTATTCATTTTTCCCATCAGCGGAAACATAATTAAAATAAAACATGGATTCTTTCTTGACACATCCTTGACACTATCATCACATCATGTACCTTTCCCTTGACCTGTGATAAACATTTAAAAAACTTGGGATGATCATAAAAAGCTCAGTAAGAGTTATAAAAAATAGGGAAAGGAAACATGAGTTCATATATAAATAAGAATGAAATAATACTTTACCCATAAAACATAGGCACTTTAACATACCTCATCAAATCATGAATAAATCAAAGAAATCATAATACATAAAGGTAACTTGAGGCATTCATAACATTCTTACGTAGGGAGTAACCATCTTGGTTACGTTTGGAATACCCACCACAGTATATTCCCTAAATATCTTCGGAGAAACCTTAACGTTTCACTCCTTCACGTTACCCAATGCATTGGATATCTATATCGGGCTCACCCACCCTTAGTTTATCACGGAACCACCCGTCTTCAAAATAATGCCCAAGAACCACAACATAATCGTATCACATAAAACATGCATAAAGGAAACATAACATTTCCACCTTTCAATCACAAGATATCAATACAACAAATTGATATAAAAACATTATGAAAACCATTTTCAATACCAAAATAAAATAAAAGTAAAACATAGTATTTATTTTTCTTTTAAAAAAGGTATGGCTTGTAGAGGAGTCCGAAACTCAAATAATGGTCACGGTGGCAGAGAAGTCGTTGTCATTGCATACGTACAAAAAAAAATTCCCTTTTGTCATTTAGTAAAAACTTCGTATAAAAAAGATTCCTTTTGAATAAACGTAAAAGTCAAAGGGGTTTATACACTGTATAAAAGAAGGTTGTGTATAAAACAAAATATGCCTCAATGAATGGAGATTGAGATGAAGTCCCATACAAAGATGGTATCCTTGGATTAAGGATAAATCAATTACATAATTATGTGTGACAAATGAATACATGAAATATAAGTGGATATTAAGTGTAAAACAATTAAATTTTATTCACACATATTCATAGAACGACATACTCAAGGAGTAAAAGTTTATCCCAAAGAATCAAATTTGGTTTAAGAAGTTCCCTTGCAAAAATTTGACAGCCTAACGGCTTCACTACAAAATTCAGAAAATGAGTTGATGAAAGATAAAAAGGGTATCTCATCACGTGGACATAAAATTTAAATCAATGAGGATATATAAGAACATTTCCCAACATAATAGTATGTGAATTAAAATACATAAAAAAATAAGTCTTTTAAAAAGAGGTGGGTGAAAGGTTCCCTTACTGACATGGGTATCTTTCGAAACATACACCCTGTGAAAGAAGGAAAATAAAACATTGATGTAAATACTCATATATGAATGTATATTACACAATGAGTAAAATAATGGGCAGTTAATGCACCACTAAAAGGAAATTGTGGCAAATTTAGCATAAATCTCACGGGAATAAAAGTGAGATGAAAAATCCCTTAAGAAAACTCGGCAGCCTAACGATGCCACATAAAACTTCCAAAATGGATTGATGAGAAAAAATAGGGTCTCTCATCATATTAACATAAAGATTATAGAAAGAGTAATATAAAATAACATCCCCTAACATAACAAATATGAGCTTAAAAGAAGTGACATAAAGGGGAGTACTTAAAAAGAAAGAGAGAGGTTAGATCTCTTACAAAAATTCGGCAGCCTAACGGCGCTACTCAAAACATCCAAAATGGATTGATGAGAGAGAATAAGGTCTCTCATCATATGAAAAAAATTACAGTAAGATTAATATAAAAGAACATTTCAATAACAATAAAATGAGCATTAAAAGGAATGACATAAAAGAGTGTACTTCAAAAGAAAGAGAGGAGTAGGATCCCTTACCTCAAGTCCAAATTGTCTTGTTCATTTCTTTATATTCCTAAATAATAAACTTTGGTCAATTAATAATTTCTTTAGGACCTCATATAAAGATTATTATTCAGTTCATATCACATATTTTAATGTTATAATAAATGGTTAATAATATGAGTTAATATCAGACGTTTTTGTCGATGTTTGGTACATGAGTCAAAAATTGAACTTGTTTGAAAAATGATTGTCCTTGTAGTTATAAGTAAATATTTTCCAGAATAGTATTAATGATTAAAATATCATACATATACATTACATATTAATTTTATACTATTCCATATCATTTGGAGATAAAAACGAAAAGCACCGTTCATGGAGACGGTAGGTCGTACGTACGTATGAACGCTACTTTCATTTTTCTTTGTCATATTAACGGAATTAAAAATAAATGATATATATATATATTATAATTAAAGTCTAATATATATGTTATATAGGTCACATATGATCATTAATTTCATTCTTTTTATGTTCCATGTATTGCATGTACGAGTCACATCACTTGAGGGGGCGGTAGTCCACACTTCCTCATATGAAATTATAGCATTTACACAACATGAAAAGAATAATGGTATGGTTTAAATATAAAATACATAAGCATATAGAAAACATAAATAGCACATATATCATATATAAAATACATTGAAATCATAATGGGAACCTTTGAAGGTGTTAGAAAAATGTTGAACAATCATCGTTTCGTGAGGCAGAAATTCGCCATCCACAGAAATAGTATGTTCTTTAACCATTAGACAAAGGTGTGTGTAAGTGTAGCTCGAATAATTCTTCTACAAAAATCCTATTCAATTGAATATACTTGAGTTGTTACAAAAGAAATGAATAAAAAGAGTTTAGGGGGTTGGATAAGCAAAATAAAACAAAAGGACACATGTGAAGACATTACCTTAAAATCGGGTAACTCCCTTTGGTTTGAGCTCAAAGACTTCCTTGGGAAGACTTCTGCCCAAAGTGAGGCTTCAAGGAGTTATATAGAAATGTGGAGAGACAAAATGGGCAGCGGTTGGCCGAGCCCAAGGCTTTTTAAGTGTGGTTAAGGAGGTAGAGGTGGGGGCCTTTTATAAGAGGAGAGGAGGGGCACTCTTTGAAAGTAAAGAAATGTTCCTTTATTTTAAAATGAGTCTCAGATTTAAAAGGTCCCACATTGATATAATTCTAGTCTAAGGTGATAAGGGTTATAAATCCACCCATACAATAAGTTTTGGACATGTTTATGTCTTATATTGTACATTATCCTTCCATTTTATTTAAATCGTTAAATAATGAGGGCATCGCTGCATCAACATGATGTCATAAATAATTTAATTTATTTAATGTCTAAAAATTATAAAAAAATACTATTATGTAGGAAATATTTTTATATTTCCATTTATTATTTATAGTCAAAAATCTGACTTGTATAACCCCATGAAAAAATTGTTTTTTTGAAACAACTCATGTTTGTGTCATTTTTACTTTAACATTAAATAAAAAGCTATTTATGTCATTTTCCATCCAAAGTGGCTCCATGGGGTCCCCAATTTGACCCATGGATTTTCTTGGTCGGCCGTGACACATCCAATGAGGGTAAGACACGTGTCTAGGTCATTTCAGTTTTTTAAAACATTATTCTTACCTTAAACTACACTAATTACCTCTAATCGCGATTAAAAACTTAATAAGTTTCTATTCACCAAAAAATTATTTTAATCCCATTGAACAACATTTTACTTGTTAATGAAAACCATGTATGTTGGATTTTTGAAATTCAAAACACAAAGATGGCAAAATTTCATTTAAACGGAAAATCAGTTTTTATAAGTACCACTTAGTGGTTTCACTATTCATCAAAAATTGAAGTTTTTCAGAAAATTACCAAAAGTTCACCCTAAGATATATTTGATATTCCGAATTCAAAAATGATGTATATTTTACAAAATTCAAAAAATATAAGTTTCATTAATTAATTTTATAATTAATTCCCGCTGTCAAAACAAATAGCGTGTTTTTATGAAACAAAATGTATCAGAAGATTGACACTAGTTTAAGTCTGATTTCAAAGTGAAATTAATTCAAATGACCACTATTAAATTAAATGGTAAAAATATATTATAATTTCACTTTAAAACCCATTCAAAATATAATATAATCATATAAATAAATAAGATTAAAAGAGGTTTTTAATTAAAATACAACATTTTTCACTATTCATTAAAAATTGAACTTTTTTGGAAAAATACCAAAAATTTACACAAAGTAAATTTTGATGTCCCGATTCTAAAGAAGAATTTTATTTTGTCAAATATAACACATAAAATTGTCAAAAAGTGTATTTAAAAGAGGTTCGCCATCAAAAGGTGTTTAATCGACCTTTTAAAGAATATTAGAATGTTTACGCTTAAAATTGGATTCATTTTCATTTTTAATCCTCTAACATTTATTGTAAAAAGTAAAAATATTTGACAAACATATATAATCATTTTTTAGTTAGTTCTGTTCATTCCCACCATTACAATGGCTAGGAGTTAACTACTATTTAAAATAATTTTATTTTATTATTAAAGTGCAACGTAAGATTCCTAAGAAACTCGTTGTTGCGTGTTGGGTACGCCATCGAGCATAGCATCCCCTTTAAAGTAATATTAATATTTTATTCACAAATATGGATAAATATAAAAATGTCGTATTCTTTGTTTACCTGGGGTGTTACATCCTTCCCCCCTTTTGGGAATTGCATCCTCGCAATTTTAAAATTGAGCTTGGAAACATCCTTGAAAGTCCCACATCGGAACAAGAGTCGGTAAAACAATTACTTTACAATAAAGGAAGATAAGTACCGAGGTCACCTGAGTTAACCCATACTAGGATTCCATGTAGGAAAACATGGACATGGAGGAGAAAACATAGGGTCATGTTCTGATGGAGAGTGATAGAAAACATGTTTAGGAGAAAGTTAACCACAAGAAAATCAGAAAACTGTGATTGGTTAAACGGTATTTGATTCCCCAGTAGGAAAAGTTAATAGACAACATTTTTGTTTTAAGTTACTTTTTATTGAGTAATTTATTCATAAGGAAACATAATCACTTATCATGTCGACTTTAAACTTTTATTATATTCCTTACAGAAACTCATATTTTCACCCAAAGATGAGTATTTAGGAAGACTTGTTCACATTAAGAGTACTATAATCAACATCTAGAGGATCACCTAATTCACAAAAGAGAACTATATACTTCCCATATCTTTAGACCTTAACCAAAACCAAAACCAAAAAGGTTAGTACAAGATCAGATAATCTAGAAAAGGATAACCCTTTATAAAAAGAAAATAAATTCTTAATCTCCAAAATTTGTCCAACAAAACCCAAAGTTCAACAAGGACAATTCGATAAATAATTTGTACATAAAATTATTCAAAGTAAACCAAACTAATATTTAAACCCAAATATTTGAAGGATTTATTCACATAGTCTTCAAAGTTAAATCGTAACATTTATCTCCAAACATCAGTTGCTCCTAAAGTCTCGTATTGAAAAGTAATTAACCTAATCACATATCCTTCATGATAGTTTAATAAATTTCCATAGATAACCCAAAATCAACTTACTCTTAATTCATAAAATAATCTATCTAAAAAGAATCAGTCAAACTAATCAGGGACATCATGTAGTCCAGTGGTAGGCGATAAATACCAGTCGCACTTTGGTAGTGGGTTCAATTCCCGCAGCTTTGTCCGACGTGACGGGTTGTCACATAGTCTGTGTGTTGTCCTTTTTCCAAAACTATATAATTCTCAAATAATTCCCCAAAAGGAGATAAAATCATCAAAAATAACCATAACATAATTTAACCACAGTTTTATCTCATGCCTTTCACTTCCATTATAACATATAGTAACCAATGATTACCTCAAAAGTAAGGATCATATAAACCCTAATGGTTACCTTTATAATTATTACCTGAACTTCCACATCGATTGGTCATCTCGTAGATGATACATTACAGAACATACCAAGGTTCAAGTGGATGATCATGACTCCTTGATAGTTGGTTTAGAACAACCATGGGTTTCCTCATTGAATAACCCATTTCATCAAGTCTCTTAATCAGAGAACCACCACAGTTTACTTCAAACCTATTGTCACTTTGGTGCCTTCTAGATCCATCCATTCACTAAAAATAGAAATGTCAGTGTGAGTATATCAACAAAACCATAATGTACTAATTAGGAAGATAAATAATAATATGTACTTACTCATTCACTTAATCTAAAACTAGGACTCTATCTGAAATCCTAACCATTATTGTAATTTCACTTATGCTTAAAGAGTACCCTAACCTCTAAAGTTATATAAACTGACCTCTGGTACCAACTATAAGGCCCCAGCCTTAAACCTTACTTAATCTTGAGTTATTACAAGATTACACATTGAGTATCTTTTCAGGTTTAGAGTTTTAGAGAATTAGATCATGAAACTTGCATTACATTCCACATTTAATCAAAGTCGTTACATAAAAGACAATATTCATTTTTCCCATCAATGGAATCATATTTAAAATAAAACATGGATTCATTCTTGACACATCCTTGAAACTATCATCAAATCATGTACCATTCCCTTGACCTGTGAAAACATTTCAAAAACATTGGATGAGCATAAAAAGCTCAGTAAGAGTTATAAAAAATATGGAAATGAAACATGAGTTCATATATAAATAAGAATGAAATCATACATTACCCATAAAACATAGGCACTTTAACATACCTCATCAAATCATGAATAAATCATAGAAATCATAAGACATAAAGGTAACTTGAGGCATTCATAACATTCTTACGTAGGGAGTAACCCTCTTGGTTATGTTTCGAATACCCACCACAGTATATTCCCTAAATCTCTTCAGAGAAACCTTAACATTTCACTCCTTCAGGTTACCCAATACATTGGAGAGCTATATCGGGCTCACCTGCCCTTAGTTTATTACAGAACCACCCGTCTTCATAATAATGCCCAAGAACCACAACATAATCGTATCACATAAAACATGCATAATGGAAACATAACATTTCCACCTTCCAATCACAAGATATCAATACATCACATTGATATAAAAGCATTATGAAAACCATTTTCAATACCAAAATAAAACAAAAGTAAAACATGGTATTTATTTTTCTTTTAAAAAAATGTATGGCTTGTAGAGGAAGCTGAAACTCAAATAATGGTCACGGCGGTGGAGAAGTCATTGTCGCCGCATACGTACAAAAAAAACATTCCCTTTTGTCATTTAGTAAACGCTTCGTATAAAAAAGATTCCTTTCGAATAAATGTAAAAGTGAAAGTGGTTTATACACCGTATAAAAGAAGGTTGTGTATAAAACAAAATATGACTCAATGAATGGATATTGAGACAACATCCCATACAAAGACGGTATCCTTGGATTAAGGATAAATCAATTACATAATTTTGTATGAAAAATGAATACACGAAATATAAGTGGATATTGAGTGTAAAACAATCAGAGGTTATTCACACATATTCATAGAACTACATACTCATGGAGTACAAGTTTATCCCAAAGAATAAAATTTGGGTTAAGAAGTTCCCTTGCAAAAATTTGACAGCCTAACAGTATCACTACAAAATTCAGAAAATGAGTTGATGAGAGATTAAAAGGGTATCTCATCACATGGACATCAAATTTAAATCAATAAACATATATAAGAACATATCCCAACATAATAGTAGGTTAATTAAAAGACATAACAAAATAAGTCTTTTTAAAAAGAGGTGGGTGGAAGGTTCCCTTACCGACATGGGTATCTTTCGAAACATACACCCCGTTAAAGAAGGAAAATGAAATATTTATGTAAATACTCATAATTGAAAGTATATTACACAATGAGTAAAATAATGGGCAGTTAATACACCACCCAAAGTAAATTTTGTTAAATGTAGCATAAATTTCACGGGAATAAAAGTGAGATGAAAAATCCCTTATGAAAACTCGGCAGCCTAACGACACCACTTAAAACTTCCAAAATGGATTGATGTGAAAAAATAGGGTCTCTCATCATATTAACATAAATATTATAGAAATAGGAATATAAAATAACATCCCCCAACATAACAAAGAGGAGCTTAAAAGAAGTGACATAAAAGAGAGTACATAAAAAGAAAAAGAGAGGTTAGATCTCTTATGAAAATTCGGCAGCCTAACGGCGCCACTCAAAACATCCAAAATAGATTTATGAGATATAATAAGGTCTCTCATCATATGGAAAAAAATTACAATAAGAGTAATATAAAAGAACATCCCAATAACAAGAAAGATGAGCTTTAAAAGGAATTACATAAAAGAGTGTACTTAAAAAGAAAGAGAGGAGTAAGATCCCTTACCTCAAGTCCAACTTGTCTTGTTCATTTCTTTATATTTTTGAATAATAAACATTGGTCAATTTATAATTGCTTAAGGACCTCCTATAAAGATCATTATTCAGTTCCTATCAAATATTTTAATGTTAAAATAATTGGTTAATAATATGAGTTCATATCAGACGTTTTTGTCGATGTTTGGTACATGAGTCAAAAATTGAACTTGTTTGAAAAATGATTGTCCATGTAGTTATAAGTAAATATTTTACAGAATATTATTAATGATTAAAATATCATATATATCCAGTACATATTAATTTTTTACTATTCCATATCATTTGGAGATAAAAACGAAAATCACCGTTCATGGAGACGGTAGGTTGTACGTACGCATGAACGCTACTTTCATTTTTTCTTATTCATATTAACGGAATTAAAAATAAATTATATATATATGTATTATAATTCCATTATAATATATATGTTATATAGGTCACATATTATCATTAATTTCATTCTTTATACGTTCCATGTATTGCATGTACGAGTCACATCACTTGACGGGGCGGTAGTCCACACTTCCTCATATGAAATTATCGCATTTACACAACATGAAAAGAATAAAGGTATAGTTTAAATAAAAAATACAGAAGAATATAGTAAACATAAATACCCTATATCATATATAAAATACAGTGACATCATAATGGCCACCTTTGAAGGTGTTAGAATAATGTTGAACAATCATCGTTTCGTGAGGCTGAAATTCGTCATCCATAGAAACAGTATGTTCTTTAACCATTAGATGAAGGTGTGTGTATGTGTAGCTCGAATAATTCTTATAAAAACATCCTAGTATATTGAAGATACTATATTTGTTACAAAATAAATGAATAAAAAGAGTTTACGGGGTTTGAGAAGAAAAATAAAACAAAAGGACACAAGTGAAGACATTACCTTAAAATCGGGTAACTCCCTTTGGTTTGAGCTCAAAGGCTTTCTTGGGAATTTCTATGCCCAAAGTGAGGCTTCAAAGAGTTAGAGTGGGATGTGGAGAGACAATATGGGCAGGGGTATGCCGATCCAAAGGCTTTCGATGTGTGGGTAAGGAGGTAGAGGTGGGGGCCTTTTATAAGAGGAGAGAAGGGGCACTCTTGGAATGTAAAGAAATGTTCCTTTATTTTAAAATGAGTTTCAGAATTAAAAGGTCCCAAATTGATATAATTCGAGGATAAGGTGATAAGGGTTCGAAATTCTCCCATCCAATAGGTTTTGGACATGTTTAGGTCTTATCTTTTACATTATCATTCCATTTTATTTAAATCGTTAAATAATGAGGTCATCACTGCATCAGCATGATGTCATAAATAATTTAATTTATTTAATGTCTAAAAATTATAAAAAAATACTATGATGTAGGAAATATTATTATCATTACATTTATTATTTATAGTGAAAAATCTGACTTGTATATCCCCATGTAAAAATTGATTTAGTAAAACATCTCATGTTTGTGTCATTTTTACTTTAACATTAAATAAAAAGCTATTTATGTCATTTTCTAACCAAAGTGGCTCCATGGGGTCCCCTAGTTGACACATGTATTGTATTGGTTGGCCATGACACATCCAATGAGGGTAGTACATGTGTCTAGGTCATTTAATTTTATTAAAACATTATTATTACCTTAAACTACACTAATTACCTCTAATCGCGATTAAAAACTTAATAAGTTACTATTCACCAAAAAATTATTTTAATCCCATTGAACCACATTTTACTTCTTAAGGAAAACCATGTATGTCATATTTTGAAATTCAAAACACAAAGATGGAACAATTTCATTTAAACAGAAAATCAGTTTTTATAAGTACCACTTAGTGGTTTCATTATTCATTAAAAATTGAAGTTTTTCAGAAAATTACAAAAAGTTAACCCTAAGCTATATTTGATATTCCGAATTCAAAAATGATGTCTATTTTAAAAAATTCAAAACATATAAGTTTCATTAATTAATTCTATAATTAATTCCCGCTGTCAAAACAAATAGCGTGTTTTTATGAAACAAAATGTATCAAAAGATTGACAGTAGTTTAAGTCTGATTTCAAAGTGAAATTAATTACAATGAACAATATTGGATTAAATGGTAAAAATATATTATAATTTAACTTTGAATCCCATTCAAAATATAATCTAATCATATAAATAAATTATATTAAAAGAGGTTTTGAATCAAAATACAACATTTTTCACTATTCATTAAAAATTGAACTTTTTCAGAAAAATTCCAAAAATGTACACAAAGTAAATTTTGATATCCCTAATCTAAAGAAGAATTTTATTTTGTCAAATATAACACATAAAATTGTCAAAAAGTGGATTTAAAAGAGGTTCGCCATCAAAAGGCGGTTTATCGACCTTTTAATGAATATTAGAATGTTTACGCTTAAAATTGGATTCATTTTCATTTTTAATCCTCTAACATTTATTGTAAAAAGTAAAAATATTTGACAAACATATATAATAATTTTATAGTTAGTTCTGTTCATTCCCGCCATTACAACGGCTAGGAGTTAACTACTATTTAAAATAATATTATTTTTTTATTACAGTGCAACGTAAGATTCCCAAGAAACTCGTTGTTGCGTGTTGGGTACGCCATCGAGCATAACATCCCCTTTAATGAAATATTAATATTTTATTCACAAATATGGATAAATATAAAAATGTCATATTCTTTATTTACCTGTTGTGTACACATTGGGGATTAGGATTCAATATTTACTGAAGATGTAAGGGTTTTTTTCACAATCTGATCATAACACAATAGGCCTAGTGTTATCTTACTATAATATATTATTAAAAATATTAATATAATGAGATATAACCTAGATGTTATGTTGATGGATATGAATAGTATTAACTAAATTATTAAAATATGTGGTGTACAGAAATATATGATGAATTCATTGGTAACCAATTAATGAATAGAAAAACTTATTGAAAATAAATGAAAATATTATTATAGTCATAAAGGATTTTTAACAAAGTAAATTAAATTAATATAAATAATTAAGTGATATTAATTTAATAAATAGTTTATATATTCAATAAGATATTTTTGATATTCATCCAATATATTTTATAGACAAAATATAAGAACAAACCCAATTTTATGAATAAAAAACCTATTTTTTATATAGGCAGTTTTACATCCTTTTAATGGTGAACCCATTTTAAATCCAATTAGTATAAACATTATAGATTTATTATCTCATAATAAACATTATAGTTTTATGTGAGTCATAAACAATATTTTATGTCAAATTTTTGGTATTTTTATGAAATGTCTAATTTTTTATTGAATAGTTGAAAATATTTGATTTAAATTCAAAACTTCTTTTCATCTAATTTATTTATAAGGATAAATTATATTTTTAAATTATTTAATATATTATTTATTTAATATTTTTATCAATTAATCCTATTTATTTTATTGTAATCAAGTTCATATTTAAATTGAATATAAAAACATAGAATACTTTTCAGCCTTTTTTACTTTAAAAACCCACAGTGTCGTCCTGTCTGCAGGATTAATTATAAATTATTTTCTGCCAGTTCTATGATTAGAATTTGGAAAAATGGATTCCAAATTTTTAATCATCATAAAATATAATTTCTAATATGTAAAACTTTTTTCACCCAAAATATTAGTTAAAGTGATTAAAATTAATTACATCAGTTATGATAAAAGGTATGTTAATAATCCACTAAACAAAAACGTTAAAACCAAAAAAGACCTAGAATCACATACAAAAAATATTGGATAGAAATATTTAGAAATTAAATTCTATTTTATATACCTTTATCCATTTTTTTATCCACTTTAAAAATGAAAAACGTTGGGGAATTCAATCCATACCAAAGTGACACTCCACCTGCATTATTGAAGTCCCCACCTCTACCCATTCTGTATACCTCTAAATACTCATATGTTCATCTAATCTCGGACCAATACACATACCAAAATTCCTCCCTTAAATATTGAATCCACCATTTTGAAATAATGCCTCTCAAATAATCCTTTTGGCACAAACTAAAAGTAATTATTTGATTCAGATGTAACGACTTCTCTTAAGGTCCTTCCCATTCTTTTTACTTTTCACCCCTCCACTATATTTTTCGATTATTTCTTTGAAAATAATTTATCCTTAATGTAATAGGATTTATTTATGCTAAAGTTTCGACCTACAATTACACACACCTTCATCTAATGGATATTGAACATAGTGTTTTTGTTTGTGGCGAATTACTACCTCATGAAACTATGATTGTTCATTTTTATTTTACCACCAATCATAGTGGAAATTATGATGATAAATATTTTTATATATTTAATATAGTTTATTTATTATGTCTTTAATCCTATTTATTCCTTTTAAAATATTCATATATTTACTTTCCATTTTTTGTTAATTAGGTAATCTCGTTTGTGGATATGTGTACTACAGCCCCTTAAAGCGATTTGATTCATTCACACACCACATGGAATGTATTAAGGATGGGTTTAATGAAAACATATTTTATATATATATATTATATAATAATTATAATTTAATATATATATATATACATTTATATATATATATATTTCATTTACATTCGTTCTTTCATTGTGATAAAAATAATTGAAACAACATTTCATGCATATGTACGACATACTGCCTCTATTAATGGTTTATTCCATTTTCTAATTATTTATTATAAATATTATTAAAATATAAATATATTAGACATAAATTATATTTATATCATGATTTAAATTCTTTAATTATTATATAATTATAATAATGAATAATATTACAAACTAAGACACATGAAAAGAATAAAGTGAATATTACCTGAAGTGAAACATTTACAACAGATCCTTAACAAGAGGGTAATATAAAATCATGATCAAATCATATATTATATTATATATATTAATATGGTTCTTCAAAATTTGTATACCAAATTTATAATTATTATATATATATTTTTTTAATGAGTATGATGAGAGTTAAGGCACTTGGTAAAGGGATTTCATCTCACTTTTAATTTATGTGAGATTCATGCTACATTTACAACCCTTTTATTTTGTGTGGTGTATATACTTAACATTATTGAATTATATTTATCTTGTACATAAAATAACTTTTATTCAAATTTCTATTTTATAGTCCTTCTTTCATGGGGTTTATGTTTCAAAAGTTACCAAATCTGTAAAAATGTTTTGTCTCAATTGTCCTTCTTTAAGACTCATGTTTTGTTACGCACCTAAACACTTTTTCAAGGATTATATACAACCAATTTAAATTAAATATTATTAATATACTTATTTTCATTATATTGAAAGTTTATATAATTTTATTTTCTTACATGGAGATTATGATCCCATGTTACTTAGTTTTATGAGTCTAGTGAGGCAATCTCAGCATTTTTTGAGATTGTTTATGTTTATGATTACTTTGATGAAATCTTATGATCCTTATCTCAAGAAAAATCATGAGTTTAATTCTATATTTTTTCACGATGTTATCATGAGTACCCTTCTCCACCATTTAGTACATACTATAATGTTAATAAGTGAAATATAATCATCTCTCTCTTTAGTTGGAAATCAATTGTATTAAGAAACATGTTCCTAGAAATATTTTTAAAAATGATTTCCAAAATTCATTGAAGATAATTTCAAGGGAAAATAATTTTAAATGTATTATAGTTATAAACTTGTAGATTATATTTTTTCAAATATATTTGATATGAAAATGTTTTTTAGAAGGTTTTATATTATAAAAAATATATTTTCAATGAAGAAATGATATTTTTCTCAAGAAATGTTTTTTAAAGTTATTTAAAAATTACCTTCCTTATAAGATGAAATCCATTTATGTGAATCATAACCGTATAAGAAATTATATAAAGGTTCCATTAATATCCTCTCTATGACTGGTTTATTCTTAATGTCATGGTCTTTATAAAGCCTATTTTGCTTTCTTGTGTTACATGTTTATGAAACCCTCTTCTTTTCACGGGTTATGCTTTGTTGAAATCATTATTAAACCTATATATTGTCCATGTATTTTGTTTTTATAAAATTTTAATGGTACCCATTTCATTTCATGGGTTATTATTTGATGTTTATGAAACATATCTCTTTCTATGGGTCATGATATGATGAATGTTTTAATTATATTATGGCACATGCATGATGTATTTTATTATTAGATGGGCGGGAATTATATCTCCCTCAAATTAATTGGGTATTGATGGATTACCCATGAGTATAAATATTATGAGTGAACTTGATTATATGTTCACAAAGTCATTCATGGACCTGGTTTCATGTTTATATGTTTATGGGTGAACTTTATTACACGTTCAAAATGTTATGAGTGAACCTAATTAAATGTTCACAATGTTTTGAATGGACTTGGTTAGATGACCAAAAGGTTATATATGAACATGATTATATGTTCACAATGTTATGCATGGACCATGTTACATTTCCATATGTTTATGCGTAAACCTGATTATATGTTCATAATTTTATGATTCAACCTAATTACATGTTCAAAATGTTATGCATGCACATGGTTTCATATCCAAAAGGTTTTGATTGATCCATGTCACATGTTCACAATGTTATCTATGGACTTGTTTGCATGTCCAAAAGTTGGTGTTGGGGCCTTATTTCATGTCCTTACCTTAAGGATTGAACCTGTTTCTACTTATACATGTTCAAAATGTTATTAACCAATGTGCATGTCAAAAATTCCATGTCTTATTCCTATGTTATTATTTAATGTCATATTCTATTAATTCTCTTATGATATTTGACATATAAACTACCAATATTTATTATGATCTCTAATTTTTGGTGTATGATATTCAAATTTTATGATCAAGTTCTATACCCAAATTATTCATGTTATGCTAACACAATTCATTTATTTACCCTTACCGAACATGTGAGCTCATCAATTTCTTATGTTTTCATTCTCTACATTATAAAGAACGGTTTTAGGACGAAGTAATAATGATTTAGATCTTCATTGGATATGTTGAAGATCATTTACTTGGATATAAGATTTTGTTTCCATGATTCCAAAGACATTAAAATATTATGGACACTAGGAATGTATTTTTCCAATATACTAAATATTAACTTAAATTGATTTAATATCCATGTATTTTAAGCCCGGGTTTCTATATGTTTGATAGAGGGAAAAATCGTCTTATGGTACCACTAAAAGTTTAGTTTCATAATTGTTGGAAACCCAGAATTAGCCAATTAAATGACAGAATCGATGAAAAAATAAGGATGATAATAAATAATACCCTTCATGTTCAAGGGGAGAAGGAAAAATCTATGTGATCAGTACCAAAAAAAATAGGTCATGATAATTTAGGAACACATATAATACAATTCAATGTTGTGAATAAATTTTTGGATTTTTATTATTGGATCTACAGTCTATCTAATATGTTTTCTAAAATAATTAAATCATCAGCTTGAAGATTTAATTATCAACGAAAACATGTTGATTCATTATTTTTTCACAATATGGAGTATATGAGAATGTGAATCATGTAAATCTCATTAATTAATTTATTATATTAATTTTAATTGATTTTTGGAAATTGAAATTCTATCTTCACATAGACTTTATATTAATCACCAAAATAGTTAAATCACATTTCATATTTCAAATTGACTTATGATTATCAATTAGTACAAGGAAGAATATAAAATCTATTATAATATAAATTCTAAATATGAGTCATGATACCCAATCATAAGGGATTTTTAGATGTATTTAATAGAGAAAAAATAAATATTTGGGAAAATGTTTATTATTCCTTCGTTTATAAACAATATACCCCTCTAGAAATTATATATTGATTCAAGTATAAATTTTAGATAAAATTATATATTTTTGTAGGAAAGTGATAATTAATATTTCAAGGAATAAATATATTTAGGTGTAGAATATAATGACCTGAAATATTTCTATTAATTTCCATTAATATAAATACTATACTGAATATCATGTTTTACATGAAGAAAAAAAAATAAAAAACTTCGATACTTTAAAATAAAATATTTAATATTTATGTTATAGTATAAATGTTAAATTATAGGTTATAAATATAAGTACAAAAATTATGAAATTCCTGTACAAAATAGAAATAAATTGCAATAATTATTAGTTTTTTACTTGTAATGTACATTTTGTTGAAAATGTAAAGGAGGTAACATCACCTGTGATTATCCTAGACCAATCCAAAGATGAACATCAATAATTATAGTGTGAAAAAATAATTTAGTGAGATAAGTTGAAGGTTTTGTAAAAATAAAACCATATCCTTTCTAATTAACCACCACCCACTATTTCCACAAGAGCTTACATTATCCATAAGTCTTATGTGGAGATCTTGAGGTGTTACATTAGTACAAGTTAAGATGATATAAAAAAGAGATTATTAAGTTGATAAGATATTTATATATCATAATTATTTTATAAAATTTTCAAATTGACTTCCGAAGAAAAAGAACATTTATTTTTAACACTATTGAATAAATAATATTTAATTAGAGTAGAAAAATAATTAATAAAATAAATTTATTACCAAAAATGTATTTTACTAAAAAATACCTTCATATACACTATGAATTTTATTATAATATGTTTAAATAGTTATTTAATATGAATATATTAATAATGTATATATATATATATAATAAATTAATATCCATTAAATTTTAATTACATGGAATGAAATAAATTCATTTTATAAATAGAATATATATTTTCCTACTTTTCTATCTATTATACAAGCTTACTATAATTGTTTTATAAATTTTAAACATTTTGTCTTCAAAATTATTTCCATATTTTTAATCATCATTTTAAAATATTTAAATAGGGGAAATTTCATTTTTTGGAATAAAATTACATTGTTGATATTAATTATAATTTCCATGATAATGGTAATTTTATTCTTTTCAATGATTTTATTTCACAAATATTGTGAGATTGTTATCTAAATAAATTAAATAAAACCCATATAAATTAAGAATCTATAGTTATGTTTAGACATATAAAAGGATACATCAACACTCATTTAATTAGTAATTGATATGAAAAAATAATTAGAATGGTTAATATTTTAAAAACAACATTTTCTCATAGAATTAGTTGTCTTTATGTTTTTTGTTTCTATTCTAATGTTGAATCCCTAAATCACGGTATTTTAATTTTACAAAATGAAATTAATATTAACATTTATCTTAAAAATATTATCATAGAATGAATTTTTGATATTTTTATGAAATTGTTTATTTTTAACTGAATATTTCAAAATACTATTTTTACAAATACTATGAAATTTTGACATCATTATGAAATTATAATAACAAAAAATTTATGAAAACAAATTATTTCTAGAAGATTTACATTATAAGTATAATTATATATTTAGAAATATTAATATTAATTTAAAAACCAATATTTTACATTTTATAACATAAGTTATATTTTTTTCCAAAAAATGATGTAATGCGTTATATATCTATTATTTTAAAATTAATTACTAAAACTTTTAGATATTTCATATAGTAAACTGAATTTCATATTTTTAATCATAATGAAAAAATTATGAATATTTTTGGCTTTGAAATAAATTTCAGGGGTAAAAATTATTTAGCATTGTAAAAGTAAAAATGGTAAAATAGTTAATTTAATGGTTTAAAAGACATAAAAATTATAAAAACAAATTATATAAATTAGTTCTTCAAGACTTCTCTACAATAATAGATCCCATTATCCATTATTTCCCAGTTTTGGAGATACATTATTTGAATAGTTCACCACTTGTTACAATTAATGGAATTCCTTCTCATTTATAAAATGGTCTCCCCACCAACTTATAATCAAACAACAAGCTCCTTAATTTGATATAAATATATACAAATACCTACCCAAAACTACTATACATATTAAATATGTTATATTATCCTCAAAGGACCACCCATCAAAGGATTAATCCAATTTTCAAAGGAGTTATTCAAAGGAGTAAGGTAAAAATTCATAAATAATATTTTTCATTTATATTTGATTAAATATTATTATTATATATTGATATCTATTATAACATCCTAAAATAATAATATTAGTTTCATTATTATACTAATGGTCAATTGTATTCATAGAAAAATCCGTATCTACCTTTATCATTATAAAAATGACAACGTCATTCATGAGTACCTATAGACTACCACGTCAAAGAGTGGCTTGTTTTATTTTTCATTACCTCCTTATATGGATTGTTAAAATGGGTATTTAATAGATACATATTATATTAATAAAATGACTACTATTATATAAACATGAATCAATTTCTACATACATTTTATTCCATGGAAAATGAAAATGTCATCTATGTGTCCACAAAATAGTGTATTTCCTTTTTCATCACCATACCACATGGATCAATATAATGAATAATTTAATGAATTAATTTTTTTTAAAAAAATATATGTTGTAGAAAAATATATTAATATTAAACACTTTATTAATATACCAAATTTCTTCCATAAATAATTATTGAAAAAACTAACCATTGATTCTATATTCATGAATAGTGACTAAAAATTGCATGGAATGAAATTATAAATTTATTAATAATTATAAAAATAACTAAAGTAACATTTATAATCTAGGAACAATGAAAATGGTAGCAATGAATAGGGAATGACTACAACATTTTAAATCATGCATTAAATTAAGATTGCTAATATATGATGATGAGAATAAACTTTAGATGTCTAATAAATATATAATAAATGAATATTATTAAAGAATATATAGATAAATAGATATGAATAGGTATATTAAATATGTTATTAAGAATTGTTTTTATTATATAGGGTGTTAAAGATCCTTCATAGAAGTTGATAGAAAAGGAAATGGATTTCAAGTCTCAATTTTTATTCTTTCATACATATACCATATTCACCTATTTTTTATGTAGTGTGGTGTATATAATTTCTTATGGATGTAATTTTCTAACCTTTCTTGAAATTTAAAAAATTCACATATTTTTTCCATGTTATATTTTTAAGGTATTTGGATTCAAATGTTACTAAACTCCTAAATTACTTTCATGACACGAGTTATTTTCATGAGTCATTATTAATTTTCATTGACTATGGTTTCACAAGAATATTTTCCTTTATAATATGATTACAATATATATCTTTTCCACCTTATTGTTTTGCAAAATTTAATCATAATATCATTTTTTATTCTTTAATGGAATTATTTCTTCTTCAAATTTGATAATGATAAAAATAATTCTCATACTCTAATAATAATAAATATTTATTCCATATTAATATTCACACATTAATAAATTTTCCCCTTTATTATTTTTAAAAATAAAAAAGTATTGTTTCTAGTGATCATCATTTTTTAATTTACTTCATTTATAATGTAATATTTATCAATTTTTTTATGATGTGGGTAAAAATAAAGGAATTTTTTATTAAAAATGTTTTCCCTTTCAGAATAATATATTCGATATTCCACTCTAAATTTTGGAAAAACCATATGTACTTATCATGGAATATTTATTGGGATTTAGTATAATATAAATGTTGAAAAAAAATTCAAAATTATTTTTCAAGAAGTATCTTTTAGAATGATTCTTCACAGCTTCATCTATTGATGACAATCTTAAGAAATGTACAATAGCCAAACTTTTTTATGTTTCAATTAAATTTTACTCTTTAATTCCAAAAGATCTATGTCATGTGGAATTATGTTCTATAAATCAGTTTCTAATTTCATTTATGAAATACACTTCTGAAGTAATTGAGTTTTTTGGTATGAACTGAAGTTATTTATTGATTCATTTTATGTGATACCATTTGTAAATGTAATAAAATCCATTTTTCCATGGTTTTCCTATGTTATAATGAATTATTGATTTTATAGGGAATAATATATACGATTATTGATGTGTTGGGTTCTAAATCACCCTATAATGAATTGGATTGGGTTTTATATCTCATATTATATCTGAGCATACATATCCTTTGAATTTTTAACCACATAAATGTTGGAAATAAATTTTTTTGGTCACAACATAAAGGGTTGTAATGATTGGGATTACAAACATGGTGATGTTTTCTAATGAATGTTTTGATACAATAGTTATTTTTCTTTCTATTTTCCCATAATAGTCCATATTTTTATGTAATATTCCTACAATTATTTGTCATGGTTCATTTTTAGTATCTCACATTTATATAATCTTATGACATGGTATATATTTATTCATTTGATATTACAAGTCCTTATGTCATGAATTATGGGTAACTCTTATTATTCCATGAATCTTTTATTCATACATTTCTCATATGACCATGTTTTATCAAATTCTAGTGATCTACCCTTGATGACGTATTGATATGTTTTACCCATAATATTAATTGGAGATCCCCCTTCTTATGTTTCCATTCCCCAGGATTTAATGATGAATATAAATTATGATAAGTCAAGAAGAGGGTTTTGTATTATTAGATTATTGAGAAATTTTCACAATGAATATAAAATAATTATCCTCTGTAGGTGGTCCTCAAATATATTAAACAATTGAATTTTTGGGAATTTTCAATTATTTTTGATATGTAATGTTTAAATTATATAAATGACATAAAATAAAGATATCTTTATCTTAGGTGACCTCACATAAGGAAAATATTCAATGTGTGATATATGATTTCATGTGAAAGGAATTATATGGAATATGAGTGGTAATCAAAGAATAAAAATTAAATAGAATTTTTTAATTTAAATTTTTCAAAATATAAATTAATTTTATTATTTTATGTTAATGGAACATGGAATGAAATAAAAATCTATTCACATGAGTTATATGGAAATGGATCAAACATATTTGATAATTCAAGAGAAAAACATGATTTATCAGAATTTAAAATAGATTAAATTCACAAAGGGACCCCTGGAAAACAAACTTTAAAAAAATTCATAATCTAACAAAATTGAACAATTTTTTATGAGTAATTAAATCTCTTTTATAAATTATTAAATCGAAGTGAGTTGGAAACAAATAAACCAAGTACATACTCATGATTTTTAATATTTAGGCCATCCATCATTGGGGAATCACTATGGTCAACCTTAAATGAATCAAATTATATTTTAAAAATGTATAGATTTTGGTTTAATGAGGTATTCAATTACTCCCCAACCCCATAATAATAGAGCTAGTGAATTATTGTTTTACATTGGCATGATTACGAGGATTCAAACCTTGAAGTACAACAGATTTAGAAGTTTTGGAAAACTATATTACATATATGGTACCAGTAATACTTTGGGAAGAGAAAATAAAAACATGATACAATATATAATGAAATAAAATACATCCTGTAATAGTTATTCAATGATTTCCTCTTCATAACCAAGTTAATGAAAACTTGATAAGGATCACATCAACAGCTGAGTAAGGGTAAGTAAAGCGGAAGCAATAATAAATCAGTTGGAATAAATTAAAATGGAATGGAAAGTAAATTGTAACACATGAAGTTCAGATAACATGATAAGGTAATTTCAAAATGAAAAGTTAATAAACTAAACCTCATAACATCAAAATAAATAAACTAGGAATGAAATATATCCAATGATAAGTCTATAAAATGTCATGGATGAATAGTAACAGAATCTAAATGAGTGAAATACTTAATTATTTTACACCATATTTCCTATGAATATTAAACCAGTACCATCAAGAAGTTTCACAAGGCTATTTAGATATTAGATAAAACAAATATATTTGGCCATCTATTTCATCTCCTGAGACTACTGATGCATCAATATTCTTTCATTAATAGGTCTTAATCTCATAGGGCTTACCTTAAACAGTCCCCATCCCATGGCTAAAACGTCCACAAAATTCATCATATCGAATAAATAATTTTACTTATGAAATATCCATATTAAATAAAGGATAATTATCTATCAATGATACCTTATAGGATAATATATGAAGGTAATGGTTTTTGACATTAAAACATTATGAAAGAAATAATCTAAAAACATTCCCATGTATCTCATAGCAATTTAAAACAGTTCATATCATTAACCGTGAGGATTAATTAAATTAAATTAAAAATATATATAATTATATTGAGTAGATTCATGAAATATCATGAAAAATTGTAGTATATACACCATGTAAAATAAACTAGGTGCATGATAATAAATAAGTCTCAATGGAATGTAAATTGAAATGAAATACCTTACCTTAACCATCCTTTTGTTTTGTGGTATTTATCATCCTGTATTGTGGTTTAAAATATTTAAATAACTTATAAGATAACCATACTCATGGTTATAATATCATATATTAATTCCTTATAATATTTTATAACCCGTTTGTTAACAATCCTTCATTAATTTCAATATTTCAGGTGTTAATTACCTACTTTGCGTGAGTAAGTTTTAAATTGTTATTTGATCTAATTATTAATTAGATCACGATTTCATCATCTCATGAATTTAAACCATATCATAATTATCATATATAATCAGTATATATTTTTTTATATTAGTAAATTTTATTAGCATAGTAGAATTGAAGTGCATCATTCATGGAGATGGTAGGTCGTAAGTACGCATGAACGCTACATTCGTTTCATTGTTGTAATAAAATAATTAAATATAAATTAAATATATTTATATAATAATTTAAGTATAAAATATATTTAATATATTATATATCGGTTTATTAAAACCATCCTTTATATGTTCCATGTATGGTATAAATGAGTCATATCGCTTCGAGGGGGCGGTAGTCCACACTTCCTCAAACAAAATTATTATATAAACACATGATGAAAAACATAAATGTATGTTAAAAATAAAAATTAATGAATAATAATGATATTATAAATATAATATATAACATGTTTAAATAAAATTTTTATCTTAATTGACAACATGATAGGTGGTAAAGGAAAAATGAAGAATCATCGTTTCACGAAAAATTAGTTTGTCGTAGAAAGAAACAATATGTTTCGAACCCATTCGATGGAATTGTGTGTATGTTTAGGTATAAACCTTTACATATAAAATATTATTATATTTAGTATAAATTTTATCAATATATGAATGTAATAAATTATTTTTAGGAGATGTATAATAGAAATGAAACTATAGAGATTATGAGAAGATGTTACCTCTTAAGCAGGTAACTTATTTTGGTTTTGTACCAAAAGGATTCCATGGAAGGATTTCCTCCAAAAGGGAGGATTTAAGGTCAAGGGTACGACCTCTGTGATGATATACTTTCATAACTTGGCCAATCCTATGTGGGTTTATATGTTCGAGTAATTAGGAGAGGTGGTGACTTTTATAACGGAAGAAATGGACTCAATTGGTATTTTTGAAAAGAAGTTTGATGTACCAACGTTTTTACCTGAGATAGTCTCCAAAAACAAAAGTATATTTTCATAATAATTAAAAATTATTATAATTACAAATATGTAATTAATTGATTAAAATTACAATCAAATAAGTGAAAAAAGTTAATTTAAAATTCATCATGCTTGGGGGATGACAATGTGAGATTTTAAAGTTAAAGCATTTGAAAGTTTTTTTATGTTTAAAATAATTTATAAATTGAAATTGATTTCAATGAAATAAATTGAATTAATTGATAAAAAATTATTTAATTAAACATTAAAACCTATTTAAAAATATAATTTAACCATATAAATAAATGAGGCAAAAAAATTTGTTTTAAACTATGATTCTGTATTTTTAACAACTCATTAAAAATTTAACTTTTTAGAAAAATATCAAAAATTCACCCTAAAATAATTCTTTTGTTTCTATTTAAAATATGAATTTTATTTTTAAATATTAAATCAACTGATTTTTTAAAACAAAAATAAAAATTGTGTTCACCATTAAAAGGTTGAAAATTCTTTTTATAACAATATAGATTTTAAGTGTAAAATAGAGTTTGTTATTATCATATGCCTATAAAACCAAATGGATGAATATAAAACATATTTCATTTAATATAGAACATATATATCTAATTAAAATCATTCAATAATCGTAATTAATTATTCTTATTAAGATAAACCCCTTTGGAAGAATAAAAAAATAATATTTCCTTTTTATATCCATATAGTTCTTATTTTCATTTCGGATCAATTGGTAACCCAAAAATTAATTTTATATTTTTATAAACCAAGATTTTTCAAAATCTAGTTAATATTATTTATAACCACAGACATAGTGGCTAGGATATATCCTATTATATTAAATAATAATATTTTAATAATACATTTTTTTGTGAAACTAGATCTTACATATAATGAAAGCTATCGTGGAATATCACTAATTCGTGTAACACAAGGTGACTCGGTGTTTCATATATTGAAATATATATAAAATATATTTAATCTTTTAAAATAATAAATAAACAATATATTATTTTGATATTATATTTTCTCTCGCACATGACGATGTGTGTCATATACTCTATAAAATAAAAATGTTTTACTTTAGAATTTTTGGATGTTACATTATCGACACCAAAATTAAATTGTGTCCTCACAATTTAAACGTGATATCATTAATAGATTTTTTGATATTTCATATGTTGACATACTACATCGTTAAAAGGGTTAATAAAAAATCTTATTAATAATAGATAAGGGAATGTTCAATGGAAACATAAGTAGGTTCCCCTGTAGGAGAAAAAGGTGGGAAAATAAAACATGGATATGGATGAAAAATAAGAAAATAATGTTTTAATAAAGTGTAATGTAGAACACTATTTGAAGAAAGTTAACTATTAAAAAACCCTAAATCTGTGATGATCTAAGGGCCATTTGGTTTATTTGAAATGAAGGTACTAGAAAAATATTTTTGGTATCAAGATAATTTTTCATGGAGTTGATGAATTATTTCACCCTATAAAAACATAAGTAATGATATGTTTTTATAAAAAATTTCATTTTCATTGATTATACATTGAACTATTTATACATAATCTCTTAGCACATAATGCATCGTATGGTGATGTAATATATTACCCATGAAAATTTCTTTCAATGGTCGAAATAAATAGTTGTATAAATGGAAAATATTTCAAAAAAATTTTATGATAAAATTTTTTTGAAAAGAAGTCACTAAATTTCCAGGATTAACTTATCATTATCCCTTAGTCAGCATGAAGTAGTTGTAAATCAACTCATTCAAAACATGTGAGTAACTTCATTGTGTATCATCTTGAAATATGGTAATAACTAAAATTACCATAAATCCTTATTATAACTATAAATTATTCCTTATTCCTTAAGGAAGACTCATGTTACTGGATATATTCCATAAATTGGGAAGTGTTGTAAACTCCATCAATGATATCATAGACCATATCTTGACAAGTATTTAATCAGTTACAATGTGGTTATCACATTTAAAAATCAATAATTATGTTATCATTATCTCAACACCAAGAAAATTTTAACAATTGTAATCTCATCAATAATGTGTTTTATTATACTTTTAACATTATATATAACATTTTATCTTGTTACCATTCAATATATTATTATAATACATAATGAAAAAGAATTTTATTAAAATCATCATATATTATATAATTCTTATAACAAGTACATTTCTGATAAAATATTCAAAAGAAATGATTACTGAATTTTCTAATTAACTATTCATCATCATCTGATGTAGTAGCATAACATGATCATTATCTAATGGCATCATTTTAAGTATATTCTGATGACGCTCGGGTCAGTGATTCACATAGTGTCTCATCTTCTTGTGGTTAAAGCAGTGTACATTTGATTACTTTTCATTACCATTGATATCATTAACTTGGTGTACTTTTTATCCACACATATAAAAAAACACATTCCCATCACGAATGAACCAGGGTGTTTCTTGGCACAATTATGATATGTCATAAAATACTCCATTCCCTTCATCTTGTTCGACTCATTCCCTTATTCATGGTGCTCAGTTGGGATCTTCTTATTTGGGTTTCATTCAAATAAATTTTCATAATAAATTTCTTTAGCCATCTCATTTTCACATTATTATATGCCCTCTTATTATGGGAATGTTTCGGAGACTATTTCCCTTTGAAATTTTTTCTTAAGACCATGAAATATTATATCTGTCTTACTCTTTGGATCACATGCGTTGTTGGAGTTCACATTTCTTCTACTACGAACCATTTCTAAACAATTTAATATACTATATTAAATCAAAACATAATACAAAATCCCAAAACTATTGAAACAGATAAGATAAATAGAAAAAATTATGCATATCTTATTTCATATTAATAAACAAGGGGTCTTTAGGGATATCTTAACTTTTAAATAATTCATATTGGTTTATAAATAAAACATGAATTATCTTATGTGTTTACCATTGGAGTTTTAAACTGGGTGTGTATTATAGCCCATTTTCATGAAAAATGTTATAATAATTATGGACTGGAACACCTTTTTAGAGGTGTTATTCTTAGGTATATCTGTTCCAGAACCACGTCAACTTGTAGTATCTAGACATGTATGTATTTCTCAAAATACCCACATGATCTCTACCGTACCATATTATTCGATGTTTCTCTATAATTATCCTCAAATTCTACCTTATTATTTTCTCTCAAATATATGTTTTATAAATCTAGTTTCCATGGTAGCTAATAAAAATCATTTGATACTAACTATAACTTCCAAATTCCCTAAGCTCGGTGCCTGTAAATTATTTTATTACATGGGCATGATTATAAGGTATCAAATCCTGAAGAAGAGTTTATCTTAATAGTCTCAGAAAGATATATTACATAAATTATACCCATAGGGAATTGTCAATAGAAAATAAGAACATGGAACATAATAAAATGAAATAAATTGTATCCTTGAATGATTATTCAAAGAGTTCCTCTTCACAACATGGGGAAAGGAAAGATGATAAAGGTAATCTCAAATTCTAAGAAAGGGTAAGCAACATGAATGTAATAAACAATTAATTGGAATAAATTGATATGGAAAGGTATGTATCTAATAACACATTCCATTGAAATAACTAGATAAGAAAATATCAATATAGTAATCCAAGAAACAAAAACTCATTTCAAAAGGATAAATCAAATGAGAACGGAATGTATCACTAGATATGTCTACACAAAATATCTTGGATAAATAGATATTGAATCTAATATAGGGAAATTATTAATTATTGTAATCTATAATACCTAGATACAATTAACTAGTATTTTCATGAACATTCACATGACAGTTTATCTATCAGGTAAAACCCTATCTATTTTGGCCAACTATTTTGTTTCATGAGACTATCGATGCATCAATGGTCTTTCATTAACTAGTCCCCAACCCATGTATTAAAAGTACCTATAATTTATCATATCAAAAAATAAAAAGCCTTATCAAATATCCATACTCAATTGATGATATGGATTTATCCAAAACATCCCATTGGAGGATAAGGGACAGTAAGGGTTGTTGACATTAAAACATTATTAAGCATAAATAATCATTAAACAATCCTATGTTTCCCTACCATTTTGAAACATTTTAAATAATCAAAAATCATGATGGAAATAAATTATATGTAAGATATAATATAATTCCTGTAATTATATTCATGATATATCATGTAAAAGGGAATTTTATACATCATACAAAATAATCTAGGTGCATAACAAAAAATAATTCTCAATGGAATGTAAATTGAGATGGAATCTCTTACCATAACCTTCCTTTTGTTTTGTGGTATTTATCCTACTATATAGTGCATTAAAATATGATAATAACTTATACCAGAATCAAAATCATGTTTATCATATCTTATATTAATTCCTTATAATATTTTATAACCTGTTTGTTAAAACTCATTCAATAATTTCATTATTTTGAGTGTTAATTTCCTAGTTTGATCGATGAAGTTTTAACTTATTATTTTTTGTTATCAGTAGATAGATCAAGGTTTCATCATATCCAGAATATAATCCATGTATTAATTATCATATATTTTTATTATTATATATTTATTAATAGTAGTACATTATAATTTGATATTAGAAATGAATTGCACCGTTCATGGAGATGATTGGGCGTACGTACGCATTAACTCTACTTTCATTTCATTGTGGTTTTAAAAGAATTAAAACTAAATGATACATATGTATATTATAATTCAACTATAATATATATTTTATATATGTTACATATTTTTATTAAGACCATATTTTATACATTCCATGTGTGGTTTGAATGAGTCATATCGCTATGAGGGGGTGGTAGTCCACACAGTCGGATACAAAATTATCATTTTTACATAAGATGGAAAGAAGAAAAGAATGTTGTAAATAAAACTTATAGAACTATAAATAAAATATAAATATCATTTATAACATATATAAATATATCTTCTATCATAATGGCCACCATTATATATTATAATTGAAAAATGAGCAATCATCATTTCTTGAGGTAGTAGTTCACCGAACATAGAAATGATATCTTCAATACCTGTTAGATGGAGGTGAGTTTAACTGTAGTTCGTACCCATTAAATTAAAAAATCAGAGTATATTAATTATACCATTATTTTTATATAATCATGTAATAAATGGATTTTAGGGGGTGGATAATGGAATTGAAAGTAAAGGGCTTGAGAGAAGACGTTACCTCTTAATCGTGTAGATTCATTTAGTTTTTACCCAAAGGCTTCCTTGGATGGATTAATGACCAAAGGTAGGCTTCATAGTCAAGGGGAGATATATAGTGATTATATATGGTTAGATCATGACCAACCAGAAGTTGTTTTAGAGTTGTGAGGAATATGGAATGTTGGTGTCCTTTTAGAAGGGAATGTAAGGACTCACCCGGTATTTTTTAAAACAAGTAAGGTGTGCCCCAGTTTTTACCTTAAAAATTAAAAAAAAAATTAAAAAAAACACAAGAATATAAGGGTCATGGATGAATAATTTTAATAAAAATGGTATTTGAAATTGTAGGATTTAAATGTATATGTAGATGGAAAAACACAAGACAGGGGTGAATTGTATTTTAAATACATTTTTTCTATACCAAATGGAATTTATTTTCAAATGATTTAAAATAATTCAATTCTCGTGAAATATTAATCTATTATAATAGAAACTATACAGGGAATTAGGTCTGATGGATAATTTGTCATAATCGGTAGGTTACGATAATTATTCCAGAAGTTATAATTGAATCTAATCGTATTCACAGAACGTATATGATTTAGTAAGAGTAATCATAAAATAGACTATAACCACAATGGTTATAATAAAAATAGTGAAACAAAATAATTATTCTATCATAATGAATAATGAATCATATTGGGTAAATTAAAGGATCATAATCATAGTAATTGTAATCAAATTGGTTACGATAAATAGAGTATAGAATAGAAAAATGAAAATATTAAATATTCACTTTCTATTACAGTGCAATGAAAATAAAAAACATGTAAATAAATACAGTTATTTTATCCCAAAGAAATGATTATTCAATAAACTATGATAAAGGTACCATGATTTACAATTTCAAGAATGTTTATCTTACCAACACCCGGGTAATACCTCGATATGATGATCAACATATGGCTTTCTATCATAACAATTATTTGATCAAGTTGGTGATTGATGCCTCTCTCTTAAGAAACTTGGAATCCCTCAATCCTCAAAATATTGGCATAGTTATCTTCATATCCGTGGAGGATGTCAATAATAATCCCAATAATTGGTGTCACACAATGTAACTATTTCTATTGAATGTTAAAATTAGGTGGAACAAGTTGTTCTCAACTTGAACACTTTAATGCTTTCACATTTAGAACCAGTTTGAAAAAGTCTTCATATTCAATTTACAATTCCTCAAATGTTTATATCTCTTTAAAATAACCTTTTATGAATATTTCACCATCCCAACGGTAATATTTGATCCCAATGGTCATATGTTCTCCTCAAAATTTAGAGGGACATGGACACCTGACACTCCTAGAGTCATATTATAACTAAAACAACAAAATAATTTATTAAAGAATATTAAAATTGAATAAACTACATAATTTTTATGTAATTTTATTCATTTTAATAGGATATTGTTTTCTATTTATGACCAAATTTGTTTCAAAGGGTCTGTCGATTCTCTTTATGAGAGTTATTACTATTTTTATCATCGCATGAATATTTTCAGGGTGAAAACTAAATAATTTGTTTCATAAAAAATTTATTTGGTTTGTATTCTATTTTAAAAGTATGACTTGGTGTTAAAAGGATTATAGAAAACGTTTTGCAATTGTTTTATACCTCCCTTCTCCCCTTTTTAATGAACAAATCCTCTCGCGCTTCAAAAATGTAAATGTAATCTTCTTGGAAGGGAACAAGGTTTGAAATAGAAAATGGGAAATACAACATCTTTTCATATACCTGAAAATTGTGTGGAAATAAAAATTTTGATATATATTTTTTTCAATAAATGAATTGATGTATATTTTATTTAAAGGAAACACATTGGGAATATATTTTTTCAGGAATACCTACTATGTTTTAATACTCACACATTTAGTTTTTTATTTTTTATAACTTTTTTTAGAGGTTCTAGATTGGTTTTGATCATATTGGGTGATTAATTATTTTGGGATCATAGATTTACCCATATGGTTCAATGTATATGTTCTGGTTTTCATGTTTTTTTGGGTTTTCTATAATGATTATTGTATTATTAGCCTTTTATAAATAATGTCATGTTTGATAATTTGTATTTATTTATTTATTAGGGCCAGGATATTTATTTATTCTATTTATTTTATTTGAAATTGGAAAAATAATTCCCTTGCATACTCATTTGATGATAAGATACTAGTTGTTATCTCAGGATGATCAGGAATGCATCTCGAGCATTACAACAGATCGGCTTAGGTGACCAATTTAGGGTCGACCCGGGTTGGTTAGTGAAAATGAATCTATAAGAAAACTGAAATACACCACGTTTACAGTTAATGAGAAAAGAGTCATAATATTTTTTTTAGAAATATGTTTACCATAAAATATTGAGTAAAATAAATAGTTAATGGATGATTCATATATCTCGGCCTTCTCTATCAATCTAGGGATCATTAAGATGTCTTCAGTTCCCAGAGAGCACTATTGGTGTGAAAATTAGAAGAAAGAGATTGTGAAATATACTTAAAGGTGTATTGTATGCTAGAAATTTATGTATAAGAGGAAAAAAAACTCAATGATTCAATCATTACCCATAACATAACTGAAATGGGAAAACCTAACCATGTAATTTTTCACTAGTATTCCCAATACATCAAGATGAAGTAATTCTATATGGTTTATGGTGGATCATCTTAAAAATATTTTTCAATTCATATCAATTTAAGAGGAATTTTCCCTTAATTAATATGCAAGGATATACATTATAGAAGTGGTGAGGCTGGATGGAACACCACTATAAATTTTATCTGATCGAGATCCAATATTTACCTTCATTTTCTAAAAGAGTATTGAACCTACCCTAAATACTCAGTTGAACATCAGCATGACTTATCACCCTCAATAAAATGGGAAATATGAGCATACTATCAGAACACTTGAGGATAGGATAATATCATGCTTCATGAAATTCAAAAGACGATATGATCAAAATCTTCCTTTGGTGAAGTTATTATAAAATAGTAGTTTCCACTCGTGAATCCAAATAGATCTCTATAAAGCCCATTATAGGAAGACATGAATAACACCAGAATGTAGAGAGGATATTGGGGAAAGGAAAAAGTTCGGTCTTGAAATGGTCGATGAAATGGTAATAAAGGTCAAGAACACTCAACAACATATTAAGACTTATCAGAGTGAAGATAATAGATATACCATCAATCATCATTAAGACATGATTTTTGAGGTTGTACATAAATAATTTCTGTAAATATATCCATTAAAGAAATTAATTCTATTTTTAAAGAAGGTAATGGATATTCTAATATAAATAAGTCCCTTTGATATCCTTTATTGCATCGTAGCGGCTTCCTAGAGACTAGAACTCCAATCTTAATTTTATCAAGTACATGATGTGTTCTATGTCTCCCTCTCTATGAAGTACATTACAGACCCCTTATATGTGAGTAATCCATAGGTGGTTCCATTAGAGATTTATCTTTCATATAATTAGTAGTTGGTGAAGATATTAGATCAAAGATGCAATATTCTATGAAATAAGAAAATTCCCCTGGCCAAAGTGCTATGGTGAAACCATAAGGTTGAAGATGAGATGTTGGAATTAGAGGACATGATAAAACTGAATTATCATAATCAATTTTAGTGTATGAAAATAAATTTTTTAGGGAAATAATTTCAATTGGGTGATGGTTGTAATGACCCGAAAATTTATTGTCAAATTTCCCTTTTTGGCTGAATTGAATAACCTATTATAGATATATAAAAGGCATTAAATTATTTGGTTATAGCCTTTTGAATTTAATTGAGTGACATGCATCATAACCATTAATAACATTTTCATTGAATTTTAGTCATATTATTAGTATAAATATTGGGTTTTGATAATTCCAATTAACACATACAATGGATGTGATGACCTTAACATGTATAATCTTTCACTAAGAATCTGATTCATCAAAGAATAAGAGGGAAATAGCATAACATGTATTTTACGTTCACCAATATCAATCAATGATCCAATAATTAGTCCATGAGAAAAATCATTTATTAGCGAAGTTGGAGCTCATTATTATCAAGACCCAAATCATGTAGGCCAAACCACCCCATAAAAATCACTCCATCATGCTCCATAACCAAAGGGGGTTTCTTTGTATAATAAAGAATATGTATCAAGAGAATAATATTTTTAATATGTATATTTTTTTCTAACAAAATAATGTTTATAATTATATATTATTCATTAGCTTTATAATTGATTTTGTTTTTGATACAATAAGATGAAATTATAATTTTTATGAAATATTTCCATTAAGATGATACATTTTGATGAATTATTCAAATTTAAATATAAATTACATATTAATAAAATAATAAAATTAAATAGTATTAATTAAATATAAATTATAATATAATTCTTATTTAGTCAAATTTTATTTTTATAAGGGTTTGGAAACTGTTATTGTCAATAACCCATGGTTTGGCAATAAATGTCAATTATTACTTTAATAGTGAAACTTTTCATTGTTTGGAAAATATTTTTCCAAAAAATAAATATTATTTCTGAAATCAACTTATCAAAATTACATTATAGTGATTTTCTCAATAAATATTTATATGGTAATTTTTTGGTAAGAAATTAATTTCGATATAAATATATGGTGTGTATTATAACAACATAATGAATAAAAAATGTAATGAATTTTATAAGTGTTATACTTTAACAAATATATATTTACCTGAAATTATTTTTATTTTGAGATTATTTTATTAATTTTATAAAGACATTCTAAATCTTCTAAAACCTAAACTATATTTTAAGGTTTTCAAATCATTTATTTATAAAGACAACTCACTTATACATCAACAATGGAACTATTTTATTGATTTCAGAAAATGAAATTTTAAATTAAAGAAAACCACTCCTATTATCTTGAAAACATATGAAATAACCAAGGTATGGTTCATGGGATAGATTACATTATTATATAGTGTCTGAGACCTATGTTTCGGAACTAATAATGAACTACAATATCTTTTCCTATATAAACATACCAAATAAACCATTAATCATAAAAAAAGACCATAGATTACATCCTTCCTCTTCCCTACCAAATATATATTCCTCCAATTGTTGCCCAAATCTATCAAGAGTCTTCTCTCATTCTTTTGGAATCACCCTTTCAAGGTAAGGTAACCCTCACTCTGTTTTTCTATTTAGTATCTTTCTTCACATTTAATGGTTTGAAACTCATTAGGTAAATTTTTTCGTGGAATAATAGTGCTCCATTTACTATCCAATTTATGTTTTTATAATGGGAGATCATTTATTCCCTCTCTTTATAACCTTTAAATAAGTTGTCACTATGCTGAAATTTAGTAAGGGATCCACATTTTCCCCATTTTATTAAACATCTTTATTATTGTACTGCAAAATGTATTCTAATTAATATTGATGGGAAAATCTCTTCCAATTACCTTATTAGAACTATATTATTCCAAGTGATGATTGGTCCTTTAAAATATCATTAATCCCTTACAAGATTCATAATGTACCCTTGTTATTCTTCCAAAAATTGTTAATGATTTTTTCATAATATGTTTTTCTTTGAGAACCCTCCATGTATTTTGCATTTCAATTACCAAATTTTCATGTTATATTTTGTTTAAATGTTTATAATAGTACCAATTTACATTCATGTTATGAGATACCCATTTCCATCTCATTGAACCATTTTATAAATATTTATATGCTATCATTATGTTTCCAAAATGCCACTACGATTTCACATGCTAAACATTTTCGAGGCGTGTAATCGTACCCATTTACACTCAAGGGTATTCTCCTTGATGTACCTGCAATTAATTTATTGGGTACTTCTAGGTATGTAATATATATTCCTTAATCCTAGGGTTAATTTTTATGAAATTTGTGCTTTTGTAATATAATCTATGTGGCACACTTATGTAAGTACATGATATGATTATGATGGGTGTGCTCAGATAACATTGCAATGAATTAGTTAGTCATTTAGTCTTATGATATTACATGTATAGTTCATGATATGATATTAAAATCACGTTATTTTAGGAGATCTTGTTATATAATCTTTACTTATGATTCTAATGTCATGTTTAAGGTTGTTTCTACATTCTCTTGATGCCTTTATGTTATCATGATACATCTTGCCATATTGTTCTTTTTTATGATTATCACCCTATTTATATACCAATAAAATTACAATCAACTAAAATGTGATACTATCTTCATGTTATCATCTTTTTATTCACATATTGGGCTTTATATCTCACCCCTTTTTATGGGTGTCCCCTGGTTATCCCTTGATGTTTTAAGAATGATGGAATATTATGAGAATGTAAGGGAAGTTTTAAATAATGATGATACACCTCCTATTTTAGGATGTTATGTAATGTTCCTAATTACCGAAATAAAATAAAATAAAATATCATATGGTTTTTATTATGTGCATGTTTATATAGTAATTCATGTTTGAATGTATAATAAAAATAATGGTTATCATAATAAAAGCATTGTCTTTATGTCCTCATCATAAAAGGTGTATACCAAGCACATGTGTCCTTAAACTACACATGATATTTGGGAAATATTAATAAGTAGTTTCCAAAGAAATATCAATTTCAATGACAAAAATCTATAATTTCTATAGAAGACAATTTTATGACATAAATATGGTTGATGGTGACACTATTATTGACTACATTACAATGTCCTATGAGATAGTAAAAAATATATACGGTTTTGGTGAAATTATTAATGATTATATAATTATTAAAAAAATTGGATGAGGTATTTTGAAGATCATTTTGATTAAAAAATTTCATCCTTATATGAAATGTTGAATTTTTCTCTTGAAAAACTACATAAAATTTTTCTATATTATGAGATGAATAAAATTTCAATTTTAATGCAATAAAATTTTGAGATAGCCCCAAATGAAATGATTATAGAAAAAAATCAAGAATAATAATTTTTTTATTATAGTGATTTTTAATATTATTAAATTGAATATGACTTCAAAAATATTATTTCACATGTTTTAAAATGGTTAAGAAAAGGAAGTGGAATGGGGGGAAATCACAAATGTGTTGTAATTCAGATGCGATCAGACATTTTTTCGAAGATTTTACAAGGAATATTATAGAAGAATCAAAATTTTATGAGTATTATGAAAGGAATCATAATGATAATTTAGGTAAGAATAATATAAAACACTTCATTATAAATAAGTTGTATTGATAGTAAAATAATCAATAAATTCATCATCAATTGGTTTTATATGATATTATGTTTTTTCTAGACACATGTAATGAAAATGTATGATTTAATATGTGTTAGTTATGATGGCTAAAAAGGATAAAAATTATGTGGTAACTAAAAGAAAAACTGTAATATTACCATGTAAATATTTGTTTGCTCATGAAATAAATAAATGTTTTGTAGGAGAAAATCTAAGAGGTTGTATAGAAATAAGAGTACGTCATGAAGGAAGTGACATATATTAATGAGAAAAAAACCAACAATCTTATAGAAGAATAATAGGAATATTTTTTCATTGATATCAATGTGTGATTAAATAAAAAGGAATAATAGTTTTTAATGAAACAATCTGTATGATTCATAGTTAACCCTGGGTTGAATGAGGCTAGATAAAACTTGAAAAAATGAGTGGGTTTTAATGGATAATCTTCTCATGTTGGTGAGATGGATGGTTCCAAAAAAAGGAAAAAAAATTATTTTGAAAAAAAACATTATGTCTAAAAATGTAGGTTACAAGAAAATATTTTTAGACTTATAAAGAGATTAATAGATTCTATTCCCCATAAATGGAAAAAATTATTCCAGGAGGAACATTTCCTCTGACGAAAAAACATTACATTGATGTAGGAAATCAATAATACAGTACCTAAATGATCTAGAATAACTCTAGAAAATCACAATTTAGAGGATAATAATTTTTTAGAATTTATGGACTCAAATAACTTTATTTTTGGTGTAATTGGACTTTTACATGAACGAGGAGACAACTGATGGGTGATTTAGTAAGAATTTGAGAATTAATCATTAAATAGGAAAACTAGTGACCGGATCTACACCACAACCATATACACAAAAAATTTAGGCTCTAGATTAATTTTTTTAGATATACATTTAATAGTTATAATGATGAGGTATTCATGACATGGTTGAAATGATAGGTTCATTATGCTATTAATGATAAGTGGTTTCAAAAGAGAAATAGTGGTTTGATAGGTGACGATTCAGAGAAGTAATCCAATACTAAAAAGATAACAATTTAGGAGAATGAGAATTATGTTCCTTATAAATATGAAGTTAAAATGAAAAATTCTTAATTGATCATCTCTTATTGATATTTGAAAAAATTTAAATGGATGATAGAAAACTCTCACCCTGAATGTTACTTTTGAAGTTAATTGAGAACCCTCCTTATTAATTATTATATATTTTTTTAAACTAAAATACATTTAATTTGAGGAACTATTTGAGGATTTCATATATATGATAGAAAGGATAAAACAATTTACATATATTTTCACAAAATTCATGAATGGAATGAAAAGATTAAACCTCTTAAGAGGGATAAAAATTGATAAAATAGGCTAACAAAAATTTTTTCACACAAATATTATTTTTTTAGATAGTCGAGAAATAATGGATCTTGTGGTTTTTTAATAAAACTATCATCCATTAATAATAATTTGATTAATAATTTTTATTAAGTTTGGGGTACTTAACAGTTCAAAAACAGGAAATGGGGTGATTTTTTTAATTGTACTAGAACTTTCGGATGTGTTTTGGGAAGTGTTTGTTGGATTTTTCATTTCATTGATAATTATTCTAAACCCCAAAAATAAGAATTGAGAATTTATTAGTAGGATCTTAAATTCCTGGTAGTTTTTGGAAAGAAAAGAAAAACGTATATATATCATGTTTTACAGACATGTTTGTCCCATGCATACATAGATTTGATTAACTAAAGGATATTTTTTGAAAGAACCATATGATATCAACCCTCTCATAAAAGTATTATAGAAAAAATCGTATAAGGGAGGATAATAACTTTTGGGAAAAATTATGGGATGATAATCCCCCAACTAATACAATGCATTAGATTTTCAATAAAGGCAAGAAAATAATATTTCACTACATATTTACTTTTGGGAAGTGTTTTGAAATTGATAAAATTATATAGTTCGAGATATTTGAGCCCATGTAAGGGGATTCATTTATTTTTAATCTGTTAATATGTGTTTGGTGTCCTATTAATGATGTAATAATTATTGGATATTTATTTTGGAATCATCTAATTTAATTGGATTTCATTCTTGAGAAATTATCCTTGATAATTCTATTTATTATTGAACTATTATTAATGTGTATTGAAACATTCTAATTTTACCAGGACTCATAAAATTTATTAGAAAATAAAAAATTCCAAATTTCACGAATGTATTAGTTTACATTAAAAACATTTTTTGAAAAATGCCATAAAAAATACCTATTATTTACATAGGTGATTCCAAAAAAATATTTGAGGGTTTTAGAAGATGAATAATTCAATGAAGATTGATGTAATTTGGATCCCATTAAATTTTTTATTATTGTGTGGGGAGTGTTATTAAATACCATTATAACCTATTTCTCAATTGGGACATGTGGAATATGTTAATTAAGAATTTGATAAATGAGTTTTGAAATTTACTTAAAAAAATATTATTTGGAAAAAGGATATCTTGAGAATTACGGCATAGAATTTGATGATTGTACACTTATTATTTTTTATATTTATATAATAAAATTGTCATTAGAAATGGGGTTATAAATAACCACCCAAGGAGTTCCATCTCTACCACATATGGGATAATTCTCTACCAAATGGGAGTTATCCTAAGAATGAGCATCCATGGTTGTAAAATCATGGTTCCTCATTATTTTATGGATCCATCAATATACCTCAAATTATTATTTAAATATTTAATTATGGCCTAATATGAATTCCATATGAGTTCATGAATGTATCAGGGGTGTTTAGGGATGGTTCATAGCTTGCATACCAACCTTTTGTGAATAAATGGAATGGCACATGGTTGGAGTAATCCTTATGGGGTAGGTTGTATGGTTAAATAAAACTATGTGAGGCTAGATAGTGGAGTCCTATAGGAATCATAGTTAGACAAAAAAATTCAATTTGGGATGTGTGGTTATGGTGTCATGTATGGAATATCTATAGTTGATTTTTTCATAGTTTGTGTTTGATTAGTCCAACCATGTGGACAAACTGTGTGATGTTCCCTTTCATAGAGCTAAATGTGCACTTATTTTACATAGTATGACCAATCTTTGTGGCCAAATCATGAAACCATATAATTTTGGTTAAAATTACAATTTTCCTTATTAAATGAATTATATATATTTAAACCTAGTTTCACCATTATCTCCTATATAGCAAAGTCTCCATTTTAAAGCAAATTTGACCTCTATGTTTGGAATAGAGGTAACTTTTCTATCTAATAACATATTCAAGTGATGATCATATTCTTACATCCTCATATATGTGTACTCCATTCCTTTTTATTCATTATTCAGTCACCTTGGTTTGTATGTGAAATTTAAGTGCAAGATAATTATCCATATTATTAGATTCCTCATCTGTTATTCTATTTTTTCTTAATCTATGTTAAATCATATGATAATACTCAAATAGAAATCTTTTACAGACATATGGTAGGTGGTCTCATTCCTTTTTTTAAATTCCAAGTGTTTATATATTATTATTGTGTTGCATACATAATTCTTTGAGCATCTCCCTTGAAATGAGTTTTAAAACATAAATTAAATTAATAGGCATGGAATATTCAACTATAGGGTCTTGTATATTGATGGTCTTATGTATAAAACCTTGAAATTTGGAACACAACATTAGTTTTGTTGTTTAATTTAATGGACATTTTAATGCCATGTTAAATTAGGGCCATTTTTTGTGTTATTACGCCTTGTTATGGGATGTAAATAAATAATTTTCAATTGATGATTGAATCTATGAATTGATTTGTAAATAGAATTGTAATTTCATTTGTTAGTTTATTGTTCAATTCGAAGGGAGGGAATGAACATGACCCATGTCCCTTTCTATGAAATTTCTTTTTTACGATTGATTTCCCCATTTTAATGAATTACCAATGTGATCTAAATTTAGGGTATTCCGCACAACAGTTAGTTTAAGCAGAAGATGCTTGTTATAATTAATTTCCCACATGTGTATTTTCGGTCCATTGCTTCTATGTTTGGCCAATTCCTTGAGTCACATCCTGAGGTGAGTTTTAAACGATACATTATTATTTTTTTACATTGACTTGTTTAAATGAAATTTATTCAATTAATAAAATGATTATATTCCTTTGGTGACATGTGGATTTAAATAATTAATTTCATGGATAGACTTATATAGAATTAAATTTTATTATGTCTGAGTGATACTTGGTCACCCTCGAGGACTAACAATCATGGAATCTATGGCTTCATATTTATATTTCATGTGACACTTTTACTCTCTATGGATTTCCAATGATGGATTCAAAGGGAATGATCATTATTCCATTGGTGATAATTGTTCTCCCTTAGTGGACCGCCATTGATGGATTTTAGTGGTAGAGCTGTTATACCACACCTATAAAGATACTTGAGTTCTTATGACATCACCATGGATAGGCTTATAGTATGTCAATTTATATTAATATTAGAGTGATATCTGGATTCCAAATTATGAATACCATGTATGTGACCAGGTTTAAAATTTATTAATTAATGAAATGTTTTATATGATGCATTAGCCAATCTAAAGAACTATCATAGATTTGTTCTTTGTTTTGAAATTTATGGATGGATAGATTTCGAATATTTTTATCATGTTATTGTGGGGGAAACCAAGCTACACCCTTGTTTTGGTGGCATATTATTAAATTATACTGGTCAAGTGTATTGGTTATTAATGAGAACATAGAATTTATTAGGTGTTTACTTACAATACATTATATTTTCAATTAAATCTTATGCACTATGGTTATATATATGAACTAACTCATTTTCACTAGACCATGGGTGGTTTCGTGCTGGGTTCATTCCCTACATTCTATTTGGGCTTCCATTCGGTACCCAAAAAGACTATATGATTGCAGGTATGGATAAGGGAATGCACCCTACTAGTGGTTCTTGATTTTCGCTAAGGAGAATGGGAACGAGTTGTGGCTCTTGATAATATATGGGACACTTCTGGATTTTGGGTACTTTTGTTACATGTGTTGTACACCTACACTGTATACATGTTTTGGATTATTTATTAGATACATGCAATAGGTATTATTATCATCATCGTATACGAGCTTCCTTTTGATATTACTATTTATTCCTCTTTTTTATGTATTGTCTATAGGATTTTCTACATCTTCTATTATTATGTTATTGATCTTCCATTTCTATAAAATTTGGAGATGAGGATATATTGTACCCATATACACACATATTCTCTCACTACTAGTTGTAGGCCTCCAGATTTTCGGGGGATGTTCTTGAGGTAATGTGAAAAACCAGGTTCGGGGCTCCATTTTGTAGCATTTAGGACAGGGAAAATACAATTTTGTATCTAAGTGATCTTTTCTCATTTTCATTACTATTTAAATAAAAAAATAGGGATAGGAAGGAAAAAAGGGTTTGGGAATGAAGTGTTTCATGGCGTAGCTACCCCACATACAGGAAAAGGCTAATTTTCCTAGAATAAAATTGCAGTTTTTTGGAATTTTCAATTTTGATTGCAACATTATGTGATACACTTGAATTGTGATGTTATTATTGATATTATTTTGGGTTTTATTTTATTACAACCTGATGATATGAGGGTATGGCATCTAATTAATCATATCATCCCTTTATAGGAATCATCTCCCATGCATTGAGAAATGGCATTTATGATAAATTACTTATTTCATGTTGTTGTGACAGGTTTGTTTATATATGTACCCAATATTGTGATAGGTATTCTGTAATGTGTTATGGTGTGAATTAGATGTATTCCATACTTTGGTTACTGAGGAGTATCAAGCCCCCATGGATCATAATTTTGATTACCATTTGGTTCAACATATTTAAAGTAAATGAGATATAAATTTAAAATGATTATGAATTCAACTGAGAAATAATATATAATTTTTTGTGAAAATGAAATTTAAACTGATTTATTTATATTAGATAACATGACACATAAACGACTTTAGTAGAGGGTAGTATGATGTATCCCTTGCGATTACAAAAGTTTTACATCGCCCAGACCAGACTCATGGACCTGGGAGAGGGGGGTGTTCTTAAATAGGAAGGCTTGTACATTTCCTATTTATTTATATGATCTTTTGATCTATTAACATTGATAATGATGTTTATCTTGAGTGTTCTCTTGGAATTTGTAGTGTTATTCCACTATGAAATCCTCTTGTTGTACACTAGGAGGGTGGTGACAACCACACTCTAGGGGAGGTGGGCATAATCTACCAAGGGATCATCCAGTTGTGCATGTTGTGGCCTAAGAAGTTGTAATAGAAAGAGGGGTTATGGTATCGTACCATTAATGATTTATGTGATTCATGCCATCCATTTATGGGGAACCATAACCTGCCCTGACAATGGAAGATTTGACAAGTGAGTTCCAGTAGCATCATCCTCCCACATTTTTGGGGGATGGTGGACCACAAGATATAGTGTCATGGCTAGAGGACATGTTATCTATCATGGGGGATCTTGAAACACCTCTTGAAATGAGGGTAATTATATCTACGTATATGTCTCATGATTTTGACTAGATATGGTGTGATGTTATAACTCAGATGGATTTTCATTGTGATATAACCATGGGGGATTTTTATATAGCCTCATATGAACACTTCAATACGGAGACATTGAGGGCCAATAGATCCATGGATTTCTTAAACCTGGAGTATGGTGCTCTATAATTTAGGGATTACATAGCCTTATTTATAGATCCCCGGTACTTCCCACCTATTCTGATAGGTGATGAGCTATCTAATGCTAGGAGATTCGTGGATCGTATTAGGTATGAAATTCTATCATATGTGAATGTATTTCAACTTACTACAACTTTTGGAATAGAGAATTGGGTTCTCATCATAACGAATAAATTGAGAGTGATTGGTGGGATTGATTTAGTTGGTCTCGTACTAAGATATGGTACTGCATCAATCAGTAGTAAGAAGAATCATTTTTTGCTTCCACACTGTGATAATAGTAGCTGGAGGACAAACATAGGTAACCATGTGAGGTCCTACCAGTGTTGTTGGTCTAGAAATATAATGCCACAGTGATTGTGTGTCCAATTAAAGTGCAAATTCTATGGATTTATTGGTCATCTATAACACTTCTATAAAACATTATCACTATGAACTACTGAGAGAGGCTTCTCACTGACTCCATTTTCAAAATTGGGGTCAGGAGCTTCTCATTGGGTAGGGAGCTAGATTATAGATGGCTAATTAGGCTGATGTGGTTGTCATTATCATGGATGTCAACCCCAATTTTACAGTGACAATAGAGCAGATCTGCTCAGGTTATTTAGGACGTATCAAAGGGTTGTAGTACAAGATAAATATATACCGTGAAACCAAACCTTGATCAGAAAGTTCTTGAACATTCTTCTCTCTGAGGTACATTTCTAATATCCCCTACATTAGATTTTGTACATCTTTATAAAATTTATTTTAAAATATTTATATTTATTCCAATTCTAGAGATCATTGGAATTAGTGGTCCATGTTTTGATGGTGGTATGAATCTTAACACTCCATTGGGGATTATAATGGAGGGTGTCGGTTAGTCCTGGGAGTACCCTCTTGGTATGGGTGGTGTCACATAGTATGTGATCTCATTTTCTTCAATATGATATGTTTTAAAATCATTATCGGGATGTATTGGTTGGATCCCTTCCACGATATTTTTTGATTTCTATCATTGAAGGGTGACCTTCACTTCACTAGAGGTGTGAGAGTTTATTAAAAAGAGTGAATGGGATGTCTATGAAGATAGAGCTGGACACATGCATCATGGGATGGTCTGGATGAAAATCCAGATCATGAGTTTATATATCTATATTCAGAGAACATTTCATGATTATTTTTCTCCAGTGGTTTATAATTTCTTGGATCTCTTCTCAGAAATATTTTTGGGATTACCACCATTGATAGAGGCAGATTTTTCTATCGACCTAGTGTAAGGAATTGAAAAGTTATCAATTCCTCCTTATAGGATGGCTACCACTGAGATGAGAGAGCTCAAGAGGCTACAAGAGGATTTAGAGGCAAAGGGTTTCATCTGACCTACTACATTATTAAGGGGTTTTTGGTCCATTTTTTGGAAATTGTGGAAGAAACTCCTAGGAAATGGGTGGATTACTGAAAATTATTCCATTTGATGGTTAAGAACCAGTATGATTTGCCACAAATAGATGATATCATTGACCAACTTCAAAGACCATGGGTTTTCTCAAAATTGATTTGAAATCTGGTTATCATCAGGTGCATAATAGAGCATCAGACATACCTCATATATCTTTTCATAGCAAGTATAGCCTACAAGAGTATTTATAAATGTTGGTGGGTGTCATGAACACTACATAAGTCTTACTGGAATTGATGATCCAAGATTTCCATTTTTATCTTGATTTGTTTATGGTGGTTTTCCTGGATGATGTCAGGGTGTATTAACACAATCTACCTCACCGTTCCAAGCATCATGATATTGTATTGCATACACAAAGAGTGGATCATTTATATTCTAATATCATAATGTGAAACTTTTTGATGGATCAAATTCACTTCCTTGATCATGTTATCTCAAATTCAAGAGTATCAGTTAACAAGTAGTATGTTATATATATAGTTTCTTAGGAGAACCTCAAGAACTTTTTATAGGTATAGAGTTTTTTTGGGATATACATATATTAAAGGCATTTAATATTGGATTTCTCATGCCCGGTAGAAATTTTCATGATCTTTACTAAGAAGGGTGTGGAGTTTGTATGGTCATATTTTTATAAAAAAAGACATTTAAAATCTAAATGGAATTTTGAAATCAGTCCTGACTATGATTTTTCTAGAGGAATTTAAGAGTTACACTATGTACTATGATGCATCAGGTATTGGGTTTGGAGTAGTTCCTATGTAGGAGATAGATTTTTGGCATAAATGTATTGGTAGTTGCGGTCACATGAGAGTAATTACATGAGTCATGATCTCGAGTTAGCCATTGTGGTTATTTCAGTGTGTTTTTGTAGATATTGCTTACAAAGAGAGAATTTCATGATGTACATGGAGAAAAAAATCCTATTTATATATTTATACATCATGATATGAACCCAAGACATTGATGGTATGTTTAAAAACTATAGTATTTTGATTTTGATCTTTCCTAGATGCCTGGAAAAGGTAATGCTATGGTTGATGTACTGACCAGGAATACATAGATAAAAGAAGGGTCACAGTATAGTAGTGAGTTGTAGTTCGTGGATTTTTTTCTTAGAGATGGACTTGGAGGTTCATGAAAGTTAGAGAAATACTTTTTGGTCACTATTACATATGACCTCAACCCTACTAGAAACTGTTATTATAAGGTAGGTATGAAATTCAATGATGATCTGAGTAATATAAGAGAGTGGGGTAGATGAGGAACCTCTCCATAGTTGGACCATAGGTGAGGAATAAATTATGTATGTTCATGGTCGCGTATTGGTTTTAGTAGACATGTGTGAAGGGATGATGCAAGATTTTCATGCATCAACTTCTGAAATGTATCCTGGCGTCACCGAGATGTATTAGTATTTTCATCACAAGAACTAGTCTCCATAATGGAAAGATATTTAGTTTGGTTTTTCATGAGTTGTACCCCTATTAGTAGGTGAAGGAGAAACATTAGTGTCCAGTAGTAATTTTATAGAATATTCCAATTCCCTAGTGGAAATGGAATTTCATTGTGATAGATTTCATGATAGGTTTACCATGGTCACGTCAAAGTAATGATGTATATGGTTTATTGAACACAGGTTCACGAAGTTTGTATATTTCCTTCTGATCAAGGATCACATTAGTGTGGATGGGCTAGGATGGTTGTATATCCCTGAGATAGTAAAACATCATGGGGTCACACATATTATCCATTTAGATAGAGATGCACAGTTTATCCCGTGGTTTTGTAAAGGATGATATATGGACTTATATAAATATGTTCTTAAAATTACAACATACCAACCTCAGTCTGATATCCAGTTTGAGTGCATGATTTAACTGGTTGAAGAAATATTGTTAGCATGAGTCCTAGATTTATGGGGCTCCTGGGGGAGGCATATAACCCTTATTGAGTTCTCCTAAAACAATATCTTTAATTCCACTGGTTAAATGACAACATAAGAGGATATTTATGGTAGGCCTTTCCAATCGCCCCTGTGTTGGTTACATGAAGGAGATGTAGTTATGATTGGACCATATCTTATTCAAGAGACCACAAAGTATGTGTAGTTTATTCAGAATTGGATGGATATTTTTTACTTTTGACAGAAATAATAAAATGATCCCTATAAAATATGTTACAATTTGAGGTCAAGGATTGGGTTTTCCAATGTCTCTAACTAAGGCTCGGAAATAAAAGGATTTGTAGGTATGGTATGATTTTATATTGATATGTCAGGCCATTAAATATTTGGGATTGAATCTGGTCGTCAACCTATTGGTTTTATTCCCCACAACGTTATTGGGACATGAAAGATGTCTTCAATGTTTCTCTGCAACGATGCCACTATTGAGATGCATTTAATGCCTTTCATCGTGAGTAGGATGACTTATAGGTTGATGTGATTTTTGAGGAGCATCCTATATTAATTTTGGATCTTAGAATGAAGCTTCTTCAAGGATGAATAACTCCTATAGTTTGGGTGAGAGGGAAGTATGACCAATTGCAAGACAAGACCTAAGAGAAGAAGGTCGATGTATGTTTGTAGTGGATGGAGTTATTCTCATAACATGCTTCATGACCAATGAAAGGAAAATTCAGGGATGAATTTCATTAACGGGTATGTTTCTAAAAACCTAGTTCTTTAAGGTACAGATCCTCCACATTCTATCAAATTTAAATTTAAATGTTTAATTATGGGCTAATATGAAATCCTGTTGTGGTCATTGAGGTATTAGGGGGAGTTTGGGGTTGGTTTGCAGCCTGGAACCCAACATTTTTTTGGAAAATGGTATAGTGTGTGGCTTGAGTAAACCATGTGAGGTAGGCCATATAGTTAGATAATACCATATTAGGCTATAAATTGGTGTCCTTTCTGTAGTAAAGTTAGACTAAATCCTGAAATTTGTGTCACACACCCATGAATACATGTTTATAATTTTGACAATGTATTTATTCTTGGTTGTTGAATAGTTAGTCAAACCTTGGAGACAAACAATGAAATGTTCCCTTTATTACATCTACGCATGCACATTTGGTGCACTGTTTGGTAAAAAAGTCAGGCCATACCAAACGACCATATAATTTATGTTAAAATAAAAAATTATCCATAAAATTTAGTCTCTATATAAACCTAATTTCTAATTTCTCTGCAATATATATAAGGCTCCATTTTGAAGCCTCTTTGATGAATATTTTTGGATTTGAGGTATATTCTTTTTTCAATTTCCAATTCAAGCATCAATCATATCATTTGATCTATATTAGTGATTAAACTATTAATTTTTAGTCATCCATCATTATTATTGGTATCAAATACTCTATTTTGGGGCAAGGTAATTTTCCATATTATTAGTTTCATTTTATGTTCTTCGATTTTCTCATGTTCTGAGTAGAATTAAGAGCTAAGATGGGTAGATCTCTCTTGTATAGACCAATGGTAGGTTGTCTCGTTCCTTTCATTAAAATTAAAAGTGTTTATATATTTTTTATGTTTTTCACACCCTCTTACTAGATCATCGCCCATAAAATGGGTTTGAATACATGAATTAAATTGGAATAAATATTTTATTCAATTAAAGAGGACCATCATTGGATGGGTATAGGTTGAATAAATATAAATAAAAACCACCTGGTTGGATGTGTTGTTTAATTTAGTGGACCTTTTTATGGAATAGGAGATTTGGAACATTTGGGGTGTTATTTTATCCCATTTCATGGGATGTTAATAACGAATTGTTAATTGATGATGAAAACTATGAATTGAAGTTTAAATTGAAATGTGATATCAATTATTAATTGATTGATTAAAGAGAAGTGATGGAATTACAATGAATCGTATCCCATTATTTTTAATTTTGTGTTTAATCTTGAGTTTACCTTTTTAATGAAATTCCCATATGAGTTAAATTGTGTCTATTCCATGTAATAGCTTGGTTGAGTATGATATTCTTGTCATAATAAATTTCCAATGTGAGTAATTTAAGGCCAATTATTTTGATTTTGGCCAATACCTTGACTCGCCTTTTAAGGTGAGTTGTAAATGAGATGTTCTTGGTTTTTCCCTTGACATGATAATAAAAAATATAATGAATTGGTTAAATGATTATATTCCTTTAGTGATAGATGGATGCAAATAAGTAATTTCATATATAAACTCATATGGGTTTGACTTTTCTTATGTCTAATTGATACATGGACTTACATGAGGACTTCCAAGGCTAGACTCTTAGTCTTGAAAGTTATATATTGAAAAGAATTTGGACTCCTTATAGATTTCAGAGGATGGAATCAAAGGGAATTTATCATTATTACATGGATTATACATGGGATCGCTTAGTGGACCATCAAGGATAGACATGAGTGGCAGAGTTGTTATACAACTCCTAGAGTGATACCTGGGTTCTTGTGATATCTCTAGGCATGGTCTTAAAGGGAGTTGTAATATATTATACCTATAAAGATACATAGATTCCAAATTAGATATTACAATGATAGTATTAGGTTCTAAATTGATTAATGAATGAAATTCTTTATATGACCCGCCTGTCAAGCCAAAGAATAAGACAAGATCCAATCTTTAAATTTCTCTTTGTGGGTTGTAGGTTTTGTAATCCATTGATCTTGTTATCACGAGGGATGTTGAGATACATGCTAGGTCTGGAGAGTTATTATTAAATGAAACCTGTCAAATGAATTGTATATGAATGAGACCCTAGGATTTATAGGATGTTTACTTCCATTTAATTCATTACTTTTTTTATTATTTCCTACAAACATTGGTTATATATATTAACTGATTGATTAGCACTATAAATTGGGTGGGTTCCTATATGGATCATGTTTTGACCCTTTTTGATCAACCTTTGACTACCTTAAACGATTAAATGATTGTAGGTATGGATAAGTTAAAGCAACCTACTACTGGTTGTTGATTATTGTTTAGGAGTAAGGAATCATGGGACTGATTTGAGGATTTTGATGCTATCTTGGAATCTTTTGGAAAATTTTTCTTTTGTTCCATGTCTTGTAAACTATCTATGTATACATGTTTTGGATGATTTAGTAGAGTAATATAAAATGTATTATCATCATCATCATTGTATATGAGCTTCCTCTGAATATTGTTATATAATAGTACTATGAATCTGTTGTCTGTATGATCTACTACTTCTTCTATTTATATTTTTTTTATATTCTGTTGTTATACACTATAGTGTCAAGGAAATAGTCTCCCCAAAAAAACATATAATTCATTACTGCTAGTTGGTGGATTCTGACATTTCAAGAGATGCGCTTGAGTTCATGTGGCCAACCAGGTTCGACAAACCTTTCAGTTGAAAATGGGTCCAAGAGAATACAATGTTGGTAGAGGAGAGTGAGTGTATGGGGAAAGATAGAATGTGTAATACGAACATATGGATCATTGGTACAACATTATGGGGTGAAACGTTGGTAGAGGGGTGCCGACATGGGTCAGTGATGGTGGGAATCAATAGGGCACCTCATTACTTACTTCTTTACAATTGAGGGATATCTTTGGATTATATGGATGAGGGTATCCATGGATGAAATCAATGTCTGAATCTCTTTACATGATACACTATTAACATTCCCAAAAATTTAAGAATATAATATGGTTCATGCAATATGATTAATATATGTTTTCTGATCAAAGTGGTTCATAATAATCTACATCCCTCATTTGAGGGATCATCTGTATATAGTTATCTACCGGTTACATGATATGATTATCATTGTAAGCCATGTCCATTAATTAATCGATGGTCAAATCTATATCCTCCATGAAATATACCAAGGTGAGGTCAATAAGTAGTTGATAATCATTACCCATGTCATGTTGGAGATTCATGCATACACAAACCGACATGAATGATTTTTATAAGCTCTATCGAAGTCTTCCTCCAATGATAAATCCCAATTTAATCCAATAGTGTGGTCATAATAATCATTCATACAGATTTTCCTTGCACACATGAATATTGAATGCGGAAGAAAAATTTTAGTTCTAGTTATCCTCTATGAAATATGTTAGTAAAAGGTCAATTTTATGTATGAAAAACAAAATATGCATGCACTACATTAATAGGTGATTAACCATGAGTAATGGATCTACATAAGGAAAGAATAAAGAAAAATTTCTTAAATATTAAAAATTGAAAAAAATTGATTTAAACCCTAAGCTTATATGATCCATTCATGTGAGGTATTAAAATTGAAATTTCTGGGTGGGGATGGAATTTTAAATGAGATTCTTTCATAAATGAGTCTTTGGTATTACATATTGTTATAAAAAAATAAACACCAATCTCATTTGGGTTTTAAGATGATGAATCAATTTGTATTATGAGATGCAAGAAGTGTATTATTCTCATACTAAAAATGAAGATCACTGGATTCATTATTATTACAATTAAAGGTGATTCCCTACAAGTATATACAAATGGGAATTTAAGTTGAGATTGAGAAGAAATAAAAATATCCAATCCGTTTTTTATATTTAAATTTATAAAAATATATACCTTATTTATGACACATTTAAATCATGGAAAATGTGATATTATATGAAAAATATTATTTTTCATGTGGATAAATGTTTGAATATGGGTGGTGATAATTTTTAGTGAAGAATATTGGGGGAGGTCATGCATTTATTTTTCAAGAGAATTTTGGGAATCCTGAGACATCCTTATATCTATGAAAGAAGGATTCAAATTCAGGTGACTCAATAAGAAAGTGAGCACATGTTGTTAAGTATTAGAAGAACTTGTAGGTGTCTTTTGGGACTAATAATTTTGATCTTTATTGGTTGTTGAGGATGGTATTGGATTTGTACCCAATTAATTAGTATACATATTTCTTATAGAAAAATACCATCTAATGAAGAATATATTTCCATTTTTGGATCATTATTTAATAATATTCTTTCATCTTGTATTTATAATGATAAACTATAGGCCCGTGATTAGCATGTCTATCCAATAACATAAGAGAAGTAGTAGGGGTGTCTATCCATTTTTTGGAAAATTATAATAGGGGCATCTAACATGTTGTATTTACTTGAATTTATAGTGGGGAATCCATGTTGGGGTTTCTATCCAACATGACAGTGTAACACCCATATATTTTAAAAGACAATTGTGTTAAATATCATGCATGATATACAACATGAAGATTAAATTTACCATTGAATATTATCAATATTATATTTTCATAAAATTAAAGGGTATGAATAGGATTAAGAACATTAAGAAATATATAAATATATATAACTACTCAATAAAAATGTATTGATTATTTATTAGTAAATGATTATGAAATTTTAGTAATGTCGTTTTTTCTTCATAAATTTGTTTTCTTCAAAAATGATTTTTATTCCTTTTTGTGAGAAAATATAAAAATAATTACTGAATATTTTTTAAATATATTTGATTAAATTATATAAATTTGTAATTCATATTATAAAAATAACATTATCATGGGTTTTTGATAAATTTTATAATGGTTTGATTTTTGAAAGAACATTGAAAAATATTATTTATTATTGAAAATTTAATTTAATTTTATGTATTTAAAATTAAAAATTATATTTTAAAATGGTTTTAAAATATAATTAGTCCATTTATATAGAAATTAATTATGTCATATTAAATTAATTTTATATTAATATTTTGAATAAAAAAATATTATATTAAAAATGAAATTTTTCTAAAAAATATTTTCCGTTTCATTTTCCACATTCATGAGGAATTAATTTATAAAGCCCCTAGTATTTGAAAGGTGGAAAAATAAATTCAATATATGGGAACATGATTTACATGCTTGGTAAAAAAGTAACTTCTACTTTTGTTCATTATTAATAGTAACCAAATTAAATTTGTTTATAACAGTAAAGATAAAATGAGTTAATTAGAGTTAAAACCAATGTAAAATATACTTAAAATAAACCCAAAACATGAATCTATCTTATTGGATGAGTTTATATTTTAAATTAGCATCCTAGTCTGGAATATATGTATGTTTGGTGCCATTATACATTGATAATGTCATTTATAAGATTTAAGAAATAGATAAATCCAAAATTTTCATTATATTAACCAAAATATATATTAATCAATACAAAAGGGAAAAAGATTATATGTTAGGATCCAAATGAATATTTTAAAGATATAATATTTTTTATCATGGTTTTTATTTATTATTTTTAGGATTAAAATAAGAATCTTAAATTCCTATGAAATTATAATTCATTATAAATTCAATTAATAGAAAAATGCAATAAATAATTCAAAACACAATAAAAGTAATGTAATATTAGAAAATTATTATATCCTTAAACATTTATAAAATTAATATTTCTTATGAATTTTTTAAATGTTTATATTATAAATCCCGCTTTATATTGATTTCATTAAAATTAAAATGATATGAAAAGTTTCTGAAAGGAATTTAATGGTATTTTATGAAAATGATATTTTTTAAATTATTCAAAAATTATAAAAAACCATAAGGATTAAAATATGGAAAATATATGGTCTGATATTTTATCATTTATCCAATTTTTATTAAATAAAAATTTTATATATAAAATTATAGCCCATTAAGAGTGAATTTTTTTACCCACTTTAATGTTAAAATTGGTTAACTAAGGTGTCTAACTAAGAGGTAAGATTTTAAAAAACACATTAACTAATGGAAATTATATTGGATGATGGGATTATAGTGAAAGTATATCTTAAATTCAAATAAATTTTCAATTGGAATTTTTTTTGATAATTACTTTACTATAATTTAATATTTTATGAAATTCATAAAAGTACCCTTCACCTCAACAATAAAAAGGAACCTCCTACCCATAATTATTCACGCATGATGACTGATATAGATCTTAAAATTACTAAAACAATCCCACACTAAAATCCTGATATTCATTCTATAGGTTTTTTTCTACACAAAAAAACCAACCCTTGGATTATTAGTACGATATCTAAAAGAGTTCTCTCAGTGAATAGGTTGTTACCTTAACAATTCAATTTATTTTTATTTATTTGATAAATCTAATAAATTTATAGTATTCATAATAAAATAATAAATACATTTTAATAAATATTCTTAAAAATTATAATTGTTAGGAAACCATCCTTATCCATCCTATTTCCCATCATATAGGAAGTTATTGTATCAATCTAGCGTACCTATGGTTTACCATCTCCACAGAGCGATACAATTAATTTTTCAATGCCATTTTTTATGGATGTGTATTATGATGGTATTATTGTTTATATATTATATTTATGACATAATTTTTCTTCTTTAATGATAACATCATATCTACATTATTACCTTTTAATCTATTGGAAAACTATACCTTCACTCATGAGTGCATGTGTTCTATCACCTCAATGATGTTATTCCATCCATTTTTTCATTTACACATTACATGGATAGTAATTAGGATTTATTTAACTAATATATATTATATATATAATATAATAATTATTTTTGAAATTTGATTTATTATATACCATTATTTCATTCCATTCAATGGAATGTGAAAAAAAATAATCATGTGCATATGTGGTCTACCATCTCCAAGAACATTGTAATTCATTTTTGTATCTATAAAATTGAAAATAAATATAATTAAATAAAGATATAATGAATATATATTACATGAATTTATGATTAAAATTTCTAATATAATGAAACCATGATCAATGTACAATCACCAATATTACCAAACAAAAATTCTCATGAAAATATAGTTAACACCTAGAAATGGTTATATTAATATGAAATTTATAAAGACTTGGAAATCCGGTGGAAATTTTTTTCCTTAAATGAATGAGAATTTTATGATTCCGTGGTTTCTGACGATTCTTGATTCCAAGTCCCGGTGTGCCCGGAATCAATTTCTGAAGTTTTGTTCGGGTACGTTCAGTAACATACGCGTGAGTTTTTTCTATATTTTTAACTGGTGCTTGAAATAGAAATCTAAGGACATCATTGAACTCACAGTGACGATATTCTCTTATGGACACATTTACCGCAGTTGCATTTTATCGGGAGTGGTAGTTAATTTTTCGGGTTTCTAAGTAAAATTTAAATAAAATTATGTGTTGCAGAATTTTATTTGGATGGTATTTAAAACCACCAATGGGAGGTTGTTGGTGGGGCCCTCCCTCAGATAACCTCCCATGGGAGGATATCATGTGTTGGGGCCCACACGAGTTCAAACTCTTCAACTCCCCTTTAACTCCTTAAACCCCCAATTAAGGAGGATGAAACTCCCTTTATTTAATTTGGATCCTCTTCATCTCCTCCCTCCGATTTAATGAGCCAACCCACATTTTAATTAATGGGCACGACTTAATGAATTTTAATCTCTTTGAATTCATTAAGACATACTTTTAATAAGTGGTGTTATTTTATTTTATGGGGTTGGATATAATACCTTGTGAGGCTTTGTAGAATTAGAATGAAAGTGTTATTCCAACGAAGAACACGGAGAACATCTTCAACGTCCTCCATCCGCGTTAGAGGAGTAGAAGCCACCCGCGAAGAACGTCTCCAACGATGAAGTTATCTCCTTCCAACATCAACAGAATGACGCCACCTTCCCGCGACACCGTCAAGCGATCTCTGGTAGCGAGGTAGGGGAATTTTGTATTCATTTTAAATATGAGATTACACCTTCGTTCTTCATCGTGAAAAATTATGGATTCGAAAACCATATGATATCGAATGACGAGGTGGGTTCAGACCACACGAACACGGCCTGACCCCCCCCCCTTTATTGTTTCCATTTTATGACATTGTAATCGGAGCCGAACGGTGCATACAACGCCGAAGAATAACAGCGGTGGATGAAGAAGCATGGTGTCGACGCACTGCACAGTGGACTGTGCGTAGGGCAGCAGGACTGCGGTGCCATCACAACCTGGTGGAGGTGTGGAGGTGGCTGACTGAGCCGACTGCTATAGAGCCGGACCACGAGATGACCAGCCAGCCGACTGGCCGGCACACTAGAAGACCGCGGAGCCCGAATGTGCCGCGTGGAGGGAGACTGGGGCCCACATCTGCAGCCTGCTTTGCTGGGAGAACTGTAACAACCCGAGATTTTATAAGATACATTTTTTTTAATTTCATTCATATCTTCTATTGTACTACACACTAATATTATCTTACGCAATACGCAACACTGTATTAGCTTGCAGTATACGCAATCGCGACCTTCCTCGATAGCGTATCTTGTACGCAATACCAGGTTTTACTAAAGAACGATATATTATTATAATATTGTTATGAACTAGCCGTTATGAATAATGTTAAGTAAATTTTGAATTTTATAACATTATTATTCATCTTACACATTTCTATAACATGGTATAAGAACAAAATAATTTTTTCGGGTAAAATAAGTATTTTTAAAAAAATGCAGTTTTGCCACCTTTTGATGGCACACCCACTTTAAACCTAGTTTTTGACATGTTTATAAGTTCAATTTGACAAAATAAGTTTTTTATTTTGAATCAGGATATAAAAATTTACATTAGATAATGTTTTTATATTTTTCCGATATCTTTCATATTTTAATGAATAGTAAAAACACGCTATATTTTAATTAAATACAAATTTTTTTCATCATAATATCTTATGTGGTTAAATTATAATATTTAATGGTTTTAAAGTATAAATAGAATATATTTTTACCATTTAATATAATTTATGTCATTAGCATTGATTTTACCTTGAATTCATAGGTTAAATCAATTCAATCTTTTGCAATGTTTTAAAGAAAAACCCTTATTCTTTCAACAAAGGGATTAATTTTAATTTAATTTATGCATCTTTTGTGTATTTAATTTGGAAAAATGGATTCCATATTTGAAATTAGTGGGTCCAAATTATGTTAATAATCCACTTTTTATTTTTGGGCATTGTGAATACTAACTACGGTAAATTTTATTTACTATTGTTAAAGGTAAATCTGGTAATTAAGGGTAAATATAAGATTATTAAATTACCCTAACACATGGAAAAATCCTATTGGATGGATAAAAGTAGACCCATATAACCTAAAGGGCGGATTAGATTCATTTTATGGACTTTTGTCCATGAAAATAATTTAATTATTATTAAAACCAAAGAATGTGACAACATGTCACTTTCTTAAATATTATAAGTATAATAATTTTAATTTAGTGATAAACATCATGAAACTTCGAACATGAATTTTATCCAGAAATCTAATACAAATATCTACATCATAGGAATTTATTTATAATTTTTAGGGTTTAGATAAGTATAATTTATTATGACACAAAGATGATGCAGTAGTTGTCTTATTAATGAAATATTGACATAATTGATGTTATAAATGGCCAAATAAATGTAATTTGAGACTTTTTATGACTTACATTAATTTTATAGGTTAATATGACATGTTATTGTGGATATAAGTAACTTGGTTAGAACTTATCATTTTGTTATGAATTTCATAAAAAACATGTACCAAATAGTGTCAAAATTGACATACATTAGTTTTTAAAACAAATATTATATTATTAATTATTATTTAATTTCAAAAAATCTAAGGTTCGGCCAAATGACATAGATATAGATATATATATTAATAATAAACAACTCGGGGTTCGTTTGGCCTGTTATGGTAAGTTTATGAACAATATAGTGTAAGAAAACAAAAAGACATGGTAAAAGTTAAATTATTTAACTTAGAGTTAAATCAAATTGATAAGGTTAAAATAATAACCTTAACTTGTCTAAATCCTGTTGGATGAAAGGATTTTGACCCATCCCCACTTTAGCTTCGAAATAAGACCCTTTGGAACCATTATAAACCGACTTTTACCTTAATATAAAATAATATTTTGAGATTTTCCTAAGGTGCCCCTCTCCTCCCTTATAAAACGACACCTCCTCCCTCTCCTCCTCACACCAATTTGAGAATTAAAGCTCGGCCAAACCCAGACAAAATCTCTTATCCAGTTCCCTAGTATCATCATAGAGGTCCTGGTCTACTTCAAACACCATCCTTAGTTCTTTAAGTGGAGGTTAAGTGAAGGCGCATCAAAAAGAGGTAATATCCATTACCTATCTTTTTCAATTTCATTCTTCTTCAACTTCTTCTTCACTTGTTGTTTCATGATAAAGTAATAACATCAGTATTTATTATATACTTATATGTTATTATAAATATGAAACAAATCTAATTAACCTTCTATCCATCCTACGGAAAAAGGAAATCACTGCGCGTGCGTACGTACGGAATACCGTCTCCACGCCGTGGTGTAATCTATTTTCCACTACCACCTTACTTGGATGGGTATAATGGTGTAAATAATAACTATATATGATTAATTTTAAGTGATATTGATTCTGAAATAGTATACATAAACTCCAATATATTCCCACGATCATGAGAACAATATCATCGCTCGTGCGTATGTACGGACTACCGTCTCCACGACGCGATGAGATTCATTCTCCACTTTAACCATTCATGAATGATTATAATGTATATATAATAAGTAATCATGAAATATATGACATAATAATGATATTGGATTTATGTGTATATATATATATATGTCATCTACTTAATTCCATTCAACTCAATAAGGAAACGAAAACAACGTTCATGCGTACGTACGACCTACCGTCCCCATGAACGGTGTATTTCTTTCCATTTACTGATTTATTATATTCTTAATATATATTATATATAAATAATGTTTTATATTCTGGAATTAAGTAATCATGATCTAATTAATCATATGAATAATTACAAGTCAAAACACGGATGACAAATGAAACAATTTTACCCAAAACACTCTTTAACATGGAATTTACAAAAGAACGGGTAATATAAAGCCATAAGTGAACCATATATGATATCATAACAATTAATATGATTCTGTAATAAGTCAGTGACATTATTTAAATCATTATACAGGAGGTTCGGACACTTACGAAGCAAATCGGACCTAAGGTAAGGGAAATATCACAATCTCATTTTTATTTGAGATTGTTTATAATTTATTATTTACTGGGGTGTATTTCATCATCCACATCCACTTTTCCTCTATATGTAATATTATTTCCATCCACCTACAATTTTTTAAATCCAATTTTACCCTTCAGTGAGTTTTTAGTAAAGGATATGAAAGGAATCTTTTGTCGTTTTTCGTACGAGGTACTTTTTGACTTTTCCGACAAAAGTACGAAGAATGTTTTTTTAACTTATACGGAATGAATGGATTTTTAAAAAATTATTTCCAAGAAGCTTCCTTTACAAGTTTTCAATTTTATTTTTAATCAACTTCTTTTAGTTTAGAATTGTACGACATTTTAATAAAGGAAAAGTGTTTTTGAAGAAGAAAGGATATTTTCCTCAAGAATGGAGTTCAAATGTTTTATCAAAATTATTTTCCATTTAAGAAAATAAATGGTTCTGTTTCTATACCTATTATTACATTGATTTGATTATGTTGTGATGGAATTATATTTTTATGAATTCCTTTATCTTATATGAATAGTTTTATGATGTCACGATGTTTAAGATTCCCATTTTCGTTACATGGGTTATGCTATGATGTATGGTTTATGATTTTGTGGCACACATAAGAATGGTATCATTATGAGATGGGTGGGACCTATATCTCCCTCCAATGAATTGGGTAAAGATTTTATATCTCATGAGATAGACATGGCCGGAACGGTAGGTTATACCGGTTCAGTGAAACAGGACTGAAATGTGGGTGACTCGGTTCAGAAATGGACTTTGTCCACTAAGATAGTCTTGGAAATGAGTCTTGACTAATAAGATATGATTCTATATCATTATTTGTGTATGACACAAAGTTTCATGTTTTATGTTATGATTATTGGGATTTCATTTCACTACTATGATTTATCCCATGTTATGAAATTATGCTCTCTTTTGCAGGTTAAGATTTCCAAAATGTTATGTTCTTATGAATATGATGTGATTGATGTTTATTTTTTTTACCCTTACTGAGCATTTGAGCTCACCCTTTTATGTTTTCTTTTCCACAGGATATAAAGAAAGTTTTTAGGTAAAAAATAATAAGATCTTTATGGGAGATGTTGAATATCTTTCACCACGATTAGAAGATTATATTCCGAGTTTCCAAAGACACTAAAATATTACGATCCATGTGTGTGTGTTTTTGTTATGTACTAAGTATTCCGCAAAAGTAATGTAATGTCCATGTACGTCAAGCTTCGGGTCTCTACAGTTGGTATCAGAGGAAAGGTTTAGTCAACCTTTGGAAACTAGGATACGAAAACGTTAGTGACATCCCTAGAGATATTTCTAAGTTAGGTCTAGGAATGTCCCTAAGGATAAGTATACGTATGTGATACAGTCCTAGAACTCTAGTAACGATCATAGAATTTGACCTAAGATGTTAGATATTGAGGATATTCCCCCTTTCTTATGTTGTTTTCCCTATCATGATTTTTTGCCCCTCACACTATTATTTTTGTGTTTTAGACGATGGCTGGAACCCGATGGAACCGTGTTGATCAATGTAATGGACAATGAAATGATTGTCCTATTGAACAAACAAATGTTAGGGGAGATGGACTGAAAAATCTTATTGCTATACTTACACAAGCTATGAATCATTCTGTACTTCCAAATGAGTAGATAAGGGAACAATATTCTATTAAGTCCTTCATTAGGCAACGTCCACCTTCTTTCAGTGGGTCTTCCGATCCACTTGTTGCTGAATAGTGGATCAGTACCACTGAAATGATATTTCCAGTTCATCAATGTTCTGAACATGATAAATTCATCTTATCAGTATATCATTTGGAAGGTTAAGCTGATCAATGGTGGAATCTTATCAAGAATACGAGTCCAAGAGATGAAATTGAGTCCATGGAATGGGACGAGTTCAGGAACTTGTTTTTAAGTAAGTACTTCCCTCGTATTCTTCGAATGAAGATGGAAAAGGAGTTTCTTGAGTTGAAGCAGAAGGATGATGAATCTGTTGGTATATACGAAGCGAATTTTACAAGACTTGCAAGGTATGCATTTGGCATTATCATCCAACCTGAAATTAAAGTTGATCAAATTTTTAGTGGCTTAAAACCAAGTCTTCGAAGGGCATTATCTATAAGAGACTTCAGTAGCTATGAAGAAATTGTGTGTTGTGCTATCAAGGTAGAAATGGAAGTTGGTGTTACATATCCATCTCATGGTTTTGACAAGAAATGAAAGATGGAGTTCAAGGAGAAATCTCATAATAATGGTGAAAGGAAGATGAATGTTTTCTTATGCACAAAGTGTGGAAAGAAGCATGGTGGAGATTCTCTTAAAGGGACTAGAAAATGTTTTAAGTGTAGAAAAGAAGGTCATCGAGTAGCTGAGTGTCGAAGTAATGGAAAAGGGGTTTCTAATGATGTGAATAAAGCAAAGACTGCAGAGAACCCCCCACCAATACTTCAATGCTTCAAGTGCGAGGAAATGGGGCATTATGCTAATAAATTCCCTAATCCAAGTGTTAGTGATGATCGATATGAACAACCGCTTAAGGAAAAGGACAAAGGGAAGTCACATGCGATCACTATTGGTGATGTTGAATATGACAACGCTGTGGTGGAATGATTAAGTGTTTATGTAATGGGATTCCAAAATAATGTTGTATCATGGAGTATTGGAATATTTATGTATTGGTCTAATGTGGTATTCAAAGTGATTGAGATATTTTTTTAAATAAGATGATATGCGCATAATGAAGGGAATATGAGAAAATGAAATGTTTAACAGTATTCATGAGCTCATGATTGATATAAGGACTAAGTGATATCATGGTTTGAGTATATAGAATTTTGAGGATTTTGGTATGTGAAAGTGTTAACTTTTAACTGCATTCATGTTTTCACTAAGGTTCAATGGGTATTCATTCTTCAAGAGAATTCATGATTAAAGTATTAACATGTTTGTAATTTGACCAACAAGATATATCTTATGATGTATGGGGATAAATTATGGAATTCACGTGATTGTTATGTGACATTTCATGTAATCATTTTCTTTATACTATGAGCTTGGGCTGAAGTATTTTAGATTAGCCTAATGATTGGAATGTATTATGTTGGACATAAGTTAGTATTTTTTTGATATTATTGATGTGATGTTATAGTAATATAGTTTTAGAAAAAGGATAACCTGTAGGACGGGCGACATCCCATCGTGTCGGACAAGGCTGTGGGAATCAAACCCACAACTGATGTGCAACTGTCCTGTATCACCGACCACTGGCCTACAGGAAGTCCCTATTTAGTAGAAACTAGTTTTATTATATTAAGCAGTATGATATATGAAGTATAAGTCAATTTTAGGAACTATATATGATTAATCTCACTATAGATGGACTTATGTATTTTTTGATAACTTTTCTAACCTTTTGTTTGAGACAGATAGAATGACCCATCATTCTATCATATGATCTGCTAACACATCACGAATGACAAATTCAACTTCATTTCTTTAAGAGATGAAGTGGAAATTGTCCAAAGAATGACAAACGGTGAGACTATACCAAAATCACGAATGTATTTCTTCTAACTCAAATTTCATCAACTTTAGGGAAATGATCTTGAAAACCAAAAATGTTGTCCTAGTGCTCTTATATCTGATGAATCAGATGGTACCTTAGATCATCAAAAATTTATGGCTTTCTTCTCTACCACTCTCTATCAGAACATGATGGTTAGATTTCTCTTCCATATCAATATTTTCACCTATGTGGAAAGCCAGTGATTAGTTTATTTGTGTAACAGTTACGTTTCATACTTTCGTTTTTAAGGATTGGTTTTGGTATTCCTTTTTATGATGTGGTTTTCTATTAAAGAAACTTTCTAATAGTAAACCATTTATAACCCCGACAAATTTCGAGGAAGAAATTCATTTTAAGGGGGGGTAGAATGTAACAACCCGAGAGTTTATAAGATACATTCGTTTTAATTTCATTCATATCTTCTATTGTACGACACACCAAGATTATCTTGTGCTATACACAACACTGTATTAGCTTGCAGTATACGCAATCACGACCTTCCTCGATAGTGTGTCTTGTACGCAATACCGGGTTTTACTAAACAACGATATATTATTATAATATTGTTATGAACTAGCCGTTATGAATAGTGTTAACTAAATTTTTAATTTTATAACATTATTATTCATCTTACACATTTCTAGAACATGGTATAATAACAAAATAAATTTTTCAGGTAAAATAAGTATTTTTCAAAAAATGCAGTTTTGCCACCTTTTGATGGAGCACCCACTTTAAACCTAGTTTTTGACATGTTTATAAGTTAAATTTGACAAAATAAAATTCTTATTTTGAATCAGGATATAAAAATTTACTTTAGATAAAGTTTTTATATTTTTTCGATAACTTTCATATTTTAATGAATAGTAAAAACACGCTATATTTTAATTAAAAACAACTTTTTTTCATCATAATATCTTATGTGGTTAAATTATAATATTGAATGGTTTTAAAGTATAAATAGAATATATTTTTACCATTTAATATAATTTATGTCATTAGCATTGATTTTACCTTGAATTCGTAGGTTAAATCAATTCAATCTTTTGCAATGTTTTAAAGAAAAACCCGTTTTCTTTCGACAATGAGATTAATTTTAATTTAATTTATGAATCTTTTGTGCATTGAATTTGGAAAATGGATTCAATATTTGGAATCAGTGGGTCCAAATTATGTTAATAATCTACTTTTTTTTTGGGCATTGTAAATAGTAACTACGGTAAATTTTATTTACTATAGTTAAAGGTAAATCGGGTAAATAAGGGTAAATATAAGATTATAAAATTACACTAACACTTGGAAAAATCCTATTGGATGGCTAAAAGTAGACCCATATAACCTAAGGGTAGTATTTGATTCATTTTATGGACTTTTTTCCATGAAAATAATTTAATTATTATTAAAACCAAAGAATGTGACAACATGTCACTTTCTTAAATCTTATAAGTATTATAATTTTAATTTAGTGATAAACGTTATGAAACTTCAAAAATGAATAGTCTACAGAAAGATAATACAAATATCTACGTCATAGGAATTTATTTTGAATTTTTAGGGATTAAATAATTATAATTTATTATGACACAAAGATGATACAGTAATTGTCTTATTAATGAAATATTGACATAATTGATATTATAAAAGCCCAAATAAATGTAATTTGAGACTTTTTATGACATAAATTAATTTTCTAGGTTACTATGACATGGTATTGTTGATATAAGTAACTTGGTTCGAACTTATCATTCTTTTATGAATTTCATAAAAATCATGTACCAAATAGTGTCAAAATTGACATAAATTAGTTTTTAAAACAAATATTATATTAATAATTGTTATTTAATTCCTAAAAATCTAAGGTTCGGCCAAATGACTTAGATGAAGATATATATATTAATAATAAACAACTTGGGGTTAGTTTGGCTTGTTATGGTATGTTTATTAACCATATAGTGTAAGAAAACAAAAAGACACGGTAAAAGTTAAATTATTTAACTTAGAGTTAAATCTAATTGATAAGGTTAAAATAATAATCTAAACTTGTCTAAATCCTATTGGATGAGAGGATTTCGACCCATACCCACTTTATCTTATAAATAAGACCCTTTGGAACCATTATAAACTGAATTTGACCTTATTATAAATTAATATTTTGAGATTTTCCTAAGGTGCCCCTCTCCTCCCTTATAATAGGGCACCTCCTCCCTCTCCTCATCACACCATTTGAGCATTCAAGCTCGTCCAACCCCTGCCAAAATCTCTTCTCCACTTCCCTAGTATCATCCTAGAGGTCCTGGTATTTTTCAAAGACCATTCTTATTTCTTTAAGTGAAGGTTAAGTGAAGGCGTGTCAAAAAGAGGTAATATCCATTACCGATATTTTTCAATTTGTTTCTTCTTCAACTTCTTCTTCATTAGTTGTTTCATGATAAAGAAATAACATCAGTATTTATTATATACTGATATGTTATTATAAATATGAAACAACTCTAACTAACCTTCTATCCATCCTACGGAAAAAGGAAATCACCGCGCGTGCGTATGTACGGAATACCGTCTCCACGCCGTGGTGTAATATATTTTCCACCACCACCTTACATTGATGGGTATAATGGTGTAAATAATAACTATATATGATTAATTTAAAGTGATATTGATTCTTAAATAGTATACATAAACTCCAATACAGTCCCACGATCATGAGAACGATATCATCGCTCGTGCGTACGTACGGACTACCGTCTCCACAACACGATGAGATTCATTATCCCCTTTAACCATTCATGAATGATTATAAAGTATATATAATAAGTAATCATGAAATATATGACATAATAATGATACTGGATTTATGTGTATATATATATATGTCATCTACTTAATTCCATTCAACTCAATAAGGAAACAAAAACAACGTTCATGCGTACGTACGGCCTACCGTCCCCAGGAACGGTGTATTTCTCTCCATTTACTGATTTATTATATTATGAATATATATTATATATAAATAATGTTTTATATTCTGGAATTAAGTAATCATGATCTATGTAATCATATGAATAATTACAAGTCAAAACACGGACGACAAATGAAACAATTTTACCCAAAACGCTCTTTAACATGGAATTTACAAAAGAACGGGTAATATAAAGTCATAAGTGAACCATATATGATATCAAAACAATTAATATGATTCTTTAATAAGTCAGTGACATTATTTAAATCATTATACAGGAGGTTCGGACACTTACGAAGCAAATCAGACCTAATGTAAGGGAAATATCACAATCTCATTTTTATCCGAGATTGTTTATACTTTAGTATTTACTGGGGTGTATTTTATCATCCATATCCATGTTTCCTCAATATGAAATATTATTTCCATCCACCTACAATTTTTAAATCCAATTTTACCCTTCAGTGAGTTTTTAGTAAAGGATATGAAAGGAATATTTTTTCATTTTTCGTACGAGGTACTTTTTGACTTTTCTGACAAAAGTACGAAGAATGTTTTTTTAACTTATACGGCATGAATGGATTTTTAAATCATTATTTCCAAAAAGCTTCTTTTACAAGTTTTCAAGTTTATTTTTTATGAACTTCTTTTATTTTTGAATTGTACGACTTGTTAAGAAAGGAAAAGTGTTTTTGAAGCAGAAAGGATATTTTCCTCAAGAATGGAGTTCAAATGTTTTATCAAAATTATTTTCCATATAAGATAATAAATTGTTTTGTTTCTATCCCTATTATTACATTTATTTGATTATGTTGTGATGGAATTATATTTTTATGAATCCCTTTATCTTATATGAATTATTTTATGATGTCACTATGTTTAAGATTCCAATTTTTGTTACATGGGTTATGCTATGATGTATGGTTTATGATTTTGTAGCACACATAAGAATGGTATAATTATGAGATGGGTGGGACCTATATATCACTCCAATGAATTGGGTAATGATTTTATATCTCATGAGATAGACATGGCTGGAACGGTAGGTTATACCGGTTCAGTGAAACAGGAATGAAACGAGGGTGACTGGGTTCAGAAATGGACTTTGTCCACTAAGATAGTCTTAGCAATGAGTCTTGACTAATAAGATATGATTCTCTATCATTATGTGTGTATGCCAACAAGTTTCATGTTTTTATGTTATGATTATTGTTATTTCATTTCACTACTATGATTTATCCCATGTTATCAAATTATGCTCTCTTTTGCAGGTTAAATTTCCAAAATGTTATGTTCTTATGAATATGATGTGATTGATATATATTTTGTTTACACTTACTGAGCATTTGAGCTCACTTTTATGTTTTCTTTTCCCCAGGATATAAAGAAATTTTTTAGGTAAAAAAAAGAAGATCTTTATGGGAGATGTTGAAGATCTTTCACCACGATTAGAAGATTATATTCTGAGTTTCCAAAGACACTAAACTATTACGATCATTGTGTGTGTGTTTTTGTTATGTACTATGTATTCCGCAAAAGTAATGTAATGTCCACGTACGTCATGCTTCGGGTCTCTACAAGAACTGGTCAACCGCCTGCCATCCAGGTTAGAGGGCCGCGGCGCCCGTAGGTGTCGCGCGGCAGAGAAGACCATGGGCCGTATCCACGGGCTTCTCGGTTGGGTGAACTGGCCAGCTGCCTGCCGTCCCGGATGGAAAACCACAGTGCCCGCAAGTGCAGCATTAGAAGAATCATGGCCCACATCCGTGGGCCGCATGCGCCGGATAGAACCGGCCAGCTACGTCCGGCCGGGCAGGGGAGAGGCGGCCCCGCTTGGCGACACCGGGCGAACCAGAACAGCCTATAGTGAGGGCCAGGTCTGCAGGTGGTCCGTGCCCCACCACACAGGGCCGACCCCCTATATGGGTCGGATCCACCAAACTAGGCTGGGCCAACCCCCCAGTCGGGTCGGGCTAAACCGCCACAGCCCACTGGGCTTGACGGGTCGGGCCCGACTTCGCTTAAATGCGAATATCTCCTTGACCGCGCATCCGATCGATGCGCCCTCTACAGCACTGGGACACCCGTAATGAAACAATCCTCTTGTGATCCTCTAAGTGAGTTTTGTACAAATTTGAAAAAAGTTCAGGTTTGTATCGAGCATAAATCCAACCGGACCCCTGAAACGGAAATGTCAATAACTCTCAGACCGAGCGACCGATTGATGCGTCGTCTGTTTCTTTGGGTTCCTTTTTATGAGGCGGAACTATGAGATACATCAACTATATTCTTTTTGATAGTTGTTTTATCAACACATGGCTCGAGGAGAGGACCCTACGGAGTCATGCGTGCTGTGTGCGGGAACCCTAGAGTTGGCTGCGACGACTACTGTACCGGAATCCTATGTGGGTTTGACAGCGACAACAACTGAACCAGAATCTTATGTGGATTCGATAGAGATGACTAATGAACTAGAATCCTACGTGGGTTCGAGAGTTCTGACTTCTGTTCCTTTATCTGGTGTGGATCCGACAGAGTATATGGTCATGTATCCTGTGTGGGTCCGACAGCTTAGCTGGTCTGGTATCCTCTGTGGGTCTGATAGCTTAGATGAATCAGTGAATACATCTGATCATATCTATAGTTCTACGAAATATGTATACCTATGTGAGATGAATCTTGTCTTTCAATAATTATTATCGATGTGATTGCCTTTATTCCTTTGTGGAATGAGTTGTATTTGGGCTCGAGAGTTGGATCCGTGACTATTACTGGTAACTTAGGTATATGTATGGACATATAACTATGTAGGGATAGTTGATACTTCGTGTTTGTATCTTTATATTGTGCTTTATCATTTGTGGATTCTGGGAGACCTTTGGGGGTCTCGGTGTACCCTACTGAGTATTTTTATACTCACCCCTACACGGGCTTCGCCCGCATCATGTTGTGTTATGTGCATATGTCGGATAGCAATGATCGAGGCTGAGGATGAAGGATGGAGGCTGCATGAATCTGGAATAGACGGGAGGTACCGTAGGGACGAGTTGTTCGAGTACTATACATACCCTTCATGTAGGATTCCTGGGTGGAAGATCTAGGAGTTGTTTTCTCTTTTTACTTTTACTTGTAGTTGTTGATTATTTGGGTTTGTATACAAGCCCACTTACTTTCAGCACACCTTACTTTCCTATTTTAGTTCTTGTTGCCTCTACTGATTGTGTTTGGACTATGTGTGTTACTGTTTAAATGGAAATGTCTTCCCTTTTTATCTGGTATTCGCCTTTGGGTCTAGTTTCCAGCCCCTAGCCTATGAAAGGCATGCTTGGGGTAGTCACGGCACGGGCCCCGAGGATGGGTCCTAAAAAGTTGGTATCAGAGGAGTCGGTTCTACCACAAAACATGGAATCTGATTATTTTAATGGAAATTGTGTCAAGTATTTTGGATTTAGTTATCAGTTTAGGGAAAGCAGTGACGGTGCAGCGGCCGACGTATTTATAAACTAGGACTCTGACTTCTGATCTCTAAGTCAGTGCTTGAAAACACAGATTGCCTGAGTGTTTCATTTGAAAAATTATTCTTCATGATTACTTTGGGTCAAATCACCAGGTATAATATTTTAACGATGGCACACCAATTTCTTTTCAGGATGGCACCACGAATCCATCCATCTAGGGTTTCGAGTTTCATACGAGATGGTGGCCCACCAAGCGACGAGGCCTCGGTGCAGGTCCCCATCATAGCGGAGGTACATCGGTACCACTACCCGCTGGGCCACTGATACAACCAGCTCCAGCAGTAGAGAGTGCACACCACCTGAGTGCATTTCACGAGTTCTAGCACTAGAGGCCACCCAGGTTCTAGGGTCAGACAGACCCACACACAGCTGAGAATTGGCTGGAGGCTTTCATGAGAGTTTTCAGATTGTTAGTGACACGATTCGACCTCATGGTGATCCTTGTCGCGAGTCTATTGAATGGGGTAGCAGGTAGAGGGTGGAGCCTAGTGCTCTAGGTTCATGACGAGGCATATTACTATAGACAAAATTCGAGAGTCTCTTTTCCTCTGAGTTTTTTCCAGCCACCCTTCATCTGGTGCCGATTCAGGAGTTACTTCATCTGCAGCAGGGCATCATGACAGTAGCTCAGTACTCTGCGAGGTTCACCAACCTCTCGCGCTACTCAACAGATATGGTATGAGACCTATTATTTAGGATTAGAACCTTCTAGCATGAACTCAGGCATGAGATCATGGCTTTGATGATTCCCCTCAGCATTCTAACATAGGTGGGGGTGCTGGAGTGGGCCCTTCTAGTGGAGATTTTTTCAATGAGTAGTCACCAGTGGAATGACCCACCACAGGGCGACATGTAGTGGAGTCTTCTGCATCCGGCAGTAGGCAGATGACACAGAGGTCCATGTGGAGTAGGTCATCCAGTGGGTGACCCAAGGATATAGGTTCGATTGTTCGGGGAACACGAGACAGAGCCAGCTATACGAGGAGAAGGTAGTGCTATACATGTGGTGGGTAGCGCCACAGGGCTCGTGACTGTCCGATCCGCCATTCAAATGAGTAGCTGACAGTAGAGGTACCTCCCAGGTAGAGGCAGAGGTTTGACCGTGGAGGTCCACTGGGAGTAGGCAGATGTGGAAGAGGAGCTGGCCGTGTAACGGGTGGTGGGCGACGTTTCGAGGCTCTACCACGACAACCACAAGGAGGTCCACCCCAACTATAGGGAGTAGGCAGACAAAGGCGGGTTCAGCTCCAGGCATTCAAGGCCTATGACCATGGTGCACCTGAGATTATTTGAGGTACTATCTATGTCTACTCCACCCTTTCTGCGGCACTTATAGACACATGTGGGAGTCATTCTTTTATTGCCACTGCCCTCGTTCGAAGTTGAGAGATTCCGATGGAGCCGATGGTTCAATCCTTATGGCTAGAGAGTCCTAATGGAGTAGACTCAACGATTAAACACTAGTTCCGGAAGTGTGAACTTATTCTAGGAGCCGAGAGCTTCAGTTGGGATCTTCTTGTGGCGACGTTGTGGTGATACGACATCATCTTGGGTATGGACTGGTTATCCATAGTTCATGCTCAGTTTGACTATATTAGGGACCAAGTGCAGTGTATCTGCACATATAGGACCACGTTCACCTTTACTGGCAAGACGGGAGCCTTTGCAGCGTAGGATGGACTTACACAGAGGAGGGGGAAACCGATCACAAATCATTTAGCATGTATCGTCCTCGGAGTGGTTGATGTGAGGAGTCCGAGTTTTCCTATTGTGCTGGATCAGTACGCAGATGTTTTCCCTAACGATGTTCCAGGACTACATCCTCATAGAGAGGTGGACTTCTACATTTACATGTACCCCGGGATGACACCGATATCTACTCCAGCATATCGGATGGCTCCCTCTGAGCTTCATGAGCTATAGGTACAGCTGGAGGACTTACAGGGGAAGGGATTTATACATCCCAGGGATTCACCCTGGGCATCTCTGATTTTTTTCGCCATGAAGGTGGATGAGATCCTGTGACTGCGTGTCAATTACCGTCACCTGAATCAGATGATCATGAAGAACAGTTACCCACTCCTGAGGACTGACGACCTCAATGATCAGCTCAAGGAAGCATGATGGTTCTTGAAGATAGACCTTAGGTCAGGCTATCACTAGCTTAGAGTTCGTGATGATGATGTGCAGAAGATGGCCTTTAGGTGTCGGTATGGCCTCTATGATTTCTTGGTTATTCCCTTCAGTGTGACCAACGCACCAGTAGTGGTCATGAGTCTCATGAACATGATCTTCTAGCCTTACCTCGATCATTTTCTCATAGTCTTCACTGACAACATACTGATTTACTCGACTTCTAAGGAGGAGAATGCTTACTATTTGATGGTAGTACTAGACACACTCTAAGAGAACCAGTTTTATGGTAAGCTCTCGAAGGGCCACTTCTGGATTCAAGAGGATATCTTCTTGGGACACGTCATCTCGGAGGCTGGAGTTGCAGTGGATCCAGCGAAGATTGAGGCAGTACATGTTTGGGATCCACCCAGGAGTGTGACAGATGTGTGGTGTTTTCTGGGACTAGCTTGGTACTATTGGATATTTGTACCAGACATTTCCAGGGTTTCATCACTCCATTCTACATTGACAATGAAGGGGCTACCCTTCGTGTGGTCAAATAGATTCTAGAAGAACTTTCAAGAGTTGAGGTAGAAGTTGACTAGTGATCCCATATTGAGGCTACTTGAGGAGGGTGTAGGGTACATTGTTTACTACAACACATCACGGATCGTACTCGGGTGTGTGCTGATGCAGGAGGGAGTAGTGATCACGTATCGTTCGCGATAGGTGGGACAACACGAGCAGAACTACACTACCCATGACTTGGAGTTAACAGTAGTGGTCTTCTCATTGAAGATTTGGCGACACTATATGATGGGAGAGCGTTTTATAGTTTACTCTAACTGCTAGAGTCTCAGGTATATCTTCTCAAAGATGGACCTGAACCCGAGACAATGATGATGGCTCAAGTTCCTCCCGGACTATGACTTAGAGATAGTCTATATTCCTAGGAAGGGGAACATTATAGAAGACTCTCTCAGCAAGAGATCAGGCATTTAGCTACCAGTATAAGAGACATAGTAGGTGGCTGTGTTGCAGATATCCTTTGTGGATAGAGATGGATCAGCCTTTCTGAAATCTCTCACAGTCACTCCTCCACTTCTTCAATGAGTCATAGGGGATCAGCATGAGTATGATGAAAATGAGACACGACGTGCTCATATATCCTCAGGGCAGGCACCAGATGGGTTTTCTGAAGGTGGGGAGCACGTCATCCTATTCAAAGGACAAACCATGGTACCAGTTGCACTACAGGAGGAGTTGTTGAGGGAGTTCCACAGTTCCCCACTAGCAGTACATCCAGGGGTGGCGAAGATGTATCAGGACCTCAGACGACAGTACTGGTGGTCGGGTATGATGAAGGCAATAGCTGAGTTTTTCTCACAATGCCTCACTTGTTTGCAAGTGCAGGTGGAGCACCAGGTTCCAGTAATCTTTTTTCAACCATTAGATATCCCAGAGTGGATGTGGGATGTGATATCCATGGATTTCGTGATGGGACTTTCACATACATCCTGAGGACATGACTCTATCTGGGTGATTGTTGACCGACTCACCAAGTCGGCCCACTTCCTACTGATCAGATAGCAGGTATCAGTGGAGAGATTGGGATGCCTCTATGTACATTAGATTGTATGGATTCATGGTGTGCCATTGATGATCGTCTCTGATCGAGATGCTCGTTTCAGTTTCCATCTATAGAAGGGGTTGCAGGAGGCTTTCGGGACATAACTTCGCTTGAGCATCACCTTCCATCCTTAGACGGATGGACAGACTAAGAGGACAATTCAAACACTCTAGGAAATGCTCCGTGTATCTGTCCTTAACTTTGGTCACAGCTGGGAGGATCACTTACCCTTGGTGGAGATTGCATACAACAACAACTACCACTCCACCATCGGGATGGCACCTTAAGAGGCTCTGTATGGCCAAACATGCAGATCACCCCTGTGTTGGACTGACCTAGGGGAGTCAGCACTTGTAGTGCCAGAGATGGTGCAAGCTATGATGGAGAAGGTGCATATCATCTCGGAGAAGATTAAGACTGCACAGAATAGACAGAAGTCCTATGCTGATAGGAGATGAAGACGATTGGAGTTTGAGGATCCTGACCACGTATTTGTATGGGTCTCACCTTGATGAGGTCTATAGAGATTTGGCCGTGGTAGAATGTTATATCTGTGATTCATTATACCATTATAGGTTCTTAGTAGAGTAGGCGAGGTGGCCTACCACCTAGCTCTTCCACCTCAGTTGCACTTGTTTCACGACGTCTTCCACGTATCTCAGGTGAGGACATACGTTCATGACCCGTCCCACATCATCAACCATGGGGAGATGGACATCAATTATGGGGAGACATTCATAGAGGTTCTAGTGTAGATTGAGGATCAACAGGAGCGGGTCCTAGGTAGACATTTGATTCCTCTGGTTTATATTCACTGGTAGCACAAGAACCTCTAAGAGAGAACATTGTAGTGGGAGGCATAAATACGTACATAGTAACCCCATTTGTTCCCCTAGTGTGTGTTGTAGCTTTCGAGGATGTAAATCCTTGAGGTGGGGAGAATTTAATTACACTAAAATCCTATCAGAATTTTTTTTCTTAAATGCATTTGAATTTTACAAGTCTGCGGTTTCTGACGGTTCTTGATTTCGAGGCCCGGTGTGCCCGAAATCAATTTCTGATGTTTTGTTCAGGTACTTTCAGTAAACGTACATGCTAGTTTTTTCAATCATTTGAACCGCGGCTTGAAATTGAAATTCTAGGACATCGATGAACTCGCAGCCCGAGTATTCCCTTTGGGAAACCATTTCCACAGTTGCTTTTTATGAGGAGTGGTAGTTAATTTTTAGGGTTTCTAAGTAAGATTTAAATAAAATTATTTGTTGCATAATTTTATTTGGATAGTAGCTAAAACCACCAAAGGGAAGTTGGGGGTGGGGCCAACCCCCACATAACCTCCCATGGGAGGATATTATGTAGTGGGGCCCACACAAGTTAAAACTCTTCAACTCCCCTTTAACTCCTTGAACCCCCAATTAAAGAGTATGAAACTACTTTTATTTAATTTGGAGACTCTTCATCTTCTCCCTCCCATTTAATGATCCAACCCACATTTTAATTAATGGGTGAGACTTAATGAATTTGAATCTATTTGAATTCATTAATCCATCCATTTAATACGTGGTGTTATTTTATTTTATGGGGTTGACCATAATAACTTGGGAGGCTTTGGAGAATTATAAAGAAAGTGTTATTCCCATGAATAACATGAAGAACATCTTCAATTTCCTCCATCCGCGTTAGAGGAGTAGACGTCGCCCATGAAGATTGTCACCAACCATGATGTCATATCCTCCCGACGTCAACGGAATGACATTGTCTTCCCGCGACACCATCAATCGATCTCCGGTGGGGAGGTAGGGGAATTTTTTATTAATTTTAATATGTGATTAAACCTTCATTATTCATCATGTAAAATTCTGGTTTTGAAAACCAAATGATATCTAATGATGAGGAGGGTTCAGACCGCCCGAACACATCCCGACCCCCCCCCTTTGTGGTTTCCATTTGATGACGTCGGAGGTGGATCTAAAGGGCGTGGTTTCGTCTCACCATTCCGATCAATATCTACGGAGATAACCATGGTGGATGAAGAAGCACGACATCGTCGAGTCACACAGAGGGTAGCAAGATCGTGGTGCAGTAACGCCGCGGTGGAGGTGTGGAGGTGGCCGACTGATCCAGCCATCGTAGAGACAGATAGCGGGATGATCGGCCTGCTGGAAGACCACATCACCCAAAGGGGCCACATGGAGGGAGACCGCAGTCTGCATCCACAGCCCGCTTTGCTGGGTGAACCGGCCGCCCGCTTGCTAGCCGGGCTGGAGGACCGCGGCACCCGCAGGTGCCGCACGATGGAGAAGATCGCGGCCCGCATCCTCGGGCCGCTCAGTTGGGAGAACCGGTCAGGCGCATGATGCAAGGGATAAAAGACCGTGGCACCTGCATATGCCGGGTGAGAGGAACCACAACCCGTGTCCATTGGCCGCATGTCCCAGACAGAACCGGACAAGCCTGGGAGAGGCGGCGCCGCTTGGCGCCACTGGGCAAATCGGATCGGCCCGCTGAGTGGGCTGGGTCTGAAAGTGGGTCATGCCCCACCGGGTCGGGCCAACACACCAGCCGGGTCGGACTCGCCGAGTCGAGTCATTCCAACCCACCATAGCCCAATATTCTTGATGGGTTGGGCCCAACTTCTCTTAAATGAGAATATCTCCATGACCGTACGTCTGATCGATGTGCCCTCTGCGGCACTGGGACCCCTGCGATGAAGCGGTCCTTTTGCGATACTCTAAGTGTGTTTTGGAAAAATTTGGAAAATGTCTGGGTAGGGATTGAGCATAAATCCTATCGGGCCCCTCGAACAGAAATGCAAAAAACTCTCAGACCAGGCGACCGATTGATGGGCCATCTATCGCATTGGGTTCCTTTTGATGAGACAGAACATCGAGATACCTAAACTCTTGACTTTCAGAGAGTTGATGAATCGACACTTGGCTCGAGAAGAGGGCCCTCCAAAAATCGAGTGTGCTATGTGCGGGAACCCTAGAGCTGGCTGTGACGACTACTGTACTGGAATCTTACAAGGGTTCAACAATGACGACTACTGAATCGGAATCCTCTGTGGGTTCGATAGAAATCAATAATGTACCAGAATCTTATGTGGGTTTGACCATTTTATGTTTTGTTCCTGTATCCTATGTGGGTCTGACAGAGTAGCTAGTTCTGTATCCTATGTGGGTTCGACAGCTTAGCTATTCCTGTATCCAGTGTGGGTCCGACAACTTAGATGAATCAGTGACTACATCTGATCATCTCTATCGCACTACGAATGATTTATACCTTTGTGAGCATAGTCTTGACTTTCAAACATTATCATCGATGTGATTTAATTTTCTTCCATTGTGGACTATTTTTTGTTTGGGATCGAGAGTTGGATTCGGGGATGTGACTGGAAACATAGGTATATGTATGGGCATATACCTAAGTTGGTTTTGTTTATACTTCACGTTTGTATCTTTCTACTGTGGTTTATACTTTGTGGATTCTGGGATACCTTTGTGGGTCTCGGGGTCCCCTACTGAGTATTGTTATACTCACCCCTACACAGGCTTCACCCACACCTTGTTGTGTTCTGTGCAGATGATGGATAGTAGTGATCGAGTCTGAGGGTGACAGATGAAGGCTATATTAAGCTGGAAATGACGAGAGGCACCTCAAGGATGACTTGTTCGAGTTCTGTACCTACCCTTCAAGTAGGATTCCCCGGTGGATGATCCAAGAGTTGTTTTCCCTTTTTTACTTGTACTTGTACTTTTTGTCTAGTTGGGTTTGTATACTGGCCCACTGACTTTCAATACACCATACTTTTCTGTTTTAGTTCTTGTTGCCTCTACTTCTTGTGTTCAGACTGTGTGTGTGTGTTACAGGTTAAAAGGCAATGCCTTCCCTTTATATTAGGGATTCGCAATTGGTGCTAGATACCAGCCCCTGGCCTATGGAAGGCGGGCTTTGGGTAGTAACGACACGGGCCCCGAGGATGGTTCATGACAAAATTATTGATAAATGAGAATTGAAATGATATTATATGCATGAAAATTATCATTTTTATTAGTTATAATAAATTTAGATTAATTTTATAAGAGGTTATAGGGATTTTAATGAAATTAGGACTCAAGGTAAGGATTTATCATCTCAAATTATCTTATTTGGTACATATGTTATATAATACACCTATATTCTTTTATCAAGGATATATTTTGAACTTTTACATGTTATATAATTATTATCCTTTTACCATTATTTTTTATGTTTTATTTGAAGTTATTATTTCTTAAGTCTTATGATTAAAATGTTACCAAATTAGTAATGGCTTTATGTTATAATCTCATTTTTTATGAGTATTATTTATAATTTGGTTTCTAAGGATGGGATATTTTGATCAATATCAATATAAACTCAACAATTTTTATCTATAATGATTATTTCATGATACTAAATTTTTTATATTATTTTAATTCACTTTATATACTCAATAAGAATAAATAATTTTTTTAATGACAACTATATTTATTTCTCTCATCGATCAAAAATCCTTTCTCTTACCAGTACATGTTATCTAGAAAAAATCAATTTTTTTCTATTTCACAATGATTTTATAAAATAATTTTTACCAATGTTTTAATTTTTACAATATTTTTTAAAATGAATCTTATTCTTTTTTTATTGACCAGTTACATTTTGTTTTTTATAAATTTTCTAATATAATATATGTTTTAACATATATGACACGTAAAAAATTTCCCATTGTCATAAATTATCCTCAAATTAAAGATTCAATTATAAATTTTCTAGATTAATTTCAAATAATTTGTTATATTTATTTTTTGTATAAAAGTCGATTTTAAATAATTTATTTCAAAGTGAAAATGTTTTCAAACTCATGAAACAATCAAAGATACATTTTAAGATCATTTTCCACTTATGATGAACCCCTTGGATGATTCCTAATTTTTAATGGGGATTTGATCTAACGATAATACAATTTTGATTTCTCTATATTTTTTATGATAATGATTACAATATTATAATTAAACAAGTTACTTTTATATGGTTTATGATATGATAAGTCATTGAAATATTAATGAAACCTATTTCTTTTCCACTGGTTATGTCATGATGAAATTTTAATGAAACTTGTTTCTTTTCACAAGTTATGACATGATTAATTTTTTCTGATATTATATAACACATATATATTATTTTACTAATGTGATGGGTGGAAAAATATTTATATATCCCTATAATTAATTGGGTACTATGGATATATCATTAGAAGAAGAAGACTCAAATAGGTAGTGAACTCATGTTAGTAAGGGGCTATATCTCGTAATATAGTCTTAGATGTGAATCATAATACTAGAATGGTTCATGTCTAACGAATTTCCAATATTTAGGGAATCGCTAAATATTCTGATTATTGAAATTGATGGAATGGTTTTAAACAAAATAAATTTCTTATTAACATACCCTTATATTGATGTAGGATCATGTGATCATTGATATCTCCCTCTTCTACCCTTAATTATCATCTAATGTCGCCCTTTTCTTATGTTTCCATTCCCCATGTTGTGAAAAATGTTATTTTCTTATGATATACCTATGAATGATTCTCTTTATGATGATTTTAGAAGGATATATTGTAGTACACTTATGAACATGTTTTTTATTTATCCATGATTACAAATATACAATACCTATGTGATTCTATATTGTATCATAAAATTATATATCGATTATTAACCTATTAAGATACAATATATATATATAAATCCTAGGGCACTATTGTTTGTATCAAAGAAACATCTAGTTAATTATTGTATATTAGTATAAGAAACCTTTATTGAGAACTATTTGGAGATAAGTATATGTATTGGAAAACTACCTCAAGTTATGAAAATGAATAAATTATGTGGTTTTCCTAGAACTATATCTATTTCTGGATAGTATATGTGGTTTTTTTAAATAATATATTAATATAGGTGTAATAACCAAGAAAATAGTTGGTCAAGTAAATATTTTCCATCATTCTAATTTATAGTGAATGCCCCCTTATTTATCACCATGTTTGACACACTCAATCGAAAATATTAGGTTAACACATATTTTCATTAAGATATTTATAAAGGATTTTGAATTGATGATTATCATGGATGAACTAGGTTAAAACTATGTTGTCACAAATTGAGAACAAGGTTTCATAATTTATAAATTATATTAATTATTTTCCTTAATTTCAATTATTTATTGAATTGTTGGATTTTTTAGTCAATGGTTAAACTAGGATGATTTTTGTTAATGATGATAGATAATGGAATGATTTTTCTCATGATAAAGAAATTGAAATATAATATGGAATGAAAAAACTTATTAATAAGACTAATAGTATACCCCATTATATAATTAATAGTTCCTATATAAGTGATTTTCTTAAAAACATATTAAGTAGAATATGGAGATTCAATGAGACCATAGAAAAAAGATTATTTTGGTTCATATATGTCAAGAATGTGGGAATAAGTGGTTAATGTAATTTCGTAATAGAATTGGGAGAAGTTTTATATGATGAAATATATAGAATAGAAGAAACAATTGTCCTGCAAAAAATAAGATTTTTATTAAGGAAAATGATGATCAACCTAAGGTAAAATTTACAGTTCAATGTCTCATGTGTGGGGAATATATGCATTATGACCCCCAATGCCCAAATCTAATGGTTAACTCCAAGACTAAGGAAGGAAATATTATATTCTAATATTTTAATTAAATATATTAAAGTATTTTTGGAATTTTTATTCATGAATTATATTAAATATACTTGTGTTATAGTATTCATGAAAATATTTTAGGATTTAACATAGTTTTTTAGGATATAAAATCCTATGTGAATGGTTTTTATAACCATGAAAATTGAAATTTTTTATTGATGAAAATAGGTGGTTAAAAATTATGAGATAGTATTGGTAACAATTAAATTTTTTAGTTATTTGAGGATAATGTGATTTATTTCATATTTGATGGAGTTTATTTCAATTTTGGATTTATGGTATACATTCAGTAGTCCGTGATTCTATTTGTGGAATAAGAATTATATTACTTTTGAAATCTTATAATTATTCACGTTAGGTTAATATAGGATATATGGATACCATCATTGGTTTATAGGTTTATGGATTATCATAAGAATAGTGGCTTAGACACCCCCTTATGAGGTTTCAAGTGATGGGATCTTGTGTTGATTTTATTCCTTTATAGTTTTTTCGGAATAATTACTCTATTTATGAATAAATAACCCTCTACGTTAGTATATTATTTAATGTTAGGTTAATTATTTTCTATAGGATAGTTGGATATAGATAATCTTGTTGGTTTAAAAGTGATTCATTAACAAGGTGATCATTTCCGATATATTTTTTTTCAAGCTAAGGACCATCGTTCCATTTTTCTATTTAAATTTCATTCATGTTATTTGGGTGAGTTTCACTACATTATAATATTATATAGTGATTTATCATGGTGATTAATGATATTTCACAAGATGATTCCTTGTGAGGAGGTATGCATAACCCTTAGGTTTAAGAAGTTATATAACATTATTGAATAATTGGGAAGAATGAAACTATATATTTGAAGATGTAAACTAAAGGGTATGATATAGACTTATAGATTAAAACATTTTTTAATATTTAAAATATTGAGATAATTATGTCCTCGAAGATTAATGTTGGATTTTTTTTCATATGATGGATTTTTAATTTGGGGAGTTATCATACCTTGTTCGAACAATTTTAATTTTGATTAAAACCTAATGATATGATTAATATCATTATATACATTTTATAACTATATGAATTTAAATTTAGTGCTTTAGGCATGAAAAAACGATATTGAATACTCATAATTTGGAGAAACAGACTTGATTATTGTGGAAATTGATTAAAAGATAAAATTATACATTCTAAGTAAGTATATTTTTTATGTTATTATTCTATATGGTAATATAATTCCTCAAATCTAGACAGATTATATTAAAAAATATTATCCTATTACCTTGGATTTTGAGGAATTTTTCTTCTTTTCATAGCTAAATGATTTATTGCTTTGTAGTCCTTATCTTCCTCATGATCATACACTTTCTTGGGATCAATGATCCCTATAACTCTCCACAATTATATGGAAATTAATTTTCTATTCCATTCCAATATTTTCACTTCCCACTAATGTTATCCTCTATGGAAACCTAGAAGTGTGTTATTCTATATACAATTCTTATATCTCTTTCCCTCTTTTCAAGAGGAAGTTTTATTAGCCCTTATTTTATGTGGGTTTTTAATAAAAAATATAAAAAAAATCAATCCCTTGATTACTGAGGATATGTTTAAATTATAAGGATTTTATTTATAAAATGATAATAGGATGTATAACCCTATGATTTTAAGAGAACACTCTGTTTAGGAGTATCCATGATAAACAACACCAAGCATAAATGAACCCTGAAATATTTTAATTATATCAAAACCATGGAATTGAGGAGTATGAATATGGTATAACAAAATAAGATATATATATATATATATATATATATAAAGCACATACTAATGAAAAATTTATTAATTAATTCTTAGGAAATTGGCATCGAATTTTTAGTCAAGTCATTTTATACTTCAAAAATATGTTTTCTTTAAAAAAAGAATTAATTTATTTTTGGGAACCAAAATTTAAATTAATTGCTAAAACATTAGAAATTATATTTAATAAAACTGATATAATTTATTAATTTATTAAATTTAAATATTCATATTATTGTTTGTTATGAATTTTTAGAAAGGATTGATTTATAAGTAAATATTGAAAAATACTAATTTTAGTTAAAAATAATATTTTGTTTTTAAGTATCTACAAAGTAATATTATATTTAGATAATTTTAAAAACATAATTAGGTCATTTTTATTAAAACAAAATATTTATTATAATTATAAATTTTTTTATTTTTAATAAATGAAAAATGTTTTTGTACATAAAAGTTAATTTTTTCTAAGAAAACTATTTTTCGTTGTGATTAGTGTATTTATGTAAAATTAATTTCTGATATTTATATAAATTAAATCATGAATAAATGATTTCAATATTATTAATCAAGAGTTCCAAACATTTAATTTTGTTCAAAATTGATAGTAACCAATTTAAATTTTTATTTTCACAAAAATGTAAATAGTGGTCAATTAGGATTGAAACTAAAATAATAAGGGCTCAAAGCTATCTATAAACTCAAATCTATTCTATTTTTTTGTGTTTATTATTCCATGTTCATAAATTTTAGAAATATATTTCATTCTGGCCATTTTATATTGATAATGACGTAAATAATAGTTCAGAAAAATAAAACATAAAAAATGTCATTCTCTTGAATTTAATATCTATTAATAATTAAATTAGAATAAAAATAATTTCATTCAGCTAATAAATAAATAGTTTAAATATAGATAAATATTTTCATCATTTTAATTTCTCTAAAATTTTGAGTAATGAGATATTATATATAAATTCTTATGTAATGCTAATAAAATATTTAATCAATTAAAAGAAAAATAAAATAAATGATACTAAAAATATTCATAGTAATTTAACTTGGAATAAATAATATGTAAAAATATTTTATTACAGAAATATTAATTTTTTTTTAATATTCATATTTAAATTTAATCTTTGTATTTATCTCATTAAAATCAAATTAAATGAATAGTGTCCATAATGATATTAATTATATGTTTTGGAAAAAATTATTCCTTAAATTATATAAAAATTAAAAAAAAGTATTTAAAGATGATAGTTATATAATATACGGTATAAAATGTAATAATTTTTCCATTTATTTTTCAATAGTAACATTATATGTTAAATTGAATACCTTTTAGTGTGAAAAGGTTGTTATCATAGTTAAGGTTAAAATGGGATAACAAAGGGGTTAAACTATAGGATAATGTTTAAAAAACCATCTGAACCTATCTGAACTCAATTGGATATAGGGATTAAAACCCAAAAAATATTCTAGATTCAAATATATGACTAATTTGATGCATTTATCTAGAGAATTTATTTATTATAATTCGATCATTTAATAAATTCCAAAAATTCCCCTCACATCAATTGAAAAGGGGACCTCCTACCCTCACATATTGACACCATTTGAGAAAAATATATCAAACATATACTTAAATTATCCATTACAAAATATCCTAATCATCATTTTAGAGGTTCTGGTATTTCCAAAAGACCAACCCTATGAACCATAAGAGGAAATCTAAAATAGTTGTTTCAAAAAAGAGTTATTCACCTTAACTAATCATTTTTTAAGAATACATTTTTCAACTATAAATATATTATTTTATAATAAAAAATAATTTAAATGTACTTAATATTCCTAAATTATATTTCAATTATAAATTCCCCATTTTCAACACGCTTTCCCCTCAAATGAGAAGTGAATGTATCACTTATAAGGTTGTACGAATTTCCGTCTCCACATAGCGATACAATTTGTTTTTCATCACCAGAATTTGTAGATGGGAATTATAATGGGATCAATGTTTACATATGATAATTAGGAAATAATTATTCTTCTTAAAAGATAATACCATTTCTAAATTATTACCCTCTAATCCGTTGGAAAACAATAATTTGCTCATGCGTATGTGTGGACTACTACCTCCACAAAGTGACATGACTCACTTTTATTTCCATTTTACAGGAATGATAATGATGATAGATTAGGTTAATATGTATGATATCTTTAATATAATAATATTCATTAATGGTGAATTATTATTTACCTTTTATTCTTTCTATCCATCAAAAAGAGAAAAACAGACTTCATGTATATGAAATACCTATCGTCTCTATGAATGGGGTAATACATTTTTATATGTCTAAATTTAATGAATATATATATATATATATATATATATTGATTATAAATTAAATTCATTATATTATTAAAATTCTATATATCATGGAACCATGAAAAAAGTAGAAGGATAGAAATTACCAAACTAGGATTCTCATAAAAAATGAAATAGTTAACACCCTGAAAAGATGATTTTAATATGGAAGTTTTGATAAATGGTTATTGAATTATTATGAAAGGATCATATATGATATTGTAATTATGCTCAGGTTTTTTATAGAATAAATAAAATTAAATTTATTATATATGATTTTAGAGTGTGTTTGATAATGTGTAACTCAAGGTAGGTGTTTATCATCTCAAAATAAAATCCTTGGTACATATGTTATGTTATGTACTAATCTCTTTTCATGAGGTGTAAATATAGAATATTTATATTTTTTTTCATGATTATACATATTTTAAGGATATTTAAATTTTCATTTTTATTGATTCTTTCTTGTGGATTATAACTCAGATGTTATCAAAATGGAAATGGTTTTATGCTAAAATTACATTTTTTTAAATTACACTTTTATTACGTTTATGATAATGAAATATTCTGATTTCCTCTCAATAAACTCATTAATTTTATTATCCAATTATTATTTCTTTTGAATATATATTTTCCTTTAATTTTATTTACATTAATTATAAAATCTACAAAACTATTATTTTTTAAATAAAACTACATTTATTTCTTTCTTCGGTAGAAACTCATATCTCATCCATTTCTCCCTTTAATAAAAATGTCTAAAATCATTTTTTTACTATTATAAAATGATATTTTAAATTTTGTTCCCATGTTTTAATTATTATCAAGATGGTTTAAAATGATTATTTATATCAATTTCCAATTGAATTACTTTGGAATATTATCCATAAATATAAAAGGGATATATTTATTGTATACATACAGAACAAAATTTCCCATTGTCCTACCCGCTCAATACATTCAATGTTCCATATAATTTTATAATTTTATTTTCAAAAAATAATTCTTTACTATTTTGAATATTATTAGATTTTGAATAAGTTATTTAAAATTTATAAATGTATTTTCCTTATAAAATATTCTCTGTGAAAATTTAATAGAATTTTTCATCAATGATGGAATCATTTGACATTTCCTAATCAATAAAGAGTATATGATACAATCATACCATATTTTTTATTTATCTAGATGGTTTGTTATTTTTATTAAAAACTATATGAAATCCATTACATTTCTATGAGTTAATCTATGATGAATATTTGATATGTTTATAAAACCTAATTATTTTCATTGGGCTATGCCATGAATTAATTTTCATGAAAACTATATATTTTGATAGTTAATGATATTATGAGAGTATTATGATCTATTTTATAAACATATGACTGATTTAACTTATGTTATGGTTGGTTCTATGTTATATATCCCTCCAATTCATTGGGTAAGGATTAAAATATCATGGTATAAATAGGGCTGGAATGGGGAGTGAAGCTAGTTCAATATCAGAAACTATCCACTATGATATTTTTGGGAGTAAACCATTACTATTATGATGGTTTTGGGATATAATAAAATATATTGTGATATTATTGTATGTAAGAATTCTACACTACGAAAATGATTTTATAATCTTATACGTAATCCTAAAATTTATGTCATATTCTGATGTCATGCTATCATGGATCATGTTATTCGATTATATTGTGATCCATGTCTTATGAACCAACATTATTTTGTATATTACTCGATATAATTATATTTTATTAGTATTTTATGGTTTTAAAATGTTGATATCATGTTTTAATAACACTATTCCCATGTTATGATCATGTTATCGTTGATATCACCGTTGTTTTTCCTTATTGTTCATCTGAGCTTTGCCTTTTCTTATCAATTCCTTTCCCCAGTTTACAGTGAAAGGTATAAAGAATGATATTTATATAATGAATGATAGTTATAAATATTTTAGTTAAATATCATTTAGTACACTTATTATCAATTATATATATATATAATATTCTAATGATACTAGACCAATATAATTTTGTTGTGAATCATTACATTATTTATTGATTATTCGTCTATGAAGATATAAAATACATGTATGAAAATCCTGGGTTTCTATAGGAATACATTATGATTTTTATCAAAACTTGTAAAAAAATTGATTCTTTCTATTTTTCTACTACTACACATGAGGTGAGTCTAGGAGATAAAATTTTATGGATGAATAACATAAACAAGTCCAAGAGGCAGGGATAAAATGGATTATCTCATACAAATGAAAGGAAATAACTAATTAGACCCATCCACCTATCAATTATTTATATAGCCGAGGATTATATTATTTTGAAAAAATCTAGGGGTGAATATGATTTTATAATATGAGCCCAAAATATCAATAACAACAGATAAGAATGGTGAAAGATAAAATTTATAAAATCGCTTTTAGGAGTTTGTAAGGATATTATGAGTACTATGTTATTCTAATTTTCCATACTCTTGACATTATTGTTTCCAGGAAACTATTAAACAAATTGTTCTCTAAATATATTAACACCTATGTTATGGAATTCATGGGTGATATCTGGGTTGATTCTAGGATGTAAATGGATCATTAGAACCATATAGATTTTTTGGTAACATTAAAGGACCATCACATGTATACCAATATGTCTGGATTCTAGTTTTAGATCGATGAAGGGAAATTTTTAGTTGATGCTGTATAAAATAAATAATTAATAAAGATCCTAAGAAGATATAAGTGGTAATATCTTTGGAAAGACATTAAAATGAATTTAAGATAAATAGACTTTTGGGTATACCTAAATATTATAGGTGGTTTTTCAAGGATTTCACTAGGTTTGAATTTCCATTGATGACATTGACTCAAAATGGAGTAAGATTTTAATGTAATAATAAATTCAATAGAACCATAAAGGAGTTAAAAGTTAGATTGAAGTAATCTCCTTTTCTAATTTTCCTAGATCCATGAGAGGTATATTTAGCGTATTTATATTCTTTAGTTGTGGATTTTGGTGTGTGTTTTCCTATACGATAATCATTATGTGTCATCTAGATCATACTATTTATTCCCTAATGAGTGGAACCACCCCACACATTATGTTGAGATGAGGGTAATGATTCATTACATTGAAACATGGAACCATTAGTTATTCAAGGAGAATTCTATTATTTATTTTTATCATAAAATTTTAACAAAACTTCTACATAAATGATCTGAATATTAAGGAGAGGTATTGGGGTGAATATATCTTGTATTTTCATTTTAACATAGAATATTCCCATGGTAAAGGTAATGTGGGGGTCGATTCCATATGAATTAAACTTTTTAATTGGGAAGTTAAATAATCAATGTAATAGTATTCTATGTTCTTATTCATTAAGTTGAATCCATATGTGAAAAGAGGAGGATGATAAACAATAATTGGATAGTGTAAATTTTACACCACACATTTACAATCATAATTTTCATTAGTACATAATGGATATTTAATTAGGAGATATTAGATTAAATATAAATAGAGGGTTTCCTTGGAAGACCGGTATTGGTCACCCAATAGTTCCATTTTAGGGATAAATTTTTTGTTTCTTTGTCATTGATGAATAACGTAATGGAAGAAAGTAACTATTATAGCTAGGATTTTCAACCAAGAGATAACAATAATGTTTTTGATCTCGATAATTGGTATTCGTGGCATGGTATGAGGTAATACAACACCAATTGTGAGCATTAGTGGCATACCAATCATAAAATAATGGTTATGAACTAGTAATTGATATGTTTCTTATAACAACTTCCCATTTCCATGTTAATGTGTGAGTGTATTTCAATGGATTTTGTTAGGATATTACCTTATTATGAAAGAGTGAATAATAGTTTATGGTTGATTATAATATGATAAATGAAATCATCCCACTCTTTTTCTATTATATAGTCAACAATGATTGAGATATTGGACACCATGATTTATAAGGGATTGTGAATCTTTATTGAATTACATGAGTGACGATTTTTTATAAAGACCAATGATTTAAAACAGATTTCTAGAATTTTATGTCGGAAATGATAGGTTATAAATTGAAATTGGGAATAAATTATCATCCCATAATAAATGGTTAGACATATTGGGTTGTTCATATTCGAGAGGATATACACTATGCTTTTTCACTTGATTTGGAAATATCATACGTATTTTATTTATTATTTTATAAATTCATTTTTAATAATATTTATCAAGACACAATATAGATGATTCTCCTTTAATCCCTTAATATTTATTTCTTTTAGTGCCTTCTTTATTGGTCATAATTATGTAACAATAACTTTATTGGACTAATCATCATTAAGTATATAGCTAGTAATGGTAAAATGATTTTAAAAGTATTGGTGATGAATCAATGTCACTAGAAATATTTTTATAGGAATATTCATTATCTATTAATGATCAATTTTTTCTGTGTTGTTCCATGACTACGACATCGTCAGTTGGGAATGAAGATTAAGATGATGTTGTGATGTATAAGGACATTTGAGATCATGGGGCATCTCAGGGAAGTGTAATACCATCAAACATTACCATGTAATTTGATAGGTATTCTTTATGTGTCTAAAATATACAATCATTAAAAATATTAACTAGACCTATATCATGGGGTTTAGTGGGAGGATTTTTATTTGTAACGTAGTACTATTATGTAGGAGAATCTTATTTATTTCAAACATCATCAGACAATGTGTTCTGGGGTAAGTATGTCCCTCTAGTATTTGTGAGATTGTATTTTGGGGAAGATAGACATGTTTCATGGAATCATGAGTCCATGATAAAAGATAAATGGAATAATCTTTTCTTTGATAATGATAAATATTAATATTATAGGGGAAAGTTGTAATGGTTGGGAGAATTCTAACACCTTCAGGTCCCCGATATGTTTTATTATTTATAACATTCCATTATTTATTAAATCTTGAAACATTTCAAGTGTTTGAGGATAAAAACATAAACACTTGTTTACAACACTAGGGTAATTATTAGATCTAACCATGCACCCAAACCATAAATAATGTAAGGTGAATTTCACTGTAATATAGACCGTTGGAACATGGTTGTCCAAACCATGGAACTCTCCATGGAATGTTTTCAGCCTATTATGATACATATGGGTTTGGTGAATGGTTGGGACATTGTTAGGGGAAATTTTTTATCCAAACCATTTAAATAAATCAAATTTTTGGGGATTATATCTCTTGACAACCATATAGTTTATTAAGATTACACAAAAAATATTGAAAAACCATATCACATCACCATAACTATAAAAATTATATTTTTTTCATTATACTATTTTTATTTTTAACACCATCTTCCTTCCTTTACCCCATATTTTTAGCTACAAGCTCCTTGATCATGGATATACTTTCCACCAAGATTCTATGATGTTCCACATTGAGTTCTATTTAGTTTCTTTAACATGTGTTCATTATTTCAATTATAATTTTTCTCATATTTTCCTCTATTATCTTTATCTTCCATGGTTATCCTATCTTGTTTACCTAGTAACCCATGAAGGATAATAATAATACTAGGGATGGTTTTAATTATAAAATTTATCATTTTTTGTCCTTTTCAGTATCCCTCAATTCTTTATTTCTAGATTTTAATTAAGTAATTGAGGTTGTGAGGAATTTATGGTAGGTTTCCTTATATAATGGACAATTCTGTTATAATACATTATGTAATAGAGTTTCATAGCATCTATTAATATATTATGAATAAAATTAATTACTGAGGATTTACATTATTTTATTTATTATGTTTTCATGCATTTTTATTCAATAAATTGGGGGTTTTACTCGTTTTTCATTCCAAAACATGGTTTGTGCATATAATATATTTGATTATTTTTTTAAATGGGTTCATTGACTTGTGAAGGATTTAAAAAGGATAATTCAAAAGAGGATTCTTTTTAAATAATTTTCCATTTATTTGTAATCCATATCTTCATTTAAAGGCTTGTTTGATTATGTGATTTGCGAAGTTAATGTTGATTTTTTTATGATAACATGACCTTTTGATTTTTGTGTTCCCTTTGAGTTATTTATTTAATTTTTTCTATGTTATATGAGTTGTATTGTTTTAGATGAACAAGATAATCCGTGGGAATATTTTTTGGGTAATTGAATGGAGCTACACTTATATATATTGGGACCGAACTAGTTCCTAGTTTTGGTTGTTTTTTGGCTAGGGGTTTTCACCCGATGTGACGAAGATAGTATCCTAGGGTTGTTTTGTTATGAATAACATGGGGGACCGATGATGCATTAGTGAGGTATGAGTTTGCCACTATATTATTATTTTATATAACCAATATGTTATAAATCATAAGATGTAATGTATTATTATGATATTTCATTTCCTATATTTTCACTTGATGATTATATCCTATTTATTTGGTTTTTATTTGACTTTTTCATTTTTATGGGTTACTTATGTTAATTTTTATGTCTTATTAAAAAAAGAATTAAAAAAAGGAATTCACCACTTCATATTTTATAAAAAAATCTTATCCTTCCAAAAAAATGGTGTTATGTTAATGGTTCATTCAAAATAGAACAAACAGTTTGTAATAGGAAAAATATATTTTATTTTAATGGTGGTAGTATAATATGAATTTCCCTTTCACTATGAATTCATCCATTGGGTGTATGTATAATTTTTTCATGAAATAAAAAAATAAAATGAACCATGACTTATGATGACACATCATGATTTATTTTTATCCATCTCTGCATGTTGATTAGTGTTGAGCACGAGTCACTAGGAGTTGACTCATTTAGATAATTTAGGGATCCTCATGTATTGATTTTGGGTTAATTATATAAAAAAATATATGGACTTGTCTATACATTGAGTTTAGGTTTGTTGTATTATATTAATATATCAAATTATTTTTTGATAATTATAAAATAAGGATTACAAATTATTTTCGGTATTATGTTTCTATACGCAATTAAAATGTTTTTAATTAGTTGAAACTTTTTATTTATGTATATGGATGTACAATTTATAGATATATCATGTCAAACATCCTATGGGATTCATGTTACCAATTATAGAATTTTATGGTGGAATTTATTGCAATGGTTATATTTGATACCTTTGGTGCTTGTCAATATCTTGTAGAGTTCAGGAATGAACTTCAATGCTTATAGTTAAATAGTCCAGAAATTGTGGAAGGTAAACACAAACTGGTTCATTACAAATATAATATATTAATTCACTAATCCATTATAAATATGTGATAAACATTTTTTTCTCATAACATAATAACAAATATTAATTTCTTTGGAAGTAGTTTTAGATGATATATTTTAACTCATGCAAAATTAAACATATAAAATAACTTTTATCAAATATAAAATAATTATAATTTGTTTTTTAATTCTATTATCACTTTTGGATAAAAAATAAATTACAATGATAAAATAAAAATAATAATAACTTTAATTATCTAAGAGTATAAAATCACATTAAACCAGAAAGATATTTATAATTTATTTCCTAATTAAAAGCTTAAATGTGTTAGGGGAGCTAAAAAAGTATGTTTTTCAGTGGTAAATTTAAAATAAATAACCAAAACATAAAAATAATATGTGTTGTTTTTATCAAAAATATATTATCCAAAGCTGATATAAACTGAATATAAAACATTATTATAAATATTCAAATAATTAGGATAACAACATTTGTTTTGAATGTGAATTTTATTATATTATCATAATATTGAATAATTTCTAAAAGAGAATAAGAGGGTTCAAAAGACCAAAAATCAAGGAAATAAAAATGGTTGTACTCAAAATAAATTTTTATACAATGTCTATAATAATAAAGTACACATAAAAATTCATTTTCACTATTAAAATATTAGATGAAAAATAAAATTAAATAAAAAACATTTTATATAATTATGAAAAAATATAGTAAATTTTCCAACTTGGGATTCTTCTACGTACTCCTATGATATTTCTAATTTTTATGAAGGTTGTAATGTCCTAATTCCACTGTGACTCTTCTTTACTGAAAATTGAGATCAAGAGTGCCCCTCAAATATCTCCTATAATAATAGATAGAGTGTAAACTTGAACAAAGTTTATAAACATTAAATATGGTTGGCATTACCGATTTTTTATTTACATGACCAACAAACTCAATAATAAAAAATAAACTAACCTCAACAATAGAAATTAATCAATTCATGGATAATATAACTACACTAATAGAAAATAACTAAATGTAATTTTAAAGGAAAATCCAATGCATGAAAACTATTACTCCAAACTAGATGACCATGAACACTATCTAATTTTTCTCGACCTCACCCTCAAAACAATACTATATTTTTGAAATATAAATAGAAAATTATAGGGTGAGTACTCAAGTATACCCAATATCTTCGTACTTGAACCTATCCTATTATAATTAAATAGTAATATATAAGCTTAGTGTTAATATATATATTTATTATTTAATTAGGAATAAAAAATTAAGGAAACCTATCCCTTAAAAACACCACCTCTTGTGTTGCACCAAATAACCAACATTACCAAAATATAAATACCATATCATGAACATCATTCAATACCACATACAATCCACAACAATAATGGTATAGGATAAAAAATTCACCTTAAATAGGAACTTACAACTAAAAGAAAAACATTATAGCAATTAAACTAGAACAAAAAATAATTGTATTTTTGGTGGAAGTACGAAATCATTTCTCTACATCCAGAACAAGTAATACTACATCCTTTATATCATATAATAGAATTTGAATACTAAAACCACCACATAATATCAATACAACAGAATACCACATCATTTTAAAACCACATCACAACTATTTTAAAAAATATTAGTACAATTTTATTATAATTCATCATTGTCAAATTAGACTGTAAGAATATCAAATTTCCATATTAAATGTAATATAAAACCTTTATTTACTATAAAAAATAATCATAACAAAATATCCATAATAAATTTCTCCACCCTGACTATAATAATATAATATCTCCACAAAAACTATAAGTCCCAAAGAAATCAACCTTAATGGTACATCGAGAAAACACCTTCCACCAATACTATTCCAAAAAAGTGTAATTGGTTGATCCCTCTAGTTAAACATAGTTTCTATGACATCCCTAAATAATAATTATCATAACCCCGAACCTTTAATAGCATCAGAATGATTCTTTATCACCCACATAAATTAAGTAAATATTCAAAAAAAAACATTTAACCTATATGACTTCTAATTTTATTACACAATAATACATTCCTGGCTATTCAACCACATTATCCATTCCCACCTTCTCATCCTCATATTATCATTCATCCATCATCATTTTTTTCATTTCATACATTTTTTACTTTGAGTAAAATTTATTTCTTTATCCTTACCACTCAATTTTTTTACTCCATGTCAATTTATTTCTATATGATTAATCACTCCTCTTATTCTCTAATATATTAATTTAGTTGTAATTACATTTCATAAAATCATAGAAAGATATTAAATAAATAAAACCTCAAATGAAATAATTTTATAATACATCAAAAAAATATTCAATTATTATCACCTAAAAATGATTCCTCCATAATTCCTTGTTTATCATTCATATTTCTAATCATGATCAATTCCCCATATTTATTTCCATAATAAAAATTTTCTCAAACATGTTATTATTTTATTCTATTAAAATAAATAATTCCATTAATATCCATTAGATTAAGTTCATCTATTCTTAATTGTATATGACTCTGAATAATCACCCATCATTATATCAACCAATTATAAAAATGAATTGTACACACATAAAAACAAAATAATTTTATCCCTTTCCTCATCTATAAATTATTCATTCGATGATTTTCAATCGATTTTATCCTCTAATACCACAAAATTTATATCCATTATAAACCTCCTTTAATTATCTATTCATACACCATTTAACAATAGAAATTTAAGATAATACACAATAATGAGATAGATCATATATCTCAATTATCATTAGTCGAAGATTTAATATAGTAACTCCCCTAAAAAAAATAATTCACTAGATTCCAAGGATCCTAAAAAATATCCATGAAATTACTTTTTTCCTTGAATTAGGTCATAGAGAAGTTTAATGAGAGGATAAAAAATTTTATATGGTTTATTATTATTAATTTAATCTAGTTTTTGAGAAATATGTTTTTTTCCACCAAAAACATATTTTTTCTTCAATAAAAAATCAATCAAAAATTCTTATTCATTTTTAAACATATCCCAAAAAAAATCAACAAAAATATCCTCTAAATCAACATCTATCTAAATCAATACATGGATATTTGGATAATAAAATTACTTGTTTTATAATTTCTCTAAAACGATTCCATAAAACCATAACTTGTTATGTTTTTTCATATCAACCATATGAGACCCAAAATATCCATCAAAATTAAACATGATGTGTTATTAACCCCTCATTTCATTTTTTATACATCCCAATTTTGAATATATTTAATAAATTCCATTCAAACAATGCCCATTAGAAATGATTTTTCAATTAAAATTGCTATGTAATCCAAATATACATAGTGTTTTTTACATATCATATTAGTTAAGGGATCCCCTAACATATATCTATTTCAATATAAACACTTTATTGAAATTTTACATCATCACAACTAATCATGTAAGACATTAACAAAACATATTGTTTATTTTGTATAAACGTGGATTTATATCCAACTTTAAATATTTTTTCCTCTTCCTTATTCAACACCACGAAAACATGAATAGAAAAATATAAAATAAAATATAGACCTCTATATTACATAACTATAAACAAATTTTTTTCTTTATAATTATAAAAATCATAACATTAAACATATACCAATCCCCATACAAAAAATAACCCTAACATTAGATACCTATCAAATGAATTCCATCCTCAATAATCTAAAAACTAAAGCATCAAAATGATAAAAATAATCAGAATATATACACATAAAATGATTTATATCTCCAAAAATATAAACCCCATATTTATATTGAAAATAATAAATAACTGTATAAAAATTAAAATTTTATTTGAACCTCATATTATATAAAATATTATTCAAAACAACCGCGGATGTTTAAAATTTAATAGTGACTCTCATTCTTATGTGTTATCCATTGAACCAACATACAATTAAAAATATTCACTAAAGTTTTTTCTACCCATCATAATAACATTTATTGGAAGTCATTAATTTACACTAGTGACTCAAGAAACTTTGTACCACCATCAACATTCATGTTTACCTCAATCAATCAAAGGATAATTTTTCATGAAGACAAATCAGAGTTTTGATATATAGTTAACATTATACCATTCCCTTACTTGAATAAAACTAACAATTAACTCATAAAACTCCATAAGTAAAAATAAAAGAAACAGATACAAAATACAATGATATTAAATCATTGAGAGTATAGAACCTTCTCCACTTTATGCATTATCAACCCATAACCTCAAAATATCTGTCATCTCTCATTGGTATAAAAATATTTATTAAGTAAATATTTTATTCATTTAACATTAGTCTCACAAAAATTGTTCCTATAATTTCCTCATCCTCTGCTATAAACAAATGATAATTAATTTATTTGAATATGAAAATATCCTTTACTAATTCTCAATGATTCCAAATAAAAATTCATTTTCAATCACATAATGTCCTCCCTCTAACACAAATATGACTTCACCACCATCCTTGCAAATAAAATTTTTTCTAAAACATATTCATTTAATATATAAATAATGACATAATAATAATAATGTAATTTTTTTGTGTCGTATCATCCCTCATCCTAAGACCACTCAATAGTATCCTATGTGGAGTGTTATGTGTCCTCAAGAAAGACTCCTCGTATCCTAGAGGTTTCCAAATCACAATAATGATCTATGTTGTTTGTAACATCAAATTATTTTAATATATAATTATCATTATATATGTCGTTGTGGTAGATAAATTTCACTACACGCACCACCAAAAATGAAACCATGATAAGTGTAGACCATTTGAACCTATCTGTTTATTAGTGGGATCGATATGACTAACTAATTTATAAAATATTTATATTCAATAATATAATGGATAATTTTAATCCATATGAATTTCAATTGAAATAGATAAAACATATAATACAATCATGTTATGCTTAGGAATTTATTTTCTAAAATATTGAATTTTAATGCCATACAAATTTGTATTTCATGTAACATGTGATTAATTATGATAATATATATATTTATATAATAATTTTTTAATATTTAATTAAATTATAATATTAATTTATATATAAATGAGAATTTTAAATATTCAAAAAAAGTTATTTTTAATTAAAAGAGTTTTTTATAATATCTCATGTTTTCATTTTAATTTTAAATTTATAAATTTTAGAATTTAAATTATATAAAATGATAATTCTTTTTGGTTTAAAATTAAAGTATTCTATGAGGATTAATTTTTATAGTTTTTATAAAAATATTGACCTTCCCGTGAATAATGAAAAATACATTTTTTTCAAATAACCTGAGTTTTATGACATTTTTTAATATAAGAATAAATTAAAAAAAATCATGAAACCATTTTCTAAAACCAAATATTTATTTAATAAGTAAATTTTTTAATTTAAATATCTAAATTTTTAATTACAATCCCATATTTTACATTATGAACATATTCTATATTTTTCAAAAAAATTATTAATACCCCATTATACATTTAGTATTTTAAAATTAATTTTTTTTACATTTAGAAATTGATTAAAATGTAGTGAATTTATAATTTTAAATCGTTAGGTAAAAATTATTTAAAAATAACCAATATATTTTTGTGTGTAAATATATGTTTCCATAGGAAAAAAACGTGACTATGATTATTGTTGAAATGGTAAAAGTAATAATTTAGAGGGTAAAGGGCTTGTTACATGATAAAAAAATGTTCGCAATTAAGTTTATGATTTGTTAAAAAATATTATCTATTCCCCAATAAAGGTTTTCTAAATTTTTGAGAAACTTTCGCTAATATTGACTTCACTTTATTAAAACATTTCAGGTATTTACAAAAATGTAATCATTTTTCACTTGTAAAAGGGGATCTTGTTTCTTCTCATCTCCTCACACAAAAAAACACTTATTTCTGCCCAAAATCTACCCAAAAAACTCTTTAAAACTCAAAACACCATTAGGTACATTGTTTCTTCTCCAAATACTATCCCTCAAAGGATAATCCCATTTTAAAAGGTTAGGATTCATTAAGTGGGGTATAAATTTGTAACTGATCCTTTATCATTTGTAGTTCTTTATGTGAACATATTCTATATAAAATTCAATAACACCATAATAATATGACTAAAAAAGGCTCCATTATTACACTGTTAGGTTATTATAATGATGGTAAAAATATTTTCCTTATTTCTCTTTTCAATTAAAGAAAAAATTCCCTTCTATATAGATACGGGCTTCCACATCACTGATGGAAAGTTATTTTTCTTCCTTCTGCATAGTAAAATTTTTTACTAATAGAATGTTTTATTTTTAAGTATAATAATTATAACATATATTGTAATATTAAATGAAAAACCATATTACTCTTTTTCCCATTCTATGTAAAATGAAATCACCATCCATGCATATGTGTGGACTATTCCCTCCATGCAATGATTGATTTCTATTTTTCATTTCATTAACACTACAAATGGATGGTCTTGATAGTGGGTTTAATGGATAATATGATTTTTATGATAAAATAATGGTTATATTATAACAAATTCTATAAAATATTAATCATATAATCAATAAAAAATTCACAGGAATTCAATAATTTAAATCCAGAAAACAAAGAGGATAATGATCTTTGGTTTCTATATATATGAATTATATAAATTATATTCGCTTTATAATTATTTTTAATTGTTATATATCACACTAATAGACTATAAATAATACCATTATCCTTCTAGTATAATTATATAACTTCTAAATCACCTCATAATCATCCATTAACCATTCTAGGTTCATGTTTGGATCTGTTTAACCATATGCTTGTAAAATACTATAATTTGTGATCATTGATGAATATGAGAACTTATTAGTGTTATAATATGATAAAAATAATTAAATATTTTTAATTATTTTAATTTCATTACAACAAATAACTCATTAATTAATAAATCACCCTTTGTTCATTAATAATCACCCAAACATTCTCGTTGTTGATTTCATCATTTGTATCATAACCAAAATTTCCATGAAATGAATTTATATACTTATAAAAAATATTGGAAAATATATTCTAGTAAACTATATGATCTAATAGTTATTATTTGGTAAAAATGATATATTCAAATATATATTTTATGAAATTAGTTAAAAGTGATAAGGATTACATCAAAATGGTGTTGAAAATAAGGAAAAACAATCTAATATATATATATAATTATAAATCTGATGTATAATTGGTTATAGTTATAAATAAGGTTCTTGAATTTGAATTTAATGAACTTAATTTTATTATTCAAGATGTTTTGTGCATTGTCATAATAAATATAGATCAAGATATGGTTTTTCATCTCAAATTCCTCTCATAAAGACAGGTTCAGTATTATAGATATGATTTTATTTATTTCATGTATATAAATTTTTTTTGAGATATCATATCATGTTTTAAAATTTAATTTTTTTAGTTGAAAAATAATCCCCCACTTTAAATAGGGGTGGATTAAAATGTTACTCAAACAACAAGGGTTCTTTGTCTCAATCTATTATTATATGAGACATGTTTATGTTTTGCACCATGACATCAAATGATTAGTGTTCTAATTGTACATATAAATATATTTAAATTATATTTTTATTATTCATGGGAAACAGTAATCCAAATCGATTCATTTTATTCAAATTGATTTTCACATATTTTTTCCCTAGTTTTATGGCTTTTTGGTAAATAATTATTCATTCATTGAGTTATGATCCTTTATCTTGTAATTATTTCAAAGAAATTTGTTATATTATACCATTAATTATATTATTTATGATTTTTTTATTCATATATATAAAAAATAAATCCATTTCTTTAAATATTTCTTTCTTCATGGAGTGTGTTTCTTATATGGCATATTGATAACATCAGTCTCCTTTCCATGAGTTATATTGTTTCATCATGAAATTATTTCATCCATAATTGAGTTCATACACACTAATTTATTATTATATGTTAATTAATATATCAATATTGAAAAATAAGTTATTTTTATTCAAAATATTGTAATCTTACTCGTCTTATAATGTGTGTTTTAAACAAAGATATTTTCAAAATATTAGAAAGGGCCATTGTCAATTTTATATGTTTTCTATTCATCTCCTCATTTATCAAATATAAAATTTATAAATTTTCAAGGAACCATTATCAGATATTTTTTTAAAATTAATGGTTTTCAAAATACGTCCCTTCACCTGTTCAAAAGACACATTTTTTAGAGGAATATTAATTTTTTATTATTATTAATGGTAAAAATGTTTTCTAAAAGTAATTTTATTTTTCCTATTCTATTTCCCTTATCATTTTGGAAATGGTTTCTCTTAATGGGGATTATATTTTTCATTTATACTCCAATATTTATATTTATCAATTGGAGATTGATTTTGTGGTTTAAAAGAATATTTTTCATGATCCCTTCTTTTGTGATATCATTCAAATAATTCTTTTTACGAGTATGTATTAATTTATGTTAATGTACTTATGTGTTTCTTTTGTTACATTAGGGATAAATTAATTTGAATGCATTCACCTTCCTTATATTGATGAATTATGATCATTTTATTCAAGAATTGACTTAATCATGTTCTCATAACCCTATATGGTGTGAATATCTCATTTCAAAGAAATCATATTGGAGGATGTTCACCATGAAAGAACATTTATTTATTTTCTAGGGAATTATTGACATTCATAATGATTATTGACTGAAAATGTTTTTTAATTACATATTTACATTCCATATTTTTTTATAAGGATTAACATTTTTTAATTCATCTAGAGGATCCTTTGGGAATTGTATGAACTGTATCATTGAATCTTATAAATTACTAATGGGACCAATTCAAGCGATGGGTGGGTATCAATAGTATAAATCACTGTGATTCATGGATAGGACAAATGATCCAAACAACTTGGGTTTTTGTGTATGCATATCCTTGTATCTATAGAATATCTTGGAATAAGACCTTAAAAATACATTTTTTTTCTATTTTTTTATTATTTAAATCATTATGAGAACAATAACTATTGGTTTCCATGTTTTTTTATATTATCATGGATTTAGAAATCTCTCGATTTCAGTTTATTATGAATTTATTTAGATTATTTATTCTGACAATATTTTGTATACCATGATTATGTTTTCCACATCTTCAGTTATATGTTTCCTTAACTAATCTTTTTATGACAAAATATTATTATGTTTTCATTACCTAGGTTTTGAATAAAATTATTTCACGTGATACTCCTAACTGAATTCTTATGTTGGGATTTTTGGGGACATATTGGAGAATTATTATAGATCATTTAATTTTTTATATAATGGGGAACAAAATTATTTGACATAATCTACGTGGTATTTTTTTATTTGTTTCATAATTTATTAAATATATAGTCTTAAAAGATATTATGAATTTATGTATGTCATTCTGTTCATTATTTCATGTAATTATCAAATAGTCATGTCCAAGAATCAGTATTTGGTGTAAAATATAGTACGTATATAATAGTTTTGTGGTACCAAATCTATGATTGTGGGTTTGGGGTTTCACAGTTCGTATCCAAGAAGGGATTAGATGAAATCATAGATTAGGAAATCTTTTTTGAATTAATTAATATTTTTTAATATGTGGTTGATCATATATTAAAAAGTATTAGAAAAAAATTGGGATAAGTATATGACCCCAATTTTAGGTAATATTGCACATTTTATTTGGGTATTTACTATAGAGAACCTCAGCTAAAACCCAAGAGATGATTATATATTTCAGATGATATCGTTAAATATTGTTAAAATATTGAGTATATATTTTCCTATAAATATGTCTATGTCTGGATACTATCATGTTGATATGGTCAGGGAACAAATTCACCTATGGGTAATCACTCTAAAAGGGATTTTTTGAGTAATGAATAGACCATCACACTGATTCCTAATAAGATCCACTATGAGTGAACATCATGTTATACAAACCCATGGGTTATTACTTCTTTTATTATATTCATATTATGAACAACTATGATGTATTTTTTTCCTAGTAACATTAAAGGATTAGTTAAAAAATTGAAAGAGAACCCATGTTAATGTAAATTATATTGAACTTATTGTATAAATGGTTGAAATTAGTGTGAGAATACATATTAAAATCAAGTGTTCATATTCATATGATAATTTACTAAGATTTTATTAATAAACATTTTAGGTATTAGTTTTTGTTTGAAACATGATCTTAGAAATGAAGCTAAGAAAGGTATATATCTGAAAACAATAATTCCTTATAACTAAATAAAAGTGAAAAATTAAATGGTTAAGACTCATATTATACACCTAATTTGAAGGAAATGGAATGTTTCTTATCCTTACCTAAGTTGTGAGGTATACATCATAATAACAATTATATATTGATACTCATGGATACTTTGAATACTGGGTGATAGTCATTAATGATATTTTACTATATTCTAAATGTTATGATAATTTTGTGAGACAACTAAGGATTAATATTCAGTTATTTTCATTACTATTATTGCAAAATATATAATATAGTGTCAATACACATGAAAAGTGATTTTATGAAAAGGATATATATTCCGGAAAGCTATTATAGAACACATGATTGGGGTATAATAAACAATATGTTTTAATTTTTTCATGATGTTGAGGTGTTCAAGGGTTAACTGGTTATATGGAAAGTTTGTTAGATACTATTGAGATCCTTAGATTTCATTATTTATTTTATAAAAAAGTAATCCATGATATTTTTTGGGAAATTCGCCTGATTTTGTGGATTATGATATATATTTACTAGTGTGTGATTTTATGACATAGTGGTTCAAGATAAAAGTTAAATTTTAATAGAACAGATGATCTCTCTATGGTTTAATGTTTTGGGGATTAATATGGTTTTGATAAGGTTTTAAATTGATAATATAATAATTTTTAATACATATATATATATATATGATTATATGGAAGGTTAAATATTTCTGAGAATGATAAGTAACACAATATAAACAAAGGGAATAAGGTATATGTCACATTAGAGGTGATATCCTGATTGATGAATATATTATGATAACCATCACTTTCATTTATTAGTGAGGAATAATTAATCTAATAGGATTAAATTTATCTATTGGGGTATAATTTAACCCCCCCTAATTTTTATTAAATTATTACATCTAAATAGGTCAATGGGTTCAATAGCTTTCGCCACGTGCAACTCTAAACTAAAATAAAAATATGATATTTTAAGACTGTTAAAACCTAGTATTTTATTTAGTAATAATATCTATGTGTAACTATTTAATAAAATATTTATAGAATTGAATATAATAATTACATTTAATGAATATGAAATTCATTCAATAAATCTAAAATAATTAATATGACCATTTTATGCATAGAATGTTTTTTTAGCATTAAATTTTTATGAGATGTGAATTTATATTTCAATATAATTTTTATTGATGATGATAAAATTAATTGTGATATAATTAATTTGTTAATTAAAATTATATTATTAAATGTTAGGAAATATGAATGAGAATGTTCAATATTCTGAAAAAAAATATTTCATTTTAAATAACTCATCATTATATCTCATACTTTAATTTAAAAGTCAAATTTATTAATATTATTAATTTAATAAAAAATTGAACACTGTTTTAAGATTTAGTATATCAATATTTTATTAAGATTACATTTTGTTATTTTTCTTAAAATATTTATTTTAAGATAGTAGTTAAAAATATTGTTTTATAAATAACATAATTTTTATTGAACTATTAGAATATAAGCATGAAATGGAAATTCATGATAAGTTCTGAAAATAGAAAAAAAATTATTTTATTTGTGGATTTAAAAATAAAAAATGATGGTTTTAATTAAGAGAACTTATATTCAACATTTTAGAATATAGTTAAATTTTTCGAAAAAAATATATTTTTAATACATTATACATTTAGAATATTAAAAATAATATTTATAATATTTATAAATTGAAACAACTAAACATGATTTAAAATTTTTAATTATTAGGTATAAATTATGTAAAATTGAAATTTTTATTATTTTGTATAAAGATAAGTTACCTTATATAAAAACTAATTACACAAGTAAAAACTTAAATCGTAAAATCAATAATTCAAGGTGTAATGGTATTGAAACATGATAGAAAGATGACTATAACTAATTGGATTGGGTGTGTCTCAACCCTATATATTTAAAACTCCATTATCTATTAATTTTGGGTCCACTTTTCTTGATAGTGGCTTCCCATTATTGAAATATTTTAGATATTTACACAAATGTCAGAGCTTTTCACTTATTAATGAGGATATTTTCATCTCACTTTTCCTCATAAAAATAAAAAAAAATTCTGAAAAAATATTCCAAAAACACTTATAAAAACACATATTCTCCATAAGGAGTGTGTGGTCTCCACAAAAGTTAGACCCTTAAAGGATGATTCCCCTTACAATGGAGATAATCTTAGATGGTTGGTAAAATTTTATTAACACTCCTTTCTCTTTTTTATTTCATTATATGAATTTATTCTTCCTCAAATTATATTAAATAATAACAAAAAATATAAAATTAATATCATTAGTATATTTCTATGGATTTATAACTGTTTTACCAGCATTAAAACCATTGTTTTTTCTATTAATAAAATAAAAATAAGCATCCATGTGTTGTCTTGTCTACCGCCTCTACAACACAACATACATCATCTTCCATAAAAATATTCCAAGGATTATTTTTATAAGAAATTTAATATATAAGTACAATATTTATGAAATATTTTATTTTCTTAAATAGTAAATCTTGTTACTCTTTTTCCCTATTCTATGAAAAATGATATTACCATTCACGTGTATGGGTGGACAACAGCCTCCAAAGAATAATTGAATTCCATTTTTTATCATCGAATTACATGGTTCTTAATGATAATAAGTTCAATGAATAAATATAGTTTTTATTAGATCAATAATTATTTTTTAAAAAAAAATTGGTAAACTTATTAATAATATGATCAACAAATGATTGTTATTAATTCAATCATTTACAATGTGCATACTAAGAGAAAAATATTCTATTTTTTCAATGCATAAAATTATATAAAATATATTTTATTTATAATTATTCTAAATTTTTTTATATAACAGTAATAGATACTAAATAATATTATCATGAACTTGTTATAATGATATCACAACTAAACCATCTCATAATCATCCATTAATTATGGTAGGTTCATGTTTGGGTCGGTTTATCCGACCACATGAACAATACTATACAGTTATATCGTGGATGAATATGTAAAAATATTACTTGTATAATATGATATAAATATTTTGATATTTTTTATCATCATTTTACATCATCGTTTTACACCTTAATTAATAAATCGCTCTTCATTCATTAAAAATTACCCAAACATGCTCATCGTTGATTTAAACATCATGGATCCTAACAAAAAATACATAAAATGAAATTATATATTTATAAAATATCCTATCACATATATTACCATACACTATGTGATTTAATAGGTATTTAATTTTGAAAAATAATAGATATTAACACATCTTTTACAAAACTTGTTCAAAGTGATAATGATTACTTACACCCGATGTTTCAAATAGGTAAAAATTAACTAATATATATATAGAGAGAGAATGATTATAAATTATTATTTTGAAATATTTTATTTACGAATAAAGTTATTAATTATGTATTTAATGAAATTAATCTAATTATTCTGGACTTTTGGTGCAAGTGAAGAATAGATCAGGACCAAGGTAAAGGTTTTTATTTAATATTCTTCTATATGAGAAATGTTTGGTCTTATAATCCAAATATTATTTATCTTGTGTTTATATAAAATATTTTATATATCATATCAATAATCATAATTTAAAAATTGGGTTTTAATTTCAATTATAATACCTCCTTTTCAATGGATTGTGATTAAATTATCACCAAATCTACAAGGATTCTTTGCCTTAATCAATAATTCCTTTAGTGATACTTATTTTTTTCACAATGTTCTAATTTTAAAGTTATATTAACCTAAAATGGATATATATTTACCATATATTCCTTGTATTATTGGTAGATAAAAATCCTAATATGTTCCATTTAATCAATCGTAGTTTAACTTGGTTGTTACCGCAGTTGTAATGTTTTTTAGTAACTCAATTTTCATTTATTGTGTTTTGATCCATTTTCTCATATTCATTTAAAATAACATGGGTAAATTCTAACAAATGATTATATTATTTTCTATTTTAAATAATAACATTACTGTTTTATAATACCAATTATTGAAATATGTCATACATTAAGGAGTACGTTTCTCATAAGGGAAATTGATAACACAATTCACCTTTCCTTGAGTAATATTGTTTCATAGTAAACTCTTTTATTATAGGTTCATCAACATTAATTTATTATTATATTTTAATTTTTCTTCCATTATGGGGAAATATGACATTTTAATACAAATTAATGTTTTCTAATGCTTCTTATAATTTGAGTTTTGAACATTGGTATTATAAAAATAATAGAAAAGTATTTTCCTTTCCCATTTATATGTCATATTCTCCTCATTTCTCCAAGATAAAAATTATTTCATTTAAGGGCTATTTTATGTGAAATTATTTGTGAAATTAATTGTTTAAAAAATCTTTCATGTCTTCATTTCAAAACATACCATTCAAAATGATTTGTAAATTTATATTTTACTTCAATTTCCTTAGAAAATAAAATATATTTACAGTTTTCTCTAACGTTTCTCGTTACATATTCATAAAAAATTAAACATAATGTAATTTTTGTTTAATTCTTTATCCTCTAATATATTTATTTTTTAGTTGGGGGATTTAACTCATAGTATCAATAAAATGATTCTTGATTCCTTCTTTTGAAATATTGTGTAAAGAATTATTTTTATAAGGGTGTTTTTAAATTAAATATACTTCTTCATGAGCTTCCTTTGTTACAATAAGAAAATATTATTTTGAAAAAATACAAATTTTTTCTCTATATCGATTATTATCAAATGTTTTCAGCATTCGCTTAATCGAATGCTCAAAACACTTTATGGTTTGAAAACCTAATTTTATGAAATTAAAATTAGCAGATTTTTACCTATAAAATGATTTATTAATTTTATGGGAATAAATTTTAATTATTAATGATAATTAAACTCTAATGAAGGTAGATTATGAGGCTAAACAGACAATACATAACTAAATATTACATCTTGTTAGATGAATATTAATTTAATATCATTGTGATCTATTCCAAAATTAACGATGTTTAGTTTCATTGGAACCTTTGATATATAAAAAGCTTTTACATACAAGGTAAACTTCTTATCTCACTATTATCTTTACAAATAAAACTATTCTTAAAAAATCATATTTTCAACACTTACAAAAATCCTAGGGAAAAATAAACAAAGGAAATTTAGAGCTCATAAGATAAGTAAGGGTAAAAAGGGGGAGATGTAAATGATTATTTATATCATGACCAATCCTTCATGTGATTCCATGGTTTCCTTCCCATCACACCACAAGTTATTATCCATCGAGGTTACTTACCATACTAATAACTATCCCCACATGCCAACACATATTATTTTAATTCATTCGTTCCCCACCCATACACACACTAGGAAACATCCTAGTAGGTTACCAATCCTGACAATAATCCCAACAAAGCATGTTGAACAATAAAATTTTAGTCAGGTAAGCTCCCGAAAATAAAGGTGAACCTTGTTGACATGGTTAGGAATACTTATTCATATCATTATCACTTTATTATGGGTGTTACAGTCTCCCCCCTCCCACCACACAAAAAGAATAAGACCCTCATTGTGGACTTCACACCTTAAACCCTAGCAGTGAATATGCACTTCTATATGGGTACAGGCACTGATTCCATTTGTCATGAACTGAGCTCCTAGGTCCATGAAAATGGTTATCTAGCCCTGTGGGTCTCCAGTAATACCTTGGTTTCCATCGAGACATAAAAATAAATATTACCCATCAAGGTCACCTGTTAGAATAATAAAAATCCACAAACGAGAACACATGTTCTTCTAGTGAGTTTTTTCCCTCAATTAGACACACCATGAGAAACTTCCTAGGAGGTAATGCATCCTAAACACTACTCTAGACCAAGATTTGTTAACTATATAGTTATAATTGGGTAGACTCCCTATAATAAATATGTGCCTTGTTGAAATAGGTAGTAACTTTTATTATTTTAAGTCCCAATTTACTTTTTGTGATTCAATTTCTTCATAAAATTGGCATAAGGATATGATAACAAGATCTTAAACTTTGAAAACCATATCCAGTAATTTATAGATCAAAATTGTGAGTTATGTCATAAATCATGGTAGTTCATATGAAATGTATAATTGAGGAGTCTAATAATATAAGACATGATAGAATAACATTAGCATAATATTATATCGTGATTGAGTGGCATAATGTGTGGAATAATCATAAACATAGAAAAATTATTTCAAATATATCCTCTAAGACATTAATCACCTATAAGGCTTGGGTTAATCACCAATGTACCTACATTGGGCATGGGATATCCTTTCATCTACCCTTTATTGGATTCTTCTAACCACCCATGTACACACATTTGGTCTTTAAATGAACTATTGTGTACCTTTTTATCTTCTAAAACATCATTAATGAAGGAATTAGTGGCCTATAACTGACCCAAAAATCCCATAATCAAAATTTCTACATATGTATAACAAATAATAATGTAAACATTTATAAAATCATCATAGCGTAACCAATAGAAAAGAAAATAGGTTTCATTAGTATTTAATCATTATAAACATAAAATATCTGAATAAATAATAATGAAAGTATAATAGAATCAGATCCCAAGTGAATAAAAATCGACATCAAAGGATTTAATCAAAGAAAAAAAATTATTTTAGAATGTCGTTGGAATATTTTTTTGAGGAAAATACCCTTTTCATTTTGAAAAAACATATTATAAATCAAAAAAATCTAAAATATTTGGAAATTAATTTTCTTGGAAAATATCCATGTAAAACATTAAAAGAATCTTCAAAATAAAGATATGTCATGATGATTGGAAAAGTTTTTTGTGTGGTGTAAAAACAAATATCTTATTTACATATATGGTAAAAAAACCTCATTCAGAAAACAATAAGAAGATTACTTTTAAAAAATAAACATATCAAAACATGGATAAAAATGAAATTAAATAATCATTTTATATTTTTTAAAATATTTATGAAAATAATTTTGGGAAAATATTCACATAAAATAGAATATTACAGACCAAATAGAAAAACAATATTAGTTTTCCTTAAAAACATTATTCTAAACTTTTGATCACACTAGGGGAGAAAAATTAAATAAAAACATGTAATCTCCAAAAAGAACTATTAAAGAAGAAAATACATTATATATATGAGTGATATATCATATAATTTATTATTATAAATTTTAGCACAAATATTCCTGGTTAATTGATATTGAAACATAAATTTTTTTATCAAGTATGAGTAGCTTCAAAATCACTCAAAAATATTATTTAATAAATTTCAATTTATAATAGTTTTGAAAATGAACCCTAAAAATACTTATAATTTCATATATTATCCAAAAATTAAATTTCAATTCCCTTTTATTAATAATTATTTATTAAAATCATTTTCTAAGGATGCTAACAAACTTGTTTCTTCATTTTGTTGATTTAGTGGTTATAGTATATGATCTTTGATCATATTTACATAATTTTAATAATTATAATCATGATAAAAATATCACATATAAATATTATATAAAAATTTAGAATCCTCTATAAAATTTAGAGATTGAAAATTGATTAACATTGTTGAAGGATCTTGTAGTATATATGTACGCATAAACGTTGTTTTCATTTAATAATATAAAAATAAAATAATTATAAATAATATTTTGTTATTAAATATAAATATTAAATCATAAATATAATTTATATTTATTAAATCCATACTTTCAAATGTTTGGGTGAGTTGAAATTGGAAAATTATTCATATCGCTATGTGGAGGCGGTCATCCGCATGTATGCACAGGTAATACATTTATTTCCCACTTTATGGAAGATAAGAGGAAAAGGTTGTGAAATCATTATAATAACATCTCAATAGATTTATGATATTTTGTTAATAATTTTATTATATATATAAAGGGTTTAAAAAAGTTGGAGGAAGAAAGAATATTGAAAGTGATGGTTTATTTTTTATGTCTCTTCTTTGAGATACCTTATTTGGATTACACCTTAAGCCTGCAATGATTGTTTATAAAATTATACTTGGTGATATAAGATAAATTAAAAGAATCTAGGAATGTTTTGGTCTTATTGTTGGATTACAAGAAGGATCAAAATTCCTCACTAATCATGGATAAGTTGTTTTATTTTATAAATGTGGTAGAGGACACACATTGAATTACATGAATGATTTAATTATAATTAATATCTTTTAAAATATAATTATTCCAAAAATTTCATCATTTTTAAGCTAATATTGGGTCCAAATATCTCTAATCAATAATATCTAGAAAAGTTTATGTTGAAATGTTACGCCTATCTTTGAGTTTGACCCCAAACTAAACTCGTATTAACCATAACTGTCGTTAAAAAAATTATTTCTTTCACTAGTCATTATGACAAAAATAACTGTGTTTAAATTCATAAAATATTTTATTTATGTTCATTGGAAAAATGAAATATATTTTTTAAGATTAAATTTATATATGTGGTATAAATTAGTTTTAAAATATCAATGATAAATGAAATGAAAACGGTTTTTAGACAAATGCCTTTTTAAGAATAAAATTGAATTTATTTTCATTCATTTCCGAGTAAAAACTGTAAAAATAATATTCAAATATTTTATTTAATCTATAATATATATATTTTATTAAACCAATTAATCGAAAATAATTATTTTTTTAAAAAAAAATTGCCTACATAAAAATTGTAATGAAAAAGAACACTTTTTATATTTAAATAATTTTTTCTTTACTCTTAAAAATTAGATAACTAATGTATGGATTTTTCTTCATATATTTTCCAAAAAACTCATTAAAATATATGTTTTTATAGTGTTTAGTAATTTTTATTCTATAAATATATTTCATATGTATAAAAATAAAATTCTTCAAAAAAGGTCTTGTAGTCATTAAATTGTTTTTTAAGCTTATTACTTATCAATAAATTTTCGTTGTCATAAACCACTATAATTTTATTTCATAATGTATCTGATCTAATTAGAACATTCTAATATAACATATTGGTTATCAAGGAATATAATATCAGGTTTCATTTAGACTCAAGGATCTATGTAAGGTATGTTTTCAAATACTTATAACTTATTTCAAAAGAAATTAATATTAAATCACAAGGTGTTACATTCTACCTACCCCTAAAAATAATTTAACAACAAAAAATACATCACTTTGACATATAAAAAATGAATATATCTCTGCTTCATCACATCCTTGGGTTCTAATATAGCTTTATTGAATGCATGATTCCTCCAAATAACAGTAACTAGGTAAGTTTAATTGTTATATATCACATTATCTCTATTATCTAATATTTATATTTGTCATTCTTCCTAGGAATGATTATTCTCTACTTGTACTACATCAGAGTTTGGTAAATGTTAACGATTTTGTATGTACTAAATTTGAAGTGGTACATAAAACACATCAAGAACTTTTGAGTGGTTGGTAGGAAGCACTAAGACATAAGCTACAATCTCTACATGATCAAGAATGTCAAAGAGACTAATATACCTAGATATCAAAATTCCATCCATCATTAATATCATAAACTTATTGAGTAGAATAATTCATAGTAATACATTCTCACTAAATTTTATTTCCAAATATCAGTAATGATTGAATTCATAACTATTATAATGACATTGAGCATCATTTACCTTCTGATGAATAGCTCTAGCCTTCACATTCATGCCTAAGCATTCTCATGTATCAATATCATTTATCTTCAACTTCATCGCATGAAGATGAATTTTTCTTCACCACATTCTTTAAAGGGATGTATAATGATCCGTTAGAATTATTCATTGAAATTTATTATTATGAAAAAATATACTAGAGAAATTATTAAATAATAACCATATTTGAAATCCATAGAATAATATATCAACATATTCCTTGGGGCTTGAATGGATCTCTCATACTGTCTGTCATTTTTAGGATGAAAATAAAAACTAAAATACATATTTATATCCCAATTTTATAGAATATTTTACTGGAACGTAGATTAAAACCTCAGATCTTGATCAGATATAAAAGATTTTGGTACTCTATTAATACCTTACCACATCCTGAATGTATATCCTATAAATATAATCAAGAGAGAAATATTATTTGATACCATTGAAGTGTCTTATATTACAATTGAAATAAAATACAACCTAAATAACTTTATGATAATTATATTTTATAGGGAGTTATATGATGAAATAAATAGTGATGTTTTCTCATTTCCATTCTGGTGTGTGTAATGGTTCTAACATCCCCTTAGAATTCTATCTCTCAACATTAAATTATGGACATACCAAGAATGATGATAAATATTCTACTATAATTCTCTTCATATTTCCATATCACATATACTATTTTGAATCTCTATAATTCATTTTATATCTAGGATTAATAGATAAAGATGAGATATTATATTCTTCACATAGACCATTCATCAATTTTGGTATTTATGGTACATTAACATGGTTCTTGAACTTTATCATTCCATAACAATCGTGGTTAAACTCGGGAAAATTTCTCACCATATTTTATATCTCTACATCCTCCATTTATTCCTATTTAATCTACACATGGATATATGTTTGAACACACATTTTGTAAAAATATTTTTTCTCAACTTTCTATATTATTTCAAGGTAAATAATTTGATAACAAAATAATATTAAATATTTTGTGATACTCATCATAGAAAAGACATTATTGTCCTTTGGAATCAATGAAATGGATACCTTTCTTACTATACCTACATGTTACTATATTGTGTAGTCATAATCATTAATAAACTACAATGTTATTCTTCGGTGTATATTCTACTCTTTTTAGGATAATATATAGTTCCAAAAATTTATAATCATTATATATGTCACACCCTTCTCTATAAATATAATTCATTCATATTTTTAATGAAAATATTACAAATAATAACTCTGGCTCATGGATTCACAAATTATACTCAAGAACCTTAAATTAGTGTAAGGAATAAACTATCACCATATTCTTCTTCATAAGAAAAAAACCCAACACTTTATTAAATTAATCATTATAAATCACAAACTGTTCTCCATTATATGGTTGTGTGAGAAAAGGTTCATTAAAAATCATTTTATTGAATTCCTTGAAACTATCATCACATTTATTCATCCAAATGAACTTTAATCCCATATATATTATCTTGGTGAGTGGAATAGTCATCCAATAGAGATTATTCTCCCAAAATAGATAGTATCCATCCAATGTAAAAAAAAATATGGACCTATGTCATTGTGGTTGGTATGGGAAAATGTTTAATAAAATTTTTCTTTTATGGATCCACTGATATACTTTATCTTTAGATTATATAATCAAAAAAAAGAATGTTATTTATCCTAGATATAAACATGGAAAAAATTTCATATATATTCCCCATCCCTAGGGTTTCAGAATAATCATCATGTGATCATAATTTTCTATCATTCTCTTGTAAAATATGATAATACAATTAATAAATAATACCACAATATGATTAAAGGTATTATATAAATAATATATTCATTAAATCAATGAATTTAGTGGGGGAGTTATTATGAACAAATGGAATCATTATAAATTTATTGTGTCCATACCTCATACATAAGGTTGTCTTTAGTATGTATTCACTTTTGAAATCCAATTAATAGTATCCATTTCAAAGATAAATGTTATAAAAATATTTCTCTTACCATAATTGTTCAAAAAAATCATTGATATCTGGTAAAGGATACTTTTTTTATTGTGATATTTTTTAAGATCTATATAATCAATAAAAATTCACATAGATCTATATTTATTCCTAACAAAAATAATTGGTTTACCTCATCGTGATTCACAAAGGTGAATGATTCCCTTATGAAGATTCTCCTAGACTTTTATATGCAATTAATATAACTAAATACGGGTCATTCTATATAGATTCATTAAAAGATGTTTAGTACGATGTATGATATCTATTGAAAACTCAAATTTTTGATTTAGAGGAAGACTATGTAACTCTTATGTAGGGACATCAAAAAACTCCCATAAAATAGGCATATCTTCATTATTTAATTTCATCCAAAACATCTAAGATAAATACCCCTTTTATTAGGAATCAAGACCAATATAATGTTTGTAATTTTCATTGGAACTCCAATTTTTTTGCACACTAATAAATGATCATAGGTTAGTTTGAAATGTCAAAATTAAATTCCCTTCCATGAAGATTTATATAGAATTTTTAAAAATAATGTCAATAAATATCAAATATAATACAAAATTTAACTAAAGGAAAAATAAATATATTTTTAGGAAGTAAATTACCAAAAAATCCAATCAAGGAAAATTCATATACTTGATATGTGATCATCATACCATTTGGATTTTTCACTACTAAATAAAAATATTATTATTGAGATTATAATTTTATACCCTTATCAAATTCATTAAATGTAAAAGAGTTGGTTAATCTAAAATCAAATAAGACATTATCATTTCTAGAGTAGAAGTAAGTATACCTTTTACCACTATATTTTTGTAACCCACATCAAAAATAGGGATCTCATTAGATTTCTAATTTTTCTTTGGGAATAAGATATTACCAAAGTTTATCATCATCATTGACCCTTATATATTATCACTGGTTATTATAAATCAGATATACCTTACATTAGAAACACTAGTGTGTGGGTCCTGTAATTTTTGTATATTTCGATCCATTCACATCATTATCGGATCACTTCCTATTACATTTGAAATCTATTTCTAGATGGACATTCTTTTGTAAACATAAAGAATTTTCCTTTACCCTTAAGATTATTTTATCCATATGTAGAATGGAATTTTATTAAAGAAAAAAGAAAAACAATATAGGAAAAAATAAAAACATCAAACAACCATAAAGTATGTCTATGGTGAAAAGGAAACCAAATAAAAAAACACCCAATGAAATAGGTTGAGCTCTCGAAGACAAGAAGAAGTTTCTATATAAGGAATCCTGTAGCAGAAGGCTTTAAGATACCCTCTATATAAGCATGATCGCTTCATCAACAAAGACACCAAAACCAAACAACGAAGACACCTACAAGCCCCCATCAAAGGTAGCAGCTGACTTCTTTGGATCAGTACTTCTCCCACAATATAACGGCGCTTCAAAAAACTAAAATCAAATCAATCCACTCTAGGCCAACACTCCATGAAAGAATCCCCCAAAAAATATGCATCATAATAGAAAACAGAGCAGTAAAACAGAGAACCAAGGCATGCTACTATATACTAGTTGAAAAATAAAATGATACCACTTCAAAGAATCATTTAGCTCCAATGATCGGCCTTCAGAAGAAGCTCCAGTGGCCCAGGCCTGAAAAACACCTTCACGCCCAAGGGTATTACGGCTGTCTCACTAGAATTTGGGAAGACCACTACAACTGACCAGAATTTTTGAAGAGCACTGCAACTGAATGCATCACAGTAGGCTCTACTTACATCCTATAGAAAAAAAACTAGCCTCTATAGAGAAGAAAAAAAGGAATAAAACTAAAAATAAAATGACCCCAAATATAAAGTTAGGAAACAAGGATGAAAAAGTCCTTACAAAACAACCACAAACATATATAAGATATTTATTAAAAAAGTCTAAAAATGGGAGACTTGTCACAATCCTTTTTAATAAAAGGAAGGATATCATTAGGAACATAATCATACCAAAAAAAATCCACTCCATTAACAAATTTATTAGCCAGTCCATCAGCAACAGAATTGGATTCCCTATAAATGTGAGTAATAATATGATTCAATGAAAATAGAGTCTCCAAACAAATAATCCAACGATTAGTAAGATTCTAGGACATGGGATGAAGTCCCATCCTTATGGAAGAAACAACAACAAAAAATCACTCTCAATCCATAATGTATCCCAACCACGCTTCATATATTGATCAACAGCAATGACAATGCCAAGCATTTCAGCCTCAAGTGAAGAGTCAAAGCCACAAGATCCATGAAAACAACCAAGGACATCCCCTTTATGATTCTTGAAAACAGCACCATAACCAGAACGCCCTACATTACCTTTAAAAGCACCATCCAAATTTACATTAAACCAACCAAAAAGAGGTTCCTTCCAGAGAACTTCTAAAGCACCATGCAGAGGCTTGAAATTACACTTAACACATATCCTGTTCAGAACGGAAAAATCTAGAACTGAGTCAAAAAAAATGCTTCTTTTGAGTATCAACATTATGCATAGCCCCAAGAATAGCTAATAAAACCCCACTTACCAAGAAGTTAAATCTATCGTGAACAATCTTATTCTGAGAAAACCAAATAAAATGAATGAATTTAGAAGCAGCAACTCTAAAAAGTTACATCAATTGAGGAGAGAGAGAAATAGAATTCCAGCCATGAAGGAAACGATGAATTGAAGAAATATTATGCACGGGGATTTTAAAAATATCAAAAATAGCCTTCCACGTTGAAGAGGCATTGATATGAATAAAAAAAATTATCAATATCTTCCCAATGTTGATGGAAAAACACAAACGAAGAGTAGAGAGAGATGCCACATTTCTGAAGGAAACAGTCAGTAGAAAGCTTCCCATGAGCCAGTCTCCAAGAAAAAGATGTCTGAGAGGGCCAAATATAGTTCATATGATGATCACTCATCCATTTACATCCTATATTGAAAGATAGAGAACGACTATAAAATTTTTTAGAAGTCAGCATGCCATTTATAGCAGGTTCTCATGCCAAAAAATCCTCTCTATTAAAAAACAGTAACTATCGATAATAGTAACAATATGAATAGGGAGACCCCCCCATATTATCAAAATTATATTTAATCGTAGAATCCAGATCTACATTAGAATCATCATTCATCAAGGAATCATCTAAAGGGCATCTTGTCCAATTTTCCTTCCAAAAGGATAAAGATGAGTTCATTGAAACAAGCCATCTGTCATGAGAGTCAATGGAAGAGAAGATGGATTTAAAAACAGGCCAAACAAAACAATCCAGATAATTAAAAACTTTATTCCTAAGCCTATCCCTGAATTTACTATGGAGAAATTCCAGAGACTCAGAATTAATATTGACAATCCTCCAAATGAATGAAGCCTGTAAATAATCATTAAACACCTCAAGATTTTTAATACCAAGACCCCCAACATCATAGGGTTTACAACAATTATTCCAAGAGTCTGTAACTTATTTTCTCTCAAAAATATTACCAATCCAAATAAATTTTTTATTAGAAACATTAATGATCTTGATAAGAGGTATCGGCCACTTATAACCCATGAAAGAATAAAAAAACATAGAAATGATCACAACCCTAACCAAGAAAACCCGACCTGCCAGGGAAAGGAACATACCATTCAATGTAGAAAGATGTCATCTGATTTATATATAATATCAGAAAAATAACAAGCATTAGGCCTCCCAAAAAACATAGGAACACCAAAATATGTAAATGGAAAAACACCTTCATGAATACCCAAATCTCTGATAATTACAGTCTTCCTAGAAATAGGAAAATTCCTACGAAAATAAACAAAGGACTTATTCCAACTAATCTCTTTCCCAGAGACTTTTTCATAATGCCAAAGGGCATGCTTACTACTTTTAACATTTTTCATATCCCATTTAGTTAAAAGAATTATATCATCAGCATAAAACAAGTGAGTGGGAGCAAAAAAACCTCTACCGACACTAATAGACTACAGTTTCCCATTTCCAGCCATAATAGAAAGTAATCTACTGAGATAATCCTCTGAAATGGAAAATATAATGGTTGAGAGAGGTTCACCTTGTATAAAACCTCTAGAACAAGAAAATAAGCCCTCCGGGGAGCCATTAACAAGGACAAAGATACGTGCTGACTCGAAAAGTGTTTTAACCTAATTAATGAAAACATCATCAAAACCAAAAAAACGAAGAACCTTATAAATAAAATTCTAATTAATAGTATCAAAATCTTTCCATAAATCCAACTTGAGAGAAATATTACCATCCCTTGTATATTTATTAAGAGTTTTTTAACATTATGATGTAGTAAGAAGATAATATTGTATAGTCCTATGCTTAATAAATCCAAACTAATTAGGAGAAACAATCTTACTGGTAATAGAGAACCAACTTGTACCCTTGATTTTGCAAACAATTTTAAAAAATTTATTGATCATAGTAACTAGTATGAACAAATGAATCACATTAGAATTCTATGTCTTTGGAATGGGGGAAAGGAATTGAGCATTCAGGCCCTGAGTAAGAGATACACCTTTAAAAACACGAGTAACCAACCTGCAAACGTCATAATGAATGACGTCCCAATATGTCTGAAAAAAAATTCCCACAACCATCTTGACCCAAAGAGCTGTCAGAATTTAGAAGAAAGTTCACTTACTTGATTTCAACGTCCAAAGGGATGGATGTATGATTGGAATTATCCACTTTATTAACAAGAGTCAAAATAATACTCTTTACTGGATCATCAAGAGGGACATGACCAGAAAAGAGATCCTTAAAATAAGTAACAACATGCTCAGAAAGATCCCTTCTATTTTGTAACACATTATTCCCTTTTCTATCCAAAGTGATAGGCCTTGATACATTCCTAATTCTCTACAAATAATTGAAAATTTTATAATTTCTATCCCCATCTCTCAACCAATTATCCTTAAAATTGTCTCTTTGCAAAGCATCTTTGAGATTCAAAAAATTATTAAGCTTTGAAACAAACTGAGTCTCACCCAAAACATCATTAGAGAAGTCATTTAATGAATTATGCTCCTGCATTTGTTGAATAGATTATTCAATAGAGGAAATTTCAGAATCAAGGGAACTGAAATGTTATTTACTCCTAAATTTCATATTAATTTTAAGGAGTTAGAGCGTGATGACGCAAGCAAAATCATTGGCCTTACCATTCCAAGAATTCCATGTTTTTTCAAAAATAGTTCTGCATTCAGGATGATTAACCGAGGCCTTATTAAATCTAAAAGGAAAAGGAGGTTTGGGATCCATACTCACAAGGTCAACCAAAATAGGATGATGATCAGATTTGATTCTGGAGAGAGTCATACATGAAATAGAACCCCAGAAATCAAGACAAGCCTCATTGATAAAAGCCTTGTCAATTCATCTAGCAACAAATCTATCCAAAACATTCATCTACCAAGTATACTTATCTCTAACAAGATTATCGTATGGTATTTATAAACCATTTCTTAAGTGTTAAAATAGTCTAATTCTTTTGATAGTGTATTTTTTAAAGGATAAATATGGTCTTTCAAACCATGTGACACACCAAAGGAAACTGTGCAACTAATTTTTTTTACAATGAAACCCACACTATTAGCACATAGTTTTCCAAAGTATGCAAAAAAACCATCTGTCCCTATAAATCACATTAATAATTACTAGTTTTACAAAACAACTTCGTTAGGTTTTTATGGTTTTTAGGCTCATTTTCTTTTCCCAACCCAAACAGCATATCCTATTTTTCCATGGATATCCTATTACTTCTTAGTTGTGGATTCCAACTTCCATTATTTGTTTTTTTTTCTTAATTTTAGTTTATTTATCCTTTTTATATTTTTCCTCTCCCCCTTCTTAAAATTTTTTCTTCCATTTTTCTAAATGTTTTGATACCTATGGGTAGTAATGGAAGAATCTATAGTTTTGATGGGGGTTTTGGTTCAATTTTTATGGATTATGTGTATTAGGATTAATTCTACCTCTTTTGGGTATTCTTTGTAAAAGGAGACACAATTTTACTAGATCTATGGTAGTTGTCTCTATTTGAGGACATTTTCTACGGAATTATTTGAAATTTCTAATCTCTTTTGGTTTTATTTGAGTAAATTTACATTAAAATATTTTATTCTTAGTGTAAATTCAATGTTAGTTGTATTTCACGGATTAAATTGGATGTTTTGATTTTTAATGTAGGGTTTTCAAAATGTGTTTTTCTTTTATAACCACTAATTATTTGATAAAATTGATCAATGTGGTTTCATAATTTTAAATCAAATTTTAATTAGGTTTTAAAAATCATTTTAACTGGGAATGTGTGTGTTTTTAAATCTTTAATTTTTCCATATGAAATGTCCTATGTTATTTCTTGATTAATATGGGAACTATCATGTGATATGTTTTCATGGAGTAACACATGAAATAACTAGTGTGTGAGGGATAGGTTTGTTCGAGGGACTATGTTAGTATTATAAGGGAGGATTGTGTGAGTCTCCATTTTTTCCCAAGGACCTAATTAAGCCTTTGGGAAGGAATACCATGTGACATGACATGTTCATTATTGAAAGATCATGTGATCTCTTGGAGATATTCATTGGGATGACCGTGAGGGATTCTGTTTCTTATATATATAGAATACATTTTTACTTGCCCATGATTGGCCTAAAGGATTGAGTCATATGTTTAAAAAACTAATGAAATATTAGTTAATATATTTTCTGCATTTGATTAGTTCCATTTTATTTTTATAAGATGTATTATAACTATTAGTTCATTTTCCATTTATATGGTAATATTAGGTTTCTTTTTACACTAACCATCAATATATATTATTAGTTTCATTTGAGTATGTTTTTTCTTCTATCATTTTATAATTATTTGATCCAATTTTAGAAATTATTTTTAGAAAATGATATCTTGGTTTGGAATAGGATACTATAGGGATTTTAATGGTTTTTTTAAAATTAGTTTGTTTTAAAATTTTCTATCTTTTAATATGTTATTTAAAATAGTTTATTGGTTTTCATGGTAAAAACCTTAAATATATTCCTGGTTTCATCCTAGAAAATTTCATTCCTTGAACCCTACATAGTTTTTTTTGGAAATTTTCAGATTTCATTTTTTAGGACAAAGATAAAGGAAATGACACCATTATACATTAGGGACCTCCATTATTATCATCATCCACTGTTTTTAGAGGAGTTTGGGTCTCAAAGAGTTAGACTCCTGGGGATTCTTTTTTGTAAGTTTTTACCCATTGGGTTTTACTTGGATTTAGATGGCATTATACCCTATCAATTGTGATTTTACCCCTTATTTTGAAATACGATGAATCTATATGTGTCGTGTTATGGCATGTTGGTACTATTTTATATGTTTTAGTTTATGGGATATAGTTATCTTTTATTGTTGACTCTAATAAGAATGGTGTGGCAATCCCATTTTATGGATGGGTTATGTTGGTTTACCTGTATTGAAATAACTCCCAAGAGATAGTTGGTTATTCCTTGTACATGTCACTAGACCATAAAATATGGGAACATGATATAGGCATTGTAGTTGTCCAACTCGGTTAATGGTTTGGGTCAACCTGGGTTGTGTTATTACTAAATTATATTATAGATTTTATTTGAGAGTTTGTGGTATATGGGAGAATGGTCCTTTAGGAATTGATAAGTATGAATGGGGAAGAACAATGAAAAATCTCCTTCCTGTTGATCCTCATGTTTCCATGAGTTGTTTTGGATCATAATTATGTTTTGAATCAAGTGATGGAATTTTTATGATGTTTTCACTCCTTATATGGAGTTTTCTAATGATACCAATGTCAAGGGTTTTCTTCTAGAAAAGTTGTTATAGTTTGATGTGGTTTTGTGCTTGATTGAGATTTTTTTGTGTCTTATAAACAATTCCCCCTAGAAGGACACTATCTAGGAGTAGAGAGGGTACAACAGAGATTACCCCATATATTTACCCTCCTATTGATCCAACATTTGAAGATTTTATGATTCATAAGATCCAAAACATAGCTTATGTGGGTGGTCATGAGTATACATAGACCATGGATTATGACTAATAGTTTTTGAGACAAAATCTACAAGTGTTTAATTATGATAAGGGACCCAATGAACTTGAAGTGTTCCTAGATCATATCGAGTCGATCTTTGAATTCATAAATACCCCTAAGACCTATATTGTTGTGTATACCATGTATCTATTGGATGGACTGGGTTGGATATGTTTGAAGCCAATCAGACCATGAGGAAGCGTGAGGATCATAATGATTAGTGTTTTGATTTGGTAGTGAAGGATAATATTGTATATATATATACATATTCTTCAGTGTCCATTGACCTATTCAAAGGTGGTTGATACGGATGTGATGGAACAGGTGGATTTTACTACAATGATATATCGTAGGGGTGTTCCTTATGTGGGTGGATATTGAAAAAATCATTTTAAAAAAATAACATGATTATTATACCTAAATAAATAATAATTATAACACAAAAATTATAAAGAAACATTTTTTGTTGAGGATTAACTTAAAAATATTTAAAACATGGAATCCTTATTTTAAATTCCTTATTGGGCACCTAAAATCCATTTGAGAACCTAAATATTCACAATATAACAATGAAATACATAAATAATGGAGTGATATAAAAATCATAGTTATGGAATAAACATGATTAGGAATCATAACATGTGAGTCAAATTTATAACATGATATCATAAAATAGAAGGCGTGTCAGTAAACACATGGAATCATAAAATAAATGACAAGGTATCATAATATCATGTAGTCATTGGAAATGTGGAAACAATATAAAACTTGACATAAACATAAGTCAGGAATAAAACCCAATATAACAACATATGGTGGATAGATCCACATAATCGGTTAGAATAAATCCATAAACTCATATATGATTTCCCATGAGAAACAAAACCTTACAAACTTCATTTAACTGTTATTTAGGCACACCCATCATAACATGTTCATGATATATTAGTTCCATATGATGGGAATAAATCATATGTTATAACATAATAATTACCCAGGGGAAGTAAATGGGTTTCCAAATCATGATTCATAACATGTTCAAAGGAAATTTTGTAATGAATAAATTTGAGAAATGATCATAAGGCATGTCTTACCCCATCAAATAAATGGAGAATAGACTTGATATATAAGTGAGAGTCACATACACATAATATAAAATAAATCAATAAAATCAAGGGTTTTTTCATTAATGAGAATACATTTAAAAATATTAAATACATTCTTTAGGAAAATAATCATTTTACTTGGAATAACTTCAAAGGATATCATTTTAGATGGATAATTATTTGGAATGATATCTTTGAACAATTATTGAGGAAAATATTATTTACATTTTCAAAAAGAAATGTAAAATCTAAAACGTCCCTAATCATTAATTTTTCATCATAAATATAACCTTTTAAGAATAAATATGAATATTTAAAATATTATGTGGTCATGAAAGGAGAAGAGTTACATTCATGCCGAATATGATAAAAATTTATAATGATTTTGCACACATTTTTTCAAGAAAAGTTGGAAAGTAATTCATTTAGGGAACGATCGTAAAATTGAATTTAAAAATAATTCCTTAAATTAAAATTTTTGGTAAATATTTATTTAAAAAATTGTAGTAAAATATTGTTTAATTTTATTTATAAAATATGGATTTGGAAGAATGAGGATTTTTGACCAAAAATAGAAAAAAAGTCATATTTTGTTAAAACAATATTAATCTTGTAAAGTACTAAAGAGATTTAAAATGTAATATTTCATAAAAAATTCATTGATAACTTGAGGAGAAAATATATTTAGAGGTTTTATTAGTAAATGGTAAAATAATTTCCTTAAATTTACCTTCAATAAAAAAATCCTGATTAAAATGAGATTGAGACACAAAACCTTATCACTTTGGTAACTTTTGAATCATAACATCACATGATTGAAGCAAATGAATTCTAACATAAAATTTCATGTTGTAGGAATTCTTTGAGAAATGTTATCTAAAGGGTAAGTATGAAATTCCATGACATTTTTTGAAATATTGTTTTCAAGGAAATTTAATCTTTTTAATAATGTATGTTACACACAACACTTAGTTTATCTTTGGTTACACACAACATCGAGTTTAGTGAAACACAACATACTATTTAAGCATTATTATTTTACATGATAGTCATAACCTAAGTATTTGAATAGAGGGTATGAATAGAATTAGAAAAATTATTATAATATATGGTATATTCATGTATATATAATGAATTCTTTGGTAACCAGTTAGTTAGGAATATTAATAAAAACCTTTTAAAAAATGAAATCTTTTTATGGAAAACTATTTTTATTCTCATATTCATTTTTTACAATACTAAATTAAAAAAATAGATATTAATTTTAATGAAATTTAAATTTTATTTGGTCAATCAAATATTTAACCTTAATCTTATGTTTTTTCGAGACAATATACAAGAATAAATCCAATTATATGCTTAAAAACTCTATTTTTCTAAAAAGTTGTTATATCACATTTTGCATCATATTTTAAGATTAATTTTTTCCAATTTATGAAATTTTAATTTATAAAATAATCATCATTTTTTATTCATATTTTTATAGTTATAATTTAGTTAAAATTTAATCTTTTTTTGAAAATATTATTTTTTCATTGAAATGTTAAAAATACTGGTTTTTATTATGAATTTTATTTCTATTAAATAATTAAAAATAATATGAAATTATTTTAAAATATTTCAAATTTAAAATTAGATAAAAAAATATATCTATTAATACATTTTATTCCATTGGAATTAATTTTATGATAAATTTTACTACATAAATGATTTAAATTTTTCAATAAGGAAAACCACCTTTCCATCGCATCTGTATGATTGATTTTATATTAAATTTTTGGAATTATGTAAATATAATTTTTAAAAATTGATCCTATATTTCTAATTATAATAATTTATGTTATCTAATATGCTGAATATTAATTTTTACCATAATTGAAAGTAAACGTTTAAAAATTAATTACCACTATTAAGGTTAGAAAAGGTTTTTTGGGGTTAAACTAAAAATATATGGTGTAAAATAATCTAAAAACATATAAAATGGTAATTTTATGTCCATATTTAGACCTTATATTCTATAAGGTTATATAATGAACCATCTTTGAGGTTTATTTCATTTGAAAAATTTGTGTACCACTATTTCGTTTCAAAAATTACAAGTGTTCCACTCACATCTCATATAAAAGTCCACCCATATACCATCTTATTCATAGATAAAAAACTATTTAGTTCAAGAAATACATGACCAAATTTTTTACATGATTAACTCATATTAGACTAGAAGCTTTATTTTGGTCAAAAAACCATACTTGGAAGGAATGTTTTTCCAACCAAACGAAGTTTTCTGATGAAGAGGTAACAACCCTAACTAAGCGCTTTATTTTATTTATTCCTAAATCTCCTTAAATTATTATTAAACCATTATTATATTTTACATAAGTATATAAAATTAAATAATATTTTTTATATTAATTTAAAGTCATATATCAAAATCCCACCCCCCTTCAAATTGGATAAAAATCATCATTTGTGTGTACGACACACAACCACCTCACTAATAGATGCTATTCATTTTCAATCACCATATCCCAAAAATATATAAAATGATGGATTTAATTTTTTTATATTAAATTTATAATAATTTTATACCAATTTAATTATAATACCACTTCTACATCCTTACCTCCCAACCCGTTGGAAGACAATAATGTTACTCGTGTGTACAACAGACTACAACTTTGGAAATGGTGTGATGTGTTCTTCATTTATGTTATTCATGGATGGTAATAAGGATATATTAAATTTATATATATTATATTTAATTAAAAATTATATTTATTTAATTTTAATATTGCATATAACTTCTTAAATTCCATTCCTTATAGAATATGATAAGATCGTTCGTGTGTGCGGTAGACTACCCCCCTCACGAACAATGTAATTCATTTTTCTATAACTCTTTTTATGGAAGGTAATTAGGAGAAATTTAATGAATATATTTTATATATTTATATAACATAAAATTTATTATGTAATGGTATTATATTATTTACAATTCTTTCATTTCAAAATTTGAGAAAATGGAAACAATTTTCATGCATATGTGAAGGCTACAGTTTCCATGAATGGTGTAATTCATTTTCTATATCGAATGATTTTTTATTATAATAAGTACCTATGTACTAAATATATATGATATTTATATCCTGTTTAATATTAGATATATTATGGAACAATAATCAAATAAATTTTACTGAAAAATAAAAATTAAAACAAACAAGAAAAATAAAGCATTTATTACCCAAAACATGATTTTAATAATGAATTATTAATAACTGTATATTAAAATGTAAAAAGTAAATCATATATAATATTATATATATAATAATAATTATTTAATTTATTTATAATAATCATATATTTATTATAGATGAGGTTCTAATTTTAACAAAGGAAGTCGAGACTTATGGTAAGAGATTTAGGTCTCACTTTTATTTTCTATGAGACCCGTGTCATATACAACATATGTTTATTTTAAGTAGTGCATATATAGAAAAAGAATTAACTTTATTATTATTCAAATAAACATTATGGGTATTTATATATCCATTTTAGGATCTCCATTTAATGGTGTTGATGGTTCAATTATTAACAAAGTGGTAAGATATTGTTTTCCAAGTTTGACTACTTTGTCACGTCCATTTTGTTATAAACCTATTTTCTTTTATGCGGTGAATATACATCCCATTAAACAAGTAATATAATTAATTTATTTATTATCATGATAATTTAATATTAATTTAATAAAATTATGTCACATGGATTATGATTCAAAGTTACTAAAATGGTAAGGGTTTTATATTACAATATGATCATTTATCAGTATTATTCATTATTATTCATAAAATTTTGAAATATTTTGATATATATATATATATCCTAAAATCATGAATTTTATTATCATCTAGTTACTTCATGAAAATACCTATTTTCCATTCATTTCCCACTCTTTCTGTACTAATTATTCTAAAATATTTTTTCAAGTAAAATAAACATGATTTATTTCTTTAGGGGGAAATGATTTTTCATCCAAAATAGTGTTTTCTAAAAATGTTACCAATTTTTTTAAATTATCCAAATGAATTATTAAATATAATTTTACGCATGTCTGAATTTAAAATAATTGAAAATAATTTTCATTTCATTTTCAAAAAAAATAACCATTAAACATTTACTAAAAATATGAAGGGAATATTTTTTTATGTGTATGAAATGAACATAACATTTTCTATCATGACCGCTCAATGTTTTAAATATTCCTTCATATGTTCAAATTTTTATTTTTAATGGAAATTATTTATAAAATATTTTATGAATTTTTATCTGTAAATTTTTTTTCAAACTGGAGCGGTTATTTTCCCTAAGAAATGTTTTAAATAATTATAAAGATTCCTCTATAAGTTTCCAAGTATATTTCCTATTAAATGAAATTAAAAAAATACTATTATTATTATTAAAAGTTGAAGGTTTATTTTCCTCAATAAATTATCCTTGGGATATTTCAAAATCAATTTCCATATATGATGAAAATTTTCATGTCACTTATTTTTTACAAGGGATAAGATTAAATTATACCATCCCTATTTTTATATCTATAATTATTTTTTATGTTGAGTAAATTTTTATCACACTCATTTGTTTTCCTTGGGTTATGCTATGGGTAGAACAAATTTACATCTAAGAAATTTTCTATGTGAGATCTCCAAATCTATTTCCATATAAGATGAAATCCATTGATGTTATATATGCCTTACTGGGGCAATGGTTAAATGATATCATCAATATTTCGTATGGATATCTAATTTTTATGTTGATGAAGGTTTTACCAAACCCATTTATTTTTCTTGGGTAAAGCTATGTTGAATTGATGAAATAATTATGAAACCAATTTTCATTACAAGGGTCAAGATGTGATTATATGATGAATGTTTTATATTATTATGGCCACATAAATATGGTTTTCATTATGTGATGGATGGGGCCAATATGTCCCTAAAATGAATATGTTAATTTTGTGAGATTTTGTTCAGGAAAGACATTAAAATATATATTTATTTATTTATTTACTGAGCCATGTGTTGAGATGAAGAGCGATTCTAAGGCCAGGTTTTCCTAGAAATAATTTTATAAAAATAATAATTTTATATTATATTTTAAATGAATTATTTGTAATATAAAATTGTATAACTCTTAAATGATGTCTTGGATAAAAAATATGAAACCACGGTTGAGTCCATAGCTCAATGTTTTCCCTAGGCTCGACCTAAAATAGGTCCACAATGGCCATTTGGAAAAAATCAACCATGGGTCCACTACAATTTAATTGAGTATCACCATCCAAACGAGATATGTCATGGTAACTCTAGATGTCTACTAAGTGTCACCCAAAAATTGTTTTAGGGATGATTTATCAAAAAAATAGATGGTTCCCCTTAACTATGTGGGATATTATAGAGGTGTTTCTTGATTTGGTTTTCTCTTTAGACAGACATGTGAGAAGATGAGCATCTATTAGAGACCTCTTATAATTGTTGTCACTCTTTTCCTGGGATAGGATATGAGATAGAGATCCCCCTTGTCTCTCATTGGGTTTTTATCATTTGACCACACACACACACACACACACACACACATATATATATATATATATATATCTGTGTTGTTGGATTCTATTCACTCTCATGATTTTGGTTGACCTATCAATCTATTACTATTGTGACTCTCATTGATCCCCTTTAGATTTTGGGGAATCCTACTAGGTATATATATACTCACCTCTACATGGGAATTTCCCACACATGTCATATCTTATATCGACGACAGACTAGTCATTGGTGACTATAGAGGATCATTGATATACCGAGTTCATTAGGTCACATATAGTTATTAGATCTTAGAGATCAATAGTAGGTCTCTCTCAGAATCCTTAAATTTATAGTTTTCTCTAGTTGGGAAATATTTCTGGATGCGTGTGTATTCATCCCATTTAATTTTTAGTTTACATTAGCCTAATCTTGTACACCCAACAGTTGTTTTTGTATCCATTATTATTCTCTAGATATTTCATCTTTTTATTATGATTCCTTTTAACTTTTATATTGATATGGTCAGGTGTGTGTGTACAGGTACATTATAAAAAGGCCTCATATAGACGTTATTCCTTTCTGTTCTTGTTTCCACCCCTAGCCTATGGAGGTGTTCTTCATGTTTTTGTGGCCTTAGAAAAATTGGGTTTTTATGATGTATTTGTATCGAATAAGTTCATTCATTGGGATGGTAGTTAGATTAGTACAGTTATAATGATTTGGTTGGGATTAGAGAAATAGTGTCTAAGTGTTTTGAGTGTGGCTTTCAGGCTAGGGAATATAATGTGGGTGTGGCAGCTGATGTATCCACTGACTAGGACCATGAATACCATCTTATTGAATCAACTTACTATAAAATTTGTTAAAAGGATAAATGGTTCATGCATCATATAATATTGTGTCTTTGACATTACTTCATGATTAAACTCAAAATTCTATATGTATGTTCTCATATGACTATGTTACATCTTGATTAAATTTTTAGGATTCCTTAGCACTGACAACTGGTCTGCTTACTAGTTCTAAAGCATAATGACGATTCAACGAGTGATGAGCCCTTAGTTTAGGGTCCATCATTTGGGATCTTTACTTCAGGTGGATAAGTAGCATCATTCTAACCATCTGAGAAATAATCATACCATCAGAGTAGGTTATGGATGCATTCTATCTTAGCTCACTGTATAAGTTCCAGCTCTATATGGAACTGAGGTTTCTGGATGATCTAGATCCCCAAGAAGCAGATTATTAGCTAGATTCGGTGGTCTATTTTTTAGAATTATCCATAAATGGATTTATCATGTGGTTTTATTAGTATCTATCCTTTTCTACAGAGCTGTTAGATTCTGTTAAAGTCTTGTTACCTAGATTCACTATGATTCAACACTCTCACCGCATGAATTCATGAAGTTTTACCATGAGGAGTATTCCCCCTCCTTTCTATTCTTGTTTTGGTTTTAGTATATTCTAGAGTAGTAACAGGGATGGATGGCAGTTTCATATAATTATACAAGGTTCAAAGACCTTATGTGGTACTCCCTTGATATGATATTGGATGGATACTTCCTAACATGGATGTTTCAGTAGGGAAGTCATAGAGGTATATGTGATAGTTTTGTATGCTTGGTCATTCCCACCTATTTTGGGGTGTGGGAGTGTGTGATAGAACTAGATAGATTCGTGTCAAAAGGATACTAGGTTGTTGGATCTAGAACTGGGTGTTATAAAACTGAGTTATCTAAAACTTCTAGAAGATGCCAGTTCGTTGGATTTCTATGAAAGATATCATCTTAAAATCATTCCCATGCATGTGTTCATGGGACGAATAAAGTACCATGGAATCCCTGAGTGGGGCAGTTCTATTCTAGTGATGGGAGAGGTCAATTGAATTGTGACTACCGGACCAGATGTGCTGAGGAGAATAGAAAAATAATGGAAAAGCTGCCACCATTAAGGTTGTACGATGATCAGGATCTCACATGTGAGGGTATGGTTTCCCCCCGGGAGTTAGATCTGGAAGAGGAGTAACTATTCCTCTATGATTTGGAGATTTGGGTTCTGAATGATGATATGAGATATTTCCACCAGCACCACCAAGAGGACCATGTCAGACTTAGGGAGCTGTCAATCGAGGCTGTAGAAAATTGTTGTCTGTAGAGGCTTATGACCTTGCAATACATGAGATAATCAAAGGTATAATTTCTTTTTACTATAGTATCGCTAAACTATTATTTAAAATGTGTTTTACTTATTATATCATCTCATTATTCTTTGTGTGAGAGATGCAACTCCTAATTGAGATGTTATCCCAACATCGTTGTCTTGAGGTCCCTACATGGAAATATTCATCTATATCTTTTTTCTTCTTGTAGAGGGGTCAATAAATTTTTGGAGAGAAGTTTATATGGGACATTTTGGTCATAAAAAATGGAAGTCTATGACATCATCTTGGGTATGGATTGGTTGTTCATGGTATAAGACAATATTTACTATCACTGTAGATCAGTAATATTTTGTTATACAGCTGGAGTGAGATTATCATTTGTGTTTGAGGGAAACCCCATGACAGGATGTGGGGTTTTTTGAGTAGGAATATACATCCCATCATCCATTTGTTGGTGGGTGAACCACTATAAAGAGAAGGATCTTCAAGAATCTAGATTCCTATAGTAATGTAGGATTTTAGGGAAATCGTCCCTGAGGATGTTCTGGGAATACCTCTGAGGTGGGAGATGGATTTTGGCACTGACATGAATCCTAGGTCCACTCTGATATCTTCTTCAGTATATCAGATGGATCATATCAGTATAAAGTAGGTGCAGATATAGTTAGAGGACCTTCAAGAGATGGTTTTTATTAGATATATATTTCCCTCTAATAAGCTCTAGTGTTGTTCCTGAAAAATGAGGAAGAGGGATTGTGGATTTTTTGGATTATCATCTTATGAAAAATGAAACAATGAAGAAAAATTAATATTTATTTAGGACTAATGACCTTTTGATCATTTGAGATGTGTGATATGGTTCTTGAAGATCTATCTATTGTCTGGAATCCACCACTTGAGAGTTCACAAGGCTTATATTCTAAAGCTGGTATTCTTATGTCACTACAAACACTATGTGTTCCCGATGATTCCCTTTGGTGAAATAAAAACCCCATCCATGTTTATGGATTTGATGAATTGTAGTTTAAATCCAATGATGCACAATTTTTTTGTCTTCATCTAAAAAAATACTCATATACTTTTTTTTATCAAAAGATCATCCAAAGAACCTGATAATGGTCCTAGATATTCTTTGGGAGCACTAGCATTATTGAAATATCTCAATTTTTCAATTATGGCTTCATGAGGTTCAATTCCTGGTGCATGTGTTTTAAAAAAATGGACTTGATGTTGACCTGATGAAGATAAATGCAATGCCTTGGTCAAATACACCCATGTGCATGTCACTAGTGTTGAATTTCCATGGCTCCGTAAGGTAACATAAGTGGTTTGTGAAGTATTTCTATAGAATTATAGCGCCTGTGACCAACCATTGATGAAAAGGGATGTTTTATACATGGATTGAGCAATGCCATAGATCTATTGAGGAGTTGATTCTATGGTTGAATATTTCTCCTGCATTGAGACAATGGGGGGAGAGTGTGGAGTATATAATGTAAAATAATTCTTTTAGAGATGAGATCATATGCATGTTGATGTAAGGACTATCACAACCTGACTCTTACCGGGGCTCAAGTCAAAACTACCCCAAGCCCACCTCCATAGGCAAGGGGTGGTGACAACTGTGAAACGGAATATCATAAATGGGATCTATTTTCCTAATGTACTTATATGCTCACACCTTACTATCTATAGGAAGAAATACAGGTGAATAATAGTAAAAACATGCAACCTCTATAATTTAAACCATGTCTGGAAAACCTCTTCGGTGTACAATACTACAATAGTGAAAACTGAAATGTAATGGGAAAAAATATACACCAAACTAGAAATATTTCCCAACATAACACAAATGGAATGTAATCTACTAAAAGATACCCACTCATGATCTCCATTAAATGACCACCATGCATGGTCTATAACACCCAGTATCCCTAAACTCCTTTAATGTCATCATTGATCTATCTATTTTCTGAATAATATTAAACAAGTGCAGGAAAAGACCATCCATAGGTGAGTATATACCTACCCAGTAGGACACCCCAAAAGCTGAAGAGAAAAGTAAAATATAAAATTGTAATAGAATGAACGTAGATTGTAAAAATGATGCATATATACCAAATGTACGATAAAGAGTAACCTTATATAAGCATAATGGGAACAACAAGATATGTATAAGGACTATATGTTGAGTCTTTTCCAACCCTTGTGGGATAGTAACCTCATCCAACCATTTGAAGCTAAAAAGGGATATCATGTGGCGTACCCAGTGTATCTTCACAAACCATGATAGGAGAGTAACCAAATCCATAGGGTATGGATATATAAATATATATATATATATTTTCTTTTTCAAAAGAAGCTTGAATGATAGGGAAAGAGGATATAAATATCAATTCTCATTCTAGTAAAAGAGTATCCAAGAGTTCCATAAGTCTAACAATGATGCTCATCATCTCACATCTTTGCCCAGCAGAATTCATCCATTTCAATCCATGACTCATCACTATGTCGTATAGTTGATTTTAAATAATCACTATGTATAGAAGTCATAATGTTGTACAACAGGCAGGTCCCACTCAGTGAATAGATAGCATGACCAAAACTTATTCTAACAAGAGGGTTCCACTCATTTAGTTGATGGTGGACCCATACCCTTCATAGTAGTAGGGTTCCCCTATAATAGTAGTGGACCCCTGACTAACGCAAAGAGAGGGTTCCACTCTAAAATTATGAAGAGGACTCATGCTTATCCTAGTAGGAGGGTTCTACAATAGTCATCAAGGACCCATGCCTAGGAAAATACTATGGTTCCACTCAAAAGTTAATAGAGGACTTATTCCTTTTACTAATAGGATGGTGCCACTATAATAGTGCAGAACCCAATCCAATCCCATCTAGAGGGTTCTACTCTAATAGTCGATAGAGGTCCCATTACCTCTTTAAATAAGAGGGTTACACTATAAAATTCATCAGGGACCCATGCCCTACAAAGATAGAGGGTTCTAGATGCATTCGGTGATCCTATGATACCACTACCATCATCAAGCTTCGCATAAACAGGATCTAAGTAAGGAAAATATCACATAATATCTCAAAATACAAAACGTAGAGAGAATTCTGGTTTTATGTTGAACAAAACATATGATAGGATACTTAGGGGCCAAAATTTGAGTCTAAAATGGAGATACAAGAGATTAAAGTTTCCAAAAAAGGAACCGAGGGGTGCATGGCATGTGAGGGGACCCTCACAGAGTGTGGTCCCATTACAAAACCTTTCCATGTCCCTAAAACTACACATATAGCATATTTTGTAGGTATACATGGAATTTGGTTGATATACTTGGCATACCCATGCCATCCAAGGTCCCTCATGTGAGATTGGTTGTGCCCATGTATTCATCGTGTGTCTATGTACTTTAGTACATAGCTTGCCTCAACACATGGGGTGTCTTCCATGTCTCTAGTCATACCCATGTACTCAGACACATTTTATGCTCTTGGATACGTGCTTCACCAAACTATTATTCATTATCTATAAGGGGTACATAGAGTTCAAGGAGTCTACCTAACATGTCCTCCTAATGAATTTAAAAAACCCTAGCCTCCACAACTAGGGCCTAAAATGACATGTTCTCATAGAAATGTTAGCCTATAGACAAATATTTCATAGATTATCTTATTTTTTTCCATGATTCTAGATCCAACCTCCAAGGACTTGGATCTCACCTCTATGCCTCCAAAAATTAAAGGTTAAGCCCATGATTCATTTATTTTTTTCTTCATTTCCCAAAAATCAAATTCCAATTTTATCTGCATAATCCTATACGTACTATTCACACCTTGGTTTCTTCCATAGTTGATGATTAAAACAATGGTCATTAAATGTATCCATATAACCCTAAAAAACCATATTTATCTTTAATTCATCAATCCATACCTTTCAAATGATTTCGTCTTGATTTCGAGGGGCTGATCAGGCTCGGTACCAACCAACAATGTATAACCTAGCCTATATGGTCTAACCGTTAAATAAAGAGAAGTATTTGAGGGAGGAATGAAAAAATGGTATATTGATTTTTTCATGAATTATTGACCAATAATAATGAATTGGGATTTTTTGGGGATGGAAAACCAATTATTTTTAAATTAATCAGTATACAGATGCTTGCAAAGGCCACAATTGGGGTAATGCACGGAGGGGCTTGTCATGCTCGATCAATTAAATAAAAATGGAATAATTCATAGTTTTATAAGTCCACCATTGAGATTGGATCATTTTCCATTGAATAATACATTCTCCAATGATTTAATGTAGCCATTTCAATTTTTTCATCGCTATATTCTCTAATCTAGAGTTTCAACATCATCAGTTGTGATTTTCCCACAGAAAGAGAGGGGAAATAATATCTCAATGGTAGGAGTATTATGAGGTTAGAAATGGGATGTTCATACTAATTATAGATTAATATATGATTCTATATGTTTAAATGAAGGAATAAATTAATTAAAATAATAAATTAATCCATTAAATCTACAGCCAACCCACATGACATCTGAACGCCCAGTGCTGACCTATTTTTGGCACAACATCGCTGAAAAAGTGTAACACACTCAAACATGGTCTCAAATATCTGTTCTATGTTTTTTTAAGTGTTATCCTATATCCATTCTGAAATTTTTTCTGTATAATATAATATTTTTCTAATATTTTTATAAAATTAATTTTGGCTACATTGTACCTTAGAATCACACACCGTCTCTGTACCTAGGTCAGAAAATATATATAGAAATATTTGAAAGTATTAAAAGGAATAATTTTTTTTTGTATGCTTCCTTCCTTTAATCCTTACATGTTTGAAAAGATAAAATAAACATACACCTTATGTTACTAAGTCCACATTTGTCTCTCCCACTCCAATAAACTCTCATGAATGTTCCCGTGATTCCAAAAAATGATCACTAAGGGGATGATCCATCCACGTAGGGTCTTCTATTATATATCCTTATTTGACACAAGCTACTCCATAGAGGTAGCTCTATCATCTATGTTATACTCTCCCCAGTCGATGATTTTTGTGAGTGTAATTCATGTATCTCCTCATCTATTACATGTGGAAGATGTCGTGAAACTACTCCCGCTATGGGGGTAGGGTTTCATAGTAATCAACCTCGCCAAAAATCTATATGATCTCTAATGGGAAAATGAACCTCAGGGATATCATGTATCCCCATCCGAACCTCCACAATCCTCATTGTTTGGAAAATCTCATGAAAACATATTCTGTATTCTCAAACTCGAAGTGAGCATAAGATTTATTCCTACATTTATTTATTCTCATCCACTCACATATGACCTAGACATTCTCCTTCGTCACTTACGCCATCTCTAGACCAACAAGATATGCCACACCAATATATGTCTATCACATGGTTAACCAACAAGGTCTCTTATAAAATGCCTCAAAAGGTTCCATGCTGATTCTACAGTGGTATCTATTATTGTACGCAAACTCTACCAATATATAGTGATCCTCTCAACTTTGGTCGAAGTATAGCACACAACAGATTGGCAGATCCTCCAACACCAAGATAGATTTCATGTTCTTCCCATAATTCTAGGTGATACTAGTTGTAACCACCCCCATATATCTCCCCAATTCCTTTTATAATCTCTTTCATATTCCATATGTGAACTGTGCATTAAGATTAGAGAAAATTGTTGAGGGAACCCCAGGGAGCTGAACATTCACTCGTATGTATAGCTACCCCTAAATCTCTAAAAAAATTGTCTCTATATGTTAAATTAATTGTGATGACTGCATGAATTAGTAAACTATTACCCAGATGGAATAAGGGTCCTTCACTATCCCTGGAAGTCCTATCATAATTTCCATGGATATGATGTCCCACTTCCACTCTCGGATCTTAAAGGGTTGTAACCAAAATTATAGAACCCGGTTCTCATCCCAAACATACAAAAAAGATATGTATGGAGAGAAAAACACAAAAATTATCCATCTCATGTCAATCTACCAAAACAATCGCTGAAGGTCTATGTACATGATCCCCACACCAGGATATATAGCAATGGAAGATGTTTGGAACTCCCACATCCCCTCCTCCTACATCATGATTGGGACCACAACCCATCCCTAGAAAAGGATGATGTCATTCCATCCAATATAATATCTATGTTTTGAATCCCATGTGGATATATGGAAACAAAACTTATTAATCATGATGTCTCCCAACTAGGAATCTATCACATGCTCATGAAATGGGGGAGTCAACACCATCGACTACAGAAAAATTGTACAGTCCTTCTCCACCTGGGTTAGCTGTATGTAATCAAACTACTCAATTTCTTCTTTCACTATGAGAGATTGGGAAATCCATATAAGGGAATATACTACTAAATTTACCTTAACTAGAGTATAAATTATCTCAAAGTCATAGTCTTGTAGAAACTTTAATAGCATCCATTATCTCGAGTTCAAATCTCTCGAGGTAAAGAGAACCTGAAACTCTGATGGTGGGATGACACAAAAAAACTCTCCCCTAAAGGATCATTCCTCTATATACTCATGGAAAATACTATCACTTCCACCTATAGATCATGAGTCACATAATTATACATGTGGAGTCTCAAATACCTCAAACCATATGTGATAGCGTCCTACCATTACAACAACAATCTACCAAGTGCAGATCCCGAGTCATTTCCCTTAAAAAAATTACTTCATGCCCTATTGTAGAATCAATATATAAGAACTTCTTAACCTCATTTTTAATTCATTTAATGATCTATGAAACTACTTAGTCTAGGTAAATGACTTCCTTTTCTACATCTCATAAGTAAAAGGGGTTATATATCTGGGGGAAGTCTACAACAAACCTCTTGTAGTACGCCACAATGCCATGAAAACTATGAGCCTTTTACAAACTCTTGGGTGGATCCCATGAAATAACTACATTATTCTTCATTAGGTCCACAACATAACCATGACCATAAATTACATGCCCCATAATGTGAACCTCGTGAATCTAGAATTGTCACTTCAAGGGATTCCGATAAACGTAGTACTCTTGAAAAATATCCAAATGGTCCTCAATTGAAATTCATACTCCTTATTGAATACAGAGTAGATGAGTATGTGATCGATGAAGACAACCACAAAATGGTCCATTTACAGCTTGAAGATTGGGTTCATTAACTCCATAAACATTGACGTTGGAATTCACCACCACAAAGGTAATAAAAAGGATTCCCAGTGTCTTTAGTCACTTCAAAATTAATAAATTAGATTTTTACCCTACAAAAACCTCAACTGGTTTTATCTAGAGCAGAGATCAATCTTTGAGATCCACCTCAGACCATGAAAATATTGAAAGAGATTATCAATCCTTGAAAATTTGTATTTGTTCATTATCATTTCCTAGTTCATTTGATGATAATCCATGAAAATTCACAATCCCTCATCTACCATTTTCACTAAAATTAATAATGATGAGAAGGGGACACACTGGGAATTGTGAAAACCTTTTGTCAAAGGTCCTCCAACTGAAACTGCAACTCTCAGAACTTGGTTGGGGCCATCTGATTTACTATATAATGTATCATAATTTTCCTATGATGAATGTCAATAAAAATTTCCCTCTCACATCTCGAAGGTTGTCTCGGAACATCCTTGGGGATGATTTCCATATAATCCTCAAAAACTCAAAGAATCCATATCATTGAAGAGGCTACAACACCAATGAATAAACTTGAAAAATAATGGGTGATGGGATGGGGCCTCCTTCTTTCCAAATCCAATCATGTATCCATGATATCCCTGTCACCCATAATGGTAAATTTCATCCCATCAGGGAAAAGGAATCTCTTTAATCTTTAGTGATAGCCAATATGATCTTGGATCATATAAAATAAAACCATGCGCAGGATAAAATCCTAGGGTTCCATCATGATGACTAAAAAATTCCATGTGCACCACTTTCCACAAAGTGATATCTCATACATTTGGAAGAAAAAATGTTTAAAAGAAGTGCTCCCTATAGAAACCTCAAGATGAGGCTGCTCGGGTAGCACTTCAACTTGGAATTCTAGATCTCACACTATGATTATATATATGATGGAATGATTTGAACCTACTTCTACCAATACTTCAGAAATAGTATAAAACATGGAAATTGTACATTTCATCATTTCTTGTGTTGTGGGTCATAATCCTCTAGTTCTTGAATGTGTTTGCATCCCTGATTGCCAGCTCTTTGAGACTGACATGGTCTATTTAGTGCTGGGTATGGAAGCATCTCATAGAATCATCTACCACCCAAACCCCCTCATCCACCTCTACTAGTTTCACCTCTATGGGGGATTCTATACCTTCCCCTGGGAGACCCCTGATTAGGGCATTTCCTCTGTAATGGAAGACCGTTAGCTACCTACTTGTGCTCCTAAACATGTTTGTTGGTCAGTCACATGCTATATGACCTTTCCCATTATAGGAAAATACTTTCCCCTCTCTGAGGTTCCATCGTCCTATGCATGGTCCCTATGTCACAAGGCCATAAATTTGAGTCTGATCTCAAATAGATCTCACGCACTGAGATCCTACCTACTTGTTCCATCTAAAAACTGAAGAAGGAATGACACAATAATTCCCACTCCTATATCTAGAAACCAGGAATAGATCTGATTGTTAAATATTTTTCACTAGTTACCTCTCTAAAACACTAGCATATGTAGGGATACAAAAGGGTAATATGATGGATCATATCTCATAGAAAATCCCTGCTCAAACTTCCATGCTCGGACGTCGCAATCATAGATCATTTCAAGTGAGGAAATTGTGTGTTTTTTGAACCTCATAGAATACTCAGCCACTGTCATCCCTCCCTAATAAAGCTTTAAAAGATCATAAATACGAATAGAGCATGAACAGGCAGGGTAGTTCTCCTCATGGAACATATACTAAATGTCGAGATATGATAGTGTTGACTCACCATTCATTTGGGTAACAAGACTCTACCAATTCTAATATAGTACGTGGAAAGTAAATCTAACATTATGACCACATGATCCATCTGTGTAAAAATGAGCAGATAAAACATGAATTATCAACTCTATCCAGTCCTCTACTGCTTGGGGATTTGGATAATTTAGAAAACCTCATCAGCCTCTAGTGATGTAACTCAAAGAGTGTGATAAGTTTGTGTGCATCCTCATCTTAATCTGGTGGGATAATTTACTACTCAATGGGTGGATGTGCTTCTACCTACCCACCTAGAGGAAGAAGCACACTGTATAAACCATAAGAAGAGGCCTCATCACTCATCAAATTGTCGCTACATTCCAGAACTGGTATCTGGGTGGGCTGCCAATGTGGAGGCATCCTAAAATTTTAATAAATAAATTTCAAGTTAATATGCGCATATAAATATTATAACAATGAGGAGCTGACTCAAGAAGAAAATTAAAAGGCTCAATTTAATATTATACATGTATCACTGATCCCTATAACCAATTTCTTTTTATTCTAAGTCAACATGTAAATAGTAAAGGTCCTAATAAAAGGATAAATCAACTTCCCATACCATCATTATATTCCCTTCCCTGAGAGCCTTAGTAGAGATGGGTTGAGACTATTTCACTGCTCAAAAGAAAATACTCATAAGGGTATTACTCTAGAAAAAACCTTGGGAATGAACTACTATAATACCAACCTTTGATAACATGACCCTAATTGGGGCTCAAGCCACAACTACCCCTAGAACACCTCAATATGCAAGGGGTGGATAAAAGAATCAAAAGGAATATATTAAATGTGAGATATTACATTAATGTACCCATACACATACACATGACAATCTCAATGAAGAAGGTTGTATGAATTATAATAATAATATCCAATAGCTTCAAATTAAACCAAGAAAGTAAAACCTCTATAGTGTATAAGAGTATGCAAATTAAAACTAAAAAATAAAGGGTAAAAGTACACACACCACAAAAAATATGTCCCAACATACAAAATTAGAATGTAAATAGTTGAGAGAGCTTGACTACTGATCCCCAAGTTATGACCACTATACGCGGTCTACGACACCCAATATCCCTAAACTCCTTTTATTTCACCATCATATTGTTTTTCATCTATATAGACATTACACACGTGGGAAAATCCCATACATCGGTGAGTATATACATACCCAGTAGGACACCCCAAAAGCTGAAGGGGAAGAAGTGAGAGATACAATGAGAATATAAATAAATTAGATAGTAAATAGGATGTAGCTCAACCCAAATCAAGAGAAAGAGTAACTTAAACCAAGAATAATGGGGTCTACATGGTGTGTAGATGGACTACCTAAAATGTATTTTCCACACATAGAAGGAGATAATAACCTCATCTAGCCACAAGAAGATAAACACTGAAATCATGTGGCACACCCTAAGTGACTACTCAAAAAATGGTATGGGAATAATTGTATAAAAAGGGTATGGATATGTATATATATCTCTATTTGTCTGTGTCTGTGTGTGTATGCTCAATCAAAAAAAATCCCAAACAAGAGGGAAATGGGACCTCCATCTCTCAAATCAGTCCAAGAAAAAGTCACCAACACTTCATGATGTCCGATAATAATTCCCATCATCTCACGTATCTTCCCAATAGAAACCATCCAAGTCAATCTAAACCTCATCAATATTCCGTATAGTCGAGGGGCTCTAATATATAGTTAGAGGACCCATAAACCATTAATATAAGTTGTTTTCACTTAGTGGATAGATAGTGGACCCATACCATGTTCCAATAGATGGGTCCCACAAAAATTTTCAATATAGGACTCATACCATGGCTAGTAGGAGGGTTCCACTATGATATTATAGAAACTATTCACATCCCATATATAGGGTTTCACTATAAAAATTTATAGAGGAATCATGCCAAGTCCAGCTTGAGGGTTCCACTCTAGTCATAAAGGACCCATGCCTAGCCCAAATAAAGGGTTCCACTCTAATGTCAATAAAGGAACCATACCCTATGCTAATAGGGGTGTTCCACTCTGATAGTAGAGGACTCATACCAATCCCATTTGGAGTTTTTTAATCTAAGAATTGATAAAGGACCCATTCCCTATAAATATAATGGGTTTCCACTCTAAGAGTCATCGAGGACCCATGCCATGCCAGGCTATGGAGTTGCACTCATTATGCCTCTTGTGATCCTACATAATCACTACCATCGTCGAGCATCACCTAAACTGAAGCCTAGAATAGAATATCTCAAATCATATCTCAAAAGAAAAATTTTAGTGAACTTTTATAGCCTATGGGAAAGATCATGATATGATACTCATTGGAAAATATAAAAGTTCAAATGATGGAGAAACGATAGATAGATGTTTACTAAAAATGAACCAAGGGGTACACGTTGTGTGAGGGGACCCATAATTCATGTGGTCCTGATCCACTACCTAGTCATCTTCCTAGAAGTACATAGATTTCCTAACATTTAGGGATATGTGGATTTTGAGGAATATATATGGTGTTCCCATTCCACACCTGGTCCCACCCATGTGCTTAGTCGTTCTCATGTATTCATCTTGTGTTTGTGTACTTTAGTAAACAACATGCCTCTTCACACATGGGTGACACATGTGTCTCTATCCATGATCGTATACTCAGAAACATAGTGTGTTCCTACCCATATTTTCTGCCACATGGATGGTACACACATGGAAGGAGATACCTGGTGTGTAAGGAGTCTGCATATTGTGACATCCTTATGAATTCCTATAACCCTAGCCTCTATATCCAGGGCACGACATGTTGTCTTGAGTTTTATGATGAATATCATACATGGTTAAATGATTCATGATAACTACACAATGGGTTTATATCTCTTCTCTATGTCCCTTGAAATCAATGGGGAGTCCCCATATTTGATGATTCCAACCATTATTTCTCGAAAATCAGTTTTCAATTTTATCTACATGATCCCGCACGCATTGCAGACATCTCAATTACTTCTATCATTGATTAGTTAGCCTATAATCATTGAAAATATATCCTATAACATAAAAACCATCCATATCTAGACCAAACTCATCAATCCATCTCTTTCACAGGATTTCAACATGATTCTAGTGGTCCTATCAGGCTTAGTACCAACCAACAATGTTGAACTGGGATCGCAGGGTCCAACCAATGATGAATGTGAAGAAATTGGAAGAGGAGGCCATAATAAAAAAGGTTAATCAATATTTTCCATGAATTGGTGTCCACAGATCAATAATGGGTATATATAAGGTTATAAAATCACATAATAATAAATTTAATTGGTTCATGGGTGCATGTGAAGGTCATAATTTGCACAGATCAAATGAGGGGATTGACTTGCTTAATAAATTCAATAAAAAAGGGAATAATCCATAGTTTCATGATACCTTCTAGGAGATTGGATCAAATTTCTTCAATGATTTTACTCATAAATTATTGAAGTAATTCATTGCATCCACTACATATTTATCTACTCCAATCCCTAGTTTTATAATCATTATATTCATTTCACCAAATAAAGGAGAGAGAGAAGAGGATCTTAATGAACCAAAGATTATGGGGATAAACCTAAAAAATTCACATAAATACTTATTTATAGATGACTCTATAGGGTTAAATGAATGAATTAATTCATTTATATAATTATTTAATCCTTTGAATGCTCCACCAATGGGTGAGATGTTAGAACTCCATGTGTTGTCCTATTTTAGGCTGTGCCTGGGCTTAAAAATGTGATCCAGACACAATCGTGGTCTTTTATTTTTAATATGATCTTCTATTTAAGATTTTTAATGTTACCTTTATGAAACTATATATGCACTATATAAAATATATTTAATATTTTATAAAATTATTTATAAGAGCATTGGACCTCAAAATTGCACACAATCTCAGTGCCTTACTCCGGAAATATATGATGAAATATTTTAATGTATTTCAATGAAAAATAGGTTCTATATAGTGGAATTCATCTATCTCTTATAGGACAAGGTAGTTGAGACCACATGAGAAACAATATGTGACCCACAACCTAGAGATGTGAGTAGTAGTCTTTTATATGAGGATGTGGAGGAACTATCATTATTGAGAGAACCTCATTGTTTACTAAGGCCATTGGATTATAATGTTTTTTATCATAAAGAGAGACTGAAATCTAAGATAGTGTAATTGTTTGGATTTCATACATTTCTATGAATATGAGATAGTCTATAATCCTTGGAGGGGAAATTTGGTGGAATATTCCCATAGTAGGAAGTCCCCGACTGGTTTGATGTATGAGGACTCTGAACAGTTGGACTCTAGGCATCGATCCCTAGTTGAGCTGGAGGGTGTATATTTTCTCCATTAGATGGTGTTTAATCATCCACTCCTTCTACATTTGAGAGGTTACCAGTTGTGATACCTCTTCAATGAGGTATTTCATGACTGTATATCCTCTGAATATTCAATTGATAGATTTTATGAATGAGGTAATCGCATAATCCTTTTCCATGGATGGACAATGGTCCTAGTCACGACACAGGAGGAGGTAATGATGGAGTTTAACACATCTCCTTTTCCATAAATGCCAGTGTGGAGAATCTGTAAATATACCTTCAATGGTAGTTTTGGGGGGTATACATGAGATGGAATAATACTGAGTTCATATCTTTGTGCCTTACATGTGAGCTGGTGAAGGCTGAGCACCAAGTTCCTGCAGGTTCATTTGAACCCCTTGAGATCCTAAGGTGAAAATTTGTTGGAAAATACAAGGAATTATTGAGAGGGATTATATGGATAGTGATGTTCCATGAAACCATCTCGATGATAGTTGACTGTCTTAAGAATTTGGAGGACTTTGTTGCTATCAAGTAAATGAGTTATATGTAGTGTTTGGGAGATGTATATGTATAGGAGATTGTTCTCATTAATGGGATTCGATAATCTATTATCTCTAAACATGATGCACCGTTCACATCATAGTTTTGTAAAGGTATGTAGGAGGAATTCAGGACATAGATGTGCATTAGTACAACCTTTTACTACCATGAAGATGAGAAGACTTAGTTCAATATCTAGGTTCCAAACGATATGGTGTGGGCATGTGTGTTAGACTTTTAATAGACCTCATAGGATCAATTTCTCTTGGTAAACATTGTGTACAATATTAGAGACTACTATACTACATGAATGAAACCTATCAAGACCCAATATTGGAGACCCTGAAGGTCACCTTGTGTTATATAGAAATTAGAGAGAGATCTATTTTGTGTGTCCAGAGATGGTGCATGTAAATATGGAAAATTTTTAGGTCATATAGGAATATATTTGGATAGCCCATAGTAGAAAAAAATCTTTTTTATATCGACATTGTAGGCCCTTGTTCTTTGAGAAGGGAGATTATGTTTTCCCGACTATCTAACTATGATATGAATTACCGAGATTAAATCGGGGGGGGGGGGATCTATCAGTTAGTCTCACTAATACATTCAAGATCTTGTAGAGGGTTGGTGAGGTTTCTGACTACCTCAATATAACCACATAATTGGAGTGGGTACCTAATGTCTAGCATGTTTTGTAGATTAGGAGATATGTTCATGACCCCAAACACACAATTAACTAGGGTAACATTGATATCAAGGATGGATCCACATTTTCGAATCCCCATGTGGAGATCTAGCATCATTAGGAAAGGTCCCTGCAAAGATAGATCATCCCCTTGGATCATATGTTGTTGTAGCACATACAGGAGAGCTCCTGGGAGCATGATAGACAGATTCAAGCTCATTACCCTAAGCTTTTTGTCTAGTTTTTTCTTTTTGGGGATGAAAATATTGATGGGGGAATTATATTGAGGCATTTTTGTTCCTTTTAAGACACTAAATTATTTTTTAGATGTATTTTTAGAGGTGACCAATGAATCGGCCTTCGATTAGTAGGCCCCGTGTGCCTAAATTAACATTATAAAAATAGTAAACATATTTTATATTACACACACAATTTCTATAAAAAAATGGAATATATTTTAAATGGAATATAATATAAAACATATGAGGCCATTTTTTATTCTGGAATGAAATGTTTACCCTAGGTGGGACCTAAAATAGACCAGCGCTGGGTGTTCAGATAAAAGCGGCCATAGATGGTTGCATTGAGTTAAATAAATAACTAAATATTTTAATTTAATTTAATTAAACGAAATATATTTATTTAATTTAATTAAACTAAATATATTTTCTTATTAATAAACAATTCTGTCATAATCTCAATTGTTCTATATATAACACTGGGAAATTTTGAGAGGTTTTCCTTACACCTATCAATGGATAATTAGAATTAGGATATAAAGATACTCTGGATACAAGAAGATCTATATGCTTCTAATGAAAAAATAATCTTCATTGTTTGTGGGATAGATATTTTATGAGGGAAAATATCAAATGAGGATGGACATTTCAATTTGTGGATTCCTCCATGATTGATTAAATTGTATAAGTAGAATCATTCTCTTTTTTTATCTATAACAATTGAAATATATTTTATTTTCTATTGTACCAGCTGTGTTTGCTAATTTAATTGTTTCTCACCTTGGATATCCTAGACTATGATTTTTTTCCAAGAACACTTGTCCAATGAAAATTCAGATTTATTTTATTTCCTTTATATCAATGATTTTTCATGTTCTTCCCTTACCGGCCTAAGGGGTCTATGTTTGACACTCCCAGGCAAGACCGAGCCAGATTGGACCCCCATAATCATGACGGAATAACATGTGATTAATTGTACAATCAATTAGGGATGTATTAGGATTATTTTTTGGATATGGGTGAATCCAACATAGATTTATTCATCCGCTAAGGTAGTGGGAGCACCACAGGTGGGAACATGCATGTTGCTCCATACATATGAACTGGGAATACAATTTCCAACCACCAGATGACCGAAATTGATAGATTAATTTCATCCCCTAAAATATAAAGGGTCTTTGAGGTATGGTCCCAATCATTGAAATCCGATCCAAATGTGAAATCATATATCTCTATTAATTGAAAAATCATGGCTACACACCATGTTGTTCAGAATAACATATGGTGTGTGACCCCTTGGTTGTGGTGACTTGGGGTTCAAGTGAGAAAAGAATCACACACCATTTGGGACCCACACATTCTATGTGAACCTTGTGAAGGTGACTCAACATGTACTTTGATATTATATAGGCATTGGAATAGGTAGGAAAACCTTGTGAGCTGATGTACAAATAAATAGACATATTTACACAAACATGACTTGGGAGCATGTTCCATCCCTGAGAGGCTCAGACAAGTCTTTTAGTTCCCTTACAATCTGTGTAGGGCTACAAGGCTAGAAATCCATGTAGTTGTAGGGAAATGGGTAGATAATGGAGTGGGAGCACACATCGTGTGGGTAACCTTACATAAAATGTAAGCCAACTTTCCATCTCTGTAAACATCAATATCTCATATCCCTTTTTTTGGACATAGATTTTGTAGGTGAGTCATACCGTTGAACAAATGATTTTAAAACGATTAAATAAAATAATGGTTTTGGAGGATTCATAGTGGATTTATAAAATTAATAAAATAAACATGAAATCAAATTATTTAAATGGTAAAACTTTAATTTACTCCTTATACATTTAAAATTATTTAGTACACAATTTTTTGTCATTATGATGTCCTGATACACAAAGTATATTTATACGGTATTTAATTTTTTTCCCAAAAATTCCTCTATATTAGAAAATTATGATAAACTCAGAGTTGGATACTTTCAAAATTCTAATTCCAAAAAATATATTTATTTTATCTAAATATTTTTTAAATATTTGAATGTTTAATTTTAAAATAAAATAAACATTTATTATGAAATATTAATTTCTTTTACAATAAAAGTTTTTAAAATCTTATAATGAATTTAAAGTCAAAATTATAAAAATTATATGATAATTTTCATTTGACAAACATTATTTAATAATAAAATTTTATAAAATATTATATTTCTCCAAGATCCCTTAATTCATCAAAATAAATTCCTTTATTCAATTTAAATATTATCGAAAAATATTATTTGTGTTTTATTTTATCAAAATAAAAAACATTTATAATGTATCAATAATAAGATGAAAATATATCCATTTAAAAAATAATGTACATACTAATATCTATAGGGTCTTGATACATATCCCTTTAATAAACCAGAAATTACCCTAAGAGTAAGGTGTGAGATGGTGAGACTTTCATTGGGGGGTTATGTAAACATGGTTTGGTTCGTGACCTTGATGATCTTGAACTTCTCTTAGAAATGGGTTTTCTCAGTCATAACTTGTTTTATATCAGCTTGGTATTAGTAAAGGTCATATACTGGTGATGTTATCTCCCATGGAATCTCTAAAAAATGGGCTTCATAGGGTACAATCCTACTCATGGGGACCATCAGTTCATTTTATTGAGATAATTAGATATATTAATGCCCTCTATTTATACTAATCACATGAACACTATTTAATGAAAGTATTATGAATAGTAATGATTCCTTAAATTCTTTTAAATAGGATATAAAAAACTAAAGTAGTTCATGTGTTTTCCATAACCATAATACATAATAATACATTTTAATTAAACCAAAACATGTATTTTATTTATAATAGTCTAGGCACTTATAATCTTACCCCCATTATAAATTTGAAACTAAAAATTTTCATTGAACACTCAATAAATAGATGAGGGAAATTTGGTTTCATCACTTCCTCAAGTTCCCATGTTTTTTATTCAAACAAGTTGTTTCTCCACATCACTTTGACAAAGTGAATTTTATATTTCTGTAGAACTTTTTCCCAATGATCTTAGATACTCACCAACTTCTCCTCATATGAAAGGTAATTTTCCAACAATAACACCAATAGATTGAGTACATGTGAGGGGTCTGGTATGTATTTTGTCAATATTAGTTCATGGAATACATCATTTACTAAAGATAAGTTTTGTGGTATTGAAAGTTTATAATCCATTAATCTGATGTGATCAAGGATCTCAAAGGGAAAAATGTATCTTGTACTAAGATTTCCCTTCATCCCAAAAGTCATCACTTTATTCAATAGAGATATATAGAGGAATATATTGTCACCATTTTAAACTTTAGGACTCATAGAAAATCGTCCTTACTACTGTTCTATAGATTCTATTTTTCCCTGATGATCTTCTAAATGGTATTAACATTTTTTATCATCTTCATGACTAATTTTTGACCTAAATAGTTTTCATTCCCCCTCACCATCCAAGAATTTAAGAGTTCTTAACATCTTCCCATATAAGGGCTTCATAGGGATCAAATTTGACAATATAGTGAAAACTATTATTATATGAGAACTCTACTAGAGGTAGATGTTGGTCCCATCCTCCATTGAAGTCAATAATACACACTCTCAACATGTCTTCTAATGTACGAATAGTCCACTTAGATTGGTCATATGTTTGAGGATGATTGGATGTATTAAATTGTATCTCATTTTTTGCAGAATGTTGGATACTTTTTAAGAAAAAGGGGATTAATGTCATATCTTGATCAGATAAAATTGATATTGGTACTCAATGAAGCCTCACCACTTATCTGATGTACATCTATGCATTTTGATCAAGTGATAAATTCGCTAGAATCACAATGAACAGTGTAGTCTTGGTAAGATGATCTACCACTACCTATATAGAATATTTTCCTAAAGATGTCTTATGATGTTTAGTGAATAGTTAAATGGTGATATTTTCCCAAATTAATACAGGTATGGGTAACAATTACATAATCCCCTTATAACTTTTCCCTTCATCCCTCACTTTTTGACCTATTGTGAACTATGATCTATATTTAGTGATCTACATAGTCATATTGTCCCAAAAATAGTTATCTCAATGATCTAGATTCATCTTTGTGCACCTTGAGTGAATGGATATGGGTGATATATGTGAATAACTCAGTAACTCCTTCATTATCTCATGATTCAATTATAAACAAAGTCTTGACCTAAATCCCACAACTCCTTCCTTGTTAAGAACGAACTCCAAGGATTTCCCTTTTCTTATTATTTTCACATTCTTCTGAATTCCCCCATCATTTATATAAGGATAATTTTAATTCTCTAGATGATACATTTGATAAATCATTTTTGATAGTATTGATGATTTTCCATCTGGTATAATTCTCTTGTCCACCCCCTTTAAGACTTAGTACATTAAATCCCTCTCAATGCCTATCAATGATATAATTGATGGTTCCTTTCTACTTTGAGAATATAGCACTTTGTTTGACTTACCAGGAACCTTATGGATTGAGTTTATATAGCATGTTATCATCTATGACCATCATCATTGGTGAATATTCAACTCCTTATGTGTGAATATATAATTCATAATTTTTTGATCAGTATATTTTTCTCACACTTCATCCAAAAGTGATAATATCATCATATTTTCAAAGAAAAGATCACTATATCCAACTCTAGATCATGTGATGGGTAGTTCTATTTATTAACATTCAATATCATTCATGGTTAGGCTATAACATTGTAATTTTTCAATAACACATAGCCTATTCCATTCATTCAAGCATCATTGAATTCTACAAAAACATTCTCCACTGGTGAGTATTGTAAGAACATGGTAAATTTTAATCATTCCTTACAATTAATTGAGGATATAATCAAATTATTCATTACAAGAAATATTGAATCTCTTATAATTATCTCATCTAGAGGGTTTGGTAATCATGATAAATTTCTCACAAATCGTGTGTATAGTGGAAAACTAGTCTATCGAATCTATGAATATCTATCAAAGATAATGGCCTCATCCATCCTTCAATTTCCTTCATCCATAAATGGTCCAAACATATTCCAATGCTTGTGATGATATGCCTCATGAATGATACTTTCTCTAACCATACTCAATTATTTTTTACTTTTCGTAAAGATACTCCTATGGAATGGTCCTTAGCACAATGCTCAAATAATCATCATGATTATCCTTGGTTTTGGAGTGTATTACAATATCATCTATAAATACAAACAATTTTTTTTGAGGTGATCTGTATACACTATTCACAATGTTCGTGATGATTTAGGGATCATTGGTGAGCCAAAAAGGCATCACTATGAACATATAGTGCCCGCACAACATATGAAAAGTAGTATTCCGAATATCCTTCTTCTTATCCTTATCTTGGTAATATATTGGCCATAGATCATCCATGTAGAAGTATTATGCTCCACATAGCTAATAAAAAAAGTCTTCAAATTGAGGTATATTATAATTTTTATTTTTCATGACCTTGTTGAGCTCGTGATAATCGGTGAAAGGGCGCATTGCCCCATCCTTATTCATGAAAAAGAAGACTGGAGCACCCCATGGTGAAGCACTTTGGCATATGAACCCTTTATCCAGATTCATTTTTATTTGTTCATTCAGATCCTTAATTTCCAAAAGATACAATTTATATGGATTATTGGATAATGGTAAGACCCCATTTATACGCTCGATTAATAATTCAACATCTCTTCTAGGAGGGAGACTGGAAAATTATTTGGGAAACAAATAATGTATTCCCTCAAAATAAGAATGTCTTCATGGAGGATTATTTCCGTATAATCAGTCATTTGAGCTAGATACACTTCATTATAGAAAAATAATACAAAATCCCATGGTGTGGGTGCTAAATAAGACTAATAATCCTCTTTGCACTTGAACAGAATCAGGGGTTGATTCATGATACGAAGTGTGATTTCCTTCTCAAAATAATTTATGTTGGCTCTATACACGGGAAAAAAAATCCATACCCAAAATTGCATCAAATTTCACGAAATTGAGTATGAAATGGTTCAACCTGTTGTTCATACTAGAAATTGTGTTAGGTTTTGAGTTATATTCCTAAGAATAAATAATTACCCCAATTTCAATTTTCACTAATAGGACTAATTCCATGATTTTTGGTAGTGTTTGAATAGTTCTATTAGTTTTTCATGATAGGAAGGAATGTGTAGAACCAATATTAAAAACACATTTTCTATCCTTTCTTGAGTAACAATAATACATATCACCACTTTTTTCATGATCCACCTTAGAGGTTGTGATGGAATGATCTCCCCCTACTACCTTGGATGTTGTAAGTTGTCTCCAAAAACCCTTAGCTTAGTGAATTAATATTCAAAGTTCCCTAGTTCCTTAAAGATTAAAAAATTTACAATTCATAGAGGATTGAATGGATGATTCCTTTTCATCCCTTGCATTAGTGGGTTTCTCTTTTCTGTAATCATTATCTTGGTGTCCTTCCTTCTAACAATTAATCATTTCCTCATTCTCCAAACGAAATTTTTGAGGTTCTTCTTTCAGAACCTTTGGAAAGTGGAATGTTTAAATTTCATGGAACTTTAATATTTCATCCTTAGACCACTATAATTAAACTCTCCATTCCACTTCTTATACCCATGATTCCCATAAGACTCTCTCATCTCCATTGATACTTTCAGTTCAAATAAGAAAATTTAAAAATATCTATCAAAGTATCAGATCTCCAGGGATCTTTGTAGACTTGGTTTTAGCCCACCAAAGAAGTATCCAACCTTGTATTAAAGTGTAAAGATAAATCAGAAGGCATATTGTAAAAGTATTGTGATGTTTCCCTCATATTCTATGGTATATTCATCATCTTTTTTACGATGGGAAATGAAATCTGTTTCCATTTTATGTGAAAGAGTGTGAGGAAAATATTTATAAATAAATTGGAATTCCTTCCACCCAATTGGTTCAATATCTTCCATAGGCATTGTATTCTTAATCAATGTCCCCCACTAATCAACTTAACCCTCTATGCGATAAACACCCAATTGAAACATATGTTTTTTAGAAAATTGAAGGATTAATTAATTTTTTCTCCTTGGAGTTGATCTAGTGTTCCATTATTAAAGAATCAAATAATCCATTGATAGTTGGAGGGATGTTTCTCATAAAGGACTAAATTGTAGCTTGTTATTTCTTAGGGGATTTCATAAATCCTAGTAATATTGGTTTATCTTTAAATCCTGAGTAATCTAAGATATTATTGTCCCAATTTTTTCGATTCACGATCCCAATAATTTGCTCATCTCATTATGGAAGTCACCACATTTTCCATCACAATGATTATTTACCAGATTCCTCTAATTTTTGGCTGCTGGCTGGAATAAAGGGAAAGTTAAGGATGATTATTTTTAAACTATTAAACCATATAAGGTAATCTAATGAAATTAAATATATAACTTATTAATTACATGTATTTTCTTATCTTATGGATTTTGATGAACCAATCTATGTTATCCATGGTCTAAATAATTACATATACTCTTTTGGGAAATATTTGTTCCCTTAATAATGGTTTGTAATGATATTATGTATTTATGATATAATATCCCCGGGGAGTGTGAAAATATGTAAAAAATAGGGCCCATTTTCATATACCAGGTTATGTCATGTCTAGCATGATGCACGTTGTTTGAGTTGTTTCATTTAGGTACTTTTGTTCTAGATCCATATTCCCATATAGTATTCATAAATTGATGTATTTTCTTTATAAACCAATTTCATTTAAAATTCCAAATTTTAGGGATGTGTTCTTATACATAGTCTTATTCCTAATTATTTGTCTAGATATTTATAATCTTAATCCCAAAAATAACTAAACATTTCCTTTGACTCCAACTATTACAAACCTATTCTTTATTACACATTAATGCATGAATTATTACATAGAAGTACACATAATACAACCTAGATGTTCAAGAGGTCTAGTGTATTAGAAATTTATGTATATAAAATAACATTTTGAAAATTGGATACAAAATCATTATTGAAAAAATTATTATGTTCTACTAAATTTCCTTGTCTTTTAAATTAGCACATGATATCATTGGGTCATACATAGGGGTGAGATATAAAGCCTATTAAGGGAATAAACAAGTATTAACATGAATAGAATAACACCTGATAGATAATAAGAATATAAATGGGACATAAGAAGAGTATGAATCATAAAAATGAACAATTAGGCTTATATAACAAAATAACATAAAGGAAACAAGAGAAAACTATCAACAACATAAAACATTGTATCATAATTATAGGTCAAGGATAACCACTATTGAATCATGATGGAAAAAGTATAATTAAGGAATATGGTAAAATCTCTATCTTAACATGACTTCTTTTGAGACTAACCATTAAAAATGAATTGGAGTGTTATATAATTTTTGTTGCACCCATCACATTCATTTCATTCTCATGCTTAGGTGTTCTAGATAGATCATACAACACTGATTCATTAATTATCATATTTTATTCCATGTTCATGGAATATGGAATAAATATATGTAAGTCACAATTCAAATAAGTTTAATTATATAAAGGTGTAAACCCTTGATAGGAAATGGGTATGGTATTCACTACATATTTGTTTTTCCAAGGAAACATTGTGGTGAAATTTAGGTTGTATAACGACATCTGATAAAATTTAATATAATGGGTTGATGAAAGTGAAATGAGTCTATCATTATTTTTAAATAAAGTAAGGAGTAATAAGTACCTGTAATCAGATATATCATCATTAAAAATTAAAAATAGAACAAATAAGATAATAAAGAAACATGAATAAAGAATATATGGAAAGGATCTCTTGCTTGATTATATAAAAAATGATTGAGAGGATATTCCTGAGAGAATATAGGCACATTGGGTGGAATATATAGAGGGTATGTGACATTATGAAAATTATCCAAGGATATTGAGTGAATAAAAATTGGATAATGGGTGTTTTTATATATAAAAATATTGGAATTATTTTATTTCTCAAACATAGGTTTTCTGTTACATATTATAAAATAACGACAACCACAATCCTCACCATGGTTCATGCCAATGTATTATTCAATATGGGAGCATTTTAAATTATTTTATAATTTCAATGTTTTAACATAATAAAATAATTCAATTCAAAATGTGGAGTTGAGTCACACTCTAAATGAATTGATTTTAAAAGCATATAATATATTAATGGTTTTAGAGGATTGATAATTGATTTATAAAAAAAATAGAATTATTTTAAAGGGAAAAATATATTTTGTCATGTATACCTTTTATAGTATTTATTAAATCATTTTTTGGTCATTAAGATTTCATAATTAAGATTTTATATTTAAACGGTATTTAATTTTTACCTGAAAATATTTCTATCTCATAAAATAATGAAACATTTACCATTGGATAATTTATAAATTCTGATTCCAAAAATAATATTCATTATATATAAATAATTTTAAAAATATGTTAATTTTCACTTTTAAAATAATATTTAAATTTATTATGAAATTATGGGTTTTTTTGCAATAAGAATTTTCGAACTCCTATAAATAATTAATATTGACTTTATAAAATTTTTATAGTCACATATATTTGATAGAAATTATTTCATAATAATATTTTATTAATATATTATTTATTTCAACCATTAATTATTTCATCAAAATAACTTTCATAATTGAATTTGAAAGTCCTCCAAATATACTATTTCTGTTTTATTATATTAAAATAAAAAATCATTTATAAATTAACAATAATAGGAGGAAAATATATCCATTAAAAATAATGTAAAAAATCATATCACTATGATATTGATACATATACCTTTAATACACTTGAAAATACCATATGTGTAAGGTGCGTGATGGTGATACTTTCATGGGGTTGTTGGGTAAACATGGGTTTTCTCATGATCTCGATGAGCTTGAACTTCTCATGGAAACATTTTCACTAAATCTTTTTATATTGGATATCAACTAGATTTCAGTAAAGGTAAAATAATCATGATTCTATATCACTCGGAAGCTCAAAAAAATGTGATTCAGAGCTTAAGATACTACTGGTGGAGGACAACACTTCTTATGTATGAGTCAATTATAATTATTAAAACCATGTGTTTATACTAATCATATGAACAATGTTCAATTTTTATATTATCAATGGTAATGATGATTAATTTTATTTTAAATTATCTATTTTAAATACAAATGGGATCATGTGTTTTCTATATGTATAATACATAAAAATATATTTTAATTAATCAAAAAAGGGAAATATTAAATATAACTTTTTGTGCCATTACCGGAAGGATAACCAAGGGATTTAGAGTGGAAACTTCTAGATGGTCTAGACATTGGTCATATACAGATATATAGATTTTCACCCTCATATAGGGAATGTTATGGCTCCTCTATCTATTCATAGAGTGTCACCCTCCTACTAGGATAGGGAATGGGGCATCTAGTTATCCACCAATTGGAACCCTCCTATAATGTCTGGGCATGGGTCCTAAACTACAAGACTAGAATCCTCCTTCTAAGTAGGGCATCAGTCCTGAATAATCTATCTGAGAGGCACCCTATTTTTTTATCATGGAATGTGCCCTTTACAACTATTTTGGTACCCTCTTGAAGGATGTAAATGGGTTATCTATTGACCACTATAATGGAACCCACCATCATCGATGGGAATGGGTCCTCAACCATTTATATGAGAGGAACCATCCTTTGGGGACATGGAATGGGTCCTCTTGGTATCTATTGAGAATCATCGTACTATTTTATTGGGGAATGGATCCAACAATTATATATTTGTTCCCTTTATGGTGTGACATAATTATGTGGTGTGGTGTGACATGAATGTTTCTTTATATAGATACATGAGATGTTCGGCATCGATAATCGACCTTTTCGAATATATTGAACTCTTTTCGTAGGTTGGGATCTCAGATAGAGATCCCCATTATCTCTCATTTGTGTTTCATTGGTTTGAGAATATATATATATATATATATATATGTTATTGGATTTTTTTAATATCATGCTTTTGGTTGAGCTATCTATTTATTTCTATCATTTATCATACTACTCAGCCTTCGGTTTTTATCGAGTCCTACTGGGTATTTTTAAACTCACCCATTAATAAAATTTTCCCACATGTTTTCTGTCTTATGAAGATGATAGACATGTGGGCAGTGACTATATAGGATCATAGAGACACCTGGTTCATTGGGTTGTGTACGGTGGTTTGAGCATGGATATTAGTAGTGGGTATTTCTCAACATCCTTACATTACCATTTTTTTATGATGGGACATATTTTTGGTTGGGCTTGTTTTCCCCATCACATTTTAATTTAAATGGTCGTAATCTGGTACACACAATAGGATTTTGTATGAATTTTTATTCTCATGATATTTCATAAATTATATTATTGTTCCTCTTAAAATATTCATTAATATGGTCAGCTGTGTTCCAACATGTGAATGATAAAAATTCCTTCCATTTAGGTTATGTCTTTTGGTGCTTGTCACCACCTCCTGTCCTCCGAAGGCCGACTTGGGGTAACTATGTATCGAGCCCAATTTGGATAGGTTTTGATATTTAAAGCTTTATATATCATGAGATAAAAATGCGAAACAAGTAAATGGAATTTTTCCACTCTACAAAATAGGTTTTTCATAAATTTCTTTGGGAAACAGGGAGTCTGGATCAGTGATGGAAAATTGGTGCATCCTAATCCAAAAAGGGAACAAGGCTATAATAAATGATCCACTATATTTATGATATTGGAAGTTAACCTTGACATATGATATGGTTCTCTATATTGATTATGTTTCCACACTTATATGACATGAACTTATGGTTCATGATAGTTTTGTGATGATTTATCACTCTTCTGGACCATGTTTTCTAAAATGATAATGTTTAATACCATGAATCTAGTTTATGAGAAATGAATGGTTGTGTATGAACATTGTAATTTATGATCATCTTCACAGAAACATAATCTTATCATATTATTTTATCAAATCATATATTGATATATCCTATGATTACTGTTTCTAAGAATCTGATATCACTATTTCTTATGTTTCGTTCCCCATGTTTTGAATAATGGTTTAGGTAGTGTATTCCTCATAAGAGTAATATCTGATAATATATTTTCGGGATATTTTTATTATCATATATAAAAGAATATGTTTGTTTTTATAGTCTTTAATGAAAAAAACTATTAGAGTCCTCATACCTGATTATATGAAATATATTGAATAATCCTTTAAAAATGTGTATTTATGAATGAAAATATAAGGTCCTTATAGTTGGTATTTGATGATGGTTTTCATAAACCATTATAAAATAGGATGGTAAAACATTATTGGGATACCTAGGGATATTTCTATAGATATTTATAGGTACATAAATTAGGATAAGTCTAAGGATGAGTAACTATATTGGAAAATAACATTTAATTTTTGTAAAGGATATAGAGAGTGGTTTCCAAGAAACTAAATCCATGAATGGATACTAAAACTAGATGTTGATATATCATAGAGTTATCTAGGGGTAATAACACTAATAAATAACATAGACCTAGAATTTATCATCACATGATGCATGATAATGTTCCTTGTTGTACAACTATTTTGACACACCCTTGGGATTTGTTTTGGAAATTCATAAATCCTTTATAAACCATCAAGAATTATTTGAATAAAGACCATGAATAACCCATATTAAGACTATGGTTTCGTATATTGAAAAGAAAATTTTATGATTTTAGACATCATATTTGTGATGTACAAGATTATATTGATTCCTAATATGATTATTATGTCTCACACTATGATATTTTTATTTTCTTGAATAGTGGAAACTAATAGAAACAGTAATAAAATTGACTATGATATAATTTTTTTTGTTGAGAAACCAAATGGGAAGATTAATAGTGTGAAAAATATTGTGATTATGAATAATCAGTTATCAAAATATATGATTAACAATTTTCACCATAACCAACTCTCTGGCTCGCCATAGAAGAGAATGATAGATTTTATTGAGATTTTAAGTGGTGGGGACTATAGGGAAAATAATATTCAGGTTACTATATTTCAAGAATATGGGACGAATAACCCATGTGGTTCTCTTAATGGAACAAGAAGATTTCTTGAGTGTGGAAAATTTGGAAACAATGAAATTAATTAAAGAGTAAAAATAAAAATATCAGTTAACATAATGGATGGGTTTATTTTTCTCCCAAGTCATTTTCAATGGATGAATATTTTGAATAATGAAATTATTTTAATTATGTAAATCAATGACATAGGGGGGGTTTCAAGATGAATATCAACATGTTTGTATGAGTAAAGGATTTTTTTTATGATGAAGAGTCAATAAATGAAATATAAATTGAAGGAGGTATTAAGGAATAGGATGATGAATCCTATTTAATGTTTTAATAATGAATTAAAATGATTGATGTGATTATGTATAAGAAATCATGAATTGTTTTATATTAATCATGAAATAAATAAGGATTTTTCTATAGAAGTTTTTCATTAATTATTTTCAAGAATATGTTCAATAAAACTAATTTCATATAAAAGTGAATTAATGGAAAGGTGATTTTTTATGGAAAATAGATTATTAATGGATGATAACCCATTATATATTCCTGATATTGTGAAAATTTTATTTAGTTTGGATAAAGTGATGCCTGATAGGGATAAAGTAAATTGTATTGTATTAATAACCTCAAAACAAACTAATGATTTGTTGAAAATGTAGTTTATGTTTTCATTGATGGAGTTTATATAATATTTGTTTTTGAGGAATATATTAAACAATCTATGTTTTTATTTAATTAATAATGAATATTCGATGCTAACATTGAGTTTTTATGGAAATTATTATTATTACCAAAATTTAGGATAATATGTAACCAAGATATTCTAATATTTGGTATGTAACCATTAAGTGACACATAATTATATTTGGTGGATTATTGTTAAGTTGATTTTTTGGAAATTTAGAGACCATATTTATAAATTTAGGAATTTTGTAAGGGTCTTAGTGTTAATCATTTATGGTATGGGTTATGTTGATCTTTTGATGTGGTTTTAGTAATTAATGTGTTATTTCACCATATGAAGATTTATGAATATTATATAAATAGTGATAATATTTTTTATTTTGATTCTAACTAGAGATATAATGGATGAATTATTATTATATTATGGGTCATTTTTTCTATTAATTCATCATTCATAATAAGTTTCATCTTCATTATGAAGTATAAATTCACTGAAGCGCAACCAAAGGATGAAATTGTTCTTATAATATAATGGAACGCTAGGACCTAGGTATATCAGCCACTTTTAAATTATAGATAATAATAATATGCCATCATAACGATTGAAACTTCCCCTAAAACCCTCTCAAATCCATGATGTGCTCCATGTATCTCTTCTGAGTAAGTATACACCTAATCCTTCATATGAGATGAACTCATAGATCATTCTGCTGAAGCATAATATTTTTTATTAGAAACTGTTAGTTGAGATTGTGTATCATGGTGATAATGTTCATAAAAAATAACACTCACTTGTTCAAGGTTTTGATGTGAAACCACTAGCATCAGGAAGTTATGGGGGGAACTTTCAAGTATAATCAGACATAAATATCCTCAGTTTTAGGTACCAAATTGATGATTTTTGTTATAGAAATTTATTTTCAGGGGGTTTGAATGTAACAACCCAATATTTTTTGAATTTTCTTCATATAAATTTAAATTTTTTAATATTTTTGTTACACACAATATATAGTTTCACTTCAATTACACAAAACATCGAGTCTAGCGAAACACATCACACTATTAAAATGTTTATATTGAATATGATAATAATCACCAATGATTTAGGAATGACAAGTATGGATATGATTAATTAAATTATGAAATTATATTGTTTACACATGTATATATATTGAATTATTTTTTAACCAATTGATGAGAAATGAAAATAAAAACAATCTGAAAATAAATTAAATCTTCTTCGAAAAAACTATTGTTATGTAAACAAAAACATTTTACATTAATAAATTAAAAAAATAACTTTTGGTGATTTTTAATGATATTTATATATTATATATTCAATAAAATTTTTAAAATTCATCTTATGTGATTTCAAGACTTGAGATAATAATAAATTCAATTTTTGGATTTAAAACTCTATTTCTCTGAAATGTTTTTTATCTCATTTTCCACATATATTTTAAAATTAATTTTTCCATTTTATTGAAACATTATTTGAAAAATAAAATTCAATTTTTAGATAAAAATTTCAAAATTATATTTTTCTGAATTTCTAATAATTTTCAAAATAGAAAAAGGTTTCGATGAATAATGAAAAATAATGGTTTTCATCAAGAATTATAATTTACATTGATGAATTTAAGAATATCATGTTTATTTTATGATGGTTTTAGAAGTAAAATTAGTTCAGTTATGTATCCATTAATACAATTTATTTCATTGGAATAAATTTCATATTAATGTTTTATATAAAAACTTTTTAATCATTTGAAGGATTTCACTTTGGAAAACAGCTTTCTCATGGAATTTGTGGGATTATGTTTAAATTGAATTTTAATAATTATTCGAATATAAGTTTAAAAACTGGATTACATATTTTTAATCTTAATAATTAAAATTATCTAATATGGTTAACAAATCTTTTAACTATAATGAATAGAAAAAATAGAAAAAATTATTTACCATGGTTATGGATAAAATGGGTTTACCATGATTTAAACATATAATACAATAAGTAAAATGGCCTAAAATAATTTCCAGCACCCATTTAATGGACATATTTAGACCATATCACCTCTATGATTTATGAAAGTACCATTTTGGAGCCTTATGTAATTTTTAAAACTTGGGTACACCTTTTTCTCTTCAAACATTTTAAGTGTGGAACCCACCTCACTTATTAAAGGACACCCCATCTCTCCACAAGTTCACACATTCAAAACCATTTTCTTAATCAGAAAAATTTCAAAATTTATTCATGAATTCCATAATCTCATCCTATAATCAATATCTTGGTCATAAATCAAACCTTGAAGGAAATTGGTTAAAACCAAAATAAGTTGTCTGAAGAAGAGGTAATTTCTATTACAGAGGATTTTATTTTGTTTCATCATCAAACCCTTTATATTATTATTAAAACAAGATGATATAATAACCTCATTATCGTTAATATACTTATTTTTTGTTACATTTATTAAATATCCTATATCCATCTCCACCTCTATCATATTGTATAAGAAATTATCATTCTTGTGTACGGTAGGCTACTTCATATCAAACAAGTGTAATTTTTTTTCAATCACCACCTCTCACAACTAGATATAATGATGTATGTAACTTTTTTATATTATATTTATAGTATTTTTTTACATATTTAATTTTATACAACATCTATTCCATATGTCCCATATCACTAGAATACAATTACATTGCTCATGTGTATGGAAGACTATTGTCATGTGAACCGAAGTGAGGTCTTTTTCATTTTTATTTTTATTTTACAGTAGTATAGATATATTAAATGAATATATATGATAATATTAATATAATAATACTTATTTTATTATAATATCATGTTTTCCATCTTACATTATATTCCATAGAGAACTTGATATTGTCTTTCTTGAGTACGTTGGACGACCACCTTACGAAGCGTTGCGATTTGTTTTTCACTAACTCTATTCATGGATGGTAATAGAGGGTAAATTTAATGAATATTTGTGATATAAATATTAAATAAAGTTTATTAATAACATTTAATATATTATTTATCTTTTTTTCATACATTGGTAAAATAGAATCAATGTTAAGGGATACGTATGGCATACTGTCTCAATGAATGATGTATTTTATTTTATATCTCTAACATTTATAGATTAGTCTAAATAAATTTATACTATATGTATATATATAATATATATATCAAGTATAATATTCAAAATATTATGGAACAATCTTATAAGTAATACTAATGAAAATCAAAAATCAAAAATTACATGCAAAAATGCAGTTATTGCTCAAAACATAATTTTAACTAGGAATTGTTAAAAACTAATGATAAAATGTCATAAATAAATCATATATTTTATGATATATATAATTATGGGTTACTAAAAGGTTTATATTAAAATTATATTTTTTATATAGGATATTATATCTTTTATAACGGATTTTGATTTTTATAGAAACGAATTGTTATTTCACTTTTATTTTCATTGAGACATATTCCATATTCACCATGTGTATATTTAATATAGATTAAATATTAAAAATTAATTTTATTTTATTTTATTTTTCTGAAATTTATTTTAAATTTAATATCGATTTTATAATATCTCTTTAAAGGCATTTATATTTCAAATGTTACTAACATGATAGTGGATTTGCATCTCGAAATTTCTTCTTTGAAACATATGCTATGTTATGCACAAATATTCTTTTATGCATTGCATAAATAGACCCATTGACATTTAATATAATTAACCTATTTATTATCATGAAATTATAATATTGATTTATTTTTATTCTTTCATGGGGATTACTATTCAAAGTTACTAAAGTGGTAGGGGTTTTATGTTACAATCTCATCATTTATCTGGATTGTTCGTGATTATTCATCCAATTATGGAAAGATTCGATATATTTCTCAATAAACTCATATGTTTTCTTATAATATGGTTATGTAATAATAATTTATGTTTTAATTTAATTTTACTTTATTTATGAACCCCGTATTCCAAAATTATTTTTTAAATAAAACATACATTATTTCTCTCTTTGGATGAAAATTGTTTTTCTTCAAAAATAATGTTTTCTAAAACAAAATTTAAAACTTTCTATAATTTTAAAAATTATTTATTAAACACATTTGTTTACTTGTTTTAATGATTTAAAAAAATAATTAAGGGAATTTTCAATATTTTTTCAAATAATTCTTGTTTCACTTTTACTCAAAATGTGAAAGGAATCAATGTTTTAATTTGTACAGCATGAATGGAATTTACACCATCATAACCACTAAATGTTTTAAACCTTCTATTATAGGTTTCATCATATATTTTCAATGAAATTTATTTAAAAAACATTTTATGAATTTTTATCTTTAAAAATATTTTGTATATTTGAGAGGGTGTTTTCATTGAGAAACATTTTTAATGATTTTAAAGCTTCCTTTATAAGTTTATATGAAAATTTTCAAATAAAAGGATTTTTAATTTTTTTTGTTTTCAAATGTATTTTCAAAATTGGAAATGAGATTTTAATCAATAAATTTTTCATGTCATATTTCAAAATCATTTTACAACTAATATGACATCCTATTGTGATACAATTGATTTACTTGGGATGGGATTGAAGGATATCATCCTAATTATTTATCTATATGGTTATAATTTATGTTTATGACATTTTTATAAAACCCATTTATTTTTCTTGGGTTATTCTATGATAAATATGAAATATTTATGAATCAATTATTCTATACCTGGGTTATAAAGTGATGATATTATTATTTTTCTATGATATTGTTTCAAACATATGTATGGTATTCATAATGATACTGGGGGGACCTATATATCTCTCAAATTAATTGGGTGAAAGTTTATATCTCATGGTATAATAATGGGAAACATGTTTATGAGGTTTATCCACTATGGGAATATTTTATTCTTGATCTAGTATGGGAAATAAGTGATTCTTGATCCACTATGGAAAATACGTTTATCTGGAACCACAATAGGAAATAGGTGACGATTCTGTATCCACTATGTTGATGGTCTTGGTAGTTAAACCTTATCACATGAAATTTTTTTCTATATTTATGATGGTTACACTATTTTATGTTGTATGCTTATGGTTTATGATTTATTTTTGATGACTTATCACTCTTATGGTCTATGTTTTCTAAAATGATAAAGATTTATTCCATGACACATGTATATGATCTATGATATTTTGGGTACGAACTATATAAATTATATTCCAGTTCACATAACTTTATTCCTATATTAATATTTCACATGATCATATATTGATGTCTCCAATATTTACCATTAATAGTAATATGTGTTCAACCTTTATTATGTTTCCTTCCCCAATTTATGAGGAAAGGTTTTTGTAGGGTATTCTTAAGAGGATTAATATGTGATATGATTTTGTGGGTCATTTTTATGATCATTCAATAAATAAGAATATCTCATGTCTATTCTCAAAATACATTAAACTATTAAGGACCTATGGGGAGATTACATGATTTTTTGGAACATTCATATAAAACTGTGAAATTTATTCTTGAAAATATTATTTCCTTATACATTATACACACAATCATAAATAAATTAGGTACATAAAAGAACATTTTTCTCAAAGAATGATGTTTGAGAAGAAACCCATAAAATTTTCATGTCATTGAAGTGATAGTTAATAAAAATAGTTATTATGCATTAAGAATGTTTATCCGCAAAAATTAAATGTAAATACAACATAAATGAATTAAAATTTATTTAACACATAAATTTGGCATAATACAATAACTGAATTAGATATATCATCCAATAAATTGAAATTGAGTAAAGAAACGCTTTACCACATGTTTATCCTTAATTATGTTCTATTTATCCTATTGTATAGTAGTTTTAAATATTTAAATAACTTATATCAGAACAGTAATACAACATATAATATCATATATGATCCTTTTATATCAACTTATTACTATTTTGTTAATAATATTTTTTATCATAATTATTTCGAGTGAAATTTTATTTGTTTTTTTATTGAATGTGTCGTCGTGAATATTATAGATCATAAACAGAAGATATATTTCCATCAAATACATATTTATATTAATATTATAATTTTTTTTCTTTACATATATCATTATAATCGTTATTCAGTTTTGAATATGGATAATGAATCACATCACTTCAGGGAGAGGTAGGTAGAACGTACGCACAAGCGGCATCATAATTTCTTTAACAGGTGAATGGTAAAAAAAATTTATATGTAAATATTAAATATTAATTATCAATTCCTATATGTCACGTTTATTCATTAAATTTATCATTTATTACCTTTTATGTAATGTATTAGTGAAAAAAGAATCACTTCACTTCATGATGCTATAGTTCATCGTACACATGAATGATGACATCATTAATTCAATGGATCGAAAGGTAAGATATGTTATGTTATATTTACTTTAATGAATGAATTATACTTAATGAATTTCATATATTAACAAAAAAGTAATCCTTATTAGCTTCCATGTACACTGTAAGTTACGGACCAATCACATCGCTTAGTGAGGAAGTAGTCTTCCACACAAATGAGTGAGGTTGTAATATTCTCTAGAGAATAGAAATTATATATGATATTATAATTCCATAATTATAATTATAGCAAAATAAAATTTCATTAAATGCATAATTATACCAATTTTTGAGATGTGGTTATAGAAATTTAATTGTGTAAGTTTGTGATGTTGAAGTATGTCTTACACATGATCTATGGTTTTGTTACCCAATTGAGGGAGGAGGATATGGTTATAGGTCATTTATCTAACATAAAAAAGAATATATATTTAATATAATAATTTTATTATATAATAATTTTTTAAAAATATTTGAATGTGTTAGGGGATGAATGAAAATAAAATTCTTGGTTAAGGATGATATCTCTTCTTCAAACATCATTATTTAGTTTGCATCAAAATCCATACTAGGGTCTATTTTTAATCAAAAAAAATCTTATTGAATTATGTGAGGATTTTATGGATGTTATTTTATCATTTAATATAAAAACCAAAGGGGTTTTTTAGTGTGGTAATGGGTGGAGAGGGACGTACTTCTATATGCACGGGAGAGTACAAATTACGAATTTTTTAAAATAATAAATTCAGCCCTCATTTTTCGCACACCATGTGGATAAAAATGGAAAATTTTAGAAAAATAAAATAATTTGATATGTCTAATTATGGACAAAAACCTTAATTTATACAATTTATTGTTCATTTTTAACCTTTATATTTTTTATACAACCCCCAATAATATCATTTTTACCTTAGTTACATAAAATAATATTTAATGTTTTTGAAATTCATTAGTGTAAAAAAATATGATGGCCTCATTAAATAGAATAAAATTTTAAGATTCCAAATACTGAATCAATTACTTCAAAATTTACAGACATAAGTGGAAGAAATAAATTTAACATTAAACCCACAGACGTGTCGAAAAAATGTTTTTTCAAGAAATGTGTTTTTTTAATGTTGATATCATAATAACTATATAAAAATTAATACAACTTTGAATAATTTTAATTATTATTTATAGGTATTTATTCTATAAATTTATTTAAAAACATTTCTTAATAGGGGTTTCTAAATTGTTCAAAATCGATAAATATTATACATATTATAACAGTTTTCAGGAAAAAGGTGTTCTAAAGCCAAAAAATTATAATAAAATCTAGTAAAAATATTATTCAAATATAATTACATGGATTTTATATAACTGAATAATAATTATATTAATTTCAAATAAAATTAAAGTAATTATGGGGATTAATGTATTAACAACAATTTTCATGTTTTTAAAAAAAATTATTTTTCACTATTCACTAAAAATAAAATATTTTTAAAAAAATACCCAAATCACACCATAATTTAATTTCAATGTGATGATTAAAAAAATAATGTTTTTAAAATTAAATATTATAAAATTGTTAAAAATTAATTTTAAATTATCTCCACATAGTGTAACTAATTTTCCATTTAAAATTGTATTTTTTTGGGAAACATTTCCTTTTATTTTAAATGGTTCTTATTTTATTTTTAATAAATTAATAAAAATAGAAAATATTTTTTCCTTGTTTAAAACATATAATTTTAATAATGTATTTATTCATATTCATAACCTCTAATTTAAGGTCTCGATTGTAATCATCATGATTAAATATTAATATTTTAATAAAGTATCATGTTTTATTAAAAACTGGTGCTACATGCATCACAATCCATCAAAGAGTTTGGAATTATTTAATGATATATATGTTATAAATTTTACAATTGTTACATTATTCCTAATTAAATAAATTAAAATCTCACAATATTAATTTTTAATCAGTAGTCTAGGGTTTTGAGATTGATTTGGTTTTGGAAAACCCAAATTGTAAAAAGGGATAATAAAACATCCTCTTGAAAAGAGATAATGGGGTGTATGAAAACCATAGATAATAATTCTTTATTTGGATTCCATATAGGATAGCATTGGTGGGAAATGAAAACATGGGAATCGAAGAGAATACTAACACCCAAGGATTAATAGAGCATGAGAGATATCACTGATCTCATGAAATTGATGATTAATAGAATATAAACGGTGTAAAAACAATAAATATGTTATGTGTTAAAAATACATTTGATTAATAAGAATTGATGATACTAGGATAACATCTTTTGGGAACTTTTCCTTATATTTTAGAGAATTTTTTCATATCAAAATTGATAACTCCATAAAATATACTTACTTGATATATTTTTATTTGATAAACACAATTTTTCCATTCATTGGACTTCAATAAATTTACAATTTACCTTTCAATATATAGATATGAATATCAAATATAAAAACAATTTTCAATATTTCACAAAAATTCTCTTCTAATAGATCATTAGATCAATCGAAGAGTAAAAATATACTGTTATTATCTTAGTTAAAACCAAAATCGAAAGCACAAGGTATTTTAATAAACAAATTTAGTAAGAATATATCAATATCCAGATTTAAATAATGAATCTACAGGATTAACTTACATCATTCCATAACTAAATAACCATATATCCCAAATAACCTTAATAACTTCAACATGAAATATGGGTTTTTCCTCAATGGCCATCTCATATATTTTCCACTAATTATGATAGAAAAAATAATGTCATTCTACCCAAGTAATCCTTTATGTTAGTCCAAAGTATTATATACAACTCAGTCTAAAAAAACATCACCTGATATATCATTAGTCACCCAATAATCAAATGAATTGACATTATGATATATTTTACAAAATAAACATAATATTTAAAATTTAAACCATCTAAGTGAAAATAATTTTATATAAACCAGTACGTCAGTTAGGTATTTAGTAGGTTTTACACCCTTATCAGACTTTAGTTATGGGTACAAGACACATTTCCTTATTATATGTGATGGGTTGTTGGATGACTTTTGGGTTTTCCTTTTTATAAAGCTATTGAAAAACATATGCGATTATCATATCCATAACTCTCCAAGATCCTATAAGGTTCTCAAGAATATTATGATCATCTTAAAAATTAACAATATTTATCAAATAAATTTTTTTGACCACTATGAGTTTCTATATAGATTATTCTTTTCAAAAAAATCAACTAATTACATCATCATTAAAAATAACTATAATATTATTGTTTCCTTAATTTTGAGTTTTTCTATATAGTATCACCCTTCCATTACATCACTATTATATTCAACATTTTCTTATAAACACATAATGAAAATTTTATAAATAACAATACTTATATATATATATTTCATGATTCATATAATTATTTAATTTGAGTACATAAACATATCAATAATTACACTTTGTTCTTAAACTGTAAACAAGGATTTATCTTCTTATTCCTTAATACCTCCTTACATTGATATTTCATTTGTAGTATGTACTTCATTAAAAGAAAAAAAATTACTCATAAAAAAATTTTGATAATGTTCTTGATTTTTCCCCTTAGGAAATAAATTTTCATTATTCAGATTTATTCTACATTTAAAACATTCAATCATTGATAATACCTTAGGAAACCCATTATTCTAATCCATTTTGTTAATTTAACTTTTCATTTATCCATAAAAAATACATACATTGTTCCCTTGTTATGAAAATTTAAAACATTTTTTCATTCATTTGATATATTAACCTGGGTAATTTTTCCCAAATTCTTAGCATATAGGAAACTGAATATTCTTTCCTATATTCCCTCTACCACTTGAACTCTTAGCGAACATTATCCTTCTCTTCATTGGTGAGTCTGAGGGTTGGTTAAGGTGAATTTTTTTAATCATATATCATGATATCTGATTAGTAATAATAAAAATATACTTTACTCTAGTCATCATCCCATCTGTTTTTAAATCAACACATTTTCTATCACATTCAATATTAACCCAGTTCCTTCTGGTTCCCAGCACAAAATAAAACCATAAGGAATAGTGTGATTAATAATATTCACAGGTGGAATCAACATAAGAATGAAATTTTATTTATAATATATCAAAATAATCACACTTTAATTTCTATATAAGACTCTTTCAGTTTAACCTAGGTCATTCATGGTCATCATCGAATCAAATCATTATTTATTGTTTGTAAAGAGTTTGTGAAGTTCAAAATTTTATTATCAAGGAGTATCAAACTGGGATCATAGTAAGGCATGTTTTCATATACTAGGTAACCTCACGTTAAGCCCAATATTCCATTTTCAAATTTATTTCACCCAGTTATATGTGTTAAGAACAAAGTCTACTTATTGTATCTCAGAAGGGATGTAATTGGATGGAATTCACATGCTCTATACTTTGACAAGATTCCAGGGTATTTTCCAATACAGAGTCTTATACATAAATTAATCTCTTGGGTTCTCACTAATGTTTTCTCATACAAGTTAAAATGTATATCCAATCCTCTCATATGTTAAAAACATTTGATATTCAACACTTTTACAAATTACATTTCGTGATTTATAAAAAAATATAAAATAATTAAAACTAAAGGATTATAAAGGACTGGTCTCTTTGGATGGATAATTCTTTTAATAGATAAATCATGAAATACTATTTTTATTTTATGTGGTGATATCATAAAATACATTTTATCTCATAAATATGTGTGGTGTATCCTGTGAAATAGATAAATAAATGGATGGGTTAAGAATCATTGTAATGGAAGAAACATGATAATGAATCGTAACATATGATTCAATGTAATAATATGATATCATAAAAGATAAGGCACATTAGTAATTAGATAAAATAATAACTTAATGAACATTGTATCATGGTATCCTAGAACCATTGGATATGCAGAAGAAACATAATACTTGACATAATCATAAGTTAAGGATAACATACAAGATAACATGACATGGTGGATAGAGTCTCGTGATTGATTAAGTAATCTCTTTAATCTTATACATGGCATGCCGTAAGACTATAACATTAGCCAATGCATAAACTAACTATATGGACACACCCTTCATAACATGTTCTTGATCTATGTGCCCCACATAAATGAAATAAATCATAAGGCATAAAATAATAATTATACATTGAATGAATTTTTTTCAATGTTTTTATATCATGTTCACATGAAATTTCACAATTAATTCACATGGTGAATAGTAATATGGCATACATTACCCTATTAAATGAATGGAGAATAATATAGGTATATATTTGAGAGATATATATACATAATTTATATGTAATCAATAACATCAAAGGTTGTTTTAATTAATGGTAATAATTTTCTACGGTTTAAAAAAATTCTTGATAGAAATAACCTTTTCACTTTGAGGAATGTCAAAGGAATTCATCTTAGATGGGAAATGATATTGAATATCACTTTGAACATTTTTTGGGTAAAATATTTTTTTGATATTGATACTATTTTTTAGAATTTATGACATTTTCAAATATAAAATAAAATATTTTTCTATAAAATAAATGATGAAACATAACATGGAAGCCTTAAAAAATGAGTTCTCATAATGGTAGAAGTTGTCCTTCCACGTTGAAAATATTATATAAATAATTAATTTCATTCATATTTTTTTAGTAGATGTAAAAAATTACATTTTTCAAAAAATGAAGAAATAATTAATTTTAAATTTTCTAAAAATTAAGGGAAAATTTGAAACACTCTACTATTTTAGAAACAAAAACTATGTTTGATAGAACATTCAATAAACAACACCGAGATTGAATGGCCTGTTAAATATTTAACCATTTTAAAATAGTAATTGAATAGATGGTTATACATATAATTAAATAATTTCTAGTATATAAATTTATTTCCTACTCAATATAAATTATTAATAATTTATTAGTAAATAATCAATGAATTTTTTTGTAAAGTAATTTCTTTTATCAAAATATGTTTTCTTTTAAAAAAATCTTTTTATTGTTTTCTTGAAAAAAAAAATAATTAATTTTTATTAATCTTATGAAACTTATTTGATACAATTAAAAAAATTAAAATATTTGTATTAAAATGTTTTTTTGAGAATTTTTAATTTATCAGAAAAAATTGATTTCTTAGTGAACAGTGAAAAATCTTGTTACTTTGTAAAAATGTCATTTATTTTCATTAAATTTATATATTTAAAATTTTTAATATGTTTTGATTATGATATAATGTAATTTAATTATTTTTTTTATTTTTAATCCAATTGTGTTTTTTAATCAACATCATAATCGATTTTAGTATAATTTTGTTTCTTGGATTAAAATCATCATTTTTCTGAAAACTATACTAAAATGAATAACATTTATCCATGTTAATAAATTATGATAATACATAATGAGGAATAGTTTAGATCTAATTTATATATTATAAAACAATATAAATGAATCTAAATTCATAAAATAATTATTATTAGTCATATATTTAATATAGAATCATTTTTTCACTAAAAATACACACCTTAAAACCCCTCTTTTAGTCATGTATACAAGTTTAATTTAAAATTAATAATTTCTAATTAGGTTAATTTAATTTTTTAAAGTTTATTCCATAATTATAATCATTAAAATTTATATTATCTAATAATTTTAACTTCATTTTAGACCATAATGAATTGTGAAAACTATAGATATTAATTATTCAGGTTTCGGTAAAAATGGATTTAGGAGTAGGTTAAATTAAACTGATTAGTGCTAGAAGTACCTAATTACATGGATAAAATATATTTTATCTCCATACCTCAAACCTATCATGTAAAATACTTAGTATTAATTCTTTTTTTACCATTTTTCATGTTTAAAACATGGGTACGCCTTTTTCTTTTCAATCATTACAAGTGTGCTACTCGCCTAATTTATAAATAGACACCCATATCCCCTCTTCCTCACATCATAAATCCGTTTTGGTTTGGAATATACCATTCCAAATGAAATAATAAATTCTAAACCCTCATTCTATAATCCTTTTATTGGATATAAATCTATTCTTTGAATACTCTAGGAGTAATCAAAAAGAGGTGGTCCAAAACGAGGTAAAATTCCAAACAATATGTTTTTGTTTTAATTATTATTCAAAATCCTTAAAATATTCTTAAAATAAGATAATATTATAACACCAGAATATAATATATACTAATTTATTATTATAATAATTTAATATCCTAAATCAATACCCAATTTTGTCAAATGGGATATTAAATCATTATTACTGTGTATGGAAAACTACCACCTCAAGAGTTGAGGCCATTAATTTTCGAAATTCATCTCTCATGTATTGTTGTATTAATGGATTTAATTATATACATATCATGATTTCAATATATTTATACTTATATTATTATTTCCCATATATATTATTATTTTACTTTTTTGGGGATACGGTAATGTTGTTTGTGTGTAAAACAGACTACCTCCTTGCGAAGCGATGTGATTCATATTTAAATAACACTTTACATGGAAGGTAATAAGGATAATTTTAATAAATATATGTCATATAAATGATATAATATAGATATTAATGATATATTTATCTTTTTTAAAGGAAAATATATCATTTTATTTGTTTCCCTAAAAATTTATTACATTGCTTGTGTATGTGTACACTACCACCTCCATAAATCGATAGGATTATTTCCTTCATCACCACATAAACAATTATATAAATATAAATATATATATATATATATAAACAAAGAATTTGGTATTTAAAAAAATATTATAAATTTTTAATAAATAAAATTATACATTACATCTTTCCTTAATGATCATTGAAAAATGGTAATGCCAGTAATGCATATATATATATATATCCTACCATCTCCATGATCATAACGTAGTTCATTTTTCAAAACAAATTTTCAAGAATATTTTAATTATAATTGATTAATAAATATTATATTTTTTTCATGAATATTATTCTTTAGATTTTTAAATAATGTCCTCTATGACTATGATCATCACACTGAATCCTTTTTGGTACAATGAACTTAACATCCTCAAAACACTTGATGTGGACATAACTTATTAAATATTTAAATGTCATTAAAAAGAGATAAAATTAATAATTTATGTTTTAGGTGTTAAACCTCCAAATATTTCGTAATAAATAAAATAATTTATAAAATATTATTATATATGAGTTAAATGACATGCAATGAATTTCTACAATAGAGGATGGGGTTTCTCATCTCACTTTATGTTCGGTGAGGCATAAACCCTATTCACCACATTTGTTTATTGTGAGGTCTTTATAATTTACATTTTAAATGTACAATCTTGAATAAATAAAATATCATCTGATATTATGTTTCAATTGGAATTAATTAATCCAAGGGGATTGACTTGAATGTTACTAGGCCATAAAGAGTTTCTTAACTCACTTTCGTTTATTTGGGTAATAAAACCTCTTCATTGACACTATTATGATATTATTATATGTATATTTATCTATAAATTATTTAATTATTTCTTCCCCTTTTTATGGATTGCAATTTCATACACATTATATCTCTTTTAATTAACTCTTAATTCAGTGATATGGTCTTTGTAAGGGTTAATCATCAAAAATTCCATTCATTGGGATATATGTTTATGATATGAACCAATATTATTTATGAGGTGAATATAATAACCTTTTTCATGTTATATCATGGACCTCATTATTTTCATGATGTTTTATTTTCATTTGATGTTAATCTTTCATAGGGAAAGAATGAAAGAGTTAACAAAGTGGAAAAGGCTTTGGGTTACAGTATCCTTTATTTTGGGATTATTTATGAAAATATCTCTTTTGTTGGAACAAATAGGATATTATTTTATTAATCCAAATAAAATTTATCTTCAATTTTTTTTACCAATTTTGTCTACATGTTTAATTTATATTTCCAACATTATTTATTGAAGAAACATCAAGAAAGTCATTTGTAAGGGATACTGACATTATATTTTTAATTTAGATTCAGTATCATTCTCAAACATTACCTGGTTTTCTCAAATTTTATATATAATATTTTTATAAAACTAAATTACTTCTTCAATCCATTTTACATGATATTTTACCTTCTTTTAAATGTTTTTAAAGGTTAATTTTTTCACATTTTCAAAATGGGTCACTTTGACTCCCTTTTTAAAATATTTTATAAAGAATGTTTATTTTTATAATATATGTCATAAATGGAATTTCCTTTCATCATGTACACATATTACATTATGTTCCATTATATTTTCCCAAGGATTTTATGAAAGAAAACTATTTTTTAAACTTTTTATTAATTTTTGTTTAAAATTTTACTTTCAAAATGAAAATGATATTTTCCTGAAAAAAAGTATTTATTATTTAATGGTATTACCAATAATAAATGTATAGGACACTTGTTGTTACTTATTATACAATGGGGATATTTTTTATTGATAACATCATCCTTATTCCTCTATATGGATTACAATTTTTTCTATGATATTTACACGGAACCCATTTCTTTTAATAAGGTTAATCATATTTTAAAGTGATTTTGATGGAACCAATTTCTTTCTATGGTTTAACAATTTTTAAAATATATTGTTATAAAACCCAATTATTTCCCATGGGTAAATAATGTTTCAATGATATTATTATCATACCCATTTCTTTTCCAGGGGTTAAGATTTTTTTAAAGAGATTCTTATCAAACCTCTTCCTTTTCCATGGGATAATCATGTTTCCTAGAGATTATTATGGACTCAATTTATTTTCCATGGGTTAATCATGAATCAAATATATTGTTTAGGAAAACCCATTTCATTTCAATAGATTAATCATATTTCCAAGAGATCTTTATGTGACCCATTTTTTTATATGGTTTTACCATGTTATGAAATTGATTAAAAAAAATTTATGAGTTTTACGATGATATGAAATCTAAATGTAATTTATTAATTTTGTAATTATGAGACATTATTAATATGATTGTTTCAAAAAATGGTGTTGGGTGATCCGGATATATATTATATGAGGGGTACATCCAGATAACACTCTAATGAATTTGGTAATGATTATATTATCCATATTATTATATTGGAATTGAAACATATGTTTATTCCATTTATAAGGATTATGTAAGTGTTGTATGAAGTTGATATCCCAAAATAAAAATACAATTGTTTATTAATTCAATGGATTATAAATTATTCATTTTATAAAGATTTATATCAAATTGATGGTGATATTTATTTTGATTAATCATTCCGTTGTTAAATCCTCATGCCACATTTTCATGTCTTATTATCTTGGTGTCGATATGTTTGAATATTTTAATGTTATACTCATGACCTTTTATTAGGTCATCATACTAGTGTACTCTTATTTTTATCCTTAATTCCATTCAATTTAACATTCATAGGTTTACATGACTACAAAACTAGCATTAAATAGTTCTATTAATGGACTTCATTAGTTCTATAAAATCACTAACTATATAATCGAGGTTAAAAGCCCTGATATTTTATGGGTGAAAAAAAGCACTAATTAAGGGTTTTTTTCAGTGATAAAAATTTTCTGATAAATGGGAACATTAAGAGTGATTTTAAGGGAACTAATAAATGTTTCTTTTATCAGTTCATTTAAAAGGGCTGATAAATGACCATAGTAAATTCTTTTTTAACAGCACACTGCAGAACCAGAAACACACTAGATATCGAAAAAACATGTCCAAATATATAATTTAAATAAAATTAAATTTTACAAATAAACAAAATAAAAAATAATATATTCTAGAAATTTCATGCATTGGTTCATACAATTACATAAATATAAATTATTACATACATTATAAAACATCAATAATACTTTATCTTTTAATCCTGACCTAATTCTTGTTATTTCTAAACACAACACCTATACCAAAACAATAAGGCACCTCTATCTGAAAAAAATTATTTTTAGTAGTAGTATTAATAAATAAATTAATATTAAGTGTTAATTTTACTAAAATTAATGTCAATTTTAAATAAAAAGAAGCACTTGGAGTTATATTGGTCACATCGTGCGTCAGATTGAGGTGTGAATTATTCTTACACATCCAAAATGAATTATGGATCATTTTACAAAAGTATATATTGAATTTTAATTTCTTTTCTTGGTTTTGAATAACTAATTTTCCCTTTTCATTAAAATTGATGTCAATTTTAAATAAAACCATGCACTAGGAGTTATATTGCTCACACCGTGTCTCCGATTGAGGTGCGGCTGATTCATCCACATCTCAAATAACTTATAAATCATTTTCCTAAAGTACCAAAAAAATATGATTGTATTTGTTTTTTAGTGGGTCAGTTGTTTTTTTACTAAAATTGATGTAAATTTTAAATTAATACACACATAGGGTCATACAGTTCTCATTGTTCATCCGATTGAGGTGCAGATGATTCACACACGTTCCAAATCACATATGGATTTTTTTCCAAATGTATCAAAACAATTTGAACATGTTTACCAGGTTCTGAGTACGCCAACTGTCTTTTTTACTAAAATTTCATTTTAAAAATAAAACCTGCACTTTGACTCACTCATATGACATCATGTATCAGTTTAATATGAGACCAATTCCTACAAGATAAAAATTATTTATGGATAAATTCAAGATATTATCAAGTAAATCTAAGAAGTTTTGTTGGTTTTAGTGAGACAAAAATTTCAAATTAAAATTACAATTTTATACTGATAACTGACACACTGAGGTTGTGGTATTTTTTACAAAAAATAATTTCAATTTAAATTCTAAATAACTAGTTTGAGTAATAAGTATAAAATTATGTGTAAGGCTGAGGTGAAGTTGATTCCTATATGTCCTAATGTCTAAAAACCATCCTAACATTCAATGTTACCATGATTTCCATTGAAATCATTTGTTAAACATCCAAAACAGCATGATAAGCTCTGAAAAAACCACATCAACTTGAAAAAAATAATCCACCTATATACGAAAACAATTATTATATGAAATGATAAAAAAAATTATATTAAACATAAATATGGAATGATACATTAATTCTATTGACTATTATTTAACTTTTAAAATATCAAGATCCCCTTTGTGATTGAGTAGTGGAGGGAACATTATGGAACGTTATAAATGTAGAAAATTTAGGGGTTAATGGTTTTGATGGAGAATAACTCTATAGATGTTTTGGTTCAGAAAGGCATGAAATATGGAAATATCACATTAACTTGAACAAAAGAATCAATATATATAAAAAAAATTATCTAGTGATTAATACTAAAATGAAATAAATTAGTTATAAATATGAAATAATACATTAATTCTATTAGAATATGATTTTACTATGAATACATCAATATTACCACTATAATTGTGTTGAGGTATTATCATTTAGATTTTAGAGTTGAAGTGGATAGAACTAGAAATAAAGTGATAAATAAAACGCTTCTTGGGGGGAATGTTTTGATGAAGATGAATCGTGAAAGTTAGAGAGAGCACCCTGAACTCAAACAAAATAATCCACCTATATAATAAAACAATTATTAAATGAGCATCATTAAAAATAAATAAATTAAACAGAAGTATGAAAAAATATTTTAATTATATAGAAAATGATTTTACCTTGAAAACTTCAATATTACCTCTATAATTTATGAAAGGACGTGTCATTTATCTTCTTGAAAAGTCAGTGGAGGTAACTTGGACAAATGTAAAAAATGCACCACTATAGTGTTGAAAGGTTTTTAAGGGAGAAGAAGCATTAATTTAGGACCGAACACCCCAACTCAAAGAAAATGAATCCACTTTTATAAGAAAACAATTATTATATGAGTAATACTAAAAATAAATAAATTAAACATAAATATGAACTAATACATTAATATTATGGATATTGATTTTACTTTTCAGGCATCATTATTACTTCTGTAATTTGGTGGAGGTAACATCTTTGATCATCCTACAAAGTTATTGGAGGTAACATGAAATAATATTATATGTGCACCACTAAAGGAGTGAAAATGTTTTCAGGGAGAAGAAATATAAATTTTCGACAAAGCACCCAACTCGAAAAAAATAATCCACCAATATTAGAATAAAACAATTATGTGGGTAATAATAACAAGAAAAAATTAAACATAAATATTAAAAAATACATTAATTATATGGATAATGATTTTACTATGAAAACAACAATATTACCTCTATGATTAGGTAGAGGATGCATTGATTCTATTTTTTTAAAGGATGTAGAGGTAACTTGAAATAAATAAAAAAATGCACCATTATAGGGGTGAAATGGTTTTAGTTGATAATAAGCCTAAAAGTTAGACATATCACCCTAGTATGAAAAATATAATCCACTTATATAAGAAAAAAAATATTAAGTGAGAAATAAAAAAAATAAAATAATTTGAAAATTAATTCTATTGATCATGATTTTACTACGAAAACATCAATAATAATTATGTTAATCAGTAGAGGAAGCAAAATTTCTCTTCCTAAAAAGGCATGAAACATGGACAAAAATATTCTAAAATAATTAAACTATTCAATGATAAATGAAGATTAAATCAACTTTTAATTATATAATATTTTGATAAAAGAAATAACATATATCATAATATAACCTTTACATATTCCCAAATGGTTTCCTTCATTATTGTTTGTTCTTCCTTCATGTTTAGCAGAAATTTTCTGGATGAGTAGTCAACCAATTAATTTAGATTATGTTAATGTAGTAGAGAACAAATAATATTATATGGAAAAGCATAATATATTAAAAAACATGTCTACCTTCTCATTGAAACCAATTTTTATTTTAAAAATTTTCAAGGATTTGGTTCCACTATCAAGAATAATAATCCCCTATTTGTGGTTCCCTCTAACATATTGGAAATTTTCTACATTGGGACAAACATGAACTAATTGTGATGTCAAAAGAAAGGATCATCCATGATTGATTTTCCATCTGACTCAAAATTTGTTTTAATCCCTAATAAGATAGTCTACAAATGTTTATTTGTTGGATGAGAGAAATAAAATACATACACTTAATATGAATCCATAATAAATGTCTCATATTTTTTCCTTTCTACACTGAAAATAACCTTCAAAAAACCCATTTCATCAACAATCATGGAATTTATATTTTCTAACCATTTGAAAAAAAATCATTTCTTTAAATGATGTATAATACAACCCGTATATTTGTTCAATAATCCCTAAATATTTCATATTTTCATAAATTGGATTTCTGTCCTTTGAAGAAGATATGTGTATAACATCATCCACATGTGTAACACCACAATTATGCATTTTACTTAAATAATTTTTTTTGTATAGAACGAATTACCGTGGATTACAAAACTATTGTAATATTTAAAATTTCTATTAGGTCCTCTAGATATCCCATGAAGTCTTTTAGAAATTGAATTCATATTTTTTTTATAACTCGTTATAAAACATTCTCTAAACCATCCCATAAATTTTCGATTTTTTGTATTTTATATCCTTCCATCATCACATTGTGAATTCAAATCCCTATGAATTTTTTGGGAGTGTCAATGTATAGATAAATATCTTCACACTTATGTAATAGTGAAATATATTCATACTCCCACTTTTTCAAGGTAATTGTAACAACATCTCTTCTAGATATCCATTCACCCATAAGGAGTTCACTATGAAAATAATTTGGGAGAATGATACTTTCTGCATCTGATAGTTAATCAGTACATAATTCCATAACATCTTCAATAATATATCATTCTGTTATACAACGTTGTTTTTGGAATCCATTCTTGGAATATCCTTTTAAAATCATTATACATCATTTAATGGAGCACATCCAACTCTAATGAACAAGACCACATAGTTGAACCATTCTGATCAAGTAAAAGATTAGGTGGACCATTTATCAAATAATGATGGTGGGAAGAACATCTATAATTCACATAATATGGATGTAATCTCCCTATTGATATTGGGAAACATCCCGAGCTCTACATATTTACTTTATATGGCTTTGAAAAAGAAGTAGAGTCAGATTAGTTTAGGTAGTACATTTTGAGGAAGAATGAAACAGAAAGCAAAATAAATTAAATATTTCCTAAAAACATTACTATATTTTTATTTTAGTGATATTAACTTCAAATTATTCATTGAAGTGACATTCTTGATATTTGACGAATACCCCTATTGATCTTTTACACTTGTAATGAAGAGGAATAGTGAAATATTTTCAATCTGGATAGAGTTTAAGTTGCTAGAGGATGAAAAGTATATCTTTTACCCTTAACCAAGTGCCAACATAGTTCATTATTCAATACCAACTTTCAAGAATATTTTAATTATAATTGATGAATAAATATTATATTTTTTCATGAATATTATTCCTTTTATTTTTAAATAATGAACTCTTTGACTATGATCAACACACTGAATTCTTTTTGGTACTATGAACTTAATGTCCTCAAAACACCTGACGTGGACATAACTTATTAAATATTTTAATGTCATTAAAAATAGTTAAAATTAATGATTTACATTTTAAGTGTTAAACATCTAAATATTTCTAAATAAATAAAATAATATATAAAATATTATTATATATGAGTTAAATGACATGCATGGAATTTCTACAATAGAGGATAGGGTTTCTCATCTCACTTTATGTTCAATGAGGCATAAACCATATTCACCACATTTGTTTATTGTGAGGTCTTTATAATTTAAATTTTAAATGTAAAATCTTGAATAAATAAAATATCATCTGATATTATGTTTCAATTTGAATTAATTTATCCAAGGGGATTGACTTGAATGTTACTAGGCCGTAAAGAGTTTCCTAACTCACCTTCGTTTAGTTGGGTTATAAAACCTCTTTATTGAATATATTATGATATGATTATGTGTAAATATATCTATAAATTATTTAATTATTTATTCCCCTTTTTATGGATTGCAATTTCTTACACATTATATCTCTGCTAATTAACTCTTAATTCAGTGATATGGCCTTTATAAGGGTTAATCATCCAAAATTCCATTCATTGGGATATATGTTTAGGATATGAACCTATATTTTTTATGAGGTGTATATAATAACCTTTTTCATGTTATATCATGGACCACATTACTTTCATGATGTTTTATTTTCATTTGATGTTAATCTTTCATAGGGAACGAATTAAAGAGTTAACAAAATGGAAAAGGCTTTAGGTTGCAATTTCCTTTCTTTTGGGATTATTTATGAAAATATCTCTTTTGTAGGAACAAATAGGATATTATTTTATTAAATCAAATAAAATTTATCCTCATTTTTTTATAAATTTCGTTCACATGTTTAATTTATATTTCCAACATTATTTATTGAAGAAACATCAAAAAAGTCATTTTTCAGTGATACTGACCTCATATTTTTAATTTAGATTCAGTATCTTTCTCAACCATTACATTGTTTTCTAAAATATTATATATAATGTTTTTATAAAACTAAATTACATCTTCAATCCATTTTACATGATATTTTACCTTCTTTTAAATGTTTTTAAAGGTAAATTTCTTCACATTTTCAAAACTGGTCACTTTGAATCTCTTTTTAAAATGTTTTAAAAAGAGTGTATATTTTTATCATATATGACATAAATGGAATTTCCTTTCATCATGTCCACATATTCCTTTATGTTACATTATATTTTCCCAAGGTTTTTTTGAAAGAAAAGTATCTTTTAAACTTTTTATGAATTTTTTTTTAATTTTACTTTCAAAATGAAAATGATATTTTCCTAAAAATAGTATTTTTCATTTAATGGTATTTCCAATAATAAATGTATAGAACACTTGTTTTTACTTATTATACAATGGGGATATTTTTTGTTGAAAACATCATCCTTCTTCCTCTATATGGATTACGATTTTTTCTATGAGATTTACACGGAACCCATTCTTTTAATAAGGTTAATCATATTTTAATGTGATTTTGATGGAACCAATTTCTTTTATATGGTTTAACAATTTTTAAAAGATATTGTTATAAAACCCAATTATTTCCCATGGGTTATTCATGTTTCAATTATATTATTATCATACCTATTTCTTTTCCAGGTGTTAATAATGTTTTAAAGAGATTCTTATGGAACCTCTTCATTTTACATGGGATAATCAAGTTTCCTTGAGATTATTATAGACTCAATTTATTTTCCATGGGTTAATCATGAATCAAATATATTGTTTAGTAAAACCCATTTCATTTCAATAGATTAATCATGTATCCAAGAGATCTTTATGTGACCGATTTTTTATATTGTTTTAGCATGTTATGAAATTGATTAAATTTTTTTTGAGTTTTACGATGATATGAAATCAAAATATAAATTATTAATTTTGTAATTCTGAGACATTATTAATATTATTTGTTCTCATAAATGGTGTTGGGTGATCCAGACATAGATTATATGAGTGGTACATCCAGATAACACTCTAATGAATTTGGTAATGATTATATTATCCATATAATTATATTGGAATTTAACCATATGTTTATTCCATCTATAAGGATTATGTAAGTGTTGTGTATTGTTGATATCTCAAAATAAAAATACAATTGTTTATTCATTCAATAGATTATAAATTATTCATTTGATAAATATTTATATCAAATGGATGGTGATATTTATTTTGATGAATCATTCCTTTGTTAAATCCTCATGCCACATTTTCTTGTCTTATTATCTTGGTGTCGATTTGTTTGAAGATTTCAATGTTATCCTCATGACCTTTTATTAGGTCATCATACTAGAGTACTCTTATTTTTATCCCTAATTCCATTCAGCTTAACATTATTAGGTTTACATGACTACAAAACTAGCATTAAATATTTCTATTAATGGACATTATTAATTCTAGAAAATTACTAACTATAAAAGCGAGGTTAAAAGCCCTGATATTTTATTATAGCAAAAAAATCACAAATTAAGGGCCCTTTTTTCAGTGCTAAAAATTTACAGATAAATGGGAACATTAAGATTGCTTTTAAAGGCACTAATAAATGTGTGTTTTATCAGTTATTTTAAATGGGCTGATAAATGACCATAGTATATTCTTTTGTAACATCATACTAAAGAACCAGAAACACACTAAATATCAAAAAAAACATGTCCAAATATATGATTTAAATTAAATTAAATTTTCAAAATAAACAAAATAAAAAATAATATATTCTAGAAATTTCATGCATTGGTTCATACAATTTCATAAATACAAATTATTACATATATTTTGAAACATCAATAATACTTTATCTTTAAATCCTGACCTAATTCTTGTTATATCTAAACACAACACCTATACTAAAACAATAAGGTACCTCTATATGAAAAAAAATAATATTTTAGTACTAGTATTAATAAATAAATTAATATTAAGTGATAATTTTAATAAAATTAATGTCAATTTTAAATAAAAAGAAGCACTTGGAGTTATACTGGTCACATCATGCGTCAGATTGAGGTGTGAATGATTCTTGCACATCCAAAATGAATTATGGATCATTTTCCAAAAGTATATATTGAATTTTAATGTATTTTCTTGGTTTTGAATAACTAATTTTCCCTTTTCACTAAAATTGATGTCAATTTTAAATAAAACCATGCACTGTGAGTCATATTGGTCACACCGGGTCTCCGATTGAGGTCTGGTTGATTCATCCACATCTCAAATAACTTATAAATCTTTTTCCTAAAGTACCAAAAAAATATGATTGTATTTTTTTGTTTTTGGAGTAGGTCAGCAGTTTTTTTACTAAAATTGATGTAAATTTTAAATTAATACACACTTAGAGTCATACAGTTCACACCGTTCATCCGATTGAGGTGCAGATAATTCACACACGTTCCAAATAACATATGGATTGTTTTCAAAATGTATCAAAACAATTTGAACATGTTTACCAGGTTCTGAGTACGCCAACTGTATTTTTTTCTAAAATTTCATTTAAAAAATAAAACATGCACTTTGACTCACTCATATGACATCATGTATCAGTTTAATATGAGACCAATTCCTACAAGATAAAAATTATTTATGGATAAATTCACTAAATTATCAAGTAAATCTAAGATGTTTTATTGGTTTTAGTGACACAAACCTTTCAAATTAAAATTAAACTTTTATACTGATAACTGATACACTGAGGTAGTGGTATTTTTTACAAAATTTAATGTCAGTTTATAATCAAAAGAACTACTTTGAGTAATACGTATAAAATCATGTGTAAGGATGATGTGATGTTGATTCCTAAATATCTCAATGTCTAAAAACCATCCTAACATTCAATGTTACCATGATTTACATTGACATTATTTGTTAAGCATCCAAAACATCATGATAAGCACTAAAAAAACCACATCAACTTGAAGAAAATAATCCACCTATATATGAAAACCATTATTATATGAAATGATAAAAAAATTATTTTAAACATAAATATGAAATGATACATTAATTCTATTGACTATTATTTAACTTTGAAAATATCAAGATCCCCTTTGTGATTGAGCAGTGGAGGAAACATTATGGAATGTTATAAATGTCAACACTTTAGGGGTTAATGGTTTTGATGGAGAAGAACTCTATAGATGTTTTGGTTTATAAAGGCATGAAATATGGAAATATCACCCTAACTTGAACAAAATAATCTGTATATATAAAAAAACAATTATTTAGTGATTAATACTAAAATGAAATAAATTAGTTATAAATATGAAATAATACATTAATTATATTAGAATATGATTTTACAATGAATATATCAAGATTACCACTATAATTGTACAGAGGTATTATCACTGAGATTTCTACAATTTATTTGGATAGAACTTGAAACAAAGTGATAAATAAAATGCTTCTGGGGGGAAATGTTTTGAGGAAGATGAATCATGAATGTTGGAGAGAACACCCTGAACGCAAACAAAATAATCAACCTATATAATAAAACAATTATTAAATGAGTAACACTATAAATAAATATATTAAACATAACTATGAAACAATATTTTAATTATATAGATAATGATTTTACCTTGACAACATCAATATTACCTCTATAGTTTAGGAAAGGTTGCATTATTTATCTTCTTGAAAAGTCAGTGGAGGTAACTTGAACAAATGTAAAAAATGCACCACTATAGTGTTGAAAGGTTTTTAAGGGGGAAGAAGCATTAATGTAGGACCGAACACCCAAAATCAACGAAAATGAATCCACCAATATAAGAAAACAATTATTATATGATTAATAATAAAAATAAAAAAAATAAACATAAATATGAACTAATACATTAATATTATTGATATTGATTTTACTTTTCAGGAATCATGATTACCTCTGTAATTTGGTGGAGGAAGCATCTTTGATCATCCTACAATGTTATTGGAGGTAACATGAAATAATATTATATGTGCACCACTAAAGTGGTGAAAATTGTTTAAGGGAGAAGAATCATAAATTTTCGACAAAGCACCCCAACTCGAAAAAAATAATCCACCAATATTAGAATAAAACTATTATGTGGGTAATAATAATGATAAAAAATTAAACATAAATATTAACAAATAAATTAATTAAATAGAGAATGATTTTTCTATGAAAACAAAATGATTACCTCTATGATTGAGTAGAGGAAGCATTGATTCTCTGTTTTTAAAGGCATTGGCGGTAACTTGAAATAAATGAATAAATGCACCACTATTGGGGTTAAATGGTTTCATGTGATAATAAGCCTAAAAGTTGGACAGAGCACCCCAGTATGAAAAATATAATCCATTAATATAAGAAAAAAAATATTAAATGTGTAATAAAAAATGAAATAAATTGAAAATTAATTTTATCGATAATGATTTTACTATGAAAACATGAATATTAATTTTGTTATTTAGTAGAGTAATCAAAATTTCTATTTTTAAAAAGGCATGAAACATGGACAAAAATATTCTAAAATAGTTAAACTATTCAATGATAAATGAAAATTAAATCAACATTTCATTATATAATATTTTGATAAAAGAAAGAACATATATCATAAAATAACTTTTACATATTTCCAAATGGTTTCCTTCATTATTGTTTGTTCATCCTTCATGTTTAGTAGAAATTGTCTGGATGAGTAGTCAAATAATTAATTTAGATTTTGTTAATGCAGTAGAGAACAAATAATATTATTTGGAAAAGGATAATATATTAAAAAACATGTTTACCTTCTAATTGAAAACTATTTCTATTTTAAAAAATTTCAAGGATTTTCTTCCACTATGAAGAATAAAAATACCCTATTTTGGGTTCCCTCTAACATATTGGAAATTTTCTACATTGGGACAAACATGAACTAATTGTGATGTCAAATGAAAGGATCTTCCACGATTTATTTTCCATCTGACTCAAAATTTATTTTAGTCCCTAGTAGGATAATCTACCAAATTTTATTTGTTGGATAAGAGACATAAAATACATGCACTTCATATGATTCCATAAAAAATGTCTCATTGTTTCCCCTTCTATACTGAAAATCACCTTCACAAAACGTATTTCATCAACAATCATGGAATTTATATTTTATAACCATTTTCAAAAAAAATCATTGCATGAAATGGTGTATAATACAACCCGTATATTTATTGAATAATCCCTAAATATTACATATTTTCATAAATTGGATTTCAGTCCTTCGAACTAGATATGTGTATAACATCATCCACAAGTGTAACACCACTATTATGTATTTTTCTAAAATCATTTTTTTCTTTTGTATAGAACTAATTACCATGGATTACAAAACTAATGTAATATTTAACATTTCTATTAGGTCCTCTAGATATCTAATGATGTCTTTTAGAAATTTAATTCATATTCTTATATAACTCATTATAAAACATTCTCTAAACCATCCTAAAAATTTCTGATTTTTTGTATTTTATATCCTTCCATAATCACATTGTGAATTCAAATCCCTAATATTTTTTTGGGAGTTTCAATGTATAGATAATTATCTTCACACTTATGGAATAGGGAAATATTTTCTTACTCCCACTCCTTTAAGGTAATTGTAACAACATCTCTTACAGATATCCATTCACCCATAAGGAGTTCACTATGAAAATAATTTGGGAGAATGATACTTTATACATGTAATAGTTAATCAGTACATAATTCCATAACATCTTCAATAATATATTATTCTGTTATACAACATTCTTATTGGAATCCATTCTTGAAATATCCTTTTAAAATCATTGTACATCATTTAATGGAGCACATCCATCTCTAATGAACAAGACCACATAGTTGAACCATTCTGATCAAGTAAAAGATCAGGTGGACCATTTATCAAAGAAATATGGTGGGAAGAACATCTATAATTCACATAATATGGATGTAATCTCCTTATTCATTTTTGGAAACATCTATGGGTATACATATTTACTTTATATGGATTTGAAAAAGAAGTAGATTCTGGTTAGTAGAGGTAGTAAATTTTGAGGAAGAATGAAACATAAAGAAACATGAATTAAATATTTCCTAAAAACATTACTATATTTTTATTTTAGTGCTTTTAACTTCAAATTATTCATTGATGCGACATTCTTGATATTTGACGAACACCCCTATTGATATTTTACAGTAGTAATGAAAAGGAATATGGAAATTTTTTCAATCTGGATAGAGTTTAAGATGCTAGAGGATGAAAAGTATATCTTTTACCCTTAACCAAGTGCCAACTCAACCCTTATACCCATCTCAATCATGTTAACATATCCATGACTCCATACTTCATTTTTTCAGGAACATTTATTAATGTTCCAATAACAATATCAAATACATTTTTTCTATATGTAAGTCATCAATTATGTTTCTAACATACAAACAATTCTAATACAGTAGTTTATTGAAAATTGATCTCTTCCTCCAACATGATTCTGTAAGGGTTTTTAAATATGGTTTACTGAAAAAAGTGTCAATTTTTTTTTATTTTTTGTATAGTTTATCTCTAATTGTAGGAGATAATGTTGTACCTTGTTTTATATCTTTGGGTTTAACATCATTTATAATACCATGTAGTTCTATAAAGATAGTTTCACTCCATCAACTACCATATTTCAAATTATTTAACATCAATACTGTAGGATCGAAATATAGTATGAGATGCTCAATATACAAGAGGGGGGGTGAATTGTATACTTTAAAAAATTCCTTTGGAACCTTTAAAGTTAGTTAAGATTAACTATGTTTTCCTTAAGCAAAGGAAAAGGCTAAGTTTAACAAGGTTAAACTAAGCAAATTCACAACACCTCTCAACGCCCAATGCAAACTAGGAAAGAGATTCCGAATGAGGATTCCGGAAATATGGTTCCAGATATTGAATATTAACAAAAGATTACAATATGAGATTCTACCTTAAAACGTATAGAATCTAAATAAATCAGAATACAAGTAAGGAAGTATAAGAAAGTTATACTTTCCTTATGATACAAAATGCAGCGGAATAAGAACAAGTAGTATAACTACTTAGTAACAAGATATAAGTCTTTTAACCCAAAGATAAGGGTATCCAACAACCTTGGATAAAGGTCCCTTGATTTATATTTTCAAGCAAGTCTGTCTTACCCACACCAGGGTAAGCCCTCGATACTAAGATCAGAGTCTCTATCTTGTTATCCCCGCAAGCCCTCAACTTCAAGGTAGTTGGCAACCTCTTTCTTCCTCAGCAAGGAATCCCTCGAACTTCAAGGTAGTCGGAACCTCTGTCTTCCTATCCCCGGAAACCCTCGAATGTAATCACCAACATTCGGAGTCGCACGAAGCTTTGAGAGTTTAATAAGAGTCTCTCTCTCTAGAAATCACTTCAACAGCATGTATGCACTTTTTTTGCAATCAGCAACGAGCTCTTTCAAATGAGCTCCTATTTATAGGTAAGGTCAGCTCCTTCTCCAACGGTCATATTTTCCTTAAATATCGGAGGGAACTGTACACGTGTCACTTAGACAATGGTTAGTTTATAACAAAATGGACGACATCGTTTTATAACAAAACAAGTGTAACAGAATGTACGACATCGTTTTAATTCTAACATAAAGGTTCGGAATGAAAACTTCGGAGTGAAGGTTCGGAGTGTAATGGAGAAAATAAAGAGTAGAAAAATTATAGAGATGTAAGCAATATAAAAGTTCGGAGTCTAACAAAGATATTTTTCGGAGTCTGAATTAATTCAGAGTGAATAAAACAAAGATAATCAGATTCTATTTAATAGGTGAATTCGGAATGAGAATTCGGAATAGGAATTCATCATCAGAAATTGTAATGAGAATTCTTCATCAGAATTCGTAATGGGAATTCGGAATGAGATTTCTTCATTAGAATTCGTAATGGGAATTCTTCTTCAGAATTCGTATCCTGAATCTGGAATAGAATTTTGTCAGAGTTCATATCTAGAATTCGGAATGAAACTTTCTTATAGTTCTTATCCAGAATCTGAATCCTAAAACAGAATGCCTTTTATCAAAGTTTTATCAATTCCGAGAAAATGAATCTGAATCTCATACTTAAGAAAAATATGGATGAAAATGTGATAAGGATAATTTTTCTTATAAAAGTGATATTCCTTATAGAAACAAATTTTCCTTAAGAAAGCAATTTTCCTTATAAAAGAAAATATCCTTAAGAAAGTAATTTTCTTAAAGATAAGGTGTTTGTGATTTTCAAAACAAGAAGGAATGGAAAAGTCATAAGGAAAACCTTATTGACTCAACAATCTCCCCCTTTTTGGAAAGCACAAACATCCTTACGAAAAAAAAATCTAAGAAGAAAGAAACATATTAATTCTTATCTCCCTTGTTTCAAGGATATAGATGAATACGACTAACTCCCCCTTAGGCTTTGAAACTCTAAGGATCGTATTCAGATTTCCAGAGTGATATTTCATAAGAATGTCTTCTTTAAGAAAAACTCCCCCTTAAACAAACTCTTATTACTGTTCTTTTTTCCTTGGGTATTTTCTTTCTCCCCCTTTGATAAACTCTTATTAGAGTTCCTTTTTTTCTTAATGGTCTTTTCCTTCTCCCCCTTTGTGATTTTCAAAAACAATTGGAGGGAATGGAAAAAATAACAAAGTACCTGAAAGATTAGTAATGACAACAATAGAAACAACAAGTACAACTTTCATTAAATTTTAAATCTCGACAACAAAGAAAAAATTACAACAAAAAGATCCGATTAGGTTATTTCGGATCTTTTTCCTTTGTCATGAGCCCTTTAAGAATAGTCTTGATCTTCTTTAAGTCTTTTGATCTTCTTCAGCTTGCTTCTCTAAGACCACTATTCTTGCAGATTGATCTTCAATCTTTTCTTCCTGGGCTTTCAGCTTTTCTTCCTGAGCTTGGATCTTTTCTTCCTGAGCCTTCATCCTTTCTTCAAAATCAATCCGATGATCCCTTTCAAATTTCCAATTCTGAGAAACAGAATTCAACTTCCCATTCAGATCCCTGACGTCTTGGATCCGGAAGTTCTTTTCTTCAGTCAGATTTCCTTCAAAGGATGCAGTTAACTCATTAATCTTCTTGTCCTCGGTCTCAAAAGCATCTTTAACATTGTCTTGAAACTCATCAAGAAACCTCATCTCTTCCACAGTCTTCTTCAACCAGCTTGTCATCCTCTTGAAAGATCTTTTATGAGCTTCGTAACCGACAAAAAAACGTTTTGAATTGAGCCTCAATCTCAACGCACTTATCCATAACCATAGATACGGAGTCTGTTTTCTGATTCAACGCATGTTGGAGAATCTGGCATCTTGAGTCGATACTAGAGAATGTCGGAATGGTTCCCACCAACTTCTTCAAATACTGAACAACAAAGTCATGCCCCAACGAAGATGACTCTGAATCTGAAATCTTGCTTGGAGAGTTTTCTTCCTCAATAAGCTCCAACTTTCTCTTAGAAGAACTACCAGCTTCCTTTCTCATCCTCTTTTCTGAACTCGGAGTATCAGCAAGAATTTGTTTCCCCTTATCTTGTTTCGGAATTGAATCCTGTTCCGGAGTTTTCTTCTCACTATCAGAAACTTGACCAATAAAATCTTCCTCATCAGCAACTTCTATATTTTCCTTCTGAGAAACATCTACTAAAAGATGTTCTTCTTCTCAATGATAAGAAACTTCTTCTTCTCCTTTCCCTTCTTCCATTGCTGGCGTAACTAGATTCGAGGATTCAGCTTCTGAAGTTTGAAGTGATAAGTGTTCCGAAGGTGTTTCCTTGTAATCATCAACTTGTTTCAACACATCTCCGGTTTCACCGCTTCCTTCAGCAGCCTCTTCTTCTTGTTCTACTTGCTCAACTTCCTCAGTATTAGTAGCAATAGATTCTTCTAGAGAAACGAGATTTCTTCCTGGAGTCTCAGGTAGAGATTCCAAGGTGAAAGATCTCGGAATAGGAATAGTTGCTGAGACCATTTCATTGAACTTCAACAACGCTTGGACTGCCTCGGCTTCTGACATATTCTTCTTAAGCTTCTTTTCCTTAGCTTGTTTTTCAAACCCATCAGCAGTTTTCTCCTTCAAAGCTTTAGCCTCCGCAGGGTCCAGTACGAACTGCGGATCCCCTTCTTTCCTCTTCTCTTTGTCAGCTCTCCACTTTGTAACAACTTCATCAGGATAGGCTTTCTTCTTCTTTGGCCTTGGTGGTGCGGATTGGACTTCCTTAGACATAGGATTTTCTGCTTGTTCTAGCACTTCTTTCAGCTTTCTCTTCCTTACTAGCTTAGATGATTCCGGATCAGCAACTTTCAGAGCCACTTCTTCTTGAGGAGGTAGATCAATAAACTTTCCAGACTTCTTGCCAAAAGCTACATTCATTCTTTTAAGAGTGCCATCACTGAGCAGCATGATCTTTCAAACTCTCGGCTTAGATTTGCAAGCCTCCTTGAAAGACTCAAATCACCGAATAATCAACTTGGAGAGGATTGCTGGATACATAATAATCTGAGCTCTCAGATTCCCCTTCATCAAATTTTCAATATTAAGAAGAATATGCTTCATCAAGTTAAACTTCCTTAGATTTATCAGGAAATCTAAGATATAGATCTCACTTTTCTTCAAGCTATCTTTATCACCTTTCCTCGGTACGATAAATCCTTGCACCCATAATTCCTGAATCCGGAAGTTTGTAGATAGACTTGCAATCTTCGGAGCCTTGTCATCAGCCAGTCCGAGAGTTTCTAAAGCTTTTTCCTTGTCGAAACTACCCTTAGAGTCTGGCAACACATGTGAAATAAACTCGGCTTCTCCTTCATAAGATAATCCTACCAAGCTTGCAGCCTTGGTGTAAGAAAGTTTTTAGGTCTTGCCATACGATTTGAAAGAAAACTTCTCCCTATCATCTTCCTTAAAGAAGGAAACTGATTCATAAAACACGATAAGTAAATCTGAGTATACTTCATCTTGATTCCCGGTTTTTGATACCGCAATATCTTCCCAGCCATTCAACTTAATGTTCTTTGAGATGATAGAATCGTAGTTGCTGAAGAAAGCCGGATGAACTAACCTTTCTCTGTAAACTAACCACTGAGAAATAGGCTTGGTTGAAGACCTTTCTTGAGATGCTAACTCTACAGAAATTCGGATTAGAAGTTCTCTGGGAAGTTCGGAACGGAGAAGACTGAAGTTCGGAACGGCCTTAAATCAGAGAGACAGAGATTCGGGACGTGAGAGCTTTGAGATCGATGTGGGACGAGAATTTGGGTCCCCTTTATATAGGCAACGAGATGACGGTTCACCTTCCACGGTTGATCTAACGGTTAGAATGAGCTGAGATCAGATCTGACTGTTGAAAACTTGAATCCGATCTTTTTGAGGTTTTTATTAAAACAATAATTTATGAAAACTATAATCTGAAAACTTAGAACAAGAAAATTCCAGAAAGTAAAATATGACTACGAAAACATGAGGAAGGAAATCATACCTTTCGGATTGGCTTAGGGAATTATTCGTAATGGCTGATTTCTCAAAAATTTTACTATGAAAAATAAACTCAGTTCGAAAAACTTATTACGGAAAACTCAGTACGAAGAAAAAACTTAAGAAGATAAAACAGTACGAAGAACTTAGTACGAAAAATACATTACGAAAAATACATTATGAGTAAAAACATTGACACAACAACCTGGTTATGAAACTGCCAGTAAGTAAATTTTCATTCGGAAATTTTTAATAAGAACACTTCCATTCCAGAAGTATTCTATACAAAACTGTCCAATGAAAAAATTTAGTTCCGAAAGTTCCATTCCGGAAATCTTCGTTCCAAAAAATTTGAAAATAAATTTTGAAAAACTTTGTTAAACAAACAATCAAATGTACTCCCCCTATGAAAAGGAGTTTATTACTGTAAGGAGACTTTTTCAACAGAAAGTTAATTATGAAAGATTACCTTACGGTTATCATTCCTAACTTCTGTTTAATATATTCAAATCTATCAGAAGGCAATGATTTTGTAAAAATATCAGCAAGTTGATCTTGCGTTCCGATAAACTGAAGAATAATATCTCCTTTAAGTGTGTGATCCCTAAGAAAGTGATGCCTAATATCTATGTGTTTTCACGGGAGTGATGTGCAGGGTTCTTACTGAGAGCAATGGCACTTGTGTTATCACACAAAATTTGAGTTTTAGTAAAACTCAGGCCATAGTCTGTGAGTGTGTGTTGCATCCACAACACTTGAGCACAATAACTTCCAGCTGCTACATATTCAGCTTCAGCAGTGGAAAATACTACAGAATGTTGCTTTTTGCAGGACCAAGAAATTAGTGAATATCCTAATAAATGACAAGTTTCGGATGTACTTTTTCTATCCATTCTACATCCACCAAAGTCAGCATCAGAAAAGATTTTTAGAACAATGTCATTTCCAGAAGTATAAAATAATCCTAGATCCATGGTTCCCTTAAGGTAGCGAAAAATTCTTTTTACTGCCTTTAAGTGAGATTCCTTAGGATTGGATTGATATCTTGCACATAAGAATACTGAAAACATTAAGTCTGGTCGACTAGCTGTTAAGTAAAGTAGACTTCCTATCATACCTCTAAAAGATGTTTGATCTACTGGTTTCCCAGCTTCGTCAAGATCTAAAGAGTTTGAGGTACCAATGGGAGTACTTATACTTTTAGTGTTGTCATAACCATACTTTTTAAGAAGATCATTAATATACTTATGTTGGGATATGTTGGTTCCTTCTGGTTTTTGAGAAATTTGAAAACCAAGGAAAAATGTTAACTCACCCATCATACTCATTTCAAACTCAGATTTCATTAGACTAGCAAAAGAGTCAGTCAAATATTGCTGAGTTGAACCAAATATAATGTCATCAACATAAATTTGAACAATCAAAACATTTTTCTTATCTTTCTTTATAAAAAGGGTTGGATCTGCATTTCCCTTAACATAGTTATTTTGAAGCAAAAATCCAGTAAGTCTATCATACCATGCTCATGGGGCTTGTTTAAGGCCATACAACGCTTTGGTAAGTCTAAAAACATGATCCGGATGTTTTGTATCTTCAAAGCCAGGAGGTTGTTCAACAAAAACTTCATCTTGAACATAACCGTTAAGAAAAGCACATTTCACATCCATTTGGAAAAGTTTGAAATTAAAGAATGCTACAAAGGAAAGTAGAATACGGATAGATTCAAGTCTAGCTACTGGAGCATAGGTTTCTTCATAGTCTATTCCTTCTTGCTGATTATAGCCTTTAGCAACAAGTCTATCTTTATTTCTAACAATGACTCCATTTTCATCACATTTATTTCTGAAAACCCATTTTACTCCAATAACAGAAGTTTCCTTAGGTCTTTCAACCAAAGTCCAGACTTTATTCCTTACGAATTCATTTAGTTCATCTTGCATTGCTTTTATCCAATCATCATCACCTAAAGCTTCATCAGTGCTTTTAGGTTCTAATTGGGAAAGAAAGGCTAGATGTTCTACTTCATTTCTTAAGGAACTTCTAGTCCTTACAGGTTGATATACATCACCAATGATACTATCACTGGGATGATTCTTCAGAAACACCTGATTCGGGTTTTGTAAAACCTGTTCATCAACATAGGGTAGAAATTCTTCTGGGGTAAATGTTTCAGAAGTATCTTCTAGAACAATTTCCTTATCAGAAGGTTCTTCTATCAAAGGTTGATAATCAGTTTTTGAAAACACATCCGAAGATATAAGTTGAGATGGTTTAAAAACAAAAGGATCTGATTCATCAAATTTTACATGTACTATTTCCTCAACAGTGCAAGTATTTTTATTAAAAACTCTATAAGCCTTAAAGGTTGTGGAATAACCTAAGAATATTCCTTCATCAGATTTTAGTGCGAATTTATGTAAGTTATCTTTAGTGTTCAAAATAAATACTTTGCAACCAAAAACCTTGAAGTAGGAAAGTCTTGGTTTTCTACCATTCCATAACTCATAAGGAGTTTTATTTAGAAAAGGTCTAATCAAAACTCGATTTATAGTATAACATGTAGTACTTACAGCTTCAGCCCAGAAATGTCTAGCAATAGAATATTCACTCAACATGGTTCTTGTTATCTCTTGAAGAATTCTATATCTTCTTTCAACAACACCATTCTGTTGAGGAGTTCTAGGTGCTGAAAAATTGTGAGTAATACCTTTCTTACTACAAAAAGTTTTAAAATCAGAATTTTGAAATTCTCCTCCATGATCACTATGAATAGTTTTCAATGGAAGGTTTTTCTCATTTTTAACATGAGCTCTAAAACTTTTGAAATAAGAAAAAGCTTCAGATTTCTTTGCTAGAAAATAGACCCAAGTAAATCTGGTGTAATCATCAACTAGAACAAACACACAGTATTTGCCTCCAATACATCCAGTTTGTGTTGGACCAAAAAGATCCATGTGCACTAACTGTAATACATCAGTTGTTGAGACTTCACCGATTAACTTAAAACTAGATTTATGTTGCTTTCCATATTGACAAGGATCACAAACTTTAGAATAATCAAATCTAAGCTCCGGTAGATCCTTAACTAGTTTCTTCTTAGAGAGTTTACATAGGTTCCTAAGATTACAGTGACCTAGTATTCTATGCCATAACCAAGAATGATCTTCCATTGCACTTAGGAAAGGTAAATCTTGACTCCTGAGGTCTTCTAAGTTCAAGGTGTAAACATTCTCTTACCTGTTGGCTGAGAGAATAAATTCTTCCTTGGAATTGTGTACTAAACACTTATCATTCCTAAAATTCACAAGGTAACCTTCATCACATAACTGACTTATGCTTATGAGGTTGTGCTTAAGATCTTTAACAAAAAGAACATTTGAAATCAAGGTTTTACCTAAAATAACAATATTACCAATACCAACAATCTCTCCCTTAGCATTGTCTCCGAAAGTTACCTTTCCTCCTTTCGTTTTGATAATATTTTCAAAAAATCTTTTGTTACCAGTCATGTGCCGGGAACATCCACTATCCATGTACCATGTATTGTTATTGGTACTTTCTTTATTATCCTGAAATCAAGAAGAAAATTAGACTTTCGGAATCCAAACTTGTTTGGATCTGAGATTTCCAGACAATAAAATTTTAGGTATCCACATTTTCTTAGAAAAGTAGGCTTTGTGAAATCCTAGAGATTGGGTTTTATTTAAGGAACAATTCTTTGCCCAGTGACCACCACATTGACAGTTGGTACAAAATGGGGCACTTTGAGGAACAAAATAATTGTTACTAAAAACAGGTTTAGCATGGGTATAACCAAATCCGGATTTATTTCTTAATGGTCGTATTTGGGAATACATCTTATCAAAATTTTCTTTACCATGGGTAAAGTTTGATAAACATTTCATTAAGGAAAAGATTTTGGACTTGAGTTTTACAACCAAGTTCTTATTCTCAAAATCATTAGTTTTAGAACTAGAGTTAGGCTCGAAAACATTTTTATTAGAAATTAATTTTTCTAATTCTTTAGAAAGTTTATTCTTCTCAGAACTTACTTCCTCAAGATTTTTTGAAATACTTTCAAAATCAGCATTTTTCTTATCAAGATCTTTAGAAAGATCTGATATTTCTTTAGTAAGAATAGAATTCCTAGAGGTTGCTTTATCAAGTTTCTTATTGAGTTTGGAATTCTCAATCTCAAGAAGTTCAGCAAACCTAGATACTTCTTCATAAGTAGGTAAAGTATTTTCCTCGTCAGAAGATGATTCTTCATCAGAAGAGTTATAATACTTACTATTATTAGAATTTAAAGAAACATTGGTCAATGATTCAGCATTTCGTACCTTATCCATAAGACAATGATTATCAATAGGTAATCTGGCTATAAGACCAAGATTCTTCTGTCCTGAAGATTCATAATCAGAAGATTCATCTGAAGAGTCACCACTACTAGCACTCCAGGTGTCATTAGCTTTCAGAACATTCTTAGCTTTGGCTTTATAAAACATCTTTCTGTTCCATTCTGAATGTCTTTCCTTTCTTTCTTTCTTTTTGAGCATAGGGAAATCTGGTCTAATATTTCCAGCTCTTTTGCATTCATAACAAGTAACTTCTCCTTCCTTCTTATCTTTCCGATCCTTTTTCTTATACTTGGATTGAAAGTTTCTCTGTCCAGCTATCTTGTTCATCCTTCGAGCAAGATTTGCTAATTCATTTTCTGAAACTTCACTCTCACTAGATTCGGATTTGAAAATGACTTTCTTAGACTTGGATCTGGTTACTCTCTCAGGAGTCTTAGCTTTCATCTGATTTGAAGTTGTAGTAAAAGCAACAATACCATTTCCATTCTTTTTCTTGATGTTGTCAGCATCTCTCTTCATTCTGGTTTCATGTTGTAGAAGAGTTCCAAATAATTCATCAAGAGCAATTTGAGTAACCTTCCTGTTCTCATCTATGGTTGTTCTCTTGGATTCCCACTCATTGGGCATAATATCAATTATCTTGTCCACAAGAGCTTCATCATCTAAACCTTTTTCTCCCATAGATTGTAGACTGTTGACAATAGTCATAAACCTTTGTTGAACTTTACAGATAGGTTCTCCATAAGGAAAATTAAATCCATGATATTCAGCTCTAAGCATAGCTCTTCTTGTCTAGATCACCTTAGAAGTCCCAAAGTGTGTAACCTATAACTTCTTCCATATACAGTTAGCTGCTTCACAAGAAGAAATTTGGCTATATATATTTTTGGTCATTGAACATAGTAAAGTATTGCGTACCTTATAGTTAAGTTGATATTCTTGCTTTTCCTGATTAGTGAAAGATCTGACTTCCTTGTCAGGAATTTTATAATCACCAGTAAGCATAACAAAGTTATCTACTCCAGTATTGATAACAAAAGACTTCATACGATCTCTTCAGTATTCATAGTCATTACCATCAAATATAGGTGGTCTTGTCGGATTTAGATTGTCAATAGATTCAACATTAATTCCTGCCATACTAGAAATAACTTTGCACACAAACTTGTTAGTAGCAAAGAATCATATTTACAAAGATCGGAATGAGAAAGTCTGGAATGGAAAAATTCGGAATGATAATGTTCGGAAGGATAAAGTGAGCAAGAAAAACTTATTCGTGAGTATAAGTATTTCAGAGACCTGCTCTGATACCAAATGTAGGATCAAAATATAGTATGACATTCTCAATATACAAGAGGGGGGTGAATTGTATACTTTAAAAAATTCCTTTGGAACCTTTAAAGTTAGTTAAGATTAACTATGTTTTCCTTAAGAAAAGTAAAAGGCTAAGTTTAACAATGTTAAACTAAGAAAATTCACAACACCTCTCAACACCAAATGCAAACTAGGAAAGAGATTCCGAATGAGGATTCCGGAAATATGGTTCTGGATATTGAATCTTAACAAAATATTACAATATGAGGTTCTACCTTAAAGCGTATAGAATCTAAATGAATCATAATACAAGTAAGGAAGTATAAGAAAGTTATACTTTCCTTATGATACAAAATGCAGCGGAATAAGAACAAGTAGTATAACTACTTAGTAACAAGATATAAGTATTTTAACCCAAAGAGAAGGGTATCCAACAACCTTGGATAAAGGTCCCTTGATTTATACTTTCAAGAAAGACTGTCTTACCCACACCAGGGTAAGCCCTCGATACTAAGATCGGAGTCTCTGTCTTGCTATCCCCGGAAGCCCTCAACTTCAAGGTAGTTGGCAACCTCTGTCTTCCTCAGCAAGGAATCCCTCGAACTTCAAGGTAGTCGACACCTCTGTCTTCCTATCCCCGGAAGCCCTCGAATGTAATCAACAATATTCGGAGTCGCACGAAGCATTGAGAGTTTAATAAGAGTCTCTCTCTCTAGAAATCACTTCAACAGGATGTATGCACGTTTTTTTCAATCAGCAACGAGCTCTTTTAAATGAGCTCCTATTTATAGGTAATGATGGCTCCTTCTCAAACGGTCATATTTTCCTTAAAGATCGGAGGGACCTGTACACATGTCACTTAGACAACGGTTAGTTTATAACAAAATGGACGACATCGTTTTATAAAAAAACAAGTGTAACAGAATGTACGACATCGTTTTAATTCTAACATAAAGGTTCGGAATGAAAACTTCGGAGTGAAGGTTCGGAGTGTAATGGAGATAAAAAAGAGCAGACAAATTATAGAGATGTAAGAAATATAAAAGTTCGTAGTCTAAGAAAGATATTTTCGGAGTCTGAATTAATTCAGAGTGTATAAAACAAAGATAATCAGATTCTGTTTAATAGGTGAATTCGGAATGAAAATTCGGAATAGGAATTCGTCATTAGAAATCGTAATGAGAATTCTTCATCAGAATTCGTAATAGGAATTCGGAATGAGATTTCTTCATTAGAATTCGTAATGGGAATTCTTCTTCAGAATTCGTATCCTGAATCTGGAATAGAATTTAGTCAGAGTTCATATCCGGAATTCGGAATGAAACTTTCTTATAGTTCTTATCCAGAATCTGAATCCTAAAACAGAATTCCTTTTATCAAAGTTTTATCAATTCCGAGAAAATGAATCTGAATCTCATACTTAAGAAAAATATGGATGAAAATGTGATAAGGATAATTTTTCTTATAAAAGCGATTTTCCTTATAGAAACAAATTCTCCTTAAGAAAGCAATTTTCCTTATAAAAGAAAATATCCTTAAGAAAGTAATTTTCTTAAAGATAAGGTGTTTGTGATTTTCAAAACAAGAAGGAATGGAAAAGTCATAAGGAAAACCTTATTGACTCAACAAATACAACGACCAAGTTTGTGTATTTAGTAAAACTGGTATACAATGGTTTCTAGGAACCCCTATTTAACTCCTCAAACAACTTTCGATAGTAAAAAAAATCATCTTTAATTTCCATTTTCATTTCTTCAATGTGATCTCCATCATCTTTTACAAATGTATTCATATCAAATGATTCATAAATAGTAGTATCATCATAATAAATCTATAAATTTTCCCCCTATTTAGTCTAACATTTATAGATTTTATCTATTATGTGAAAAAATAATTGTTAATAAAATTCTAACATATAATTTTATATTGAATAAAGACAATGTAAACACAAAAATGGTATTTTAGAAGGGTCATCGACATGCTCTCTTTGAAACAAGACGATATCTTTAACTGTGTCATCATATTCACTTGTCAAACGATTAACATGCATCAATTTTATGTTCATATCCAAACTATTGGGTTCATAAAAGATTAATTTTATAAAATATATAAATAAATATACCTAAGATATTCATTATAATAAGGGAAAGTTATAGACAATTATAATAATAGAAACACAAAATTTTGTTATTTAAAATAATTTTTGAATGTTGAGTAAAATGGGTAATTGAATTTAAGAAAATAATTACCCCACCTCAAAACATTCATAAATTTCCTAAACCAATAAAAATATAATATAAGAAATTAAGGGGTAATAAGAAAGTCAAATATAATAAACAATAATAATAAAGTCTCACTAAATCAACTTGATGATATAAAAATGTACTGGAACAAGTCATGTAGCAACCTAAGGAATTATTATTTTGAAAATTAATTGTAAAAAGATATTTAAAAACATCTCCAGACTCTTGGGATGTCATATCACCACACTGACCCGTACCAAGAAAATTCAAGGAACTCCAACTTGATATAAAATTATCATTTACTAATGGATTTCAAAAATATGAATTTTTCATAAAAAAAGATAGTTTTCTCATTCTTTAAAATGAAAATAGTTCTTGTAAATTGAAAAAGGTAATGCATGAAATGAAATAAGAACTATGAGTTTGTTATTGTTGGATTGATGAATTATTTATAAAATATTAATTTAAAAAATATGTTATTAATCATAATCATTATATAAAAAATAATTTTATTGATAGATTGAAAGTGTGTATCAATGTGTATGTCATAATATTTAGAGGTCTCATAGATGAATGATGATAATAATTTTCTACAGTAACAATGAAAAATGTTTAAATGTTGAAAATTATTGACATGCCATTTTACTTTGTTTATAGTCTTCTCATGGAATTCATGGGATATTTACTTCCCAATACATGTTTATGAGGGAATTGTTTTATAGATTTAAAAAGGATTATCAAAAAAACATTGTTGAAACCCTTGGAGAATTGATTAAAATTTCCAAATATTGCGGTTGGAATGTCAATCTATATCATAGAGTATGGTAGATTAGTTATATGCCATCTTTTTTATAGTAAAAAATGATTGACATACTATTTTTCAACAAACCATATAGCTATGTATCAAATTGATTACATGGAAATATAGTTGTCATTAGTTAAATAAATAATCAATAAATGGGTGAAATTATTGAAAATCTACGATTCCAATAATGAAATTATAACGCCTTATAGTGGTATATAGATCTCAAAAAAGTTATATAACAAGAAAGGGGTTATCTCAAAAGGATATTTTTTGTAAATTTTTGAGATAGGGGGAGTAATATGATGATGAAAAATTATAATATAGTTGAAAAATAGTAAATAGGATCAAACACTTATGTTGGGCCAAGATATTTCCCAGGGGATATTCTTGATACCCCTCGGGATGGAAATAATAACCATGGTATGAAAAAACACACAGTTTGAATTATTTTTCTAAAAAATAAATAAAAATAGTATAACAAAATTTAAATAAAATCTAACTTGATGAATTCATAAATTGGACTCCCACACCAACCCAGATAAGTAGAATAAAATATATAAATCATTATAATATAAAATAAATCCCTTAACCAACTTTAAACTCCCTCACACAAGAAATCCCAAGGTTCAATTTCAATTATTTAAAATGTAATCAAAACCTTTTATTAAATAATGTATTAAAAATATATATTATAGCATTGTGAAATCAATTTTGGAAAATTAGAAAAAAAAATAAAACAACAACAAAAATTCCATGTGACTACCTCCGAGTGCAGAAATAATAAACAATCCATGACTGCTCAATATTGGAATCAAAATTGGTAACTGAGAAAAATGAAAGTCCTACCTCACAAGTATACAAATAAACATACCATAAATAATGATATTGTCAATGAAGAAATTAAAAAACAAACAAAAAAAATAAAGGAAATAAAAAGGTCTTCCATGCTATGTTGACTAAAATATGAAACCTTCTTCAGTAACCTTAACTTCTATCGAACAACAGATATCATATGATACATTTGAGAGGCACTCAAGTGGTGTGATTCGAGGTTTGATTCACCAAGGAGGGGCACTAGTAGTGGGTGATTCCCCAGAAATCATCTTATATCATTACATGTTTTCAATTAGTTAGGGTTTTTTAATTAGAATGGGACACATTTCTCAGTGCCTACAAATAATCACAGATAAAGAGTACTTTTTTCAGCACTTATTACTTATGTTATGATCAAAGGACTCTTTTTAAACCCTTTTTAGTGCTGATAAAGGTATGTCTTTATTAGTTCTAAAAAAGAAGTGACAAAATCAATCTTTATTAGTGTTACAATTATAGCACTTATAAATATTTATTTTTATAGTGATTTTATTAGCATATATAAAGGCTCATCTTTATCAGTGCGAAAAAATCACTTATATAGTTGCTTTTACCATCGCTTATTACTTACGTTCTTATAAAGGATTTATAATTATAATTATAAATAAAAAATTGGAAATATTTATATATACATAATAATTATATATATCAATATAAAATTTGTATATATATTATTTTTTAATATATTTATTACATTTCTGTATTTATTTATTTATAATTATAGATATATTACTAAAAAATAATATTTATATCATTTTATATATTAATATTATTATATATAAATACAATTTTGTAAACAAATAATTATTGTAAATATAATCATTATTACAATAGATTTATTTTAAATTTAATAATTATCTAAAAATATATAATTATTTATTTATAATTATATATATACTTTTAAAAAAATATTTACTTATTTATAATTATAAATATATAATTATATAAATACAGCAAATGTAAATTTATAAATATAATTATTTATAAATATTTTTTAAAAAATTATTTTTTTGACATTATTAATGAATATTTAATTTTAACTATATGTATATATATTAAAAAATAAATAAATTGAATAAATTATTAATAATTACACATTTATAATATTAAAAAATGTATAATTTTTATATGTTTTATTTTCATATAAAGATTCATTAATTACATATATGTGAAACCAATATAACACCCATGTGATCTATCTTAAATTTAAAAATAAGTCGAAATTCCATTATATGTTGAGTACTGTGAAATTATTCAATATTTTTATTTGATATTAATTTTTAATTATAAACCATTATTCAATAAATATATGACTATTTAATGTAAAATGCATAAATATTTTTATAATATATAAATTCATATTTATATACATTAATATATATATATATTTAATATATAAAATTTAATAAAATTAATTATCATAATTATCTTACTAATAAAATGTTTAATTTTTAAAAATTTATAATCATTTTATAATTTTTTTCAATAATTATTTATTTAATAAAATATTCTATATTTTTTAATATACTCATTTTTTATTTATTTAAGTATTTCATTTTTTTATTTAGACATTTATCAACTCTAAAAAATTGATGATGAAAGGAATATTTATCAGCACTATCCATAAAGTCCTCATATAGGGTACCCTTTCTCAGCCCTAAACAAAAACGCGCTGATAAAGGTTACCCCTTATGAGTGCTAAGAATAAATCACTGATAAAGGTTCCCTTTATCTGTGCTAAAAAATAAATGATAAAATGCTAAATTTATTAGCACTTTCCTAATTGCAGATAAATATGCCTTTTATGAGTGTTTTTTTCTAATGTTGATAAATACCATTGCTTTTAAACAAAAGTTTTGTAGAGGTGTTACCATTGTTTAGAATTTTAGATAGCCCTTATTATGTTTCATATTCCCTAGGTTATAATGATTTAGGTTCAACTAATTATTTCTAAATGGGTTTCATATGGACGATACTAATGACCTAATATAGAATATGAAATGATGAGAATAATGGGAAAGATACTCTTTGAATTATTTTGTATTGTTTATGTATGATTTTGTCCTAACTCTATAATGCTCATAACCTAAAATGTCCATGATAATGTATGGGATCCAATATATCCTTTTAATATTGTATGTTTTGGATGGTGAAATTTAGGTCACTGTCATCGTTATCAAAGAAAAAAATGTAATATTTATGATTTCTGAACTAGATCAAGGAGTGTGGGTTTGTTTCTATTATAGTTGTTATCATAAGATGGTTTACATAATTTTTGTGATTATGGTGTTTTCATGTGATTTTATCTTATGATTTATGGATACAATCATAGTTCTATATGATCAAGTTTTATATAAATTCCAAATTCATTCACAGTCTATCTGAGATTTAATTGATGAGATATTAAAGTTATTGATGACACATTAGGTGTTTTTTAGGTGGTTAAATTAAATGAAAATATGTTGCCTAATTTCATGTTGAATGAAAAGTGTAACAGATGGTTGTCCCCTTTATGTATATATTATCCTTTAAAATTTTATTTACTACTATTCAAACATGATAAATTCATCTTGAATAAGCATCGTTGGGAGAAAATTATAATATTGAGGTTGAAATTTATAAAAGGATGAAATTATATTCATAAAATAAGTAAATTTATTTTTTATTTTACTCTAATGTTAAATTAAATTCCTTAAATCTAGGGAAAATTTATTAAAATAAAATGTCACCATCATTTCTATAGATATGAATTACCTATTTTGCACCTATTTGGTTTAGTGTTTTGTGATTGTAAACATTCTATTGATCATTATCCTTGTTGTAATCAGTGATATATGTCACTTTATAATATTATTTGGGCATTATAATTTTCCTCCATGTCAAAATATTCACTTCCCAACCATGTTCCTCTATTTTGAAACCGAGTATGTTTTATTCTAGATGACCGTCATATGTCCCTTTCTCTCTTATCAAGAGGATGTTTTGCAAATAATTTTTATGAACAAAGCTTCAAAAAATCGAATTTTAAATGGTAAAACCATTTATTATATAGATAATCTTATAATTTCTAGGATTTACTTTATTAAAGTGGCTAGTATTTAACATAATGAGATTTTATTAAAGAAAACTATTTTGGATAGCCTATTCGACACAGAACTCGGAGTTTAAACCAACTATTAAATTTATAACCTTTGAAACCATAATATTAAATTGGCATTATCAAAAATAGTTAATTAATTTATAATATTTTCATAAATATTTCATTATAAATATATATTATTGGTAAATTTTTAGTAAATAATCAATCAATTTTATAATTATTGTTATTTATATTAAAAAAATTATTTAATTAAAAAGGATTTCCAAGGATTTTCATGAAATAATATTATAATATATTTTTAGAAAATATAGAAACATTTATTTGAAAATTTGAAAATAATTTTAATAAATTGAAATTAAAAACTATCTTTTGGTGAAATTTTGGCATTTTCATAAAATATTGATTTTTCAATGGGTAATAAAAAATACATGTTTTTTGTAAAAATTAATTTTGTTCAATAAATTAGGAGCTTTAAAAGACGTATTGTATTTGAGATATTATTTAAATTAATCATAATATTTTATAGTTATATTTAATCTACTTAATTTTATTTTAATTAAATTAATATTTAATTTTATTATATGTTTCTTATGTTTGAAAATTGGATTATTTTGAAAACTATTTTAAATCCCAAAATGTTTATGAATTTTAATTAATTAATATATTCCTTAATGAGAAATTTTTTAAATTAAATTTATATATTTGAAATAAAGATATTAATTTAAATTCATAAATTTATAATTATTATTCATATAGTTAATATAAAATCATTTTCCCTTGAAAAATAAATATCCTAAAACCTTAATTTAATCGTGTTGGAAGGTTTATTTTTAAATTAAAAATTTCCACTTATTAAAATTATATAAGCTAAAATGGAATATATAGTTTGTATAAGAATAACTTATATTTTATTCTAATTTTATCTTACTTTATTACCATAATAAATACTGAAAATAGTAAAAATTAATTACTATGATGAAGGTAAAAATTGATTTCTCGGGTGTTAAAACAAAATAATAAAGGATAAAATAACCTAAATACTTTTATAAAATACTGTTTAGGGATTATATATAACTTATGATGTCTAAAGATATATAATACTCTATTTTGGGTACTTTTCATGTAAAATGCATGACAACACCTTTGTCTTTTCAAATCTTACAAGTGTCCCACTCACCGCACTTACAAAAGGCCACCCCTATCCCCTATTATTTACACATTTAAACAATTTTGGTTCATCCAATCACTAAAAATATCACTTAAAACCCACCATCACCACATAGTAAAACCCTTTGTTTGGTATTAAATCCATTCTAAAATACATTAGGAATAATCATAAAGAGGTTGTTTGAGAAGATGTAAAATCCTAAAATATGAATATCTCTTCTATTTTTTCATCCACATCTGTCAAATTTTATTGAAATATGATAATATGATGACCAAAATATAATGTATTTATATATATTACATTAATCGAAGATAATAAATCCATTTTCTCTTCTATAAAATGAGATATTCGGTCATTATTCATGTGTATAGAAGAGTCCAACCGTACAAACCAATTTCATTCATTTTCCATTGTTTTCTCGCGATGATTTTTATAATAATGGATTTAATGTATATATAAGATATTTTTAAAATATTTTCACTTATTTAATTATGATATCACATATACCTTTTTAGAATCCATTTCGGGATGGATATGATAATTTCGCTTGTGTGTATCGAAGACTACCGCCTTTTGAAACGATGTGATTCATTTATCACTAACGCTTTACATGGAATGTAATAAACATAATTATAATTAATATATGTGATATAAATAGAATAATAATTTTATTCATTAAATATTTATCATTTGTAAAATATAATATATAATTTTTAGCCCTACACAAAAAATTCATATTTTTATTTGTGAATCTTTTGACAGTCACCTCCAGAGAGAAAAGAGATTCGTTCTTTCGTTACTACATCACAATAGTGATATATATAAGTATATTAAATTAAATATTATTGAATTTATGATATTATTATCATTATATTAATATAAAACAATATATACCTTATTTCCATAATGGTCATTGAAAAATGGAAATGCTCTTATGCGTACGTACAACCTACCATCTCCATAATCATATTGTAGTTCATTATTTGAAATATATTTTCATGATTTGTTTTAAAAGATTAATTGATGAATATATATGATAATTAAATCATTAATATTATTATTTATATTTTTAAATAATGAAAATATGGACCATAGTCTATACATTGAAACTATTTTGAAACAATGAAATGAATGTCCTCAAAACACCTGATGTTTAATTAACTGATTAAATGATTAAATATGTCATTAAAAATAAATAAAGTTATTAATTTCATTATAAGGTATAAAAAATAGAAAATTTTCTTATCAAATCAAATAATTTATGAAATCTTTCTATTGAGGAGTTGAAGGAGATATATGAAAATTATGGACTCACGGTAGGGGGTCTCGTCTCACTCTTACATTTATGAGACATATAGAATATTCACTATAATTTTCCATTATATGATTAATATAATGTATAATTTATATGTAATATAATGATTTCTAAAAAATAATTTTATTTTACGTTACAAATTTAATTAATTTGTCCAATTGGATTGTCATGAATGATACCAAGTGGTAAAGAGTTTCTTAGCTCTATTTCCTTTCATTGGGTTATAAAACTTCTTTATTAACTCTATTATGATATGATTATGTGTGAAATGATATATAAATTAATTTATCATTTATATACACTTTATTTATATATTTTCAATTATTACTCATAATCTATCAATTGACTAACTCTTAATTTAGTGATATGATCTTTTTAAGTATTAGTCATCCCATTTTCCATTCTTTAGGATATATGTTTATGATATAATCCAATATTCTTTATGCAGTGTAAATTATGACAATTTTTAATTTTATATCATGTATCATATTAAATCAGGATATAAAAAATATTTTTTAATGTTATTCTTTCCTATTTCTTACAATTTAATAGTTAGCAAAGTGTAAAATGCATTATGTTATAATATCATTTCTTTCTGTATTGTTTATGTACATGTTTATTTTATAAGAAGTAATATGACATTATTTTGGTAAACCAAATTAATTTTATTCTCATCTTATTATGATTGTTCTTTACATGTTTAATTTCCATTTCTCCCATTATTAATTTCTGAAATAATAAGAATTTAACTTCTAAGTTATATATATCATGTATTGTTCTTTTAGATCAGGTATCATTCTCTTCTATATCCATGTTTTATAAAAAAATCCATAAATGTTATTTTCCAAAACTAATTGATTCCATAAATTCATTTTATATAATATTTTACCTTCTTTATAAAGTCTTTAAATGGAAATTTATTAATGTTTTTAAAATGTGTCATATCGACTCACTTTTTTAAAATTGATTTGAAAAGAATGTTTATTATTAAAATTTACAAAATGAATGGATTTTCACACTATCATGTCTATTATTTTCCTTGATGTTTCTATATATGTTTCAAAGGTTGGTTTAAAAAATGATTTTTAATTTTTTTAGGTTTTTAATAAATAAATTTGAAATTAATATATCATTTTCCTCAAAAATGTTTTGAATGGTCTATTCAACAAATTTCCTTTATAAATAAAAAAAACTTATTTTTACTTATGCTGTAGTGGGGATAATTTGTACAGATACAATCCTTGTAATTTATATGGATAAGTTATTTTTTTTCAAAGTTCTTCACACACAACTCGTTTATTTTCGATGGGTTAATCGTGGTTCAAAGAGATTGATATGGAACCCATTTCTTTTCCATAGGTTAATCATGTATTAAAAAGATTGATGTGCAACCCATTTCATTTTTATGATTTAACCTTGTTTCTAATATATTTTTATGGAACATATATCTTTTCCATTTGTTAATAAACATTCATAGAGATTATTATGGAACCAAATTCATTTCAACATGTTTATTATGTTTCAAAGATATTGTTGTGGAACCCATTTCATTATTATGGATTAATTATGTTTCTAAAATAATATTATGGTTTCACAATTTAATTTTGTTTCAAAGATATCATTATGGAACCCATTTCTTTTCCATGGGTTAATCAAGTTATGAAATGGAAAATAATTGTTTTTATGAGATTTTTTATGTATTAAAAGGTCTCTATAATTTATTCATTTTGTTTCCCTTGAAAATTATTATATGATTGGCAGGCCTAGATAATACTAGGTGAGCCTGAAATAGCTAATATTTTCATGCGCCAAAATATATCTCCATTAAATTAGTTTATTATTAGGTTCTCTGTAGAATTATATAGAATGTTGAACATAGTTTATTAAATTTATAAGGATTCTTTAATGGTTCGGTATGTAATCTATTATGATTATGTCGCATGATACCAACACTTTTTCATTACACTCGGTATGGGTTATAAATGTCTCCTTTGATAGAGATTAATGTCAAATGGCTCATGATTATTGATTCTCATGAATATTACAATTATTAATGTCATCTTTCTTGTTTTCGTGTTTGGGGGTCAAGGTATTGATGTGTATGGTTATTTAAATTCTATACTCATGCACATTGATTATGACATCATAACCTTCTTCTCATATTATTCTCACTAAAGACACTAAATAATAATGTTTATGTTTACCCTTACTGTTCCTTCTAATGTTTCATTTTACCCTGGTTATAAATATTTTTTTGAATAATTTATATATTTAGGGATTTTATATGGAAGCTATCAATAACCTAATATGTAATTTAAAAAGGTGTGTATAGTGGGAATGATATACAATTAAATTCAATGGTATTATTTTCGTATGATTATTCATAATTCTTTAAAATTTTAAACCAAAAATGTCTTTGATAATGTAGTTGTTCCAATATTTACTTTTTATATTGTATATTTTATATGGAAAAAATAAGGCCACATTTATCAGTATCGATGAAATAAATTAAATTATTGTTATTTCAGCTCCATATTTGGGAGTGACGGTTTGGGGATATTATAAAAAATGGATTTGAACAATCATAGTAAAAAAATTAAAACATATTTTGAAATCATTGTTTTTCAAACAAAAGTATTTTCGACTAATAGAGAAATAAGTCAAATTTTCTTTAAACAAATTCTAAATAATTTTCTATACCAAATATATGGGAAATATAATTATTAATAGAAATATTTATAAATAAATAGAGTAGAATAAAATGTCAGGGATTTGTTAGAAAATGATGACATAATTTCCCTCAATGGAAATTAAATAATAAGAAATCCTTATTAAAATGAGAATGAAAAATAAACCCCTATCAATTTGGTAAAATTTGAATCATAAAATCACATTAATTAAGTATATTAATTATTTATTGAAATATCATCATGAATGAATGATTCGTGATATATCATTTAAATTGGAATTATATACACTATTTAAAATAAATTAGGTGCCCAAAATAATATCTGTCTTAAAGAAGAAAGTTTGTCATGAAACCCATTCAATTTTTTTCATTAGTGTGAGAGTTAATAAATGTTGTGATTATGTGTAAGAAATTATAATCCACACAAAGGTTGTGTAAAAATCATAATTAAATAAAAATTCATTTCACTTATATTATTTTAATAATATTATCAATGAAGTTGACATATAACCCAATGAGTGAAAATTGATTTAAAACCCCCTTACCATGTGCTTCCCTTTAGTTGATCACCATTTTACCTCTTATAAAGTGGTTTTATTAATTATATTAAATTATTAAGGAACCATATTAGTATTTATAATATCATATATGATCCTTTCATAACATCTTATTACTCATTATTCAATAGTTATTCATTATCACTATTATTTCAGGTGTTAATTGCTTTGTTTTCGCATGCATGTTTTGTCATGAATGTTATGGATCATGAAAGTAGGACATAGTTACCTAATATAAATAATTATATTAATGTTATAAATATGTTTTTTCCTTATATTAATCTTTATAATTATTATTTAATTTTGATGATGGAGAATGAATCACATCACTTCATGGACACGATTTGTTGTATGTACTCATGACTGAAATTTTTATTTCCTTAATTAGTGAAAGGGTAAATAATTTCATTTCATATTAATTTTAAAAAAAATATCAAGTCATATATATACCATATATTCAAAAAAGTATCCTTTATTAACTTCCATGTAATGAATTAATAAAAAATGAATCCCATCACTTCGTTATGTGCTAGTCTTCCATACACACGAATGATGTGATAATTTATTCAATGGATTGTAAGGTAAGAAATTATATTATATATTTGTTTTAATTAAATATTATTATATAATATATCAACATCAAATTAATCCTTATTACCATCGATGTAAATCATAAGTGAAAACAGATCACATCGCTTTGTCAAGCAGTTGTCCAACGTACACATGAGAGACGTTATATTATTATTTATGGAATGAAAATTAATGAGTTATATATCATATTATAATTAAAAAAGTATGATTATATCACAATTATTATATATTTTCACAATAAATTAATTCTTATACTTCCCTGTGAGAAGTGGTGATGGAAAAAATTTTACAACAGCTCGGGAGGTGTTATTTTGTGGTACACACAATTAATGGTTCTGTTTTCCATTTTAGGGAGGATGAAATAGTTTTAATACCTGAAAATAATTTTAAAAAAAATAAATATATTTAATATATTGAGTTTATTATATAATCATGTTTTAATAAAATTTTAAGGATTTGGTGGAATAAATAAAATAAAAATCTCGGTTAAGGACCCTACCTCTTCTTTAGAGAACATCTTTTGGATTGTAGAAAAATTCATCAATGTACAGATTTATGAAAAAAAGGATAAAAGGATTGTGTAATATAATTAGGTATGTTATTTTGGTGTTTATGAGATTATCCTATGGTATTTTTAAGTATTTAATGGAGAGGCAATGGAATGGCCATTTATAAGTGGGGGAGTTAACACACTTTGAATTTTTGAAAAGAATAAATTCCAAAAAAGTTATTCCCATGACGAAAAAATCAAACTAGAGTATTTTTTAAAATTATAGGATATAAGGTCAAAAAGTAAGCATAAAATATAAATTTTAAATTTTTTTCCTTTTTAATTCATAACATTTTTTTACCCTTGGTAAACCCTTACTTTAACCATAGTAAATAATTTTTACAGTTTCACAATTAATTTTGGAAACAAATTAACATAAAAATATTAGATAATAAAAATTATTATAATTCAAGATATCTAATTCATTTTTTAAAAATCAACTCACAAATGTGGAAACATTAAATTTGATATTTAACCAACAGATATGCCGAAAAACAGTTTTTAATGAAATGATTTTTATTAGGAAGAGATGATCTCATGTAGAAAATATGAAAAGTAATATCAATTAGAAGAATTTAATTTATATTTATATAAATATAATATTTAAATTCAATTTAAATATTTATTCATTATAGTTTATTTTAATTATTTAAAATGGAAATACATTACCCACCTGAAAATATTTTTCATAAAATAATTGTTTTAAACTATAAAAAAATATATATATTAAAATCTAGTTTAAAGTTGATTTAAATGTATTTAATAAGAACTAAAATAAGTAAATATTCTTTATTTTAATTTTAAATAAAATTAATAGATTAATGGTAATTAATTTATTAAAAATAAATGATAATATTATAAAAATAAAATAAAATCACAAATCAATGAAAATCTAATACTTTCCAAAACAATCACTATTGTTAAATGATATTTATGTTTATTCTTACATTTTTTATTATTTAATTTTATTATTTTTTATTTTTTCCCTTATAACCATGTGTATGTATTTGGGCCTTGTTTGGAAATTATTTTTGGAGAACAATTTATTGTTTTGAAAAGGAAAACCAGTGGGGTGTTAAATTTTTACATTAAATTGGTTTGTTTTCATGTGGTTTAGTTTTGTAAATATTTTTGAACTAATTCATTGGTTGTTTTGGAAAAAAATATTACAAATTTTCATGGTGGTATTAAACTAAGCTCTATCACCCACACCCAACTTGGTACCTTTTGGGTGTTTTGAAATTTATTTTTGTAGAACACATGGTAAGGTGAGGGAACCATTTTCTTCGGTGTCTTTTATTGATTATCATAGTCTACTCTTTTGAGGAGGAGATATGGTCACCTGGGGATGGTCTCACAAGGAGTCATTTTGGGTAGTTTGTATTCTATGGGTTTTACTTGGACTTTATTTCATTATACCATTTCCTTTGAGTTTGGATTCATTATTTGAGGATACCATACATATTTATATATCCTATTATGGAATATTTTTTATATGATGTGTTTTTTGTTTTATGGTATATTTATATATTTGGCTATCAACAATACCGATAATCGTGTTACCAAACCATTTTTTGTATGGCTAAACCAAGTTTTCTTGTAGTGAAATTCTTCCCACACAGTTGTTGGTTATGCCAAGTTATTTTTTCCAGCCAGTAGTGATTAGAAATGATCTTATGGTCAATTAGTGGATTAGCTCAAGTGACATGTTGGGCCAACTCAAGTTTGTTTGTTACACATTCCACAGATTATATTTCTACATATTTCCCCTGTTCTATATAAGAATCTATAATTAAATTGTTTATCCATCCAAAAAACCAAACATGCAATGTAACATTTTCTCACAACAAACATAGGAAAATAGAAAATATCTCTCTAGTAGTACTAATACATTGATAAAAATTTAGTATATTAGTAGACCTAGAAAAATAGGCTTGGTGTTTCTTCGTGAAGGACTCAACATAATTCTATTCCCAAAATTTCTATTTTGGAATCTCTGCATGATTCATAGATTTATAAAATATTGTAATTATTATAAGGAAATTTATTATTACAACTCTAATAACATTTTATTTCTCAAGAGAACAATCATAAAATTTTCTATCACAATATCTGATAAAAGTATTCCTTTTGGTTATAAAAATTTATTATAATCAAAATGTATAGTATGAGAAACAATAATAATAGTGGGAAATCATATATCCATGAAAATAATTCTGAGGCTATCTAATTCGCGACAGCTTCATTTCAGTCTATGACACCATATATTAACATGGAAAAACCATGGTAATCAATTATTCAAATCCATTATAATGGTTCGTAATGAAAATTTTGATTAACTCAGGCATATCCCCTAGAAGTATCTATATAAGAGTGTAGCCTTAGGAAAACTAATTGTGCACCAGTTATGATCGAGTGAATACCTAAACCATCCATTTCATAGTTGTTACCCCATGGTGTATATGTAAGATATAGTCTATTTCAAGGTATGACTCTCCCTAATATTCTCATTTTAACCTTGCTGGGTGAGTCTTTTTTGAGAAAGAGATTCTTTCTTAGAAAAAATAAATTATCATTTTTAGATTTATGCTTTTCTGATATAATGGACTTCCAGTATACTAGGTTAAGTGTTTCATTTGTTCTTGGTAATTCTAAAATATATTAATGGATTTTGGGTTTTCTAAAACGATATTGGGATGAAAAATAAATTTTAGAACATTTACACATTGTTTAAAAGGGATTTCACATTGTATAATTTTTCAAGGGTATTAGTAAAATAAATCATGGTGATAGGGTTATAGGATAATTCTATTAAAAAATTACATGATGTCTAATCATGTTACATGACATTTAAATACATGACTTGTTGTTTTAAAAATTCTAGGAAGTTGATTTTCATTCTATTCCATTTTACCATCATTCCTCTTGACCCTAGGGAATTTTCTCGGAGATTTTGGGTTTCCAAATTCCCTTATGGATTTCGTATTTGAGTGAAAAATACTAGTTAAGTGTTTTGGAAAATTTTCTTCTTTCTCTTCCTTCTTCTTCAACTATTCTAATGAAATTATTGGACCAATTGGGTTGTTGTTTTTTATTGATCAATTCTGATCTACGAACCTCTTTGAAATCATCTTATCCTTCTTCCTCGTGGGAATTTATTTTTAGGAACATTGTTGGATCGTCTGTTGATGGAATGGGGTCTAAATCATAACTATATGGTTTGATAATTTGAAATATTATGCAATATATTGTATCTTACAACATCACATGCACCCAAATTCATTAAAATAATGAATAGAATTTTTCCTTGAAGTCCTTTATTTGAAAATTATTTCTAACCAAGCTTATAGATACCCATGGGGTGAGGGAACCCTAATAATTATTTACTTAGAAAAATATTTAAAGATTGTTCAGATTGATAACTGACCTTGAATAATATTTGGTTATAGAATCCCTAAATTTTTTCTTATTACATATTGATATAATTTTTAATTAAATTTTAATTAAAATTCAAGTTGTATATGAATGAAGAATGGTAATTCTCATAATTAAACATTAATAATTATGATGAGATATTATGATATCCATGTTATATGACAGGTATTGTGGTCCATGTGGTAATGCTTATATATCGGGCTCATCCCTAGAAAATTCACACTTATATTTCGTAATGCTGATATTGAGAGGCATCAGCCTAGTCTCATGCTATAATTCTTATATATAGAGGGATATGCTCAGTACCATGTTTTAATTCTTATAGTGGCTTGAATCAAAAATATATAATGCTTATAGGTCTTTGACCCAAAATACAATAATTATTATACAGATTTGACTAAATTGTTTTGTTACTATACCATGATTATATAGTGGAGGTTTATATGGTTGTAAGATATTTTCATTGATATTATAGCACAGAGCCAAAGTAGATTATTTTACCATGGTTATATTGTTGTGGTTTTCATGTTTGTAAGACATGGTCAGAGATATTCTTGTAGGGAACCATGGTGGGTAATTTTACATTGGTTATTTTGTTTTAGTTTCCATGGTCATAAGAGATGCTCAGATATATTAGGGAAATGATTCAAAGTAGGTTGTTGTTGTGTTTTATTAATTGAAAATTAATTAATACATCTATTTATCACTTTATATCATAATGGTTTTTTATACCTTGTAGTGTTGACCTACCGAGTTATACTCACAACCTATTTGAGCTGCTATTTAGAACCCATTCATATTTCATGGATGCGGGTTTTGATAAGGTTGATAGAATATATTGTTTATTTCTTGTTTTCAATTGGAATGGAGCATAGAAATGGGACCAACATGGGGTTCATGAGATGTAAATTTTCATATTTTATTTTATTCTTCTAGTATTTTTATTTCAATTTTCCATCATGACAATTTGTTACATTGTAGCATGCCGTTAAATTATTCCTTGTATATTAAATATATTATTTAGTTGAATTTTATTATTCTTTTCTACAATTTCTATACTCTGATTATTATTATTTTATTATTAATAATTTATTTGACTATTAAACTTCATTTAAGGGGGTATAGTCTCCCCACTATGTGATTCACACCCTGACTACTAGTCATAAGCCTATGAAATATGGGGCGGTGCACTTGAGGACTCCAAACCAACCTGTTCTGACCCCATGAGAGAGTTATAGGTTGTGGGACATTAGAAACATGAATTTAAAGAATACGTTTTCACTTCATTTTTAAATATTGTTTGGGAAGGGTAGAAAGTATAATAGGATTTTTTGGGACATTTTAATTAGCTTGTTCATGAGAGTAGCTAACCCATGTATGGGATGATATTTTAGTGCCCAAAGATGGGATTTCTGTTTTTTGTGCTTATTATGGTTGATTTTATTTCACCTTGGGTGATACACATGTTGTCTGAGGTTATTATTTTATGTAGTTATTTGTTCTTGAGTTTTGTACTCATGGCCCAGTGTGGTGTGATCTAAGAGTATATGAAACATAATAGGCACATCGGGATATACTGACATGCCTTGTTCATTAAAGGGGAAGCCAACGAGCCTGTACCCGAGTGGTAAGGGCTCTTGCATGGCATCCAAGAGACCCGGGCTCAAAACTCGGTGGAGGAGAATTTTCAGGGGTACTATTGCAGTCATTGTAGTAGTACTGAAGCGGTTACTGTTTGGTACAATAGTAATTGGAACTATTCACACGATTTGGGCTTTCGGGCAACCGGTTTGGCCCTACGGGTCTCTAGGGCCTTCGGGTCATCAAAGGCCTTCGGGCTATAGGGTCTTCGGGTCACGTAGACCATGGAGTAGCCCTGTTTACAGTAAACGTGCCCCAGAAGAGGATCAGAGCAACAGAATTAGCAGCAACCAGATTCAGAGCTAACCAGATTAGAAAAATGAGAGGGTATGGCAGCCGCCATTGGGACCAGGCACCGTGCAGATTTGTACGGGGCAATGCTAACTGATCAACAATGCAAGGTGGGGAGCTAGGTGATCAATGATGCAAAAATCTGGGGAGGGGCAGTTCAAGTGGGCTGGGTCTACGGGTCTTGTATTGTGCATGGTATGCCTCTGGGTCTTCGGGTCATGTATTGCAGGTTATGTTGGGCCTTGTTCCTTGGGCCTACGGGTCATGTACGGGTTCCCATTAAACCCTTAAAAGAGGGATTATCTATAATAAAATAAAAAAGAAGGCCTTCGGGCCATTCAGCCATAAAAGGGGAATATCTACTTTTTTCATGTGATATATATTTTCATGTTAAACTATGATATGAGATATCAATTTAACAAGAATAACTAAATGAGTTGTTCTTTAATTATAAAATACATGTAATATAGGTTTAGAGATACCAAGAACTAGTGGTTCTCTATTGCAGTTAGTTGTTCAATAGACATTGTTGCAAGCCAGTTCTCTAAGGTCTGTACTTATCTTATAAAATAAATCCCTTAACCTACCATAAACTCCCTCACCCAAGAAATCCCAATGTTCAATTTCAATATATTAATATGTATTGAAAACCATTCATTTAATAAAGTATTAAAAATATTTATTATAGATTTGGGCAATCAATTTTGGAAAACTAAAAAAAATAAAACATCAACGAAAATTCCATGTGACTACATCAAAGTGCAGAAATAATAAAGTATCCATGAGCGGTCAATATTTGAGTCAAAATTGGTTACTGAGAAAATTGAAAGTCCTTCCTCGCATGTATACAAATCAACATACCATAAATAATGATATTTTCAATGAAGAAATAAAAAAATAATAAAAAATTAAACAAAGGAAATCGGAAGGCCTGCCTTGCCATGTTGACTAAAATATGAAACCTTCTTCAGAAACCTTAACTTCAATCGAATAACAAATGTCAGATGATACGTTTGAGAGGAAATCAAGTGTTTTGATTCGAGGTTTGATTCACAAAAGAGGGGCACTGGCAGCGGGTGATTCCGTAGAAATCATATGATATCATTACAAGTTCACAATTATTTAGGGTTTTTTAATTAGATTGGGACACATTCCTCAGTTCTTACCAATAAGCACAGATAAAGAGTACTTTTTTCCAGCAAGTATTACTTCAGTTATGATAAAAGGACTCTTTATAAACACTTTTTAGTGATGATAAAGGTATGTCTTTATTAGTTCTAAAAAATATGTGACAAAATTAATCTTTATCGGCATTAAAATTATAGTGCTTATAAATATTTATTTTTATAGTGATTTTATTAGCACTTATAAAGCCTCATATTTATCAGTGTGAAAATATAACTAATAAAGATGCTTTTACCATTGCTTATTACTTAAGTGATTATAATGGATTTATAAATGTAATTATAAATAAAAAATTTGAAATATTTATATATACATAATAAATATATATAAATAAAAATATTGTATATTTATTCTTTTTTAAATATATTTATTATATTTTTATAATTATTCATTTATCATTATAGATATATTATTAAATAATAATATTTATATCATTATATATATTAATATAATTATATATATATTTTTTAAAAACAAATAAATAAAGTAAATATATTCATTATTAAAATAAATTTTTTATAAATTTTATAATTATATAAATATATATAATTATTTATTTATAATTGTATAAATACATTTAAAGAAAATTACTTAATTATTTATAATTATATAAATATAGTAAATGTACATTTATAAATATAATTATTTATATCTATTTTCTTAAAATGTATTTTGTACATTAGTAATGAATATATAATTTTAAGTGTATGCATATATGTTAAAATGAGTTAAATTGAACAAATTATTAATAAGTACACATTAATAATATTAAAAAAATTATATATTTTATATGTGTGAATTGAATATAAAAATTCATTAATTATATATATGTGAAATCAATATAACACATATTTGATCTATCTTAAATTGTAAAATAAGCTGAAATTCAATTATATATAGAGTACTGGGAAATTATACAATATTTTTATTTGATATTAATTTTTAATTATAAAGAACTATTTAATTAATATATGACTATTTAATGTAATGTGCATAAATATTTTTATATTATATATATCATATTTATATACATTATTATATATATCTATATATTTAATATATAAATTTTAATAACATTAATTATCATAATTATCTTACCAATAAAATGTTTAATATTTAATAATGTATAATCATTTTATTAATGTTTATCAATAATTATTAATTTAATCAAATTTTCTATATTTTTTAATATAATCAATTTCATTTATTTAAGTATTTCTTTTTACTTATTTGGACATTTAACAACTCTAAAAAGGGATGATGAAAGAATATTTATCAGTACTAAACATAAAGTCCACATAAAGGGTACGCTTTATCAGTGCAAAATATAAAATGCTGATAAAGCCTACCCTCTATCAGTGCTATAAAGAAATCACTAATAAAGGTCCCCTTCATCTGTGCTAAAAAAGCACTGATATAATGTTAAATTTATTAGTGCTTTCTTAATTAATGATAAATATTCCTTTTATGAGTGTTTTTGTCTAATGTTGATAAATAACATCGCTTTTAAATAGAATTCTTGTAGTAGTGTTACCATTGTTGAGAATTTGATATTTCCCTTATTATGTTTCATATTCCTTAGGTTATAAAGATTTTGGTTGATCTAATTATTTCTAAATGGGTTTCATAAAGATGATACTGATGACCGAATATAGAATATGAAATGCTTAGCATAATGGGAAAGATACTCTTTGAATTATTTTGTATTGTTTATTTATGATTTTTTCCTAACTCTATAAAACTCATAACCTAAAAGGTCCCAGATAATGTATGTGATCCAATATATCCTTTTATATTGTATTTTTTGGATGGTGAAATTTGGGTCACCATCATCGGAATCAAAGAAAAAATGTAATGTTTATGATTTCTGTACTAGATTTAGGGCTGCAGGTTCGATGCTGTTATAGTTGTTATTATAAGAGGGTTTACATAAATTTGGTGATTATGATGTTTTCATGTGATTACATATTATTATTTATGCATACTATCATAGTTCTATAAGATCAAGCATTATACAAATTCCAAGTTCATTCACACTCTATATGAGATTTAATTGATGAGACATTAATGTTATTGATGACACTATAGGGGATGTTTAATGTAGTCAAATTAAATAAAAACATTTGGTTTAATGTGATGTATTCAGTTACATTTTTTGATATAATTTTTTTATTGATAAGCTTTATGGTTTATTTGATATTGGATACCGAGGTCATTATAGGAGCACATGTTTTATCATATAGATTATCATGGGATTGGAAAATTATATATTGATTACTTAATTAATGTTTTTTCGAATCCAAATTAAAATATTTGTTGATCCTGTAACCTAAAAGTAACCTATGATGTTTAGAAAATTATTAATTTTTAGGTTTTTGAGGCTATTTTCGATATAGGGTTATTCAATTATAGAATGATTTTGTATGAACTTTGGGTTTTACTCTAGATTATTGAATATTAATATATTATTTCATCATATTAAGGATTAATCATTTAAGATTTATTATACTATGTGATTAACATTTTGGGTTTGGTTCATGTTGAAAGAAAAGTGTAACACATGCTTTTCACCTTCATGGATATATTATCCATTAAAATTTTATTTTTTGTTATTCAAACCTGATAAAATCATCAAGAATAAGCATCATTGGGAGAAAAATATAAGATTGTGGATGAAATTGACCAATGGATGAAACTATACTCAAAATATAAGTATATTTATTTATTATTTTAAACTATATTTAAATGATATTCTTCAAATATAGGAAACAATTATTAAAATAAAAATGCCGCCATCATTTCTGTTGATATAAATTACCTATTTCACACCTCTTTGGTTTGGTGTTTTGTGATTGTAAACACTCTAGTGTTCATTATCATTATTATAATCAATGATATATGTCACTATATTTCATTATTTAGGCATTATAATTTTCATCCATGTCAAAATATTCACTTCCCACCCATGTTCCTCTATTTTGAAACCTAGTATGTTTTATTCTAGATGACTGTCATATGTCTTTTTCTCTCTAATCAAGAGGATGTTTTATTAACCCTTTTTAAGATGTAAGCTTCAAAAAAATGGCATTACACAAGTAAAACCTTTTATTATTGAGATAAAGTTTTAATTTCAAGGATTAAATTTATTAAATGGGGTAGTATTTAACATAATAAAATATTATAAAAGAAAATTATTTTGGATAGCATATTCGACACACAACTCTGAGTTTAAATGAACTCTGGAATTTATAACCATTATAACAAAGCTATTAAATTGGTTTTCTTGAATAGAGTTAAATAATTTATAATATTTATATAGATATTTCATACTAAATATATATTATTGGTAAATTTTTAGTAAATAATCAATCTACTTTTTTATTATTGTAATTTATTTCTTAAAAATATATTTATTTAAAATGAATTTTAAGGATTTTTATGAAATATTATTAGAATATATTTTTAAAAATTATAGAAACATTAATTTGAAAATTTCAAAATAATTTTAAAAAATTGCATATAAAAAATAACTTTTGGTGAAATTTTGGGATTTTTCATAAAATGTTTATTTTTTCAGTGGGTACTAAAGAATACATGTTTTCAATAAAAATGAATTTTTTCAATAAATTATGAAATTTAAAAGATGTATTGTAATTTAGTTATGATTTAAATTAATATTAATTTTTTATTTTCATATTTAATATACTTAATTTTATTTTAACTAAAATAATATTGGATTTTATTATGTGTTTTTTATGTTTGAAAATTGGATTCTTCTAAAAATTATTTTAAATTGCAGAATGTTTATGAATTTTAACTAATTTATATAATCCATAATGAGTAATTTTTTAAATTAAATTTATATAATTTAAATAAAAAAATATTAATTTACATTCAAAAAATTATAATGATTATTCATATAGTTAATATAAAATCATTTTCCCTTGAAAATACACTTCCTAGAAACCCTTTATTTAATCATGTTGGAGGGTTTAATTTTAAATTAAAAATTTCTACTTATAAAAATTGAATAAGGTAAAATGGAATATATTGTTTGAATAAAAATAATTTATATTTTATTACAATCTATTCTTACATTATTACCTTAATAAATAGTGAAAATAGTAAATATTATTTACTATGATAAAGGTAAAATTTTGTTTTTTGTGGGTAAACCCAAAATGATAAAGGATAAAATAACCTATAAACTTTTCTAAAATATAGTTTAGTGCCCTATATTTACCTTATCATGCCTAAAGATAGAAAATACTCCATTTTTGGAACTTTTCATGTTCAAAACATGACTACATCTTTATCTTTTCAAATATTACAAGTGTGCCACTCACCACACTTAAAAAAGGCTACCCTTATCCCCTATTATTTGCACCTTTATATAATTTTGGTTCATCAAATCCCTAAAGACATAACTTAAAAGCCATCATCGCCTCATACTATCACCATTTTTTGTTAATAAATCCATTCTAAAATACATTAGGTATAATCCTAAAGAGGTTGTCTGAGAAGAGGTAAAATCCTAAAATATGAATATCTCTTTTATTTCATCATCCACATCCATCAAATATTATTTAAATGCGGTAATATTATAACACCAATATAATATATATATATATATATATTAATTGAAGAGCATAAATCCTTTTCCTCTTCCATAAAATGAGATATTATCTCATTATTCGTGTGTATGTAGGAGTACCACTTTGCAAACCAATATCATTCGTTTTCCATTGTTGTCTCTCTAGGATCTTTGTAATGATAGATTTAAATTATATATATGTCATTTTTAACATATTTTTACTTATTTAATTATGATATCACATATACATTTTTAAAATCCATTTCAGGAGGGAGAAGATAATGTTACTTGTTTGTATCAAAGACTACAGCCTTGTGAAGCGATGTGATTCATTTATCACTAACGCTTGACATGAAATTTAATAAACATAATGATAATGATTATATGTGATAAAAATAGAATAATAAGGTTATTAATTAAATATTTATCATTTAAAAATTATAATATATAATTTTCATCCCTACACAAAAAAACATATATTTTTATTCATGAATCTATTGACTACCGCCTCCAAGATGCGAGGAGATTCTTTTTTTCATTACTACATCAGAATAATGATATATATATTTATATTAAATAAAATATTATTGAATGTGTGATATTATTATCATCATATTAATATAAAATAATACATATCTTATTTCCATAATGATCATTGAAAAATGGAAATGCTCTTATGTATACGTTCAACCTACTATCTCCCTAATCGTATTGTAGTTCATTTTTCAAAGTAGTCAATCATGAATGTTTTAAAAAGTTAAATTGATGAATATATAAGATAATTAATTCATTATTATTATTATTTATATTTTTAAATAATGAAAAAATTGACCATAGTCTATACATTGGATCTGTTTGGAAACAATAAACTGAGCGTCCTCATAACACCCGATGTAGACTTAACTGATTAAATGTTTAAATATTTATTTAAAAATAAATAAATTTATTAATTTTGTTATAAGGTGTAAAAAATAAAAAAAGTCTTATCAAATCTAATAATTTATGAAATATTTTTATTGAGGAGTTCAAGGAGATACATGAAAATTATGGACTCATGGTTGGGGGGTCTCGTCTCACTCTAACTTTTATGAGTCATATGGAATATTCATGGAAAGTTTTTGTTGTGTGATTAATATAATGTATAATTTACATGTAATATCATGAATACTCAAAAAATAATTTTATTTTATGTTCCAATTTTAACTAATTTATCCAATGGGATTGACTTGAAAGATACCAAGTGGTAAAGAGTTTTTTAACTCAATTTCCTTTCCTTGTGTTATAAAACTTCCTCATTAACTCTATTATGATATGATTATGTATGAATTGATATATAAATTGATTTATTATTTATTTACACTATTTTAGGTATTTTCAATTTTTACTCATAATCTATTAATTGATTAACTATTAATTCGGTGATATGATCTTTTTAAGGATTAACTATCCCATATTCCTTTCTCTAGGATATATGTTTATGATATAAAACTATATTATTTATGCGGTTTATATTCTGACCTTTTTTATTTTATATCATGAATCATAAAATTTTTAGGATATTTAAAATATTTTTTAATGTTAATATTTCATAGTTCTTACAATTTAAGAGTTACCAAATTGGAAAAGGCATTACATTATAATATCATTTCTTTCAGTATTGTTTGTGAACATGTTTCTTTTATAGGAAGTAATATGACATTATTTTTGTTAACCAAATAAATTTTACTCTCATCTGATTATGAATGTAATTTACATGTTTAATTTCTATTTCATCCCTTATAAATTTTTGAAATAATAAGAAATTAATTTTTAAGTGATATAGATCATGTACTGTTCTTTTAGATCAGGTATCTTTATCTTCTGTATCCATGTTTTAAAAAATGTTTTCATAAATTTTATATTCAAAAACTAATAAATTCCATAAATTCATTTTATATAATCATTTACCTTCTTTTAAAAGTCTTTAAATATAAATTTATTATTGTCTTTAAAATGTTTCACATTGACTCACTTTTTTCAAAATGATTTGAAAAGAATGTTTACTATTAAAATTAATGAAATAAATGAATTTTCCAGCTATCATGTCTATTATTTTCTTTCTTGTTTCCTATATATGTTTCAAAGGTTGTTTTAAAAAAAGAAGTTTTAATTTTTTTTAGTTGTTTTAAAAATAAATTTGAAATTAATATATCATTTCCATCAAAAATTATTTCAATGAACTTTTCAGGGTATTTCAATTCATCAATGTAAATAAACCTTATAGTTACATATTCTGTAACAGGGTCAATTTTTACTGATACCATCTCCATTATTTATTTGGATATGTTAATTTTTTTCAAAGTGATTCACACACATCCCGTTTATTTTCTATGGGTTAATCGTGTTTCAATGAGATTGTTATGAAACCCATTTATTTTCCATAGGTTAATCATGTTTCAAAGAGATTGATGTGGAAACCATTTCATTTCAATGATTTAATCATGGTTCTAATATATTTTTATGGAACCCATTTCTTTTCCATTAGTTAATAAACATTCATAGAGATTCTTATGGAATCGATTTCATTTCCACATGTTTATTTTGTTTCAAAGATATTATTATAGAACACATTTCATTCCTATGGGTTAATCCTGTTTGTAAAATAATATTATGGTTCTACAATTTAATCTTGTTTAAAAGATAACTTTATGGAACCCATTTCTTTTCTATGGTTTAATCAAGTTATGAAATTGATAATAATTGTTTTTATGAGTTTTTTTATGAATTAAAAGGTCTATATGATTAATTAAGGTTGTTTCCCATGAAAATTATTATACGATTGGCAGGCCCAGATAGTAATAGGTGAGCCCGATAGAGCTTATATTTGGGTGTCCCCAAATATATCTCCATTAAATTAGTTAATTATTAGGTTCTCTGAAGAATTATATAGGAAGTTGGACATAGGTTTATTACATTTCTATGGTTTCATTAATGGTTCTGTAAGTAATATATTAATATTATGTCACATGATACCAACACATTTTCATTATACTCAGTATGGGTTCTAAATGTCTCAATTGATAAAGATTAATGTCACATGGGTCATGATTATAGAATATTGTGAATATTACCATGGTTAAAGCCATATCTCTTGTTTTATTATATGGGGATCAAGGTATTGATGTGTATGTATATTAAAATTCTATACTCATCCACATTGATTATGTCATCATAAACTTCTTGTCACATTATTCTTGCTAAAGACACTAAATTTATAATGTTTAAGTTTACCCATAATGGTCCTTCTTATGTTTCATTTTACAATGGTGATAAAGATTTTGGTTGGATAATTTATTTATACAGGGGTTTTAAATGGATGTTGTCGATAACCTAATATGTATTATAAGAAGCTGGGTATAGTGGGAATGATGTACACTTAAATTCTATGGTTTTATTTATGTAATAAGTTTCATAATTCTCTAAAATTCTAAACCTAAAAGGTATTTGATAATGTAGTTGTTACCACATTTTCTTTTGATATTATAAGTTGTATATGGTAAAAATTGGTCCACCTTCAGCGGTATCAATGAAATAAATTCAATTTTTATTATTTTAGCACCATATTTGGTAGTAAGGGTTTGGGGATATTATAAAAAATGGATCTCAAAAATTATAGTAAAACATTTTTTAAAACATATTTTGAAATCATTGTATTGGAAGTAAATGTATTTTCGACTAAATAAAGAAATAAAGTCAAATGTTCTTTAAACAAATTCTAAATACTTTTCTATACCAAAGAGATGGGAAATATAACTATTAATTGAAATTTTCATAAATAAATATATTAGATGAAAATGTGAGTGGTTTACTAGAAAGTGCTAAAATAATTTCCTTCAATAGAAATTAGTGCATAAGAATGCCTGATTTAAATGAGAATTAAAAATAAACGCCTATCGATTTCGTAAATATTGAATCATAACATCCCATTAATGAGGTAGATTAATTATTTATTAAAATATCATCATGAATGAATGATTCATGACATATCCTGTAAATTGGCTTTATATACACTATTTAAAATAAATTATGTGCACAAAATAATATGTGTCTCAAAGAAGGAAGTTTGAGATGAAACCCATAAAATTTTCTTAATTGGTATGAGATTTAATAAAAAAATTTATTATGTGTAACAAATGTTGATACATGAAAATGTTGTGGAAATAACATAATTAAATAAAAATTTATTTCCTCATATTCTTTTCATAATATAGTCAACTTAGTTTACATATAACCCAATGAGTGAAAATTGATTTAAAACCACCTTACCACGTGCGTCCATTTAGTTGATCACTATTTTACCTCTTATATAGTGGTTTTAATCATTATATTAACTTATTAAAGAACCATATTAGTATTTATAATATCATATATGAACCTTTTATAACATCTTATTACTCATTATTTAATAGTCATTCATTATCACTATTATTTCAGGTGTTAATTGCCTTGTTTTCTCATGCATTTTTTGTTATGAATGTTATGGATCATGAATATAGGATATAGTTACCTAATATAAATAATTATATTAATGTTATAAATATGTTTCTTCCTTATATTCATCTTTATAATTATTCATTAATTTTGATAATGGAGAATGAATCACCTCACTTTATATAGATGATTGGTTGTATGTACTCATGAGTGACATTTTTATCTGCTGAATTAGTGAAAGGTTAAGGAAGTGGATTGTATATTAATTTTAAAAAACAAATATAATTTCATATATATCCCATATCTTCAAAAACATTACCCTTTATTAACTTCCATTTAATGAATTATGGAAAAATGAATCCCATCACTTCGTGAGGTGCTAGCCCGCTAGACACACGAATGATGTAATAATTTATTAAATGGATTGTAAGGTAAGAAATTATATTTTATATTTTCTTACATAAATATTAATATATAATTAACATAACATATAAAAATGAAATTAATCCTTATTAACTCCCTTGTAAATAATAAGTGAAAACAAATCACATCGCTTCGTCAGGCAGTTGTCCAAAGTAAACATGAGAGATGTTATTGTATTGTTTATGGAATGAAAATTATTGAGTTAAATATGATATTATATTTAAAAATGTATAATTATATCATAAATATGATATATTTTCACAATAAATTAATTTTTATACTTCCATGTGAGAAGTGGTTATGGAAAAAAATTAAAACGGCTCGTGAGTCTTTAGTTTGTGTTACACACAATCAATGGTTTTGTTTCCCATTTGAGGGAGGAGGAAATAGATTTAAATCCTGAAAATAATTTTAAAAAATATAAAAATATTTAATATAATGTTTTTATTATATCATTTTGTTTAAATAATATTTTATGGATTCAGTGGAATAAATAAAAAAACTCTCGGTTAAGGACCTTACCTCTTATTCAGAGAACTTCTTTTGCTTTGCAGAAGAATTATTCCTAGTATAGATTTATGAACAAAAAAAGGATAAAAGGATTGTGTAATAGAATTACAGATTTTATTTGGGTATTTCTTAGATTATCCAATGGGATTTTATGTATTTAATGGAGAGGAGACGAGATGGCCATTTATAAGTGGGGGAGTTGACACACTTGGAATTTTTGAATAGAATAAATTCTAGCAATGTTATTATCAGGATTAAAGGAACCAAACTATACAATTTTTTAAAAATTATAGGATATAAGGTAAAAAAATAAACATAAAATATAAATTTGATTTTTTATCTTTTTTAATTCATAACATTTTTATTTTACCCCTAGTAAACCCCTTTCTTACATTAACCAAGGTAAATAATATTTATATTTTCATAATTAATTTTGGTAAATAATTAAGATAAAAATATTAGATAATAAAAATTATTATAATTCAAGATATTTAATTCATTTTTTCAAATTTGGCACACAAAAGTGAAAATATTAAATTTGAAATTAAACCCACATACGTGAAAAAAATAGTATTTCATGAAATGATTTTTTAAGGAACATATGATCTCATGTAGACAATATGAAAAGTAATATTAATTAGAATAATGTAATTTTTATTTATATAAATTTAATATGTTAATTTAATTTAAATAATTATTCATAAGTGTTTATTTTAATTATTTAAAATTGAAATACATTACACACTTGAAAACATTTTTCATAAAATATGTGTTTTAAACTATAAAAATATAAATATTATTAAATATAGTATCAGGATGATTTAAATGTATCTAATAGGAAATAAAAAAATATTCTTTATTTCAATTTTAAATCAAATAAATATATTAATGGTAAGTAATTTATAAAAAAATCAATGATAATTTTATAAAAATCAATATTTTTTACTGTTCAAAGAAAATATAATATTTTCCAATAAAATTCCAAAAACATAACCATAAGTTAATATTGATATTATTATTTAAAATATGATTTATTTTTTATATTAATTTTCTCAAAGTTCAAAAAATTAATTCTAAATTATGTGTGAAAAGTGAGAGTAAACAACCTTTAAAAAAATCATTTTTCGGAAAATATTTCATTTTCCATCAAATGGTTATTATTATTTTCTAACCAATAATTAAGAATTTAATTTAATTTATAAAATTATAAAACATATTACTTTTGTAATTTATTCAATCCTATTCATAAGTGATAATTAAACCACTAGGTTATAATGTCCGTGTTTAAATATTAATATTTTTATAGAGTATCATGTTTCTATTAAACCTGATGTTACATAAATCATAATATATCAAATAGATTGAATTTATTTAATGATAAATATATTCAACAATCAAGGGGTGTTATATAGTAATCCATATTTTTTTCAGGATACAAGTGGAAGAGGGATGAGTATAATATGGGTAGTAGCAAGAGTATCTAACATAAATAAGGTTTAGTTCTTATGAAATCTTCAATGCATTTGCTCAATATTTTCATTCGGTGTAGAAAGGTGGGACACACTAGTATTTAGTACTTAGAGACTCAAGGCATGGTGCATATTTGTGGTAATTAAAGACGTATCTATCACTTATGTTAGTTTGTTTTTCATGGGTGTGGACTATAATCCACTTCTTCGAAGGGATCTAAGATGTAGTCAAAGGCTTCCAATTGTATAGGATCTTATCTTTATAGAAATGGAGATTCCCACCAATGAATTAAGTCTTAGGTTGGGTATGAGACAGGATGACTCTATTTAGTTTAGATCATTGCAGAGGACTCAGATTCCAAATCATCCATTCTTTTAGGTACAATGTTTATTTTTTATAATATGAAGTCAGTTTCATTTTACAAAGGTGTATCATGTTAGTTCGCTTCACATAAGATGATTGATTCCTTGATTATTAAGGAACTGTTTATTCTTTATGTTATAAATATTATAACCCCATTAGGTGTGAAGGAGGAAGGTTTCCTGTGACCTTAGTTCCATGTTGTCATAGTTAGTGTGGTTGTGGTTATGGGCTTCCTTGTTTTAGAAAAAGATATTTTTATCATATTATCAGCATGTATTGGTTGATCAACAATATTATGTTGGTCAAATTGTTTTTCCATAGGGTCAAGTTCCTTATGGTAGAGCTCACAATTTCATGGTGACTAAGATCTACATTTATGAAGGGGGAGACCAGTTTATTTGAATATGCAGTTGATGTCATGCCAGTTGTCGAAGTATTTACTTAATGTTGATGAGAATAGTTCATTGGGTTAACATCAAATGGTTTTAGAAAGATACCTATATGTGTTTCTTAAAAAAATTTCAAGTTTTCTTCCCAAGTAATATGATTAATTTATCATTAATCGACACCTCAAGATGAGCCTAGTTTCATTTCCATTTTATTAGATAACTCTTATCAAATATGACAGAGTTAAAATTTCATCAAGAGGATCTATAAGGCAAGGGTTTTATATATACTATCATGTCACAATTATCTTCTCCAGGGCAGTTTTCAAATACATGGTTGGTAGCATCTTAATTTTTACAGAAAAGCATAAAATTAACCTTATAAAATTAATTATATAATAGGTGTTTCCCTAAATTGATGGAATGTTTGTCCATCTCCAGGGAGATCGAATGTTTTCAAAGATTGATCTTATATTGTGGTACCTCTAGTTGAGGGTCCAAGAAGATGATATTACAATGACTAAATTTTGACGTCGATATGGTCACTTTGAGTATTTTGACAAACCATTTTGGATTACCAATTCTCCTTCAGTCTTTATGGAACGAATGAACCAGGTCTTCCATTTCTCCTTAGGCAACATCGTAGTCATGTTTTTGGATGAAATGTTAGTGTATTAAATTATGGGGGAGGATTGTGTTTACAATAAAGAGTTTTTAAGGGGTTTTTAAGAGATAATTATTTCTAAATAATGTTTCCCATTTGCCGATTATTTATTCAGAAATTGTGGTTTCATGGCCTTGTGATTTTTGAGGGGGGAGTTTCAATGGATTCATAGATTTTTTGAGAAATATTGTCTTGGGTGAAGCATAATATTATTATTAAATCAATATTTTTCATGTATTTTTTGGATATTATAGAAAAAATGGTCTTCTCCAGGCTTTCTTTGCCCTTGACATTTTTGACCTCAAAAGGGTTTTTTCAATGGGATGATAAGTGCTCGAGTGATTTCATGAAATTAATGACCCGTTTGATATCTTCATGTTTATTATTCTACCCTATAATGGGAAAGATTATGACATTTATTGTGATGCTTGTAGTGTGTGTTTGCAGAGTTTTCTGATGCAGTATGACCCTGTGGTGGCTAATGGATCGAGGGAGCTATGCACACATTAGTGGAATTGTCTCACACATAATATGTACTTAACATTAATTATGAAAGAGATAATGACATGGTGACACCACCTCTTCATAGATATTTTTATTGTGTCCTAATATCATAAGACTGTTGATTACATTTTCACTCATACTGACCAGAACCTCAGATAGAGGTGTTGGGTGGAGTAACTTAAAACTATTTATTTATGGTTTGTTTATATTCCTGAAAAGGGATATGTAGACCCCGAGGAACTGATCAAGAAGATTCTAGTGAGATTATTTAGGTAATAAGAAAATTAATGGGATCTGATTTGTATGTTTTTCGAACTAATATTGGATGTACAAGAGGATAGAGGGTTGGAATTCTTGATCAGTGTGCACTTTTTAAAATCCCTCATTAATCAAGTGAGGATTGATCCAGCATCTAACCTCGAGTTCCAGTTGATTGAAAAAACCATAAATGGTGTGTAGAACTGTGGTGATTGTTCTTATTATCTAGATGTTTCTCTTCTATTTCAGAAGTCAATGGATATTTCATTACTTCAAATATAGGTGGTGACTCAAGAGGCCCACTATTCTAGTTGGTTCATTCACCCCATAGTGACCAAGATGTTGTATACCTTAAGAGGATGATATTAGTTAACTTGGATGATATGTGTTATGCTGGACATTGTTTCTATATTCTTGACTTCTTAGATGACCAAATCGAATCATCATAGACCAGTCGAGTAGTTGCAACCACATCCCATGCTAGTGTGGAAGTGTGATGAGATCTCTATAAATTTTTTGATTTAATTACCTTTTACTCTGAGTATAAAAGATTCTATATGGGTTATTGTTGATCAAATAATGGAATTATATAATTTTCCACTCATTAGGGAGTAAATGCTTTTTGAGGAACTTAAATGCAAATATGATTGAGAGGATGATAGTATTCATATATTTCCCTCTATAATAGGTTCATACTGAGAGTCTCATTTTAAATATTTCATTTATAATGGACTCATGGAGGCATTAGGAACCTCGTTGAGGTTGAGAACAACATCTCACCGACATATGGATGGTCAGTTTGAGTAGACCATTTTGAATCTCAAAGATATTTTCCATTATTTTGTTCATGATTACTGTGGTTCATAGGAAATATACATAATGTTGAATTAGTTATCATATATTAACATTTATCATTCCCTAATAAATATTTCCTCATTCGAGTCATTTTATGGGCGGCCATACCAATCATTATTTTTCTAGACCGAGGTGGGTGAGAATTCATTTGTTGAACCATTCCATGTCCCTAAGATGAATGAGATTGTACAGATGACTCATAAATGGTTTGAAATAGCTAATGGTCTTCCAAAGTTGTATTTAGAGAATCATCCTCATCCATTGCAGTTTTACATTCTTGATTAGCTGTTTCCTCGGGTATCAGTTCATCGGTGTCACAATCTCATGGGAAAGCAAGGGATGTTATTTAATCTTTATGTCGGGTCCTTTCATGTTGTGGACCATATTGGGAAGGTAACCAATTGGTTGGTGCTTCTAGGGAATCCAACACCAATCCATTAAATCTTTCATGTTTCTCAACTGAATCGGTACCATCTAGAACCATATCATGTTCTAGAGTGGGATGAATTGGTGTTAGATCCTGATGCCACCAAGGTGGAACATCCTATCCATATCATAGGTGTTTAGAACAATGTTATTGATGGGAAATAGATATTTTTTCCCATGATCTCTATAAATGTGGTGACAAAGTGTATGTGACATGGGATCAGGAAGGCTAGTTGGGCGAGTATTGGACTCACCTTTCTTCTATTAAATCCATATGAGTTTCTATGGGAAGAAAGTGGCATGGTGGGGAGTTAGTATATAAGGCCCCAGCCTTAAACCTTACTTAATCTTGAGTTATTACAAGATTACACATTGAGGACCTTTTCAGGTTTAGAGTTTTAGATAATTAGATCATGAAACTTGCATTACATTCCACACTTAAACAAAGTGGTTACATAAAAGACAGTATTCATTCTTCCCATCAACGGGAACATATTTAAAATATAACACGGATTCTTTCTTGACACATCCTTGACACTATCATCACATCATGTACCTTTCCCTTGACCTGTGAAAAACATTTCAAAAACTTGGGATGAGCATAAAAAGCTCAGTAAGAGTTATCAAAATATGGAACGGAAACATGAGTTCATATATACATAAGAATGAAATCATACTTTACCCATAAAACAAAGGCACTTTAACATACCACATCAAACCATGAATAAATCATAGAAATCATAAGACATAAAGGTAACTTGAGGCATTCAAAACATTCTTACGTAGGGACTAACCCACTTGGTTACGTTTGGAATACCCATCACAGTATATTCCCTAAATCTCTTCGGAGAAACCTTAACGTTTCACTCCTTCGCATTACCCAATGCATTGGAGAGCTATAACGGGCTCACCCGCCCTTAGATTATCACGGAACCACCCGTTTTCATAACAATGCCCAAGAACCATAACATAAATGTGTCACATAAAACATGCATAAAGGAAACATAACATTTCCACATTTCAATCACAATATAACATTTTAGTATATTGAAACATTGAATTCATTCAAAAAGAAACCATTTCCCAAACCATTTAAAACATTTAATAAAGAGATTTTTGAATCAAAGTGTCTCATACCACCTTGAAGCTTTTAACATTTTAAACCATTAATATCCATATAAATAAATCCTTAAAACCATTTTGAAAACATGTATATTAACAAGAACAAATAATTAAAATATTTAAAACGATATTTTGGTTAAAGGGGTTTTACCAAAATTAGAGACTCTTGATTACAATAATTGAGGAATAACATTTAGTAAGAACTTTATAATATCATGAGAATAAATGGAATCATGATATAATACTCCAAAGGACAGTATATACACCGTATTAGAGTTAATTGGTGCATAACAACAATGAACCCTCAATAGAAATGTCAAATGTGATGAAATCCCTTATAAAGAAGGTATCCTTAAATTAAGGACAAACCAATCTCAAAAAATATGTGTGAAAAATATAAATACACCAAATATAAGTGGATATTAAGTGTAAAATAATAAAATTTCATTCACACATATTCAATAGATGACATATTCAATGACTACATGTTGAACCCAAAGAAATCGAAATTGGGTTAAAAAGCTCCCTTGACAGCCTAACGGCATCACATCAAAATGAGTTGATGAGAGATAAAAAGCGTATCTCATCACTTGGACATAAAATTTACATCAATAAGGATATATGAGAACATATCCCAACATAACAATATTTAAATTAAAAGACTCAACAAAAGAAGTCTTTTAAAAAAAAGAGGAGGGTGAAAGGTTCCCTTACCGACTTGGGTTTCTTTCAAAACATACACCCCATGAAAGAAGGGCAATAAATCATTGATGTAAATACTCATAAACGAAAGTATATTACACAAAGAGTAGAATAATGGGCAGTACATACACCACTCAAATGAAATTGTGGAAAATGTAGCATAAATCTCACGGGGATAAAAGTGAGATGAAAAATCCCTTACGAAGACTCGGCAGCCTAACGGCGCCACATAAAACTTCCAAAAGGATTGATGAGAGAGAATAGGATCTCTCATCACATGAACATAAAAATTACAGTAGTATTAATATAAAATAACATCCCAATCATAAGAAAGATGAGCTTAAAAGAAATTACATAAAAGAATGTACTTAAAAAGAAAGAGAGTTGTAGGATCCCTTACCTCGGGTCCAACTTGACTCAATCGTTCTTTAATCTCCTGAATAATAAACTTGAGTTAATTTCTAATTCCTTAAGAACACTTTTTCAAGTTCATTATTACTTTTATACCACTTATTACCATGTCTCAAACATTATGTAATCATTTAAGTTAATAATATTTGTTTTGCCGATATTTGGTTCTTAAGTCGAAAGTGGTCTTCTTACAATTACATGTTGTTCGTGTTGCCAAATGTTTATTATATCCAGAATTGTATTCATTATGTAGATATCATATATGTCATATATATCCAGTACATGCATGCATTTATAACATTACATAATCATTTAGAGGTATGAAATGAAATGCACCGTTCATGGAGACGGTAAGCCGTACGTACGCATGAACGCTACTTTCATTTCTATTTCGTATTTTATAGAATGAAATAATAATGATATAAAGGTATATTATAATTCCAGTATAATATCATACATAATATCATATTTCCATCCTTTATACATCCCACATATGGTATTTAACGAATCAAATCACTTTGAGGGGGCGGTAGTCCGCACTTCCTTAAATGAAGATATCGCATATACCCATAATGGAAGCCATAAAGGTAAGACAAAAATGAAAAATACAGAAGCATAAATAAAACATAAACATATTATATATCATATATAAAAATAGTGACATCATAATGGCCACCTTTGAAGGTGTTAAATGAGTATTGAACAATCATCATTTCGGGAGGCAGAATTTCACCATCCACGGAAACCGTATGTTCCTTAACCATTTGATGTAGTTGTGTGAGAGTGTAGCTCGAATAAATATTATAACAACATCCTAGTATATGGAAGATACTGTTGTTGTTACAAAATAAGAAAATAAAAAGAGTTTAGGGGGTTGGAGAAGCAAAATAAAACAAATGAACATGAGAGAAAGAATTACCTTTAGAAGTGTAACTCCTTTTGATTTGAGCCAAAAGGCTTCCTTTGAAAGGATTCTTCCCAAAGGGAATCCTCTAGGATGAGGAGAGTGATGTGGAGAGAGTAAATGGGATGGGGTTGGCCGAGCCAAAGGCTTGAGAAGTGTGTGAAATGAGGTAGAGGTGGGGGCCTTTTATAAGAGGAGAGGAGGGGCACTTTTGGAAAGTAAGGAAATATTACTTTATTTGAAAATGTGTTTTGGTTTTAAAAGGTCCCACATTTATAGAATTAGTGGATAAGGTGATAAGGCTTCGAAATCCACTCATCCAATTGGTTTTGGACATGTGTAGTTGATAGATTTTACATTATCTTTCCATTTTATTTTAATCGTTAAATAATGATGTCATCACTGCATCATTATGATGTCATAAATAATTTAATTTATTTAATGTCTAAAAATTATAAAACAATTACTATGATGTAGGAAATCTTTTTAGATTTCCAATGACTATTTATAATCAAAATTTGGACTTGTATAACCCCACTTAAAAATTGTTTTCGTAAAACATATTATGTTTGTGTCATTTTCACTTTAACATTAAATAAAAATATATTAATGTCATTTTCCAACTAAAGTGGCTCCATGGGGTCCCCAAGTTCGCCCATGGCTTTTCTTGGTCGTCCATGACACAACCAATAATGTTGGGACATGTTTCTAGGTCATTTAATATTATTAAAGCATTATTTATACCTTAAACTATACTAATTACCACTAATCGCGATTAAAAACTTAATAAGTTACTATTCACCAAAAAAATTATTTTTATCCCATTGAACCACATTTTACTTCTTAATAACAACCATGTATGTCGGATTTTTGAAATTCAAAACATAATGATGGAAAAATTTCATTTAAACGGAAAATCAGTCTTTATAAGTACCACTTAGTGGTTTCACTATTCATCAAAAATTGAAGTTTTTCAGAAAATTACCAAAAATTCACCCTAAGCTATATTTGATATTAAAAATTCAAAAATGAAGTCCGTTTTATAAAATTCAAAACATATTAGTCACATTAATTAATTTAATAATCAATTCCCGCTGTCAGAGCAAATAGCGTGTTTTTATAAAACAATAAGTATCAAAAGATTGACACTAGTTTAAGTCCGATTTCAAAGTGAAATTGATTCCAACGACCACTATTGGATTTAATGGTAAAAATATTTTCTAATTTCACTTTAAAACCAATTAAAAAGATAATCTAATCATTTAAATAAATTATATTAAAAAGAGGTTTTGAATTAAAATACAACATTTTACACTATTCATTAAAAAATGAACTTTATCAGAAAAATACCAAAAATTTACACAAAGTAAAATTTGATGTCCCGATTCTAAATAAGAGTTTTATTTGGTCCAAAATAATGTATAAGAGTGATCAAAACTATATTTAATGACAGTTCGCCATCAAAAGGCGATAAGTGAACCTTTAGTGAAAACTAGGGCATATATGCCTAAAATTGAATTCTTTCCGTATTTTAAGCCTCTATCCTTTATTGGATAAATGTAAAAACATTTAAAAACATATATAATCATATTTTAGTTATTTCTATCCATTCCCGCCATTACAACGGCTACATGTTAACTACCATTTAAAATAATATTATTTTATTATTAGAGTGCAACGTAAGATTCCCAAGAAACTCGTTGTTGCGTGTTGGGTACGCCATCGAGCATAGCGTCCCCTTTAAAGTAATTTAAATATTTTATTCACAAATATGGATAAATATGAAATGTCATATTCTTTATTTACCTGGAATGTTACATCCTTCCCCCCTTTTGGGAATTGCGTCCTCGCAATTTTAAAATTGCGCTTGGAAACATCCTTGAAAGTCCCACATCGGAACAAAAGTCGGTAAAACAAACACTTTAAAATAAAGAAAGATAAGTACAAAGGTCACCCGAGTTAACCCATACTAGGATTCCATGTATGAAAATATGGACATGGAGGAAAAAACAAAGGGTCATGTTCTGATGGAGAGTGATAGAAAACATGTTTAGGAGAAAGTTAACCACGAGAAAATCACAAACTTGTGATGGGTTAAACGGTCTTCGATTCCCCGGTAGGAAAAGCTAATAGACAACATTTTTGTTTTAAGTTACTTTTTATTGAGGATTTTATTCATAAGGAAACATAACCACTTATCATGTTGACTTTCAACTTTTACTAGATTCCTTAGTCAAACTCATATTTTTTCCAAAAGATGAGTATTTAGGGAGACTTTTTCGCATTAAGAGTACTATAATCAACTTCTAGAGAATCACCTAATCCACAAAATAGAACTATATACTTCCCATGTATTTAGGCTTTAACCAAAACCAAAAACCAAAAAGGTTAGTACAAGATCAGATAATCCAGAAAAGGATAACCCCTTATAAAAAGAAAATCTATTCTTAATCTCCAAAATTTTTCCAACAAAACCCAAAGTTCAACGAGGACCATCCGATAAACAATTTGTCCATAAAATTCTTCAAAGTAAACCAATCTAAGAATGAAACCCAAATATTTGAAGGATTTAGTCACATAGTCTTCCAAGTTAAATCATAACATTTATCTCCAAACAACATCAGTTGCTCCTAAAGTCTCGTATTGAAAGGTAATTAACCTAATCACATATCCTCCATGATAGGTTAATCATTTTCATAAATAACCCAAAATCAACATACTCTTAATTCATAAAATCATATAACTAGAATGAATCAGTCAAACTAACCAGGGACTTCACGTAGTCCAGTGGTAGGCGATAAATACCAGTCGCACTTTGGTTGTGGGTTCGATTCTCGCAGCTTTGTCCGACGCGACGGGTTGTCACACGGTCTGCGTGTTGTCCTTTTTTCAAAACTATATAATTCTCAAAACATTCCCCAAAACGAGATAAAATCTTCAAAAATATTCACAACATATTTTAACCTCAATTTTATCTCATGCCTTCCACTTCAATCATAACATTTAGTAACCCATAATTTCCTCAAAAGTAAGGATCATATAAACCCAAATGGTTCTTTATAACTATGTCCACAAAAGAAAAGATAACTATTCCTTGGATAAAATTTGCCTATATTAAACATCAGGGTTACACATAATATAAAAAGTCTTCTAATGTAACCCCATCACCAAAAGAGACTTGATAATCTTAAGAATTTCACCATAACTCTTGAAGCCCTTATATGTTGACATCTTACTCATTCAACATTCTTCATGATCCATTATCCATTCCTTTCCAACCTATTCCGAAATACCTCTTTCCTACAAACAAAATCATGAATCATATCATAAGATTCCAAAATAGGAAAACAATAGTCATGAAATAGTACATACCTTTGATTGGTCATTGTCAGTTTCTTCATCCTCAATAGGAATGGAATTAGGTATTGGTAAACGAACATTTGTACGCTCTTGGTGACCACATTCACGAAACTTCTTCATAGAACATGTGTTTGCATAATGACTATGCACACCACATTTAAAACATTCAATTGATCCCTCAGAAAGAACTCCTTTCCCTTTCCTTGAGTCAACTGGATGCTTCCTTTTTCCATGGCAGGTTCTTGCTTTATGACCTTCATTTCCACATCTATAGCATATTTCTGTCCCTTTGAAACATTTTCCTAGGTGTTTCTTTCCACATCTTTGACACATAGGTTTTTGAACACACATACCTTTATGATTATTACCTGTACTTCCGTAGGGATTTGTTTCTTGCATATATGATGCCTTAGAGAAAAGTCCAAGGTTTAGGTGGTCAATCATGACTCCAGATAGTTGGTTGAGGATAATCATAAGAGTTCTCAATGCAGCTCCCATATCATTCAGTTGCTTGCTCAAAAAACTGTCACAGTTTCCTTCACATCCACTGTTACTTTGGTGCCTGCTAGATCCAGCCATTTACTAAAACCAAAAAAAAGGTCAGTGTGAGTATATCAACAAAACCATCATGTACTAATGAGGAAGATAAACACTATGATACACTTACTCATTCACTTTATCTAAAACTAGGACTCTTTCTGAAATCCTAACCATTATGGTAATGTCACTTATGCTTAAAGAGTACCCTAACCTCTAAAGTTATCTAAACCGACCTTTGATACCAACTATAAGGCCCCAGCCTTAAACCTTACTTAATCTTGAGTTATTACAAGATTACACATTGAGGACCTTTTCAGGTTTAGAGTTTTAGAGAATTAGATCATGAAACTTGCATTACATTCCACACTTAAACAAAGTGGTTACATAAAAGACAGTATTCATTCATCCCATCAACGGGAACATATTTAAAATATAACACGGATTCTTTCTTGACACATCCTTGACACTATCATCACATCATGTACCTTTCCCTTGACCTGTGAAAAACATTTCAAAAACTTGGGATGAGCATAAAAAGCTCAGTAAGAGTTATCAAAATATGGAAAGGAAACAAGAGTTCATATATACATAAGAATGAAATCATACTTTACCCATAAAACAAAGGCACTTTAACATACCTCATCAAACCATGAATAAATCATAGAAATCATAAGACATAAAGGTAACTTGAGGCATTCATAACATTCTTACGTAGGGAGTAACCCTCTTGGTTACGTTTGGAATACCCATCACAGTATATTCCCTAAATCTCTTCGGAGAAACCTTAACGTTTCATTCCTTCGCGTTACCCAATGCATTGGAGAGCTATAACGGGCTCACCCGCCCTTAGTTTATCACAGAACCACCCGTTTTCATAACAATGCCCAAGAACCATAACATAAATGTGTCACATAAAACATGCATAAAGGAAACATAACATTTCCACATTTCAATCACAATATAACATTTTAGTATATTGAAACATTGAATTCATTCAAAAAGAAACCATTTCCAAAACCATTTAAAACATTTAATAAAGATATTTTTGAATCAAAGTGTCCCATACCACCTTGAAGCTTTTAACATTTTAAACCATTAATATCCATATAAATAAATCCTTAAAACCATTTTGAAAACATGGATATTAACAATAACAAATAATTAAAATATTTAAAACGATATTTTGGTTAAAGGGGTTTTACCAAAATTAAAGACTCTTGAATACAATAATTGAGGAATAACATTTAGTAAGAACTTTATAATATCATGAGAATAAATGGATTCATGATATAATACTCCAAAGGATAGTATATACACCGTATAAGAGTGAATTGGTGCATAACAACAATGAACCCTCAATAGAAATGTCAAATGTGATGAAATCCCTTATAAAAAAGGTATCCTTAAATTAAGGACAAACCAATCTCAAAAAATATGTGTGACAAATATAAATACACCAAATATAAGTGGATATTAAGTGTAAAACAATAAAATTTCATTCACACATATTCAATAGATGACATATTCAATGACTACATGTTGAACCCAAAGAAATCGAAATTGGGTTAAAAAGTTCCCTTGACAGCCTAACGGCATCACATCAAAATGAGTTGATGAGAGATAAAAAGCATATCTCATCACTTGGACATAAAATTTACATCAATAAGGATATATGAGAACATATCCCAACATAACAATATGTAAATTAAAATACTCAACAAAATAAGTCTTTAAAAAAAAGAGGAGGGTGAAAGGTTCCCTTACCGACTTGGGTTTCTTTCAAAACATACACCCCATGAAAGAAGGGAAATAAATCATTGATGTAAATACTCATAAACGAAAGTATATTACACAAATAGTAGAATAATGGGCAGTACATACACCACTCAAAGGAAATTGTGGCAAATGTAGCATAAATCTCACGGGGATAAAAGTGAGATGAAAAATCCCTTACGAAAACTCGGCAGCCTAACGGCGCCACATAAAACTTCCAAAAGGATTGATGAGAGAGAATAGGATCTCTCATCACATGAACATAAAAATTACAGTATGAGTAAGATAAAATAACATCCCAATCATAAGAAAGATGAGCTTAAAAGAAATTACATAAAAGAATGTACTTAAAAAGAAAGAGAGTTGTAGGATCCCTTACCTCGGGTCCGACTTGACTCAATCGTTCTTTAATCTCCTGAATAATAAACTTGAGTTAATTTCTAATTCCATAAGAACACTTTTTCAAGTTTATTATTACTTTTATACCACTTATTACCATGTCACAAACATTATGTAATCATTTAAGTTAATAATATTTGTTTTGCAGATATTTGGTTCTTAAGTCGAAAGTGGTCTTCTTACAATTACATGTTGTTCGTGTGGACAAATGTTTATTATATCCAGAATTGTATTCATTATGTAGATATCATATATGTCATATATATCCAGTACATGCATGCATTTATAACATTACATAATCATTTAGAGGTAAGAAATGAAATGCACCGTTCATGGAGACGGTAAGCCGTACGTACGTATGAACGCTACTTTCATTTCTATTTCATATTTTATAGAATGGAATAATAATGATATAAAGGTATATTATAATTCCAGTATAATATCATACATAATATCATATTTCCATTCTTTATACATCCCACATATGGTATTTAACGAATCAAATCACTTTGAGGGGGCGGTAGTCCGCACTTCCTTAAATGAAGATATCGCATATACCCATAATGGAATCCATAAAGGTAAGACAAAAATGAAAAATACAGAAGCATAAATAAAACATAAACATATTATATATCATATATAAAAATAGTGACATCATAATGGCCACCTTTGAAGGTGTTAAATGAGTATTGAACAATCATCGTTTCGGGAGGCAGAATTTCACCATCCACGGAAACAGTATGTTCTTTAACCATTTGATGTAGTTGTGTGAGAGTGTAGCTCGAATAAATCTTATAACAACATCCTAGTATATTGAAGATACTGGTGTTGTTACAAAATAAGAAAATAAAAAGAGTTTAGGGGGTTGGAGAAGCAAAATAAAAAAATGAACATGAGAGAAAGAATTACCTTTAGAAGTGTAACTCCTTTTGATTTGAGCCAAAAGGCTTCCTTTGAAAGGATTCTTCCCAAAGGGAATCATCTAGGATGAGTAGAGTGATGTGGAGAGAGTAAATGGGCCGGGGTTGGCCTAGCCAAAGGCTTGAGAAGTGTGTGAAATGAGGTAGAGGTGGGGGCCTTTTATAAGAGGAGAGGAGGGGCACTTTTGGAAAGTAAGGAAATATTACTTTATTTGAAAATGTGTTTCAGTTTTAAAAGGTCCCACATTGATAGAATTCGTGGATAAGGTGATAAGGCTTCGAAATCCACTCATCCAATTGGTTTTGGACATGTGTAGTTGATAGATTTTACATTATCTTTCCATTTTATTTTAATCATTAAATAATGATGTCATCACTGCATCATTATGATGTCATAAATAATTTAATTTATTTAATGTCTAAAAATTATAAAAAAATTACTATGATGTAGGAAATCTTTTTAGCATTCCAATGACTATTTATAATCAAAATGTGGACTTTTATAACCCCACTTAAAAATTGTTTTAGTAAAACATATTATGTTTGTGTCATTTTCACTTTAACATTAAATAAAAATATATTAATGTCATTTTCCAACTAAAGTGGCTCCATGGGGTCCCCAAGTTGGCCCATGGCTTTTCTTGGTCGGCCATGACACAACCAATAAGGTTGGGACATGTGTCTAGGTCATTTCATATTATTAAAGCATTATTTATACCTTAAACTATACTAATTACCACTAATCGCGATTAAAAACTTAATAAGTTACTATTCACCAAAAAAATTATTTTTATCCCATTGAACCACATTTTACTTCTTAATGACAACCATGTATGTCGGATTTTTGAAATTCAAAACACAATGATGGAAAAATTTCATTTAAACGGAAAATCAGTCTTTATAAGTACCACTTAGTGGTTTCACTATTCATCAAAAATTGAAGTTTTTCAGAAAATTACCAAAAATTCACCCTAAGCTATATTTGATATTACGAATTCAAAAATGAAGTCCATTTTACAAAATTCAAAACATATTAGTCACATTAATTAATTTAATAATCAATTCCCGCTGTCAGAGCAAATAGCGTGTTTTTATAAAACAATAAGTATCAAAAGATTGACAATAGTTTAAGTCCGATTTCAAAGTGAAATTGATTCCAACGACCACTATTGGATTTAATGGTAAAAATATTTTCTAATTTCACTTTAAAACCAATTAAAAAGATTATATAATCATTTAAATAAATTATATTAAAAAGAGGTTTTGAATTAAAATACAACATTTTACACTATTCATTAAAAAATGAACTTTATCAGAAAAATACCAAAAATTTACACAAAGTAAAATTTGATGTCCCGATTCTAAATAAGAGTTTTATTTGGTCCAAAAGAATGTATAAGAGTGATCAAAACTATATTTAATGACAGTTCTCCATCAAAAGGCGATAAGTGAACCTTTAGTGAAAACTAGGGCATATATGCCTAAAATTGAATTCTTTCCGTATTTTAAGCCTCTATCCTTTATTGGATAAATGTAAAAACATTTAAAAACATATATAATCATATTTTAGTTATTTCTATCCATTCCCGCCATTACAACGGCTACATGTTAACTACCATTTAAAATAATATTATTTTATTATTAGAGTGCAACGTAAGATTCCCAAGAAACTCGTTGTTGCGTGTTGGGTACGCCATCGAGCATAGCGTCCCCTTTAAAGTCATTTAAATATTTTATTCACAAATATGGATAAATATGAAATGTCATATTCTTTATTTACCTGGGATGTTACATAGTAGGACCTTATCAGTTACTCGTACATCTATTTTGTTAATTTTATTTATCATTGAGTTGATTATTGGATTTTCTAGGTGTTGGGGGTTGAAATTGGGTCTTTTTTAGGAGATATACCATATAAGAACATTAGCACATAGCTTTTATAAACTAGGAGATAACCATGTGAAGGGCCTAAAGGTTTTTATATTTTGGGTTCACACTATTTTAACATAACCTTTCAATCTTTTTGACACCCTAGAAAAATCCATGAAACCTATTTTTGTTGGATAATAAAACCTACATTGTTGGGGAATTTTTTTCCTAATCATGTAGATGAACCGTGTGACCATGAATAGATATTTAAAAATTATAATTTTACTAAAATACTTCTATATAGTATTTTTTGGTTTTGGAGATCATTTTCCATTACCCATGCATAAGGGCTCTCCTATACAGCTATATATATCCTCCATTTTCTTCATTGTGGATTCACTCTTGGAATCTCAGAGTCTTTCTTTAGGTAAGTTAATTTCTCCATGATTTATTCATCCTTTTCCCCTTATCAATTATTTTACCTCCATTATTTTGTGGAATTTTTAAACTCAAGGTGTGTTTTTTACAAATCTAAATATTTTTATTGGTTTTTAGATTTTATTACTTGTGTATTAGGTGTGTGAGGATCGGATATACCTCTTCTGAGTGGTCATCATCAATTCAGGTGAGCGTTGGACCAGATCCAACATAGGTGTCATGATTTAACGTCTGTATCCATGTAATACCTTTAAATTTAAAATATCTTTTGGTTTTGTTTATTTAAATTAGAATTTAATGAATTTATTCTTGGTATGTATTCCTTTTTTTATTTATTCCATGGACTGGAGTGGAAATTTAGGTGTTTAAAATGGGGGTTTTCAAATGGGTGTCTATTTTACGCACACTAAGTCTTTAATAAAACATTAAAATATGTTTTATGATTATCAATGTATTCATAAAGTGTTTTTATAAATTATTTCACCTAGTAAATGGTTTTTTGTTAATTTTGGAATGTTTATATATAAAATGGATTTTATTATAGCATGATTGATATGGGAGATTTCATGTGACATATTGGAATAGTGTATCACATGGGTTAACTGGGTTGTGATATAGTGGTTTTTTAGGTAACATGTCAGCCTTTAGATAGAGGATTGTGTGAGCCACCATTTATTTCCAAGGGACTGAGTAAGCCATTAGATAGGAAGACCATGAGATATTCCATGTTGATTGTTGAGAGACCATGTCAGCCATGGAATTGGGGCTGATAAAGACATCAAAAGATTCCATTTCTTATCTAGCTAGCATACAAGATTACTCAATCACTATAGGAAAAATAGTTATATCCCTAGATTCAGATTACTCATCCCATATTTTTTTATATTCTTTAAGATTTTCTTACCTTCATTATGATGTGATGATTTTTATTATTCACATCTGTTCATTTTCAATTTTTATAGTTATATGATATTTATGTTTATTCTCACCATTATCATTCTCTCATTGTTTTATATTTTATCTTTTCCCTTATAACCTCGTGTATGAATTTGAGCCTTGTTTGGAAATTATTTTTGGAGAACAAAATATTTCTTTAAAAAGGGAAACTAGTGGGGTGTTAAATTTTTACATTAAATTGGTTTTTTTTTCAAGTGGTTTAGTTTTGTAAATATTTTCAAACTAATTTATTGGTTTCTATGGAAAAAATTCTTAAAAAGATTCAAGCTGGTATCAAACTGAGCTCTATGACCCACGCCCTACTTGGTTCCTTTTGGGTGATTGGAAATTTTTTTTTGTAGCACACATGTAAAGCTAAGGGAAGCATTTTCCATGGTGTATCTTCCTGATTATCATCGTCTAATATTTTTAGGAGGAGATATGGTCTCAGAGGGATGGTCTCACATGGAGTCATTTTTGGTACATTGTATTCTATGGGTTCTACTTGGACTTTTTTCATTTTATGACTTCCTTTGTGTTTGGATTCATTATTTTAAGATACCATAAAAATTTATATATCCTATTAAGGAATCTTTTTAATAAGATGTGTGTTTTGGTTTATGGTATCTTCGTATATTTTCTATCAACAATAGTGATAAAGGTGTTTCCAAACCATTTTATGCATGGCTAACGCTAGTTTTCTTGTGGTGAAATTCTTCCCATATGATTATTGGTTATGCCAAGTAATTTTTACCAACCATTAGTGATTAGGAATACTCTTGTGGTAAAGTAGTGGGTTAGCTCAAGTGATATATTGCATCAACTCAAGTTGGTTTGTTACACATTCCACATAGTAGATTTATTCATATTTCCCATGTTCTATATAAGAATCTATAATGGGACAATTTAACCGTACAAATAACAAAACATCCAATGTAACATTTTCTCACATCGAACAATAGAGAAAGGAAAATATCATTCTAGTGGTACTAATCCATTTCTTAGTAATTAGTAGATTAGTAGACCTAGAAAAACAGGCCTGTTGATTCTTTATGAAGGACCCAACATAATTTTGTTCCCTAATTTTATATTTTAGAATCTTAGCATAATTCATTTATTTATAAAATATTGTAAGAATTAAAATGAAAATTAATATTACAACTCTCATAACATTTTTCTTCTCTAGATAATAGTCATCAAATATTCTATAACATTATATATTAAGAGTATTACTTTTGGTTATAAAATTAGATTAAAACCAAAATTTATAGTATGAGAAACAATAATAATAATGGGAAATCATATATCCATGAAAATAATTTTGAGTCTATCTAATTCTTGACAACTTCATTTCAATCTAAGACACCTTAGTATTAACATGGGAAAACCATGGCCATCATTTATTAAAATCCTTTATAATGGTTCATAAGGAAAATATTAATTAAATCAGGCATATCCCCTAGGAGTATCTATCTAAGAGTGTATCCTTAGGAAAACTAATTGTGCACTATTTCTTATTGATTGAATACCTAAACCATCCATTTCATAGTAGTTACCCCATGGTGTATATGTAAGATATAGTCTTTTTCAATGTATGACGCTCTCTAATTTTCTCATTTTAGCCTTGGTTGGTAAGTCTTGTTCAAAGAAAGAGATCCTTTATTAGAGAAAATAAACTATCATTTTTGAATTTATGTTTGTCTAATAAAATGGAGTTCTTGTATACTGGGTTAAGTGTTTCATTGGTTGTTGGTAATTCAAGGATATTTAAATGCGGTTTGGGTTGTCTAAAAGGATATTGGGATGAAAAATAAACATTAGAACATTTACACATTGTGTTAAAGGGATTATAAATCGTATAATTTTTCAAGGGTTTTAATAAAATAAATCACAGTTACATGGTTATAGGATAATTCTATTAAAAATATTACATGATTTGTAATCATGTTACATGACTTTTAAATGAATGACATATTGTTTTAAAAATTACATGTAGTTGATTTCCATTCTAATCCATTGTACCTTTAATCATCTTCACCATAGGGGATTTTCCCGGTGGTTTTGATTTTCCAAATTCCATTATGGATGTACAATTTGAGTGATAAATACTAGGTAAGTGGTTTTGGTGCCTTTTCATCCTTCTCCAACTATTCATGTGAAATACTTTGACCAATTGTGTTGATGGTTTTCTCTTGATCAGTTTTGATCTACGAACCTCTTTGAAGTCATCTTAACCTTCTTTCTTGTGTAAATTTGTTGTTGGAAGCATTTTTGGATCATATATTGAAGGTATGGGGTCTAAATCATAACCATATGGTTTGATGATTTGAATGATTATGCAATGTTTTTTTGCTCCAATGTCACATGCACCCAAATTCATTTAAATAATGAATGTAATTTTCCGTGAAGTCCATTGTTTGAAAATGACTTCTAACCAAGCTTATAGATACCCTTGTGGTGAGGGAACCCTAATAATTACTGAATAGGACAATTGTTTAATGTTTTTTCAGCTTGATAACGGACCTAGGATAATTTTATGTCATAGAATCCCTAAATTTTGGCTTATTACATATTGATATAAATTTTAATCAAATTTGAATTAAATTTCATGTTTTATATGAATGAAGAATGGTAATTCGCATAATTAAACATTAAAATTTATGATGAGATATTATGATATCCATGTTGTATTACAGTGATTGTGGTCCATGTAGTAATGCTTATATATCGAGATCATCCCTAGAACATTCACACCTATATTTTGTGATGCTGATATTGAGAGGCATCAGCCTAGTCACATGCTATAATTATTATATAGATAGGTCTATGCTAAGTTCCATGTTTTAATTCTTACAGGGATTTGAATGAGAATTATATAATGCTTATAGGTCTTTGACCCTAAATACTATAATTATTATATGGATTTGACTAGATTATTTTTTTACCATAATATGATTATATAGTTGTGGTTCGCATGGTTGTATGACATTTTCAGATATATTCTAGCATAGATCCAAAGAATATTATTTTACCATTGTTATATGGTTTTGGTTTTCATGTTTATAAGAAAAGGTCAGAGATAATCTCATATGGCACCATGGTAGGTAATTTTATATTAGTTATATGGTGTTAGTTTCCATGTTTATAAGAGATGCTCAGATTTTTTCGGGAAATGAGTCGAAGTAGGTTTTTGTTGTGTTTTATTAATTGAAAATTAATTAATACATCTATTTATCGCTTTATTTTATTCACTTTTTATCATAATGTTTTTTTATACCTTGTGGTGTCGACATACTGTGTTATACGCACACCATATTTTGGCTTCTATTGTAAACCTAAAATATTTCATGGATGCAGGTTTTGATAATGTGGAAGGAACATATTGTTTATTTCTTGTTTTCTATTGGGATGGAGTTTTGAAATGGGACCGACATGGGGTTCGTGAGATGGGAATTTTCATATTTTATTTGTGTCTTCTAGTATTTTTCATTCAATTGTCTATCATCACATTTAGTTACATTACACCATGTCATTAAATTATTCCTTGTATATTTATTATATTATTTAGTTGAATTTTATTATTCTTTTCTAAAATTCCATTACTATGATTAATTACACTTCATACAAGGGGGTATAGTCTCCCCATTACTCTATTCACCCCACGACTACTAGTGAAAGCTTATGAAATATGGGGAAGTGCACTTGAGGACTCCTAACCAACCCATTTTGACCACATGATAGAGTTCCAGGTTGTGGGACATTACAAACTAGTATTTAATGAAAAAAATTTCTTTTTCAATTTTTCCATATTTTTTGGGAAGGGTAGAAATTATAATAGGATGTTTTGGGACATAGTAATTATCTTGTTCTTGGGAGTAGTTTACCCATATATGGGAGGATATTTGAGTTCCCTGAGATGGTATTGCTGTTTTTCTGTGCATGTTACGGTTGATGTTATTTCACCTTGGGTGATTCACATGTTGTGTGAGGTTATTATTTTATGTAGTTATTTTTTCTTGAGTTTTTTACTCATGGCCCATTATGGTGCGAGCTGAGTGTATATGCAATATATCATGAACATATGGATATACTAATGTCACGAACCGTCCTCGGGGCCCGTGCCGTGACTACCCCAAGCCCGCCTTCCATAGGCCAGGGGCTGGCGACTAGCACCAAGGCGTAAAATCCCAGTAAACAGGGAAGGCATTGCCTTTATAAGTAACAACCACACAGAGTCAGCAAGCGGAAAGTAAAGTGCAGAAAAGTAAAGGGGGCTGGAAATACAAGCCCAACTGTAAAGTACAACTGAAAAGTAAAGTACAGCAACTGAAGAAAAGACGGCGACCTCATGTCGTCCACTGGCAATCCCACCTGAAGGGTGGGTACAGATAGCCTCCAGGCTCCTCGGGTCCCACGTCCGCTCCGAGCACGTCCCGCCCAGTGATCCACCTCCAGATACCGTCCTGCTCCACGTCCCAACCGTGATCAGCGCTGTCCGTCGTCTGCAACCAACACAACAAGGTGCGGGCATAGCCCGTGCAGGGGTGAGTACAAGCTACTCAGTAAGGACCCCGAGACCCCCGAAGGTCTCCCGAAATCCACAAAGGATATAGCACAAAAGAAAGATGCAATCACGAAGTAACATCTGACTCGACTTAGGTATATGCCCATACATATACCTAAGTCCCCAATTCCAGCTCTGCTCACGAGCTCAAGAACAACTCAATCCACAAAGGAAAGCAAGACTCAAATCCACAAGGAGAGTAAACAGTAAAATCCACATAGGATAGTTCAACACAATCCACAAAGGAGAGTAACATACGATTCAGCTCAACCAGGTATACTTTTTCAGATGACGTCAAAGATGATCACTGATCCATCTAAGTCGTCGGACCCACGAAGGATCGATAGGTACTAACCCCCGCAGAAGACCCACACAGGATCGGGCTCACACAGAACCTGTAGGCAGTGGCTCACACAGAACCGGTAGTAAGGACCCACATAGGATCGGGCTCACACAGAACCTGTAGTAAGGACCCACATAGGATCGGGCTCACACAGAACCTGTAGCACTGATCCACGTAGGATCGCTGAGTGCAGTAGTCGACGCAGTCCACTGAGGATCTCTGCACAGTCGTCGCCGCAGTCCACGAAGGATCTCTGCTCTGCCGTCGTCGCAGCCCACGGAGGATCTCTGCTCTGTCGTCGTCGCAGTCCACGAAGGATCTCTGCTCTGTCGTCGAAGTCACAGCCAGCGCTAGGGTTCCCGCACAAAGCGAGCTCGTTTAGGAGGGTCCGCTCCACGAGCCGAGAGGCTAATACATCAACTGACACGTAGTCCGAAGTTGATGTATCCAAAAGTTCCGTATCGACAACAGGATCTCAACGCGACAGACGGCGCGTCAATCGGACGCCCGGTCTGAGAGTTATTGGCATTTTCGTCCCAGGGGCCCGGTTGGTTTTTAGGGCAAAACCAACCCGACCGTACTCCGCCTGTATCCGATCCTCGGGCGGAGCATTCCAAAAGTTCCGTCTCACTTAGAGGAAACTACCACAGCTGACGGTACGTCGATCGGACGTCCGTAGCTCAAGTTATGAGCGTTTCCGCTCCGAGGGCCCGGTTGGTTTCGTGTACGAACCAACCCGGCCGAACCCAAAGTCTTCTGAAACCTTGAGTATAATATACCGAAACGACCGTCTTGATCCAAGGATCGCGTAGCCGCTGACGGTTCGTCAATCGGAGGTCCCAGGCCCAAGATATGGGCGAAAGACCGAAGAGGGCCCGAAACGGGGGTTCTGGGCCCGGGGCGACCCGGCCCGAACCGGGCCGGCCCGAACCGGCTCGGCCGGGTCCGGTTCGGCCTGGGCGCGGCCCGGCCGACCGGACGGGCCGGCTCGGCTTCGGCCGAGCGGCCGAACAGGCTGCCGCCGCGGGTTTGACCCGCGGCATTTGAAGAAACGCGGCCCCCGCGGGGGGGCCGCCTGTCACGCGGATGCGGCCGGGCCGCCGCGTCCGTTCCCGGTTCCGCGCGGCCGCGGAACCGGCCGCCACCGCCGCCGCGGCTTCAGCCGCGGCGGACTTCCTCCTCGGCGGCGCGCCGGGCGCCGCCGCCTCCGGTCGCCGGCGCCGCCGCGCCCGCGACCCGCGCCGCCGCTGCCTTCCGCGGGCCGCCGGAGATGCTCCGGTGGCCCGTTTTGCCTCCCGTCTGCGCCGATGCCCCTCCCGGATGCCGACCTTCACTGCGGAATCAACGGATCGCCCCTGCCGCGCGGTTTGTCGTCGTCCGCCATATCCGCACAACAAAAGAGATCGGCGGAGGGTTGTCGGGTCTTGTTCGTTAGACCCGCACCCTCCGCGTTAGCCATAATCAACGGGAGAAAAGAAAAGGATGATCAACACATGATCCAACAATTTTATTTAAAGATAAAATTGTTCGTTTGAAACCGACTTTTTAAATTTTCAAGAACGTTCACGAGAAAATTTAAAAGGGGTAACTTTTCCAAAATAAATCCCTACCTTGATGATCGTCGAGCGCGGGCGTTCTTCGCGGAAGAGATCGTCGCGGAAGAGATCGATCGTCGCGTCGTCGCGGGAAGGTGTCGCGTCGTCGCGGAAACCGGCGTTGAGCCGGCGAGCTCAACGAATCAAGAACAACAGATTTAAATTATTAATATTTAAATCTGTGTTTCGTTTAAAACCAAAGAAAAGAACTTGAGAGGAAATCCGAAAGCACTCACCTCGAATGGTCGGTGATCGGAGATCGGAGATCGGAAGAACGTCTCGGGCGAAGGCGTCGTCGACTTCCGGGTTCGGCGTTCTTCGCGTTCTTCGCGTTCTTCGCGTTCTTCGCGGAGAGGGTGGAGGCTCAGAGGAATTGCACAACGATAGCAATCCTCCAAAATAGACAAGTTTGTCTATTTTATTATTTTTGCCAACAAACGTAAAACGCGTAAGTAACGACCCATTTAATTCGTTGAATTAATTCAACGAGCGAAACAGCCCATTTAATTCACGAAAGAAACAGCCCATTTAAATGGTCTGTTAAGAATTAAAGAAACGCGTCGGTTGACTTTTCAGTTTCTTTGACGGGTTTTCGCGGGTGCGTTACTTAGCGAAAGAAACGGCGGGGCTCGTGCGGGCCCCACCTCACAAATATCCTATCAAGGGGGTAGGATATTTCTGGATAGCATCCTATCCAGTTCAACACAGTTCAAGCCTCCTTTAAGTGGCTTCAAGTGGCTTCCAAGCAGCTTAAGTGAAATAAAATAAAGTTGTCGCACAAATTTATTTTATTTCTGACTTAAAGCCGCAAAATTTAAAAACCACGTCTGAGCAAACGCAACTCCGGAAGAGGCGTTTCTAAGCAAATACCGGCGCTGCGATTTCATCGGTGCCCTCAGAATTTGATTCCGGGCACCGGTTCAAAAGATAGAAAAACCCGCTCGTCCGTTCACTGAACGTACCCGAGCCAAACTTCGGAAATTGATTCCGGGCACACCGGGCCTCGGAATCAGGTGCCGTATGAAGCTGCGCTCTTGTAAAATTCCAAAGAAAATTAAGAAAAAAATTTCCTTGAAATTTGCGGGTCTTTACATTACTCCCACCTCAGGGCTTTACGTCCCCGTAAAGATAAATCAAAAACTAGGGGAACAAATGGGGGTACTGAGCACGCATCTGAGCCTCCCGCTCCCATGTGCTCTCCTGGAGGTTCCCGTGCTGCCATCTGATGCGCACAAGAGGAATCGACCGCCCACGTAGGACCCGCTCCTGTCGATCCTCGATCTCTACTGGGACCTCCGCAAAAGTCGCCCCATCGTCCACATCCAGCTCCCCAAAGTCGATGATGTGCGTCGGGTCGTGCACGTATCTCCTCAGCTGAGACACGTGGAAGACGTCGTGCACCCGGTGCAACTGAGGTGGTAGAGCCAGGCGATAAGCCACCTCTCCTATCCTGCTGAGGACCGGGAAAGGCCCAATGAAGCGTGGAGACAACTTGCCGCCTCGGCCAAATCTCCGTAAACCACGTCGAGGTGAGACACGCAAAAAGACGTGGTCGCCATCCTCGAACTCTAGTGGCCTCCGCCTCCAGTCAGCATATGACTTCTGCCGGCTCTGAGCTGTCCTCATCCTCTCCTGGATGATCTGGACCTTCTCTGTCGTGGCTCGGACCATCTCTGGTCCCACGAGTGCTGACTCCCCAGGTTCTGTCCAGCACAACGGTGATCTGCAGGGTCTGCCGTACAACGCCTCGTATGGTGCCATCCCGATGGTGGAGTGGTAGCTGTTGTTGTACGCGAACTCCACCAAGGGTAGGTGGTCCTCCCAGCTGCGACCAAAGTCGAGAACACATGCACGGAGCATGTCCTCGAGTGTCTGTATGGTCCTCTCCGTCTGACCATCCGTCTGAGGGTGGAAGGCTGTGCTCAGATGGAGCCGCGTCCCGAACGCCTCCTGCAACCCCTTCCAAAGCCGGGAAGTGAAACGAGCATCTCGATCAGAGACGATAGACGATGGCACACCGTGAAGCCGTACGATCTCCTGGACGTAAAGACGTCCCAAGCTCTCCACTGAGCCCTGCTCTCTGATGGGTAAGAAGTGTGCCGACTTGGTGAGTCGGTCGACAATCACCCAAATGGAGTCGTGACCTCTGGAAGTGCGTGGAAGTCCAGTCACGAAGTCCATAGATATGCCATCCCACTTCCACTCCGGGACCTCCAAGGGTTGTACCATGCCTGCTGGTACCTGATGCTCTGCCTTCACCTGCTGGCAGGTGAGGCATCGCGAAACGAACTCTGCCATAGCTTTCTTCATGCCCGGCCACCAGTGCTGTCGTCTGAGATCCTGGTACATCTTCGCCACTCCGGGATGCACCGCCAAGGGAGAAGTGTGAAACTCTCTCAGCACCTCCTCTCGTAAAGCGACTGGTACGAAGGTACGTCCTCTGAAAAGGATTTCGTGCTCTGCTCCAAGGGAGAAACCATCAGGCGCCTGACCTGAGGATATCAGTGCACGCCGGGTCTCACAGTCAGCGTCCCCACGCTGAGCCTCTCTGACCCGCTGTAGAAGTGGAGGAGAGACTGTGAGAGACTGAAGAAAGGCTGCTCCGTCTCTATCCACGAAGGATATCTGCAAGGAGGCTAGCTGCTCCGTCGCCTCCTCAAGTAGATGAATGCCCGTCCTCCTGCTGAGGGCATCAGCTACCACGTTCCCCTTCCCAGGAGTATAGACTATCTCAAAGTCATAGTCCTGGAGGAACTCAAGCCATCTCCGCTGTCTCAGGTTCAGGTCCTTCTGAGAGAAGATATACCTGAGACTCTGGTGGTCAGAAAAGACTGTGAAGTGCTCGCCCATCAGATAGTGCCGCCAAGTCTTCAGAGCGAAGACCACTGCTGCTAACTCCAGGTCATGAGTGGCGTAGTTCTGCTCATGCGGCCTCAACTGACGTGATCCGTAGGCGATCACGGCCCGCTCCTGCATCAGGACGCACCCGAGTCGAGTCCCTGACGCATCGCAGTAAACTACGTATCCAACTCCCTCCTCAGGCAACCTCAAGATAGGTGCGCTGGTCAACCTCTGCCTCAGCTCCTGGAAGCTCTGCTGACATCTGTCTGACCACACGAAGGGTTTCCCCTTCTTCGTCAACGCTGAGAGTGGTGCCGCAACTCTGGAGAAGTCTGGCACGAATCTCCGATAGTATCCGGCTAGGCCCAAGAAGCTCTGCACCTCTGTCACGCTCTTGGGTGGCTCCCAAGCTAGCACTGCCTCGATCTTCGCGGGATCCACTGCAACTCCCGCCTCAGAGATGACGTGTCCCAAGAAATGGACCTCACGTAACCAGAACTGGCATTTTGAGAGCTTTCCATAAAGCTGGTGCTCTCGGAGCGTGTCTAGCACAACTCGCAGGTGGTAGGCATGCTCCTCCTCAGTCGTCGAGTATACCAAAATGTCGTCAATGAAGACCACGACAAAACGGTCGAGGTATGGCTGGAAGATCCTATTCATGAGGCTCATGAATACTGCTGGAGCATTGGTTACGCCGAACGGCATAACCAAGAACTCATAATGGCCATACCGACACCTGAAGGCCGTCTTCTGCACGTCCTCGTCTCGAACCCTGAGCTGATGATAGCCTGACCGGAGGTCTATCTTCGAGAACCACCGCGCTCCCTTGAGCTGATCGAAGAGGTCATCAATCCGTGGCAGCGGATACTTGTTCCTCACCGTCACCTGATTCAGGCGACGATAGTCGACACATAGTCGCAAGCTCCCGTCCGCCTTCTTGGCGAACAAAATCGGGGAAGCCCAGGGTGAAACACTGGGTCGGATAAACCCCTTGCTCTGCAAGTCCTCCAACTGTACCCGCAGCTCCCGAAGCTCGGTGGGGGCCATCCGATATGCTGGAGTAGATATCGGGGCTGTCCCGGGGTACAAGTCGATGTAAAAGTCTACCTCTCTACGAGGAGGTAGCCCTGGAACGTCGTCGGGAAAGACGTCTACGTACTGGTCCACCACTGCAGGAAAAGCTGGACTCCGCACGTCCACTGCTCCTAGGATGAGGCTAGCCAACTGATGAGAGATGGGCTGCACTCTCCTCCGCGGAAGTCCATCCTGTGCTGCAAAGGTTCCCTTCTCGCCGGTGAAGGTAAACCTGCTCCCGTCGGTGCGAACACATCGCACCTTGCGCCTAAAACAGTCGATCTGGGCATGAACCGTGGATAGCCAATCCATGCCCAAGATGACGTCGTAAGGCCTCGACGCCGCTACAAGGAGATCCCAGCCGAAGCTCTTGCCTCCTAGAGTAAGCTCACACTGCCGGCACCAGTGCGTAATCGTCGAGTCTGCTCCCGTAGGAGTCTCTAGCCGTAAGGATCGAGCCAACGGCTCAGTCGGAATCTCCGAGCTCCGAACAAGGGCAGAGGCTATGAAAGAGTGACTCGCTCCTGTGTCTATAAGTACTGCAGCAAGGGTGGAATAGACACAGATCGTACCTCGAATCATCTCTGGCAAGTCGGGGTCGTAGGCCTCCACTGCCTGGAGCTGGGCATGTCCCTGCCCGCCAGCTCCCTGTGGTCGAGGTGGCCCTCCAGGTGGTGGTGGGGGTAGAGCCTGGAAGCGTCGCCCACCACCCGCTGCTCGGCCAGCTCCTCTGCCTCGTCCGCCTCCTCCCTGCGGACCGCCACGGTCGACCCTCTGCCTCTGCCTGGGTGGCCCCTCCACCGTCTGCTGCTCCTCTGGTCGGCGAGTCGGGCAGTCACGAGCCATGTGACCCTGCCCGCCGCAGGTGTAGCACAGCTTGCCTCTCGGAAGGCTGGCACTCCGTTGTGTGCCCCGCACTGCTGAGCCGGTGTCCTGAGGCCGTCTGCGTGGGGGTCTGGTCTGCCTGGACCCGAGAGTCATCCGTCGGCTACCTGCTGCCGAAGACTCAGCTACCTGTCGCCCTGCGCTAGGTCTCGCCGCTGAAGAAGGCTCTGCCAGGAAGCTCTCGATCAGGAGGGCTCGCTCCAGCACTCCCGCCTGGGTCGGAATGCTGAGGGAGATCAGCAACGCCCGAATCTCCTGTCGCAAGCCCTGCTCGAAGGTCCGGGCCCGGAAGAAGGGGTCCCGTACCATGTCGGTCGAGTAGCGAGATAGGTCCGTGAACCTCGCCGCGTACTGAGCGACCGTCATGCTGCCCTGACGCAGCTGGAGAAGCTCCTGGATGCGCACCGCTCGGAGGGTGGCCGGGACGAACTCAGAGCGGAAGAGGCTCTCGAAGTCCGCCCAGAGCAAGGATTCCTCATCGTGAACCTGGAGCATCAGGCTCCACCATCGTCCTGCCGCCGCCTGCAGGAGGCTCGCTGCGAGAATCACCATGAGATCCGCTGGTGTCCTCACTAGCCTGAAGATCCGTACCACCGCCTCTAGCCAGTCCTCGGCGGCCTGGGGGTCCGCCTCACCGCGAAACCTGGGCGGTCGCTGGCTCTGAAACTCATGCAGTGCCCTGAGGCGACGTGCATCGTCAGCGTCTGGTACTGAAAGCATCGGTGGCTCGGCGGGTAAGGCTACCGCCGGTGCCACTGCTGGCAAAGGGCCCTGCACCGAGGCCTCGTCGCTCGGTGGGCTGCCGTCGCGCCCTACACTCGGAACCCTAGCTGGCAGTCGTCGCGGGGCCATCCTGAAAAGGAGAACAAGAGCACCACAGTCAGAACAGTATACCTGGTGAGCTGGCACAAGTAATCACAAGGAAAACCTGAGACTTTCATAAAGCAGATCAGTGTACCCGGTGAGCTGACACAAGTAATCACAAAGAAGACTTGAAACACACACGCAATCAATGTTTTCATGCATTAAGTCGGAAATCAGGAGTCAGGGTCCTGGTGTACGGATACGTCGGCCGCCGCACCAACACTGGGCTCCCTGAACTGATAACCACACTCAATAAACTAAACACTATTGCTTCATATAGAAAGAAAGGACGATCAGAGTCTGCGGTAGAACCGACCACCTCTGATACCAATTTGTCATGACCCGTCCTCGGGGCCCGTGCCGTGACTACCCCAAGCCCGCCTTCCATAGGCCAGGGGCTGGCGACTAGAACCAAGGCGTAAAATCCCAGTAAACAGGGAAGGCATTGCCTTTATAAGTAACAACCACACAGAGTCAGCAAGCGGAAAGTAAAGTGCAGAAAAGTAAAGGGGGCCGGAAATACAAGCCCAACTGTAAAGTACAACTGAAAAGTAAAGTACAACAACTGAAGAAAAGACGGCGGCCTCGTGTCGTCTACTGGCAATCCCACCTGAAGGGTGGGTACAGATAGCCTCCAGGCTCCTCGGGTCCCACGTCCGCTCCGAGCACGTCCCGCCCAGTGATCCACCTCCAGATACCGTCCTGCTCCACGTCCCAACCGTGATCAGCGCTGTCCGTCGTCTGCAACCAACACAACAAGGTGCGGGCATAGCCCGTGCAGGGGTGAGTACAAGCTACTCAGTAAGGACCCCGAGACCCCCGAAGGTCTCCCGAAATCCACAAAGGATATAGCACAAAAGAAAGATGCAATCACGAAGTAACATCTGACTCGACTTAGGTATATGCCCATACATATACCTAAGTCCCCAATTCCAGCTCTGCTCACGAGCTCAAGAACAACTCAATCCACAAAGGAAAGCAAGACTCAAATCCACAAGGAGAGTAAACAGTAAAATCCACATAGGATAGTTCAACACAATCCACAAAGGAGAGTAACATACGATTCAGCTCAACCAGGTATACTTTTTCAGATGACGTCAAAGATGATCACTGATCCATCTAAGTCGTCGGACCCACGAAGGATCGATAGGTACTAACCCCCGCAGAAGACCCACACAGGATCGGGCTCACACAGAACCTGTAGGCAGTGGCTCACACAGAACCGGTAGTAATGACCCACATAGGATCGGGCTCACACAGAACCTGTAGTAAGGACCCACATAGGATCGGGCTCACACAGAACCTGTAGCACTGATCCACGTAGGATCGCTGAGTGCAGTAGTCGACGCAGTCCACTGAGGATCTCTGCACAGTCGTCGCCGCAGTCCACGAAGGATCTCTGCTCTGCCGTCGTCGCAGTCCATGGAGGATCTCTGCTCTGTCGTCGTCGCAGTCCACGAAGGATCTCTGCTCTGTCGTCGAAGTCACAGCCAGCGCTAGGGTTCCCGCACAAAGCGAGCTCGTTTAGGAGGGTCCGCTCCACGAGCCGAGAGGCTGATACATCAACTGACACGTAGTCCGAAGTTGATGTATCCAAAAGTTCCGTATCGACAACAGGATCTCAACGCGACAGACGGCGCGTCAATCGGACGCCCGGTCTGAGAGTTATTGGCATTTTCGTCCCAGGGGCCCGGTTGGTTTTTAGGGCAAAACCAACCCGACCGTACTCCGCCTGTATCCGATCCTCGGGCGGAGCATTCCAAAAGTTCCGTCTCACTTAGAGGAAACTACCACAGCTGACGGTACGTCGATCGGACGTCAGTAGCTCAAGTTATGAGCGTTTCCGCTCCGAGGACCCGGTTGGTTTCGTGTACGAACCAACCCGGCCGAACCCAAAGTCTTCCGAAACCTTGAGTATAATATACCGAAACGACCGTCTTGATCCAAGGATCGCGTAGCCGCTGACGGTTCGTCAATCGGAGGTCCCAGGCCCAAGATATGGGCGAAAGACCGAAGAGGGCCCGAAAACGGGGGTTCTGGGCCCGGGGCGACCCGGCCCGAACCCCCCTGGGGTCGGCCGAACCGGGTCGGCCCGAACCGGCCCGAACCGGCTCGGCCGGGTCCGGTTCGGCCTGGGCGCGGCCCGGCCAACCGGACCGGCCGGCTCGGCTTCGGCCGAGCGGCCGAACAGGCTGCCGCCGCGGGTTTGACCCGCGGCATTTGAAGAAACGCGGCCCCCGCGGGGGGGGCCGCCTGTCACGCGGACGCGGCCGGGCCGCCGCGTCCGTTCCCGGTTCCGCGCGGCCACGGAACCGGCCGCCACCGCCGCCGCGGCTTCAGCCGCGGAGGACTTCCTCCACGGCGGCGCGCCGGGCACCGCCGCCTCCGGTCGCCGGCGCCGCCGCGCCGGCGACCCGCGCCGCTGCTGCCTTCCGCGGGCCGCCGGAGATGCTCCGGTGGCCCGTTTTGCCTCCCGTCTGCGCCGATGCCCCTCCCGGATGCCGACCTTCACTGCGGAATCAACGGATCGCCCCTGCCGCGCGGTTTGTCGTCGTCCGCCATATCCGCACAACAAAAGAGATCGGCGGAGGGTTGTCGGGTCTTGTTCGTTAGACTCGCACCCTCCGCGTTAGCCATAATCAATGGGAGAAAAGAAAAGGATGATCAACACATGATCCAACAATTTTATTTAAAGATAAAATTGTTCGTTTGAAACCGACTTTTTAAATTTTCAAGAACGTTCACGAGAAAATTTAAAAGGGGTAACTTTTCCAAAATAAATCCCTACCTTGATGATCGTCGAGCGCGGGCGTTCTTCGCGGAAGAGATCGTCGCGGAAGAGATCGATCGTCGCGTCGTCGCGGGAAGGTGTCGCGTCGTCGCGGAAACCGGCGTTGAGCCGGCGAGCTCAACGAATCAAGAACAACAGATTTAAATTATTAATATTTAAATCTGTGTTTCGTTTAAAACCAAAGAAAAGAACTTGAGAGGAAATCCGAAAGCACTCACCTCGAATGGTCGGTGATCGGAGATCGGAGATCGGAAGAACGTCTCGGGCGAAGGCGTCGTCGACTTCCGGGTTCGGCGTTCTTCGCGTTCTTCGCGTTCTTCGTGTTCTTCGCGTTCTTCGCGTTCTTCGCGGAGAGGGTGGAGGCTCAGAGGAATTGCACAACGATAGCAATCCTCCAAAATAGACAAGTTTGTCTATTTTATTATTTTTGCCAACAAACGTAAAACGCGTAAGTAACGACCCATTTAATTCGTTGAATTAATTCAATGAGCGAAACAGCCCATTTAATTCACGAAAGAAACAGCCCATTTAAATGGTCTGTTAAGAATTAAAGAAACGCGTCGGTTGACTTTTCAGTTTCTTTGACGGGTTTTCGCGGGTGCGTTACTTAGCGAAAGAAATGGCGGAGCTCGTGCGGGCCCCACCTCACAAATATCCTATCAAGGGGGTAGGATATTTATGGATAGCATCCTATCCAGTTCAACACAGTTCAAGCCGCCTTTAAGTGGCTTCAAGTGGCTTCCAAGCAGCTTAAGTGAAATAAAATAAAGTTGTCGCACAAATTTATTTTATTTCTGACTTAAAGCCGCAAAATTTAAAAACCACGTCTGAGCAAACGCAACTCCGGAAGAGGCGTTTCTAAGCAAATACCGGCGCTGCGATTTCATTGGTGCCCTCAGAATTTGATTCCGGGCACCGGTTCAAAAGATAGAAAAACCCGCTCGTCCGTTCACTGAACGTACCCGAGCCAAACTTCGGAAATTGATTCCGGGCACACCGGGCCTCGGAATCAGGTGCCGTCTGAAGCTGCGCTCTTGTAAAATTCCAAAGAAAATTAAGAAAAAAATTTCCTTGAAATTTGCGGGTCTTTAAAACTAACATGCCTTGTTCATAACAGGGGAATACCTAATTTTTTCATGTGATATATAATTTCATGTTAAACTACGATATGTGATATCATTTTAACTAGAATAATGAAATGAGTTGTTATTTCATTATAAAATACATGTAATATTGGTATAGAGATACCAAGAACTAGTGGTTCTCTCTTGCAGTAAGTTGTTCAGTTTACATTGATGCAATCCAGTTCTCTAACCTGTGTATTTATCTTATAGAGATAATTCCTCTTTATTATCTTCAACATGTGTGCTAGGAGAGTGGAAATTAACAATATAATAATGTAGCTATACCAGATATTCTTACATCTCTTAGGGAGTATATAGATGTTCAGCTTCCTGAAACATTCTTGAGGATAATGAAATCCAGGGAAAGGGAGACTGTTTGTACCGTTCCTTTAATGTCTAAGTAGAAAAGAGAGATTTGTTTCAACATCTACCAGTTTTTTTGGGGAAGGGAATCCCTAAGTACCCTTGTTCTAGATTGATTCATTCAATATAATCTTCAAGAATCTTGAGACACCCATTGATAAGAGGGTGAATATTTCTATGTATATGATTTGTGGACCTTCTAAGCATTAGTGGGATATTCTTGAGGAATTTGCGTAGCATGATGAGTAATCATAGAAGGAATTCAAGAAATAATTTTTGAACCATTTCTATCTCATGACCTTGAGGGATAAAAATTTTATGAGTTCCTAAATCTAATTCGAGACGGTTTGTGTTGTCGGACTATACTAGAAAGCATACCAACCCATAGTACATTTTTTCATCATTGGTTGCAGATGAGATCATAAGGCATTGATGTTTCTAGGACTGTCTTCTTTATGAGATCAGTTCACAGGTAAGAATATTCCATTTAAGTAGTTTGTAAACCATGATGAATCAGGAACTCATCATGGAAAGGGATCTAAGAGAGGCCCCCAGCAGTGGAAAGGATATTTAAGGAGGTAGATCTAGGAGTTCTTCTTCTAGTTGTAAGAATTTTTGTTATTATAGTTTCAACAAAAGTAGTAGAGGGAAGATCAGTCTCAGAGGTGGGAAACCTTATCAAGATCTTGTTTCGTTAAACTGATGTTACTACAGAATGTTTGGCCCCAAGTGCCCACATTTTCATTACCACATAGTGAAGTGTCGTATCTATGGAGTACTGGGTCATATTTAGAGGTTTTTTTCTAACATTCTATCATAGAATACATGTAACGACCCACAGTTTCATTAATGGAAATCCCACTTGATCTAATTAAATGACTCATTATGTAAAATTTTTATATAAAATTTCAAATTCTTTGGCTTTATGTTATGAATTATGACCGTTTCTAATATATTTGTTTAACAGTGATCACATTATTAGTATAAATATAGGGCTTTAACAAATCCAATTTACATTGAGAAAAGAAGCGATGGACTCATCCAGTAGAATTTCCCCATACGAAGCCCATTTGTCAGAACACAGAAAAGAGGTGGTGTCCATGGCTTTCGCTCTTGACCAAAGCCAAGCAGAGCTTCATCATGTCATGCTCGAACGGAACCATCTACGGGAAAAGTGGAAGTTGATATAGATTACCACTCGAGCGATGTTATCCGAGCCACCCCAAGAGTCTGTCACCATCGCACACCTTATCATTAGGTCTTATGCGGCTATTTTAAGGGGTTATGTAACAAATCTCTTGTACTATGTTCATGTACATTATTTTTGTATATAATAATGAATATACATTCTTGTCATTATTGGTACATTCTAAATAGTTTTTAAAGTGCAAATAGTGTTTTTAGTTATTATTTAATTAAGAATTCTATTTTATTAAATTAAGGGATTTTTGAATGAAATAATATTTTAATAAAATATTATTATAATTTTGAAATTAATTTTTATTAAATATAAATGATCTTATAATTTTACGAATGAAATTGTAATTTTTATTAAGGTTTGAAAGCCATTTTTGTCAAAACCCGTGAATTTTCGATAAATGATGGTTTTTATTTTAAAAGTGAAAATTAACATATTTAGAAAATTATTTAGATAAAATAAATTTTATTTCTGGAATCAGGACGTCGAAATTATCCAACGGTGAATTTTTCATATTTTTCTGAGACAGTCAAATTTTTGGGTAAAAATTAAATACCGTTTAAATATATGTTATGTTTTATGACATCATAATGACTCAATAGTGATGTAATAAAATACTATAAGCTTTATGTTCTGAAAATATATGTTTTACCATTAAAATAATGCGATTTTTAGGTTTTTTGACTTATTTTACAAAGCATTAATGGACCCCTCAAGACTTATTAAAATTCTTGTCTTTTTAAATTAATTTCCATGGGAGTGTGACTCACCTCCACATAAGCAACCCCATTATATTAAGAAGTTCGGACTTTATCCTTATAATTTTTTTTTCCTATAACCTTTTCCAAAAACTATGGGCAAAAACCATGATCTGATTTGTGGTTTGGATTAGTTTAATGTAAGGGGTCCCCAACCTAAATAATAAAGAATTCACTCACCTTTCCTATATAAACCCACCCAAGCTCCCAGTTCCTCCTCACTCAAAGCCTTTTGGGTTCGTCCAACCTTTTCACTACTCTCTCTAAAATCCTCCCAAGGTTCCCCAAGCTCCCAATAATCCTCTCTCAAGCCTCTATCAAGCCTTTTGAAGCACACCTCCAAGTAAGGGTTTTCTTCCTTTCTCATTTTTTGTCAAATTTTCTTTAAGTTGTTTTTCCCTTTTATTTTCAATAATGAATATTGGGGTATGGTTCCACACCTCCCTTATACTACCCTCTTTATGTTTGAATAATGGGAGACCCCTTTCTCTCTCATTAAATTCCTCCCATGTACACTCGTTACTTTGCCGAAATTCAGAAAGGAACTTCTCCCTCTTCATTTACATTCAAGGAATACTTTTGTATCATGAATATAAATTCCCTTACAATTTTTTGGAAATGTATCTATATATCCCCCTTACTTTCCATTTCATGTAAATACAATTAGACACCCATTTCTCTCTCATCAACCAACTTTATGAATTCTCATGTCACGCCGTTACGCTGCCAAAATCACACTGATTTTCTAAGCCAATTCCTTTTTGTAGTGAATACCATGCCCATTTCTTCATCAAGGGTATTCACCATTTTGACATTTACTTATTGATTAAAAAGTTTCTTTTATTAATTCCACATTCTTTTATCATGTAATAAATGATTGTGTTTAATGAATCCATGTTTTATGACCCATGTGGCACACTTATGCATGAAATGAAATGTTTAAGAACGGTGCGCCCTTATAGCGCTCCAATGCATTGGGTAAAGTATAGTATCATGATACGTCATGTTCAATGAGTGTTGAATCGTGCTAATTCAAGTGAAACGAGGTTTTACTCGTGCTTCATGTGCAATGAGGATTTACTCATGCTCCATGTGCAATGAGCCTTGGATCATGATAATTCCATGTTAATTATTGTTACCACATTTCCATGTTATGATTATCATGCTTTATCATGCCTTTATGTCCATGTTTCTCTTGTTCTCTATTGATATGCCTATTGTCTAAAATGTATTTTACTCCTCATTTATTCCATCTTTATTCTGTTACTGGGCTTTATAGCTCACCCCATTTCTTATGAATGCCCTCAGGTTATCCCATGCAATGCTAAGTACGAGGGAATGTATTGGTCATGTAAAGAAAGTTTTCAATAAATATATTTTATTTCATGTTATATGTTGTCATGTAATGATCCTAAGCCTCAAAGACACTAGACTGCTCGATCTTCCTTGTTTTATCAAGTGAATAGTTAATGTGATCAATCATGTTTAAGTATGTAATAAAAACATGGTTGTCATAGTTAGTATTAGAGGATAGGTTTAGTTAATTTTGGGATTAGGATTAGAAAAAACTAGTAAAGCCTTAGATACAAGAATAAGTACAATAAAAATGTCCCTAAGTTTTTTTGAGTATTGAGTAAGTGGGTTATCATGAAAATACATCCTTGTATGGATACGAGCAGGTAGAGGCGGATCTAGCATAGTTGTATCCTAGGGGTAAAACCCGAAAACACCGCTTTGAGCTAGAATAGAACGATAAATGGTGAACGACAATGGGCCTTTATAAACTCTTGGTTACGACACTCTCGGAGGATATGCTTCGGTAAATTCACAAGCTTAGTATGAACCCTTATTAAGGAAATTAAAAAAACCCCTACGAATATATGTTAGAAAGCAGATCACGAAAATACAAGATTGAAGCCTACAGATTCATAAGTTAAGGAAATAAAATTCAATTTATAAGTCATCAAATTTTTTCTTTGGATTACCCTTTATGTGTTACCCTTAAATTTATTTTTATTCCAGATAATGGCCGGTAATAGGAGGACTCGAGATAACAACCGATGTGATGATCAGTGTGATGACAGTATTAATGAGTTTCCCAATCCAATGAGAGTGGGAATCGCGTACTTTGTCACGCTTCTCTCACTACTAACTCAAGATTTGAATAGAAACATGGGTCAAGAGGAATGTTCACCCCCCCCCCCCCCACCCCCCCAAGAAAGAACATGTCTCTATCGAGAGCTCCATGAGACAAAGGCCTCCTAGTTTTAGTGGATCATCTGATCCCACGATAACTGAACAATGGATCAAATATATTGAAAAGAACTTCTCCATTCTTCAATGTTCTGAACAAGAGAAGGCTCTCCTGACGGCATATTGTATGGATGGTGAGGCTGATCAATGGTGGGTGATGATCAAAAATATGAAGCCTAAGGAGGAGATTGAGGCATTGGAACTGAAGGATTTCTAGAAGATGTTTTTGGATAAATATTTTCCACACAGCCTCTGGCTTAAGATGGAAGGGGACTTCCATTCCCTCAAGAAAAAAAAGATGAAGAATATGTTGGAGAATACAAGAAAAACTTCACAAGGCTTGCACGATACGCTTACGGCTTTGTCGTTACCCCCAAATGCAAAGTTGACCGCTTCTTTGGTGGGCTGAAGCCTAGCCTATGGAAAGAATTTGTGATCCGTGACTTCGACAGCTGTGAGGAAATTGTCTGATGTGCCCTCAAGGTCGAAATGGAGATCGGGGAATCACAGGGGTATCATGGGGACAAGAAGCGTAAGGTGGACTTCAATGCTGGCGGTCCGAGGGATAAATCCAACGGTGCTAAGAAGATCCAGCACCCCACTTTCCAAAAGTGCGGAAAGAAGCACCCTAGAAATTTCCTCAAGGGGATGAGGAAATGCTTTAGATGTGGAAGAGAAGGGCACCTAGTTGTTAACTGTCGGCATGAAAGACCCGCGACTGCGACAGAGGAGAGGAACACTCTGTTCTAACCTCAACACGTTGTTCATTGCAATAACTGCAATGAACTGGGGAATTTGGAAAAGCAGTGCCCTAATCTAAGGGTTTTTGGAGGCAACCAACAACCTCCAAGGTAGCAAGGAAGAGCTTTTTCCATCACTTCTGTCAAAGTGAACCCTAACAACGAAGTGGGGACAGGTACGCTAGTTATTTATTCAAGAATAGAGAGTGTACTATTTGATTCAGGTTCTACGAATTCTTTTATATCTTGAAAGTTTAGTAGAACAATCCCAGCACCACCACAAATCATGGAAGTAAATATGTCGGTGAGTACGGCAAATGGGGAAATCATTGAATCCAATGAATATAAGTCCTCCCCTATTATAATCTATGGATTTAATTTCTCGGTGAACCTCATCATACTCCCTCTAGTAGAATTTGATGCAATTCTTGGCATGGATTGGATTTCCTTATATAGAGCCTACATAAATTATCAGGAGAGGGAAATCACACTCCATATGGAGAATCGACCCCCGATTCATTACAAGTGTAAGGAGATAGATGAATCCCCTTTAGCTCCATCATCTCAAGCATGGATATTACTACCCTATTAGCACGCGTATCTGGCTCAGATGATCGAGCCCAAGGAAGAAAACATCCTTGAAAAAATGTTTATTGTGAGGGAATTTGCTGAAGTGTTTCCCAAGGTACTTTCAGGTCTTCCTCTTAAAAGAGACATTGAATTCTCAATTGAACATATAGAAGGGGCACTACCAATATCCAAGACTAAATATAGAATGGCTATCATTGAGCTTGAAGAGCCGAAGAAACAACTACAGGAGAATCTGGATAAAGGGTTTATACACCCATGTGCTTCCCCCTATGGTGCACCAGTCCTCTTCATCAAGAAGAAGGATGGGTCAATTCAGATTTTCATTGATTATCGTGAACTTAACAAAATCACGATAAAGAACATGTATCCTCTACCATGGATCGATGACTTGTTCGATCAGCTACATGGAGAATAATACATCTCCATGGTAGATTTGGGTTTGGGATATTATCAAGTATGTGTGAAGAAGGAAGATGTCCCCAAGACTGCTTTTCGTACAAGATATCGGTACTATGAATTCATAGTAATGCCTTTCGGACTCCCTAATACTCCAGAAATCATCATGGACATGATGAATAGAGTCTTCAGAGATTACATAGACAAATTTTTGGTAGTCTTTAAAGATGATAATCTAATATACTCCAAATCCAAGGAGGGAAATGAGGAGAATTTAAGAATTTTACTAGAGACTTTGCGCAAGGAGAAGCTCAATGAAAAGTATAGAAAGTGTGAGTTCTGGTTGAAGGAGGTCTCATTCTTGGGCCATATCATCACAAGCAATGGGATATCTATGGATCCCTCCAAAATAGATGAAATTGAGGGATGGATGACGCCAACATCAGTAACGAATATCCATAGTTTCTTGGGGTTATCTGGATATTATCTACGATTTGTGAGAAATTTCTCATGATTGTCCAATCCTCATACCAAGCTAACTCGAAAGAGAGTAAAATTTTCTTGGATTGATGAATGTGAAGAAAGCTTCAAGGAGTTTAAAGGGAGTCTTATCACTGTGCCTGTGATAACATTACCCTCAAGTGGGTAACCTTTTATGCTATTCAGTGATGCTTTGAAGAAGGGCTTATGTTGTGTGCTGATGCATAATGATAAAGTGATATCCTATTCATCAAGACAGTTGAAAATATATGAGCAGAACTATCCAACACATGATCTGGAGTTGGCGGCGATGATATTTTCCTTTAAAATCTGGTGGCATTATCTCTATGGGGAGAAATGTGAGATATATACTGACCACAAGAGTCTTAAATATATATTCACATAGAAAGAGATTAATATGTGCCAGAGAAGATGGATAGAGCTCATCATGGATTATGACTGTTCAAAACATTACCACCCTAGGAAAGTGAACAAGGTGGTAGAATCCCTAAGTAGGAAGGACCCAGTGATTCTATCAAAGATGAGAGTAGAGAAGGATCCAATCTTCTTAGACATGATGAATATGGACATGAGAATCATAAAGAAGGGAACATCATCAATCCTTTCACAAATGATTTCTCAACCATCTCTTTTGGAAAGGATAAAGGATGATCAAAAGGATGATGTGGGAATTCATCAAAAAGTGGAAGCTATCGAAAAAGGGAAATCTTCAGAGTATAGTGTTAATGAAGAAGGAATTGTGTGATTTGGGAAAAGACTATATGTTCCATCATTTCCGGAGCTAAAGAAGGAACTTTTGGATGATTCACATAGTTCAAATTTCTCTATTCACCCAGGGAGAACAATTATGTATCGGGATCTCCGAGAAAACTTTTTGAGGGATAATATGAAGAAGGAGATCGCTGAATATACATCAAAGTGCCTGGTGTGCTAGCAAGTGAAGGTAGAGAGGCAGATGTCTAAGGGGATGATGCAACCATTTCCCATACCAGAATGGAAATGGGAGAACATCAACATGGAATTTGTCACCGGACTTCTAAGGACATCCAAAGGCAACAATGCAATCTGGGTTGTTTTGGATCGTCTTACAAAGACTGTACACTTCATTGCTATTTTGGAGGATTTCCCATTGGATGAACTGGCACAGATATATATCAGGGAAGTGGTAAGGGTGCATGGAGTATCACTACTTATTGTGTCTGACAGAGTTCAAAGATTCACCTCTATGTTTTGTAAGAGTCTTCAACATGCTCCGGATACTGAACTGAACTTCAGTACATCCTATTATCCTCAAATTGATTGCGAATACGAGTGGAATATCCAAACACTTGGGGACATGTTGAGAGCGTTCTAAATGGACATTAAAGGACGATGGGATCAACATATTCCTCTGGTTGAGTTCTCTTATAATAATAGTTTCCACTTGAGAATCTAAATGGCACCTTATGAATCCATGTATGGGAAAAGGTGAAGAACCCCGACGTGCTGGGATGAGGTCGGTGAACATAAGCTGCTTGGACCAGAAATGGTTGAGGAAATGGTGGAGAAGGTGAAAACCATTCACCAACATATCAAGGCAGCCTAGAGTCGAAAGAGTTATGCATATAATCATTGAAGAGACCATGAGTTTAAAGTTGGAGACATGGTTTTTCTATGCATATCCCTGTGGAATAAGGTCATTAGGTTTAGAAAGAAAGGGATGTTAAGTCCAAGGTACATCAGCACGTTCAAAATTCTTGATCGTGTCGGGGTTGTGGCATATCGACTAGCACTTCCACCTACCATAGACAAAGTACATGATGTCTTTCATTTATCCCTCTTAAGGAAGTACATACCAGACCTATCACATGTACTCTCTTCTAAGGTGGTATAGTTGTAGGATGATCTTTCTTAAGAGGGGAAACCAGTGATGATCATGGATCAAAGTGAAAAAGTTCTACAAAATAATACAATGCCCCTCGTCAAGATGTTGTGGAGAAACCACATGTTTGAAGAAGTGTCTTGGGAATCGGAGGAGATGATGAAGCTAAGTTACCCACATCTATTTTAGTGTGGGAAAAGGAAAATTTCAAGGGGGAAATTTCTTAAGGGGGGAATATTATAACGAGCCAAAGTTTCATTAATGTAAATCCTACATGATCTAATTAAATGTCTCATTGTGTAAAATGTTTTTATAAAATTTCAACTTATTTGGTTTTATGTAAGGAATTTTGACCGTTTCTAATATAGTCATTGAACAGTGATCACATGATTAGTATAAATTTAGGTCTTTAACAAATCCAATTTATTCTGAGAAAAGAAGTGATGGCCTCATCCAGTATAATTTATCTATACGAAGCCCATTTGTCGGAGCTCGGAAAAGAGGTGGCATCCTTGGGTTTCCCTCTTGACCAAGCCCAAGCTGAGCTTCATCATGTCAAGCTCAAACTAGTCCATATACGGGAAAAGTGGAAGTTGATAGAGATTACCACTCGAGCGATGTTATCCAAGACACCCCAAAAGTCTGTCACCATCGCACACCTTACCCTTAGGTCTTATGCGGCTGTTTTAAGGGGTTATGTAACAAATTTATAGTACTAGGTTCATGTAGATTATTTTTTGTATATAATAATGAATATACTTTCTTTTCATTATTGATACATTGTAAATTGTTTTTAAAGTACAAATAGTGTTTTTAGTTATTATTAAATTAAGAATTCTATTTTATTAAATTAAGGGATTTTTGAATTAAATAATATTTTAATAAAATATTTTTATTATTATTAAATTAATTATTATTAAATATATATGATCTTATAATTTTATGAATGCGATTGTAATTTTTATTAAGGTTTGAAAGCCATTTTTTGTCAAAACTTGTGAATTTTCGATAAATGTCGGTTTTTAATTTAAAAGTGAAAATTAATATATTTAGAAAATTATTTAGATAAAATAAATGTTATTTCTGGAATGAGGATGTCAAAATTATCCAATGGTGAATTTTTCAAAATTTTCTGTGACAGTCAAAGTTTTTGGTAAAAATTAAATACCTTTTAAATATATAATGTGTTTTATGACATCATAATGACCCAATAGTGATGTAATAAAATATTATAAGCTTTATTTTCGTCCAATATATGTTTTACCATTATAATAATGTGATTTTGGGTTTTTTTTGACTTATTTTACAAAGCATTAATGGTCCCCTCAATACTTATTAAACATCTTGTCTTTTTAAATTATTTTCCATGGGAGTGTGACTCACCTCCACATAAGAAACCCAATTTTTTGAAGAAGTTTGGACTTTGGCCTTATAAAATATTTTTTTCCTCTCCCCTTTTCCAAAAAACATGGGCAAAAACCATGAGTTGATTTGTGGTTTGGATTAGTTTAATGTAAGGTGTCCCAAACCTAAATAATAAAGAATTCACTCACCTTTCCTATATAAACCCACCAAAGCTCCCACTTCCTCCTCACAAAAAGACTTTGGAGTTTGTCTAACCTCTTCCCCACTCTCTCTAGAATCCTCACAAGGTTCCCCAATGTCACGACCCCCTCCCACCAAAGATTCCCCTTCTAAGCTGGAAATGGTGCAAGGGAGATAATGACCCACGAAACCCGCCTCCAGTAGGCCCCAGAGTGGTTACTTGCACCAAGGGTATGAGTTTTCACAAATATGGTCGGCATTACCCTTTATTATTTAATATCGTGAAATAGGATGATTCAAACACCAAAATAAAAAGGAACAAGTAAATGAAAATAAATCCAAACCAATCCCACATGCATGTTTAAAAAATTCTGAAACAAAGTACAAGTACATGAAATCTCAAGCTCTTGTGCACATGCGGGGAGACATCCTAATGTCCCGTGAGAACAAAAGAAGAATACATACCTAGAAAGGAATTCTATCCACTAATCCTCACCAGCCACGCTAACCAAAAACAAAAAACAACAGGTATTAGTATATACGAACAAGAGTATTGGGTACCCCGCACCATTTCCCCCCACTCGCAATATGCTATTCTTAATGGTGAATGTCCTAACTCTTCCACACTCTTCCTGCCCGCACACACCTGGTCCTCACAAACCACATATCCCACCCACACACACCTAGGCCTCATAAACCACAATCACATCCCCACCTGAACACACCTGGTCCTCATCCTAAAGATTCTTGGGAACAGTAAACCTGCCTGAAGAGTCATGGGCTAAAATCACACCAAACTAAACCTACCCGAAGAGTCTTGGGTGTAATTTCACCTCAAGTCATCATAGCCTATGGAAGAAGGAGCGGGAAGGATCTAGTAACTAAGGGGAAAACACACTCTCCCATGAAATGGGAGTGTTCGGCACGAGGAGATCAACATGGGTGGTGTGAGACCAAACACAAAGATACAGATACATATATGTTTACCAAACACACAACCCAACCTATGGCTTCTAAACAGAGAAACTGAGCATATGCCTTGGCATTGCTACTACGAAGCATGCATACAACAACAAAATCCAAACCCATTTAGGTATTCATTTTTCAACAGTATTAGTTTATTAGTTCCTTAACAATAGGGAAATTACTAAACCAGATCAAGCGTTTAGTAGAACAAAACCCTGTCAACCAGAAATCATGTTAGATAGAACACAAGCAACACAAAACCAACCTTTTTATCATCAATCAATCCCCATGTATTATTCCCGAGTTTAATTCATTATCATTCCCCACAGTTCATTTATCAACTTTCCACTTTATATTAATATCACAACTCATTACTGTATCCTTGCTACCACTATAACCACATCTCCACAACCATTTCACAAAAAAAGGCTCGTGCCACATCATGACCCCTTTAATATCATTTAACACAACCCCGCTACCCATCCTATTCGTAATAACCCATGATTCACCCCCTTTTTCACACACCATGTAACCAAACCGACACCCACATTTTCATTATTCCTTTTGGTTCAACCGGGGTGATCACACAAGGGTTCCAGATATTCATTTAATCAGCCAACTTTACGTGATTAACCAACTTCCATATTACACAATGTTTCCATCCACAAAATGGTCTAGAAAGATAGAGAAACATTTAATTGTGCAAGCAAAGTCCCCCAAAGACTGTGATTTTCAGTAGGCATAAGCCTATTCAATTCACAACATAACAATAGGATAAACAAAGATAAACATAACAACGTCCCCATCCCTGTTCCTTAATCCAGTTATTATCTTCATTAAACTATTTAAACTATGTATCGTGAAAGCAATAGGACACCCATCCCACATGATGCAAAAATATAGAGATGAAGGTAAAATCCCTACCTCAAGGGTTTTTTACAGAAACCACAACGGTCAAGGAACGCTCAAGGAACCTAGGTCGATTCTCTAAAACCCCACCATAGATCTCTCCTCCTCGCAAGATCAAGACCATGACTCATCACATTCGAAATACACACACCTATATCTACCCATAATGGGGGTAGATTTCAGAAACCGAGGGAATAGGAGGAGTAGATCTAAGATGATATAATAATCCAACAAGAATGATCACATACCTGGAGAAACTAGCTTTGATTTACGAAGAGAAGCCTCCGGATCACCTCTAAAATTCATGGGAGAGGGTCTCTTACCTACAAGGAAGAGTAATCCCAGGTTATGGCCATTTAGAGGCTTAAAAAACCATTTAGATGAAAAATAGTTCAGATCCACAATTTTAGGATCTAACATTAAGTGCCCGCATGGTTATTTCGCATGGTCTAAAAAACTATGTGCTATCAGTGCCATACCTTCTGCCTCGACAACAATCCTCACATGGTTAGGCCACATGGTTTTTCTTAACCATTTACCACTAGTGCGAAGGTTACTTCCTCCAACACCAACCTCGCACGATTTGGCCGCACGGTTTGACAAACCGTGCGCCGCCCGTGCGAAGGCCATTACCCGTTTAGTTTTCCTTAAGGGTCCACCCAAACACACCCCAAAGTCACCTTGATTTCCCAAAACACCTCTAGACCCACACTTTCAGAAACGAATAGACCAGAGAGGTCCGGGCCATTACACCCAAGCTCCCAAGAAGCCTCTCTCATGCCTCCCTCAAGCCTTTGTAAGCACACTTCCAAGTAAGGATTTTTCTTCCATTTTCATTTTTTGTCCAATTTTCATTAAGTTGTTTTGCCCTTTAATTTTCAATTATGAATGTTGGGGTATGGTTTCACACCTCTCTCATACATCCCTCTTTATGTTTGAATGATGGGAGACCCCTTTCTCTCTCTTTAAATGCCTCCCATGTAATCCTGTTACTATGCCGAAATTCTGAAAGGAACTTCTCTCTATTCATTTACATTCAAGTAATACTTTTGTATCATGAATCTAAATCCCATTACAATTATTTGGAAATGTATCTATATGAACCCATTACTTTCCATTTCATGTAAATATGATGAGACACCCCTTTCTCTCTCATCAACCGTTTTTATGAATTCTTATGTCAGGCCGTTACGCTGCCGAAATCGCAACGATTTTCTAAGCGAATGCCTTTGTGTAGTGAATACCATACCCATTTATTCATCAAGGGTATTCAAAAATATGCACATTTAATTATTGATTGTAATGTTTCATGTATGAATTCCACATTCCCTTACCATGGAATAAATGATTATGGTTAATGAATCCATGTGGCACACTTATGTATGAAATGAAATGTTTAAGAAGGGTGTGCCCTTATAGTGCTCCAATGCATTGGGTAAAGTATAGTATCATGATACTTCAAGTGCAATGAGTGTTGACTCATGCTAATTCAAGTGCAACAAAGGTTTACTCGTGATTCATGTGCAATGAGTATTTACTTATTCTCCATGTGCAATGAGCCTTGGATCAAGCTAATTCCATGTTAAGTGTTGTTGCCACATTTCCATGTTATGTTTTTCATTCTTTATCATGCCTTTATGTTCATGTTTCTCTTTTTCTCTATTGATATGCCTATTTTCTAACATGTATTGTACTCATCATGTATTCAATGTTTATTCCCTTACTGGGCTTTATAGCTCACCCCTTTTCTTATGCATGCCCTCAGGTTATCCCATGAAATCCTATGTACAAGAGAATGTAGTGGTCATGTGAAAGAATTTTTCACTAAAGATGTTGTATTTCATGTTTTAAGTTGTAATGTAATGATCTTAAGCCCCAAAGACACTATACCTCTCGATCTTCGATGTTGTATCAAGTGAATAGATTATGTAATAAATCATGTTTAAGTTTGTAATAAAAGCAGGGTTGTCATAAGACATGAACCATAATTAGGATGGGGATCAGATACCACTTAGTAGGATGATATCTAGAGTTCCATAGGCTGTTTTGGCTGATGATATGGATGTGATACCCTAGTTCATAAGAAAAAGTACCATGAAAGGGGTGAAGCTCAGGGTAGTCATATTGGAGCCCAGGGAAGAGGGGAAAGTCATATTCATGTTATGTGGAATACTCAATCTTTCGTGGATACAACACCATCTACCATTAGAGGTATTATTCTTATATCATCTACCTTATCTTGTGTTCTATTTGATATAAGTGCATCACAATATTTTCTCTATAAACTTTTTGAAAACTGTTTGGGATTTAATATGGAAATATTAGATGGTGTTTTAACCATTAACACACCATTTGGAGTATGTATAGATAATATAAAATGTTTTCAGGCATGTTCTCTAAGGATCAGTGGTTACCATTTCTTTTGGGGATCGTTTATGCTAAAAATAATAGGCTTCAACTTGATTCTTGGTATGAACTGTTTAGTTTTAAACCAGGATCATGTCAACTATTATAGGAGTAGAGTTACCTTCCTCTCTCAAGAAGGATGCATCTATTCTCACAAGGGCGAGTGGTATATTCATGATTGTCGTGTGGGACCAATTCAGTGAAAATTGGATTGTATCATGTCTCAAATAACTGATCTTTCTCTAGATAATGGTGTAATGTAGTATGAATATTTTCCTCTGGTAATAGTATATTTTCTATATTTTCACCCTTAATAGTTCTATGGCTTACCTCCTAAGCGAGAGATCGGGTTCATGATCATTTTTGTGCCTGGAGAAGAGACAGTTTCAATCATACCATACTGAATAGCACTTAAAGAGATTTGAGAGTTGAAATTTAGTATGAATATCTATAATCTAAAATCATCATATATCTAAGTACAACTCCTTGGGGTTCTCTAGTTTTCTTCCCCAAAAAGGATTTTCTATATTTATGCTTATGTGTTGATTAACGTAGGTTGAACCAGATGAAAGACAAGAACCAATATCTTCTCCCATACGTTAAATATTTTTATATCAGTTGATAGGTTCTCATATATTCAAAAATATTGAATTCATATTAGGATATCATCAGTTAAGGGTGAAACAATCATACAAATCACTGAATACATTTAGGAGTAGTTATTTCTTGAATGAATTCATAGTGATTCCATTTGGTTTGACTAATACACATACGATATTCATGGCCCTAACAAATAAGATCTTTCATCCTTTTCATTGTCATGTTGTGGTAGTTTTTGGCAATGACATCTTAGTGTAATTCAAGACAATATATGATTAGGAAATAAATAATTACATCATCTTGAGTACATTCAGAGAACATCATGTGTATGCCATGTTAACCAAATTCAGTTTCTACATTAACAACATTCACTTCATAGGCCATGTCATCTTAGATGTAGGGTTTTTAGTGGACCTAAAGAATGTTTCATCCCTGATATCTTGTGAAAATCAAAATAATATATTCATAATTTAGAATTTTTTGGTTTTAGAACATTATTACCAGTGTTATATCTAGAATTTCTCCTATTATAAATAACCAATGACTTGGTTGACCAAGAAATGAGTGAATTGTTTTTGTTATGATGCCCGTGAGAGATATTTTCAGGAGATGAATGGAAGGATGATATCAACACCTATATTCACATTACCTATACTGGTTAAATCATATATCATGTATATATATGAATCAAGAGTTGTAATCAGAGAAGTTCCAATGAAAGAGGATCACATGGTTACTTATGGATCCATGCAGTTGAGAGCACATGTGGGGAATTACACTACTCATGATCTAGAGTTAGCAGCAGTGGTGTAACATCCCAAGTAATTAATGAATAATATATATTTTTATCTTTGTCTATTAATGAATTAGATAGTGTTTTAGAGTCTTAAAATTAAAATAAATCCAATCTTAAGCATGGAATACACTAATATTTTTAAAAGATTGTTTTACTGCCTTCTGATGGAAAACCATTTTTATATATATCTTTTGACAGTTTTATAAGATATGTTTGTCAAAATAAACTTTTTCTTTATGATTGGGACATCAAAATTTACTTTGTGTGAATTTTTGGTATTTTTTCGATAAAGTTCTTTTTTTTAATGAAGAGTGAAAAATATTGTATTTTAATTCAAAACCACTTTTTAATCTATTTTATTTATATGATTAGATTATCTTTTGAATTGGTTTTGAAGTGAAATTATAATATATTTTTACCTTTTAATCCAATGGTGGTCATTAGAATTAATTTCACTTTGAAATCGGACTTAAAATAGTGTCAATCTTTTGATACTTATTGTTTCATAAAAACACGTTATTTGCTCTGATAGCGGGAATTAATTATTAAATTAATTAATGCGACTTATATGTTTTGAATTTTGAAAAATGGACATCATTTTTGAATTCAGAATATCAATTATAGCTTAGGGTGAAGTTTTGGTATTTTTCTGAAAAACATCAATTTTTGATGAATAGTGAAACCACTAAGTGGTACTTATAAAAACTGATTTTTCGTTTAAATGATATTTTACCACTTCTGTGTTTTGAATTTCAAAAATCCGACATACATGGTTTTCATTAAGAATTAAAATGTGGTTCAATGAGATTAAAATAATTTTTGGTGAATAGTAACTTTTAAGTTCTCAATCTCGATTAGTGGTAATTTGTGTAGTTTGAGGTAAAAATAATGTTTTAATAATATGAGATGAGCTTCACACATGTCCTACCCAAATTGGATGTGTCATATCTGACCAATAAAATCCATGGGTCAACATGGAGACCCCATGGAGCCACTTTGGTTGGGAAATGACATAAGTAACTTTTTATTTAATGTTAAAGTAAAAATGACACAAACAAGAGATGTTTTACTAAAACAATTTTTACATGGGGTTATAGAAGTCAGATTTTTTATTATAGATATTCATTGTAAAGATAAAAATATTTCCTACATCATAGTATTTTTTTATAATTTTTAGACGATAAATAAATTAAATTATTTATGACATCATGATGATGCAGCGATGACCTCATTATTTTACGATTTAAATAAAATGGAAAGATAATGTAATATCTAAGACCTACACATGTGAAAAACCTATTGGATGAGTGGATTTAGAACCCTTATCACCTTATACTCGAATTATATCAATTTGGGACCTCTTAAATCTGATTACCATTTTAAAATAAAGTGACATTTCTTTACTTTCAAAGAGTGCCCCTCCTCTCTTATAAAAGGCCCCCCACCTCTACCTCCTTACCCACAATCCCAAAGCCTTTGGCTCGGAAAAAACCAGCCAATTTTGGCTCTCCACATCCCTATATTACACCTTGAAGCCTCACTTTGGGCAGAAGTCATCCCAAGGAAGCCTTTGAGCTCAAACCAAAGGGAGTTACCCGATTTTAAGGTAATGTCTTCACTTGAGTCCTTTTGTTTTATTTTGCTTCTCCAACCCCCTAAACTCTTTTTATTCATTTCTTTTGTAAAAACTCCAGTATATACAATATACTAGGATGTTTTTATAAGAAGGATTCAAGATACACTTACACACACCTACATCTAATGGTTAACGAACATACTGTTTTCATTGATGGTGAATTTATGCCTCCCGAAACGATGATTGTTCAACATTCTTTTAACACCTTCAAAGGTGGCCATTAAGATGTCACTATATTTATATATGATATATAATATGTTTATGTTTTCCTTAATCTTATGTATTTTTCATTTTGGGCATACCTATATGGTTTCCTTTTTGGGTAAATGCGATATCTTCATTTAAAGAAGTGCGGACTACCGCCCCCTCAAAGTGATTTGATTCGTTAAATACCATATGTGGGATATATAAAGGATGGAACTATGATATTATATATGATATTATAATGGAATTATAATATACCTTTATATAATTATGATTCAATTCTATAAAATATGAAATAGAAATGAAAGTAGTGTTCATGCATACGTACGGCTTACAGTCTCCATGAACGGTGCATTTCATTTCTTACCTCTAAATGAGTATGTAAAATTATAAATGCATGCATGTACTGGATATATATGACATATATGATATCTACATCATTAATAACATTCTGGATATATTGGATACATGAAAAACATTTAATTATAAAGGGATTATTTTTTACTCAAGTACCAATGATCGTTAAAACGACTGTTATTAACTTAAATAATTACATAGTGTTCATGACATGGAAATAAGTGATATAAAAGGAATAATGAACTTGAAAAACGTTCTTAAACAAATATAAATTAACTCATGTTTATTATTCAGGAGATTAAAGAATGACCGAGTCAAGTCGGACCCGAGGTATGAGACTTCGTCTCAATATCCTTTCATTGAGGCATATTTTGTTTTATACACAACCATATTTTATACGGTGTATAAACCCCTTTGACTTTTACATTTATTAAAAAGGAATCTTTTTTTATACGAAGCATTTACTAAATGACAAAAGGGAATGTTTTTGTCGTACGTATGCGGCGACAACGACTTCTCCGCCGCCGTGACCAATATTTGAGTTTCGGCTTCCTCTACAAGCCATACCTTTTTTTTAAAAAAAGAAAAATAAATAGCATGTTTTACTTATCTTTTATTTTGGTATTGAAAATTGTTTTCATAATGTTTTTATATCAATGTGTTTTATTGATATATTGTGATTGAATGGTGGAAATGTTATGTTTCCTTTATGCATGTTTTATGTGATACGATTATGTTAGGGTTCTTGGGCATTATTATGAAGACTGGTGGTTCCGTGATAGACTAATGGCAGGTGAGCCCGATATAGCTCTCCAATGCATTGGGTAACGCGAAGGAGTGAAATGTTAAGGTTTATCTGAAGAGATTTAGGGAATATACTGTGATGGGTATTCTAAACGTAACCAAGAGGGTTACTCCCTACGTAAGAATGTTATGAATGCCTCAAGTTACCTTTATATCTTATGATTTCTATGATTTATTCATGATTTGATGAGGTATGTTAAAGTGCTTATGTTTAATGGGTAACGTATGATTTCATAATTATGTATATATGTACCCATGTTTCCTTTCCACATTTTTATATCCCTTACTTATCTTTTTATGCAAATCCCAAGTTTTTTTGAATTTTTTTTCACAGGTCAAGGGAAAGGTACATGATGTGATTATAGTGACAAGGAAGTGTCAAGAAAGAATCCATGTTTTATTTTAAATATGTTTCCATTGATGGGAAAGAAGAAGAATATCTTTATGTAACCACTTTGTTTATATGTGTAATGTAATGCAAGTTTTATGATCTAATTCTCTAAAACTCTAAACCCGAAAAGATCCTCAATGTGTAATCTTGTAATAACTCAATATTAAGTAAGGTTTAAGGCTGGGGCCTTATAGTTAGTATCAGAGGTTGGTTTAGATAACTTTATGAGTTAGAATTCTATTAAATGATTATCCAAAAATATTTTTTTATGGTCAAATTTAAATGATATAGCATTTGAGGATTACCATGTTGCTTCATCTAAGACATGTTTTTTTAGAATGGTTTTCCATAGAGGAAACAGGGAAGCAGTTCTAGGAAGGCATATAGAAGGAAATAACCTTCCGAATTAGCATCCTGAGATGGTCAGAATTGGAACTGAACAATTTGTTGCAGTAATGGCGTAGTTGACTCAAGCGATAAATGGTGGTGGTATCCATGAACGAGATCAGCCAGATCAACCGCAGAGGAACATGTTAGTGGTGGAACATTTCATGAGGCAACATCCCCCATCATTCAGAGGATCATCTGACCCGGTGTTAGCTGAAGGGTGGATTAAAGCCCTAGAGAAGATTTTTGATGTCATGGGGTGTTCAGACAATAAGAAAGTTAGTCTTGCTATTTACCGTTTGGAGGGTGAGGCAGATCAGTGGTGGTCTATGGTTAAAAATATCAGGGATGCCGATGAGATTGATGCTCTTGCCTGGGATTAATTCAAAGGTATGTTTCTTGAGAAGTATTTTCCTACGGCTGTTCGACATAGTATGGAAAAGAAATTCTTGGAATTGAGGTAAGAGGAAGACTCAGTGGATACCTATGAATAAAGGTTCACTGGATTGGCAAGGTATGCTCCAAATTTTATCCTAGACCTTGATCGTAAAATCAATCGTTTTTACTCAGGATTAAAGCCAAAATATCGAAGGTAATTAGCTTCTCGTGAGTTTAAAAGTTATGTAAAGCTTGTTTGATGTGCTGAGAAGGTGGAAATGGAGTTTTCCGATGATCAAGTGTTCTATAAAAACCAACAGAAGAAGAGCCCGATGTGGCATTAGAAAGGTAAGAATTCTTCAAAAAAGTCTGATGGTAAGAAAACAAAGTTTCAAGTTTATGATAAATGTTGAAAAAGTCATGCTGGGGAATGTCTTCTGAATTCTGGAAAGTGCTACCAATGTTGTAAGATGGGACATAAGGCTCGTGATTTCACTGAAAAGGATCAAGGTGAAGGTAAGACCAAATTTTATTTACAGTTAGTGAAATGTTATAAGTGCAATGAGATGGGTCACGATGCAAACGAGTGTCCGAAAAAGAGCTTGAGTGATGGGAAGCAGTTAGACTACAAGCAGAAAGGGGTGGTGAAATCCTTTGCAACTACTTCAGCAGATGTCGGGCCATCAAATGAAGTTGTATCAGGTACTTTGTCTATTTTTTCAGATTATGACAGAGTGCTGTTTGATTCAGGGTCTACACATTCTTTCATCTCTGAAACCTTTTCTAGTAAAATGGGAATACCATCTCAAGAAATGACTCCTGAACTTTTGGTAAAAACACCTGGGGGAAATGTTGAGGCAAAAAGAATTTATAAAAATCTTCCTATCCTTATCTGTGGAAAGAACCTATTTACAAACCTTATTGTTCTACCTCTAGTAGAGTTTAATGTTATACTGGCTACGGATTGGCTCTCTATTTACCATGCTAAGATTGACTGTAGAGCTAAAGATGTTTCTTTTCAAAAATACTTTCAGTTTGTGTACAATAATGAACCCTTACTGTTGATAACTTAACAAGAGGCCGAGAAACGTGTAAAAGATGTAAATGAATGTTACCTTGCACACATCGTTGAAAATAAAAGAACTATTCAGATTAATGATGTGCTAGTCGTAAATGAGTATCCAGATGTTTTTCCTGATGAGTTGCCTGGAATAATACCAGATCAGGAAGTTGAATTTACTATTGACTTAGTTCCTGATGCTAAGCCAATTTCCAAACCCCCTTATCGAATGTCTCAAATTGAACATTTAGAGTTGAAGAAGAAATTGTAATATTTATTAGAGAAAGGTTTCATTCGACCTAGCAAATCACCATGGGGTGCTCCTGTTTTATTTGTTAGAAATAAAGATGGTTAAATGAGACTTTGCATCGATTATAGAGCCTTGAATAACATCACTGTTAAGAACAAATATCCTTTGCCTCATATCGATGATTTGTTTGATCAGCTCCAGGGAGCTCAGTATTTTTCAAAGATTGACATGAGATCGGGGTACCATCAGCTAAAGGTAAAGGAAGCAGACGTTCTGAAGACTACGTTTCGTACAAGGTATGGCCATTATGAATTTTTAGTAATGCCTTTTGGGCTAACCAATGCACCTGCTGTATTCATGGACTTAATGAATAGAATTTTCCATCAGTTCTTGGATAAGTTTTTGGTGGTTTTTATTGATGATATTTTTGTGTTTTATAAAAGTAAAGAGGAGAATGAAAGATATTTAAGGTTTATCTTGCAAACCATAAAAGAAAAGAAACTGTATGGAAAATTCAGCAAGTGTGAGTTTTGGTTGCAAAAAAATTATTTCCTTGGTCATATTGTTTCTAAAGATGGGATAATTTTTGATCCTTCAAAAAAAAAGTTGTGGAAGACTGTCCAAGACCCACAAATGTAACTGAGATTCATAGCATCCTTGGTTTGGCAAGCTATTACCGAAGGTTTGTTAGAAATTTTTCATGGTTATCTAGTCCAATGACTAAGATAACTCAGAAAATTGTTTATTTTATCTGGAAAAAATAATGTGATGATTGTTTTCAGGAACTGAAAAGACGATTGGTGAATGCTCCAGTTTTGGCACTACCTTCCAGGAATGGTGAGTTTTTTATCTACAGTGATGCTTAATTGAAAAGACATGGTTGCGTCGTAATGCATAATGATCAGGTAATTGCTTATGCTTCACGACAGTTGAAAATTCATGAGGTAAATTACCCTACACATGATTTGGAATTAGCTGTTGTTGTTTTCGCTTTAAATTTGGAGGCATCATTTGTATGGAGTAAAGTGTGAAATATATACTGATCACAAAAGTTTAAAGTATATATTCACTCAGAAAGAGTTAAACATGAGACAGAGGAGATGGCTGGAATTAATCATGGATTATGATTGTACAATTCATTACCATCCGGGAAATCAAATAAAGTGGTTGATTCTTTGAGTCGAAAAAGTAATGCTTCATTAGCAATGTTGCGTTTGGAACGTGATCCTTTGGTTAAGGATTTGATAAACTTTGGCATAGAAGTTTTTGGTTCAAGAAGTTATTCTGTTTTGTTGCAGGTATCAGTGAGATCATCTCTAGTAGATAGAATCAAGCAAGCACATAAGCAAGACAGTGAGTTGCAGAAAAAGGTAGAGCTGGTTCAGAAAGGTAAGTTGCCTGAATTCAACATTAATAATGATTGTGTCTTGAGATTTGGGAAGAGATTGTGTGTTCCTTGTGATTCACAGTTTAAAAGAGAGTTGTTATGTGAAGCTCATAGTTCTCCCTTTTCAGTTCATCCTGGCAGTACTAAGATGTACAGAGATCTGCGGGAGTGTTACTGGTGGGATGGAATGAAAAGAGATATAGTTGATTTTACTATGAAGTGTTTGACTTGTCAGCAGGTTAGAGCAGAGCGGTAGTTACTGAAAGGGATGCTTCAGCCTTTACCAGTGCCAGAGTGGAAATGGGAGAATATATCCATGGACTTTGTTGTGGGATTACCGAAGACATCTTGAGGTAATAATGCAATCTGTGTTATTGTTGATCGCTTGACCAAGTCTGCTCATTTCCTTGCTATACGAGATACTTTTTCCCTAGATCAAGTTTCCCGTTTGTATCTTAAAGAGATATTCAGGTTACATGGAGTTCCTCTCTCCATTGTATTTGATCGTGATCCCAGGTTCACTTCTAACTTTTGGAAAGGCCTTCAGAAGTCGTTGGGTACTAAATTAAATTTTAGTACAACATTTCATCCTCAATCAGACGGGCAGTCAGAACGAACAATTTAGACCTTGGAGGATATTCTACGAGCTTGTTCGATGGATTATCAGGGAAGTTGGGACCAACATCTTTCTTTGGTTGAATTTTCATATAATAACAGTTTTCATTACAGTATACAGATGGAACCATTTCAGGAATTATATGGGAAGTGGTGTCGAACTCCAGCTTTCTGGGATGAAGTGGGTGAGAGGATGTTGATGGGACCAGAATTGGTAGAAGAGTTGGCATAAAAAGTTCAGCTGATACAGAAACACATGAGAACAGCTCAGAGTAGGCAGAAGAGTTATGCAGAAAACAGGGGGAAGGATCTATCTTTTGAGGTAGGTGATCATGTTTTTTCTCAAAGTATCACCATGGAAAAGTGTGATGCGATCTGGTATGAAAGGAAAGCTGAGTCCAAGGTTCATTGGACCATATGAAATTCTAGAGAGAGTTGGATCAGTTTCTTACCGAGTGGATTTACCTCCAAGTTTATCTCAGGTACACAATGTTTTTCATGTTTCGATTATGAGGAAGTATATGCCAGATCCATCTCATGTTTTGAGTCGAGAGGTAGTTCAGCTGGAAGAGAACCTATCTTATGAGGAACAAACGGTCTAGATTCTTGACCACAGGGAGCAAGTGTTACGAAATAAGGTGATTAATCAAGTAATGGTTTTGTGGAAAAACCATATGGTTGAAGAGGCAACATGGGAATCTGAAAATGCAATGAGGGATAAATACCCCCACTTATTCGATAAATAAATAAATTGTGGGGACACAATTTTCTAAAGGGGGGAAGGATGTAACATCCCATGTAAGTAATGAATAATAGATATTTTTATCTATTTCTATTAATGAATTAGATAGTGTTTTAAAGGCTTAAAATAAAAATAAATCCAATCTTAAGCATGGAATACACTAATATTTTTAAAAGATTGTTTTACTGCCTTTTGATCGAAAACCATTTTTAAATCTATCTTTTGACAATTTTATAAGCTATTTTTGTCAAAATAAACTTATTATTTATGATTGGGACATCAAAATTTACTTTGTGTGAATTTTGGGTATTTTTTCGATAAAGTTCTTTTTTTTAATGAATAGTGAAAATGTTGTATTTTAATTCAAAACCTCTTTTTAATCTAATTTATTTATATGATTAGATTATCTTTTGAATTGTTTTTGAAGTGAAATTATTATATATTTTTACCTTTTAATCCAATGGTGGTCATTAGAATTAATTTAACTTTGAAATCGGACTTAAACTAGTGTCAATCTTTTGATACTTATTGTTTCATAAAAACACACTATTTGCTATGACAGCGGGAATTAATTATTAAATTAATTAATGTAACTTATATGTTTTGAATTTTTTAAAATGGACTTCATTTTTGAATTTTTAATATCAAATATATCTTAGGGTGATGTTTTGGTATTTTTCTGAAAAACATCAATTTTTGATGAAGAGTGAAACCACTAAGTGGTACTTATAAAAACTGATTTTTCATTTAAATGAAATTTTACCACTTCTATGTTTTGAATTTCAAAAATCCGACATACATGGTTGTCATTAAGAAGTAAAATGTGGTTCAATGAGATTAAAATAATTTTTGGTGAATAGTAACTTTTACGTTCTTAATCGCGATTAGTGGTAATTAGTGTAGTTTGAGGTAAAAAATAATGTTTTAATAATATTAGATGAGCTTGACACATGTCCTACCCTCATTTGATGTGTCATGGACGACCAAGACAATCCGTGGGTCAACTTGGGGACCCCATGGAGCCACTTTGGTTGGGAAATGACTTAAATAACTTTTTATTTAATGTTAAAGTAAAAATTACACAAACAAGAGATGTTTTACTAAAACAATGTTTACATGGGTTTATATAAGTCAGATTTTTTATTATAGAAAGTCATTGTAAATATAATAAGATTTCCTACATCATAGTATTTTTTTATAATTTTTAGACGTTAAATAAAATAAATTATTTATGACATCATGATGATGCAGTGATGACCTCATTATTTAACGATTTAAATAAAATGGAAAGATAATGTAATATCTAAGACCTACACATGTACAAAACCTATTGGATGAGTGGATTTCGAACCCTTATCACCTTATCCTCGAATAATATCAATGTGGGACCTCTTAAATCCGTATACCATTTTAAAATAAAGTGACTTTTCTTTACTTTCCAAGAGTGCCCCTCCTCTCCTCTTATAAAAGGCCCCCACCTCTACCTCCTTACCCACACTCCCAAAGCCTTTGGCTCGGCAAACCCTTGCCCATTTTGGCTCTACACATCCCTCTTTTACTCCTTGAAGCCTCACTTTGGGCAGAAGTCTTCCCAAGGAAGCCTTTGAGCTCAAACCAATGGGAGTTACCCGATTTTAAGGTAATGTCTTCACTTGAGTCCTTTTGTTTTATTTTGCTTCTCCAACCCCCTAAACTCTTTTTATTTATTTCTTTTGTAACAAATACAGTATCTTAAATATACTAGGATGTTTTTATAACAAGTATTAGAGTTACACTTACACACACCTACATCTAATGGTTAATGAACATACTATTTCCGTGGATGGTGAATTTATGCCTCCCGAAACGATGATTGTTCAACATTATTTTAACACCTTCAAAGGTACCCATTAAGATGTCACTATATTTATATATGATATATAATATGTTTATGTTTTCCTTAAGGTTCTGTATTTTTCATTTTCTGCATACCTTTATGGTTTCCATTATGGGTAAACGTGATATCTTCATTTAAGGAAGTGCGGACTACCGCCCCCTCCAAGTGATTTGATTCGTTAAATACCATATGTGGGACGTATAAAGGATGAAACTATGATATTATATATGATATTATACTAGAATTATAATATAGCTTTATATAATTATTATTCCATTATATAAAATACGAAATAGAAATGAAAGTAGCGTTCATGCGTACGTACGGCTTACCGTCTCCATGAACGGTGCATTTCATTTCTTACCTCTAAATTATTATGTAATATTATAAATGCATGCATATACTAGATATATATGACATATATGATATATACATCATGAATACCATTCTGGATATAATGGATACATGAACAACATGTAATTATAAAGGTCTTATTTTTTACTCAAGTACCAATGATCGTTAAAACGACCGTGATTAACTTAAATAATTACATAGTGTTCATGACATGACAATAAGTGATATAAAAGGAATAATGAACTTGAAAAAGGTTCTTAAACAAGTAGAAATTAACTCAAGTTTATTATTTAGGAGATTAAAGAATGACTTAGTCAAGTCGGACCCGAGGTATAGGACTTCGTCTCAATCTACTTTCATTGAGGCATATTTTGTTTTATACACAACCTTCTTTTATACGGTGTATAAACCCCTTTGACTTTTACATTTATTCAAAAGGAATATTTTTTTATACGATGCGTTTACTAAAAGACAAAAGGGAATGTTTTTGTCGTAGGTTTGCGGCGACAACGACTTCTCCGCCGCCGTGACCATTATTTGAGTTTCGACTTCCTCTACAAGCCATACCTTTTTTTGGAAAAAGAAAAATAAATACCATGATTTACTTTTCTTTTATTTTGGTATTGAAAATTTTTTTCATAATGTTTTTATATCAATGTGTTGTATTGATATATTGTGATTGAAAGGTGGAAATGTTATGTTTCCTTTATGCATGTTTTATGTGATACGATTATGTTGAGGTTCTTGGGCATTATTATGAAGATGGGTGGTTCCATGATAGACTAAGGGCGGGTGAGCCTGATATAGCTCTCCAATGCATTGGGTAACACGAAGGAGTGAAACGTTAAGGTTTCTCCGAAGAGATTTAGGGAATATACTGTGATGGGTATTCCAAACGTAACCAAGAGGGTTACTCCCTACATAAGAATGTTATGAATGCCTCATGTTACCTTTTTGTATTATGATTTCTATGATTTATTCATGATTTGATGAGTTATGTTAAAGTGCTTATGTTTTATGGGTAAAGTATGATTTCATTCTTATGTATATATGTACCCATGTTTCCTTTCCATATTTTTATATCCCTTACTGAGCTTTTTATGCTCATCCCACGTTTTTTTGAAATTTTTTTCACAGGTCAAGGGAAAGGTACATGATGTGATGATAGTGACAAGGAAGTTTCAAGAAAGAATCCATGTTTTAATTTAAATATGTTTCCATTGATGGGAAATAAGAATACTATCTTTATGTAACCACTTTGTTTATATGTGTAATGTAATGCAAGTTTTATGATCTAATTCTCTAAAACTCTAAACCCAAAAAGATCCTCAATGTGTAATCTTGTAATAACTCAAGATTAAGTAAGGTTTAAGGCTGGGGCCTTATAGTTGGTATTAGAGGTTGGTTTAGATAACTTTAGGAGTTCAAATTCTATTAAATGATTATCCAAAAATATTTTTTTATGGTCAAATGTAAATGATATAGAATTTGATGATTGCCATGTAGCTTCATCTAAGACATGTTTGTTCAGAATGGTTTTCCGCAGTGAAACATGGAATCAGTGCTAGGAAGGAATACAGAAGGAAATAACCTTCCGAATCAGCATCCTAAGATGGTCGGAATTGGAACTGAACAGTTTTTTGCAGTAAGGCACTGTTGACTCAAGAGATAAATGGTGGTGGTATCCATGCACAAGATCAGCCAGATCAACTGCAGAGGAACATGTCAGTGGTGGAACATTTCATGAGGCAACATCCCCCATCATTCAGATGATCATCTGACCCTGTGTTAGCTGAAGGGTGGATTAAAGAACTAGAGAAGATTTTTGATGTCATGGGGTGTTCAGACAATCAAAAGGTTAGTCTTGCTATTTACCGTTTGGAGGGTGAGGGAGATCAATGGTGGTCTATGGTTAAAAATATCAGGGACGCCGATGAGATTGATGCTCTTGACTGGGATGAATTCAAAGGTATGTTTCTTGAGAAGTATTTTCCTAAGGCTGTTCGACTTAGGATGGAAAAGCAATTCTTGGAATTGAGGCAAGAGGAAGACTCAGTGGCTACCTATGAAGAAAGGTTCACTCGATTGGCAAGGTATGGTCCAAATTTTATCTGAGACATTGATAGTAAAATCAATCGTTTTTACTCAAGATTAAAGCCAAAATATCGAAGGGCATTAGCTTCTCATGAGTTTAAAAGTTATGAAAAGCTTGTTCGATGTGCTGAGAAGGTGGAAATGGAGTTTGCTGATGATCAAGTGTTCTATAACAACCAACAGATGAAGAGACCGAGGTGGTAGGAGAAAGATAATAATTCTTCAAAAAATTCTGATGGTAAGAAAACTAAGTTTCCAGTTTGTGATAAATGTGGCAAAAGGAATTCTGGGGAATGTCTTCTGAATTCTGGAAAGTGCTACCGATGTGGTAAGATGGGACATAAGGCTCGTGATTTCACTGAAAATGATCAAGGTGAAGGTAAGACCAAATTTGATTTACAGTTAGTGAAATGTTATAAGTGCAATGAGATGGATCACTATGCAAACGAGTGTCCAACAAAGAGCTTGAGTGATGGGAAGCAGTTAGACTACAAGCAGAAAGGGGTGGTGAAATCCTTTACAACTACTTCAGTAGATTTTAGGCCATCAAATGAAGTTATATCAGGTACTTTGATTGTTTTTTCAGATTTTGCCAGTCTATTGTTTGATTCGGGGTCTACACATTCTTTCATCTCTTTAAACTTTTATAGTAAAATGGGAATACCATCTCAAGAAATGACTCCTGAACTTTTGGTAAAAACACCTGGGTGAAATTTTGAGGCAAAAAGAATTTATAATAATCTTCCTATCCTTATCTGTGGAAAGAACCTACTTGAAAACCTTATTGTTCTACTTCTAGTAGAGTTTGATGTTATGCTGGGTATGGATTGGCTCTCTATTTACCATGATAAGATTGACTGTATAGCTAAAGAAGTTTCTTTTCAGAAATCCTTTCAGTTTGTGTACAAGAATGAACCCTTACTGTTGATAACTTATCAAGAGGCCGAGAAACTTGTAAAAGATGGAAATGAATGTTACCTTGCACACATCATTGAAAATAAAGGAACTGTTCAGATAAATGATGTGCCAGTGGTAAATGAGTATCCTAATGTTTTTCATGATGAGTTTCCTGGAATAATACCAGATCGGGAAGTTGAATTTACTGTTGACTTAGTTCCTAATGTTAAGCCAATTTCAAAAACCCCTTATCGAATGGCTCAAATTGAACTTTTTGAGTTGGAGGAGCAATTACAAGATTTATTTGAGAAAGGTTTCATTCGACCTAGCACATCACCATGGGGTGCTCTTGTTTTATTTGTTAAAAAGAAATATGGTTCAGTGAGACTTTGCATTAATTATAGATCCTTGAATAACATCACTGTTAAGAACAAATATCCTTTGCCTCATATCGATGATTTGTTTGATCAGCTCTAGGGAGCTCAGTATTTTTCAAAGATTGACTTGAGATCAGGGTACCATCAGCTGAAGGTAAAGGAAGCAGACGTTCCGAAGACTGAGTTTCATACAAGATATGGCCATTATGAATTTGTAGTAATGCCTTTTGGGCTAACCAATGCACCTACTGTATTCATGGACTTAAGGAATAGAATTTTCCATGAGTTCTTGGATAAGTTTGTGGTGGTTTTTGTTGATGATATTTTCGTGTTTTCTAAAAGTAAAGGGGAGCATGAAAGCTATTTAAGGGTTATCTTGCAAACCTTAAAAGAAAAGAAACTGTTTGGAAAATTCAGAAAGTGTGAGTTTTATTTGCAAGAAATTTCTTTCCTTGGTCATATTGTTTCTAAAGATGGGATAATTGTTGATCCTGCAAAAACAAAAGTTGTGGAACACTGGCCAAGATGCACAAATGTAACTGAGATTCGTATCTTCCTTGGATTTGAAGGCTATTACTGAAAGTTTGTTAGAAATTTTTTACGGTTATCTAGTCCAATGACTAAGCTAACTCGGAAAGGTGTTAAGTTTATCTGGACAAAAGAATGTGATGATTTTTTTCAAGAACTGAAAAGAAGATTGGTGAATGCACCAGTTTTGGCACTACCTTCCAGGAATGGTGAGTTTGTTATCTACAGTGATGCTTCATTGAAAGGACTTGGTTGCGTCCTAATGCAGAATGATCAGGTAATTGCTTATGCTTCACGACAGTTTAAAACTCATGAGGTAAATTACCCTACACATGATTTGGAATTAGCTACTGTTGTTTTCGCTTTAAAAATTTGGAGGCATCATTTGTATGGAGTAAAGTGTGAAATATATAATTATCACAAAAGTTTAAAGTATATATTCACTCAAAAAGAGTTAATCATGAGATAGAGGAGATGACTGGAATTAATCAAGGATTATGATTGTATAATTCATTACCATCTGGGAAAATAAAATAAAGTGGCTGATGCTTTCAGTCGAAAAAGTAATGCTTCATTAGCAATGTTGTGTTTGGAACGTGATCCTTTCGTTAAGGATTTGATGAACTTTGGCATAGAAGTTGTTGGTGCAAGAAGTTCTTATGTTTTGTTGCAGGTATCAGGGAGATCATCTCTATCAGATAGAATCAAGCAAGCACAGAAGCAAGACAGTGAGTTGTAGAAAAATATAGAGCTGGTTCAGAAAGGTAAGTTGCCTGAATTCAACATTGATAATGATTGTGTTTTGAGATTTGGGAAGAGATTGTGTGTGACTTGTGATTCACAGTTGAATAGATAGTTGTTATGTGAAGCTCATAGTTCTCCATTTTCAGTTCATCCTGGCAGTATTAAAATGTAAAGATATCTGCGGGAGTATTACTGGTGGGATGGAATGAAAAGAGATATTTTTGATTTTACTGTGAAGTGTTTGACTTGTCAGCAGGTTAAAGAAGAGTGGCATTTACCAAAAGGGATGCTTCAGCCTTTACCAGTGCCAGAGTGGAAATGGGAGAATATATCCATGGACTTTGTTATGGGATTACCGAAGACATCTCGAGGTAATAATGCAATCTGGGTTATTGTTGATCGCTTGACCAAGTCTGCTCATTTCCTTACTATACGCGATACTTTTTCCCTAGATCAACTTTCTAGTTTGTATCTTAAAGAGATAGTCAGGTTACATGGAGTTCCTCTCTCCATTGTATCTGATCGTGATCCCAGGTTCACTTCTAACTTTTGGAAAGGCCTTCTGAAGTCGTTGGGTACTGAATTAAATTTTATTACAGCATTTCATCCTCAATCAGATGGGAAGTCAGAACGAACAATTCAGACCTTGGAGGATATTCTACGAGCTTGTTCGATGGATTATCAGGGAAGTTGGGACCAACATCTTTCTTTGGTTGAATTTTCATATAATATTAGTTTTCATTCCAGTATACAGATGGCACCATTTCAGGCATTATATGGGAAGCGGTGTCGAACTCCAGCTTTCTAGGATGAAGTGGGTGAGAGGAAGTTGATGGGACCAGAATTGGTAGAAGAGTTGTCATAAAAAGTTCAGCTGATACAGAAACACATGAGAACAGCTCAGAGTAGGCAGAAGAGTTATGCGGACAATAGGAGGAAGGATCTATCTTTTGAGGTAGGTGATCATGTTTTTCTCAAAGTATCACCATGGAAAAGTATGATGCGATTTGGTAAGAAATGAAAGCTGAGTCCAAGGTTCATTGGACCATATGAAATTATAGAGAGAGTTGGATCAGTTGCTTACCGAGTGGCTTTACCTCCGAGTTTATCTCAGGTACACAATGTTTTTCATGTTTCGATGTTGAGGAAGTATATGCCAGATCCATCTCATGTTTTGAGTGCAGAGGTAGTTCAGCTGGAAGAGAACCTATCTTATGAGGAACAACCAGTCCAGATTCTTGACCACAGGGAGCAAGTGTTACGAAATAAGCTGATTAATCAGGTAAAGGTTTTGTGGAAAACCCATATAGTTGAAGAGGCAACATGGGAATCTGAAAATGCAATGAGGGATAAATACCCCCACTTATTCTATAAGTAAATAAATTGCGGGGATGCAATTTTCTAAAGGGGGAAGGATGTAACATCCCATGTAAGTATTGAATAATAGATATTTTTATCTATCTCTATTAATGAATTAGATAGTGTTTTATAGGCTTAAAATGAAAATAAATCCAATCTTAAGCATGGAATACACTAATATTTTTAAAAGATTGTTTTACTGCCTTTTGAAGGCAAACCATTTTTAAATCTATATTTTGACAATTTTATATGCTATTTTTTTCAAAATAAACTTATTCTTTATGATTGGGACATCAAAATTTACTTTGTGTGAATTTTTGGTATTTTTTCGGTAAAGTACTTTTTTTTAATGAATAGTGAAAAATGTTGTATTTTAATTCAAAACCTCTTTTTAATCTAATTTATTTATATGATTATATTATCTTTTTAATTTTTTTTGAAGTGAAATTATAATATATTTTTACCTTTTAATCCAATGGTGGACATTAGAATTAATTTCACTTTGAAATCGGACTTAAACTAGTGTCAATCTTTTGATACTTATTGTTTCATAAAAACACGCTATTTTCTCTAACAGCAGGAATTAATTATTAAATTAATTAATTTGACTTATATGTTATGAATTTTGTAAAATGGACTTAATTTTTGAATTCGGAATATCAAATATAGCTTAGGGTGATGTTTTGGTATTTTTCTGAAAAACATCATTTTTTGATCAACAGTGAGAACAATAAGGGGTACTTATAAAAACTGATTTTTTGTTTAAATGAAATTTTACCACTTCTGTGTTTTGAATTTCAAAAATCAGACATACATTGTTTTCATTAAGAAAGAAAATTTGGTTCAATGATATTAAAATAATTTTTGTTGAATAGTAACTTTTAAGTTTTTAATCGTGATTAGTGGTAATTAGTGTAGTTTATGGTAAAAATAATGTTTTAATAATATGAGATGAGATTTACACATGTCCTAACCTCTTTTGATGTGTCATGGCTGACCAATAAAATCCATGGGTCAACTTTGGGACCCCATGGAGCCACTTTGGTTGGGAAATGACATAAATAACTTTTTATTTAATGTTAAAGTAAAAATGACACAAACAAGATATGTTTTACTAAAACAGTTTTTACATGGGGTTATACAAGTCAGATTTTTGATTATAGATATTAATTGGAAATATAAAAATATTTCCTACATCATAGTATTTTTTTATAATTTTTAGACGTTATATAAATTAAATTATTTATGACATCATGATGATGCAGCGATGACCTCATTATTTAACGATTTAAATAAAATGGAAAGATAATGTAATATATAAGACCTAAACATGTCCAAAACCTATTGTATGAGTGGATTTCGAACCCTTATCACCTTATCCTTGAATTATATCAATGTGGGACCTCTTAAATCCGAATACCATTTTAAAATAAAGTGACTTTTCTTTACATTCCAAGAGTGCCCCTCCTCTCCTCTTATAAAAGGCCCCCACCTCTACCTACTTACCCACACTCCCAAAGCCTTTGGCTCGGCCAACCACTGCCCATTTTGTCTCTCCACATCCCTCTCTTACTCCTTGAAGCCTCACTTTGGGCAGAAGTCTTCCCAAGGAAGCCTTTGAGCTCAAACCAAAAGGAGTTACCCGATTTTAAGGTAATGTCTTCGCTTGAGTCCTTTTGTTTTATTTTTCTTCTCCAACCGCCAAAACTCTTTTTATTCATTTCTTTTGTAACAACTCCAGTATCTTCAATATACTAGAATGTTTTTATAATAAGGATTCTAGCTACACTTAAACACACCTACATCTAATGGTTAACGAACATACGGTTTCCGTGGATGGTGAATTTATGCCTCCCGAAACGATGATTGTTCATCATTATTTTAACACCTTCAAAGGTGACCATTAAGATGTCACTATATTTATATATGATATATAATATTTTTATTTTTTCCTTAAGCTTCTGTATTTTTCATTTTGGGCATACCTTTATGGTTTCCATTATGGGTAAACGTGATATCTTCATTTAAGGAAGTGCGGACTACCGCCCCCTCAAAGTGATTTGATTCGTTAAATACCATATGTGGGATGTATAAAGGATGGAACAATGATATTATATATTATATTATACTAGAATTATAATATACCTTTATATAATTATGATTCCATTCTATAAAATACGAAATAGAAATGAAAGTAGCATTGATGCGTACGTACGGCTTACCGTCTCCATGAACGGTGCATTTCATTTCTTACTTCAAAATGATTATGTAATACTATAAATGCATGCATGTACTAGATATATATGACATATATGATATCTACATCATGAATACCATTCAGTATATAATGGATACATGAACAACATGTAATTATAAAGGGCTTATTTTTGACTCAAGTACCAATGATCATTAAAACGACCGTTATTAACTTAAATAATTACATATTGTTAATGACATGGAAATAAGTGATATAAAAGGAATAATGAACTTGAAAAATGTTCTTAAATAAATAGAAATTAAATCAAGTTTATTATTCAGGATATTAAAGAACGATCGAGTCAAGTCGTACCTGAGGTATGGGACTTCGTCTCAATCTCCTTTCATTGAGGAATATTTTGTTTTATACACAACCTTCTTTTATACGGTGTATAAACCCCTTAGAATTTTATGTTTATTCAAAAGGAATATTTTTTTAAACGAAACATTTTCTAAACGACAAAATGGAATGTTTTTGTCGTACTTATGCGGCGACAACGACTTCTCTGCAACCGTAACCATTATTTGAGTTTCAGCTTCCTCTACAAGTCATACCTTTTTAAAAAAAAAGAAAAATAAATACCATGTTTTACTTTTCTTTTATTTTGGTATTGAAAATTGTTTTCATAATGTTTTTATATCAATGTGTTGTATTGATATATTGTGATTGAAAGGTGGAAATGTTATGTTTCCTTTATGCATGTTTTATGTGATACGATTATGTTGAGGTTCTTGGAATTATTATGAATACAGGTGGTTCTGTGATAGACTAAGGGCGGGTGAGCCCGATATAGCTCTCCAATGCATTGGGTAACGTGAAGGAGTGAAACGTTAAGGTTTCTCCGAAGAGATTTAGGGAATATACTGTGATGGGTGTTCCAAACATAACCAAGAGGGTTACTCCCTATGTAAGAATGTTATGAATGCCTCAAGTTACCTTTATGTCTTATGATTTCTATGATTTATTCATGATTTGATGAGGTATGTTAAAGTGCTTATGTTTTATGGGTAAAGTATGATTTCATTCTCATGTATATATGTAACTGTGTTTCCTTTCCATATTTTTATATCCCTTACTGAGCTTTTTATGCTCATCCCAAGTTTTTTTGAAATGTTTTTCACAGGTCACGGGAAAGGTACATGATGTGATGATAGTGAGAAGAAAATGTCTAGAAAGAATCCATGTTTTATTTTAAATATGTTTCCATTGATGGGAAAGAAGAATACTATCTTTATGTAACCACTTTGTTTATATGTGGAATGTAATGCATGTTTTATGATCTAATTATCTAAAACTCTAAACCCGAAAAGATCCTCAATGTGTAATCTTGTAATAACTCAAGATTAAGTAAGTTTTAAGGCTGGGGCCTTATAGTTGGTATCAGAGGTTGGTTTAGATAACTTTAGGAGTTAAAATTCTGTTAAATGATTATCCAAAAATATTTTTTTTATGGTCAAATTGAAATCATATAGCATTTGAAGATTACCACGTTACTTCATCTAAGACATGTTTGTTCAAAATGGTTTTCCGTAGAGGAAACAGGGAAGCAGTGCTAGGAAGGCATACAGAAGGAAATAACCTTCCGAATCAGCATCCTGAGGTGGTCGGAATTGGAACTGAATAGTTTGTTGCAGTAATGGCGCAGTTGACTCAAACAACAAATGGTGGTGGTATCCATGCACAAGATCAGCACGATCAACCGCAGAGGAACATGTCAGTGGTGGAACATTTCAAGAGGCAAAATCCCCCATCATTCAGAGGATCATATGACCCTGTGTTAGCTGAAGGGTGGATTAAAGCACTGGAGAAGATTTTTGATGTCATGGGGTGTTCAAACAGTCAAAAGGTTAGTCTTGCTATTTACCGTTTGGAGGGTGAGGTAGATCAGTGGTGGTCTATGGTTAAAAATATCAGGGACACCGATGAGATTGATGCTCTTGACTGGGATGAATTCAAAGGTATGTTTCTTGAGAAATATTTTCCTAAGGCTGTTCGACTTAGGATGGAAAATCAATTCTTGGAATTGAGGCAAGAGGAAGACTCAGTGGCTACCTATAAAGAAAGTTTCACTGGATTGGCAAGGTATGCTCCAAATTTTATCCGAGACCGTGATAGTAAAATCAATCATTTTTACTCAGGATTAAATCCAAAATATCGAAGGGCATTAGCTTCTCGTGAGTTTAAAAGTTATGAAAAGCTTGTTCGATGTGCTGAGAAGGTGGAAATGGAGTTTTCCGATAATCATGTGTTCTATAACAACCAACAGAAGAAGAGACAGAGGTGGCAGGATAAAGGTAATAATTCTTCAAAAAATTCTGATTGTAAGAAAACTAAGTTTCCAGTTTGTGATAAATGTGGCAAAAGGCATACTGGGGAATGTCTTCTGAATTCTGGAAAGTGCTACCGATGTGGTAAGATGGGACATAAGGCTCGTGATTTCACTAAAAGGGATCAAGGTGAAGGTAAAACCAAATTTGATTTATAGTTATTGAAATGTTATAAGTGCAATGAGATGGGTCACTATGCAAACGAGTGTCCGAAAAAGAGCTTGAGTGATGGGAAGCAGTTAGACTACAAGCAGAAATGGGTGGTGAAATCCTTTGCAACTACTTCAGCAGATGTCGGGCCATCAAATGAAGTTGTATCAGGTACTTTGTTTCTTTTTTCAGATTATGCCAATGTGTTGTTTGATTCGGGGTCTACACATTCTTTCATCTCTGAAACCTTTTCTAGTAAAATGGGAATACCATCTCAATAAATGACTCCTGAACTTTTGGTAAAAACACCTGGGGGAAATGTTGAGGCAAAAATAATTTATAAGAATCTTCCTATCCTTATCTGTGGAAAGAACCTACTTGAAAACCTTATTGTTCTACCTCTAGTAGAGTTTGATGTTATCCTGGGTATGGATTGTCTCTCTATATACCATGGTAAGATTGACTGTAGATCTAAATAAGTTTCTTTTAAAAAAGACTTTCAGTTTGTGTACAAGAATGAACCCTTACTGTCGATAACTTATCAAGAGGCCGAGAAACATGTAAAAGATGGAAATGAATGTTACCTTGCACACATTGATGAAAATAAAGGAACTGTTCAGATTAATGATGTGCCAGTGGTAAATGAGTATCCTGATGAGTTGCCTGGAATAATACTAGATCAGGAAGTTGAATTTACTGTTGACTTAGTTCCTGATGCCATGCCAATTTCAAAACCCCCTTATCGAATGGCTCAAATTGAACTTTTAGATTTGAAGGAGCAATTGCAAGATTTATTAGAGAAAGGTTTCATTCGACCTAGCACATCACCATGGGGTGCTCCTGTTTTATTTGTTAAAAAGAATGATGGTTCAATGAGACTTTGCATTGATTATAGAGCCTTGAATAACATCAATGTTAAGAAAAAATATCCTTTGCCTCATATCGATGATTTGTTTGATCAGCTCCAGGAAGATCAGTATTTTTCAAAGATTGACATGAGATTGGGGTACCATCAGCTGAAGGTAAAGGAAGCAGACATTCCGAAGACTGCATTTCGTACAAGATGTGGCCATTATGAATTTTAAGTAATGCCTTTTGGGCTAACCAATGCACCTGCTGTATTCATGGACTTAATGAATAGAATTTTCCATGAGTTCTTGGATAAGTTTGTGGTGGTTTTTATTGATGATATTTTGTTGTTTTCTAAAATTAAAGAGTAGCATGAAAGACATTTAAGGGTTATCTTACAAACCTTAAAAGTAAAGAAACTGTATGGAAAATTCATCAAGTGTCAGTTTTGGTTGCAACAATTTTCATTCCTTGGTCACATTGTTTCTAAATATGGCATAACTGTTGATCCTGCAAAAACAAAAGTTGTAGAAAACTGGCCAAGACCCACAAATGTAACTAAGATTCGTAGCTTCCTTGGTTTGGCAGGATATTACCGAAGGTTTGTTAGAATTTTATCACAGTTATCTAGTCCAATGACTAAGCTAACTCGGAAAGGTGTTAAGTTTATCTGGGAAAAAGAATGTGATGATTGTTTTCAGGAACTGAAAATATGATTGGTGAATGCTCCAGTTTTGGCACTACCTTCAAGGAATGGTGAGTTTGTTATCTACAGTGATGCTTCATTGAAAGGACTTGGTTGCGTCCTAATGCAGAATGATCAGGTAATTTCTTATGCTTCACGACAGTTGAAAACTCATGAGGTAAATTATCCTACACATGATTTGGAATTAGCTGCTGTTTTTTCGCTTTAAAAATTTGGAGGCATCATTTCTATGGAGTAAAGTGTGAAATATATACTGATCACAAATGTTTAAAGTATATATTTACTCATAAAGAGTTAAACATGAGATAGAGGAGATGGCTGGAATTAATCAAGGATTATGATTGTACAATTCATTACTATCCGGGAAAAGCAAATAAAGTGGCGGATGCTTTGAGTCAAAAAAGTAATGCTTCATTAGCAATGTTGCATTTGGAACGTGATCCTTTGGTTAAGGATTTGATGAAATTTGGCACAGAAGTTGTTGGTGCAGGAATTTCTTCTATTTTATTGGAGGTATCAGTGAGATCATCTCTATCAGATAGAATCAAGAAATCATAGAAGCAAGACAGTGAGTTGCAGAAAAAGGTAGAGCTGGTTCCGAAAAGTAAGTTGCCCGAATTCAACATTGATAATGATTGTGTTTTGAGATTTGGGAAGATATTGTGTGTGACTTGTGATTCACAGTTGAAGAGAGAGTTGTTATGTGAAGCTCATAGTTCTCCGTTTTCAGTTCATCCTGGCAGTACTAAGATGTACAGAGATCTGCAGGAGTATTACATGTGGGATTGAATGAAAATAGATATTGCTGATTTTACTGTGAAGTGTTTGAGTTGTCAGTAGGTTAAAGCAGAGCGGCAGTTACCGAAAGGGATGATTCAGCCATTACCAGTGCCAGAGTGGAAATGAGAGAATATATCCATGGACTTTGTTGCGGGATTACCGAAGACATCTCGAGGTAATAATGCAATCTGGGATATTGTTGATCGCTTGACCAAGTCTGCTAATTTTCTTACTATATGAGATAATTTTTCCCTAGATCACCTTTCCCGTTTGTATCTTAAAGAGATAGTCAGGTTAGATGGAGTTCCTCTCTCCATTGTATCTGATCGTGATCCCAGGTTCACTTCTAACTTTTGGAAAGGCCTTTAGAAGTCGTTGGGTGCTGAATTAAATTTTAGTACAGCATTTCATCCTCAATCAGATGGGCAGTCAGAACAAACAATTTAGACATTGGAGGATATGCTACGAGCTTGTTAGATGGAATATCAGGGATGTTGGGACCAACATCTTTCTTTGGTTGAATTTTCATATAATAGCGGTTTTCATTCCAGTATACAGATGGCACCATTTCAGGCATTATATGGGAAGCGGTGTCGAACTCCAGCTTTCTGGGATGAAGTGGGTGAGAGGAAGTTGATGGGAACAGAATTGGTAGAAGAGTTGGTAAAAAAAGTTCAGCTGATACAGAAACACTTGAGAACAGCTCAAAGTAGGCAGAAGAGTTATTCGGACAACAGGAGGAAGGATCTATCTTTTGAGATAGGTGTTTATGTTTTTCTCAAAGTATCACCATGGAAAACTGTGATGCGATTTGGTAAGTAAGGAAAGTTGATTCCAAGGTTCATTGGACCATATTAAATCTAGAGAGAGGTGGATCAGTTGCTTACCGAGTGGCTTTACCTCCGAGTTTATCTCAGGAACACAATGTTTTTCATGTTTTGATGTTGAGGATGTATAATCCAGATCCATATCATGTTTTGAGTGCAGAGGTAGTTTAGCTGGAAGAGAACCTATCTTATGAGGAACAACTGGTCCAGATTCTTGACCACAGGGAGAAAGTGTTACGAAATAAGGTGATTAATTTGGTAAAGGTTTTGTGGAAAAACCATATGGTTGAATAGGCAATATGGGAATCTGAAAATGCAATGAGGGATAAATACCGCCACTTATTCGATAAGTAAATAAAATGCGGGGATGCAATTTTCTAAAGGGGGTAAGGATGTAACATCCAAAGTAAGTAATGAATAATAGATATTTTTATCTATGTCTATTAATGAATTAGATAGTGTTTTAGAGGCTTAAAATGAAAATAAATCCAGTCTTAAGCATGGAATACACTAATATTTTTAAAAGATTATTTTACTGCCTTTTGATGGAAAACCATTTTTAAATCTATATTTTGACAAATTTATATGCTATGTTTGTCAAAATAAACTTATTATTTATGATTGGGACATCAAAATTTACTATTTGTGAATTTTTGGTATTTTTTTTGATAAAGTTCTTTTTTTAATGAATAGTGAAAAATGATGTATTTTAATTCAAAACAACTTTTTAATATAATATATTTATATGATTAGATTATTTTTTGAATTGTTTTTGAAGTGAAATTATCATATATTTGTACCTTTTAATCCAATGGTGGTCATTAGAATTAATTTCACTTTGAAATCGGACTTAAACTAGTGTCAATCTTTTGATACTTATTGTTTCATAAAAACACGCTATTTGCTCTGACAGTGGGAATTAATTATTAAATTAATTAATGTGACATATATGTTTTGAATTTTTTAAAATGGACTTCATTTTTTAATTCCGAATATCAAATATAGCTTAGGGTGAAGTTTTGGTATTTTTCTAAAAAACTTCAATTTTTTATGAATAGTGAAAACACTAAGTGGTACTTATAAAAACCGATTTTTCGTTTAAATGAAATTTTACCAATTCTGTGTTTTGAATTTCAAAAATATGAAAAACATGGTTGTCTTTATGAAGTATAGTGTGGTTCAATAAGATTAAAATAATTTTTGGTGAATAGTAACTTTTAAGTTCTTAATCGCGATTAGTGGCAATTAGTGTAGTTTAAGGTAAAAATAATGTTTTAATAATATGATATGAGCTTGAAACATGTCCTACCCTCGTTGGATGTGTCATGTCCAACCAAGAAAATCAATGGGTCAACTTGGGGACCTCATGGATCCACTTTGGTTGGGAAATGACATAAATAATTTTTTATTTAATGTTAATGTAAAAATGACACAAACAAGAGATGTTTTACTAAAACAATTTTTACATGGGGTTATACAAGTTAGATTTTTTATTATAGATAGTCATTGGAAAGATAAAAATATTTCCTACATCATAGTATTTTTTTATAATTTTTAGACATTATATAAATAAAATTATTTGTGACATCATGATGATGCAGCGATGACCTCATTATTTAACGATTTAAATAAAATGGAAAGATAATGTAATATCTAAGACCAAAACATGTCCAAAACCTATTGAATGAGTGTATTTAGAACCCTAATCACCTTATACTCAAATTATATCAATTTGGGACCTCTTAAATCCGAATACCATTTTAAAATAAAGTGACTTATCTTTACTTTCCAAGAGTGAACCTCCTCTCCTCTTATAAAAGGCCCCACCTCTGCCTCCTTAACCACACTCCCAAAGCCTTTGGCTCGGCCAACCCCTGACCATTTTGTCTCTCCACATCCCTATCTTACTCCTTCAAGCCTCACTTTGTGCAGAAGTCTTCCCAAGGAAGCCTTTGAGCTCAAACCAAAGGGAGTTACCTGATTTTAAAGTAATGTCTTCACTTGAGTCCTTTTGTTTTATTTTGCTTCTCCAACCCCCTAAACTCTTTTTATTAATTTCTTTTGTAACAAATATTGTATCATCGATATACTAGGATGTTGTTATAAGAAGTATTCGAGCTACACTTACACACACCTACATCTAATGGTTAACGAACATACTGTTTCCGTGGATGGTGAATTTATGCCTCCCGAAACGATGATTGTTCAACATTCTTTTAACACCTTCAATAGTGGCCATTAAGATGTAACTATATTTATATATGATATATAATATGTTTATTTTTTCCTTAAAATTCTGTATTTTTTATTTTGTTCATACCTTTATGGTTTCCATTATGGGTAAATGCGATATCTTCATTTAAGGAAGTGCGGACTACCACCCCCTCAAAGTGATTTGATTCGTTAAATACCATATGTGGGACGTATAAAGGATGGAACTGTGATATTATATATGATATTATACTATAATTATAATATACCATTTTATCATTATGATTTCATTCTATAAAATACTAAATAGAAATGAAAGTAGCGTTCATGCATACGTATGGCTTACCGTCTCCATGAACGGTGCATTTCATTTCTTACCTCTAAATGATTATGTAATATTATAAATGCATGAATGTACTGGATATATATGACATATATGATATCTAAATCATGAATACCAGTCTGTATATAATGGATACATGAACAACAAGTAATTATAAAGGGCATATTTTTGACTCAAGTACCAATGATCGTTAAAACGACCATTATTAACTTAAATAATTACATAGTGTTCATGACATGGAAATAAGTGATATAAAAGGAATAATGAACTTGAAAAAGGTTATTAAAAAAGTATAAATTAACACAATTTTATTATTCAGGAGATTAAAAAATGACTGATTCAACTCGGACCCGAGGTATGGGACTTCGTCTCAATCTCCTTTCATTGAGGCATATTTTGTTTTATACACAACCTTCTTTTATACGGTGTATAAACCCCTTTGACTATTACGTTTAATCAAAAGGAATATTTTTTTATTCGAAGCATTTAATAAATGTCAAAAGGGAATGTTTTTGTCATATGTATGCGGCAACAACGACTTCTCCGCCGCCATTACCATTATTGGAGTTTCGGCATCCTCTACAAGCCATACCTTTTTTAAAAAAAGAAAAATAAATACCATATTTTACTTTTCTTTTATTTTGGTATTGAAAATTGTTCTCATAATTTTTTTTATATCAATGTGTTGTAGTGATATATTGTGATTGAAAGGTGGAAATTTAATGTTTCCTTTATGCATGTTTTATGTGATACAATTATGTTGAGGTTCTTGGGCATTATTATGAAGACGGGTGGTTCCGTGATAGACTAAGGGTGGGTGAGCCCGATATAGCTCTCCAATTCATTGGGTAACGCGAAGGAGTGAAACGTTAAGGTTTCTCCAAGGAGATTTAGGGAATATACTTTGATGGGTATTCAAAATGTAACCAAGAGGGTTACTCCCTACGTAAGAATGTTATGAATGCCTCAAGTTACCTTTATGTCTTATGATTTCTATGATTTATTTATGATTTGATGAGGTATGTTAAAGTGCTTATGTTTTATGGGTAAAGTATGATTTTATTCTTATGTATATATGTACCCATTTTTCCTTTCCATATTTTTATATCCCTTACTGAGATTTTTATGCTCATCCCAAGTTTTTTTGAAATGTTTTTCACAGGTCAAGGGAAAGGTACATGATGTGATAATAGTGTCAAGGAAGTGTCAAGAAAGAATCCATGTTTTATTTTAAATATGTTTCCATTGATGGGAAAGAAGAATACTATCTTTATGTAACCACTTTGTTTATATGTGGAATGTAATGCAAGTTTTGTGATCTAATTCTCTAAAACTCTAAACCCAAAAAGATCCTCAATGTGTAATATTGTAATAACTCATGATTAAGTAAGGTTTAAGGCTGGGGCCTTATAAGTGGTGCATTCCCTAGGATGTCTGAGACACTATCTCATTGGTGAGTATTTTTTGGTATAGACGAATCCCAAGTGCTGAGGTAAATATTTTCTAAGTATGACCAAAACCATCTACAAAGGAGGTGGGTTGATAATATATAGTCTTTTCACCATGTATTGGATTATACATTAAGAAAGGGAAATGTCGTTATCGATGATTTGAGTCAAAAGACATATAAAATAGCATAATGGGAGTCTGGTGATGAGTGGTAGATAATGTTCCTCTTTGAGTAATTGCATCTGGATGATCAAAAATATCAAGGGAGAGTATCTTTGACTTCAATATCTATTATACCACGGCTTCTAAACAAAATTTAGAGTGACCATTTTTCTAATTTAGATGGATTGGTTCTCAGAGAAAAATTATATGGTGGGTAGGTTCCATCAAGATAGACTCTCAGTAGTTGATATTTTATTCTATTATATGGTTTATTATGGGTTCATATGGTCTTTAATGAAGATACGATGAGGTATTTCCATGATTCTAGATGGGTGGTGCATCCTGGTTTGACAATGATATATCATGATCTCTATAGATAATACAGGTGTTCAGGAATGATGAAGGAGGTTTCATTATTTGGGGCTAGATGCTTCATTTTTCAACCAGAGAAAGCTATCCATCAGAGGCCAGCTGGGATTTTATAGACTTGAATTGTTCCTGAGTGGAAATGGGATGACGTCCTAAAGGATTTTAAGACAGGACTACCCAATATGATCTAGAATAATGATGTTGTATGGGGTTTTTTAGATCTACTAAGGTAGCCAAGTTATTACCTATTAGGGAAACCTCCATAGTAAATGATCTCTGAAATCAATACATGTGTGTGGTGGTGTGGTTGCACAGTGTTTTGAGGAGTATCATTTTAGATAGAGATCCTCATTTCACATGGAATTTCAAGTAGGGTTATCATAAAGCCCAGATATCCTAGGTTATTTTAAGAATAGCCTATCATACACAGACTAGTTCTTAATCTGATTGGCCAATTTATGTTTTGGAGGATATGTTATGAGCCTATGTGTTGGATTTTGGTGGTTCATGGGAGGAACATATGGTACTCATGGTGTTTGTGTATAAAAATTTCTTCAAGGAATCATTAAAATATATAACTTTTGAGGCCATTTATGAAAAGTCCTATCGTTCATCTCTTTTTTTTTGTTGGAGGCATGTGAGTTAGTACATGTTGGGAATAGTCTCAAGTAAGGGAAATCTGGGTAGATTTAGTTGATCAGACATTGGTTGGTGTCCATGCAGAGTAGGTAGAAATTATATGCTTACAGTTAATAATGAACTATAGAATTAATATTTGGAAATCATGTCTTCCTTTGTGTGTCATCTAGGATGGGACAATTCTATATCAAGAAACATGGGGAGATGGTGCCCAGGTTTGTCAGGCTGTTTGAAATAGTGGAAAGGGTCAGTCATGTGCCATAATGTTTAGCCCTTCTGCTGCACTACAGTTCCATGTACAATATGTTACACATGTCGAATATATGATTATATCATCCAGATACTTCCCATGTGATTCAAGTAGTATTCACTGATCATTGTGATTATATTTCTTTTAAGGTGTATCTGATACCGGTTGTGTATTGTAGTGATAATTATCTTCAAGGCACGACTCTGTTGTTTTCAGTGTAGTGGCGGCATAGGAAAGTTCAGTAGGATACCTGGGAGATTGAGTTTGATATGTTAACATTGTAAAAATACATATTTTTTGATTCCTCATAATTATTCTTGGATTATCTCGGGGACAAGATGTTATATGTGGGGGAGGTTATAAGATCACTCATTTTTTCTAGTATGTCTCTGTTTGATTTTTTTTAGTTTTATCCTTACTGGATGAGTCTTATTTGGAGATGGAGACACATTATTGGGTAAAATGACACAACATTTGGATATGTATAATAGATCCATTAAATGTATTTTGGGAATAATGGGTTAAGTGTTTCATGGGTTCTTGGTATAATGAGAATCATTAAAAAAGGGTTTGGGTAGTTTAGAATAAGATTCTGCCAAAAAATCAACTTTAGAACATTTACACATCATATAAGGTGATTACAAATCATTTAATTGTTATATGGTTTTAAAAAATAAATCTAAGGAAATAGGTTTTTTCAGTTAATTACATTAAAAACATTTACATGATGTGTAATAACATTACATAATGTGTAAATGATCAACATTACATTTTAAACATGTTGTGTGGTTGATTTTCATTGTAATCCATTGTATTTTCTCTCCTCTAAACATTATGGAATTATAAATTCAATTTTGGGGAGCCAGATTCCCTTTTAGACATCTCTTTTGTGTGAGAAATCACTAGTAAGAGGTTTTGGTCATGTTTCTACCTAATATCCCTTCTTCTCCTACCATTTCAGGGAAATTCATTGGCCAATTGTGTTTCTGGTTTTGATCATGGTCATTATTGATCTATGAACCTATTGTAAATCATTTTCACCATCATCCTTATGGGTGTTTTCCATTGTTAGTGTTACTGGAACTTTGGTTAAAGTAACAGGGACTAAATCATATCCCAATGGTTTAATAATTTCGACGTTACTTAATTATTGTGTTGGAGCCAATTTATTATGCACCTAAATACATTTAAATATTGAATTAAGTTTTTCCAAGAAGTCCTTTTTATGCAATTCACTTCTGACATGGATTATGGATACCCATTGTGTGAGTGAACAATTATTATAATTGAATTGTAAATCTGTTTAATGTATGTTTAGAATAAAATGTTACCTAGGTTGATTTATTTTTATATAATACCTAAATTATATATTATATCTTATTGATATAATTTTTAATAAATCTTGAATCTAATTGAAAGTTTATTCTGAAAGAAGAATGATAATTTTTATAATTAACCATTAAGAATTATTTTGTGATATTGTGATATCCACGTTGTATGATAGGGATTGTGTTCCACGCTATAATTATTATATAATAGGCTCATACTTGGCACATTAATACTTATATGTTGTAATGATGATATTGAGAAATCTTGGAATACTCCCACATTGTAATGCTTATAGAGAGCGGGCTATCCCACCGCATGATGTAATTACTATAGGGATTAACCCAGAATGTTGTAATGTTTATAGGGATTTTACTTGAAGTGATGTAATTATTATAGGGCATTGACCTAGATTGTTTTTATATCACTATTCCATGGTAAAATTCTGGTGGTTGGCATGGCCGTAAGACTTTCACATAGATATTTCAGCATAACACTGAAGCATGTTATTTTACCTTGGTTATATGGTAGTTCTCAGCATGGTTGTAAGTCATGCATAGAGATATTATATCATAGAGCTAAATCTAGTTATTTTATCTTGGTTATTTTGTGGTGGTTGTAATGGTTATAAGACATACTCAAAGGGATTAAACAACAGAGATAAATTAATTTCTTGTTTTATTTTATTAATTTTCAAATTTGTTAATACACATGTTTATCTTATTATTGCATAAGTTTCTTACCATAATGTTTTTGTCTAGATATCGTGGTGTCGACCTACTGATTTATACTCAAACGCTATTCGTGTTACCATTTTTTACCTCAGCATATTTTTTGGATATAGGTTTAGATAAGTGAAAAGGAATTTTTTGATTTCTTGATTAATGTTTGGCTAGAATTTTGAGATGGGACTAAAATGGGGTTTGGGACTCAAGACATTCAATCTGGTAGTATTTTTCTTTTATTTTTATAACATTACATTTAGTTATATTCCATAATTTCATTATATTTTTCCTTGCATATTTATTTTATTTTTTAGTGTGATTTTATTGTTCTCTTTAGAAATGTCACTAAGATGATTCTTTTTAGATTTATTATCAATCGTTTCTACTACTATGACACTTTATACTAGAAGTTATAGTCTCCCCAATATACTATTCACACCCCCACTCATAGTTAACCACCACTAGTGTATAGGGAGGCATGATTTAGGACTTTTTACCAACCCTTTCTATCCATGAGAGAGTGTTCCTGATTGGGGGACATGATAGTATATTTTACACATATGTATCCACTTTCTAGTGTCCAAATATGTATGAATCTTTTAGGAAAATTACAATCCTTTCATAAATATAACTTTTGATTTTATAAATTTCATTGCCTTATCATAATGGTTCCCACAAAAGGTTTGTCATACTATTTTCTAAAAAATAACTAAACCTTTCTCTAATACCATCTTAGGTGACCCAAAAATTCTATAAATAAATAAAAAATCATATTATATGAATATTATTTACGTATTATTTTAATCCATTCCAAAACTATAATGGTTTAGTTTCTTTGGAAACATAAAGACATAAACAATTAAAACATAAATGATCTATATCATCTCCCACCACGTTATTCCAAAATATCACTCTTGTTAGAAATATCATACCTAGAAGCATTTTTTTAAATCCTAGAGAAAAAGAAACACAATATAGTGTGATATTAGATTCTTAGTAAGGGTAACTAAGAAAAATATCAATAATCATTTAAGCATTACATTAGAATAAATCTATTGGAACATGAGATTAACCTTTAAAACCCATACCTAGAAATTTATAGAACGTAATCATGTTTCATGGCATAATTATTGGCAATTCAAATGACAGAAATCATAAATAAATAAGTGAATATGAATTGTGAGAGTATAACACTAGCATAAATGATGTTATCCTAATTACACCAAATGGAATGAATAAAATTATGTGTTATATAACAATTAAAAAAATCATAAATAGATAATAAATATCATATATATCATATATAAGAAATGATTCCACCATAAGTCCCATCCATGAAAGGTGATAAAGGAAAAACAAATGAAATAATTTCATGAGATGATAGATCATCACACATGAACTGTATGTTCATTTTCCATTTAATGAAAGTGTGTGTAGGTATAGGTAGAACCATTAAGATAAAAAATACATATATTGATGATATTGATGTAATTATATAATCATAGAATAAGAATAATTTAATAGTTTATGAAAGAAATAAAAACAAAGTGATTATTGAATACTGTTACCACTTTTTTGGTAAATCCTTTTGGTTTTCACCAAAGGGATTCCTCGGATTAATTTATTCCAAAATTTAGGCTTATATGTAGACTTTATGGATGATGGGAGACAATTTTGAGAGATTTTGGATGAGACAAAGTGGCTTGAGAGGTGTGAGGAAGTGGAATAGGGAATTCCTTTTTATAATGGAGGGGAAGTTGTATTCATGTAAATACTAAATGATATACACTATTGGGAGGTTGACCATACCTCATATGCCACCAAGGAATATATGAATATCAATCAATGATGATTTCCACATCCTTCATTCAATTTCATTCTTCCTTGATGGTTCCAAAAATATTCCAATGTTAGTGAGGATATGACTCAAAATGATACATTCTTCAACAATTCTCAAATTTTTTGTACTTTTCATAAATTTACTCCTTTAGCAAGGTCCTTAAAACAGTGCTCAAACACTCATAATGATTTTCTTTGGTTTTGGATTATATTATAATATAATCTCTAAATACTAAAACAATTTTTTTTGAGGTGATCTTTAAATACACTATTCACAATGTCCATGATGATTTATGGATCATTAGTGAGAAAGAAAGGAATCGCTATGAACTCATAGTTCCCGTACCACATATAAAAATTAGTATTTAGAATATCCTCCTTATTCTCCCAAACATGTTAATATCTTGACCACCTATCTACAATGTAGAAGTATTGTGCTCCACATTGATGATAATAAAAGTCATAAAATTGAGGTATATGATAATTTTTCTTTTTCATGATCTTGTTGGGCTCATGATAATCAGTGAAAAGGTGCATTTACCCATACCTATTCATGAAGAAGAAGACTAGTGCATCCCATGGTGATGCACTTTAGCATATTAACCCTTTATCCATGTTATTTTCTAGTTGTTCATTGAGATCCTTAATTTCCACAAGATCCAATTTATATGGATTTTGGGATAATGGTAAGATCCAATTTATACGCGGAATTGAAAATTCATCATCTCTTCTAGTAGGGAGACCGGGAATTTCTTTGGGAAACAAATAATGTATTCCCTCATAATAGCCATGTCGTCAATGATGATTATTTCTATATAATCAATCATTTGATCTACGTACACTTTATTATAGAAACATTATATAAAATATCATGGTTTTGGTGCTAAAGAAGAGTCAACATACTCTTCGTACTTGAACAGAATTGGGGGTTGATTCACGATACAAAGAGTAATTTACTTCTCAAAATAATTTATGTTGGATTTATACAATAAAATCTAATCCGTGCCCAAAATTGCATCAAATTCCATGAAATTGAGTATGAAATGGTTCAATAGAATGTTCATACTAGAAATTGTGATAGGGGTGGAGTAATATACCTAGGAATAAATAATGACACAAATTTCAATTTTCAGTGATAGAACAAATTCCATGATTTGTGGTGGTGTTTGAATAAATCTACTAAATTTTCCTGATAGGAAGGAATGCGTATAACTAGAATAAAAAATAAGGTTCTCTATCCTTTCATTAATAACTATAATACATGCCACCACTTTGTTTTTATGATCCACCTTAGTGGTTATGATGGAAAGATCTCTCCCCTACTGCCTTTGATGTTGTAGGTTGTCTCCAAATTCCCTTGGCTTAGTGAATTGATTTTCAAAGTTACCTAGTTCCTTGAAGATTAATTAATTAATTAAAAATTCATAGAGGGTTGACTAGATAATTCATTGTCCTCAATAACAATAGTGGGTTTCTACTTTCTATAATTTTTATCTTGGTGTCCTTCCTTTTGACACCAAAATCATTTCCTCATTCTCCTAATGAAATTCTTGTGGTTCTTCTTTCAGATCCTTTGGAAAGTGGAATGTTGAAATTTCCGAGAACATTTATATTTCTCTCGTAGACCACTAGAATTAAACTCCACATTCATCTTCGTATCCCCATGATTCCCATAAGACTCTCTGATCTACGTTGATACTTTTAGGTCAAATAAGAAAATTTATAAATAGATATCCAAGTATCAGATCTCCAGGGCTCTTTGTGGACTTTATTTTATCCCACCATAGTAGAATTCAACCGTGTATTCAGGAGTAAAGATAAATCTAAAGGCATATTGTGAATGTATTGTCATGTTTACCTCATATTATATGATAATTTCATCATATTTTTTATGGTGGGAAAGGAAATCCCTTTCCATTTTAAATGAAAGAGTGCGAGGAAAATATTTATAAAAAAACTGGGAATTACTTCCACCCCATTGGTTCAATATCTTCCATATGTATTTTATTCTTGATCAATCTCCCCCACTAATCAAGTTCACCCTCCATATGATAAACACCCAAAGGAAACATATGTTTTTTAGAACATGGAAGGATTTGGTAATATTTTCTCCTTGCAATTGATCCATTGTTCCATGATTAAGGAAAAAGATAATCCATTGATAGTTGGAGGTATTTGTCTCATAAAGGACTAAATTATAGCTTGTTCCTTCTTAGGGGATTTCAGAAATCCTACAGATATAGGTTTCTCTTCAAATCCTGTGTAATCTAAGATATTATTTTCACACTGTTTTTGATTCATAATCCCAAGGGTTTGGTCATTTCATTAGGGAAGTCCCCACATTTTCCATCATAATGATTGATTACCTGATTCGTCCAATTTTCAGCCACTGGATGGAATAAATGAAACGTTAAGGATGATTATATTTAAACTAATAAACCATATAAGTTAATCTAAATAAATTAAATACCTAACTTATGAATTACATAAATTTTCTTATCTTATGAATTTCGAGGAATCAATCTATGTTATCCATTGTCTATATAGTAACATATAATCTTATGGGAAATTTTGTTTCCCTTAATAATGGTTTGTAATGATATTATAAATTTATGAAAGAATATCTCTTGGGAGTGTCAAAATAAGTGCACAATAGGGCCCATTTTCATGTATTAGGTTATATCGAGTCCATCATGATGCACATTATCGGAGTTGTTTCATTTAGGTACTTTTGTTCTAGATCCACTTCCCCTTGCAGTATCCTGACATGGATGTATTTATTTTATAAACCAATTTCTATTAAAATTCCAAAATATAGCGATGTGTTCTTATACATAGTCTTATTCCAAATTCATTGTCTAGATATTTATAATCCTAGTCCCAAAAGTAGGTTTTGACACCAACTATTACAACCCTATTCTTTATTACACATTAATGTATGATTTATTACAAAATAGTATACATAATACAACCTACATGACTAAGAATTATGGTGTATTAGAGATTTATGTATATAGAATAACATTTGTAAAATTAGATACAAAAAAATTATTGAAAACATTATTATGTTCTTCTAAATTTCCTTGGCTTTTAAAACAGCATATGATATCTTTGGGACATATATAAGAAAGGGGTGAGATATAAAGCCTATTAAGGGAATAAAAAAGTAATAACATGAAGATAATAATGCATGTTAGACAATAATAATATATATGGGACATAAGAAGAGTATGAATCATAAAAATGAACAAGTGGCCTTATATAACATGATAACATAATGGAAACAAGGGAAAATTGTCAACAACGTAAAACAATGTATCATAACCATAGGTCAAGGATAACTTCCAAGGAATCATGATGGGAAAAGTATAATTAATTAGTAAGGTTCACTCTTTATATTAACACGACTTCTTGTGAGACTAACCATTAACCCATTCATTGGAGTGTTATATAATTCCGGTTGCACCTGTCACTTTCATTTCATTCTCAGCCTTATGTGTTTTAGATAGATCATACAACACTGATTCATTCAGTGTCATATTTTATTCCATGGTCATAGAGTATGGAATAAATATATGTAATTCATAATTCAAATAAGTATAGTTATATAAATTTTCACACCCCTGATAGGAAATGGGTATGGTATTCACTACATATTAGTTTTTTCATGGAAATGTTTTGGTGAAATTTAGGCTATATTACGACATCAGATAAAAATTAATAAAATGGGTTGATGATAGTGAAATGGGTCTCTCATAATTTTGAAATAAAATGGGGGGTAATAGGTACATGTAAACACATAAAAAGATTGGATTTTTTTTTATTTCTCAAACATTGGTTTTATATTCCATATTATAAAATAACCATAACCACAAACCTCACCATGGTTCATGAAAATGTCTTATTCAATATGGGAGTAGTTTTAATTATTTTATAATTCTAATGGTTTAACATAATAAAATAATTCCATTAAATATGTAGAGTTGAGTCATACTCTTAATGTATTGATTTTAAAACCTTATAATATATTAATGGTTTTAGAGGATTGATAATGGATTTAAAAAATTAAACAAATAAAAATAAAATAGAATTATTTAAAATGAAAAAAATATTTGGTCACGGATACCTTTTATAGTATTTATTAAATCATTTTTGGGTCATTATGATTTTATAATACACAAGGAATATTTATACTGTGTTTAATTTTACACAAAACTTTTTCTATCTCAAAAAATTCCGAAAACATTATCAGTAGATAATTTATAAAAGCTGATTCCAAAAATAATATTAATTATATATAAATAATTTTAAAATTATGTTACTTTACTCTTTTAAAATAATATTTACATTTATTATGAAATGATGGGTTTTTAACAATAACAGTTTTCATATTCTTATAAATTATTACATTTGGCATCCAAAAATTTATATGATAACTTATATTTAATAAAAATTATTTGACAATAATATTTTATTAATATATTATTTATTTCAAAAATTAATTAATTCATCAATATAAATTATAACATTGAATTTGAACGCCCTCCAAATATACTATTTATATTTAATTATATTAAAATAAAAAACATATGTAAACTAACTATAATAGGAGGAAAATATATCCATTAAAAAATAATGTACATAATAATATCACTATGATATTGATACATATACCTTTAATACACAAGAAAATACCATATTTGTAAGGTGCGTGATGGTGAGACTTTCATGGGGATGTTGGGTGATCATGGTTTTTCTCGTGATCTCAATGAGCTTGAACTTCTCCCGAAAACAGTTTCACTAAATCTATAGATATTTGATATCAACTAGAGATCAATAATTGTAAAATCCTAGTGATTTTATATCACTACTAAGATCCAAAAAATGTGATTCATATCTTAAGATCCTACTGGTGGAGGACAACACTTCTTTTGTATGATTCAATTGGAATTGTTAAAACCATGGGTTTGGACTAATAATATGATCACTATTCAATGGATATAGTATCTAGGGTAATGATGATTAATTTTATTTTAAATATTCTATTATAAAAACATGTGGGGTCATATTTTTTCTATAACTATAATACATAATAATACATTTTAATTAATCAAAAATAGAAATATTAAATATAAATGTTTAGGACGTTACAAGAAGGATCACCAAGGGATTTAGAGTGGAACCTTCTATTTGGTCTAGACATTGGTCATATATATATATATAGATTTTCACCCTCATACAGGGAATGTTATGGCTCGTCTATCTATTCATAGAGTGTCACCCTCTTACTAGGATAGGTAATGGGGCCTCTACTTATCCACCAATTGGAACCTTACTATATAGTCTGTCCATGGGTCCTCAAATAAAACTATAGAAGCCTTCTTCTAGTTAGGGAATCAGTCCTCTATAATCTATCTGATAGGCAGCCTCATTTTTTATCATGGCATGGGTCCTATACCACTATTTTGGTACCATCTAGTATGATGGAAATGGGTCATCTATCGACCACTAGAGTGGAACCCATCAGCAATGATGGGAATGGGTCCTCTTCAATTTATATGAGTGGAACCCTCCTTTGGGGATATGGAATGTGTCCTCTAGGTATCTATTGATAATCATCATAATAGTTTATAAGGTAATGATTCCAAAAATTAGGGATTTGTTCCCTCTACCATGTGACACATTTGTGAGGTGTGGCGTGACATGAATGTTTCGTCGGATAGATGTGTGAGATGTTTGGCATCGATAATGGACCGTTTGGAATATATGGAACTCTTTTCCAATGTTTGGATCTCATATAGAGATCCACCTTCTCTCTCAATTTTGTTTCATTGGTTTGAGAATATATATATCCATGTACTTGGATTTTTTAATCTCATGCTTTAGGTTGAGCTATCTATTGATTCCAATGATTTCTTTTACTGTTTAACTTTAGTAATTATGGAGTCCTACTAGGTATTTATAGAATCACCAGGTAATGGGATTTTCCAACACATTTTGTGTCTTATGTAGATGATAGACATGTTGGTAGTGACTATATAGGATCAGAGAGACATCTGGTGCATTGGGATGTGTTTGGTGGATTGAGCATGCATATCAGTAGTGGGTATCTCTCAACATCCTTACATTACCAGTTTTTTTAGAATGGGACATATTTTTGGTTGGGCATGTTTTTCCCCTTTATATTATATTTTAAACAGTAGTAATCTGGTACACCATATAGGATTTCATATGCATTTTTATTCTCATTTAATTTCAGAAATTATATTATTATTACTCTTAAATTATTTTTTAATATGGTTAGGAGTGTTCTAACATTTGAATTAGGAAAATTCCCCCCATTTAGGTTTTGTCTTTCGGTGCTTGTCACCACCTCCTGGCCTCTGGAGGCTGACTTGGGGTAATTATGTCTCGAGCCCAATTTGAATAGGTTTTGATTGTTAAATATATATATATATCATGAGATAACAATGAGAAACATGTCAATGGGATTTATCAATTATACATAACATGTTTTTTCTAAATTGTTATAGGAAATAGTGAGTCTGGATCAGTGATGGAAAATTAGTGCATCCTAATCCACAAAGAGAACTAGGTGATAATACGTGATCCACTATACTTATTATATTGGTAGTTAACCTTGAAATATGATATAGTTATCTATATTTAGGTTGGTTCCACACGTTTATGACATGAACTTATGGTTCATGATAGTTTTGTGATGATTTCTCACTCTTCTGGTCCATGTTTTCTAAAATGATAATGTTTAATTCCATGACTCATGTTTATGATAAATGAATGGTTGGGTATGAACATTTTAATTTATGTTCATGTAAACAAAACCTTATTATTATCATATTATTTGATCAAATCATATATTGATATATCATATGTTTACTATTACTGAGCATCTGATATTACTATTTCTTATGTTTCATTCCCCATGTTTTGAATAAAGGTTTAGGTAGTTTATTCCTAAGAGGAGTAATATATGATAACATATTTGTGGGATATTTTTATTATCCTTTATAAAATAATATGATTTTGTTTATAGTCTCTAAAGAAAACAAACTATTACAGTCCCCATACAAGATTATATGAAATGTATTGAATAATCCTCTAAAAATGTGATATTTATGAATGAAAATAATTGGTCCTTATAGTTAGTATCTAATGATGGGTTTAGTAAACCATTATAAAATAATATTATAAAACATTAGTGGGATACCTAGGTATATTTCAATAGATATTTATACGTACTTAACTATGGATAAGTCTAAGGATGAATCAATGTATGGAAAATTAACATTTAATTCTTCTAAAGGATATTGAGAGTTGTGTCCAAGAAACTAAATCCATGTATGGATATAAAAAAATTAAAGTTGACATATCACAAAGGTATATAGGGGTAATAAAACAAAAAAGGCACATTGATCTAGAATCGATCGTCACTTGGAGCATGATAATGTGCCCTGTTGTGAAACTATTTTGACCCAACCTGGGGATATGTTTTGGAAATTCATAAATCCTGTATAAACCATCATTAAGGATTTGAATAGTGACCATGAATAACCCATGTTATGACTATGGTTTCATTGATTGAAAAGAAAATTTTATTATTTAGACATCATATATGTGATGCTCAAGATTATATTTATTCCCAATATGATTATTATTTCTCACACTATGATTGTTTTTTTTGTCAGTGGTGGAAACCCAAATGAACTAGAATAACATTTACTGTGAAATAAAATGTGTTTTTAGAAACCAAATGGGATTATTACTGGTGTGAAGGATATTGTGATTATGAATAATCAGTTATGGTAATATATGATGAATAATTTTCAATATAACGAACTCTATGACTCACAAAAGAGGAGAATGATAGAGTTTTTTGAGAGTTTAGGTAGTGGGGAAAATAGGGAAAATAAAATTCCAATTAGTATATGTCAGGAATGTGGGAAAAATTACCCAAGTGGTTCTCTTAAAGGAACGAGAAGATTTTGTGAATGTTGAAAATATGGAAACAATGAAATTAATTAAGGGGTAAAAATAAGAAGTGTAGTTAACATAATAGATGTGTTTATTTTTCTCCAAAAGTCATTATCAATGGATTAATATTTTAAATGATTAAATTATTGTAATTATGTAAATAAATGACATGGGGGGATCCCAATATGAATATCCACATGGTTGTATGAGTAAAGGATTATTTGATGATGAAGAGAATATAAATGAAATATAAAAGGAAGGAGGTATTGAAGAATAGGACGATGAATCCTAGTTAATGGTTTAATAATGAATTCAAATAATTGATGTGATTATGTATAGGAAATCATGAATTATGTTATATGAATCAGGAAATATATAAGGATTGTTTTATGGGAGTTTCTAATTAATTATTTTCAAGAATATATTCAATAAAAATAATTTGTAATAAAAGTGATTAAATGGAAAGGTGATATTTTATGGAAATTAATTGATTAATGGATGATAACCCTTAATATATTCCAGATGTTCAGAAAAATTTATTTAGTTTGGATAAAGTGATGACCAATATGGATAATGTAAATTGGATAAATTAATAACCTCAAAACTAACTAAGGTTTTGTTGACAATGTAGTTTATGTTGTCATTGATTGAGTTTATATTATATTTGGGTTTAAGGAATATATTAAATAATCTATGGTTTTAATTAAGTAATGATGAATCATGCATGTTACCATTGAGGTTTTATGGAAATTATTACTATTACCATGATTTAGGAGAATATATAACAAACGTATTCCCATATTTGGTATGTAACCATTAAGTGACACATAATGATATTTGGTGGATTATTTTTAAGTTGGTTTTTGGGAAATATGGAGACATTATTTATAAATTTATGAATTTTGTAATGGTCTTATTGTTAATCATTTATGGTATGGTATATGATGATCTTTTGATGAGGTTTTAGTGAGAAATGTATTATTTCACCATATAAAGATTTATTATTATTGTATAAATAGGGAAAATGTTTTTTTTGTGTTTATGATTAGTAGAGATATAATGGATGAATTAGTATTCTATTATGGGTCATGTTATCCATTAATTTATCTTGTATAAAAAATACATCTTCACTATGAAGTAGAAATTGACTCAATCACAACCAAATGATGAAATTGTTCTTATTATATAAAGGAACACTCAGACCTATGTATATCAGTCATAGTGAAATTATATATAATAGTAATAATGTATCATAACTATTGACACTTCCACTAAACTCCTCTCAAATCCATGATATGCTTCATGTATCTCTCCTGAGTAAGTATATACATAACCCTTCGCATGTGATGAACACATATATCATACCGCTAGAGCAAAATATTTTTATTAGAAACTATTAATTAAGATTCTGTATCATGGAGATAATGTTCATAAAAAATAACACTCACTTCGTCAATGTTTGGAAGTGAAACCACCAGCCTGAGGAAGTTATGGGGGAACTTTTGGATATAATCAGACATAAATATCCTTAGTTTTAGGTACAAAATTGATGATTTTTGGGGTAGAAATTCATTTTAAGGGGGTTTTAATGTAACACCCCAATATTTTTGGAAATGTTTTTTTCGTATAAATATAAATTTTGTGATTTTTTTCCACACAATATTTACTTTAGCTTCAATTACACAAAACATCGAGTCTAGATAAGCACATAATACTATTGAAATGATTTTTTTTGAATATGATAGTAATCACCTATGATTTTGGAATGATGGGTATGGATATGAATAACTAAATAATAAAATTACATTGTTCACACTTTTATATATATTGAATTTTTTTTAACCAATTAATTAGAAATTAAAATAAAAATCATTTGAAAATAAATTAAATCATCTTCTAGAAAACCTATTGTTATGTAAACAGACACATTTTACATTAATAAATTTCAAAAAAAAAATTTGGTGATTTTGTAATGATATTTATATATAATATATTCAATAAAATGTTTAAAATTCATCTTATGTGTTTTTGAGACATGAGATAATAATAAATTCAATTTTATACTGTAAAACACTCTTTCTCTATAATGTTTTTTATCTTATTTTCCAATCATATTTTAAATTTAATTTAACAAAATTTTTGAAAATTTATTTTAAAATATAAAAGTCAATTTTTGGATAATAATTTATAAAATATATTTTTATAAATTACTAATAATTTTCTAAAAAGAAAAATGTTTCGATGAATAATGAAAAATACTAGTTTTCATCAAGAATTATAATTTATATTAATGAATTTAAAAATATCAAGTTTATTTTATGATGGTTTTAAAAGTGAAATTAGTTCAATTATTTATCTACTAATACAATTTTTTTCATTGGAATAAATTTCCTAATTTTTTTTCATTTAAAAATACTTTAATGGTTTGAAGGTTTTCCCTTTAGAAAACTGCTTTTTCATGGCGTTTGTGAGATTATGTTTAAATTAAATTTTGATAATTATGTGAATAAAATATTTAAAAATGGATTAAATTTTTTTAATCATAATAATTAATATTATCTAATAAGGTTAATATATATTATAACTATTATTAATGGTAAAAGTAGAAAAAAAATTACCACGATTTTGGTTAAAGCTGGTTTACCATGAATTAAACATATAATACAAGGGGTAAATGGTCTAAAATAATTTCCAACACCCATTTAATGGACATATTTAGACCTTATCACGTCTATTATTTGTTAATGTACCATTTTGGAGTCTTATTTAATTTTTAAAACGTGGGTACACATTTTTTTTCAATCATTTCTAGTGTTGAACCCACCTCACTTATTAATGGACACCCCATCTCTTCTCATGTTCATACATTCAAAACCATTTTCTTAATAAAAAATACCAAAATTTATTCATTAATTTCATTATATCATCCTATAATAAATATTTATGTTATCAATACATCCTAGGAATAAAATTGGTTAAAACCAAAATAAGTTTTCTGAAGAAGAGGTAATTTCCCTTACCGAGAATTTTATTTTGATTCACCCTCAAACACCTTAGATTATTATTAAAACAGGATGATATAATATCCTCTGAATCTATAATATACTTATATTTTGTTAGATTAATTTAAAAACCTATATCCATCTCCACCTCTATCATATTGTATAAGAAATTATCATTCGTGTGTACGGCATACTACTTCCTCTCAAACCGGTGTAATTTGTTTTCAATCACCACCTCTCACAACTAGATATAATGATGTCTTTACCTTTATTATATTATATTTATAGTATTTTTATACATTGCCTTTTTACAAAACATCTATTACTTACCTCCCAACCCACTAGATTACAATTACATCACTAATGTGAATGGCTGAATACAGTCATGTGAACCGAAGTGATGTCTTTTTCATTTTTGATTTACCTTTATGGTAGTATGGACATATTACATGAGTATATATGATATTTTTAACATAATAATAACTATTTTGTTATAATATCATATTTTTCTTCTTACTTTACATTCTATAGAGATTTTTATAATGTTGTTCTTGAGTACGACATATGACCACCTTACGAAGCGATGCGATTTGTTTTTCACTAACTCTATTCATGGAATATAATATAGGGTAAAATAAATGAATATTTGTTATATATATATAATAAATTTTATTAATAAAATTTAATATATTATTTACCTTTATTTCATTCCAAACATTGAAAAAATTGAAACAATGTTAACACGAATATATGGCATACTGTCTCAACGAATGGTGTATTTTATTTTATATCACTAACATTTATAGATTTCTCTAAATAAACTTATACTATATGTATATATATATATGATATTTATATCAATTAAAATAGTCTAAATATTATGGAATAATGATCTAAGTAAGACTAATGAAAATAAAAAATTCAAAACGTACACGAAAAACAATGCAGTTATTGCTCAAAATGTAATTTTAACAAGGAATTGTTAAAAACTGAATATAAAATTTCATAAATAAGTCATAAATTTTAAGATATAAAGAATTATGGGTTCTTAATAAATTTATATTAAAATTATATTTTTTATATAGGTTGTTATATATTTTATAAAGGATTTTGATTCTTATAAAAAGGAATTTTCATCTATCTTTTATTTTCATTGAGATATATGCCATATTCCCCAAATGTATATTTAATGTAGATTAAATATTAAAAGTTAATTAATTTTAATATAATTATTCTAAAAATTATTTTTAATATAATATTCATTTTATTAAATCTCTTTTATGGTTTTTATAGTTAAAATCTTACTAACATGATAGGGGATTTGAGTCTCAAAATTTCTTCTTTGAAACATATGCTTTGTTATGCACAAATATTCTTTTATGTGTTGTATATATAGACCCATTGACATGTAATATAATTAACCAATTTATTATCATGAAATTATAATATTATTATAATTTTAATATTTCATGGGGATTATGATTCAATGTTACTAAAGTGGTATGGTTTTTATGTTATAATCTCATCATTTATCCAGATTGTTCCGGATTATTCATCCAATTTTGAAAAGTTTTGATATATTTATCAATAAACTCATATTTTTTCTTATAATATGGTTATGTAATGATAATTTATGTTTTCATTTAATTTTACTTTATTTAAGAACTCCTGATTCCCAAATAATGTTTTAAAATAGAACATACATTATTTCTCTATTCGGATGAAAATTAATTTTCTTCAAAAATCATGTTTTCTAAAAAAAATTAAAAAAATTTCTATAATTTTAAAAATTATGTATTGAACACATTTTTTTACTTGTTTTAATTTTTTTAAAAAAATAATTAAGGTAATTTTCAATATTTTTTTCAAATAATGCATGTTTCTCTTTTACTCAAAATGTGAAAAGAATCTTTGTTTTAATTTGTATGACATGAATGGGATTTACACCGTCATGACCACTCAATGTTTTAATGCTTCCATTACATGTTTCACCAAATATTTTCAACGAAATTTATTTTTTAATTATTTTTTGAATTTTTATCTTTAAAATGTTTTTTCAAATTGGAGAGGGTATTTTCTTTGTAAAAAATTTTAATTTATTTTCAAGCTTACTTTATAAGTTTTAATGGGAATTTTAAAATAAAAATATTTTAAAACTTTTTTTGTTTTAAAAAGTTTTTTCCAAAGTAAAAAAAGAAAATTTTAATCAATAAATGATCCATGTTATATTTCAAAATCATTTTACATCTGAGATGACATCCTCTGGTGTTACAAATTCTTTTCTTGGGTTTAGATTGAATGATATCATCCCTATTATTTATCTAGATGGTTATTGTTTATGTTGATGACATTTTTATGAAACCCATTTATTTTTCATGGATTATTATATGATAAATACGAAATATTTATGAATCAGTTATTCTATACCTGGGTTATAATGTGATGATATGATGATTTTTCTATGATATTGTGTCACACATATGAATGGTATTCATAATGATATTGGGGGGACCTATATCTCTATCCAATTAATTTGGTAAATCTTTATATCACATGGGATAATAATGGGAAACGTGTTTATGAGGTTTATCCACTATGGGAATATGTGATTCTTGATCCAATATGGGATATAAGTTATTCTTGATCCATGATGGGAAATAATTGCATCTTAAACCAAAATGGGAAATAGTTAATGAGTCATTATCCACTATGTTGATGGTCTAGGTAGTTAACCATGTCATATGAAATGTTTTTCTGTATTTATGATGGTTACACAATTTTATGATGTATGCTTATGGTTTATGATTTATTTTTTATGAAGTACCACACTTATGGTCTATGTTTTCTAAAATGATAAAGATTTATTCCATGACACATGTATAAGATCTATGATTTTATGGATATGAACTCTATAAATTATATTCATGTTAACATTCATTTATTCTTATATTATTATTTCAGATGATCATATATTGATGTCTCCAATATTTACCCTTACTAGGAATATGATTTCACCCTTTATTATGTTTCCTTCCCCAATTTCTGAGTAATGGTTTTGGTTGGGTTTTCTTAAGAGTATTAATATGTGATATGATCTTTTTGGGTTATGTTTAAGATCATTCAATAAATAAGAATATTTCGTCATTATTCTCCAATGACACTAAACTATTATGGAACTCTGGGGAGATTATATGATATGTATGGAACGTTCATATAAAAATGTGATATTTATTCTTGAAAATATAATTTTCTTTTAAATTTTACACACAATTAACAATACATTAGGTAAATAAATTAACATTTTTCTCAAAGAATGAAGTTTGAGAAAAAAACCATAAAAGTTTCATGTCATTGAATTAATTATTAATAAAAATAGTTATTATTAATTATGAATATTTATCCACAAATATAAAATGTAAATACAACATAATTTAGTTAAAATTTATTTAACACATAATTTTGTAATAATATAATAATTTAATGAGATATATAATCCAATGAATTCAAATTGAGGAAAAAAAACCCTTTACCACAGGTTTCTCTTTAATTGAGTGCTATTTAACCTCAATTATAGTGGTTTTAAACATTTAAATTACTTATATCATAACCGTTATACTACATCTAATATCATATATGATAACTTTATAACAACTTATTACAATTTTGTTAAGAATATTTCTTATCACTATTTTTTCGAGTGAAATTTTCATGGTTTTTTTAATGAATGTGTTGTCGTGAATATTCTAGATCCTGAACATAGGATATATTTCCATCAAATACATAATTATATTAATTTTATAAATTTTATTTTTTTCTTTACATATATACTTATATTCTTTATTGAATTTTGAATATTGAGAATGAATAACATCACATCAGGGAGAGGTAGGTAGAATGTACGCATGAGTGACATCATCATTTATTTAATGGGTGAACGGTAAAGAATTTTTATATATATAAATTTTAAATATTGATTATAAATTCTTATATGTCCCGTATATTCAATAAATTTATCATTTATTACCATTCATGTAATTTATTCGTGAAAAAAGAATCACTTCACTTCGTGATGTTGTAGTTCATCGTACAAATGAATGACTTCATCATTTATTTAATGGATGGAAAGGTATTAAATTTAATGATATATTTACTATATTGAATGAATAATATTTAATAAATTTCATATATCAACATAAAATTCATCCTTATTAGCTTCCATGTACATTGTAAGTTATAAACCAATCACATCGCATTGTGAGGAAGTAGGTTGCCACCCAAACGAGTGAGGTTGTCATATTCTCTAATGAATAGAAATTATATATGATTTTATAATTCCATAAGTATAATTATATCATAGATAAAATATATTTGCATTATATACATCATTATACCTATTTTTAGGATGTGGTTATGGAAAATTAATTGTGACAGTTTGCGAGATAGAAGTATGTCTTACATATGATATATGGTTTTTTTACCCATTTGAGGGAGGGGGATACAGTTGTAGGTCATTTACCTCACCTAAAAAATCACTATATATTTTATATACGAATTTTATTAAATAATCATTGTTTAAAAATATTCTAATGAGTTTGGGGAAGAACGAAAATAAAATTCTCAATTAAGGACGATATCTCTTCTTCAAACATCATTATTTGGTTTGCATTAAAATCCTTACAAGGATCTATTTTTAATCAAAAAAAGTCTTATATAATTATGGGAGGTATGTATGGAAGTTATTTAATCAGTTAATATACAAATGAAATGGTTTTTTAGTGTTTTAAGGGGATGAGAGGGGCGTCCTTTTATATGTGGGGGAGAGGACACGTTAGGAATTGCTGAAAAGATTGAATTCCACCCACATTTTTCTCACACCAAATGGATAAAAAATGGAACATTTTAGAAAAATAGAATAAGTTATTTCACCTAATTTTGGCCAAATATTTTTATTTATACAAATTATTGTTCATTTTTAACCCTTATTTTTTTATTTTAACCCCCTATAATCTCATTTCTACCTTAATTATAGTAAATAATATTTAATGCTTTCACAATTCATTAGTGTAAAAAATATGATGGCATCATTAAATAAAATAAATTATTGTGATTCAAAATACTGAATCAATTACTTGAATGTTTACTCACATTAGTGGAAGAAATTAATTTAACATTAAACCAGTAGACGTGTCGAAAAATCTTTTCTTCAAGAAATGTGTTTTTGTTTAAAAGATGACATCATACTAACTATATAAAAATAAATATTAATTAGAATAATTTTAATTTTAATTTATAGGTATTTATTCTATAATTTTTTTTAAAACATTCTTTATTAGGGTTCATTTAATTTTTCAAAATGGATAAATATTATACACATTATAACAGTTTTTAGGAAAAAGTTGTTCTAAAGCCAAAAAAATTATAATAAAATCTTGTAAATATATTATTTAAATATAATTAATTAGATTAAATATACTAAATAATATATATGTTAACTTTAAATAAAATTAAATTAATTATGGTACATAATTTATTAAAAACAATTGACATGTTTTTAAAAAAATGTTTTTTCACTATTCACTAAAAATAAAATATTTTATAAAAAATCCGTAAATTTCACAATAATTTAATATCAATGTTATTATTCAAAACAAATTTTTTTTCTAAAATTTAATTTTATAAAATTGGTAAAAATTGATTTTAAATTATCTCTATATAGTGTTACAAATCCTCCTTTTTGAAAAACGTAATTTTTTGGAAAACATTTTCTTTTTTCATTAAAATGGTTATTATTTCATATTTAATAAATTAATAACAATTGAACATAATTTATCCATGCTTAAAACATATAAATTTAATAATTTATTCGTTCATATTCATAACCTCTAATTTAAGGGCTCAATTGTAATCATTATGATTTAATATTAATATTTCAATAGAGTATTGTGTTTTGTTTAAACATGGTGCTACATGCATCACAATCCATCAAAGAGATTAGATTTATTTAAAGATATATATATTATAAATTTTACATTGGTTAAAATATTCCCCATTAAATAAATTACAAACTCACAATTTTATTTTTGGATTAGTAATCTAGGGTTTAGAATTTAAATTTTTTTTGTGGAAAACCCACATCATATAAACGGTTAATAAAACATACTCATGAAAATAGATAAAGGGGTGTATGAAATTCATAAATAATAATGTTATACATGGTTTCTATATAGGATAACATTGGTGGGAAATTAAAACATGGACATCAAAGAGAATACAAACACTCAAAGATTAATAGAGCGTGAAAATATCACTGATTTCCTGAAATTAAAGATTAATAAAATGTTAAGGTTGTCAAAAACATAAATATGTTATGTGTTAAAATACATTTGATTCATAGGAACTGATGACACTAGGATAACATCTTTTGGTAACTTTTCCGTATATTTTAAAGTTTTTTTCCTATCAAAATCGGTAACTCCATAAAATATACTTACTTGATATATATTTTCTGATAAATAAATTTTTTCCTTTCATTGTACTTCAATAAATTTCCACATTAGCTTTTTATATATATATATATATATATGAATATCAAATTTAAAAACAATTTAGAATATTGCACTAATCTGATCTTCTAACAGATCATTAGATCAATAGAAGAATAAAAATATACTCCTCTTATCTTTATTAAAAACAATAATGGAAAGAACACGGTATAATGATAACCAAAATGAATAAGAATATATCAATATCCATATTTAAATAATGAAACCAAAGGTTTAACATACATCATTCCATCACTAAATAACCTTATATCTCAAATAACCTTAATAACCTTAACATGAAATATGGGTTTTTCCTCAATGGTCATCTCATATGTTTTCCACTAAATCTTAATAAAAACATAATGTCATTCTCTCTAAGTAAACCTTTATGTTAATACAAAAGTTTATATCTAACTAGTACTAAAAAAACATCACCTGATGTATCATTAGTCAACCAAAAATCAAATGAATTTACTTTATGATAGATTTTACAAAATTTAGATAATATTTAAAATTTAAACCATCTAAGTGGAAATAATTTTATACTAACAAGTATGTCACTTAGGTATTTAGTAGGCGCTACACCCTTATCAGACATTAGTTATGGGTACAATACACGTATCCTTATCAGATGTGATGAGTTTTTGGATGAATTTCAGGTTTTCCTTTTTATAAAACGATGGAAGAACTTATGTGATTATTATTTCCAAAACTCTCCAAGATCCTACACCATTCTCAAGAATATTATGGTCATATTAAAAAGTAACAATATTCATCAAATAATTTTTTTTGACCACTAAGGGTTTCTATATAGCTTATTCTTTTCCAAAAAATCAACTACTTACATCAACATTAAGCAGAACTATAATATTATCTTTTCCTTAATTTTGAGTTTTTCTATAGAGTATCACCCTTCTATTACATCACCCTTCTATTAAATATTTTCTTATAAACCCATAATGAAAAATTTATAAATAACAATACTTATATATATATATAAATATATTTCATGATTCATATAATTCATTAATTTGAGTACATAAACATTTCAATAATTACACATTATTCTTAAACTATAAACAAGGCCTTATCATCTTATTCCTTAATCCCTCCTTACAATGATATTTCATTTGTTGTACGTTCTTCATGAAAAGAAAAACATTTACTCATAAAATATTTTTGATAATCTTTTTTATTTTTCCCCCTAGGAAATAATTTTTCATTATTCACATTCATTCCACATTTAAAACATTCAATCGTTGATAATTCCTTTGGGAACCTATTTTTCTCATCCATTGTGTTAACTGAACGTTTCAAAGTAATAATATGATATCATTAAAGACAAGGCACATGAGTAATCACATAAAATCGCAATTTAATGAACATTGTATCATGGTATCCTAGAATATTAGGAAATATGGAAGGAACATAATACATGACATAATTATAAGTTAAGTATAACTTACAAGACAACATGACATGGTGGATAGAGTCCCGTAATTGATTATGTTCCCTCCTTAATTCAGTACATGACATCCAATGAGACTAGAACATTAGCCAATTCATAAAATCACTATCTGGTCACACCCATTATAACTTGTTCTTGATCTATGTGTACCACATAAATGAAATAAATCATAAGGCGTAACATAATAATTATCCATTGAATGAATTTTTCTTCATAATTTTCATTATATCTTGTTCACATGAAATTTTGCAATTAATTCACTTGATGAATGATAATATGGCATGTAGTACCCCATAAAATAAAGGGTTAATAATATAGGTTTATATTTGAGAGATACATATACATAATTTATATGTAATCAAAAACATTAATGGTTGTTTTAATTAATGTTAATAATTTTCTAATGTTTACAAACAATCTTGAGAGAAAAAAACCTCTTCACTTTGAGGAATATAAAAGGAAGTCATCTTAGAAGGGAAATGATATTGAATATCATTTTGAACATTTTTTGGGTAAAATATAATTTTTATATTGAAATAAGTTTTTAGCATATAAGTCATTTTAAAATATAAAATAAAATATTTAAAAAAAATTATCTTTTAAACATAATTAGGAAACCGTAAAACAATGAGTTCTCATAATGGTGGAAGTGTTCCTTTCACGCTGAAAATGTTAGAGAAATCAATAATTTCCTTCATATTTTTGTAATAGAAGTAAAAAAATTAAATTTTTCAAAAAACGAAGGAAGAATTAATTTTAAATTTTAAAAACTTGTGTTCAAATTTGTAACACTCTACTATTTTAGAAACAAAAACAATGTTTGATAGAATATTAAATAAACAACACCGAGACAAAATTACTTGTTAAATATTTAACCATTTTATAATAGTAATTGAATTGATGGTTATACATAGATTTAAATAATCTATAGTATATATATTTATTTCCTACTCAATATAAATTATTAATAAATTTTTAGTAAATAATCAATCACTTTTTTAGTAAAGTAATTTCATTCATCGAAAATATGTTTTCTTTAAAAATGATTTTTATTGTTTTCATGAGAAAATGAAATAATTAAACATTGTAAATTTAAAAAAAAAATTGACAAAAATTAGAAATTTTTTTAAATATCTATATCAAAATTTTCTTTTTCTGAGATTTTTTTATTTTTCAGAAAATATTGATTTCTTAGTGAATAGTGAAAAATATTGTTGCTTTGTAAAAATGCCATTTATTTTCAATAAATAATCAAATTTAAATTTTTTTTCATTTTTATTATGATTTAATGTAATTTCAGTATTATTTGTTTATATTTAATCCAATTGGGGTTTTTAATCAACATCATTATGGATTTTTGTATAATTTTATTTTTTGGATTAAAATCATCATTTTTCTGAAAACTATTCTAAAAGGAATAATGTTTATCCATGTTAATAAATTATGATAATACATAATGAGAAATATTTTAGATCTAATTTATATATTATAAAACAATATAATTGAATCTGAATTCATAAAATAATTATTATTAGTCATATTGTTAAAATAGAATCATTTTTTCACTGAAAATACACATCCTAAAACCCCTCCTTTTCGTCATGTCTATAAGTTTAATTTTAAATTAAAATCTTCCAATTAATTGAATTGAATTTTTTAAAGTTTATTCCACAGTTAAAATTATTATAATTTATATTATCTAATAATTTTAAATACATTTTCGAACATAATGAATTGTAAAAACTATAAAAGTTAATTATTTGGGTTCTGGAAAAAATGGATTTATGTGTACGTTGAACTAAACAGATAAGGGATATAACTACTTAGATACACGGATAAAATATATTTTATCTCCATAAATAAACATATCATTTAAAATAATTATTAATAATTCTTATTTGACTATTTTTCATGTTTAAAACATGGGTACACCTTTTCCTTTTCAAAGATTACAATTGTGCCACTCACCTAATATATAAATGGACACCCCTATCCCCGCTTATTGACATCATAAATATATTTTTGTTAGGAAAATATCATCCAAAATAACATAAAATATTCCATCCCTTCATTATATAATCCTTTTTGGATAGAAATCTACTCTATGAATACTTTAGGTGTAATCTAAAAGAGGTGGTCTAAAACTAGGTAAAATTCCTAACAATGCATTTTTGCTTTATTTATTATTCCAAATCCTTCAATTATTCTTAAAATAAGATCATATTATAACACCAGTAAATAGTATATTCTTATATGTTATTATAATAATTTAATATCCTAAATCATTAACCTATTTTGTCGAATGGGATATTAAATCATTGTTCCTATGTACAACAGACTACCACCTAAAGAGTCGATGCCATTAGTTTTCCAAATTAATCTCTTAAGTATTGTTTTATTAATTGATTTAATTATATATATATATCATGTTTTCAATATAATTATACTTATATAATTATTATATCACATATATATGCTTATATTCCTTTTTGTGGGGGGTACGATAATGATGTTTGTGTGTACGACGGACTACCGTATTGCGATACAATGTGATTCATATTTCACTAAAACATTACATAGAAGGTAATAAGGATAATTTTAATAAATATATGTGATATAAAAGATATAATACAGATAATAATGATATGTTTATCTTTTTTAAAGGAAAATATGTCATTTTATTTCATACACTAGAAGATTAATACATTGCATGTGTACGTGTATACTACTGCCTCCATGAATCAATGTGATTATTTTCTTCATCACCACATAAAAAATGATATATATATTTATATATTTATATAAATATTGAAAAAAGAAATTTGCTATTAAAAAATTATTTTAGTTTTTTACTATAGAAAATAATGCATTCCTTCTTTCCCTAATGATCATTGAAAAAAGAAAAAGTCCCTCATGTGTATATATGGCCTACCATCTCCATGATCATAACGTATTTCATTTTTCAAAAATAATTTTCTTGATTATTTTATTTATAATTTATGAATATATATTATATTTTTTCATTAATATTATTCTTTTGATTTTTAAATAATGACCTCTATGACTATGATCAACAGATCGAATCCATTTTGGTACAATGAACTGAACGTCCTCAAAACACCTAACATGGACATATCTTATTAAACATTTTAATGTTATTAAAATGAGATAAATTAAATGATTTATTTTTAACTTGTTAAGCCTCTGTATATTTATTAATAAATAAAATAATTTATATCATATTATTATATATGAGTTAAATCACATGCATGGAATATCTAGACTCTAGGATAAGGTTTTTCATCTCCCTTTTAGTTCTGTCAGGAATACACCCTATTCACCCCATGTTTTTTTGTACAATCATTATAATTTACATTTTAAATGTAAAATCATGAATGAATAAAATATCATCCTATATTATATTTCAATTTGAATTAATTTATCCAAGGGGATTGAATTGAATGTTACTATGCAGTAAAAATTTTCTAAACTCAATTTCGTTTCATTTGGTTATAAACCCTCTTCAATGACTATATTATGATATTATTATGTGTTTATTGATCAATAAATTATTTAATTATTTATTTCCCTTTTTAATGGAATGTAATTTTTTACACATTATCTCTCTATTAATTAACTCTCAATTTAGTGATATAGTATTTGTAAGGTTTTGTCATCCAAGATTCCTTCCTTTGGGATATATGTTTATGATATAAACCTATATACATTATAATGTCAATATAATAACCTTATTTAATGTTATATCATGGACTTAATTATTTTCATGATGTTTTTTGTTTCATTTGATGGTAATCTTTCTTGGGGAAAGAATTAAAGAGTTAACAAAGTGGACAAGGCTTTGTGTTATATTATCCTTTATTTTGGGATTATTTATGATGATATCTCTTTTATAAGAACTAATAGGTTATTGCTTTATTAAACCAAATCAAATTTATTCTCATTTTTTATCAATTTGGTCCATATGTTTAATTTATATTTCCTCTCTCATTTATTGATGAAACATCAAGAAAGTCATTTGTAAGGGATATTGATCTTGTATCTTTATTTTAGATTCAGTATCTTTCTAAACCATTACATTATTTTATAAAATGTTATAGAAAATGTTATTTATAAAACTAAATTACATCTTCATTCCATTTTACATGAAATATTACCTTATTTTAAATGTTTTTAATGGTAAATTTCTTATCATTTTCAATATGGGTCACTTTGACTCTCTTTTTAAAATATTTTAAAAATAATGTTTATTTTTAAAATATATGACATAAATGGATTTTCCTGTCATCATGTCCACATATTCCATTATGTTCCTTTATATTTTTCCAAGGATTTTGTAAAGGAAAACAATTTTTTTAATTTTTTTATGAAATTTATGGTTTTTTAAATTTTACTTTCAATATGAAAAGGCAATTTTCTTGAAAAAACATTATTGGTATTTTAATGTTATTTCCAATCATAAATGTCATGAACACTTTTTCTTACTTATTAACCAAATGGGAAAATTTTTATTGACAACATCATCTTTCTTCCTCTATATAGATTAGAATTTTCTCAATGAGATTTACACAGAACCCATTTCTTTTCATAGGGTTAATCGTCTTTTAAAAAGATTTTGATGGAACCAACTTCTTTTCAATGGTTTAACCATTTTTAATAGAGATTTTTATAGAATCCAATTATTTCTTGTGGGTTAATCATGTTTCAATGATATTATTATCATACCCATTTCCTTTCTATTGGTTAATAATGTTTAAAAGACATTTTTATAGAACCTCTTCCTTTTCTATAGGATAATAATGCTTATTGGAGATTATTATGGACTCAATTTATTTTCCATGGGTTAATCATGAATCAAATATATTGTTTTGGAAAACCCATTTCATTCTAATAGATTAATCATATTTCAATGATATCTTTATGTAACCCATTTTTCCTATGCTTTTACCATGTTATAAAATTTATTAAAACAAATGATGAGTTTTATGATGAAATGAAATCTCTATATACTTTATTAATTTTTTTTGATTATTAAAAATTTTGAAAATTATGGGTTCACCCAGATAGTGTTGGGTGATCCGAAAATAGATTATATAATGGTTACACCCAGATAACACTCTAATGATTTGGGTAATGGTTATATTATCCATATAATTATATTGGAATTCAACTGTATGGTTATTCCATATATAATGATTCTATATGTTTTGTATGAAGTTGATTTCCTAAAATAAAAAATACATTTTTTATTCATTCAATGGATTATAAATGATTCATTTGATAATGATTTATATCAAATGGATCATGCTATTTATTTTTATGAAGCATTCCTTTGTTAAATCCTCATGCCATGTTTTCATGTCTTATTATCATGGTGTTGACGTGTATGGATATTCCAATGTTATAATTATCACCTTTTACTAGGTCATCATACTAGTGTACTCTTCTTTTTATCTTTAATTCCAATCAATTTCTCATGCCTAGGTTTACAGGACTACAAAACTATCCTTAAATAGTTCTATAAACGGAATTTATTAGTTCTAGAAAAGAACAAACTACATGAGCGAGGATAAAAGCCCTGATATTTTATCAGTGCTGAAAAAGCTCTAATTAAGGTGTGTTTTTCAGTGCTAAAAATTGATAATAAATGGGAATATTAAAAGTTCTTTTAAAGGCAATGATAAATGTGTCGTTTATCACTACTTTTAAAAGTGCTGATAAATGACCATACTACATTCCTTAGTAACAGCACACCACAGCACCAGAAACACACTAAATATCCACAAAAACATGTCGTAAAATAAGATTTAAATAAAATTAAATTTACCAAATAAAAAAAATAAAAAACAATATATTTAAGAAATTTCATGCATTGGTTTATACAATTATAAAAATACAAATTATTACATACGTTATAAAACATCAATGTTCATTTATCATTTAATCCTGAATCGAATATTGTTATTTCTAAACAAAACACATCTACTAAAAAAATAATGAACCTCCATATGAAAAAAGAAATCATATTTTAGTAGTAATATTAACAAATAAATTAATATTAAATGATAATTTTAATAAAATTAATGTCAATTTTAAATTAAAAGAAGCACTTGGATTCATAATGGTCACACCGTGCATCAGATTGATGTGTGAATTATTTTTACACATCAAAAATGAATTATGGATCATTTCTCAAAAGTATTTAATGAATTTTAATGTGTTTTCTTCGTTTCGAGTAAGTAATTTTCCCTTTTCACAAAAATTGATGTCAATTTAATAAAAAACATGCACTGGGAGTCATATTGTTCACACTGTGTGTCAGATTGAGGTGTGGTGGATTCATGCACATCTCAAATAACCTATAAATCAGCTTTCTAAAGTAACAAAAAACATATGAATGAATTTTTTTTGGGTAGTTTAGATTGTTTTTTACTAAAATTGAATCCAATTTTAAATTAATACGCACATAGAGTCATACCGGTCACACCATTCAGCCTATTGAGGTGCTGATGATTCCAACGTGTTCCAAATCACATATGGATTGTTTTGCTAATGTATCAAAACAATTTGAACTTGTTTACAAGTTTTTGATTACATCACCTATATTTTTAACTAAAATTTCATTTTAAAAATAAATCAGGCACTTTGACTCATTCATATCACATATTGTATTATTTTAATCTAAGACCAATTCATACACATTAAAAATGATTTATGGATAAATTCACTAAATTATCAAGTAAATCTAAGAACATTTGATTGGTTTTACTGAGTAAAACATTTCAAATTCAAATGTCAATTTTATACTGACAACTGACACATTGAGGTAGTTGTATTTTTTCCAAAAAATAATATCAACTAGTACTCACCCGTGCATTTTCACGGTGATAAAACAAAATTCATAGTTCATGCGTTCTCATGATGATATGGTTCACTACTTTTATGGAGTCAATACAATATTTTTGAAAAAAAAAGAAATGGAAAAGTTTTTAACTGTGAAATGGCTAGTAATTAGAAACCTAAATTAAGTGGAAATAATTCGTTGAATGGAACAACAGTTTCATAAAAAATGTGAAAAAAATGTTAAGAATATTTACATAATCTATTAACAGTATAGATTATTATCGGAAATTAATATTAAAAAACAATGTTGAATATAACTAAATAATGCTTGATTTTCAATTACCATGAAATTACATCATGAAATATCCATCTATTTGATCAGTATTTTAGTTTATGCTTTACTCCATTCGAAGTTTCAGTTCAATGGCATAGATTGTTGTAAAAGGGGAGTCTGGAAACATTATTACATATCTTCGTACTGTATCATCATCATCAAACATAGTAAACTAATTTTCTTACATGAACAAATTAATTTAATAATTATGTAACAGATAATATTGACAAATGAATTTATTGAAGCAGAATTCTAACAGTTTCCAATAGAGAATAAATGCAATATATATGATAGTTAGAGGAAATTCACATGACATCAAAGAATTTAGTATTCCTAGTTCCGATGATTTTATAAAAATAGTGGTGAATGAAAATAGAAAACACATACCTGAGTAGAATAAATATTCATAGTTAGTGTAAAATACCCAGTTACAGTGTTCCAAGAACCTCTTAAATTACCTCTATTGTGTCATCATCTAAATCAAATGATCTACCATGATCTACACCAGAACTGCACGTGATCAAATGATCTACAATAGAGTTGCACAGGATCAACAGAACTACACATGATCAAGATACTGGGAACTTCACATGATCATCTACAATAGATCTGTACATGATCAACAGCATGTCAATACTCATTAACTTGAACCTCTAGTCTTTGTTGGTGAATCCCAAAGAACGAATGATTACAACAATAAAAAATGTGAACATAGAGGATTCATTTGAATATAGATTGATAAAATCCAATATTATAATAGCATGATATTTTAAGAAGTTAATGCTTAAAGAAGTGTTGAAGCTATCTGAAGTAACAAAGTCTGCAAGAACATATTGAGGTTGGAATATGTCTTCGACTTCTTTATTGTCCATGAAGTGCATCCTACTGAAGAAAACCCTATTATATACATTAATAAATAGTAATGAATATTTAAATAAGAAAATCCAATGTAACATGTAAATAGAATATGGTTGTAGTAATATGAATGAATGTTCTAGAAATACATAGTATAGAGATCATAGGATATAAAAAAGTGACCTAAATCATATGTGTAGACATTTTTTGTGACTGGAAAGTACAAAATAATTACAAAATAATCATATATTTGGATGTAATTATACTGAATATTCTATCAATTTCTTATAGTTTAACAAAGAGGGATTTTTTTGGAAGTAATGTTACAGGAAACATAAATTAAAATTAGTTTCTAAGAGGATGGTTTTTATAGTAACTCAAATATAAAGACTATAAATAGTACAGCTAGATAGCATGAATGAAAAAACATTCATCTATTTTAAGTTTTCTGTTAATCAAAACAGAATTTTGGAATTTCTAATACCCACATTTCCTACATCTTAACAGTTTAACGTAAAAATGGACCAACACATGAAACATGCTAACAATGAAGAAAAATAATGTGCGTATTCAAAAACTGAATGTTAGTATAACTCAATAAAAATAATCTAGATCGCATTAGAAACAACACAGAAAAATGGATGTTCTCCCACATATACATCTTCTACATTAAAACAAATGGATGGTTCCCCTTTCTGATGTGTTGTGCACCACTGTGCCCACAGATGAACCAATCATAAGACACACCGACCTATAGTGTAAAATGTTAATAGACTTCCATTGATTTTATAAATCAACACATTCACATAGTTGAAGACTAAAATATTGATTTAAACACTAAACTTAACATTTAATAAATAACAACAGTCAATGCAAAAACCAAATCCGATCAATTTAACTAAAAAAAATCCATTTCACAGTAGAAACACAATAAAAATAATTATTTAGAGATTTAAATCAATTTTTACTAATAGAAATTAATTTTTTATCTAATTTAAAAAAAATAGAAATGAAATTTAAAATAATTAAGAACATAGAATGAAAAACATCTGCTCATGATATAAAATAACGATCAAAATAAATTGATTTTATACAAATCAAACAAACATGCATATCCAAATCTATACTATGTTTAATATTAATTCAAAAATTAGGAATAAGAACATACTTTGAATGAAAGACATGCAATGTCGGTGATCAGAAGATAAGATGAAATCAATTTTACTAGGAATTTTATGAAATGGCTGCACACTCACCCAAAAACATCATCATATCTAGAGAAGATGGATTCATTGCATGTCATGATGCGAACAGGATGGTCCAGATAAATCATGACTAATTATTGTGCTAGATATGATTCTTTACTATTTCAAGTTGAAGGGGGCATTTGAAGTGATGACACGGTTAATTTTCAACTCACTACTCATTGATGGGTCCATTGACAAGATAATTCACTTTAAAATTCCCACTGATAGACCCACATTATGCTTCAAAAGTTAGATTAGAAGTGCATGTCATGGCTTATGGAAGGTCATATGGGCTACCTTTTATAATGAATCAGTGGAAAAAATTTTATAGAGAAGTGTGTGTGTACAGATCATATAGAACAATTTCATATTTATTAGTAAAATTTATACATGCAATGCATAGTTTATGAATGATGATTATTTTGAAAAGTTATAAAGTTCATACTATAGAAAGTAGTAGTGAGAAATAAATATAGGTGTAATAGCTGGAATTATCATTTTTGGTCAGACTCGATGAGTAAATAAGAAATTATATTTTTCATGAATTCAAATGCAATGCATATGGAATATTTGTAGAGACATGAAACAAATAATTTGAAACAAACTAAAAATTCCATGATTCTTATATTTAAAAACATATCATTTATATTTAGAAGCAGAATTCCATTCTCTAAAAATATGAATTCAAATAAAGGTCTCAAGGAAGGAAACTCTAAACATATCGTCCAGTCTATGCCTTAGCCAAACTGTTGGCTTGTAAGGCTTGTTTGGAGAGAATGTGTTAGAATAAAAACCATTGCACGTGTTTATCTGTCACCATCATCAATTATCAGTCCAAGACATTTAGAATGATCTTTGTGAAATGTATATTTATCATTGAAGCAGAATTTGTATAAAAATTAGATATTTAAGCCTTAAAACATTCTATTTACACTCCATTCTTAAATGGAAGTTTAGGAGGGATTAACATAAGGACATAACCAACCAATATAAATATACCCTTGCCTCAACCCCATAATGCTGAGAAGGATCCAGTGAATATCAATTGTTCCATGACACAAAATGATATATAATCGAACCACAAGGGATTCTATATCAGGGTATAAATTTACTTACAACAGGACATGGGGCATCTTGTTGCTTTAATATCACCCAAGGAACCCCAGTTCCTTGTTGAACAGCCATGCTGGGAGCCCATGTCATGTAATCATTACCAGCTATTCCGGATATTGGCTCATGATTCCTATACTCGTTCACAATCTGGATAGACTAGAATCATATTTATCAACATTACAAGCATGTCAGAATATCAGTCTCGACCATTAAGGGAGAATATGGATTTATTTCTTGTCATGATGCAAACAGGATGGTCCAGGGAAATCCCAACTAATTGTTGTGCTAGATATGATCCTTTACTATTTCAAGTTGAAGGGGGCATTTGAAGTGATGACTCGATTAATTTTCTACTCACTACTCATTGATGAGTCCATTGACATGATAATTCACTTAAAATTTCCTACTAACAGACCCACATTATGCTTCAAAAGCTGGAGTAGAAATGCATGTTATGGCTTATGGAAGGTCATATGGGCTACTTGTTATAATGACTCAGTGGAAAAATGTTTATGGAGAAGTGTGTGTACAGGTCATATAAAACAATTGCATATTGATTCATAAAATTTATACATACAATGTATAGTTTATGAATGATGATTATTTTGAAAATTTACAAAGTGCATACTATATAAGAAAGTAGTGAGATATAAATATAGGTGTAATAGCTGGAATTTTCATTTTCGGTCAGACTCGATGAGTAAATAAAAAATTATATTTTGCATGAATTCAAATGAAATTCATATGGCATATTTGTAGAGACATGAATCCTATATTTTGAAATAGAACTAAAAATCCCTGATGCTTATATTTAAAAACAGATCATCAATATTTATAAATAGAATTCCATTCTCTAAAAATAAGAATTCAAATAAAGGTCTCAAGGAAGGAAACCCTAAACATACCATCCAGTCCATGCCTCACTCCAAACTGTTGGCTTATGGAATAAGAGGTAATGATCCAATAGTTTCTGCACCTAGAAAATCATCCAAAATATTTACATATAGATACATTAACGTTTAAAAATAAGAAGACATACTAATGAAGATTACCTTGGCCATATTATGTAGTCAACGCTCATATCCTATAGGGATTCATTCAGTACATTCTAATACCGCATATCAAACTATCCATATCAACCTCCAATAGTGTTCATATGAAATATGGAAATAGTTTTCCATAATTAATATGGAAACACTTATTATGAAGAAATACATAATTAAAACTAATGTCCACCCATATTGAAACACATGGTTTTTGAAGATTACCTTGGCCATATTAATGTAGGAAAAACTCATAGCTTATCGATATTCATTCAGTACATACTAATACTGAATATCAAACTATCCATATGAACCTAAAATGGTGATCATAAGAAATCTGGAAACACCTGTGCATAAAAAACATGGAAATGGTTATGAATATGTAATGCGTACAAATAGTATGTGGGGGAAATTAAGAAACAATTGAATAATCAATCCATAAATATCTATGTACAACGAATATGGAAACAGTTACATATAAAAAATCTTGAAACACAATGTTTTTCAAAATTTGTAAGAAATTATGTAAAATTCATGGCCATATGAATGTCGGTACACCTAAGTGATATATCCAACTAATATAATGATATGGTAGGTAGAACTATATAGAGAATTCAATGGGGACGTAGGAGTATCCAAGACAAAATGTGACGTCATTAAGGATTTAAACAGAATGAATATATCCTAAAAAATCAGCAATGCAAAAAAAAACTAAAAAGAGGGCATATTTTGTTTTCATGCATGCATCTATAAGGGGTAAACATTCATGTACCTTATATATGTAACTATCTTCATTGTACATATAAGATATCTTCTGAAAAAAGTTTCCATGTGTCGTTCCATACAACATTGGAAATGAATGAAATCAACATATGAGAGAACAACAGGTGTAATGAATCTCATAAATATCTATGTACAACTAATATGGAAACAGTTACATATAAAAAATCTTGAAACACTATGATTTTCACAATTTGTAAGAAATTATGTAATTTTCATGGTCATCTGAATGTAGGTTCACCTAAGTGATATATCCAAGTAATATAATGATATGGTAGGCAAAACTATATAGAGATGTCAGTGGGGATGTAGTCATTGTAACAAATGAAAATTCCAGAGTCCATGAGTAAAAATTTCCTAAACATGACACATCAATGATGTAGTCAATATTTTAGTACCTAATGAAAATTCCAGATCAAGAAACTGATGTAGAGTATTTAGTTATCCAGCTAAGGGGGAACATTGACGTTGTGCAGAACTCACTACCTCTATGCTATAACATCCATGCATAATCAAAAACTGGGATTGGTCCATGATTTCTCATATAGAACAACTTCGTTGGTGAAATAGAGGAATGAAAGGCTGATCGATGTGGTTCTGTATTGAAAGTCTCCAGCAGCACAACAGTAAAAGAATATCCCCATGACATCGCTCAAAATGGTGGTATTTAAAGAATAATATACAAAAATTTTCACGGACAATAAAGAGGTAATTAAATTCACATTTCACAAAAGAATCAAAAAATAAAACAGGAGTTGAAACTCGAATTAATCAGTAGTTTCAGATAATAAATGTTACCAAAATCAGAAGATAATTTGAATTTCATAAATAATATGGAAAAAATATGAGTAATATTATCAGAAAATACATAATTAGAGGAGAATTAGAGGGAAACCAAGAGAAGGAGCATTATTCCTACGTTGTTCTGTGGGAACCTGTAGTGGGATCACATTGTAGGCATGGTTCTGTGGGAAGCATAGGTTGAGTGGAGGAGCTGGAGGACAAAACTGGTGTTGAAATAAAAGCTCTCGATGAAGGTAGTAAGTGGATTGGAAGGATGTCCCAGTAATCTATCGGAATAAAACACTGAGGATGGTTCGACAGTAGTTTTAGTGAGGAGAAAAAGGAAGTGGGAACATAGCCAATGAAGATTGAGGTGGGATTTCCGGGAGGAGTTGCAGAGAGTGGGAACCTTACCTGACGAAGAGCAGTCCTAGAAATGAGAGAGGAGAAAGAAATACTGAGAACCCTAGGTGACGCCCGCGTCGAGATATTGCGTGAACCCAAGGATACGAAGAACACAATCCCGATGATGATCGACGTAAGGAAAAAGAAAAATGGTAGAGTATAAACCGGTATAAGGAAGAAGTAGAAGACGGACGTCGACTATCTGTGGATTTATAGTAAAAGTCAGGATAATGGAGGTGAGGGTTTTAGGGGACTTTAGTTCATGATGGGTGATAATGCCGAAGGTGTAAGGTGGTGAAGGCGTCACAGGTATGGTCGTCGTCGCATGTGAGCTGAGGGAGGAAGAAGCTCGATGATCTGAACCCTAAGCACGAATGCATAACACAAGGAGGTCGTGGCTGGTTGTCGAGAAATGAAGGGCACCGCGGGTGTTTGTGAGGAAGGTATTGGGTATAATTGTAATTGGTAGTGGAAAATTGGTGATGTGGCTGCTTTTAGTGGTGAAACATAGGCATGGGTAAACCAAGGTTTAGTAAATACAGTGGATTTAAAATATAATGAACTAATTTGAGTCAAACTTGTAAAATAATGTGTTAGGTTGAGGTGTGGTTAATTCCTATGTGTCATAATGTCAGAAAACCATCATTACATTCAATGTTATTGTGACTTCCATTGACTTTATTTGTTAAACATCCAACACTACATGAGAAGCTCTGAAAAAACCACATCAACTTGAAAATTATAATCCACCTATATAATAAAACAATTACTATGTGAAATGATAAAAAAAATATTAAACATAAATATGAAATAATACATTAATTCTATTTACAATGATTTAGCTTTGATAATATCAGGATCTCCTTTGTGATTGAGCAGTGGAGGTAACATTATAGAAAGTGATAAATTTCGACACATTAGGGGTAAATGGTTTTGATGGAGAGGAACTCTATAGATTTTTTTGTTTAGAAAGGCTTGAAATATGGAAAGATGACCCTATCTTGAACAAAAGAATGCACATGTATAAGAAAACAATTATTTTTTGAGAAATACTGAAATGAAAAAAATTAGTTTTAAATATGAAACAATATATTAACTTTATAAGAATATGATTTTACTATAAATACATCAAGATTACCACTATAATTGAGCAGAGGTATTATCGTTGATATTCCTTCAATGGAAGTGGATAGCACTTGAATCAAAGTGATAAATAAAACGTTACTGGGGGGAAATGTTTTGAGGAAGAAGAAGAATGAAATATGTATAGATCATCCCAAATTCAAACAAAATAATCCACCTATATAAAAAACAATTATAAAATGAGTAATTCTAAAAATAAAAAAAATTAAACATAAATATGAAATAATATTTTAATTATATGGACAATGATTTTACCTTGAATGCCTTAATATTACCTCTATAATTGAGAAAATGATGTTTCATTTCTCTTCTTGAAATGTTACTGGAGGTAACGTGAAAGAATTTAATAAATGCACCACTGTAGTAGTGAAATGTTTTTAAGGGAGAAGAAGCAGTAATGTAGGGCCAATAACCCCAAATCAAGAAAAATAATCTACCATTATAAGAAAAAAATTATTATATGAGTAATATTAAAAATAAATAAATTAAACATAAATATGAAATATAACATTATTATTATGGATATGGATTTTACATTTCAAGCATCATGATTACCTCTATAATTTGGTGGATGTAGCATTGTTGCTCATCCTACAAAGGAAGTGTTGGTAACTTGAAATAATATTATATGTTCACCACTAAGGGGGTGAAAATGTTCTAAGGGAGAAGAATCATAAATGTTGGACAAAGCACCCCAACTTGAAAAAAATAATCCACCAGTATTAGAATAAAATTATTATTTGGGTAATGATAACGAGAAAAAATTAAACATAAGTATTAAAAAATACATTAATTCTATGGATAATGATTTTACTATGAAAACAACCAGATTACCTCTATGATTGAGTAGAGGCAGCATCTTTTCTCTTCCATCAAAGGCAGTGAAGGTAACTTGAAAGAAATGAATAAATGTACCACTAAAGGGGTGAAATTGTTTTGAGTGACAATAATCCTAAAAGATGGACAAAGATCCCCAACATAAAAAATATAATCCATCAATATAATAAAACAACTATTCTGTGAGTAATAAAAAAAATTAATTGAAAATTAATTCTATTGACAATGATTTTACTGTGCAAACATCAATTTTAGTTATGTTATTGAGTAGAGGAAGAATCATTTCTCTTTCTAAAAAGGCATGACACATGTACAACAATATTCTAAGTTAATCAAACTCTTCAATGAAAAATGAAAATTAAATCAACATTTCATTATATAATTTTTCAATAAAATAGAGTACATATAGCATAATATTACCTTCACATATTTCTCAATGGTTTCCTTCATTATAGTTTTTTCTTACATCACGTTCATAGAAAATGGTATTGATGATTAGTCAAACAATTAATTTAGATGTTGTCAATGTAGTATAGAAAATATAATATTATGTGGAAAAGTATAATATATTAAAAAACACATTTAACTTCTCATTGAAACTTGTTTCTTTTTTAAATATTTTCAAGTATTTGGTTCCACTATCAAGAATAAAAATCCCCTATTTGTGGTTCCCTCTAAATTATAGGACATTTTCTATAATGGGACCGACATGAACTAATTGTGATGTCCCAATGAATGGACCATAGTTGTTTGATTTTACATCTGACTCAACATTTGTTTTAGTCCCTAGTAGGACAGTTGACCAATTTTTCTTTGTTGGATGAGAGACATAAGATACATGAACTTCATATGGTTCCATTTTGAATGTCTCATCCTTTTTCCCTTTCACACTGAAAATCACCTTCACAAAACCCATTTCATCAAAAATCTCCCAATTTATATTTTTAAACCATTTTCAAAAGGAAAACATCATTTGAAATGTTGTTTAATCTAACTCTTATATCTATTCAATAATCCCTAAATATTACATATTTTCATACCTTGGATTTCTATACTTTGAACCAGATATGTGTATAACATCAGCCACAAGTGTAACACCACTATTATTCATTATACTTAATTCATTTTGTTCTTTTGTATAGAATGTATTACTATGGAGTACAGAACTACTATAAGATTTAACATTTCAATTAAATCCTCTAGCTATCCATTGAAGTATTTCATCAATTGAATTTATATTATTGTATAACTCCTTATAAAAGTTTTTCTAAACCATCCTATAAATTTCTGATTGTGTGAATTTTATATCCATCCATAATCCCATTATGAATTCAAATACCATAGAATTTTTTTAGGGGTTTCAATGTATAGATAAATATCTTCACACTTATGTAATAGGGAAAGATGTTCTTACTCCCACTCCTTCATGGTCATTGTAACAACATCTCTTCTGGATATCCATTCACCTATAAGGAGTTCACTATGAAACTAATTTGGGAAATGATACTTTCGACATCTGATAGTTAATCGGTACATAATTCCATAGGATCTTCAACAATATATCATTATAATATTCAACATTCATGTTGATTCCCATTCATGAAATATCCTTTCAAAATCATTATATATCATTTAATGGGGCACATCCATCTGTAATAAACAAGACCACATAGTTGAACCTTTCTGATCAAGTAAAACATCATGTGGACTGTTAATCAAAGCATGATGGTGGGAAGAACATCCCTAATTCACATAATATGGTTTTAATATCCTTACTCGTGTTGGGAAGCCTCTCTGTGTCTACATATTTACTGCATATGGCTTTGAAAAATAAGTGCAATTTAGTTAGTTTATGTTGTAAATTTTGAGGAAGAATGAAACGGAATGAAACATGCATTAAATATTCCCAAAAAAACCTTATTGTCTTGTGATTTTAGTCATTGTAACTTAAAATTATTCATTGATAGGACATTCATGATATTTGATGAATACCCCTAATGAAATTTTACTCTAGTAATGAAAAGGGAAATGGAAACTTTTTCAATCTGAATAGAGTGTATGATTCTAGGGGATGAAAATTATGCCTTTTACCCTTAACCATGTTCCAACTCATCCCTTATACCCATCTCAATTAGGTTAACCTACCATTGACTCTCAATTTCATTTTTTCAAGAACATTTAGTAATGTTCCAATAACACTATCAAATATATTGTTTTATATATGCAATACATCAATAATGAATTTGATATAAAAACAATTGTAATACGGTAATTTATTGAAAATTGATCTCTACCTCCAACCTGATTTTGTAATGTTTTTTAAAAATGGTTTACGGAAAACAATGTCAATTTTTTTTATTTTTTTGTACAGTTGATCTCCCATTGCATGAGACAATGTTGTACCTTGTTTGATATTCCCATTAAAGGATGTTGTCTTGGATCGGTATTTATTTCATTGAGGTAAAAATGTTGGATGACATAAACACACAGTCATCAAAGAATGTTTCAACTGAAATGATTATCTGTGTTTTTCACAAATGGGATGCCACAAAAATTCCATTAATTCTATATCATCATAAATTTTCCATAAGTAGGGAAGTCATTAGTCCTTCCACAAATCATATCCATGATTATGAATTATTTACAGCTATGATCATTATACATTTTATTATTTATATCCCACATCAATTTCAAATATTTGATCAATGGAGCCAAATAGACATCAATATCATTACTACGTTTCTTTAGTCTAGATAAATGAAAAGACAATATAATTTATGTTAGAACCATGTATAACCAAGGTAGAGAGTTATTATTTACCAACATTATGGGCTATGTACTAAGAGCACTACTCTGTACACCAAAAAGAATTTATTCAATATTTAGATAACACAAGATGAAATTTTCATTACTCATCTCCAAGTTCAGGAAACTTATAATCAGTTTTTTCCACAAAAATTATTCTTCTGGATAATATTGGTTACCATATTTAATTATTATATATTTATGAAATGTTAATTTCCTCATGGTTTCCTAACATCTATATTGTATTTTAAACCATGGAATGATAGGAATGTACCATTCCTATTTTAAAGAACATGATACATTTTTCTTGTATTAATCTACATCACACATAGTGCATTATATGAGTGATTCACGGTCCTTAAGAAACAATATGCAATCATTTGGCCAAGAATGTATTTTGTATAGATCATTCTCAATGGACATAACATTTTTTTAGAATTATATGTTTGGTGTGGTACTTAATTTTATTATGTTATCATATCTTTTAGAAGACCGAGTAGTTCTGTAAAAATAGTTTCACTCTATAAAATACCATCTTTCAAATTATATAACATCAATACAACTGACAATGTTGTGTATTTAGTAAAACCGGTATACAATGGTTTCTAGGAACATCTGTTTAACTCTTAAAATAACTTTGGACAATAAAAAATGTCATCTTTAATTTCCATTTACATTTCTTCTATGTGATCTTTGTTAACTTTTATAAATGTATTCATATCAAATGATTCATAAACCATAGTATCATCCTAATAAATTTCCACATTTGTTTTCCCCCTGTTTATTCAAACATTTATATATTTGATCTATTCTCTGAAAAAACAATTGTTCATCAATCTCTTCCGTATTATTTTATCTTGAATAAAAACAATGTAAACACAGACATTAGATTTTATAAGGGTCGTCGAGATGCTCTCTTGGAAACATGATGAACTCTTTAACTCCATCTTCATATTCACTGGTCAAACTATTAAGATGCATCCATTTTATGTTCAAATCCAACCTATATGGTTAATAAAGGATTAATTTTATAAAATATATAAATAAATATATACATAAGATATTCAATATCACAAGGGAATGGTATAGACAATTATAATAATAGAAACTCAGCATTTGGTTGTTTAAAAGAATTTTAGAATGTTGAAGAAAATGGGTAATTGAATTTAAGAAAATAATTACTCTACATCAAACCTTTATTAAATTTCATAAAAAAATAAAAATATAATATAGGAAATTAAAGAGTGATAAGAATGTCAAATATAATAAACAATAATAAAAAGTCTCATTCAATAAACTAGAAGATTTAAAAATGTACTAGAACAAGTCATATAGCGACCTACAGAATTATTATTATTTAAATTAATGGTATAAAAATATTTAAAAACATAACCAGACTATTGGGATGTCATATCACCACACCGACCCATCCCAAGTAAATTCAAGGTACTCCAACTGGATATAAAATTAGGATTTACTAATGGATTACAAAAATATGATGTTTTCTACAAACAAAAAGATTTTTTTCTCATTCTTTTATATGAAAATAATGATTGTAAATTGAAAAAGGTGATGAATGAAATGAAATATGAACTATGAGCTTCGTATTGATGGATCGATGAATTATTGAAGAAACATTAGTTTAAAAAACAATCAATTAATCATAATCATTACATAAACACAATTTTATGGATAGATTAAAAGTGTTTATAAATGTGGATGTCATAATATTTAGGGTTCTCATAGATGAACGATGATAATAATTTTCTACATTAACAATGAACAATGTTAAAATGTGGATAATTATTGACTTGAAATTTTCCTTAGTTTATAGGCTACTCATGGAATTCATGGGATATTTACTTCCCAATCCATGTATGTGAGAGAAGTGTTTTATATATTTCAAAAGGATGATAAAAAAACATTGTTGAAACCCCTGGAAAAGTGAATAAAAATTTCAAAGGTTGTGTATGGAATGTCAATCTATATCATGGACTATGAGAGATTAGTTATATGCCAACTTTTTTATAATAAAAAGGGGTTGACAGACTATTTTTCTACATACCATATATCTTTGTATCAAAGTGATTACATGGAAATCCAGTTGTTATTAGTTAAATAAAAAATAAAAATTGGGTGAAATTCTTGAAAATATATAATTCCAACAAATAAATTATAATATTTTATAGTGGTATACGTCTCAAAAATGTTATATAACTTGAAAGGGGTAATCTCAAAAGGATATTTTTTATAAATTATTGAGATAGGGGGAGTAAGATGATGATGAAAAATTATAATACATTTGGAAAATAGTTCATAGGATCGAACACATAAGTTGTCCCATGATATTGTCAATGGGATATTCTTGAACCCCCTTGGGATAGAAATAAGAATCTTGGCATGAAAAAACACACAGTGGGAATTATTTTTCTAAAAAATAAATAAAACTATTAGAAATAAAATTTAAATAAAAAATTTCATGATGAATCCTTACATTGGATTCCCACACCAACCCAGATAAGTAGAAAATATATAGATATAAATCCCTATAATATAAAATAAATCCCTTAACCTACCCTAAACTCCCTCACCCATGAAATCCCAATGTTCAATTTCAATAAATTCAAATGTATTCAAAACCATTGATTAAATAATATGTTAATAATATGTATGATAGCTTTGGGAAATCAATTTTGGAAAACTAAAAAAATAAAAAAAATGAAAATTCCATGTGACGACATCTAAGTGCAGAAATAATAAACTATCCATGAGTGATCAATATTTGAATCAAAATTGGTAACTAAAAAAATGAAAGTCCTACCTCGCTAGTATAAAATCAGCATAACATAAATAACAATATTTTCAATGAAAAAATTAAAAAAGAAACAAAAAATTAACACAGGAAATCAGAAGGCCTACCTTTATATATTGACTAAAATCGAAAACCCTCTTCAGGAACCTTAACTTTAATAAAAAAAACAGATGTCAGATGATACGTTTGAGAGGCAGTAAAGTGGTGTATATCATGTTTTGGTTCACCAAGGAGGGGAACTGGCAGCGGGTGATTCCATATAAATATTCTAATATCATTACAGGTTCGCAATAAATTAGGGTTTTTTAATTAGATTGGGACACATTTGTTAGTGCTTAAAAATAAGCACTAATAAAGAGTACTTTTTTCCTGCACTTTTTACTTACGTTATGATAAAAGAACACTTTATCAACAATTTTTAGTGCTGATCCAGGTAGGTCTTTATTAGTGCTAAAAATAATGGACAAAATCAATCTTTATCAGTGCTAAAATTATAGCGCTTATAAATATTTATTTTCATATTTATTTTATTAGCACTTATAAAGCCTCATCTCTATCTGCGTGAAGAAATCACGGATAAAGATGCTTTTATCATCACTTATTACTTAAGTTCTTATAAAGCATTTATAATTATAATTATAAATTAAAAATTGAAAATATTTATATATAAATAATAAATATATATAAAAAGAAAAATATTGTATATATATTCTTTTTTAAATATATTTATTATATTTTTTTAAATATTTATTTCTAATTATAGATATATTATAAAAATATAATATTTATATCATTATATATATTAATATAATTGTATATATATATATTTAAAAAAACATATAAATATTCTAAATATATTCATTATTAAAATAAATTTATTATAAATTTAACAATTATTTAAATATACGTTATTACTTATTTATAATTATATATATACTTTTAAAAAAATAAATAATTATTTATAATTATAAATATATAATTATATAAATATGGTAAATGTACATTTATAAATATAATTATTTATATATATCTTGTAAAAAATATAATTTTGACATTATTAGTGAATATTTAATATTAAGTGTATGAATATTTGTTGAAAATGATTTAGATTTAATAAATTATTAATAAGTACACTTTAATAATATTAAAAAGGGGATATGTTTTATATGTGTGAATTGCATATAAAGATTAATTACTAACATATATGTGAAATCAATATAACACATATTTGATCTATCTTAAATTGATAAATAATACAAAATTTAATTATATGTCGCGTACTATGCAATTATTCAATATTTTTATTTGATATTAATTTTTTGTTATAAACTATTATTCAATTAATATATGACTATTTAATGTAAAGTGCATAAATATTTTTATAATATATAAATCATATTTATATACATTAGTATATATATATATTTAATTAATATATACAATTTGATAACATTAATTATCCTAATTATCTTACTAATAAAATGTTTAATATTTAATAATGAATAATAATTTTATTAATTTTTATCAATAATTATTTATTTAATAAAATTTTCTATATTTTTTAATATACTCATTTTCTATTTATTTAAGTATTTCATTTTATTTATTTGGACGTTTATCAACTCTAAAAAATGGATGATGAATGAAATATTTATTAGCACTAAACACAAAGTCCCCATAAACGGTACACTTTATCAGTACAAAACAAAAAGCGCTAATAAATGCTACCCTTTATCAGTGCTACAAATAAAGAACTCATAAAGTTTCCCATAATTTGTACTAAAAATCACTGATAAAAAGTTTAATTTATTATTCCTTTCTTAATTGCTCATAAATATGACTTTAATGAGTGTTTTTGTCTAATTTTGATAAATATTATTGCTTTTAAACACAAGTTTTGTAGTATTGTTACCATTGTTGAGAATTTTAGATATCCCATATTATGTTTCATATTCCCTAGTTTATAAAGATTTATGATGAACTAATTTTTTCTAAATGGGTTTCATATGGATGATACTGAAGACTGAATATAGATTATGACATGCTGAGCATAATGGTAAATATACTATATGAATTATTTTGTATTGTTCATGCATGATTTTGTTATAACTATATAAAACTCATAACCTAAAGGGTCCATTATAATGTATGTGATTCAATATATCCTTTTGATGTTGTATGTTTTGGATGGTGAAATTTGGGTCACCATCATCGGTATTAAAGAAAAAAAATGTAATGTTTTTGATTTTAGCACTAGATCTAGGAGTGTGGGTTCAGTACTGTTATAGTTGTTATAATAACAGGGTTTACATAAATTTGAAGATAATTATGTTTTCATGTGATTTTATCTTATGATTAATGGATACCATCGAAGTACTATTAGATCAAGGTTTATACAAATTCCAAATTCATTCACACTCCATTTGATATTTAATTGATGAGATATTAATGTTATTATTGACGGTTTAGGGGTTGTTTTAGGTTGTTAAATTAAATTAAAATATTTTGTTTAATTTGATGTGTTCTGTTACAATTTTTTGATATAATTTTTATGTTATTGATAAACATTATGGTTTATATGATATTGAATACTGAGGTAATTATAAGAACACATGTTTTATCATATAGATTACCATGGTATTGGAAAATGATTTATTTATTAAGTGATTATAGTTTTTTCGAATCCAAATTCAAATATTTGTTGTTATTGTAACCTAAAAGGTAACCTATGAGGTTAGGAAAATTATTAATTATTAGTTTATTAAGGCAATTTGTGATATAGGGTTATTCATTCATATAATGATTTTGTATCAACTTTGTGTGATACTATGGAATTTTGAAGATTAATGTATTATTTCATCATATGAAGGATTAATCATTTTACATTTATCTTACCACGTGATAACCATTTTCGTTTTGGTTCATGTTGAAAGAAAAGTATAACATATTGTTGTCCCCTCTATGGATATATTATCCTTTAAAATTTTATTTTCTGTTATTCAAACATGATAAATTCATTTTGAATACGAATCGTTCAGAGAAAAATATAATATTTTTTTTGAAATTGACAAGAGGATAAAATTATACTAATAAAATAAGTACATTTATTTATTATATTAATCTATAGTTAAATGAAATTCGTCAAATCTAAGAAACATTTATTAAAATTGAATGTCACCATCATTTCTGTTGTTATAAATTACCTATTCCACACCTCTTTGGTTTGGTGCTTTGTGATTGTAAACATTCTCTTGATCAATATCCTTATTGTAATCAATGTTATATGTCACTCGATATCATTGTCTGGGCATTATAATTTTCTTCCATGTCAAAATATTCACTTCCCACACATGGTCCTCTATGTTTAATGTTTGTTTGTTTTATTCTAGATGAACGTCATATGTCATTTCCCCTCTTATCAAGAGGTTGTTTTATAAAACATTTTTATGATGTAAGCTTCCAAAAAATGCGGTTTTCAAATGTAAAACCATTTATTATTGAGATAAAGTTATAATTTATAAGATTAAATTTATTAAAGGGGTTATTAATTAACATAATGAGATTTTAAAAAAGAAAACTATTTTTAATAGCATATTCAACACACAACTCTGAGTTTAAATAAACTGTGAAATTTATAACCTTTATAACCATGGTATGAAATTGGAATTATTAAATATAGTTAAATAATTTATAATATTTACATAAATATTTCGTACTAAATATATATTATTTGTAATTTTTAGTAAATAATCAATCAGTTTTTTAATTATTGTAATGTAATTATTAAAAATATATTTATTTAAAAATGATTTTTAAGGATTTTCATGAAAAAATATTATAATGTATTTTTTGAAATTATCCAATCATTTATTTGAAAATTTTAAAATAATTTTAAAAAAATTCATATAAAAAATAACTTTAAGTGAAATTTTGTTATTTTTCATAAAATATTTACTTTTCAGTGGGTACTGAAAAAGACCTGTTTTCTATAAAAATTAATTTTTTCCATAAATTAGGAAATTTAAGACATATTGTAATTTAGATATGATTTAAATTAATATTAATATTTTATAGTTATATTTAAACTACTTAATTTTATTTTAATTAAATTCATATTGGATTTTATTAAAAAAAATTATGTTTGAAAATTGGATTCTTCTGAAAATTATTTTAAATTGCATAATTTTTTGGAATTTTAATTAATTAATATAATCCCTAATGATTAATTTTTTAAATTAAATTTAAATATTTTAAATAAACAAATATTAATTTCAATTCATAAAATTATAATTATTATTCATAAAGTCAATATAAAATCATTTTCCACGGAAAAATACACATTCGGAAAACCCTTTATTTATTCGTGTTGGCAGGATTAAATTTCAATTAAAAATTTCCACTTATAAAAATTGAATAAGGTAAAATGGAATATATAGTTTCAATAATATTAATTTATATTTTATTATAATCTCATCTTACTTTAATACCATAACAAATAGTGAAAATAGTAAAAGTCAATTACTATGATTAAGGTACAAATTCATTTTTTAGGGGTTAAACCAAAATGATAAAGGATAAAATAACCAAAAAACATTTCTAAAATATAATTTAGGGACATATATATACCTTATCATGTCTAAAGATAGATAATACTCTATTTTGGGAACTTTTTCATTTAAAAAACTGACTACACATTTTATTTTTCAAATATTACTAGTGTGCTACTCACCACACTTACAAAAGGCCACCCCTATCCCCTATTATTTACACCTTTAAACAATTTTGGTTCATCCAATCACTATAAAGAGAACTTAAAACCCTACATCACCTCATTATATAACCCTTTTTTATTAAATCCATTCTGAAATACATTAGGTATGATCCTAAAGAGGTGGTCCGAGAAGAGGTAAAATACAAAAAAATGAATATATCTTTTATTTCTTCATCCACATCCATAAAATATTTATGAAATATGATAATATGAAAACACCAACACATAATCTACAGTTATATTATATTATATAAATGGAAGATCATAAATCCATTTCCACTTCCATAAAATGAGATATTAGGTCATTATTCGTGTGTATAGAGGAGTACCACCTTTCAAACCAATGTCATTCATTTTACATCGTTGTCTCTCAAGGCTTTGTGTAATGATGTATTTAAAGTATATATATGATTTTTCACATATTTTTACTTATTGAATTATGATATAACATATTCCTTTTTAATATCCATTTCAGGAGGGATATGATAATGTCGCTTATGTGTATCGAAGACTACCGCCTTGTGAAACGATGTGATTAATTTATCCCTAACACTTTACATGGAATGTAATGACACTAATAATAATGAATAAATGTGATATAAATATTATAATATTGTTATTCATTAAATATTTATCATTTATAAAATATAATATATAAATTTCATCCCTACATGAAAAATTCATATTTTTATTTGTGAATTTGTTGACTACCGCCCCCACGAAGTGCGAAGAGTCTTTTTTCATTACTACATCACAATAATGATGTATATAAGTATATTAAATGAAATATTATTGAATTTATGATATTATTATAATTATATAAATATAAAATAATACATAACTTATTTCCATAATGATCATTGAAAAATAGAAATTCTTTTATGTGTACGTACGCCCTACCATCACTCTAATCGTATTGTAGTTCATTTTTTGAAATATTTTTTAATGATTGGTTTTAAAAGTTTAATTGATGAATATATACTATAATTAATTCATGATTATTATTATTTATATTTTTAAATAATGAAAAAATTGACCATATTACATACATTGAATCTGTTTTGAAACAATGAACTAAACGTCCTCAAAACACTCTATGTAGACTTAACAGACTAAATGTTAAAATATGTCATCAAAAATAAATAAATTTATTAATTTTGTTATAAGGTGTAAAAAATTGAAAATTTTCTTATCAAATCAAAAAATTTGTGAAATCTTTTTGTTAAGGAGTTCAAGGATATGCATGAAAATTATCGACTCGCGGTAGGGGGGTCTCATCTCACTCTTACTTTTATGTGACATATGGAATATTCACCATATGGTTTTATTGTGTCATAAATATAATGTATAATTTACATTTAATATCATGAATCCTAAAAAAATATTTTATGTTCCAATTTTAATTAATTTATCCAATGGGATTGACTTGAAAGATACCAAGTGGTAAAGAGTTTCTTAACATAATTTCCATTCATTGGGTTATAAAACTTCATCATTAACTCTATTATGATATGATTATGTGTGAATTGTTATATAAATTTATGTTTTATTTATTTACAGTTTATTATGTATTTTTAATTATTACTCATAATCTATCAATTGATTAGCTCTTAATTTAGTGATATGATCCTTTTGAGGATTAATAATCCATATTCCTTTCATTATGATATATGTTAATGAAATGAACCTATTTTATTTGTGCTTTGTATATTCTAACCATTATTATTTTTAGATCATGTATCATGAAATTTTCAAGATATTTAAAATTTTATATAATGTTATTCTTTAATAGTTCTTACAATTGAAGAGTTAACAAAGTGGAAAATCAATTATGTTATAATATCATTTATTTCAGTATTCTTTATGAACATGTTTCTTTTTGAGGAAATAATATGACATTATTATCATTAACCAAATAAATTTTATTCTTATCTGATTATGAATTTGCTTTAAATTTTTTTATTTTAATTTCCTCTATTATTAATTTCTAAAATAATAAGAAATTAATTTGTAAGTGATATTGATCATGTATTGTTCTTTTAGATCAGGTATATTTCTATTCTATATCCATGTTATATAAAATCTTATCATAAATATTATTTTCTAAAACTAATTTACTCTTTAATTCATTTTATATAATCTTTTACCTTTATTTAAAAGTCTTTAAATAGAAATTTGTTAATGTCTTTAAAATGGGTCACATTGACTCACTTTTTTCAAAAATATTTGAAAATAAAGTTTATTATTAACATTTATGAAATGAATTAATTTTCACATTATCATGTCTATTATCTTCCTTGATTCTTCCTATATATGTTTCAATGTTTTTTAAAAAATATTTTTAATTTTTTTTTGTTTTTTAAAAAATAAATTCAAAATTGATATATCATTTTCCATAAAAATTCTTTAATGATATTTTCAAGGAATTTCCATTCATCAATGTTAATAAACATTATTGTTACTTATGCTTTAATGTGGATAATTTATAACGATGCCATCGCCATTATTTATTTGGATAAGTTAGTTTTTTTCAAAGTGATTCACACACATCATGTTTATTTTTCATGGGTTAATCATGTTTCAAAGAGATTTTTATGGAACCCATTTCATTTCCATAGGTTAATCATGTTTCAATGATATTGATGTGGAACCCATTAAATTTCCATGATTGAATCTCGTTTCTTATATGTTTTTATGGAACCCATTTCTTCTCCATTAGTTAATTAACATTCATAGAGATTCTTATGGAACCGATTTAATTTCCACGTGTTTATTATGTTTCAAAGATATTGTTATGGAACCCATTTCATTCCTATAGGTTCATAATGTTTCTAAAAGAATATTATGGTTACACAATTTAATATTGTTTCAAAGATATAATTATGGGATCCATTTCTTTTCTGTGGGTTAGTCAAGTTATGAAATGGATAATAATGTTTTTTATTAGATTTTTTTATAATTTAGAGGTCCATATGATTTATTCATGTTGTTTCCCTTGAAAATTATTACACGATGGCAGGACTAGATAGTACTAAGTGAGCCCAAAAGAGATTATATTTGGGTGTGCCCAAATATTGATCCATTAAGTTAGTTAATTATTAGGTTATCTGAAGAATTATATTAGAAGTTGAACATAGGTTTATTGCATTCTTAAGGATTCATTAATGGTTCTATAAGTAATCTATTAAGATTATGTCACATGATAACAACACATTTTGATTACTCTCAGTATGGGTTATAAATGTCTCCTTTGATGAAGATTAATGTCATATGGCTCATGATTATTGATTATCATTAATATTACCTCTGTTAAAGCCAAATGCCTTGTTTTCTTATTTGGGGATCAAGGTATTGATGTGTATGAATATTAAAATTCTATACTCATGCACATTGATTATGTTATCATAAACCTATTGTCATATTATTCTCGCTAAAGACACTAAATTTATAATTTTTATGTTTACCCTTACTGGTTCTCCTAATGATTCATTTTTCAATGGTTATAACGATTCAGTTTGAATAATTTATTTAGATAGGGGTTTTATATGGATGATGTCGACAACCTAATATGAAATATAAGAATATGGGTATAGTGGGAATGATATGCACTTAAATTCTATTGAATAATTTATTTATGATTTTTTCCTAATTCTCTAAAATGTTAAACATAAAATTTATTTTGTAATGTAGTTGTTCCAATATTTACTTTTGATATTTTATATTTTATAAGGTAAAAAATGGTTCACCTTCACCGGTATAGAAGAAATAAATTCAATTTTTATTATTTCAGCACCAGATTTTGGAGTGGTGTTTTGGGGATATTATGAAAAATGGATTTAAACAATCATAGTAAAACATTTTTTAAAACATATTTCGAAATCATGGTTTTGGAAGTAAAAGTATTTTTATTGAATTGTGAAATAAAATCAAATTTTCTTTAAACATAATTTAAATAGTTTTATATACCAAAGAGTGGAAAATATAACTATTAATTGAAATATTAATAAATAATTAGAGTATAAGAAAATGTGAGTGGTTTATTAGAAAATGATAAAATAATTTCCCTCAATGGAAAGTAAAGCGTATGAAATCCTGATTAAACTGAGAATGAAAAATAAACCCATATCGATTTGGTAAATTTTGATTCATAACATCCCATTAATGAAGTAGATTAATTATATATTAAAATATCATCATGAATGAATGGTTCATTATATATCATTTAAATTGTAATTACATAAACTATTTAAAATAAATTAGGTGCACAAAATAATATGTGTCTCAAAGAAGGATGTTTGAGATGAAATCCATACAGTTTTTCTTTCTTTGGTGTGATAGTTAATAAATGTTGTGATTATGTGTAATAAATTTTGATCCACTCATATGTAGTGGAAAAATAATAATTAAATAAAAATTCATGTCCCCCATATTCTTTTCATAATATAATCAACGAAGTTAACATATAACCCAATGATTGAAAATTGATTTAAAACCCCCTTACCACATGCTTCCCTTTAGTTGATCACTATTTTACCTCTTATATAGTGCTTTTAATCATTATATTAACTTATTAAGGAACCATATAATTATGTATAATATCATATATGATTCTTTTATAACATCTTATTACTCATGATTTAATAGTCATTCATTATCATTATTCATTCAGGTGTTAATTTCCTTGTTTTCACATGAATGTTTTGTCATGAATGTTATGGATAATGAACATTTGTTATAGTTACCTAATATAAATAATTATATTAATGTTATAAATATTTTTTTCCTTATATTAATATTTATAATTGTTTTTTAATTTTGATGATCGAGAATGAATCACATCACTTCATGGAGATGATTGGTTGTATGTATTCGTATTCCCTTAATTAGTGAAAGTGTAAGGAATTGGAATATATATTAATTTTGGAAAAAATATATCATTTCATATATATCCTATATATTCAAAAAAATATATTCTTTATTAACTCCCATGTAATGAATTAGTGAAAAATGATTCACATCACTTAACAAGGTGCAAGTCCACCAAACACACGAATGATGTAATAATTTATTAAATGGATTGTAAGGTTAAAAATTATATTATATATTTGTTTTAAATAAATATTAATATATAATTAAAATAATATTTCAACATCAAATTAATCCTTATTACCTTCCATGTAAATCATAAGTGAAAACAAATCACATCTCTTTGTTAGGCAGTTATCCAATGTACACATGAGAGACGTTATTGTATTATTTATGGAATTAAAATTAATTACTTATATATGATATTGTTCTTATAAAGGTATAATTATATAATAAATGTCATATATTTTAACAATAAATTAATTTTTATACTTCCCTGTGAGTAGTGGTGATGGTAAAAAATCACAATGGCTCCTGAGGTATTAGTTTGTTTTACACACAATCAATGGTTTTGTTTCCCATTTGAGGGAGGAGGATATATTTTTAAATAGTGAAAATAATATAACAAAACATAAATATATTTAATAATTTTAGGTTATTATATCATCATTTTTTTATAATATTTTAAGGATTTTGTAAAATAAATAAAATAAAATTCGCAATTAACGACCTTACCTCTTCTTTAGAGAACTTCTTTTGTTTTGCTGAAAAATTATTCCTAGAATAGATTTATGAACAAAAGAATGATACAAGGATTTTGTAATAGAATTAGGGGTTTTATTTTGTTATTTCATGGATTATCCAATTGGGTTTTAAGTGTTTAATGGAGAAGAGATGAGATGGCCATTTATAAGTGGGGGAGTTGACACACATGGAATTTTGGAAAAGAATAAATTCTAACAAAGTTTTTCTCATGATGCAAAGAACAAAAATAGGGAATTTTTTAAAAATTATAGTATATAAGGTCAAAAAATAACCATAAAATGTAAATTTAAATTTTTTTCCCTTTTTAGTTAAAAACTTTTTAGTTTTACCCCCTGGTAAAACTATTTTTACTTTAACCATGGTAAATAATTTTTACAGTTGCAAAATTAATTTTGGAAAACATTAAGTTAAAAATATTAGATAATAAAAATTATTATAATCCAATATATATAATTAATTTTTTAAAATTCGACTCACAAAATGTGAAAACTTTAAATTTGGAATTAAACCCACATATGTGCCAAAAAACAGTTTTTAATGAAATTATTTTTTTAAGGAAGAGATGATCTCATATAGACAGTATGAAAACTAATATAAACTGGAATAAATTAATTTATATTTATATAAATTTAATATATAAATATATATATAAGTTAAATAATTATTCATTATATTTTTTTAATTATTTGAAATGGAAATACATTACACACTTGAAAACAGTTTTCATAAAATATGTGTTTTAAACTACAAAAATATAAATATATTGAAATATAGTTTAGAGTATATTTAAATGTATATAATAGTATATAAAGTAATTAAATATTATTTATTTGAACTTTAAATCAAATTAATAGATTAATGGTAGTTAATTTATTAAAACTAAATGATAATTTTATAAAAATCAGTATTTTTCACTGATCAATGAAAATATAATATTTTCCAAAAAAATCCAAAATTTTTGCCAGAAGTTAATATTTATATAATTATTTAAAAAATAAATTATTTATTAGATGAATTTTATAAAAGAAAAAAAATTAATTCTAAATTATCTGGGCAAAGTGCGACTAAACCACCTTTTAGAAAAATACATTTTTGGGAAAATATTTCATTTTTCTTCAAATGGTTCCTATTTTTTATAATCAATAAATAAGCATTGAATATAATTTATGAAATTATAAATCATATAATTTATTTAATTTATTTAATCCTATTCATAACTGATAATTAAACAACTAGGTTATAATGGTCATGGTTAAATATTAATATATTAATAGATTATCGTGTTTCTATTAAACCCGATGTTTCATGCATCATAATATATCAAAGAGATTGATTTTATTTAAAGATAAATATATTCAACAATCAATGGGTGTTATATAGGTATCCATATATCGTTTTTAGGATAGAAGTGGATGAGTGGTGAGTATAAAATGGTTAGTGGCAAGAGTGTCCAAGAGTAATCATGTTCAGTTCTTATGGAATCTTTAATGTGTAAGCTTGTTATTTTCCATCGGTTTAGGAAGGTGGGACACACTAGGATTTAGTGCTCAGAGACTCAAGGTATGTTCCATAGTTGTGGAAATTAAAGACGTATCTAGAGCCTCTATATTTTGGTTTTGCATCGGAGCGGCCTAGGCTCCACTTCTTCAAAGGGATCTTAGATGTAGTCAGAGGCTTCCAAAGGTGGAGGATCTTATCTATTTAGAAAGGTAGACTCCCTCCAAGGGATGGAGTCTTGGGTTGGGTCTGATATAGGATGACTCCATTTAGTTTAGGTCATTGTAGAGGACTCTGATTCCAAATCATTCACCATTTTTGATACGGTGTTTATTTTTTTATTATATTGAGTCAGTTTTATTTGACAATGGTGCATCCCCTTAGTTCAATTCACATAATATGATTGATACCTTGTGTATGAAGAAAAAATTAATTCTTTATGTTATGAATATTATAACCCCATTATGTGTGAAGGAGGAGGGTTTCATGTGACCTTAGTTCCATGTTGTCAAAGTAGTGTGGAAGCCATTAGGGGCTTCCTTGTTTTAGACAACGACATTTTTACCATATTATTGACATGTATTGGATGATCAGAAATTGGATATTGGTCAAATAGTTTTTCCATAGGGTCATGTTTCTTATGGGAGAACTCACATTTTTAGGGTCACTAAGATCTGCATTTATGAAGGGGCGGTTTATTTGGATATGGGGATGAGGTTATGCTAGTTATCGAGGTTGCTACTTAATGTTGTTGATAATAGTTCGTTGGGTGAAATTACAATGGTTTTAGAAAGATACTTAGATGTGTTTCATAATGATTTTTCTAGGTTTCCTCCCGAGTAAAGGATTATTTAATCATCGATCTACTCCTCGAGATGAGCCTGGTTTCCTTTCTATCTTATCAGATACCTCTTATACATATGACAGAGATAAAATAATGACTAGATGAACTATAATTTAAGGGTTTTATCTATCCTATCAGGTCACAATAAGGTTATCCAGTGCAATTTTCAAATAACATGGTTGGTAGCATATTAATTTTCATAGAATACCATAAGATTAACCTTGTAAATATAAAGAATAAATACTTATTTCCCTAAATTGAAGGTATGTTTGATCATTTCTAGGGGGATCAATAGTTTTCAAAGATTGATCTGATATTGTGGTACCACTAGTTGAGGGTTCAACAAGAGGATATTACAATGATTTAATTTTGACGCCGGTATGGTCACATTGAGTATTTTGATATTCCATTTTGGATTACCAATTCCCCTTCAGTATTTATGAAACTAAGGAAATAGATCTCCCATTTCTCCTTAGCCACCATCGTATTCATGTTTGTGGATTAAATTTTTGTGTATTAAATTATGGGGAAGGATCGTTTTGACAATCAAGAGTTTTTATTGGGTATTTTGAGAGAGCATTATTTATAAACAATGTTTCCAATGTGCCAATTATTTATTAAAAATGTGAGATTTCTTGGCCTCGTGAATTTTGAGGGGGGAGTTTCAATTGATTCAAAGATTTTTAGAGAAATCGTGTCTTGGTTGCAGCCTAATAATATTTTTAAATCCATATTTTTCAAGCATTTTTTGGATATTATAGAAAAAAATTGGTCTTCCCAAGGATATCTTCTCCATTGATATTTTTTACCATGAAAAGGGCTATTTTTCTATGAGATGAGAAGTGCTCAAGTGATTTCAATAAATTAAACACCCATTTGGTATCTATATTTTTGTTATTCTACCCTAGAATATGGAAAGATTATTAAATTTATTGTGATTCTTGTAGTGTGGGTTTGGAGAGTTTTCTGATGCAGTATGACCATGTGGTGGCCTATGGATCAAGGGAGGTATTCACACATTAGTGGAATTGTCCCACACATAATATGTAATTAGAATTAATTACAAATGAGCTAATGACTTGGTAAAACCAACTATTCATAGATATTTTAATAGTTTTTTTCAGATCATAATAGTGTTGACTACATTTTCACTCAAAGTGACCTGAACCTCAGATAGAGGTGTTGGGTGGAGTACATAAAACTATTTATTTCATGTTTTTTTTATATTCCTGAAAAGATATATGTAGACACTGAGGAAATGATCAAGAATATTCTAGGGAGAGTATTTAGTTAATAAGGTAATTAATGGGGTCTTATGTGTATGTTTTTTGAACTAATATTGGATGTACATGAGGTCGGAGGGTTGGAATTCATGATCAGTGTTCACTTTACACCATCACTCATTGATCAGGTGAGGATTGATCCAGCATCCAACCTTGAGTTCCAGTTGATTCAAAACACCTAAAATAGTGGGGAGAACTTTGGTGATTGGTCATATTATCCTGATGTTTCTCTTCTCTTCCAAAAATCGATCGATATTCATTTACTTCTAATGTAGGAGGAAATTCAAGAGGTCCACCATTCTCGTAGATTCATTCACCTCATAGTGACCATGATGTTTTGTTTTTTAAGAGGATGATATTATTTTACTTGTAAGATATGTGTCTTGGACTTTGTTTCTATATTCTTAACCTGCTAGATGACCAAATCTAATCATTATAGACCAGTAGATTTGTTGCAACCACATCCCATGCTAGTTTAGATGTGTGAGGACATCCCTATAGATTTTTTATTTAATTAGCTTTTACTCTAAGTAGAAAAAATTAAATATGGTTGTAACGTCCCTGACCTGGATAACCCTAAACTGATGCTCCAAGCCGGTTGGTTACATGACCTTAAGCATGCCTCCCCGTACGCCAAAGGCTACCGACTAGCAGCGGGGGTCTATATAGTCGTGTGGGAATACTATACCCCCATTTTATCAGAGTAAGCCACAAAACAATAATCAAATAGTGGAATTAATAACCAAAAACAAAGAGACAAGTACAAAAACCATTTCTAAAAATAAATATTCCATGTCATACTACAGTGCAAGAGTGAACAAAAGCCCAAAAATAAAGAAAATAGAAAAAATCCAAAAATGGTCCTGACTCCAAGTCTGGACCCTCCACCGTGTGCCTCCCATGTCCACTCAGCTAACTAGTAAGGACCCTTGCCCTTGTACTGACCTGAAAACATGAAGTCTTCTCGTGTCCCCAACGGTGGCCCGAGCAGGGTGTGAGTACAACTCAGTAGGCCACCACCGACGGTGTGTACAAAATATCCAGTATAATTAGGTCGTGCATACAAAAGTGGTATGAATAATAAATTCCATGTAATTAATTATTGTTCCATTAACAAATTCAAAGCAAAGCCATTACCACTTCTATTACCCTTCATTTCACAAAAATTACCATTACATACCATTTCATCACATTTCCATGGGTTAATCACATTCATCATGTTACATAGGTCTAAGGCCATAAATCACAAGAAAGAGGGTAAACACATCGTTATCCTATCTCACTATGATTAACTCCCCCATAACAACCATATCCTCACCTCGAAGCCTCTATCTGGGTGGATGCAACCGTTAGGAGAATAGACCCTCAGTCCCCTTTCCTAACACATGCATTTAGGGTGGATTTTAGAGCCTCAGTCTTCACTCGAACCATGGGCGTAGATCCTCCTGTCATACCCCACTCTACGAAGCCATGTGCACATGATTATATATACGTAACCATAAACCAACCAAACCATTTCCCTTCAGCAAACACTACTTACAACAACCCACATGGGAATCCACAACATGCCTTAACCAATTAATATATTACCATATCACATCATTTAACCATTTTTCCAATTCCCATTTGTTTTTCCTATCTCACTAAGCGTTGAAAATTAGACCCATAACCTATCCCATTATGGTCTTAAATCAATTTACACATTAACCCATTTAAACCATTCATCATTTCCATGAATCAACCATTCATCCATTTCAATTAACCCTTTGGTTATTACCAAGTCTAGGTGCATCACCTAACTTCTTATCCAAGATCAACCAATCATGCCAATGTTGATCAAGGGCTCCAAAATTCACTACAACAAGTCACTGGTTTAATGTCAATCCCTAAACATGGGAAAAGCCGGCACATCCCATGGATGGCCCAAGTAGGTCAAGTCAATCCCAACACATCCCACGAGGATCATGAGGATTCCCATTTTCGATTTTAAACATCATTAAAACCAAACATTCCAAGTTTATTCAAAACCTAACCAGGGGAAACAAGAACACAAGTAAACATGATCAAAAACCCTAAATAACCATGGGATATAACTTGTAAACCACCTACCTCAAAACCACATTTGAATTCACTCCCTATCGAGTCCTTAGACCTCAATCCAACCAACCTTTGAAGATTAAACCTAACACTCACCCAAAATATAGGGTTTTAGAGTTTTGAAATGAGAGGGAGAGAAAGTACTAACCCTAAACCAAAAAAGAGAAGAAAGGATGTGGTTAGCCTTACCAGGAGCTTTGATCTGCAACCAACGGCACCAAAAATGCCATATAATAGAAGGAGTTTGATCTCTTCATGTCCTTGGGAGGTTTGGTTCATGCCTAAGGTGAAGAGAGGAGGAAGAGAGGAAAATCCCGAGTGGGGTTTAAAAAGCCCGGAGTGGAAATTTTGTAAATTTTTCCAACTTTAAGTGGTCGCACCGTTTGTCCACACGGTTTGGAAAAGCGTGTGCAAACCGTGTGCATTCCACTATCCGGAGGAGGAGGAGTCACACGTTTTAGCTTCATGGTTTGGATAACAAAGCACAAACCGTGTGCTCGCTTCTATCCATAGGAGGGAGCGCCGCACGGTTTTTCCTGGGTAGGCCGCACGGTTTGGCTGCCCGTGCGCAGGTTGTGTACCTTGGTCTTCTTTTCCCATACATTCCTTCTTCCGTTCCCCAAGCCCCCGGAACACCCCCAAGGCCTCTCACATTTTCAAAAAAAAATTTAAAGTCCCAAAATCAAGGTTTTAACCCAGAACAAAACAAAAACATAACTTTCCAAAAACAGGGATCTTACTACCTCCCCACCATATAACGGCTTATCCTCGAGATGAGGTTCCAGACCTCATTGGTCCATTGAAGAGAAGAGTTCAGGCCACTGAGCCTGCATATCTAAATCACGATCCCATGTTTCTTCCTGAACCTTCCCATGCTTCTATAGTACTCACACTAATGGAAAAACCTTGCCTTGCAAGACCTTTTCACTACGATCACCCACACAAATCGGATGCTCCTCAAAGGACACATCAACCTCAAGCTCCACTTCCTCAACATCAACCACGTGAGATGGGTTAGGGTGATACCGTTGACGCTGCGACACATGAAACACATCATGAAGCACACCATACCATTGTGGAAGATCCAATCGGTAAGACACTGGTTTGATCCTCTCCACAATCTCAAAAGGTCCCACATACTTGGGTGCCAACTTACCCTGCTTCTGAATCCATCGGTGACCAATCCATGGCAACACCCCGAAGGAATACTTTATGACCCACCCCAAACTCGAGAGGCTTAAGCCTCCGATCTGCATATGAATTCTTCCTACTCTGAGTTGTATCCATTCGCTTCTTAATCAACTAAACTCTCTCTGAAGTCTCCTACACAAAACTCGGCCACAACAAATCAGATTCACCAGCCTCTAGCCAACACAAAGGATATCTCCATGGTCTCCCATAAAGCGCATCAAATGGTGCCTTCTAAATTGTAGCCTAAAAACTGTTTTTTTAGGAAAACTCAACCAACGATAGGTGCCTCTCCCAAGAACCACCAAAGTCTAAGACACAATATCTCAAAATGCCTTCCAACACTTGGATCGTACGTTCTAACTGCCCGTCCGTCTGCAGGTGGAAACCGTACTCAAAAATACATGTGAACCAAGCCCCTTCTACAACCCTTGCTAGAAACGTGAAGTGAAATGTGGATATCGGTCCGAAACAATGTTTTGAGGCACGCCATCCAACCACACTATTTCCTGAAATTACAGTTCACCCAACTGGTCGACTGTATGGGTCTCCTAAATCAGTAAGAAATGAGCCACTTTCGTTAACCGATCCACAAACACCCATATTAAATCATTTTTCCACGGAATCCTCAGAATACCCATGAAAAAATCCATTGTTACATCATCCCACTTCCATTCTAGGATGGGAAATGGTTGCAACAAACCACCTGGGCATTGATGCTCATCCTTCACCTGCTGACAAGTAAGGCACCATACCTCAATGCCTGAAACATCCTTCTTCATTCCAAGCCACCAAAACTTCCTTCAGAGATCACATTACATCTTGGTCAAACCACGATGTACTTCCCACTTTGACGCAGAGAACTCATGCATCAACTCTTCTCACACAGACATTGGCACAACCACACGATCACGAACATGAACAACACTATCCACACTGATGGCCGAACCAGAAGGTAGCTCCCCACCATTAATCTTTTACTTCATGGACAAAAACTCAGTATCATAAATATGACCTTCCTTAAATCGACTCAAAAGCGTCTACTCCATCGTTAAGGAAGCAGGAGTGACCTGACCACTTTCCTCCTGCACCTCCAGGTGCATCTCAGCAAACAAATCCATCACCCTCCACTCGGTGCTAGACTCATGAACTGCCTGATTCTGAATCTTCCTACATAGAGCATCATAAAAATTGTTTCCCTTTCCTGGCATGTACACCAACTCAAATTTAAAAGACTGGAGATATTCAACCCATCTTCGCTGCTGAAGATTCAGATCTCACTGTGAAAGATGTACTTTAAGCTCTTACGGTCAGTAAACACAGTAAATCGTTCCCCCAATAGATAGTGCCTCCATCACTTCAAAGCATACACTACCGCAGCTAACTCAAACACCTGAGTGGGATAGTTCCACTCATGGGGTCCCAACTGCCTCAACCCATAAGCCACAACCTTCTCATCCTGCATCAACAAAGCCCCATGTCCGATTCCGGACGCATCACAAAACACGACGTATTTCTTACTCGACTCGGGCAAGATTAGGATAGGTGTGGTCATCAACCGCTTCTCTAACTCTTGGAAGGAATCCTCACAAACCCCCGACCACTTGAACTTGAGTCCCTTCTTGGTCAAGCCCGAGAGTGGTGCTGCCAAGCGAGAGAAATCCTGGATGAACATTCGGTAGTACCCGGCCAAACCCATAAAACACTGAACATCAGAAACACTCTTGGGAAGCTCCCAAGATACAACTGCTTGGACTTTATCTGGATCCACTATCACACCTACCTTTGAGATGATGTGACCCTGAAAATTCACCTCAACTATCTAGAATTGACACTTGGATAGCTTGGCGTATAGCTCATGCTCTCTTAGCGTACCCAAGATGATGTCAAGATGTTGGGCATGATCGTCGTGAGTTTTTTAGTACAGTAGGATATCATCAACAAAGACAACCACACACTGATCTAGATAGGGATGAAGGATCTGATTCATCAAAGCCATAAACACTGCCAGTGCATTAGTCAAGCTGAATGGCATTTCCAAAAACTCAAACATCTCGTACAGACTTCGGAAAGCGGTCCTTGGTAAGTCAGAAGACATCACCCTCAAGTGGTGATAACCTAACCTTAGATCAATTTTAGAAAACATTGATGCATCCCTCAACTGATCAAATAGGTCATAAATTCTAGGAAGAGGGTATCGATTCTTCACTGTCATCTGATTCAACTTTCGATAGTCCATGCACAGCCTCAACGACCCATTGGCCTTATTTTCAAAAAGCACAGGAGATCCCCAAGGAGATGTACTAGGATGGATAAACCCTTTACGCTCCAAATCCTCAAGATCAACATTCAGTTCCTGGAGTTCTGCCAGTTCCATTCGGTATGGAAGAACAGAAACTAGCTCTGCCCCAGCAACAACTCGATCGAGAACTCAACATCCCTCTTGAGCAGAAACCCGGAGAAATACTTAGAAAACACGTCCCAAAATCGTTCCACCACAAGAGGAAAAACATGTTGTTACCCTATTTCATCATCATCGAGCATGATACATGCCACTTGGGCCGTGAGTCCACTCATCTGTTGACAAAATGGCCTTGCATGCCCTACTCGAACATCCCATTCTCCACGGTGAATGTAAGCGTCCCCCTCAAGCGACCTAAACAATACTCTATGACGATAACAGTCTATGCGTGCTTGGTACAACACCAACCAATCCATTCCCAAGATTAGGTCAAACCCTGAAATCTTAAGAATGAACAAATTCCACCGAAAATGATACCCACCAACATCCCAGGCACATCCCTTGCACTGCTTGATATTCTCAACCCATACTCCCAAAGGGGTGTCAATTGACATCACTATACACACCCTTTCCACATGTAAACCCAGCAATACCACATGTTGAGAAGAGATAAAAGAGTTTGTGGAACCTGTGTCAAAAAAATGCACTAGAAAACGTAGAAACTACAAGGATCGTACCTCAAATAGTCGACAGTCCGGCCTCTCCATCGCTAGGTGCAAACTGAACTGATTGAAGCTGACTTTCCCCTCTACCCTGGGCTCCAGCCAGAATACCCTGCGCTGCACTACACTGCTGGCCTGAGCGATCCTGCCCTGGAGTCCCACGTCCACCTCCCCTACCAGTACGGCCCGTGGAGCTCTAACTGCCTGCCTGATATGGGTCAACTGGTCCCCTTCCCGTATTTGGTACATGATTCCCACCGTCATACTATCCCACCTTCCATGGGTTCCTACAGAACCTCTACACATGTCCAATCCTGCTGCACGAACGGTACTTAGCTAGAGGTCGAGGACACAGACCACAAACATGCCCTGACCTACCGCACTGATAGCAGAGCACCTGATTCCTGCTCTAAGAGGTCGACCCTCTCTTCCAACCTCTTTGCACACTTCCACCATTCTGTGAGCTCTCATGGCATCACTTCCGACCCTTGGTAGCTGTACTACTCTTCTTCCCCACCGTCACCACAATCCCACTACCAGAAGCACCCTTCAGGTTTCTTTCCAAAATCAGTGCCTGATCTACTACCTCGACAAACCTCATCAAGCGGAAGATATTTACTTGAGAGCAGATCTCATGTCTCATCCCATCCTGGACGAGCCTTGATACCGCTACCTCATCCCCTGGTAATAGTAGAACAAATCATCTCAAATCAGTGAAGCGACTAGCATAGTCCATCACTGAAAATGACCCCTGAGTCGGCGTCATAAACACTGCATCCCACTCCTCCCTCAATGTCTCTAGATAGAAATGCTCCAGAAACTTTTCTTGAAAAACCTTCCATGACATTCCCTCATCTTGCTTAATTTATGCCTGAATGTCCCACCAATGCATAGCCTAGCCCCGCAACATGTAAGCGGCCAGTATCACTCGCTTTTCAACAGTAGTATCCAAATGATCCAATATTTTCTGGACGAACTCTAACCAGATCTCTACTTCCTTTGTTCCACCCTCTCCGGTGAAATTCGGTGGGTGTTACAGCTGGGATTCCCTGGTCAGCTCAAACATACTCGGTGCAACCCGCCCTTGATCTCGATCCATCATCTGCATCAAGCGAGCCATGTTCTCTCAGAATTGGCCTTATCTACAATCATTGATCATCACATTTTCATTGTCCTCTACTAGAGGAGTGTTCTCAACAACATCCTCATGTTTCCCAACTGGCAATCGACATCGTGGTGGCATCTCTCTATAAATCCAAACATGAGATTTAGAACACGTACCATAAAACTTCACAACTGCAACAAAAGCTCTTCGCTAGCTACAACCGCCCCAACCATATCTACCGCGGCCATGGTCCATATGAGGTAAACAACCATCCACTACCACAAAAATCACACAACGTTTTACACAAAATTTTCCACTTAATTTCAAACCCTTATATTTCATTTTCTCATTATTTCTTGGTTTCATGAAATGCATGATGTACCCTACCTTCTTGCCTCACACACCCACCTCGTGCGTGTTCCTATCACAATACATGTCACCAACCTCCCTAGGTGCCTATAATGATGCATGAATGAAAATTCTCGTGCCATTAAGGTCCAAGCCAATTATCATAAAATAGTCATATCAAACCACATGTGCCTTACCCAATGGTGAAATATCATCAACTGTAACAACACATAACCAAGAACAACATTTCCCACCCAGGGTGACTTGGATTTTTTCCCCCATACCTGGGTTAGCTACTCCCAAGCACGAGCTCATTTCCAATGCCTGACACATCCTAACCCTTGGCTAAGAATCCCAAATAACAAGACATTAGTGAAGGAGAAGAAAGATCTCCTCTAATACGACTTTTTAATGTCCCCATCCTGGAAGCCACTAAACTGGTTCTCTGAGCCGGGTGGTTACATGACCTTAAGCGCTCCTCCTCGTATGCGAAAGGCTACCGAATAGTAGCGGGGGTCTATGTAGTCAAGTGGGGAGACTATACCCCGTTTTTACCAGAGTAAGCCGCAACGAAAATAATCAAATAGAGAATGTAATAACCAACAACAAAGAGATAAGTACAACAAACATTTCCAAAAATAAATACCCCATGTCATACTACAGTTCAAGAGTGAACAAAAGCCCAAAAATAAAGACAACGGCCAAAATCCCAAAATAGTCTTGACTCTAAGTCCGGAACCTCCACCAAGTGCAACCCATGTCCACTCAACTAACTAGCAAGGACCCTTGCCCTTGTACTGACCCACCAACATGAAGTCTTCTCAAGTCCCCAATGGCGGCCCGAGCAGGGTGTGAGTACAACTCAGTAGGCCACCACCAACGGTGTCTACAAAATATCCAGTATAAACTGGTAGTTCATGCAAAAGGGGTATGAATAATAAATTCCAAGTAATTAATTACGGTTCCATTAACAAATTCAAAGGAAATCCATTACCACTTCTAATACCATTCGTTTCACAAAAATTACCATTACTTACCATTTCATCACATTTCCATGGGATACTCACATTCATCATGTTACATGGGTCTAAGGCCATCAATCACAAGCAAGAGGGTAAACACATCGTTATCCTATCTCACTAGGACTAATTACCTCATAACAACCATATCCTCACCTTGAAGAGCCAGTCCGGGTGGATGAAACCGTTAGGAGAATAGACCCTCAGTACCCTTACGTAACTCGTGCATTTAGGGTGGAGTTTAGAGCCTCAATCTTCACTCAAACCGTGGGCCTATATCCTCATGTCATACCCTGCTCTACGAATCCATGTGCACTTGCTTATAGATATGTAACCATAAACCATCCAAACCATTTCACTTCGGCAAACACTAATTACAACAACCCACGTGGGAATCTGCATCATGCCTTAACCCATTAATACATTACCATTTCACATCATTTAACCATTTCCCCAAGTCCAGGTGTTATGCATATCTCAATAAGAATTGAACATTAGACCCATAATCTATCCCGTTATGGTCTTAAATCAATTTACACATTAACCCATTTAACCCATTCCTCATTTCCATGAATAAACCATTCATCCATTTCAATTAACCCTTTGGTTATTACCAAGTCTTGTTGCATCACCTATATTCTATTACAAGTTCAACCAATGATGCCAACATGGTGATCAAGGGCTCTACAATTCACTACAACAAGTCACTTGTTTAAAGTCAATCCCTAAACCCGAGAAAAGCCGGCACATCCCATGGATGGCCCAATTAGGTCAAGTCAATCCCAACACATCACACGGGGATCGTGAGGGTTCCCATTTCCCATTTTAAACATCATTAAAAACAACCTTGCCAAGGTTATTCAAAACATTACTAGGGGAAACAAGAACACAAGTAAACATGCAAGAAAACCCTAAATAACCATGGGATATAACTTATAGACCACCTACCTCGAAATGGAAGTTAAACACTCTCCATATCGAGTCCTTAGAACTCGATCCAACCAACCATTGAAGCTTCAACCTAAAACTCTCCCAAAAGATAGGGTTTTAGAGCTTCAGAATGAGAGGGAGAGAAAGTACCAACCCTAATCGAAAAAATAGAAGCAATAATGAGGTTAGCCTTACCCGGAGCGTCGATCTGCAACCAAAAGCACCAAAAATGCATTAGAATCAAAATAGTTTGATCTCTTGAAGTCCTTGGGAGGTTTGGTTCGTGCCTAAGGTGAAGAGAGGAGGAATAGAGGAAAATACTGAGTGGGGTTTAAAAATCCCGGAGTGGAAATTTTGTAAATTTTCCCAACTTTAAGTGGCTAAATGGTTTGTCTGCATGGTTTGGAAAACTATGAGCAAACCGTGTGCAAACTGTGCGCAAACCATGCACAAACCGTGCGCAAACCATGTGCATGGAACTGGATGGAGGAGGAGGAGTCACACGGTTTAGCCGCACGATTTGGAAAACTGTGCCCAAACCATGTGCTCGCTTCTATCCAGAGGAGGGAGGGGTGCACAGTTTCTATTGGACAGGTCGCACGGTTTGGCTGCCCATGCGAAGGTCGTTCGCCTTGGTCTACTTTGCCCAAACTTCCCTTCATCCTTGCCCCGAGCCCTCGGAAGACCCCCAAGGCCTCTCACACTTTAAAGAAACCATTTAATGTCCCAAACGCAAGGGTTTAACCTAGAACAAAACAAAAACATACCTTTCTAAAAAATGGGGATCTTACAATGGGTAATTATTGATCAAATAAGGAAATTAGATAATTTTACACTCATTAGGGATTCAATTAATGTTGTGGACCTTAAATGCATATATGTTCGAGTGGTTGATTGGATTCATAGATTGCACACGGTAATAGCGTCATACTGAGATTCTCATTTTAAATCATTCATTTAAAAGGTACTCATGTAGCCTTTACGAACTTAGTTGAGGTTGAGAACAACATCTCACCTACATATGGATTGTTAGTTTGAGTAGAACATTTTGAATCTCAGTGATGTTTTGCGAGATTTTTTTCTTGATTATAGTGGTTCTTTGAAATACACATATTGTTGAATTAGTTTTCATATTTTAATAGTTATCAATCCCTAATAAAGATGGCCTCATTTGAGTCATTTTATGGGTGGACATACCAATAATTATTTTTTTGGACCGAGGTGGGTGAGAATTCTTTGGTTGAACCATTCCATGTCTATGAGATGAATGAGATAGTACAGACAACTCATAAATGTCTTGATTTAGCTAATGGTCATCAGATGTTTTATTTCACGAATCTTCCTCATCCATTGCAGATTTACAATACCCATTAGGTGTCTCTTTAGGGATTAGTTCATCTGTGTCACAATCACATTGGAAAGCAAGGGATGTTATTTTATCTTTATGTCAGGTTGTTTCATGTTGTGGAGCATATTGGGAAGGTAACCAATCAGTTAGAGCTTCCATGGAAGCTAACACAAATCCATTATATCTTTCATGTTTCTCAACTGAATAGGTACCATCTAGAGCCATCTCATGTTTTATAGTGGGATGAATTGGAGATAGATCCTGATTCCACCATGGTGGAGCATCCTATTCAAATCATAGGTGTTTAGTACAATTTTATTCAAATGAAATAGATATTTTAGTTCCATGTGCTCTAGAAATGTGGTGACAAATTGTATGTGACATGGGAGTTGGAAGGCTAGGTGGGGGAGTAGTGGACTCACCTTTCTTATATTGAAGCCCTAGGAGTTTATATGGGAATAAATTGGCATGGTCAGGATTTACTAGAACCTTAACAGTTTTGGGTACATCTATTTTGTTAATTTTATTTATCATTGAGTAAATTATTGGAGTTCCTTGGTGTTGGGGGTTGAAATTGGGTCTTTTTTGGGAGATAGATCATAGAGCAATATTAGCGCATAGTTTTTCAAAACTAGAAGATAACCATGTGAAGGGCATAAAGTTTTTGATATTTTGGGTTCACACTATTTTAACATGGTATTTCAAACTTTTTAACACAATACAGGAGACCATGAAGCCTATTTTTGTGGGATAATAGAAACTGAATGGTTGGGGAATGGTTTTCCTAATCATGTAGATAAACCCTGTGACCATGATTAGATAATTAAAAATTTTAATTTTACCAAAATACCCCTAGAGTGTATTTTTTGGTCATGGAGATCATTCTCCATTACCCATGCGTAAAGGATCTCCTCTCAGGCTATATAGCTCCTCCATCTCCTTTATGGAGGATTCACTCTTGGAATCTAGGTGTTTTTCTTCAGGTAAGTAGATTTCTCAATGAATTCTTCATCTACATCCCCTTTTCAATCACAATACTTCCATTGTTTTTTGGAATTTTTGAACCCTAGGTGTTTTTTTGTACAAATATATAGATTTTTATTTGATTTTTGATTTTATTACATGTGTATTAGGTGTGTGAGGCTTGGTTCCACCTCTTCTGAGTGGTCTTCATCAATTGAGGGGAGCATCGGACTAGATCCAACATAGGTGCCATGATTTAAAATCCTTATCCATCTAATACATTTAATGTTATAATATATTTTGGTTTTTTTTGTTCAAATTATAATTTAATGAATTTATTCTTGTTGTGCATTCCTTGTTTGATTTATTCCATGGATTGGAGTGGAAATTTAGGTGTTTAAAATGGGGGTTTTCAAATGGATGTCTCTTTTATGCACACTAAGTCTTTAATAAAACTTTAAAATAGGTTTTTTGATTATAAATGTATTTATAAAGTGGTTTTATAAATTATTTTACCTTGGAAATAGTGTTTTTTTAATTGGGAATGTTTACATATGAAATGGATTTTATTATAGCTTGATTTATACAGGAGCTTACATGTGACATATTGGAATAGTGTATCACATGGGTTAATTGGGGTGTGAGATAGTGGTTTTTTAGGTAACATGTCAGCCTTTAGATAGAGGAATCTGCGAGCCACCATTTATTTCCAAGGGACTGAGTAAACCTTTGGGTAGGAAGACCATGAGAGATTCCATGTTGATTTTTGAGAAACCATGTGATTCTTGGATTTGGGCCTGATGAAGACCATGAGAGATTCCATTTCATATCTAGAAAGAATACAAGATTACTCAATCACGATATGCATAATAGTTAGATCCCAAGATTCACATTACTCATGCTATATTTGTTTATATGATTTATGGATTTTATTACTTCCATTCTGATGGGGTGATTTGTATTATTTCCATTTTTTCATTTTCAAATTATACGATTATATGATATTTTTGTTTATTCTCACATTTATTATTATTCAATTGTTTTATTATGTATTTTTTCCCTTATAACCATGTGTATGTATTTGAGATTTATTTGAAAATTATTTTCGGAGAAAAACATATTGTTTTGAAAAGGGAAACTAGTGGGGTGTTGAATGTTTACATTAAGTTGGTTTGTTTTCATGTGGTTTAGTTTTGTAAATATTTTCAAACTAATTTATTGGTTTTTTTGTAAAAAATCCTAAAAAAGATTCATGGTGGTATCAAACTAAGATCTATGACCCATACCCTACTTGGTACCTTTTGGGTGTTTGGAAATTTCTTTTTGTAGCACACATATAAAGGTAAGGGAACCATTTTCCAGGGATTATCTTCTTAATTATCATGGTCTAATGTTTTGAGGAGGATATATGGTCTCATAGGGATGGTCTCACATGGAGTCATTTTTGGTGCTTTGTATTCTATGGGTTTTCTTTGACTTTTTTTCATTGTACCATTTCCATTGAGTTTGGATTCATTATTTGAAGATACCATACAAATTTATATATCCTATTACATAATTTTTTTAATATGATGTATGCTATGGTTTATGGTATATTTTTATATTTGGCTATCAAAAATAGTGATAATGGTGTTTCCAAACCATTTTATGTATGGCTAAAGCTAGTTTTCTTCTGGTGAAATTCTTCCCATATGATTATTGGTTATGCCAAGTTATTTTTTCCAACCTGTAGTTATTAGGAATGCTCTTTTGGTCAAGTAGTGGGTTAGCTCATGTTATGTGGTGGGTCAACTCAAGTTGGTTTGTTAAACATTCTATAGAGTATATTTCTTCATGTTTCCCGTGTTTTATATAAGAATCTATAATTGAACTATTTAACCATCCAAATAACAAAACATCCAATGTAACATTTTCTCACATAGAACACTGGAAAATGGAAAGTATATTTCCATTGGTATTAATACATTGCTCAGTAATTAGTATATTATTGGACCTAGAAAAATAGGCTTGATGTTTCTTCATGAAGGACTCGACATAAATTTTTCCCTAATTTTCAATTTTGGAAACTCATAATGATTCATAGATTTATAAAATATTGTAAGAATTAAAATGAAAATTATTATTATAACTCTTATAACATTTTTTTCTCTTAAGAGAACAATCACAAAATTTTATATCACATTATGTATTAAAAGTATTTTTTTTGGTAATAAAAATTCATTAAAACTAAAATGTAAAGTATGAGAAACAATAATAATAGTGGGAAATCATATATCCATGAACATAATTTTGAGGATATCTAATTTTTAATACCTTCATTTAAATCTAGGACACCTTAGTATTAATATGGGAAAACCATGGTCATCCATTATTCAAATCCTTTATAATGGTTCATAAATAAACTTTTAATTAACTCATGCATATCCCCTTGGAGTATCTATCTAAGAGTGTAGCCTTAGGAAAACTAATTTTTCCACAGTTACAGTCAAGTGAATACCTGAACCATCCATTTAATAGTTGTTACCCCGTAGTGTATATGTAAGATATAGTTCTTTTCAAGGTTTGACTCTCTCTAATTTTCTCATTTTAGCCTTGGTGGGAGAATCATTTTCAGGGAAAGAGATCCATTATTAATGAAAATAAACTATCATTTTTTGATTTATGTTTGCCTGATATAATGGTGTTTTGGTATACTAGGTTAACTATTTCATTGTTTCTTGGTAATTCTAGAATATTTAAATGTAGTTTGGGTTATTTCAAAGGATATTGGGATGAAAAATAAATTTTAGAACACTTACACAATGTGTAAAAGTGATTATACATCATATTATTTTTTAAGGGTTTTAATAAAATAAATAATAGTGATAGGGTTATAAGAAAATTCTATTAAAAAACATACTTGAAGTGTAATCATGTTACATGATGTCTAAATGCATGACCAGTTGTTGTAAAAATTCCAAGCAGTTGATTTCCTTTCTAATCCACTACACCTTCAATCCTCTTCACCCTAGGGAAATTTCTTGGTGATTTTGGGTTTCCAAATACCCTTATGGATGTCCTATTTGAGTGAGAAATACTAGGTAAGTGGTTTTGGTATGTTTTCTTCCTTCTCTTCCTTCTTCTACAACTATTATAGTGATATCCTTTGACCAATTCTATTGATGGTTTCTTATTGATCAATTTTATTCTAAGAACCTCTTTAAAATCATATTAACCTTCTTACTATTGGGAATTTGTTGTTGGATGAATTTTTCTATCATCTGTTGAAGGTATGTGGACAAAATCATAACCATATGGTTTGATTATTTGAATTTTTATGCAATATTTTTTTGTTCCAATGTCGCAGCCATGCAAATTCATTTAAATAATGAGTGGAATTTTTCCTTGAATTCCATTATTTGAAAATGAATTCTGACCATGATTATGGATACCCATTGGGTGAGGGAACCCTAGTAATTATGGAATTGTAAAACTATTTAAATTTTGTTCCTCTTGATAATAAACCTAGGATAATTTTATGTTATAGAATCCCTAAATTCTAGCTTATTACATATTGATAATATTTTTAGTCAAATTTGAATTAAATTTCATGTTGTGTATGAATGAAGAATGTTAATTCGCATAATTAAAAATTAATAATTATGATGACATATTGTGATATCCATGTTTTATGACATGGATTGTGTTCCATGTGGTAATGCTTATATATCGGGATCATCCCTGGAATATTCACACTTATATTCTTTAATTATTATATTGAGAGGCATCAGCCTAGTCCCATGCTATAATTATTATATAGAGAGGGCTATTCTTAGTACCATGTTTTAATTATTATAGTTATTTCAATCAGAATTATATAATGCTTATATGTCTTTGTCCAAAAATACTATAATTATTATATGGATTTGACTAGATTATGTTGTGACTATACCATGATTGTATAGTGTTGGTTGGCATGGTTGTAATACATTTTCAAATATATTCTAGCATTGAGCCAAAGTAGATTATTTTACCATGTTTATATGGTTTTGGTTCCAATGTTTATAAGACATGGTCAGAGATATTCCTGTATGGCACCATGGAAGGTAATTTTACATTGGTTATTTGGTTTTAGTTTCCATGGTCATAAGAGATGCTCAGATATATTAGTGAAATGAGTTGAATTAGGTTGTTGTTGTGTTTTATAAATTATAAATTAATTAATACATCTATTTATCGCTTTAATTCGTTCACTTGTTATCATAATGGTTATTTATACCTAGTGGTGTCGAACTACTGAGTTATACTCAAAACCTATTTTTTCCGCTTTTTAGAGCCTATGCATATTTCATGGATGCAGGTTTTGATAAGGTAGAAGGAACTTATTGTTCATTTCTTGTTTTCTATTGGGATGGAGTATGGAAATGGGACTAACATGGGGCTCGTGAGATGGGACTTTTCATCTTTTATTTGAGTCTTCTATTATTTTTCTTTCAATTGTATAACATTACATTTAGTTACATTATATCATGTCATTACAGTTTTCCTTATAGATTTATTATATTATTTAGTTGAATTTTATTATTTTTCTCTGCAATTCATTTACTCTGATTATTATTGTTTTATATTAGTTGTTTCTCCTACTATTACACTTCTTACAAGGGGGTATAGTCTCCCCACTATGCTATTCACACCCCCAACTACTTATCAGAAGCCTATGAAATATGGGGAGTTTCACTTGAGGACTCTTAACCAACCCATTCCGACCACATGAGAGAGTTCCAGGTTGTGGGACATTAAAAACTGGTATTAAAAGAACATGTTTTATTCTCATTTTTTCCTTATTGTTTGAGAAGGGTAGAAATTATAATAGGATGTTTTGGGACATTGTTATTAGCTTGTGCTTGGTAGTAGCTAACCCATGTATGGGAGGATATTTGAGTGCCCAAAGATGGGATTGCTGTTTTTTTGTGCTTGTTACGGTTGATGTTATTTCACATTGGGCGATTCACATGTTGTGTGAGGTTATAATTTTATGTTGTTATTAGTTCTTGAGTTTTTTAATCATAACAAAGTATGGTGAGAGTTGATAGTATATGCAACATAATAATCACATAGGGATATACTGACTTTCCTTGTTCATAATAGGGGAATATCTACTTTTTTCATGTGCTATATAATTTCATGTTAAACTATGATATGTTATATCAATTTAACTAGATTAATGTTATGAGTTGTCCTTTAATTATAAAATACATGTAATATGGGTCCAGAGATAACAAGAACTTGTGATTCTCTATTGCGGTTAGCTGTTCAATTGACATTGCTCCAAGCTAGTTGTCTAAGGTGTGTATTTATCTTGTAGAAATAATTCCCCCTTATTATCTTAAACAAGAGATTCAGGAGAGTGGAAATTAGCAATATCATGATATAGCTAAACCAGTTCTTCTTACAGCTCTTAGGAAGTATATAGATTTTCAGCTTCATCACACATTCCTGAGGATAATGCAATCCATGTAAAGGGATACTGTTTATACCATTCTTTTAATGTTTGATCTAACAAGAGTGTTTCAATTTTAACATCTACCAGTTTTGCTAGGGAAGGGAGATCCTAAGTACCCTTGTTTTAGATTTTTTCATTCAAGACAATATTCATGAATCTTGATACACCAATTCATACGAGGGTGAGGCTTTCTATGTATATGATTCATGGACCTTCAAAGCATTATTTGGATATTCTGGATGAATCTGGGTAACATGATGAGATATCGTAGAAGGAATTCAAGACATAATTTTTGATCCATTTATATCTCGAGACTTTGAAGGTTAAAAATATTATGAGTTCATAAATCTGATGTGGGATGGTTTATTGGTGGCGGACAGTACTGAAAATCATACCAACCTATAGTTCATTCCGCCATCATTGGTTGATGATGAGATCATAAGGGAGAGATGTTTCTAAGACGGTTTTCTTTATAAGATCAGTTCATAGGTAAAACTATTCCATTTAAGTAGATTTGAAGACATGATGAATTAGGAACACATCATGAAAAGGGATCTAAGATAGGCCCCCAGCAGCAGCAAGTCTATTTAAGGAGGGAAATTTATGAGTTCTTATTCTTGTTGTAAGTGGTGTTGTTATTATAGTTTCAACTAAAGCAGTAGTGGGAAGATCAGTCAAGGAGGTGGGAAACCATATCAAGATCATGTTTCATTCGACTGATCTCAGTGCGGAATGTTAGACCACAAGTTCCCTGCATTATCATTACCCCAAAATCAAGGGTCATATCTATGGAATATTGGGTCATATTTAGAGGTTTTATTCTAACATTATTTCATAGAATATAGGAACCAGAATTGGGAAGGGGATCAGTTACCCCTCAGTAGGATGATATCTATAGTTCCATAGGCTCTTTTGGCCAACGTTATGGATGTGATACCCCAGTTCATGAGAAAAAGTGCCATGAAAAGAGTGTAGATCAGGGTAGTCAGATTAGAGCCCAAGTAAGTGGGTCAAGATAGATTCATGTTATGTGGAGTACTCGAGCATCCGTGGATATAAGACCATCTACAATCAGAGGAATTATTCCTGTATCAACTACATTATCTTCTGTTTTGTGTGATATAAGAGCGCCACGTTATTTTCTATATACAAAAACAGTTTGTAATTTTATATGGAAATATTAGAAGGTTTTTTAACCATTAACACATCTTTTGTAGTATGTCTAGAGAATATAAAATGTTTTCAGGCATGTTCTCTATGGATTGGTGGTTACCATTTCTTGTGGGGATTGTTCATGCTGGAAATAACAGGCTTCAACTTGATTATAGGTATGGATTTCTTATTTCTAAACCAGGATCAAGTCAAATATTATAGGAGTATAGTTACCTTCCTCTCTCTATAAGGAAGCATCTATTCTCATAAGGGTGACTGCGATATTCATGATTGTATTGTGGGACCAATTTAGTTAAAATTGGATTGTATCATGGTTCAAATAACTAATATTTATCAAGATAATGGTGTAATGTAGTATGATTATTTTCCTCTAGTAGTATAATATTTTTAAGATTTTCTCCCTTAATAGTTCTATGTCTTAACTCCTTAGCGAGAGATCGGGTTCATGATTGTTTTGGTGCCTGGAGAATAGATAGTTTCAATCATACCATACTGAATGGCGCTAGAAGAGCTTTGAGATTTGAAATTTAGAAGGAAGATCTATAATCTAAAAGCATCATATATCTGAGTACATATCATTGGGGTTCTCAAGTTATCTTCCCCAAAAAGGATTATGTATATTTATGCTAATGTGTGGATTATCGTAGGTTGAACCAGATGACAACCAAGAAATAATATCTTCTTCCACATATTGAATATCTTTTAGATTAGATGATAGGTTCTCATATCTTCAAAAATATTGAATTGATATTATGATATCATTTGTTAAGTGTTAAACCATCATACCAACCATGAACTATATGTAAGAGTAGGTATTTATTTAATGAATTCATAGTGATGCCATTTTGTTTGAATAATGCACATACTATATTCATAGCCCTAACAAATAATATATTTCATCCTGCTCTTTATCATTTTATGGTTGTTTTGTGGATGATATATGAGTGTACTTCGAGATAATATATGATAAGGAAATAAATCATTACATCCTCTGGAGTATATTTAGAGAACAACATATTTATGCCATGTTATCCAAATTAAGTTTCTATATTAATGACTTTCACTTCTTAGTCCATGTCATCTTAGTGGAAGGGGTATTAGTGGACATAAATAATGTCTCATCCCTAATATCTTGTGAACATCCAAATAATATCTTCAAATTTTAGATTTTTTTCAGGTTTAGAAAGTCATTCCCAGCATTATATCTAGAATTTCTCCCATTATGAATCACCAGTGACATGGTTGACCAAGAAAGGAGTGATGTTTTTTTGTTATAATGCTCGTGAGATATATCTTCAAGAGTTGAATTGAAGGATGAAATCAACACCACTCCTCACATTACCTATAATGGTTAAATCATATATCATGTATATAGATTCATCTAGAGTTGGACTCAGAGAAGCTCCAATGAAAGAGGATCACATGGTTACATATGGATCCATGCAACTGAGACCACATGAGGGGAATTTACCTACTCATGATATAGAGTTATCAGTAGTGGTGAATTCCCTAGGATGTTGGAGACACTATCTAATTGGTGATATGTTTTTTGTATACAGGAATCAAAAGTGCTCATGTAAATATTTTCTCAGTAGGACCTAAACCTTCGACAAAGGAGGTGGGTTGAGAATATATAGTCTTTTCACCATGTATTGGATTATACAATTGGAAAGGGAAACATTGTTACCGATGATTTGAGTCAAGAGTCATATAAGAGGGTTGTATGGGAGTCTTGTGATGAGTGGTAGATAATGGTCTTCTTTTAGTAATTGCATCTGGATGTTCAAAAATCTCATGGGAGAGTATATTTGACTTCAATATCTATTATACCAAAGCATTTAAACCTAATTAAGACTCTTCAATTTTCTTATTTAGAGGTATAGGTTCTGAGAGACAAATTATATGGTTGGGAGGTTCCATCAGGATAGTCTCTTAAGAGTGGAAATTATATTCTATTCTATGGTTGATTATGGATTCCTATAGGATTTCATGAGGATTCGATGAGGGTGTTTCATGATTGTATATGTATAGTGCATCCTGGTTTGAAAAAGATATATCAGGATCCCTATAGACAGTACTGGTGTTTAGGAATGAAGAAGTAGGTGTCATTCTTTGGGGCTAGATTCTTTATTTATCATCCAGATAAAGCTAGCCATTAGAGTCCAGTTGGGATTTTGTAGCCTTGAACCATTCCATAGTAGAAATGTGATGACGTCTTAATGGATTTTAAGATAGTACTACCCTGGATGACCTGGATGAATGATGTTGTATGGGGTTTTTTAGATCTACTAATGTATCCCACTTCTTACCTATTAGAGAAAAATTCATAGTTGACGATCTACGATATCATTATATGTGTGTGGCAGTTTTGTTGCACAGTGTTTCGATGAGTATAAATTTTATGAAATACCTTGTCATTCATCTCTGTTTTTGGTTCGAGGAAAGTGGATCAGCACTTTTTGGACCTAGTCTCATGTAAGGGAAATCTGGGCAGGTTTAGTTGATCAGACATTGGTTGGTGGACGTGTAGAGTTGGTAGAAATCATATGCTTATAGTCATTAATGAACTATGGAATTCTTATTTTTTCATCATGTATTCATTTTTGTGTCACCTAGGATGGGAAAATTCTATATCAAGAAACATGGGGAGACGGTTCCAAGGTTTTTCTGGCTATTTAAAATAGTGGCATGGGTCGGTCATGTTCCATAATGTTTAGCCCTTCTGGTGCACTATAGTTCCATGCACAACATGTTACACATGTCACATCTATGAATATATCATCCAGAGACTTACCATGTGATACAAGTAGTATTCACTGATCCTTGTGATTATGTGTCCTTTAAGGAGTATATGATATATGTTGTGGATCGTAGTGAGAAATATCTTTAGGGGAGGACTCCATTGCTTTTGGTGTGGTGGTGGCATAGGAAAGATAGATAGGATACCTATGTGATGGATTTTGATATGTTAACATAGTATAAATACATATTTTCTGATACCACATAATGATTCTTGGATTATCTCAGGGATAATATATTATATGTTGGGGATGTTATATGATCTTGCCTATTCCCTAGTATGCATCTCTCTGAGTTTTTTGTTTTATTCTTATTGGATGAGTCTTATTTGGAGATGGAGACCCATTATTGGGAAAAATGACTTAGCATTTGGGGATGCATAATTTAATTAATTAATGTATTTTTTGAATAATGGGGTATGTGTTTCACAGGTTCTTGGTATAATAAGAATCATTAAAAAGGGTTTGGGATGTTTAAAATAAAATTGTGCTGAATAATAATATTTAGAACATTCTCACAACATGTAAAGTGATTACACATCATTTAATTGTTAGAGGGTTTTACTAAAATAAATATAAGGAAACATGTTTTTTAGAGAATTCCATAACAAACATTTACATGATGTGTAATAACATTACATAATGTGTAAATGATCAACTTTATATTTTAAACATGTTGTGAGGTTGATTTTCTTCTAATCCACTGTAGTTTCTCACCTATCAACCTTGGGGAATTATCAAGTCAATTTTGGGGATCCAAATACCCTTCTAGACATCTCTTTTGTGTGAGAAATCACTAGTAAGAGGTTTTGGTCATGTTTCTTCATTATCTTCCTTTATCTCATACCATTTCAGTGAAATCCTTTAACCAATTGTTTTTCTGGTTTTGATATTGATCATTATTAATCTAGGAACGGATTTTAAATCATTTTCACCATCATCCTCATGGGTGATTTCCATTGGAAGTGTTTTTGGATCTTCAGTTAAAGGAATAGGGACAAAATCCTAACCTATGGTTTTGATAATTTCCACATTTTTTAATTATTATGATGAATCCAATGTATTGTGCACCAAAATACATTTAAATATTAAATGAAATTATTCCATGAAGTCATTTTTATTGAACTCACTTCCGAAATGTCTTATGGCTACCCATGGGGTGAGTGAACAATTATTATAATTGAAATGGAAATCTACATAAAGCATGTTTAGAATAAAATGTGACCAAGGGTGATTTCTTGTTATAGAATCCCTGAATTATATATTATTACTTATTGATATAATTTTTTATAAATATTGAATTAAATTCAAAGTGGAATATGAAAGAAGAATGGTAATTTAAATAATTAACCATTAAGAATTATTATGTGATATTGTGATATCCATGTTGAGTGGTACGGATTGTGTTCCATGCTATAATTATTATATATCAAGCTCATCCCTATAACATTCACACTTATATGTTGTAATGATGATATTGAGAAATCTCAGACATGTCATATGTTGTAATTATTATAGAGAACGGGCTATGTCCATCCCATGATGTAATTACAATAGGGATTTAACCAAGAATGTTTTAATGTTTATAGAGATTTTACATGAAATGAAGTAATTATTACATGGCTTTGATCTAGATTGTTTTTGTCACTATTCCATTGTCATATGGTGATGGTTGGCATGGTCATAAGACATCCTCATATATATTTTGGCATAACACTGAATCGTGTTATTTCACCTTGGTTATATGGTGGGGGTGGTCATGGTCGTATGTCATGCATAGATATATTCTATCATGGTGATAAAGTAAGTTATTTTATCTTGGTTATCTGGTGGTTGTATGAATGGTTATAGGACAAAATCAAAGAGATTAAACAATAGAGCTAAACTAGTTTCTTGTTTTATTTTTTTATTTTTTAAATTAGTTAATACACATGTTTATCTTATTATTTCAAAATATTCTTATCTTAATGGTTTATTATAGACATCGTGGTGTTGAATTACTGTGTTATACTCAAACCCTATTCTTGTTAACATTTTTTACCTCAGCATATTTTTTTAATGCAGGTTTGGATAAGTGAAAATGAATTTTTTTGATTTCTTGATTGATGTTGGGCTAGACTTTTGAGATCGGACTAACTTGGGGTTCGGGACTCAAGAAATTGAGTCTAGTAGTATTTTTCTTTTATTTTTCTAACTTTACATTTAGTTACATTCCATAACGTCATTACATTATTCCTTACATATTTATTGGATTTTATAGTTGGATTTTATTGTACTCTTCAAAAAATTTATCTACACAGAATTTTTTAGATTTATTATCAATGGTTTCTACAACTATGACACTTTATACTAGAAGGTATAGCCTCCCCATTATAATATTTACACCCCCACTACTAGTCGACAGCCTATGGTGTATAGGGAGGCATGCTTGAGGTCTTTTGACCAACCCTTTCTATCCATGAGAGAGTGTTCAAGATTGGGGGACATAATAGTATATTTTCCACATCTGTATCGACTATAAAATGTCCAAATAGTGATGTATCATCTACAAAAATTACAATCCTTCCATAAATATAACTTATGATTTTATTCTCTTCATTGGCTTATCATAAGTGTTCCCACAAAAGGTTTCTCTTCCTAGTTTCCAGAAAATATGTAATCATTTATCTAATACCATCTTAGGTGACCAAAAATTCTCTAAATAAATAAAAATCATTTTAGATGAATATTCATTAAGAATTATTTTGATCCATTCCAAAACAATAATGGTTTAGTGTCTTTGGAAACATAAAGACATGAAAAATTGAAACATAAAAGATCAGTATTATCTCTCACCAAGTTATTGCAAAAGATCATCGTTGTTAGAAATATCAGACCAACAACCATTTTTTATATCCTAGAGGAAATGAAACACAATATAGGTTGATATTAGATTGTTAGTGATGGTAAATAAGGAAGATATCAGTGATCATTTAAGAATTACATTAGAATAAATCTACGGGAACATGAGATTAACATTTAAAACAAATACCTTGAAAATTATTGACCGTAATCTTGTGTCATGGCTTAATTATTATAAATTCAAATGACATAAATCATAAATAAATCAATGAACATGATCCATCAGAGTATAACACTAGCATAAGATCATTTCATAAAAGGGTGTAATTATGTGATTTATAATCATACTCATTGAAATATTAAGTAACAGATACCCACGAAGACATTCATACCTTGTTAGGCATGTGATAACCACCCATGTACCTGCTTTGATCCTTTAATATTTTCTTAAGTACCATTATTGGGATTAGGATAACAACCCTTGTATGCTCTTTTTGGATTGGGATGAACTCATGTATACCCTTTGAGGTTATAAAAAGTATATAAACAATTAGTTATAGGATTATATCAAACCCAAAAAATTTAATATCCTGAGATATTAAAATGAAGGACTATGTTTGATGGTGTACAAGATATGCAACACTATGCTTAAGAAATTAATAAATAATATTATTTAAATGTGACCATTATAATCTAGCACTTCAATTGGTAGAAATTAATAGTATTAATGGAATTATGAAATATATTTAGTCGTTATTATCATTGATAATTTATTAATTATTTTTAGATAATTAAAATATTTTTAGTAGTCATTTTATTCACATAAAATCTATATTTTCTAGGTAGTTATTTTTATAGATTTTTATGTACAAATAATACAATTAATTTCTATAATGTTTAAAAATTTAATACATATAATTAAATTCATTTTTGAAATAATCATAATAAAATTTACATAGGGTTATGTTTTGGTAATTCTATAAATATTTTGTTTTTCAATGAATTGTAAACATACTGATTTTTATTGAAAATGTTATTTTATATAAAATATTTAAAAGTAATTTTTTATTAGTTTTAAAATTAATGATGTTCCATTTTATTTAAAATAATTGAATAATGGTTTCAAAAATAAATTTTGTACTTGATTTAGGTATAAAATCATATTAAATTTAAAAGTAGCATTTTTTCAAAAAAAAAACAGTTTTGTGTTGGGTTTTTTCCATATTTATTTTAAATAAAATTTATAAACATTTATTATTTGAAATTAGAAAGATTAATTATATATTTTGATTCATAAGGTCCAAATTTAATAAATATTTGTAGGGAGTTGTCCTTAAATAGAATATATTATAACATTTTTAACTAGAATTCACATTAAAGATTATTTTCCATTTATAGTTTTAGATAATTTTGAAAATATATTACAATTTAAACCCATACACTACAACTATATAGTTATTCATAGTATCTATTTTTTTCTCTAAAGTAGACACTTTTAAAATAAAACATTTTTTCTTTTCGATAAACATCTAAATGTATTTCATCATGACATCGTATTTTCCCTGACAAATAATAAGACCTATGAAAGGAAATTTTAAAACATGGGATGAGAACCAAAATCTTAGTACGGAACATAAATATTGAAAGAAACTATTTTTCCATGGATGATGATAAACCCATGAAATAATTTTTACAAAGTTATACTTTTCACCCATAAATTATAAGCTACATAGCATAACACTTGGAGTCATTATTTTTCACTACAACTTCATTAAGAAACATAAATCATAAAGGTATGTTTTTTCCCCTATTCCATTTCACTGTTATAGTATCTTTCGGGTCTAAATAAGTTGTAACCTTCAATATTACATTTGGAATATCCAACGAAGTATATTTCATTAATCACATAGGTGAAACCCCAATGATTAATTTTTGTATCATTACCCAATATATTGGAGAGATATCACTGGCTCACCTACCCTAAGTTTATCATGAAGCCACATGTACTCGTAAACTATTCCCATGAACTATAATATAAGTATAACACATAAAACAATCATAAAGGGAAAATAAAATTTCCCACTTTTAAATCACATTTAATTTTTACGATTTTGGACACCCTTCAATGAAAACACATTATTTGAAAATAAAATATTAAACATCCAAAGGAATGATCAAAACCTTTAAGTGAAATGAAATAATTAAATATCGTTTATTACATGTATTTAAAAAACATTTCTTTTTGATTTTTTAGAAATAGTTCAAAAGTAACTTTAAAAGTGTGTTTTTAAAGAAAATCCATTATAAAGATCGAATCATTATTTAAAAAATCAATTGTGTGTATCCCAAATAAATCAACATAAATAATTTTGTAATATAAAAAAATATAATCAAAATTCAATTCACACATAACATTAGCATCACAAAATCAATGGAAAATAATTTTACCCTAATTATTGGAAATTGAGAAAAGAAATCCCTTACCAAACCCATTTGAAAACATAATACCCAAAAAATTGAAAATGAGGTTTAATTTTCTTTCTTAAATATTAAAATTATTACATATGAAGATAACTAGAGAATTATTATTATGCAGGAAGAATGGTTTTTGTCATCGTATATGTTGAAAAAGTACATTTTTTCGTTTTAATGATAGTAAAAAAATTTATATTGAAAATTGAAAAATATTATATTTTGGAACTCTTAAAGTGAAATTAATAGTATAAATAAAATATCATTTATAATCATTTTATATCCAAAAAAATAATTATGTAAAATAATATCAATAATACTATGTTGGAGAAAAAGATTTGATAATTAAATCTTTAAACATTAAAGGTGTCTCATGCGACTATAAAAATTTAAATAAATATCTCCATGAAATAAAAAATTTATAAAAACATTAAATAGAAATAGTTAAAAAAAAATATGGATATGAAATTTTATTGTAGCTTTATATACACCATATAAAATAGAAAAGGTGTATATCATCATGAAATTTCTTAATAAAAGGAGATTGAGACAAAATCTCCTACCATGAGTCTGAATCATCACGTAAAATCATTATAATCCTGAATAATAAACATAAGTTAATTATTTATATTATTTATAACCTTTTAAAATATTATTATTCATTTTTTATCACTTATTACCATGTTAAAATAATTAATTAATTATTTACATTCATATTGAATGTTTTGACGATATTCAGAAAATGAGTCCAAAATGGCTTTGGTAAGTTGAATATGGTCAAAGTGGTCATTATTCCAGAATATCTAGAATAAAATTCTAGAAATAATATTCATTATTATAAATCAATCCTACATGAAATCAATTCATTAAATATTCTTACAAAAAATATATTATTTCACAATCTTGGAGACGGTAAGTCATACATATGTATGAGTAATATTTTCATTTTTCAAAAGTAATTATAGAAAAAAGGAAATTATTATTTTACCTCATAATAATTACCATAATAAAATTAATATAATTTTAATAATTTAAATATGCTTATATATATCATTCATTTTATTTGTGGATAAGAAACGAATCACATCTCTTTGTGGAAGTTATAGTTCACCCAGCGACGTTATTATTTTTATGTGCGTTGAAAGGTTATACTGTAAATGATGTAATATTTTTTTATCATGATAAGTATTTAATTATGATCATATATAATCAATAATTCCATCCTTATAACCAATCTTCAGTGACAGTGATGAAAAAATGAGTTATATCGGTTCACTGAGGTGATACTTCACATGTATGCATGAAAAAATAATTATTTTTTTATTTGATGGAATATAATATGGATATTGGTGATTATATTATCATAATAAAATCTCAATATATTTAGGATAATATATTTATAATTTCAACTTGGTTGAATAATATTTGAAGGAAGTGGAAAGAAAAAAAAATAAAAACACTAAATTAAAAAGTATTCATTTTCTTCTCACAATCTCCTTTGATTAACAACATAACACTACTAAGAAGGTTGTAATTTCTAATAAAATAGCTCTAGAATGTGTTGAGAGATTCTATGAAGGTATTTGTTCATATATTTTAATAACCAAATTGGTTTTGAAGTATTATGAAAATTGAAGAATGAGTTCCCTTTTAAAGAATATGGGAGGTGCACTAACTAAAATCATCAAAATATTAAATTATTATAAATAATGGTTATAATTAAAATGGATAAAAACTTATTAATAAACATGATTGTATTATTTTACTTTTAAATCACTTAATCTAATAAAAATTAGATTTGTTATGACTATTTATTAGTCCCTATCATTTTTTTAACGCTTATTAATTCTAAATATGATATCATGTAATTTACACTTTTTAGGGTTAATATAATTACTATAAATTTAAATTAACCAAAAAATGAGTAATTAATGGTCTTTATAGACACAAACCGGTTATTTTTTCAAATTTAATATTTTTATGAATTTTAAATCATTTAATGAAATATTACTTATTTTTGAAATTTCATAATTGACAATTTTGACAGTATTCATTATTTTACTTTTTAAAAATATCATAACAACTTGATATCATAAAAAAAATTATTAACCCATCCATATCCTGTAAAAGAAAAAAAAAATATAATTTTATGAAATAATTTGTTGAAATTATATTTATATAAATATTCTTAATATCATTTATTTGATTCTTCCAATAATTAAACAATTATTGAATGATCAATGGGTCACCATTTAATTTAATTATTTATTTTCAAAGAAATATAAATATATTGGAATGATTTAAGTCATTTTATATTTAAAAATAAATTTTTTAGTTAAAATTTCTCTTATATAAACCCATATTAAAAATATTTCTCTTTTTTAAAATAAAAAATGAAAAACTAGACTTCCCTTTGAGTATACTATTATAAAGGTTATTTTATCATCCGAAAGTCCATAAAAGATCTCATAAATGATAATTTAATTTTTATTTGTAAAAAATAACAATCAAATAAAATTTTTACAAGTGTTAAGGTAATTTTATAATATTGGTAATTTTATTTTAACCAATAAATACTTGAATTACCCTTAACCATGGTAATAAAAAATTCTGAAGATTGTATTTATATTGTCAAAAAGAAAAATATTTACATATTTTGTACTCAATTATTACAAATATTTAATCTATTTTCCAAAATATAAAATACAAAAGATTTATTATTTAATCTCATCGATGGAAAGAGAAAATTGGTCTTTTAAATGTAAAAACCATCAAAAGATTGAATTATTTTTACATCTAATTTCATTGTGAGATTAATTACTATGATCTAAATTAGATTATATGATAAACAATAATTTATTTATACATCAGTACCAATTAAAAATATTATTTAATAATACAAATTATTTAGATGAAAATGTTGATGTCAATTAAAATGTTTTATTTTTTCTACTATTCATCCAAACATGAAACGTATCAAAAAAAAACTAAAAATTAAACAAAATAAAATTTTGATACTCTAATTTAAAATATGAATTTTATTTTATCAAATATATTTTCTTAATGATTCAAAACAAGATTTATAATACCTGTACCATCAAAAGGATAAAAAACTTCCATTTTATAAAAATACTCCTTTGTTCATTAAAATATAATTTATTCACATATCATGACTTTAATAAATATATGATAAATTTTTACTATTATATTGAATATTATATAAATATATATATCCTTATCATAATCCAACAAGAGTGATTTTATTATTTTATAAACATAATTGTTAGCATTTAAATTGTTTTTCAAAAATACATTTCATTTTATTTTCAAATTTTTTTACATTTATTTTTAATTAATTAGATAATAAATAAATAATTATATATACATGTGTAAACAATATTTCCATAATTAATTTAATATTTTACATACCCACCATTCTCATTCCTTTGTTATTAATATAACATTTAAATAATAATATTTATATTTTTTCTTAAGATCGATGTGTCGTAATATTTACGCTATCGAATAGAGTATTTCTTTTTTTTTAATCAAGATATTACAATAGGTCACTTTTATCTTTTCACAATATGAATAGAAACATTGGTTATTTTTGTACATTGATAAAGAGTATAATATGTAATTTTTGTTAAAAATAGAAGGATAACAACATTAAAGTCACACTAACTCTTGAATAAATATTATTGTATGATGTTAATTTGACTCTTAAAACCAATGGTAAAAATTTAATTTTTTAAGGAATACCAATTCATGAAAACTATTTATATATTATTTAAATCCAATATTTTCCCAGAATATCACTTTCTTTGACTTAAAAATACCTTATGTGACAACATAGAGAAAAAATTTGGTTATGAATAGATATAAAGGATTATATTTTGATTAATTGATTTATTTTTGTGATAGAAATTTATTTTCCATTTTCGTATGTGAAAACATTTCCTTCAATGCTTATGCAACACTGATGTAGTGCTTGTGTAAGGAGATTAAAAATGAAAAAATTGATATTAATTAAAATTATAAGAACCATTAAATTACCAAAAAAAACATGAATGAATTTTATTTTCTGATTATATCTCGACTATAATCATCCAAGGGTCTAATTAATGACCATTTTAATCCACTTGAAAAATATTATAACCTTTATAGTATTTAATTTAATGAAAAGTGAAGCATGGAACACACTTATATTTTAAAAGTATAATATTTTCAATTTGTGGTAAAATTGATGATATTATTGAATATAAATATCCTTCATGTATATAAAATATTTATCTACATCAGGATAATTTTTTTTATAGTTTTTATAAATTAAATAATTTTTTTAAATAATTACACATTGATGATGCAGTAATTATTCTTTTAATGGAAAAATAAAATAAATAAAATTAAAAATACTAAAAGAATTATAATTTAAATTAAATACATTAATAAACGAATTTTATATGTCATCATGAAATATTTTATGCCTATAAAAGGTTTTCTTGTTTTAATTTTATTATATTCAATGTAATGACTAGTGTCAATTTTCACATGATGATATTTTAGGAAAATAATATTTTATTAAATTATTTAAAAAACATAAAAATATATTTAAATATTAAAAACTAATTATGATAAAGTTTCAAATTTCATAAATTAAATATTTGTGGAAAATTGAAATAGTATATGTAAAAATTAAAATCTTTTTATATAAAATAGTCTTTAACATTGTTAAAATTAAGTAGGTTAACTAAGGGTTAAACAAATTGATAATGTTTATTATAATTCAAGAACATATATAATTTTTTTCAATTGATGACATTATAAAAAAATATTTTATTATATTCTAATCCACGTATATTTGGTGGTAGTTGGATATAAAATTAATTTATTATAAATTAATCTTTTTGGAATTTTGAAAATAGCCCCCACATCTCTTATAAAATGACACATCTTCCCTCAATTATTTACATCACATTGAGAATTCTATATTAACCAAAATCTGACATATTATCTTCGACACTTGCCTTGAAATATTTTAGAAGTTTATATCATCAAATAATTCCATCCCTAGAGCCCTTTAGAAGTGATCGAAAGCATTTGTTTTGAAGAAGAGGTAAACACTCTAACTGATCACTCTATTTTTCTACTCTTCATTGCCTCCTCTAAATATATAAGATTTACTATAAAATAATAAATTCCATACAATAAATATGCTGAAAGTTTATTATGATTATTAATGCAGTATCATACACCCTCTTTCCCATCAAACAATAAGTGAAAGTTTCACTCGTACGTACGTACGACTTACCGTCTCCACAAAGTGATGCAATTCATTTTTCAACACCAACTTATATGATTGGGTATTATGATGGGTTTAATTAATATATAATATACATGTTATATAAAAATTATTCTATAAAATTTGAATTATTATTTATCATTCTCATATTACAGCAATCAATAAATGAAAACTATGTTCATGCATATGTACGTACGACCATTTCTATAAACGGTGTAATTAATTTTATATTACTAAATTATATGAATAAATCTAAATATTTTCATAATAATTATATAGGATATTTAAACCAAGAATAAGTTTTTTAAAATTATGGGAACAAATATCAAAGTATAAGGATCAAGATTGTACAACCAAAACAATCTTAGGAAACAATGTCGTTATCACCCCAATTAGTGATTTTAATAAAAAATTATTAATAAATGCCTCATAATATGTTATAAATAAATAATAAATTCTATAATATGTGTAGTTTTAGTAAATATATTAATAATAAATACATATTAATTATACATGAGGTTTCAATATGAACAAATAAATAAGAGATGTGAGGTAAAGGATTTTATAACTCAGTTTTATTCATTGGGTTATACATATACTTAATTGATTATATAATGACAATATTATGTGTGGAATAAAAGTTCATTTTTTTGTCGTATTTACACAAATGTTTTTTATATAATTTTTTATACATAATCACCCCATTTATTAATTATCACATTAATGGTATGAAATTTATAAAGGAATTCAGTACTCGATAACCATTCATTAGGATAAACTAGTATTTAATTGATTACTTCATGATATGATTATTTGCGAAATGAATTTTTATTGACTTGTACTATTTTATTTCCACTTTTTTATGTGGATTTAGAGCTATTACATATAATTTATTCCTTTTATTAATGATTTTATAAATTAAATTATATTTGTAAAGGTTTATTTTACAATATCATCATTATTTGAGATAATATATGTTTATGTATCCATTGGGAAAAAATTATCTTCCGTATCCATGTTGTCTGAAAAATTTTAAAAGGTTATTATTATTCTCTTAATATTATTTAAAATCATTTCTAAAAAATATATACTATTTAATAAAAATTTTGAAACTTATATTCTTATTGTTTTCTAAATAGGGTTCCTGGTGAATTTTCTGAAAAAAATATAAAAGGAATGTTTTTTATAACATATATGACATGAATAGAATTTCTTGACTTCAGGAGGCCTTAATTAATTGATAAATGCTTATCATGTTTACAAGGTTGTTCTCAATGTAAATTTTTTCCTTTATAATTCCACATCCTTTTAAAATAAATAATTATTTCAAAAATCGTTTGGATATTTCCCTCAAGAATTATTTCATATGAATTTTCAAACCTATTTTTCATAATATAATTTTCTGATTTACCAGGGATATGATACAAGGATACTATCATTATTCTTTCTATTGATGGTTTGTTTTTATGAAGAAGTAATATTTATGAATCCCATTTATTTTCCACGAGTTATGTAATATTGAAATTTTTAGGAAACCCATTTCTTTTTATAGGATATAATATGATGAATAATTTAAATTCTTATGGAACACATATTCATGAACATGTTGTGACGGGAGCACCAAGTTACCACTCTAATTCATTATGTAATTTTTAGTCTATTGAGGCATCCTTTTGGAAAATATAGTAAACTTAATTCCTTTATGTGATTTTTTATACAATGTGTTATATTCTTGGTAGTTAACCTTGAATCGTGATTATGTCATGTTATATGTGATTTTGAAAATTTCACGTTTTTTGTTATGATCTTATGGATGATGTTCCTTGATTATTTTACTACTCATCTGTTATGAAAATTCATGTTTTGTTTCATAACACAATATTTTTACCATCGATATAAACGGAATAATTTTCAAATGTTATGTTCATGATAACATACCCTTATTATCTTCTTATTCTTTTATATGATTGTTTCGTTTTGGTTTTCGGCCTCGAAATGCCCAACTGCTCCGTATCCAATGATTGATGGACCTACTTTCCAAAGGCAGGCATTCACCGGATGGTCTGACTAGTGACTCTTAAAAACTCACATTGGTCGAGAGGATGGGAAGTCGGGCTCATCACACCATTTTTTGGGGGAATTATTGCATGTTCTGGGACTCTCTTATAGATTTAAGACATATTCATATGTTCACAAATGTTTGGTTTATACCCAAACATAGTATCCATGGATTCAACCCTGGTGGGAAATGGTCAACTGGACACAGGGGTCAGGAATAATTTATTCCCGAGTTTTACCATCCCTCATTAGATTGATGACCCTGAAGAGTTGAAACTCGCTTGAGGCGACACTAGGAGTGGCACGGTGAACCGATGTGGAGATGATCAGATCGACCTGTTTTTGGGTGGAACCTCAAGGAGGCTTCTTATGTACCCTACTTAGGAGGCATGGATCAAAGTCCATGTAGTTCGGATAGGGGTCGATGAACCGACGTGAAGATGGACCGGGTGGTCCGATGAGTGGTGGGATTGAACCTCATGGAGGCTTCCTACGTACCCTGTCTAGGAGGCAGGGATCAAAGTCCACGTATTTCGCTTTGGCTTGGGACTTATGCTCTAACTAATCCCATGGTTATGGGTCGGGTCATACACTCTCAAGAGGCCGAGAATGAGGATATCATGGTCGATGCTTACTCTAAGACCACGTGAGTCATGCTCGGTGTGAGAAACAAGAGGTAGCAGGGACCAGAGGATCACTTCGTGAAAGGTACGTCTGTGATAAGTGGAGTGGGGCTTACGCATGAGGGCATCCCATGGCAATGGATTTGGGCATACACTCTGAGGAGCCCTAGTAGGTCAGGGCTTACTCCGAGCTGGACGCCCGGGGCGACAAAGCCCAGTGGGAGAGGGAAAGGGGGTGCTCCGGTGCCTATATCCTCTCTTGCAGTGCATGAGGGATTCCTTCTGATGTCTATTTTATCATCTCCGAGGTACAGTCAACAAGTGGTGGGGCATAAAGGGGATTCCCGAGCTCAGACTCCACATTACCGTGGTAATGTGAACCCAGGAATGATTCGGTAATCTTCTCAAGGGTCGGGGCAACCCATTTTCCCTTGTTTACAAGGGTATGTGAACCCAAAATGGTGCGCTGATGCGGCTGAAAGTTACACCACACGGATCCGGTGGCTCTGGTAGAGGCCTCAGCTTGGGGCCGATGAATATGCCAAAGCGGGAGTCACGGAGGACTTGGCTGGATCAGAAGGATTTTATCTGGCTCAGGAAATGAGAACACCAAAGTGTTTGGTGAGCCTCCGAGAGGTATGGGTGGTGGCTCCCATCGGGTGGGGAAGTTCCACGCGGCAGGAGAAGCCGTCCATGAACTACGGTGGTCCGTGGACTGATTGGAGTCCCACGAACCAGGGTGGTTCGTGGCTTCGGGTTTAATCTGCGAACCAGGGTGGTTCGCGGAGGGTTCCAGGCGGGCAGTGGCAGCCATGGGCGGCACCGGTCGGAGGCTCGTCAGTCGGGGCTTCACCTGTGTAGGAGAGTGCTACGCGGTGCGACGTATGGGAAAAGAGGCATAAACTACCTGGTCTATAGGGAAGTAATCCGCGGAGTGGGTATGGTTCGCGGTTCTCCTTGTTTTTGTTATTTTAGGTTCGCAGTTCACCAAGTTATTATGCATTTTCCAATTCCTTGTTAATTCATATATCTACTGTGGTTCACGGATGGGAAATTCTCTGTTTGTGAAATCTGAAGCCTTCCTTCAACCGAACTCCTTATGAATCTCCAATCCCTCTGAATCTGATTCCAGTTCTCCAAACCCCTTTCTTTACCCCTTGGGCTCCTTTTATAGAGTGGGTAAAGGGATGTATCTGTGGCTAAGTGGAACATTTTGTGGAGGACCATAACCAAATACCCAGTTTACAGCTGACTTGGTCAATCTGCGATTCGTGGTGGTTATTGATCGCTTCCCCCCTATCCATGAGGTGAACTCGGGGAGTGCTCCGCGGCTGCGGAGGGTTCCACCTCTATTCCACGAACGACAATGGGTGTGGCATGAACCGATAAACATGGTCCGCGGTTGGGGCGGTTCATGATGGTGAACCAGACTGGCATCCATCCTGCCTCGCGACCGCAGAGCCTCTCCGCCTCTATTTCAAGAACGAAAATGGTTCACAGAGGGGGTGCCACATGGGGCCTGGACACGTTGCGCTTCCATGGGACCAGTTCGCGGACCGGTCCTGTTTGTGTCCCTTCTTTGGTTATTCTCCCCAATTCTTTAAGGTATTTGGGTAGAATCCCCTTTACGGATTTTTTAAGACTCTACAATAATCATTGTTTAATTACTCTTATGTTTACCATTAATAATCATCTGATCATACCATTTATTATGTATCCATTTACTTAGTTTATGAAGAATGGTTTTTAGTAGGATATGTTTAATAAGAGTGCGAGACATGAAGGAATTCCATAATATAATTTATATTTTTTATAGACAATTTTTCTATATTTTTATGATATTTAAGTGATTTTACTATTTATATAAAACAGTAACCTAGAAAGGTCATTTGTTATTTATGTAATGAAATAATTCCTTTTTTATTTTGTATGTTTAGATGAAAAAATTTCATCATAATTGTAACATTTATAACTTTAGCACTAGATCTAGAAGTGACGATTAAGGGTTTTAAAATATGGTATCATAGTGGGGTTTAGAAAACATTGGATATTAAGATGTTTTCATAAGATTTATTCATATAATAATGGGTTTATAATTTTATGTTTTATCATAAGATTTGTGTCATAAAAACCCCTTTTATGATTTTTTGATATGAAATTTTAAGGTGATTAATGGTGTTTTGGAAGCATATATTTTTTATTTAATTAAGGGTTATTAGATTTTAATAGTATTTTTAGAACATTTCTCACAATTTTTGAATTTTTATAAGGATTATATTTATATATTTTTAGAAAATAGGACAACTCGAACATCATGTGACAACTCATCGCATATAGAAATGCTGTGGGAATTGAACCCACAACTACTGGGCGACAATGGTGGAGTGTCTACCACCGGCCTAAATGATTTCCCAATTAGTATTTAAATTTTTATGTTAAAATATACTACTTATAAAGGTTATATTAATTTTAGTACAAGACATAAAATTTTATCATATAGAAATCTAAGGGATTTTGAAGTTATTCTTTGTTGAGTGATTAATGTTATTTTAAAAGGCATTCAATATTTCAAGAACACTATTTGAATAAGGTAAATATTACACTCTAGAATTTTATTAGAGGAATAATTTTTTTATTATATTTTTCAAGCATATATGATTTTATTAAGGATCTATGTTGATTTAGGTTATTTTTGAAAATATATATTGTATCTTGGGGATTATTAGGGTAATTATTATCTGGTATAAAACTTTAAAAGATATTAATCTTATATGGAGATAAATGATGAAATTTAACATAGAATACTATGTGATAAAATCTTTCTGATTTTTGGGATTCAATATTAGTGTAAGATATTTTTGTAGAATTTTATGTTTAGCTATTTGTTGAATGGTCTAAATAGAAATTTAGGTATTACTGTCAAATTTTGGAGATTAGAATTTTTTTTCGTCTTCTAAAGGATTATTATTAGATAATTATGATATCCTATACTAATAATTTTTTTCATGTTTGGTGAAATATATAGTTATTCTTTTTTGGATTATTTGATTCATTATATGTTAATTCTAGTTCTCCATATGTGAAAAATTTATCATGAATACGCTTCAATTGGGGGGAAATATGAGTCTTTGGTAGAAAATGATTAAGGGATGAAACTAAAATTTTCAATTATATATGATTCATTTTGTTCTTAGTACAGATGTAAAATTAATTCCCTAAATCTAGGAAAATATCCTTAAATAAAAATGTTATTTGTTTACTTTTCATTCCAAGAAATCAATAGCCTTTTAAGTAATCAAATATTTATAGTTATTAATGGTAAAATTTATAATGAACATGCTCTCTATCACTCTACCACATAAATTAATTGTTATAATTCATTTCCAGGTCCATTGCTTCCTACCTGAAACCTAGTATGTGTTATTTCAACTCCCCTTTGTACTTCCTGTTATATTTTATCAAGAGGTGGTTTTATTGACCCTTATTCTAATCTGAGGACTCAATAATGGTATTTTGGAAAATCAAACTCTGGTTACTAAGAAAAATTTCAAATTATGAGGTAAAAATTATTAAAGGGGGTAGAATGTAACATCCAATGATTTTAAAATGAAAGAATATGTTGGACAATGTACAAGATACACAACACAAATCTTAAAAAACAACTGAATATTGTTACTTAAATGTGACCATTATAACGAGGCCATTATATTAGATGGAATGAATTGTTTTACTGGAGTTGGGAATAATATATAAAGTTCATACTCATTTATAATGTATAAATTCATTGTAAATAATTACTGAATTTTTAGTAATGCCATTTTATACATCAAAAACATAATTACTTCAAATAATGATTTTTATTCCATTTTGTGTAAAAATTGAAGAAATAATTTCCATAACCACTAGAAAAGATATTTTAAAAAATTAAAATCATTTTTGAAATAGATATTTCAAAATTTTCTTGTAAGAAATTTTGAAAATTATCTGAATAGCTTGATTTTTCACTGACTGGTATAAATACAGATTTTTATTCAAAGTTAAATTTAATTTAAAGTATTTAATTATTAAGATATGATTTTTATTAGTTTCAAAATATAATTAGTTAATGTTCAATTAAAAAAACCCAATTATTTTTTCTGAAATTTTTTTTATACTTGAATTTAGTATAAAATTATTATAAAATTAAAAATATAATTTATTTGAAAAAACTACTTTTCATTTCCTTTTGTGAATTTTATTTTGAATTAAATTATAAAACATCTATGATCTGATTTTTTTGAGATTAATTCCATATTTTTATTCATATGGTCAAAATTCAGTAAATAAGTCTGTTTTGTTTTTCCCATGACGATAATAACAGTTGTTATTTTTGTGACCTCGGTAAAAGGTAAATTAGATATTTTTTATTAAAAATAGTATTATAAGAACAATGAAATAACCCTAACACGTGACCAAATATTATTATATGACTCTAATTCAACCCTTAACGCCTATTTTTCAACATTTAGATGTATAATTGATATATTCCCATGAAAATGGAATATATATTATTTTAATCAGAAAACGTCACAAAATATCACCTTCTTTGACTTAAATATCTATTATGTGTCCACATGGGGATGAAATTAATTTATGAAGGAATATAAAATATTATATTGATATTTTATAATTTATTTATATTATAGTAACTTTTTTTTACATTTTATGTGTGAAATAATTACCTTTAATTTTTATACAACCCTGATGCAATGCTTATTGAAGCAGATGAAAAAACAATAAATGATTTTATTTAAAATGTTAAGATCCATTAAATGAGAATAATCCTTGTATTAATCATCTTTTTCCCATAATAATCCATAGGTCTTATTAATGTCCATTTGGAGCCACTTTAATTATATTATGACCTTTATTGTATTTAATTTAATAATAAGTCAAGCATGTCACACTCTTATTTTTTAATAAGTGTAATATTTGTAATATGGTGTTAGATAGAAAATATAATCAACTATAAATATTATATATAAATATAAATATTCATCTAAATTATTTTAATTTGTTTATATTTTTTCAAATTAAATAATTATCTTAAATAATTACACAATGATGTAGTAATTATTCAACTAATAGAAAAATAAAATAAATGATATTAAAAAAATTAAAAGAAATATAATTAGAATTAATTAAGGTGATCCACAAACTATATAGTTTACTATGTCATATTATATGTGTATTAAACAAATTGTGTTTAAGGTATTTGGCCTTTTTTTATTTTGTTATGGTCAATGTAATGAATTGTGTCAAAAATTGACACTAATGATATTTTATGGAAATAGTATATTATTACATTATTTAATAATAAAAAAAATATTTAAAAAATTCAAATTTATTATTATAAGACTTAAAATTTCATAAATTGACCATTTATAGACAATTTATACCTTATTAATAAATATTAAAATATTTTAATATTAAAATAATGTTGTTACCATAGTAAAAATTAAATAGGTTAACCAATGGGTAATCAAAATGATATGGATCAAAATAATACTAAAAATTGTTTACATTTATTGGGTGATGAGATTACAACCATATATTATACTATATTGTCATCCTTGGATATTTGGTGGTATTTTGATAGAAAATGAATTTTTTATAAATGAATCTTCAATGAAATGCCAAAATTACCCCTCCCCTCCATTATAAAAGAACAAATCTTCCCTCAATTATTTAAATCGAATTTATATTCATATCTAAATAAAACTAGGAAATATTATCTTACAAACTTATATATACTCTTTATATAGGTTTTTGTCTTTCTAAAATGTCAAACCCAAATCCCAAAAGAGGAGATTGAAAGGAGATGTTTTGAAGAACAAGTAATCCCAGTAATTTGTCACTTTTTATCTACTCATCATTACCTCCTCTAAATCTCATATGTTTACCATAAAATAATAACTTCAGTATCCTAAATGTTATAAAATGTTATTATGATTACTAAAACACCATCATATGTGTGGCTTATCAGCTCCACATAACTTATCAATTCATTATGCATCAACGTATTTTATTGATGGTTATTTTGATGGTTTTAATGAATATGTAGGATATATATATATAACATAATAATTATTCAAAAAAATATGAATTATATTCTTCCTTTATTTCATTCCATCAATTGGAAAATAAATAAAAAGTTCATGCGTGCATACGACTTAGTGTCTCCATGAATATTGAAATTAATTTTCAAAGTATACATTATATGAATGAATATAAATATGCATAAAATTTTAATAGAAAATTTTTATATAATGATTAAGATTATAGAAATTATGGGGAAAATATCAATGTTTAATGACCAAGATTACTGAAACAAATCAATCTTGAAAAATAAATCACTTATCACCTTGAACAATGATTTTAATAACATGCTATTTATTAACGACGGATTGAAAATTATTTTTTATTTGATTATTGAATTACTTTTAACAGAAAAGTGAGAAATACCAAGTCTAACAAAACACTCAAAACAACAACAAAAAATAACCCAAAACAAATATGTCCTCCCTCACCCCGGGAGGTTTCAACATGAACAAAGAATGTGGAGAATTGAGATAAGGGAATTAAAAACTTTTTTTTCATTCATTCGGCTATATATCTATTTTTTGATTTTATTATTCCAAGATTATGTGTGGAACAACTGTTTATTTAATTATGTTGTATCTCCGACTATATTTTTTGGATATAATTTTCTTACACATAATCACTCCATTTATTAGTTCTCACCTTGATTATACAAACTTTTTAAAGGAATTTATATCCCAATTTCCATTCATTGGGTTAAAATAATATTTCATTGATTATTTCATAAAATTAGTATGTGTGAATTTAATTTTGATTAACTTATGTTTTAATATTTGAAATTATTTAGGGGGATTTATAGTGAACCCACAAAATATATTCCTTTGATTGATTCTCACTTTATTGATATGATATTTATAAGAGTTTATTCACAATCTCATCAATATTAGAGATTGTTTATGTTCACATCTCCATTGGGAAAAATTTATCTTCCATGTCCATTATTTCTAAAAATGTTTTCAAAAAGGTTTTTAATATTCTATTATAATTATTTAAAATATTTTTTATTAAATATTTAATATTCACAAATTTTTTTGACATGCATCTTCTTTTCATTAACAAAATGGGGTTCTTTTTGAATTTCAAGAAAAAAACAGGAAAGGAATGTTTTTTAACCTATAAACATGAACATAATTTTCTATTTTCATGATTCCTTAGTGTCTTCAGAAATAATTTACATTTTTACAACGTTATTATGAAATAAATAGATTTACATTATAATTTCCTGAAATTTTAAAATAAATAATGACTTCAAAAATGGAAGGGATAATTCCGTAATGAATTATTTCAAGTGGTTTTTTAAAATATCATAAAATTATTTTATTATCTGTTGGGGATATGATTCATGGATATTATATTTATTCTTACTTCAATTAGTTTATGTTTATGATGATTCAATATTTATGAAACACATTTCTTTTTCATGAGTTTTGTAATACTGATATTTTTATGAAACCCATTCTTTTTTGTGGGTTATGATATGATAAATGATTTATATTATTATGGAACACATATCCATGAAGATGTTATTATGGGTGAACATAGATAGTGTTCTAATGCATTAGTTAATTTTTAGTCTCATGAGACATTATGTTGGGATATTGAGTAATCCTAATTCCTCTATGGTATTTTTTGCACCCTGTGATAGAGTCTTGGAAGTTAGTCTCCACTCATGTTTGTTTCATGTTATAAGTTATTTTCAAAATTTCAGGTTTAATATTATTCTCTTATGGGTCATGTTCCTTTGTTTTTTAGGAATTGTATCTTATGAACATCTATGTTTTATTCCATGAATCATGATTTTTATGATTCATATATATAATATAATTCTCAAATGTTTTGATCATGATCACACGCCCTTATTCTCATCCTATTCTTTCATATGAATATGGTTTCATTACTATCGTGTTTATCCATACTGATCATATAACCTTATAATTTCCTTGGTCTATATTTAATTAGTTTATAAAGAAATACATTAAGTAGGATATGTTTAAGAAGAGCGCTTATAAAGATGATGTTTTGGGAGATAATATTTTTTAAGCACTAATTTTTTTTAATTTTATATGATATGAATGATTTCTTACTAATTATCTAAAACTCTAAAACTAAAACATCCTTGGATATGTAATAGTTATAATATTTCTTTTGATTTTGTATGTTTGAATAGAAAAAATTCGGTAACATTTGTACATTTTATCTCTTTAAAACTAGATCCAAAATTGTCAATTATGGGCTGTTACACCCATCACATAATCATAGCCATTCATATGTATTCCATGAGATCATGAAAAAATTGATGAATTAATCATAGATTAACATATGGAAAATAAAATAGATTCTATCAATATTTCATCATCAGAATAAAATATAATTCAATGAAATAATATGGATGGTATCCAAGAATCATATCCCCTGTAAAGAAAAATTAACATCAAAGTATGTCATCATAGATAAAAACTACCTTTAAAAGATCACCGGAATATTTCTAGAAGAATGTTCCCTTTTTCATTTTAAAATCAAGTATTTAAAATATAAAAAGATTTAAAAAATTATGGATAATATTCTTTGAATAGAACCTTATAAAAGTTTAATTCAATCATCAAAACAAATTTTATTCTGGATGGTAGAAATATTCATTCTCATAGAATACGTTAACATAAAGATATCATTATCACCTTCGGTCAAAATACCTCATTTGGAAGAAAATTATTTTTATAGTATTCCATATAAATTCAAAAAAAGGAAAAAATAATTTAAAAAATAACATGTGAATAGTAAAAACATTCCTAAAAAATTAGAGAATGTATGAAAGAGATAAAAAATATTCAATGGATGAATAAAAAAAGTGAGTTGGTTTTCATTAAAAAATCATTCATAATTTTCAGTACACTGAGTGGGAAATATTAATGTAAATAATATATTAATATTAAATAACCATTGGATAAGAAAAAATTGTCATATATTTTTAAATATATATTATATAATTAAATCATTATAAATTTAACCATAAATAATCCTTGTACTTTTAGATTGTAACATAAAACTATTACATAAAGACCTACGTTTTCATAAGTACAATAATATCATATATAAAAAATTGAATTTATTATAATTTCTCACTATATCAATATAAATATTCATGATATCATATATAATAAACTTATAACACTTCAACCCCTATTTATTAACAATTCTTTTTTAAAATCATCATTTCTGGGTTTTAATGTTTTCAATTTTAATGTTTATTTAGTTTAATTGCCCTATTAATTAATGTTTTATCAAGGTTACATCCTGATAATAATGTTAATAATGATATAAATATAATATATATTCACTATATATGCTTATAACCATCAATAAATGGTATATATGAAAAAACGAATAACATCATTTATGTGGACTATAGTCTATACGTATTGATGAATGTTATTTTCAATTTATAATGATAATAACGAAAGATAAATAATGCTTTTCAATAATGAATAATTAAAAATTCATAAATATTATATACATTTATTGAATCCCTTATTATAGACATACATGTGAATAAGAGATGGAAATTGAATCATATCACATTGTGGAGGTGGTAGTCCACATGTACATAGGAGTACTTCATTCAATTCCCATTTGATTAAAAAGAGGTGGAAACAGTTATGTCATAATTATAATAACATATTAATATATTTATGAAACTATATTAATAATGTTATTATTTATACAAAATTTTTATATAATATGGAAGAATAAATAAAATTGAAAGAGCACGGTTAAGATTTATAACTCTTCTTTGAGAGACCTATTTTGGATTACACATTAAGCCTCAAAATATTATTCATATGATAATTATAGGGGATCTTGGAAGAAGGGAATTAATCTAATAAGGTTTTGGAATATTTATTTTTAATATATGAGGCCCAATATTTTTAAATAATTTTGTAGATTAGGCGGTCTTTTAAAATTCAGAATATATTTTCATATAATTAATGTATTTATTAATTACAATGGTTATAAATTGACTTGTAATCAATGAAAAATTCTATTGGAACCCATATTTATTAGATATTTTTAGGAGGCAATATTACCTGTACCCCTTTGATTAACCCCGAGTAAAGTCATCTTAGCCTTGTCCTTGGTAACAAAACATTAATATTTTAACTATTCATTGTGAACAAACAATATTCATCCCAATTAAATTATGTTTATTATTATGATAAAAAATATTGAATAGATTTTATATGATTAAATTTATATAATTGTTAGAATATCATGTCAAAATATGTCTCCAAAATTCAGTTTAAACCATTATTAGAAAAATGAAATTTTTATCATCAAACTGAATTTACATTTATTACATGAACACTAAAAACTATAAAATTAATGATAAAATATATTATTGAATGTATAATATATACATTTAATTCAAAATATTATTCAAAAATGATTTATATAATTTATTTTTTAAAAAACAATGCATGCCTAAAAATATTTTTATGAAAAATAACTTTTTTATATTTAAATAATTTTATCATAATTTCATACCATTAGAAACAAATGTATGGAATATTTTTCATAAATTAAAAATATATTTCAAAATTATAATATTTTTAATAGTGATCAATACACTTTTTTTTGTAAATAATAATAAATAACATTAGAAAATATATATTCTAGGAAAATAATTCATTCAATAATTAAAATATTTTTATAAAAATTAGTTCTTTTTAATAAATTTATATCATAATAAACCATTATAAATATATTTCATTATGTTTATTATTTTATTCATGAACACTAATCATATAGTTTGGTTTTAAAGGTATATTATATTATCATTCATTTAGACTTGATGTTTCATATAAACAATGCTTTTGAATATTTCTAGTTTATTTCTAATGTAATAAATATAAAATCTTGTGCTATTATATATTATGTATTAAAATTACATATTATTAATCATATGTATCACCATTTTGTTATTCTTCTATAGGTTCCTTAGAAATTGGAATGAAATGTCTTGTTGACTCTTATAGTTAATGCATTGGACTTAATCGAGTGATAGGTGAGTGGAATTATATATCCCTTTGATGCTTTGAGAGGTATCATGAGACAAAACATCTTTGGTTTTGGGGTATAACTATACATATATCAGTACATTGTCATGGAAGAAAGTCCTTAACAAAATTTTATGATGTATAGTATTATGTATTCCATCAGTATGAGATCAGTAATTCTTACCATCCTTGTTTTAATTTATTTTCATGAATATAGCATGATTTCAGTTGCACTTAATTATGGAATTATATTGATTATTTATTTATTAAATGTTATGTATACCATGATTATGTTTTTTGCAGATTCAATTATATATATCCTTTATTGGCTGTTTCATTTTACTAATTTCTTATATTGCCTTTCCTCATTTTATGAATTAAATAATTACACATAATATGCATAAAATGATAGCTTTTTTGGATAATAAATATGAGATATTTAAATCTTATTAAAGATTAAGTAGTTTTATTTTAATTCCCACTATAAAACTCAATAAGGGTGTGAATTTATTTTCTAATTAAAATTTATATTTATAAATATTTAAAGAAATCCCTACCAAGTATTTCTCAACGCCTTGATCAAATCCCAGTTAAAATAATTTCAAAATATAATTAAATTTTGAAATAAAACTAATCACATTAAATATAGTATATAAAACAATGTTTAAAGATAACTGTCATAGTAATGTTTTTTAGAGGGTTTTGAAAGAGTAAAATTGGTTTGTTCTTAAAACAATAGTAAAAAAATACAGTGATATAAAAAAGAGGTTCAGTACCTACTTTAAACATAATACTATCAACATATCATTCACCTACTAGATAGAAGTTTATTATACAATAAACTTTTTCCATACCATGGATCAGGTTTTAATATTCAAATACATTGATGGCAGCACATATTACAGATAGCCTCTTCTACAGTTCGTTGTGGGATAAAAAATGTAAGAAAAATAAGAGTGGGTATCTATTATTCTCCAATATAGTAAAGTTGATTGTGCTATTAAATTTATATATTAAAGTAATAATATTTAAATGTAAGGTGAAATATATAAGAATAAAGAAGGATTATAGAAGACTGTGTTTACTTCTTTATTCTATGACCAAATGGGAGATGATCAAGAATATTATTCTTATTAATTTATATTTTGTAAAACCCGTCCTTGTATACGATTTTAAGTTCCATTCCATATTCTTTTTTTATAACAATTTTCATTTTCCACAATGGAAAATCCTCTACCACTTTCAGATTAGTTAATAAGATTAGTAGGAGAAAGAAATTAACTAGCTAGCCACCAACCATCCGGAAAAAAGGGCTTCACCAAATTTATACCTCTTCAAAATCTCTCATTATCCAATATAGGATAATAATAAAATTCGATAATTTTTTATACTTAGCACCAACTACGGAATGTATGACTTCTTCTTCGTTTCATATGCGGATGATTTATGAGTAATCATTCATAAATCCATGTGTCCCTGTCTATCTTTAAATAAATAAAAAATTGGAATTATTAATTTTAAATTAATTATAGAATATTTAAGTAGAATTTTTCAGCTAGAAGAAACAACATTGAATGGACATAAAAAAGATTAGTTAAGGGTAGGAAGCCTCCCCAGTAGGTAGATTTATGTGAACTAGTGGTACCATATGTGAACTGGGGAAAAAACTTGATCTAGTGGTAGAAAATATGGGCTAATGATATCATTCTTTTTCTAGAGGTATGATGAACCTGTATAGGTGGAATAGGTTCACTAGAGGTAGCATAAGAACATTGGAATTGGCAAGATCCTTTTAGTGGTACTAAAGTCTTCTGATTGTAGTATTCTATAGTAAATGGTAGAATGTTTTCAACTAATGGTAGCACCAATATTCAATGGGAAGAATATTCCTTGGGGTGATAAAAAGATTATAAATTATGGTCGAAAATTTAATCTTACAGTAGAAACACAGTCCTAGTGAAATTATGAGTAAGATCCATTTGCAATGAACCTTTTGTTTGATTATAAAAATACTTTTGAATATGTTATCTATGGGTTAGTGTAAGAGTAAAATAAGGCTTATATACAATGTGTATGGTTAATTAAAATTTGGATATGTTGTGTAATGGTAAACAAATACCAACATATGGGTAAAATAGAATTTTTAAAGCTTCTAGAAGGTTAAAAAATTCCCAATGTAAGGGTAAAGTAGAATTTAAAAATACTGGGAAAAAGATTAAAATCATACATGAGGGTAAAGAGTAATTATTTTAAGGTAATGAAAACATAAAAAAATGTATTTATGGGTGGATAAAAACATTCATAAGGGTACATAGAATATTAAAAAGCTTAAATAGAGGTAAAATAATGATTTGAAATCTTATATAAGGGTACTCCAAATAATATATATAGGTAAAATAATTCTTATAGTACATACATAAGGTTTAAATAAATGTTAAAAGACATGCATAGTGTTAAACAGAAACAAGAAATACCTATGTAACAATAAATAAAATAATTTCCATAACAAATGAAACACGATCTGTTAATATTGAAACAAGGAATTTTTTGGAGTAAGATAAAAATATCCCACTTTTGATGGTGAAAAATCATGGATGAAAATGAAATTAAAAAATAGTGGTTTCTAATAATTTACTGCCATAAACATTCTCAGTTTACCGTAATACTTATTTTTCCCCCTTTTGGTTTTATAAAAATGGTTGGGAAAATAGAATACGTGTCGAAATAAAATTTAATAAAATAAATTAATGAAAAAAAGACGATGAAAAAGAAATGTGGTTTCCTTAAAAATATTTTCAAAGAAATACATCTCCAAAATTAAAAACAAAACAAAATTTCCTATAAAATCCAAGTTATAATTTGATGAATCTTTATTATAGAGGGACGTAGGATCAACTTGTTATTTTTCATTTCCAATAGAAATAGGTTGAAGATTTTCAGATTTGTTACCCTAGAACCTACTTCATTATACGTTTGATAAACATATATTCAATTTTTTTAATAATAATAAAATAATTATAAAATCGTGATTGTTCTTATATGTGACACAGTATGTGATAATGTCCTAAGAGTATTTGTCACACTAAAAGGTCATAGCAGTTCTACGATATGATAAGAACCCAGAAGTGTTATGATACTATACTTGAATCTATATTCACTAGCTGAATGATATCATTAGAGGGACAAAAATGATATATTCTATCAGAGTTGGAGACTCATAGGGCTTTGAGGCACCTTCTCATGCTTTATAAACTTGGTAATATCCAATATGAAGATTTTGAGAACAAGGCCCACTAGTAGGAAATATACATTTTTATGAGTCATTGGATGTTCAAATCTGTGTACATGAATGTTGGTACATAGACATTAATATTATTATTAATGAGTATTTTGAGTCACACAGATATATTGATAAAAACCATGGTGAAAAATGTTTTCTGCGGGGGAAGATATGTTTGGTTCCTCATGAGTAATATTTCATTAATGAATAATGTGAGAAAGGATTTATATATTATATTCTTTAATATAAGTTGATATATCTACCCTTTTATGGATATTATGCAACCTAAATAAACCCATATCCGTGGTTTTTTGTAGTGAATTTATGTTTTCATAATGTCAAAGAATGATATAATCGAACACATTGGTTTAGGGTAATCGCATGCAACCTTCTTGATTAATGATATGAAGATAAATGGATTATATTGTATGGAAAGAATTCTCATGAGATGAAATTTCATTATAGCATTAACTTATTTCTTTATGGGTGCCTTGATGTGTTGTTATACACAATCCTTGAACTTTTGGATTCTTCACATAAAGCCGCTAATAGAGAGGCCTAGAGGGTCACATAATAAGTGTTTCTAGAATCCCTGTTAGAAAATATATTATTGTTAATTATTTAACATTTTGAATAAATATTATTCTTGTAAGTGGTTTATAATTATTCATGTATGTTTGATCACATATAAATATTAATTTTTTTCTTATTAAATATAATATTTCATTAATTTTTGGTGAATAATGTAGTGATATGTATTTAGTTTAGAAATAGACTTTATTCAAGGTTCGATAAATATTATGGGGGAATGGAGGATTGAGTTTAATGGTCTAGAGTAAAATAATAATTTTGTATATTATTTGGATAAATAAGATTTAAGTATAATTTTCATGTTATGAATGTGTTGAGAAATAGTAATATTAGTATTATTATAATACATGGGGATTTTTGAGAATTTACTAAATAATTAAGGTAACTTGTGCAATTATTTTAATATAACCCTAGTAATATAAATACCCAGTTATGTTATTTTCTTGTAGAGACAATTCATTTTTTTGGTTGTACATAAAAATCATAGAGAATCCTCTCTAGTATAGAGATATCCCGTCTCCAAGATCGTTCCTATAAACTGAGAGCAATCCATCTCTACCAGATCAATGAGAATTCTTTCAATGATATTCTCAAGGGGATCAAGGCGTACGACGCAAGTTCAAGGATATTTCATGCTAGCGCCTGAATACTTCTTTAGAAACATTTGGATATTCCTATAACATATGTGGATAACATATAAAGGAAATCTACACTAGGTTTTTACAATGAAATGATGGTGCAGTATAGATCTGTCGCTAGATTCAACCTCAAAGAAATAATTCCTTAGAAGAAATTACTTATCAAATTAAATTAATTATAAACAATATGTTTTGATCTCCACTCTCTTAGTTCCATTGTTATTTTCTATTGACTATTTCTTTGATTAAATTTTGTGGATAACAACATTCATCATTGTATAGATCTAGGATTGATCATCGATTAGGGAAAAAAGAAAATTTTGAGACCGCCCATCACACAGTTCTACTGCACTCAGATCCATCAAGTGATGTTAGAGGGGGCACATAATTTTTTATAATTGTTTAAAAAAAATTGGTGACATAAACATTTTAATTTAGTTTTTCAATTCATCTTTTATCATTCTTTTAACCTGAATTGTGAGCTCTATTATTTCCTCCATCATTTCTCAGAGATCTAATTGAGAAGATTAATTTTATGTTAAAATAAAATTGAGGAACTAATCTGGAGGTTCCTTGATTTGTGGTATACAAAAAAGGACTACACACCTTGTAATAAGAGTTACACACCATTTCTTTGTGTTAAATATTTCAGTAATTAGTTCAGACATTAATTATAGCCATTTGAATTGAGTACATGAATTAAATTTCACTATTCGTTGACTATAATTTACTAGTTCACGGTCAGCCGAACCACATGTCATGTAGCCTATGTACATAGAATGTAGTCCCTTTGAGTCACATATTGGACATGTATTTAATACATGTCCTTCCTGAATGGTGACTATGTAACATAGAGTCCACTCAGCGTGTGGACCATTGGACACATTTTGCACTCCGATTTCTCTAATGCACTAGCTATACATTGATCCCCTATGCATGTGTCTCTGATAGATGTTCAGATGTGTACATGTCGTGTAGATTGGATCTATATGCCAAGTAAATATACTTTGTTAAAAATAATAATTATTTATTTATTTTACAATGTAACCCATGATAAATGTACTTTTATGTGGTATTAATGATAGGACACGCCATATGGTAGGTTTTAAAATACATAAATATTAAATGTTTAATTAATATCTATGTAATTTTAATATCTTCAAATCATGTATAATTTTTATTATATGTTGTCACTCTACGTGCATTTAAGCGTAACATGAGTCTGAAAAATCATGTAATTCATGCAATCAACCTTGAAGTGCATGTTCTCAAAGTATGTGATAATTCATATATGTTGTAAGAACCCGGTTCTTATTATTGATGTACGGGTTTCTTCTTTTCTCTTTCCCTTAACTATTTTTTAGGAAATAAGGAAAATGGGGGAAAATCCTAAATTTTGGGACTACACGCCATGTACTTTTTCACATGTCATGAACTTTGGTCATGTGGGATGAGTACACAGGGTGTGTAGCCATGTTTGTGACGAAGGGTGTGAAAACCAACTACACACCATGTAGTGGGTATTTACACATCATGTATTCAGTCGGTAGGTGAATAGTAATATAGTGGAAGTAGCCACCAGCTGAGTGGTAGTACACACCATGTACTCATGTTTCACATGCCGTGTACTCATGTCGACAGATGAACAGTGCCACGATGGCAAGAAGCCGCCAAAGGAACAATTAAAAAATGAAAACTACATGCCATATACCCAAAAGTACACATCATGTAATTTGTTTTTTTTATTAAATGGTAATTATCCTCCCATGTTCATAGGGAAGTCTTATAACTGGAGGAAGGAGTCAGGAGAGGAGGCCGGACCTTTGAGGATCTCCAGATCAAGCGTCGGGAATCTTTTTTCTGCACCATCGATCTCCCTGGAACCGCACGGGTGAGTTATTCCTCCTCCTTGTGCAGTTCTTTCCAATTATTCCACTAAGGGAAGTTATTTGAGTTTGAACGGGATTTCTTTCACCTCATATCTTCATTGGTCATGGATGATTCTAGGAGCGCAGTTCACGTATACCATTCAGGGGCGTTTAAGGTTTGTGGATTGGTGTATAATTTCCAACTATTGTGCATTTGTCAGAACTGTTATGCCACAATCCCATTTTGGTGTGTCATGAGGCTGAGTCCTTAGATGTTTTAAATACTTATAATTTTACAGGTAATTAAATGTGATAATAAACTGTTGTTTGGGATCACTGCTTGTATCCAGGACCACTCCGTGGGGGTGTGTTCCTCTTTTTAGCCATTTGGTCAGGATAGCTGAGGGTATGCCTTTATAATAATGATTATAGAATTTCATTGAGTGGAATTTCATGTGTATTGCTTGTTTACATGTTGGGAATCGCCCAGTTACTTTTTTAGGCCAAGGGAAATGTTTTACTTAGCCTGAGGGCAGTGCATCTCTTAGCCTGAGGGAAACTTCTTCCATTCCTATGGGCAATAGACTCTATGCTAGAGGGTGACACTTCGTACACCTGAGGGAAATAACTATTATGCCTGTGGGAACATACCTACGGGTTACGATTCTAACTACCCAAGGGTAAGGGTTTGCGTGTCTGAGGACACTGACAGTTACAAAGAAAATTCAATGTGGTCGTTTCCTTTTATTGAATGATTAAGTGAATAATAAAATGGTAATATTACTGGTAAAGTTAGTTACTTTTGAGTAGTGCATAATTTATTTCATTTTACTACTGCACATTATTATTGCATATTTTCACACAGATGGGCTCGGGCCTTTGGTGGGTGACTACTGGGATTTATTTCTCACAACCTGTTTGGGTCATGTCTTCGACCTAAACAGATTACATTTCTGCAGGTGTGGATAAGGGAAAGTGTCCCTATATAGGTACATGATTGTTGCTGAGGAGTAGGGGAGCATGGGACCGAGCTTAGGCTCGCAATGTTGCCGACTGTTTTGTTTTGTTCTGTCACACATGTACTTTCTATTGTATTGTACTCTATTGTTGTGTAACTTGTTCTGTCTTTTTTCTTAGAACATGAGGCATGTTTCATCATTATCTATATAAATGGTTGGTTATCTTTACTGCAATTGTTTATTTTAAAATGTATGGTTTATTGCTTTCGTTGTTGTTGTATGTTTTATTTAGTAATTCCGCTACACTACACTTTAAAAAATCAGGGCATAGTTTCCCCATTATCATACCTAGGCCCTCGCTACTAGTCGGCAGCCTCTGTAATTTGGGGAAATGCTCTTGAGGTCGTGTGACCAACCAGGTTTGGGGCACCCGTTGAGTGGCACCCGGATCCGGGACATTACAAATTGGTATTAGAGGGGTTATTTTCTTTGACTTACTATTTGGAGCTTCATTCAGGGATAGGATAGGAATAGTAGTTGGTAATAAGATGTGCTCGGGTGTAGCTAACCCGTGTACATGGAAAAGCCATTCTACCTCATGTTTTTGTAATTATTCTGATTTTGAAAAGTTTACAGTTGATTTGATTTCACCATTGGGTGACACACTTGTGATTGTGATGTTTATATTTTATCCATGGGTTCTATTTAGTTGCAACCCGATGAGATTAGGGTATGCCATCTCATGAATCATTTAGGTACATGCTATAAATCACATGCCATGCATAGTTCCATGCCATATAAGTGCATTAGAAATTGTTTGATGTTGTGATAGTTATTGTGCTAGAAAAATAATGCTGTTGTGATAGCTTCTTTGATAAAATACCTGAAATGTGATAGGGTATTGTTGTGCGAGTTGTTGATATAATGGATGCCAAACATTGTTTTTGGGGATTATGGGCCCTCATTGACTGGACTTTGGTGGATCATTGACTGTTTATCTTGTTATAACATATATAAGTTTCCAAACATTGATTCGTGGGGAATACGGGCCCTCATAGGTCGGAATTTGGCACTTAGGCATTGTTTTTCAGTATTTTCTGGGTTCCAGAGTAGCCTCGTGGGCTTACTGTCCTGAAAACCCAGGATACACACCGTGTGTTCTTCTGTTCTGGAAGAAAAGAAAACATTTTGAGTACACGCCATGTAGTATCCTCCTATGTCATGGACCGTATTGGAGGGGACACGAGGAAGGGAAAAGCTTGAGAAAAACACGCCATGTACTGGATTCACACGCCGTGTAGTGTTGACTTAGAGTCCGCCCATCTAACTAACAACACAGACGGAGGGTACCCTTATCCATACATGCCATTTCCACTATGGAACATGTTGTGTAGTCTGACCAGGGATCCAGACGTGTAACTAACAACACGGGTCTGTGTAATCCTTTTGTGTATATTTCGTGTCTATCTAGAAGACACCGTGTAGTGTGAGCCACGTATCCAGTCGTGCCACTGACAACACTGGTCGACAAAGCTCATCTAGTACACACCGTGTACCTGTCGGACGTTCCATGTAGTCTTGTCCGAGGACAGACCGTGTGGAATAAGCCGTGTGGCTGGGAAAACGGGGTGGTGTACATGTTGTGTGCAGGTGTAACATGCCGTGTAGTCTTATCCGAGTAGTCGATCGTGTCATGAATAACATGGGCAGTTGGAAAATTACACCATAAATGCCGTGTGGATTATATACACGCCGTGTAGTTTTGTTCAACGGGAGCTGTGTGGCTTAGCTATGTAGAAGGACTCAGGTAGGGTAGGAGAAGCCAGGTACACGCCGTTTAGTCAGTAAACATGTCATGTTTCCTTGTTTTTCAAATCTTGAATGCCTTCTTCCTCCTGTTCCCTTTTTGGTCCCTTCATTTTCAGTCTTTGATAATATGGATCTAAGGTGTGCATTTGACCTTGTGGATTCATGCCACCAAGACGACCACATGTTGTTTTCCAGGAGAGCGGCAATGATTATAATCCAGATATGGTGGGCCATGGGCTACCAGTGGATCCTCGAGCAGATCCAGATGCGACACCAGCTGTTATACTGGACATAGGTGTGGAGGTACAGTTCTGTGAAGGCTTTATGCTGTTCATGCAGACCTTTCAGGAAGCACCGCTGGCTACCACATCTTTGGCTGAGATGACTCGTATATTCTAGCAGCATCATCCACCGACATTCTCAGGGGATGGTGGACCATAGGCTGTGGAGTCTTGGATGGGGTCTATGTAGAAAATTTTCGAGCATCTTGATACGCCTCCAGGGTGGAGGGTCAAGATCATGACTTATATGCTACGTGATTCCGCCAAGAGGTGGTGGGATGTTACCACTCAGACAGAGCATCACAAAGACATGGTGTGGGAAGATTTTCAGGAAGCCTTCTATTACTTCTTCTTCCCAGAGATGTTGAGAGAAGATAGAGCTCGAGAGTTCATGAATCTTCAAGAGGGTGCTATGTCAGTGATGGATTATTCTTCTCGTTTCACCGAGCTTCATCGTTTTCCACCCATTATGGTGGGTGATGAGACGTTGAGAGACAGATGCTTTAAGGATGGTTTTCATTATGACATATGAGTGCTGGTGAATGTTTTGAGGTTTCCTTCAGTACATGCTATTGTAAACCAGACACTGATTACCGAGAGGAACCTTCGGGAAGCTAGTGGTGCAGGCTAGGGCGGTTCGGCAACAGTTCCCGGTTCTATTTCAATTGGGAATAGGAAGCGACATATGAGTATCTCTCTCAAAGATAGTACTATATAGGTGATTGTTTCAGGAGGTCAAGACAGGTGCTACCAGTGTGGTAAAGAGGGGCACAAGAGACCGTAGTGTTCACGTGATCCAGTGGAGTGTCAGGCTTACGGCTAGATGGGTCATCTGCAACACTTTTTCAGGGCGTTTCCACCAGTGGATAGTAAGAGGGTTTCTGTAAAGACTCCGAGTTCGGGAGCAAGACCAGTGGCTTCATACCAGTCGGGGAACTCGAATATGTGAGGGCGTGTAGGCCGATATGGTGTTCGTGGCCATGGTATCCAGACACCAGGATCTCATAGATAGTAGGGCAGGACAGCTTAGGGTAGTCAGGCTGTGTCGCAGGGCCGCGGCACTAGGCAGGCATATGTAGTGCAACAGAACCAGAATGAGCAGGATCCCAAACCTTCTACTGTTAGAGGTACTATTCTAGTAGCTTTTGTCATATCTTCAGTAATTTTTGATACGTGTGCTACACAAAGTTTCATATCTGTTCCCATTGTGGAGAGCCTTGGGATCCGTATTTCTTCTTCTTCTTCTGCTGTTATGACGCTAGACACTCCATTGGGAACATGAACGGTTGGGGTGCATCAGTGCAAGGAGTTTCCCCTTGAGGATGGATGGTGTAACATTCTATGGGACCTCTTTGTCTTAGAGATTAAGATCTATGATGTCATTCTTGGGATGGACTGGTTGGTTCCCTTTCGAGACTTTTTAGATTGTTATCATCTCAGGGTGAGTTTCACGTCACCAGAGGGTGGAGAGTTTCTATACAAAGGTGAATGGGATGTTCGGGCAAGTCGAGATGGACAGATCATCATGGGTGAGGTGCAGTCACATCCCAAATTGCGAGTTTATATCTGGATGATTAGGGGACTTGTCAGAGAGATTTCCCTCCAGTGGTTGATCATTTCAAGGATGTCTTCCCGGACGACTTTTCAGGTCTACCTCCGGAGCGTGAGGTGGATTTATCTATTGATCTTGTTCCAGGAGTAGCACTTGTGTCCATTCCTCCTTACAGGATGGCTACATCAGAGTTTCAGGAGCATAAGAGGCAGTTAGAGGAGTTACAGGAAAATGATTTCATCCAACCCAGTACTTCTCCTTGGGGTTCGTCGGTCCTCTTTGCGAAGATGGCGTACGGTACCCTCAGACTCTATGTGGATTTCCAGAAGCTGAACCAGTTGATTTTTAAGAACTGATATCCCATTTTGAGGATTGAATATCTTTTTGATCAACTTTGGGGAGCACGAGTGTTATCGAAGATTGACTTGATATCAGAATATCATCACCTGTGTGTGAGACCATCAGATATACCGCTTACAGATTTTCAGAGCATATATGGTCTGTACGAGTACCTGGTTATGCCGTTCGAACTCACGAACGTGCCAGCATTTTTTATGGCTCTGATGAATCGTGCATTCCATCCTTATCTGGATTCCTTTAGGGTAGTATTCCTGGACGAAATATTGGTGCACTATCACACTCGACACGACCATGCAACCCATCTTGAGATTGTATTAAGTACACTGAGAGAGCATCGGCTATATGCTAAGCTCTCAAAGTGCCACTTTTGGATAGACCATATTCACTTCCTGGGTCATATCATCTCAGAGGAAAGAGTTTCAGTAGACCAAGAGAAGGTGAGAGCGGTAGTTTTCTATGAGCAACCCAAGAACATGTTTGAGATACGGAGTTTCTTAGGGTGGTCTTGTTACTAAAGACACTACATACATGACTTCTCCTACTTAGCAGCGCCGTTGACCGGTTTGACTAAGAAGGGTGTGAATTTTGTTTGGTTGGAAGCTTGTGAGATATCCTTTTAGGACCTGAAAGGAAGTTTGGCATCAGCACTAGTCCTGGTACTTCAAGATCAAGGGAATATCTATACAGTTTAATGTGATGCATCAGGTATTGGGATGAGAGCAGTGTTGATGCAGGATGATCGAGTTGTTGTATATGGGTCTCGGAAGTTGAGGCCACATGAGAGGAATTACCCAACAAATGACCTCGAGTTGGCTGTAGTTGTTCATTTGTTGCGCTGTTGAAGACATTATCTCTTGGGAGAGAATTTTGTAGTTTTCACCGACCAAAAAATCATCAAGTATATCTTTACTCATCATGACATGAACCTGAGACAAAGAAGGTGGGTTGAATACCTTCATTCCTTTGATTTTTAGCTTTCCCATACACCTGGTAAAGGTAATGTTGTTTCTTATGCACTGAGCTGGAGGAATCAGATATAGGCAGTGTAGGAGGCCAGTGGTGAGTGGCAGCTTATGGCTTTGTTCTCTAGGATGCATTTGGAGGTGCACGACTATTAGGGGAAGAATTATCTTTCTTCTTTATTTGTGACTTCTACCCTCCTGGATTGACTGTGTATTAGACAACTATCTGATTCGGAAGTCCTAGTTCTATGGGAGTCAGTGGAAAGTGAGGACCCTCCTCCTAGTTGGATGATAGGCGATGATGAAATTATTCATTTCCATGAACGAGTGTGGGTTCCAGGGGATATACGTGAGGAGTTGGTGTGAGAGTTTCAAGCTTCAGTGTGGGCAGTTCATCCCGGAGTTACCAAGATGTACCGTGACTTGAGACGTTAGTACTGGTGGCCTGGTATGAAGAGGGGAATAATTGGTTTTTTTGTGAGATGTTCCACCTTTCAACAGGTGAAGGCGGAGCATCAGAGGCCAGATGGACTGTTATAGTAGTTACCCATCCCGGAGTGGAAATGGGATGATGTCGCAATGGATTTCATGACTTGTTTGCTGATGTCACCTCGAGGAAATGATGTCGTTTGGGTTGTTATGGACAGACTCACGAAAGTAGATCACTTTTTGCCGATCAAGGAGACCTTCGGTGATGACGAGCTCGAGAAGTTGTATATCCGAGAGATAATACGTCCTCACAGGGTACCTCGTTCTATCATTTTAGATAGGGATTCTCGTTTTTCATCTCGTTTCTGGCTGAGTTTCCAGAGAGCACTGGGTACCCAGGTGCTTCTGAGCACAGCTTTCCACCCTCAGATCGATGTCCAGTCAGAGCGTACGACACAGTTTCTTGAGGACATGTTTCGTGCATGCATCCTAGACATTGGGGGATCTTGGGAGAAGCACATACCTCTAGTCGAGTTTGCCTATAATAACAGCTTTCATGAAACTATTGAGATGGCACCATACGAGGATTTATATGGTAGGCCATGTCGATCACCTTTGTGCTGGTTAGAGGCAGGTGCGGCAGCATTACTAGGACCACGTCTCGTGCATGAGACTTCTGAGCAGGTCCAGTTGATTTAGAAGTAGATGGCTACTGCACAGTCTCGTCCGAAATCTTATGATGATTGCTGTAGAAGACCCTTGGAGTTTGTGGTCAGGGATCATATTTTCTTACTTGTTTCGCCGAGGTTGGGACACAGTCAGATCAGGAGACAGGGTAAGCTTTCACCGAGGTATGTGGGGTCGTTTGAGATTCTGGAGAGAGTCAGGCTGGATTCCTATCGGTTGCAGTTACCATAGAGGTACCAAGCCATGAACGACATATTCCATGTATCTCTGTTGTGTCGCTATCATTCAGACCCATCTAACGTCTTTCAGCCCCATGAGTTTGAGCTTGAGTTAGATGCGTCCTTTGAGGGGCATCTGATTCGTATCGTTGATAAGATCACTGAGGTTCTCTGAGGTCGGTCAGTTCATCTCGTACGGGTGCTATGGCAGTATGGCCGAGTGTAGGATGAAACCTGGGAGTGGGAGACCGACTTACGTGCTCAGTGGCCAGAGTTGTTCTGAGCTTTATCTTCACCACCTTTGGAAGGGTAATTCAGGGACGAATTGCTTTAAGGGGGGAAGTTTGTAAGAAACAAGTTCTTATTATTGAGGTATGGGTTTCTTCATTTCTCTTTCCCTTATGTGTTTTTGGGGAAATAAGGAAAATGAGGGAAATCCAAAATTTTGGGACTACACACTATGTACTTTTTCACACACCGTGTACTTTGTCCTTGTGGGATGAGTACAAAGGGTATTTCGCCATGTTGGCAACGAGGGGTATAAAACTGACTACAAGTCATGTAGTGGTTATTTACATACCATGTAGTTAGTCGGCAGCTGAATAGTAAGGTGGTGGAAGCAGCCACCAGCTAAGCGGTAGTACATGTCGTGTACTCACGTTTCACATGTCGTGTACTCATGTTGATAGATGAACAGTGCCACGCTGGCGAGATTCCGCCAAAGGATCAGTTAAAAAATGAAAACTACTCGTCGTTTACCCAATAGTACATGCCGTGTAGTTTATTTCTTTCTATTAAATTGGAAGTATCCTCCCTTGTTCACAGGGAAGGCTTAGAACTAGAGGGAGGAGTCTAGAGAGGAGGCTGGACCTTTGAGGATCTCCAGATCGAGCGTCAGGAATCCGTTTTCTGCACCGTAAATCTCCCTAGAACTTTACGGGTGTGTTCTTCCTCCTCCTTGTGTAGTTCGTGAAAATTATTCCTCAAAGGGAAGTTATTTAAGTTTGAAAAGTATTTCTTTCACCTCAGATCTTCGTCGATCTTGGATGATTCGAGGAGCGTAGTTCACGTATACCATTCATGGGCGTTTAGGGTAGGTGGCCTGGTGTTTAATTTCAAACTGTTGTGTGTTTGTGTGAACCGTTATGCCACAAACCCATGTTGTGGTGTCATAAGACTAAGGCCTTGGCTGTTTAAAATACATGTAATTGTATAGGTAATTAAATGTGATAATAAACTATTATTTTGGATTGCTGCTTGGATCCAAGACCACCCCAGGGGGGTGCGTTCCTCTGTTTAGATGTTTGGCCAGGATACCCGAGGGTATGCCTTTATAATAATGATTATAGAATTTCTTGAGAGGAATTTCTTATGTATTTCTTGGTTACATATTGGGCATGGCCCCGTTACTTGTTTAGCCCAAGGGTAGTGTTTTACTTAGCCTGAGGGCGGTGCATCTCTTAGTCGGAGGGAAACTTCTTCCGTGCCTATGGGAAATAGACTCTGTACCTGAGGGAGATAGTTCATACGCCTGAGGGAAATATCTGTTATGCATGTGGGCACTTACCTGTGGGTTACGATTATGAATACCTGAGGGTAAGGGTTTGTGTGTCTGAGGACACTGACTGTTACATAGAAAATTGACTATGGTGGTTTCCTTTTCTTGAATGATTATGTGAATAATAATATGGTAATATGACTGGTAAAGCTAGTTAATTTTGAGTACTTCTTAGTATATTGAATTTTACTACTACACACTGTTTTTTCTTATTTTCACACAGTTGGGTACGGCCTTTGGTGGGTGCCTACTGGGATTTATTTCTCACACCCGGTTTATTTTATGTCTTCAGCCAAAACAGATTGCGTTTCTGCAGGTATGGATAAGGGATAGGGTCCCTATACAGGTACATGATTGTTGTTGAGGAGTAGGGGATCATGGGACCGAGCATAGGCTCTTGATGATGTTGGTTGTTTTGTTTTGTTCTGTCGTACCTGTACTTTCTATTGTATTGTACTGTATTTTTGTTTAACATGTACTGGCTGTTTTCTTAGAACATGAGGCATATGGCATCATTATCTATATAACTGGTTGGTTATCTTTTCTGCAGTTGTTTAGTTTAAATATGTATGGTTTATTCCTTCCACTGTTGTTGTATGTTTTATTTAGTAATTCCATTGTGCTACACATTGACAAATGAGGGCACAGTTTCCCCACTATCAGACCTGGGCCCTCGCTGCTAGTCAGTAGCCTTTGGAACTTGGGTAAATGCACTTGAGGTCGTGTGACCAACCGGGTTTGGGGCACCCATTGAGTGAAACCCAGATCCAGTACATTACATATGTCATATGTCACAAGTGTAAAATAGTATAAAAATATAATACATATTCGGATGATTCATATGGGTATTCACCATGTTTCCTCAATGGTGTACTTATGTCCATAGGTAAATTTAAATAAATTTTTTAAAAAATTATAATGGATGATAATATAATGTAAATCCAAATGAGAAATAATATAAAATTATTTAATAATTAAAAATAATAATTGATTGATTTTAGAATGATTTATGACAAATAATAATGATTAATAATTGAATGCTTGTTTTATTTAATGTCTAAGTTGTTGTATGCTTGTGCATGATCATAAGCTATAACATAACTTTTGTATATGATTGGATTCATTTTCATTATTATTAGATCTAATTTTTGGCATGTATTACTTCTTTACCTTCATTCTATAGGGACTACATTATCATGGTTTATTTAGTTAAACACCTTTTCCCCTCACCTGCAAGTGAGTAAAATTAATATGTATTGAATTGATCTCCCAAGATAGAGGAGGTGGTTCGAGTTCAAAGCTGAGGCGAAACCAATCCGAGGAGATAAAAATGTGGATAGGTGGAAAGTTGTAAACACAATCCTAAATTGGTTCAAGGTATTAATCCCCAAGTTCAACAGTTAGTTTATTATCTACTAGATAAACTGACCATTAGTATAATCAGATGATCATACCCTTTATTTTATTTCAATCAAGTTTCATGGTTATTTCATTATGAATGTTATTTCAAGATCACATATGTAATGAATTAAATAAAATATAAGATGGAAGTAAAATAAACTTTCTTATGCATAAATTTTATCAAATACATGGTTAATCACATAAGAAATCCCACATATATTGACAAGATTTTTATAATGATAATAATTGTAAATTAACCAATGAAAGGATAAAACCCCTCAAAAAAATATTGAGTCGGTATAGCCTTCCATTAATTTGGTAAGAATCAAACTATATTTTAAAGTGCTTGACCAGACAAAGTGGGGTCATTTTCAATTATTGGGGAATTATAACATGAGTTTCTCGGTTGAATTAACATGGTTTGCATCAAGGGTTGACTGCTAAATTAAGAATTAGTGTAACTAAGAACAAAATGTTTAGAAAATATAAATTAATGATGTTAATATTGGGGATTCCTCTCAGCTGATCAAGGAAAAATGAGTTAATACAGTTGGCATTGTGAATATCTACTTAAAATATTCCATGTTTCATGAGCAACCAATATTGGGGTAATGAGAATGGGAATATGGATCCTAACAACTTGAAAATTCATGAAACAAGATATTACAAAGCTAATGGTGAGGGATATTGGCTTTCTATAAAATAATGGAAGACTAATAAATATAATATTTATTCATTTGTCTAAATTTTTCAGATAAATTACTAAAATTATAATTAAATTATTCTATAGAAACATTAATAAAATTAAGTGAAACATTTTATTATAATCTATACATGTGAAGTAAATCCTTCTCAACGGCACAAATTTCCATGAATTGATAATCCGCCTACGTGTCATCTTTCACCATGAAAGGAAATTATATGTGCAGGAAGAACCATTACCAATTGTTCACGGAAATGAGGTAAGTGATGAAGAAATATATCTCTATGAGAAACATATAAATGATTCTATAGATGTTCATTGCTTCATTATATCATCCTTGCCCAATGATATATTAATGAATCATGAGGATATATATTATTATATCTTGATGTATCACATTTTGGATCTCTATCAAGAGACGGTGAGGCAAAAGATGTATGAGATCTATAATTCTTTATTCACAATTAACCAAAGAGAGTGTGTGATAGATGGGCCTCATGTAGTCAAGATTATTGGTTACCTTGAACGCTTAGAAATCTTTGGGATTAAATTCATATATTATTTGCAAATAGATTTTATAATTTCATTAATTCATATTGAATTATCGAGTTCTATTTTCAGTTAAAATATAAAAAATAATGATTAGTTTATTTTTTAACATCTTACATTGATTCTCCAAGTTGATAAGGTCATGGGGCATGATGAACTTATGTTCCTTATAGTGATATAGAAAAGGAAGAACAGGTAAAAGGGGTCAAAGACTTATAAATAGTGTAAATATACCGAGATCTATCCTCCCAATAAGTAGAATATTCATACACAGGTCAAGGAAAATGAGGCAATATGTTTTTCATTTGGAAAGTTAGGCCACCAGAATAGGAACTACATCAAGATATAAGGGGAATCTAAAGGTGTATTCTTTATTGAGTTCAATATTTTCATTTCTTCACATTGGGTAGAAGATACATCTTATGGTGGTCATATATGAATCAAAGTTCATGAACCAAGAAGATACTAGATGATTTCTAGTTTAAAGGTGGATTTGTGAGCTTCCAATGGTGTGAGTTTGGCTACTCTGGCCATTGGTGACAAGAACCTTTTATTGCCAATGAGAATGAATTTGGTTTTATGATATTGTTATTATGTTTGTACAGGTTCCCAAAACATAATTTCGTTGTCAATTTTAGATTCAAATGGGTTTATTTTCAAATTTTTAAATAAAAGTTGTAACTATTATAAGGACAACATATGTTATGGTATAATGTTTTTTAAAAATGGCCTATGTGTTTTAAATTATTAAAAAAGGTGTTTTCAATATATAAAAAATAATATTCACACAACACATATAACACCAAGATATAGAATCACTTTCATGGTAATATAAAATAGTTGAATTTGACAAATCTCAGTCAAGATGGATATTTAAAATTTTCTAAGATGAACCTACTTAATAGATGATATGCCACTTTACAAGAAAAATTGACCGAACCACTATTCAGTGAACATGGGGAATATGCCACAAAACTTCTAGGATATGTACACACTCATGTGTGTGGAACATTTTTATTATAAACTAGAGATCTGTATTCTTACTTCATACCATTTACTAATGACATGATTAGACATGTCTAAATATACTTGAGGAGGAATAAGTCTAAGTCCTTTGATAAATTAAAGGAATTAATGATTGAAGTATAGATTCATCTTCATATGAAGATAAAGAAGCTTTCATCAGATTGAGGCGGTGAATATCTTAACAAATATATCATAAGACTTTTATGGTAGTCTCTGATACTACCACAACTCACTCCACATTATACACCATAGTTCAATGGTGTCAGCGAAAGGGGGAAATGAACATTGCTGGACATGGTATGGTCGATGATGAGTCATGAAGAACATTCATTATCCTTTTTGGGATATGAATTACAAACTATATCATTCACATTAAACTGAGTACCAACTAAAATGTAAAATGGAATTCCCTTTCAGCTATAGAGTGGAAAGAAACCCATTTTATCGCATACACATGTATGGGGTGGAGAGGCATTTTCTATGGCCTTATAAGGCAATAAAATAGCACATGGGGATTGACGTGTATCCATATCGGGTATACCAAATAAAAATTGATACTAAACATATAACCTCTCATACAATAAAGTGATTATCTCCAGATAATCCATATTTATTGAGAGGGGTAACATCCTCATATAGGATAGTGGGAAAAAGATTGACTTCAATGATGTTGATGCTCAAGATACACAACAGTTGGTACAATAACAGATTCCATTGGTCCCCATGGAAGAAATAGTTCTTGAAACATATGTACTACATAGAAACATATGACAGGTAATAGAACCAAATAGATATTGTTTTCTGGAAACTGAGGTTGGTGAATCATTATTGGATGATAATGACGAACCTCTATCCTACAAAGAAGGAGTAGAGATCTCAAAAGATGCAATATGGATATAATAAATGAATTTTAAGATGGATTCCATGTATTAGAACCAAGTTTGGGTTATGGTCAATGCGAAATTTGATGTAAATCTCATCGGTTGTAAATCGGTATTCATGAGGAAACTAGACATGGAAGGTAAATTATGTACCTATAAAGTGTGTCTAGTGGATGAAGGGTTTAAAAAGAATCAATGAATTGACTTTGATGAATACCTTTCCCCATTTTCCATGTTTAAATCCATCAAAATCATACTTTCTATTATAGCTTACCATAACTATGATATTTGGAAGATGGATGTCAAAACAAAATTCCTTAACGGTAACCTTCAGAAAGATGTCTATATGAAATAACTGGAAGGATTTGTGAGTCTTGGTGATACCAAATTAATTTTAATGTTTCCAAGATCGATTTATGGATTAAAGAAATCATATAATTTCTGGAACATACAATTTGATGAATCCATAAAAGAATTTGGTTTCATTGAGAATTAATGTGAGCAGTGTGTTTACAATAGGTTTAATGGGAATTTAGGTATTATCCTAATAGTATATATTGATGGGATATTACTTTTTGGAAATGATATACCAGACTTAAAATCTATTAAGGATTTTTTTTTAAAAATTCCCCATGAAGAAAATAGGTGAATCATCCTATATTCTAGGGATCTTGAACATTTGTGATTGATCCAAGAGGATTCTTGGACTAAGTAAAAGTACATATATTGACTAATTACTAAATATATTTAGTATGAAAAAATCCTATAGGGGATTGGTTCTAGTGTCACAAGATTTATATATTTCTAATAAAATGTGTCCTTATTACCAACATGACAAATAGAGAATGATTATGATCTCATACACTACAGTGATAGAATCAATCATGTATGCCATGTTATGTACTAGACACGGTGATTCCTATTCACTGTGCTTGTTAGGAATATATCTACTAGATCTAGGAGAACAACATTGGAATATTGTTTTAGTTATCCTAAAGTATCTAATAATAACTAAGGTTATGTTCCTAATTTCTGGAGAAGATTTGGTGTTAGTTGTCAGAGGTTATACTGATGTAAGTTTTCAGAAAGATATTAATGATCTAAAGTCACAATCATGATATGTTTTCTATTTCAAAAGACGATCTGTGAGCCTGAAGAATTCAATTCAACTAGTGGTTTCTGATTCTATAGTGGTGTATGAGTATATAATAGATTTTGATGCATCTAAATAATCCAATTGAATTAGAAACCTTGTCCAGGAGCTTGATGTGGTACATAACAGTAAATACCCTATCACATTGTGTTGTGATAATACTAAAGCAGTTGTCTTTCCAAAGATACATGGTCAAACTAATGGGATGAGAGTATAGTCTAGAAGTATCACCTCTTGAGGTATTTCTACCAAAGGGGTGGAGATTCTATTAGAAGAGTACCCCTAGAATAGAATGTGGTATACCCTTGACTAAAGGCCTATCTTAGTATAAGCAAGAATATCATGTGAGATCTAGTGGACTAAAAGTTATTAGATGTTGGATTTTGTGTGAGTGGGAGTTTATTGGTGTTGGCTCCCTAGAACCAACTTCCTTTAAATTATGATAAACATGTATTAATTGTTTATAATATTAATAAAATATTTATCGAATCATGATTATTATTTCCATGATATAGTATGTGATAATTTCTTAAGATTAGTTTTCACACTAAAAGGTCATTGAAGTTCCCCTCTATGATGAGAACTATGAAGTGTTATGACACTATTCTTGAGTATATGTTCTATAGATGGACGATATCATTTTATGGAAACAAATGATACATCGTATCTTGGGTGGAAAGTTTTAGGACATTGAAGAACCTTCTTATTGTCTACACCCCTGGTAATATCCACTGTAGATATTCGTAGAATGAGATCCACTAGTAGGAAATCCACATTTCTATGCATGATTGGATGTTACTATCTTCAAACGTGTGTATTTTTTCATAGACATATATATTACAATTAATGAGTATTATGAGTCATTCATATAGAGATATTGATAAAAATTGCGACGAGAAATTTTCAAGCAAGGTAAGATTTGTTCGGTGCATCATGAGTGATATTGCATTAATGAATCAGGAAGAAATGGATTTGTCCTTATATTCTTTAAAGGATATTGATATCTCAGGCCCCCTGTTGGAAATGATATATCCTAAATAAATCCAAGACTATGGTGTTCTATAGTCATGTTATATTTCTTTAATGTCAAATAAAGAGACAATTGAGCACAAAGGTTGGTGGAACTAGAATACAACCTACAAGATTAGATATATTGAGATAAAGAGATTATATTATATTGTAAGAATTTATATGAGGTGAAATTTCACTGCGGAATTAATATCATTATCTATGGGTTACTTGAATGTTTTCGAGACACTAACCATGGCCTTTAAGCTTCTTTGCCTAATTCCACTTAAAAGGAGGCCTACAAGGTCACACACTATGTGTCTCCAGAATCTCAATTAAATAATATAATATTATTTATTATTTAACATGTTGAATAAATATTATTCCCATATGTATATTAATAATAATTCATGTATGATTGATCACTTATAATTATGAATTTTCTATCTAGTAAATATAATATTTATTAATTTATTATTGATTAATGATGTCATATTTATTTAATAAATAAATAGAATTTATTCAAGGTCTGATAAATTTTTTCCATGAATGGTGCATCATGATTAATGGTCTGATGAGAAATAATAATAATGAATATTATTTGATTAAAAAATATTGTAGTATAATTCTCATGTTATGATCATATCGTAAAATAGTAACATTAGTATTATTTTTTGACATAGGGATTCTGTAGGATTAAATAAATATGAAGGAACTTATGAAATTATTTTATTTTAACCCTATAAATATAAATATAGTGTTATTTTATTTTCTAATAGATCCAATTTATTTTCGTGGTTGTGTAAAAAATCATAGAGAATACTCTCAAGCCTAAAGATCTCCCTTCTCCAAGACCAATCACAATAATGGTGAGCAAACTTCCTCTATTGGATCAAGAAGAAAGCTTTGGAAGCGATTCTTGAGGCAATCAAGGAAGACAATGCAAGAGAAAGGATATTTCATGCAAGAACCTAGAGACTCTATTGGAGAAATTCTGATATTCCAAGATCACATTTATATCACTTCTAGGGGAATAGAAAATGGGTTTCTAAGATGCAACGATGCTGCACCGCAGATCGGTCATCAGATTCATCAACGAAGAAATAAGTCCTTATAGGTAATGTTTTTTTCTAATTAATTTAATTATAAAAAAGTATTTGTTGATATACTCTCTATTAATTATAAAATTATTATACATTGAATTTTTCATTGATTCAATTCCATGGATCATAATGTTCATTGTCGTAGAGATCTGGAATTGACCATTGATTATGGAACAAGAAAAGTTGGGAACCACCCATCACACACTTCTGATGCACTCAAAATCTTAATAGTGATGGTAAATATGGAGATAAAATGGTTATGAATACAATTATGTATTCCACATAACTCAAATACCTCATATTCTATTTAGGAGTAAGTCCAAACGGTGTTGGGAATAATCCATCTTGGTTATATTGATGTATTTTTGGGTATATTGTGTTTTTTAATGTGGGTTCCAATAGAATGATGTGGAGGTATTTAGATACTATGACTTGGTATGTTGAAAAATATCCAATAAAATTAAAGAATTACCTATAATGGGTAGAGATAATTGTGTACACAATGTGACATCATTTTCCTGTGTTTTCCAAATTTTTGTGCTCCAAAATTTGAAGGAGGGATAACATCGTAAAAATTTTATTTCCTTCAAGGACTTATAAAAATATGGTAATGGATTGAGTTTCATGGATAATGGGATTCCAAAAGGGTGTTTGGAAATGTTATGATGGTTTTGACAGTGATCTATCTTATTACAATGAACATAGTGAATGGGAAAATTCTTTGGAGATTCACGAGAGAGGGTGCATCGCAACCGAAATGAGGGAGCATCGTGAAATGGTAATGATGTGGTCAGATACTTCTGGAGTAAGTGGAAACACATATAAATATTTCCCCACACCATTCAAAATTAAATTAATAATTAATAAAAATTTCTAGGCTCTGATTTCATGAAGATGTTTTTTAAAGGTTTCTCTTGCAAAAAAGTTCATGATGAATTGGAATCTATGAAGGCTATGAATGCGAAAAAAAATATCTGAGCATAATGAAATTATTTGAGTTCACAGTGGCTATAAAAATCTGACAAAATGTTTTTAGCTTCATGAAGGATATTTGATATTCATGTAATAAGATATTTTCATTAAGGGTAGGTGCTTCACGATGGATATTTCATCTTTGTGAAAGATTGATCTTTGTGAAGGAAGTGAGCATTGTGAAAATATTTTAAAAGGAATTTCCCAATGAACTTTGGTAAATTGGTATTCATTAATTTGAAAAATTTTTTACATCAACTGATCATATTTCTAAAACATAATATTTACACTTTAATGATAATTAAAGGACCTAAAATTCCAAAAAATGTATTTGAATACCTTCCAAGATCAGTGAGAAAAGGAAGAAGAAGGGGATCCTTTCCACTTGTGGTGATCTTGAGAAAGAGACTCAATTGGTGAACCTTGGTGAAGTAGTGATCCAACCCTTAACCTTGTAATGGTAGTGATCCTAGGAATAGAAGAGATCTACCCCAAACATTGTATTTTGTAAGTGAGCCTTATTAGATTTGGTACATCATCACATCACCATTTTATACTCCTTGGATGTAGCTTAGTTAAGTTAAAACAAGTAAAATCGATGTGACACGTGCAATATTTCATTTCTATTCATACATTGTTATAGGAGAATAAGAGTGTATTTTTTTGTTTAATGATAAAACATGATCCAAAGGGGTAGTATTCTTAATCGGCAATACCCGGATTCACCCACCCCCCATGGTATTTGACATAGTGTGCCTAATCAAATGAATCACTTCAGTATATTTAGCTTGAAGGGGTACTAATATAGAGGCCAAGACATTAGATTTTAAAGGAATTATTTTAGGTTAAATGATTTTTACCTTAGTGGTGTATAAAAATGGATCTATCAACTCTATAATTTATGTGATAATCCATCCACCCTGCTCTATGATCTGAGAAAAGTATTTTTTTTCTCTTCCTTAAAACCCATTAACACATGTTACCACTCATTAAATAGACTCACTTGTTCTTTTTAATTCCGTTGTGAAATTAGGATTCCCTATATTTTCTTCCAAAAACATGAAAAGATAATTATACCTATTTTCTGTAAAAATATTACATAGGAAATACTTAATGTCCTGGGATATCGTATCCCTTTTTCTAGTGTATTTATTCAATAATTCGGTAACATTCTTATAAATATTCTCACTATGAGACATTATTTTTCTAAGATCATCCTACTGAGAGTTATAAGAACCTAATTAAAAATCATGTGGATATTATCGAACAATATTCTCGATCATATCAGCACCAACATTGTTAGGAAAATAAGGTGAATCTATGGAATAAGATGCTCTTATTTAATAAATGTATTCATGCCTTCAATGAACTAACTGATTGGTTCTATCAATATCCATCCTCACTTCCTCGATGTTAGAATGTATAAAACTGATCTTCTTAAACAAATGTCAATTATCCACTTTTAAATTTCAAATTCTGGGGAACATCATGGATTGGAGGTGTTCCACAACCAATGAAACAATCAAGGATAAATAATCATCCTTGTTATTTTTATCCTGGAAAGAATATATCCTATCTATACCACTAAGACCTGTCAGAAGATATTACTAACAGAAATATTTTTTTCTCTCATTAAGGAACTAATCTAAGGATATGTTGGAAGAGGGATCTCCTATACAGATTAAGAAGCCGCATTATCTTTAGAATAATTCTGACCAGAAATCTTAGTACTATCTTCCTAGATATAAATTGGTGATTCCACTGGTTCTTCCTCTCTAGTAGAGTTTATTGAGATAAATGTTTTAATTAGCTCATCTAGGTCAATAATTTCTTCCGTAGATCCCATAATATTTATCTAAATAACTATATCAGTATGTCTACCATGCTATAGTGGAACACCACTATTATCATCATTAGCATATGATTTGGAGTTTTAAAGGTGAAAAACTACTAACCCTAGGGACTACTCCCCTTATAAGGATCATTCCTATAACATGCATCCACCTCATCTATCTTTTCTGGTATTGTACTAATATGGAATGATGAGAAAAATTGTGAATTTCTACTCCTATCTCTAATAAAAATTATATTATACGTAGAAAAAAATAAATACATGGTTGGTTTCCACATCGTCATCTTCTATATCAACATTATATAAATAATCATCTTATATAATTATGACATCCTCATTACTCTCCAAAGTAGAATCCTCAAACTGAGATGTATTTGAAATAGCTATATCAGAATCCCCATAATTATCATCAAACAAACTATCCTTATAAGGTATGGAAATTGGAGTATCATTTGTTCCAAAATAAACATTTCAACTCTCAATCATATTAGGTTCACTCCTTACCTCGACTGATATATCTTTGATTATTCTACTTCATAATTCACAGTTTCTTCCTCAACCTTATCACTGCCCTCTTCCACAACTTCGTCATCAAATGAATAAACTACACCTTTATTTATTTACAAGGAAGGATCAACCAAATATCATGTCCTAGAAGGGTTCTCCACTAGATTAAACTTCTCATACGGTGTCTCATCATCCACCACCCATTTCATTTACCAAGGGTTACAATTTACCATCATTATTTTATAGGTGATTAGACATAGATAGAATATACCAAATTGAATCTATTTCTATTATCCTTTATGAGAAAGTCATTTTTCTTACATCATATAAAAAAATAAATTTGGATAGACAATATAATTTTAACATGATGTACATTTTCAATACTCCATCATGTGCATCATTAGATAACTGTATAGATTTATTTTAACAACCCATGTAATGATAGAATAATTATTTTTTAAATTTATTAATATTTATTAATTATATAGTAATTTTACCTTAAAAGGTATGATACTTCCAAAAGCGTGACTTTCATGTTACAATGAGTTTCTATGAAATGTTGTGTTGTATTTAAGACTTAGATATACTGAAAAATAATATTCTATTAAAATTATTATTTTCAGTGGTAAATATTTCCTAGTACTAGTACTAGAGGAAATGAGTTAGAATAAATATTTTATTTTTTCAAATGGTTACTAAAAGTTTTTACATTCATACTGTAAATTTTATAATCATAAAAAAAGAATAAATCTAATTTTATGTATAAAAAATTCTATATTTTTAATGGTATTTTAACCTCCTTTCATTGAAGAACCATATTTAAATATACGGTTTTAAAATATTCAATTTATATAGGAAAAAATAAACTTCATTTTTGAATGAAAAAATCAAAATTTAATTTGGGAGATTTATTCGTATTTTTCTAAGAACATTTATATTTTAATTAATATTTGAAATACTGAATTATAATTCAAAATTTCTTTATCATATAATTTATTAATATAGTTGAATTCAATTTTTAATTGTTTAAAATGTATAATTATATAAATTTTATATTTTTTAAGGTTATTGGTGTGATTTGAAAAAATTTCACCTTGAATATTGATATGAAAAACTTATCAAAAGTTTCATCATTTTAACATTACAAACTCGCTTTGTCTTCCCATCTAATGGACTGAATTTAAATTAATTTTTTCCACTTAAATTGTCCTTATTTATAAAAATTTATATAGAACTGAAAATAATAATAATTTATAATTTATAATAATTACAACTAATTGTTTTACAAAGTAATAGTGAAAGTGATTAAAATTAATTACAATGATTAATAGAAAAATTAGTATAACAAGGGACAAAAACATAAAATTAAGGCCCTTAATGGCCCATAAATATTTTCAAAACATATTTTTTAAAATATCTCGACAGTATACTTCATTGTATATAATTTCTACCCTTATGGGATACAATTTTCTTTGGAAAAACATGGATGGAATTCCCTTATCAAAAATTTACAAGAATGACACTCCACCTCCACTATAAAGAGGAACTCACCTTTACCATTTCTTCATACATATAAAGCCCGTTAGGTTCAAAAAACTCTTATAAAATAATCTCCCAACATCCAACCCCTCATCATAGTAGCCTCACCAAGGGAATATATACAATTAGGGTAGCTCATTGGTTCAAACCAATTAGAGTTACCTGTAAAAGAGGTAACACCCTTCCACAAGCTCTATTGTCTTATTTTCATTATCCAACACATCAATTCTTCTTGTTAAATGATTATATTATAATATATATATCCTAAATATTCTCATATTTTTTATTTTAAGGTATATACATGCACTCTAAAACTCTTCCATCTAATGGGTAACCGAATTTTCATTCGTGTACGGTGAACTACAACCTCACGTAAAAATTTCGTTCATTTTTTGTTTACCACATTTTATGTTTGGTAATTATGATGGAAACAATGTTTATACATGATATATATATATATATATCTGTGTGAATGTGTGTGTTATTTAGTATTTATTTATAATTATTGAATTTTTATATATACATTCCATCATGGACTCCATTTTGTGTAAATATGATAACATCATTTGTGGACGTGTGGACTATGACCTCCTCAAAGAGATGTGATAAATTCACTCAATACATTGAACATATTAAGTATGATTTAAATTAAATATATATGACATAAATTTCAAATATCTTATGTTAAGGACATAATTACCTTTCCATAAATATAATATATCATTTATTATTACCCTTTCAAACACTAAAAAAGTGATAACATTGTTCGTAGGCATGTGGACTACTGCCTTTTCGACGTGATGTGATTCCAATTTAATGACAATAACTATATATATAATTCTATATTATTAAATAACATAATATTTATTATATAATAATAATTATATAAAGATAATTTTTACTTACCTTCTTTCCATAAGGATCATTAAAAAATTGGGAATGATTCTCATGCGTACATACGACCTACCATCTCCATGAATGAAAAGTTGTTCCATTTTTGATAACCATATTTCATGAAAGGATTTAAAATTTTAATTATTTATAAATATTATTAATAACTCAAGAAAATTATTCTTTATATGTTTATATAATGACCCCTTTGCCTATATTTGACCTACCAATGTCGTTTTTGACACATAAATAAAATATAGTCAAAACACCTAACTTAAATATAATTGTTTAATTAGTTTATTAAAAAACAATAATAAATGAAATAAAAATAATTATAAACCTGAATATGGTTCTAAAGAAAGTAAATAATTAATATATGCTTGCAATTTAGGATAATAAATGCACAAGTGAGACATTGGAATGAAGGTAATAGATTTCATCTCAACCCCCTTTCATTGGGACATTTCTTAATGATATGAACATTTATTATTTGATAATGTGTATATAAATCCTCTTTAACATTATATAACCATATTGTGTTTATTATCATGTTATTTAGTGTTTTTTAAAATTGTATTCATTCATGGGGATTGTTATTTAAATTTTCAAAGTGGTCTAGGATTCCATGAATGTTTAAAGATTTAATTTAATAATATTTTATCCATAACAATATTCTTGATATTATTTTAAATATTTGTTTATATGGTTATAAAATTATTATAAAAAATTATGTCTATATTTAATTTCAATTCAATTTTTTTAAAATTAATCTTTTTAGGTTTTTAATACATAATAATTTGTTAATGAAAAATGTGATGTTTTATTCATAGTGTACAAAATGAAAATGTCTTTTTTGATGTTGTGAAAATTATTTTATTTTTATATTACATTAAAATAATATCTATTTTCTTCAATTAAAATATTTTTTTTCATTTTTTGGTTATTTTATGTTTTAAATTGGTTTTACCAACACCATCCTTATTTAATTAACTTGAAAAAAAATTTTGGAGTCAAAATGAAATATTTTGAGTAACATGTTGAAAATTTCATTAAATAAAGTATTATAAAATGGTACATGGAAACTTGATGGGTGGTTCCATCCCAACCCATCCCAGTTGGGCCCATGTCGCGATTTCCCAAGCCTGCCTCCAATAGGCTAGGGGCTATGGACTAGCACTGAGTAGGCATATCACTAACATGGGAGGTATTTTTTATGTACCTATAAACACGCACACATCCCCAATCCCACAAATTATGAAATTTAAAAAAACACTAAGGAAAAAAATTCATGCATACAACTAAACTTAACCGACATAGTACAATAGAAGAAAAGTGCATAAAGTAAAACCAGGTGAGAATACAAGCCCACCAAAACAAAAGTTTGCAAACAAAAAAGTCCAACCTATAAGCACAAAGTGCTACTGGGACTACTACTTGTGCATATAGAAGCACCTCGGCCTTTAGAGAACTCAGGAAGTGTGGTCTGGTCCTTGTCTACCCTGGACTCCATCAAATGGCTGCTCATCTGCACAAAATACAACACGTATGAGTGAATCCCATGTAGGGGTGAGTATAAAAATAGTCAATAGAGGACCTCGAAAACCACAAAGCAATACACAAAGTAAAGGTACAGTCAACACTAAATAGTATATGTCTAATGAACCTATAGAAAGAGATACACAATCCAAATATACTCAAAATCTAGACTCATAGTCTAGGGACGAGTCACATAACTGCATACCACTTCTAGGGATTATGTTTGAAGGCTCCATAAAGGACGCATCTAGGATAAATCACTCCTTGTGTCTAAAAGCTTTGATGACATCCATCTGAGAAGTACTGTTCATTGGGAAATGTTTTGAGAGGTAGGTATACTCATTCTAGGATAAAACACTATGGAGTGGGGAAATATCACAATACATAGATGAAGATAACTGTCAGGGCCTTGGACGATACCACAACTCCTATGGATTCACCGACTAAGTAGAGGATCAGCATCCTGTAGGATTTTTCATGTCGATAACAGACCCAAAATAGGGTCAATAATGGATAGAGGATCTCACTCCGGGCCTCTAGGAGGGATACCTGACTCTATCTCAAAAATTCCTACTAATGGGGTCATACTCCTATGAATAGAAATGAAACGTGACCTTTAGGGGAACAAGAAAAAGGGGAACTAACCCAAATGAAACTTGTCCAAGGAATGGCGGGCAGGAGGATCAAGGAATGTACTGAAAAGTACACATCATGTTGAAGGGTCACACGTTTTTTCCTCTAACCCTAGGTACTACCCATGTACAATAGTCCGTGTCACATTGATTGTCATGTAGAAGAAGGTATACATGTCATGTGATAGAGTGACACATCATGTTCCTCTATCTTGGGAGGACTCTGTGTACACTGACCATGTGCCCGTACACAATTTCAACCCATTTTTGACAACCCGTGTTACCGGTACATGGAGTGACCTACATAACAGACCTCGTCTAGCTGTGTGGTGGAGTACATGGCATGTACTCCACCTCGTGTCCATTTATCTTCAGAGATGCACATTGGGTCTGCATAGGGACCCACACGCTGTGTTATGATAGTCACACACCTTGTTTGTTCTTCTTATCCACTAGAACTCCAACCGCTGTTGGGTGGTGCCCACACACCATGTCTTCTTGGGGGTATGTCATGTTCTTTTTTGTGCACAGTGAAGAAGCCCTAGTCACTACCAGGCTGATAATACACGGCATTTTCTTCGGGATACAGGCCATGTTGATGGGAATTTTCCAGAAATTCCATCACACCCCAGTTTCTCCTCTTTTCGTCAATCGGGACATCTGATCACCTCAAAACTCGTGATCTGGGGTTTCCCTATTATACCATCATTGTTTAGGTTGGTTTCAGGGGCTCGATCAGCCCTGAATTCTCATTTTGGTCATCCACGTAATGAATAGTTTGAAAAAAAATCTTCTAAACTGTGTCAATATGTCTTCCTCTATCGTCGTCACACCTCTCTTGAGCCATCATGATGTCGGATATCCTATTTAAGATCGTTGAATTATTCTAAGGACATGCAGTGGTCAGTTGTTCATAAAACCACAAAGAACCTATAGAATATGGGGGTTAGAGGAATAAGTAAATCAACAAAGAAAATGAGGAAAGCACCTCCACCATCATTCTTCATAGAGTGGATTTGATCTCGTTAGAAGGATTAAACAGGGTGACTCAAAAGATAATCCAACAAATTTAAAAAATCCATTTTCTGAATCAAACTCCAAATGAAATGGAAAATAGCACCCTAACATGGGAATACGCGATACGCGGGTCATCCTATTTGTGGGTTGATCCACATTCGCCATTTAACCCAAGAACGGAGAATATAAGAATATAAATAACATCCCCTACCTTGATTCGGTTGAATAAATACCACTATGTCGCATTCGTTGGTGAGATTTGTGGAATCCAATATGTTTCTATCGATCGTGTCATCGTCGTCCACCATGAATCCTCCAAGCATAGCTCTTCTCCAACGATCTAGACAATTATAGGGAGTTCTCTAGGGTTATAACTCTTACCATGGTCTCATTATTATTAAAGGAAAATAATATACTCTGTATTATGGAAACATTTGAAATAAAATAAAATATTTATATATTTTATTTTCCATTAAAATGTCCAAAAACTATCTTTTGTAGCTGACCCGCACTGGTCAATATTAGGCACTGCCTATTGTAAATTCACTACTATAAATGTAAAGGTATCCTCGGATTTTTGATCTAGTCAACCGTTTAAATGTTATTCCACTTTTATAGGAAACTTGCTCATGTGTGTTGGTTAAAAGTTTAATTTATTTCAAACAATTATTCAGGATACTCTCGGCCCCATAATCACACGCCGTCAAAAATATTAGTCTCTAAATAATTCCATATAATATTTAAAAATAATACACAGAAAATTTGAGACATTACATTCTCCCCACCATAGGGATTTACATCCCTGAAAATCCAAAAAAACGCTACTCAAAAAGATATGGGTACTGGGCACGGATCTAAGCCTCCCACTCCCACATTCTCTTCTGAAGATTATCGTGATGCCACCAGGTGATCACCAAACGAATCGATTTCCCACGAAGGATCCTCTATTTCTGATCCTTAATCTCCAATCGATACTCAGCAAAGAAAAATCCACCCTCGATGTCCAACTCGCCCTAGTCAATGACGTGTTTTGGGTCATGCACGTACCTTTTGAGCTGTGACTTGTGGAAGACATCATGTACTCGGTGCAACTATGGAGGTAGTGCTAGATGGTATGCCACCTCACTAACTCTGCGTAGTATTTGGAATGGTCTAATGAACCTTGAAGATAGCTTCCTGCCCCAGCCAAATCTTTGTAACCCTCGTCGAGGTGAGACCCGAAGAAAGACATGGTCTCCCTCCTTGAATTCCAGAGGTCTCCATCAGTTTTCATCATAAGACTTTTGATGGCTGTGTGTAGTCTTCTTCCACTCCTTTATGATATTAACCATCTTTGGGGTAGCTCACAACAACTCTGGACCCATGAGCACCAACTCTTCGGGGTCAGTCCAACAAAGCAGTGACCGGAAGGGTCACCCATATAAGGCTTCGAACAGCTCCATGAAAATGGTGGTAGCTATTATTTTATGAAAAATCCAAAAGTGGTAAGTGTTCCTACCAACTACGATCAATGTCCAAGATATAGGCCCACAACATATCCTCCAAAACCAGAATTTTACTCTTTGTCTGACCATCAGTTTGGGGATGGAGCACCGTGTTCAAGCGTAGTTGAGTCCCAAATGCCTCCTATATTCCCTTCCATAAATGGGATGTGAAACGAGAATCGTGATCTGAGACTATCATCAAAGAGATTCCATGATGCCGAACTATATCTTGCACATAGAGGCCTCCCATGCACTCTATAGAACTCTTCTCACTGATAGCTATGATGTGGGCTGACATGGTGAGTCGATCAACAATCACCTTGATGGAATTTTTCCCCATAGACATTCATGGTAAGCTCGTCACTAAGTCCATTGATATCCCACTCCACTTCCACTCATGTACCTTCATGTGTTGAGCAATCCCTGTTGAAACCCGGTGCTCAGCCTTCACCTGTGGGCATATAAGGCACTTAGAAATGAACTTCGCTACTGACTTCTTCATTCCTGAACACCAGAACTACCATCAGTGATCCTAGTACATCTTCACCACCCCAAGGTTTACTGCCAAGGGGGATGTATGAAACTCCCTTAGTACCTCCTCCTACAACGCCACTGTTGCAACAATACATCCTCTGTAAATAACAACGTTCTCACCACCATGAAAATATCCATCATGAGAATGTCCTGGGGATAACCGAGCACATAAATCCTCATAGTCGACAGCCCCAAGATGTTCCTCCATGACTTTCTATAAGACTGGAGGTTTGACAACAATCAACTGAAGGTAAGTTGCATACTCTCTGTTAATGATGGATAATTTTAACGAGGCCGACTGCTTTTTCGCCTTGTTTAGTAGCTATGAACTCGATCTTAGACCGAGAGCATCTTCCACAATGTTCTACTTCCCCGAATTATAGACGTTATCAAATTCATAATCCCAGGGGAACTCTAGAATTCTCCTTTTCCTCAGATTCGGATCCTTTTGTGAGAATATGTTTTTGAGGCTCTTGTTGTAAGAGTAGACGATAAACCGATCTCCCATAAGGTAGTGTCTCCACATATTAAACCATAAGAATAGAACGACCAACTTGAGATCATGGGTCACATAGTTCTGCTCCTGTGGACTAAGTTGGTGCAAACCATAATCAATCACTTCCTTTCTCTACATCAAGACATGGCCAAGCCTGGTCCCTGATGTGTCGCAGAATACTATGTACTCGACACCTTCCTCTGGAAATCTACAGATCAGTACACTCTTCAAACATTGTCTCAACTGCTCAAAATACTATTGTCCCTTCTCTGTCAACATGAACGGTTTCCCCTTCCTGTTCAAGGCCATCATCGGTGCAGATTTTCAGGTGAAATCAGGAATTAATCTTTGGTAATATCATGTTAACCAAAAGAATCTATGCACCTCCATCATGCTCTGGGGTGGCTCCCATGCTAACACTACCTCTACCTTGTCTTGGTCAATAGCTACCCCATCTACTAAGATCACATGCCCTAGAAATTGTACCTCTTAAATCCAGAACTGAAACTTTGAGAGATTCTAATAAATCTAGTTCCTTTGGAGTATAACTAGAACCATCCACAGGTGTCTCATGTGCTCCTCCTTTGTCAGCAAATACAAAAGTATGACTTCGATGAAGACCATAATGTACTCATAGTGACAATAGCAGCATCAAAAATCCTTCTTTGGAATATCCCCATCTCATAATCATAACTTTTGGTAACCTGGTTGATGGTCAACCTTTGAGAACCATTGTTCTAATCTTAGCTAATCGAAGAGGTAGTTAATCCTTGGTAGTGGATACTATTTCGTTACCATTACCTGATTTAGGCACCGGTAATCAACACACAACCTCAAACCCTCATATACCTTCTTACCAAACAAAACTGGGGCCACCCATAGTGAAACATTGGGTCTTACGAAACCCTTTCTCTACAAATCCTCCAACTTCACCCTCAGTTCGTGATGCTCTATGAGAGCCATATGATATTATTGTGAGAATATTTGTGTCATCCCAGGGTGTAGGTTGATGCAAAAGTTGATCTCCCAGCAGGGAGGTAGTCTTAGAAAATTTTCAGGAAAGGTGTCCTTGTAGTCCGCCACTACTACTCTGAACTGGAAGCTCACAACATCTTCTTCTCTAAGGGTAAGGCTAGCCAAATCATGAGTGATTGGTTTCACCCTCCTATGAAAGATCCCATTTTGTGCTAGCTGGGTCTCTTTTCCACCGAAAAAGGAAAACCTTGTCCCATCATTGTGGACACACCACACTCTTCACCTAGAGAAGTCAATCTAGGCATGGACCGAAGATAGCCAATCCATATATAGAATGATGTCATAAGGCCTAGAAGTTTCCACCAAGAGGTTCCAACCGAAACACTCACCTCCAAGAGTAAGATCAAACTGTATGAAAAGGTGTTTTATCATCATGTATCCCCCGTAGGTGTCTCCAAGTGTAAGGTTCGAGTCAATGACTCTACTAGAACTTGAAGGTTTCCCACAAGACATGTGGCATGGAAGGAATCACTGGAATCTATGCCTATAAGTATGTAAGATAAGGTATAAAAGACACATATCGTACCTCAAATCATCCCTAGAGTCCCTGGGTCATACGCATCGACAACATACAGTTGTACCTGCCCCTATACCCCAGCTCCCTGATCATGGTGCGGACCACCTGGGGGTGTCGGTGGTGGAAGTAGATCGATGTTTCTTCCACCACCTACAGCACTCACTGCTCCTATGCCACGTCTGCTTCCTGGAGGGTCTGTCTGATCCACTCTCTGCCACTACCATGGTGGTCCATCCATCGCTTCCCTGTCAGCAGCTCGACGGGTTGGACACTCTCTAGTGATATGTCCTCTACCATCGAACAAGTTGCATCGCCTCTCCCTAGGATGACTAGATCCAACTGGAGAGCCCTGGACTACCAAACCAATGTATTTGGTCCTCCTATGACGTCTCCCATGTCTAGATTTCTATGTCTGATGTCGGATCCATAATGCTGAGTTCTCTGCACCTGTCTTCCTCCTACTAACTACTGTCGGCATTTTCTGCTCTTCCAAGAAGCTCTCGATCATCAAGGCCCACTCCAACACTCCGACAAAAGTCGTAAATCATAGAGGCACGACACTAGCTCATATGTCACATCGTATACTCTACATGATGTTCTGAGCTTTGAAATACTAATCCTCGACCATATACATCATATACCTGGAGTGGTTGGTGAACCTCAATGTACAGTCAGATATCGTCAAAATGACATGTTGGAGTTGAAGAATCTCCTGAATACATACTTCTCTCAGTGTAAATAGAGATAAATCCTCCCTAAATAGATGCTCAAACTCCATCCAGGAAAGATTATTCTCGTCATGAGTCTGTGTGCTCAAAATCAACCATCGTCTGACTAATCCCTGAAGAAGGATCGCACCTAGGCTGACCATATAGTCTGTCAGTGTCCCCACTATATAGAAAACTCTTGTCATAGCCTCAAGCCAGTCCTCATCCATATGAGGTTCGGCCTCTCCTCGAAACCTGATGGTTCTCTGTCTCTGGAACTCATGGATCATGCTCATCCTATGGCCCTCACCTATCAGTATTGTAGGTACCATAGGCTGCTCCACTGCTGGTGGTATATCAGGTGCACCACTTGGAGGTAATGCATGGGGAACACGTCCCGGTATCGAAGCCTCATCAATGAGGGGGTCATCCTCATGACCGAGCTACTGTATCCTAGCAGGTATGCATCATAGAGCCATCCAGTAAAGAAACAATATGTACCATGGTCAACGTGTATATATAGATGGATAACAAAAAGTACATGGAAAATACAACCCCTTCTAATATGATTCTAGGACCATTATTTTACTTCCCTGCAACTAGTGTTTTCATGTACTAAGTTAAAAAGTACGTTATCATAGTCTTGATGTATGGATATGTCGGCTTCCCGCACCAACACTAGAGTCTCTAGCTTGAAATCCAAGATGAATACACTTAACATTGTTGCCCCAAACCAATCACAAAAACTTCTGGTCCTAAGGTAGAACCAACCACCTCTGATACCACTCTGTTGCAACCCGTCCCAGTGGAGCCCATGCCATGACTCCCCAACCCCACCTAGAACAGGCCAGGGGCTGGTGAATAGCACCGAGTTGGCATATTACTAACATGGTAGGAATTTACTAAGTACCTATACACATCCAAAAATCTCCAAGCCCACAAGTGCCAAAATGTAAAAAAACACTAAGGAACAAAATTCAGGCATTCAACTAAACCCAAATATAGTGTAAAATTGAAGTAAAGTGCATAATGTAAAATTGGGCCAGAATAGACGCCCACAAAAAAAAGAGTCTGAAAACTAAAAATCCCAACATGTAAGCACAAAGAGGTACTTGGACTATTTATCATGGTCGTTGGAACACCTCGGCCTATATAGAACTCAGAAAGCTTATTCTAGTCCTGGTCCACCCTGGAATCTATAAAAAGGCCGCTCATCTTCACAAAACACGACACTTGCAAGCAAAGATTTTGTAGGTATGAGTATCACAATACTGAGTAGAGGACCTCAAAACCACATAGAAATACACAAAGTAAAGTTATAGTCAGCACTACACAGTATATGTCTACTGAACATATATCAAGATAGACACAATCCAGATATACTCAAAACCCAGACCCGTAGTCTAGGGATAAGTCACACAACTGCATACCACTGATCGAGTTTCAGTTTGAATGTTCCACAAAGAACTAATCCCGGAGAGCTCACTCCACAAGTATGAGAGCTCTGATGATGTTCGTCTGAGAAGTACTATTCATTGGGAAAAGTTAATAGAGGTAGATACACTCATTCTGGGAGAACACAGTCCTAGTTGGGGAAAGATCATGATCACAAAAGAGTATCACTACTAGGGCCTTCTAGGATACAACGACTCATCCAGATTCACCTTCTTAGTATAGGATCAGTGTCTTTTAGGATTATTTACATTGATACCTGACTCTACATAGGGTCAATAATGGATAGAGGATCTCATTCCAATCCTCTCTGAGGGATACATGACTCTATATCGAGAACTCCTACCAAAGGGATCATACTAATGTCAATGGAAATGATACCTGACCTACAAGGGAATGAAAAAAGGGGAACTAACCCAAACAAAACATGTACAGTGAAAAGTGGATAAGAGGATCAAGAAATTTACTGAAAATTACATTGTGTGTATAAGGGTCACACATTGTTTCTGCTGACGCTGGGTACTACCCATGTACAACGGCATGTGTTGCAAGGCTTGTCATATAGAAGAATGTATACACGGTGTGTAAGAGAGTGACATGCTATGTTCCTATATATGGTGAGGAATCCATGTATGTTGGAAGGTGCCCATACATAGCTTCAAAACGTGTGTGATAACCCATGTAACTGGTACACAAGGTGACCCTTGTAACTGACCTCGTCTAGATGTGTGGTGGAGTACATGGTTGTAATCCACCCTGTGTCTGTGTATTTCCAAGATACATGCCGAGTCCATGTAGGGACCCACATGCCGTGTGATGATGGTCACACACTGTGGTTGTGATTCTAGTCGCTCGGAACACCAGATACTACTAGGTGGGGCCCACATGCCATGTCTTCTGAGGGGAACACGTTGTTCTTCACCGTGCATAGCACAGAATCCCTGTCCATCGCTAGTCTGACCATACACAACATGTTCTTTGACATACACTCCATGTTGATCAAAATTTTCTAGAAACACCATTGCACCCTAGTTTCTCCTTCGGTCTTCAATCCAACCATATGAACACCTCGAAACTAAAGATATAAGGACTCATAACAATACAATCATCATTTCGGGAGGTTTATGGGGTTCAATCGGCACTGAAAACTCGTTTCATCATCTGCGTAAAGAATGGTCAAAGAACGATTTCTTATTAACTATGTCGATTCATCTGCTGCTATCACCATCACACCTTCGTTGAGTCATAAATATGTTGGATTACCAATATGGGATCATTTCGTTATAAAACAGACACACAGTGATCTGTTGTTCATAACCCCATGACGAACGTGAAGAACACATGGTTAAGAGGAGGAAGAAAATCAATAAACAAAAGTTGAACACACCTCCTTCGTCATTCATCGCATTTTTTATTCACTCCCTTTAGATGGATTAAATAGGGTGACTTAAAATATAATCCAAAATTTATTGGAAATATATTTTCCGAATCAAACCCTAAAAGAAATTAAAAATAATGCCCTCCTGCAAGAACGCACAATACATAGGTCAACCTATTTGTGGGTTGATTCGGGTTCATTGTTTAATGCAAGAATGGGGAAAAAAATAATTGAAATAACAACCCCTACCTCGATTCGGTTAAATAACGATCACTGTGTCTCATTCATTGGTGAGGTTCATTGAATCTGAGATGTGGTGATCGATCGTGTTGTCTACATTTTCCAAGAATCCTCTAGGGATGGCTTCTCTCCAAAGCTCTAGAGCATTCTAGGGAGTTATCCAGGGTTATGATTCAAACCATGGGATCCTTCTTATTTAAATAAAATATCTGTCACTGCATTATGAAATCTTTCTAAATAAAATAAATTATTATTTTATTTTATTTCCATTAAAACATCCAAAAACTAAATTTTACTGCTAACCCGCGTCGGGTGATGTTTGTCCCTACCTAAGGTAAAGTCGCTACTCTAAACACAATGGTTCCCTCATATTTCTTATTAATGAACACATTTAAATGTTAATATAATTTTTTGGAAAACTTTTCACACACCTTGTTTAAAATTTTAATAATATCAATCAGTTATTCTGCGCACTCTGGTCCTCAGAATTGCACGCTGTTGAAAAATCTGGTCTCGAAATAATTCCATATATTATTTAAAAGTAATACATGGAAAATAAGAGACATTACAGGTTCTATGATAAAGCAATGAAGGTTTGTTCCATGATAAACTAATAATGGGTGGGTCCTTGATATCCTCACAATGCATTGGGTATGGAAGTCATCCATATGGGTTTTCCATTTATAGGAGTGACATGTAAGGATGTTGACCGTATGGTTTATCCATTTATAAGAGTGACAAGTATAGTGATATCCCAAGATACTAGTATGTTTTATCAATTATTTCCATGGGGTTTGTGGAAATATTTTAATTACCAAAAAAGTAAGAAAATGAATGTATTTTAAAAGTAATGCATTTACTACTTTTTTAGGGTAAAAAGTGTTACATTATGATAAAAATATCTTAGGGTTTAAGGTTTATCAATGGAAAGTAGTTTCCTTATTTTAATCCCTTACTATAATCATTATGTTAATCCCTCAATTTTAATTTATTTTCATAGGGATTAAAGATGATTAAGGGATTGACAAAATTCATGATGATTGTCATGAGGAGTTTCCATAAATGGGATTATACATTATTTTAAAATACTATATAGTTAAATAAATTTTAATGATAATAAGTGTCCAATTTATATTTTATATTTTATGTTATTATTATGGCTTAGTTCTCTAAAACTCTGAACCTAAAAGGATACTCAATGTGAAATAAAGTAATATTCTTAACTTAACTCAATATTATTTAATTTTTTATGGTGAGTTCATTATAGTTTGAATAAAAGCTTGTTTTATATATTTTAAAATTTTGGGGTAATATTAATAACTTTACCTTGAAATATTTCACCTTAGGGTCAAGATAAAATGTTGTATAATTTTAAGATTACTATGTTTCTTCGTCAAAATTATGTCTTTGCAGAATGGTTTCCAAAGAGGAAATACGGAAACTATTGTGGGAAGTAACCGAGGGGAAAATATCCTTCCGAATCAACATCCCGAGATGGTTAGAATTGGTGCTGAGTAGATTGATGCAGTCATGGCTCAGTTGACACAGGATAAAAATGGTGTTACTTTCCATGAAAAATAGAATCCATATCTTCCATAGATGAACATGATGATAGTGAAGAATTATATCTAAAAACACCCCCACCATTTAGAGGATCATTTGATCTCATGATAGGTGAAGGGTGGAATAAACCCCTAGAAAGTATATTTTATTTCTTGTGTTTCTCAGACCATATAAAGGTAACTCTTCAAATTTATCATTTTGAAGGTGAAGATGACTAGTGGTGGTAAATGGTTACGAATATCCAAGAGTGTGAATATATTTATTCCTTTTAAATGGATAAGTTTAAGTATATTTTCCTTTCGAAATATTTTTCTAAGGACGTTCAACATATGATAGAAAAACAATAATTTGAATTTTAGCCAAAGGAGGGAAATTTATTGGCTACATAAGAAGAAATATTCACTTGATTGGTGATGTACATCAGAAATTGTATCCAATATTGTTTTTATAAATATATTTTACACAATATTAAATCCAAAATATCAAAGATAATTGGATTCTCAATAGTTCAAGAGCCATGAAAAACTTTTTTGATGTGTCAAGAAGTTGTAAATGTATTTTTCCAATGATATGGTGTCCCCTAACAATAAGAAAAATAGGAGTTATAGATTTACAGAAATGGGTAAGCATTCATCAAAGAAATATGGATGTAAGAAAACCCAATTCCCATCTTGTGAGAAGTGTGGTAGAAAGAATCCTGGATAATGTCTTTCAACATCTAGGAAGTGATTCAAATGTGGAAAGTTAATTAATATGGCTTGTGAATACAAGGAATATGATTAGAAAATAAATGAAAATACAATTGAAAGATGTTTTAGTTGCAATAAGTTAGGACATTTTTCTATTGTGTTTCCAAATTTGATTTGCTATGGTGGAAATTGGTAAGATAAAAAGAAAAAGAGAGTGGTAAAATATTTTTCTACTACTTAAGTTGATGTTGGGACATCAAATTATGTGTTTATAGGTATGTTATAGGTTTATTCAGATTATTCCAACACTCTGTTTGATTCTTGATCTTAACATTATTCAAAATACGGAAACTTTTCTATAAAATTGGAAATATCAACTCATAAAATTAAGATAAAGATTTTGGTAAATTTTTTGTGTGTGGATATTATACCAACCAAGATTTTTATGTATTTTATAATTAACATTATTAGGATGGTATTTTCCTAGAAATTTTGCGAAAAGACCCATATTAGATTTTGATATCATTTTGGGTACGAATTGGATTTCAATTTATCATGATAAAATAGACTGAGAATCCTATATAGTTTTATTCAATGATTTCATAACTCTGTTAACATAACTTAGAGGTAATAAATTGAATAAATAAGGTAGTGAAGGTTATTTAGATCATGTTGTTTAATATGAATAAATAGTTCGAATTTCTGAAATACAATTATGGAATGAATTTACATATGTTTTTCCTAATTCGGTTGACTTGTGTTGTTCTTAGATGACAAGTTAAATTTAATATTGATTTAGTTCCATTTTATAAGTATATTTATAAACTCCCTTATCGAATAGTTTAATTAGATATTTTGGATTTGAAAAAATAGTTACAATAATTTAATGAAAATGTTTTCATTCGACCCATAACTTCACCATGTAGTGCATCTATTTTATTTTTGGAATATAACTATGGTTCTCTGAGACTTCTAAAGGAATATATATCCTTTAATAAAATCACTATTAAGAACATGTATCATTTTCCTTCAATTGATGATTTGATTAATCATGTCCATGAGCTCATCTTTTTTCAATTATTGATATGAGTTCTGGGTACCATGAGATGAATGTGAAGGAGGAAGAAATTAAAAAGATATAATTTCAATTGATATATAGGAAATATAGGTTTTTATTTATTCCCATTCTGTTTTCCAATTCTCCTACTATATTTATGAATCATTTCAATAGGGCCCTTCATCAATTTTTGGATCATCTTGGGTTTGATTTTATGGAAAATATTTTGTTATACTCTTAAATCCATGAGGAACATAAAAGACCCTTAAAGAATTATTTTCAAAACATAAAATAAAAGAAACTATATGGAAAATTTTGTAAGAGTAAATTTTAGATGGAAAAAATTTCATTCCTTGGACATATTGCTTATAAAGATTTTATAACTATTGACCCTACAAAAAGTAATGATATTTAATAGTGTAAAAGACCTACCAATGTCAAAGAGATTTGTCATTTTCTTGTATTATTGGATTATTATTGATGATTTTTGAAATAATTTCTCATTTATTTGGCCCACTAAATTAGATAACGTGAAATAGAGTTAGGATTATCTATAAATAATATTGTAATTTTTATTTTTATAAACTAAAATGATGATTGAGTAATGCCACAGTTTTTTACATCCTTGAATAAATGGTGAATTCATCATCTATACCGACTCTATGTTAAAAGGACTTGGTTGTGTCCTGTAGTGTAATGGTAAGGTAATTTCTTATGCTTCAAGTCAATTCAAAACCCGTGCATTAAATTACATAATAAATTATTTCGAGTTAACTTCTTTTGTTTTTTCTTAAAAATTTGGAGGCATCATTTGTGTAGAGTGAAGTGTGAAATATATACTGATCATAGAATTTTGAATTATATATTCACTTTGAAATAATTGAACATGATACAAATAAGACTGCTATAACTAATTAAGGATTATGATTTCTCGATTCATTATAATACTGGAAAAGAAGATACAGAGGTTGATGATTTTATTAGAAAAATTAATGCCACATTAACCATGCAATATTTGGAACATGACTATTTGGTTAATGATATGATGAATTTCTAACTAAAATATGTTGATTGGGGGACATCCCCTATTTTGTTTCAGGTTTCAATGTAGTCAACTCTTTCAAAATGAATTAATAGAACTCATAAGGTGGATCAATATTTTCAAGAAAAGGTAGAATCTATTAGGAATGTTATAATTATTTATTTTAATATTGATTAATAATGTGTTTTATAATTTGGGAAAATATTATGTGTACCTTATGATTCATAGTTGAAGAAATTGTTGTTGAAATAATCTCATAGTTCCATGGTTTCCATTCATCCAGACAACATTATGATGTATAGAGATCATTGATAGTATTACTAGTGGGATGGAATGAAATGATACATTGTTTACATTACCATAAATAGCTTAACTTTTAATTAGGTTAAAGCATAGATACAGTTACCAAAAGGGATTATTCAACCATTTCCAGTGATGGAGTGGAAATGGAAAAATATATTAATGGATTTTAGTGTAGGATTTCCAAATATTTCCCATAGTAAAATGTGTTTTGAGATATTGTAGATTGGTTATCCAAATCTATACATTTTCTTCCCATTTGATATAGAATGCCTCTATATTATCTTTCTAGAATATATATAAAAAATAATTTCTTATGGAGTACCTCTATCTATTGTATTATACCCTGATCTGAAGTTCACATCTAACTTATGGAATGTAATTCAGTTGTCGTTAGGTTTTGAATTTAATTTTAGTATAAATATTCATACTCAATTTTTTAGATAGTCTATGTGGGTGATTCGGAAATTGGAAAACATGCTGAATTATTTCTCATTGGATTGCAAGGGATGTTGGGATTGACATATTTATTTGGTTTCATTTTCTTATAATATCAATTTTCATTCCAGTATATAGATGGACCCTTTTAAGGAATTAAATGAAATTTTGTGTTAGACACTGTCTTTTTGGGATGATGTTGGAGAAAAGACTTTATTGGGAGTAGAGTTGGTCAAAGAAACAATAGATAATGTTCATTCAGTTTAGTAATACAAGAGAACTCCATAAGGATTGTAGAAAGGTTATGTGGATAACTGGATAAATGATCTTCCAATCAAGGTAGGTGATCATATATTTTTAAAATTTTCACAATGAAAAATTGTGATTCCTTTTGGTTAGAAGGGTAAGTTGTGTCTATACTTCATTGGAACATATGAAATCATAAATAATGTTGGTCTTGTTTCATTCTAAGTGGTTTTACCTCAAATGTAATCCTTGTTGCATGATGTATTTCATGTTTCAATTTTAATGAGGTACGTACCATATTATTCTAATTATTTGATCCCTAGAGTAGTTTTTTTGAAAATAATATTACTTTTGAGGAACAACCAATTCATGTTCTTCACACTAGATAGATACTATTTTATATTAAGGTAGTTTATAAAGACATGTTTTTATGTAAAGCTGATTGATTGAAGAGGAAACATAGGAATTGGAAAATGATAGGATGGAAAAGTATCCCCACTTATTTGATAACTCATTAAAATTACCAAGATGTAATTTCCAAAAGGGGGGAGGATGTAACATCCTAGGTAATGATAGAATAAGTATATTTCATATTTATTAATATTTTTTAATTATATATTAATATTACATTAAAATGGATTATATTTCTAGTAGCATACCCAACACCTAAAAATGTGTTTATTTGAAATCTTGTGTTGCATGCAAGACAGAGTTATTCCGAAAAATAATATACTATTAATATTATTATTTTAATTTGTAGTTATCGACTAGTATTTGTATTGGTGGAAATGAATAGGATTAAATATATTATGTTTACACATTTTTATTAAATTTTTTATATTCATCCAATAAATTTGATAGGATTTAAATAGGAATAAATCAAATTTTAAGCATAAATCCCTCTGTATTTTTAAAAGGTTGTTTTACCACCTTTTAATTGAGAACCCATTTTAAATATAATTTTTGACACTTTTGATTTTTGTATAATAAATTGAACTTAATTTTTGAAATATAAATATCAAAAATTACTTTGCGTGAATTTTTTTATTTTTTTGAGAACTTTAAAATTTTTGATGAATTGTGAATAAAAATGAGTTTTACTTCAAAACTGATTTTCATATAATTTATTTATATATTTAAATTAATTTTTAATTGGTTTTAAATTGTAATTAGATAACTTTTATATAATTTAAACCAATTTTGGTCACTAGAAACCACTTCTCAATTTATTTAGTTTCAAAAATATAGAAAACCATTGAACATTTTTTCTTTAAAAACCATCTTTGGAATCTCCTATACAGGACTAAATTTAAATTAGTTTCTATCACTAAAGTTATTGGAATTTTTACTGATTAATTACATATTTTTAAAAATATTTATTTATAATTTCTAATAAGTTCAACTTAGTATTTGAACAAAAATATTTTTGAAATTGATTAAAATTAATTACTCCTCTTAAAAGGAAAATTAGCTTAACAAGTGACTAAAACATAAACATTAGGCCCAACATGACCTAGAACCAAGTAAATAACATATTTTATAGATATATTTAGATCATTTCCTCCATTTTCGTGAATTTTTACCGTTATTGGAGCCTCTTGACATGAGAAAAACAAGGGTGGAATTCTCTTTTAACAAATTTTAAAAAATATCAATCCTCCTCCACTATAAACAGTAACTCATCCTTCCCACCTATTCACACCTATAAAACCATTTCCATCCCAAAAAATATTATAAAATAGTCTCCTAACATCCCTCCCATCATCCTATTAGCCTCATTTATTTATGAAATCCAATTAAGGAATCTCTTGGTTGTAAACCAAAAAGAAGTTCCCTAAAAATGAGGTAACATCCTTCCACTAGCTCTTTTTATTTATTTTAATTCTACACCCCCTAAATTATTCTTATTACATTAATATACAAGAAAATATGTATTCTAAATATACTTATACGTTTTTATTATATGTTTTTGTCCTACAATTACCCACACTTCCATCTAATGGGTAACTAAATTACTATTCATGTACAACGAACTTCCTCCTCCCATAACGATGTCATTTGTTTTTCCCTCACCACCCTTAATGGTGGGAATTATGATGGATATGGTGTTTTTATAGGATATATATATAACATTAATTATGTATTTATAATTATAGAATTTATATATATACATACCATTATGTATTCCATTTTTTTAAATATGATAACTTTATGTTTTGACGTCTGGATTACCGCCTCCTCAATCAGATCTGATACGTTCACACATTACATGGAATTTATTAATGATGTATTTATTTAAAAATATTTGATATAAAATCTATATATATTATATTAATGACATAATTAAATTTATATAAATATAATATATCATTTTCATTATTATCTTTTCACACACTAAAAAATGATAATATCGTTCATAGACATGTGGTCAACAACCTTCGTGATGTGACATGATTCCTTCTACATCAAAAAAATTATATATATATGTAAATATGATTAAATTATATTTTATATATTATATAATTATCAATATGTAAATATAATTGTCTCCAACTTCATTCCATAATGATCATTGAAAAATGGGAACGTTACTTATGCTTACGTGTGGCCTACCATCTCCGTTATTGTAACATTGGTCCATTTTTAATAACCTTATTTCATGATAGGTTTAAAAAGGGAACATTATTTATAAATATGATAATTATTTCAGGATTATTTTTTTGGTTATTTTTATATAATGACCCTTTGACCATAGTTTACCTGCTAAAGTCATTTTTTCACACATAAACTAAATTTGGCCAAAACACCCATCATAAAATTAATTTTTTATAGTGTAGATTAAAAAATTGTAATAAGATAAATAAAATTATTTATAAACCTGAAAAAGGATTTGAATAAATTAAATAATTAACAATTGTTTATTTTTCATGAATATGAAGGCACAAGTAAATGTTAGGCTCATGGTAAGGGGTTTTGTCTTAGCCTCATTTCATTTATAAATTTCTTAATGATATGAACATTTATAAATTTATAATGTTTATATATATATAAAATTTTACATTTCTATATATATATATTATCTATTATTGTGATATTTATGTTTTATAAAAGTTATTCTTTCATGTGGATTATGATTTAAATTTTTAGATTTGTATAGAATGCTTTGAATATTTACAAATTTAATTTAAAAGACATTTCTCCATGTAAATATTGTTGATATTATTTTAAATATTTATTTTTATGGTTATAAAAGTATTATAAATCACACTTATGTATATTTTTTATTTTATTTCAAGGTTTTAAGAAGGAATATTTATACATGTTTTATAAAAAAAATAATTTTTTAACTAAAAATTGAATTCTCTATTCTTAACGTACTTATTGAAAAACGATTTTCAGATATTTGGGATTTTTATTTGATTTCTACCATACTTTAAAATAATACATGTTTTATTAAATGAAAATAATTGTTATCCTTTGTGTGTAATTTTTTGGGAAATGGATTTTGAAAAAAAAATTATTTTTTCAATAACTTAAAATATTTTCTTAGGAGTGGAGTTGAAATATTAGGATTAACATGATGAAAATTGAATTATATTATGTTTTTTATAATTGTTCTTGGATATTTTATTGGTGGTTCTATGATAAACGAATGATGGGTGGTTTCATGACATACCAAAAATGTGTGGGTCTGTGTTATCCCTCTAATGTATAAGTTATGGAAGCCGTTTGTATGTTTATTTCATTTATAAGAGCGACATGTATGGAGGTTGAACATATAGTTATTTCATTTATAAGAGTGAAAAGTATAATCATTTCCCAATATAAATATATTTTTTATCTATTATTTACCTGAATTTTTTTCAATATTTTGATTAAAAAATGTATGAAATGAGACTTTATTTAGATTAAAGTGTTTACAACTTCTTAAGGGTGAAAAGTATTTCTTTATGATAATTATTTCATGGGTTTCAATTTTTTCAATGGACAAATAGTTTCCTTATTTTATAAACCTTATGGATCTATTTATCCTCATCCCACATTTGGTTAATGTTTTTCACAATAAATAATGAAGATAAATGGATTGGGATAATTCATTAGGAGAGACATGAATTGTTTCAGAAAAATAGATCATGATTTATTTTAAATTTTTATATGATGGAAAATGGACACTGATCAGATGTATCCACTTTTTATTTTATGTTTTTAATGTATCATTTATGGCCAAATTATCTAAAAATATAGGCCTGGAAAGATAATAAATAAGAAAGAATGTAAAAATACGAAATTAATTAATGAATATGTAATTTTGTAATTTTGGTTCCTTATATTTATTATTTTTACTCTTCTCATAGGAAATAAAAAATAAAACATATTGATCTCTCATAAGACTAAAATCCCCATTTCATGGACAAAACCTGTGTATGATAAACATTATGAGAAGCCTATACTCACCATCTAGTTCAATAATAGCAGTCCTTATTATATATTCATATCAAGTGATCTCGAGAAAGGAATCCTCAAAAACAAATTTTCCATGGAGAATTGGATATGAACATTGATAATTTTAATACACTTCTACTTATATATATATTTTAATCTACTTTTACAATGATTCTAAGAAAAAACTAGATCATTTCAATTTATCAATTTCCTGATATGATATTTATTCACTCCAAACAGAAACTACGCAAACAAATAGAAATCACAAAATATTATGGTATTGAAAAAATAATTCATTCACTAAAAACAATTCATACTTTCCATGATATGGGATGACCATCAAAACAAACTACATATATAATATTAACCCTGAATCATTAATTTTTTCAACTAGTTCCATTTTCAATGAAATAAGTGGGATTTATAGCTTGATATGTCTACTTGATTCAATCTTAAAATTTTTTCTAGGTCAAGACTCTTCTATATAATTAGAAAAATGCTTCAAACTCACCATGGTAGAATAGATGTGAAGGATTAATGTTAACCGAAAAAGGTTTGGTGGAGAGAAAATGGAAGGTGAATTTTGAAATGGATTAAAGAGGTATGCTCTAGTGGGTTTGATTCAGTATCTAAATAGGGATTCGTATCACATATGGATCAAAATTATCCTTAAAATAAAATATGTATTAATTCAAGTGAAATAAATAGGTTATAATTTAATTAAAAAAAATATTTATTGTGGCACTTTGAAAGGCATAAACTGGATTGTAGTGCCTAATGGTTGCAGGTTAACGATATTAGTCCATCAATATCATTCAATGGTAGCCATCCCAAAATATAACCAAAATATATGAATTGTGGAAATAAAAGACTAAAAGAAACTTATAATTCCATTTTAATCTCTAATATAGTGTGTTCTCTCCAAATTCCAAGTCTTTGTAAATATGTCACCAAGATTAGTTCAATTTATAATGAATTCATGAGTTATATCACTTATTTGAAAATGATCTCTTGTAAAATGATGTCTTATATCAATGTTCCTTATACAATAGTCGGACATATGATCCGTAATTATTTTTCTAGGACATGTATTTTCATAGCTTATATGGACTTTTCTAAACTGAAATTTATAGTCTATTGATGTTTTTTTTCATCCACATAATCCAGGAACTACAATTTACCAAATATATGTACTCATATTCAGTAATGGTGGTTCATGCCCAAATTTACCCAAGAGAAGAAGGGTAGAACGGTCCTTGTAGTGTAGCTTGGGTTGTCGATTCCACAGAGACCTAAGAAGATACCTAAGATACAAAACCTAAGGGATGGATTTTTGGCTATGAAGTGGCCAACTTGGATTGATTTTGGATGGGTTTTAAAGATATCTAAAAGATTTAAGTGGATTCAGTTTAGAAGAATGAGTAGATCCTAGGTTATCGCTCACGGTGGATTGGACGTATTTCCTTTTTAATGATTTCAATTTCTTAAATTTGAGATGGGTTCATTTAAGGAGATAAAACAACATCATCACTTACTAGTTTAATTCCTACACCCTCTAATACTAATCACATATACACCTGAAGGATCAAAGTTTTGAGCACTTCCAGGTAAAGGATCGTATTAGTACTTGAAGTGTGTGGCCTTAAATTCAACAAGGACGATGGAGTTTAAAAATCATCAAATAAAAATCCGAATTAAAGAAGTCATTATACATTAATTAGGTGATAAATAATATCCAATACATCCCCTTGCTACTCCCTTGGATCAACCAATAAGTGGGTTAGCCCTCCATTGATCCCATGGTTTCAATGGAAGCGGAAAGTAGACTCATAAGGGAGGAAATGAAGAAGTAAAGAAAACAACAAAAATAAAATGATCACTCCACCGTTGTGTGAATAATTTCACAAAGGTTGGTGTGAATAAATTCACACCTTGATCCAACGGTATCAAAGTGATATTAAGAACAACAGAATAAGAGTAGAAGAACTTTTATTTAGAAACTAAAGTGAATTGAACAACTTACATGTGAAAGACAAAATTGAGGCAACAAAAATGCAGCATAACATTACAATTAAAAAAAGCATCCAAGATCTTCAACTCCTTCACCACCACTGCCTTAAATAGGCATTTTGGAAGCCTTGGGTCGATCCTCAAACAGTAAAAAGCATCTCAATTAATTATGGTAGGCCATAGGTGGTGGAAAGCTTGTGGAATTTGAACTTTTTCACATTTGACCCGAGGTGGCAGCAAGCTTTCCTTCACCAAACAGACGCGTCTGAAAGACCTTCTAGACGGCGGAATCAGAGTGGTCCATAGAAGAAGCAAATCGAGATCCGGCTTTCTTCTAGCCGCATGTAAAAGTTGGGCCAATTTGGAGTTACGGATTCCGAGATATGATATAATTAGTGGACTGTTTTTCTGGGCCGCAGAATCTGGCCCAGAATTGTATCTCTAACTTGGGCCAATTTAATGACCACCATAGAGGCCGAATTAGCATTTTCTCTCGAATAGTTATTTGTTCCTCTGAATGTCTTCTAGAACCCCACAAAATATGGGATTCATTGGGCCTTTATGTTGGGCCCCACAGTCTCATCAGTGGGATAGTGTCCAATCTGTCTTCTCTAGAATTGCTTCCTTTCATCACAAAATATCTCCATCTTCTTCCATTAATTCTCCATTGATCTCTGAATGAAAAATTTTCACATTTAAGTGTAGATAATGTTACCAAAGTATCAAATTAAAAAAATTGATAATTACATTCCTTAGAATCAGATGACTCATTGGGCCTAAATTGGTGTATATTAGGCATGAAGTGCACAAATGATGAGAATGGATGTTCATAATGAAAATGCACTAACTCAGTACCATAAGATCAAAAATTAACATTTAATACCATTAAAATTTAATTAAAATATATGTTTTTATTGGATAATCACACCCCCAACTTGAGATTTTCTAGTCCCGAGCAAATAATTCAATGATTTTATTTGAATTCCTTTCTTCAAACACATTATAACAAATAGTTCTCACAATGTAAACTGCAAACAAATATATTTTTATAAACTATCAAGATAATTTTAAACAAGATGAATTTAAAAGCAGATCCAATCCCAAGCTCATTCCTTTGATCAAATCCATCATCATACTTCATCCAACCCAATTAGGTGTAATGATGTGTTGTGTATCACAATAGATATGGGGGTTCATTTTCATTCAAGGGGGAAATCATGGAAGCGCTAGGTGGAATCACATTTAATCCTAATATGAGTATTATTCATTCTTTTTTTTTGATTTTTTTTTCAATATTTCCATAGTAATTGAGATTGCAGTTAATCAAATTAACCCATGTAGCAAGACATTGCCGATGACTCCCAGAATCAAAGGCCTTAGGGCACCAAGTGAAGCCCACATACTCGAGCATCGTCTTGAGTTAAATTAATCAAAAACAAAGTCATATTACCATAAATAGAGATATATTGAAAAACTCAGGGCTAGACAACTCTGGAGTCACGATCCCCAAGTGCCGAAAGCCTCGCATTTTATCAATCCATTGCTCTACACGCAATTTTTTTTTTTAAAAAAAAAATTAGTTTTTTTTGAATACTCATATTATTCATAAAAATAAAACCAGCCTATGCTATTTATTATGGGACCCCAAAAATTCAAATTAGTACCCCACAGTCTAGAGGACATGCATTGTGGCATTTTTTTTATTTGGATGAAAATATAAACGATGAAATATCACATTGCACAGCCACACTTTCCAAAATCTATGCTTTTAAACTTAATCATGAATTAAATTAAGAGTCAAGGAAATAATAATTATTTGATATGTAGTTTTTATGTGAGAGAAGATGTTATTATATGAATGATAAATAAATTTTACTTCTTTTTGTTTATCATTGTTTTTTTTAAACAAACATTTTGTTTCCACACCCCCCAACTTAGAATGAAACTGTCCCTAGTTTCATAAAAACAAAATTTAGAATGGGGTAGAGGAAGAAAAAGAGTAGTTCAATAAGGAAATTGAAATATGAGTATCATGGAATGAAGTCACCTGGTGGTTGAAGTTTGAAGTTCTTGCCGCTCGAATTTATTCCTTTGATATCCATGTCGCTTGCAAAGTTTCCTAGTGGAAAAAGGAAAAACAAAAAAAAACAAACAAAAACAAAAAATATATATATATATATATTTATATAATAAAGGAAGTAAAATATAAGAATATATATAAAAATTATAGAACAAGGAAGCACAAGAAGCCCCAGTTCAGTGGTAAGCGCGCGCCCCTGTCTCCCTTCGGTCCCGGGTTCGAGTCCTCGTGGCTTCACCGGTTGTGACGGGGTTTGCCCCACAGCCTATGTCATGGACTTTTTTATTATTATTATTTTATTTTTATTTTTATCTTAACCTATAAAATAATAAAAATAAAACAAAATAAACTGATGATACATTGTCTTCTTTTCTAAATTTCTGGGTAAAGTATTACTCAAGGATCACACCACGTGACACGGATAAATATGGTTCTCCCCTTTCGTACCCATCCATACTGATTATATAAGAACAGGTCAACAGTTTATTATATTTTTTTTCAAAATATCAAAATGTCTCATTAACCCTATTTAAAATATAAATTTGATTAAAACAACTAAATTATTGGAAACTTGGAAACCATGGGTTGCCTCCCATTCAGTGCTTTGTTTAACGTCGTTAGCCCGACATAGACCCTAAATCTATTAGTTTGTTCTTTGTTCATAGGTTGGCTCAGTTAACTCAACCTCTATTTCCTATTTATTGAATGATTCAATGAATGGTTTTAACCTTTGACAATTGACCTTGAAAATGTTACCACTTGTGGGATCTTGAATCTCTACTTCCCCATGGGGGAATACATGATGCACTATGAAATGTCCTTACCATCTAGACCTTAACATTCCCGGATGTAAATGAAGTTTTGAACTAAACAAGAGCACAAGTTTTCCCGGTTCAAAATGTTTGACCTTGATATTCCTAGATTGGTAGGCTTGAACTCTAGCTTTATTGATCTTTGAATTTTCATAAGCCTCCATCCTTAGTTCCTCCAGTTCATTGAGATCTAATTTCCTTTTTGTTCTGGCCAATGAGAGGTCATAATCTATTTTTTTAATTTCCCAAAAGGCCTTATGTTCAATCTCCACTGGCAAATGGCATGCTTAACCATAAACCAACCTATATGGGGACATTCCTAAAATGGTTTTATATAAGGTTCTATAGGCCCAAAGAGCATCTAAGAGTTTCTCAGACCAATCGTTCCTAGAGGGGTTGACAGTTTTTTCAAGAATTTGCTTAATTTCACGATTGGCTAACTCAGCTTGACCATTGGTCTGTGGGTGGTAAGCAGTGGACACTTTGTGAGAAATTCCATATTTTTCCATGAGTGATGAGAATGGACAATTGCAAAAATGAGTTCCACAATCACTTATGATAGCCCTAGGAATTCCAAATCTAGAGAATATGTTTTCTTTTAGGAATCTAATCACAGTTTGATGATCATTGGATTTTTTGGGAATGGCCTCAACCCATTTTGATACATAATCAACAGCTAAGAGTATGTAGAGGTATCCCCGAGAGTTTGGGAAGGGACCCATGAAATCAATTCCCCAACAGTCAAAGATTTCAACCACTAAGATGGGAGTGAGTGGCATTTGATTCCTTTTTGTGATGGACCCTACTTGTTGACACCTAGGACAACTTTGACAAAATGTGTAGGAGTCCCTTGATAGGGTGGGCCAGAAAAGACCACATTGAAGAATCTTAGCAGATGTTTTCTTAGAGGAAAAGTGACCTCCACATGCCTCACTATGACAGAATTTAAGGATGGACTCTTGTTCAGATTCTGGAACACACCTCCTAATGACTTGGTCAGGGCAGAACTTATAGAGGTATGGATCATCAAACACATAGTGTCTAACATCAGAAAGGAATTTCCATCGAGCTTGAGTCCCTAAGAATTTTGTAATGACTCCTGTTACTAAGAAATTTGCTATGTCAGCATACCAAGGGCAGTCACTCACAGAGTATAAGTGTTCATCAGGAAATGAATCAGACACAGAAAGGTGAATTGAGTTGTCTTTGAATTCCATCCTAGAGAGGTGATCAGCTACAACATTTTCAACTCCGTTTTTATCCTTTATTGTAAGGTCAAATTCTGGTAAGAGAAGGACCCACCTAATCAGTCTAGCCTTAGCATCTTGTTTTTGGAAGAGGTATTTTAGTGCAGAATGTTCAGTGAACACAATGATGAGTGATCCTAAGAGGTAGGACCTAAACTTCCCTAAGGCAAACACAATAGAAAGTAACTCCTTTTCAGTGGTGGTGTAGTTGATTTGGGCATCATTTAAGGATTTGCTTGCATAAGCAATGACATAAGGAGTTTTATCACAACGTTGTCCTAACACAGCTCCAACAGTAAAGTCACTGGCATCACACATAAGTTCAAAAGGAAGGCTCCAATTTGGATATTTCATAATGGGAGGAGAGGTGAGAGAGGATTTGAGGGTTGAGAATGAACCCTCGCAGCTTTCTGTCCAAACAAATGGAGCATCCTTTACTAAGAGAGCACAAAGGGGATGTGATATTTAACTAAAGTCCTTGATGAATCTTCTATAGAAACCAGCATGTCCTTAGAATGACCTCACTTCCTTGACAGTTTTGGGTGATGGAAGGTGACGAATGATGTCAACCTTTGCTTTATCAACTTCAATCCCCCTACTCGAGACCAGATGGCCTAGAACAAGTCAATCTTTAACCATGAAATGGCATTTTTCCTAGTTTAGGACCAGATTTTTTTCTTTACATCTTGACAATACTCTCTCCACATTCTGCAGACATCCCTCAAAAGTATCCCCAAACACAGAGAATTCATACATGAAGACCTCAAGAAAATCCCCTACCATGTCTGAGAAGATTCCCATCATGCACCGTTGGAAGGTTCAAGGGGCATTGCATAACCCGAAGGGCATGCGTTTGAAGGCAAAGGTACCGAAAGGACATGTGAATGTAGTCTTCCCTTGATCCTCTAGGGAGACCTCAATTTGATTGTACCCCGAGTACCCATCTAAGAAAAAGTAGAAGGCATGACCTGCCACTCTCTCAAGGACTTGGTCAATGAATGGTAAGGGGAAATGGTCCTTCTTGGTGAATGAGTTTAGTTTCCTATAGTCAATGTAGACCCTCCATCCACTACTCACCCTTGTTGGAAGAATCTCTCCATCCTCATTGGTTATCACTGTGATTCCAGCATTTTTTGGAACCACTTGGATTGGGCTCACCCATTCACTCTCATCTATGGGATATATGATACCAGCTTTCAACAATTTCAGAAGTTCCTTCCTTACTACCTCCATGAGATTAGGATTGAGTCGCTGTTGAGGTTGACGACATGGCTTTGAATCAGATTCCAGAACAATCCTATGAGTCCCGATAAGTGGGCTAATCCCAGGTATATCAGAAAGGTTCCAACCAATGGATTTCTTATGCTTCCTAAGGACATCTAGAAGCATCCTCTCATGATTGGCTTCAAGAGAAGAAGAAATGACAATAGGATGTGTTCAATTTTCCCCTATGAAGGCATACATTAGTGCAGCAGGAAGTTCCTTCAATTCAGGATCAGGTTGGTTCAGAATTTCACAAGAAGATTGGGACATTGGATCAAGATCAATTTATTTTTTTAGAGGTTCAGATAGGATTGATTCCACACATGTAGAAGTTTCAGCTACTAGATTGGCTTGATCAGATTTAGGGAAGGAATTTAGAGGGGTCTCTATGAAATTAGTTTCTTGAAAGGTTTCACTGATTATTGGACCTAATACTTCATCATAAGAGCAATTTGAAAATTATTCAAGCCAAAGAGATAAACTTACTTCATATGAACAAAGGAAATCAATCTCATTCTGACTTAAACATTCATCAAATATTCCTTGATGTTCCATGGATTCATTATCAATGCTTCCTATCATTTTTACTTCATGAATATCCTCGTCATCCCCTATTTGTGAGCTTGCATTATAGATGTTCAAGTCTAGACTCATGTTCCCAAAGGTGATGGTCATGTTCCCATTTCGGACTCAGATAACAGAGTTGATTGTTGCAAGGAAAGGACGGCCAAGGATGATTGAGGTTTGTTCCTTATTTCCTAAATTTGGATGGTTGTCAAGGACAATGAAATCAGCAGGGTAGATGAAGTTTTCAACCTTTACCAGAACGTCCTTTAAAATCCCCTTTGGAATCCTAATGCTACGATCAACAAGCTGAAGTGTGACAGATGTGGGTTGGAGCTCTTCTAGGCCTAACTGGTAGTACACAGCATATGGGATGAGATTAACACTAGCACCTAGGTCACACAAGGCCTTGAAAACTCTACTTTCTCCTAGTTCAACATTGATGTAAGGGAAACCTGGGTCTTTCAACTTAAGAGGAATGGTCCCTTGAATGGTGGTACTCACATTAGAAGCCAAAAGGACTTGGTTTTTATGTGAAAAATTTCTTTTAAAAGTGCACAAGTCCTTAAGGTACTTTGAGTAGGCAAGTATAGTTTGGATGGCATCGAGAAGGGGTATGTTCAACTTGAATTGTGAAAATATTTCCCTCAACGTTTCACTCAGTTCAGGCTTGGATTTCCCCCTCATGCGTGGGGGAAATGGTGCAGGTTGTGGGGTTGTTTGTTGAAGAGTTGTTTCTTTCACATTGTTATCAGTTTCCTCAGTTTGATCTTGTGGTTCATTTGAATTTTCATCCAAGTTTGAATCTTCAGGTGGGTTCTGCATTAGTTGTTCAGGTTTCTCAATTGATTTCCCACTTCTTAAAATAGTCACGGCCTTTAGTTGTTCATGAGTTGTTTGAGCACAACTTGACTCTCCCCTTGAAGTTGAGGATGGCACCGCCTGAGTAGGCATGGGTGCCTTTCCTATTTTGATGGTTTGAAGTTCTTGTTTTAGGGAAGAGACTTCTGAGTTCATCCTCTCCATTTGTTTGCACAGTTGTTCTAGTAGGCTTTGTGGAACAGTTTGCGTTGGTGCTTGAGTAGGTTGGTTTATCCCAGGGGGATATTTTGGAGGTGGGATGGTTTGTTGAAAATGGACCGGTGGCTGTTGGTATTGGATAGGTTGGGTTTGGAACTAGTTATGGGTTTGGTAGTTCTGTTGAGGGTAAGGATTTTGCCCTTGTGGTTGGCTATGTTGTTGTTTATCCTTCCATCGAAAGCCTGGGTGGTCATTGTACCTTGGATTGAAGGTGTTTTGGTATTGAGGCTTTTGAAAGTTTAGGGCATTGACTTCCGCTGGGGGTCCTCCTAGAAGAACATCCTTGATGGATGGAATGGTTGGGCAGTTGTCTGTTTTATGGTCATGTTTGTCACAAATTGTGCAAACAAGGTCTACATTTTGGATTTAATGGACTTTCCTAAGGTCTATCTATTCAACCTTCCTAGAGAGTGCTACGAGTTTAGCCCTAAGGCTTTCCTCTTCTCTAAGTGTATGAATTCCAGGGGTTCATTTTGGCTTTTCATAATAAGGTGAAGTTCCCCAAGTTTGGGTTTGTTCAGCCATACTTTCCAGATACTCGTAAGCATCATTTGGGGCCTTGTTTTTAAAAGTTCCATTACACATCATGTCAATGAATTGTTTATTACCCGGACCCAACCCTTCATAGAAAATTCTCACTTGTTCAGGTATGGAAAACCCATGGTGTGGAACCATGTTTAGGGTGTCTTTGAACCTCTCCCATGTTTCATAAAATGACTCTCCATCTTTTTCAAAAAAAAATTGGATGCTCTTTTTAAGTACAATTGTTTTGTGATGAGGGAAGTATTTTTTGTAGAATTCTCTTTATAGTTGGTCCCAAGAGTGGATTGATGCAGGTCTCAAGTCGTTTAGCCAATTTTTAGCTCGATCCTTTAATGAAAAAGGAAATAGCCTCATCTTAGCGGATTCTAGTTGATGTGGGGGACACATGGTTTCAACAATGTCGTTGAACTCTTTGACATGAAGGTATGGCATTTCTGACTCCATCCCATGAAAGGTTGGAAGGTGGTTTAGGACATGGGGTTTGAATATGTAGTTGGTGTCTCCTATGGAATTGTGTCTAATGCATGAGGGGCATTGGTCCAAGCTGGAGTGAGGTAGTCGTTCATGGTTTGATCAACTACATTCCCTAAGTTTGGAGCTTCTTGGTTTTGGTTTCCCATTTGATTCCCCCAGGTTTACAATTTGATTTTGTGGATGACCCTCCATTGGACTTTTTTCAAGTTCTGACTTTGGGGTTTCAAGAATATTAGAATATGATTTAAACAATCCCTTAGGTGCACTTGACTCCCCTATCATAGGACTTTCCACCCTAACTAGTCTGTTTGAGAAATCGCGAGTGTAGGCGGACATGTGCAAAAAAAAATCGAGAAAGGGACAACATAAAAGATCTTGGGTGAGAGTAGAAGAATGGAGGTGAGGGAAGAAGGGTTTTTTTGGATCTAAGGTACTTAATTGGTCCCTGGAAACGGCGCCAAAATTTGGTTCACGCCCAAATTTACCCAAGATAAGAAGGTTATAACGGTCCTTGTAGTGTAGCTTGGGTTGTCGATTCCACAGAGACCTAAGAAGATACCTAAGATACACAACCTAAGGGATGGATTTTTGGCTATGAAGTGGCCAAATTGGATTTATTTTGGATGGGTTTTAAAGATATCTAAAATATTTAATTGGATTCAGTTTAAAAGAATGAGTTGATCCTAGGTTATCGCTCGGGGTGGATTGGACGTATTTTCTTTTTAATGATTTCAATTTCTTAAATTTGAGATGGGTTCATTTAAGGAGATTAAACAACATCATCACTTACTGGTTTAATGCCTACACCCTCTAATACTAATCACCTATACACTTGAAGGATCAATGTTTTGAGCACTTCAAGGTAATGAATCGTATTAGTACTTGACGTGTGTGGCCTTAAATTCAACAAGGACGATGGAGTTTAAAAATCATCAAATAAAAATATCAATTAAAGAAGTAATTATACATTAATTAGGTGATAAATAACATCCAATATAGCCCCTTTCTACTCCCTTGGATCAACCCATAAGTGGGTTATCCCTCCATTGATCCCATGGTTTCAATGGAAGCGGAAAGTAGACTCATAAGGGAGGAAATGGAGAAGTAAAGAAAACAACAAAAATAAAATGATCACTCCACCGTTGTGTGAATAATTTCACAAGGGTTGGTGTGAATAAATTCACACCTTGATCCAATGGTATAAAATTGATATTAAGAACAACAGAATAAGAGTAGAATAAGAACTTTTATTAAGAAACTAAAGTGAATTGAACAACTTACATGTGAAAGACAAAATTGAGGCAACAAAAATGCAGCATAACATTACAATTAAACAAAGCATCCAAGATTTTCAACTCCTTCACCACGACTGCCTTAAATAGTAATTTCGGGAGCCTTGGGTCGAGCCTCCAATAGTACAAAGTATCTCAATTAATTTTGGTAGGACATAGGTGGTGGAAAGCTTGTGGAATTTGAACTTTTCCACATTTGGCCATAGGTGGCAGCCAGCTTTCCTTCACCGAACAGACGCGTCTGGAAGACCTTATAGACGGAGGAATCAGAGTGGGCCATAGAAGAAGCAAATGGAGATCCGGCTGTGTTATAACCGCATGTAACATTTGGGCCCATTTGGAGTTACGGATTCCAAGATATGATAAAATTATTGGACTGTTTTTCTGGGCCGCAGAATCTGGCCCAGAATTGTATCTCTAACTTGGGATTCTTTAATGACCACAATAGAGGCAGAATTAGCATTTTCTCATGACTAGTTATTTGTTCCTCTGAATGTCTTCTATAATCCCACAAAATTTGGGATTCATTGGGTCTGTATGTTGGGCCCCACAGTCTCATCAGTTGGCTAGTGTCCAATCTGCCTTCTCTAGAATTGCTTCCTTTCATCACAAAATATCTCCATCTTCTTCCATTAATTCTCCATTGATCCTTGAATGAAAAATGTTCACATTTAAGTGTAGATAAAGTTCCAAAAATATAAAATTAAAAAAAATTTATAATTAGATTCCTTAGAATCAGATGACTCATTGGGCCTAAATTGGTGTATATTAGGCATGAAGTGCACAAATGATGAGAATGGATGTTCATAATGAAAATGCACTAACTCAGGCCCATAAGATCAAAAATGAACATTTAATACCATTAAAATTTAATTAAAATATATGTTTTTAATGGATAATCACACCCCCCAACTTGAGATTTTCTAGTCCCGAGCAAATAATTCAATGATTTTATTTGAATTCCTTTCTTCAAACACATTATAACAAACAGTGCTCGCAATGTAAACTGCACACAAATATATTTTTATAAACTATCATGATAATTTAAAACAAGATGAATTTAAAAGAAGATGTCAATCCCAATCCCATTCCTTTGATCAAATCCATCATCATACTTCATCCAACCCAATTAGGTGTAATGATGTGTTGTGTATCACAATAGATATGGGGGTTCATTTTCATTCAAGGGGGAAATCATGGAAGCGCTAGGTGGAATCACATTTAACCCTAATATGAGTATTCTTCATTCTTTTTTTTTGATTTTTTTTTGCAATATTGCCATAGTAATTGAGATTGCAGTTAATCAAATTAACCTATGTAGCAAGACTTTGCCGATGACTCCCAGAATCAAAGGCCTTAGGTCACCAAGTGAAGCCCACATACTCGGGCATCGTCTCGAGTTAACTTAATCAAAAACAAAGTCATATTACCATAAATAGAGATATATTGAAAAACTCAGGGCTAGACAACTCTGGAGTCACGATCCCTAAGTGCAGAAAGCATCGCATTTTATCAATCCATTGCTCTACACGCAATTTTTTTTTTTTTTAAAAAATTGTTTTTTTAGAATACTCATATTATTCAAAAAAATAAAACCAGCCTATGCTATTTATTATGGGACCCCAAAAATTCAAATTAGTACCCCACAGTCTAGAGGACGTGCATTGTGGCATTTTTTTTATTTGGATGAAAATATAAACGATGAAATATTACATTGGACAACCACACTTTCCAAAATCTATGCTTTTAAACTTAATCATGAATTAAATTAAGAGTCAAGGAAATAATAATTATTTGATATGTAGTTTTTATGTGAGCAAAGATGTTATTAAATGAATGATAAAGAAATTTTACTTCCTTTTGTTTATCCTTATTTTTTTTAAACAAACATTTTGTTCCCACACCCCCCAACTTAGAATGAAACTGTCCCTAGTTTCATGAAAACAAAATTTAGAATGGGGTAGAGGAAGAAAAAGGTGAGTTCAATAAGGAAATTGAAATATGATGATCATGGAATGAAGTCACCTGGTGGTTGAAGATTGAATTTCTTTCCGCTCGAATTTATTCCTTTGATATCCATGTCGCTTGCAAAGTTCCCTAGTGGAAAAAGGAAAAACAAAAAAAAACAAACAAAAACAAACAATATATATATATATATATTTATTTATATAATAAAGGAATTAAAATATAAGAATATATATAAAAATTATAGAACAAGGAAGCACAAGAAGCCGCAGGTCAGTGGTAAGCGCGCGCCCCTGTCTCCCTTCGGTCCCGGGTTCGAGTCCCCGCGGCTTCGCCGGTTGTGACGGGGTTTGCCCCACGGCCTATGGCGTGGACTTTTTTTTATTATTATTTTATTTTTATTTTTAACTTAACCTATAAAATAATAAAAATAAAACAATATAAACTGATGATACATTGTCTTCTTTTTTAAATTTCTGGGTAAGGTATTACTCAAGGATCACACAACGTGACACAGATGAATATAGTGCTCCCCTTTCGTACCCATCCATACTCAATATAGAAGAACAGGTCAACAGTTTATTATATTTTTTTCAAAATATAAAAATGTCTCATTAACCCTACTTAAAATATAAAGTTGATTAAAACAAAAAAATTATTGGAAACTTGAAAACCATGGGTTGCCTCCCATTCAGCGCTTTGTTTAACATCGTTAGCCCGACATGGACCCCAAATCTTTTAATTTGTTCCTTGTTCATAGGTTGGCTCAGTTAACTCAACCTCTATTTCCTATTTATTGAATGATTCAATGAATGGTTTTAACCTTTGACCATTGACCTTGAAAATGTTACCACTTGTGGGATCTTGAATCTCTACTGCCCCATGGGGGAATACATGATGCACTATGAAAGGTCCTGACCATCTAGACCTTATCTTTCTCGGATGTAAATGAAGTTTTGAACTATACAAGAGCACAAGTTTTCCCGGTTCCAAATGTTTGACCTTGATATTCCTAGATTGGTAGGCTTGAACTCTAGCTTTATTGATCTTTGAATTTTCATAAGCCTCCATCCTTAGTTCCTCCAGTTCATTGAGATCTAATTTCATTTTTGTTCCGGCCAATGAGAGGTCATAATCCATTTTCTTAATTGCCAAAAAGGCCTTATGTTCAAACTCCACTGGAAAATGGCATGCTTTACCATAAACCAACCTATATGGGTACATTCCTAAAATGGTTTTATATGCGGTTCTATAGGCCCAAATAGCATCTAAGAGTTTCTCAGACCAATCATTCCTAGAGGGGTTGACAGTTTTTTCAAGAATTTTCTTAATTTCACGATTGGCTAACTCAGCTTGACCATTGGTCTGTGGGTGGTAAGCAGTGGACACTTTGTGAGAAATTCCATATTTTTCCATGAGTGATGAGAATGGACGATTGCAAAAATGAGTTCCACGATCACTTATGATAGCCCTAGGAATTCCAAATCTAGAGAATATGTTTTCTTTTAGGAATCTAATCACAGTTTGATGATCATTGGATTTTGTGGGAATGGCCTCAACCCATTTTGAGACATAATCAATAGCTAAGAGTATGTAGAGGTATCCCCGAGAGTTTGGGAAGGGACCCATGAAATCAATTCCCCAACAATCAAAGATTTCAACCACTAAGATGGGAGTGAGTGGCATTTGATTCCTTTTTGTGATGGACCCTACTTGTTGACACCTAGGACAACTTTGAGAAAATGTGTAGGAGTCCCTTGATAGGGTGGGTCAGAAAAGACCACATTGAAGAATCTTAGCAGATGTTTTCTTAGAGGAAAAGTGACCTCCACATGCCTCACTATGACAGAATTTAAGGATGGACTCTTGTTCAGATTCTGGAACACACCTCCTAATGACTTGGTCAGGGCAGAACATATAGAGGTATGGATCATCAAACACATAGTGTATAACATCAGAAAGGAATTTCCTTCGAGCTTGAGTCCCTAAGAATTTTGGAATGACTCCTGTTACTAAGAAATTTTCTATGTCAGCATACCAAGGGCAGTCACTCATAGAGTATAAGTGTTCATCAGGAAACGAATCAGACACATAAAGGTGATTTAAGTTGTCTTTGAATTCCATCCTGGAGAGGTGATCAGCTACAACATTTTCAACTCCCTTTTTATCCTTGATTATGAGGTCCGATTCTTGTAAGAGAAGGACCCACCTAATCAGTCTAGCCTTAGAATCTTGTTTTTGGAAGAGGTATTTTAGTGCAGAATGGTCAGTGAACACAGTGATGGGTGATCCTAAGAGGTAGGACCTAAACTTCCCTAAGGCAAACACAATAGAAAGTAACTCCTTTTCAGTGGTGGTGTAGTTGATTTGGGCATCATTTAAGGATTTTCTTGCATAAGCAATGACATAAGGAGTTTTATCACAACGTTTTCCTAACACATCTCCAACAGCAAAGTCACTGGCATCACACATAAGTACAAAAGGAAGGTTCCAATTTGGAGATTTCATAATGAGGAGAGGTGAGAGAGGATTTGAGGGTTGAGAATGAACCCTCACAGCTTTCTGCCCAAACAAATGGAGCATCCTTTACTAAGATAGCACAAAGGGGACGGGATATTGAACTAAAGTCCTTGATGAATCTTCTATAGAAACCAGCATGTCCTAAGAAAGACCTCATTTCCTTGACAGTTTTGGGTGATGGAAGGTGACGAATGATGTCAACCTTTGCTTTATCAACTTCAATCCCCCTACTCAAGACCAGATGGCCTAGAACAAGTCCCTCTTTAACCATGAAATGGCATTTTTCCCAGTTTAGGACCACATTTTTTTCTTCACATCTTGACAAGACTCTCTCCACATTTTGCAGACATCCCTCAAAAGTATCCCCAAACACAGAGAAGTCATCCATGAAGACCTCAAGAAAATCCCCTACCATGTCTGAGAAGATTCCCATCATGCACCGCTGGAAGGTTCCAGGGGCATTGCATAATCCGAAGGGCATGCTTTTGAAGGAAAAGGTACCGAAGGGACATGTGAATGTAGTCTTCCCTTGATCCTCTAGGGAGACCTCAATTTGATTGTACCCCGAGTACCCATCTAAGAAACAGTAGAAGGCATGACCTGCCACTCTCTCAAGGACTTGGTCAATGAATGGTAATGGGAAATTGTCCTTCTTGGTGAATGAGTTTAGTTTCATATAGTCAATGCAGACCCTCCATCCACTACTCACCCTTGTTGGAAGAATCTCTCCATCCTCATTGGTTATCACTGTGATTCCATCCTTTTTTGGAACCACTTGGATTTGGCTCACCCATTCACTCTCAGCTATGGGATATATGATACCAGCTTTCAAAAATTTCAGAAGTTCCTTCCTTACTACCTCCATGAGATTAGGTTTGAGTCGCCGTTGAGGTTGACGACATGGCTTTGAATCAGATTCCAGAACAGTCCTATGAGTCCTGATAAGTGGTCCAATCCCAGGTATATCAGAAAGGGTCCAACCAATGGATTTCTTATGCTTCCTAAGGACATCTAGAAGCATCCTCTCATGATTGGCTTCAAGAGAAGAAGAAATGACAATAGGATGTGTTTGGTTTTCCCCTAGGAAGGCATACTTTAGTGCAGTAGGAAGTTCCTTCAATTCAGGATCTGGTTGGTTCAGAATTTCAGCGGAAGATTGGGACATTGGATCAAGATCAATTTCTTTTTTTAGAGGTTCAGATAGGATTGATTCCTCAAATGTAGAAGTTTCAGCTACTAGATTGGCTTGATCAGATTTAGGGAAGGAATTTAGAGGGGTCTCTATGAAATTGGTTTCTTGAAATGTTTCACTGATTGTTGGACCTAAGACTTCATCATAAGAGCAATTTGAAAATGATTCAAGCCAAGGAGATAAACTTCCTTCATATGAACAAAGGAAATCAATCTCATTCTGACTTAAACATTCATCAAATATTCCTTGATGTTCCATGGATTCATTATCAATTCTTCCTATCATGTTTACTTCATGAATATCCTCGTCATCCCCTATTTGTGAGATTGCATTATAGATGTTCAAGTCTAGACTCATGTTCCCAAAGGTGATGGTCATGTTCCCATTTCGGACTCGGATAACAGAGTTGATTGTTGCAAGGAAAGGACGACCAAGGATGATTGGGGTTTGTTCCTTATTTCCTAAATTTGGATGGTTATCAAGGACAATGAAATCAGCAGGGTAGATGAAGTTTTCAAACTTTACCAGAACGTCCTTTAAAATCCTCTTTGGAATCCTAATGCTACGATCAGCAAGCTGAAGTGTGACAGATGTGGGTTGGAGCTCTTCTAGGCCTAACTGGCAGTACACAGCATATGGGATGAGATTGACACTAGCACCTAGGTCACACAAGGCCTTGACAACTTTTCTTTCTCCTAGTTCAACATTGATGTAAGGGAAACCTGGGTCTTTCAACTTAGGAGGAATGGTCCCTTGAATGGTGGTACTCACATTAGCAGCCAAAAGGACTTGGTTTTTATGTGAAAATTTTCTTTTAAAAGTGAACAAGTCCTTAAGGTACTTTGAGTAGGCAGGTATAGTTTGGATGGCATCGAGAAGGGGTATGTTCAACATGACTTGTGAAAATATTTCCCTCAACGTTTCACTCAGTTCAGGCTTGGATTTCCCCCTCATGCGTTGGGGAAATGGTGCAGGTTGTGGGGTTGTTTGTTGAAGAGTTGTTTCTTTAACATTGTTATCAGTTTCCTCAGTTTGATCTTGTGGTTCATTTGAATTTTCATCCAAGTTTGAATCTTCAGGTGGGTTCTGCATTAGTTGCTCAGGTTTCTCAATTGATTTCCCACTTCTTAAAACAGTCACGACCTTTAGTTGTTCATGAGTTCTTTGAGATCAACCTGACTCTCCCCATGAAGTTGAGGATGGCACCGCCTGAGTAGGCATGGGTTCCTTTCCTGTTTTTATGGTTTGAAGTTCTTGTTTTAGGGAAGAGACTTCTGAGTTCATCCTCTCCATTTGTTTGCACAGTTGTTCTAGTAGGCTTTGTGGAACAGTTTGGGTTGGTGCTTGTGTAGGTTGGTTTATCCTAGGGGGATATTTTGGAGGTGGGATGGTTTGTTGAAAATGGACCGGTGGCTGTTGGTATTGGATAGGTTGGGTTTGGAACTAGTTATGGGTTTGTTAGTTCTATTGAGGGTAAGAATTTTTCCCTTGTGGTTGGCTATGTTGTTGGTTATCCTTCCATCGAAATCCAGGGTGGTCATTGTACCTTGGATTGAAGGTGTATTGGTATTGAGGCTTTTGAATGTTTAGGGCATTGACTTCCGCTTGAGGTCCTCCTAGAAGAACATCCTTGATGGATGGAATGGTTGGGCAGTTGTCTGTTTTATGGTCATGTTTGTCACAAATTGTGTAAACAAGGTCTACATTTTGGATTTCATGGACTTTCCTAAGGTCTATCTCTTCAATCTTCCTAGAGAGTGCTGCGAGTTTAGCCCTAAGGCTTTCCTCTTCTCTAAGAGTATGAATTCCAGTGGTTCTTTGTGTCTTTTCAGAATAAGGTGAAGTTCCCCAAGTTTGGTTTTGTTCAGCCATACTTTCCAGATACTCGTAAGCATCATTTGGGGCCTTGTTTTTAAAAGTTCCATTACACATCATGTCAATGAATTGTTTATTACCCGGACCCAACCCTTTATAGAAAATTCTCACTTGTTCAGGTATGGAAAACCCATGGTGTGGAACCATGTTTAGGGTGTCTTTGAACCTCTCCCATGTTTCATAAAATGACTCTCCCTCTTTTTCAAAAAAGTTTTGGATGCTCTTTTTAAGTGGAATTGTTTTGTGATGAGGGAAGTATTTTTTGTAGAATTCTCTTTGTAGTTGGTCCCAAGAGTGGATTGATGCAGGTCTCAAGTTTTTTAGCCAATTTTTAGCTCGATCCTTTAATAAAAAAGGAAATAGCCTCATCTTAGCGGATTCTAGTTGATGTGGGGGACACATGGTTTCAACAATGTCGTTGAACTCTTTGACATGAAGTTATGGCATTTCTGACTCCATCCCATGAAAGGTGGAAGGTGGTTTAGGACATGGGGTTTGAATATGTAGTTGGTGTCTCCTATGGAATTGTGTCTAATGCATGAGGGGGCATTGGTCCAAGCTGGAGTGAGGTAGTCGTTCATGTTTTGATCAACTACATTCCCTACGTTTGGAGCTTCTTGGGTTTGGTTTCCCATTTGATTCCCCCCAGGGTTTACAATTTGATTTTGTGGATGACCCTCCATTGGACTTGTTTCAAGTTCTAACTTTGGGGTTTCAAGAATATTTGAATCATTATTTAAACAATCCCTTAGGTGCACTTGACTCCCCTATCCTAGGACTTTCCACCCTAACTATTCTGTTTGAGAAATCACGAGTGTAGGCGGACATGTGCCAAAAAAAGCGAGAAAGGGACAAGATAAGAGATCTTGGGTGAGAGTAGAAGAATGGAGGTGAGGGAAGAAGGGTTTTTTTGGATCTAAGGTACTTACATGGTCCCCGGAAATGGCGCCAAAATTTGGTTCACGCCCAAATTTACCCAAGAGAAGAAGGGTAGAACGGTCCTTGTTGTGTAGCTTGGGTTGTCGATTCCACAGAGACCTAAGAAGATACCTAAGATACACAACCTAAGGGATGAATTTTTGGCTATGAAGTGGCCAAATTGGATTGATTTTGGATGGGTTTTAAAGATATCTAAAAGATTTAAGTGGATTCAGTTTAAAAGAATGAGTTGATCCTAGGTTATCGCTCGGGGTGGATTGGACGTATTTTCTTTTTAATGATTTCAATTTATTAAATTTGAGATGGGTTCATTTAAGGAGATAAAACAACATCATCACTTACTGGTGTAATGCCTAAACCCACTAATACTAATCACCTATACACTTGAAGGATCAAAGTTTTGAGCACTTCAAGGTAAAGGATCGTATTAGTACTTGAAGTGTGTGGCCTTAAATTCAACAAGGACGATGGAGTTTAAAAATCATCAAATAAAAATCCAAATTAAAGAAGTCGTTATACATTAATTAGGTGATAAATAACATCCAATCCAGCCCCTTTGTACTACCTTGGATCAACCCATAAGTGTTTTAGCCCTCCATTGATCCCATGGTTTGAATGTAAGCGGAAAGTAGACTCATAAGGGAGGAAATGGAGAAGTAATGAAAACAACAAAAATAAAATGATCACTCCACCGTTGTGTGAATAATTTCACAAGGGTTGGTGTGAATAAATTCACACCATGATCCAAAGGTATCAAATTGATATTAAGAACAACAGAATAAGAGTATAATAAGAACTTTTATTAAGAAACAAAAGTGAATTGAACAACTTACATGTGAAAGACAAAATTGAGGCAATAAAAATGCAGCATAACATTACAATTAAACAAAGCATCCAAGATCTTCAACTCCTTCACCACCACTGCCCTAAATAGCCATTTTGGGAGCCTTGGGTCGAGCCTCAAACAGTACAAATCATCTCAATTAATTTTGGTAGGCCATAGGTGGTGGAAAGCTTGTGGAATTTGAACTTTTCCACATTTGACCCGAGGTGGAAGCCAGCTTTCCTTCACCGAACAGACGCGTCTGGAAGACCTTCTACACGGTGGAATCAGAGTGGGCCATAGAAAAAGAAAATGGATCTCCGGATGTCTTCTAACCGCATGTAACATTTGGGCCCATTTGGAGTTACGAATTCCGAGATATGATAAAATTAGTGGACTGTTTTTCTGGGCCGCAGAATCTGGCCCAGAATTGTATCTCTAACTTGGGCCGCTTTAATGACCACCATAGAGGCCGAATTTGCATTTTCTCATGAAGAGTTATTTGTTCCTATGAATGTCTTATAGAATCCCACAAAATTTGGGATTCATTTGGCCTGTATGTGGGGCCCCACAGTCTCATCAGCGGGCTAGTGTCCAATCTGCCTTCTCTAGAATTGCTTCCTTTCATCACAAAATATCTCCATCTTCTTCTATGAATTCTCCATTGATCCCTGAATGAAAAATTTTCACATTTAAGTGTAGATAAAGTTCCCAAAATATCAAATTCAAAAAAATTGATAATTACATTCCTTAGAATCAGATGACTCATTGGGCCTAAATTGGTGTATATTAGGCATGAAGTGCCCAAATGATGAGAATGGATGTTCATAATGAAAATGCACTAACTCAGGCCCATAAGATCAAAAATGAACATTTAATACCATTAAAATGTAATTAAAATATATGTTTTTATTGGATAATCAAATGGATAATGAATCAATATAATGTTTATTACTACACCATGAAACCAGATACTTTCCCAAAAACAGAAATGTTCCAAATGTTCTTTTTCAATAAAAATGTTGGCTACAAAAATCATAATTATAATAACTAATTAATTAAATAAAATATCATTTGTGATAGAAAAATCCTAAATTAATTGTCCTTTATAAGTATTTAAAAATTATTTTACTGAAAAAAATTTGATTCCCTATGATTTTATTTAAAATGTGCAAACTTACACACAGTAAATATAATTTCTAGATAGCTCACTGTTAACTAATGTAAACTCCCTATCATACCACTATGTGGGGTTTTATTAGCTAGTTTCCTAGTTTCACCAAGATCTATTTTATAGATGGTACTCATTAGAGTATCACTTCAATATGATTTTTCTAATCCAAAACAATTTACAATTTCTTATCTATATTTTATTTCATTTTTATTTTGAATGATTATAAAAGCCTTAATGAAAATTAGTTCACCCATTAAACTCTTTCCATATTCATTTTTCAATATTTTTGAAAATTTAGTACACAAAGTGTGTTTGGTGATCCGATGAAAAAAATCATTAACATATATTTTAACTTCTAAAACATCCTCAAAAAATCTTTTTATACAATGGGTAGGATCAACACCACCTTTTAAAAACCATTGGAAATTAGAGAAGTGTCAATATTATCACACCACGTCATAGGATCTTATTTTATACATTAAAAAAATGATTTAATTTAAAACATGATTTTTAAAATTAGAGTTTGAAAAAACAAGGGTTATTAAACAAGGACATCCCCAATAATTTAAGAATTTATAAATGTGTTATTGGCATCAAATTGATATACTTTGAAATTAAATATTAATCTTAAGAAATTATTACTCGTATGGATTCAAGTCAAGATATTGGTGAAAATGTTTTAACATAATGAATATCTTCTTCTAGACTATATCCTTGGGCAACCAATATTTCATTATTTCATATAATTTTACTAGATTCATTAACCTTGTTTCTATACACACACTTGGTGTTAATAGTTAGGTAGTATTTATGTCTATCAACTAATTTCTATATTTCATTTAATTCAAATGGATTCCTTCCTTCTTCAATAAAAGTTACCCATTGTTCATTATTGATTAATTCAATGATTTTTTTAGTTCTGAAATTTGAAAAAAGTTCTTGATGTTCAAAATGGATTCTTAGTGAGGATCTTGTCTTAGTACCGTTATCTAGGTCTCCTACAACAATATATATGAGATGGTATTGATGGTTCTAATGTTTATATGGACTTAAATACTTTGTTTCTCTCTAGTATACTTCTAGGTGAGGAAGAACATGAGGGTCTCTGAAAAGAGACTTATTAGGTAAATTAGAAAAAAGTTTAGAATATTTAGAGTTATTTTTTATAGTCAAATTTTCTATATCATCCTAAAGATTTAATATTAATGGTTTGAGTTCATGTGGATATTTTTAATCAAAAGTGATATAATGTGATTCTTCCAAAACATTATATTTCTTGTTAATGACTCCATAATATCTAATAGTGGTTGAATAACTATGGAAAAATCCATCAAATATTTTTTTTCATGTTTTTCAAAATTATTCATTAAATATATAATTGATATTTTTCATTCAAAAACATTAATTTAATTTACTTTTGGTCTTCTACCATTCTATAATTGATATGGAGTACTTTTCATGATAAATTTGATATGGACAGTAATATAACAAGATGTTCAAATGGATTCATCCCAAAAATATAAAGTTAAGTGTTATTCACTAAGCATAGTTCCAGAAATTTCATGAAAATCCATATTTCTCCATTAAAATAATCCATTTTTTTGAGTCATTAAAGGTGTAGAGAAATTGAGTGTATAGACATATTATGTGTAGATTGAATCAAACTCTTAATTATAAAAATAAAAAACAAGATCACTTCTTAAGGATTTGATGATGAGTCCACTATGGTTCTCAAATGATTTTTAATATTTTTTTAAAAAAATTAGGGAGCATCATTTTTATGGAAAAGGAAAAAACCATGTATATCTTGATTAATAATCAATTATATCATAGGAATTAGGATTCCCTGTTAAACTAGAAACTCTTTATGGTTCAAAATAAATCCATATAAACTGAGTATAGTTTGTGAGGGGTAAAACCCTCATTTTTTGTTTGGAAGATATTTTTATTTCCTTTCCTTTTAAAAAGGGTTTCAAATATTATCTTTATAGAATTATAGAATAATTATATCATTTACTAAAATTTTATTATATATATTTTTAAGTGATTACATGTAATGAATTTTCTTTTGGACATGGCGAAATTTCTATGGGTAGTTTGAATTTTACCATTTGTTGGATGGGTCAATATTTAAAACTAATCCTCGTAATATAAATTTGAGATTTGGAACACTCAAATTTTACTTCTTTATTATTAGTTTAAGGACTGAGAGGCAGATAAATTGTTTCATTGTGTATCAAAAGAACTAGGCCCTAGAAACATAAGTTTGGGAGAAATTGGTAAGGGTGCATTGTTTTATAGAAACAATGTGGCCCACCAGAGGAATCCATGTCAGTAGTTTCAAGGGGAAGAGGGTGTCTCATAGTTTTTTCTAAATTTGTCCACCTAGCCAAATGACTTTGTGGTGGCTGAATTTTTTTAACATAAGTGAAATTAATGGTTGGTGCATAGTTTTTCAAACTGTGTGCATGAGCCATGTGATTCCTCTTCTTAGGCAGTGGCCCAAGCACGATTGGAACATGATTTGGCCAACCATGTGGAAAAACATTAAACCATATTTAAATGGGTAAATTTAACAATTTCCATACAATATTTTTAATTCTTATTCATTATCTAGTCTTCTATATGTGCATCACCTCTCTGCCTTTCTGGAGCTCTATATTTTTTCCTTATAGTCATAGAAATATATCCTCCATCTGGTGTAATGATATCTTTTTGTTGGTCTCATTGGATTCATACAAGTAAGCTCTTTGTTTTTCTTTCTCCTTTTTTTGTTTTTCTTTCCCTCATTGTCACTATCTTCATGTGATCTATTTTTTCTATTTTCATTGTGTTTTTTCATTTCTTCTATTTATCTCAAACCAACTCAATTAAATCATTGATATTGGATGAGTGGACCATCCATGGTGTAAGGTAGGTGTTATATATATTTTCCCTAATTTCTTGATAATTTATGAATTAAACAATGGTTCTTCATGTCATATTCTCTATATGTTGGGAATAAATTATGAAATTAATTATGTAAGGCCTAGTTCCTAAAATTATATTTTCCTTATCCTTAAACTCAAACTATTGGATATTATTAAATTTAACTAACACCACACCCTTAGAGTGAGCTGTTTATAAGACATGACCCTTATGCCTCCTTATGTAGTTAATCCTCCCTCTTGGGGTGTTGTTTAGAAAGTCTAATAGTTATTCGAAGCATATGACTCATAATCAACTTTGAGGTTGGTTTTATAATTTATAACATAATAGATATTTAAAATAAACTAAATGGATTGTGCAACGACATGAAAGAATACACCTTTTTTTGGTAAAACCACTACTGTTGGAGTGTCTTGTTCTCACATATAAAGGGGAAATTAAATAGTAATGTTTTAAATTTTTAATGGAATGCATAAGTAAATGGCATTCACTATTTATTTTTTAATTTGAAGGAATAATGGGCATGACCCTATTTGTTTATTAGGTGTTGATGACATGTTTATGAATATGGAATCTCATTCATTTGAACATAAATAATTAAATAAATTGTGGATGATAGGAATAATACACAGACTCACTAGTATGAAGTCCTTGGATGGGATCTTAGGCTATTGAAAAGTATATTTACCATGAGATATACTAGTTTCATTATTATGGAATACCATGTATGGGCACATAGGATGGTTGATTAATGTTATGACTTGGGTGATGCTCGGGTTTCCTCTTTATATAAGTCCAATGATAGGATCATTGGAAGATTAATATTATTATCCTGATGAGAAATACCAGTACCCATAGATAGATGACATGGATGAGATCAATGGAAATATAGTTATACCATGACAATAGTTATATTTTATCCCTATCCTGAGATACATGGGATAAGATTTGTGTGTTAAACATTTATACCATACTGGGAGTGATACTTTGGATTCCAGTTTATAGATCTCATTAGAAGGACTCTTGCGGTGATGGGTAAATCTGGTTCTCCAAGAGTGATACTCATGATTTCTCTTTACAAATCACCTTGGTCAAGCCAAAGATACCTTTTTATTGTGATCCCTTTTTCATCTTTTCAAAAAATGAAGGAATTATAGTTCATTAAGGACATGTCCGCCAAGACAAATAGAATGCTTATTCTAGGTCCATCATTATAATCATCCTTGTGATGGCACAATTATGTTACCATGTGTATACACCAGGAAAAATATATCATATATATATATTCGAACAATTTACACCTATTCAAAGCGTTACTACTATTCAGTGATTTTTCTATCTTAGTTTGAAGTGGGTACAGTTGGGAAGGTTTCCCTAATGAACCTGGGCTAATGTATTTACTATAATTTATTTACTTATTCACCACTAATACCTACATAATATAATATTTATATTAAATAAAAATTTTATGATATAGGAACCAATGGTGGTTGCCTACTATGTATATCTCGCACCCTATTTGGGATTCCATTGCACTGGGGTACCTGAACATGCCTCATTGGTTTTCGGATCAAGATCCTTGGATTGTGCTTTAATACTTGTACCTGGATGATAGGTACACTTGATTGAGCTAGAGATAAAGATTCAAATAGAGATGGTTGTTGTGGAATTTTGTTATATTTCAGGTATTGTATTATATTTCTTGTTACACAATTACTAATTCGATTATGTTGTCTCATATGGATAAGCATACATGATTATATATTTTTAATTTACCATTTATTATAGTATGATTCATTATATTTAGCTTCCACTTCTTTTTCTTTTATTTATTATACTAACATTATTGGTGGATTTATTTGTTATATCTTACCCTGCTTTAATACTCTGAGTGGGATGATATAGTATCCCCCAAGAATGACCAATAGACCAATGATGCTATTTTGAAGCCTTTGGCTTTTGGGTAGGAGCACTTGAGGTCATGTGACTTACTAGATCGAGGCTCCAGTTTAGTAGCTCCTTGGTCAGGGTGTTATAGTATACAATATAGTGTCATATTCTCTTATTCGACAAAGAAGATTCCCTATGAAAATAACACAGATAATGAACATTTTGAGAAAATACTAAATCTTATTTAATACCATATACATTATAATTTCATAAAAAATTAAATATTAAATCATACATTGAATCATAAATCATACCAGAAAAGATTTCAAAATTAACATTAAAAATTTATCTAATAAATTAAAAAAACTACGAAGGATAAATATTAAATCATAAAAAAATCACACGTTATAAATAAGAAGAAAAAAATTAGAGTTACACATTTTTTAAACTATAATAAATTTTCCTTTTATATTTTCACAAAAAGTGAGATGTCCACCATGTACTTTGACAATAACCATAATGGTAAAATATTTTTTGACCATGTGTCTAGAGAATAAAAAATATACATAATCTATATTTCTACATGAGCTTCACAATCATTATTCTTGTAATGAATCAAAATTATATAATTTTGGTACCAATATCTATTAGGGTCCAAAACATTATTCATTCAAAACATTTGGAATCCATGTTTATTACACTGGATTTCTTATAATTAAATTAATAGATTTAGATAGTAAATAAATTTTAGGTCCAAATATTTTATTGTTAATTTCAAAACCAATAGTTGTTTATATACTGAATTCATTTTTTTAAAACTAGGAATGAAATTATTTTTATAATGATTCCTTTCATATCTAGATCAATACCCATTTCTAGATTTGTATTTGGGATTTTCGTTGTTCAACCAGCTTGATATTCACATTTTTTTAGAAATCAAGAAATTATTACAAATCCTTTAAAGTCATTCATTTATTAATATCATTTCACTAATTGACCTTAATATATTTTCATTCATTTCATTCTCTTTACTGGTTCAGATTTAACTATAAAACATAAAACATGATTCTTTTCCATATTTTTATATTTATATTTTAATTCATTCATGGATTCCTCTAACATATCACATCATTCTTCTAATTCTTCATTTTACATTTCATAATCATTAGTTATATTATTAAAATATGTATATGGCACCCTATATGTATAACCCATAAAGAATATATTTTCATTTTAATTTGAATATTTTTACCTATAATCTATGTCACTGAAGCTATCTTAACATACACTCCAAGTTGTGTTAATTTAATTCATTTGTATTGTATATGTATCCTTATATTTATGCTCATACTTGATCTTATTTATATACATCTTTTATATGAATTTTTCTCTAACATTTTTAATAGTCAATCTCATTAGAAAAAGAGATACATGTTAGAGATAAATCAATCATGATTCATTTTGAAAGCATAATTCTTAATAGTATACATATTTAATCACATTTTCATAATAATGGAAGTTCCTTTATGATAAAGGGTATCAAAAAATTGCTAAGTAGTATCTTAGGTAGATATACACATAAATTCATCAACTCCTAAATCACAAAATAAAGAATTAATGGATTTGTAGTTAGAAACATAAGAAGATTTAGTCGGATAATACAAATATTTTACATCAATGTTAGGTTTTTCATATTTATATTAAATATAGACCTATAAAAAATCCAACTATTTCAATGTCGAATTTCATTTTATATTGCACATAATGTAATTACATCAATTTGTGAGATCAAATTCCATTGTGCACATGGTGAACAATTTTATTTTTCATTTGATGGAAGATAAATTGTATATAGGTTATGCCATTAACATAATAAAATATAAGTATATGTTAGATAATTGGGTTATTATATCATCATAGATGATGAATATTTGCAGGAGGTTGAATAATAAATAAAATAAAAATAGAATTTTAATAATTTTACCTCTTCTTAGGAAAACATGTTTAGGTTTATACAAAATGACTTCATATGAGAGCTTCCTTACAAAAATAAGTCCTCAAGGATATGGGTACATATTTAAAGGAGGTATTTTGGTAGTTATTTTCTAAAAAAGTATTTTTAATTTCTTATAATAGAGGATAGGGGATGAATTTTATAAGTGTCGGAGAAGACATTGTTGTTTTTCTGAATAGAGAATGTTCTACCCATGTTTTTCACATGACACAAGGCCCCAAAATGGCTCATTATAGAAACAAATATGTGATAATGTAGAAATATGTCAATGATATAGTAATTTAACAACATTTTAGGTTATTTTATCCCTAATATTTATAGTTTAACCCTCCAATAAACCTGTTGTAACCTTAACTATTGTAATTAATTTTTATTATTTTCACTATTCAATATGAAAAAAATTTAATTTTCCCATATTATATAATATGAATTATTATTATTCAAAAGATGGAATATATTTTATTTAATTAAATTAAATTAATTTTAATAATTTAATTTAAAATTCATCTACCATATGCGTTGAAAATGGTTTTCCAAAGAAAACATTCAAAAGAATAAAAAAATATTATATCAAAATAGAATATGAAATCGATTCCAGGGACATAAATATAATTAAGTAATGTATAATTGAGAAAACTTTACTTTTAAAACCATCTAAAAATATATATTTTAATTGATTTAATGGAAAATTATTTTTTAGTAAAACTGTATTTTTTACTATTCATTAAATAATTAATATTTGCAAAAATTCCCAAAATATAACTCAAAGATTATTTTTACATACAATTTTTAAAATTTATTTTTTTTAAAATAAATTTTCTAAAATTTTAAAATAATAATTATATGATTTATTCACAAATATAATTGGAAACCTTTTTTGAGAAAAATAATTTTTAAAAGCTTATAAAATATTTACTACAAATTAATTATGTTTTTTAATATGTTTTATTTACATAATACCATTATATTTAATATTTTAAATCATCTTATTAATATTAAAAACACCAATATTAATTTCTAGGTCATAAAATTCAAGTTTAAATAATAATATAAACAGTATATTGTGGTCTGTTTAATGATAGTGTTACGTGTAATGCAAGAAACCAAAAAAATAAATTTATAGGTTAAAAATATTTTATAAAATCTAACTGTGTTAAATTTACCCCCCCCCCCACGCTAAGCTGAATTTCTCCATTAAAAATATCCACTCAGGTAAGAAAAATGTGGATACCTTTTCCTCATCATATTATCATGTTCCCACATATCTTCATCAAATTGGTAATTTTTCTATAAAACATTGATCAGGTGAGTAGTATTGTTTTATAGATCATTCTCTCTATGTTCCATAATCTCCATAGTTTGTTAGTCATAAAAATTATCATGAACTAGGGGTATGATAAATAGTTTTATTACATGTGATTGATTAGGTGTCTGCTTTCTGAGGAGAGATTCATGGAACACATTTTGATCCTAGGAGAGGGTAAATAGAAGTGCCAAGTTATTGATACAATCAAGATATGATCAAAAATTTCAAACGGACCTATACACCTTTGGATTATATTTCCCTTATTTTAAATTCATATAAACTTCTTCCATGTAGGAGTTTATATAAACAACTTCTCACCAAAATCAAATTCAATACCACGTTGATGGTTATTAGTAACCTTTTATGGATACTTTGTGAAACACATATGTGTTGTTGTATGTCTCTAACCTTCTCTACCATTTCCATCACTAACTTTGGCCCTAATAGATTTCATTCTCAAACATTATCCTAGAAAATTGGAGTTCTACACTTCTTTTTATAGAGGTCTTCCAAAGGATCTATCTAAATGATTGAGTGAAATGTATTCTTCTAAGAAAACTCAACTTGGGGAAGGTGTTCATCCCAACAAACATTGAAATCCAGAGAACATGATAGTTTAACAGTTATTTGAGAAACGTATGATTTATACCCTTCCTTAATGATTTCCTGATTCATAATTTTTAAATATTGAAATATTACATCATTTTTTAAACATATCATGGATAATCTATCCTGATCATTTCCACTCAAATAATCAACCACCTTATTTGCATTCCCAAGATGGTATTGTATTGCGAATTCAGAATCTTTAATCAGCTCCTACAATATTGTCTGATTCATGTTCAACTTCCTATGTGTGAATATATAATTAAATATTTTATAAGCAATATATATATATATATTACACATTAATTGGTAAATATAATTCATTAATATATTTAATGAAAAAATTACAATAGCTAACTCAAAATCATGAGCCGGGTAATATTTGAAATGAACCTTCAATTGTCATGAGGAATATATTAGAATGAATTTGAACCTATTTTTTGATATTCCACTATAGATTTCAAACCCTTCTACACTATAAGGTATTGTGAACATAGGTTCACTAACTATTCATTACTTTTGTTCCATGAAATTTTCATTGGATTCATCCATATATAGGAACTTAGTTCTCTTCTGAGTCAATATGGTGAGTTGATTAGGAAATCATGAGAAATTATCCAAAAACTATCAATAATATCCATTCAATCAAAGGAATTAACACATCTCAGTTACGTTGGTTGATCTAGGTCAATGATCAATAGGCTCTGTCTTTGATGGATCCACCGATTTACCCTCACTTGAGATTATATGACCCAAAAATGAAAACTTTTGTATCCAAAATTCCTGGTTTTTATGCTTTTCATATAGTTTTACTTTCCATAGGGTATTCAATATAATTATTAATTGATCTTCATTATCTTCCATTATCTTTGAATATATAACAATATCATCAATAAAGACTACCACAAACTGATCAAGCTAATCTCTAAAGATTCTATTCATTAAATACATAAACATAGTGAAGAAATTAGTTAGACCAAATAGTATCACTACATACTCATAGTTTTCATACCATGTATGAAATGTTGTAATGGTTATATCCTCATTCTTAAACCTCAATTTATGATATCCAAAATAAAGGTTAATCTTGGAAAATTATTGACCTCCATGTAGTATATCAAACAAGTCAACAATAACGGGTAGAGAATACTTTTTATTGATTATGATATTTTTTAGTTTATGTATATAAAGGAAGAGTAACATGTATCTGTATTTATTCATAACAAATATAATAGGTTCATCCCATGGTGAAACACTTGGATGAATGAATCCCTTGTCAATATTCTTCTATAGTTTCTTCTTAAATTCTTATAATGAAATCCGGACTATTCAATATGGATTCATTGAAATAGGTATGGCCCCATGTATGATTTATATTAAAAACTAAACATAATTATTTAATAGAATACGATGAAAATATTCTATAAAGACATATAAAAAATTCTCATACAATAGAATTATCATAAATGATGAGTTTTTACCCAACCATTTGAGATTAATTCCCCTTTTCTATAAGAAAAAAAAACATAAAATGGATGTGATTTCCATGAAATGTTTATATTTATCATCACATTGAAAGATGATCAAAAATTGTTTTTGAATATCAAACCAGACTTCCCTTACAATAAAATTGATGTGTGATTTATTTAGAAAAAGCCAATCCATTCTAAAGATAACATCAAATTCATCAATAGGGGGAATAACAATATTTATAGGAAGTACATTCCCACAAACATCAACTAGATAAGAATCATCAAATTTTTATGTGATTATCATACCATTAATTGAATTCACATAGAACTCAACATCTAATCATAGGGGTTGAATTTCATTACACATAGAAAAATATTCCAATATAACAGAGTGGGTAGACCCAAAATAAAATTGGAAATTTTCAATTCAATAGTGGATAATATTTATAGCTTTCACCATTTATGTATCATAACCCTCATTAGAAATATTGATTGACTGATATTTCCATGTGTCTATTAGTTTAAATGTCTACTGATGTTGATTATCATGATTGTCCATTAAATTAGAGAAATGGTTAACATAATTCACATAGTCCTTCTATTTGAAGTATATGAGTTTTGGTGATGAATCAGTTAGAGTCTTCCATTTCTCCATTTTATTGACTAAAAAATTCATTGCATTTCAACATTTATTAGACTTATTTCTAGACATCCCATATTTAAATAAAATCCTTGTTCAACTAAATAAATTCCCATGAATGTTATTCCCACATTTATTCCATGTCATGGACTATAATTTCATTACACCATGTTATTTATTCATGTTCTCAGGGGACTAGGTCCTCCATTCCTTATAAATACCATGGGAATGGTGGATATATAGAATTTCCAAGTCTACCATTGGTGCACATGAAGTGTTTTATTCATAGATTGAAATGCATCTTATAGGTAACTTCTTTTGGAGACTTGGTTTCAAGACACTAAATAATCAATAGATTTTTCTTTTAGTGCTTATGATAAAACTAGTATAATACCTTAAAATGCTTTTAATATTAGCATTATTGGAACCAATATATTCATCATAATTTTTATTAATTTCATGAAATTCATTCTCGATTATAGTACATAGAATATTAGGGAAGTGATTGATGAAAAATATTCTCTTAAACTCATCACATCTTATGGATTCAATTTTTTCCATTTGATTCATATTCTTAATAACATTAAACCATTGATCTTGATTTATTTCAAAATGATAAAAAAACAGAATAACATTCTCATGATTTAAAGACCATATAATGGGAAATATATTTTTTGTGCTACAGGTCAATTGATTGAGGACTAGTATATTAGTTGACCCACTAAATAAAGGTGGGTGTTGCCACATTAAGACTCAATAAAAAATGGTTTCCTCATTTTCTCATTTGGATGATCAGTGTGACACATAGCTTAAAATATTTGTGTAGACCTAACAATGATATTTTTCATTCTATCACAAAAAACATTTAGTTTCTCAGGGGTAAAATCATTAATTTTTTTTCTGCATTAATCATTAACGCATTTACTTCATGTTCCATCCATTTACTAAAACCAAAAAACAATGTTTGATATATAATATCCATATTTTAAATCACATAATCAACAAAAATAATTTTTATTATATCTAAATCATTAATCCTTCCATCAAACTGTGACACTATAGGTTTAATCTAGGTCTTCTATTGTAATATTCTATTCAAATACTTCATAATGGTCCAAAAATTAAATCGTAATTAACATAAGAATAACCCCTAGTAGTGTCAAACCTAGTGTACAATAATGACTATTTTCATATAGTAGTTGTCAATCGAGTCCATCTCAATACACCCTTTCCAGGGTTATTAATCCTAGGTACGACTATTCAATATCTATAAACACTTCTAGTATCCATACATGGATGTAATTTCATGTAAAATGAAATTTATTTTATTACCATAACATAAGACGTTCAAATATACGTAGAATTATCAAAACTATTCTCACTAAGACTTTCTCATACTAATTTTATAAGTATAAATAGTCTATTTCCATAATATTAACTAAAAAAGCCAAACATTTCATACATAAATATGATAACGTTTTATATGAATATTCAATAAATTTTACAAATTCCTACTCAATGATTATAACAGTTTGGTGTCTTTGGATTCTAGCAAAACAATATTCTTATTTCATGAAAGATCTTCAATATATCCCATAAAGATCATCCCATATAATACCCTTCATAGAAATATGCTGCTTAAGACCTTTCTACATAACATGGGGGAAGGAAACAAATGAATTGGTGATATTGTATTCTCATTAAGGTTAAACATGTGACATATCCATATAAAATAAGAAAAAGGGTATTATAACACGAGAATAACATTTGAAATAAATACCCTTCATATTATAGATTATAAAACTGATCCATGGAATAAATGTTAGTAGTTCATAATACAATAATCATAAAAGAATCAGTGAACATGAGACATAAGAACATAATATTGGTATAAGACACAAATTTTTTGAATAAAAAAATTTATAACATAATTAACATGAATAAATATAAACTGTTTCACTCATTTTGTTAAGGACATGAAATCAAGTCCTCACATTACCTTACGAACATGAAAGCCATGTAAATTCGTAAACATGTGAATATGAGATAAGGTTCACGAATAATATATTTATCTCATTTGTTTTCAACAATTTACCAATCCATTAGAGGGAGATATCAGTCCCACCAATCCTTGGTTATTACGTGACCACCATCTATGGATATAAATTAAACACCATCCATATTTATTATGTAACCACCATCCTTGGGTACAACATAACCACCATCCTTGGTTACAATGTAAGCACCATCACATAATAAAAAAATATTCATCTTTGATCCAAAATATCAAAAAACATGCATCATATCAGAACCCATGAAAAAAGAATAGGTTTCATAAAAATTTCATAGTAGTATAACCTATGGAAAAGAAATGGGTTTAACAAACATTTCATTATTGCATAACGAGTAGAAAAAGTAACAGTTTTCATAAATATATTGTCATTATAATCATAAAAAATTAAGAGATAGAATAAATATTTAATAACTAGATTATATACCCATTAAATATAATTTAACATAAAAGGTTGTCATATTATATAGAATGTTATTTTGAAATATCACTAGAAACATTTTCTATAGAAAATAAACTTTCTACTTTGAAAATCACCATTTCAAAACTAGAATTCCACATAAAATTGTATAAGATAATTTATTTTAAAGGATATAAAAAAACTAATAATTAAATAGTTGAAAATTTAGTGGTCACGGTGGAATAAATTACCGTTCAAGTCGTATATGTTAGAAAAAATACTCCTTCCACTATTTTGTAAAAAGTCAAAATTACCTTGTTCAGAAATTAATAAGAATATTCCTTTAATAAATTTATATAAAATGTAAAAAATGTGTAAAAATTAATTATAAAAACATTTATGTAATAGAATAAATGTTCTTTAAAACATTTTTAGGAATCAAGGATGTGTAGGGAAAAGGATTTTTGACCGATGATAGAAATAAAATCAATTTCCCTTAAGAACATTCTTTAAGAATCTTGAGAAAATAAAGGGATGAAAATGTAAAGAAAACATGTATATTAATGAAATATAAAAAGGATAATAATATTAATTATTTTATTGATAGATATATCCTAATACTTCATCATTATAAGCATAATTATAAACAATCCTCGTAAATAATGGGATTGTATCCTAAAACCCTTACCTCATCAATAACTTTTGAAACAAAATCCCCATTAAATAATAAAATAAAATTTAAATTTTAATATCATTAAAATAATTATATTAATGATTTATCATGCCCAAGGGTTTGTATATATACCATAAAAATATATTAGTGGTGAATATGGCGTATGTCTCCAAAAATTAAAATAGGGACCGGAAATCCCATACCTTAACTATCAACATTAATTACTCAAATTATAACCTAGTATATAATAAAAAAAGTTTTATTATACATATAATATATAATAAAACTAATTTATATCATACCATATATGATTTAATTATAACCATTTATCACGTTTTTATTAATAATTCCTTGTTAAATTCATGTTTCAGGTAATAATTGCTTTGTTTTTCATGTTTGTTTTGTTTTTCTAGTTTCATCCCGCACAATTTTATAATGGTTCTATAATATCAATAATATTAATCATGATATAAATATAATATAAAGTTATTATATATGTATTAATATTAATGGATAAAATTTATACATAGAAGAGTAATTACATCGTTTATGGTTACGGTGGTCTGTATGTACACATAAACATGATCTCCCATTCCTCAATAGACGAAAATCAATATGTCAAAAAGATAATTCACCTTTAAAGAATATTTTTTATATAATATGTAACATATATATTCCGTAAATCTGTCCTTTTTACCATTAAAGTCACAATAAATTGAAAACATTCTCACATTGTGTTGTAGAGGTGGTACACTACACATATGCATGAGCGACATAATCATTTTCCAAAATATTGGAATATAACTAAGTATGTGTGATATTATAATTTAAAAAGTATAATAGTGACTTTAATGTGATATATAATCATTAAATCATCATTATCTCTATCTGTGAGACGTGCTAACAGAAAAAAGAATTACTTTAGTTCCCGAGGAGGTAGTCTGATGTACCCCCAATCGACTGTTTCATTTCTCATTTGATGGTGGAGGAGATTGATGTAAGTTTTTACCCAGACATAATAACATATAAAATATATTAAATATAAATTTTTTATTATATCATCATATTTGAATGATATTTTTTGGAGGTTTAATAATAAATAAAACAAAAACACATGTTTAAGAATTTAACCTCCTCTTCAGAGATCCTCTTTAGGTTTATACCTAAATCCTTATTATAAGTGCTCAATAATTATAATAAGGTCTATAATATTTTTATAGAGAATTATATAACTTATTTTTTCATGTATTTGTATAACCAAAAGGGTTTGAATGTGTGGATAAGAGAGAAGTGGGGAGGCCATTTATAAGTGGTAGAGAGGACACAGTTGGAATTTTTATAATAAAAAGTGATACAAATATTTTTATAAATTATAAATGCATTAAATTGACTTTTTATTAATCCATATATTTTTAAAGTATAAATATTTCCATAAAACTATAATTTTACAAGTTTAAGTTTATTTTAACTCTTATTGTTATAGATTATCCCCACTTGAAACTCGTTTTTGCATTAACAGTGGTAATTAATTTTTATTATTTTCATTATTAATTATGAAAATAAATAATTTGAAATTTTTATATAAATTAAAATAATATTATTTAAAATATTTATTCCCTTTTCTAAAATTAAATTCATAGAATTGGTAAAATTTTATTTAAATTTAAACTTGTAGATTTGATGAATAAACGGGTTTCCAATGAAAAAAATTCAAAAGTATAAAAAGCATAAATATAAAAATTCAACATGAAATTTATTTAAAAGTAATTAATTAGATTAATTAATATATAATTTCACTAATTTAACTTTTAAAACCTTCTTAAAATAAAATTATTTTTCTCAATTCATTAAACAAAAAGGTGGGTTTTAATATAAAATATTAGTTTTTAATATTCATCAAGAAAATATCTCTGTAGAAAATCTTCCAATGTTCACTCAATGATAATTTTAGAATTTATATTTCAAAAATTATATTTTTTAAAAAAAATATATATTCTAAATGTGAAAATATACAATTAATATTTTTTCAGTAAATAAAAAAAAATTATTTTGAGAAAAAGGAATTTTCAAAGCATATAAAGGATTTCTTAAATATTAAGTATTTTTTAAGAATGTGTTTTTATATATAAAACCATTTTTTATCAGAAAAACTAAATAAAATATCATGATCATATCTGAGGTGGAACTAACATTTCCTGAAGGGAATTCCTGACCCCCACGGGTTGGCGACTATCACCTGGTATCACACATGATCAAAGAGGGAATGAATATTCCACAAAACTGTAGAAGATAAAATATTACATGTTAGTATGCTCAACACACCAAAATAATAATGTACCTAAAAAATAAGAAAAATTTTACCCAAAATGAAGATAAAAACCCCAAAGGAACCTCATCCCAATATGGAATATAACCCATAACAATATCTCAAAAGATATTACGTAATAAGTGGACAACAACTCCATTGGTCACCATCACTACTCCGCAATAAAAATGATCAAGAACATCCACCACCTCCTAGAGGAGGACTCCCTTTTCCCAAAATTTTCATAATAATGTATAAAAACTTCCAAATTAAAAGTTATTGTGTGAGGTATAAATCTTATTATGGTCTCACTAGGTATTCCATAAGGAGTACCATAACAATTAACCATTTATGTTATCAGTTTAAATAAATCAAGGCATTGCATTTCATTTTCATAATTTAAAACCCAAACATTATTTCCTTCAAATAGATAAAATATGTATCAAAATATATTTCAAATATTCTTAGATGAAAATATTATATAAAATATTTTATATAAATAAGATGGCATGAATAAAGTAGTTTATAAAATCAAGGGCATGTATGATAAAAATTGTAATGAAATCACCCTAAAAAATACTATTATGGGGCATTTGTTTCATAGTAATATGATCCTCACACTTCTAATTTATCAACATGACTTTAAATATATGTGACTCAAATCCAAAACCCATTAAGGGATACAATACTTATAACCAATCTACACCCAATTCCATGATCCATTATGACAAGTCAAGCAAAACATGGTTTAGCTAGTATTTTCATCATAAATATAATACTATGTGATTGATATCATATGCTATTTATTGTAATTACTCACTAACTACAAAGTATTACGTTATTTTAAATCAATCAATCGTATTTTATATCAATTATTTCAAATTATTTTAGAATACAATTTCCCAATTTCAGTTTTTATCATGCCTTTATATTTTTAAAACCAAATCATTGGTATTAATCATTTCATGTCATTTAAAATCACCATTAATGTAAATAAATTTTGACAAGATCGACATAAAATCATTTTATAAAAATGATTTCTAAATCAATCCATCATTTTCCTTTTATTATCCGGACAATTTCAATTCCATTAAAATTTTTATTTTTCGCAAAAATAAATCCCATTGAAAATCAAAGAAAGATTCATCACAAATCCATTTTTTTAAATCAATTAAAAATTAATTTCAATTTAATCAATAAATTTATGGTTTTAATTTTATGTAAAATAATTATGGAACCACCTAACTTTACATTAGGGGATAAAAATTCAAACCACCCTCAATGAGGAACTCAAATGAAGAATGGGGGCGCGTATGATATAAGAAAACAAACCAATGGAGAAATAAAGAGATCAACAACACTTATAACTTTGAAAAAATGGTTTTTAGTAGACAAAATAGCCTCTTTGGAACCTATAATTCTAAAGAAAATGTGTTCTTATCAAATCAGAGTGATTAGAAAATTATACCATGGGTTATGTATTTTTTTAATAATATTTGAAGGAATTAAAACCCTTGCACACATTTTTCTGAGTAAGGCTGCACAATTAGTCAAACCATGCATCAAAATCATGTTCCCCTACTAGTCTTGTATTTGGGGTGAATGGTTTTAGGGGTGGACACATAGATTAAAAAAACCATGTTCCCCCTTATAGTGTCTCCCATCATTGCACACAGTTTGTTAGGCCAAACATAATGGATTTCCCTAACTATTCACCATCCATACACAACCCCCTGGGATTCATAAATTATCCAAATTATCTCTAAGAGAACCAAAAACATGACCTATATTAAAGGATATCATATCAAGGTTCATGGGATACCTGAAAATGAGTAATATTATGTTATAAGATCCTCACACTAAAAAACATTTATACCCATAAGGAATGTTAAAATGTTTACATAAAAAAGGGATGAGGACAGTAATATCTCATCAATGCCTTAGGCTCCCTTGTATCATATGAATTGGAATAATTTTGTAATAAAATATGGACCAATTGTATCATCCCCCAATGAATTGCCTTTTTTCCAGAATAAAAATTCATGATTAGATGCTCATTCATGGATAATTTATGATCAAAATCAATATCACTCCAGCTCAAAACATAAGATGGGTTAGAAAGACACTTTTTTAAGATGAGATAAATAGATATCATTATTAATCTTTGTTAACTGTGGAGGAAGTTATATATGTTAATCAACCTTCTCCACCTACTCCAAAAACTCAAAAGGTCTCAAAAAAAGTGGTGGAAGCATCCCCTATTTCCAAATTTGTCGATGACCCAAACAAGGTGAAACTCTTAAAAACACCTGGTCACCATTGGATAAATCTAATGGTCACCTATGATGGTCTATAAAATATTTTTATTGGATCTATTCCAACAGCATTCTCTTGTAAATTTGATAAATATTTTCTATTATTTCTTGGAAATATCACGTTCCAACAAAAGAACATAAACTAATATCCATCCTACACAAGAGGGATTTAAATGGCCTTCTTTACATGGCCTAAATGGGACCATAATCATTGAATAATTTTAAAAGTTATTATAAAAAATAAAATAATCCCAAATGGAAAACCCAAGCTCTACCAAATTCTAGAATTAAATAACATAACCAATCCTCAATAATTTTTACAGCTCTGTTTGTATGGTCGTCCATATGTGGATGGTAAGTTGAACTCAGACAAGCCTGAGATCCCATAACCTACTGAAGACCACTCCATAAACAAGATTTTTAATGTGGATCTATATTAGATACTATAGATGATGGAACTTTGTGGAAATGAAAAATCTATTTCATATATTTATTTCGCAACTCTGGAACATTTATTTTATTATGAATGGGTATAAAGTGATGCAATATTTTCAACCTATCGATCCAAACCCATATCTCATTCTTTCTCAGAGGGGTATGTGGAAAACAAAAAAAAATTCAATAGAAATCCCTTCCCATGTCCAAGTTAGCACTGAAGGCTGGTCAAGTAATCTCAAAGGTCACTAGCTCTCAACATTGACCTATTGGAAATAATTGTGGAGTCAATAAGGTTTTCTTATGACTTTACCAATCCTTCTTATTTGGGGAGATTATTGAGTCAATAAGGATTCCTTATTACTCTACCATTTCTTCATGCATTGAAAATCACAAACACCTTATCTTAAGGAAAATTTCATTTACCCAATGGTTTACTTTGATAATGATATTTTTCTTCCCCTAGGAAATTTATCCTTACCATATTTTTCATTGTTCAGTTTTTGTCTAAGAAGAAAACTCGGTTTTGTATCCAAAACCTCAGACTCTTCTAAATAATTAGTAAAAGAGCATTCTGTTTTCAAGATCCGAATTCAGGTTCTAAATTCATCTGAATTCAAACACCGAACATTCTACGTTCAGACACTGAGTTCTCTGAATTTAGACTGAGAACTTTATTAGTTCAGACTCCGAGTTCTCTGAATTCAGACTCCAAACTTTCTGAGTTCAAACTCTGAATTCTTCTGAATTTAGAGTCCAAAATTTCTGAGTTCAGACTCCAAGTTATTTGAATTCAGACTCCAAACTTTCTGAGTTCAGACTCTGAGTTCTTTGAATTTATACTCCGAACATTGTAAGTTCAGACTTCGAATTCTTATAAATTCAGACTCCAAATTTCTTTGAAATTCAGACTTTAGAATTCTATAGAATTTAGGTTCTGAATTGATTTGAAGAAATAATCTAGATATCTATGTGTTATAGACATCGAATGGTTTTTGGTTAGATTCCAAACTTTTATTTTCCTTACATTTCGAAAAATGAATTTGGTCAAGCAAACATATTTTTTTCTTCCACGTGTTTTGCTTATAAAACAATGTCGTGCATTCAGTTACTAACTATCCATTGATTGAGTGACACATATACATGTCCCTCCAAAATTAAAAGAAAAGTTTGACTATTGGAGGAGGGATCCAACGATTAAAGATGTGCCTATAAATAAGAGCTAATTTGAACAAGCTCACGACTTTTGAAACTGTTCTATGACTCTAGAGATTATATACTGTTGATTTGATTTCTAGATAAGGACTTTCATGATTTGGGCATACAGAATATCTTGTTCATAATTTCTTCATTTTACTCTGAATGTTGTTGAGTACATTCGAGGGCTTCTGTGGATAGGAAGATAGAGGTGTCGACTAACTTAAAGTTCAAGGGATTGCGGGGATATCAAGACAGACTTGGATCTTTGTATTGAGGGATTTCCCTGGTGTGGGTAAGACATACTGTATTGAAAGTATAAATCAAGGGACCTTTATCCAAGGTTTTTGGATACCCTTATCTTTGGGTTAAAATATTTACTACTTGTTACTTGTTTTGATTCAACTTTTTCACTGCATTTTCGTTGTTGAGGAATGTATAACTATCTTATACTTTATTATACATGTATACACTGATTTAGTGGAATTATATACGCTTTAAGGTATAATATTTATCTTTATAAAATTTTCTTAAGTTTCATTTCCTAATTCACTTTTTCAGAATTACATTCTCATAATCACATTTCCAGAAACAAGCAAGTTTGTAGAACTTATTGGTTTTGTGAATTTAACTTGTTTAACCTTGTTAAAGAATAGAAAGGTTTCTAACCAACTTTAAAGGTTCCCAAATAATTTTTAATGTATAGAATTCATCCCCCCCTCTTGTATATTGAGAATCTATATCATCATTTCGATCCTACAGTTAGTATCACAGAAGAATATCATACTCTCTACCAACCTAACAATTGGTATCATAAGAGATCTCTAAAATACTTATATTCACATATAAGTTTTCTTGATCAATTTTTTCATTGATCTATATTTTCTTTGCTTAGGATATTTTTAACCTTGTTTACAAACATTTATTACTGACAAGTTTGTGTGGAAATATTTTCCTTAAGATGGTAGGAATGAATGTTGGTTCCATGGACAACTTAAATCCAACTAAACCACCTATTTATTATGGGAATGATTATGAATATTGGAGAGATCATATGAAGACTTTTGTTATTAATACTAGAGTGGAAAATATTTTTATACTTACTGGAGATTACAAGATTCCGGATAAGGAAGTCAGAAATTTTACTAATCAAGAGAAGTTAGAATATCAACTTAACTATAAGGTATGAAATACTTTGTTCTGTTCCATGACCAAGAATATATATAGCCATATTTCTTCTTGTGAAGCTGCAAATTTTATTTGGGAGAAGCTTGACGTTAAACATTTTGGTACTTCCAACGTTATTGGAACTAGAAGAGCTATGCTTAGAGCTGAGTACCGGTTTTTTTCTTTCCATATGGAGAACCTATTTTTAAGGTACAACAGAGATTTATGACTATTGTCAATAGATTACAATACATGGGTGAAAAGGGTTTGGATGATGGGGAACTTATAGACAAGATCATATACATCATGCCAAATGAGTGGGAATCAATGAGAACAGCTATAGATGAGAATAGTAAAGTCTCACAGATTACACTTAATGAGATTTATGGAACTCTTCTTCAATACAAGACTATAATGAAGAGAGATGTAGAAAATGTTAAGAAGAAGAATGTGAATGGAAGTGTTTTTTTACAACTACTTCAAATCATATGAAAGCCAATACTCCTGAGAGAGTTACAATATCTAAGTCTTAAAAGGTTGTAGTTTTATCAAAATCCAGTGAAAGTGAACATTCTGAGAATGAACTAGCTAATCTTGCTCGAAGTAAGAACAATATAGTTGGGGAGAAAGACTTTCAGTATAGATACAACAAGAAATAAACGAAAGATAAGAAAGACTCTAAAGTCACCAATTATGAATGAAAAAGATCTGGAAATATATGGCCTGATTATCCTATGATTAAGAAAAAATATAGAAAGTAAAAGTATTCTAAGAGAAATAGAAATAAGTACTACAATGCTAAAGCTAAGAAAGTTTTGAAATCTAATAACACCTAGAGTACCAATAGTGGAGACTCTTCTGATGAATCATCAGATTACAAATCTTATGGATAGAAGAATCTTGTTATAATAGCGAGACTACCTATAAAAAATCGTTATTTAATGGATAAGGTACACAATGAAAAATCTATGACCAATGTATCTTTGAATGCTAAATATAATGATAGTAAATATTATGAATCCTCGCATGAAGAATCTTCTTCTGATGAAGATAATACTTTACCTACCTATGAAGAAGTGTCCAGGTTTTTTATGCTTCTTGAGAATTAAAATTCAAAAGTCAAGAGAATGATTAATAAAGAAAATTCAAGGATTTCTATTCCTAGTAAGGAAAAATCAGATCTTTCTAAAGATCTAGATAATAAAACCCATGATTTTGAATGTATTTCAAAAAAAACCACGAGGAAGAGAATTCTGAAAATGATAAACATTATAAGGGCCTAGAAAAATTAATTTCTAAGAAAAATATTTTTGAGCCTAACTCTAGTGATAAAACTAATGTTTTAGAAGATATGAACTTAGTAATTTGACTAAGGTTAGAAATATTTTCATTGAGGAAGTGTTTGTCAAAATTTAACTTATCGAAGGAAAACATTGATAAAATGTATTCCAAAATTTTGCCTCTAAGGAATAATTCTGGTTTTGGTTATACAAGTTATAACCTGATTTTTAGTAACAATTATTTTGTTCCTCAATGTGCTCCATTATGCACTAAGTGTCAGTGTGGTGGGCATTGGGAAAAAAATTATTCCTTAAATAAAACCCCGTCTTTAGGTTCTCATAAAGATTATTTCCCTAAGAAAATTTGGATACCTAAAATTTTTCTGTCAGAAGTTTTCAGATCCAAGAAAGTTTGGATTCTGATAATCTGACATTTTTATTTTCAAGAAAAAAAAGAAAGTACTAACATCAGCACTTGGTACATGGATAGTGGATGTTCCCAGTATATTACTGGTAATAAAAACTTATTTGAAATGATTATCAAGATGAATGGAGGAAAGGTAACTTTTAGAGTTAATGCTAAGGGAGAAATTATTGGTATAAGTAACATTGTTTTCTGGAAAAAACATTGATTTGAAATGTTATATTTGTTAAGGGTCTTAAGAACATACTCATTAGAATAATCAAATTATGTGATTAAGGTTACCTTGTGAATTTTAGGAAAGACAAGTTCTTAGTACACAATTCCAAGGAAGAGTTCATTCTTTCTGCCAATAGGTAGGAGAATATTTACACACGAAACATAGAAGACCTTAGGAGCCCAGACCTACCTTGACTTAGTGCAATGGAAGATCATTCTTGGTTGTGGAATAGAAGGTTAGGACATTGTAACCATAGGAACCTATGAGAACTCTCTATGAAAATACTATATAAGGATCTACCGGAGCATAGATTTGATTCTTCAAAAGTTTTTGATGCTTGTCAATATGGAGAGCAACATAAATCAAGTATTAAATCAGTTGGTGATGTCGCAACCACTGATGAATTATAGTTAGTTTGTATGGATATTTTTGGTCCAACACAAAATGGAATCATTGGAGGCAAATATTATATATTTTTCCAAGTTGATGATTACACTAGATTTACATGGGTCTATTTTCTAGAAAATAAATATGAAGCCTTTTATTATTTCAAAAGTTTTAGAGCCCAAGTTAAAAATGAGAAAACCCTTTCTTTGATAACTATTCATAGTGATCATGGAAGAGAATTTCAAAATTCTGATTTTGAAACCTTTTGTAGTAGAAAAGGCATTACTCATAATTTTTTAGCACCCAGAACAGATCAACAAAGTGGTTTTGTTGAAAGAAGAAACAGAATTCTTCAAGAAATAACAAAAACCATGTTGAGTGAATATTCTATAGCCAAATTTTTTGGCCTGAAGCTATAGTTACTGCTTTTTATACTATAAATTGTGTTTTTATGAGACCTTTTCTTAATAAAACTCTTTATGAGTTATGGAATGGTATAAAACCTAGACTTTCCTACTTCAAGGTTTTGGGTTGCAAGGTATTCATTCTGAATACTATAGATAATATACATAAATTCACACCAAAATCAGATGAAGGAATTTTCTTAGGCAACTCCACAACTTCTAAGGCTTATAGAGTTTTTAATAAAAACACTTGTACTATTGAAGAAACAGTACGTGTCAAATTTGATGAAACTGATCCTTTTGTTTTCAAACAACCTCAACCAAAATCATCGAATGTGTTTTTGAAAAACTGAATATCAACCTCTATTAGAAGATCCTTCTAATAAAGAAAATGTTTAAGAAAATATTTCTGAAGCATTTACCACAGAAGTATTTCTACCCTATGTTGGTAAACATGTTATACAAAACCGAAATCAGTTATTTCTAAAGAATCATCCTAGTTATAGCATTGTTGGTGATGTAAATCAACCTGTAAGGACTAGGAGTTCCTTAAGAAATGAAGTAGAAAATCTAGCATTCCGTTCCCAATTAGAGCCAAAAAACACTGATGAAGCTTTAGGTGATGATGATTGGGTAAATTTTATGCAAGATGAGCTAAATGAATTCAAAGGGAATAAATTCTGGACATTGGTTGAAAGACCCAAGGAAACCTCTGTTATTGGAGTAAAATGGGTCTTCAGAAATAAATGTGATGAAAATGGAATCATAGTAAAAAATAAAGCGAGGTTGGTTGTTAAAGGCGATAATCAACAAGAAGGAATAGACTACTAAAAAACTTATTCTCTAGTTTCTAGACTTGAATCTATTCATATTCTACTTGCCTTTGAAGCATTCTTCAATTTCAAACTTTTTCAAATGGATGTTAAAAGTTCTTTCCTTAATGGATATGTTCAATAGAAATTTTTTCTGGAACAACCTCCTGGTTTTGAAGATAAAAAACATCTTTAACATGTTTAAAAACTAACCAAAGCTTTATATAGACTTAATCAGGCCCCTCAAGCTTGGTTTGATAGACTTACTTGATTTTTTCTTCAAAAACATTATGTTAAGGGAAATGTTGATCCAACCCTTTTTATAATGAAAGATAATAAAAAGGTTTTGATTGTTACAATTTATTTTGATGAAATTATATTTGGTTTAACTCAGCAATCTTTAACTGATTCCATTGTATATCTAATGATATCTGAGTTTGGAATGAGTATTATGGTTGAGTTAACATTTTCCTTAGTCTTCAAATTTCTCAAAAACTAGTACAAATCTATATATCCCAGCATAATTATATTAAATATCATCTTAAAAAGTTGGGCTATGACAACACTAAGAGTAAAAGTACTCCCATTGGTACCTCAAATTCACTTGATCTTGAAAAAGCTGGGAAACTGGTAGATCAAACATCATTTAGAGGTATGATAAAAAGTCTACTTTAGATTATATCTAGTCATCTAGAAGTAATGTTTTTAGTATGATTATGTGCAATATATCAATCCATTCTTAAGGAGTCTCATTTATAGGTAGTGAAAATGATTTTGTTCTACATAAAGGGAACCATGGATATATGACTCTTTTACACTTCTGAAAAAAAAATTGAAAAAATCGAATGCTGAATTTTGTGGATGTAGAATGGATAGAAAATGTACATCCAGAACTTATCATTTCTTAGGAGATTTATTAGTTTCTTGGTCTTTCAAAAAGAAAAACTCAGTAGAACATTCAACTATTTAAGTAGAATATTTAGTGATTGGAAGTTATTGTGATAAAATGTTGGGGATGCAACACACACTTACAGACTATAGTATGAGTTTTACCAAAACACAAATTTTTTCTGATAATACAAGTGCCATTTCCCTAATTAAAGACCATGGACATCACTCTAGTTCTAAACACATAGATATTAGGCATCAATTTCTTAGGTATCACAAACAAAAGGGAGATATAATTCATCAATTTATTAGAACACAAGATAAACTTGCTGATATTTTCACAAAATCATTAACCTCTGATAGATTTTAATTCATTAAACAGAAGTTAGGAATGGTAATTGTAAGGTAATCTTACATATTAACTTCTTGTTGAAACCTATCTCATTATAGTAACAAACTCCTTCTCATAGGGGGAGAACATTTTCTTGTTAGTTATTTTCTAAATTTTCGTAGTGAATATTTTCTAAATTTTTGTAGTGAAGATTTTCAGAATTTTCATAGTGAAGATTTTTTAAATATTCATAGTGAAGATTTTCAAAATTTTCATAATGAATATTTTCTAAATTTTGTTAGTTAATATTTTCTAAATTTTCTTAATTAATATTTTTTAAATTTTCATAATGTATATTTTCTAAATTTTCATAATGAAGTTTTTCGTACTTCAAAATTTTTCATAAGGAAGATTTATGTACTTCAATTTTTTTATTGAAGATGTTTGTACTTCAAAATTTTCAACAATGAAGATTTTTGAAGTCTAAAATTTTCGTAATGGAAATTATTCGTAGTATTTTTTAAATGAAAATTTTTATAGTTAGATTTTTCGTAATAAATTCTTTCATTATTTTTTTTCATAATCAATGTTTTTGTAATAAAAAATTTTGGAATCTAAAGTTGTTCAAGAATAATTTTTCTCAATACAAATAATCTTCCTAGAAATATGAAAGGTATGTTTCCTTTCTTAAATTTTCATCATCATCTTTTTCTTGTTGTTATTTTCATCTTTTTTTAAATTTTCGTATTTTTTTCTTAAATCTGAATGTTATTATTAAAAAACCTCAAAACATAGAATTCTATCAATATTTCCTTCTGGATATCATCTCAACTGTAAGATATGATCACAAGGTTTCTCAAACATTGGATTGGGTATGGAAGCTGAAATGTCACCCCAATTCCCTATATAAAGGACCCCCTATGGATGTCCAACACTGGAATCCAAACTTTCTCTTGCTGAAGCCCTGCCCTTTTACATAAGCTCGTTCTAGATTTTCAAGGTCACGTCAACTTCAAATTTCTGTCGAAGTATCTTCCCAGAAAGACATGTCAACTATGAAGCCAATTTCTGAATGGAAAATTTACAGATAAAGGTCGGTACATCCATATTTCTTTGCTAAGTATGATTATATCATCTCAAAGAACGTCAAGATATAGGGATGGAAGAGTGTTTGTGTATCAATACCTGGAGCTCGGGATCTGGTTTATCTGGACTTTTTGGTTGAATTCTATGAGGTAGAAAGTTTTTTCAAGGAAGAAGGAAAAGATAAATTCTCTTTCAAGAGCTGTGGGAAGAATTTTTCTCTTTCTTATGCCAAGGAAGACAGTTTAATTGGAGTTCCTTATGAAGGAGAAGCTGAGTTTTTTTCTCCTAAGCTACTGGATGTTCAAGGAAGCATTGTTAAGGTGAATTCTATGGATTTCCTCAGTCTTTCTGATATTAAGACTCCGAATATTGTTCAACTATCTAAAAATTTCTGGATTCTTGAATTGTGGGTTCAAGGATTCATCATTCTGAGAAATGGGGACTAGGATACTTAAAGAAGAGTGACATGTATATCCTATATTTCGTGTTGAATCTATGAAAGGTTAACTTGGTTAAGGATATTCTGATTACAATTGAGAATATAAATAATGGAAATATAAAGGCTCATATTATTATGTATCCGGTCATTCTCTCAATGCTGATTATTCAGTGTTTAAAGTCCTTAAAAATACCTTGTAGTTCTAAGAAAAGAAATTTAAAAGCCATGCTAGAAAGTGATGACACTTTGAGAAGGATAAATGTTGTATTTTTTAAGGAATCTGAAGAATTTTATGATTTGTCTGAGGAGGAGGAGGAAGAAGAATTATCAAAGAAACAGGAGGCCGCTGAGACATCTAAGAAGGGAGGAAGGAAGTGGAAGCTAAAGGAAGTATAAGAGAAATAAAAAACCCAATAGGCTAAAGAAACAAAATCCGCACCACCAAAGCCCATGAATCAAAAAGAATATCCAGATGATGTAGTAGAAAAATGAAGGGAAGCCAAGGAGAAAAATTAAAGAAGGGGATCCTAGCTTTGGTTTGGATCCTGCTGAACCAAAAGATTTAATGGAAAAAAATGATGTTGAGCTTGAAAAACAAGAAAAATAAATGAAACAAAAGAAGAAGATGACTGAAGTAAAAATTGTGCAATATCATCTAATGGATGTAGAGAAAGCATCCAAGAACATTATGATAGCACAATCATTATTAGTAGAAGCCTTACCGGAGACACTAGGAATAAAAAAAGTGACTCCGGAAAAATTCCAAGTAGAAGAATTTTAATAAGTAGAAGAAGAACAAGCTAGTGATGATACTGAAGATCTAATAAATCAAGTAGAATATTTTCATGAGAAGGAATGTCCATCTGATAAGCTTTCAATCTGAACTTCTCAAGCTGAATCATTAAAGATTGCTACTCCTGGGAAGGATGAAGAAAATGTTGAAGACAAATTTGACAAACAATCTGATGAAGAAAGCATCAATATAGATTTCATTCATCCAAAGGATGTTGAGGAGAGGACTGAGAAGGAAGAGATAGATGAAGATAAAATTGTACAATTGTCTGATAGTGAAAACAAATCCCCTAACCAAGAGGTAGCCATTCCAAAGTTTATAAGGGAAAACAGGTGGTCGTTGATACACCATGTAAAGCTGTTGTGAAGAAGAAACAAGTTGGTGGATCGTCAAATAGGAAAGCTGCTAATATAAAGAAAGAGCCCTCACCAAGTAAAGTTTCAGATTCAGAATCATCCTCTCTTAGACATGATTTCATAGTCCAGTCTTTGAAGAAGTTTGTTGGAACTATTTCAATATTTCTCGGTATAGACTCCAGATTCCAAATGCATCAACACTTCTTAAATCATAAATCAGATTCAGTATCCATGGTGAGGGATAAGTGTGTCAATCTTGATGCAAATTTCAAAAATTATTTTATAAACTACGAATCCCACAAAAGAACTTACAAGAAAATGACTAGTTGGTTGAGAAAAACTATAAAAGAAAAGATAATTCATGACGAGTTTCAAGAATGTTTCAAGGATGCATTTGACACTAAAGATGAGATGATCAAGGATAACACATGTAGTTTTGAGGAAAATATAACCCTGGAAATGAATTCTTGGATTCAAGAAGTGAAAGACCTGAATGGAAAGTTGTATTCAGTTGCTCAGAGATAGAAAAGGGAAAGGGATCTTAGGATTGATATAGAAGAAAAACTTCCTAAGTAGGAAGAAGCCACGAAGGCTCAGGCAGAGGATCTTAAGTCTTATGAAGAAAGAATCAAAGCCTTAGGGAAGAAAACAAAAGATCATGATCAGATTCTCAAACGAGCAAAGGAATATCACAAGGAGCAAAAGAAGCTCAAAACTGTTGTGAAGAACATGATGCCGAAGGATAAGGGAGGATAAAATTGTTCAATTCCAATATTTTGTTTTATTTCTTCCCTATACAAATTTTTTCCAATCCTAATGAAATTTTTGAGTTTATATTCATATATTTTGTTGTCTAGTACTAATATTTCACGTACTATATCTTGTTTTCCATTCCCTATAATCCTTTTTTAAAATAACAAAGGGGGAGAAAGGAAAAAAGAATACTATGTAAAAAGAAATTTCCCTATGAAAGGGAGAGTTCATCTAAGGGGGAGTTCTTATCAATGAAGATTTTCGTATGCAATAAAATGATAAGTCTCATTCAGAAAATCTAGATTACAATCCTTAGTGTTTACATAGCCTAAGGGGGAGTTAGTCGTATTCATCTTTTCCCATTTGTCAAGGGAGATAAGTTTTAGTTTTAAAGTCCAGAAAAATATTTTCTAAGTCCTTATATTCTTTTTTGTAAGGATGTTTGTGCTTTCTGAAAAGGGGGATATTGTTCAGTCAACAAGGTTTTCTTATGTATTTTCCATTCCTTCATGGTTTGGGGAGATTGTTGAGTCAATAAGGTTTCCTTGTTACTCTACCATTCCTTCATGTTTTTAAAATCACAAACACCTTATCTTAAGGAAAATTTCATTTACCCTATGCTTTACTTTCATATGGAAATTTTCCTTCCCCAAGGAAATTTATCCTTACTATATTTTTCATTGTTCATATTTTTTCTAAGAAGAAAACTCTGTTTTGTATCCTAAACCTCAGAATCTTATAAATACTTAGATATAGAGAATTCTATTTTCAGGATCAGAATTCAGGTTCGGAATTATTATGAGTTAGGACTCAGAACATTCTGAATTCAGAGAAAGAGTTCTCAGAATTCAGACTGCGAACATTCTATGTTCAGACTCCAAGTTCCCTGAATTAAAAAATCGAACTTTCTGAGTTCATACTCCAAATTCTTCTGAATTTAGACTCCGAAGATTCTGATTTCAAACTCTGAGTTCTCTGAATTCAGAATCTGAACTTTCTAAGTTCATACTCCGAGTTCTATGAATTCATATATCGAACATTGTATGTTTAGATTCCAAATTTATTATAATTCAAACTTTGAACTTCCTTGGAATTCAGACTCAATAATTCTATATAATTCAAGTTCCAAATTCCTTTGAAGATAGAATCTGAATATCTATGTGCTATAGACCCCGAATGGTTTTTGGTTAGACTCTGAACTTTTATTTTCCTTACATTCTGAAAAAAGAATTTTATCAAGAAACCATATTTTTTCTTACACATTTTGTGGTTATAAAACGATTTCGTTCATTCATTTACTAACTAAACATTGTTGGAGTTACACGTGTACTGGTCCATTTGAAATTCAATGAAAAATATGACAGTTGGTGGAGGGAGCCGACCATTAAAGATGTGCTTATAAATTGGAGCTCATTTGAATGAGCTCATGACTTTTGAAACTTTTCTACAATTCTAGAGATTACATGATACTGAAGTGACTTCTAAAGATATACTTTCATTCTTTTTGTGTACGGAACATCTTGTTCAGAATTTATTCATGCGACTCTGAATGTTGCTGAGTATATTCGAGGGCTTCCTGGGATAGGAAGAAAGAGGTGCTGACTACCTTGAAGTTAGTGGTCTTGTGGGGATAACAAGATAGGCTCCAATCTTTATATCGAGGGCTTACCCTGATGTGGGTAAGATAGACTTTCTTTAAAGTATAAATCAAGGGACCTTTATCCAAGGTTGTTGGATACACTTCTCTTTGGGATAAAATATTTACTACTTGTTACTTGTATTGTTTCTAGTTTTCCACTGCATTTTGGTTGTTAAGGAAATTATAACTATCTTATACTTTCTTATACTTGTATACATTGATTTAGTGAGATTTTATCCACTTTAAGGTAGAATTGTTATCTTTGTAATCATTTGTTAAGTTTCATTTCCAGAATCACTTTTTTTGAATTACATTCTTGTAATCACATTTCTGGAATCAAGCAAATTTATAGAACATAGAGGTATTTTGAATTTACATTTTTTATCCTTGTTAAACAATAGAAGGGTTTCTATACAACTTTAAAAGTTCCCAAATAATTTTTAAAGTATAAAATTCACCCCCCCCCCTCTTGTATATTGAGCATCTACATTATCATTTTGATCCTACAGTTGGTATCATAGGAGAATATCATACTTTATAACAACCTAACAAGAATAACAATGAGAAACAAAATCAACAATGTTCCTTCTCATACGTGGCCACCAAAATTGTCACTGCATATCATCAAAAGTATTTTTGGGTTGGGGTTCACTTCCCACTTGGAATTCTGAAAATCCCCCATCACATATTTTCTCATAAGAAAAGGAAAAAATGTGATTCTAAAAGAATAGGGAACCCCCAAAATAAAATGACCACTCACCAATAGCCTCCGCACTATAAAGAGATCCCAAATGTCAAAATAACACATCATTAAGATATTTCTCCTATAAAATCATCACAAGAAGAGAAGAGGATAACTAAAAAAATTTAGAACAATGTCAGCTCCTTCTTCCAAGATTGATGAGTGAAATTTTTCAAGAAGATACTTAATGTTTCACTCCTCTAATGATTCATTCATGTCCTCTGATACAACTATGATACTCAATGAATTAGAAAAAAATGCCCCATCCTTGAGGTATAGAAAATTTTAAGATCAAAATACTCCAATTAATCTTCCCAATTCTATTGAATAAGGTTCAAATATTTTTTATAGAAAATATAACTCAGTATCTTGTAGTCATAAAACACTGTAAACCATTATCATAAATGCTAAGGTCACGAAATCTCAATAGTGTGCATCATGAAGACGATTTCAATGTCATAGGTGAGATAATTATTATAATGTGGCCTAATTTTTCAAGAAAAATAGGCTTCCTGGTGATCTAAATACATAATAACGCAACCCAAACTGAACCGAGTGTGTCACAAAATACCACATAGCTATGCATGGCCTCTAAAAGATTCAACATTTGTGAAAAAGTCAAAATATTTTTTATCTCAACAAAATAACTCTCATATATATCATCTCATGCATAATTCACCCCCTTATGAGTGAGAGTGGTCATTAGAGAATACAACATCATGAAATACTTTTAAAATTTGTGACAATACCCTTCAAACCCAAGATTCTCTGAATCTTGAAAACATTCTATAGATGCTCCCTTGTAATAATAGATTTCAACTTCTCTAAATAAACTAAAATACTATTTTATATATTATGTATCCCATGAAATTCACTCCACAAATTAAAAAATTACATTTTGATAGCTTGGGAAAATGTTATTGATTCCTTAATATTTTATAAAATGATCTCAGATAATGTATATGATCCTCCTCATACTTAGAGTAAACTAGAATTTCATCCACAAAGACCACCATAAATTTTTCAAGATACTCATGGATGATTTTATTCATCAAAAACTGAAATATGGTTGGATATTTTCTTAGACCAAATAGAATATCAAGCCACTCATAATGACCATGCAGTATATATAAAGCGGTCTTATGATTGTCAAATTCATTTATTCTCAACTGTTTATAACCAATTAAAGATCAATCTTCAAGAAAAACTTCACTGAATTCAATTGGTCCAAAATATATTCAATCCCTGGTAATGGTACTATTTCTTCACCGTTACTCAATTGTTTTTCAACAATAAACACATAGGTGAAGATTTCAATAATATTTATCATCAAATTGAACATATGCCACCCATGGTAGAAAACCTGATGAATGAAGACTTTACATATGATTCCATCCAATGGATTTTTCAACTATTTGAGTTCTGTTGGTGCCTTTCTAGAAGAGGTAATATAAAACAACTGAGTAATATGAACCAAATAAATAGAAAAATCCTACTTTATTACTTGTGGAAAACTATAGAAATTATAATGAAGCATGTGAGGAAACTAGAAAAAATAGAGGGAGTGAATCAGTCAATTATTCCTTCTCTAGATCAAAATAAAACATTGACATTACTTTATCAAACTCCAAATAAGATGTTCTAGATATACTCATCCTTGGATCCCATTCTCCTTAGAAAACATAGAACACATAGTCTAATGAAACAAAGGATACCCACAAAAGATAAAAGTAAATGAGGGCCTTATTAAGAATGATATCACACATCCTGAAAATGATGTCAAGAGGTTTAATGTCAAGGACTAGATAATTACATGAAAGCTAAATCTTTTATAAATATATAAAAGCAGGTTATCGGAGACCCTCCTCTCTCTTCATTCCTAGTACGTATTAATATCCCTCACTTAAATTAAAATATCTATAGAAATATTTATCAAGTTCAAAATATATGTTGATATAAACATCTAAGATGTACTAGTTTCAAATAAACTAGTCACTAAAGATGAAAATATTATGATGGTTCCAATCAAAGTCTTTGATCATGTATCGACTTCTGTTGGAGACTCTTTGACAATTAGAAGAGGTTCCATTCAAGATTTCTATGGTTGGAACCCCGTAGTTCACAAATCATCAAATGTTACCAAATGACTTTTAGAAAATAATGATATTATGCTAATATGTTTAGTGGAAAACATAAGTTAGAATATCTATAGGTCTCCTAAGAGACTTCACAAACTAAATATCATAGGTTCCTTAGAGAAAACCGTTTTCAAATTACCAGCATTACCTCCCTGTATGTTATTTAATGGGCCTCTTCTAGGAACTATAAGAGTTTTGGATGACACCTTCTATATAGACCCACCAGACATATAATCATGTTTTCTATTTCCATTATAGGAACTCAAATAACTTCCATTCAGAGAAAAATGAACTATCATCAACCCTGACTTACTAGTTAGATCAATCACAAACATCAATGCCATATCTAGTATGTCATCAAATGATGTCACATTTTGTAAGAAAACATATAAATGGATATTAGGTTTAATTCTCATATTAACCCATTGATACTATATATTTGCATTCAATAAAATATAAGGTGAAAGCTGAAAAATATCAGATTTTTTTTTCATTCTGCATTAAGGACTTGTTCGTCTAATGGAGGTTGAAAAACACTATAACATTATCTAGTACCATATATTCTAGATATAACTGATTAGTGAAGAGAAATCTGAACTACTTCCACTCCAAACCCTTATTCTTCGGTACTATTACCATCTAATCCCACTATCTCTTGTTTGGACCATTAGTTTGAATGTAGCACATTTCACATGAATTCGATCAGGCATCCCTAGGAAATAAAAAATGAACTCTATCTTATTCAACCAATCCTTTGTCTCTTCACAACCATTAGATCATTTTAAATCATTTGCCTTCTAGAAAATAAAATCTTTATCATGATTTTGATATTGATCCCTTTGAGGTTCCATTACTCAAACCGGAATGATAATGGGTTTAGGTGCCTGTCCTTGAGCTCAAACAACATGGACATCAATCTCAATTGGACTGTGGTCCAAAAGAGACTCCTGTATCTATGATTTCCTAGTTGATTCCTCTTGGGGCCTATTAAAATGATTTATTTTAGGGATGATTCTACAAACCATTAGAAAACCACCCTAAAACCTGATAAGTTTACTCTAATCAACAACTAAAATAAGAGAAATATAAATATAAATCCCATGACATGAGTTTTCACGATTTGGATTTCAACTTACTAAAATAAAAAAGTAATGAAAATGCTAGATTTATATCAGAACAATTTTCCAATAAAATTTTCCCAAGAACCCATGGTGACTTAAGTCCTATTAATATGAGAGATGGATAATTAATCACTCACTACTATCTCTTATGTCCCGTAAAGTCATTGCAAACAACATATTGAAGAAATGAAATATTCTTACCCTTTTTATGATACCACATTGATAGAAAACTATCCTAGATATTGTGGTACCCCAATACCCATGTCAGAATTGATATGGAAATAAGGTAATTCTAGATCTCTATGAGATAGTGACCATAACCTAGCATCACAGATGATCAAAGAGGGGACAATGTTTCCACAAACTATGATAAGATAAAATATTACAAGTTAGTATGACCAACACTCCCAAAGGTGAAAGTACCAAAAAATTAGTAAAATAATACCCAAAAGAAACATAAACATCCCAAAGGAACCACATCCAAATATGAAAAAAACAACAAAACACAAGTCTCAAATTCTCCTTTGTAACAAGTGGAATTAGCTCCATCATTAACCATCACCACTGCAAATTCTGAAGGATCAAAAATATTCACCACCTCCAAGTGATTCTTCCCTTTTCTCACAACCTTCCAAATAAATTATAAAATAATGTTAAATTTAGGGTGTGAGATATAAATCCCAGTAGGGTCTCACCAAGTGTTCCATGAAAAATACCAAAACATGTAACCATTAATTATATCCATTCAAATAAAATATTACATAGGATCACAGTTTCATATTTTTTAACCAAAACATGATTTCATTAAAATATATGGAAGATGTATTAAAATAGATTTATAACATTCTTAAATGAACATATTATACAAACTAATATATATAAATTAGTTGTCATTAAGAAAATAGTTCCACAAATCAATGTAAAGTATAATCAAATCACGTAAATAAATAACCATGCAAAAGATCCATGTGGTACATTTTTTTAATGGATCCTCACATTTCTAATTTATAACAATGATTCTAAATATCGGTTCATACACAAATAAACACCCCATTGGGGGGCCACTATATACAATAAATCTACACCACATTCTAGTAACCACTATGGGAAATCAAGTCGAACATTATTATGTTAGTGTTTTTATAATAAATACAGTGATATGTGATCAATAACCTAGTGTTCATATCATTGTTACCAAATATCTAACCAGGATTACTTGTGAATCAGTCAATCGATTTATTGATCAATCAAATTCACAATCAATCATCTCAACTCATTTCAATATATAATTATCCAATTGTAGTTTTCAACAAGGATTTCTATTTTCAAATCAAAATCATAGGTTTCCATCATTTCATTTCATTTCCAATCACTAATTAAATTAATAAATTTTCTCAATATCAACATCAAATAATTTCATCAAAACAATTTCAAAATCATGACATCTTTTTAGTAAATTTTCTCAAAAAAATCATTTCAATTTAAAATGGGGTTTTTCTCAAATCTCAAGACCATTTCAAATCAATGATAAAATCATAACAATATGATTTTTCAAATAAATTAAAAACTCATTTCAATTTAATAAATAAATTCTAGGTTTCTGAAATCAATGAAATGGATTGTAGAACCACCTACCATTAAATCAAGGGATCATAGTGCACAACAGCCGCAATGGGGAATTCCAATAAGAATTAGGGAATATAAGTTCTAGGAACATAACTCATAGTATATTGAAGGAGGTAAATGCTACATTAATACTCTATAAAAATGGTTTGCAGGATCAAAATTTCAACTTGGGAGCATCCAAGTATGAAAAAATGGGTTCGGTTCGAATGGGGATGATTATAAACATAAACAGTGGGTTTAGGATTTTAAAAAAATTTAGATGAATTAAAACACGTGCACATAGTTTTATGGGTAGGGCCACACCATTAGACAAACTATGTTCCCTAATAATTATATCATAATGGTGTTTTATTTAGGGTGTAATGTTTATTCAAATGGTTAATAGAACCATGTACCAAATGAGAATTTAACACTATCTATGGGGTGTATAATTTGGAGGGGTGGTTGCACGGTTTTAAAAAATATTACAGCCCCTTCCAGTTTCTCCCGATAGGGTGAGCGGTTTTCCAGACCAAAATTCTGGATTTTCCATAACTAAGAACCAACCATACACATGAACTTGGGATTCAAAAATTATCAAATTATTCCACATAAACCCCCAAAAAATACCTTACTTAATGGAGATCAAAATAACGTTCAGGGGCCTCCTAGAAATGAGTAATGAGATGTTACACCATTATACCTAATTTTCAGAATGTGTTTTTTCCTATTATTATCTCCATGTAAATTGTCTAGTTTAAAGAGTATATGTTTCAATAATAATATAAATAGTATATTTTGGTTCATTAAACCATGATTTTCATGTAATGAAATATATCAAAGGAATTAAATTTATTGGCAAAAATATTTCACAAATTCTCAAGTTGTTACAATGGATACTTCAACCTACTCCTATATTCACTCAAGAAACCAATACCTCTCTTGATCCATGATCTATATCCAAAAACATATATTTGAGATATTTTATCTCTCAAAATTATAATCTAAATCCTCATTCTCAAAAATTCCCCTACTCTATGACCAAAAAATAAATTTTCCTCTAAAATTCCTAACCCATAACAATGTGGATTGTTATAATTTTTATTATATCTAATATATTTACAAAAATATATATCCACTTAAAAAATTAACTTTGATCAAGATAATAACCACTATACATCCAAAATAACACTTCTAATAATATAGTAACATAAGCTATTTCTACTAAGTAGCTGATAAATAATCACATCATTAATCAATTGAATCTAGAACCATTCACAGCCAACTATAAGGAGAGGATTAATGACAAACCAAGATAAAAAAATTACATCAAGAAAATATATAAGTTATTTTATAACAAGATCATTTAATAATAGACTCATAATTTTAAAATATAATGTTTACACATCATCCACCGTGATAAAAATTTGAAAATTAAAATATCTTTATTGATTTCCATCCATTCACAAAAACATACCAATTTTACAAAAACATCAACTAAATAATTTTTTATCACCTAATATTTCCCATGAGAAGTTTATAAACCTAACCACTATATAGGAATGTGTTTCATATCCAATTTATATTTATACTTAACCATAGTTTCATTCTTCACTACAAATCAATTCACCCATCTTTAAAAACTAAAATTGGTATCCCATTAATTTAATAATCATCCTTTACTAACACTACAAAATATTCTCATAAATTATATTAATAAATTAAGTACCCATCCCCACTTCAATACTATAATTCTAACACTAAATATCATTTAAAAAAAATTATCAACCAAATTAATTAAAAAACTAATATATAATAAATCACCATATCCATTTCCCTATAAAAATTGATATAAATCTTTATAATTAAAAAATCAATTTTACTCAATCTTCACATTACACAGAAGTATAATAATTCCACTTGAATAATAAAATATTATAATTTCATGTCTCTTCCTTTTGATTCTATAATTTTGTCTCATATTTCACATGAGTTTTATTATGTATGTTTAATCTCACCTTTAATTAAATAAAAAACCAAAACATTTAAAAATAAAAAATGCAATAATATAATTCATGATTATGTTTGTAAAAATATCTTAGACCAATACACTTCTAGGGAGATAGAGTGGTTTCACCTTCTTTAACATCCACCCCACAAAAGACAACTATAAAATCCATCATATGTTCTTATATAATATCATATGGAATCTTCCTCAGGCCTACGATTTTTAAAATTTCCACATAAAAAAAGAAAAAAAATAAAAAAAATCACCCTTATATTGGGTTCAAAATGTATTATAACATCATAGTAACATGCCTCAACCACAAATAATTACCCTTGATTCATGGTTCCTCTTAGAAAACATTACATGACACTATAATCATAATATACAAATCATTATGCTTCACCATTTGGAATAAGTCATTAATTATGAATTATATCACTCACTATCCCCTACATGAAAAATATTTTCACATAATATAAAGATAAAAAACAATCATGGAGAAATTTGTATAGTTCCCATTTTTTTAAATATTTAATTATTTCCTTCTCACTATATATTATTAGATTAACTCTTCATGTTTCAACCAATTAGTTATCTATAGATTACTAATCATAATAATATACTATATATTTTTAAAAATCATCAAATAATTCACATAATAAGATATACACCTCAAAAATCACACAAAATTGTCAATTATATTATTTTAAACCTAATATATTTATAAAAAATAAAAAAATAATTTTTGAGTTGTAATTAGTGAATCATAATTTAATCAAAATATATTAGAAAAAATGGACATCGAATAATATTGTTTAATATTCATTCATCATTATTACTTTTCACATACTATAACATAAAACATTTACACAACATCATATTAACACCCCAAAATTTTATCAAAATATCATATATCAATCTTTCCAAATAACACCTTTACATAATTAATAAATTTCATATTATTAGTTTTTTAAATATTCCATAAATTATTATTTCAAAATTTCAAGTCTCAGTTTCTAACCTCAATGTATAATGTTATACTAATTTACCAAGTAAATTATAGTGAAAACATTTAACCATCACATGATTTCCAACAACATAAATCATATGAAAAATAAGAGACACTTCTTTCCTGGAATATTGTATAGAAATTAAATATAAATTATCCTAATCTCATGATTTTATTATACATTGATCAAAACAATTCAATTAATAGCATTTTATATTTTAAATTATAAATACTTATTGTCTATGTGATTATATCATGATCAACATTATATATATTTAAATATGATATCTTCAAACATACAAATTTTATCAACCAATAAACAATATCATTTTCTATGGGATGCTTCCATAATGATAAGAACATACACTTTAAATAAGAGATATATTTCTATATATTTTTATAAACACTAAATTAAGGTCAACATTCAAAAATTACACTAATAAGCACATTTGAAGTAATTCATGTAGAACAAGTAAATATAATGGCCCATTTATACATGATGCATGGATACTTACTAATATAATATACTCAATAGAAATAAACAAGACCTCTATTAATAATTCATAAAAAACAATATCATATAATAAAAAAATGGGGTCCCTATGTTCTCTGAGCCAGCATCCATGGTAATTTTCACATACTAGTTTCAAGTAATAAATCAACATTACCAACCCATGAAACTATCACTAGAACCTACACTAAACCTTATCCTAGAGAAAACTCTTTAAAACCATTTTATTCTATCCTAACACCACTGAAACACCTCCGGATACAATAATGAGAATATCATTAACTTTAAAAGATCACAACCACTGAAAAATTGGGTGGTGACTACATCCAAGAATATAATTTTATATACAAGACCACCACATAAATAGTAAAAATATAACTAACCCTTGGTAACATGAATGAAAAAATGTATGGGTAATATCAACACACAAATAAAAAATAACACAATGTCAACATAAATGATATTTTCATGTATGACTCCCAAAACACCCAGATAGATAACCTCACACCTAAAATAATTTTCTCAATACCACCCTTAACAAAGTAATGTATATTCATAAAATAATAGAGGATAATGGGTTGAGTGGAAAAGTATAGTGGTTTAGTTCACCATATATCATAGAGACTCAAAAAATTTATTTCAGGGAGTTAGTAAAATTTTATGGGTTTTTAACTATAAAGGTTAAATATTAACATTGTGATTATTATAATAAATGTTTTAGGTTCCATTTTATTTAGGATGTGATTTTTATCCTAGGGTTATAATTTGGTTGTTTTATGTGGTATTTAGTTATCCTTTTAAGTTTTGAGTAATTGTGGAATATAATATTTAATAACTTATTTAAGTAATTTATAATTTTTATCTAATATTTTTTAGAAATGAAATAGTATGGAATGTGAGATATATCATGTTGTAGTGATTTTTTGGAATTTTTAATGGAATATGAGTAAGATAATTATGTTTATGGAATGTAATATTACAGAAATAAATTATTCAAATTAATTGGGATGACTTAATGGAAATATCAATAGAATACATTAGGATGAATAAATCATGGAATTGATAGGAGGAAAATATAACATAAATGATAGAGTTAAATTTCAATTGAATTGGTAGGAATTTTTTTTGGAACAATCAAGTATTTTATTCTTTATTCCCTTTATTTTATATCAAGGGAGAAATTCCTCATAATTGGAGATGTATGGTAGATAGATATGTATAAGGATGAAGAACAAGATTAGAGGAAATATTGGTAGTGAATAATAGGGGAATTGAAATTAGCACAAATATTGGAATTAAAGTATGTGACATGAAATTATAACCTCTTTTATCATCATTTTGATTCTACCATGATCTTTTTTTTATATTTCTTAAATATTTCATCATAATCTATAATGATAAATATTCAGAATTAGATGATGTCACACCCTAATCCATTGTTCCTTTAAAAGGTTCCCCAAGCCCAATTGGCCACCAATATTAGAAACTACCTCTATACACATGGATCTATACCCACAATTTAGAGAACCCAAGGGTATTGATTTTCTACGAAAAACTATATACATTGATGGAAAAAACCATTGGTAAAGGTTGAGTTATACCATTGAATTTTTAAAGATCATGTGTATCACACCTTTCATAGACATCCTTGCAATGGATCCCCATCCCCCTACTCATTCAAATCCATAATTATCTCCTCTCCCAAGATACATATCATCCCCCTCCCCTAATCATGTGACATTTGCATCCCCCCTTCCCTCCTCAGGTGACATTTCACCCATCAACTAGGTGTTCTTCCTAAATTTTTAGCCATTTTTTCATTTCGATCTGTGAGAGGTAAGATGTTATTTCCTGCACTTATTTCATCTCTTTTCTTCTATAAAATTATCCTATAAATAAAGAAATTTTTTTATTTTGATCTTCTTTGACTCCAAATTAGTGAGTTTATAGTGTTCTTTCTCTTCTGTTGGCTATTATTTTCATTTTTATCTATGAATATGGTTATAATGGAGGGTGTTTTCACCACATATATCGTTTTCCTATTAAATTTATTGTCAAATAGAAATTAAATATAGTCTATTAAATTTATAAAAGAATTATTTTAATTATAAATAATTTATTTTGAAAACAATCATAGACATTCCTATGAATTTAACTTAAAGTTGAGATTATTTTTGGTGAAATATTGTAGGGATTTATATATTTTTTGTACTTAGAATCGTATTAAAGTAAACTATTGTAGTTAATGTTGGGTTTTATTATCATAGAGTTATGATATTTAATTTTTTATATCATGAATCGTAGTTAAACTATATATTGGATTGTTTTAATCTATAAAGAAAAAATTGTTTACAATTTTGTACATCATTATACTATTGTAATTAAATATATAATATTGAATTATCTATTAATTAATAGATGATTTTAATAATGTGGGATGGAATGGATTTATTATTTAGTCTTGTTGGATCTTTCCTAAGATAAATACTTCTTAAATTGAAATAGAACTACATGTAAAATATATTTTCCTTTTGTTCTAATAATATATATAATGATATCCTTAACTAAAACCATTTCATTAATAAATTTTACCCTCAAGTATGTTTTCAAATTATATAAACTATATGATTAAGAAATGCACATTTTTCTATTATTCCTTGGTTATTAATTATTGCAATACATGAACCTTGTATGGGTTTATATGAGTATGAATTGTTTTTTTATGATATTCCTTATTATTTTTTATATCGATAGTAGAGTATTCTATAATGGTCACATGAATCATGCATTGTATTCAATTTGGTTTCCTATTTGTGTTTTTTAATTTTCTCTAAACTATTTATTTAATTTTTATTTGAATTTGGATATCATTGTAATTATGATTTACATGATTGATTGTTACATAAATATTTTATCATGTAATAGAATGGATAGAAGGGTATGCATCATACTAATTGGACTTCAATCTAGTTTCTAAATAATTTCTGAAAAAAATTAGATTTTTCTTTTAACAATTCTTTAGATAGAGGTTGTATACAGTGTCCATGATATAATTAGGTTAGAAGATGATGGTTAAGCTAAGAAGAAGTTAGCTACCATATAAAGAAAGATGGGTTTAAAACAAACTATTATGTTTGGAATTGCAATGGAGAGACAAGACAATATTATAATATTCAGGAATGAAAATAATGAAGTGGTATATAGAATTTGATATATCATTTGTTTCCATTTGTCTTTCATCACTAGAGATATAGCACGCTAGTGAATTACGATGATTAAATCAATACATATATATAAATGACTAAGGATGATGAGGTTGAGAGTGTAAAAATTTTAAAGGATTATGCCAGAACTCTTGTATATCAAGAATGTACTAAAATGAAAATGTTGGAATTTTTACTGTATTTATATCCTAGAGAAACCATGTATGGAATTTATAATAGCACCATAGATTATATTATTACCTTTTTGAAGTATATTTATCTTGAGGGTTCATATATTTTCCTAAAATAATTACATGTAATGCAAGTTAATTAAACAAGTCATGTTTTCTACCAAAAAAATTTATGATTTTCTAAAAGAGTACCATTTATTTTGGGAGAATATTGTTAAAAATAATTACTATAAAGAATGTGTTATATATTTATGGAGGGAAAATTTAGATGGAAGACCATCTCATGTCTCATATAAATTGAAGTGTCACCTTCCATTGATTACCAGGATTCAAAATCTATTATTGTATGGATAAATATTATCCATTATCTGATGGAATGATGATGAGAGAATTAAGGGTGATGATGAGTTAGTTTATCCTCTATATGGATTATCATGGAAGGAAGTTGATGTAAAAAATCAATATTCTGTACCAGAGGATTGTAATGTTAGGTTGGGTCTATCTTATAAAATGTTTAATCTATTTGGTCAAATGTTTACTGCTCACAACATGTATCTAGTTTATATTCACAATTGTAATCCTCCTCTGTGGATGAGTAAGAAAAAACCTTTGAATTCTTTGAGGACACTAATATATAGAACCTCTGTTCCTATAAATGATATAGATGTATATTTTTACCCTTTAATAAGATTGTTGAAGAAGCTTTAGGAGATGGGTGTCTACACATTCGATGCTTCTTCAAAAAATATTTTTCAGATGTGTTTTTTTAAATCATCAATAATTTTATAAAAAAACAATCGATTACATATCAATCCAAATAAAAAAAATACAGATCGGAAACTTTTCTCCACTGAGTGGAGTAGATGAGGTGGATCATCAACATAGAGGAGTGAATATACTGATTCTAGAATTCATCCCATTTTTTCTGGAGGACACGAATCAGGTTTCTTTATCAGGACAAGGGGAACTATAAGCCACCACATAGTCTGCCAAATCTTTCCAAGGGAGTAGAGAGCAACCATGGGCCACTATTAAAGAATTTATACCATGGGAGGCTGAGGCCTATTGCACCACCCCTGGAAGAACCCTGGGGGTAGAAATCACAGCGTTGGAATCTTGTTCCCAAATCTTGTACTCCCCCACAACATTGCAGACATCAAAAGTACACAGGGTCCTTGGAGATGTAGTGCATAGTTGAAATAATGCCTGAGGGAGCTCACTTTCCCCCTGCACCCACTCAAATACGCTTCAAGGCTAGATAACATGACCAAAGATAAACTAGATCCCTCCTGTTTAGACTCATCAACAACATGGAAAACATCCTGGATGAAATATAATCATTTGAAATAGAAATGATTTTAAAAAACCAGCATCAGTGAACAAAGATCCTACAAAATCAGAGATAATCAACAGAATCCTGAAAAAGAAAAAGACATAGATCCAGAGGAACAAGAATCCCCAGAAGGAACAAATACAAGAGTCACATAAATCATAGAAATATCCAAAATTGGAACCTACGGACAGGTTTCAACAAGAACGGATGACATAAAAATAAACACAATAAAATCAAAAAACCAATAGAAACAAAAATAAATAATGAACACTATTAACAAACAGGTGAAAAGGTCAAACAAGTCTAAAAGCAAAAAAAACATTTTTCCCTTTGAAAATAGATATAACACCCTCTGGGATTTGACCAGTCCTAGAAAGATTCCCACCATCAGCTCCTTTATTAGCTAGACTATCAGCCAGAGCATTACCCTCACTAAAATCATGGGTAATAATGAAGTCAATAGATGAGATAAATTGTAAAAAATTAAACCATCTATTCATAATCTTCCAAAGGATATGATTAGAAGAGGTTCTAATTGCATGAACAGCTATAATGGAGTCACACTCCATCCAAATCGTATTAAAACCCCTGTTTTTTACAACATCAAGGGAAGAAATGACACCAAGCATTTTAGCCTCAAGAGACGAGGAAAACCCAAAAGAGCTATAAGAGCAACCCAAAACATCACTAAAGATATTTCTGAAAAATAAACCATAACATGAAGGACCCAAATTTCCTCTAGAAGATCCATTAGGATTAATTTTAATCCAACCCAACAAAGTAGGACTCCAAAAAACAACCATAATACCCAATGGAGACTGAAAATTGCCTTTAACCTTGATATGCCTATAAACTGAAAAATCATGCACTGAGTTGTTACAATAAGATTTACAAGGAAACTTAACATGTTTCATGACTGAAAAAATACTAGAGTGGTATGCCTGATGATTGAAACCAACTCCATAATGTAGACCCTTGTTTCTCTCCATCCACAAGGAATGAACACGTTTAGCAACAGAAACTTGAAAAAGAATCAACAACATAGGAGATAAATGAAGGTAGAACATACCATAAATAATTCCTCGAATAGTATTAATATTCTGAATTTTAACCTCAAAAATATCATAAAGTGCCTTCTACATAAAGGCAGTTGTTTCACAACTCAAAAACAGAAGATCCAAGTCCACCATGTGCTGATGGTAAAGAATACAAACAGAATAAAGAGAAATACCACAAAACTATAAATAAGAATCAATTGGCACTTTTCCATGAGCCAGTCTCCACAAAAACATGAACTGAGAGGGGGGAATGATTCTCCTATTAAACTTCCCAATCCAATTCAAACCTTACATAGAAGTATTTTCATGAGAGTAGATTAATTTAAAAGTGAGCATACCAGAAGTATATGCTTCCCAAATTTAGAAATCACCAATAGAGGAAAAATAATAATTACTAATACTCTTTTTAACATGGTTCGGAACATCAGAAATATAATTTAATTGATCTTTAATACAAACATCAAGGTCTAGGTTTGAAATTTCATGACTAAGAGTATCAATAAGAGAAACACCAGTCAAATTATCTTTCCAAAACATCAGAGAAGAAACCTAAGAGACATATCATCTATCATTAACATCAATAAGAGAAAAACATATTTTAAAGAATACCAAACAGAATGATCCCTATAATTAATGTTCCCACTTTTGAGTTTAGTATGGAATCTAGACCTCAGGAAAGAAGTAGCTTCTTAGTTTTCAGTTATTAGATTCCAAACAAAATATTCATGAAGGGATTGATTAAAAATACTAACATTTTTTAAATAAAGACCCCCATTCTCAAAATATTTGCAACAAGTGTTCCAAGACACAGTTACCAATCTTCTTTCCAAAATACTTCCAGTTCAAATGATGTTTTTTATGTCCATGTAAATTTATTTAATAGGAGAGGCAGGCCATTTATAGACCATAAAGGAATAAAAAAAATTTAGAAACAATATCATCTATAACCATATAATCATGACCGGCCATTGAAAGGGACTTGTATTTCCAAGTAGCAAGCTAATTATTGGTACTACTAATAATCCTCAAAAAATAACAAGCCTTCGGATGACCCCAAAACATGGGAACACCAAGATATATAAAAGGGAGAAAACCTTCCCTAATCCCCAAATCAGTGATGACATCTGGTTTCCTAGTATGTGAAATATTTCTACCAATGTAGACAAAGGACTTATTCTTACTCACATATTGCCCAAGAAACTTGCTTGTAATATAGAAGATCTTTCTTGATATTCATGTAATTTATTTTATCCCCTTGAGTAAATAGAATAATATCATCAGCATAAATGAGATGGGTAGGAGAAGAAAGTCCAAGACCAACACCAATAGACATTATCTTACCAATATTGGCCATGATATAAAACAATCTACTAAAACAATCTTCAAAAATAAAAAAAATAATAGCAGAAAGACGATAACCTTGACTAAATCCTCTAGAAAAAGAGAAATATCACTCTGGGGATCCATTTACAACAATAAAGGTGTGAGAAGAAGAAAAATTGATCTTAATCTAATTAATGAAAGTGTCATAAAAACCAAACATTGAAATAATTTTAAATATAAAACCCCAATGCATTGTGTCAAAAGCCTTTTTAATATCTAATTTGAGAGAAATTTTCCCACCACAAATAGGTTTTTTAAGAAGAATGATACACTCAGAATCCCTGACAAGACAATATTTAATGGACCTCCCTTTGATGAAGCCAAATTTATTTGAAGAAAAAAATTTATTGGAAATGGGTGCAAGTCTACTAGCAAGGATATTAGTGATAAATTTTTATAAATTATTGATAAGGGCAACATGCCTGAATAAATGAATCTCGTTAGAGTTTTACATCTTTGTAATAAGAGAAAGAAATTGATAATTTTAACCTTGAGGATGATTTATCCCTTTGAAAAAATGCAGAACTATGTTGCAAACATCATCACCAATGATCTCCTAATAATTCAGAAAAAAATTGCTAAATCCATCAGGACTCGGGGAGTTGTCCGACTTAAGAATGAAAACTACAGCCTTGATTTCAGGTTCCAAAGGACTAGAAAAAAGACTAGAATTATCCTCCTAGTTAACCAATTTAGGAATAATACCCTCTGTAGGGGGGAAATTGTAGATGGTCTATTAAACAGATCTCTATAATAAGAAATAATTTGTTTTGAAAGATCTTTCCTATTATCGAGAATTGCATCACCACTTTTTTGTAAATCAAGAGGCCTAGAAATTACATGAGTTATATGAAGATTATTAATGAATTTGGTATTTATATCCCCATCCTTGAGCCAATTTTATTTGAAAGAAGCCTTTTGCACAGAATCATTAATATTGAGAAAATTAATATGTGTAAGAGTCTTCTCAGATTCCAAAGAAACATCACAAGATAAATCAGAATAACTACATTGCTCATGGATAGACCAATGAGAGGCTTCAAGATTAGAGGTTTTTGAATCACGATGATTGAACCTATCCCTACTCGATAGTTTAAAATTTTCGTTGAGAATCATAAATTTACGAATACAAGAAAAAACATTCCTCTTTCTTCCTACCGAACACCAAACATCCCAAAAAAACTTGTCACATTTAGGATGAATAACCCAAGATTTGTTAAATCTAAAGGGGAAAGGGGATTTAATACCCTTTACTGAGAGGTGTACCATAACAGGATGATGATCAGAGTTAAATTGGGATAAATACATACAAGAAATACAATCCCAAGAATGTAAACAAAAGTTTTTAACAAAATCCATGTCAATTTTACGAGCCACCATACCATTAAGGTGTCGTCTATACCAAGTAAACTTTCCCCCAAAAATATTCACTACAAACAAATCATTTTGTTCAATACAACCCTTAAATTATCTAGAATAAATAGAACATGTCATAGAGCCCATTTTTTCATCAGAATTAAGAATTGAGTTAAAATCCCCAATAATGATCCATTGATCATTAATAAAACTTTTGAGAGAACCAATTTCAGCCCAATGAGATCTATGATCCTGATAACAATTACTATCATAAATAAAATAAAAAAACTTCTTGATGTCCAAATCATAAAAGGAACAAGTAACATGTTGATTGATCAAACCAACCATGAGAGGATCAGATAGAGAAGAATGAGCCAAACCCACATATTACTAACCTCAGAAAAACTATTGTTCAATACTAGTAAATTGAAATCCATATTGTCCAATCCAGCAAGACAATTATTGTAAACAGTTCTGGGATTAGCAATCCCAATTAAAAAAGGTATGTACTGCCTAATATAAAGCTTAAGAGACCTAATTGTGGCCTCATTGGACAAGCCTTAACAATTCCAAAACAGAATCCTCATTTGAAGTACGATTTGGGTTGAACCCCCCCCCCCCCACCTATTCCCCTACCCCCTCGTTGTTTTTAGCATATTTAGGAGGTCTCCCTGATTTCTTCTTAGGTAACTCAAAAATTTTAATTAGACAAGTAATATCAACAAGTGATTTGTACTTAATTTTCCACTCTTGAGTATAAAACAAATCCATCGTGCCAATATTTTTAGAAACAGAAATAGAATAATCCTTTATTTCAAGTTAAGATTCCCTAGGAATAGATATTTTCTATGATTTAGTAGCAGGTTTTTCCTTTCAATATTCATTAAAACCAGCCTGTAATTACTGGGGGGGCATGACCAAAGAAACAGAATTTCTGGAGGAAATGAAATCATTTTCTCTAGATGAGTCTAACAGGGCCTTATCAGTAAAAAGAGAAGGAAAAACATCTTTAAATCTGGGATAAATCATATTTTCAGTAGGGGAATTCTACTCCAAAGGGGGCATTCAGAATACCTATGAGGCTGCAGACTCAAAACAAGATCTATAATATCCTTAGAAAAAGAGGTGAAGATTGATTCCTCCTCCAAATTCATTTGTATACTATAGAGAAGTTCAGTTATGATTTGAGAAATCCCTAGAGAAATTAAACTATCATACATGTCTCCACTAGAATCCAGTGGAAGATTGTGAGAGCATGGATCAAAAGGAAAATTATCTTCTTCCTCCACAATATCAGCCCAAGATTTATCTTTGGTGACATTCAAAGAAAAAGGGAGAGAATGCGAATCTTTCCTCATGGGATTACTATCAATAACAAAGTCAGGGGAAGGACCTTTATTCTTAGAGAGAATGATATCGTATTTTAAATCATTTCCTTTATGAGGAACCATAACTTGATTTTGAATCACCCTGCAAGATTTATAGAATTCGCTACAATTTTACAGAAATCACAGAATGGGGGGATTTTCTCAATCTTGAACTTATCTTCAATTCTTCGTTCATTAGTAAGCAGGAAAATGGACTTGGTCCATTCAGAAGACAAATTAACGGCCACTAAAATTCTCGCATAAAGACCTAAATCTCCTTCAAAAGTTTTATGATCCATCTTTATAGGAGAAACAAAACAAGAAGCAAGATCATTTTAAATTTTCGGATGCCATACACTATATTTAAACCATGAAGCCTAATCCAAATTAGGGCATTGGACTGCTTTTGATCAAAAGGATAAAAATTAAAATCCCATTCAGTGATTCGAAACATACTTGGTTTGAGATGGAGATTACCTGTAGACCAGGCCATACGCATATCATCTTCATTCTGAAAACCCAAATGAAAATAACCCTTACTAATTGGAATGATTTTGCATGCGCTTATACCATAACAGGTTGAAATTCAATGTTTAATGTCATCATACTACCAAAACGTATCCCCCCTATAAATTATCATTCTACCTTGAAGTGGAAATTTGTAAAGTTTTAATCATGATTGCAAAGCATATGGATCTTCCAGCACCGAAAAAGAACCGTCTTCCGATTTTTTGATAGAATTGGTGTTAAGAATATCCAATTTGTAAAAATAATACACAATCAATAAGTCTTAAATATCATTTTAGATTTAGTTTCATATGGGCATTGTTAATTTTTTTCAATGGATCATCAATACAGGAATAACCATTAGAGGTTTGATCATACTGTTTACACTGAACAACTACCTCAATGTTTGTTAAGAAATGATATGCTTAATGAATTGAATGTGTTGAGTTTTTTATTATGTAATGGTCAGATTAAATCTAAAATAATAAAAAAAGTATAGTTAATCTACTTATAATTGGAAAACAATAATTATTTTTTGAGGATTCATATTGGTCTTTCAATTTGTTGTGTCATCTTATAGATGTAATAAACATTGAAAAAAAAATATGAAATGTTTTTATCAATTATTATAAATATCAACTGAATGAACAAAGTTGAATTTCAATCTGAAAAAGAATTTTTTGGATTGGGGTATTCCACCAGAACTGCATCTTGTGTGTATTAGTGAAAACCAATGGATAGTTCCTTATGCTTCTTATGTGATGACACCATTAAAGAAAAATTAATTTTCTAAAGTATAATATAATATCAAGGTTCTTTTTGGATATTCTAACAATATATCTAAATGATTCTATATAATGGATTTGAATCTAAAATCCATAAAGACTCGTGATTATCACATCATTCTTCACGAATTGATTAAAATATAAATCCATCAATTTTTACCGAATATTGTAAGGGTGATAGTGATTCTATTGTGCAATGTTTTTAGAGGCCCTTGTGCTAAAATGTTATTAAATTATATCTTTATAAAAATTCAGAAAGAGGAGCCATTAATTTTTTGTGTTGGAGAAAAAAACCCCTCTATAATTTTCCACCTCCATGATGCATTTAACAGTTTATATTCCAACTAAAACATTTATTGGGGGACCCATTTATTTTGGGTGGACGTATCATACTAAAATAAATATGTTCAAAATGAAATATTATGTCCAGAAAAACAATCATCATCGTGGTTCCATTATGAGAGGTTATTTGGCTCGAGAATTTATAGATTTTTTATCAATTTATTTTTCTAATGTGAGAACAATACATAACCATCCAATGAAAAATAAAGATGAAAAGTTTTAGGAAATTGATCCCCTGTGTCCATCTATTCCCCAAAGAGGATGAATTAATTTTTCATATGAATTGGATACATTGGGTATTTAATATAAATATATTGTACATCTCACTATCTTGTTTAACTAAGGTTTTTTAGATTACTATATCATGTAATTAATTTTAATATTTATACGTTATCTCATACTATGTCATTTCACATATATCCTAAACTTTTATTATCATTTTATATAGGGAACATAAACAAATTATAAGTATATTTAATAGAAATTTTCCATTGAGAAGGAGAGAATCTTTGCATACACAAGTGTTTCCTATATGGTTGAAATCAAAGGTATAACCATTACATTAATTAACCTAAAATATAGATATTCATTAAAAAATATTATTCATGTATATTTGAGGTATTAAGTTTACCTGTTGAATCTGTTTCTCAAGAATTAAGAGTATTGGCCATTGTTCCCAATTATTTGGATCATGATTGAAATTATTTAATAATAAATGGTTCTATATTTGTTACAACAAATTGAGTGGTGAAAATTAAAGAACATCATGATGGAATTATGTTAACTACTATAACGGACTATTATTCTAGTGCATCATATAGTCGGACTGATATAAAAATGTGTCTTATTAGTGACATGTTGAGAAAATATTTTTACTCTATTATTACTCTCAAGTTAGATTCACTATGATGAAATTTAAATGGTTTGATTCATTAGCGTGGCATGGAACATTTATTAATGATTTTGGATTCATATTTATTTACATGAGTCGATTCCCAACTACGAATGAACCATGCATTTTGGAATCGATGAAAAAAAAATTTATGTTAAAGATCATCTGAGATATGATTATGGTGACATTAATAAAGTCATCCTCAGACAAATTTTTCATTATGATGAGGAAAAAATAGACACTATTGACACCCCCATTAGTGTTGACAGAAAATATTTCATTTTATGAATCAAATTGTTCCATTTTGAGAGTTGATGTTGAACCTAAAGTACTGGTGGTTAATATATAGAATAATGATTATATTGTCATAGTTATTTTAGTTTAACTTGTCCTAGGTTTCTTAGTTTGGTATTATTATAACTACATTAATTTAGTTTTAGTTTGGAAAGATATTTTTTTAGTGTTGTTTGGTTTTGATGCATTTAATTATATTTATCTCAATTTACAAAACTATTTATAGAATGGGTTTTCGAAAATTGTATATCCTTATTTAAAAATATTATTAACAAAATATTTTACGACCTTGTTTATGTATTATTGTAATTTTAAGTTGTATGCATGATTTTTAAAAACCTCTTCAAAAAAAATTTGACTTTTATACATATTATTAAATGAACAAATGAATTTTGAAGGATGCAATTATTTGATGTCGATCGATAGATATGAGATCATGGGTTTCCTCCTTAGCATTCCTTTGTCAGTATAATAACTATAAAACATTTCTTTTTCATTACATATAATTTAATTTTCATATTCTTTATTAAAAAATTTAAGGACATTCAATTTCACCGGAGTTGACTCCTCCTCATCCAAATAGAATGGGTCTGAGCATGGATGCTCCTAGACCATGACGGAGGACCTATCATACACACTCCCACCATGACCCACCCACAGACACTAAATCTACCACAAATTTCCATCCTCCACCTGGGCCACATTAGATCATATAACGTACGCCTTCATCATCATCTCATTTAGCCTCTTCTTCTAATACCATGTCTATACAGACTCTTGGGATGTTCCCATTTTTACCATATCTATATCATTTGATATATATCCATCCATAATACCCATATCCTTCTATGTATACTTTGCCTATATTTTCTACTTTCAATCTTGTATCTGATAGTTTTGTTTTTTCATCTTTTACTCTAGTGCATCTGCATCACCCAAAGTATGAATTTGAACAAACCCAACATTAGAGGCTTCTGATTCAGATTATCCCATGGATCCATTAGAGCGAATTAAGTATCATTCATTATGTTATTTTATTATAAGTGTGGAAAATTATATCAAAGCATTTTTTTCTATTGTACTATGACTTAATTCTTTTTTTCCTTTTATCTTATTTAGTTAGATTTTCTAGTATGTGATGTGGGTGCACAAAACAAAAATAATAGAGGATTACAATGTGTAAAATCAGATTATATATAAATATAGCAGGCAATGTATAATTTTCTTGGGAACTTTATCCAATTACCATGATATCATTCTGATGAAACCATTCTTGTGGAGACATATCGATGATGACATCAAGGGAAAAACATGGGTAGAGATATGGGTAAAAAAAATTAGATTTATCACTGTATTATGATTTTAATTATTTGAATTAACATGTTATTTGTTGAATTAGTTTAATTTTTCTAAAAGGCAAGCTGCAATGGTTTCAAGGATGATATATCATGGGGAGTTCTGGTGATTATATAAGCATGAGTTATATGTTGGATAGAGGGGTAGGGTCAGTTATGATTTTTTGGTTATAACCATATTCCCAAACTATGAAATAATAAAATATCAATAAATGATATCACATTGGAATAATTATGAGTAAAAGATATTCCTAATATTTAATAGTTTTCATATAAAATCTCATTATTATTACTTGTTTTGAATTTTTTGGGGTTGTCTCAAGAAAAAACAAAATGAACAAATATTCAATGACTTATTTTCACACATTGGGGCACACTAAAGTGACCTAGAATGAGAATCTCCAAGTATATTCATATGAATTGAAATAATATTAAGATTTATATTGTTAAGTAGTAAGATTTTCATGCTAAAATTTAATTTTAATTTTCATTAATCCCTTTAATATAAGGTGGAAAAAAACCTTTTCAGATTATATAATGGATTAATGTCCTAATGGTCAATTGGCCTAATAGCCTAATAGCCTAATGGGAAATTGGCCTAATTTCCTAACAGCCTAATGGAAAACTCACCTAACGGTCTTATGGCATATTGTTCTAATGGCCTAATGGACATCTATCCTACTAGACTAATGAACAATTGGTATAACAGAATAATGGTCAAATGGTCAATTGGCCCATTGGCCTAGTGGAGTAATTTCCAATTGGAAAATTTTCCTAATTGACTAATGTCCTAATGGAAAATTGGCCTAACATCCTAATGGAAAATAGGCCTAAATAACTAATGGATAATTGGTCAAATGGAATAATGTAGAATTGGAATAATGACCTAATGTCTAATTGGACTAATGACGTAATTGACAATTGGCCTAATAGACTAATGTCCAATTGTCCCAATGGACTAGTTCCAATAGGAAAAATTTCATAAATTTCTAACATCCATTTTGATTAATAGCCTAACCGCCTATTGACTGAATGACCTAAGAGCCAATTGGTCTAATTACCTAATGGAAAAATGTCCTAATGACATAATGTAAAATTTCCAAAACATAATATTGGAAAATTGTCCAATTGGATTAATTTCCTAACATCCTAATGGCTAATTGGCCAGTTATTCAAATGGATTAATGTCTAATTGACCATTTTTCCTGATAGCCTTATGGTGTAATGGCCTAATGACCAAATCGACTAATGTTCTAATGGCCAACTAGCTTTATAGACTAACAAATTAACGGACAATTGGCCTGATTTTTTAATAGTCATTTCACTTAATAGACTAATGGTGTAATGGGATATTGGTCTAATGACTTAATGGACAATTGGCCTAATGACCTAATGGCCAATTGTCTAATTGGTATAATGAATAATTTTCCAAAAGACCAAATGGACAATAGGACAACGGGCCTAATGGCCTAACGAACTAATGACCAATTGTCATAATGGCATAATCACCAATTGGCCTTATGACCTGATGGCCTAATGGCCAATTGGCCTAATGGCCTAACAGCCTAATGAAAAATTACAATAATTCCCTAAAAGAAAATTTTCCAATTGATTAATTCCACAATTGGCATAATGTACTAATGGGAAATTGAACTATTTTTTTGTTCATCTAACGACATAATGATTAATTGGAAAAATGGATTAATGTACAATTTGTCTATTATCCTAACAACCTAATGTAAAATTGGACTATTGGCATAATGTCTTAATAGACTAATTTCAAATTGGCCAATTGACCTATTGGCCAAATGAACTAACGGACACATGGCATAAAAGACTCATTTACGAAAGGCCAACTCTCCAATTGTACTAATGTACTAATGGCCAATATTCTAGTTTTCCTAATGGATAATTGGCTTATTGGCCTAATGGAAAATTGGACTAATGTCCTAATGCTCAATTGGTATAATAGACTAAGGGCCTAATGGCCTAATGTTAAATTGGACAATTTTAATAATTTCCTCATGGAGAATTGTCCAATATCCCTAATGTCATAATGTCATAATAGTGAGTTGGTATGATGGCCTAATGGAAAATTGGCCAATATACATAATGGACTAATTTCCTGACATATTAATGTCCTAATGTTCTAATTATCATTGTTCCTAATGTCCTAACAGCCAATTGTACTAATGGTCTAATGGCCAATTAGTCTAACGAACTAATTGAAAATTGGCATAATGGAATAATGGATAATTGGCCAATTCATCTAATGTCCTATTGGAATAATGTCTAATTGGCCTAATGGACTAATGGCCAATTGTCCAGTTAGCCTAGTGGCTAATTTTAAAAATTATGTAATGGAATCTTGGCTTAATGGGCAAATTGCCTAATAGACTAATGGACTAATGGATTAATTGGCCTAATTAGCCTATTGGCCCAATAGAAAATTATCCTAACATCCAAACATCCAATTTTCCTATTGGCCAAATGACTGACTGCCTAATTGAACTAGTTGTATGAAAAGGATAAAATGGTCTAATTGGAATAAATGGTCTAAATGGACTATGTTGTCTAAATAGAAAAAATTGTCCTAAATGGTATAATTGGTATAATTGCCCTAAATATTATAAATTTCTTATTTTTCATAATTGGAATAATTTTCCTAGATGTTCTAATTAGCTTGAATGGCCTAATTAGATTAAATGGAATAATTGGACTATATGGCCAAATTGAAATAATTTTCTTAAATGCCTTAATTTCCCTAAATGGCCTAAATGGCCTAAACGGTCTAATTGGCCTCATTGGCCTAAATAGCCTAACAAGACTTAATGGATTAATTGGACTAAATGGAATAATTTTCCTATAAGGCCTGAATGGACTAAATATAATAATTAGCCTAAATGACCAAATATGGGTAAATAGACTAGTTTTCCTAATTGTCCTATTTGGCATAATTGGCCTAATAGGCCAAAATGGCCAATTTGAAAAATGACCAATAACCAATTTACCAATTTATGAAACAACCTAACCTAAAATAAACCTAATGATCAAACAATCAAAGTGTCCAAGTGGTTGGATAACGAAATAACATAACATAATTAGAATTATACTGAAATAAACATACAATAAGAGTTTATATCATTACCATTATTATAATTTTATTTTGTATGTATTTTTTTCACTAGAATTTAATTTACAATTAAATGTATATTTTGATGCTTCATTATTTGATGGATTTTATCAACATATAAAATTTTATTTCATTCTAAGTTTATCACATTAATTTTATTTGATATTTTTGATTTATACTAATTAATTTCATTTACAGTAAGTGGTATTGGGCATCAAAGGTCATCTACCGTGAGAAAAACTATTTTTCTTTAGTAGGAAGAAAAGGGGTGGAAGTTTATTAAAATCCCAAACATAAGAAAATATTGTGATTTTTTTCTTATTATTTCCAATATTTATATTTAATTAATAATTAAACATATTTTTTATATTTTTAAAAATGTCTTACCTGGAGGACAGCAATGATAAAAAGTTGACAACTTATGGCCAAATGATTAGTTTGGTCATTTATTTGGTGTGGAGCACTAGGGGATAGTTTGTTGTCAAAATGGAAAAAAATATCCCCACAAGGTATTATTTCTCATCATTCTCCTCTAATACCTCTCAGACCACCAAGAAAAAAAACACTCATGTAGAAGCAGCTGAGGCCAAAAAAATATCCTTACATAAGAATTAATGACGTAAAAAGATCATTAAACACTTCCTTAAAGAAATTTCAATTATAATTCAATAACATCCATCAGAGTATTATATTACAATTTATTCATATAAGGAATCAATGAATTCTTATATAAATCCCCAAAATATTTCAATTAGCGTTATATTGGTGTTTGATCAGATGGTTGTGGTAGTGGTTGTAGTGCTGGTGGTGATGAGTATGATAATGATGATTCTACTATTCCAGATGATGTTATTGTTGTTGATTATGTTTTTGGTATTTATGAGGATGTGGATATGGGAAATGGGGGAGATATTGATACCCACTATTTTTTACTTAGCAGTAATGAGATATGTGTATGTTTTTAATGACTTATATTTATTTATTTTATGGATTTATATGTAAGTTATTGTATTGCAAATGGTTTTAAAATTATTACAAGAATTTGGTATAATAAATAAATATACAATATTTTTATTTCATTGAATATGAACTATGGTTTCTATTCTATTTACAAGTTTATTATGCGTTCGAAGAGCTACTACTGCAAAAATGGGGATATCTACCTCTACCCATAGTTCAACTAACCATGGGTATATGTTTCCTGCTGTAAAAAGTTATACTTGTGGTTTTGGCTAAACCATGGGTATGATAGAATCTCGAAGGATATAACAAAATCTTCTATAAAAACAATGGGCATAGATCTATATTGATTGTCTCATCATCCGTGATTCAAGAATCTATGGGTATAGCCTATACCCATGGTTTTTGGGGCTATACTCTTGGTTATAAACCATGGGTATTGGATATTTTTCTGTTAGTAGGCACAACCTCAACTATATCTCCACGAATGACATAGGATACTTACTATCAATATGAGAATAAGGTGTTTCCATGGGTAGACTATTCCCTCATTTATAGAGTTTTTAAATGGGATAAATGTAATATAACAATTAAATAGTGGAATTATTATCAACGGATGGCATAGAAGAAGAAGCCCTAAAAAAAGTAGGTGCAATTGATAATAATATATAAAAGAATATGGTACATGTAATTTCTCAATAATTTTGGAAACATAGATATAAAGAATCAAGAAATAAATTTTTTTAAAAGGTATAAAAAATAAACCAAAAACTATAAGAGCTTCTCAAGCCCAATCCTAGTTATCTACTACCAAGATCCATCCTAATTCAAAAAATAAGTACCAGGTGCGTAAATCAGGATGCTTCCCCCTGTCAAAACCTCCATGCATGTAATCTACATAGGTACCAGTGGAGACCCAGATAGGGTGAGAGTTAAATCCTAGTAGTCCACCAATAGTGGCATCTATAACATCCAATAAATTCATTTTAAACTAAAATAGTGTGAAATCATGAATATATAAAAGTAAATTACTACAACAACTTGAATACCTCATACCTACTTCATCCTCAACTGGTGTCTAGAAATGTAATCATTTCATTTATTAATTATGTTCTAATTTATATGGTAAGTCAAATTATGTATACCCATCATTGAAATCATGACAATAAAGGTCCCATGATATAACAATGAATCCAACAGTAATTATGATAAAATAGGATCCAAGGAAATAACCAAGGAATTATTGATAATGAATATAATAGAACATAATCAAAGATAATAACAAAGTCATACTCAACCATAGGGGTTGATCCAACATAGTAATAATATATATCCTAACTTTAAGGGGTAAGAGAGTAATACATGGAGAAAAGACCAAGGTATTTCATGATTACTTAATTCTATCGAAGTATAAGGATCTCATCCAAGGTAAAATGGGTAATCAATGTTTGGATCCGATGGGTGTAACCATGAATCCACATGTATATATACATCATGTTGGATCCATGGAGAATATAAAATGAATCCTTTAATGATAATGTAGGTACCCTATTGTCATTGTGTTTGGCATCAATAAGTAAACAAAAATCTGGTTTGAAGGTGGGTCTCACCCTAGGCAACTGAAAACCTTGAATTAGAATATTTTCCACAAGTGGTCAAGGAATTACCTTGGTAATTCAATGATAGCTTGATTCATACCACTCTTAAAAAGATTTCAAGTTCAGTATGTGTTAGGAACCTTTTAACTAATTCATTAATTAGTTAAGGCCGTGTAATAATCATTTCATTAAATAAGTCAAAGGGTCATTTCATACCATAATTTATTGTGACAAGGAATTTCATGAAATTTCAACCATTTAATTCATTAATTACTTATTCAATATTTTGGTCTATCCCATTTCCTTGAATTAACATGGAAAGGTGTGCTATGGGTGTGAAACCATGTTATTCTATTATAAATGTCTAGGCCAACAGATATCTATATGTATACATTCCATTAACCATTTAAAGGTTTCTTTAATTATGTATAACAATTACCTTGGAAGAGTCATGTGACATTATCATATTCAATTATAAGCATTACAATTCATTTTTTCATGAAACAATTACCTTTATCATGGTTAAGTCAAGCCCCACCCAAATGGTGGTGTAGATAATCATATGAAAAAACAAAAGGTATAAAATAAGGAAACAACTATACATGGGGTTCCCATCATGGATGATGTGTCCTCTAATTATGATGAACACATAAAATGAGGGTATTGTAATATGATTATAATGACTATAAGGCACATGAAATAAAATGAATACACCTGACGAAATCGATGTGTGCACAACATTAACTATTTATAAAAAGGAGAAACATTATGGATCATTTATAGAAAAACTACATTAAGATAATATAATCTCCTTATCTAGTATCAACATTTAGTTTATCCTTGATTGGGATAAACATAATGAATGGATCAACTCTCTAAAAAATAGTGCATATGATCCTGCATCTAAATAACATCATCAATATAAAGAAGAATAATGAATGGGTAAAAGGAACTGATTACATAATAATGTTCGTAAAATGTGATAAACAGGAATTGATTCAAACTTTGGATCATATCACATGATTAAAACCAAGGTAAGATGTATTTGGGAGCTTGAAAATGGATCATAGAAGGCCTTTTCCCACAGGAATGAACCAAGGAGGAAGGAGGGTGTGTTAAACATTTCATTAATAGAAAAATAGTAATTTTCCCTAGTTTTATTGGGTCCCATTTTTTGGTCTCATGGTTGGACAAACCATGCTCCAACCATGTGCCTGTCACTAATTAATGAGGGCACTTGCATAGTAAGTGAAACTCTTTGCCAACTAGGTGAATCATTACATTCAAAAAAATGCTGACATTCCAGCACATGAGTAAGGCCCTTGGAGCTCTATTAGGGAAAATTGTTCCCCCTGATTCACCCAAATTTCTATCCTCTTAAGGTTAAAATAGATCATGTGGTATGGGTCACATAGTTTCTAATAACCTCTGGGATTAGTCTTTTCTCTAGAAGATGGGGTTATGAACTCAAAACCAGACTAAGAGACCCATGAAACATTCCTATCCTCATAGGGTATCCATATTTGGTCCAAAAAGAATAATTAGATCTTATTTTAATGATTATATTCTTGATAAAAAGACTAGGTTCTTACAGATTTCCCCCTTAAAGGAACTCATCCTTGAGGTCAACTTATAAGGGAGGAGAGACATTTTATAATAATAACTCTATACAATGGACAAGGGAATCATCCTCCCACTCCCAAGACATGTATGATACATGACGGTGCTACAAAAGAACTCTTACTAAAGGGACAGTCTGACATTGAAGAGACTTAGTGATCTGGCCAACAATCTATAAAGGGTATTCTTATAAAGAAGCATCAACATTTAACTCAACATCCTCTAGATCAACAGTATGAGATGGGTATTCATGATATTAGTGTAGCATTGAAATGTAGAAGACGTTGTTCATGGCATGATACCTTTGAGGTAATAGAAATTGATAGGCTACCGGGCCGACTCTCTTCATAATCTCAAATGGCCGAACATAATGAGGAAATATATTCCATATCCCATATATCCAAATATTCCTATTCTTGGGTGATAACCATTGGAAAACGTATTCCCCATCCCTTCTCTCTATAGGCCATCAAAAGTGATCATTATAGGATTTATCACTATACTAAGTTGTATGCATAGGATTTTTGATCATCTGAACCCACTTTAAAGTCTCTTGTATGAGGCAGTGACCAAATAGTGCTAACTCTCATACCTTTAACCATCAATGGGAAGAATGAAACAATATACCATAGAAGGCCTCAAAAGGAGCCATCTGGATTGTCACCTTAAAGATGTTATTATAGATGAAATTGATGAGAGGGATATGATTCCCCCAAGAACCACTGAAATTAAGGAAAATTCATGGATAATTTCCTCTCAAAATGGTATCATCTATTTGGAATTTCCATCAGTATGATGGTGGAAGGATTTTCCCAAAAGAACCAATGTACAGATAGATCTCTATAACCCCTTCTAGAACCATGATGTAAAATGATCATCCCTATCTGAAACTATAGTAAGACATACCCTGTGTAGTAATATTATATCATGGACACATTGTATTCCCATCTCACCAATAGATAAAGTCTTCTACATAGGATGTAAGTGAGATACATTTGTCGATTTATTAATAAAAACCCAAACTGTATCACTGCCTCAAGGGACCCATAGTAGTCTGACTACAAAGTCCCTGGAAGCATATTTTCATTTTCATTGCAATACTATAAGTGGTGGTAACAACCCCACACATCACGGGTTCTCCACCTTCAACAGCTAACAGATAGAAAAAATCTTGGGAAAGATTTATATTTGAAGTTTTATCCCAAGACACCAATAATGGAATCGCATATCTCGATACATCTTAGATATTCTTGGATAAACTGCCAAATGGGATGTATGAGACTAATTAATTAGTTCCTCTTCATATCTTCACTTACCCAAAAACGTCCATGAATATATAGGATTTCCTCACTTTTTACAAACTAATCTAGAGGAGGGTCCTCTCCTGTAATACTCTCTCAAATTACCAACCGTTGTAGATCTAAAAATATCCAACACTTCACCTTATCAATGAAGTGAGTGTTAACTTTTAGGGATAAAATATATGACTTCTCGTAACTATCATAAAACTCTGGATGTATCTCATAAAATAGGGATATCAATTTACATTCATCATTGGCATCTCATACATCATGTGCCTGATTTTCATAGCTCAACGCATTAGCTACTACATTTCCCCTTCCAGATATATAGTCAGTGTCAATGTTGAATGGATAAAGATATTAGACCCATATTTTTTTTCTAATATTAAATTCATTCTATGAAAAAATATATTTGAGGTTATTTTTTCTGTGTTCACCACAAAGTGCTCACCCATTAGATATTGTCTCTAGAAATGTAATTCATGCACAACTTATGGTAGTTAGAGTTCATGTGTCAAGTAATTTCTTTCATGAGGCCTCAGATGTTAAAATCTATATGCAATTATTATGTCCTTTTACATCTTCACTTCTCTTTTGTCGATTCCTGATGCATTATATAACATTGTATAACCTCTTCCTTGCTCTAGAACATTTAGAATAGGTGTCAGGACAAACCTCCCTTTCTGCTCCCAAAATGATTTCCCACACATTTCTGACCATAGGAACACAACACCCTTCTTCTAAGACCAGTAATAGATGAATCAAGGTGTGAAAATTATTGTTTGAAATGATTGCAATATCCATATAGCCCCAATAAACTCTTAATATAAAACAAACTCTTGGGATTCTTCAGGAAACCATAGCACTCTAATTCTCTAGATCAAAATAAACTCTTACTTCTATTATAATATGACCAATGAAGTGAACATTGGAAATCTAGAAGTGTCACATAACAATATTGGCATAAGATGATTCTATCCCAGTGTACTCAATATGATATCAAGGTTCTTATCATGGTCACTATGATTATGAGAATACCCCAAGATTTCATCAAGAAATACAATTTAAAAAGAATCCAAATAGGTGTGGAAAACCCCATTCATCAAATCCATGGAAATTGAATCCATGTTCATAACATCGAATATCATAATGAGATAGTAATACTAACCATACCTATTACAACAAAGTTGTACGAATTATTTCTAAATGAATGAAATACACATAATGATAGACTGATATCAAGTTGGTCTTAGAGAAAACCCTAGCTCCCCAAATCTAGTAAAATAGATCATATAATTGAGGTTGGGGGTCCTGGATCTAATCTATATCCATGTTCAACCATCTATAATCTGTGAATTAATAATGTTTCTCATCCATATTTTTGAAAAAAGCATGTGTGAAACCCAAGAAGAAGATTTTGGTAGTATGAAACCTTTTTCCAATAAATCCTATAAATGTATCTTATTCTTATAGATCATAGTAGGCTCTATCTTATAATGAGTAATAGACACTATAGCTACTTATGGACAAATATCAACCATAAAATCCTCCTCTTTCTCAGTAGTTAATACAAAAAAATCATATGGAAATATATCCCAAAAATGATCTACCACTATCGAAACATCATCTAGGTGTACTTTATTCCCCTCTATGAAGAAACTAGAAATCTGGGTGTTCACTCTGCTTACCCCATGATTCTATCATGCCTCTCTACATTCCTAGACATCCTACTCACCTTTGTGTAGATAACTACTAAAATATGGTGATGTAAACGATACCCTATGGCTATATAAGTAAACTATGGAATGATATGGGACCAACCAATCCATCTTAGGAATGACATCAAAGCCTATTATCTTGATAATGAGGATAATGCAAAAGAAAGTTTAATTTCCTATCTTAATGTGACAGTCCCAACATTGGCGTTTTCCCTCCGACCATACTCTCAATGGTGTATTCAGGTTCATTGCACCATAGTAACAATGAATTTACATTCTATGAAAAATAATGAGACAAATGACTGTGAAGAACCTATTTAAAAATAAGTAGATACTATTGTAGATAATACTAGAATAGTACCTCTACTATAGACATTCGAACACTCTAATTGTCAAAAAGCAGCACCGGTCAACCCTGAACCGGTCACCCTAGCCTCTCCGCGACAAGTCTCGAGAGGCATTCCAAATCATCCCGGGATGGAAACTAGCATTGAGGTCATTATTTAGAGTAACAAGGGAATATTTTTTCCCAAAAATAATTCATAACTAATTATACAAAAGAAACAGACATCCCAAAATACATTTATAAAAAAGTTTAACTAAACATTAATTTTAAATGAAACTGAATGTAAAACTAAACGAGACAACCCAACCGACTGAACCTAACCACCAACTATCTCAATGTGACCCCACTATTAACTCTCAAACATATTGATCACACTTCACCCAAAGTAATTAGACTCAAGCCAAAACCTACACAAGGGCTAAAAACAGAAGAATATTATAGGTGTGAGTATTAAAAAAAATAAGGATATCCCAATATTCTCTTCCGAATGAATTTTCATAAAATAAAAGAAACATAAATTTAATGTTTGAAAAATATATATATAAAAGTATGTTTTAAAAAAAAAGGTTCCATGCTACAAACATCACAAAATAAAATGCTAGCAAGTTTTCATAAAAAGAAATACTAGTATCAAATTTCAAAGAGATGCAACTTCAAAATGAAATCATTTTTAATGAGGGATTATTTAAAGAATTTAAACATTTAAATTAAACACACATGATTCTGAATTTACTAACAAATCCCACCTTATGCCTATGGTGAGTACAAAATATTCAGTGAGCACAAGTCAGAGTATCACCCCTAGGCAATAGCTAGTTGTGGGCCCCAAGTACCTCGTTTCTTGCTGAAAAGTAACCATAAAAAATATCTACTATCACGCATGAGCCACTAGTATGGAACAATACCCATAACCTAGTGTTATACAACATCATTATCACTATTTTGTTTTTATTTCCATCTCCAAACATTCTATGTGAAACAGGGACAAAACCACTCTGGATCACTAGCATATTAGTACATGTCCACCCACCTAGATACCAAAGTTTCCATTCTTGTGATTTTTCAAGTTCCAAATGTTATAGAACACACTTTTCACATGAAAATTACATTTCCAAATCATACACACACAAAACATCCTGCAAACATGTTCCGCCTCTCTTCCATAAATCAATACCCCACTTAAAACATTCATAAAAAAATTAAAGAAGTATAACATGGATTTGCAGATAAAATCCATTCAAATATGATCTTTTAAATCCCACAAACCAATAATAACTTATAAAACCAGATTATTAATCACAAAAACTATTTAATAAAACAATTTCATGAATCATAAAATTCCCCCCCATGGATCACACATGAAAACCCTTTTTTATGGAAAATGTCAAACGAGCCTTTAAGCATTTTACCCAACCAACGTTTAACAAAGATTAAAATTTAACCATTCATAAATAAATGTATAAACAAAATTATCAAAAAAAACATTTACATAATCCCTTTAAAACATTTTGGTTACACATTCAAAGCTCAACCATTTTTATAAATATGCTGAACGAGCCACTTTTCGGCAACTCATGCCAAAACATGTGAAAAACCAAAAATAATCTCTTTATAAAACCAATACGACTTAGTAAATCCACAAAAGGACACCAAAGTATAACATTTTATGATACCCATAGTTTAATAAATTTAGACATGTCATTTCATATTACATTTAGTACAAAATGGACAACTGGACTCTTTTCTGAAAACTAGGCTTGTAAAATTTAGGAAAACAATTTCTATTTGACACCCAAAGGAGTAAAACACATGTTTTAGTGAAATTTTTTTTAAAGTAGTTAAAACATGTCATAAACTTCACAATACATATGTGAAAACTAGTTGAACATTTATTTGAACAAGCAGTGTGTACTTTTAAAACAAAACAACTCCATTTTACACAAAATAAGGAATTAATAACCATTCTACACACCAAATAAATCATCCAATGGTTTTATAGACATACTAAAGATATATATAAGGTGATAAGAAAATAAAAAAAATGAAACATAAATAATAAAGGCATTTTCTTGGGATAAACTACATCCAAACCAAGGCGGAATGGAAATGCACACCTAAAAACACTGACTATGGGTTCTGAAACACTAAATCTATGAAGGCAAACCCTAAATGAACAAAACTCCCCATAAACAATCATGGGATAACATAAAAATAGGTTTATAATGACTAGGGAGTAGATAAACCCATGAAAAAGTGGAAGGAGAAGGATGAGGTAGAAGATAGGAGAAGGAAACTCACCATGATAATTAAAGAACATTTCATCTTCCCTTAGATCCACAGTCATAGAGGAGATGGAATGGATTAGAACTAAATTGAGATTATCGTTAGTTATGGAAGAACTTGGGAAAGAATATTTGGTGTAAAATAGACAAAAAATGAAATATTCAATAATGAAACAAATTTCCATACCAAATGTGGATGTTTTGAGAAGCCTTGAAAAATTTCACCCTAATCTGTGACTAATATGAGCTCAAAAAGAGGAAAATGGAACTTTTGGGTTATCTTATGGTTTTTGGGCTCTTGTGAGAGGTGTAATCACTAAATAATATTAAAAATTGAATATTATATAAAAGAAAAAATTTATTTTTTTAACTGGAAATGGGCTCACTGGTTGTCCAAATACTTAAATAAATAACCCAAATCCACCATGACTATGAATTCCTAATGGATACCAATAGATATATTGGTTTTAATAGGTTAGGGGAGGACATTTGGGATGTGTAATGAGTAAAGTTTTTTAAAAAACTAAGAAGTTATGAAAAACTTATTTTCTTATTAAATATGGAAATGGGATCATAGTTGTCCCAAATCGTGAAGTAACCACCCATTTCTCTAGAAACTCTCAAACAAGCTATAGGGAACCTAGGGTAGTATGATTAGAAAAAAAATGGATGTTAAAAACTAATCATTCATATCACCCAAAACCCATCATAATAATCTGGGTTTCCAACAAACTAGATCAAACCCAAGACATGAAAAACCAGCTGTGACAATTCTCCCCACCATTAAATATTTCCTCCCCTGAAAAACCATAACACTTTCCATCTGAACGATCAACACCTATGGATTCCTTAAAAACATGGTCCAGAATCTATATCCAAGGACATAACATCCACCATCAATAACTTAAGTATCTTTCACAAAAAAAACACCAACTCACAACCACTTAATGAGAATCAATGGAAAGATCTAGCCACCACCTCCACAACCAATGAAAGAACAAGATTGTTGGGCCTTCTCCCAATGAACCCAATGATCACCCAAACCAATCTGCACTCAAGAAATCAAATGACATGGTGGTGGGAGGACGGGATGGTATCCCCACCATTAAATCACATCTGTCATATAAAAAATACTTAATGGAAATATCTTCAAGACTCGTAGTGGGTCTCCCCACCATTAGAGTCCAACAAGAAATGAAAAAACAAAAATTCAACATGAACTAGAATAGGACCTGACCCATAAAGGACCACTAAAAATCTCTCACAAAAATATAAAAACCCATGATAAGAGGGTTTCCCCATGAATAATTAAACCAACCACTCCTGAACAGAGGGGACAAAAACTAGGCCAACACTTTAGGCACGGATCAAAACCCCCACCACTTGCTGCGGGGAGGGAAGGGGACCCAATCATTGGGACACTGAAACCACAAAATAATAGAGGAACCACCCAACACTCTCCAACTATGAATATGTAAATCTAATACCGCACATGATTCACATTGGTAGACCTTATAATGAAATTAATAGGAACCCAACATCAGAGGAAGGCGTAACCATAGAAATTCCATGATGGGTATGTCAACCATTCTCTTTATGACAAGGAGAAATTCATAGTTATCAAAACCACAATAGATACATAGTAACTACCTTACCACAAATATCAAGGTAAAATCTTTGTTGAGCTCCCCACACCTCTTATGATTTCATGAATCTGTGAAAAGCTACACTTCATGGCCTATGGCTGGAGCCCTAATGTTTGAAGAATCTACTTCGCCACAGCTAGAAGCTATAAATCACAACACCCCACGAAACTCACTTTCTCAAAAAAATAGATTCATCTAAAAGGTAATTCAAAGATACATATCACCATTCTCTCTCACTCCAAAAAAGGATAATAATATACAAGGAATATGATGAAATGCATAAACACCACCGAACACAACTACTATATACAAATGAATTGTCATAAAAGGGAAAAACTTAAAATCAATCCCAAACATATCTCTATTTCATTAAACAAGTATGGATTCATCAGAAGAGGTGGATTTAATGTTTGAAATGAATCATTGGGCTGATCAACTGATGGTATTTTCAACAGAGAACCATATATGGCCACATCCTAACATCCAACATATCCTTATAAATATTTTGATCATTACTCCCAAAACAGTCCACCAACAAGATCCCATCTCAAAACACACCAAGTGTATCACTTCAAGATCATGAGGAAGCATAAAAAACAAACTACACTGCTAAAACAGGATAATGCAACCCACATAAACCCCATTTTATAAAAAACACAAGACATTTTCAACATTAATCCCTTTTGAAAAACAAATTAACTTGGTGTATTTTCACAGTCACCAATGGTGTTTCATAAATTCTCACACACAAGAACATTCCTATTACACCTTGGGAACCCAACCACTATTGCATTCGAAGAAACTATCAACATATATATACAAAACCATGCATGGGATAACCCATGAAAGCAGTAAAGTCTACAACAAACATCCTCCTTTTACAAGCCAAAAAATTCAACCCATTTTAGAAAATCATGTACCTTCTATAGGCACACTAACCACTAAGTCAAAATCAATTTTCATATATCCATAAAACAAACCATTTTACCAATCATGAAAAAGAAACCCCGTAGGGCCCCATCAAAATCCTCTCCCTGTATTCAAATTGTTTTTTAGTATCTCAAAATACTAATCCTTTTCAAGAACAATTTGATTTTGGACAAATTTCATTTCTTTTAGAACAACTACCAAAAGAATAATTCCATTAAAACATCCCTTTTCAATTTTCAAAAATTAAGCTAGGTCGCCTTTGTTAATTTGACATCCATAATGGCCCAAACCCTTTTTAGGATGACAAAAACTGATCAAAACTAATTCGCAAACCAATTCATCTGATTCTGTAATGCCCCAACCCCAGTTACCTAGAGTTGGTGCATTATTTTAATACTTTGGAATGATTACAAGTAATAAAGTCCCGAAGGACCGATCAGATTAGCAGTCTTGTAAAATAGATTACATACATGAATGTTACATTACACTTTATAACATACAAATAAAAATAAATAATCCTTTATGAATGATATTATTCCCTTGTCTTAACCCTTCATATCAATCAAAATACAGTTCTTGGAATCCTGGGAAAAATAAAACATATAAAGGGGTGAGCTCAGATGCTCATTAAGGATAACAATATAGCGGAAACTTTAATAAATAATCATAAACATTTAAGGCAATGTATAACTAAAACAAAATCCTTTTAATATTTAACTTCAACATAATATTAAAAAATAAAATATTGCCATTTACTTATTCACATGGATATTCTACTAGTCGAATAATCTCATGCAATATCACTAACCACTTTCATAATGATAGAATTCATAATGCCAGACTATCATAACCATGTAGCCAAGGCCTCATTCCAAGACTACAAATAAGATTTTGTCAAGGCCTCATGCCAAGAAGCTATTTTGTCTCATGTGAACTACCAATGCATCGAGGAGCTATAGCGGGCTCAACCCGTCACTTATTAAGTCCAGTGTATTCCTCATATGAACAGGTTTATACATAACATAAATATTCATATTAAAACTAGCATACGAAATGTCAATACTTTCTCCATAAACCATGAATGGTATAAAAATAAAACATCCACAGTTAAACATATCACAAAACCTTCAACACAATATGGAAGATTTGTGTCATGATAAATCAACTTCAAAACAAGTTTAAAATCCATTAAATAATTTCGACATAGATGAGAATGATTTGTAAAACTCTTTGAGAGAAATACCCCTTTTTCATGAAAACATTTAAAAGTCACAAAATTTAGAAAAGAAGTCATTTAAAGGCATTTTTGAATCAATGTGTCCCATACCACATTGAAACTTTTTAAAGGAATTAACATTTTAAAAACATTCATGTCCATATAAATAAATCCTTAAAACCCATTTTGAAGACATGGACATTAATAAGAAAGATTTTGAAGAATAAGTATTTAAAAAAATTGAAATGATGTTTTAGTAAAAAAGTCCCTTAAAATAATCCCTTTGAAAACTCTTTCATAAAACATGGACATGGATAATAAATATGTCCCTGTAGATACTTACGTGAAAACAACCTCGGATAATAAAGAGATTGTGAAATTAACCTTTACCAATTTTGTAACATACTAAAAATAAAACACATGAAAGAGGTATCATACAATGAATATGTAAATGTACATAAATTAAATTGTATTACATAAATAATACAATTATGGTCAGTACATACACCACACAAAAGGTAATAGTGGCAATATGGCATGAATCTCATGGGAATAAGGAGTGAGATGAAAACCCCTTGCCCTGTACTTTTCCTTCATAGTGTGTATGTTAACCTACTGTATAATAGTTAAATCATTGTTTTTAAATTATAAAAGAATCATATTCATAAATATGATATCATATATGATATTTTATTATTGCTTTGTTAATAATATTTTATTATTATCGTCGTTTAGGATGTTAACAGATTCGTTTTCCTTTATATGCTTCGTTATGTAACCCATGTTTGTTATGGATAGGATGTATCATATTCAGATCGATAATGATATCATGTCCTTAAAAATTACTTTTAGCCATCAAAATATGATTAACCTTTAATTTATATGATGGGGAAATGAGTCTCATCGCGTTCGTGGAGATGGTAATCCGTACGTACGCACGAACGCTACTTCCATTTCAATTTTCATTTTAAAAGGAATCAATACCAAATGATAAAAAGGTATATTCTTATTCTAGTATAATATAATATCTTATATGTGTTACTTAAGTTCATTAACACCATCCTTTATACGTTAGATGTAAGGTATAAATGAGCCATATCACTTTGAGGGGGCAGTAGTCTGCACTTCCTCAAATTAAATTATCCTATATATATACAACATGAAACGAATAATGGTATGATATAAAATGTAATTATAGAAGCTTATATATAAAATAAATATCATTAATATCATATTTAATTATAGTTCCATCATAATGGCCACCATGAGAGGTGATAGGAGATAATTGAACCATCATCGCTTTGTGAGGCGTTTGGTTTCCATCCACAGAAATATTATGTTCTTCACCCATTAGATGGAGGTGTGTGTAAGTGTAGATCAAATAATTCTAATAATAAAGTCCTAGTATATTTATGATACTTTTTTTGTTACAAAAGAAAATAATTAGAAGATTTTAGGGGTTGGATAAGTAAAATAAAAGAAAAAGAAGCTAAGAGAAATCGTTACCTTTAATTTAGGTAACTCCCTTTGGTTTGAAACAAAAATGATTCTTGAAGTGCTTTCTGCCTATATTAAGGCTTATAAAAGGAGGATAGGGATGTAGGTATCTTAATTGTTCAGAGGTTGGACATGTAAAATGGCTTTAGAGGTGTGTGGAATTGCGTAGAAGTGGTGTCCTTTTATAAGGGGGAGGAGGGGCTATTTAATAAAAACTTAAAGCATTATTTTATAACAAATTCATATTCAGTTTCTAATGGATCCAAAGTGTATTATTAAAATAATAAGGTTGATATGGGTCGATATAATTTCAAACAATAGATTTTAGATAGGTTTGGGTCATTATATTAACCTTATCTTTTAGTTTTATCTCTTGGTTAATTAGTTTGACACTTACCATGTCACTTTGTATTTTTATATTATATAGTTAATAAAATTACTATATACCTCAAGAGACCCCCAAGTGGTCCATTAATGATACACATATCATGATAAAAGTCATTTGGACAAACCGTAGATTTTTAGGAATTTAATATCAATTAATAATATAATATTTGTTTTAAAAACTCCTATATGTCAATTTTGACACTATTTGGTATTTGATTTTGTAAAAATCATAACAGCATTTTTATTTCGAAAAAAGTTAATTAAATAAATACTACCAAGACATATTAACCTATAAAATTCTTCTAATTCATTAAAAGTCTCAAATTATATTTATTTGGGTATTTATAATATCAATTATTTTAATATTTCACTAATATGGTAATTACTGCATCATCATTGTGTCATAAATAAAATAAATTATTTAATGTCAAAAAATTATAAATAAAATACCATTATATAGTAAATATTTTTATATTTATAATTAATATTTATAGTCAAAAATATAACATATATAACCATATGTAAAAATTGTTTTTCTAAAAGTTATAGGCTTATGTTATTTTTGTATTTACTTTAACTTAATTAATATAAGGTGTCATTATCACTTACAAGTGGATCCATGGGGTCCCAAAATCGACCCAAATATTCCCATTGTTGGACATGTATCAACCAATAGGGTTAATACATGTTTTAGGGTAATTTATTATTATTATAATTTTATTTTTTACCCTTATTTACCGGATTTACCCTTTAACCATGGTAAATAAAATATTTACTGAAATTATTATTCAAAATGTCTAAAAATAAAAGTTACCTATTTACACAATTTGGAAATCCTAATTCCAAATATGGATTCCATTTTTCCAAATTGAAATCATATAAGTGGCAGAAATTAATTTAAAATTAATTCCCGCTGTCAAAACAAAAAACGTGTTTTTAAGAGATAATAACTATCAAAAGATTAACACTTGTTTATGTTCGGTTTAAATGTGAAATTATGTCAAATGACCAACATTCGATTAAATTTTAAAAATATATTCAAAATATAATTTAAAACCACTCAAGTTCATAATTTATCACTATTAATTATTTCAATTAAAAAAGTTGTTTTTAATTAAAATTTTGTAATTTTTAGCTATTCATCAAAATATCAAAGTTATCAGAAAAGTACCAAAAATTCACCCTATGCTAATTTTGATATTATGGATCCAAAAATGAAGTCCATTTTTAAATATAAAATTTATAGAATTTCAAAAAGTGGGTATTAATATTCACAATGGCTAGTTTGATTGGTTGTGGTGTATGTTAGAACTCAAAGTTGTGTACAACACACGCTACTGTATTATTCAAAGAGAAGCGTACCATGGAAGCATGGGGTGTTACAGATTCAAACACTCTTGAAAAGCCCAAAAAATCATATTCTAAACAAATTTTCAGAATCATCTTAAAATAATTCATTTCTTCCATGCATTTAATTTCAATAAACCATATATTTATATTAATGAAATTTTATCAAATTAAATCATTCCACTTTCTCCCCAAAAATTTGTTTCAAAAAAATACCCAACATGCTAAAAAATATTCTTATATTAAGAATTGAAAACCCACTTCCGCAATTATCAAACAAGTATTTTCAAATCAAAATTCAGAATTCAAGAAAGGTCTAAGAGATCCACAATAACGAACGAGTGTCGGTTAGTGAAATGGCCATATGGTTTGCAGACATATGTTTAACACACCAACAACAAGAAGAGTCTTCTCAAGAGCATGACCATGCTCCACATGGCTATACCAGCCCTGCTATCTCATAGAGGCCATCTTTTTAACTCCCATTGTTGAATCCCTATCACCAAACAATCCTTAAGAACCAAAGAAACTAATAAAACCAGACATCCCATGGACACCCGAGGATCAGAATGAGCAAGGGTTCATGAACCTCTTCCTGAACCTACCCCTCATGTCCTGAAAATCCTACTCCATCTACCTTTACATCCCCCAAATAATAAGGGTGCTCTAAGAATCAAGGTCCCCTAAGATATGACCTACTCTGATGCAATTTTTTCATGAACTAACCCAGGTCGACCCTGAACCGGTCACCCAGGACAATCTCTGAGAAGTCCTGAGAGGCATTCCGGATCCTCCCAAGATGGAGACAAGAATCAAGGGAAATGTTTAGAGTAAAAAGGGAATGTTTTTTCACAAAAATATATAGTAACTAATATGAAAAAAGAAACTGGCATCCCAATATACATTTATATTAATGATGAACTAAATATTAATTATACATGAAACTTAAAGTACAACTGAACCGAGAAATACATCCGACTAATCCTGACCACCAAAAAACAACATGTGATCCCACTATTAACTCTCTAAAGCATCGATCACACATTTCCCAAGGAAATCAGACACATTTTGAAACCTTCAAAAGGGATAAATTATAATAAGACTATAGGCATGATGATTAAAACTTAGTAGGCTACCCAGATATTCTATTTCCAATTCAAATATATTGAAATAAAAGAAACATAAATTTCAAGTTTCCAATAAATTATATAAAATTATGTTTCCAAAAAATGATCCATGGTACAAACATCACAAAATAAAGTGCTTTCATGTTTTCATAACAAGAAATGCTAGTAACCAATTTCAAAGAGACACAAATTCAAAATGAAAATAGTTTTCAAGATGGATGCTTTAAAAAATGTACACATTTAAATAAAACACACACCTTGATAAATTTACCAACAAAACACATCTTATGCCAGTGGTGAGTACAAAATATCCAATGACCACAAGTCACAGGATCACCCCTACGCACTAGCAAGATGTGGGTCCCAAGTACCTTGTTTCTCGGTGAAATGTAACTATAAAAAATATTGGTTCCCGTGCATGAGTCACTAGTAGGGAATAATAATCATAACATATTGGTCCCCAAAATCATCATCAAAGTTTAGTTATTGTTTCCATCATATAACATCCTACGTGAAACTGGGACGAAACCACTCTGGATCACTAGAATACTATTACACATCTGCCCACCTAGATACACAGGTTTCCATTTTTGTACTCAATCAAGTTCCACATTTTATTAAACACACAATGAACATAAAAACATCATTTCCAAATCATACACACACAATAAATCCCGCATGCTTGTTCCACATCACTTCCACAATTAAATAAACAACTTAAAACATTCATAAAACAATTTCAAGAAGTATAACTAGGCTATGAACATAAAATCTATTCTAATATTCTATTTTAAATCACAACACCCACCAATACCATAAAAACCATATTTTCATACCCAAACCTATTTAATAATAAAATTTCATGAATTTTAAAATGACCCCACATGGTTTCACATGGAACACACTTGGAAGCCCTTTTTTCTGAAAAAAATGCCAATCGGGACTTTAAGAATTTTACCCAATGAACGTATAACAATGATAAAAATATCAACTTTAAAAAATAGGTGTACACACACGATTTTCAATAAATAATACCTTTATATAAATCCTTTAAAACATTTAGGTCACACATTCAGTGATCAACCATTTTCATAAAAATGCCGAACTGGCCACTTACCGGAAAGTCGTGCCAAAATGTGTCAAAAACCAAAACTCATCTATTTATAAAACCAAAAACACTTTCTTACAGACATAAAAGGACACAAAAATATCACTTTTCATGATTCCCATACTTAAATAAGTTCAAAATAGTCGTTTCATGTTACATTTAGCACACAAAGTCCAACCAAGAAATTTTCTAAAAACTCGGCATGCATCATTTTTGCAAAATAATTTCTATTTAACACATATAGGGTAAAAAACCGTGTTTTATAGAAAAAATTATTAAATTAGTTTAACCAGGTCATAAAAATCACAATAAATATGGGAAAACTAGTAGAAAATAGATTTGAACAAGCGGTGTTAACTTTTATAATGAAAACACTGCATTTTACACAAAACAAGGCATAAATAACCTTTTCTCACACCAAATAAATCATAAAATGGTTGAAATGAAATACTAAACATATATATAATGTTATAATAGGAAGAAAAGTAAGATACATAAATAATACAGGAATTTTATTTGGAGAACCTACCTCAAAACCAAGGAAAAATGGAAACACACACACGAAAACACCCGCCACGGGTTCCAAAATGCTAAATCTATGAAGAAAAATCCTATAAAAATAAAATACCCATAAAAATCATGTGATAAGATAACCCATGGTATATCATGACAATTTTAGAATAGTAACCCATAAAAATTTTGAAGGAGAAGGAAGAGTGAGAAGAGAGGAGAATTAAACTCACCTTGATTACTAGAGAACTCTTCATCTTCCCTTATATCCACACCGTTAGATGTGAGACAATGGATTGGACCTAAATAGAGATTCTCTTGAGGTTTGGATAAACCAGGTAATGTATATTTTTGGGTGAAATTCAAAAAAAATGATTAATGGATGAAAAAAATCACCTTACCAAATCTTGACGATTTAAGAACCCTTGAGAACTTTCTCCCTAATCTGTGACTAAGATGAGCTCGAAAGAGGTAAAATGGATCATGGGGCTGTGTCTATGGTTTTTGGGAACTAGTGAGATTTTTAATAACAAAAAATATATTAAAAAATTAATATTATATAAATAAACAAATTATTTAATAAAAATGCAAATTGGATGACGGGTTGGCCCAATAACAAAATAAAAAACCCAAATCAACCATGATTATGAATTCCTAAGGGGTAAAAATGGATATGGTGGTTTTAATAGGTCATGAGAGGCAAATTGGAAGGTTTAATGATTAAATAATTTTAAAAAATGAAGGATTTATAAAAGAATTTTTTTTTTGAATCTGGATATGGGCTCACAGTTGGCCAAAATCATAAAGTAACCACCATTTTCTCCAAAAACTCACCAAAAAGATATGGGAAACCCATGGTAGGTTGTTTAGACATATATGGAAGTTCAAAACTCCATATTCATCTCCCCCAAAACCAAATATAAGTATCATGATTTCAAACTAACTAGATAAAAACCAAGACATGAAAAACCATGTGTAACACTAATCCCCAGCTATCAGTTGTAAATCATGAAACTGGAATGATCCACATCCCAGTGATATAGATAGAATACCCCAATAATGACCACTCAGATAGGGCTATTGAAAAATTCATGTCTAGAAACCACAACCAATAAGTCCTACTCATCCAGCCCATATGGGAAAACTCTTACTCCCTTCCTGATGTGGCATAAAATATCATGCTTCTGAAGGTGGCGATGGTTTGAAATCTCTTACACTAGAAGATGATGTAAAGGTACAATAAAATATTTGATTATACCACATATTTCCATAAACCCGACACTCCATAGGGTCTCTATAACATTAAATCTTTAGATGATCATGTCGTCCACACTGATGGAACACCATAAGTCTACCCGTACGGGTACTCTGGATGCCACTTCCATAATGAGAAACCTCAAGGGAACACTTCTGTCAACTGGATGAACTATTTGTGATCCACAAAACTAATCATTTTTCCCCAGTTATCCCACCATACCCCATTTTGTGCTCATTGATTATATCCTAATTGACATTCTCAAAGAAAGTAGGTAAGGGAAAGATATTCACTTAATTATTGATGGTGTATTAAAGCCCTTCCACAGGGTGTATAGCTTGTGAGAGATCATCCCCAGCTATATGTGGTTAAATGATCTAAAAATCCCTACAACATGCTGAATAATCCATGACTAACATAGAACCGAGCTCTAGAGGTATGAAATTTCTAGCTTAGTCAGACCTTAGAATTTGAGGAATAAATTGATCATAAAAATTGGTATGGAAATAATCCCATACCATGACCTAATGGTGAACATCTTGGGTAATCACATCCCACCATCACTTGGCTTAATCATGCAGCATATAGTTGGAAATTTTTACCCCTGAATCTAGAGATGTCTCCAGATACTCAAAGATAGATAGATTGGCCTATATCCAAGACACTATAGCCTATGGAACACCATTCTCTAAAAATGTAGTAGGATGATGCTACTAAAAAACATGGTTTATATTAGCCATCATTGGAGTTAGACATGGATCACCTTGCATAGACTTCATCAGATATAAAAAAGTATCATGAAGTTGAGCGTTAGTGCTCAGATAAAAAATACCAATTGGGCCTCACATGGAACTCTTGGTAGTAAGACTTATAGCTTAAGTCTCACTATGTCTATATAATGGTTTTTTCCACCCTCCTATAACACAAAATGAGTATTTAATAGTGTAATTGTTCAACAGATTCCAATCACAATCTTCTAAAAAATATATAATGAAAATGGATACACAAGAGAAAACAGAATGAAATTAAGGGTTCACTACCCATTTTATACTAAACCAACTACCCACCTAGGACGCCAGGTATTGGTAACTGTTCCTGTTTATTTTATAGGGTTTTTAGAGGGTGAAAGGTTAATAGTACCTTGACTATTAATTTACTAGAAACCATTTCATTTTACTGGTCAAACTTTAATTTTTAAATATCATTCACTAATTTAAATATCAAAATATAATTAAATTGAATTTTAATTCCCTGTGAATCAGGGCTCAAATTCCATTTCAATGAAATGGGAACCAATTTAATCTCAATTTAATCCCATCTATATTCAGTCTCAAAATGTAATTTGTTATGTTAGATAGATTGACTGAATAAACTACCCATTTCAAACTATGAGGGCCCATACACATTATTAATTGAAACATAAAATCATTCAATCACAACCAAAGAGTTGTATATACATAACATAACTATCATAGAATAACTCAACAATCATTGGAAAAAATGAAATTCATGAAATAAAATGCACCTATATGGAATGGCATCTGCATGGAATGTGAATTTTATGTTCCTACGATGATATAATATTAATGTTACTTTCCCTCATCTAATTAGACCAAAGATAAAACACAAACGTCAATCCCAATAATAATATAATTTATAATATAACAAGTGTTACACCCAACTCTGAAAGGATGTCAACCATAATAGGAAAAAGAAGATCTGAATTTTTAATTTTTTAAACTCGGAATTTACCCCGAATGTGTGTTATCTAATCCCAAGAATGGCTTATCCAAATAATTTCTAATATTATATTTATTGTCACAAAATATTAAATCAATAAAATAAATCATTAATACCACTTTGTGATATTTCTAACCTAGGAACCACTCAATGATTCCCCGAGATTGATTATTCACATGACCTTAAGCTCATCTCCCTGAACATCAGAGGCTTCAGGCTATAAGTGGGGCCTAGGTTGTTTCCTTGGGGAAAATATTCCCAAATTTACATATTTTACCATAGTAGATAAATGTAATATAATTGGGAAAAATCAGAAGCAGTATAAAATAATAAAACATCATAAGTAGTGAGAATAATAAATAAAAGGTGAAAATGATAATAATATTCAAATCTAATAATACATGTCATGTCTACATAATTCTAGAAAACATAGATACAAGGAATAAAGAATACATACTAAAGGAAATTACCATAAATAAACAAAAAAGTCCATGATTATAGAGACATGGCCCGGTAAACTTCTTCCAAGATCTATCCTAATGAAAGAAAATAAAATTAACAGTCCAAAGTAGGTTGCATCCCCTTGTCAACACCAATATATATGTAATCTTCTCAGGTACCAATGTCATCCCAGATAGGGTGTGTGATAAATATTAGTAGGACGCCACTAACAGTGTCTATGACATCTAGTCCGTGTAATATAAAATGAAACAGTGTTCAAGAATTCATATATAAAAACAATGTAATACAGAAATGTAAATACCCCATACCTACCTCATCCTCATCTAGTGTCTGAACATGTAACCATTTCATTTATCATTTACATTCTAGTTTATATAGTAAGTAACATGAGGCATAAATAGGCCTAACCACACGATAATTATAAGAGATGAGAGTATAATCCATGTGGGAAATACCAAGGCATTTCAATATGACATAATTCTATCTATGTCAAAGGATCTCATCAAAGGTAAAATGGGTAAGAAATGATTAGAACCAATGGGTGTAACCATGGTACCATATAGATGTCATGCTACATCCATGGAATCTATCCAAGGCATTCTATAATGATAATTAAGGGATCATAGTGTCTGCATACTAGTGATCCATATGTAGACAAAGATCGGGCTCTAAAATGGGCCTCTCCCTTGGAAATCAGCATCCTTGAATTGAAAAGGGATTCATGAGTGCTCAAGGCATTCCCTCGAGAATCCAAGGCTAGCTCAAGTCTCAAAACTCCTTTAAAGATTTCGAGGTCCATATGCATTAGGCACATTTTATGTGATTCATTAATTAGTTTTTTCCATTTAATAGTCATGTTATTTAATATTTCAAATGTTTCATTCCATACCTCTCAATAGTGTGACAATGAATTTCAAGTATATGTAACCATTTAATTTATTAATTACTTATTCAGTAGTATTTTTCACTCAGTTGTCTACAATTAAATTGGCTAGGTGTGTTGTGGGCATGCAACCAGGTCATTCTTTTGTATATGTCTAGGTCAAGTGATATCCATATGTATAATTTACATTAACCATTTAAAGAATCATATAATTAATTAGACCACTTACTTTATTAAGGTTTGATTGACATTATCATATTCAGGGATAACCATTACAATTAATTTTTTTAATTAAACACTTACCTTTATCAAGGTCAAGTCATGGCACAACTAAATGGTGTCACTAATAATCACCTCAGACTACTGAAGGAATAAAAAAGGAAAAAACCTTTCTTTGGGTGGTAAACATTGAGTACATGACCTCTAGTGATAATAAACATATATAATAGGGTTCTTAGAATAAAATTCTAATGACTATAATCAAGGAATATCAATTAAACAAGAAAAAACCAATGAAATTAGAGTGCACACAATGATAATAATTTATAAAAAGAATAAACATGAAGGATGAGTTATATACCACCCACCTTGAGCTCATAAAACTCTCCTTAGTTAGTATTAGATGTTAGTTTGTCTTGGATCCGGATAAATATGAAGAATGGATCAATGCTCTGAAAATATGGCATTTGGGCCTTCATCTAAATAGCATCATCGATATAAATAAGAACAACGAATTACTAAAATTGAATCAAGAACATACTAATGCACATAAAACATGATGAAATAAGATATAATCGAACATCAGAATGGATATTAGGATCAAAACCTCTAGAACATGGATTTGGGAGCTCAAAAAGGGATAAAAGAAGGCTTGTTGTCCATTGGAATGAACCAAGGAAGGTGAGTGTGTTAAACATTTCATTAATTGTAAAATGATAATTTTTCTTAATTTTCATTGGGTCTCACGGTTTGGCCACATGGTTGGATGAACCATGCACCAATTGTGTGCCTCATACTACTTATGGAGGGTACCCACCATATGTTTAGGGAAATCGTGTTCCCACATTATAAATCATCTCTGCTAAAAACTGTAGATATTTCTGCTTGGGCATGTGGCCTTGGGCACATGGATTGCTAAAACCATGTGGCCTGATTGTCCCTACTATCAATCTATAGAGGGTTAGGAGACATCATGTAGGTTGGGTCGCACAGTTTCTAAGTACCATGTGGCCTCGTTTTTTTGTCCACCGATCATTGTTTTGAGCTTAGAACAATCCATGAACAACCCATGAAACATCCTCATAATGAATCTCCACTAAGTCCAAAATAAAGAATTTTATGTAATGATAAATGATCCATACCTATGATAAAAATGGTTTCCTACAGATGAGTTTTGAGTTTCTTGATTATTATATAAATTTACAATATTATAATTTAATGTGGAAACCATTTGGAAATATGGTTCTATGTTAATATATTTTTAAATGATAATTATAAATGTGGAATAATGGTGTAAAATAATGTAAAACATATATGAATAAGTTTTTAATGAACTAACTATTATTCATTAATAATCGAAATGAGAGGCATATTGAATGGATATGTTCAGGAAGAGAACTAATAAATGGATAAATTGAAATAGGTAGATAAACTATATATACAATTCTGTTGTAATAAAATATAATTATTAGAGATTAAAATGTTGTAATGATGAGAAAAGGATGAATAGTTGATTTGGGCCTGAAATTGTGGAATTTTTATTTAATATTTTTATAAATCATTCTGAATAATTTAATATGTTATTTACAATTTAAATATGGTGATAATCATTAACTATGAATATTTAAGTAATATTTTATATGTCTCTAAATTTCAATTATAAACTTGGAAGATAAAAAACTATATAAAATATTTTGGAGGTGAGTGGAATAAGGTTTTTGAGTTTTGACACAAGAGAGATACCAAAAACTAGGTAAACATGTTAAAGTGTTCATAAGAGATAGGGATGAAGTGGAAGTGAGTTTCATGGGGTTCATTCCATATAAGTATGATGTAGTTCCACATTTTTAATTTGAGTTAAATTTTTCAAGAAAGATTCCTAGGGTTGTGTAAATTCAAGATGGTTTGCTTCACTTTGGCATAGAGTCATTCCATATCTAGAAAGGGTGTTATATTTTGGTTCAGATGGGATGTGTTGACACTAAGATGAGTTAATAGTGGTGGTGGAAATCAAATATATTATAAACCCTTAGATAAAACTTTTTGGAGTGAATTGGTGGAAGTCAAAATTCAGAATTTTGTGGTGGAAACTATGTATTGAATGAAGTCTGTATTTGATATGTTTAAGATGTGTGATGAGGTAGTGGTAATTACATATTCCTAGCATTTGAGGAATGATAGTGAAGTGGTGAATTGATCTATAATATCTCATGCTTTTGACATAAGTGGGATCATGATTTATTTATATATTTTGATTATATTACTAAGGAACTTTGGGTGTGTTTTACCCAATGTGATTGAATAAAATGATGGTGGGAGTCTAAATCCATTTATGAAATATGATATTGATGTGACATCTTAATAACAAAAACATTTTCAATGATAATTTAATCCTAAAAAATTTTGTTTTTTAATATTCTTGTACTCAAAAAAACCTTTTCCCTTTTTTCAAGGAGTATAAATTAAAATATTACCATCAGGTTTCCACCATTATATGACCATTGGACAATTTCGACCATTCTTCAATATGAACATAGGTTATTATGATCATTGGAAACAATAGTCCTTTTAATTATCTTAATTTTATAGAAAGTGTTTATAAATTGAAATGAAAAAGGAAAATTATTGCAGAAAGAAGAGTTGACGGTCTCATCTAATAGAGTTGTTCCATACGAAGCCAATTTTTTCAGATCTTGGGTAGGAGGTATCAAAACTGGTATTTTGTCTACACCACGCCCAAGATGAGATTCAACATTTGAAGGTTGAAATAAATCTACTATGGGAGACGTTCATGTTAGTGGAAATCACCATTTCAAACCTTACTGTTAGGTCGTACATGGTTGTTTTAAGTGGTAATGTTTCAAGTCCTTGGTTACATAATTTGTAAAAAAATTATTAATAAATTTTTTGTTCCATCTACCCACTTTTAATAATAGTTTGGCTTATTAAAATTGAGACGGGTTTTGATACATTTATTTTTTGTACATAAATTGTACTTTTATAAAAACATATAATTATTATAATAAACAATGTTATCATTAATAATGATTATGGTAATTAAATAGTGTTATAAAAAAATTTATTTTGAATCATAAATGATAAAATAATTTTAGTCTTTCAAGTATCACAAATTTCACTGTGAAATTTTACTATGCATTTTCATCTTACTATTACTTTTAATACGTAAGTATTTTTATAGTAAAAAGTTAAACTTATCGTATTTTGATAAATATTATTCAAAAATTAATTTAATTTTTTAATTAATTATATCTATATTAGGTTAAGTATAATTTATGATAATTTTATAAAATACTTTAGTTTTTATGAATACTAAAAAAAGATTGTGCTTTTTTTGAATATTTAATGACATAATAGCAATGTAATAATGGTGTAACAATTAATTTTAAATTATGTTCGAATATTATGTCTTAAATTAACTCAATTTTTTTTTTACCATGTGGTCAATATGATGGGAATAAACATGGGAAATCCAATTGTTTTTCAAATACGACCAACGAAGTGTCCAAAAAATTAATAAAAAAACTCCCTCAATTATTCCATAAATACCAACCAATTACTTAATTTACATTAATTAAAAAGTAATCCTCAAATAATATCTGATAGTTTTACCTCCCAAGGAGTCCTCCCATGATTCCCTCAATCGACCAATGTCTCAGTCCTCATGTTTTATGAACACTCTTTAACGTTATGGAATCTACCACCCTCCTCTTCAATCAAGTCCTCTTTTTTATGTTATGAATTTTAATTTATATATTCATATGTTTGGATATTTTATTCCATATCCCACTTAATATCCTTATTTTTTTAAAATCATGAGATACACTTTTTTCTCATCAACACATTTTATGAATTTTTATGTGATGTTGTTAGGCAGTTGAAATTTCATAAGGGCAATCTCAACTTCTCTTTTCCTTTCAAGTCTTCTTTTTATGTGGTATGTCATTCACATATCCATAACCCATTCTTCATTCCATTTTATTATATTCATTTACTCTATTAATATTCTTCAATTAATGTTATACCCTTTTCCCCTCTCTTTTAAATATTTTCAAAACCCATGTTCTATACCTGTTACGTTGCCGATTTAACATCTCAAAATTTCTCTCTTCTTCTTAAGAAATTATTTTATTTTAATTTTTGAATAACCAATACGATTTATTCTCCATGGTTGATCAAAAATATTTTCAAATGATATTTTTTATTTTAGGATTAATAAACATGAATCTGACCTTCCATTTTCATGGGTTTAAAATGACATATGTATCTTTTTTTAAGGACAATCAAAAACACTGTGATTATAATATTAAAACCATTTTTTATTATCCATGGGTTATTTATGAAATATTTTATTTTGATATATGTGAATGAAAAGTAAATTTTAATTTTTCTTAAAACATTAATAGAAAAAGTGAGAAACTATACATTCAACCACAAAAAAATAACATAACCATTGAAGGACAATTTAAGTCTACCCGAGTTAGTCTCCATAAAAATTTTCAAGGAGATGGGGGATACCTAAGTGTTTGGATCATACAGTATAAAAATGTAAAATTCAAAGGCTATATTATCCAAGGATTTAATGTTCTCCTCTAGACTGATCTTCTCATTATTGAATCCCACAACAAGAATCAGGTTCTACTTGTCAATTTCGGTGTGTTGCTTCTCATTTTGGGTCACCATCAGTGACATACCCATCATTTTAGAAGATTAATATTTAGTAAAATTGAGTAGAAAAATATTTTTAACCACTTCTTCTTCCAAACCTGAAATCATTTCAAAGGATTAATCACACACACCACCTTACTTTCACTGGAAAGCAAACTTGTTGTCTATCCTCTGGGACTTTAATATATTTGTTGAATGAGTATAAATTGGAGGTAGTAGGGAGTAGTAATCCTTATTCTATTTTCAACACCTATTAATATTATGTATTATAGGGTCACCTATAGAAAAATTGCAACCTTATTCACTAGAATCATTCTCACAAACCCCATATGGATTTCCCTGGAATGAGTCCGGATGATCAATTTCCAAAACATCTATCTCTAGGAATTCAAACTTGTTGCTCAGTTGAAGAGATGGTTGGGTCACTAGATTATAACCCCATTTATTTACAAATGAGGTTTTATTATCCACGTCCTAGATTTTCCCATGTATTCCCTCTTTGATAAAGGAACAACTGCTAAAACTTATGATCTCTACATATGAAACAGCACTGGCTGGGATCCCATCTCCATTAACCTGGTCATCACTGCCTGCCACCTGAGCCACAACATCATTACTCAAATTCTTTTGGACATCTCTAATAGAATTTTTCTTCACAAATCCATCACACACTATTTCATTATCACTTCTATTTTGATCATTATGGAATTAAGGACCAACCAGGTCCTATCTCAACCTGTGAAATGCTACATCCTTCTCAAGAGATACCTTGCACTTAAAATTCAACAACAAATTAGTACCCTTATACTGACTAGAATTATTCTTATCCCGAGGTCTTTAGTAACAAAAAATAGACCCCAATAAATTAACACACAAATGGATTTCATGATTAGAAGGAACCCCAATCGAGGACAACTTAGTCTGAGTAGCGGTTGATCCAGATTCTTTCCACATTGCACACCTACTTGCCTTCTCTCTTTGTCCTCGTTTATTAAATAATAAATATAAGTCGTACCATGTTTTAAAAATAAATTGGTTACTATACCTAAATCCATCCCCAATAGAGAACTATAAAAAAATTAGTGTCCTTGACAGATCAACCTCTACATAGTTTCTAGGAGAAATTGGATGACATAAGGGTCAGGTTCGACTATCAGAAAAAAAGAAAATGTCCAGTGAGATCTCTTAGAATACAGTGAATTGAAGGGTTGTGAAATAGTATAGGGTGTTCTGGAAGACTTACCAAAAAACCATGGAAGAATAATCCCACTTCATGTGATAGTCATATGACCATTTTTAAAGAAAAAACTAAGACTCATTGGGGGAACAAGGGGAATTCGACCTACGAAAAATAAGATCCTCATCTGAAGAAAACACGATCAAGATGATTTTATAATCAAGAAGTAAAACTATCTCATTCTCCAATGAATTGGGTAATAAATTTAATCACTAGATATGATATGTTTTATGATACCTTTGTGAATAAACTTGGTAATTTTTTTGACACCTCAGTTAAAAAACATTGTGATATGCTTATGAATGACTCAATTTAATGTTGTAGCCACAATTATATATTACAATTAATGTTTTTAATTTTATAATATGACTCTATCTCATGTATTATCAGTATAACTCATATTCTAATTATTTTACCTCATGATCATGTGTAAACTATTTCCCTCGTTTTCCCCTAGTGGACCTTATGCCCGTTGTTTCCAATGAGGTATGTACTCAGGTTATGAGATATGGTAATTGTACTTAGTATGAACCCATGAAAAATAAATTAATGTGTTTTGAAATAATGTTTTATGTTTTCCTGTATTATGTACCTTAATTCTGAGAAACTAAATGTTAAAAGACCCATTGTTTGTAAAATATAATCTAAATTTATGTAATTAAAAGGCGGGATTCTATTGTCGGTCTCAAAGGAAAGTTTAATTATTTGTATAAATAAAAATTTGAAAACATTAAGAAGATAATTATAGAAAACCTAAAATATATAAAACAATCATAGTACTTTGGTGAAATATTTTGTATTTTTTTCTAAATAATTAAATCATTGTCTAGATACGAACAAGTGGATGTGGATCTGGCACAGATGTATCTAGGGGTAAAAATGAAAACACTGCTTTGATCTAGACTCGAATGGGAATTCGTTCATGACAATGGGCCTTGATGAACTCCTATTTTGACACTCCTAGGTGGTATTTTTGTTTAATCACATGTTTTTTAAGAACAATATTGAAGGATTTGTAGAAAATGTAATTTTTTGTTAATGAAAAAAAATAAGAATGAGGTTTTAAGAAATAAAATTCTTTTAGATTTATATTATTATTAATAGAAACACATTTCTCACTATGTTTATCTTATTTTAGAAAATAGACGAAAATATTAGGAACCATGTAAATGGTGATAATAATGGACCATGTGCTGAGGACCCTCCAATGGAAGCTGAAATGGAAACCTTCCTGAGAATGATAGATCATCTTACTCACGTTATGGGAAATAACTTGAATCATTCTAAGAGACCAGTTTCACCACGAAGGGAATAACTTTATATTGATTCATTTATTCATAAAAAAACCCCAACATTCAATGGATATACTGATGCATTTATTAAAGAAGAGTTGAAAAGATTTATAAAAAATATATTTTTGGTTATTTTTTGTACCTAACAATAGAAATTCACTCTAGTTGTGTACCCTTTAGAGGGAAAAGATGATTTTTGGTGGGAAATTATTAAAAATATGATTCCAATATGGGATATTAAAGATGTAAAGTGGTCTGAGTTCAAGGGAATATTAATTAATAAGTATTTCTATCATTTGATGAGAAAAAAATGGATAAGGAATTCCTTGAATTGAAGAAGAAAGATAACAAATCGGTTGGTAGCTATGAGATGAACTTAACAAGACTTTATTATTATACCTATAGCTTTTTCATGGGTCATAAAGGGAAGGTTGATAAATTCTTTGGTGTACTAAGACCTCATATATGAACTAATTTAGCCAACTGAGACTATGACAGGTATGAGGAAATCATACAAAGTGATATGAATGTTGAAATAGAGTTCAATGAGGTGTATTGGACTCACAAATTGAATGAGAAACATAGGTCCCTAAATCCAATCTTGGGGAGGAACTTTTATCAAGGTTGAGTTGTAATGAAAGTGCAACATTCCATGAGTAACATGTGTGGGAAGAAGTATTTATGGAATTTCTTAATCATGATCGGTAAATGATATAATTTTGGAAGTGGTATCCATATAAATAAAAATTTAAATAATGAGGTGAAGCATCAACTTATCAATAGAAAAAACATGGGAAATATGGTCTAGGACCTTCTTTAAGTCAATTTCTTAGAATTTGGGTAGCTTGAAAACATTTCCAATCGTTTTGTAAATTTGAGGGTTAGTAAAGGGGAATCACTATCAAACTTAGAATAGGATAATAGAGAAAGGTTGTTATTTTTCTAACATGATAGCTGAATTTGAATCTCATAATGATGTGGTGGAAGGTAAAATCATTGATATCTCCAAGCTATAAAGTACATTGTTTGATTTTGGTTCTATTAATTCCTTTATTTCCTTATTTTCTGTTGTGAATTTATAATTAATTCCTATACTGATATAAGTATATATATTAGTCAAGAATCCTAATTAGATTTTCCAATATTTATCATTATATAGAAAATCTAGTTTTTACTTTTTCAGAAAAAATCATATCACAAATCTAGTTGTCATTCCCATGCTAGAATTTGACACTATACTAGGGATGGGCGGTCTCTTAAATTATAATTCTATGATAAAATGCGGAGGCAATGAAATATCAATATCCTTGAGGGGAAAATCTATAGTTATCATTAAAGGAGAGATATCTCACCCTGATATTTGTTTAGAAACACCACCCATATCATTTCTTATGGATTTGATTAGTGAAGATGAAGATGTAAATAAAAGTGTATGTATAGAGAATTTCCCAGTCATTCAGGAATACGTTGATGTATTTCTTGAAGAGTTATCTTGACCTCCATCAGAAAGAGAGGTAGGGATCTCTATTTAACTCGTGCATGGTTCCAAGCTGATTTTCAATACCCCATATAGTATAGAAAATATAGAGATGAAGGAATTAAATTAACAACACCAAGATCTTTTGGAGAAGGGGTTTATCTAAACATGTGTTTCTCCTTGGGGAGAACATGTAATTTTTATAAAGAAGAAGGACAGATCATTACAATTATGCATTGATTATAGATAACTTAATAGGATCATAGTGATGAATAAGTACCCTCTTCCAAAAAATTGATGATTTATTTGACCTGCTTCGTGGGGATCAATTCTTCTCCAAGATTGATAAATGATCTGGTTATCATCAATTGAGGGTTATGAAAGAATATATTACATTTTCCAAATTATGATCAAGTTATGGGAATTACAAATTTTCTGTTATTCCCTTCAGCTTAACTGATTCTCATTCTATTTTTATGGATTTTATTAATAGAGTCTTTAAATACTACCGTGATAACAATGTGGTAGTTTTAATTGATTATATTTAGATATATTCCAAAATTCAAAATCTACATGATGATCATATAAGGGTAATTTTAAAAACTCGGAGGGAGGAGATTTTATTTGGAATGTTCATCTTGTGTGAGTTTTTGTTACAAAAAGTTTCTTTCTTGGGGAAAATTATAACTAGTGAAGGAATCTCAATTGACCATACCAAGACAATGGTTATGGAGGAGTGGCCTCATCCTACAATAGTAACTGAGATTCGTTGTATAATTGGTTTATCAAGATATTATAGGAGGTTTGTGAAAAAAATTCATGACATTCTAATCTAATAAAAACATTAACTCGGAAAGTGGTAGTTATATTTGAGAAAAATGATTTTGAAAAAAGATTCCAATAGCTAAAGAAGATATAGGTTACTCCACCCATGTTAACTCTACCCCATACCGGAGAAGGATTCATTATTTTTTATGATTCATCTCTGAAAGGGATTGGGTGCACCCCCATGAAAAATGATATGTTGATTTCTTATGCATCTCGACAGGTGAAGCCTCATGAGAAAAACTATTTAATGCATGAGATTAAGCTATCTGTAGTTATTTTTTCTCTGAAGATATGGAGGTTCTATATTTAAGGGTAGAAATGTGATATCTACACAAACCAACAATTTTTGAAGTATATTTTCACATAAAATGAATAGAACAAGAGACATAGGACTTAGATGGAACTTCTTAAAGACTATGATTTCTCAATTCATTATTACCTCATAAGATAAAAAAATCCATTGATGCATTGAATGGGAAATCCCATGTTGTGCTGGCAATGATGAAGATGCGAGAAGATCTTTTGATCAAAGACCTGGTAAAATTGGACATGGTAATAATTAGTTAAGGTACCTCATCAAACCTATCCCAAATTATTTCTCAACCATCATTACAAGATAATAACAAGAAATCCCAAACATAATATCCTTTATATCAGAAGTAGATAGAGGTTATGAAGAATGGGATGTTTCCTCAGTTCAATATTGATCAAGATGGTGTACTAAAATGTAGTACAAGCCTATGTGTTCTATATATTCTAGAAATAAATAATCATATGATGGATGAAGATCATAGATCTACTTTCTCTATACATCCTGGAATCATGAAAATTTATAGGGACCTTCAAGATTAATATTGGTGGGATAATAAGAAAAGGGAGATTTCCGACTAAACTAACAAGTGGATGGTATGTAAACAAGTAATGGAAGAGCGATAACTTCCTAAAGGGATATTACAACAACCACACATACTAGGAAGGAAGTGGGATAATATCACTATGGAATTTTTCACTTGTCTCCCCAGTACTTCAGAAATGAATAATGTGATAGGGGTAATAGTGGATCGTCTTACCAAGACATGCCATTTTATTTCTATCTGAGAAGAATTATCTCTTGTCCAACATTTCATGATACACATGAAAGAAGTGGTGAGGATTTATGGAGTACAAATTTCAATCATTATTGATCATGATCCAAGGATTACATCAAAATTCTTGAGAACTCATCAAAATTCTCTGAGTACTGAATTGAATTCTAGTACAGCCTATCACCCCAAAAATAATGGAAAATCTGAATGGACCATTAAAACACTTGAGGACATGTTAAGAATATGCTCAATGGAATTTAAAGGTGGATATGATCAAAACCTCCAATTAGTTGATATCTTATACAACAATATCTTCTATTAGAGTATTCAAATGGATCCATATGAAAATTTATATGGGAATATATATTTAACTCTGACTTGTTGGGATGAACCTGCCGAGAGAAATCTTCTTGGGCTTTATCTTGTACAAGATATGATAGAAACGTTTCATGCCATCCAGTAACACAATAAGGCTTCTCAGAGTCTACAAAAGTGTTATGATGGAAACCATCAAAAGGGACATAGAGTTTGATGTTGGTGAAAAAAATTTCCATTGAATTTCACCATGGAAAAGTTTTATGAAATTTGGGAAGAAAGGGAAGATTATCCATATAGACATTAGCCCCTATGAAATCCTTGATCCCATAGGAGAAGTGGCCTATTAGCAAGAACATTCACTAATTTAATCTCTAATTCATGATTTTTCACATATCTTTCTTGAGGAAGTACATACCTGACCCTTCACATGTACTGAATATAGAGGTGGTACAACTAGAACATGATTTCCCTTATGAGGAGTAGAAGGTGGATATCAGAGAATGTAGGGATAAGGTTCTACGCAACAATACTACCCACCTCATCAATGTGTTATGGAGGAACCAAATGTAGGAAGAATAAACATGCAAACCAGAAGAGGAAATGAGTTAGAAGTACCTAAAACAACTCTCTTCTAAAAGCATGAGTGGAAATTTCCAAGAAAAAAAATTCATAAGCAGAATGAATGTAATGACCTGAACTTTTTAAATGATAATAATTTCCTAAAAAAAATTATTATTTTGGTACTCAACTCAACCTATCCCTTTATTAATGAAGTGAGTATATATTGAAATTTTACCATAATGTTTTGACCGTTATATGACTATTGATCAGTTTTGACCATCGGTATATATTACTGTTCGATACTTTGACCATTGTAAACTATACTACATTTAATAATTTTAACATTATAACTAGTATTTGTAAATATAAATAACAAACGAAATTTAATTCCAAATGACGATTTGATGGCCTCATCCAGTATAGTTGTTCTATACAGAGCCCTATTTCAGAGCTTGGGCGGGAGGTAGCATTACTAGGCTTAACTAAAGACCATTCCCAATCTGAGCTTCAATAAGTGAAGATTGAAGGAAATCACCAAGGGAGAAGTTCAAGTTAGTTTAAATTACCACTTAGACGATGTTATCCGAGTCACCTGATGATTCTATCAGCATCACAAACCGTTCCATTTTGTCATAAATATGTATTAAAAGGGTCTATGTTTCAAGTAATGACTTACATAAGGTGTAAAACCATTGGTATTAATAAAAATTTTATTCCATATTTTTTGTTTTAAGAAGATTTTCCTTAATAAAATTGAGTTGGATTTTGATAAATTTATTTTTCAGACAGAAATTATACTTTTTTGGAAACATATAATTATTATAATAAACTAGAGTATTAATAATAATTTTTATTTTAGTTAAATATTGTTATAAAAATAGTCCTTTTTAATTATAAATGATATCATAATTTTAGTTTTTCATGTATCCAAATTTCCACTATGCAATTTTACTATGCATTTTTAGTCTGGTATTATTTTTAATAAATAATAATTTTTATTATTAAAAGATAGATTTATCATATTTTTAGATTTATTATTATAAATTAAATTTCATTATAGAATTCATAATATCGATATTAGGTTGGGGTGAATTTATTAGTATTTATTAAAATGCTTCAGCTTTTCATGAATAGTAAAAATATAGATTAAGATTTTGTGGTAAGTTTAATGACATCAAAGTTATGTCATAATGATTTACTGAATTCTTTTTAATTATGGTCGAATCATATGTGTTAAATTGAATCAATATATTTTCCATGTGTAAAATACCATGGGATAATACCATTGTCAAGGCCATGGTTTTGCAAATACAACCAGCGAGGTATCCAAGGAAATTAAAAAGAAACACATTCAATTTTTCTATAAATAACCACACATTCCTTTATTTCCATTCATTAAAAAATATACATCAATGAATATATGATAGTTTTACCTCTAAAAGATTCCTCCCATGGTGTCCTCAATCCCCCAAGGTCCCAATCATAATTTTTTAGGAGAACTATTCAAGTTAAGGGAATATACCACCCTCCACTTTTAATCATGCACTCCATTTTATGATATTAATTTTAATTTACATTTTATTAAGTTGGGATTTGTTATTCCATATCCCCCTTCAATTCCATGTTATGTAAAAATTATGATATACCCTTCTTTTCTCATCAACACATTTTATGAATTTTTAAGTGACAGTGTTAGGCTGCGGAAATTTCATAATGGAAATATAAACTTCACTTTTCCTTACATGTTCTCTTTTTATGTGGTATGTCTTTCAAATATCCATACCATGATCTTCTATTAATATTATTCTATTCCATTACTTTATTAATATTCTTTTATTAATAGAATACTCATATCATATATCTTTTAAAATTTTTCTAAAACCTTGTTTTATACATGTTATGCTATCTATTTTACTTGTCAATATTTCACCCTTTTTATAAAGATATTTTTTTATTTCAAATTTTTAATACCCTAACCTATTTCCTCTCTAGGCTTATTCATGTATATTTCCAAATGATCTATTTTATTATGTTATTAAGATATATGAAAACCGACTTCCTTTTGTGGTTTTAAAATGACATAAAAATCTTGTTTTTAAGAACATTCCAAAACATAGTGATTTTGATATATAACTAATTTCTTATATTCTACTAGGGTTATTTGTGAAATTTTTTACAAATAACTATGTTGATTGAATTAATTAATACATATGAAAGGAATTACCTGATATCTCTCTAATTAATTTTGTAATGAGTTTAATATATATAGATTTTATGTTTTAAGATACCTTGTTGAATGACCGTGGTAATTTTAATGAAACCTAGGTAAAAAACCTTAGAGGTATGTTTATGAATGACACAATTAAAAAATTTATCTACATTTCCATGTTAAGATTCATTTTATTAATTTTATTATATGCCTATTTCTCATGTCTTATCATTATACCTCATATTATCATTGTTTTACCTCATGATCACATGTAAATTATTCCCTTATTTTCCCTTATTGGGACTTATGCTCTCCCTTTCCTTTGGTTTATGCCCTCAGGTTAGGAGATTTGGTAATTGTACATCAGATTAACTGACGAACAATTCATTAAAGTGTTTTAAAATAATTTTTTATATTTTCATGTATTATATAACTTATTTCCAAGACACTAAACATTAAAATATCCTCTGTTTGTAAAATGTAATATAAAGTTATGTAATAAAATGGAGGGATGCCATAGATAGTTGCTTCTAGTTTTGTGGTACTCATTTTTTTGGTGAAATAATAATGAATATGATGGCGCATATGATATTTATATCCATACAAGATGTGTGAAGCATAGTGGTTACAAAAAAAAGGTTAATTAGGGGATAGTCTTTGATGATGGACACCTGAAAATACATAGATTTTCTTCAAGTATCAACACATGACCAATCGATTTGGTTTTAGTTGGGTTGATTACCTAGGGATTGTTACCCAAATAACCATCATGAGTCTCTATTGGTGGATAGTATCATAACCAATATTTTTGGATGTTTAGTGAGTTCCCTACATGAAAATAGTTATTTGATTATAAATATATATTTAGTGAGTTCCCTATATGTGGATAGAATATATGTGATTTATAAATGTTAAGAATTTTTCCTATGGTTGGGTACTTATATAGTGTAGTAGATGTAAGAACCTGGTTCTTATTCTTTAGGTACGGGTTTCTTTTTTCCTTTTTCCCTTAGGTTTTTTTGAGAATATAAGAAAAATGGTGGAAAAATCCCAAATTTTGTGGGTACACCCCATGTACTTTTCCACACACCACTTACTTTGGCCATGGGGAATGAGTACACAGGGCATGTAGGCCTGTCGGTGATGAAGGGTATAAAAACTGACTACACACCGTGTACATAGTATATACATACCGTGTGATCAGTTGACAGGTGAACAGTGAGGCGATGGGAGTAGCCGCCAGTGGAGAGATAGTACACTCCATGTGCTTAGAAATACACGCTATGTAATCTTGTCGACAGATAAACAATGAGGTGGTGAAAAGAAGCCTCCAGAGGAATAGTTAAAAAAAAGGAAAGTACATTTTTTTTACTTGAGAGTATAAACTATGTAGTTGTGTTTTTTTGTTATAAACTGGAAGTAGCCTCCTCTTTCAATATAGGAATCTTAGAATGTTGGGAAGTCATGGGAGAGATGGCCAAACATTGGAAGAGTTCCCAATAAAACACCCGAACTCAGATTCCATCTGATGATCACGTTTGGACCATGAGGATTTACTTCATTCATAGACGATTCATGGGTCATCGTTCACGTATATCAATCATTGGAGATCGAGGAAAGTGCTCTGGTGTTTAATTACAACTTTCGAGGGTTTTGTGTACCATTATGCTATGTGCCCATGTTTGGGGTGTTGTATGGTTGAGGCCTTGACTAATAAAATTCCTATAATTTCATATGTAATTTAATGATTATGTGTAAAATGTTGTTTGGGATCGTTGCATTGATCCAGGGCCACCCTGTGGGTGTGTTTCCATTGTTTAGCTATTTGGCTAGGATACCCGTGGGTATGTTGTGATTATAGCCTGCTTTGAGTTTCCTTGAGAGTAATTGTATATAAATTGCTTTCTTATGTGTTGGGCTCGGCCCAATTACTTTCTTAGCCTGAGGGAAATGTTTTCTTAGCCAGAGGGAAGTGTTTCGTTTAGCCTGGGGGCATCTTTTCTCATGCCTTTGGGTAGTAGCTTCTGTACTTGTGGGCAACACCTCGTATGCCTGAGGGAAATATTCGTTATGTCTGTGGGAACCTACGAGTTTCGATCCTTATTACTTGAGGGTATGGATTTGCATGTATGCAGACAATGTTTACATCGTATAATCACTATGGTGATTTATCATATTGTACCATCCAAGATAAATCAGAAGCTTGGAATTGATAAATAATTAATAAAATGGAAACGTAACTATTAGAGATTGTTTCTTTTGAGTACTGTCTAGTTTAATGCATTTTACTATTGCACACTATTGTTGCACATTTTCACTGACAGTTGGGCACGGGCCTTTGGTGGTTGCATACTAAGATTTATTTCTAACACCATGTTTGGGTCATGTCTTGGGCCTAAACAAATTATATTGTTGTAGGTGTTGATTAGGGAAATAGTCCCTACACAGGTACTTGATTGTTGTAGAGGAGTAGGAGAGCATGGGACCGAGCTTAGGCTTGTGATGCTGCTAAGATAATGTGGTACTATTTAGCTTTGTTTTTCAGTACTTGTACCTTATACTATATTAGATTACAATGTATCCTGTTTTGGATACTTTCTTAGACTTAGAAACATATTTCATGATTCTATATATACGATTATTGTCATATTTTAATTCTGTATTGTTGTCCATTTCAGCTTGATATTGTTTACTGCTTCCACTTTTGGCATGTTTGTATTTTATCCGATGTTCTACACTTTGAAAAATGTGGGCATAGTTTCCACACTATCAGACCTAGGCCCTCACTGCTAGTCGACAGCCTCTGGCATTTGGGGAAATGTCCTTGAGGTTATGTGACCAACCGGGTTCGGGGCAACTGTTGAGTGGCACCCGAATCCAGGATGTTAAAAAGTGGTATCAAAGGATTTCTCTTTTCTTTGAGTTATTTTATTATTTGTCGATGATGGAAACATATATATTTTAAATGGATTTGGTAATAACTGTGCCCCGAAGTAGCTACCCCGTGTACAAGTAAAGGTCGCATTGCCTCAAAGTAAATTGTGATTTCCTATTTATGATTATTACAATTAATTTGATTTTCACCATTGGGTGATGCACATCTGGTGTGCTATTTATATTTTTATACATGGGTTTTATTTATTTGCAACCCGATGAAATGAGAGTATGACATCTCATGCATCATTTAGGAACATTTTTGAATCACATGTCATGCATAGTTTCCATGCCATGTTGGTAAATTTGAAATTGCATGTTCTTGTGATAGATTTTGTGGTAGAAAATTCATGTTGTTGTGATAGGTACTTTGATAGATAATCCTACTATTGATAGGGTATTGGTACATGTTATGGATGGGTTTATGGATGCTAAACTTTGGTTCCTGAGAAGTACGGGCTCTCTTGGACCAGCATTTGGCGGATCATGATCCATCCTTTTTGGTGGCATTTAATACTATAATGTGAAAGGTCAAGTGCTAAAATTTGGTTCGCTGGGAGTATGGGGCCCAAAAATCAAAATTTTGCATACCGATGCATGAAATTTATGAAAATGGGGCTCCGTAGTAGTTTCTGAGGTCTATTGTCTGAAAACCCAAAAAACATGGTGTGTGGTTCTATGAATACATTCCATGTACTCTTCTGTTTGGGAATAAATGAAAAAAAATTAAGTACATGCCGTGTACCTTATGTACTAGTTGTTTAGTTTCTAATCGTGTCATAGGATGTGTAGGCAGAAACACGGGGATTGGGAAAACTCTAGAGGGAACATGTCGTGTACCGACTGTACATGTTGTGTCGTGTTGACCCTGTGTCCGCTGTGTCGCTAACAACACGAATGGGGAAAACTTTTCATAAACACGCCATGTCACTTTTGAACACACCCTGTAGTGTAATCTGGGAATCCGGTCGTGTAACGAAAAAACACGGGTCAGTGTTATCTTTTTTATTACATGTTGTGTACATCTAGAACATGCCGTGTAGTGAGAGCCGTGTAACCGGCAGTGTCTCGAACAACACAGGTCAGTGAATCTTGTTTAGTACATGTCGTGTACCTATGGGACACGCCATGTAGTCTGGACTTGTGAGAGACCATGTGGGAGTGGACACGTGGCTAGGGAAACGAGGTGGTGTACATGCCGTGTGAAGGTGTAACACTCTATGTAGTGTCAGTCGAGTAGTCGTCTATGTCTCTAACAACACAGGTAGTTGGAATCTAAGTTTTACAGGCTGTGTCTATCTAGAACACAACGTGTAGTGTGATCTATGCCCCCGACCGTGTCACAAACAACACGGGTCGGTGAAGCTCATTTATTACATGTCGTGTAGACTTTATACACGTTGTGTAGTCTCATTAAAAAGAGAGATGTGTGGCAAAGACATGTAGAAGGACTCGGGCAGGGGAGGAAAATTCAAATACACACCATGTGTCTGGCCAAGACGCCATGTGTTTGGTGTGTTACACAACCAGTTCTGTCAGAAGTACATTCCCTTGTGAAATACGTAAGGGAACATGCCATGTAGTTATTGTACACATTGTGTAGTCTTGTTTTGTAAAACGTGAATTTTTTCTTTCTCCTTTTCCCTTCTTACAGTCCTTGTTTTCAGCCCTTGATGATCTTAATCTAAGGTGTGTGTTTGAATTTGTAGATTCATGCCACTGAGATGACCACAAGTTGTTCGCCAAGAGAGTGGCAACGATTATTCTCCAAAGATGGTAGGCCATGGGCTACCGATGGATCCTCTAGTATAGCCAGATATGGCACCATCTTTTATACTGGATGCTGGTGCGTATGTGAAGTTTTGTGAAGGGTTCATGCGGTTTATGTAGACCTTCAAGGGAGAACCACCGGTTGCCACATCTATGGCAGAGATGACATGTATATTCCAGCAATAGAATCCACCTACATTTTTAGGGGATGGTGTACCATAGGTTGTAGAGTCTTGGATGTGTTCTATGTAGACTATATTCAAGCATCTTGAGACACCTCTAGGGAGAAGGGACAATCTCAGTACATACATGTTGCGTGATTCCGCCAAGAGATGGTGGGATGTTACCACCCAGACTGAGAATCACAGAGACATGGAGTGGGAAAATTTTCAGGAAGTCTTTTATGAATTTTTATTTCTGAAGACACTAGGTGAAGATCGAGCTCGAGAAATCATGAATCTGCAGTAGGGAACCATGTCAGTGATGGACTATTCTGCCTGTTTCACCGAGCTACAACATTTTTTACCTATTCTGGTGGGTGACGAGACGTTTAGGGCTAGACTCTTTGAGGATGGTCTTCAACATGACATCTGCGCGCTGGTGAATGTTTTCAGGTTTCCCACAGTGGATGTAATTTTGAACCAGGAATGATTACCGAGCAGAACCTATGGGAATCTAGTGGTGTAGGGTAGGGCGTTTTGGAACCAGTTTTTGGTTCTATTTCTACCGGTAAGAGGAAGATATATATATATTTCTCTCATAGTGGTATTACTAGCCAGAAAAAAAAAATAGGTGGCCAAGTCATGTGCTACCAGTGTGGTAAAGAGGGGCACAAGAGACCACAGTGTCCACGTGACTCAGTGGAGTGCTGAGCTTGCAGTAGGATGGGTCATCTGCATCGTTTTTGCAGGTTGATTCCACCAGTTTCTAGTGAGAGGGGTTCTGTACAGACTCCATGTGCGGGAGCAAGGCCAACAACTTCTTACCAGTCAAGGAATTGGAATACATCGGGATGTTCAGGCCGAGGTGGTGGTTGTGGTCGTGGTATCCAGACACTAGGATCTCAGAGATAGCAAGGCGGGTCAGTTTAGGGTTTCCAGGCTGTGTCGCATGGCTGCGTCACTGGGTAGGCATATGCAATGCAACAGACCCAACATTAGAAGGATCTCGGACCTTCCACTGTTAGAGGTACTATTATACTTTCTTATGTTTTTTGTTCAGTACTTTTTGATACCGGTGCTACACATATCTTTATTTTGGTGCCCATTGTGGAGAGCCTTGGGCTCTGGTTGTATTCTTATTCTAATATCTTGACACTAGACACTCCGTTAGGGATTAGAATGGTAGGTGTATGTCAGTGCAGGGAGTTCCCCCTAGAGGTTTGTGGGCGTCACTTTCTATGGGACCTCTATGTCTTAGAGATGACGATCTATGATTTCATTCTTAGGATAGACTGGTTGGTACCCTTTAGATCCTTTGTAGAATTATATCATTGCAGGGTGATTTTCACATCACCAGAGGGCAGAGAGATTCTATACAAGGGTGAGTGGGATGTCCAGACGAGCTGAGCTGGACCCAAGCATCATGGGAGAGGTGGAGTGATAGCCCAGATTGAAAGCTTATATTTGGATGACCAGGGAACTTGTTAGAAGGATTTCCCTCTATAATTTGATCATTTTTGGGATGTATTCCTGATTGACTTCTCAGGTCTACCTCCCAAGTGAGAGGTGGATTTCTCTATTGAGATTGTGCCAGGAGTGGCACCAGTGTCCATTCCTGTTTATAGTATGGCTAAACCAATGTTACAGGAGCTCAAGAGCTTGTTGAAGGAGTTTCAGGCAAAGGGTTTTATCCCACCCAGTACTTCTACTTGGGGTTCTTCTTTCCTAATTGCAAAGAAGGAGGATGGTACCCTCAGAAGTTGTGTGGATTATCAGAATTTGAACTAGTTTGTGGTCAAGAACCGATATCCCTTTCCAAGGATATATGATCTTTTTGATCATATTCAGTGAGCACAACTGTTCTTGAATATTGAATTCGGATAAAAATATCATCAGTTGCACGTTAGACCATAATACATATCGCTTATAGTTTTTTGGAGAATATATGGTCTATACAAGTACTTGTTCATATAGTTCGGGCTCACGAATGCGCCAGTAGTTTTCATGGCTCTGATGGATTGTGTTTTCCACCCATATCTGGATTCTTTTGTTGTAGCCTTCATGGAAGATATCTTGGTTTACTCTCACACTGGACACGACCGTGCTACCCATCTTGAGATCGTATTGAGTACACTGAGAGGGAATTAGTTGTATGCTAAGATCTCATAGTGCCACTTTTGGATGGACCAAATGCACTTCCTAGGTCATGTCATCTCATAGGCAGGAGTTGTTGTAGACCCAGAGAAGGTGAGAGTAGTAGTTTCATGGGAGCATCCTAATAACGTTTTAGAAATACGAAGTTTCTTGGGATTGGCTGGTTATAATAGGTGTTTTGTATAGGACTTAACCCACATAACAAGACCGATGATGGGTTTGACTAAGAAGGTTGTAATGTTCATTTGGTCAGAAGCTTTCGAGGAAGCCTTTCAGGAGCTGAATGGAAGGTTGACATCACCACTAGTCCTAATACTTCCAGAGCAAGGGAAGAGGTATACAGTTTACTTTGATGCATCAGGTATTGCGCTGGGAGTAGTGTTGATGCAAGGTGATTGAGTAGTTGCATACGGGTCTCAACAGTTGAGGCCACATGAGAGGAATTACCCAACGCATGATCTCGAGTTGGCTGCAATTGTTCTTGTGTTACGTTGTTGGAGACATTATCTATTGGGAGAACATTTTTTGGTGTTTACGGACCACAAAAGTCTCAAATACATCTTTATCTAGCATGAATTGAATTTTGAGATAGAGAAGGTGGGTTTAATGCCTCCAGTCCTTCGCCTTTGAGCTTGCCTATACACCTGGTAAAGGTAATGTGGTTACTGATGCACTAAGTAGGAGGACTCAGTTTCAGGCAGTGCAGGAGGCCAATGCTGAGTGGAAGCTTATGGCTTTGTTCTCTGAGATGCTTTTGGAGTTTCACAATAGTCAGGGGCGAGCCTATCTTTCTTCCTTAGTTATGAATTATACCCTCTTGGATAGAGTGAGGATGAGATAGCAATTAGATTCAGAAGGCCTAGTTCTACGAGAGTCAGTGGTAAGTGAGGACCCTCCTCCCAGTTGGACGATAGGCAATGAAGAGGTACTGTGTATCCATGGATGAGTGTGGGGTCCAGAGGATATACACGAGGATTTAATGTGGGAGTTTCATGCTTCATCTTGGGCAGTGCATCCTGATGTTACCAAAATGTACCGTGACTTGAGACGTCAGTATTAGTGGCTGTGTATGAAAAGAGAGGTAGCTTGTTTTGTTTCGAGATGTTCCACCTGTCAGCAGGTGAAGGTGGATCATCAGAGTCCTTCTGGACTGTTACAACAGTTACCCATTCCAAAGTGGGAATGGGATGATGTCGCAATGGATTTCGTGCCCGTATTGCCGAGGTCACCTCGAGGCAATGATGTCGTGTGGGTTGTTGTGGATAGACATATGAAGGTAGCTCACTTTTTGTTGATCAAGGAGACCTTCAGTGTTGATGAGCTCGAGAAGTTGTATATCAGAGAGTTAGTATACATTAATGGGGTCCCTCGTTCTATCATTTCAGATAGGGACGCCCATTTTACGTCTTGTTTATGGTAGAGTTTTCAGAGGGCATTGGGTACACAGGTGCTTCTAGGCACATCTTACCACCCTCAGAACGATGGCCAGTCAGAGCATACGATACAGGTTCATGAGGATATGATGTGTGCATGCATCCTATTCTCTAGGGGAACTTGGGAGTAGCACATAACCATGGATGAGTTTTCTTAAAATAATATTTTTCAGGAAACTGTTGAGATGGAACATTACGAGGCATTATATGGTAGGCCATACTGATCACCCTTGTGTGGGTTGGTGGTAGGTGAGGTAGCTTTACTAGGACCACGTCTCATACATGAGACTTTAGAGCAGGTTAGATGATATAAAAGATGATGGCTACTGCATAGTCTCATCAGAAATCTTATCCTGATCGCCACAGACGACCCTTTGAGTTTGTGGTCGGGGATTAGGTTTTCTTTCGTGTTTCACCAAGGTTGGGAAAAAGGTGGATCAGAATATAGGTTAAAATTTAACCAAGGTATGTGGGTCCATTTGAGATTATGGAGAAACTCGGGCCGGTTTCCTATTGGTTGCAGTTACCATAGAGGTATCGGCCCATGCACGACGTCTTCTATGTATCTCTAATACACTGTTATCACTTAGAACCATCTCTCATTTTTCAGCCCAAAGTGGTTGAGCATCAAGCCGATGCATTCATTTAGGAGAATCCGATTCATATTATTTATAGGAGCATGAAGGTTCTCCGAGGTTGGTTAGTTCCTCTTGTACGGTTGCTATGTCAGGATGGCTGAGTACAGGACGAATCCTGGGAGTGGGAGACTGACGTACGTGATCAGTGGCCAGAGTTGTTCTTAGCTTTATCTTCACCACCCTTGGAAGGGAAATTCAGGGATGAATTGCTTTAAGGGGGGAAGTTTGTAAGAACCCGATTCTTATTCTTGAGGTATAGGTATCTTCTTTTCCTTTTTCCTAAGGTGTTTTTGAGAAAATAAGAAAAATGGGGAAAATTCCTAAATTTTTTGTCTACACTCCATGTACTTTTCTACATGCTATGTACTTTGGCCGTGTGGGATGAGTACACAGGGCGTGTTAGCCTGTCGGTGATGAAGGGTGCAAAAACTGAGTACATGCCATGTACATAGTATATACACGCCATGTAATCAGTTGGAAGGTGAACAGTAATGTGGTGGGAGTAGCTGCCAGCGGAGCGACAATACACGCTGTGTATTCCGAAATAAAATCCATGTAATCATGTCGACAGATGAATAGTGAGGCATTAAAAAGTAACAGTTAGAGGAAAAATTAAAAAAATGGAAAGTAGACGCCGTTTACTTGAGATTACACACCGTGTAGTTGTGATTTTTTGTTAAAAACTGGCAGTAGCCTCATCTTTCAACAGAAGAATATTAGAACGCTGGGAAGCCACGGGAGAGATGACCAAACCTTGGAAGAGTTCCTGACAGAACACCGGGACTCTGATTCCTTCTTCGATGATCACGTTTGGACCGCGTGGATCAACGTCGTTCATGGATAATTCTCAAGGCATCGTTCATGTATATTGATCTGTGGAGATTGAGGTAGGTGGTCTGGTGTTTAATTGCAACTGTTGAGTGTTTTTGTGTACCATTGTGATACGCGCCCATGTTTGGGGTATTGTATTGTTGAGGCCTTGACTGATAAAATTCCTATAATTGCATAGGTAATTTAATGAATATACATAATTTGAGTTGCCTTGAGAGGAATTGTATATAATTTTCTTGCTTATGTGTTGGGCTCGGCCTGGTTACTTACTTAGACTGAGGGAAGTGTTTTTTTTAGCATGGGGGAACATTTCTCATGCTTGTGGGCAATAGCTTCTATGCCTGTGGGCGACATCTCATACGCCTGAGGAAAATATTTGTTATTTCTGTGGGCAGTCACCTGCAAGTTTCGATTCTAATTACCTGAGGGTATGGATTTGCATGTCTGTGTACAACGTTTACTTTGTATAATCACTACGGTGATTTATTATGTTTTACCTTCCAACCTAAATCACAAGCTTGGAATTGATAAATAAGGAATAAAATAGAAATGTAACAGTTATAGATAGTTACTTTTCAGTACTGTATAGTTTACAGCATTTTACTATTGAACACTATTGTGGCACATTTTCACTAACAGTTGGTCATAGGCCTTTGGTGGTTGCCAACTGGGATTTATTTCTCACACCCTGTTTTGGTCATGTCTTGGGCCCAAACTGATTATATTGTTGTATGGGTTAATCAGGGAAAGACTCCCTACATAGGTACTTGATTGTTGAAGAGGAGTTGGAGAGCATTGGATCGAGCATAGGCTTGCGATTGCTGAGATCTTGCTGCACTATTTTTCTTTGTTTTTCTATACTTGTACCATGTATATTATTAGATAGAAGTGTATCATGTTTTGGATTCTTTCTTAGACTTAGGGACATATTGCATCATCCTATATATTTTATTGTTTCCATATTTTACTTATGTACTGTTGTCCATTTTAGCTTGATATTGTTTAATGCTTCTGCTTTTGGCATTTTTGTGTTTTCTCCACTGTGCTACACTTCTACAAATGAGGGCATCGTTTCTCCAATATCAAACCTAGGCCCTCACTACTAGTTGTCAGCCTCTGGCATTTGGGGAAATGCGCTTGAGGTCATGTGACCAACCGGGTTTGTGGCACCCATATCTGGGATGTTACAGGAGACATTTATAGAATATTCCCTATTAGTGGATAACTATTCGGTTTTTTTCACTTTATATTTTATTCCCTAATATTGGAATGATATATAATAATATTACAATTAGGACCCTGTGGGTGGATAGCCACTTCCATGTGAGTGTTTAAATATTGTGGTGAAATGTTGGCTTGTGATGAAGATGAATGTGTGTTTTATTTGATTCAATGGTATAGTGGTTCTATTATGGGGATGTCTATTTGAAAATTTTTTTTTTGTTGAAAGAATTATTCTCTAAGACATTTATATTTGAAGAAATAATTATCATGGATGGGTTTTGATATTAAAATAAATAAGGTGTAGAAAAACTCCTCAGGATTAGGGATATGTGACTATATAAAATTTTTTATTATCACTTAATGTTTAAGGAACCAGGATTTTTAATTGTTGAAATTTAATGTTTAAATATCATGGGGGTAACATTGGCTAGTGGAGAAGATGAATTTGGGTTTTTAATCAGTTTATGGTATAGAATAACCATTATAGGAATTTATAGGTGTTTGTATGTTCTCTATTATATACAATGTCAATAGAAGCATGATGTTTAAATTTTATCACATTCTAGGAATGTGATGTAATACCCTGGGTTTGTGAATGAGTTGGAAATGATGTTGCAAGTTGAATTTTTAGTTGGGGAACAAATAACTTTTTTAGATTTGATAGTTACTTTCATAAGTTTAAACACTTTACCATGTTTTTTTTATGGTAATTAATTCCCAATAAGAATATAAAGATCATGGTTTGGTTTTTGAAGAATCTCGATTTGAAAACCAACATTTGGGATACACATCACAGAGCTCATAGTGGGAAAATGATTAGTGCTAACTGTGTGTCCCAAACCATGTGGATTATTTAAACTAAAACATAGTTATAAAAAACATGACAAGTGGATAAAAAAATATTAAAGGAACCTATAGAAAAATCTAGATTTATCACATGGGATATGAATGATTTAACAAATGATGCACCAAAAATTTCACTTTTGAGTTCCCTTTGAACTATGGCACCACAAAGTTGTCACATGGTTAGCTAAACTATGCAGCCAAAACATGATCCTCATTTGAAGGGGTCAAATTAAAGAAAATTCCTCCCTCCTGTATACATTATTCTGCTCTTTTCTTATCTCCTTAATGTGAATAATAGTGTGGGGGTTCTCCTTTAGTTTTTATCATGGATTTTTCTTCTCTTCTCCATTCGAGCACTAAAATTATTTCCATGTATCATGTTTGATATCTTGCAGTAAGAATAAAAATACACTTAATTCGATTCTTATTTTCTCTCACTGTTTGGAATTATATTTATATTTGAGATCATTTACCCTATTTCTAGTTTTTTTTTGGATTCTTCATTTCCTTCTAATATGGATTGAATTAGAGGCTTTCCTTCGGCATGTGAACATTAAATGTATAAGGTGTTTGTGCCTATATTTCTCATAATTTTTATGCATTATATGGGATATATACTTAAATACACATTAGTGGGGTGGTTCTGGTGTGAAATTTTTAGTTAATGATTTATTTAAAAAAAATTAAATTTTGTTTGGTTATCTTATGGCTATTATGGTATGGTTTAGTCAGGAAGGTCTTGATAATATAAAGGAAAGAGTTTCCAAATTGGATGGCACAATGTTTTGGATTTTTAATTTTATTTAATTTTTTATACAGGTATATGATTTCCTAGGGAACATGATAGTATTGGCTTGAGTAGATTGGGGTGTTTTTGATCATCAAGATTTAGGTAACGAGGTTCATTAGGTTGAGGTGAATAATGATGACCCTAGCCAGGTGTTGGGTGATGATTTCTGCATGTGGTAATAAAGGTTCATTGGATGGTGTGTCTTAGGATGATTAATGATTGAATCTCACCATTGTTGTATGATTAACTATTGGATTCATGTTCACACAATAAAAGACTCAATTAGGTGGTGTTGAATACTCATTATGGGTGAAGGCCTCTATAGTATTTGTTTCATAGGGGATGATGTTGACCATTAGTTATGGAATGAGTTGCTGTAGAAATCCATGGTTAATAGTATGAGTCCATAAAATGGGGAATGAAGATATCCATGATGTTGATGTTTATGGTCTAGGATGACGGAAGGATTGATATCATCTTGATCATGATATCGGGATGGTGAGCCGAGGGTGATGGTTTAAGTAGAAGTGCATGGGACTAGTGACTTATTAACTGGTTTTTTCAAGGGGTTTCATTTTTACATGAAATGTAACTTGTGAGGAATGGTTTTAATGAGGTTTCATGTTAAATTAATATTAATGAGGCGCCTTGGGTTCTTTAATATGAGTAATATCATGAAAATAAATCCATTTTAGTATTTTTCCAAATAAGGTAAACACAGTTTTGGGGCTACTATGCACAAGTGAAGTGGGCTAATTTTTCTATGAGTTAATGACAATGATTTTCATATTCATGCACTAATATAAATATGGATTTAATATAGGAACATGTTGGTTGTCTACTACTAATTTCATAATCCCAACCTGTATGGCCCCCACATTACACATCAACCCTTTATGAATTTGGGAATAAGTAAGGGATCATACTCATTGGTTTTCCCATAGTGAGAAGGTAGGCACCATGAGTGCATGGGGAAGATGAGAGATGGACTAGGGAATTATTTTTCAATGATATGGTGTTTATTAAAAAACATATGTAGGTAATTATGTGATTATCCTTTATGAAATCATGCATGTATTTTATTTGTATGACTATCATGGCATATATACTTTATCAGATATGTTTCTTTAGTTATGTTGGGCTTGTTATTTCTGATGTTCATATATGCTTCCATTGAGTTATGATTAAGTGGTTATGAAGAGATATTATGAAATTAACCATTATTATTTTATTATTGTTATTATTATTATTATTATTATTATTATTATTATTATCCTCATCATCACCATCATCATTATAAGTGGGTATAATCTCTCCACTATCACCAATTTAGAAATTAGATACTAGTCTACAACATTGGCATATGGGTAGGCACACATAAGGATGATTGGACCTATATCCTTTATCATTGGATAATTTGATACGAGGGAATGTCTCTATAAGTGGTATCAGAGTAATGATTATATAAAAGTGAAAACTGCATTCAGTTTTTTTTCTAAGTAGTATTAAAGGATTATTTTAAAGATGGTTTGATATTTGGATTATAGTAGATCAAAGACTATTATCTAGTCATAACTAGGTAAATATCACTTGTTTGGGTGCCTTAATCCCCATGCATGGGGGATACACTGAGATTCCTGGGGTGGGAAATGATGTTCTTGTTTTTCACTATTACGGTTGATTAATTTTCAACCATGAGTGTTGCACTTGGGTGTGATGTTATTGGTTTATGAGACTATGGTCCTTGTTCTGATATATAACGGGAGGATATTTCATGCATTATGATATAAAAATAGGTTCACAGTACATGTTTGTGTTCTTGTGATCATCTCTTAGAAGTTGGAATTTGTGAAAAGGGGTTGTGCTATTTTATGTGTTTGCAAGAAAATAAATCATGTTTTCATGTTTAGATTCTTAGTGGTATTTAACTCATCCATACTAGGTATTTAGTTCCTGGTAATATTGATATGTGATCCTATGTTTATATATTATATATGGGCAAACATATAATAAGGGTAGGTAAGAATAATGGAAAGGGATGAGTTATTTAAAATGTTAACAACATGACAAATTGTTTTTTCCTATATAGATCCTTAGTGGAATTTACTCATCCACCCAAGGATGGTGGTATTTTTTGTCTTGGTATGTGATGACCAACTCTAGTATTCATATAAAATGGTTCATGAGGCTAGATGACATGTAATGTGGGTGTGGTAGGGAACTGTATGGGTGGTTAAATGTGTTTCCAATTACAGATTTCCCAACATATGATATATATACTATTATTGTAGTTATTGACCATGTTTTGTGTCTTTTTTATGATTTGACTTAGACAAATTATGATTGATAATTATAAGGAATTATATGGGGAGTATCTATAGTGTCTATAGGATGAGACCCTTGAGGGTTGGGATGACCATGAGCCATCAGTAGAGGCTCTGAGGAAGGTGGAACAACTGTAGAAGATGGTAGGATTTAGGTTATTTGTAGATGATAATATCATGGAGAGTGTCATATTGGTGGTTTAGAGTATTGATGGGGGAGCATAGAGAGATTATCAAACCAAATACTATCTGATTGATGAGTTCTAGTCCAGCCTTCCATATTTATTTTCTGGAAGATGGTTGACTGTAGGAAGCAGAAAATTGGATTGAATCATCGCAGATGATATTCAACCAGATCAAGACACCCCTATGGTAGATGGTGAATTTATCTAAGTACATTTTCAAAGGATTTTAAAATTACTTATGGGACATATAGTTATATATATGTATGAATTATGGGATCACATTGATCGATATTGAGACTAGGTTCTTCAAGCACTTCCTCCCAGAGACGTTGTGGGTAGATCCAGCCCATGAGTTCAAGATTCTACAGTAGGGGATAAATGCATCATAGAATATGCTAGGAAGTTTATGGAATAATATTTTTTTAATGTTTGTGGTAGATAATTAAATTTTTAATGTGATTTTATTTGTGTATGTATTGAGGCAATCCACCATGGTGCATGTGATCATCTCCATGTTGACCTTGTTCTCCAAGGTGGGGAATCAAGAGTTTAAAATTGATGGGAATCTAAAATATATGAACTAATTCATGATGGGTGAAGACATCAAGTGATCATGGAATTGGTGATTTGAGAAGCTATAAGTGAGTCCATGAGGATCCTCAGTTAGGTAGTCATGTCGGATATTCAAGCAGACCATCAAGGAGTGGGTCATCGATGGTGTGCTTCATGTTTTGGTAGTTGGGCTACGTTGGGAACTAGTGTAATCATATTACAAAGGAGTGTCATCCATGGAGGATGATGGGGAACCTAGAGAGGATCTACTAAAATACTTCTCACTTATATGGGATTCAGGTATCAGTTCAGACTCATAGACATGAGGTTAGACCAAGAGTGGTACCTGGAGCTAGTAGCCGAGATATTTCTATGAATTCAGGTCATGGTAGGGAGAGTGAGACCCAATAGTAGAGTTATTGGTCAGTAGCATGTGAAAATCTATAGGGGGGATGGGATTCCTAAAATTTGGATTTAGTATAGGTTCATATAGTTTTTTAGTTGGTTCAGAGCTGGCTAGGGATCTAACATTAGTTAGAGGTATTCCATGATTATAGGTGTTTCTTTTGTTTTTGATTATACTAATATTTGTGCATGTGGTGCACATGTGGTAGCTTAATCAACCAGGTCAGGGTTGGTCTGAGGAAATCATATATGGTTTTTATTTTAATGATATACATAGGAATCATTTATGGATATGTATATATATATGATGCACAGTATCTTTTAGGAATCAGTTTCGGTGAGGGATAGTATGGGCCACATGTGAGGAATAGGTATGAATTAAGAATATTATGAGGTATATGAATGGTGAAATGTATTTTCGGTACATTTATATCTTGATTATGGTCGGAGGAAGCATCATAATTTTGGGTTGGGTTGGGATGGGACCAAATATGAAATTCCTAATGTGGGGGCTTCCACAAGAGGAATTAACATGTGTGAATTATCGGGTTAGTCTAGAGAAATTATATGAGATGGGTAAGATCAATATATTCTCAACATAGGGACACATATCAATGGTATGTGATATCATAAGGAGGGGATGTTATCAAATATTAAGTTTTTGAATGGGTTGTAAATTCTAAGGGATTCAAATTTGTAGTTGGTGAACATAACAACTTTGATTTTGAGCTTTAACAGTTAATCCTGAGAGTTTGAACACATTAATGTGTTGTTTTTAGATGGGGATTAATTTTATACAAGTTTCATGCGAGTTATTTTTTTGTAAAGAATTGGTATTTGAAAACCAAAATCTAATAAACATAGAAATGGGTTCATGGTTGGCACACGATTAACGCTTGTTGTGTAGACCAATTAAACAATAATGTGGTTAGAACTAACCCCATGATGTGGCCAAAAAACTATGTGAGGAACTTACAAAAAATATAGATGCGTTAATATGATTCATATGGTTTGAAAAACAATGAGCCTATCTATGTGAGATTGGGTGCTCTTTAGATAGAGGCAACACATAGTTCTCACACAGTTAGCCAAACCATGTTCATTATTTAATTTGGTAAAATTGCCAAACTCAACATCACCCCTTTATAATTTATTAACCTTTATTCTTCTCCATTTCATGTTCATATCATTGATGTATCTCTCCTTTTTCATTCATTTAGTCTTGGGCCTATATTCTGTATTCGGCCTCTAGATTAAGCGTTAGCTGTAGCATTTTAGGGAAAGAGGTAAGGCTATTAGTCTTCTTTCTTCTTTTATTATTTTATCTCATTTTTTGGAATATATTTCCTTCTAAGTTCATTTAAACTATTTCTATATTTTTTGTGTGATTATTCATTTTCTTTTGATACAACTTGAATTAAATGTTGGTCTCCAATGAGTGGAAATATATAAGTATATGGTTGGTGGTTCCTTGGTTGATCCTTGTTTATACATGTTTTATGGGATGTGTAATTAAATTCATGTTATTGGGTTGACCCAGTAGAGACCATTTTTGTTAATTATTTCTTTTATTATTTTTATTTTGGTATTTTGATGGGCTTTCTCATGGATATTATGGTATGGTTGAGCTGGGAAGAGCCTAGTATTGTGAAGGAATAGGTTTCCAAATAGGTTTTTAATGATGTTACGATTGTTTAATTTTATATAGATTTTTCATACGGTTATGTTATATCCAAGGGAATGTGATGGGATTATCTCCAGACACTTTGGGTGATGTTGATCCTTGGGATTGAGGTGAAGAGTTTCATCAGGTTGAGGTGGATGGTGATGACCCTTTCTACAGTTTGGGTGATGAGGTTTGCATGTGGTGATAGAGATTCACTAGATAGTGTGGCATAAAATGGTTGGGGATTTATGATCATCATTTTTGGATTATGTGACACTAGATTCGTGTAAATTCTGGAAAGTACTCATTGAGGTGGTGTTTTCCACTTGATGTCAGTGGATGCCTCTGTAGTATTTTCATCTTGGGGGATGGTTTTAACCATCATAAGTGGTGGAGGTTCTCACTATAGAATGCAATTATTGATGGTGTGAGGAAATAAGATGGGTTTTGAGGCTCTCCATGGTTTTGAGGCTGATGGGATAGGATAAAATAAGGATAGATATCTCCAAGCCTTTGTACATTGTTTTGTTTTCCTGATAGTGATATTTTAAGTGTATGTCTATGGGACTTGTGACTTATTAATTGGTTATGCTGATGGGGAATCGATTTGAAATGAAATGGGAACTATTTGGAATGGTTTTCGTTTGGTGAAATGTGACATCTATATGTATGGGATATTGAGGGTTCTTTTCTATGATTGATAGTAGATAAATTGTTCAATTATAGCAATTTTTGAAGAAGATAAATGCTCTCTTGTGGCTACTGAGCCCAAGTGAAGCAGGATAATTTATGTCCAATTTATTCCATTTATTTTCATATGTATACATTGATGTAAATATAGAATTAATATAGGAAAAAAATTTGGCCTACTGATTTCATACTCACACCCTGCACAAGCCCCTTTGGGTACATGTAGACATTCCCTCTTTTGGATCATATATGGGATCAGACTCATGGGTTGGACCATAGTGATTATGAATTCCCCAGGAGTTCATGAGATTTATGGAAGATGGAACAATAAATTATTCTACCTCTATCTAGAGTTTATTTGTGGATTTTTTGTATATACTTATTTTATTGTCCATTTATAAAACATGTATCTCTTTTATTCGTATGAATTTCAGTATCTGTATACATTATCTGATATGTATTTCTAGTTATATTGGTCTTCGTAATTTGTTTTTTCATATATTGTTCCATGGTGTTTTGATTATATAATAATATAGTGTAGTTATGAAATTGGTTGGTGTTGTTATTGTTTTTTGTTTTTTTTGTTATTGTTGTTGTGTTGTCGTTGTTGTTGTTTTCATAACCAAAGGGTATAGTCTTCCCAATATCACCCAATTATACCCTCACTAATATTCGAAATGCATTATCATACGAGGAGGTTCACCTAATTCCCATTATCCCTTCATCCCAAAGCACGGGTTATGTGGATCTCGGGTTAGGGTAATACACATTATATCAGGGAACATGTTGGATGAAATTAGAAATAGTGTTCAGCTAGTTTCTAGTTTGTATTAAAAGTGTTGATTTAAATATGGCCTAATATTGGGGTTATGGTGGACCAGGGACTATGATCTAGTAAAAACTGGGTAAAGGGCTCATGTTTGGGTGTCTGTATCCCCATGCACAGGGGATAGACTAAGAATCTAGTGGTCGAAAATGATGATATTATTTGGTGCTTTTACAACTGATGGATTTTCCACCCCGATTAATGCACTTGGGTGTGATTTTTTTAGTTTATTAGACTATAATACTTATCTCATTATGGAAATAAATGATATTTATGCATCATTATAGGAATATAGTTTTACATTAAATGTGTAGGTTCTTATGATTATTTCTTGGAACCTATACTATGATAAAATGGGTTGGCCAATTTAGTGTTTCTTCAATAAGTTAAACAATGTTTTCATGCTTAGATTCATGGTGGAAATTTACCCATCCAGCATAGGTGTATGGTTCCTATTCAAATTTATATATGATTATATGTGTGTCTGTTATATATGAGACTAAATATGATAAGGGTAGGAAGTAATAAATGAATGGTTTGAGCTATTTATAATGTCAACAACAAGCTAAGTAGTGTTTTCCTCCATAGATTCATTGTTGAATTCTGCTCAACTACCCAAGGCTGCTGATATTTGTTATGATCGGAATGTGATCCCTATCATTGGTGTGGGTAGGTAAGTGATATGATGTCATATGACATGTTATATGGGTGTGGTAGGAAAGTTTAGGGGTGGTGAGATGAGTGGCCTATTACATATTCCCATATTTTTGATATATATACTATTATTATTGTTATTGATAATGGATTCTGGTTTTCTGTGTGATTCAAACTAGATGGATTCTGGTTGAGCCTCACGAAGGAAAGTATGGGGTGCCTATAGAGCATGCACAGGATGACACCCCTAGGCTTCAGGATGAGCATGATCCATAGGTAGAGGATCTGGGGCAGACGATTCATCTTCTGAAAATGGAAATTTTCATAGACATTACTAGATGAGTAACTTAGGGAGATTTTGGTATAGGTGTTGTAGATTATTAATAGGGGAGCCAAGGGTTCCGAACCATCCATAAAATATTTCACACATGATTTCTAGTCCCAACAACCACATTAATTTTAGTTAATGGGTAGATTGCATGAATTATAAAATTTTATCATATATGAGAGAATTATATTAAATTAGATTGAGACACCGACATTGAGAAGGGTGAATACAATTTTGTACATTCTCATAGGATCGGGAAAATTCTAGTGAGACCTAAAAGTACATGCAGGTAGGCATGTGGTGATTATCTTTATGGACTTCTATTCTAGATTCTTTGATAACTTCTTCCCAAAAACATTGAGAGTGGATCAATCTAGTGATTTCATGAACAAAAAATAGGGGATACATCCATCATTGATTACTTTGGGATGTTTACATAACTTTCCTGTTTTTAAATTTCAATGGAAGGAGAATAGATTACGAGGGTGAGGAGATTCTAGGATGTCTTAAGGAATGCCATCTTCGGGAATGTGAATATTTTTAGGTTGACCTTGTTCTTGGAGGTGGTGAATCAAGTGTTTATAACTGAGGATAATTTAACATACATGAAATATTTGAGATGAGTGATAGAATCAAGTTAGTTGGGAAGTAGTGATTGAGGTATCTAAAAATGAGTCCATGTTGAGCCACAGTAGGGTAGTTATTCTAGATATTTTCGTATACCATTAAGGATTGGTTCCTCCATGGTGTTCTTTCAATGTGGTAAGTCGGTTCATGTTCACACCCAGTGTGATTAGCCTCCAAATGAGTGTTGATTTTGTGGGAAGATGGGATAACTTTAGGGATTACTCCATAATACAACTCATGCATCCAAGATTCAAGGACAAGGTCAGACTCATGGATCTGAGGTAAGACCACGTGTGGTACCAGGAGTTGGTAGCTAATATACTATTATACATGTTGGACAGGGGATGGAGAGAGAGACCTAGGGGAGGTGCTCATGGATTGTAATAGGTGAAACTGCATTGGGACGATAGGAATCAAGTATTCATGCTTCAAGACAAGTGCATGTAGTTGAAATTTCTAGGTGAGAGCAGGACAGGGAGCCAACATCTGTTAGAGGTACCCTATGATTATAGGAATTTCCTTTTGATTTTTATATGACTTATTTTATTACCTGAGGTTAACATGTGATATCTAAATCAACCATGTGTAGGTTGATATGTGGGAATCATATATGGTGTTTAGTTTGTATGATATGCATAGGTAATATGACTTTTTTGGGCATGCTCTTATATATATTGTGGAATATATTTTAAGAATCTGTTGTGATGTGGGATAGTAAAGGGATCATGTGAGGCACGATGTTAAACTGAACATATTATGAGGTGAAAGAATTATGTATTCAATATTGGTACATGTATGTTTATAGGATGGTTTTAGAAACTATGAAACTACCAGATTAGGTCAGGAAGTGATTAGGTAGTAAATTCCTAAGGTGGTGGAGCACCATAAGGGGAATTAGCCTGAGTGAATGACCTCGGTAGTCCTGGATAATGTTATAAGATTAGTATTTTTGCTACCATATTAGTGTGGGACCAATTATTCTTGGAATGACCTATCCTAAGGTGGGGCAGTTGTAATGTCGTGGATTTTTTAATGGGAGGAAATTCCAAGGGAATTAAAAATTTTAGTTAGTGGACTGAAAAACATTGATTTTGAGCATTGATATATATTTCTATGAGTTCGAAAACATTAATGTGATTTTTTATGGATATTAATGCTTGGTAAGTGTATCGAAAGTTTGGATTGGTTTTGGTTGCATCAAACATTGAAAACAAAAATCCATGATACATAGAACTAGGTGCGTGGTTGGAACACATATAGTCCTAACCCTATGGCCCAAACCATACATCCCATTTAAACAAGAGAATGGTTAGAACTCACTTTGGAAGTTGTCTAATAAAATTTTCATGTAACATGTACAAAAATACTGACGGCTTTACATGAAATGAAATTTTTGACAAATGGTGCACCTAGCAATGTGGTGTGGGGTGACTTTGGATAGTGACATCGAACAGTTAGTGCATAGTTATACAAAATGTGAATCCTGACCATGCACCACATTTATAGGGGTGAAATTACCAAACTAATAATCCCTTCATTATACTTTCTTCTCCACCTTTATTATATCGTTCACATGCACAATAGTGTGGGATCTCTCCTTTGGATTTCCTCTAGGATTTGGACTACCTTCTAATTTCAAGATTCAAATCAAGCACTGACTATCACATTGGATAGCTAAAGATAAGTTTAATAGTCCTATTGCATCATTTATCCTTTTATCTATCTATTTCTAATTATATTTTTATCTAAGATCATTTACCCTATTTTCAGGTCTTTTGTTTGATTCTTCTCTGTCTTCTGATATTACTCAAATTATAGGTCTGTCTTTGAGAGTGAATGTCTACGAGTATAAGGTAGTTGGTTCCTAGATTTCTCCTCATTTATATGAATTATATAGGATGCATACTTAAATTTTCATTAGTGGGGGTGGTCCATGTGTGACCTTTTTGATTATTTATTTATTTTATTTTTATTATGATATATCATTGGGTAGTCTCATGGATATTGTGGTATGGTTGAGTTGATAAGGAAATGGTTTTCTAAGGGAACTGGTTTCTGAATTGGTTTGGAACTATGTGATGGTTGCTTAAGTTTATATAAATTGTGTTTATGGTTATGTTAGTTCAAAGGTAAATTTATGGGCTGAGATAATGATTATTGGGGTGATTTTGATCACCTGGAATGAGGTAATGAGGTTAATTAGGTTGAGGTGGATAGTGATCACCCATTACGTGGGTTGGGTGATGAGGTTCACATGTGCGGAATAATGTATGTTGGAAGGTGTGTCTTAAAATGGTTGGTGATTTCTACTCACAGTTGTTGGATTCTGAGCTATTGGAGTCATGTTCATGCAAGAAATGACTCAGCAAAGTGGTGTTGACCACTCGATGGGGGTGAAATCCACTTTACTATATGTATCTTAGGGGATTGTGTTGACCAGTAGGTTTGGAGGAGTTTCTCACCATAGAAACCCATGATTAATAGAGTTATTCCATCTAATGTGGGATGAGGCTCTTGATGTAGTTAAAGTTTATGGGATAAGATGTTGGAAGGATGGATATCTCTATTCTTAGGGACTTCAGTTTTCTTATATGAAAGTGATGGTTTGAGTTGATGTCTAAGGGGATTATTACTTATAAATAGGAATTACGATGGGGCATCGGTTTCCATTTACATTTTATGTGTGTTTAATGGTTGGCATGTGTTTTCATGTGATAAGTATATGGATGGGAGTCTCGAGGTCCTCTAGTATGAGTGGAATTATATACATTGTTCCATTACTCCATTGGTTGATGCCAGAAAATTCTCTCTTATGGATGTTGAGCATAGTTTCGGTTTAATTTATGTGTATGTTAATTTAATTTATTTAGGTATTCATACAATGATAAAAATATGGATGTATAATAGGTATAATTTTTTGGTGGCCTACTGATTTCATACTCACACCTTCCACAACCCATTGAGATTCATACAGCCTTTATGACCTTGATATAACGAAATGGATTAAACACTTCAGTTGGACCTTAGTAAGAATGAATGCATCACGGGTGCATGGGATGGATATAAGATAGACAAGGGAAATCTATTGAAATGATCTAGAGTTTCTTCCCGGATTTTTATTACATACTTATGTGGTTAGGATTTAGGAAATCTTATAAGTATTTTATTTTAATTGATATCTTATCATATATATATTATCTAATATGTATATATATTGTTATTTTGGGCATATTATTATCATTGTTCATATATACTTCCACTATGTTTTGGTTACATACTTTCGTAGCACTGTTATGAAATTGTCCATTATTATTATTATCACAGAATTGTATAGTGTCCCCCATATCACCCAATTAGACCCTAAAAGCTAGTTAGTCGCCTTTTCCATACAAAGTGGTGCCTCAAATCATTTGTGTCCCTCCTACCCAGATCATGGGTTATGTGGATCCTAGGTTGGGGTGCTACAGCTAATTTCAATTAATATGTTAAAATAATATGATTTTATATTTTTATGGTTTATGTATATTCGATATATGATTCTCTTGAGATTATGAAAAGGTTTTTAGTAGACTATATCTTTCAAAAATTTATCTACAATTTTCTACACATTTATTTATCACAATGATATATGTTGTATTCAATTTAGAATGAAATCTTTAGACGGAATAGTGGATGTGATGAATAGGTTGTTTATGACATATATAGTTTTAAGGGATGGAAATATCTAAAGGTGAGGATAATTTCATATATTAGGTTCCTTCTAAAAATGACATAGAATATACAAGGAATTTGTAATTCTTAGAGTTTCATTGGATTTATTGATACATATGTTTTCTAAATGACCTCTTTAAAGGTATCATAGTGTAAAAAAAACTTTTGAGAAGAAAATATTATTTTTTTAAAATGATAGAGTTATAAAATCCTTCTAAATATTCTATCTAATTTAGAAAAAAAACTTCTACAATAAACCTTGAATGAGAAATTTCATTTTGTTCCTGATTTTGGATTTGGTGTGATATCACTATAATTTTTGGTGTCCATATAATGAAATATTTAAAAAGTAATAAATATTTATATATTAATTAAATTTATACTAAATTCTTCAATATATTCATATTTGTTATAAATTTTTATAAAACCCTTTATGTAATTAAGAAAATTGTGGGGTGGGTGGAATCAAACAAGTGGAATTAAATCAGAGTTTTTGGGAAAAATAAGGTTATGGTTCATTAATCCAATCCACATTTTATGTATTATTAATTTTACTTTTTATAAATTTATAATATTATCATATATAAATATAGTTTTGACATAAAATACACTCATTTCAAGGACTAACAATTTCAAATATTATAAAGTTGGAATCAAATTAATCTTATCTATGGATTGATTTTATTCTTAGAGATATTTTCGATAATCCCAAACATATCTTTAAGATTTTAACATTGAAAAACGATTATCATGATAAATATATTATTTAATTTGGTTATATATAACAATAAAAATCTAATGGTATATGTTTTTAAAATTATGAATTTTTTTTTGAGATATTTTATAGATGTTTATTAAGGATAATTTTGATGAAAGTGATAAAGAATTTAATCCATGGATAATCTTATTGAAAATGATATATTTTTTTAGGATATAAAGAAACATGTCTGATAGGAATAAGAATATGATGATCCAAATAATTTATTAAAAGATATTGAAGACATAATATTTATGAATTACACCTTTAATCAAAAAATTTATGACATTTATAGTATATTAATGGATAAAAACTTATATTTATGTGGCCCTTATGAATAGAAAAACTAAATTTTGATATTTCAAAAAAATTGGAGACACACTATATATATATAACCACCATTTAAAATATCAGATGGTTGAGGTGGTATTGGATAAAAAAAATTGATTGAACATTGGTGGAGTGACATGGTTTTTTCAATCAATGATTAAGAGATATATAGAGGTCCTAGAATCAATTATCTCATAGACTGACATAGTGTGACATGAATCTTATGAAACTATCAAAGAAACCTAATTAGATGATGATCCACATGGCCAAAATTCTATGTAGAGTAGTTCATAGAATAATTTGTTTCCTGTGATATAATCCATGTGATTGAAGATTGGATAGTCAATATAATCCTACATAGAGAACATTATTAAGTAATATGAGGCATGCACTTAGGCATGTCGGGGTGCCACGTGTTTCCCTTTCATTGAGAAATAACATATATCATGCTTGGGGGAATGTATGGGACCGAATTTTAAAACAAATAAAATTGGACTCCTCTCAACCTATTTGATTTTATAGAATCCTGTTGTGATAATTTTTGGGAAGTTTGGTTGTTCAATTTGTTAAATTATTTTCTAAAGGACTTATGAGCTTGTGAAAAATTATTCCCATTCCAAGCCATAATGGAAATTTCTATCAACTACATAGATTCTATAAATTGTTATATTTTACTAATAAAAAATATAATGGAGTAAATTGACACTGCTTTGATATATTAATGATGGAAAATAAATAAATAACAATTAAATTATCAATTATTTCAATTAAAAGTTATTTTTATGACATCAATTATCACATAGTTTTTTTAATGATTATTGAATGAAATAATATTCCAATATTTTTGGAAATTACTCTATGAGGATATTTTTTATTTAAAATGATGATAATTATTAATGATAAAATATTAAATAAATATGAGATTAATGTAAAACTCAAAATATGTTATGAAAACATCAAATGTATGTCATATGGTAAATTATTGCAAATGACATGAATAAAGGGATAATGGAATTATATTCAAAAAATATCATAGTAATTTTTAATCATGATATATGGTACAAAATTTCTATGAATTATTTGAATAATGTTAATACATAGAGTATGATATTGATTTCTTATTGATGATATAAATTCCTTTACCTTTTGGGATATATATATATATATGATTAAGACTGATTTTTTGATAAGGATTGGAATTATTTTAAATGAATATATAGATATTAAATTTTTATTATATAGTTGTATATTCTTTAGTAATTTTATGAATAATGGATTATTGATGTTGAATTTTGGGGCTGATGATAATGAGTGAGGAAATGAATATTATCTATCAAAGGGATGAATTTCTCCAAATAATAATGTAAATGAAATAAGAACGTCATGTGTAAATATTATGATAATGCTTTAATAACAAGATATTATTTGGTTATAGAAATTTTTCTATGGTAATTTGGTCATTTTGAATAATATATTATATAACATTAAACTATTATTAAATTTTGATACATCAATAATTTCAAGAAACCTATTATTGATGGAAGTTTTCTATATGGATATTATTTTTGGTTGTAAGAATGATAACGTATTTGGTGTCATGATTGGATTTTTTACTCACCATACTATATATATATGTGATGAAATATAGTGGTTGGTGGATGTTGATATTGATAGAGATTCTATTAACATAATCACCAATAGATGTAGGATAGATTTTTTATGGTAATATATAGGTGTATTTATTTCTCATTCTTTCCGGTAGTCCTAGGTTTTAGGTCATTTTTGATAAACTAATGTATTTATTTATATTATCAATCATTAACATGGGCTTCAGTTGTATGATTAATCAATAGAGTGTTGAAAAACTTTCTTGACCCAAAGCACTAGGATCACAGTGGATGACACCGCACCAAAAACATAAACTTTTCTCAAATAAAACTATGGGATTGAGGGAAACTATTTATAAACATTTTTATATGAAATGTGTTAATAGTGAAATATAGTTGAATTATTTAATATGTATTTTTTTGTGATATGAGAAATAATTTCATTATTATCTAATATGGTATTTCTATTATGAAAATAACTTTTTATATGGGGGGAAATGAGTTTCATCTTCCCTTAAGGGTGACTTATTTTGATTCTCTTGATGTCCAAAGTGTTATTAAAATTACCCCTCTACAATTAAAGGGACCAAATATAAGAATTTTGTTGAGATCTTGGGTTCCTAGTGGCCTTTATAATGATATAGTTTTTAGGGACCCATCTTATTATGATATTTATAAATTTTAATATACACACACACACAGACACAATCAATGTTTTTATATGAATTAGATTCTAGTGATTTATGGGTATCGTGATATATAATAAATTTTAAATTGTGTTATGTTTCATGATAATGTGGGTTGAGATATTTTTGTTTTTGAATAAAATTTATATACTGATGATATATGAAAACATTAGTTATTTATAGGGTCATATCATTACATGGGATAACCATATTGAGAATTATTACTCACCTCTATAAGATCACTTGCAAATTTTGTAATCTTATTTTTTTGAAATTATAGGATTCATTTGTGGATGAACTGTTATGATAGAGATTAATGGGTGATTTCATAGCTGACGTATTATATTCTTCGTTAGTATTATTACATCATTTTTTCTATTTTTAGATATGTGATTCATTACATCTATCCATATTGTGTTATGTATATAAATAAATTCATTGTATTACATTCTATTGTATTTTGGTGATGTTTATTATATATACATGATTTATATTATATCATTGGATATTCAATTATACAATTTTTGGATGATATTTTATGCTTTCAACTGATCATTATATTTAGAGGTGATTATTTCCATTATCTTGAGTGGATAACAGAGTTTTAGTTCCTATCCCTTAACCTACTAGATGTATGTCAAGGGATTTCACTTGTTGATATATTGAAATATGACATTTTTTCCCACTAAAAATCAATAGTTGTGTACCCCAAGTGAGGAAATATTTTTTTTAACTATAGGGTTTGGGATCTTATATAGTAAAATCACCTTATACTATTCTTTTGATAAAATTCTTTTCGTTGAGGGTGTGATTGTTTATTTGTAAATTATTCCTCTATGGTTAGGAATAAACACTTACTAGTTATTTCCAACATCTGGTAATTAGGGAATATATATTTGACCATTTGGAAAACTAGTCTTCCAGTTATGGGTTTATCCTTGGTTGGGTCATTACAAAATTCTACCCTATAGAGGTTTCTTGAATAATAAAAAATATAGTAATAGAGGAAAAGGTGTTTGAAATTGGGTGGTGAAACCATATATATATATATAGTATTATTATAGTCAAAACGAAATTAACCAAGGCGATAAAGGTTTCAGTGGGGGTTATTTATAAAAATAGATACTTTTTAAATTAAAATTATTTGGAAGTATTAAATTATTTAACAAATTCATCATCCATTTTTCTATTCAAAAAATAAAATATTAATTTAAAAAATATGATTGGATAAAAAACGATTCATTATAGGTATCATATGAGAAATAGAAAAAGAAAAACATAAATAAAATTTAATATCATTCTTTTGATACATCCTAGTTAATAACTATATGCATGGTAGGAAAAACATGATAATATTAACTTACTATGAATGTAAAAATAAGAATCTTATAAGAAAAAATAATAAAAATGCATTTGATCCAAATACCTTATTAACCCTGGTCCAAGTCACCAACTCTAATATACAATGTTAGTGTATTATCAACATACTAAATGGATTACACCTTATTCAACTAGATTTATATAGTTTTTTTCATAAAATATGAGAATCTCAAATAACTAATGAAGCCTAGGAAGTTAATATAAAGAAAAAAATAGCATACGTCACTAAAAAAATAAGAAACACCGCCTCACCTTTATTCATATCCAAACTATAATGTAAACATAAAAATAATAACATTCATATGAGTTGAAATATGTTTATATTTATATTGTAAATATAAAACCATAATGTTTTTAGATCACCAAAAGTGTTTATTTTAAGATAGGATTAGAATCTAAATAGTGTCAAGATCCAAATTCCTTAAATCGAATGATAGAGGAAGATAATAGTATCAATTCATTTAAAATAAAATATAGTAATATATAAATATATGGTACCAACAAAGGGATGGTATTTATTTGTACATTATAAATAAAAAATTATATTAAGTGAGGGACACAACTATTTGGACACATGGGCTACACATATTAGATATTAAACAAAAAAAACTAATCGATCATTGAATGAGTATGAATAAATATATAAAAACACACAACAAGGGATAAAAAATCCATTATATAAGACACAATGAATGGATAATATCATTAAAATTATTTAAATTCATATCAAAGGAGTAGTTAGGAAAAATATGGAATGGATAAACATAAGGCCCAAATCCTATAGAAATAAAAATGATAATCATGATCTTTTGGATTCCCTAATAAAGAAAGATACTTATAATAGAAAAATAAAAAATCAAGGATCATAGATATAGTAAATGCAATAATCTGAAATGATGTTTTTTTTGAAAATTTTACATCCATCACTGCTTTCAAAAATTTATACCTTCAAAATAAAACATAACAATCATAAATTCTTATGATGAACCTAAAACATAAATTATTATGTTAACCAAGTGCTAATAAAATTCAAATGGTGTTCAAGACTATTATATAAAGGTCTTTATTTAGTACATTAATTGGGTTTCTGAACATTTCTATTTTTTAAGAACATATTTATCCAATTTCTAACAAATCCTAAATGAAATGAAATATTATTAAACCTTCTAATGTAAATAAATATCTTCGATAAATACAATTTGATTTTAAAACATTATGTAATTTAAAATAAAATTATATAAAACCTGGAATCCAGTTATAGAAAGATGTTTTTTATTTTATAATGTTGGTACATAATAAAAAATATCACATTACATAGGATCTAAGAGTTTATTTTTCTCATGAGATTAGAAATATACATTATCCTTACATTATATTCAGAAACCCAAAATAAAACAAAATATTCTGTAAAATTTTATTATTCCCCCACGATTATCCTTAGATCATGCATTATACTATTATTGGTTTCTTAGGGAAGAGGAAAAAAATAGAGATGTGATATCAGATGCTTAGTAAGGGGTGTGTACTATGGAATATATCATATAATGATGAATACATTGATAATATAGAAGGAATAATATTATAATAACATTTTATAACTAATAACTTCTCCATAAAATATATTAATGGAAAGAATACCATTTTAAATAAATAATAACATGAACAAAAATAAATTAGTTCATAATAATGGAATGAATAATTTCAGACAATTTAATCATACTATCATGGCCTTAGTCCAAGAAATAATATATAATAGGGTAGGCATACACCAAATACTCCAAACTGGTTTTTCTCATGAATCTAACCAATGCATCAAGTGGAAATATAATTGTGGTCCCCAACCATCCAAAAATAAGCCTAATAAATATATCATGTTAAAGAGTTTTGTAAACAATATATATCATAATATTCCAAATAACCACTTACATACACATGTATTAATAATCAATACTTGTGTTTATATAATTATGGATTATACAGATTGTCAATGTTTCTAAAGTGAATTGAATTACATTGATATCATGGTGAATTATCATCAATATAGATGGATTTATAGGATATTCACATTATAATGGAAAGTATCCATGATTATTATGTAGTATAGTTGGATAAATTCATTGTATAATAGAAATATTAGTAATTTATTAATGAATTCATTGATTGGAGGCCAATATAGTGATAGAAAAATCATTCCCTCTTGTAAAAAAAGTAGAGTTTATTATTAGGGTGGTATAATAAAATTAAATGTAAATATATTATTCACAATTTATTAAGGGATCACTAATAGTGAAACATAACATCATTACATATGGAAATATAAAGTAATTAATAGAAATTTTGAAAGAGGAATGAAGATAATGGAATAAAAACCCTTAATTTGATATGTTCCTTAAAAAAGAATGGAAATTAACTCCATAGATCCTTAAATTTTGGGCTCTCTAAAGAGAACTGTATATAATTTTTAGGAACCCTTACCTCTGTGAACCTCTTGAGAAAAACTCTTAAGACTGTATTTTAGAGAGAAATGGAGATAGAGTTTCAATCTCTTATCTACCTAATTATCTTCCAAAAACATCGTGAGAGTGAAAATTAGAGGAGAACAATTCACAATGGTTTTAGAGTGGAGATGGATGGTAGGATGGGTAGGTATTTATATAAAATGATGGAAAATTATTTTCTAATTTTTAAAAATATGTCTTGGACTTTAGGTTGAAGAAAAATTGAAAAACATTATACTTTACATTGTTTTAAACAATATTGTTTATAATGTTGGGAATTGTTTTTTACATTAACTATTTGACCATAAATTAAAATTTCAAGGAAAATAATTAAAACTTTCACCATTGGATAATTTTTACGTGTTGGTTCCAAATATAAATTCATTTCTATTAATGTAATTTTTATCTATGAGAAATTTATTTATTAAATAAAAACCCTTGTGTATTTCAAAATCACATATTTAGGGTGAAAACATTTAAACCACGCTTATAAAGAACATATATATGCATAAATTATAATTCATGAATATACATTATTAGTAAATAATGATTACAATTTTTTTATTGGAAACTTTTATTTATAAGGTTACATCACTATTATATTGATCATATAGGGAAATTATTATTCTAATGGTTTGATTCGAAATGGTCAGATTCCAATAGTCACCATACCCTTCTAATAGTCATATTACCCCTTATATTTACACTTTTTTTATATCAAAAATCAATGATATACTTATCATAGTTCCTATACCATTTTTATTACATTTCTTATGTTTTCCATCATAATAGAAATGTACATTTTATACTTGTTAAAAAATTTATAGTATGATCCTATATAGTTCAAGATTATTTTGGTACCCTATATTTTTTGGTTTTCTCTATCACTAGTTGTGGATGTTATGGGGAATTTAATTTAAAAGTTATCTATTGTATAACAATGTGTTTTATTATTATGATGAAATAATATGTTGTGAATTGTGTAATATATTTTGTGATGAAGTGTTTATTTACAATTGTAAAGTCATGAGTTTTATATTCCCCATCCCATTAAATAATTTCTTCCCAAAAAAATTATTTATACATCAATAAATAAAAAATTGTGTAATTATTATTCATTTATTCTATAGGAGCTCTTTTTTCCTACCACTAACACTTTATTCTTCCAATGTACTTTCACCAGTCAAGTTGTCTGATTTCACAACACAATCTACTTAATATCAGGAATCTAGATAGGCTCTTCCTTATAGGGAAAGTCAAGAATTTTATTTATTTAATCATTAATGAGTACATGAGAGTGGTTAATAATATACTTCATCAATAGTGAGGCAAGAAATATTTATGTACTTTAGAGGGGTCAGGTGGCATAGCTAAATTGTAATCTATATTTTTGTTTCTCTATAAAATATCAGAAGTCCCAATATACCTTGTACATATATTAACCATGTAAGTAAAACATATAACTCCCAACCATGATGACACTTTCAATAATATGTTATCCACTGCATGAAATAACAAGTCCTTCATATGGTTATCCTCACTGATCATCTATTCATTTTGACTAGTCATCAAATGATTTAAAATGGATTAAACATTATCAATTGTATCTTTAATTACTTCTTGACTAATTAGTTTATGTTCACCAACATTTATCAAATAGTTTATATTATGAAATCATTTCCATTTCAATTATTCATATAATTCGATTTTAATTGTTTAATGAAATCTATTACTTATAGAAAATTCCACCAATAGTTGATACAAGTCTTATCTTCCTTAGACTTCAAGTGATCATGAACACCGAATGTAGTTTAGTGTTTGGATAATCCTTTTAGAAAAATATTCTATTTGAGGATGATTGGCGATTCTAAAATATACTTCATTGTAATAGACTTCATAATAATCCTAAAGAATTTAGATGTAAGATGAGGATCAAGATATAATACAACAGAAAAAGTTTAACCCTAAAGTCTCACAACATCGTTAATATGTATCCGTGAAATAAACTCAATGATTATATCATTCAATATTGATGGTAAATTTATATTGTTTTTAATGTGGTCCAAAATAACCATATTGAATCATTCTTATTAAATGTCTTAAATAGTATAGTAACATAGTCCATTGTAAAATTATCCCACTTCCACATTGGAATACGTAGAGGTTTCATGACACCATTTGGGAGTTAAATATTATAATTTTATTTTTATAGAACCAAAAAATTGGCATATATATATTAATTTCATACTTCATGTTTTTTCACCTTAAATTTTCTCTTAAATATTTATATATCTCGGTGTTACAATAGTGTATAGATAAATTTGAACTATGAACTTCATCTAGAAACACCCTCTTTAACTAAGGTACTAAGAGAACACATTACCTTCTTCCAAATATCAATACCCCATATATTCTAATGAATTATGTCATATTTCCATCATTAATTTCTTAATTTTAATTTTTAAACTCGTTTCATCATGATTGGACTACTTTATCTTTTATGGAAATGAAATTTGGGAAATCACTTTGAAAGAGAATGATATTTCCCTTCCCAAATAATTTTTATATCTAACTTTACTAAATCCATGAATAAAATATATTTTTCTATCATCATCATTTATATAAATCGATGATCCTTTCTAATCAATGCATCATCAACCTTGTTTTCCATCCAAAGGTGATAGTGAATTGAGAATTCATAGTCCATTAGTATTTCTAGTTATCTTCTTTTTCTCGTATAGATCTATTTCTATGTGAATATATACATTAAACTCCTATGATTTATATATATGTTTCTTATTTTCTATAGATATTTTATCTCAACATATATACAAGGGAAATATTGTGGCTTCCAACTAAATATTGAGAGTTAGATCGTTTTTTCATGAGTCTATAATTTCCTTTATTCAAAATAATCAACTCTATCATTTCTCATAATGAAATTCCCAAGTCCTTTCCTGAATTCATAATTGTATATTAGAAATAATTCCTTCCATAATGGTATATTTAATACTTTTAAATTGATCTATCACTTATTTAGTATATCAAAACATTCATTAATTTCATTTTTTTCATGTGAATTTGACCCCTTTTTATGAATAATTGGTTAGTGGATTGGATAATTAATCAAAATTTTGAATAAATTGATAGCAGTAACCTAATAAACACAAAAAATACAAATATAAATTGTATTAATTGGTCTTAGAAATTCCATAATATCTTTGTTATTTGAATAATCAATAAATATCACATACTTAGAGAAAATAATTCCAAGAAAATAAGCTTTGTAAATCCAAAATTTACATTTACTGAATTTACCAGATAACTCATTTCCTCTACCAGCCTCATGAATAATTCATGAATAGTTAACATTCTTTTTAAATATTTTAGTGTATAGAAATATATCATTAAAAATACCACAAAAATTTTATCAATATAATCCTGAAAAATATTCTTCGTCAAATCCATAAACACTTAGGGTGAATTAGTTAATCTAATGTGAATTACAATATGATCATAAGTTTCATACCTCATACAAAATGTTCCCTTCAACGTATCATCCATCTTCACACTTAATTGATGATAAATAGAATGTAGATCAATATTTGAGAATTATTAAACACCTTTAATATGGATAAACTAGTCATCAGTGTGTGGAATAAGATACTTTTCCTTTATATAAATTTCATTTATTTCTCTACAATAAATGTAGAACATCATAATCCCATAATTAATATTTATAAATAGCACATGATCTCCTCTTAGTGAGTCACCAAGATTAATGAATCCCAAATCACAAAAAAAAATAGTTATTTCTTCAAATCCACCAATTCCACTAGGGCCATTCTATTGGGAGGCATAAATATAGGTTTTCCATCATATATGAGTTCATTAGGAAACTTAATATAACATTTAAGTGGATTTTTAGGAATTTATCCAGAAATAAATAAATATATTCTTATAGAATAAGTACATGCTATATTATTAGGATATTTATCCAATCCATGTATTTTTTGTTCATTTTAATATCCCAAAATATATTAAGCTGAGCTACAAGATGTAATATTATAAAAAACTCAGATAACGTAGACCCTCATAAAAAATATAGGATTCTATTATTCCACCACAAATTTCAATCACCTTTCCTTTGCAGGGAATTATTCTATTATACATTGAGAAAAAATCAAGATATAAAATAGTAAATAGAACAATAATATAAAATATAATTATAAAAAATTTATTTTATGATCGAATTACATGATAACATTTTATTCAGTACGTTATCATCCACTATATTAATTTTATAAGACCAATATTTATCACGTGGAATATTTTGAGGTCAATTCATTTGACACTTGGGGAATTTGTTGAAATAGTATTTCATCTTCATTCGATTATATAATTAGACATTGGAGGCTCATATTTTTTCTTTTAAATCATGAGATAGATAACCTTTATCACCACACTTATAGAAAACTCCCATAATATTCAATCATATCCTATGGTGTTTTATCCCATTGTTATTTAATATTTGGAATTATGCTATTCCTATATTCACTTTAACCAAATTTAACTCTACATGGTGCTCATTATTCCTCATAATTCTCTTTTTATCCTTTGAAAATATAATAATTGGACAAATCATTCTCAATATTTTTAGTACTTTCACTACATCCTCATATTAGGGAATGAGTTTTGTGGCTAATTAACTTAAAAGACATAGAATTATTCTATCATTGATGTGATTGATATTGATTTATATATATTTTTACATGGTTCATAACATGTATTTGTAACCTTATAAAGTTTCCATCATTCTCTAAAATAACTTTCTCCTGATTTTGTCTTAAATTTATAAATTTTATTTCCATTTCATACCTTTAATATTAATAAAGATACTTTTCTTGTAATATCACTTTTAATTTTTTTCATTCCATGAATTCTATTTCATACCCCTTATTTTTATTTGAATCAATGACCATAATTGATCAGAATGCCACCTTACATGATATAATTTCATGATAGCCTTATCCCTTTCACTACATCCAAAATTTTATCATTTCATCCAGTGAGACCCTAAATGTTTTCCCCGATCTGGGTCATTAGATGACATTAGGCATAGATCCTTGTATTCTAGAGGCTACTGAATTGTACAAAGGGTCTGTAGAGATATATAGTAGCAGAATACACTCTTTATTAGAGTAAAAAATAATGTAAATATAATTAAAAATATTATGTAATAATAATCAATATCCATACATCAGATATCAAAATCTTGATACTGGGTAAAATCCCCCCAACCAATACATAAGAAAATTTCATGTCATGAAATTATGTAGTTTCAAATAATAACCAAAATAAAGATACAATGGTAATATTCCATGATAGGTCCTAATATCATTTCTTCTCACCTAATCCACATTCTATCCCATGTCAACCATTAATAATAAGTCCCTCACCCCAATCTGAGTTAGCATCCATGAAGTCTACTTGGTTAACATTAGCAACCTAAGAAGGGTGTGAATAAAAATAAGTAGACCATAAACAATAGTGTCTAAATTTATATCTAATTTAATAACAATGTATGTTGAAGTATATTAAACAATAGACTAGGTAGTAAATAAACTAAGTTTCATAATTAAACAGTATTTAATTTAACAACACCTATCCTGGGGAGATATGTTACAGATGAACCCATCGAACCTTCATTATCCCATGTTGTTCGTCAGAACCAGACACTTTATGATTTTAATTATTTACATCATAAAAAAATTCATTAATCAATTCAATTTAAACCATTTTACCTTTATGCATCAATCCATTTACCCATTTGTTAGCCAACCATATGTTCTTATAGAATTAGTCTACAATCCACCTATATCATGCATTGATGGCCCCCATAGAATTAGTCTAGACTAGCCCGTTTGTGAGGATCCTTAGTCCAACATCCAAACCATACCATTATTAATTCCTTCCCAAAATTCATTATCAGTAACCATTTTATCAACAATAACAATAGGGGTGAACCATTTCATTTAACAAAATTTCCATGTCCCATCATGTTCAACACCATAATCCTTATTACATAGTTCAATTCATTCTTATATAAAACAATAAACATTCATAAAAACATTTCAACATGTTAAACATAAACCTTTAGTAATTTACTTTACCATTCCTTAATCATGTCATGACCCTTCTAATTTCTGAGTAAATCCAAACAGCCCATTATTCTATATTAATATACCTATTGTATGTATAACTTGTTTAATCTCAATAAACCTCTAATTATCCATTTTACTCCTCATTTAACCATTATAAATGGTTTGTAATTCCCCATTTGTGGCCCTAGGATCGATCTTATAATCATCAACGAACCTGACAGGGTTCTTCAAGGGTCCCACACATTAAATAAAGGCCCAAATTACATTCTTAATCAAAGAAATAGAAATAAAACTACGTATAATGATAGAACAATCACATAAAAAATAATAACATCAATATGATAGGATAAGTCTTGCATATCGCCTACCTTAAGCTCATAGAAAAACACTCATCCAATTACATCCCTTCTTTCAAACTAAATTTGATGAAATATCCATAATGAAGAAAACTGTGGAAAAATTGTTTTTAATATATAGAATATGTGAAAAAAAAGCCAACCATGGTTATTCCAAAAAATAAGGGATTATGGACTCATAGACATACCCAAATCATCAATTCACACTAAACTGAACATCAAATTCCATATAATTGAAGGATATTGATCCTCGAAAGAGAGATGATGATTTGGTTTGGAAAAAATTATCACCGAGTGTGAAATAAGGAAGAACATTTGGTTAGATCATATAATGTTTGGGATGGTCAAAAAATTAATTTTCCACTTTTAAATGGCCGCACAGTTTTTCCACAATGTTTAGAAAAATGTGCACCAACTTTGTGGTATCTTCTATCCTAAGGGAGGCATGGGATTCACATGTTGGGGATCACCCATGGTTTGGAAATACATTTTTGAGGCTGTGTGGTTAGATTTTTCCAATGTTGTATGGTTTTTAGAAACCCATTACCTGGATTACAAACTATGCCTCTCCCTAATCTTGGACACAAGGTCCTAGTGCACATTTTGTACTTAACATGCACTAACCAAGCTCATTGCCTTATATAGACTTCCATTTTCCTCTATTTATGCCCTAAACCACCAAGACACGCCAAATACATTCTATACTCATGGGAATAATTAGATTAATCATTTTAAAAGGATTTTAACCTAACTGAAATTAAATATACCTTGTCAAAAGGGTTAGGATATTATAACCATCGGACCATATAATAGCTAATCCTTGGTCTACCCTTCCAAAAATAACTATTAACCCTTGATAAAAAAGGTCAGGACCACCGGACCATAGATTATCTTCCCTATCCCATTTTCCCACCTAAAAATTTCCAAGTTTCCATATCACTCGGACCAACTTCATGGTCTTACCCCCAAATAATTTTCTAACTGCATCCCACAACGTGAATCAAATGCTACTCAAAGGACATATCAGTCTCAAGCACAAAATCATCAAAATCAATCATAGATAATGGTCAAGGTGATATTTTTGAAGTTATGGCACATGAAAAAAATAATTCATAAAACTATATCATTATGGAAGATCCAACCAATATACTACCAGTCTAATACTGTCCATAATCTCAAGTTTCCCGATATATCTTGGTACCCAAATTCCATACTTTCAAATCCATTGAAGTACCATTCTCGATGACACCAAATGGAATACATGGTCACCCACTTCAAACTAAAGTGGTCAATGACATCAAATATAATTTTACTTTTCCCTACTCTATGTCATGGATATATTCTTATGAATCATCTAGACATGCTTTGATGTCTCTTCTATAAGACTTGATCCCAAGAACTCTGATTCTCCCCCATCCATTAAACAAAAAAAGGTGATATACAAGTCCTAAGATAGGTTGAATCAAATATAGAAATATTAATATTACTCTGGTAATCTATTATTATCAGAAAACTCAAAAAAAAAATAATGTACTTCTACTAAGTTCCTCCAAAATATAGAATACATGCTCTCAATATTTCCTCTAATACCTTTAGAGTCCATTATTATTTTTTATCCACCTATGTGTGAAAATATGTATTCAAAAATACATGAGTACCAAGTTAATTCTAAAATAATTTCCAAAATAATGATTTCAAATGGGGGCCTTAGTCTGAAACAATACTGCATGGTACCCCCATGAAACTATACTATCCCTCAAACATAAAATTCGCCCAACTGGTTGATGATGAAAGTCACCCTAATTGGTAAGAAATGTGATACCATTTTCAACTGATTCATAAAAACCCATATATCATCATTCTTATAAGGAGTTCATTATAATATGAGCACAAAATCCATCATAACATCATCCCAATTAAATTTTTAATTGGGGAATGGATGTAATAGATCTGTGAGTCAAGGATTCTCAATATTTACATGATGATAGGTGTAGCATAGAATCATGAAACCTATGATCTCAATTTTCATTATTAGAAACCAATATTGTCTATGAATATCACAATATGTTTTGGTCATGCCAAGGTACACATCCCACTCTGAGTAATTAAACTCATGCCTCCACTCCTCACACATAAATGTGAGCATAATAACATGACCATAATCAAATATGGTATCATAATCATCAATGTTCTAGTCTAGAGGTATCTCCCAAGAATAAAAATTATCCATAAATGGTATAAATTCCATATCTTCATAATTCATTTCCTTTATTATTATTAGAAAAGAGCACTCAGTGGATAAATTCAATAGATTTATCTTCTTTGGGTCCTCCAAAACACCAATATGAATCTAATCAATCAAATCCATTATCTTCCACTCACACATAGGCTCCTGAATATCTTGAGTCTGTATCTTCTAGCTCAAGGAATCAATAATACTATTTCCATTTCCCAATATATAATATTTATAAAAATCAATGTATATTATGTAATCATCCCATATCCACTACCTAAGATTTAAATCACACTAGGAAAATATAGTTTTAAGGCTTCTATGATTAGTATATCCTAGAAGGTAATGTTATCAATACTTCAAGTCATACACCACTTCAGCTAAATCAATATCATATATAAGGTAGTTTTATTAATGTTTACTCAATATTAAGGATAAATATTCCACAAATCAATCTCCCTAAATCAAAACGATTACTAACCATATCATAGACACATCCCAAAACAAATTATATTCTCCATGTAGTTCGGGTAAGACCAGACATAGTGCATTTTTCAAACACCTATTCAACTCTATGAAGGAATTATCACATTCCTCAGAACACTTAAACTTTATACCTTTTTTGTTAAGTATTTAAATTTTCACTTCTAGGAAATAAAATTCCCTGGTGAACCCTCATTAGTAGATTTTTGGACCTAAAAGACTTCGAATATCAAAAAAAATCTTGGGTCGATCCTAAGAAAAAAGTGATTGATCTTTCTCAATATATACTAACACACCTTCCTATGATATTATGTGACCTAAGAAAATTACCTTTTAAATCTAGAAATTACACTTATATATATTATAATATAGTCTATTGTCTCTCAATATATTCTGGAGGATTTCATGATTTTTTTAATGATTTTCTTGAGTCTATAAGTACACAAAGATATCATCAATGAAGACGACCACAATCTGATCCTTGTATGGGTGAAATATCGGATTCATAATTTCTATGAATATTGAATGATTTTTTCACCCCATAGGATATCCTCATAAACACATACAATCCATACCTTCTTATGAAAGCATTATTTGGTATATAATGAGGTCTGACCCTTAACATATTATACATAGATCTCAAATCCATTTTTCAGAATATATAGGCACCCATTAACTAATAAAAAAATATCATAGATATGTAGAAGAGGATGCTAGTATTTAATCAACATCTAATTCCACTTCTAGTAATAAATATATAAGTATAGGGGTCTGTTAGAATTATGGGAAAATAAAACCACTGATCACCATGTTGATTTACTTGGGTGGATGAATCACTTAGCCTCAAAATCCAAAAATTGGGTATTTCACTCTTAGACCACTACCAATACAATTATATAAGGTGGAATGAACACTAGATCACCTCCAAGTATCAACTAAATCATAAACACAACCTCTATCTCAAGTGTAAACCTAAAAAAATGTTTAATAAACATGTCATTAAACTGGTCAACCATAGGAGGGAAGATATCATGCCCACTCCCCCATCATCAAGAATATGTCTTTCTACCTATGTTGTGTGCTCACCCAAATGCTGAAAAACTGGCCCTGTATGGACTTCTTGTATATCCCACTCTCTGTTTTGAATATAAATGTCACCATACTAAAATATTTAAGTCATTATATTATTGTAACAATCAATTTGTGTTAGATATAAACTAACTAGTCTGTTCCCAATATGAGGTCTAAACCTGACATCTCTAGTATGAAAAATTCATGATGGATATGGTTCACACAAATATCAATGGAACATTGATTGCAATGATGGATAACCTACATTTTCACTCCTAAAGGAATATTGATCAACCTAACCCTACATAAAAATCCACCTCTATAACCAAACCATTTACCAACTGAGCAGATATAAAATATACAGAGGATCTAATACCCAAAAAGGCACTAGAATGTGTGGAATCTATAAAACAATTTCATCAAATTATTGATGGTCCAACCACACTACCACTGGGTGATATCTAAAATTCATGAAGCTGACCTTTAGCTCTACCATATTCTTCTATATGAGTCATATGCACTGCACTACTCTTCCAAACTCTCTAGTTTTGAAGAACCTAATCTTTTGAATTCACCAATTCATTCCATAGAGATAGAACATCCATAATAACATGGGATAGTAGATCCCATACTACTTCTATGTATTATCCTAGTTCCTTTACCACTACCCATGTGGTGAGGGTTCCTATATTACCTTTTTACATTACCCATACTACTAAAAGCTAAGCACTCCACTTGTAGTAGAGGACACTAACCATGAATGTGACCCATTATACCAAAAAAAAATTACAACATTTGATCACTACCCAGAGAGACTTATTTTCTTCCATGGATACTCTTCCAACCAACTACATAGAGAAATTTCTCATAATTTCACATTCTAATTACAAAGGAAGCACCCCCATATCATCCAATAAAAACCACCTATACACCAATTGTTTTTTTCCTTTAGATTCCCTTCAGAACTGAGATCTATATTTACCACCTCAGTTATAACATCCTCAGTTTTTTAATGATAAGAAAAAACCACTTCCATAAAAATTATGAATATTTTTATGTGAAAATGTAACTTTTCAAAAAAAATAACTTCATAAATTATTTAAAGGATTTACATTGGGGTAAAATCCCGATTAACACATTGGAATATTCTATAGAATATGTTTGGATTTAGGAATTGAGTTATCATGAAATTTCGGGACCCAGAGAGTCTATGCACTGATAGAATAATAATATTAAATCTATTATATCTTGAACAGGGGATTTTTCTTAAATAATTTAATATCACCAAAATGGTTTTTTTGATGGAAGATATGAGACTGCCATTTGGTACAGAATTTTGGATTTACCCTATAAGAAACATAAATGTTATATACTTTTATTTTTTTGGTAAAATCGCACTTGACGTTATATATATTATATTATATGTTAATGATTTTTTCCTCAAAAATAAAATATCTTTTGAATGGTGTCTTTTCTATGAAATATGGGACTATAATTAGGTATGGAATGTGGGTTTTACCATAGGTATGACATATCATTTATACATGTTGGGTGTTTTGTTAAATTACATGTGAGAGTAATTTATTTAATTTTTTTTTATAATTGTTTATTATTATTTTATTTTTACCTTCTTCAAAAAATACACACCAGTTTCATTTTTTCAGGTAGTTCAATCCAAAAGCATCATAAATAACTTTTTTTACTGTTTAATTCAACAATGACTTATTGGGGACAAATTAAAACTCTTCCATAAAATTTCATTGAATATCATATTAAATTTAATGTTATTAAATTGGGGTTGAACACAATTTAATGGTTTATAAATAGTCAAATGATCCATATTTTTTCATCAGTTAAACCTATAGAGTCTGAAAAGTAGTGAGATATATTTTTATACTAATAGAAAAAATTCGATGATTCATTTTTGGGATTCCTTGTGTGTGGTATATTATTATTGGGATGGGAGGATGATGTTAAATTTTTCTTATGCACTGTGCACATTAGGGATATCTAGTATTTTATTTATTTATTTTCATTATTTTACATTAATATTTTCCTCCTAAATTCAGTAAAATTGTTGTTTTAATAAGAAAAATGTTGAAACCTAAATTATCAAAGGATAATTCTTAAATGTTTTATCAAATTATAATTATCATAATTATCATAATATTATTAAATAATTATTGACGGATAATTACACGAAAGCTAAAAATGATAATTTATAAAAAAAAATTATCCAAATATAATTTCATGAAATTATCAAAGATATTGGTAACAAATTATAATGTGATTGTTATGTTGATTTTTCAAAGTGATAATATACAAGAAAGAATCAAAAGAAAAATATTTTGAAACTATAAAAGATAATTATACCAAATTTTCAGATGATAATTACAATAAATTATTAAAGAATAATTTTAGAATATTATCAGAAGATAATATTATATAATTGTCAAAGGATAATTTTTAAGAAATTATTATAAGATATTATATATGGATAATATATATAAATGAAAAATGGATAATTTATGAAACTTATCAATGGATAATTATTTATATTATAAAATAATATTTATAAAGGACTACCAAATTTTTTCACAAATTATTTTTTAAACATTGATTATATTAAATGTGGTATTATAAATATTATTTAGTAGAAGACCACTAGTGCATGCATGATTATAGAATCATAATTTAGAAATCATCCATAAGATGGAACGTGTCGTCACATGTGATATTTTATTTTGTTTCGACAAAAATAACTAGTTTTGGTTCAAGGAACCCTTGATGATCCTCATGCATTAACGTGTCAAAAAGATTATAATAAAGCTTAGGAGTGTGTGTGCTTGACTATTGAGGTTTGCACTCCAACTTGTGAACCACACAATCTGTTTTATGCTTACCATTGACATTAGTTTGTTTAAAGTAGGAATTTCATTACCTCTTTGTCCTCTTATTTCACCATTTTCCTTGTTATAATCTATGTGTAGGAATAATTGAAAATCATGCTTGACTTCTGATCACATATGGGTGGGTTTGTGTGTCCTGTGAGACCACTATAATGTCATTTCCTTAAGAACTACTGGATATACTGATTCAATGTTGTTGTTTGATTCACAGGTTTATGTATGATGATATTTTTTATTCCTATAATGTTATGTTGTATTGTTTATCATGTTATATCTTGTCATGTATTTCCAATAGAAGATTTCTATGTTTTTCACCTAAAAAGTAACCATCATGTTATGATTTACCCTTGTATAGGGATTTTGTATGGTGTGTTATGATAAAAACAATAGATCATGATAGCCTTGTGACCTAGACTATACTTCATTCCATATGGATTCCATGTAAATTAATGATACTCAATGCTTTGTGGATTTTGAGTATTACATAATGTCTTGTGGATTTCAAGTAGGTTACTGATACTCGATGCCTTGTGTATTCTGACTATTATTTGATGACTTGTTAATTCTGATTATAATACACACTCAATTCCTTATAGATTCCATGTGACTCACCAAAATCCCTGTGGTTGGTTCTAGAAATTTATAAACACCTTCATCCAAGAGCCAAAGTAGATACGACTGAGGGTTTTTGGAATCTTGTTTAGTGCATGACCACTCATTTTTTGATTGTTTATTATTGTTATTATTATTTATTTTTTATAATCATATAATAAAATTATTTTAATTGATCACACATGGTTATGGAAACATTGGTTGTATCCTACATAGTATTGTACTCACTCCCTACATGGGAATTTTCGTGAACTTGTAGATTTACTGACAATAGATATTTTAAAGGGCATGGGCCCTATGGTAGAATGTTGAGAATAGGAACACAAAAATCTAGTAGTAGACTTATATAGACTCTGGGGAACTCTAATATTTCTTCAAAAATTTATTTATTTTTTATACAATTGTTTGTATTTCCACTTTGTGGATCACTTTTATTGTATGACATGTATGCCATTATTCAGTTTTCACAAGTTTAATATGGTTATTTATTATACTATTTTTTGTTTATTATTTTTCCAATGATATGATTCTTAGGGTATATCCTGCTGACTAATGGAATCATATCCTCATTTCTAGTTAGCAGCCTATTCCATATATAGAGATGTTCATGAGGTCATGTGACACTTCAACACATTCCTAATGGCTTGGGTCAGGATGTTACAATATGGTATCATGGCTTTAGGACTCACTAACTTTTTTCTACTCTTTTAATTGATTTGGGATAGGGTATATATGAGATTGGGTGGTTGTAAATCATGCATGCTAACTAGGATAATGTGTGACCACCGCTGTATAGTAAACATCCGAGTATCCATAAAGTGGAGGAAATTATATTTATCTATTACTATAAATTAAATTCACCATGGTTTATGGGCATGATTTTTGATATTTGATTTATGATATTTTGTGTGAATTCATTCATAATAACTATGAAAATTTCTTTACATAACATTTATATATATATATTGTTTTGATGAATAATAGTTATTCAATAAATTTCATCATTTTTTGGTATCTAATTAGGGGAGTTTCTCTTTGTATAATATATATTTTATTCCATTCTATTATGATTAATCATTGTTGTCCAAAATTATTTAACTTGATCATGATATCATGTTATTATATATATAATGATTATGAATAATAAGTAGGGATGGAGACTTGGGTTAGTGCTAGGAGAATTATACCTTGGGGTAAGGGTATACTTCTAGAAGAACATTGTGTGATCCCTTAGACTAATCATGGTTTATGTTAATGATACTATTTTTATGATGTTTTTCCATCCCATTTAAAAATATATCACCTTGACAGAGTCTTATAGGAATACATTAGAAGCATGTTGGAATAACCCCATAAGAGATTATGTTTTTGCTTTACTAATGGATGAGTTGTAGAATGTGATTGAGCATGCTCCAACACCTGCTTTATGGTTTATGTGGAAGTGATGCTTAAAAAAGAATTTTTTTCCTAGTTCATATCCTATACATAGGATTTTGGATTATGAGATATTTCATAACATTCAACTCTAGAATTATTCATCCTTCTAGGGTACTAGAGGTCCTTAGGATGCTCAAGAGTTTGCTGAAACCATTGTGATAATCCTTTACCAAGTACAAAATCTATAGGATTATAAAGTTAATATGAGATAAAGATCATGTTGAGTGCATAGTAAATTTTGATACCCCATATCGTATGGCACAATATAAGATGAAGGAGCTTGAGTTGTTTCTTGATCATTTGGAGAGGATGAGATTTATTAGGATGAATGCTTCACCATGGGGTGCACCTGTGATGTTCACAAAAAAGGAAGACGACAGTCTTTGACAATATGTTGATTACTATAAGTTAAACCAAGTGAAGATAAATAATAAATATCATTAACTAGGATAAATGATATTTATAATTATCAATGGAGATACTATTGTTTCTATAAGATTTAACTTTGATCAAATAATAACCAACTATGAGTTAGAGAGGATAAAATTCCAAAGAATGTATTTTAGACAAGGTATGGGTTGTTTGAGTACTAGGTGATGTTGTTTTGACTAAAAAATTATCTGGAAGTGTTAATGGACCTCAAGAATAAGTTCCTCTACCCATATCTAGAATATTTCAGTATAGAGTTCATTGGGGACATCCTAATCTACACATAGACAACCTAGAAGCATGTTTGGAACCTTGAGATAGTCCATAGTATGAAACAAGAATAGAGAATTTACACAATGCTTTTAAAGTGAGACGTCTAGATTTTGGAGGTGAGGTTCCTAAGACATGTCATGATTAAGATGGGTATATATGTGGACATAAAGAAAGTGGATTCATTCTTTTCTAGGACATTTCCCTAGATTGTGTTTGAGATTAGGAGCGTTCTAGGTTTATCAAGATATTACTAATGGTTTATCGAGGAAATCACTCATCAAACAACACCAATAATAGTACTAATTAAGAATGTAGTAAAGATAAAATGGATATAATTGGGTGAATATATATTCCTTGAGTTTAAGAGGAGGTTGAATATAGCTCCATTACTGACACTCCATGATCCCAAGAATGTCTTTACAGTGTACTATGATGCATCATGAATTGGTTTGGGAGTAGTTCTGATATAGAGAGAGAAGGAGGTAGAATATGGGTCACATCACCTATAACCCGATTATCAAAACTTACATACACATGAAATGAATCTTCCAACAACTTTTCATTCTCTATAGTGTTTGAGACACTATCTATTTAGTAATAGATTTGTATTCAACCCAAACCACAAGATCCATCATTGAATATTATTGTGGTAGGACTTGAATATGATATAGATGTATTGGTGTGAGTATCTATAGATTTTTTACTTTGTGATGGATTATTCATTATGTAAAGGTAATATTTTTGTGGATACTCATGTCTATATAACCTAGTAATACAATATGATTTGGCAAAGTCCCTCAGAGGAGCAGTGGCACATGCTGAGCTTGTTGTCTGACTGAAGGATGGATGCTTCAAAGCACTAGGTATTGATGACTTGTTCCCCTTAATTGATCATATCCTCAATTGAATATCTAGAGAAGTATAGATAGGATTCATACCTAGTGTGTGTTCTGATGTGCGAATAGCCATATGAAGGTGACCTGACACTGAGATTGACAATATGAAACAATGATGTTATCATGGTACAAAGGAGAGTAGTTGTACATTCTTCTATTATAATGGTTCTAATAATATATTTTCATACCAATAGATGGGTAAAACACCCTGTTGTGACAAATATATACTGTGTTTTCAGGGGAAGTTTTTGGTGGATGGAATAAAGTGGGAAATCATAGGTTTTGTGTTCCAATGCCTTACCAACCAAAGGGTAAAGATTGAGAACTATTGTTCAGGTGGTTTTCTCAATACACTTATTGTGCCCATGTCAAAGTGTGAGGAAATCATGATGGATTTTGTGATGGTGTTACCTATGACCTAGAGGATTCATCATGTTTTATGGGTGATTTTTAATTAGCTAATAAATGTTTTCCACTTTTTTACCAATCTATGTGACTCCCTTAGTGGATGAGATATTAATGATTTTAGTCTGTGATGTCATAAATGTACATTGAGTTCCCTTTAGATTTGTTTCAGATGGATATGCATGATTTACATTGTAGTTTTAGAATATCATTTAATATTTCCAAGGGTTAATTTTTAGAATGATCACATCATACTATCCTTATATAGATTGAGAGTCCTGGAAGATGATATGAATTTTGAATGATATATATTAATATTAAATTATATACTTTGGTGAGGCATTAGGTGATCATCTAGTCTTGGTTAAGTTCACATAAAAAATAGGTTCCATGATTTGGTTCAGATGTCCCCTCATGAGGCTCTTTATAGGAGACCATGTCATTCGCTGCTTTGTCAGCATGAGGTAGGTGAGGGAGTGGTTGTGGGGATTAGTTTGGTTTAGGAGACCTTTGATAGAGATGAATCTGATTTAGAAGTGGTTGATCATTTCTCAAAGTAGGAAGAGATCATATATCTATCATAGGAGGAGACCAATGGAGTTCACTGTGAGTGATCAGATTTTGTTAAGAGTGAGTCCCTAGTATGTCAACCAACATCTAAGTAAGCAAGGTAATATATCATCACGAGTTTTCAAACCATTCATGTTCACAGATAATTTTTCTTCATATGGCATTCCATTTGGACCGTCATCCACATTATTAATGTATGCCTGATGTATTTCATGTTTCTCATATCCAAATATACATAACCAAAAATGTGAAAGTAATTGATGATGATTTTGTTGAGCTAGATCATGACAGACCATATGAGGAGCTTATGATGTATATTATATATAGAAGTGATAAGGTATTATGAGGGAAGACATTACCACTTGTTCGGATTTAGTGGTAGAATGGATATATCCAGGAGGATATGTGGGATTCGGTGACTGATGTTCGAGCTCAATGGCCTGATTTTTTTTTGAACAAGACCACTAGCGATACTTCTCAAGGAAGATCAGTTGAAAGAGGATGAAATTATAATACCCAAAAAAATTTAATAAAAATAACAACACTCTTTAGAAATATTTTGTGTATATTTTATGTGAAAATGTAAATTTTCAAAAAAAATTGTTATGAAATTATTTAAAGGCATTACATATTTGTAAAATACCTATTAATATCTTGGAATATTCTTTGGAATGTTTTGGAGTTAGGCACTTATTTTGAGTATGATTTCAGGCCCCGTATATCCTCAATAAAGATATAATAAATATATTAAATAAATTATATCATGTGAGTTATATTTTTCTAAAATAATATTATATATCCCAAATAGTGTTTTATATAGAAAATCAGAGACCTCCATTAGGTATGGAAAGTTTATTTTATCATAGGTGTGGCATAGCTATTATCTATGATGGTTGTCTAGTTAGATCACATGTAAAATTATATATATTATATTAGTTTCCTGAGTTTGTTTCCAAAAAAATGAAATATTTCTTGAAGAAAATCTTTTCTGAGAAATCCAAGTCTACTGTTATGTCTGGAATGTGGGTTCTACCCTAAGCATGACATAAAATTTTTGTGTTTACAGTGTTTGGTATAATCACACATGATAGTAAGTTATTTAATATTTTATTAAATAATTAAATATTATTTATTTCATTTTCTCTTATTCTTCAAAAAATCGATGATGTGCCTCTATTTTTTCATGTGGATTATTCCATTTGCTTCTTAAATCACTCATTTTTTACAGTTTAATTCAGAAATGACTTAATGGTGATGAATTAAACATACCACCATTTGTTTTTAGTTGAATATCATATTAAATCAGTTGTTATTAAATTAGGGATGAACATATGAAGATGGTTTTGATATAGAGGAATGATTTATCCTTCACCATCTGTTGATCCTATATATTCTGAGCAGTAGTGAGACTTCTTTTCATACAATTCGAAAGAATCTATTGATATGTTTTTGGGATCCCTTGAATGTGACCAATTCTTCCTATCATGGAGATGATGTTCTTGTTTTTTTCTATGAACTATGCACATAAGAGATATTAGTTTTGGTTTTTTTAAAATTATCTATTTTCTTTATTTTCTATTATTACTTTCCTCCTAAATTAATCAAAAAAATATTTTAATAAAAAAGATGAAACTTAAATTATCAAGGGATAATTCATAAATGGATAACCATGAAAATTATATGAATTATAAGAATTAGGGTAATGAATTATTGAGAGATAATTACACCTAATTTCAAAGGATAATTTATAAAAAGTTATTTAAATATAATTGAATGAAATTATCAAAGATATTTGTAAAGAATTATTAATTGACAGTTACATCGATTTAGAAAAGGTTAATCTTTAAAAAAATTATCAAAACATAATTTTTTAAAAATTTATAAAGATAATTTTTAATAATTATCAACTAACAATTAAAATGAATTATCGAATAATAATTCTAAGAGATTACAAGAAGATAAAAATATAGAATTATAAATTGATAATTTTTATGAAATTATTCTAAGATAATTATCAATGGGTAATTTATTTTAATGAAAAATGGATTATTTTTCAAAATTATCGAAGAATAATTATTTTGATTGTCAATGAATTATTATAAAGAACAACCACATGTGTTCCCAAATTAATTTAGAGGGAGTTATTATATCAAATATTTTTTTATAATTATTTTTGAGAAAAAGACTTATAGTTCATGTATTGGAATATAATGATAATTTTGAAATTATCCAAGTAAGATATGTATCAATTCATGTGATATTTTATTTCTTTTTGAAAAAAAAATTGTTGTTTTTGGTTCTAGGAACCCTTGATGAACCATGAGTTTTTGTGCATTGAAGACTATGATAATAACCGATTTGGAGCATATTTTCTTGATTGTTGAGGATTCCAATCCAATAATAGAACCACTGTAGGTAGATTATCTTTTACATTGACATCAATGAAATTTATTTATGATGTTTCTTATGTCTTGGGTTCTTATTACACATGTTTCCCTATTAAAATATTTGAGAAGGAATAATTTATAATTGTGTTTGGTTCTTTATCACATGCGAGGGAGGGGTTGTGTGGGTACCTTATGAGATGGATACAATGTTATTTCCATGAGAAAATTTAGATAGATTATTTCTATATTGTATTTTTCTTCACATTATGAAGTATTGTTCTAGTGTTTATTCTCAGGATGTTATGAAATACTGGTTATCATGCTATATCATTTATTTTCTTTACTTTGGTGGATTGATATGTTGTGAGAGTGATAGGTGACCATCACAGTATGATTATAACTTAGAGGGGGAGTGTGCATAGTGTTCCATAATGATGACAGTGGATCATGATAGCTTGGGGACCTAGCATGTAATTGATGCCTTCTAGATTCTAGGTAAATGGTAGATACTCTATGCCTTGTGGATTTCATGTAGGTTATCGACATTCGATGACTTCTGTATTCTGAGTATTACTCGATTCCTTTTGAATTATGAGAAGGATACCCACTCAGTGCCCTATGAATTCCAACTGAATCAACAATAGCCGTATGATTTCTTCTAAAAATTTACAAACACATTTTTATTCATTCCAACTTGGATTCAACTATTTTTTGGCTAAGGGTTTTTGGAATCTTGGTTGGTGAATGACCTCACAGTTTTTTGATTATATGTTTTTATTGTTATTAAAAATATATTATATTCATAGAATAAATTTATTTTTATTTAGAAATCATCATTAAGGACACATTTTTGATGTCCTACTGATCCATGTATTCACACCCTAATCAAACATTTTGTTGAACATATGGATTTCATGACCAAATATCTGAAGAAGGGAAAGGGACCATTGGTGGATGATTGTGTAGAGGATAAAAGAGATAATAGTGGACTAGAATAGACTTTTATGGACTCTTGTACTTATTAATATTGTTATTTTCTTCTTATACACAAGTTTAGGTTGCCACATCGGGGGCCTATTTTATTGTACGACATGAATTCCCTTATTCATTTCTTCATAATTAATATGGTTATTTATTATATTTTTTATTGTTCATTATTTATCCTATGATATGATACTAATGGTATAGTATTATCAGTGATGGAATCCAACCCTCACTATAAGTGGGAATCCCTTTATATGTGGGGAGATACACATGAGGTCATGTGGCACTCCAGTTCGGACGTGATGGATCAGGTCTAGATGTTGCATCAAAAAACATATTCAAACTATATATTTTGAACTGGGGAATTATTCCACCTCTAAGACCATCCTGGAAATGTACCATTGATACTATCTCATCTAGTACTTAAACTAGTACAAAACACTCCAAGTAGATGATGAGTTCATCATAATCCATCACTGAAATAGTTCCATGGGTCAACTGCATAAACTCCATGGCCCTCTCCTTTCTGAGCATCTTTGATTAAATGCATTCCATGAACATCTATTGTAAATCCTTCCAAACTGTACTCTCAAACCACTAAATATGAACTGGAATACCCCACTAGTTGTTTGATGTTCCTCACACCATAAAATCTTATAATTTCACAATATTATATAGTTGAGTATCAAAGTTATCCAAAATCATATTGATAGACTAAATATAGAATACTCCTACCATTGGTCAACCCTATCTAGAGATTGTTGTAGGATTCCCTAATAGAAACCCCCTCATCAGATCAAAAAAATGTAGTGTTATCCACCCTAGGTCTCTCCATGTAAACTATATAAATAAAGATAAGTTCACATGAAAATATTATTTCCCCTTATCTCCCAGAACTAATGGGGGTTCTTGTCTTTATAATGGAGCTAAATTCTCAATAATTCCATCTTGTCTCCCTACTGGTAAACATCATCAAGGTGGAATCTCTCCAGAATTCCAAACACATGTTTTGTGGAACATAACAATATATTTCATAACCATATGTCGGTGGGGTTACAACTATCCATAAAATTTATTCCACAAACACTATTCCAATGGATATAAGAACAACACATTAACTACCCTAAAATTAAACCTATATAGAACTATGGTTAACACAAGGTAAATCAAACCTCCAAATTTCAACATCACATTAGGAACCATTTTAACATCATTATATTTATAGACAATTACAACTTGCCAATTAGGAAATATTTTAACCATTTCATTTTAAAATATTTTCAATTTAAAGAAATTCCAAATTATTCAGTATGAATAACTTATTTTAATTATTAGAAGAAATATGGAGTCATTTTTTCCTACAACCCACCTATTTTTTATGTATTCCCTACTCTATTCATGTCATATAACTCCCTAATTGCCAAAAATGATGCATGAATACACAATATCAATACATAAAGAACCACAAGTAAAACCAATAAATTATTGAAATCACACATCAAGTGATTCACCCAATATAAAATAACATTTAAACTATAATAATATAACATGAAGAAAATTCATCCCACCACAAGTACTTGGGTTTTCCACTATATATGGGTTATCTACACTCATGAATGATCTTATTAACAAACATTGAAACAATATAGTATCCTAGATAAATTACCAAAATATTAATGAAACACACTATAATTCCACTTTCTAATGTCTCATCCTAGGATCCATTAACCTGGTTCCCTGATCTGGTTCGTTACATGACCTCAGGCATGCATCCACGTATATCAGAGGATAGTGACTTGTAATGAGGGTCTAAAGTGATTCACCAGGAGAATTTACGATATTTATTTGATTAAACCAATATTGAAAATAAAAATAAACAATATTATGAAATAATAAACGATATCGAAACTTCACATATCCAAATCAGGATATTGGGTAAAATCCCACAAACCAATATAGAAAAATATACCCTATCATTAGAGTCTATTATTTAAAAGGTAAACCAAAATAATTACACATTGTAAATCTTCCAAATTGGGTTTGAATATCAATTCTATTCCACTCATCCAATATCCATCCCAAATCAGCTATCATGAGGCCCTTTCCCTTATCCAAACCTGCAAACACGAAGAATACATGTGTACCATCGGCATCCCAATCAGAGAGTGAGTACGTATTAGCATGCCACCGAAAATTGTGTCTAAATAAATAATTGGTATAATAACGAATTTTTTAGATGTAAATTAAACAATATATAATGTAGTAAATAAAATAGGATTCCTCATTAAATAATATTCGATTTAACCACACATGTCCTAGGGTCCCAAGTGAAACCTGAACCCATCGAACCTACTTTGGACCATGCCATTCATTTGAACAATACACATTCAGGGTTTAACTATTTAAATTATATGGGAATTCATTAATAATTTCAATTTAAAAAATTATTCCTTGATACATGAGTCTAGGTACCCATACCTTGGTAAAACCTTAGCTGCTTGGAGTATCAGCTCTACATCCAACCATGCCATGCTTTGATGGGACCTAGAGCATCAATCTGTCACAACCGAAAGATTAAGATTATTATCCCATGATTAAAAACATATAACTAATCATTACTTTCTATTATTCTTCGTCATTAACATTTTCATCAAAAATAAAAATAGGTGTTCAACTTTTCATTTACCCACTTTTCCATAGTCCATCATGTTCAACACCTTTAACCCCATTAATAAATTCAATTCATTATTCATTAATTCATATAACTCAACTGTTAAATGTTCATAAAAAACATTAACAAAATAAATTTTCCCATCTATCCATTTACTATATCATTCATTAATCATGTCACGGCCCTTTTATTTCGGATTTAATCCAAAACCCCCTTATTCCTCACTGACATATCAATCATAAGAATAGAAATTTAAATTTTGATAACCCTATAATTTAAAATTTATCTAGATATTTCATTATTTTCAAAGGATTGAAATACCACATGGTTATCCTTATGCTTAGTCTTTCAATCATCAACATACCTAATAGGGTTCATGAGGGGTCTCAAACTTCAATTAATGGCCTTATTAAATTTTTTTAATCAATGAAACAAAAAAATATCAATGAAGCCGATTTAAATATTTGAGTACACAAAATGACATAAAAATATAGGGGAAATATTATAGACCACATACCTTAAGCTCATGTACAACCACTCATCCAATAATGACCATTCCTTCAAACAAGAATAACAAAAAAAAAATATAAGGATAATAACACCATGGAAAATTGGTTTATGCACTTCAAAATAATAGAAAACAACTAACCATGTATCTTCTAGAAAATATAGGAAATTGGACTTATAGACTAACTCAGAACTTTCATTCCCTCTAAATGACACATCAAATGATCTTCAATCAATGTAAATTAATCCCTTAAAGAGATCTAAGAGTTTTATTTTCTGAAAATCATATTGGGGTGAAATGCGGATGAAAATCGGCTTATATCATATAGGGATCGGGAGGAAAATCATTAATTTTTCAATTTTACAGGACCACAAGGTTTTGGCCACACAGTTTGGAACATTTTGTACCAACTATGAAATCTCTTATTGTCATGACCCGTCCTCGGGGCCCGTGTCGTGACTACCCCAAGCCCGCCTTCCATAGGCCAGTGGCTGGCGACTAGCACCAAGGCGTAAATCCCGGTAAAAAGGGAAGGCATTGCCTTTGTAAAGTAAACAAGCACCACAGAGTAAGCAAGCGAAAAAGTAAACACTAAGTAAAAACATAGTACAGCTGAAAGTGCGGAAAAGTAAATGGGCCAGTATACAAACCCAACCTGAAAGTAAAGTACAACTCGAAAGGGAAAACAACAACTGTAAAGTAAAAGCCTCTACACCGAGCTGTCCACTGGAAATCCCACCTGAAGGGTGGCTACAGATAGCTCCACTGCTCCTCGGGTCCCGCCGCCCGCTCAGAGCACGTCCCGCCTAGTGATCCACCTCCAGGTACCATCCTGCTCTGTGACCCTCAACCACAATCAACGCTGTTCGTCGTCTGCAACCAACACAACGTAGTGCGGGCATAGCCCGTGCCGGGGTGAGTATAAGATACTTAGTAGGGACCCCGAGACCCCCGATGGTCTCTCAAAATCCACAATGGATAAACCAAAAAGGAAGGATACAAACACGAAGTATCAACTGACACTGCTTAGGTATATGCCCATACATATACCTAAGTCATCATTTCAATACGCTCCAACCTCCGAGCCCAAGTACAACTCAGTCCACACAGGAAAGTATATGTATTCCATATAGGAAATCAAAACATAATCCACACAGGATAGCACAACACAATCCACACAGGATGGTAAACAGGATTCAACTCACACAGGTATACTTCTTCGAGGACGATAGAGATTATCACTGATCCATCTAAGTCGTCAGACCCAGAAAGGATCGATAGATACTAACCCCCGCAAAGACCCACACAGGATCGGACCCACACAGGATCTGTAGGCGCTGTTTCACACAGGACCGCTGAGCGCAGACCCACAAAGGATCAGACCCACACAGGATCGGTAGCACTGATCCACACAGGATCTCTGAGTGTTGTAGTCGTCGTCGTCGAATCCACTAAGGATCTCTGCACAGTCGTCGTCGCAGTCACAGTAGCAGTTGCAGCCAGCTCTAGGGTTCCCGCACACAGCAAGCTCGTTCGGGAGGGTCCGCTCCACGAGCCGGGAGGCTGATACATCAACTGTCACATAGTCTAGAGTTGATGTACCCAAAAGTTCCGTATCGTCAACAGGAACTCAACGCAACAGACGGCGTGTCAATCGGACGCCCGGTCTGAGAGTTATTGGATTTTTCATCCGAGGGGCCCGGTTGATTTTTAAGGCAAAACCAACCTGACCGTACTCCACCTACGTCCAAACCTCGGGCGGAGTATGCCAAAAGATCTGTCTCACTAAGAGGACCTCAACAAAGTCGATGGCACATCAATCGGACGTCCGAAGCTCGAGATATGAGCGTTTCCGCTCTGAGGGCCCGGTTGGTTTCATGTACGAACCAACCCGGTCAAACTCAATGTAATCCGAAACCTTGAGTGTGATATACCAAAACGACCGGCTCGATCCGAGGATCGCATCTCCGCTGACAGCGCGTCGTTTGGAGGTCTGTATCCCGTGTTATGGGCATTTGAACCCAAACTGTTCGGTATCGGGGGATTCGGGCCCGGGCCGACCCGGCCCGTGACCCCCCGGTTGGCCCGAACTGGGTCGCCCCAGACAGGGTCGGCCCGGCCCGACACGGCCCGGCCCAGCCCGGCCCTGCCTGGGCTAGCAGACCGGCCAGGCGCGCCGGTCCGACTCAAGGCAGCGCGCTGGGCGCGCTGCCAGCTCGGCCTTCGGCCGAGCTGATTGAGAACAGGGGGTGTATGCCCCCCTTTTGTGAAACCACGCCCCCCCTCATAATGGGGGGCCGTTTTGGCTGGCCAGGGGAATTAAATCCCCCCGGATTTCTTCATTCCGGCCAGCCCAACTTGGCCGACCGGCTCCCTCTCAACGGGACCGGCAAGGCCGGTCCCCTTCCGGCTTCCGACACCGGCGGCCTGGTTGGCCGCCGGTCACCAAGCTCCACCGCGGCCCAGAACCGGTTGCGGCCCTTGTCGTCCGGCGCAGTGCGACGACACCGCGCCCCTCCGCCGTGGCCCCACTCCGGCCGCGGCGTCCACGGTTTCCTTCGACGCGGCGCGATGGCGTCGCGTCTTTGAAATTTCTTTCCACGGCGCGGCGCGACGGCGTCGAGTCCTTGAAATTTCTATCCATGGTGTGGCACGACGGTGCAGCACATATGTTCCGCATCAACCGCGTGGTGCGACGGCACCACGCTCCTTTGTACCAACCACAAAAAAACAATTATGAAATAAGGAGGAGGGTCGGCCGTGTTTGTGCGGTCCGGCCCCCTCGCATTATTCAATAAATAAAAGTCGAAAACCATGAAATTCGACATGCCAGAATCAAGAACGGAAATAAATAACATTAAACCCCTACCTCGGTTTCAAGTGCGGAGCATGTCAACAGGCCATGGAAGACAAGCGTCGCGGAGGCCGGGCGTCGCGGGAATCGAACGTCGATTCTGTTGACGTCGAGGTGCGTCCGAAGAGGTACGTCGCTGGAGAATCTTCGTAAGCTGATGCAGAAAGTCCGAGGAGGAAGCGGTGTCTCCTTTAGTTGAAATTTTAAGAAGATCAAAGAAGTGGCGTCGTCGACCTTCAGAAACACATAGGCTGCGAAGAAGAGAAGTGGTGTTCTTCGTCGGAGCTTATGTGTTCTTTGTGTTCTTCTTCAAGGTTGAAGAAGATGAAGAGAGAGCTTCCCAAAACCTCTCAAGGTGGCAAAGGATACTAACCAAAATAAAACAATCTTAAAGCTTATTTTATTTACACAACTAAACCACTTGAATTTCAAAAGTTTGAAATTAAAATAACTCATCTCAATTAATAACCCATGTTTTCAAAATTAAATTGAGTGGAGTTATTGGGAGTTTAAAGGGGAGTTGAGGAGTTAGGGTTCGTGTGGGCCCCACCACACTTAATCCTCTCAAGGGAGGTTAAGTGGATGTGGGTCCCACCTCTAACTCCCTTTGGGATGATATAACCAACATGGATAAAAATAAAATGTGTTTCCACATTTTATTTAACTTCATTTTATTTCCCCCAAAACTAACTCTCAACCCGCATAAAATGCAACCTCGGAAAAGGTCTCCTTAAGCAAATATCGGCGCTGCGAGTTCATAGGTGCCCTCGGAATTCGATTCCGGGAACCGGTTCAAAAGTAAGAAATTCCCACTCGTTCGTTCACTGAACGTACCCAAGACAAACTTCGGAAATTAATTCCGGGCACACCGGGCCTCGGAATCAGGTGCTGTCAGAAACCATGTTCTTGTAAAATTCCAAAGAAAATTAAGAAAAAATTTCCTTGAATTTTACAGGTCTTTAAATTACTCACACCTCAGGGCTTTACGTCCCCATAAAGATACATCAAAACTAGGAAAACAAATGAGGGTACTGAGCAAGCATCTGAGCCTCCCGCTCCCAAGTGCTCTCCTGGAGATTTCCGTGCTGCCATCTGATTCGCACCAGAGGAATCGACCTTCCACATAGGACCCGCTCCTGTCGATCCTCGATCTCCACCGGGACCTCCATAAAATTCGCCCCATCGTCAACGTCAATATCCCCATGGTCAATGATGTGTGTCGGGTCGTGCACGTATCTCCTCAGCTGAGATACGTGGAAGACACCGTGCACCCGGTGCAACTGAGGTGGTAGAGCCAGGCGATAAGCCACCTCGCCTATCCTGCTGAGGACCTGGAATGGTCCGATGAAGCATGGAGACAACTTGCCACCCCGGCCAAATCTTTGTATACCACGTCGAGGTGAGACCCGCAAGAAGATGTGGTCACTATCCTCAAACTCCAGTGGCCTCCGCCTCCTGTCAACATAAGACTTCTGCCAGCTCTGAGCTATCCTCATCCGCTCCTGGATGACCTGGACCTTCTCTGTCATGTCCTGGACGATCTCTGGTCCCACAAGTGCTAACTCCCCAGGGTCAGTCTAGCACAAAGGAGATCTGCATGGTCGGTCGTACAACTCCTCGTATGGTGCCATCCCGATGGTGGAGTGGTAGTTGTTGTTGTACGCGAACTCCACCAAGGGTAGGTGGTCCTCCCAGCTACGACCAAAGTCGAGGACACATGCACGGAGCATGTCCTCGAGAGTCTGAATGGTCCTCTACGTCTGACCGTCTGTCTGAGGATGAAAGGCTGTGCTCAGACATAGGTTCGTCTCGAATGCCTCCTGCAATCCCTTCCACAGCCGAGAAGAAAATCGAGCATCTCGATCGGAGACGATAGATGATGGCACACCGTGAAGTCGTACAATCTCATGAACGTAAAGGCGTCCCAAGCTCTCCACTGAGCCCTGCTCTCGGATGGGTAAGACGTGATCCGACATGGTGAGTCGGTCGAAAATCACCCAGATGGAGTCGTGACCACTGGAAGTGCGTGGAAGTCCAGTCACGAAGTCCATAGATATCCCGTCCCACTTCCACTCCGGGACCTCCAAGGGTTGTACCAAGCCTGCTGGTACCTGGTGCTCAGCCTTCACCTGCTGGCAGGTGATGCATCGAGAAACGAACTCTGCCATATCCTTATTCATGTCTGGCCACCAGTGTTGTCGTCTGAGATCCGGGTACATCTTCTCCACTCCAGGATGTACCACCAAAGGAGAAGTGTGAAACTCTCTCAGAACCTCCTCCCGTAAAGCGACTGGTACCATGGTACGTCCTCTGAAAAGAATGTCGTTCTATGCTCCAAAGGAGAAACCATCAGGTACCTGTCCTGAGGATATCTGTGCACGTTGAGTCTCACAGTCAGCGTCCCCATGTTGTGCCTCTCTGACCCGCTGTAGAAGTGGAGGAGTGACTGTGAGAGACTGAAGGAAGGCTGCTCCATCTCTATCCATGAAGGATATCTATAAAGAGGCTAGCTTCTCCGTCACCTCCTCAAGTAGCTGAATGCTCGTCCTCCTGCTGAGGGCATCGGCTACTACGTTCCCCTTCCCAGGAGTATAGACTATCTAAAAGTCATTGTCCTGGAGGAACTCGAGCCATCGCCACTGTCTCAGATTCAGGTCCTTCTGTGAGAAGATATACCTGAGACTCTGATGATCAAAAAAGACTATAAAATGCTCGCCCATCAGGTAGTGTCGCCATGTCTTCAGAGCGAAGACCACTGCTGCTAACTCCAAGTCATGGGTAGCGTAGTTCTGCTCTTGCAGCCTCAACTGACGTGATCCATAGGCGATCACTACCCGCTCCTGCATCAGGACACATCCGAGTCGGGTCCCTGATGCATCGCAGTAGACTACGTACCCTACTCCCTCCTCAGGCAACCTCAAGATAGGTGCACTGGTCAATCTCTGTCTCAGCTTCTGGAAGCTCTGCTGACATCTCTCTGACCACACGAAGGGTTTCCCCTTCTTCGTCAAAGCTGAGAGTGGTGAAGAAACTCTAGAGAAGTCTAGAACGAAACTCCGGTAGTATCCAGCTAATCCCAAGAAACTCCGAACCTCCGTCACGCTCCTGGGTGGCTCCCAAGCTAACACTGCCTCGATCTTCACAGGATCCACTGCAACTCCCGCCTCAGAGATGACGTGTCCCAACAAGTGGACCTCACGTATCCAGAACTGGAACTTCAAGAGCTTACCATAAATCTGGTGCTCTCAGAGTGTGTCCAGTACAACCCGTAAGTGGTAGGCGTGCTCCTCCTCAGTCGTTGAGTAAATCATAATGTCATCGATGAAGACCACGACAAACCGATCAAGGTATGGATGAAAGATCTTGTTCATGAGGGCCATGAACACTGTTGGAGCATTGGTCACACCGAAGGGCATAACCAAGAACTCATAGTGGCCATACCGACATCTGAAGGTCGTCTTCTGCACGTCCTCGTCTCTAACTCTGAACTAATGATAGCCTGACCTGAGGTCTATCATCGAGAACCACCATGCTCCCTTGAGCTGATCAAAGAGGTCATCAATCCTTGGTAATGGATACTTGTTCCTCACTGTCACCTGGTTCAGGCGATGATAGTCAACACAAAGTCGCAAGCTCCCGTCTGCCTTCTTGGCGAACAAAATCGGGGAAGCCCAGGGTGAAACACTGGGTCGGATGAACCCCTTGCCCTGCAAGTCCTCCAACTGTACCCGTAGCTCTCGAAGCTCGGCGGGGGCCATCTGATATGCTAGAGTTGATATCGGGGTTGTCCCGGGGTACATGTCAATATAAAAGTCTACCTCTCTCCGAGGAGGTAGCTCTGGAACGTCGTCGGGGAAGACGTCCGCAAACTGATCCACCACTGCAGGAAAACCAGGACTCCACACGTCAAATGCTCCTAGGATGAGGCTAGCCAACTGATGAGTGATTGGTTGTCCTCTCCTCCACGGAAATCCATCCTGTGCTGCAATGGCTCCCTTCTCGCCGGTAAAGGTGAACCTGCTCCCATCAGTGCGTACACATCGCACCTTGCGCCTAAAACAGTCAATCTGTCCATGGACTGTAGATAACCAATCCATGCCCAAGATGACGTCGTAAGGCCTGGAAGATGCTACAAGAAGATCCCAGCCGAAGCTCTAGCCTCATAGAGTAAGCTCACACTACCGGCACCAGTGCGTAATCGTCGAGTCTGCTCTCGTAGGAGTCTCTTACCGTAAGGATCGAGCCAACGGCTCTGTCGGAATCTCCGAGCTCCGAACAAGGGCAGCGGCTATGAAAGAGTGACTCGCTCATGTGTCTATAAGTACTGCAGCAAGGGTAGAATAGACACAGATAGTACCTCGAATCATCTTGGGTGCACTGTGGTCGTAGGCCTCTGCTGCCTGGAGATGTGCATGTCTCTACCCGCCAGCTCCCTGTGGCTGGGGTGGACCTCCTGGTGGTGGTGGTGGTAGAGCCTCAAAGCGTCGCCACCACCTATTGCTCGGCCAGCTCCCCTGACTCGTCCACCTCCTCCCTGTGGACTGCCACGATCGACCCTCTGCCTCTTCCTCGGTGGTCCCTCAACCGTTTGCTGCTCCTCGGCACGGTGGGTTGGCCAGTCACGAGCCATGTGGCCTTGCCTGCCGCACGAGTAGCACTGTCTGCCCCTTGAAAGAATGGCTCCACGCTGTGTGCCCCGCACTACTGAGCCAGTGTCATGAGGTCGTCTGCCTGAGGGTCTGGTCTTCCTGGAACCAAGAGTCATCCGTCGACTGCCTGCTGCAGATGAATCTGCCACATGTAGCCCTGCGGTGGGTCACGGCGCTGGTGTAGACTCAGCAAGAAAGATCTCGATCAAAAGGCCCCGCTTCAGTACTCCCGTCTAAGTCAGTATGCTGAGGGAGATCAGCGATGCCCTGATCTTGTGTCTCAAACCCTGCTCAAAGGTCCGGGCCTGGAAGAATGGGTCTCGTACCATGTCGGTCGAGTAGAGCGAGAGATCAGTAAATCTCACCGAGTACTGAGCGACCGTCATGCTACCCTGCCACAGCTGAATAAGCTCATGAATACACACCGCACAGAGGGTGGCTGGGACTAACTCTGAGTGGAAGAGGGTCTCGAAGTCCGTCCAGATGAGAGATGCCTCATCGTGCACCTGGAGCATCAAGCTCCACCATCGGCCCGTTGCTACATGCAGTAGGCTCGCAGTGAGGTTCACCATGAGGTCTGTCGGTGTCCTCACTAGCCTGAAAACTCATACGACTGCCTCCAGCCAGTCCTCGGCTGCCTGGGGGTCCGTCTCCCCACGAAACCTGGGTGGTCGCTGGCGCTGAAACTCATGCAGTGCACTGAGGTGACGTGCATCGTCAGCGGCTGCTGCTGGAAGTATCGGTGGCTCGGCGGGTAGAGCTACCGCCGGTTCCACTACTGACAAAGGGCCCTGCACTGAGGCCTCATCGCTCGGTGGGCTGTCGTCACACTCGACTCTCGGAACCCTAGCTGGCTACCATCGTGGGGCCATCCTGAAAAGAAAACAGGTGCGCCACGGTCAGAACAGTATACCTGGTGAGCTGATACAAAGTAATCACAAAGAAAACTTGAAACACACACGCAATCAATGTTTTCGTGCATTAAGTCGGAAATCATAAGTCAGGGTCCTGGTGTACGGATACGTCAGCCGCCACACCAACACTGGACTCCCTGGACTGATAACCACACTCAAAATGCTAAACACTATTGCTTCACATAGAAAAGATCAGAGTTCGCGGTAGAACCAAACTCCTCTGATACCAATTTGTCACGACCCGTCCTCAGGGCCCGTGCCGTGACTACCCCAATCCCGCCTTCCATAGGCCAGGGGCCGGCGACTAGCACCAAGGCGTAAATCCCGGTAAAAAGGGAAGGCATTTCCTTTGTAAAGTAAACAAGCACCACAGAGTAAGCAAGCGAAAAAGTAAACACTAAGTAAAAAACAGAGTTTAGCTGAAAGTGCGGAAAAGTAAATGGGCCAGTATACAAACCCAAACTGAAAGAAAAGTACAACTCGAAAGGGAAAACAACAACTGTAAAGTAAACGCCGCTACACCGAGCCGTCCACTAGAAATCCCACCTGAAGGGTGGGTACAGAAAGCTCCACTGCTCCTCGGGTCCCGTCGTCCGCTCCGAGCATGTCCCGCCTAGTGGTCCACCTCCAGGTACCGTCCTGCTCTGCGAGCCTCAACCACGATCAACGTTGTCTGTCGTCTGCAACCAACACAACATAGTGTGGGAATAGCCCGTTCAGGGGTGAGTATAAGCTACTCAGTAGGGACCCCGAGACCCCCGATGGTCTCTCAAAATCCACAATGGATAAACCACAAAGGAAAGATAGAAACACGAAGTATCAACCGACACTGCTTAGGTATATTCCCATACATATACCTAAGTCATAATTTCAATACGCTCCAACCTCCGAGCCCAAGTACAACTCACTCCACACAGGAAAGTATACGTATTCCACACAGGAAAGAAAAACATAATCCACACAGGATAGCACAACACAATCCACACAGGATGGTAAACAGGATTCAGCTCACACAGGTATACTTCTTCGAGAACGATAGAGATGATCACTGATCCATCTAAGTCGTCGGACCCACAAAGGATCGATAGGTACTAACCCCCGCAAAGACCCACACAGGATCGGACCCACATAGGATCTCTAGGCGCTGGTTCACACAGGACTGCTGAGCGTAGACCCACACAGGATCAGACCCACACAGGAGCAGTAGCACTGATGCACACAGGATCGCTGAGTGTTGTAGTCGTCGTCGTCGAATCCACTAAGGATCTCTGCATAGTCGTCGTCACAGTCGCAGTAGCAGTCGCAGCCAGCTCTAGGGTTCCCGCACACAGCAAGCTCATTCGGGAGGGTCCGCTCCACGAGCCGAGAGGCTGATACATCAACTGTCATATAGTCCAGAGCTGATGTATCCAAAAGTTCCGTATCGTCAACAGGAACTCAACACAACAGACGGTGCGTCAATCGGACGCCCGGTCTGAGAGTTATTGGCTTTTTTGTCCCAGGGGCCCGGTTGGTTTATAAGGAAAAACCAACCTGACCGTACTCCACCTGCATCCAAACCTTGGGCGGAGTATTCCAAAATATCCGTCTCACTAAGAGGAACTCAACAAAGTCGACGGCACGTCAATCGGACGTCCGAAGCTCGAGATATGAGCGTTTCCGCTCCGAAGCCCCGGTTGGTTTCGTGTACAAACCTACCCGGCCGAACTCAAAGTAATCCGAAACCTTGATTACGATATACCGAAACGACCGTCTCGATCCAAGGATAAAATTTCCGTTGACGGCTCGTCGTTTGGAGGTCCATACCCCGAGTTATGGGCATTTTAACCCAAACAGTTCGGTATCAGGGGTTTCGGGCCCAGGCCGACTCGGCCCGAGACCCCCCGGTTGGCCCGAACCGGGTCGCCCCGCCCCGGACAGGGTCAGCCCGGCCCAGCACGGCCCAGCCTAGCCCGGCCTGGCAGACCGGCCAGGCGCGCTGATCCGACTCAAGGCAGCACTCTGGGCGCGCTGCCAATTCGGCCTTCGGCCGAGCTGATTGAGAACGGGGGGCGCCTGCCCCCCTTTTGTGAAACTGCGCCCCCCCCCCCCCTCAAAATGGGGGGCCGTTTCAGCGGGCCGGGGGAATTAAATTCCCCCGTATTTCTTCATTCTGGTCGGCCCGACTTGGCCGACCGGCTCCCTCTCAACGGGACCGGCAAGGTCGGTCCCCTTCCGGCTTCCGACACCGGCGGCCCGGCTGGCCGCCGGTCACCAAGCTCCGCCACGGTCCAGAACTGGCCGCGGTCCTTGTCGTCTGGCGCGGTGCGACGGCACCGCGCCCCTCCACCGCGACCCCACTCCAGCTGCGGCGTCCTTGTTTTCCTTCAACGCGGCGCGACAGAGTCGCGTCCTTGAAATTTCTTTCCACGACGCGGTGCGACGGCGTCGCGTCCTTGAAATTTCTTTCCACGACGCGGCGTGATGGCGCGACGCATATGTTCCGCATGAACCGCGTGGTGCGACGACACCACGCTCCTTCGTTCCAACCACAATGAAAACAATTATGAAATAAGGAGGAGGGTTGGCCATGTTTGTGCGGTCTAGGCCCCTCACATTATTCAATAAATAAAAGTCGAAAACCATGAAATTCGACATGCCAAAATAAAGAACGGAAATAAATAACATTAAACCCCTACCTCGGTTTCAAGTGCAGAGCACGTCAACAAGCCGCGGAAGACAAGCGTCACAGAGGTCGGGCGTCGTGGGAATCGAACGTCGATTCCGTTGACGTCGAGGTGCGTCTGAACAGGTACATCGCTGGAGAAGCTTTGTAAGATGACGGAGAAAGTCCGAGGAGGAAGCGGTGTCTCCTTTCATTGACACGGGAAGAAGATCGAAGAAGTGACGTCGTTGACCTTCGAAAACACACCTGCTGCGAATAAGAGAAGTGACATTCTTCGTCGGAGCTTAAGTGTTCTTTGTGTTCTTCGTCAAGGTTGAAGAAGATGAAGGGAGAGCTTCCCCAAACCTATCAAGGTGGAAAAGTATACTAACCAAAATAAAATAAGCTTAAAGCTTATTTTATTTACACAACTAAACCACTTGAATTTCAAAATTTTGAAATTAAAATAACTCATCTCAATTAATAACCCAAGTTGTCAAAATTAAATTTAGTGGAGTTATTGGGAGATTAAAGGGGATTTGAGGAGTTAGGGTTCGTGTGGGCCCCACCACACTTAATCCTCTCAAGGGAGGTTAAGTGGATGTGGGTCCCACCTCTAACTCCCTTTGGGAGGATATAACCAACATGGATAAAAATAAAATGTGTTTCCACATTTTATTTTACTTCATTTTATTTCCCCCAAAACTAACTCTCAACCCATATAAAACGCTACCTCGGAAAAGGTCTCCTTAAGCAAATATCGGCACTACGAGTTCATCGGTGCCCTTGGAATTTGATTCCAGGCACACCGGGCCTCGGAATCAGGTGCTGTCAGAAACCGCGTTCTTGTAAAATTCCAAAGAAAATTAAGAAAAAATTTCCCTTGAATTTTATGGGTCTTTACACTTACGTCTAAGGGAGTAATGGGTTACATGGTTTGTAGGGGAGCCTACACAGTCTATAAAACCTTGTGAAGGCTCTGCGTTTGGCTCTATCTAAGGAAGTATCATTTCCAAACTCGCCTTTTATAGTTTAGGAACTATGAAATTACCTTCTTTGGAGTGCATAGTCCTAGAACATGCTTATTAATATTTGTTCTTCGACCAATATCATTACCATGTATAGATCCACTTTGTCCTCATTTCAAGTCCAAAACCTTCAACAAACTACTGAGACATTCCCTTTTCATAGGAATCATTATATTTATAATTTTAAAAATATTTTAACGGAAATTAAAATGAGGCTCGCCTCATTAAAAGTTCAAGATCTTAATTAATAAAGGAATATATTTTCTAGAGACTTGATCAATTTTCATCTATTAATGGATTAGTGGGTGCATTGATGGATGGGGTATTTTTTCATGAAGTGGAACAACATTGTTACTTCATGTTTTATAGCAATAGATTCTTTCATTTGGGAAAGGTTAATATTCATAACCCAAGTCAACTATCCTAATATAGTGACAATATTAATAGTTCCAACACCATCCTCATTGAATTTCTCAAGAGGAAAATCCCTACATTGATTATATTGTTTATCCAAATTTTCATTTCTTTTATTATGATACATTGATAAACAATAAAACGTAATTAATTGGTTCATATAAAACACTATCACATTACCCAATTGTTGTAAATTTATTACCAATGAATATAAATTGTTTTAAGAATATTTTGAGAACATCCCAAACATTTAATGTTCTATTGTCTAACTATGTTATTCAAAAACTAGTTCCAAAGGGTGTTACTACCCATGAAATGATACGAACCATAACACCCTATCTCCAGTAACCCTAAGGAAATGGTTATTTTATCACACGGATATAGAATAAAAGAGATCATATTACGGATGATCTAATAGTTTAGTAGTCTTACAAGACTAGATACATGTTATTTAATGAATTTTGTTATTCCTCTTGGATTATCCTTAGATTGTGCATAGTAAAATTCTTGGTTTTATAGGGAAAATATAAAAAAGAAAACAAATGGGTGACCACAAATTCTTAGTAATATATAGAATAAAATAACATTTATCATAGAATAAAAAATAGATACAAAATATGGTTGGAATAATAGTAAAACAAGTTCATATGACTCCTAATATGACTATAAAATATATTCATAGATAACATAAAATAGAAATAAATAATAACATGTATAAAAATAAAAGAGTTTATAATGATGGAATGAATAAAAATGGGAATTTTAATCCTATCATCAAGTCCGTGTTCCAATACATCAAACATAATAGTACAATTTTACACACAAAAATTCAAACTTGTTTGTCTCATGATATGTATCAATGCATCGAGTGTGTACATAATTTTGTGCCCGATGAATCAAAAAATATGTCTAATGAATCCATTGTATGAAATATTTTCTCTGAAAATATATATTATAATGTTCCAAAGGAACCACTTACATATTTGTGTAAAAGTAATCAATATTTTTTCATATATATGAAATGAGTATAATGATTATCAATGTTTATGCATTCAATTTAATTACATATCTATCATGGTGGAAATTAATCAATTTAAAAGGAATTATAGTATATTCAAAATATAATGGTAATTATTCTTGATAATGGTGTAGTAGAGTGGTATAAATTCATTGTATAAGGAAATTATTAGGAAATAGTAAATGATTGAAATGGTTGGAGACCAAAGCAGTGATAGAAAAATAGTTACCTCTTGGGAAAAAATAGATTATATTATAAGGGTGGTATAATAAGAGGGAATTGAGATATATTTTTAAAAATTCATTAATTGATATTTAATAATGAAACATAGAATTATTATAATTGGAATTATGAATGAATATAAAGAACTTTAGAATGATAAATAAAGAAAATGGTAAGAACACCCTTACCTAGAAAAGTCACTTTGAAATTCATGAAACTGGACTCTTTAGATACATAATGTTTAAGATATAGAAATAAAAGACTAGATAAGGTTTTACAAACCCTTTAATCACTAAGTCTCCTAAGAAAAACTCTTAGGAATAGTTTTGTGAGAGAAATGGTTATAGAATTTGAAACCCGTCTCTACCAAAGTCTCTTTCAAAAGAGTCCTAAGAGCTAAAATGAGGGGAAACCCATTCTCAATTGTTTTAGAGTGGAGAATAACAAGAGTTCTGGTGGTTATTTAAAGTAAATAAGGGAGAATTGTTTATAAATTTCTAATATAGTCCATAGACATTAGGTTGGGGAATAATCGAAATATGTTGTCCATTCAATGATTTAAATCTTAATATTTGACATTTAGGGACAAGTGTTTTTCTTTTACAATCCTAAAAACTAATTTCTTTAAAATTATATTATTTTTGCCATGAGAATTTTCATTATTCATAAATAATTGATTTTATAATATTAAATTATATTTTTAAATTTAAAAACATATATCTAGGTTTGTAATATTTAATTTTATTATTTTAAAATACATAATTTAAATGAATAAATTTATTTTTGGTCAAGAAATACATTATAATATTTACAAAATAATTTTTAAATACTTATTATGTCTTAATACATACTATATTTTAGTTATTACCCAAAAATTTTATTGTCATAGAAAATTATGAAAATTCACTATTGGATAATTATAAAATGTTTATTCCAAATTTAAATTAATTTTTGTGAAAAATATTATCTACCTGAAATTTCATTATCAAATATAAACATGTTCATATTTTATAATCATGAGTGTTGATCTAAAAATTTAAAAAATCATTTATAAGGTATATTTTGGTATTTTACTTGTTCATCCTGAATATAAATTATTAATAATTAATTATTGATTTTATGTATTTTATTACACAATTGTATGTATAAGAGTTACACTACTATTACAATGGTCATATAGGGAAGTTACAATTCTAATGGTCAGATTCAAATAGTCACCTTACCCTTATAATAGTAATATTTTATCTTATATATACACTTCGTTACAATATGTAAAATAATTTATATCTATCTCTTAGTTAATATACCATGTCTATTTCATTGCTTATTTTTTTCTTAATAATAACAATGTATCATGCATATGTTTTATTCTTTTAGATTATGATCCTTTAGAGTTCATGATTTTGGTAGATCCCTATATTGTTATGTATATTATAGCACTAATTCTATATTTATAATTAATGTAATTTTATATATTTCTATTTTACTAATATTTATTGTATTATTATTATGAAATAATATAATGTGAACTGTGAAAATGTTTTTTGGATGAAGTGTTTATTTATAATAGTAAAATCTAAATTTTTTTAAATTAATAAGAAAAATTGATTTATGATTACCTTATACTATAAATATATCATAAGACTCTAAAGGTTCAGTATAATTAACCTCTATGGTGGATAATAACATCAAATATTTTATGTTTCAGTTTTAGGTGACAGAATACCCCACATATAGTAAATATAGAATCAATAAAAAAATTTACAATCTAAGAATTATATAACTAATATGATCCTATATAAGCTATGACATCAGGATTATAATTAAGATTCTTACTATAAAATAATAAAAAATATAGAGAAGTTGTAAGAAACTTATGTATCCATTTCATGGACAGTTTGTGGACATTTCTAGGATCACCAATATATATACTAAGAGTGATAAAAAGGATGAATCAAACATCTAACAAATCATGACATACAATATATAACCTAATATAATATAAAATCAATGTCACTCATATATTATTTATAATATTCACTACTAAGATAATGATTTAAATCTTTCATAAAAATTATAGAGACAATTATAGACTTATATATTTATATCATAAACCATCTTAAAATGTTATTAATATAATAAAATTCAGAAAAATACAAGGGTTATGTTTTTTTTTCTCTGAGTATTTTCATTCCAAAAATATTGTTTTATTGACAAATAATTTCATTTCAAAAAAAAAATATCATTTAAGATGACTTAAAAATAATATGTTTTTTTTTGAAAAATGATAATGTTATCAATATAAATTCATTAATGATAATAAAATGCATCTTATGTGTAAAGTACACACATTAATTATACTTAGTTTTGACTAAAACATAATCCAATATAAAAAACAAAACTTCCTATAAAAAATTTTATAATGATTGTTAATTTATATAAATAAATTTTTTATTAATAAAAAACTATTTATTTTGAATTGTTTTAGTGAAGCCTTTAGAGGCATTCAAATAAATTTTATCATATAACTCAATATATAGAAAATTATTTTTAAAATAATGTTGTTGAAGATAGAAATTAATATTTCAATTAAAGTAACTAAAACACTATTTGAATGGTGCATAAAAATAGTCAATACCTTGACATTTCAAGAAAAAATTATTAACTGACCTATATTTATATCTAACATTATTTTCTCTGTACTATTATATAATTATGATTCATTTAAACACCAGTATTTTGTTTTTATCTCATTTAGTGTGTCTTTATATGTCTTATATTTTAGAATGTATCTCATCAAATCATTCTTATATATAAGATATCTCATAGATCCATTTCTATTAAATTTTTATTATATGTTTGAGGATGATAATCTATTAGGTACTTAGCTATAATAAAGGAATATATAGCCATGATAACAAGGATAAACCTAGAAATATGTTTAATCACTCTTCCAACTATACCCCAAGTGGGTTGATATATGAAAAATATAGTTGAATTCTCAATATATGTTACATATATTTATTGTTATTTTAAGGTATCATAATATATTTTTGTTTATTTGTGATATTTATTACATAAATATTTACTATTTCAGTTTGGATTAATTCAAATTCAATTCATTAATATTTTTTACATTTATCTCTATTGGACTCAGGAAATGTAACATACCCACATATGATATATTTTCAAAATAAAATTTAACTATACAAATATTAAATTCCTTTATACCTTATGGATACTATATAAAAACACACTTTTGATCCCTGTTTGAGATTATCATTTTTGGAATTAACATGTCCTATGTAACCACACCTTTATGTAATCATATCAAGGTAGTCTTTTAGTCCACAATTCTTTAGGTATTTGAAAACCAATAGATGAAGATATAAAATTATTTTCGAGGTGAATGGTTATTTTTTTTCTTATTCAAATAATTATTTTAAAATACTTGATTAGGTAATCATGTTAATCACTCCATATATAATCATATAATTTATTATTTGAGCTATACAATTTTATGGGGATTTTTTAAATTTTCTTGTGCCTCGCAACACCATAAAATATAAAAACATAAATGTATTCATTTAATAGGTGGCGATTAAATTTTTTATTAGAAATTTTTTGAATAATATTTTCTAATAAATATAGTATTTAGAGGCATTAAATTGATTCCTTAAATATATACACCAATACACTTTTATTTTGTTCATTTATAATTGAAAAAGATATAATACACTCCACTATGAGATGTTACTCCAGAATAACATTATATATTTGAATTAATATATTGAAAATAGTGGTTTATAATATACTTGGAGGGATTAAAACTAAACTAATTAGACTTATTAAATACACAATATTTCTATAATAGAAAAGTTCCTAGTTTTATACCCATTTACAATTATTCCACTTTGTCTCTTATTCCATAGTAAATGTTTCTCTTCATCAACAATATATGATGATTCCTTGATCTTATTATGATTCATTCCCATTAAAATTTATAATAAATTAGATAGAATAAAATTCATTATTTAAATTAATCCCTTAGTGAAAATAATACAAACAGACTCTAGCCTAAAGGAATAACCCCAATGATCTGGCTTGTCTAGTGATTTTTGGTTTTTTTCAAATCTGATGCCCAAAAAACATAATTTTGCAATTAAATTGTTTTTTCATGAAATTTTAACATCCTAGATCCCATAAATATAATAAAATAAATAGTTATAAAAGGTTTATTCCTGATTTCTTACTGTTCATCATATCCAATATTTTTTACAATGATTTTTTGAGAGAGAAATTGTTATAATTTTGATTAATTGTGTATCTACCATAATTGTCTTAGTAGATGTATACTAATTTGGAAATAATATGTTCCATATGGTGATATTGATGTATTGAGATGAATCTTATAAATATAAACATCATTGTTTCTATTAATAAAATTTATGATGCTTTCTTTAACCTTCAAATAAAGGGGGAGGGTATTGAAAAAAAATCAACAAGATACTTAATGGTGGTGATGGTGTCATTTATCCCTAATACCCAATATAGAAAGTAAATTTTCCTTTAGGAAACACTTATAATATGGATAAAAAATTTACATCACATATTTCTATATATTTTCAAAAATTGTTTATGATTGGTTAATCATATTACAAATAATCCATTATCAGTACTCGTCCATTGAAATAAATAGTATATGAATTTATTATATGATTGGATTAATAAAATATATCACAAATTTTTTACGAATATCATTAAAACCCAAAAAAATTCCAAATTCTATTTACACTCCTTTCTTCCCATTCTCATCTCTTTTTATATATCTATAGTTTAAAAGCACAAAATCATGAATTTATCTCCTATAAATATAAGTGAATTCATTTTCTTTTCTTGTTTCTGTTTATTATTCATTTTTATATAAATAAAATACATTTAATATTGTGTTAAATATGATATTTAGAATAAGTGAATGAATTTATATATTGTAGTATTTATTTTCTGATAAATATTTTATGTTATATTTATTTTATTATATAAATTCTAAATAAATAATATATATTGAATTTACAAAAGTAAAATAATAGATGATACTAATAATAGTCTTTTTTAAATCATAATTATATAATTATAAATTAAATAAATTATAAATAAAATATTATAATATTTATTATACATGATACAAACATGATTATTGAATAAAATATATGAAATATTTGAAACATTTAAATATAATAAATGTAAATTTAAATTTTTATAAATTAAATAAATATAAACATATAATATGAAATTCATTAATAAACAAATAAATACAAACATATACATATAAAAATTAACATATTAAAATATAGTCGTTGTATAAGATTTACTTTTTATATAATTTAAAATAAATAATAAATTTTATATAGAGGAAATTAATATAAATAAATATATTATTATATCCTTATTAATAATTAAAATTTATAAATAATTGAAAATATGATAAAATAATATTTATATATAATTATTCAATTTTCAAAAATTAATTTAAAAAATAATTTTTATAGATATAAAAAATAAGTAATTAAAAAAATTAATTATAGTAAAAACAAAATCACATTAAAATAATTATTAGTATAATTATATTAAATTAAAATATAATAACTATAATATTTTTTATATGTTATATAAAACATGTAAATAAATAAATATATAAATCATTTTATATTAAATAATGGTTACGTTTGATTAATAAAAAGTGAATATAAATTAAATGAATTAATTAGTAAATAATGAGTATAAACAAGTGAATAAATGATAATATATTTATGATATGTTAGTTATTATTTTAAATAAATTAGTTTATATATATATATATTAAAAAAAGTAATTGACACGACCTGTCCTATAGGGTCTCTCCTAAACTAATAATTATTCCAAGTGTGGCACCCTAATCCCACCTCCAATTTTCTCAGGGTTGGTGGATAAAACCAAAAAAGGAATATCATACATGGGGAGGACATGCCTTAAAGATAACCTATAATAAAATGAATATATCAAATTTAATGAAATAAAATCAACAACTAACGACAATATAAATCTAAACACAAATCTATAGAACAATGTGCATTCATGAGACACTAAAAACCTATAACAACACCCCAGGGGAGAACCCCATGGGAAATAAAATACATGCGGAAAACATCAAACTGTGATGGAGCTATAGAAAAGGAAAACACCTCCTTGTTGTGATGACACCAGATATGATCTCCATCATCAATCAATGCTATCGTGAATCACCAAACTCCCTTAATACCAAGCTATACTAGCTCCAAATATACTGATTTTACCTCCCAACTGTGTTCCATTGTCACAGACACAACACCCATCAGTAGGATTCCAATTCATGTTTAGTTATAAAAATTCCTTGTAGGATGAATGAAAAAGAAGGGAAATGATATAAAAACAAGTATTTTACAAACAGATGTTAAAAAAATAAACCATATAGGATCAAGAAATTGAGTCAACTAAAGTCATAATGAAGCCCTACGATCATAACTTATATAAAAATCATATATTGATGGAAAATAGAATTCTTGGTATATTATTCAACTCATAACACCAGAAATACTTGGATTTAAAAACATCCATGCCACCTTTTGGTATTTTTATTCGGGGGCCACGCCTCATCGATGGAAAGGTATAATGATTGGGGGAGTACCATCCCCAATAGTGGATTCATTCCTCATCAAGTGAAATGTATATCTATTGAGGGGTTACTGACTCCATGGATAGATTACTCACACCTTGACACGTGGGGATTGACATTAACTCCATCAAAAATATGGGAGACCCATGTCTAGTAATGGGTAAGTCACCAAGGGAGTACTGAGCCCCATGTCCAAAATAGAGGACTCATGCACTAACTTGTAGAGGGTTATTTACTCTATAATGTATATGAGGGAATAACACCCTACTATATGTACTCTACCTTGGGAGTACTTCCTTCTCTAAAAACCATGTATGATCCATGTTTTCATCTGTATAGGGATAAGATACTCAGACTACTAAAAATCCCACAAATGGCCATTGATTGTAGATTTTATCCCATCACCATGATCTACTTGGAAAAATTATTAGAATGTACTATCAAGAAACCCAATTTTGATAACATAGTGGTAAGATAGAAAAGGTACTCAATAGTTGATAGTAAACTACATATAATTTTATGACACGATATTTACACCCTGATTTGTAGATGGTTTTATACCCAATTAGACAAACCATGTCATTTTTAGCTACATGGAATATCCTCCACGTGACACAGTGTGTAGAACTTGAGGGTTTTTTAGGAATATACCAAATGATACATGATCATGTCATTATATAAATAATGATTTTTGTAATTAAAAATAAATAGTGTGTTTGCAGTGGATACATACCATGTGATATTATTCTCCCTACCATGAAACCCTAACTACTAATTGATATGAGACAAAATGTTTTCCCAGTAACTACACAACATGTGATCGTGTTCTCCTTCACAAATAATATATCTACAATACCTATTTCCAACCCCTATCACTCAATTTCTATCTTGGTTAAGACAATATGCCATTATAGAAAAACTTAATCCTTAAAGTATGATACACACCACACAACTACCACTACACCATCCTATTGAATCACCCATTACCCACTCCTTCCCTAACACTCCAACCCCTCACTGATACGATGCATAATCCATTTTTTCCACTCACTATAAATAATTAAGGATATATAGAGAGAGAGAGAGATTTTGGAGTTTGAATCAGTGGTATGAACCCCAAAATCTTAAATGAATGACCTGGGTTCAAATTTGATTGAGGTAAGTATTACTGGATGTATAATAGTAGTACTATAGCATTACTGTATTAAGAATTATCATAGTGGTGTAGCAGTTGTACTATTAACATGATTTGGGATATGAGGCCACATATTTGGGCTCTCTAGACACCAATCCAATGAACTAATTCAGACCAAAAGGCCTTTGGGCCATTATTTGTTGGGAGTAGCTATCGTGGTGGGACCATACAAATGGTTATCACAATATGTAGGTAGTTCAACATGGCGACACGTAAGTATCTTTTTGTGGGAAGCAATTAAAGAGGGATAGGTCCAGTGGAATCTATCAACCATCCTACCATCCTTATGGGGGATAAAGGGGTTCCTTGTCATGTCATTAGAGAAATAGTAGGATCATTCTAACATTGTGGTATAACAGACATGCAATATGTAGGAATCACTAGATAGATATCTCAAAAGTGATAAATGTGTGTTAGAACCTATAATTTGTCCCTCATTCCATAATGATTTCCTATTTGGGACATAAGGGTACCCTACCAGAGAGAGTCAAAGGTTATCATGATGAAAAGACTCTTGTTCAGGGAAACACAGCTTTCAAAATGATATATTGTGTAATGAATAATGATAGTAGATAGTTTGTCATAAGACTGGTGATATGACATGATGTAGGTGACACTTTTGGGCCTTTGGGATATCTTCTTAAAGAGCCTTTGGGCCGCATTCAGCTAGGCTAGTAGGTTTTGTAATGTTTTAGCCTTGGTCATGTTCAGGTTCCCTCTCATCCCAATTAAAGATCATGTTCTTTCATTAATAAAGGGGGATTGACCTCAAGCTTGTTTATATAGATATATATATATGTTAAATATATATATTTTTATACATAATATAACTGTTTTGGTAAATAATTATATCAATATATTTAAATATTTAAATATAATATATATATATAATTTTATATTCTAAAAATATATACCATTTATATTTGTGTGTACATTAATATAAATGCATTTGATATTATATATAAATATATATACATAATATCATATAAATTTATTATAATTTAAATACCTGGTATAAATATGAATAAAATAATCTATATAAATTTATATATATGTTATATATTTAAATGTATTTACATATATAATACAAATAAAATGTATTTTGATAAATATATAAATATATATAAATATAATCATGACTATATAACTAAAACATTGAATACAGCTTAGTGGTTAATTTTTTTAGTTTACACCCATGTGAATTGTATTTGAAACTCACTAAGGATAAGTTTAGTGGTGTGTGTGCATGTGGTGTGTGTCATGGTGTGCATGCATGTGGTGTGCAGGGAGGTGGTGTGTGGTGATTCCTACATGTGAGGTGGTGGGGTCAAGGGAAAGGATTTATAGGGGAAGCATGGGGTGGGGCGGTAATGTGGTTTAGATGAGGGGTCTAGAATAACAAATACTTTTTTAAATAAATTGATATAATTAGTGGTTGTTTATTTTTTTTAAAATGAAAAAATTATTGATGGTCATAACACATAACTAATATTTTTCATTTTTCATTTATATGTTCTGTTTTGTAGGTGGTTTTCAATATTTTTTATAATTTTATAGGAAGAGGATAGCATGCCTTGGTTTTTTTTTAAATTAAATAATTAGCGGTGGTTGAATTTTTTAAAAAAAGGAAAAAAATCGCAACGGTCATAAAGAATATTTAAATGTTTCATTTTTTAATTAGGGTATTTTTTCACAATGGTAACAACTATTTTTTAAAAAAATGGAATGGGTTAAAACCACTGCTAATTTTTTTCAACCTTACTAGTGCTTACACAATAATGTCAGAAAAAAGTGTAGGAAACCATGTTAGAAATGGTTTTTCATTAGTGTCGGTAAAGAATTTAATTGGGGTTATAACCATTTCAAATAGAAAAAATAACCCCTATAAATGTATCATTTTCTTATATTGGTGGAAATATATATTTCACCATCACATGGGACAACACCTTACTATATTTAGTTTGTAACTCTTAATATGGTTCTCTCACATGTATATGTCTTTGATATCCAACTTTATTCGGACTAGGGTATCCACTGGAAATGATGGTGGTTTCTTGTATAGTACTGGGAATTCTTTATTTCCCATGGCCATTGTGGCTATATATTTTGTTGCTTTGTACCTATAGTTTAGATGATTATTATAATCCACTATCATTGGTTGATTCATGATGAAACACCGTGGGATTTTATGATTTTTTTTCTATTTAAATAAATATTTTTTGTTTGATAGCATACATTATAAGCAACATCTAGTTTAAACAAACTTTGATATACTTTTAAAACAATATCTCATGAAATATTGCTTACATATTTGGAATATTTTTCTTCAAATTTTTTAAATAGACGCATTATATTTTTTTCTATTATGAATTATAACTTTGGTAAATATTTTTCACCTTGGTTAGGGTAAATCAAGTAATTAGAGTTAAAAAAATATGATATGGACCCAAAAATTATCTAAAACCTTAATTATTTAAATTTTATGAGCTTATATCAACCATAATCATTAAATATACTATGATATAGAAATATGGTTCCATATTAGTTTGATAATGGTAATGATATTATTTTAAATATGGAATAAATACAAAATGTAACTCTCTCTATTTTAAAATCACTAAATTTTATTTACTAAAATAAAAATAGTTTATTTTATATTCTATGTGGTTATTTGAAATATATATTATTATTTTTCATGGTAATTTTTTTTATCTTTTTAGTGAATGAATAATTTCTTCAAATGATTATGCAACATTAACACAACACTTGTTCGAGAAATAAAAAAATAAAATAAACAATTTTAAAATATTTAATGTAATGAAATTTGAATTAATTACTATTTTAATCAAAAAATATTGATAATTATGAAATATTATTGATGTTTTAAAAGTCTATATTCAAATTAAATTTAAATATTGTTTTTTACAAGTGAACTATGTGAATAGATTTAAAAATAACCTTAAAGGTTTCTTATGTCAAAATTTCTGATTAAATGGATTAAAATTCATAAAAATAATATATTAAGAAAAGTGATAATGATATGGTCCAAAATATCAATCACTCTCCATTTATGGGTCACTTTTCCTTTAATAGTATCATTCATGGCCCCTAAAGAGTTAAACTTTTTGATATCATGGTAATTATCAAAAGCACTAATGGGGTTAAAAAATAATATAAGTGTTAAAAACAACACATAAATTTGTCTAACTATTATTGGATAAGATTACTTTTACTTATCCTTGTTCTATATTCACATTGTATCAATTTGGGTCCTTATGAAAATGAAAATTAATTTATATTAATTTAATACTTTAAGTGATTCCAAGGGTGCCTCTCCCCTCACTTATAAAGGGATCCTTCTCTCCTCCCTTATTAAAAAAGCTTTAGTAGTCTATCTAAGCCAATAACTTCCCTAATACCTTTATATATTTGTTGACATAATTAAATTTACTATTTTCTTCTCGTAATACAAATATTTTAAGTCTTAGGTTGTAAGCCAGAGGTGGTCTCCTACTAACTCACTCAAATCTCTTTTTTTATTTTTAAATATCCACTTGAGGGAGTGGAAATCATATATATAGGGTAAAATATATAGATATAATGATATATAGAAATTAAAAGCACCTGAAACCTAATCCTTAAACCACAGTTCCAATCACATTATAAAAAAGATGTCTCTCACAGAAGAGGTAATCATTTTTACTAACTCTTTAAAGTTTATTTCTACTTATAATTCTTATAAATATATTTTACCCATCATAAAAGAATAACCCTTGTATCATATATATACTATTATGTAATTATTATTATGTGAAAATCATTTTCCATATATTTTATATCATATGGAACTCAAAAAATATTGTTGTTGTGTATAAATGGTTTGTTGTCTCCATATAACAGTATAATTCATTTTTCATCACCATTTTACTTTAAAGTTAATAAAAATGAAACTAATGAAAGTTTATGCTATTTTTAAAATAATTATGGTTTTGGTAACATAATATATCATTTAACTTCATTCCCTTCCCCTATTGAAAAATAACAACATCTCTCATGCATAAGTATGAACCACCACCACCACGATGTGATACGATTATTTTTTCCTATCCACCTTTTATGGATGATTATTAATATATATTTATATAATGAATATATATATAATATTAATTTCATGATAATTATTTTACATATTATTAAACTATAACCAAGGTGCAAGTACCAGTGTAAGATCCCTGATCACGGAAGGGTATGTTCTTGTTTACGTTTTGGTTTGAATCCCATGTTTTGGTTGATAAAGTGCACACAAAAGTCCTTAAAGAGGATTGGGGTGTTCTGAGTGTTCAGAACTCAAAAAATGGAGAAAAAAGGTTTTTATGGGTAGGTCACACGGTCTACGCGCGGTTAGTGCTAACTGTGCAGACATCCCAAGAAACCATGAAGGATGTTGGTTTTTGTACAGTGGCATCTGCACGGTTTGCACATGGTTTGGAAAACCATGCGGTTAAACCATGTGTCCCAGAAACTTTAAAAAATTACATTTTTTCCAGTACTAGATTTTAATACCCAAATCAAGATTTCCTACCTTTTCTCCACTCTTTACCCTAAGAGAAAACCAAATCTCCCTAGAGCTCCAAGATATCTATCTCTCTCATTTCTAAGGGATTTTTGGTGTTGTTGGTTGCGGATCAATGATCCGAGTAAGGCTAATCCCATCCATGATTCTCTTTTGAGTTTGGGGTCTGTATCTTCTTCTCCTATCATTCTGAAGCTCTAATACCCTACTCTTTGGTTGAGATCTTGGTTTAAGATTCTATGGTTGGTTGAAGCAGAATTTAAGGGCTTGATTAATAGTGATTTTCACCAAAAGAATCAAGGTAGGTGGTCTACAAATTATATTCAATGGATTATTTTTGGATTTGTGCATGTGTGGTTTTGTTCTTGGGTGTCTCTTGGTATTTTTTGATCACCCTTGGAATGTTAGGGTAAAATGGTAGTTAAGAAGTTAAATGGAAACCCTCATGATCCCTTTGGGGTGTTTCGAGGATAATGAAACGATTCTAGGGCCAGCCATAGGGTTTGTTACTTCCTAGACATATGGTTTTGTGAAGAACATGTGAGATTGTTGTGCATTTATGTAGATCCCTTGATACCATGTTAATGTGATGGATTTTTTTAGAGTAGAATCTATGTGACACACCTAGGATTAATAATAATATCCTAAGGGATGTTGGGTTAATATGGAAGTGGTTCATATGGGTTGAAACATGAGAATGATGAATGGATAAATGGGTTCATATGTGGAAATGATTAAAGACCATAATGGGACGGATTATGAGTCTAGTAATGAAGCCTAGTGAGTTAGTAATAATTAAAAAAACCTAGTGAGATAGGAATACTGAATTAATTCTTAGTTAGATAAGCCTAATAAAAGGGGAATTGGGAAAAGTGGCTAAATTATGTTAAATGTGGTAAATGTGTTTGGGAGTTATGGTATGGTATTGACTCTTATGTTATTTTTACGATTTTTGTTTTCCTTAGGAAATGGTTGTGATGTTGTTTCAATGTTTAATGGATACATATATGTAAATCATGTGAACATGGCTTAGTATAGTGGGGTATTGACATGAGGTTCTACGCCCAAGGGTCATGTTGGAAAAAGGCTCTAAACTCCACCCTTAATGCATGGGTTAGGGAAAGGGACTGAGGATCTATTCCCCTAACAATTGCATCTACTCGGACTGAGGCTTCGAGGTGAGTATATGGTAAAAATGGGGAATTTCGTCCTAGTGAGATAGGATAATAGTGTGTTTTCCCTCATGCATGTGATTTTGTACTTTGAGCCGTGTAACTTGTGGGGCTTGATGAACCCATGTTAAATGTGTTGGAAATGGTAAGTAATGGAAAATTGGATGAAATGTTAAGGTATGGAAATTGTAATAAATGTTATTAATGGATCTAAATTAGCTAAGGGAACATAATCTTTTCCTTTTCATTTATTATTAATTTACCTCTTGAATGCACAATTAATTATACCAGATATTTTGTAGACATCGTTGGTGGTGTCCTACTGGGATCTATTCACACCATGCTCGGGTTGCCGCTTGGTACCCGAGAAAACATCATGTTTTCAGGTCAAGAGAAGGGAAAATTCCCTTTCTAGGTGGTTGGGTTGGCATGGGTGTACGTGGAGGAGGACCCAGACATGGTTTCAGGATCATTTTTTAGATTTTTCAGGTTGTCTTCATTTTGGTTTTTGTTCACTTTTTCACTTATATCTTGGAATGGGAAACTTACTGTTGGACATGGTTGTACCCCATTTTGGGGAATGGTTATTTATTCATGCTCTAGTTTTATTGATTATTATTCTTCTATTTTTTTATATTATGTTCTTTCTTACTCTAATAAAAGGGGGTATAGTCTCCCAAATTGACTATTCAGATCCCAGTAACTAGTTGGAAACCTTTGGCGTATGGGGAGGCGCGCTTAAGGTCATGTAACTTCTCAAATTGAAGCACTGATTTAGTGTCTTCTAGGTCAGGGATGTTAAAAATTGGTATCAGAGGAGGTTTTTCCTATCATTCTCTGGAATATTTTTATTAGGGATGGTATGTGGGAGTTAGGATGTGGCGGGACATAGTAATGAGCTCGTTCTTCAGAGTATCTAACCCATGTACGTGTGAAAAACCCAAGTCACCCAGGGAGGGAATTGTTGTTCTTAATAGTGTGATGTTACAATTTAGGATATTTCACCATTGTGTGATGCATAAGTTATGTGATTTCATGGTTTGTAATATTTTTCTTATGGCCTCAATGGTATGAGTTTGTGAATTCATGAATCATTGGAGGAACCTAGAGATATAGGTGGCATGAATCATGATCGGCACACACAGGTTGGGTGTGTGAGGCATGAAAGATAGAATGCACCTTGCATTTTGAAAATTGAAAATGGAAAATATTGTAAAAAGAAACAATGAAAGTGGGTGAAGATAAAATAATGAAAAGTTATAATCAATGAAATATGTGTAATTAAGTGTTTGTATTGAATTAAAAATTTTGTTTGTAACATGTTGTGTGAGCCTTGTTGTGGTGTACGGTTTTTTACCCCTTGTAAACCATGGCCCACAACAGGGATGGTCGGGGTGATGTTTTTGGAATGTTAAGGGTTGTTGTCAGTGGTGAAGAGCCTTCTTATTATGAGGTTGTGAATGTTTTATGGTATGTGTTCTAAACCTCATCTTTAGAAATGTAGAAAAACGCCACCATGACATCGAGCACTTGTTGGGAAACAAAAGGATGTTTCTGAGAACACTCCTCTTGTAGAGGATCAAAAGAACGTGGTGATCCTTGAATGTAGAGAAGAGTAGTTCTAAGAGAAATTGGATTGTTATATGTAGATGATGGATTGGGACCCATGGTGGGTTGCACCAACTCTGTATGAGCTGACCAGAGAGTTTCAGCTACCGCACCATCCGACCATTACCAGAGTGGGTGGTCCAGAGCCAATACAGTTCTGGATAGAGTCTATCCAAAAAATAATTTATCATCTTGAGACTCCTAATAGGAAGTGAGTCAAGTTTGTATCTTATATGTTGTGGGGCCAGGCAAAGCGTTGGTGGGACACCTTTTCTCAGACTGATATGGATGAGGGGGTGTTGTGGAAACATTTCCAGGAAATGTTTCTGAAGCATTTTTACCCAGAGACTTTGAGGCAAGACTGGGTTGTAGAGTCCATGAGCTTGACTCAGGGATTAATGTCGGTGATGGAGTATTCTGGCCACTTTACTAACATGTGACGCTAGCGAGGGATGAGGCAATAGTTACGAGGTGTTTCTTAGATTGAATGAGACATGGGATCTGGTCTCTAGTGAATATATATTACATCAAGAATTTTTAAGAGGTAGTTGACCAAGCACAGATCTCATAAGGGAACCTGAAGGGAGCTTCAGGTAGTGGAATTGTCGTGCCAGCTGTGCGGACAAGTGGTGCAGCTTCTGAGGGCCAGAAGCATTGTTTTGGAAGCATTCAGTAGGGAATAAGTGTGCAAGGTGATCAGAAGAGAGTTTCAACCTATCCGGGTGGTGATCACGTGTTCTACTATCAGTGTGGCAGGTCGGGACACATTCGTGGCCAGTGTCCTCAACTTTTAGTTGAGTGCTAGTCATGAAGTAGATTGGGGCACGTGCAGAGGTTCTATTGAAACCCTAAGTATGTGAGCATGGATGTTGGTGTCATGTAGATGCCAATTGGAGGCAAGGGATCAGTTTATCTATATCAGGAAACTAGTTGGAGTTCCATGGGTCGTCCTGGCAGGGGCAGTGGACGTGGGACTTTAGGGCCAGATCACCCAAATCATTAGGGCAGTGTAGTGTAGGGAACACGGGTTGGAACCCATGGTAGAGGGGCTGGTCAGCTTCATACAGTTCACTCTACACCTGGTAATCGTGAGGCTGGGCTATTGACCATTAGAAGTATGATCCTTGTAGCATCTACACTTTCTAGTGCGTTTTTTGACACTGGTTCCACACACTACTTTATTATTGCTCAGTTTGTGGAAGAGTTGGGCTTTCTTGTGGAGAGTGTGGGTGGGGTTATGTCGATTGACACTTATTTGGGGGTATGAAAGGAAGATATCATGTAGTGTAAGGGATGTGCTCTGGAAGTCAGTGGGAATCGTTTCTTGTGGGACTTGTTCATTCTCAAGATGTTGGGATTTCACTTGATCTTGGGTATGGACTGCTTGTTGTTGTATTGGGCTCACATAGACTATTACCATAATAGGTTGTCATTCATGTCACTTGAGGGTGATTTTTATGTCCATCTCAGAGAATGGGATGTTTGAGCAGGTTGTGCAGGATCATTTGTTCAGTAGTTGGGTAGGCTCATCACTCAAATAGCTTGCCTTGGGCATGGTGATGAAAGAGGGGAACAATTTGTCTTCCCTCCAGTAGTGGATCAGTTTCAGGTTGTGTTTCCTGATAATTTCATTAGGTTTCCACCTGAGAGGGATGTTGAGTTCATGATTGAGTTACTACTGGGAGTGAAGCTAGTTTCTATTCCTCCATACTGAGTGGAACCGATATAACTCCAAGATTTAAATGTTCAGCATGAGGATTTGGAGCATAAGGGGTTCATACATCCTAGCATGGATCCTTGGGTATCTCCTGTGCTTTTTCTAAGAAGGATGACTAGTCATTAAGGTTTTGTGTTGATTATTATAAGTTAAATCATATGATAGTGAGAAATCGGTACACTCTTCATAGAATTGATGAAATTTATGACCTGTTGAGGGGTGCATCGGTGTTTTCTTGGATTGATCTGAGATCGGATTATCACCATTTGAGGGTGAGGCCTTCTGATGTACCACTGATAGATTTCTAGAGTTGGTATGGGTTCTTGGAGTTTGTGGTGATTCCTTTCATCTTCACCAATGCATCGGTGTTGTTCATGGCATTGATGAACCAAATACTTCATCCTTATCTGGATCAGTTGGTGGTTGTCTTTGTTGATGACATCTTTTTTTACTTGAAAACTCTTGATGATCATTCCCAACATTTTAAAATCATTTTGATTATACTAAGACAGAATTTTCTATATGGTAAGTTGTCAAAGTGTCAGTTCGGGATTGGAGAAGTGAATTTTCTGGGACACATCATCTCTGAGGTAGGTGTTTCGGTGGATCAATGGAAAGTAAAGGATGTTGTGTTGTGGGATTAGCCCAAAAGTGTTTCAGATGTTTAGAGTTTTATGGGTTTGTCTGGGTATTACCAGAGGGATTATCGAGTATTTCTCTCACTTGGCCGCACCACTATTAGGCTGGAACCAAAAGGGAATGAAGTTTGATTGGTCTGAGGATTGTGATAATGCCTTTCAAGAGTTGAAAATTCGATTGAAAACTGTACTGATCATGATCCTACCTATGTGAGGTGTCAAGTATGTCCTATTTTGTAATGCATCTGGTATCAGGCTTTGGGATGTGTTTATACAAGATGAGCGGGTTGTGGCTTATGGGTCGAGGCCGTTGAGACCCCATGAGCGGAATTATCCCACTCACAATCTTGAGTTGGATGCAATAGTGTATTCCATAAAGTGCTAGAGGAAATACTTGTTGGGAGAAAGGTTCACAGTTCTTACTAATCATAAGAGTCTAAAGTATATCTCTTCATTGTGGGATTTGAATCTTCAAAAGCAAAGATGGGTTGAGTATCTCCAGTATTTCAACCATGAGATGGTATATACACTGAGGTAAGGGAACACTGTTGTTGATTATTTGAGTAGGAAGGCACATAACCAGGTGGTTCATGAATCCAGCACCAAGTGGAAGGTGAGGGCTTTGTTCATGAAGATTCACCTGGAGGTGCGGGAGGGAAATGGTCAGGTGACTATTGGTTCAATAGAAGTTCAGTCGATGATTTTGAGTCGAGTTAGGTAATTAATGCTAGACGATCCTGAATGTTTTTCCATGAAGGAATGACTTAATGGTTGGGAGATATTTTCTGGTTGGGTTATCGGTGTGGATGGGGTTTTTTGTGTTCATGGTCTTGTGTTTGTGCCGGTATGTGTAAGAACCCAGACCTTCTTTTCAAGTATGTTTTTCCTTTTCTAGTCGTTTTTGGTAAAAATAGGGGAATCTGGAAATTTTCTATGTACACGTAGTGTACATTATAGGTACACTCCGTGTACTTTGATGCTGCTCGAGATCATGTGTTGGCCATGTCATGTCGACACACACAGCCTTGTAGGGGTGACATGGAGGCAGTCTTAAGTGGAGTACAAAAAAGCCTAGTACATGTCGTGTACTCCAAAATTACACTCTTTGTACTTTATTTTTTTCATTAAATGGAACGGGGTCGCGTCTTAACCCAAAAACGTCTTCTTCTCCAGCTTCATTGACCGAGAGTGGGGGTGTGTTTGTGGATCTTCTCTGAGCCGCCGATCCATCACCAGTTATCCGAATCAAACGCTGTTGGTTGCAATAGAATCACAGCGGTGAGTTATTGGTTCTTCTTTGGCCACGTTTCCTGATTCTTTCTCTTATGTGATTTATAGTAGGTTTAATATTTAAGACTTTTTTTCATATCTAATCCATTCTAGGCAGATTCACAAGCTAAGGATAACTTATATCGATCTCCTAGGATCAAGGTAGGTGTTTCGATGCCTTACAATGAATGTCTTTGTGTTTTGGTGCAAAAGTTTTGGATTCCCATGTTTTGGGTATCTCGGGTTAGGGTTTTTATCCCATATTTTTTGTCTACCTTAGATTTCTTGTATTATTGAAGCCATTAGATGAATAAAGATTTCTTGTTATCATGTTGGAGGATCACCCCATGGGTGTTTCCCTGGTTTCGGTGGTTTATCATTGTTTGGCTTAGGTTGCCTGTTAGGCAGTCCTTGTTGCATTAATTTCCTGCCTTGATATAATTGATTGCATGTATTGCCTACTATTTATATGATTTTGAAGCACTGTAGCTATTATAAAAGTATTTCGTTGAACTTAATTAGGGTTGCTGACATTCGATAACACACGACTGGACTGCTCAGGGCTGTGTGAACTTGGTGTGGTAGACTAAAGAGGGAATTGACAATTAAGGGCTTCCCTAGAGAGTCAGTTATAAATTATTATCATTCATAGGACCTACTAGAATTGGAGTTTGTTCTTCTATAGAGTGTCCTTTGTTATTTATCGAGAATACTAGTGGAATTAGACGTAAGTGGTTCCTCAGAGAGTCTATAGCTATTGTTGCAAGACCGTAGGGGAATTGACGGTGAGGGCTTCCCAGAGAGTATGTTCCTTTGTATGATTACTTGAATAAAGGGGTCTACTAGTATGAGCCACCCAGAGAGTCAGTGAGAACATTGTTTGGTTGGTTGAGACGATTCCACCAAGCCAATGAACAAGCTTGGGTTTTTTATTACTTGTTGTTTTGGTAGTCTGATGAGATACATGTTGTGTTACTTGTTATGCCTTGGGAATATAGAGATGTTTTATTGATTCCTTGGTTGATAATTAAATGATTGAGTTAAATTAATAAATAATTGTGAATGGAGATTTGTAGGATTGTTTACATTAGTGTACTCCTGTTTCTATGATGCATTTATTTCCATTACTTTTGATATATTGCTTACTGATAGTATGGCACAGATCTTGTCGTGGTTGCCTACTGGGATCAGTCTCACACCCTGTTTAGGTCCTACTTTTCAGCCCAAACAGGTTCTATGGTTGCAAGTGTGGATAGGGATTGTGGACCTTCTACTTTAGGTGCATGATTGCTGCATGGAGCTGGAGAGCATAGGACCGATCTTAGGCTTGTGATTCTACTGGAGTTGCTCTTTACTTTTAGTACATTGTTCTATGTTGTATTTCAGCATGTTGTTGTGTTTTATTCTTTACATAGATACTTATACATGCGGCATCATTATCTTCATTACTATATATATTCATTGCTTCCTCTGTTTAGTTTCAGTTATTGTGTGTTGTTTACTGCTTCCGCTATTGGCTGTTATTTCCTTTCCCTTGTATACTTTACCAAATGAGGGAATAGTTTCCCCAATGACTCACCAAGGCCATCGCTGCTAGTTGGAAGCCTTTGGCATTTGAGGAAATGTGTGTGAGGTTATGTGGTGACCCGGGTACGGGGCACCAGTTGAGTGTCTCTAGATTCTGGTTGTTACAAAGTGGTATCAGAGGGCAGGTTCTTTTCTTTTCTACTAATTTACTTTTTAGCGACACTATAAAAGGATAGGACAGAATAAGTAAATGGTAAATAGATGTTACCGGGAGTTCTAGAACCCGTGTATAGGGAAAAATCCAGGTTACCTTGAATATTTCAATTTTCGAGTTTTGAAAATGTTACAGTTTATTTGACTTCACTATTGGGTGGTGCACTTGTATTTTTCTATTACTGTTTATATGATTGTGGTTCTATTTTGTTATAACCTGATGAGATGAGGGTATGTCATCTCATGCATCATATAGGCACTTTTTAGGAAATCACATGTCATTCATTTTTCCATGCCATCTAAATTGCATTAGAAATTTCATGTTGTTGTGATAGAATTTGTGATAGATTATGCATGTTGTTGTGATAGCCGTTGTGATAGAATACCTTCTATGTCAATAGGGTATCAATTGTTCAGAGCTTCTTTATCATGGATGTCAAACTTTGGTCTTAGAGGTGTTGTGGTCCTTGAGGATCATAATTTGGTGGATCATGATTTTTTTATACTGTTTACTTTTTATATGAATTGTTATGATGCCAAGATTTGATTTGTAGGGAGTATGGGCCCTCACGGATCATAATTTGGCACCTTAACTATTCTTTTTTGTGTTTTATGGGCTTTGGAGTAGTTTTTGAGCTACTGCCTTGAAAACCCCAGAATATACGGCGTGTATTTTATTAATACATTCCGTGTAGTTTTAAACTGTGTCACTAACTGTGTGAGAAGAAACACGAGGTTCTGAAAAATCTTGTAGGAACACGCTGTGTACTAGTTTAGCACACCATGTAGTATGAAATAGGTACCCCAACCATGTCATGAACAACATGGGTTGTGTTATCCTTTCACATACATGTTGTGTCTTAAAATTACATGTTGTGTAGTTTGATCTAGGTACTCGGTCGTGTCACGAACAACACTGGTCGGTGTTACCCTTCCACATACATGTCGTGTCTGTCAGGAACATGCCTTGTAGTGTCGTCCATATGTCAGGTCGTGTTGCTAACAACATGGACCAGGTAAGGCATGTCTAGTACACGTCGTGTCTCCCTTGAACAAGCCATGTAGTTTTGTCTTAGAGGAGCTGTGTGTCTTAAGTGTGTAGAATGACTCAGGCAGGGAAGAGGATTCTAGTACACGTCGTATCTTAGGACAACATGTCGTGTATTTGGGGTGTTAAATGACCAGTTCAGATATAAGTATAAGCCCATGTGAATGACCTAAGGGAACATGTCGTGTAAGGAAAAAACACGCCATATAGTCATGTTTTGCATAACTTGAATGCCTTATTTTCCCTGTTCCTTCATGTGCCCTCAGTTTTTCTGTATTTGTTAACCTGAATCTGAGGTGTGCTTTTGATCTTTTAGAACTATAGTACCAAGACGTCCTCTGGTTGACCGTCAGTTTCAAGGCAGTGATCGTACGCTTGATTTGGAAGATCAAGGACTACCAGTAGTTTCTCCTATCATTCCAGATATGGCACCAGTATTGATTCTAGAAACTGGTTTAGACGCTCAATTTAGATAGGGTTTCATGAGTTTCATGCATACCACCAATGAGTTCAGCATCCTACCCCATCTATGGCGGAGTTGACATGGGTTATTCAGCAACAGCATCCTCCCACGTTCACAGGGGATGGAGACCCGCAGGCTGCGGAGTCATGGTTAGAAGCCATGCTATCCATTTTTGAGCACTTGGAGACTCCTTCAGAGAGGATAGTGAATCTCATGAGTTATATGTTGTGAGATTTTGCCAAGAGATGGTGGGATGTGGTTTCACAGGCAGGGCGCCAATAGGCTATGGCTTGGGATGAGTTTCAGCATACGTTCTACGACTACTTCTACCCAGCGACGCTGAGGGACGAAAGAGCCAGAGAGTTCATGAACCTATAGCAGGGTACTCTCACAGTTATGGAGGATTCCTCTCGCTTTACAGAGTTATGGAATTTCACTCCTATTCTGGGGAGTGATGAGCTATTTTTAGAAATGAATTTTGATGAAGGCCTTAGACCAGACATCAGATCACAGGTGAACGTCCTTCAATTGACTTTTTTTTTCTATGATAGTCAACCAGGTGCTTATCATAGAGATAAATTTTAGGGAGACTAGATCTGTGGACTAGGGCGGTTCAGCATCCTGGGCTGATTCATTTCAGGTAGACAGCAGTAAGCGCCACCGAGAGTTTACACGAGGTCTCCCAATGAAGCGAGGTATTCCTTCTGGTAGACAGGATCTTCCTTCTGGAAACCAAGTGGTGTGCTATCAGTGTGGGAAAAGCGGTCATAAGAAGCCTTAGTTATTGAGATAATCAGTGGAGTGCCGATCTTGCAGCAAGATGGGTCATCTGCAGCGTTTCTTCAAGGTTCTCCTTCCAATGACTAGTGATAGAGGATCAGTTTCGGCTCCGCGTACAGGATCAAGATTACCAGTTCTGAAGCAGACTGGGGGCTGGTGTTTTTTAGGTCGTTCAAGCCAGGGTAGAGGCCATGGACGCAGTGGTCAGGCTCAGGGAGGGTTAGCTCATGGATTTCATGCTACAACACAGAGTCGCGATACAAGCCAGACTTTTGCAGTAGAGAAGATTCATCAAGATCAGGATCCTGGACCTTCTACAGTTCAAGGTATAATTGTAGTAGCTTCAGTTGTATCCTCTGCACATATCGATATGGGAGTTTCTCATAGCTTTATTTCTATGCATACTGTGTAAATCATTAGACTTACTATTTATACTTCTGCGGATATGATGACGCTAGACACTCCTTTGGGAATTAGAACTGCTAGCGTGTGTTAGTGCTTAGATGGCCCCTTGTGGTTAGTGGGTGTCATTTTTCATGGAATCTCTATGTTTTGGAGATAACATGCTATGATGTCATTCTCAGGATAGACTGGTTAGTTCCCTTCCAGGCCTTTTTCGATTTCTATCGTCGTAGGGTGAGTTTCACATCACCAGAGGAAAGATATTTTCTTCACAAGGTCAAATGGAATGTCTAGGTGAGCAGAGCTAGACTAGAGTATCATGGTTTGGGTGGTGTTATGGCCATGATTTCTAGCTTATATCTGGATGACCAGGGGACTTCTCAGATATATTTTTATCTAGTGGTTACTCACTTTCCAGATGTCTTTCCTCAGCACTTTTTAGGTTTCCTTATAGAGCGTGAGGAAGAATTTTCTATTGAGTTTGTGCTAGGAGTGGCACTGGTTTCCATTCCTCCTTATAGGATGGCTACACCTGATTTACAGGACCTCAAGAAGTAGTTGGAGGAGTTGTAGGCAAAGGTTTTTATCCGACCCAGTACTTCTCCTTGGGGTTCACCCGTGCTATTTGTATAGAAGGCGGATGGTACCCTTAGGCTTTGTGTGGATTATCGGAAGCTGAACCATTTGATGGTCAAGAACCGATATCCATTATCGCGGATAGACAATCTCTTTGATCATCTTTGAGGATACAGAGTGTTCCCGAAGATATACATGAGATCTGGCTACCATTAGTTTCGTGTCAGACCATCTAATATACCTCTTACAGCCTTCCGGAGCAGGTATGGTCTGTATGAGTATTTGGTTATGCCGTTTGGTCTCATGAATGCTCTAGCAGTTTTTCTAGCACTGATTAATAGAGTGTTCCATCCATACTTGGATTCATTCGTGGTGGTTTTTGCGGACGATATCTTGGTGTACTCTCACACTCTACATGACCATGCTACCCATCTTGAGATCATTTTGAGCACACTGAGGGAGCATCAGTTATATAATATGCTCTCAAAGTGACACTTTTGGATGGATTAGATTCACTTTCTAGGTCATGTAATCTCATAGATAGGAGTATCAGTAGACCCAGAGAAGGTGAGAGCAGTAGTTACCTGGGAGTAGCTGAAGAATGTCTTAGAGATACGAAGTTTCTTGGGGTTGGCTGGTTACTACAGGCAGTTTATACAAGACTTATCACTCTTAGCAGCGCCGCTGACAGGCTTGACTAAGAAGGGGGTGAAGTACATTTGGTCAGAAGCCTATGATTCATCCTTTCAGAAGCTGAAGGGGATATTGACTTTAGCATTGATTCTAATTCTGCCGGAGCCAGGCAAGAGTTATACAGTTTTCTGTGATGGATCTGGCATCGGTCTTGGAGCAGTGCTTATACAGGAGGATCGTACTATTGCATATAGATCTCGGTAGTTGAGGATACATGAGAGGAACTATCCTACGCATGATCTGTAGTTGGCTTCTGTTGTTCATGATTTGCGTTGCTGGAGACATTATCTTCTGGGAGATCATTTTGTGGTATATACTGACTACAAGAGCCGCAAGTATATCTTCATGCAGCGTGACTTGAATCTGAGATAGTGGAGGAGGCTTGAGTACCTACAGTCTTTTGATTTCAATCTTTCTTATACGCTTGGTAAAGGGAACGCTGTGGAAGACACACTGAGCAAGAGGACACAGATACAGGCAGTTCAGGAGGCCAGCAGCAAGTGGAAGCTTATGTATTTGTTCTTTGAAATGCATTTGAAGGTCCACGATAGATAGGTTAAGAACTTTCTTTCTTCTATAGTTGTTACCTTTACCCATCTTGACCATGTTCGAATGAGGCAGCTATCCGATTCTGAAAGCCTAGTCCTACGGGAAAGCATGTTAGGAGAGGACCCTCTTCCTGGTTGGAACATAGGCGAGGGTGAGATATTGCATTTCCTGGGATGCATATGGGTGCCAGCAGATATATTCGAGGAGCTGATACGAGACTTTCATTCCTCGGTTTGGGAAGTTCATCCTGGCGTCACCAAGATGTATCGTGATCTACACCGCCAGTATTGGTGGCCAGGTATGAAGAGAGATGTTTCTGGTTTTTTCATGAGGTATTTCACCTATCCGCAGGTGAAGGTGGAGCACGAGCGACCAGCAAGGCTTTTATAGTAGCTGACCATTCTCGAGTGGAAGTGGAATGATTTCGAGATGGAATTCATGATAGGGTTACTGAGATCACCTCGAGGGAATGATGTGGTATGGGTTTTCATTGACAGGATCACAAAGGCTTCTCACTTCTTACCGATTAAGTAGACTTTCGGTGTTGATGATCTTGGATGGTTGTACATCTGTGAGATTGTACGCTTGAATGGGGTTCCAAGTAATATCATATCAGATAGGGATTCCTGCTTCATGTTGTATTTCTGTAAAGGGCTACAGAGGGATTTGGGTACACATGTACTTCTGAGTACAGCTTACCATCCACAGATAAATGGCCAGTTAGAGCGCAAGATTCAGGTGCTTGAGGACAAGTTACGAGCATGCATCCTTGATTTTGGAGGTTCTTGGGAGATACATATACCTCTAGTGGAGTTTTGATACAATAATAGTTTTCAAGCAACTATTCAGATGGCACCTTACGAGGCTTTTTATGGTAGGCCATGCCGATCACCATTGTGTTGGATGGAGGCAGGAGAGGCAGCTATACTGGGACCTCGTCTTGTTCAGGAGACCACATAATAGGTAGAGTTGATTCGGAAAAGGATGGCTACAGTACAGTATCGTCAGAAATCTTATGATGATCAGCGGAGATGACCTTTGGAGTTCAAGGTTGGAGATCAGGTTTTCCTACGTGTTACCCTGAGGTTGGGACACAACAGGATCAGGAGATAGAGTAAGCTTTCAACGAGATACGTCAGGCCGTTTGAGGTTTTGGAGAGAGTCGGCCTCTTTGCTTATAGGTTGTAGTTACCTCAGAGGTACCAGGCTATGCACGATGCCTTTCATGTTTCTCAGCTTCGACTCTATTTCTCAGACCCGCCTCATGTTTTTCTACCTGAGGAGTTTGAGCTAGAGCAGTATGCATCATTCAAGGAGCATCCTATTAGGATTGTTGATCGTGGTGAAAAGGTACTCTGTGGCTAGTCTGTTCCCCTCGTAGAGGTGCTATGGAAGCACGGCCGTGTATAAGATGAGACTTGGGAGGGGGGCCGATATGTGATCATAGTGGCCGGAGATGATCTGGGTTTCTTCTTCTACACCGCGCTTGGGAAATTCGTAGATGAATTTCTTTAAGGGGGGAATTTTGTAAGAACTCGGACCTTATTTTCAGGTATTTTTTCCCTTTTTTGGTCTTTTTTGGGAAAAAGAAAGGAATCTGGAAATTTTCTAAGTACACATCGTATACATTATAATTACATGCCATGTACTTTGATGCTGCTCGAGGCAGTGTGTTGGCCGTGTCAATGCCACACACACAGCCATGTAGGGGTGACATAGAGGCTGCCTTAAGCAGAGTACGGAAAAGCCTAGTACACGTTGTGTCCTCCAAATGTACACACCGTGTACTTTATTATTTTTCATTAAACAGACCAGGGTTGTGTCTTAACCCCAAAAATGTCTTCTTCTCGAGCTTCTTTGACCAAGAGCAAGGGTACGACTGTGGATCTTCTCTGAGCCAACGACCCGTCACCGGTTATCAAAATCAAATGTTGTTGGTTGCAATAGAATCGCAGCGGTGAGTTCTGGTTTCTTGTTTGGCCACGTTTCCTGACTATTTCTCTTATAAGAGTTATCATAGGTTGAACGTTAAAGACGTTTTTGCATATCTACTCTATTCTAGGACAATTCACGGGTCGAGGTTCAAGTAGATTGATCTCTTAGGATCGAGGTAGGTGGTTTCATTCATTACATTGAATGTCTTTGAGTTTTTGTGCAAAAGTATCATATTCCCATGTTTCAGTTATCTTGAGTTAGGGTTTTTATCCCTCATTTTTTTCTGCCTTATATTTCTTGTATTATTGAGGCCATTAGGTGAATAATTATTTCTTTTTAGCATGTTTGATGATCACCCCATGGGTGTTTACCTTGTTTTGGCAGTTTATTGCTGTTTGGCTTAGGTTTCCTGTGAGGCAGACCTTGTTGCATTGATTTCATAACTTGATATAAATGATTGCATGTATTTACTACTGTTTATATGATTTTTATGTATTATAGCTATTATCCAAGTAGATTTTTGAACTTACTTAGGGCTGCTGATAGTCGATTATGCATGACTGGACTGCTCAGGGCTGTGTGAACCAAGTGCGATAGACTAAAGATGGAATTAACGATTAAGGGATTCCTTAGAAAGTCTGTTATAAATTAGTATCATTCAAAACACCTATGGGAATTGGAATTTTTTCTTCCTTAGAGTGTCCTTAGTTACATATCGAGACTGTAGGGGGAATTAGATTTAAGTTCTTCCTCAGAGAGTCTATAGCTATCGTTGTAAGACCGTAGGGGAATTGAAGGTGAGGGCTTCCCAGAGTGTCTATTCCTTTGTATGATTACTTGACTAGAGGGGTCTGCCAGTATGAGCCACCCAGAGATTAAGTGTAAATTTTGTTTGGTTGGTTGAGACGAGTCCACCAAGCCAAAGAACAAGCTTGGGTTTTCTACTGCTTGTTGTTTAGGTTGTCTGCTGAGATACCTGCTGTGATACATACTATGCCTTGGGAATATAGAGCTTTTTTCTTGATTCCTTGGTTTATAATTAAATTATTGAGTTAAATTAATAAATAAATGTGAATAGAGATTTTCTGTATTGTTTAATTTAGTGTACTCATGTTTCTCTACTGTAGTTATTTCCATTACTTCTGCTATATTGCTCACTGACAGTAGGGCACAGATCATGTGGTGGTTTCCTACTGGGATCAGTCTCACACCCTGTTTGGGTCCTAATTTTTGGCCCAAACAGATTATATGGTTGCAGGTGTGAATAGGGATTGTGGCCCTTCTACTTTAGGTACATGATTGCTGCTTGGGGATGGAAAGAATATGACTGAGATTAGGCTTGGGATGTTGTTGGGGTTGCTGTTTACTTTTAGTAATTTGTTCTTAGTTGTATTTCAGAAAATTGTTGTGTTTGATTCTGCCCTTAGATACTTATACCTATTGCATAATTATCATCATTACTATATATATTCATTTCTTCCGCAGTTTAGTTTCAGTTATTGTATGATGTTTACTGCTTCTGCTATTGACTATTATTTCCTTTCCCTTGTATACTTTACCAAATGGGGGCAGCATTTACCTAATGACACACCAAGGCCCTTGCTGCTACTCGGCAGCCTCTGGCGTTTAGGGAAATGCGCATCAGGTCATGTAGTGAATCGGGTACGGGGCACCAGTTGTGTGGCTCCAGATTCAGGTCATTACAGTATGCATGCGAGAAGTGTTAATGCATGAGTTCCATGCATAAATATAGATAGTGCATTTTGGTTTGACCAAGAGTTATCGTGATCTCCACATGATGTTTTGGTGGCCATGAATGAAAAAGGATGTTGCAGGCTTTGTGGCACGGTGCTTTACCTGTCAACAGGTGAAGGTTGAACATCAACACGTAGGTGGTTTTTTACATCCATTTCCCATTCCAGAATGGAAGTGGGATGATGTGACAATAGATTTTGCGTTGGTTCTTCTGAGAAACCCTTGGAAGAATGATTCAATATGGGTGGATGTGGCTTATTTAATTAAAGTGGCTCATTTCTTACCGATTCAGGAGACTTATACAGTTTACCAGTTGGGTGAGTTGTATGTCCGGGAAATAGTACAGTTTCATGGTGTACTATGGACTATATTTTTGGATCATGATCCTCATTTCACATCACTCTTTGGGAAATGGTTGTAGAATATTCTTGGTACACAGGTTATTTTCATTATGGATTCCCACCCACAGACGGATAGGCAGTTCTAGCATACAATCCAAGTGCTGGAAGACATGTTGAGGGCTTGTACCTTGGATTTTGGAGGTTCATGGGAGAAGAACCTATCACATGTTTAATTTTTCTAAAATAGAAATTTTTAGGTGACGGTTTAGATGGAACTATTTGATGATCTCTATGGGAGGCCGTGTAGATCGCCATTGTGTTGGTTGGAGGCCTGTAAATCCAAGATGTTGGGACTGAGTCTCATCAAGGAGACTTTGGAGAATTTTTAGTTGATTCGGAAATAGAGAGAACTGGATTAGATGTGGAAGAAATTGTAAGTGGATTGGAGGCCTAGACCTCTTGAGTTCATGGTGGTATATAGTGTGTTCCTTCTAGTGTCTCCATGGTTGGGTCACCGGCGGATTTGGAAGTAGGGAATGTTGGTGCCCAGGTATCTGGGGTCATTTGAGATTGTGGAAAGGATTGGGCCAGAGGCTTACCGATTGGTTCTTCCATAGGGGTATAGTGTGATGCATTATATTTTTCATGTGTTGCAACTTTGGGGGTTTCACCCTGACCCAAGACACATGGTCGAGGATGAGGATTTTGAGCTTGAGGCTGATGTGTCCTTTGAGGAGCATCTGGTTTGTGTTGGGGAATGTAGTGAGAAGGACTTGTTGGGAAAGTTTATGCTATTGGTGTGAGTACTATGGACGCATGAGAATGTTCAAGATGAAACTCCAGAGTGTGAATCAGATATACGGGCACAGTGGCCTGATCTCTTTTCTTTAGAAGTATAATGAAGCTTGGGAGCTTGGATCGAGGATGATCCATTATAAGTTGGCGAGGTTGTAAGATCCTAGATCTTATAAGGTCATGTTATCATTTAAGTTATGGTTATAATCTCTTTTTTGGTTGATTAAGTGATTACCCAAGTCCTTAAGGAGGCTTGGGGGTGTTTCAAGTGTTCAGGATAAGAAAAATGGAGAAAAAGGGGTTTTCTAGGTCGGTTTCATGGTCTGCCCTTGGTTTGTGCTAACCGTGCAGACAACCCAGGAAACCGTGTAGGAGGAGGGTTTTTTGATAGAATCCCCCGGATGGTTTGCACACAGTTTGGATATTTGTGTGGGTAAACCATGCGACCCAGAAACTTTTAAAAAATTACAATTTTTTCACTCCTGGATTTTAATACCCAACTCGATATTTCCTCCCATTTCTCCCATATTCACCCTGGGAACGAACCAAATCTTCTTAGAGCTCCAAGAGATCAATCTCCCTCATTTATAAGGAATTTTTGGTTCTGTTGGTTGGGGATTGAATCTCTGTGTAAGGATAATCTCATACTTGCATCTCTTATGAGTTTATGGTTTGTATCTTATTCTCCTCTCTTTATGAATCTCTAAAACACAACACTTTGGGTGAGATCTAGGTTGAAGCTTCAAGGGTTTTCTTAATGTGGAATCTAAAGGCTCGATTAAGAGTGTGTTAACCTGAAGAATCGAGGTAGGTTGTCTACATGTTATATCCCATGGTTTATGTGTGGATTTGTGCATGTGTGGTTTTTTTCATGGGTGTATATTGGAATATTTTCATATCCATTGTCATGTTAGGGTAAAATGGTTATTATTGACTTAAATGTGAACCCTCATGATCCCTTTGGGATGCATTGAGGTTGATGAGACAAATCTAGGGCCACCCATGGGGTGTGCTGACTTCCTGAACCTAAGTTTTTGTGAAGAACAAGTGAGATTATTGTGTATTTATGTAGATCCCTTGATAACATGTTGATGTGATGGATTGTGTTGGATTAGAAGTTAGGTTATGCACTTAGGATTAATTATAATAACCTAACAGATATTGGGTTAACATGTAAGTTGTCCATATGGGCAGACACATGAGAATGATGAATGGATAAATGGGTTAATGTGTGGAAATGATAAATGACCATAACAGGATGGATTATGAGTCTGGTAATGAAGCTTAGTGAGTTAGGCATAATGAACGAAGCCTAGTGAGATTGGAAAAATGAATGAATGCTTAGTTAGATAAGTGTAATAAAAGCGGAATCATGCAAAGTGGCTAAATGATGTGAACTGTGGTAAATGTGTAAATAAGTTAAGGAATATTATTAAATATTCTATTATGTTATGATTTATGTTTAACTTGGGAAAAGGTTATGATGTTGTGTGAATGGTTAATGGATACATATATGTATATCATGTGCACATGGCTTGGTAGAGTTGGGTATTTACTTGAGGTTTAACACCCATAGGTCGAGATGGACTGAGGATCTAAACTCCATCCCTAATGCACAGGTTAGGGAAGGGGACAAAGGCTCTATTACCCTAATAGTTGAATTCACCTGGACTATGGATTTGAGGTGAGGATACAGTTTCCATGAGAAAGTTAGTCCTTGTGAGATAGGATAACACTGTGTTTTTTCTCATGCCTATGATTGTGTACTTTGAGTCATGTAACTTGATGTGCTTGATGAACCCATGTTAAATGTGTTGGAAATGGTATGTAATGGAAAATGGAATTAAATGGTAAGGTATATAAATGTTAATAAATGTTTTTAATGGATCTAAACTGGCTAAGGGAACTTAATATTTTATTTTCATTTATTATTCATTTCCTCTTGCATGAACAATTGCTTATACTAGATATTATGTAGACACTGTTGGTGGTGTCCTACTGAGCTGTACTCACACCCTGTTCAAGCCACCACTAGGTACCTGAGAAGAAATCATGTCTGTTAGTCAGTAGAAGGGAAAGGCCCTTGCTAGTCATTTGGGATTAGCATTGGTGTGCATGGAGGAGGACCCAGACTTGGTTTTGGGATCATTTTGGGGGATTTTGCAGTTTATCTTCATTTTGGGTTTTGTTCACTTTTTCACTTGTAGCATGGCATGGAATTATTACTGTTGTACATGGTTGTACCCCATTTTAAGTAATGGTTATTTATGCATTCTCTGGTATTATTGATTATTATTCTTCTATTTTTTATCTTTTGTTGTGGATTACTCTGATAAAAAGGAGGTATAGTCTCCCCAATTAACTATTCAGACCCCCACTGCTAGTCAGCAACCTTTGGTGTCCGGGTAGGTGTTCTTAAGTTCATGTAAATACTCGCCTCGAAGCACTAGTTTAGTGGATTCCGAGTTGGGTACATTACAACGTGAGCCATCGAACTGAAATATGCATGGAAAATGGACAGATTTTTAACAGAATGTCCATTTTAAGTATGAATTATTGAAAAAGGATAATTGGAAATTATAATGTAATGGTTCATAGAAATTTCTGTATTTATATGGTTTTGGTATATAATGATATTAAATTTAAATATATTATACATGAATTTTTAATATATACAAAGCAATAAGAGACATGATGTAAGGGTTTATTTCACAATTTCATCCTTATTTAGGATTGTTTATATTATATGTTTTCAATGAGGGAATTATATGATATTTATTTTGAAACTCCATATATTTTCATATCCTTTATTTAATTTTATAAATTAAAATCTTACCTTTCATATTCCTCTCTTTAATTGCTTAATATGCGAAAATAATGTTTTTAAGGAAAACCCAATTCGTTTTCTATTAGGTCAAAAATCATTCTATTCCATTTACATATATTATTAAAAGAATTAAAGAATTATTTTAATATTATCCAATAATTTATTAAATTCATTTTTACCATTGTTTTACATTCAATAAAAATTATTAAAATGAATCTTCTTGTTTTTTTGAATGAGGTACTTTTAACCAAAGGTGTGACCAAAATATTTAGTTAAAAAAATTTCACATCGTCAGAACTATTCTTTTCCTTGAATTTTTATTTAAAAGTTTCCATTATTATTTTCAAATGATATATTTTTTTAAATATTTTTGAAATTATTATATTTTTAATAAGTATTTTCAAAATGAAACAGTATTTTCTTCAATAAATTTTCTAATATTTTTTTAATGTATTTTCACCATTGTCAAAAAACATTTATGAATATTATGATTTACTACAGATATACTATAATGATACTTTCCATAATATTTATATAGATTATTTATGATCATTTTAATTGGGGAAAATATTGATATTATATAACCAATTTTTTCTAAAACATACAGTTATGGATTATTAAGTCATGTTGGATAAATTGCATTGTTTATTCATATAATGAATACATTGGACTTATTGAGTGACAGCAATATATTGGAATTACATAAAACCCTATTTCATCATAAGTTATCATGAGACAATGAAATTTGGGTATTTGGTTGAGTTATTATCCCTTTATATAATATTTATTTGCATGAGGCCTCGATAGAAAGATTAAGATGTCTGTAATTATGCATTCCTTCACTGAGAAATCAGTTGTCAATGTCCTTGTGATTATTTGAAAATATTTATATCCATGGATAATTTTAAAACTCATATGATTATTTATATTACATTATTTTATCATCAATTATTCATATAATATTATTCATTTTTTATTAGGATTATATTGTAATATTTCTCTTATTAAGCATCTGATCTCACCCCTTTCTTATGATTCCTTTCCCTAAGATTCTAGGATGTGTATTATAATTTATATAAAATGATATTCTATAGAGAATAATAATATTATCCAATAAAATACAATGTTGTTTTTTATTTTCAAAAATATAAAGTGAGATTCATGTACTTATTTAGCTTCCAAATTCTACAAAACAAATGGATCATTTTGGATGGAATCATTTTTATATAGTGACAATGTAATAAAGAAACACTACATATGGGCTACTAGGGTTAGGGTATTTAATGTTTGTATCGAGGGAAAGATTAGTATACACTAGGAAACTAGATTTATGAAATCAAAAATTATATAATGTTACCCTATGACATAATTTGAGGATATGTCTAATTATAGGAAAATATCCTAATGTTTTTTATAATGTATAGATTATGTGGTTTTCCTAGAATAAATCATCTTTCTGGATACAAAATGTGGATTTTGTTTTGGAACAAATGCATCTAGGTTTAATAACACCAAAATGAGTTGGTCTGGTATATACCATCCATCATTCTCGTGCATGGTGAATGGGCCCTTATAATGTACGTGGTTTTAAACTCTTAGGGGATATTATTGGGTTGATTCACAAGAATATTTCAAACCATTGTGAAATATTTAAAAATATTTTTAATATTTTAATATATTACCAATGATATTAAGATTATGTTTCTATGATTAGTTATCCATAAATTTTTAATTTATGCTAAGTTTTTTACTATTTTCATAATTATATATAATAATTTATAATTTATTATCTAATATAGTTTATGAAATTATTTAAAAATAGAACATATTATGTTAAATGGAAATTATATCAACGCACATCATCTCCATAGGTATTTCCCTCCAAGGGAAGTTAATGGATCTGGTTTTGGAGATGGAGATGGAAAATTATAACAATATTGGTGAATATTATTCAATTTATAACTAATAACATTTACCAAATTGAGCAGCCTGCTGATAAGAAATGTGGTGAAATAATGTTCGCCCATTTCACATGATAACAACCTTTTTCATTCAACAGATCCATAAATCCATTAGTAGTTGAGTAATGGATAAGTTACCTGGAAAATATATATATTAAATTGGGAATTAATTAAAGATAGAAGGTTTTCATGGAATTTTATCATATCATTGGGGATGTCGATTAATGGTGGTCATTGGTTCAAAACAATTAATATGTGGTGGAAATAATGATCATGGAGTGGAAGGAATTTATGATCATTTCATGGAAAAATACTTTCCCTATGGACAATGCATATAATTGGAGATACAATTCATGTGTCTAAGAAAAATAGAAGGGTAAAATTTTTATATGTTTGAAGCCAACTTGACAAGGCTAGCAATGCAAGTTGTGAACTACGTACGTAATCCAAAGAGTAAGATCAACAATTATTTGATAGGATAACTCTTATATTTCAAAGGGTAGTAGTCTCCCTAACTTTCATATAATATGATTATATAGTATCATGTGAAATTAGGAAAATAGATAATTATACAAGTCTTATAACATTTAATGAAAGAAAGTTTAGAAGAGGACGACTGAGAAACTCATGAATAAAAAATGGACAGGAGGGAGAAAGAGAGTTTTTCCAATATGTGATACTTATGGAATGAAACACATAGTTACATTATTAAAAGGGAAATTATTTTACTTCATTTTTAGAGGAAAAACCCATATTTCTCATGAATACAAGGGTAAGGTAGAAGAAATTAGAGTATAGTTCTTTAATAATAAAAACATGGGACACTATAAAAACCAATGCCCCAAACATCAAGGAGTCATTCTATAGATGATTATAAGAGGAGAATTCCAATATCATGCAATTACTATATCTTAGGTTGAATCTCATAGAGATGTGGTGAAAGGTACACTTATCATCCATTATAAAACTGTATGTGTAATACTTGATTCAAGTTCAACCCATTCTTTTATATCAGAAAAAAATTCCAACTGTATCAAATCACCACCTAAATGATTATATACTGAGTTGGTAGTGATAAATCCTAATGGTATTATGATCACATCTCAATTATAAAATTCCTCTATAATATAACATTATGAGAATATGGTTCATAAAAATAGTTTTTTTATTATTACAGTGGCATTTTATATAATATTGGTCTTGGATTAGATCTATTAATATAGAGCCTATAGAATGACCTCAATTGACTTTAAAGAATTAATGAAGCAATACCATGAGAATATAGATAAGGTATTCATTTAGACTATCACATTACCATAGTGTGAAAATATTCTTTTTGATAAGAAAAAAATATAGTCAATACATCTCTACATTGATTATCAAGAGCATAACAAGAATACTACTAAGAACATTTATCGTCTACACCATATAGATTATATGTTTGATCAATTATAAGAGATAAATATTTTTCCATGATTTTTTTTTTGATCTGAATATCATCAGTTACATGTCAAGAAAGAGGACATGACCAAGACATCCTTCTGTATGTGTTATGGTCATTATGAATTTATAATAATGCCATTTGGACATAAAAATGATCCTACTATCTTAATGTATTTAATTAATAGATTCTTTATAGATTACCATGATCTATTTGTGGTAATAATTATAGAATATATTCTAATATATTCAAAGAGAAAGGACAAGCATGAATAATATTTGAGGGTTATTCTAAAGACCCTATGGAAGGAGGATCTATATTCCAATTTTATAAAGTGTGACTTTTTGAAAAAAAAATATCATTCTTGAGTCATATAATTTCATGTAAGGATATATCAATGGATCATTCAAAGACAAAAGTTATTGATAAATGTCCTTTACAACCTATAGTAACATATATCCATAGTTTTCTTAGGTTGGATAGATATTGATGATAATTTTTGAGATAATTTTAATGAATCTGTAATACCTTTAATAATTTGAATTAGGAGGTAGTTTCATTCTTGTAGAAATATGAATGTGAGGATAATTTAAAATAACATAAGAGAACGATGGTCAATTCACATGTTATTATAATACTCTATAATGGAGAAGGGTTTTTGAAATATAGTGTTGCGTTAAAGAAGGGATTGGAATGCGTATTCATTCAGAATGATATTTTCATAGATTATGCCTCTCACAAATTGAAATTTCATGAGAAAAATTAATTATCTCATGATTTAGAGATATAATTGGAAATTTTACATTGAAGATACATAGGTATTATAAATACGGTGAAAGGTTTCATATATATACATAAATAAAAGTTTTAATTGTATATTTACAAAGAATGAGTTGAATATTCTCTAGAGAAGATGGTTGGAACTAATAAAATAGTATAACTAATCAATACATGACTAACTTGTGAACGAAAATAATGTGGTTGATGCTCTGAGTTGTAAAGACCATGTTAGTTTTTCCGTGATGAAGATTTAAAGAGATCTGATATTTTTTAATTTACAAATGATTGATATTGAAATCATAAGGAAATGTGATAGATATTACCTCCATCATATGAATGTTCTACCATCCATCCATTATAGGATTAAGAATGCATACAAGGAAAAAAAAATTAATTATAGAGTAATGTAAAAAGTATTCTTTAGTTAAACCATGATCATGCTATAATCATGAGGTTCAGAGAAATTTTTTTTGTCTCATCAAGACTAGAATTGAAGAAGGATATGTTGTATGAATTTCAGAATTCACCATTCTTTATTCATTAGATAATTATAAATATGTATAAAAATCTAGTGAGTATTTCTAGTTGGATTACATAAAAAAGGGATATTCCCAAGTATGTAACATAATTCCTTGTATTTCAAAAAGTTAAGGATGATATATATAAGTATAAGGGGTATTATAACTAGTATATATGTACCTGAATAGAATTTGGAAAACATCACTATGGATTTCATCATTTGAGTCTGAAAAACATCAAATGAACATATTTCTATTTGGGTTGTTGTAAATATCCTTATAAAATCTATAAATTTTATTATAATTAAATATTATTTCTATCTTGAACAATATATTTGTATATAAATTTACGAGGTGGTGAGATTATATAGAGTACCACATTAAATTATATTTGACCTGGATCTGTTGATTACCTTGATGTTCTGGAAAATTATATAGTATGTTCTTGATAATGAGTTTAGTTTTAGCACTACTTATCAACCTCAAAAATGGTCATTATAGGAGGAAAATTAAAATTATAGAAGTTATTTTGTGATATTTCCCTACATATTTCAAATATGTTTTGCATCAGCTCATTTATTAGGTGTAATTTTATTACAATAACTTATTTCACTCAAGAATTCTAATGGATCCTTATAAATCCCTCTATAGAATAAAGATAATAACTCCAATGTTCTTTGATGAGGTTAAAGAAACAAATCTATTAGGATTCAATCTAGTTTTGGAGATATTAAATAATTATTGATCCATTCAGAAGCACATGAGGTCCACTCAAATTTGATAGAAATGTTATGATAGCAATCTTCAATGAAATATAGTGTTAAATGTTGGTGACAATGTAATATTAAGAATATATCTTTGGAATAAGGTTGTGATATTTGGAAATAAGATAAATTTAATACCTAGATATATCAGTCCCTTTGAAATTATTGTTCATTTAAGGATGATTTCTTATCACTTTTTGTGTCCACCAAATCTCACTCAAGTTCATGGTCTGTTCTATTGTATCTCTCTTGAGGAAGTACATAATTAATCCTTCACATGTAATGAACTCAAATTTCATATCACTGTAGAAATATATCTCCCATAGAAAATAACCATTATAGATTCCATATTGTAGAGAGAATGTTATATTAAACAATACCACTAATGTTGTCAAATTTTTTTGGGCAATCATAATTTTGAGGAAGGTATGTCGGAACCATTGAATGTGATGAGACAGAAGCATCCTAATTTATTTGTATCAATGTTATGGAATTTTGAGGGTGGAATCATTTTAAGGGGATAGAATGAAAACCTTTATATTTTATGATATATTTCTCTTTAAATAATTCCCCCCCCCCCCACGATAGATTATATTACTAGAAATATTGACTTTAATCAAATGGAATATATTATTGAAATATTATTATTTAATGTGGAAGTTATCAATTTGTACTTAGATTAGTGGGTATGAATAGGGATAAAAAAATTATGAAAAATTACTATTTATGTTTTAATAAAATTACTTCATTAGTTAAAAAACGTTATAAATTAAAAAAATAGCATTTTAAGGTAAATAGATATGTTTTTTTATGAAAAATAGGTTTTATGCACACAATGTGTTTTTATCAATATAAATTATATTAATATATATTTATGAATTATTTCAGATAAATTTATAGATTATATATTCAAAAACATATTTTAACATTCTTCTAATATTTTTTAATAGGCGTGAGATAGGAATAAATCTAGTTTAAAAGAATATATTTTTTTAAATGGTTTTCATTATGTTTTTTTATTATTTTAAAATGTATTTTTACTAATAAAATAAATTTAATCCTAAATAATTAATTCCATATTTTAAATCATGGGTTTAAAATTTGGTAAATAGTCCCTAATTATTATTTTTCATTATGATTAGTAATTATGTTAAATATTGGTCACATCAGTATGGGTAAATCATATAATTAAGGTTAAAAATAATTTGATAAGTCCATAAAAAATTTTAAAAAAATTCTTTATTTATTTTAGATGACATTATTTCTACCATAATCGTCCAATATTTTTAGATATGGAAATTGGTTCTGTTTATATTTGAAAATAAACTTATTATTATTTTATGCAATACATACAAAATGTCACTATCTTTGTTTTGATATGACTACTAATTTTTCATGGGGATAAAAAGAAGTTATATTTTTTTATAATTAGTTTTTTTAAATGAATAAATTTTTTAACAAGTACATTTATTTTTAATTTTTAGTGATGGAATAATTTCATTAAATTCTTATGCAATGTTGACACAACACTTTTCTATTTCATAGAAAAATATGCAACTATGGTTTTTCCTTGTTGTTAATGCACCCCATTAGACTATATCAATAAAGAGTTTGATCATGTGATGACCCTATTAGTTGGTATTGCTTTAATATAGAATATGGGAAGTGATTCATAAATGGGTAAGGGTTATCCATTGATTATGGAATAGACATAGCACAAGGGGTGTTGACCCTCATCATGATGTTGGTGGTGGCATCTTCCGATGAGGTGTAGATGGAGAGTGGGGGTGACGACCCTTAGATATGGAATGGTATTGGTGGAGAAATCCTCTAATGAGGTTTGGGTGGAGCGTGGGGGTGAGGTGTGTGATGACAACTAATGATGGTGACTATGGTGGAACTCCAATGGGGAGTGGGTGTAGGGTGGTTTGGAACGATGTCAGGCACTCAGGTGGATCCTCCACTTCATATGGTACTTCTAGCCTTTGGTCCATTGGATCATATAATTTTGAATATGGGTATTTATCATTAAAATTTCATTTAATGGTATCTCTATCCCTAGAAAAAAAAGTATGATTGTTACTATTATAAAAAAAGTGGAGTTTCCCCTACCAATTAAAAAAATATAAAATCAAAATAAAATATTTTGAAAATATTAAAAGTTTTATAATTTGGCTAAATTATTCAGTTAAAATATTTTAAAGACAAATAAGACATATTATAGATTTTTTAGAATTTTATATTCAAATTCCATTTCCATATTTTTGTTTTTAAAGTTCAACTATGTTAATAGTTCTAAATATTACATTAATGGTATCTTATGTAAAATTATATTTTATTAAATGAATAAAATAAAAAAAATTATAACTATAAAATTGAATGGTATTTGGTCAATAATGTTTTTCGTTTCCCATTTATTGGTTAATTATAGTTTTATATTAAAATTCATATCCCCTAAAGAGTAAAAACCACTCCTTTCACTGTAATCGTCAAAAGGGTTGACAACGATTAAAACTATGTTGTAAGGAATAGAAACATAACCTAAACTTGTATAAAAATGATATTACTATATTATTTTGAATTTTACTCGTCATTTATTTTAAATATATATTTTTTAAGAAACATTTAAATGAAAAAATTATATATTAATTTAACAGTATAAGAAATTCCAAGGGTGCCCATCCACTCACTTATAAATGGTACCTCATATCCTCCATTATTCATATAGTTTGAGAACTATTGATCAACCAATACCTATCCTAATACCTTAATATATTACTTCCCTTCATTTTATATCCTCTTAAATTATCCTAAGACAAATATTTCAAGTAAGAAGAGGTTGTCATCTTTACCGACTCTTTCACGTTTATTTCTTCTTCTACATACTATAAATATTTTTTAACCATAATAAAATAATGAATATTTTATAATTAATATAAATATATGTTATTATTATTTTACAATCATTTTTAACCTCTATTCTATCCAATATAAAGATAAAATTTTACTTGCTTGTATATACATGTTACCATCTCTATAGAGTAGTGTAATTAGTTTTTCAACACCAATTTACATGGATGGTTATAAAGATTGAAATAAGGGATCTATATTATATTTATTAAATAATTATATTTATATTAATATAATATATCATTTATCTTCATACCCTTCAAACTATTAAAAAATCATAATGTCACTTAGGCATACATGTGGAATATTACCTTCATGAAGCAATGTGATTCATCTTTCATATCCCCCTTTAATGGATGATTATAAGTATGTATATTATGAATATTTATATATATATATGATATATATTTCATGATTATGGTTTTTTAAATTATTAAAATATTACCAATCTGTAAGTACTAAAACCATCGAACTGAAATATGCATGGAGAGTGGACCATTTTTCACCTGTGTGTCCATTTTAAAGAAGAATTGTTATTAAAAAGGATAATTGTAAATTATAAAGTAATTAAAATAGAAAATTATGTATGTATATTGTTTTGGTATATAATTATAATAAATCTAGATTTATTATATAGTATTTTTTAATGTATAAAAAACATGAGACTTGAGCTAACAGTTTGTTTTACAATCTCACCCTTATTCAGGATTATTTATATTTTAGGTTTCCATTTTAGGAATTATATGATATATCTATATTAAATTCCATGTATTTTATTTCAATCTATTTATTTCTATAAATTATATGTTTTCCATTCATGTTCCTCTCATTAATTACTCAAGAGATTGAAATAATTTTTTAGTTAAAACTAACTTTACCTTTTATTCGGTTGGGAATATTTTTCTTTCATATCTATATCTTCTTCAATAAATTCTATAGAATTATTTTAATATTCTAATTTTTTTTATTAAATTAATTTTCTCCCATGTTTAAAATTCTATAAAAAGGTTTAAAAGGAATATTCTTTTCATTTTTTGAATGAGGTACTATTTACCAATAATGTGAACGATAACTATATTTTAACATTTATTGTATGAATGAATTTTCACACTATGAAAACACATATTTTACTTTATGTATATTTTATAAGATTCCCTTGTTCATTCAAAAGTAACTTTTCCCCTAATATTTTGGTATTTTTACAGTTTTGAAAAAAAAACCAAATGAAGAGGGTAATTTCCTCAATAAATTTTTGAATGATCTTTCTAACATATTTTCACAAATGTCAACATCCTTTGATAATATTATGATTTACTAAAGATATAATATAATGATACCATCCCACATATTTCCATGGATGAATTTTTATTAGGCTAACAGGGGAAAGTATTAACATTCAATGTGATATTTATTAAAATACAAATATTTATTTATTACTGAGACATATTGATTAAGTTGTATTTTTTATTCATAGTATGCATAAATTGAAATTATTATGTGATGGGATGGGTGGGGCCTAGAAGTCTGTAGCCCATTGATGCAACATATGGTATCATGAGACAAAAAAAGTGTGGTATTCAGCCATGGTATGACCCATTCATGTAGTATGTCATGGAGCGATGCCTTAATGGCATGTTTAAGTTGTCTGGAATTGTAAATTATGTCATTATTTATTTATTTATTGGTGTCCATGTGATAATTAAAATAGTAATGATATTTATGTATAAGTTTCAAATCTCATATTATTATTTATATTCCATTATTCAATCATAATTTATTTCAACCTTATTATTCATTCCTTATTTGAAATTCGCAATACGAATTCACTTATTAAGCATCTGAGCTCACTCCTCTCTTATGTTTCCTTCAAACATGATTCTAGGAATTTTATTATTAATTATATACAAGGATATTATTGAGACAATAATGATGTTCTCAAATAAAATTCTATGTTTTATTTTATGTTTTCTAATTTAATGTGAATTTAGTATGTATCTAGTGCTCCAAGGCTACTGAACTAACAGATCCTTTGGAATGTGATCGCTTATATGTAATTATAATGTAAAAAATGTTACCAGTGTACCTAGGCTACTAGGGTAGAGTTATTTTCACATTTTCTCTTATTGAAAAGGATCTAATTGATATGAAATATTATCCTTGGCATGTGAGTTTCACTCAATGAGGATATTCCCCTTGAGTAGATTGGTGTCGAGTTGCCTCGATATCTCCAACTCAATATCATATTGAGTAATTTTATCCTCAATGTAAATGCGCGCAACTTCTTCATTTATTGGGTTGTATGTAGATATGTCCACACCTTTCCGTTTTCCTTTTGCTGTAGCCCTTCGAGTGGGAGGTGACTAAATATTTTGAGGATCTCCCAAATCCTGAACTTTCCTCTATTGTTTGATATTTATTCCATCTTCACAAAGTGTAATTTGAACCATATTTTTGGTGGATTTCTCCTCATCACACTATTTTGTGTCATTTTCATGGTCCATGTCATCAGAAGTGTTGAAATTATTATATTAATCGATGTGGATAATGTTTTGAGAATCATATCCTAAGCTACATCAGAGTTGTAGGGAGATTCATTGTCCTCAAAAAATGCATCAAGGGATAAATAATAATACTCCATAATATATTCCATCTAACTGGTCCATTTAAAAATATGGTAACCATAATGCATAAAATATTCTCTCATGTGCTCCTTGGGAAGAAGTTTATAGACGGTGATCCTAAAGAATTCTCTTACAACATATAGTAATTATAATATTAACTAAAGTGATGAATTTTTATATAGAAGAAACATTGAAGGCAATTCTTATGAAGTAGTTCCCAACCTAGAGAAGAATGAAATTTTTAGATGAGGAAGAGTAAAAATTATCTAGATACTTTGGTATGGGGTTGATGTTTCTTATCCATCAGCATGTCTTATATCCACTATGGATTTTATTATCCTAAGGGTGGTGTTAGTGGTAAAAATTCCTATATCCATCTATATTGGGATTTATATTGTAATGTTATGGATAAAAATTTTATCATGTATTTATTCATATTCTACGATTTTACTTTGGAATTATATTAGGGACATACCTTCTTTAGGTGATATATTCTTATCGTCAAGGGTTACACCATGACTGCTGGTTTTTTATTTCTCAGATGGGAAGCCTTTTTTAACTTCTTGGCATCTTTATATAAGATCCTATAAATATCTCAATCCCATATTGTATGTTATTTATGGGATTTAGGGATAGAAGAGTTTTTTGATATGGATAATAGAATAAGTAGTTTTATATCTTGATCCTTAGTCGTAAGTGGATAAAATACATGGTATTTCCTCTAATTTACCTAGTTTTCTTATGAATAGGGTGAAATTATATCACCATACTCACCCCTCTTTATGATACACAAATTAGATGGGGTGTCAGTGACTATATATTAGAGTGGCATTATACTGTTAAGGTAGAAATATTTGATATAATTGCACTATTTCATGAAAATATGGTTCTAGTCCATTGAGATGGTAGTTAGGTTAACACAGTGACAAAGATCATCCAATATCATTAGACGGTTAGTGTACTCCTTATAAGACAAGTACTTGGACTTAAGGTAAAGGAGATACACCCACATGTTTTTATTCATATAGGGTATGAATTCATCTTTCAATGCGTTGAGGATGGCATACTAGAGAGTGGGTGTTGGTCGAAACATGATTGGTATTCTATCTTTGGCTAATTATTTGAACATATCATTAGGAGGACCTCTATAAAATATAACATGTGTAGGACCTCCAAATTTCTTAGCATAGTTTCCATAAATACTAGATTTTCATTATTTGTTATTGATGGGTTGGTAAGGGGAACACCTGCTCGGCAGTTGATCTACATGTTGTAGGGAGGACCTATGAAACTAAAATTTTGAGGAGGATCTTTGTGATTGATCTGAATATTTATTTTATGAGGACCTTCATAGAGAGTACCCTATAGAGAAAATATAGATTTATTGATCATGGTGCCACAAAGAGGGGATCTCTATTCAAAGTTGTCTTCTCATATTTGTGAGGAGAAGGAATATTCTTAGCCCTCTATTGAAATATGTTGAAAGGCCTAAAAAATATAAGAATATATAATGGAATAGACCTAATCATATTTTAGATACTTCCCTTGGTGATACGTCCTTCTAGAGTTTATTAATTGGGTTACATGTATGATAACCCATATCATTAATAAACATTAATTCCAGATTTATTTCATAAAGTTACACATAACAAATTCCCAAAATATCATCAAGCCTAATGTATTTGGAAAATTAGGTACATAGAATAAAAACATATAAGAGGAATATAATGAATTTATTGAACACATTCTTAACATGATTTTAAATTTCCATTGTTCTTCTAAAACATCATGGGTTAATCTAGGGGGTATACATAAGAAAGGTGTAAGAAATAAATCTCAGTATGGTAATAAACAAATCATATAATTAGGTAACATAGTACATGTTAGACAAGATGAATATCAGGGTAAGATAAGAGGGGAAAAACATAATCTTTAACAAGGAGGCACGATATAATATGATAAAATAAAGGGAAAAAGGGAATTTTGAAACAAAATAAAAAATAAAAACATAAAAATATGTCATGGAAAAATATAAATACAATATAACATAGTGTTCTTAGGATAACCTCACATGAAAAATACATAGAATATCCTGAAATAAAAACATTACTCAAGGTATTGGATGGCTATATAAATTCAGTCACATCTTCCACTTTCATATCATGTACAAGAATAAGTATTTCACAATGATCATGAAACATAAGGATGTATTTAATCACTTATTTCCCCATGATTAAGGAATTTTGGAAAATTTAAATGGAAATACCCATTCAATGAAGGATATGTACATCTTGTTGAATATTCCTGAGAGGAAATTGGGATGGGTATTCACTATACAATTGTCTGGCATGAAAAAACACAGGATAATTTATACAGCATAATGACGGTACATAACACTAATGGAAAACAATTATATAAACATGGTTTTCTAAAACCATGGGTATAGGGATTTTTTTAGAACCTATTTCCATGGTTTTGTTAAAACTTTTCTATAGGTGGGAATTTCTAACCTATACCCATAGTTTTCCCAAAACTATGGGTATAGGTTTTTGTTCAAGACCTATACCCATTATTCTCCAAAAAAACTTTTGTATATAGTTTGGATAAATACCCTATACCTATGATTATCCAAAAACCTTGGGTAAAGGGTTTACCTATACCTATGGTTTTGGGAAACCATGGTTACATTTTTCCCGTAAGAGCGTGGGAATTTTTTTTGGGAAAACCTATTTCCACGGTTTTATACATTTATCCACGATTTATAAAAATTCATATAAGTAAATATATATTTATATAACAAAAACCATATTTGATGTAGTGTTTAGGGGTTTATATGGAATAGATTTGGTCTAGGATTCAAATATGTCGCCAATTGTATTTTAATATTATAGTCCTAGATTCAGAACCATAGGTATATGGTTATTAACATGGTGTAAAATTTCCCATACACCTATTACCATAGTTAATAACTTTGGGTGTATCATTTCCAAACCATAGATATAGCTCAAAGTTATACTGATGGATTAAGCTCCCATGGTTCTTCTAATAGTGGGTATAGCCTATACCAACTGTTCCAATTCGTGGGTATAGGGTAATTTTTCGGTAGTGTAAAGATTCATAAAAGGGATTAATGAGAGTGAAGTGGGTCTAATATCACTTGTAAATCATAATCAATGTAATAGGTTTGAGTAATAACATAACCCAACATGAAAAATTGGAAATTAAATGGAATAATTCAAATTATGTGCTTGAATAAATATGGGAAGTATAAGATCCTTTACCCTGAGAGGGTGATTCTAAAAGCATGGTAGGAGCTCCTTAAGATGTTGGGGGAACCATGAATGGTATATAGAGAGGTACGGTCAGATAAATTTCATGATTCGAGGGTTTTTAGTGAAGTTGAATTAGAATTGGGGTGGGTTTTGTTTAGAAAAATATATGATATATCGTTATTAATTACAAAACATAGGTTTTGGAATCTATATGATAATTAAATTAAAAACACAAACCATGAAATGTTTTTTCCCATGGTTTATTCGAAATAAGAATTATTTTCCTTATTTTATAAGTCTAAGCACCTAAATAATTAATATAATTCCCTTGGTGATGTGGAAGTGAGTCATTATTATAAAGAATTGTTTTGAAAACCATAAAATATAATATATTTTTTAGGGGATTCCTTATGGGTTTGAAAAATTAATCAAATAAACTCAAAAACATATTATTTTAAATGGTAAATATATATTTGGAATTTAATACCTTTTATTTCAAATATTAAATCATTTTTTGGTCATTATGATGTAATAATACCCACCATATATTTATATTATATTTAATTTTTACCCAAAAATTCGACTGTCTCTAAAAATTATGAAAAATTTACCATTGGATGATTTCGATGTTCTGATTTAAAAAATAAAATTCATTTTATCAAAATAAATATTTTAATATGGGAATTTATATTTTTAAATATAATTTTATTTAAAAATACTTATTTTTCAACAATAAAAGTTTTTAACACATATAAATTTTATTTTTTACTTCATATAATTATATAATAAATATTATTTAATAAATATTATTTAATAAATATTATTTAATAACATTATTTAATTTTGATATTCATTATTTCAAAAAAATGAATTAATCCAAATGATTATCTTGATTGAGACTATATATTTCCCAAAAACACAATTTGAGTATTGTTGTATTAAAGCCTAATTTTTATAAAAACATTATTTAATAATATATAAAGTTATAATAAAAATAAATATGTATAATAATGATTTAATTGAAAAAATTATAAAAAATTATATTTTTTTGGTCTAAATACAAATAAAATCATTACAATAATGAATGTCCTATGAGTAAGGTTTGAGATGGTGATATTTTCATAAGGTGGTTCAACGAACATGGTTTGGTTTGTGATCTTGATAGGAAAGAACTTATCCCGTAAGTGGTTTTTATCATGATTAAGTTGTTGTATCTCCAATAATAATTGGTCAAGGGGAGATATAGAGGATTTTATCTCCCTCATAATCTCAAATAAATTTTCTTTATAGGGTACGATCTTACAAGTAGAGGTCATCAATTATTTTGTATTTGTCAAATGGACTTTTTCATAACCCTTAATATAATAATATTAATGGTCACTGTGTAATGGTTATATTATCTAAAGATGTGATGATTAACTATATTTTGAATTTTAAAGATCAAATAATGTTTCAAAATAATATAAAAGTGCATGTGTTTTCTATAATTCATTTTCTTCTTAAGGAATTCCCACATTTAAAAAGGTGAATTTCATTTATAAAACATCCGGTCATCACATTCTTCCCCATTAAAAAATTAAACCGCTGAATATTTTGTTTTAAACACTAAAATAGATAAGGGTACTTCTATCTCATTACCTATTATAGTTCCCATGCATCTTTGACAAACTTTTTATTCCACCATTAATCTGTTACCATCTGAGATGTCTTGTTTCATTGAACCTTGTCTCTATGATCTAAAATCCTTATTGGCTTCTCCTTTTTTGAAATATAATTATCCAATGGTACCAACATTAAATTCCATACATGTTAGGGGTATAGTAGATAATTTTTCAAGGGGGATATATGGAACACATCATGTACTTGAGATAGGTTAGATTGGAGTGTTAGCTGATACACCACCACTTTGATACAATCAATAATATAAAATGGATCATTGTATCTAGGAATAATATTTCCATTCTTCCCAAATATCATGACTTTATTTCATGGTGATATATTAAGGATCACTTTCTCCCCAAAATAAAACTCCAGGTATCAGCGGCGATTGTCAGTATAGATTTTCTGTCATAATTGTGTGGATTTCATACGACATTGAATTGTTTGAACTTTCTCCTCTATTTATTCAATAATATTAGGTTCCTTAACATTTATATATTCAAATTTATCTCATGAAGTCATAGTCTAACACCTATCCCTATACATATACTCATATGTTTCCAATTGAATGTTACAATAGAAACTATTGTTATTATAGAACTCCACTAGAGGAAGGTGTGGATCCAAAAAACCTTGCAATCCATTGAACATGATCTTGGTATATCCTCTAGATTATTAATATCTATTTTATAATAACAATATATCTAAGGGTGACAATTAGTGTTTAACCTCAGTTTTGAATCCAACTTTTACTAAAGGATTCTTAAAAAACATGAGGTAAACCTTGGATCTTGATCAGATACAATAGGTAGTGTAAATCCATGAACTATTACTACTTCCCTTATGTATATCATGGAGAGTTGGTCAAGGGATAAATATTCCATGATAGAAATGAAATATTATTACTTTTTAAGGGGATAAAAATATAACTATATGGATTTATTTCCTTTAGGGGTCATGGGGAGTCCTATGATGAAATCCATGGTTATTTTTTCCCATTTCCATATTGGTATGGGAAATTTTTGCATCTTACACTTCGAGTTATATCATTTTTCCTAGAAGTTTTTGAATATAAAGAATCGGGATACAGGATCTACAATCTCTTTCGTCATGTTATCCCCCCAAATATTTTTTTTTAAATTTATATGCATCATAATGATTCTTGTATGAATAGAGAATGACGAGAAATGTGAATTATACAAAAGATATCTCTTCATCTGTAGTTTTTATGGGACAAATATATGGGTTCCAAACCCTATAACTCCATATTCATCTAATTTAATCTCAAAAATATTCTCTTCCTTCTTATATATAAACTCATCATATTTCTAGGCCTCCTTCATCCTCTCAAGAATGGATGTAAGTGATGATATTTAATCAAGGAAATATTATGATACTTTTATTATTTTCATGTCCATACTTTGCTTGTCCAAGAAGATTGGATCCCTTGAAATCCTCATCATGGATAAGGTCATGTTATCCTTTCTACATAGAGTTTATGCTAAATTTTTCACCTTCCTATGATGGTAATGGATTAAAACATCATAACCCTTTATCATAACTAACCACATTAATTGGTTTATATTAATATGCTTTTTTGAATATAAACATGAGGATTTTATGATCCATTTATATGTCACAATTCTCTCCAAATAGATAATGTCATTAAATTTTCCACAAGATGATCATTACATCCAATTATAGATCTGGAGTTGGGTAGTTCTTATAAAGGATATTTAATTAGTGGGGGCATATGATATCAATTTTTAATATTAAATGAGTTACCAAAAGAATCCCTTTTTAGATTCATAACTATAGATCACAAATCCTTCCTCACTAGAGGGTAATGTAACCAGAGGTGCAGTGGTTAGCCTCTTCTTTCATTCTTAAAATATTACTTCGCATTCATCAGTCCATAAAAACTTGACTCCTTTCTAAGTAAGCTTGGTTTTTGTTATTGAATATCATGATATGTTTCTAACAAATTAATGATAGTACCTAGATAATCCAAATATGTTATGTATTTCCATCATAAATATTGGTCTATCCCATACTTTGAATGCCTCTATTTTCTATGGATCCACATATTCCCATTTCATGGTGATAACATTCCTCAATAATGTGAATTTCTCAAACCAAAAATAGAATTTATGATAAATTTAAAATAAATTTTCCATAAACATGTTATTTAGTATAGTTTTAAAATATTCCACATGTTTCTACTTGCTTTTGGAGTAGATGAGAATATCATTTTTAAATATTACCATAAATGTTTTTTAGAAATCCCAAAAGACACTATTTATTAAGTCCATGAAGATTTATAGAGAATTGGAGAGTACAAATGGAATCACTATGAGCATGTAGTTCCCATACCCTATATGAAAGGAAATCTTGGGGATATCCACCCTCTTTACATTTTATTGATAATGTCCTGACTGAATATGCACATTAGAGATGTATTGGGATTCACATATTTGATTGAAGAAGTCATCAATTTGTGTTAGTTGATACTTGTTCTTTATCATGATCTTTTTAGCTCAATATTATCAATTTATCCATGAATTTACCCACATTTATTCATGAAGAAGAGGACTAGTATGCCCCATAATGAAACACATGGGTGTATAAATCAATTATCCATATTCTACTATAATTGTTTTTATCTCATAAATATCAACAAAGGAAATTCTATATAGAGTCATGGATATATTAAAATATATGGGCATGATTTATATTGATAACTCACCCTCATTTATAGGATGAAGGCCAAAACATTCGTCATGAAACACATCAAAAAATTAACTTACAATAGTCATGTCCTAAAGGATGATATTTTCTTTAGCCTCAATCATTTTAGATAGATATCCTAAATCTCAGTGAAATAATATCCATACCTGAGATGATTATACCAAATGAGATTCATCCTCCTCCTTACACATGTATAGTATTATAGGATGATTTGTGATGTGGAGGTGGATTTCCTTCTCTTTGAAATTTATGTTGGCTCAATATAATTAAATTAAATCCATACCAAAAATTTAATTTGATTCTACTAAATTTTGTATCATATGGTTCACTAAGAAATTTATCCTATAAATTTAGATAGGGTATGAGTTATATTCATGGGATTCTATAATTGAACTATTTTCTGTCATTACCAATAAATCAACTTCCATGATTTAAGGTAGTCTTTGAATGGTCCTTCTAATCTTTTATGATATAAAAGAATGTATAGAACATGAATCAAATAGTATTTTCACTATCCTTTAATAAATAAATAGTTTACCTGTCACCACTTCATGATATTTTCTTTATCGTACGGCCAGAATTATAATCCATTCTACGCATCTTGTCTATAGTCTCAAGAGACCCTTGAGATTTTATAATCTCTATTTTTACTTTGAGGGCACATCAAAAAATTTACTCACAATATTAAAGTAATGAATGGCTAATGATTTTCATAGTTTCAATTTTATCCCACCGAATAAAAAGTCAACCATAAATTTAGGGGAAATGAAAAGGTAAGAGGTTTATTATGAAAGTCTTGTGAAGTTTTCCCCATATGCCCAAGGGATTCATCATCCTTTTTCTTGAGTCTATGGAAGTCCCTATACATTTTTTTCAGAGATTTAATGGGAAATATTTAATGAAATTCCATCCACTCCATCACCTATATCTCGTCCTCAGGCTTTCTATTTCTTTTACCAATTTTCTCAATTTATTAGCTTCTCCCTCCATACAGTAAATAACTATCATAAAATTCTATTTCCCAGATAATTCGAGGATATATAAGATCTTTTCGATGGATTTGATAAATTTATATATGAATTGGGGATTAGAAAATCCATTAAAATTTGATGGCCATTTACATATAATGTTCTTAAATACAACATTCTCTATCATTAAGGTATTAAGTAATTCATCTTTATTAATGTTTCTGACCAATACTTGAATTAATTGGTAAATTATTGTCCCAAAGATCATGATCCCTACTCTCATTGGTTTGGTAACCTCAATTGGGAAGTAATCACATTTCCCCTTATATTAGTTGTTGGCTCGATTTCTCCTATTTCTATACATTGACTATAAATAAATGTAAAATTATGGATTAATACTTTTAAGATATTCATTGAAAAAATAAGAAACCGTGAACATTAATGGGATAAATAATCAATGAAATATATTCTTTTATGTATGGATCATTAGGTTTCAATCTAACTTATCCAAAATCTATTTCCAAATATAAAATATTTTAATAATTTTTGTTCCCATAAAATGTTTAATTATGAGATTTTGAATTTAGAAAAGTATATCCCCTGGGAGTGTCAAACTAGGTGTGTGGAAAGGTATATTTTTTTACTAGGTGATGATTGAGTCTATCTATATGTCCCCTTTTCATGGTTATTACACCCATTTACAACTATTTCAGATACACATCCACTAGTAGTGTCCATACAGAGATATATTTTCATGGAAACCACTTACTATATACTTAACCAAAATTTAGGAATGTTTTCATATGTTTATTCTTAACCCTATGTCTTCCACTATATTTTTATAATCCTATTCCCCAAAAATAACTATAATTTTTCGTAATACTAACTATGACAACCCATATCTTTAATACACCTTAATTCTTAATTTATTACAAAATGGTACACATAATACAATCCCAAAAGATCTTGAATCCAAGTGTATTTGGAATATAAGGTATGTAGCATATTTACTTAAAACACGATTACAATGAGATTGTTGAATAATTCCATAGAATTATCCTAAAATTCCCCTACTCTTCTAAATCTACATGGGATAACCTAAGGACATACCTAAGAAAGGGATAGGCTATAAATCCTAGTAAATAAAAAAATCATAATATAGGTTAAATCATTAAATTTTCACCAAGATTTAATAATGATAACATAATAGGGGTGAGAATCATAATACTAAATAATGTGTTATGATATTACATGATATCAAAAAGGCGACATGGGAATGTGGAAACAACAAAAAACATGACCTCAAAAAAATAATTCAGTACTAAACACCATGAAATAATAACATAGTGTTCTTCAGATAACATATTATGCACCATACATGGAATATCATTAGATAAAAACATTACTGAATGAATTTGAGGGAAATATAATTATCCACCCACATGTCTCTTTTAAATCATGTACATGTATAATTATTCCACATATGTCCTACAACATAAGGATGTATTTCATCAATTTAAACCCCAATATTAAGGAGTGTGGGTAAAATACAAGGAAATAAATAATAAATTATTTATAGGTACATCTAGGTGAACAAACTTTAGTGGAAATGGGAATGGTTATTCACTACTTAATTATTGGGCATGAGAAATCACTGGATAATTTCAGTAGCATAATGGTGGAACATAAAGACTCGTATAAGAAATTAATGAGAGTTAAATAGGAATATTATAAATTTTAAATCATAAGGATAGTAATAGGATAATTTAAAAATATAACCCAACATGAATAAATTAAAATTAACTACCATAATATCACTACGGGAAAAATAGTCTTTTGTGACAAGGTATTTGAGACGAGAGTTAATCCCGTCACAAATAGTCCATCCTAGAGGATATCTGCGACAAGGGGTTTGTCCCGTCACAATAAACTTGTTATTTGCGAAGGTAATTGGGGTCCCGTCAAAATAGTTAATGCGCGCTTTGGCGCGGGATGCACGCCAATGCGCGGGAAGGTTATTTTCGATGGGTATAAAGACCAAACCTTAAAACATCTTATAATGTTGAATTAAATGAATAATTCACAATGATGATCTTTTCAGGTTTAGTTTTTTAGAGAATTAGTATATAACTAATACATCACAAAGATTACAAAGTAGACACATCTACTCAGTTTCCATTTTTTTCACAAAATATAAACTCTTTGAACAAAAGAGTCATGTCTAGTTCCATGTTTTATACATCATGACATTTCCTTGATCCCATCCTTGACTTTATTCCACATTAAGTCCTGTGTAAAACATTTCAAAAACTTGGGATGAGCATAAGAAGCTCAATAAGGGATATAAAAATACGGAAAGAAAACATTAGTCCATGTATACATAAGAATCAATGAAATCACACATTAATCATAAAACATAAACACATTAACATACCCATGAAATCATAAGATATATGAATAACTCATAGAAATCATAATACATAAAGGTAACTTGAGGCATTCATAACATTCTTACGTAGGGAGTAACCATAATGGTTACATTTGGAATACCCATTACAATATTTTCCCTAAATATCTTTGGAGAAACTTCATGTTTAACTCCTTCGTGTTACCCAATGAATTGGAGAGATATCATGGTCTCACCCTTCCTTAGTTTATCACAGAACCACTCGTCTTCATAAACAATTCCCATGAACCGTAACATAATAGTATCACATAAAACATGCATAATGGCAATATAACATTTCCACATTTCAATCACAAGATATAAATACAACACATTGATATAATTAAGATCTTATCAAAACCATTTTCATTACCAAAATACATAAAAGAGTATATGGTATTTATTTTACATTTAAAAACATTATGTCTTGTTAAGGAATCCAAAGATCAAATAATACTCACGGCGGCGGAAAGGTCGTTGTCACTGCATTCATTAAAAAAATAAGCATTCCTTTTTGTCGTTTAGTAAAAATGATTCGTAGAGAAAATATTACCTCTGAATGAAAAGAAATGTAAAAAGAGTTTTATACACCATATAAAATAAAGTCGTGTAGAAATCAATAGATGCCTGAATGAAAGAAGATTGATATGAAGTCTCGTACAAAGACGGTATTTTAGATTAAGGACAAATCAATTACATAATTATGTGTGAAAAATATAAATACACTCAATATAAGTGGAAATTAATTGTAAAAAAATCAGGGGTCATTGACACATATTCATAGCATGACATAATCAATAAGTAGATGTTTAACCCAAATAATTGAAATTGGGTTAAGAAGTTCCCTTACAGAAATTCGATAGCCTAATGGCGTCACTTTAAAATTATGAAATGGGATGATGAGAGATAAAAAGGTATATCATCACTTGGAAATAACATTAACATCAATAATGATATATAAGATCATATCCCAACATAATAATATGTAACTTAAAATACCTACAGAAGAAGTCTTTTAAAAAGAGGAGGGTGAAAGGTTCCCTTACTGATTTGGGTAACTTTCGAAACGTGAAAACCATGAAAGAAGGGTCATACAATGAAGATTTAAATACCCATAAATTAAATTATATTACACAAATAATAAAATCATGGCCAGTACATACACAACAAAAATTAAATAGTGGAAAATGTTGCATGAATCTCACAGGAATAAAAAGTGAGATAAAAACCCCTTACCTCGGTGTTATCAATCGAGTCATATGACCAAAAGATAATAAACACCAAATGAATCACATAATACCATGAATATAAATATAATCATGGTAATATATATGAAATGTAAGTACACAATACACCACAAGAAATAAATAAGTGGCGAACAATGGAAATATCATTGAATTAAAAGTGAGATAAGAAATCCCTTATGAAAAGTTTGCAGCCTAACGACGCCACTTAAAACATCCAAAAATGGATTGATGAGATCAAATATGGTATCTCATCATATTAAAATAAAAATTACAGTAAGACTAATATAAAATAACATCCCCCAACATAAGAAATAAGAGCTTAATATAAGTGACATAAAAGAGAGTACTTAAAAAGAAAGAGAGATGTAGGATCCCTTACCTCAAGTCTGACTTGTCTTGTTTGTTTCTTTATATTCCTGAATAATAAACTTTGGTCAATTTATAATTGATTATGGAATTAATTTAAAGATTATTATTCAATTCATGTCACATATTATCATGTTATAATAATTAGTTAATTATGTGAGTTTATAACATACGTTTTTTCGATGTTCGGTACATGAGTCAAAAATGAACTTGTTTAAAAAGAGTTGTCCTTGTAGATATAAGTACATAATATCCAGAGTAGTATTAATGATTTAAATATCATAAATATCCATTATAAATTCATTTTAAACTATTACATAAAATTTCAAGATAAAAATGAAATGCACCGTTCATGGAGACGATAGGTCATACGTACACATGAACGCTACTTTCATTTCTTTTTCATATTAATGGAATTAAAAATAAATTAGAGATATATATGTTATAATTACAGTACAATATATATGTTATATAGGTCACATAAGTTCATTAATTTCATTCTTTATACATTCCATGTATTGCTTGAATGAGTCACATCACTTGAGGGGGCGGTAGTCCACACTTCCTCAAATAAAATCATCGCATTTGCAGAAACATGCAAAGCATAAAGGTATGTTTTAAATAAAAAATACATAAGAATATAGAGGTCATAAATATAATATATATCATAAATAAATATATTTCCATCATAATGGAAACCATGAGAGGTGGTAGGAGAAGATAGAACAATCATCGTTTCGTGAGGCAATAATTCGCCATCTAGGGAAACAGTAAGTTCTTTAACCATTAGATGGAGGTGTGTGTAATTTTAGCTCGAATAATTATAATAAAAACTTCCTAGTATATTTAAGATACTGGTTTTGTTACAATATAAAGGAATAAAATTAGTTTAAGGGGTTGGAGAAGCAAAATAAAACAAAAGAAATTAAGAGAAGACATTACCTTTAAATCAGGTAACTCTCCTTGGTTTGAACCCAAAGGGTTTCATGAAGTGATTTGTACATAAGGTAAGGATTATAGGATGAATAGAGGGATCTTGAGAGCTTATTTGAGTAGATTTTGGACGAGACAAAAGGCTTGAGAAGTGTGAGAAATGGGTAGGAAGTGGGGTCTTTTTATAAGGGAGAGGAGGGGCTCTTTTGGGAATCTTGAGACTATTATTTTATTATAAAATGACATTCGGTTTATAAAGCTCAAAAAATTATTAATGTCTAGGATAAGGTGACCCATGTTCGAAATAAAATCAACCAATACATATTGGACAAGTGTTAGATAATTTTTTAAACATTATCTTTTTATTTATTTAATTTATTCATTAATGATGTCAACACTGCATCATCATTGTGTCATAAATAATTTTATTTATTTGATGTCAAAAAATTATAAAAAATCACCATGTTATAGGAAATACTTTTATATTTTTAATGAATATTTATAGTCGAAAAATAACTTTTATAACCCCATGTAAAAATTGTTTTAGTAAAACAATACATGTTTGTGACATTTTTATTTTTACTTTAAATAAAAGGTATTAATGTCATTATCTTACAAAAGTGGCTCAATGGGGTCCCAAAAATTGACCCATGGATTTTATTGGTCTTCCATGACTCATCCAATGAGGTTAGGACATGTTTCAAGATATTTTCATATTTTTTTAATATCATTTTTACCTTAAATTTCCCTAATGACCTCTAATCGTGGTTAATAAAACTCAAAATTTACTATTCACCAAAAATTATTGTCATCCCATTAAACCACATTTTACTTACTAATGACAAAAATTTATTTTGGATTTTTTTAATTCAATTCACAAAAGTGGTAAAATTTCATTTAATCAAAAAATTAGTTTTTTTAACTATCACTTAGTGGTTTCACTATTCATCAAAATTTGATGTTTTTCAGAAAAATACAAAAACAATCACACTAGGCTATATATGATATTCAAAATTAAAAAATTATGTCCATTTTAAAAAATTCAAAACATATAATTTTCATTAATAAATTTTATAATTAATTCCCGCTGTCAAAACTAATAGCGTGTTTTTAAGAAACAATATCTATCAAATGATTGACACTTTTTTATGTCCAATTTCCAAGTGAAATTAATTCCAATGACCACCATTGGATTAAATGTTAAAAATATATTTTATCTACACATTAAACCAAATTAAAAAGACAATATAACCATCTAATTAAATTATATTAAAAGAAGGTTTTGAATTAAAATACAATTTTTCACAATTCATTAAAAATTGAACTTTATCGGAAAAATAAAAAAAATTACATAGTGTAAATTTTGATGTCTAGATTATAAAGAAGGATTTTATTTTTTCAAATATAACATATAAAATTGTCAAAAAAGTATATTTACAAAGTGTCCGCTTTCAAAAGGCGGTTAATCAGCCTTTTAAAGAATATTAGAAGATTTATGCTTAAAATTGGATTCATTCTCATTTTAAGCCTCTAAAATATATTGGATAAATATAAAAATATTTTACAAATATATAAAATAATTTTGTAGTTAGTTCTGTTCATTCCCTCCATTAAAATTTCTAGGCATTAACTTCCATTTAAAATAATATTATTATATTATTAGTATAAAACGTAAGATTTACAAGAAACTCGTTGTCGCATGTTGGGTATGCCGTCGAACATAGCATCCACTTTAAATTAATATTGATATTTTATTCACAAATATTAATAAATATGAAAATTCTATATTCTTTATTTACCTAGGATGTTACATCCTTCACCCCTTTTTGGGAATTGTGTCCTCACAATTTTAAAATTGGGATTGGAAACTTCATTTAAAGCCCCACATCAGAAAAAGAGTCAGAAAAACTATCACTTTAAAAGAAAGAAAGAGAGGTACAAAGGTCACCCGAGTTAACCCGTACTAGGATTCCATATAGGAAAACATGGATATGGAAGAAAAAAAGGTCATGTTTTGATGGAGAGTGATATAAGACGTGTTTAGGATAAATTTAACCACCAGAAAATCACAAACTTATGATGGGTTAAACGGCATTTGATTCCCCAGTAGAAAAAATTAACAGACAAAATTTTTGTTTTATGTTACTTTTCATTGAGTAATTTATTTATGAGCTTAACTAAATCATAAGGAAACATACTTATTTTTCATGTAGACTTTCATCTCTTACTATATTTCTTACACAAACTCATATTTTCTCCAAAAGAAGAGTATTCAGGATGACTTGTTCACATTAAGAGCGATATGATCAACTTCTATAGAATCACCTAATCCACGAAAGAGAACTATATATTTCTCATGTCTTTAGACCTTAACCAAAACCAAAATTGTTAGTACAAGATCAGATGATCCCCAAAAGGATATTCTTTTACAAAAAGAAAAACTACTCTTAATCACCAAAATTTGTCAAACAATACCCAAAGTTCAACAAAGACCAATCAATACAAAATTTCCCTTAAAGTTCTTCAAAAGTAATCCAGAATAATATTGAAACTAAAATCTCATAAGGATTTAATCACATTGTATTCCGAGATAAATCGTAACATTTATCTCCAAATAACATCATTTAATCACAAGGTCTCATATTTAAAATTAATTAACCTAATCACATACTCTCCATGATAGGTTAATCATTTTCATAAATAAACCAAATCATTATATGTCCATAAAAAACATAGATTCTTCAAAACTAAAATTTTAACCATTATTCCACAATTTAAATCCCATAGTATTCTATCTTCCTTAGGGATATAGTGTTTCCTCAAAAGAGAGAATGTCTTTCACAACAACCTTTATCACTTAGTCACCAAATCACTTTCCTATACTAAGTATATCTTTTTGATAAAACATAAATTCCCAAAATCAACTTATTCTTGTTCCATAAAATAATTTTACTAAAATAATAAGTCATACTAACCAGGGACTTCAAAAAAGTCATGTGGTAGGTGATGCACCCTTTTCACCCTTCGGTTGTGGGTTCGATTCCTGCGGCCTTACCAGATGCGACGGGTTGTCACACATACTATGGGTAGTCCTTTTTATAAAACTCCAAAATAACCCTAAAATGTTTTAACCTCATTGGTTTCCTTATACCTCTCATTTTAATCCAAATTTATTATGATCTCAACATATTAATTCTTGAAGTCTTATTTCACTGCCATAAGATAAAATAAAAAGATCCCCAAAATGAAGAACCTCATACCTTGATCATGGTGTCCATTTGGTTTCATCGTCATCTTGTTCACGTAGGTAGAAGGTCCATGCATTGAAACAATGATTTATAGATCCTTCAAAATCATTTCCTTCCTCTATCCAAATACACCTTGTATAACAAGGGTCACATGGGTGTTCATAGAAAAACAATTTTGGAAAATAATCATGTATGACATATAATTTCAAAACATCTGATAAAACATGATTTCTATAAAATATTTGGACTAAATTTGAGTTTAAACTTTCAATTAATGATACTTTTAAAATAACATAGGTATGTACTGAGAGAATATATTTTAAAAGAAAATATAAATATGTTGCGTATAGGACTCCTTCTTCAGCACCTTTTTTAAAATAATAATATGCTTCAAAATCCTGTGATAAGGGAAAATATTTGAAAATGCCTTGATAATATTTACCTTTCTTGAAAATATGAGAATATTGTAAAAATAGGATTTTTCTAAATACAACCCATGATCCACGATGATAACGAGGTATAGTGGAGGTGTTTGATATCTCAAACAACTTCATGCAAGTGAGTTGTATGCTAGAAAATGTTTCACAGTCATCTGAACATGACTTTGCAATAATTATTGCAGGCATGTCCTCAGGAAGGGATAGGAATTTCATTTGATATCCTCATCCTTCCATGTGAAAATGACTTTAAATGATCTGAAAAAGTTATAAAACAAGTATTTAACTAAAATAATAGACATAGGGACTAAATATGTGTCTAACTAAAACTCCTAATCCCTAAAGTTGTCTAAATCGACCTCTGATACGAACTATAAGGACCCGACATTAAAACATTACATAATCTTGAATTAAATGAATAATTCACAATGAGGATCTTTTCAGGTTTAGAGTTTTAGAGAATTAGGACATAACTAATACATCTCAAATATTACAAAGTAGACACATCAACTCAGTTTCCATTTTTTCACAAAATATATACTCTTGAACAAAAGAGTCATGTCTAGTTCCATGTTTTTTACATCATGACATTTCCTTGATCCCATCCTTGACCGTATTACACTTTAAGTCCTGTTGAAAAAATTTTAAAAACTTCTGATGAGAATAAGAAGCTCAATAAGGGATATAAAAATACGGAAAGAAAACATTAGTCCATGTATACATAATAATCAATGAAATCATACTTTACTCATAAAACATAAGCACATTAACATACCTCATGAAATCATAAGATTTATGAATAACTCATAGAAATCATAAGACATAAAGGTAACTTGATGCATTCATAACATTCTTACATAGGGAGTAACCCTCATGGTTACATTTGGAATACCCATTACAGTATATTACCTAAATCTCTTCAGATAAACCTTAGTGTTTAATCCTTTGCATTACCCAATGCATTGGAGAGATATCAAGGGCTCACGCACCCTTAGTTTATCATGGAACCACCCATCTTCATAAACAATTCCCAAGAACTATAACATAATTGTATCACATAAAACATGCATAAGGGAAACATAACATTTCCACATTTCAATCACAAAATATAAATAAAACACATTGATATAATTAAGACAATATCAAAACCATTTTCAATACCATAATACATAAAAGAGTATATGGTATTTATTTTCCTTTTAAAAACATTACGACATGTTAAAGAAGCCAAATATCAAATAATACTCGCGACGGAGGAAAGGTTGTTGTCACCACATACGTTAAAAAAGAAACATTCCTTTTTGTTGTTTAGTAAAAATTCTTCGTAGAGAAAATATTCAATTTGAATGAAAAGAAAAGTAAAAAGAGTTTTATACACCATATAAAATAATGTCATGTAGAAATCAATAGATTACTCAATGAAAGAATATTGAGACGAAGTCCCGTACAAAGACGGTAACCTTAGATTAAGGACAAATTAATTACATAATTATGAGTGAAAAATATAAATATACTCAATATAAGTGGATATTAAGTGTAAAACAATCCGAGATCATCCACACATATTCATATCACGACATAATCAAGAAGTATAGGTTTAACCCAAATAATTGAAATTGGGTTAAGAAGTTCCCTTACAGAAATTCGACAGCCTAATGAAATCACATTAAAATTCTTAAAATGTGATGATGAGGGATAACAAAAAGTTATTTCATCACTTGGACATAAAATTTACAGCAATAAGGATATATAAGAACATATCCCAACATAAGAAGATGTAAATTAAAATACCAACAAAAGAAGTCTTTTAAAAAGAGGAGGGTGAAAGGTTCCCTTACCGATTTGGGTAACTTCCAAAACATACACCCCATGAAAGAAGGGTCATACAATGAAGATTTAAATACCCATAAATTAAAGTATATTACAAAAATAATACAATCAGGGGAATTACATACACCCCAAAAAAGGAAATAGTGTCAAATGTAGCATTAATCACATAGGAATAAAATGTGAGATAAAAACCCCTTACCTCGTTGTGATCAATCGAGTCATATGACCAAAAGATAATAAACACAAAATTAATCACATAATACCAAGAATATAAATATAATCATGATAATATATATGAAATTTCATTACACAATACACTACAAGAAATAAATAAGTGGCGAACAATGGAAATCTCACGGAATTAAAAGTTAGATAAGAAATCTGTTATAAAAATTCAACAGCCTAACGGCGCCACTTAAAACATCCAAAAATGGATTGATGAGATCAAATAGGGTATCTCATAATATGAACATAAAAATTAAAGTAAGAGTAATATAAAATCACATCCCCCAACATAATAAAGAGAAGCTAAAAATAATTGGCATAAAATAGAGTACTTAAAAAGAAAGAGAGAGGTAGGATCCCTTACCTCAAGTCTGACTTGTCTTGTTCGTTTCTTAATATTCCTGAATAATAAACTTTGGTAAATTTATAATTGATTAAGGACATACTTTAAAGCTTATTATTCAATTCATATCACATATTATCATGTTATATTAATTAGTTAATTATGTGAGTTCATAACATACGTTTTGTCGATGTTCGGTACATGAGTCAAAAATGAACTTGTTTGAAAATAATTGTCCATGTAGATATAATTACATCATCTCCAGAATAGTATTAATGATTTAAATATCATATATATCCCATATAAATTCATTTTATGCTATTTCATAACATTTGGAGATAAAAATGAAATGCACCGTTTATGGAGACGGTAGGCCGTACGTACACATGAATGCTACTTTCATTTCTTTGTCATATTAATGGAATTAAAACTAAATGAGATATATATATATATGTTATAATTACAGTATAATATATATGTTTTATAGGTCACAAAAGTTCATTAATTTCAATCTTTATACATTCCATGTATTGAATGAACGATTCACATCACTTGAGAGGGCGGTAGTCCACACTTCCTCAAATGAAATTATCGCATTTGCACAACATGAAAAGCATAAAGGTATGTTTTAAATATAAAATAAAGAAGCATAGAGAGGTCATAAATATAATATATATCATAAATAAATATATTTCCATCATAATGGCCACCATGAGAGGTTGTTGGAGAATATATAACAATCATCGTTTCGTGAGGCAGAAATTCGCCATCCACGGAAACAGTATGTTCTTTAACCATTAGACGGAGGTGTGTGTAAGTATAGCTTGAATCCTCACACAAACATCCTAGTATATTTAATATACTGGTGTTGTTACAAAATAAATGAATAAAAATAGTTTAAGGGGTTGGAGGAGCAAAAGAAAACAAAAGAACATAAGAGAAGACATTACCTTTAATTCCGGTAACTCCCCTTGGTTTGAACCAAAAGGGTTTCTTGATGTGCTTCCTGCCTAAGGTAAGGATTCTAGGATGAAGAGAGGGATATTGGGAGATTATTTTAGTAGATTTTGGAGGAGGAAAATGGCTTGAGAAGTGTGAGAAATTGGTAGGAAGTGGGGTCTTTTTATAAGGTAGAGGAGGGGCTCTTTTGGAAATCTTGAAACTATTATTTTATTATAAAATGACATTCAGTTTCTAAAGCTCCAAAAATCATCAAAGTATAGGATAAGGTGGGCCATGTTTGAAATAAAATCATTCAATATGTAACGCCCCGACCCCAGTTACCCAGAGTCGGTGCATTATTACATAACATTGGCATGATCACAAGAAAGATCAAATCTCGAAAGACCAATTGGTTAGTAGCCTTGGAAACACTAAATATATTCATAAAGTTTTACATTACATCATGAATTGAAAACTACAACAACAACATATTGTCTCCATATTACACACTCATATCCCCACATAATATCCCTACAGGTCATTCATAATTTAGTTCTTCACATCCTGGGAAAAATTAAACATAGAAAAGGAGTGAGCTCAAATGCCCAGTAAGGATAAAGATATAGCGGAAACATTCATGAATAATAATAAACATTTAAGGCAATGTATAACTAAAACAAAAGCCTTTTAAACATTAACTTCAACATAGTATGGCAACAGTAAAATGAAATAATGCCATTTACTTATTTACATGGATATTCTACTAATCGAATAATCACATGCAATAACAATAACCACTTTCATAACGATGGAATGCATAATGCCAGACTATCATAACCATATAGCCAAGGCCTCGTGCGAAGACTACAAATAAGATTTTTCCATGGCCATGTTCCAAGAGACTAGTTTGTCTCATGAGACCTACCGATGCATCGAGGAGCTATAGCAGGCTCCAACCATCACATATTAAGTCCAATGCATTCCCATATGAAAAGGTTTAAACATAACATAAACATTCGTATTAAAACTAGCATACGAAATGTAAATAATTTCACCATAAACTATGAATGGTATAAAAATAGCAAATCCATAGTAAAAAATATCACAAAACCTTCAATACAATATAGAAGTTTTGTATCATAATAAGTCAACTTCAAATAAGCGTAAAATCCATCAAAAGATGTTGACATAGATGAAATCAAAACTCTTTTTAGAAAAAATATCTCTTTCTCTTTTGAAATCATTTAAGAGTCATATATTTATAAAATAAAACATTTTCTTTGAAAACATTCATATAATCTTGTAACGGAAGCTTCGACGATTTTATAACAGAGGAAAATAACCGCACCCGCCGTATAAGTTAAAAAAAACATTCTTACCTTAATTCTGTCGAAAAGGTTAAAAAGCACCTTGTTTGGAAAACGACGGAATGATTCCTTTATAAAACTAATATGAAAAGTCAAACAAGGTTATAAATTAATTTAACCCATATTCTTTTAAATAGTAAAAATGTTTTGAAATACATTTTTAAGAAACATGGATGTGGATGATAAAGAGATCCCAGTAGATTATTACATATAAACAACCTCTTATAATGAAGAGATTGTGAAATAAACCCTTACCTTGTACTTTTCCTTGGTTGGGGTAGGTTAACCTCCTGTATAATGATGAAATAATTGTTATTAAATTATAAAATAATTATATACATTCATATGATATGATACATGATCTTTTAACATTGCTTTGTTAATAATATCTTTGTATTATCGTCGTTTCATGTGTTAACTTACTCATTTTATTTTATATGTTTTGTTACATAATCCAAGTTTGTCAGGGGTAGGTTATATATTATTCATATACAGAATGATATCAAGTCCTTAAACATCATTTTTAAATCATCAAATGATAATTATACTTGAAGGGATATGATGGAGAATGAATCTCATCGCGTTCGTGGAGACGGTAGTCCGTACGTACGCACGAGCGACAATATCATTCTTTTTATATTAAAATAATATATAAATGGATGGTATATCATATATACAGAATAATTAACATGTTATATTTATTATTTAAATGAGTTACACATCATAATTATACCCATCCAAATAATAATATATTGAATAACAATTAAACCACGACGTGGAGACGGTAAGTTGTACGTACGCACGTATGGTGACATGTTATTCAAAGGGTGGATAGAATACTGAATACGGTTGTACCATATTTATAATAAAATCACAGTATATATATGATACTAAAGTTATTATTTTATAATGGTAACAACAAAGGAAGAAGAAGTTGAAGAAGAAAGGAACTTGGAAACGGGTGGTGAAATCATTACCTCTTCTTCGGGTTCTTCCTTTTGATTTGATAAAACGGGCTCCTTAGGTTGGCTTTATGATCAAACTAAGGACTCTAGGTTTTAGTAAGGGATGTTGGGAGAGTATTTGGTCAGAGTTTGGCCGAACCAAAAGGCTTTTAAGGTTTGAAAAAATGAGAAGGAGTAGTGCCCTTTTATAAGAGGGGTGAGGGGCACCTTTGGAAAAGCTCGAAATATTAATTTATAATAAATTCATATTCGGTTTCTAATGGCTCCAAAGTTGATTATTTAAATTTTAAGGTAGGGATAGTTCGAAAACCACCCAAACAATAGAATTTAGACATGTTCGGGTCATTATATTAACCTTATCTTTAAGTATTAACTCTTAGTTAATTAGTTTCACTTTTACAATGTCTCTTTGTATTTTTATACTATATGGTTCATAAACATACTATTTACATCCAAGAGACACCCAAGTGGTCCATTAATGATATAAATATCATGATATAAGTCTTTTGGACAAACCTTAGATTTTTATGAATTTAATATCAATTAATAATATAATATTTGTTTTAAAAACTCTTTTATGTCAATTTTGACACTATTCAATAGTTGATTTTTTTCAAACTTATAACATAATGATTACTTCGAAAAAATTTAATTAAATCATTTCTAACATGTCATATTAAATTATAAAATTAGTTTAATTCATAAAAAGTCTCAAATTATATTTATTTGTGTATTTATAATATCAATTATTTTAATTTTTAACTATTATGTTAATTACTGCATCATAATTGTGTCATAAATAAATTAAAATATTTAAAGTCTAAAAATTATAAATAAAATATCATTATGTAGGAAATATTTTTATCTTTCTAATGAATATTTATAGTAGAAATCCAACATATATAACCCTATGTAAAAATTGTTTTTCTAAAAGATATATGCTTGTGTCATTTTTGTATTAATTTTAACTTAATTAAAATTTAGTGTCCCTATCACCTAAAAGTGGCTCAATGGGGTCCCAAAATCGACCCAAAGATTCCTATGGTCGAACATGTATCAACCAATGAGGCTATGACACGTTTTAGGGTAATTTTTATTATTATAATATTATTTTTAACACTTATTTACCGGATTTACCCTTAACCATGGTAAATAAAATATTTACCGAAGTAATTATTCAAAATGTCTAAAAACAAAAGTTACCTATTTACACAATTTGAACATCCTGATTCCAAATATAGAATCCATTTTTCCAAATTTAAAACACAGAAGTGGCAGAAATTAATTTAAAATTAATTCCTGTTGTTAAAACAAAAAGCGTGTTTTTAAGAGATAATAACTACCAAAAGATTGACACTTGTTTATGTCCGGTTTTATTGTAAAATTATGTCCAATGACCAACATTATATTAAATGGTAAAAATATATTATAAATATACTTTAAAACGACTCAAATTCATAATTTATCATTATAAATTATATTTATTAAAAAAGTTGTTTTTAATTAATATTTAGTAATTTTCACTATTCATCAAAATATTAAAGTTATCCGAAAAGTACCAAAATTTCACCTTAGGCTAAATTCGATATTCTGAATCTAAAAATGAATTCCATTTTGAAATATAAAATATATATAATTTCAAAAAGTAGGTATTACTATTCATAACGGCTAGTTTAATTGGTAATGGTGTGTTAGAACTCGGTGTTGCGTACAACACACGCTATCGTATTATTCAAAGAGAAGCGTACCATAGAAGCTTGGGGTGTTACATTCTCCCCTCCTTCAAATAATTTCATACTAGAAATTTCTAGAATACTTATCACATGAAAAGACTCGGGTGGTTCTTCATCATAAGTTCCTCAGGTTCCCACGTTGCCTCTTCCATCTTATGGTTTCTCCACAAAACTATTACCAGACGCGTCGTCCAGTTTCTCAGTACTTGTTCTCTCGTATCAAGAATCCTGATAGACTCTTCGCAATAAGACAGATCGGGTTCCAGTTCTATCTCCTCATAGGTGATTACATGCGTTGGGTCAGGCATGTATTTCCTCAACAGAGATACGTGGAACACATCGTGAACTTTGGAGAGACTTGGGGGCATTGCCAATCGGTAAGCAACAACCCCAATTCGTTCTGTAATTTCGAAAGGTCTGATGTACCTGGGACTAAATTTACCTTTCTTACCAAAACGTATGACTCCCTTCCATGGAGATACCTTTAGGAAAACATGATCACCGACTTGAAATTCCAAATCCTTCCTTCGATTATGGGCATAGCTCTTCTGCCTACTTTGAGCTTCTTTGATGTGATTTTGGATTACCTTCACCTTTTCCATCGTTTCCTCCACTAGTTATGGACCTACATGTTTTCTTTCACCCACGTCATCCCAACAAGTTGGTGTGCGACATCTCTTTCCGTATAACGCTTCATATGGTGCCATCTGAATACTCGAATGGAAGCTATTGTTATAGGGAAATTCTACCAAAGGTAATTATTGATCCCACATACCCTGAAAGTCAAGTGATCAGGATCTCAACATTTCTTCTAAGGATTGAATAGTCTGTTCTGATTGTCCGTCTGTATGAGGGTGGTAGGCAGTGCTCAAATGAAGTTCAGTATCCAGGGATTTATGAATACTCTTCCAGAATCTTGAAGTAAAACGGGGATCATGATCAGAAACAATCGATAGGGGTACTCCATGAATCCTCATAACTTCATTAATATAAAGTCTTGCTAGATGTTCCAGTGGCATATCTTCTCTTATAGCAATAAAATGTGCTGACTTGGTAAGATGATCAACAATAACCCATATCGCATCATTCCTTCTAGGAGTATTTGAAATCCCCATGACAAATTCCATCGTAATATTGTCCCATTTCCACTCCGGTATAGGAAAAGGTTGCATGACTCCTCCAGGGTGTTGCCTTCCAGCTTTCACTTGTTGACAACCCATACATCTTGACACAAAATCAGCAATCTCCCTCTTCATATTGTCCCACCAAAAATGTTCCTTCAAATCTCTATGCATTTTGGTGCTCCCAGGGTGTATAGAGAAATTGGAACTATGAGCATCATCCAACAATTCCCTTTTCAGATCAGGTATATCGGGAACATAAAGTCTTTTCCCGAATTTCAAAATTCCATCTTCATAAACAAAGTCTCTCAGTCTCCCATCATTCAAAGATTTATTCTTCTTTTGAAATTCTTCATCATCGGTCTGAGAACTCTTAATCCTTTCTAGTAAAGATGGTTTGGAAACCATTTGAAAAAAGCATTGATGTTTCTCCTTCCTTGGTTATTCCCATGTCCATCTTCACTAGATCCATGAAAATTGGATCCCTTTCAATTCTCATATTGTTAAAAACTCCATTATCTTTTCTACTCAAAGCATCTTCCAACTTTTTTGCATTCCCCGGGTGGTAGTGTATCGTACAATCATAATCCTTGAGCAACTCAAGCCATCTCCTTTGCCTCATGTTGAGTTCTTTTTGTGAGAAAATATACTTCAAACTCTTGTGATCACTATAAATCTCACATTTTTCACAATAGAGGTAGTTCCTCCATATCTTCAAAGCAAATATCACAGCTGCTAACTCGAGATCATGAGTAGGATAGTTTTGTTCATGAATTTTCAACTGTCGTGATGCATAGGAAATAACCTTATCATTCTGCATAAGGACACGACCAAGTCTTTTCTTCGATGCATCACTATAAATAACGAACCCATCATTCCCTGATGGTAGAGTCAATATAAGAGCATTGACTAATCTTCTCTTTAGTTCTTCGAAACATTCTTCACACTCTTTTTTCCAAACAAATTTAACCCCTTTATGTGTGAGCTTCATTAATGGGTTAGCCAATCGGGAAAAATTCTGGACGAAACGTCGATAATAACCTACCAAACCAATAAAACTACGTACCTCAGTTATACTCGTAGGTGCTGGACATTCTTGGATTGCCTTGGTCTTAGAAGGATCAACAGAGATTCCATATTTAGAGACAATATGGCCAAGCCAATAAATCTCCTGAAGCCAGAATTCACACTTGCTAAACATCCCATATAATTCATGCCTTCTCAGAGTCTTCAAGATAATGCGCAAGTGATTTTCATGATCTTCGTAGCTTTTTGAGTATATTAAGATATCATCAATAAATACCAGCACAAATTCATCAAGATATTCCTTGAAAACTCTATTCATCAGATCCATGAATACAGAGGGTGAATTAGTCAATCCAAAAGGCATTACAGTAAACTCATAATGCCCGTACCTGGTTCGAAATGTTGTCTTCGGAATGTCATCCTTCTTCACACACAACTGATGGTATCCAGATCGAAGTTCAATCTTTGAAAAGTATTAAGATCCATGAAGTTGGTCAAATAAATCATCAATGCGAGGTAGGGGATACTTGTTCTTTATTGTTATGGCATTAATCTCCCTATAGTCGATACATAACCTCATATATCCATCTTTCTTTTTAACAAAAATAACAGGGGATCCCCATGGAGAAACACTAGGGAGAATAAATCCTTTATTACTCAATTCCTCTAGTTGTTTCTTTAGTTCAACTAATTCTACAGTGGCCATTCTAAAAGGGATCTTTGATATAGTCCTTGATCCAGGAATTAAATCAATGGAATACTAAACTTCTCGTTCTGGAGGATGTCCAGGTAAATCTTCTAGAAATAAATCTATAAATACTTTCACAATAGATACATCCTCTATTTGAGAATTCCTTTCCTCACCCATAGTTATTTCATTCTCTTCCTCCCCAATAATTGAATTTAGTTGAGCTACTGGGGGTGGATCTAAATAAGAATTAGGTGGTGACAATTCTGATCTAAAGATAAGGTGTTCCTTATCATCATCATCAAGAGTCGTAACCTATTTCTTCTTACAATAAATCTTCGCATCATAGTCCGAAAGCCAGTCCATACTGAGGATTATATCAAACTCAATCATAGTTATGACGACGAGATCATCAGATAAAGAACAGTTATGTGCTCTAATGGGGACTGATTCACAAAACATTGTTGCAATGATACTTCCCTTAGGAGTTTTAACTCACAACTCCCTTGTTAAATAAAATTGGAAATATCTATTTTTCATAGAAAACTGGGATAATATGAAACAATGCGATGATCCAGAATCAAATAATGCATTTTCTAAACTTGATGAAACCATTAAATTACCTGCCACCACGTCTTTCGGAGCTTCTACCTCAGCAGTAGTGATAGCATAAGCTTGGCCTTGATCCCTTGGCCTTTTCTAAGGTAAGTTCTCCGGATTCTTAGGACATTCATTTGCATAATTCTCCATCTCCCTGAAATTGTAGCATTGAAAATTGGTAGCTTCCTTCTTCCCCTTGCAATCACGAGCTTGGTGGCTTTTTTCACCACACTTGTAACAGGCTCCCATTCCCTTTAAGAAAGTACCGGGGTGTTTCTTCCCACATTTATCACAGGATGGATATTCAACCTTTCCCTTATTCCCCTTATTTACATTCCTAGATTGATCAGCAGGTCTCTTCTTCTCTTTCTTTGCTTTAAAGTCCTAAGACTTAGAGAATTCCATTTCTGTCTTGATAGCACATGAGACAATGTCTTCGTACGAGGAGAAGGATTGTGAGAATAATGCTCGATGGAGAAATGGTTTTAACCCATCAATGAAACAATCAATATTACTTCTTGGGTTACGTATATAATCCCCAGCATACCTTTCAAACCTTGTAATATTAGCCTCATACTTTGTGACATTCTCATCCTCCTTTTTTCTCAGACTCAGAAATTGCCTTTCCATATCTGCTCGATGGTCACGAGGAAATTATTTTTCTAAAAACAAATATTTAAACTCCCTCCATTCCATATTTGATACTTCATCATCTTCCTTCGTGTTTTGAATCAATGACCACCATTGATCAGCATCTCCGGTGAGGCGGTAAACTGAAATGATAAATGTTTCCCTTTCACTACTCCACAAAGCCTGAAATATTTTCTCTAGGGAACTTATCCATTGCTCAGCTACTAATGGATTTGTACTCCCATTTAACGTTGGTGGTTGCTACCTCATGATGTGATCTAACATTGATCCTCCACATTGCGGATCAGGGTGCTCCATACGGGTAAGGTTATTATTCATAACCTGAGTGAGTTGTCCCAGTATGGTGATTAGCTGATCGGCACCAGTTGCATCACCAGCTCCATTATAATTATCTTTAGCATGAGGGAAATCCCTACATGGAGTGCGTTCATTGATATGGTTTCCATTTCTTCCACTATGCACCATTTCTAAACAATGGCATAAACTAGATCAGTTTGTGAATCAAAATACATAATATCATACTTATAAAACACATAACATAAATTGTACTATTTATGGATATAATCCATAATCATAAGAATGTTTTCTTTGAGGAATTATATACTCATAAACCCTTTATAATGATTTGTAAAGAAAATTAGAGTTATCCTAAGTATATCCCCTGGGAGTGTCGTAACAAAGAGTGCAGCAAGGCCCGTTGTTGTGCACCAGTTCTCGTTCGAGTCTAGCTCAAAGTGGTGTTTTCGGGTTTTAGACCTAGGTACATATGTGCCTGAGCCGCCTCTACCTGTCCGTATCCAGACAGGGATTTATTGCTCATAAAACTCACAAAATCTCTACAATACCAAAATTCTAGGAAGTTCTTCTATACTAATCCTCGAAGTTCATCTTAGGTCTGCGTGCTCTAATCGGAGTTTATCTAAATCTAGCTTCCAAGGATTGTACTAAACTTCCTCTGATACCAACTGTAACGCCCCGAACCCAGTTACCCAGAGTCGGTGAATTATTACATAACATTGGCATGATCACAAGAAAGATCAAATCTCGAAAGACCGATTGGTTTAGTAGCCTTGGAAGCACTAGATATATTCATAAATTTTTACATTACATCATGAAATAACAAACTACAACAACAAAATATTGTCTCCATATTCCACACTCATATCCCCACATAATATCCTTACAGGCCATTCATAATTTACTTCTTCACATCCTGGGAAAAATAAAACATAGAAAAGGGGTGAGCTCAAATGCCCAGTAAGGATAACGATATAGTGGAAACTTTCATAAATAAGAATAAACATTTAAGGCAATGTATAATTAAAACAAAAGCATTTTAAAATTGAACTTCAATATAGTATGGAAAATGTAACATGAAATAATTGCATTTAATTATTCACATGGATATTCTACTAATCTAATAATCACATGCAATATCAATAACCACTTTCATAACGATGGAATGCATAATGCCAGACTATCATAACCACATAGCCAAGGCCTCGTGCCAAGACTACAAATAAGATTTTTCCAACGCCTTGTGCCAAGACACTAGTTTGTCTCATGAGACCTACCGATGCATCGAGGAGCTATAGCGGGCTCCACCCGTCACATATTAAGTCCAATGCATTCCCAAATGAAAAGGTTTAAACATAACATAAACATTCGTATTAAAACTAGCATACGAAATGTCAATACTTTCACCATAAACTATGAATGGTATAAAAATAGCACATCCACAGTCAAAAATATCACAAAACCTTCAATACAATATATAAGTTTTGTATCATAATAAATCAACTTCAAATAAGCATAAAATCCATCAAAGGATGTTGGAATAGATGAAATCAAAACTCTTTTTAAAGAAATATCTCTTTCTATTTTGAAATCATTTAATAGTAATATATTTATAAAATAAAACATTTTCTTTGAAAATATTCATATAAGCTTGTATTGGAAGCTTCGACGATTTTATAACGGTGGAAAATAACCGCACCCGCCGTATAAGTTAAAAAAACATTCTTACCTTAATTCTGTCGAAAAGGTTAAAAAGCCCCTTGTTTGGAAAACGACGGAATGATTCCTTTATAAAACTCTAATAAAAAGTCAAACAAGGGTATAAATTACTTTAACCCATATTCTTTTAAATAGTAAAAATGTTTTGAAATACATTTTTAAGAAACATGGATGTGGATGATAAAGAGATCCCAGTGGATTATTACGTATAAAAAACCTCAGATAATGAAGAGATTGTGAAATAAACCCTTACCTTGTACTTTTCCTTGGTTGGGGTAGGTTAACATCCTGTATAATGGTGAAATAATTTCTATTAAATTATACAAGAATCATATACATTCATATGATATGATACATGATCTTTTAACATTGCTTTGTTAATAATATCTTAGTATTATCGTCGTTTCGGGTGTTAACTTACTCATTTTCTTTTATATGTTTTGTTACATAAGCCATGTTTCTCAAGGATAGGTTGTATATTATTCATATACATAATGATATAAAGTCCTTAAACATCATTTTTAAATCATCAAATGATAATTATACTTGAATGGATATGATGGAGAATGAATCTCATCTCGTTCGTGGAGACGGTAGTCCGTACGTACCCACGAGCGACAATATCATTCTTTTGATATTAAAATAATATATAAATGGATTGTATATAATATATACAGAATCATTAACATGTTATATTTATTATTTACATGAGTTACACATCATTATTATACCCAACCAAATAATAATATATTGAATAACAATTAAACCACGACGTGGAGACGGTAAGCCATACGTACGCACGTATGGTGACATGTTATTCAAAGGGTGGATAGAATACGGAATATGGTTGTACCATATTTATAATAACATCATAGTATATATATGTGACTTGAGTTATTATTTTAGAATGGTAAAAACAAAGGAAGAAGAAGTGGAAGAAGAAAGGAACTTGGAAAAGGTTGGTGAAATCATTACCTCTTCTTTGGGTTCTTCCTTTTTATTTGATCAAAAGGGCTCCTTAGGTTGGTTTTCTGATCAAACTAAGGCCTCTAGGTTGTATTGAGGGATGTTTGGAGAGTATTTGGGAAGATTTTGGCCGATCCAAAAGGCTTTTAAGGTGTGAAGAAATGAGAAGGAGGAGTGCCCTTTTATAAGAGGGGTGAGGGGCACCTTTGAAAAAGCTAGAAATATTAATTTATAATAAATTAATATTCAGTTTCTAATGGCTCAAAAGTTGATTATTTAAATTTTAAGGTGGGGATAGGTCAAAAACCACCCAAAAAATAGAATTTAGACAGGTTTGGGTCGTTATATTAACCTTATCTTTAAGTATTAACTCTTAGTTAATTAGTTTCACTTTTACAAGGTCTCTTTGTATTTTTAAATTATTTGGTTAATAAACTTACTATATACATCCAAGAGACCCCCAAGTGGTCCATTAATGATATAAATATCATGATATAAGTCTATGGGCCTAACCATAGATTTTTAGGAACTTAATATCAATTAATAATATAATATCTGTTTTAAAAGCCTTTTTTGTCAATTTTGACACTATTCAATAGTTGTTTTTTGTGAAACTCATAACAGAATGATTACTTCGAACAAATTTAATTACCTCATTGATAACATGTCATATTAACTTATAAAATTAATATAATTCATAAAATGTATCAAATTATATTTATTTGTGTATTTATAATATCAATTATTTTAATTTTTCACTATTATGGTAATTACTGCATCATCATTGTGTCATAAATAAATTAAATTATTTAATGTATAAAAATTATAAATAAATTATCATTATGTAGGAAATATTTTCAGATTTCTAATGAATATTTATAGTTGAATATCCAACATATATAACCCTATGTAAAAATTGTTTCGCTAAAAGATATATGCTTGTGTCATTTTTGTATTCATTTTAACTTAATTAAAATTAAGTGTCCCTATCACCTACAAGTGGCTCCATGGGGTCCCAAAATCGACCCAAAGATTCCTATGGTCGAACATGTATCAACCAATGAGGCTATTACACGTTTTAGGGTAATTTTTTATTATTATAATATTATTTGTTAACCCTTATTTACCGGATTTACCCTTAACCATGGTAAATAAAATATTTACCGAAGTAATTATTCAAAATGTCTAAAAATAAAAGTTACCTATTTACACAATTTGAACATCCTGATTCCAAATATGGAATCTATTTTTCCAAATTCAAAACACAGAAGTGGCAGAAATTAATTTAAAATTAATTCCCGTTGTTAAAACAAAAAGCGTGTTTTTAAGAGATAATAACTATCAAAAGATTGACACTTGTTTATGTCCGGTTTGATTGTAAAATTACGTCCAATGACCAAAATTATATTAAATTGTAAAAATATATTCTAAATATACTTTAAAACCACTCAAATTCATAATTAATCAATATAAAATATTTTTATTTAAAAAGTTGTTTTTAATTAAAATTTAGTAATTTTCACTATTCATCAAAATATTAATGTTATCCGAAAAGTACCAAAATTTCACCTTAGGCTAAATTCGATATTCTGAATCTAAAAATGAAGTCCATTTTGAAATATAAAATATATTTAATTTCAAAAAGTAGGTATTACTATTCATAACAGCTAGTTTGATTGGTTATGGTGTGTTAGAACTCGGTGTTGCGTACAACACACGTTATCACATTATTCAAAGAGAAGCCTACCGTAGAAGCTTGGGGTGTTACATTCTCCCATCCTTCAAATAATTTCGTCCTAGAAATTTTTAGAATACTTATCACATGAACAGACTCGGGTGGTTCTTCATCAAAATTTCCTCGGGTTCCCACGTTACCTCTTCCATCTTATGGTTTCTCCACAAAACTTTTACCAGACGTGTCATCCGGTTTCTCAGTACTTGTTCTCTCGTATCAAGAATCCTAATGGGTTCTTCGCAATAAGACAGATCAGGTTCTAGTTCTAACTCTTCATAGGTGAGTACATGCATTGGGTCAGGCATGTATTTCCTCAACAGAGATACGTGGAACACATCGTGAACTTTGAAGAGACTTAGCGGCATTTCCAATTGGTAAGATACAGCACCAATTCGTTCTAGAATTTCGAAAGGTCCGATGTACCTGGGACTCAATTTAGCATTCTTACCAAAACGTATGACTCCCTTCCATGGAGATACCTTTAGGAAAAAATGATCACCGACTTGAAATTCCAAATCCATCCTTCGATTATCGGTAGAGCTCTTCTACCTACTTTGAGCTGCTTTGATGTGATTTTGGATTACCTTCACATTTTCCATTGTTTCCTCCACCAGTTCTGGACCTAAAAGTTTTCTTTCACCCACGTCATCCCAACAGGTTGGTGTGAAACATCTCTTTCCGTATAACGCTTCATATGTTGCCATCTAAATACTCGAATAGAAGTTATTGTTATAGGAAAATTCTACCAATGGTAATTATTGATCCCACATACCCTGAAAGTCAAGTGATCAGGATCTCAACATGTATTCTAAGGATTGAATAGACCGTTCTGATTGTCCGTCTGTCTGAGGGTAGTAGGCAGTGCTCAAATGAAGTTCAGTATCCAGGGATTTCTGAATACTCTTCTAGAATCTTGAAGTAAAATGGGGATCACGATCAGAAACAATCGATAGGGGTACTCCATGAAGTCTCACAACTTCATTAATATATAGTATTGCTAGATGTTCCAGTGGTAGATCTTCTCTTATAGAAAGAAAATGTGCATACTTGGTAAGACGATCAACAATAATCCATATTTCATCATTCCTTCTAGGAGTCTTTGGTAGCCCCATGACAAATTCCATCGTAATATTGTCCCATTTCCACTCCGGTATGGGAAGAGGTTGCATGACTCCTCCAGGGTGTTGCCTTCTAGCTTTCACTTGTTGAAAAACCATACATCTTAACACAAAATCAGCAATCTCCCTCTTTATATTGTCCCACCAAAAATGTTCCTTCAAATCTCTATGCATTTTGGTGCTCCTAGGGTGTATAGAGAAATTGGAACAATGTGCATCATCCAGCAATTACCTTTTTAGATCAGGTATATCGGGAACATAAAGTCTCTTCCCGAATTTCAAAATTCCATCTTCATACACAAAGTCTCTCAGTCTCCCATCATTCACAGCTTTATTCTTCTTTTGAAATTCTTCATCATCAGTCTGAGAACTCTTAATCCATTCTAGTAAAGATGGTTTGGAAACCATTTGAAAAAGCATTGATGTTTCTCCTTGTCTGGTTATTCCCATGTCCATCTTCACTAGATCCATGAAAATTAGATCCCTTTCAATTCTCATATTGTTCAAAAGTCCATGATCTTTTCTGCTCAAAGCATCTTCCACCTTGTTTGCCTTCCCCGGGTGGTAGTGTATCGTACAATCATAATCCTTGAGCAACTCAAGTCATCTCCTTTGCCTCATGTTGAGTTTTTTTTGTGAAAAAATATAATTCAAACTCTGGGGATCAGTATAAATCTCACATTTTTCACCATAGAGGTAGTGCCTCCATATCTTCAAAGCAAATATCACAGCTAGTAACTCGAGATCATGAGTGGGATAGTTTTGTTCATTAATTTTCAACTGTCTTGATGCATAGGCAGTAACCTTATCATTCTGCATAAGGACACCACCAAGTCCTTTCTTCGATGCATCCCTATAAATAACGAACCCATCATTCCCCGATGGTAGAGTCAATATAGGAGAATTGACTAATCTTCACTTTAGTTCTTTGAAACATTCTTCACACTCTTTTCTCCAAACAAATTTAACCCCTTTATGTGTGAGCTTCGTTAATGGGTTAGCCAATCGGGAAAAATTCTGGACGAAACGTCGATAATAACCTACCAAACCAATAAAACTACGTACCTCAGTTATACTCGTAGGTGCTGGACATTCTTGGATTGCCTTGGTCTTAGAAGGATCAATAGAGATTCCATCTTTAGAGATAATATGGCCAAGAAAAGAAATTTCCTGAAGCCAGAATTCACACTTGCTAAACTTCCCATATAATTCATGCTTTATCAGAGTCTTGAAGATAATGCGCAAGTGATTTTCATGATCTTCGTATCTTTTGGAGTATACTAAGATATCATCAATAAATACCACCACAAATTCATCCAGATACTACTTGAAAACTCTATTCATCAGATCCATGAATACCGAGGGTGCATTAGTCAATCCAAAAGGCATTACAGTAAACTTGTAATGCTCGTACCTGGTTTGAAATGCTATCTTCGGAATGTCTTCCTTCTTCACACACAACTTATGGTATCCTGATCGAAGGTCAATCTTTGAAAAGTATTGAGCTCCATGCAGTTGGTCAAATAAATCATTAATGCGAGGTAGGGGATACTTGTTCATTATTGTTATGGCATTAATCTCCCTATAGTCGATACATAACCTCATAGATCCATCTTTATTTTTAACAAAAAGAACAGGGGCTCCCCATGGAGAAACACTAGGGTGAATAAATCCCTTATTACTCAATTCCTCTAGTTGTTTCTTTAGTTCAACTAATTCTACCGTTTCCATTCTATAAGGGGTCTTTGATATAGGACTTGATCTAGGAATTAAATCAATGGAAAAATCTACATCTCATTCTGGAGGATTTCCAGGTAAATCTTCCAGAAATACATCTAAAAATTCTTTCACAACATGTAAATCCTCTATTTTAACATTCCTTTCCTCACCCACAGTTATTTCATTCTCTTCCTCCCAAATAATTCAATTTAGTTGAGCTACTGGTGGTGGATCTAAATAAGAATTAGGTGGTGACGATTCTGCTCTAAAGATAAGGTGTTCCTTATCATCATCATCATCAAGAATCGTATCCTCTTTCTTCTTACAATAAATCTTCGCATCATAGTCCGAAAGCCAGTCCATAATGAGGATTATATCAAACTCGATCATAGGTATGATTTGATATCATCAGATAAAGAACATTTATGTGCTCTAATGGGGACTGATTCACAAAACTTTGATGCAATGATACTTCCCCTAGGAGTTTTAACTGACAACTCCCTTGTTAAATTAAATTAAAAATATCTAATTTTCATAGAAAACTGGGATGATATGAAACAATGTGATGATCCAGAATCAAATAATGCATTTTCTAAACTTGAGGAAACCATTAAATTACCTGCCACCACGTCTTTCGGAGATTCTACCTCAGTAGTAGTGGTAGCATAATCTTGGTCTTGATCCCATGTACTTTTCTGAGGTAAGTTCTCCTGAAACTTAGGACATTCATTTTCATAATGACCCATCTCCTAGTAATTATAGCACTGAACTTTGGTAGATTCCTTCTTCCCCTTGAAATCACGAGCTTGGTGGCTTTTTTCACCACACTTGTAACAGACTCCCATTCCCTTCAAGCAAGTACTAGGGTGTTTCTTCCCACATTTACCACAAGATGGATATTCAACCTTTCCCTTGTTACCCTTATTTCCATTCCCAGATTGATTAGTAGGTCTCTTCTTCTCTTGCTTTGCATTAAAGTCATAAGACTTAGAGAATTCCTTTTCGGTCTTGATAGCACATGAGACAATGTCTTCGTACGATGAGAATGATTGTGAGACTAATGCTCGACGGAGAAATGGTTTTAACCCATCAAAGAAATGATCAATATTACTTCTTGGGTTACGTATATAATCTCCAGCATACCTTGCTAACCTTGTAAAGTTAGCCTCATACTTTGTGACATTCTCATCCTCCTTTTGTCTCAGACTGAGAAATTTCCTTTCCATATCTGCTTGATGGTCGCGAGGAAGTATTTTTCTAAAAATAGATCTTTGAACTCCCTCTATTCCGTATTTGATACTTCATCATCTTCCTTCGTGATTTTAATCAATGACCACCATTGATCAGCATCCCCGGTGAGGCAGTAAACTGCCATGATAACTTTTTTCCTTTCACTACTCCCCAAAGCCTGAAATATTTTATCTATGGAACTTATCCATTGATCAGCTACTAATGGATTTGTACTCCCATTAAACGTTGGTGGTTGCTGCCTCACAAAGTGGTCTAACATTTATCCTCCACGTTTCGGATCAGGGTGCTCCATACGGGTAAGGTTATTATTCATAACCTGAGTGAGTTGTCCCAGTATGGTGATTAGATGATCGGCACCAATTGTATCACCAGCTCCATTATAATTATCTTGAGCAGGAGGAAAATCCCTACATAGAGTGCGTTCATTGATACGGTTTCCATTTCTTCCACTAGGCACCATTTCTAAATAATGGCATAAACTAAATCAGTTTGTGAATCAAAATACATAATCCCATACTTATAAAACACTTAACATAAATTGTACTATTTATGGATATAGTCCATAATCATAAGAATGTTTTCTTTTAGGATTTATATACTCATAATCCCTTTATAATGATTTGTAAAGAAAATGAGAGTTATCCTAAGCATATCCCCCAGGAGTGTCGTAACCAAGAGTGCAACAAGGCCTGTTGCCGTGCACCAGTTCTCATTCGAGTCTAGATCGAAGCGGTGTTTTCGGGTTTTACCCCTAGGTACATCTATGCCAGAGTCGCCTCTACCTGTTCGTATCCAGACAGGGATTTATTACTCGTAAAACTCACAAAATCTCTACAATACCAAAATTCTAGGATGTTCTTCTATACTAATCCTCAAACTTCATCTTAGGCCTACGTGCTCTAATCAGAGTTTATCTAAATCTATATTCCAAGGATTGTACTAAACTTCCTCTGATACCAACTGTAACGCCCCAACCCCAGTTACACAAAGTCAATGCATTATTACATAACATGGGCAAGATCACAAGAAAGATCAAATCTCGAAAGACCGATTGGTTTAGTATCCTTGGAAACACTAGATATATTCATAAAGGTTTACATTACATCATGAAGTGAAAAACTACAACAAACACATATTGTCTTCATATTCCACACTCATATCCCCACATAATATCCCTACAGGTCATTCATAATTTACTTCTTCACTTCCTGGTAAAAATAAAACATAGAAAAGGGGTGAGCTCAAATGCCCAGTAAGGATAACGATATAGCGGAAACATTCGTAAATAAGAATAAACATTTAAGGAAATGTATAACTAAAACAAAAGCCTTTTAAACTTGACCTTCAACATAGTATGGAAAAATTAAAATGAAATAATGTCATTTACTTATTCACATGGATATTCTACTAATCTAATAATCACATGAAATATCAATAACCACTTTCATAACGATGAAATGCATAATGCCAGACTATCATAACCACATAGCCAAGGCCTCGTGCCAAGACTACAAATAATATTTTGCCAAGGCCTTATGCCAAGACACTAGTTTGTCTCATGAGACCTACCAATGCATCGAGGAGCTGTAGCGGGCTTCACCCGTCACATATTAAGTCCAATGCATTCCCAAATTAAAAGGTTTAAACATAACATAAACATTCGTATTAAAACTAGCATAAGAAATGTCAATACATTCACCATAAACTATGAATGGTATAAAAATAGCACATCCACAGTCAAACATATCACAAAACCATCAATACAATATAGAAGTTTTGTATCCTAATAAATCAACTTCAAATAAGCGTAATATCCATCAAAGGAGGTTGACATAGATGAAATCAAAACTCTTTTTAAAGAAATATCTCTTTCTATTTTGAAATCATATAAGAGTCATATATTTATAAAATAAAACATTTTCTTTGAAAATATTCATATAATCTTGTAAGGTAAGCTTCGAAAATATTATAACAGCGGAAAATAACCGCACCCACAGTTTAAGTTAAAAAACATTTTTACCTTAATTCTATCGAAAACGTTAAAAAGCACCTTGTTTGCAAAACGGCAGAAAGATTCCTTTATAAAAATCTTATAAAAAGTCAAGCAAGGGTATAAATGACTTGAACCCATATTCTTTTAAATAGTAAAAATTCTTTGAAATATATTTTTAAGAAACATGGATGTGGATGATAAAGAGATCCCAGTGGATTATTACGTATAAACAACCTCAGATAATGAAGAGATTGTGGAATAAACCCTTAACTTGTACTTTTCCTTGGTTGGGGTAGGTTAACCTCCTATATAATGGTGAAATAATTGTTATTAAATTATACAAGAATCATATACATTCATATGATATGATACATGATCTTTTAACATTGCTTTGTTAATAATATCTTAGTATTATCGTCGTTTCGGGTGTTAAGTTACTCGTTTTCTTTTATATGTTTTGTTACATAAGCCATGTTTGTCAGGGATAGGTTTTATATTATTCATATACATAATGATATAAAGTCCTTAAACATCATTTTTAAATCATCAAATGATAATTATACTTGAATGGATACGATGGAGAATGAATCTTATCGCGTTCGTGGAGACGGTAGTCCGTACGTACGCACGAGCGACAATATCATTGTTTTGATATTAAAATAATATATAAATGGATGGTATATCATATATACAGAATCATTAACATGTTATATTTATTATTTACATGAGTTAAACATCATTATTATACCCATCCAAATAATAATATATTGAATAACAATTAAACCACGACGTGGAGATGGTAAGCTGTACGTACGCACGTGTGGGGACATGTTATTCCAAGGGTGGATAGAATACTGAATATTGTTGTACCATATTTATAATAATATTACAGTATATATATGATACTGGAGTTATTATTTTATAATGGTAACGAAAAAGGAAGAAGAAGTGGAAGAAGAAAGGAACTTGGAAAAGGGTAGTGAAATCATTACCTCTTCTTCGGGTTCTTCCTTTTGATTTGATCAAAAGGGCTCCTTAGGTTGGCCTTCTGATCAAACTAAAGCCTCTAGGTTGTATTGAGGGATGTTGGGAGAGTATATTGGCAGATTGTGGCCGAACCAAAAGGTATTGAAGGTGTGAAGAACTGAGAAGGAGGAGTGCCCTTTTATAAGAGGGGTGAGGGGCACCTTTGGAAAAGCTAGAAATATTAATTTATAATAAATTCATATTTGGTTTCTAATGGCTCCAAAGTTGATTATTTAAATTTTAAGGTGGGGATAGGTCTAAAACCACCCAACCAATATAATTTAGACAGTTTTTGGTCATTATATTAACCTTATCTTTAAGTATTAACTCTTAGTTAATTAGTTTCACTTTTACACGGTCTTTTTGTATTTTTATATTATATGGTTAATAAACTTACTATATACATCCAAGAGACCCCCAAGTGGTCCATTAATGATATAAATATCATGATATAAGTCTATTGGCCTAACCATAGATTTTTAGGAACTTAATATCAATTAATAATATAATATCTGTTTTAAAAACCCTGTTATGTCAATTTTGACACTATTCAATAGTTGATTTTTGTGAAACTCATAACAGAATGATTACTTCGAACAAATTTAATTACCTCATTCCTAACATGTCATATTAACTTATAAAATTAATATAATTCATAAAATGTATCAAATTATATTTATTTGTGTATTTATAATATCAATTATTTTAATGTTTCACTATTATGGTAATTACTGCATCATCATTGTGTCATAAATAAATTAAATTATTTAATGTATAAAAATTATAAATAAACTATCATTATGTAGGAAATATTTTCAGATTTCTAATGAATATTTATAGTTGAATATCCAACATATATAACCCTATGTAAAAATTGTTTCGCTAAAAGATATATACTTGTGTCATTTTTGTATTCATTTTAACTTAATTAAAATTAAGTGTCCCTATCACCTACAAGTGGCTCCATGGGGTCCCAAAATCGACCCAAAGATGACTATGGTTGAACATGTATCAACCAATGAGTCTAGGACACGTTTTAGGGTAATTTTGTATTATTATAATATTATGTTTTAACACTTATTTACCGGATTTACCCTTAACCATGGTAAATAAAATATTTACCGAAGTAATTATTCAAAATGTCTAAAAATAAAAGTGAATTATTTACACAATTTGAACAACCTGATTCCAAATATGGAATCCATTTTTCCAAATTCAAAACACAGAAGTGGCAGAAATTAATTTAAAATTAATTCTCGTTGTTAAAACAAAAAACGTGTTTTTAAGAGATAATAACTATCAAAAGATTGACACTTGTTTATGTCCGGTTTGATTGTAAAATTATGTCCAATGACCAACATTATATTAAATGGTAAAAATATATTCTAAATATACTTTAAAACCACTCAAATTCATAATTTTTCAATATAAATTATTTTGATTAAAAAAGTTGTGCTTAATTAAAATTTAGTAATTTTTAGTATTCATCAAAATATTAAAGTTATCCGAAAAGTACCAAAGTTTCACCTTAGGCTAAATTCGATATTCTAAATCTAAAAATGAAGTCCATTTTGAAATATAAAATATATATAATTTCAAAAAGTTGGTATTACTATTCATAACGGCTAGTTTGATTGGTTATGGTGTGTTAGAACTCGGTGTTGCATACAACACACGCTATCACATTATTCAAAGAGAAGTGTACTGTAGAAGCTTGGGGTGTTACACAATAGGCATTGGACAAGTTTTGGATATTGTTTTAAACATTATCTTCTTATTTATTTAATTTATTCATTAATGACGTAAACATTGCATCATCATTGTGTCATAAATAATATTATTTATTTGATGTCAAAAAATTATAAAAAAATTGCCTTGATGTAGGAAATCTTTTTAGCTTTTTAATGAATATTTATAGTCGAAAAGATAACTTGTATAACCCCATGTAAAAACTGTTTTAGTAAAACAATACATGTTTGTGACATTTTTATTTTTACTTTAAATAAAAGGTATTAATGTCATTATCTTATACAGGTGGCTCCACGGGGTCCCACAAATTGACCCATGGATTATCTTGGTCGACCATGACTCATCCAATGAGGGTATGAAAAGTGTCAAGATATTTTTATATTTTTATAATATCATTTTTACCTTAAATTACCCTAATTACCTCTAATCGTGGTTAATAAAAATCAAAAGTTACTATTCACCAAAAATAATTTTCATCCCATTAAACCACATTTTACTTACTTATGACAACCAAGTATTTCGGATTTTTGAAATTCAATTCACAGAAATGGTAAATTTTCATTTAAATGAAAAATCAGTTTTTTTAACTACCACTTAGTGGTTTCATTATTCATCAAAAATTGATGTTTTTCAGAAAAATACCAAAAAATCACCCTAAGCTATATTTGATATTCCAAATTCAAAAATGATGTCCATTTTACCAAATTCAAAACATAGAAGTTTAATTAATAAATTTTATATTTAATTCTCGTTGTCAAAAAAATAGTGTTTGTTTAAGAAACAATATCTATCAAAATATTGACACTTGTTTATGTCCAATTTCAAAGTGAAATTAATTCCATTGACCACCATTGGATTAAATTGTTAACATATATTTTAACTACACTTTAAACCCAATTAAAAAAGACAATATGACCATATAAATAAATTATATTTAAAGAAGTTTTTGAATTAAAATACAACATTTTCACTATTCATTAAAAAAATGAACTTTATCGAAAATATAAAAAAAATTACACAAAGTAAATATTGATGTCTAGATTCTAAAGAATGATTTTATTTTGTCAAATATAACATTTAAAATTGTCAAAAATTATATTTAAAAATTGTTCGCCATAAAAAGGCAGTTAATCGACCTTTTATTGAATATTAGAAGATTTATGCTTAAAATTGGATTCATTCGCATGTTAAGCCACTAAATTTTTTTGGATAAATGTAAAAATATTTGACAAACATATAAAATCATTTTGTAGTCAGTTCTGTTCATTCTCGCCATTACAATGGCTAGGTGTTAGCTTCTATTTCAAATAATATTATTATATTATTAGTGTGTAGCGTAAGATTTCAAAAAAACTTGTTGTTGCATGTTGGGTACGCCATCAAACATAGCATCCCCTTTAAAATAATATTGATATTTTATTCACAAATAATAATAAATATGAAAATTTCATATTCATTATTTACTTGGGATGTTAAAACGGGGTGATCCCCCTGTCGCAAATACCGGCGGCGGTAAATGAGTTTTTGTGACGGGATGTTGTCCCTTCGCAAAAGGTATGTCGGAAAATCACTTTTTGCGACGGGCCCCGTCGCAAATACCCTTTTAACCATCGACAACAATTAATACAGGCAAAGTTATTTGTGACGAGCTTTCCATCGTGACTAGTCACGTTGCAACTAATCTAACCAATATATACCCCCTCCATTTTCTTTCTCTTCCTCTCATTTCTCACTCCCTCTCTCTCTCTCTCTCAACTCGAATTTTAGAGTGAAATTTTTTCTCAGTTAAATTTTTTTACGGAGAAGTTGTGACGGCGCTTATATCAATAGAAGATCAAGTTTAAAGGTATTTATATTTTATTGAATTTAGTATTTATTTAATTTTTTATGTTAATTTTAATTATTGTTGATTAGTTTTAATTAAATTAGATTTAAATTGTTTGGTTATCTGTATTTTAGTAGCAAATAGTAATAATTAGTAATGAATAGTACTAATTAGTAATAATTAGTAATAATTAGTAATAATTAGAAATAATTAGTAATAATTAGTAATAATTAGTAATAATTAGTAATAAATAGTAATAATTAGTAATAAATAGTAATAATTAGTAACAAATAGTAATAAATAGCAATAAAGAGGAATAATTTGAAATAAATAAGAATAAATAATAATGAATATGAATAAATAGTAATAAATAGGAATAAATTGAAATAAATAGGAATAAATAATAATAATTAGGAATAAATAGTAATAAATAGTAATAATTAGTTGTAATTAGTAATAATGAGTAATAATTAGTAATAATTAGTAATAATTATTAATTAGTAACAATTAGTAATAATTGGAAATAAATAGTAATAAATAGAAATAATTAGCAATAAATAGTAATAAATAGCAATAAATATGAATAGTTAGTAATAAATATGAATAAATAGTAATAAATAGGAATAAATAGGAATAAATAGGAAAAAAGAATAATAATTAAAAATATATAGTAATAAATAGTAATAAATAGTAATAATTAGTAATAATTAGTAATAATTAGTAGTAGTTAGTAATAATTAGTAATAAATAGTAATAACTGGTATTAAATAGTAATAAATAGTAATTAATAGTAATTAATAGTAATTAATAGTAATAAACTGTAATAAATAGTAATAAATAGTAATAAATAGTAATAACTAGTAATAAATAGTAATAAATAGTAATAAATAGGAATAAATATTAGTAATTAGGAATAAATAGAAATAATTAGAAATAAATAAGAATAATTAGTAATAATTAGGAATAAATTGGAATAATTAGGAATAAATATGGATAATTAAGAATAAATAGTAATAAATAGGAATAATTATGAATAATTAGTAATAAATAGTAACAAATAGAAATACTTAATAAATAGTAATAAATGGGAAAATAGTAATAAATATGAATAAATAGTGATAAATAGGAATAAATAGGAATAATTAGGAATAAATAGAAATAATTAGTAATAAACAGGAATAATTAGTAATAAATATGAATTATTATTAATTAATACGAATAATTAGTAATAAATATGAATAATTAGTGATAAATAGGAATAATTAGAAATAATTATGAATAATTAGAAATAAATAGTAATAATTAGGAATAATTAGCAATAAATAGTAATAAATAGAAATAATTATTTTAAATAATTAGTAGTAATAAATAAGAATAATTATTAAAAAATAAGAATAATTAATAAATATGAATCATTAATAATAAAGAGTAATAATTAATAAATAGTAATAAATTGGAAAAAAATAGTAATCATTAATAAATAGTAATAAATAGGAATAAATATTAATAAATAGTAATAAATAGGAAAACAATAGTAATAAATAGGAATAAATAGGAATAAATAGGAATAATTAGTTATAATTAGGAATAATTAGTAATAAATAGAAATAATTAGTAATAAATAAGAATAATTAGTAATAGATAGGAATAATTAGTAATAAATAAGAATAATTAATAATAAATAGGAATAATTGGTAATAATTAGGAAAAATTAGTAATATATAGAATAATTAGTAATAAATAGGAATAATTAGAAATAAATAGGAATAAATGGCAAGAATTAGTAATAAATGGCAAGAATTAGTAATAGATGGCAATAATTATTAATAAATGGGAATAATTAGTAGTAAATGGAAATAATTAGTAATAATTAGTAATTATTAGTAATTATTAGTAATAAATAGAAATAATTAGTAATAATTAGTAATAATTAGTAATAATTAGTAATGAATAGTAATGAATAGTAATAATTAGTAATAATTAGTAATAATTAGTAATAAATAGCAAAAATTAGTAATAATTAGAAATAAATAGTAATAATTAGTAATAAAAAGTAATAATTAGTAATAATTAGTAATAATTATTAATAATTAGTAATAAATATTAATAATTAGTATCAAATAGTAATAATTAATAATAAATAGTAATAATTAGTAATAATTAGTATTAAATATTAACAAATAGTAATAATTTGTAATAATTAGTAATAATTAGTATTAATTAGTATTAATTAGTATTAATTAGTATTAATTAGAAATAATTAGTAATAATTAGTAATAATTAGTAATAAATAGTAATAAATAGTAATAAATAGTGATGAATAGAAATGAATAGTAATGAATAGTAATAAATAGAAATAAATAGTAATAAATATTAATAAATAGCAATAAATAGTAATAAATAGAAATAATTAGTAATAAATAGTAATAATTATGACTAAATTGGAATAATTAGAAATAAATTGGAATAATTAGCAATAAATAGTAATAATTAGCAATAAATGGTAACAATTAACAATAATTAGTAATAATTAGCAATAAATAGGAATAATTATCATTAATGAGTAATAATTAGTAATAATTAGTAATAATTAACAATAATTAGTAATAAATAGTAATAAATAGTAATAAATACGAATAAATAGTAATAAATAGAAATAAATAGTAATAAATAGTAATAAATAGTAATAGATAGTAATAAATATTAATAAATAATAATAAATAGTAATAAATAATAATAATTAGTAATAAATGGAGATAAATGGAGATAAATATTAATAAATACTAATGAATGCTAATAAATACTAATAAATAATATAAAAACTAATAAATACTGATAAATAGTAATAAATAGTAATAATTCTCAATAAATAGTAATATTTAGAAATAAATAGTAATAAATAGCAATAAATTGTAATAATTAGCAATAGATAGTAATAATTAGCAATAAATAGTAATAATTAGTAATAAATAGTAAGAATTAGCATTAAATCGTAAGAATTAGTAATAAAAATGAATTAATATGAAGAATTAGTAATAATTAGTAACAATTTGTAACAATTAGTAAAAATTAGTGACAATTAGTAACAATTAGTAACAATTAGTAACAATTAGTAACATTTAGTAACCATTATTAATAATTAGTAACAATTAGTAACAATTAGTATCAATTAGTAAGATATAGGAATAATTCGGAGGAAAATCAATTGTAATAAATTGTAATAACTTGGTATAACTTGGTATAATTTCCAGTGGATTGATGGCACTCCTTTTTCTTGATGACTCTTCTCCTTTAAACTTTCACCAACTCAAAATATTATGAAAAGTATGCTTCTATGTATGTATATCCAATCTCGTATGCACGAGTTTGAATATTCATTCATAGGACCACATTTTTCATAATATGTTCAGGTGCTGACAATTTCAAGAAGATGAATCATCGACGAAAAGGGGGCTCTTTTGTCCGAAGGCTCATTTACTTGCAACTTTCTCACACAGAAATCACAATGATGAATCTGGTCGGAGGTACTCATATTCATTCTCATGCATACGAGAATGAATATGCATACCTCGGAGTAGATTCTTGATTGTGATTTCTCTATGAGAAATTTTTATGTAAATGAGTCGTCGGACAAAAATAGTAGCCATCAATCCACTGGAAATTGTGTCGCCCGTAAGTAATGGTAACTATAAATATGTAGTTGTAATTATTTTTCTTTTTTTCAGATAGTGTTTTTATAATTTCAAATTATTCAAAACTAATAATGACTTTATATTTTTTAGAAAAATATGGAACAAGGAAGTCGACAAAAATCATCATTAGATAATCGCTTATGGATAAATCATCATAGAAATCCAAACAGTTCTGGTTTAAATCATGTATATATTGAGGGTATTGAAGCTTTCTTATCATTTGCATAATAAAAACCAGAATATGTTTCATAAGGCACAACAATGCATCCTTGTAAAAAATGTGCTCTAAGAACGTTTGACACATTTGACAAGGTTGGGGGACTTCTCTTGTTGTTTGGTTTTCAACCAGATTATGGTTTTTGGTATCAACATATTGAACACAGTTCCAGAGATGTTACTAATAACTTGATTCTGGATCCATCACAGTTTCACAATTTAGTATATGATGTTTCAGGTCCATATGTGTAACAAATAGAAACTCAAGATGATATTGATTTAACTCCTGAGTTGGCACCATCCGAATTTTATGAGCTGTTGAGGTATGTTGAGAAAGAATTATATCCTTGTTGCAAGATAAGAAAATTAGAAGCGGTTTCAATATTTATGGCTATTAAATCAGATTATGGAACGTCAAAAAACTATATTGATCAATTATTTTTTTGGTTAAAACAATGATACCTGAAGAAAATATGTTTCCTACAAATTACTATAAGAGAAAGAGTTTAATTCGTAATCCAGGCCTTAGTTATCAAAAGATTCATGCATGTCCAAATGATTGCATCTTATATTCTGTTGAAAATGATTCATTGGATAGTTTTACCACATTTGGAATATCTAGGTATAAAGAAGCTCAACCAGGGAAGCCTGGATTGATTCTAGTAAAACAGTTGAGATATTTCCACCTCACACCTAGGTTACAACATTTATTTATGTCTTAGAACACATCGTCGATGATGTCATGGAACAAAACCAATATTTCAACTGATAAAAGCTTGAATCATCCATCGGATGGTGATTTATGGAAAAAATTTGACCGTCTGCATCCGTCTTTTTCTTTAGAATCACGAAACGTGTGATTGGGTCTTTCTACTAATGGTTTCTATCTGTTTGGTTCTTATGGTAGTCAGTATTCATGTTGTCCAGTCTTTATAACTCCATAAAATTTACCTCCATGGATGTTGATGAAGGACCCTTATATCTTTTTGACCTTATTAATCCGAGTATATCAGAAAAAGAATATTGATGATTATTTTAATCCATTTATTGATGAGTAAAATACATTATGGAGTGATGGTGTTAGTACATATGATGTTTCTGTGAAACAAAATTTCATATTAAAAGCTGCATTGATGTGGACTATTAGTGAATTTCAGGCATATGACATGTTATCTGGATGGAGTACACATGGTTCGAAATCATGTCCTTACTGTATGAAAGACAACAAAGCCATTATGATCTTCAATGGAAAAAAACCTTTCTATTTTTACTATCCCCACAGATTTCTTCCAACCAATCATCCTTTTTTAGGAACACATCTCATTTTAGAGAAGGTACAATTGAAAGGGATGAACCTCAAAAAATGATCTCAGGTACAGAGTTAAAATCTGGTGTATTTTCATTACCTCCTATCAAATTTGGGCCAACATTAAACCAACCAAAAAATTATGGCTTTGGGAAAGATACTAATTGGATAAAATGAATCATTTTTTGGGATCTTCCATATTGGTCTGATTTGTTGGTCTGCCAAATGTTGGATGTCATATATTTTGAGAAGAAGTGTTTTGATAATTTATTTCATACAGTTTTGGATACACTAGGTAAGACCAAAGATACTGTAAAGGCATGATTAGATCTTGCCCAAATTTTCAGTCGACCTAAACTTGAGCTATTTGAAAATGTTAGATCATAGAGGTTAATGAAGCCAAAAGCATCTTATACAATGTCCAAAGATATTCTATTACTATTTTTTTAGTGGATTCCAGATTTGAGACTTTCAAATGGTTGTGCTTCCAATTTGGGAATATGTGTTAAGCATGGTTATATTACCGGATTAAAAAGTCATGATTGTCATGTTGTAATGGAAAGACTTATGGAGATTGGATTCAGAGGTTTGTGGAATTATATGATTTGGGATTCAATAATAGACATATCATATTTTTTGAGACATTTTTGCAGTGACAACAGACTACGATGCGCTAAGAAAACTGGAAGAAGATATTGCTATAATTATATGTAAACTGGAAAAAATATTTCTGCCATCTTTCTTTAACTCAATGGAACATCTAATATTACATTTTCCACATAATGATAAATGTGGAGGTCCAGTACAGTTTTGATGGATGTACCCATTCGAGAGATGCATGTGAAAATTGTAGAAAAAAGTATGTAAGAAAGCATCAATTGAAGGCTCAATTTCAGAAGCTTATTTGCAACAGAAAATTTCTTTTTTTCGGCTCTCATTATTTTGAATCTCAATATCCTTCAAAACAAAATCACATGGGGTGAAATGAGAGAAATGTTAATGACTAAATGGATAATCAATTATCAGTTTCTAATGAGCCAAATCTTGGTTTCAGTGGAGTTCATGAACGATGGATTTCAGATGATGAACATCACAGAGCTCATACATATGTTCTACTCAACTGTGAAGAAATGACATCATTTGCACTGTGAGTGCTTCTTTCACTTATTCTATAAATTTTGTTATAGTATGTAAACTTATTTTATTTTTAGGTCATATAATAATCATATCAAGAAACAAATTCCAAAAATTATAGAATGTTCTTTTGAAGAATGTAGACAAAAAAATTTCTTAATGGTTTAAAAAAATGGTAACATAATTTATTGATGGTTTAATATCAATTCTTTTTATTATTTATCATATTAATAATTGTTTTAAAAAATTTCATGTGCCTCAACATGGTGATAAAATTGATAAGAGACTATGTATATTGAGTAACCCTCCGTCCAAAATGATTAAATCTTATAATTCATATGTCGTGAATGGTTTTCGATTTCATACACGTGCATATGGGGAATTAAAAAAACAATGAACTGTGGAGTTTTCTTGAGAGGATCACATCACAGAGAAAATGAAGTTGATTATTATGGAATTCTGGATGAAATTATTGAGCTGTGTTATCTAGGATAGAATTATATAATAATGTTTAAATTTTGGTGGTTGGATACTAAGAGAGGCTTGTGTGTTCATATGACTCATGGAATCATTGATATTAAATATAAAAAGTCTTCTTGCAGTAAATAAACCATTTTTATTGGCTCAACAAGCACATAAAATTTATTACGCAAATTACTGTGCAACTTTAATAGACTTGAGTGATTGGTGGAGCATAATAAAAATTAAATCTTGGGAAAATCAGTTTACTCAAACTGAATGTGGTTCCACAGAAGTGGAAGATATTGAAATTTTTCAAGTGACTGCTCAAAATCCATCTTTTTCACAAAGTGATGTGAATATCAATGATGACACTCCACAATTAAGGATCGATGATGAAAAAGATATTAATGATGTTGCAAATGAATTTGAAATGACAAGAGATGATGAAACTGAAACTCATATGGATAGGGATGATGCTGGGGAGGAAGATGAAGTCATTGACATGGACAGCTATGGAGATGAGGATGAAGATGGACATTGACATAGTTAAATGATGGTTATAATCCTAAATAATATATATCTATATATAATAGTTATTTTAAACTATCTACTAACAAAAATCATTTTGTGTTCCAGATGGATCCTCATATATTTTGCGAGTTGCAGGAGGCTGATCTACCTTTGGATGAGGGGGATTTTGGACCATTTTACCCTCAGCCTGCTGACTATTCTGGGGGTACGCGGAGGGGGAACAGTCTTGCGCAACTAATGATTCCTGACCCTATCCTTTAGCGGCGTCATTGTCTTGGCTTCAATCCATGCACACGAAGGTATGGTAACCTTTTTATTTTATTTAGATATCATTAATTTATTTATATATATATACTAATTGTTTGATTATTTATTACTTTTTCACAATTTTGTGCATTTATATATTGCATAGGGGAGCGCTATCTTGCACAATTATTTTTCTTAGCCATGGAACACATGGGAACAGATTACCATTGATGTGCGGCGTGACATGTTCGATCATTGAATTGTACGTAAATAAAGAATATTTATTTTGAAATTGATTTTATTAATAACTCGATACAATAAATTATTTATATAGTTTATGGAATCCCATTGATAATAGCATACGTGACGCTATCCACACGACATGGCAGGTGTCTATGTGTGATCGTTTCCGTCAGTTTTTGTACAATTTGAGAAGAACATCCATTAAGAAAAAAGGAGTGACAGAATTTGAGGAGTCACGTAGAGCCCACCGACCAGAGTACATTTCATCTTGTGTTTGGGATGGATTATATTTACACTATTTGGGTGGTGAATTTCAGAGGAGATATTCAGTGGGATAGCAAAATCGGGGGAGACAGGACTTGATGCATAAAGCTGGTAGTCGTACATTCAGTACACATAGAGAGCATCTAGTAATTATATTTTTGAAATATTTTATATAAAATTAAATATAAATAGTGTATTTAATATTTCTGTAGGTAGTCGAGCATCTCGATATTACAGAGTTTGACATTTATCAGAGGATGTACAATGATCCAGCCACAAGAGATATTAGAGGTGATCACCGGCGTCAGATTGTGGTTAGAATTATTTTTTTCAGTTTTAGAATTAAATACATATAATATTTTCACCATTTTAATTTCATATTGTAATTGAAGGAGTCAAATGAGGATGTGACCTCTGAGACACAGGTTGAGAGTCAAGATGAGACAACTGAGCAGACCAGTGCCCACCATTCATATGAGGTGGCATGGATACAGGTGACGTAGTATGGCTTTGAGAAGGGTCGGGTAGTTGGTATTGGCTCTCATTTGAGCCCTAGTACTTATTATGGTACTGTTGCGATGTCGGTGTCCATCTCGAGAGGAGTTCATGGAGAGGGATTATCTTTTTCCTCACAATATCAGGAGCAATTGAAAACATAGTCTGCGCTTATAGAGAGTTTGCAAAAGTATCATGAAGAGATGTGTCGGCAGCAGCAGCAGCAGAAGCTACAGCAGCATGAGGAGGAGGTGCATCGATGGCAGCAGCAGTAGCAGCAGCATCATTAGCAGATGGAGTACATGCATCGTCTGACTCATAGTTTAGGCATGGAGTTTTCTTCACCATCTCCTACAGCTCCTCCCCCTCCTCCAGAAGATGACCCCCACCCCCACTGATTTGTTTTTATGTTAAAAAAATTTGAATTGAAAAATTTATTGTAATATGAACTATTTAAAGTTTTTTCCTTTTATATTCGTACAAATATTGGGTAATGTTTTTTTATTTTTAATTTATTTTTATTTATTATTAGTATTATATTTTATAATATTCATTTATTTTACTACTAATAATAAAATTTTATGATTTTATGATTTTATATTTGTAAATATTGAGAATTGTAATAATTTTGTATTTTTTATTATTTTAGTAAAATTAATATTAATTTTTTATTAATCGTACTTTTATTAAATATTTTTTTTAGTATAATATTTTTTTATGTCTTTTTATTTTACTAATAATATTTTTTTATTTTTTTCTTATTTTAATAATATTAATATAATTTTTTCATTAATCATAATTCTATTAAATATTTTTTTTATTATGTTTAGTATTTGTGACAGGACCTTTTCCGATGGGATCCCATTACAAATAATTTAAATATAATTTTTATTAATAGTATTTGCGTCATGATGAAGGGCTCGTCGCAAATACTATTTTCGACGGGCTCATCACAAAAGGTTTATATATATAATGTATATATTCAGAGACTTATTTGCGACGAGGAACTACCCCATTTAAAATTGTATTTGCGACGGTCTGTCGCAAAAGGTTTATTTATATATAATATATATAATCATAGGATTATTTGTGATGGAGACTTTTCCCGTCTCAAAGACGATTTTTGGCGATGGTATTTGCAACGTCATTTTCTACAATGGGTTGTTTACGATGGGGCCCCGTCTCTATAGCCTATTTATAATGGGATCCCATTGCAAATAGCCCGGTGCAAGTACCTCTAATTCCAATAGTGTATAAAGAAGGTGCTTCAATAAATAGGAGAATAAGAAGGTCTCTTACATTGAGAGGGCACTTCGAAAAGATTTTTAGGAGATTCTTAAGAGACTGGGGAACCCTAGGAGGGCTCTATAGAGGTATGTTATGAGTAATGTAATTATCCCATGGTTTTTAAAGAACAATAAAAAGAGTTTGGGGGGTTTATATAGAAAAATAGGGGAGAGTTCTTTATTAATTTCCAAACATAACTTTTAAAATCTATATGATAATGTAATAAAAAAATCATTCCCATGATTTTTTCCCTTGGTTTCTACAAAATATGATTTTTTCATTATTTTTTATAGATAGGAATAGACCTCATTAAAAATTTCTCTTGGTGATGTGGAAGTGAGTCATGTTTATAAATAATTGATTTTAAAACCTTAAAATATAATATATGTTTTGGAGGATTAATTGTGGGTTTGTAAAATAATAAAATTTCATAAAAAATTATTTTAAAATGGAAATACATATTTGTTCATGGATACATTTTATGGAATAAATTACCTCACTTTTGGCTCATCACGATGTCATAATACACACTATATATTTATACCATATTTATTTTTTACCCAAAAAATTGGTTGCCTTCAAAAATAATGAAAATTCACTATTAGATAATTTTGAACAGTTGATTTAAAAATAAATATTTATTTTATGAAAATAAATATCTAAATATGAGAATTATTTTTTAAAAAAAATCCCCATTTAATGAAAATATTGGTTTTTTTGCAAGTACAGTTTTCTAATCCTTATAAAAATTAATTCTGACTTCATAAAATTATATTATAAATTATATTTAATAAATATTATTTAATAATAATATTTTATTAAAATATAAATTATTTCAAAATTCATGAATTCATTGAAAGTAGTGTCTTGATTGAAACTATATATTTTTCGAAAATGCAATTTGAGTTTTTTCATATTAAAACCTTATTATTATCAAACTCATTATTTAATCACATGTAAAGTAATAGAAAAAAATTATAACTATAAACATTGTTTTATTAAACGAAAAAATAAAAAATTATATTATTATAGACTAGATATATATCCCTTTATTAGTCCAGTAAATTCTATTAGGGTAAGATGTTTGATGGTGATATTTTCATGGGTTATTTCAGCGAGCATGGTTTGTGTTGTGATCTCGATGAACGTGAACCTCTCCCACAAATGGTTTCAATAATGCTTCAGTTATTGAATATCAACTTGGGATTGATCAATAGAAAATTCTAGTGATTCTATCTCCACTGTATGCTTCAATAAATGATCTTCATTTGGTATGATCTTACTGGTTGATTCTATCGCTTCTTCTATCTATGTCAAATGAAATTTTTCATAACTCGTAAAATATTGATCTTAATGATCATTTTACAACAGCTATATTGTCAGTGGTTATGATACTTAATATTATTTTAAATACTAAAGTCTATATAATGGACAAATATAACCAAAGTAGTGTATGTGTTTTCTATAATTCCATTTATTAATTAGGCATTCATGCATTCCAAATGGGAATTTCAATTATAAATGATCATATCATCATAATTGAGGTTGGAAATTAAATCATAATTATGGTCACACAGTATGGATAGTGACCCTCATGAGTGTGATCCCACTTTGGTGACCCCCATGTTGTTTCTATAAAAAAATCAATGACCTTTATGTATATAATAACTGAAATTATACCACTCTTATGTTTCCACTAGGATATGTTGGTGAGATTCTTGAAAGAAAACAAGAATATGGATCGGATTTTGAGTCGTCATCAAAACATGTCGATGATATTCCTTATGGTGAGTAGAAATTTGAGCTCACTCCTTGATCACTGCATGAATATCTCGACAAGCTTCTTGAAATCAATTGAGATTACGAATATAAAATTATTCTGAATATACTATTAGAATATACAAGAAATTTATTGGTGTACATAAGAAGGAATAGGGATATGAGACTATTCCTAAGCTTCGTCAACTATTCACCCCTATTGAGACCTCCTCCTGGGGTTCCTAGTCTAGAAAGCTAAGGATTATATCTCTCTAGTGGCCTCCTCAACATATTCAAGAGACATTAAGAATATGTAGTGTTCGTGATAAAGTGATTGTATTAAAACATCCATGGAAGCTTTTGAGTAGTATCTTGGATGTCAATGAATTCATAAACATCCCTAATATAATAGAGATAAGTATTGTTCTGTTCTGAGGAAAGTCTCTTGAAGTGGTTAGATGTATCTATTAAGGACAGTTTATTCTGTGATCTATTGCTAATTGGATAGCATATAGAGATTTATCCCATAGAGGATTTCATTATTCTCTTCCATAATCAGGATGTATTGATTGATATGGTAGTCATGGACCATAGAATTAACAAAATTGTATTGTAATATCTAGGTTGGTGATAACATAAGTTAAGGTTTTGGGGACACAAACATCATGACAGTTGAGGCATCTGTCCATTTTTTCAAGTGATTGTGCACAACAACCTAGGGTTATTTTTGGATACTACCATCATTTACAAGGAGCATAAAATTCAATGCTAAAAGATGGGATGGTATTTATATTTAATGGAGTTCATAAAATAGATTGAAACCACAGACAAGAAATTTTTAATGCATAATCACAAGTGAAAGTGCATGGTTGATGGATATCTTTCATAAGTAAAGGATTCATATCATGTTCATCACTATATTTTTGATGCGCCTATATGCCCAATGTTTTTTTATTCATTATAAACTTACTTTATAAAATTAGGTGATAGATTGGATATACTAGTGATACTTTTAGTTTCATAATGGTTAAGATGATGGGGGTCAGATTATCCAGAAAGGGGTTTAGTGTGCAGTTGCCTAAGGTTCCTCACATCTATTACCAGATTTTTGAAGGGGTTTAACATTCAGTAGTTTATTTTTTGTTTCCATTTTGATTGAAGGAGGTTTCTAAAGTAGAAAAAACCAAAAAAATAAATCTTTTAATACATTATCACAAGAAAAAGTACATGGTTTATCAATATATGTCATGATTAAAGGATTCGTATCAGGTCCACCATTCTATTTCTAATAAACCTCCATGCATGTGTCTTATTTATTTGGTGCAAAACTATTTTCCAAAGGTAGGTGTTCATTGGTACATGACAATTATACTTTGAGTTTTGTTTTTGTTAAGAGGATGAGAGTTAGGCTCACCACATAAGGGGACACGATACCTATTTTGGGACTCTTATCCCTACACATCAATGTGAATATTTTTTTTATATAATAGGTTATCTATATATATATATGTGTGTGTGTGTGTGTGTATTTATACTATAGATTAATGTTAAATAGTTGGGAACATGTAAAATTTATCATCATCGATGGAGGTGGAGGGTGTTGTTGAGTTATTATCAGGCACGTGAGAGGGGATTATATCACAACTTTACTTAATGGGGATCGAGCTATAATTACCCCAACCCTACTTCCATAGGCCAGAGGGTGGAGGAAAAGGCCAAAATGAATAACATAAATGGATGCCTTTTCTAAGTGTACCTGCACATACACACCCTACCATATGAATGCATGAGTATAGAAGAATAATAATAAAAATAATAAATATGGAGATAATAAAAATTCATGAAAAAACATCAATGTTGTACAAGAGCACAATAGTTTAAATTGAAATGAAAAGGGGAAAAATACAATCCCAACCTGAAAAAAAATTGGAAGTAAATGCTGATATCTCTTAGCTCCAAATCTCAAAGCTCCAACCATCGTACATGGTCAAATGCACTAGGTATCCTTATTCTCTAACATAATCACTACTAGAATGTCCATTGCGTACATAAGACATGAAACATGTAGGAAAAACCATGTAGGGTTGAGTAAATACATACCCATTTGACTACCCTAAAACCTGAAGGGGGAGCAGTAAGAGATATGATATGAATAGATATACATCTCAACCGAAATCAAGGGAGTAAAAATCTAGAATCATGGATATAGATATATATATTATCAAACAAAATAATCCCAAATGAAATAGAAAGGGGATATCCACCTCACATCCCAGCCTAAGAAAAGAGTTCCATTAGTTCCAAAAGACCATCTACGATGCCCAACATCCCATGTGCCTTTCCATTAGAGTAACCATGTTGATATCTCCCACCTCACCACTATTCTTCACATTCGAGGGGGAACAATATCTAAGAATGAGGTCACAAACCCTATCTGATTGGTGGTACAACTCATAATATAGAGGACCTACACCTTAATTCTATAGGGGGTATCACTCAGTGGAAGGAGGACACACACCCTTTTTGATAGTGGTAAAACTTAGTAGAGAGAATAACTACTCCCTAATTCCATTGTAGGTACCACTTTGTGTAAGGTAGACCTACACCCTATCCAATATGGGGTAAATTTTAGTAAATAGAGTACATGTTCCATTAATCCGAAGGGTGTGGAACTCTATAGGGAGAGGACCTTCATCCTAGCACCATTGAGGGTACCATTCTTTAGATAGGGTACCCGTACCCGAACTCCATAGGGGGTACAACTCTATAGATAGAGGACCTCCACCCAAACTCCATTTAGGGTACCACAAATTTGATTAAGGGCCCACACCCTAATGATATAGGTGGGTACCACTCTAATGATCCTTCCAAATAACTGTAATCATCGAGGGCCTCCTAAATAAGCATCACTCCTATAACATCTTACATCATATCTCAAATACACACTATAGAGGCCAAAATCATATTCAATGTGGGAAAACACTCAGGATTGGATACTCATGGGATAAAATTTATATCCTAACGAAATAGATACAGGAGGTTAAAGTTTCCAGAACGGGGAATAAGGGTTACATTGCATGTAAGTGTCCCACATGGTGTGTGGTCCCTCCCTAATGCTTGTCCATTTCTCTTCTAGTACATGGATCACTTACCATGTAGCACTACATGGAGTGTAGGTAGACTACACTATGTGTTTGAGCCACTTAGGGTCCTTCTCATTATCTATGTATGATTTCATGTATGGTGTCACATGTCCATGTAATTTGTTCAATTTCATGTAAGGTCCATGTCAAAATGAGACATGTGTTGCCTGCTCAATCCCATGTACTCTTGAAAGTACATGGTGTGTCTCCCACAATACACAGAGTGTATGGGAACATGGGATAATAGGTGTGTACCCCTTATACATGCTAATATGGTCTACTAGGGTTACATGGAATGTGGTCCCTATACATGATGTGTCATTTTTAACACCATGATAATCCCTAGCCACCATAGAAACCATACTACGCTGTGTGTGTTCTTCGAACTACACGATGTCTGGTTATGATTTTCACAGAAACTCAGATCTTCTTTTGAGGTTAAATATCCATCCCCTATGCCTCTGAATAATCTAATTAACCACCAGATAATGGTGTATATTCCTCTATAAAACAAATCTATATCCTCTTATGGGAATCAATCTTTAGTTCCTCTCGATCAGACTTGTATGCATCGTCACCACTTGGACACCTCTCGTGCCACACCATCTTGATATTAGATCCAAAATCTATAAGTAACATCTCATGTATCATAAAAATCCTCTGAATCCATTGCTAATTATTCATTTCATTCATCACACAAGAATCTACCATGATTTAGGGGTCCAATCGGGCTCGTTCCCACTAGGCAACGTGGAACTGAGACCCTATAGGCTAATCAAAAAAGATTGCAAAGAATAATTGGGAGAAAAACAAAATAATAGAGGTGAAATAAAAATTGGAAAAGAGTTCTCATCCAAAAAATACAAGTGGTAAAATCTTGTATGAGAAATAATAAATAATCAATTTAAATCTATACATGAGTGCATGAAAAGGCTTACTAATAGTGCAGATCAAAGAAATTGGGAGATCATGCTCAATAAATTTAACAAATGGGGGTAGAATCCAGGAATTTAAAAGTACTACATAGTTTGGTATAATTTTTCAATGAATAAAACTCTCGCCAATCAAGAAGATAATTCATTTCTTTTTTAGTGTCTCGATTTACCTAGATATGGTGTCTCATCATCATTTGTTCATGATTCCCCAACAAAGGTTTGAAGGAAAACCTCTCAATTATCCCTAGATTTATGTATCTAAACGTAGTGAATTTTCATAATAGGGAATTTATAGATGAAATTAGAATTAGGTTATTTAATTATATAAAATAATTAGTTATTTATTTAGATAAACACACCCTCCAATGGATTCTTTTATCCAAACACCCTGTTTTGATCTTTTTTAGGTAGCACCTTGGGTAAACCTCACATTCAGGACCCAATTATGGTCTCATATTTTCAATATAATATTTTTCTTAATATTTATCCCATTTTCTTTATGAAATCAAGAATTTGTAACATGAAATATATATAATATCTTTATAAAATTAATTCTGGGAACACTAGGCCACAGAGTCACATGCCTTCTTATCAACTAGCTCCAAAAATATATCTATAAATATTTTCAAAGTATTACATGAAAAGCACCTCCCACATCCATGATTCTCTGGTCCTCATCGTTTTCCCTATGATACATGACCACGTGACTGAGTCTAATAATGGGGAGGCCACCTGAAATGAGATCCTATTGACTAGTACCTTCTAGCTATTGTAGGTGACTCCACCTATAATGCCCACTACCAACTACAGTATCATGTCATCCCTATAACAGGAAGATATTAATCACTAACACCCACTCCCACACCTGGGCACGGGTGGGAATGTACAGGGGAACTATGTTGTTAGGTATATCTCTGGGGAAACCTGAATCAAATTTTCTTTCTTGGAAGTAGCAATCCTAGATGATGTTGAGAGAGTACCACATAAGTTTTATGAACCTCATTTCATACTCAACCATTTTCATCCATCCCTGCTTCAGCCCTAGAAGCTCCTAAATCTAAACCAACATTAAGAAGGAGGGGTAGTTCTCCCCTCAGAAAATCTATAGGAAGTTGGGCCATGAGAGTGTCAACTCCTCATTCATCTGGGTAACAAGACTCCACAAGTGCCTAGATAATACATTAAAAATGATAGCTTCTAGTGAAACCATATAATCTATGAGTGTTCAGATAATCCTAAAAACATGTACCATTAATTCTTGTCGATCTTCCCCTACCTGTGGATCTGGCTCACTATAAAACCTCAAGGGCCTCTGATGCTGGAACTTGTAGATTTTTCTAAGCCTGCATGCATCCTCAGCCTACAATATTGGTATTATCTACTGCTTGACTAGTGTGGTTGATGAAACCTATCCACCTTGATGATGGATCTCATGGGTTGGAATATGAACTAAGGTCTCATTAATCATCACATCATCATCATGATCTAAAACTTGTATCCAAGTTTGTTTTCATCATGGTAAAATACTAAAAATTTAATCAAGTTGTACCACATTAAAATGAATATATATGTATATATAATGGAGATCAGACTCAAGAAGTAAATTCAAAAGGCTCGATCATATATGATGCATTTTCCATTGATCCCTATAACCAATTTCTCGATATGATGAGTTGACAAGATGATAATAAAGGTCCTAGTGGATGGATACATAAACCATCACACCAATACTAGATTCCCCATCCTGAAAGCTTTTCTCTAAATACGTTGTCAGTATTTCTCTACATCCCAACCAAATCCTCAGAAGGGGACTAATCAAAACACTATCCTAATGAAGGAGCTTATCTAATACCAATCTATCTCAACCCAAACCAATGGGGATCAAGACATTACTACCCCAAGCCTACCTCCATTGTTTAGGGGGTGGTGATGAGTTCCAAAAGGCATAACCTATATTGGAGTATTTTTTCCTAATGTATCTATATACACACACCTAACCATCTCGATGCATAATTGTATAGAAATTAAAATGAAAATATGTAATATCTAGAGAATAACCATGCATTAAAAAACATATTTGGTGTACCATAGTGCAATAGTTTAAACTAAAATGTAATGGGAAAAAATACAATCCCAACCAAAATGATTTCCTAAACTCACAAAAACTAGAATTTAAATACTGAGAAAGCCATGCTCTGAATCTCAAAGATCTAACCATCGTATGCAGTTAAATTCACAAGTTATCTCAATGTTCATATGTGATCACCTTAAACCCTTACATCATCTAAAAAATACATGACCAATGAATGAAAATACCATAAAGGGTTGAGTATATACATACATAGTAGGACTCCCTAGAAGCTGAAGGGGGAGTAGAAAGAGATCTGATAAGAATAGATAAAGAACATAACCCAAAGAAATAGAGTACAAATCTAGTAACATGGATACAGGTATATATATTATCAAACCAAGTAATCCTAAATTAGAGAGAGAGGGGATCTCCATCTCACATCCCATCCCAGAAAAAAAGTTCCATCAATTCTAGAAGTCTATACATGATTCCTATAATCTTGTGTGTATATCCATAGGAGTAACCATTTAGAGGGTCCACACCCTACCACTATACCACATAGTTGAGGGGTAACAATATCCAAGATGGAGGACCTACTCCCAATCTAATAGTGGATATAACTTAGTAGATAGAGGACCCATTCCCAAATTCCATGATGGGTATCGATCAGTTTAAGGATGACCCACAACCTATCTGATAGGGGTACAAGTTGGTAGATAGAGGACCCCAACATAATGCCTTACATGGTACAACATACTGTATAGAGGGCCCGTTCTCTATCTAATAGAGGGTAAAAATCAGTAGATAAGGACCCATTCCCTAATTCCATATGGGTGTACCACACAATAGATAGAGGACCTACATCCTAATACCATAGTGGGTACCACTTTATAGATAATGGATCCACACCCAAATTCCATTAGGGGTACCACTCTGTAGATAGAGGAATCGCACCCTAACAACATAGGGGTACCACAATGTAGATATGGGACATGGACCCTAACACCATAGGGTGTACCACTCTATAGATATAGGATCCCCACACTAATTCCATAGGGGAGTACCACTATAATGTTTTTTCCGACCATTTTCGTCATTGAGCATCGCCTAAATAAGCATCATGCTTGAAACAGATTTCATTGTATCTTAAAATCCAAAACAAAGGCCAAAATTATGTTCTACATGGAAACCCACTCAGTATAGGCTACTCACAGTCCAAAATAAGATTCCAAAAAAATGATATAAAATAGGATAAATTTTCCACAAATGGAAATAACGGGATTAATAAATTTAACACCCATATGTTTTTATCAAATATTTTCTTTAAATAATTTTTATTCTTAGATAGCCTGTGTTTCATGAAATAATGAGTTTAAATGAACCAGAGAAATACCTTAGTATAAAATTACTGTTATATCATATCCATTAGGTTAGATGGAATAAGTATAACTAACTTATGAAAATGCATTGTGAATTCATTGGCTATCAATTATTTATGAAAATATAAATCAATTAGATATTTTTATTATTGATTTAATTACTTTTGGTAACACAATTAATGAGTTATATATATGTTATATAAGTAATAAAAAACATTTATATTAATACAATGGATATTTTTTTCATAGTGTATAAATAAACTCTATTTGATATATAAAAATCAATTTTCATAAAAAGGGTAATTTTACACCTTTGAATGGAGAACCCCTTCAAAATTAAGATTTTGAAAAATTAAAAAATTTTATATGACAGAATAAACAATTAATTTTGATTAGGTATATAGAAATTTATTTTGGATGAAAATATGATATTTTTCTGATAACTTTTATGTTTTGATGAATAGTAAAAGTAGGGTAAATTTTAAGAGAATTTTTTTCCACTAGAATAATTTTTATGGTTAAATAAAAATATTGAATGGTATAAAAGTATAAATCTAAAATATTTTTAACATTAAAAATAATATATTTCATTATCATTAATTTTATTTTTAATTCATACGTAAAAATATTTCAATCTTTTACAATGTTTTAACTTTTAAAAATGTGTTCTCTCATTCCGACAACGGGATGGATTATAAATTAATTACTTCAACTTTGGTGTTTTGAATTTTTAAAAATAGACTCATTATTTAGAATCATTGGGTCCAAATTATTCTAATATGATGCTTTTATTTTTGGGCATTCTGAAGAGTAACTTTGGTAATTATTTTTATAACCATGGTTGAAGGTAAATCGAGTAATTAAAGGTAAAAATAAAATTATAAAATTACCTTAACACCTGTCAAAATCTTATTGGATGACTAAATTAGACCCTTTTCATCTATGTTTCAAAAATAAATCACTTTATGGACAATTGTTCTATGAATATTAATTTAATTTTATTAAAATCAATTAATGTGAAAAAATGTCACACTTTCTTTTTAGAAAAGTATATTAATATTAATATATGGATAACAAAGAGATAAAATCGACTATAGATAGTCAATGTAAATATAAAAGAATTACCTAAATCAAATAATTTTTTTTATAGTTTTTATAAATTAAATAACTACTATTAAGGATGAAATAATAGTGACACAAAAATTAATTTATTAATAGCAATATCAAATAAATGATTTTAAAAATATTAAAAGAAATTAATTTTTTAATTAATTAATGTTATCCATGAAATTTATAGGTGATTATGAAATGTTTTTATTATATTAAATGTTTTTTTCTTAGTTTCCTTCTATTTTAATTTTATTTAAAATCAAAGGAATGAATATTGTCAAAATGGACACTATTGATATTTTATAAAATTAATATTTTATTAAATTATTTAAAAATCATAAATTTTTTTATAAATTAAAAATTGATAATTATAACGTCTAAAATGTAATAAAATATCCATTTATGGTCAATCATCACCATTTAAGTAAATATTTATGACCATTAAATGTTAAGAATATATTACCACAATTAAAATTAAATAGATTAAATATGGATAAATCAAAATGATAAGGTTTAAAATAAAATAAAAACATTCTTAAACTTTATTAATTGAGAGTATTTAGACCCATACGCATCTAATATTAGTAATAATCTACTTTTTTGGCATTATAATCTAAAAAATAATTTATATTAATTTAATTGTTTTTTGGTTTTTCCAAAGGTGCCGCTCCCCTCTCTTATATAAGTGTACATATACTTCTATTTTAATCACACATATAAATCTATTTTCCCCATAAAAACCCTGAAAATTTGCTCTCCAAATTTCCCTCATAGTATCCAAGAGATGAAAAATTAGGCATTAATCAATCTTAGGGAGACCTTTGTGCAAATCAATAGGTGATACTCGAAAAATAGGTTGTTGTTTTATCAACTCATTTAAAATTATTTTATTCTTATACTTAGTTTTCATATGTTGTTTATATAATAATGTAATAAATAATGTATCTTTTACATTATTATATGTTTCTAAATTTATGGGAAAACCTTATACATCCTTTTATCTATCCTACAAAAAACAATATCACCATCTGTGTGTGCGTACGACTTACCGTCTCCATGTCGTGGTGTAATCTATTATTCAACAATAATTTATTTTAATGGGTATAATTATGGGTATAATGGATTTAAATACTGAATATAACATTATAATAATTCTATATAATTAATATACTATCCAATTCTATACCATTTAACCATCAAAGGGAATGATATTGTCGCTCGTGCATACGTACGACCCACTATCTCCATGACGCTGTGATATTCATTATCCACATTGACAATTAAAGAATGATTATAAATTTTATATGATGAGTAAAAATAATTATTATGAACTTAATTTCATTCTTGACATGAATAAGATATATCCTTATTATAACAAGCATGACTTACATGACAAAACATGAATAAGATAACGAAGCAGTTTACACCCGAAATAATGAAAATATTGAAACACTATTAATAAAATGATATAATTGGATAATATATGATATCATAAATATGAATAAGACTATGTTATAATTTATTAACATATTTAAACCATTACTCTGGAGGTTAATATACATATGAAGGATATCATACCTAAGGTAAGGGATAATTTTACAATCTCAATATTTTCTAAGACTGTTTATACGTCAGTATTTACTGGGGTATATTTATCATCCACATACATGTTTCCTAAATATATAATATTATTTATATTATTATTCTATTTTTAAGTAAATATTACCAATTTATTAATTTTTATTAAACAATATGGAAGGAATATTTCTTCTTTTTCCATACGTGGTATTTTTTGAATTTTCTGGAAAGAGTACGAGAAGAATATTTTTTTAAATTTATACAGAATTATAGGATTTTGACATAATCATAATGACTTATTTCCATGAATATTCAGATAAAATATTTCAATTTTATTTTCAACTAAATACCTTTTCAAAAAAAATATCATGACATTTTGATAATAGAAAACATTTTCGAAAAAGATAGAATATTTTCCTCCGGAATTAATCTCAAGTGTTTTATCAAAATTATTTTCAATATAAGATGACATATGGTTATGTTTCTATCCCTATTATTACTTTTATTTTATTTTTTTATGATTTAATTATTTTTATTAAATACATTTGTTTTATATGGATTATGATGGAATGATGTTTAAGAAACCAATTTTATTTCATGGGGTATGCTATGATGAATGATTTATGTTTTTGTGACACATGTAAGAATGATTTCATTATGATATGGGTGGGACATATATCTCCCATTAATGAATTTGGTATAGATTTATATCACATGAGATAGACATGACTGGAACGACAAGTAAATTTATTTCAGTAATACATGGATGGAACGACAGGTAAACTCAGTTCAGTAATGGAATTTTTCCACTGTGATGGTCATAGATACGATCCATGGATAATATGGAAATTATTTTCTATTCTTAAGTGTATTCCAAAAAACATCATGTCTTATGTTATGAATTTTGGGATTATGTTCATTATCTCTTATGAAATTTTATCCCATGACATGATATCAAGATATTTCGTATGCAGTATAAGATTTCTAAATGTTATGTTCTTATTTCTTATGATTATTATATTACTGATACTTCCCTTGTATAACCTTACAGAGCATTGATATCACCCTTTCATATGTTTCTTTTCCCCAGGTAATGAAGAAGGGTATTATGTAAGATATGTCATAAAGGTGTCTAGTTATGATGAAATTAGTGGAACATAATGTAGTTGTTTTATGAACTAGTTGTTTATGTTTACCAGTTTCTAAAGACACTATTCCAATATAGTCTGGTAATGGATTTATTATATGTTGAAATGAATATATTTCAATTTTCTATAATATAAATGTATGTAAAGTATGGGTTGTTATAGTTTCTATCAAGGGAAAGGTATAGTTAACCATTGGAAAATAGGATGATAAAGCCTTAGTTAGAACCCAAAGGATATGTCTAAATATATGATACAATCCTATCGTAGTGTTTAAGATATGTTCATGAATATCCTAGGATAAAACCTAAAGTGTCCGAAATTAAAATTTTATTCTAAAATTCTTTGGTTTCCCCATTATGATTAGTGATTCCCACACTATTTTTCTTAGTATTATTCAATGTATGAAACCACAAGGAATCGAATTAATGATGAATGTGACAGGAAATGCAATGATTGTCCCTCTTAGAAACCAAATGATATGGGATATGGACTGAAAAATCTTCTATTCATGCTCAAACAACTTTCTCAATCTATGAATCATGTCATACTTCCAAATGAGCAAAGGAGGGGTCAAAATTATGTTGATTCCTTCATGGGGTAGCATCCACCTTCATTCAGCGGTTCTACTGATCTATTTGTGGTTGAAAATGGATCAGTGACACTAAAAATATATTTTCAGTTCTAAAATGTTCTGAAGATGATAAATTCATCTTAGCATTCTATCATTTGGAAGTTGAATCAAATCAATGGTGTAATGTTATTAATAATATGAGGCAAATAGATGAAATTGAGTCCATGGAATAGGAAAATTTCCAGAACTTATTTTTCAATAAGTACTTTCCTTTTATTCATCTAAAAAAGATGGAGAAGGATTTCCTTGAACTTAATAAAAAAGAATATGAATCCATTGGTACCAATGAATGAAATTTTAAAAGCCTTTCTAGGTACTATTTTGGAATTATTATCTAACCAAAGAGTAAAATTGATCAATACTTTAGTGGCTTAAAACCAAGTCTCCGTAGGTCATTATCCATAAGGGACTTCCATAGCTAAGAGGATATTTTTTGATGTGCTCTCAAGGTTGAGATAGAGATTGGAGTAACCCGTCAATCATATGGGTTTAATAAGAAGAGAAAAATGGAATTCAAAGGAAAATCTAAAGAACACACTAAAAAGAATATTAGATTTCCCTTATGTTTAAAGTCTCGAATGAAACATAGAGGAAATTGTATTAAAGGGACTAGTAAATTTTTTATGTGTGGAATAGAAGGTCATCAGAAAGTTGAAAAATGTAGTTACGGGAAATATATTTCTAATGATGTGAACAAAGAAAAGGCTACATAGAATGAACCCCATATACATCAATGCTACAAGTTCAATGAAATGGGGATTTATGTCAATCAATGATTAATCAATGGGTTATTTATGATGATCAAAGTCAAAAAAAATCTTAGGTCCAAGGACAGAGGAAAGTCACATGAATTCACTATTGGCGACATGGTGTACGATAATGAAGTGGTGAAAGGTACACTTTCCATCCAATCTAATGTAGAAAATGATTTATTTGATTCTGGATCCACCCAATATTTTATTTATGAAAAAGTTTCTATGGGAATCGCCTTATTACCTCAATAATTAGAAGATGAGTTAGCTGTGATGACTATTAATGTCACAATAGTCACATCAAAAGTTTATAATTCTTCTCTGGTTTAATTTTATGGGAAATTGCTTCCAGAAAATCTAGAGATACTTCCTATAGGGTAATTTTATGTGATTCTTAGCATGGATTGGATTTCTATATATAGAACTCAAATCAATATCCATTGAATGGAAGTCTTATTTCATATTCCAGATCAATCTATGCTCATATAAGGTTTCAAGGATGAATATAACCTTCCAATAAAAATTTCTTCCATCATAGTGGTTTTAATTCTTATAAATGAAGGTTATTTATCTAAAATGGTTGGGGAGAAACTTTTGATTATGAATATACCCATAGTACTGGAGTTTGATGATGTCTTTCCAGAATAATTACCAGGTATTCCACTAAATTGTGAAGTTATGTTTTCAATAGAACTCACATTGGGTGTTACACCTATTTTTAAGACACCTTATAGAATGGACCAAATTGAGTTGTAGGAATTAAAGAAGAAACTCCAAGATAATCATTATGAGGGATTCATACACACTAGTGCGTCACCTTGGGGAGAACCTATTCTGTATTTTAAGAAGAAAGATGGATCAATGAGACTCTACATTGATTATCAAGAACTTAACAAGATCATTATCAAAAAAAATATCCTCTTCCCCTCATTGAGGACTTATTCGACCAACTACACAGAGCTAAATTCATTTCCAAGATTGATCTTCATTCACTAAATCGTCAATTAAGGGTCAAGAAGGAGGATATACCAATGATGGAATTCCATATAAGGTATAGATTCTATGAATTTATATTGATTCCTTTTGGTATTAATAATTCCCCAGTCATCTTCATGGATCTAATGAATAGTGTATTTAGTGTCTATCTTGATCAATTTTTGGTTGTCTTTATATATGATATTCTAATCTATTTGGAGCCCCAGGAAGAACATGAAAACCAAAAGATAATTGTACTGAATACCCTGAGAAAGGGAAATATTTATATGAAATTTACTAAGTGTGAATTTTTTACTTCAGAATCTTTCATTTTTGGGTCACATAATCTCTAGAGAAGATATATCTCTGGATCCATCAAAAACAAAAGTTGTTGGAAGTTGGACATGAACAAAAATGGTAATTGAGATCCGAAGATTTCTTGGTTTGGCTAGATATTATCAACGTTTTGTGAATTATTTTTCATGATTACCCAATCCACTCATCAAGTAGACTTAGAAAGGAGTTAAGTTCCTATGTATAGAAGATGTAAAGATGCATTCAAAGTGATAAAAAAGTTTTTCCAGTCCACCTGTGCTCAAACTACCTTGTAATGAAGAATGGTTTGTGATCTATAGTGATGCATCCAAGAATGGGATGAGATGTGTTCTCATGAAAATGATATAGTGATAGATTATGCATCACTATAGTTGAAAATCCTTGAGCAAAATTACGCAACTAACGATTTGGAGTTATTTGTGGTAATATTTTCACTAATTTTATGAAGGAATTATATTTATGGTAAAAGGTTTGATATGTATACTCATCATAAAAGTTTTATATATATTTTCAAACAAAAGTAGAAGAATATGTGCAAAAGAAGATGGTTGGATTTGATTAAATATTAAAAATTCTCAATACATTACAACCCTAGGAAAGTGAATAGGGTTGTAGATTCTTTGAGTTGATAAGACCATGCCAGACTATCCATGATGAGGATCAAAAAAGATCAAATATATGTGGATTTTAAATGGATGGATATTTAAATTTTAAAAGAAGGGGGAAATCTTATCTTTCTCAAATGAATGTTCAACCATTTATACAAGTGATGATTAATAAAGAACATAAGAAATACGTTGATCTATAAAAGAAGGTGATAAATTTTCTTGAACTCATCCATGATTGTGATAAAATATTAAGGTTCACAAATAGGGTTCGTATTCCTCCCATACCAGAATTAAAAAAGGAGGTATTGGATGAGGCACATATTTCTTCCTTATCCATTCAACCTATAATCACAATGATGTTCATGGAATTTAAATAGTATTTTTGGTGGGATGGAATGAAAAGATATGTCACCAAATATGTCTTTCGATGCTTGGTTTGTCAGCAAGTTAAGTTTGAGAGATAGAAGTCTAAGGGGATGTTACAACCATTACCCATACCGGAATGAAAATGGAAAAACATCACTATGGAGTTTATTTCCATACTTCCCTAAACATCTAATGGAAATAATGTTATATGGGTTATAGTTGATCACCTTATGAGGTCATCACACTTTATTGCTATTAGATTGTATTTATCTCTTGATCATCATGTTGGGGTATATGTAAAGGAAGTTGTAAGAATGCATGGAGTACCACTTTCCATTATATCTGATCAGGATCTGAGTTTTACCTTGATGTTTGGGTGAAGTATTCAACATGATCTAGATACAACAATATGTTTTAACATTGCTTAACATACTAAGATAGATGGTCAGTCTGATAGGACAATTCAAACTCTGGAAGACATATTGAGATCTTACTCTTCGTATTTAAAAGGTGTTTGGGATCAACACCTACCTTTGGTGGACCTTTATTACACCAATAGATTTCACCCTAGTATTTATATGGATCCTTATGAATCCCTCTATGTAAATAAGATCATAACTCCAACTTTATGGGATGAATTTGGGGAAAGAAAGCTATTACCACTAGATCTGGTTGATGAAATGGCAGAAAAGGTAAGATCTATTCAACAACAAATAACATTAGATGAGAGTCGACCAGAAAGTTATGCTAACTATAAAAACATAGACCGAGTGTTTGAAGTGGGTGATAAGGATTTTTTATGAATATATCCCTGGAAGAGAGTAATAAGATTCCTAAAGAAGGGTGAGATGAGCCCTTGGTATATCAATCCTTTTGAAATCCTAAATCATGATGGGAAGGTAGCTTATAGATTGGTGATTCCACTGAATCTCTCTCAAATTCATTATGTGTCCCATATATCTCTCCTGATAAAGTACATACCTAATACTTAACATGTACTAAACTCAGAAGTCATCCCATTGGAGAAAGATCTTTCTTATGAGGAATAACTGATAGAGATTCTTGATCAGAGTGAAAACGTTCTATGAAAAAAAACCACTCCCTTGGTTAAAATTTTATGGTGGAACCAACAATTTAAAGAAGTTATATGGGAAAATGAGGATATTATGAGGGATGGGTATTATTATTTTTTCAGTGATGAATTTTGAGGGTGGAATTCAGTTTAAGGGGGGTAAAATGTAACACTCGTATGTTTTTATTAAATATTTTCTTTAAATAATTTATATTCTTCAGTATCTTGTGTTGCATGAAATTTCTAGTTGAAATGAACTACGAGACACCCTTATTATAAAATTATCGTTATATCCTAGCCATTAGGTTAGCGTGAACATGTATAACTATCTTATGAAAATAGATTGTGAATTCATTGGCTATCAGTTATTTATGAAAATATAAATCAATTAGATATTTTTATTATTGAGTGAATTAATTTTTTTAATGAAATTACTGAGATATATACATGTTTTATACTTAATTAAATATTTTTGATATTCATCCAATGGATATTTTATTCATAGGGTAAGAATAACCCCTATTTGATATATAAAAGACCTATTTTTTTGAAGGGTAATTTTACACCATTGAATAGAGAACCCCTTTCAAATTAAGATTTTAACACATTAAAAAATTTTATATGACAACATAAACAAATTTTTTTTGAATTTGGATATACAAATTTTCTTTGGATGAATTTTTGATATTTTCCTGATAACTGTCATGTTTGGATAAGTAATAAAAATTCACTAAATTTGAAGAGAAAACAAATGTTTTCATCGAAATAATTTATATGGTTAAATTATAATATTAACTAGTTTGATAGTATATATTGAATATATTTTTAACATTAAATATAATATATTTCATTATAATTTATTTCATAATGAATTCATATGTAAAAATATTTCAATCTTTTGTTATGTTTTAACTTTTAAGAACACATTCTCTCATTCTAACAAATGGGATTTGTTTTGAATTAATTACTAAAACATTTTTGTTTTAAATTATTAAAAATTTAATCCATATTTGGAATTAGTAGGTCCAAATTATTCTAATAGGATAATTTTATTTTTGGACATTAAGAATAGTAACTTTGGTAATTATTTTTATTACCATGGTTGAAGGTAAATCAGGTAATTAATGGTAAAAATAATATTATAAAATTACCTTAACACATGTAAAAATACTACTTGAGGACTAAATTTTACCGTTATAATCTATGTTTCGAAATGAAATCACTTAATGGCCACTTTCCCATGAATATGACATTAATTTTATTAAAATCAATGAATGTGAAAAAATGACAAACTTTCTTTTTATAAAAGTATATTAATTTTTATATATTGATAACTGGTAGACAATATAGACTATAGATAGTATCTAGAAAGATAAAAGAATTAATTACATCATAGAAATATGTTTATAATTTTTATAAATTAAATAATTACCATTAAGGATTACTAAATAGTGATGTAGAAATTATTTTATTAATAGAAATATAAAATAAATGATTTTAAAAATATTAAAAGAATTATAATTTGAATTAATTAATGTTCTCCATGAATTTTATAGGTGATTATGTCATGTTTAGAGTATAATATTATTTTTTTAGATGTTATCATCTGTTTGGATTTTATTTGAAATCAATGAAATTAATAGTGTCAAAATTTAAACTATTGATATTTTATAAAAATAACTTTTTATTAAATTATATAAAATTCATAAAAATATTTAAAAATTACAAAAAGATAATTATAAGGTCTAAAATTTCATGAAACATCCATTTTTTTCAATTAATATCATATAAGTAAATATTTATGACCATTAAATATTTAGTATATATTACCACAATTAAAATTAAATAGATTAAATAAGGATAAATCAAAATGATACGGTTAAAAAAACAAAACATGTATAAATTTTATTAGTTGGGAGTATTTTGACCCATCATCATCTAATAATATTAATAATCAACATTGGTGGAATTTGAATCTAAAAAATAATTTATATTAATTTAATAGTTTTGGCATTTCCAAAGGATCCTCTCCCCTCTCTTATAAATGGGAAAATGTCCTTCTCTTTTAATCACTCCTCTAAATCTATTTTTCTCGGCCAAAACATATTAATTTTATCTACTAAAATCCCTCACTTCATCCTAGAGGCCATACTTTGGGAATAAATCCACCTTAAAGAGGACTTTTGTGCAAATAAAAAGGTGATACTCAAAAAGGATGTAATTGTTTTATCACCTCTTTCAAAATTCATTTCTTATTATACTTCCTTTTCTTATGATGTTTTCAAAATAAAGTAATAGATAAAGTATCGAAGGAATCTTTTCTTATGCTATTTGTAATTTCTATTTTACCCATTTGTAATTTCTATTATACTTCCTTTTCTTATGCTATTTGTAATTTCTATTTTACCCATTGGTTAATTTTTATTAAAAGGTATCGAAGGAATCTTTCTTTCGTTTTCCATGCGAGGTACTTTTTGACTTTTCCGGCAAGGGTACGAGAAGAATGTTTTTTTAACATATACGGGAAGAAAGGATGTTTAAATCTCCATAATTACTTATTTCCATGAAGATTACTCTAAAAATTTTCATTTTTACGTACAACTAAATTCTTTTCATTTGAAATTACAGTGAATTTTGAGAATAGAAAATGTTTTTGAAATCTAAAGGATATTTTCCTCTGGAATTAAGCTCATGTGTTTTATCAAAATTATTTTCCAAATAAGATGACATATGGTTATGTTTATATCCCTATTATTACTTTTATTTTATTGTGTTTATGATTTAATTATTTTTATGAAATCTGTTTATTTTATATAGATCATGATGGAATGATGTTTAAGAAACTAATTTTATTTCATGGGTTTTGTTGTGATGAATGATTTATGTTTTTTGGGGAACATGTAAGAATGATTTCATTATGAGAAGGGTGGGACCTATATCACCCTCAATGAATTGGGTAATGATTTATATCTTATTATATATACATGATTTGAATAGAAAGTAAATCTGGTTCATTAATGTAAGGCTGGAATGGAAAGTAAACCCAGATCAGTAATAGAATTTCTCTGCTATGATGGTCATGGCTATGAGCCTTGGATAATATGGAAATTATTTTCTATGATTGTGTGTTTTAAAAAAAACTTCATGTCTTCTATTATGACTTTTGGGATTATGTCCATTAATTCTTATGAAATTTTATACCAGGACATGATATCATGATATTTCGTATGAAGGATAATATGTTTAAATGTTATGTTTGTATGTCATATGATTATGATATGATTGATATTTCCCTTGTATAACCTAACTGAGAATTTAAGCTCACACTTTCATATGTTTCTTTTCCCCATTTCATCAATAAGGGTATTAAGTAATCTATGTAGGAAAGGAATATAGTTATAACGAAATAAGTGGAAGGAAATGTAGATGTTTTAGGAACTAGTTGTTTATGTTTCCTAGTTTCTAAAGACACTATACCTATAAGGTCCTTTCAGGGATTTATTATATGTTGAAATGAATATACTTTAATTTTGATTTGATATTAATGTAAGTAATGTATGGGTCATTATAATACATGTAAGGGACCCGCACAATGTGTCATCACACTCCACTACCTGTTAATGTCCTTATCGATACATGACTCATTTACCATGTTGAACTACATGGCATTTAGTTGTACAAAATGATATTTTTGAGCCACTTGGGGTCCTACCCATGATCCCTAGTCCTATCTATGTATGTCTTCCCATTTCTATATACTGTGGTACATGTAATGTTAGGACCAGGATGGTAACCTACATTTGTTCCCTGCTCATGTACATGTAATCATCTATGTACAAGGTGTGCCTCCCACCATAAATAGTGTGTAAGGTATCATGGGATCCTAGGCAAGTACCCTCTATACATGCTAAGTCGGTTTGATATCATTGCACAGTGTGTATTCCCTACGCACATTGATTCATATTAAACTCCAAGGAAAACCTTAGCCACCATCGAAACCATACTACATTCTATGTGTTCTTTGAACTGTATAGTGTGTATTCATGATTTTCATAGAAACTCATATCTGCTTCTAGCATTCCAGATCTAGCCACTCTACCTTCAAATATACTAATTGACCACCCAAAAATGGTGGATCATCTTCTGGTAGGATTTTTTTTCCCTTTGGGGTCAAGAAATCAAACTCTTTCTCTTCCCTTCTAAACCCGCATGCCCCATCACTGCTCGGGCACCTCCTAAGACACACCATATTGATCCTAGATCCTATATCAATCAGGAAGATCTCTTGTATCACATACATCCCTTGAATCCATCGCTGATTCTTCATTTCATTCATCACACATGAATATTCTATGATTCAATGTGTCCATCTTGGCTTGTTCCCTCCTGGAAATGTCGAAAGAATACCCCTTGGGCCAATTGGTGAAGAACATGAAGAATAATTTAGATAAAATAAAAAGAAAATAGGTGAAAATTATATTTTCCAAGAATTATTTTCCAAAGGATACAATTGAGAAAATCTAGGGTGAGAAATAATTGGATAATAAATTTAAATTTGTTTATAGACACATGCACGGGCTTGCAATTGGTGAAGATCAATGAAATAATGTGATCATACTCAATCAATTTAATCAATAGGGTGAGAATACATGAATTAATGAGTCCAAACTAGTTTGTATTGTTAATTTATGAATACTTCACATGACAATGAAGAAGAGGATTAATTGTGTTTGCAATGTCTCAATCTACCTAGATTAGGAGTCTCATCATCGTCTGATTCAAATTATCCAATAAGAGGTAGAAGAAAATACAATAAATTCTCCCAGGGTCTATGTAGATAAACCTATAGAATTTTCCTAACAAGAAATTTATACTTGAAATTAGATTTAATTTATTTAATTAAATACATAAAATTATTTATTTATTTTACAAAATACACTCGCCAATAGCTTCTTTTATCAGAACTCCCCGTACCGGCCAATTTTAGGTCATGCCTAGTGTAAACCTCACTTCTTGGACTCAGAAGTGGCCTCAAATTTTCAATATGAGATTCATTTTAAGATATATCCCATTTTTTAAGAAATCATGTGCACATGAAATAAAATATATTTATAATATTTATAATATTAATTTCTGGCACACCAAGCCTCAGAATCACACGTCATCTCAGCGCCTTGGTCTGAAAATATATCTAAAAATATTCCAAATTGTTATTACGAAAACATACGGTCTCTAAATATTAATACATATCCCTATTAAGGGAATCTAACACCACGTATTTTGGTTAAACTTAACAAGATACATCGTACATTTTATGGTCTTGTGATAAGGTCCATTGTGGTGACTTTTAAGTTCTCGAATCCCTAACCAATAAATTGAATTTTAATTTCATGCATCTAGTACATATAGTTTACCTTTGAAGGTATTCTATCTAGTATAAATGATGAAAATTGTAAGGTATTATGAATAATAATTATTCAAACTAGTTTAATAGCATATGGAACTGAGAGTGATATATGAATTTAAAGTCATCGAAATAAGATTATTAAGTAAAAGGTTCTATAAATGATCTACAAAGAGACTTACACATGTGTGGCCCTTTCTAGTTCAGCCTATTAGATGACTTGGGGTAATGAGGAGTTCATATTTATACCTAGTGAGAGGCCCAGGATATATATCCTTGTACCATTAAGTTGACCAAAGAGGATGAATGGATTCTTAAATACTGATAGGGTTCTTAACAGTCAGTTGGATACTCAATACGGGGCATCCAGGATGAGCATCATGTGGTGTGGTAGGTTTCATAGATATTTTAATGATAGAGAAATTTATTATCAAATTAATTCATGATTGTAAACATTATGAGGGTCCCTTTAATTCGGGATGAAAATTGAGGAAGATCCACTATCAAAGTAATACATGATCAAAAAAGGGAAATATATTGTGCAAAGCCAAGTCATGTATCTCAAGAGTTTATAGAGGGATTTTGGATAGGTAAGTTCCCAAGAAGATGATTTTGGTATTAGGGCATCCCATATATGGAACTTGTATGATGTAGATCCCATGTATAAGACATAGTAAATTTGGAAACCAAATATAGGGCCTATAAAAAACACCCCCAGGTATGAGGCCTAAGAAAATTAGAGAACAAGTATGAGGCCATAGTGAATTGACCCCCAGATATGAGACATGGGTGAAGTGGTTCCCAAATATGATACCTAGGAGAAGTGGAACCCTAGTTTGGAAACCACGTGTGATGCTCCCAAGATGACACAAGGTCTTTCACCATAGTCCAAATGGAGTATAGGTTAAGTTGTCCTCCGTTAAGGTTTTAATTATTAACCATTTGAATGACACAATTAACCCAGGTTACCATCATTTTATAAGGTTCAACAAAGGTAGCTACATAAAAGAGAGGAAGAATATTAGGAAATACACAGATGTTGGAAGTTATCCAATATCCCATGCTTATGTCCTTTGGATCTCATCCTTTTTCTTCCTCTCCCAGAATTAGAGGTATGGGTCTATTTTTAGGAAAAATTAAGTACCTTATGTAAGTGAGGAATAGACATAGATATTGGGTGCATAATGACAGTGAATGAAGGAGGCACACACATGGTAGGCTGAGTTTGAAATCCCTTTTCCTAAAATTGGAGCACATAAGGAAGGAAAAGTGTGAATACTCTTTGTATGAAGGAAGAGTATATGTATAGGCATTAGAATGTGGAAGAGTAATTAATAAGAATAAAATTTGGGCATGGTTCCTATGTAATCTCCTTTTCATTAAATATTTTCTTCCCTCGATTTCAGTATTCACCAATAGAATAAGGGATTCCCAACAAGGATATATAAATTCAAACAATATGATTTGTATGGTAAGTGACTCCTTATAATACAAACAGTCAAATTTTATGACCTTCAAAAGGCAGGATAGTGTTATTACATGTTGTTTGATATCTCCATATCATATAATATGAAATATCCAATTTCATCACATGAAAAAGGGCTTTCAGACATATCTCTTTAAATCTAAAACTTATACTAAATCCAAAATGTCTTATATTACATTTCACCTTATATAATATCATATATGATAAATTATGAAATAATATTCAAATATCTTTCAAATATCTTATAAAACACTTTTATAAAACTATCATAAACTTCACTATGCATCATGTCATATGAAATACCTTATGAACACCCATCCATAAGTCTTTTTTATTAAATCTAAATCGCTTTTATAGAATATCTTTAAGTCAAACTCAATCCCTATTTAGTGTACCAAAAATTGTGAACTCATAGTCCTTTATCATTAATAACAAATATGAATCTATATATCAATAAATATAAGAAAATATTGACCTCTAGTAAATCAACAATTTTACTCAAGACACAAAGGGATCTATCATGATCTCTATCAAACACATGTATCATTAAGATTGTGTTCACTATTCATATCTCATTATAGCATGGATTTTCATATTTTCTATTTTCCACTACATCTGAAGTCTATAGTAAATAATTTATGTTAATACCATATAAAAAACTCATGAGTTCTCAACACTCTATATATATATTGACAAAGTCGATGAATGCGTCACATGTCATTCACTTTTATGGACTATCATATCAAATTCCCATCATATGAATATATAAACATGACATATGTACTATATAGGTTTGGTTAAACACTTCTTAGTCAATCTCAATTAAGAGTGTAGATGCTATACTCATCATATGAGAGGATAAATCCCATCTTTGTTGATCACCAAATGAGGACATGATCATTACCATGCTGAAACACCCCTAATAGATAAGCCTCAAGGATTTTGAAAGAAATTTATCAAAGTACGAAGGTTTCCATTCTCAGTATCTCTATAGTATCAGGTAGTGGGTAATCCAATTATGATCCATACACCCCTAGTATACCAAATATAGATACTATTACACTCCATCAAGAATATTTAGTGGGTCATCCAGTGCATAAAAACACTTTTTGGGCCTCATGAGCATATATTGTATCTCTATAAAAGAATCCTACTCAATATAACCTTATAGTTTTTTCATAAACTATAATAATTCATGATGAAAATTTATTAGGTATAACTCAAATTCATACTTTTATATGAAAATTATCATTTCATTTCAAAAAAATTATATTAATATATACTTATATATAACCAATGTGAATAAATGTTAATGTATATACTTAATTTTATAAGATATATTTTATATTATTAAACTATTTTAAAAATACTTGAAACCCCTACAAAGAACATGTTTATAATTTCATATATTCTAGACTACTAGATTGTCCTTACAGTAGTTACACTTTCTGGGGTTTTGTAAATGCATTACATCTATATATATTTCCTTCCATATATTTATATATATATATATATATAAACTCCCACTGAATACTTTAGTGAGTAACATTTATGAAGAAATAAATTTTAAAAATAGTGATTTTAGGAATTATATTATTAATTTCTTACTCCGTAAAGATATTCCAACTCCTTAACTCTACAATATCAAATTCTATAATATTGATGACTTATACTGTCAATATAGAACTTTTATAATTACATAATCATCATTCATGTAACATGTTTCATAAAAAAATAAAATGAAATTCTATTGTAATTAATGTAAATATTTACATTATTACTTACTAACACACCCAAACTTCATTAGGATAAATTGACATTCACATTGTTATGATAAATAAATGAAACTCATAACATTTATCTTTAAAAAAACCCTAAAACTATTTTATGGTATTAAGTGAAATTAAATTTGTGATTTTAATAGTGTAATCCTTCAGGAAAAGTAATATTCACTTTCTCAAGGTTACTAAATGTTAACTTTCATGTTTATCTTTACCATTATATTTCCTAAACTCTTTTGGATATTAAGTGAAAATCACATTATTTATTTCTTTTGAAATGAATGATCATTAATTTTATAACTCTGAACTTCTTTATGTTTAAATATACTCCCATTATCCTATTATACACAACATTCTCATAAAAATATCATTATAAGATACAAAAACATATTTTTGTTTAGTAAATAACTCGTTTTTCTTTTTTTTGTAGGAATATTTAAGAAATAAACTATTAATTATATATTATATATGGTGTTATATTTTTTCAATTCTTTTATCTCTAAAAATAAGACTTTATTGTTTAAAATATACCATTTATGGGTTGTGGGAACACCTTCCTATGTTGTTTAATAAAAATCATGATAAACCATTTATAATGGATAAAATAATTTTATCCTTGTCTCCTTTTCAAAATTTTCTAGAGAATCTGACGAATCATAAAACATGTTTATTAAATTCATTATCTAATATTGTTCATTAAAAATCTATTAATAAATAACATCAATTATCATAAAGCATAAATGAAATTAATATAACCATCCCTTACCTAGATCCATTTAATCTTAATTAAATCCTTTATATTTATGTTTTTTAGTATCACCACTTTTTCTATCACTTGAAACCAAACAATAAGATCTATAAATTATTCCCTTGATTTTGAAATTCATTATACTTATAATACTTTTAAACAATATGTGGTATCAAAAACTCTTTAAAACCAATTAATTGATTTATATAGAACTAATACTTAATTTTAGCATTCTATAGTGTTTTAAGACCCCCTTCAGGTATCTTAATAAATTCCAGACTATTAAATTATTACTCCTCCTTGATAACACATTCATTTTTCATTAACCTTGATTGGATAAATAAATAAATATTGTTGTAATATCCAACTATATTTTCTTCTTTTGGTTTTAATTTTTACCAATATGTACAATCTATATAACACTAAAACATAGGCATCACATGTTGAGTTCATCTATTCTACAGACATGATAATATTTGGTAAATGTTTTTTGAATTTATTCATATTTTCAGAAAATTTACACAAATTAAAATATAATGAATCCCTTAGTGATAATAAGTTGTAAATAAAAAACTACCCTCACCAATTCATTATAATAATCAATCATATTGATTATTATTAACATTATCATTAATATTTAGTATATGAGACTAAAATTCCTTAAAATATTTCAGATCTAATTCCCTTGAAACATTAGGTGAATCATTATATGATTTTTACAAGAAACTAGATTCACATATGGAATAAATTCAACACTTGGTTACTTAGTAAAGGGTTTCTATAACACATAAAATTTCACCATACTTAGGATCTATTCATAAGTCACTATCCTAAGAAATTTCATACATTATTATTATCCTTTAAAGGATTGATTTCAAATTTTTATTTAATGGTGATTATAATGATTCTATTTATCTACAACATAATATTTTATTATATTATTATCATTTATTACAAAAATTTAAAAATAGATTTTATTAAATGGTCTCCCACTAAAATGATGACCTATTTTATGTTCAACATATCGAGTATTTGGTCACAATATATATTTCAATAAAAAATAGGTCTTATTTGGTGTTCATATCCCCACTTAGCTATTAAGGTGGGGAATAATCCTAATCCTAACATATTTTTCTGTTAGATATTTGAGAAAATAGCTCTTTTTCCAAATTGACATATAGATAGACTCAACTAGATTACATGGTTATCCTTAATATTAAGGTTTCCTACCTATGTGTAACCCCAAAAAAATAGTATTTTTTGGTTACCTAACTCGTAAGGCTATCCATTTCCACCATTACTTGAAAAAGATAATCCATTTTAACCCTTCTTTGGAAAAATATAATTAGTTGAATGATTAAGGTCTTGATATGTGCTAGGTTGGAAGAAAACTAATTTCTAGTAGTTTGAAGATGATTTAATCTCACCATCTTATGTCATGGTATTCCCTTTATGTATGTATACATATAGTGATTTTGTTTTCAGTCATATTCCTTCCATTAAATCAACCTGTTCAAAGCTTATTGATGTGTAACTCATTACACAACTCACATTTTGTTTTACTCGCCGAAAAATATATGTAAAATGTAGCATCCCAACCCTAGCCATTGGCATTGAAAGAAATAAGTTTCCAATAACATTAGTTGATTCCCCCAAGACACCAAAGTCTAGAAATAAATTCAAAGGTCTTTCCTAAACATTATAGGATTATTTTTTCTTTTAAAATAAACATGAGAAAATAAAATGACAAAAAAAACTATATAATACATGATGTGTAAACAATAAAAAACAAATAAACATCCAAATAAAAAAATATTAGAGTAGTAGTGAAAAATTATAACAAGGTGTCTTAAGAGAACCAAAGGATGTCCTGATGTAGAAATATTGATGTGGCCTCACTCCAACTAGTCTATAAGAGAAACTCCAAGCTCTAAATCCATCCTAAGAAAGTATCATCCGGATTATCCAGTATATAAAGAAGAGACATTTCCTTTTATTATGTCATAAAGAATAGTGTATTTATATAAACCAAAGTTAATATGAAAGGGATGAGTAATCATACCTAGTAGTATTTCCAAAAGAGACTTCACAAGACATTCCACTAGGACTAGAACATGTTATCTCATAATTCAAAATATAATTTATAATAAAGAGGGAAACATCAAAATAGTTTACCAATTTAAAACTGTTTAAATTAATGTAGAACAATTTATCCATTTATACCACTTGGAATATCCAAACCAAATCCATCCACTCATGCTCAAATTTATGTTGAATGATAGTCTAAATATTCACATGTGGTGATCTATCCTTCACCATGTCATTACATGGTGATATACTTTCATTCCACCAGTCTGGTATCGAGCACCAATTTTGTACCAACAAGGCCCCTCCCAATAAAAATATAAACACACTCCACCCATATATTCCAATTTCTCATACCAATTCATTCTATATATATTCATTATTACATTTAAAAAAATAAATTTATAGTCCTCCTTGAATTTAACCCACACAATACTTTAAAACCATAATTCAATGGGGTTTTACAAAAACTAGTCAAATACCTAAGATTTCTAGAGCATAAACAAAAATATGTTTTCATTTTTAAATCATCAAACGTTTCCATTGAAAAAATATTAAAAAAATTAATAATGATATGTCTTGATGTTATAGAATAAGTGGATAAGAGATAGAATACACATACCTCTCAATGGGTGATGAAAATGGTGAATGAAACTATAAAACCTCTACATCCGAGCTCAAAATCCTTTACTACAATAGATATAATCAAGATATCATTAAAAACATCATAGATCATAGATATACGCATACTAAATTAGATTTAACATTTCATGTTAGAGGAGATAAGGATGAATAAAGAGAAAGAGAGAAAATGGATACATACTATTCATTCTAGATATCCAACACACTGAGATCCATCAAATCCAATATTCAGATCAAAGGGAACCACCAAGAATTCCTTAGACTGGTTTGAAGTTTTAGAACCTACGAGGATCGGTGAAAAATTAAGTTTTTAGATGATAAACTAAGTTAAAATATAATTTTTTTTTGAATTAAATGTTTGTGGAATGGTTTGTATGAATGATTTGGGAAACTATGTGCATGATACTACCTCCAAACCACCCCATCACATTGTAAGTTATCATGATATAAAAAAAAATTTCAGCCAGGATTTTCCATTTGTCGCAAATTTCATGGTCTCTCCTAAGAACCCACACAGTTTGGAAAAGTTGTGTGCACTCTCCTTTATTCCAAAAATTGTTTCATAGTTACTTAGAGATAATTGAACTATTTCCCATAAACATTGTCAAACTGTTGACCCTTAAAAAACTTCCAAAACACACCAAAACCATCTAGAAACTCCCCAAACTCATCTTAGTAGTTGTATAACATCAAAATACATAATATAATTTTAATTTTCATGATAATAGTAGTGTTACATTCTTCCTATCATTGGGATTTTATTTTCACTGAAATTAATGTTTCCAATGATGGAAAAAATACTAAAAAACATGATTCATTAGCATAGTTAGTTTTTCAGGGTTTGATTTGACAAGTCATGGAGCCCCAATGGACTTAGAGATCTAATGTTATGGTCATTTGATTTTAGACTTCTAGAAACGAGCTGATGGGTTGATGTTGGAGAAATGTTTGGAATTTCATAAAACATTACAAAAGTGTGTGAAAATAATTCATGGTCATGAAACATACTTTTGAAAGAAATGACATTTCAAACATATTGCTTATACGGGATTCAACCTTAAAAAGTCATTTTCTCATAACCCCATAATGTTGCGGGACATAGCTAAAAGTTGTGTGACATGGGATATGTTGTGCGACGCAGTGAGAATTATTAAAAATATGGCAGAAAACCCTCACATTAAAATTAACTATGAGGTTTTAATGTCTGATATCTCACTTGTGAAACTCAATTTTGTGCACTACGTGCCACCCCCATGTCCCAAACATACACAAACGTACCTCGGTAAAGTCCCTCACAGAATTAATTTCTTCTTAGATGTTTTTTTCTGAAAATTTCTTCATTTGGAACACAATTTAAACAAAATTTAAATCTTTCACACCACCCTATTTGTGTAAAACATCAAATTTTTGTGACACTATGTTTTCAAAAATAACACTTGCAAGACATGCCTCATGAAAAATCATTTTTTACTTGCAACTGCATAGTTGTGCGACAAAGTAGAAAGTTGAAAAAACAAGTCCATATTTGAGAGTCGCACTGTGAACTTTTTGGGTTGGGTCAATGACATTTTTAGTTTTGGCCTATACATACCCAACATCCACCCCTTATAATACCATGATATGAGATCATCCTATTCATTCCCTAGAATACCATGATTCGATATGCTCCTCTTAGTCCCTTCCTCATTTAATGAGGTGATATAATCCTCTTGGATTACCTGTATACCTTGAAGTGAAACACTCCTCCGGAAACTTTTGAAACCCCTTCACCTGACACCCATGCCATTTTGAACCAGAATGGACCACTCTTGTATAAGTCCAACTCCAGCCATTTTTAACCATCTTCCTTATATTAATCTTCACTATATGATGTTAAATTCTATTATACCCTATATGGAATGAATATGATGCCTCGTGTTCTAAAAACAAGATTCCTTATGCATCATGTGTAAGATGCCTCATGCAATAATCATGAGATGACCCCCCTTAGTCCTCACTACATGACATTAAACTATAGTATACCCTATATGAAAAGCATAGGATGCATCGAGTGAAAAATATGACATGAATTTTGAATCAAGCATAAGATGCCTCATTCCACCATCATGATATGACCCCTAATTCCTCACTACATTAAATTAATGTGTATCATACCATATGTGATAAGAATTGGATGCCTCCAATGAGAATCATGAGATGCCTTATGTTTCAAGCGTAATATGCCTCATGTAATGGTCTTGAGGCAACCACCAAATTGCCACAGTAGGCCTCGTCATTAGGTTTAATCCCCTAATAGTATCCCTTAACCCTCTCGAAATATGAAATTCCCTTATGAACCAACAAGAGGAAGTTGAACCAGAAGCCCAAGATTGGAAGACCAACATGTATCCCTACTACTCCAAAATCATCTCCATTGGGCTGCCTAATCTGGTGAAATCCCAATAATATTCCTCAACCCACTAGTGGGTCAATATTACCTCTTAATTAGGAATGAGGAAGAATGAATGGGAAGCTGAATAAACAATCCATGCACACCATGTCCTTTTACATTGAGATAAAAATTAACATTACCCTATGTTAGGAACATGGGATTCCCTCTTGACCCAACATGGGGAAGAAAGGACAGAAATCTCAATTCATAATCCCTTCACACCACATCCTTCCACATAGTGTTAAACTATAACCATACCCTATAAAATGAAAATGGGATGACCAATGTCATAAGTGCAGGATTCCTCATGTGAGAATCATGTAATGCCTCATGTTATATGAATGAGACAGTTCCCCCATAATATGGGAATCACCCACACATAATCCCCAACCACATCATGGATCCTTCTAGAATCACACCATATAGCTTCCACACATATGTCACAATCACATTATCCATACTCCTAGTAGCAACCTAGAAACTTTCAACACATAAGGTTTAATCACATAATAACTTCTCCTAGAAACACCCTAGGAAGCTCCGACACATAAGCCTCATTTACATCATTGCTTCTCCACAGAGGCACTAGAGTGGCACCCATGTAATCCCCAAACTGTAGAGACCCAAATCATGACATACATGGAAATTAAATTACTTTTGTGGAATATCTAATACATGAAAAAAATAGACGCCCAAAGACCGTATTAGTTTAGTGTATTTGGAAACTCAGAACGTAATCTTCTAATCATGGTGAAATATCTTCAACATCTCCCATAAAGATATTCCTTTTTTTAAGTAAAACCTTCCTTTATATCCTAGGGAAAAGAAAACATAAAAAGGGTGAGCTCAAATGCTCAATAAGGTTAAGCATATAAAAAATAAAAAAAACCGTATACATTTGAACTTCAAAACATGAACATAATATTTAAACATCAAAATCTTGAGCAATGACATAAACCATGGAAGTACGTAATGCATAGATCATAAAGAAGCATTAATCATGGTAAAATAACATGGGAATAAAACATGTAATTATGGCAACCATTAAGCACATGTTATTATTTCTATAGTATCCAAGGCATTGCTGCCAATACCATCTTAGTGGACAAAGTCCCTTTCTAAATCGAGTTCACTCCTCATTCCAGTCCTGTATCACTGAACCAGATTAACTTGTCGTTCCAGCCATTTTTATATCATGAGATATCAATCTTTACCCAATTCATTAGAGGTAGATATAGGTCCCACCCATCTCATAATGAAATAATTCTTACTTGTTCCACAATGTAAACATAAATCATTCATCATAACCCAAATAATAAAAATGGGTTTCATAAACATCATCCCATCATAACATAATCCATATAAAAAAATGGATATCATTTCATCATAAGAAAATTGAAACCATGTAAATCATAGAGACATTATACTTGAAACATACACATATGAAATAATTTCATCTTTAATGGAAAATGGTTTTGATAAAACACTTGAAATGAATTCTTGAGGAAAATATCCTTTCTTCTTCAAAATCATTTTATTTTCACAAAATGCCATGAAATTTTAAAAGAAAACGATTTTTTTTGAAAATATTCATGAAATATTTTAGATTAAGCTTAATGAAAATAAGGCATTATAAAACTGTAGAAATCCGTTCATGCTGTATAAGTTAAAGAAAACATTCCCTCTCATACTTTTAACGGAAAAGTCCAAAAGTACCACGTATGGTAAACAAAATCTAGATTCCTTGCATAACACAATGTAAAAGTCAAGATGGGTAAAAATGACTTTAATAATACATTTAAGAATATTAAACACTTTATGAAAACATTTTTATTGACATGGATGAAAAATATAACCCCAGTAAATACTTACGAATAAACAATCTCCGATAAAAACGAGATTGGAAAAGTTATCCCTTACCTTATGTCTGATATGATTCATATATATCCTAACCTCCTATATAATGATTTAAATAATGTCAATGACTTATTACAGAATCATATTCATTGTTATGATATCATATATGGTTAACTTATGACTTTATATTACCCGTTCTTTTGTAACTTCGATATAAAAGCAGTGATTTGGGTAAAATCGTTTTATTTATTGTGCATGTTTCGACTTGTTGTTCATGATATTATTAATTATATCCTGATTTACTTAATTACAGAATATAAAAAAATGTTTATCTGTAATATATATTCAGAATATACATATATATATGATAGATCGATAAATGGAATGAAATACACCGTTCATGGAGACGGTAGGTCATACGTACGCATGAACGCTGTTTTCGTTTCCTTATTGAATTGAATGGAATTAGGTAGATGACATAAATATATATATAAATAAATCCAGTATCATTATTATGTCATATATTTAATTATTATTCATTATATATACTTTATAATCATTCATGAATGGTTAACATGGAGAATGAATTTCATCGTGTCGTGGAGACGGTAGCCCGTACGTACGCACGAGCGATGATATCATTCTCATGATCATGGAATTGTATTGAAGTGTATGTATAATATTTCAGAATCAATATCACTATACAATAATAATATATAGTTATTTATTTACACCATTATACCAATCCAATTAAGGTGGTGGTCGAAAACAGATTACACCACGGCGTGGAGACGGTATTTCGTACGTACGCAAGCGTGGTGATTTCGATTTCCGTAAGATGGATATAAGGTGAAATAGGGTTATTTAATATTTATAATAACATATCAGTATATTAGTAATACTTATGTTATTAATTTATAATGAGAAAACTAAAGAAGAATAAGTAGAAGAAGAAAGAAACTTGAGAGAATCGGAAGAAGAGATTACCTCTTCTTCGATGCACCTCCTTTAAGCTTCCTCTTATGGAAGTAGAGTTGGTCTTTTGAGAAGACCAAAAACTTAAGAATGTTTCTAGGGAAGTTTATAAGATAAATGGTCAGGGTTTTTCCGAGCTTCAAGGCTCAAAATGGTATGAAGAGAAGAGGGAAGGGGTTCCCTTTTTATAAGGGAGGAGAGGGACACCTTTGGAAAAACATAAAATATTATTTTATAATAAAGTCATATTAGATTTATAATATCTCCAAATTGATTTATTTAGAATATAAAGTGGGGATGGGTCGAAATACTCTCAAAAAATAGATTATATATAAGTTTAGGTTACTATTTTAACCTTATCTTTTAGATTTAACTCTAAGTTAAATAATTTAACTTTTACCGTGTCTTCTTGTTTTCTTACACTATATGGTTAATGAACTTAATATAACTAGACAAAAGAACCCCCAGGGGTTCATTATTAATATATATAAATTTATCTAATTCATTGGGTAGATACTTAGATTTTTAGGAATATAATAACAATTAATAAAATAATATTTGTTTTTAAAACTATTTTAGGTCAATTTTGACACTATTTGGTAATTGATTTTTGTGAAAATTTTAACAACATGATAAGTTCTAAAAAAGTTATTTAAATCAAGAATAACATTTCATATTAACCTATAATATTAGTGGAATTTATAAAAAGTCTCAAATTACATTTATTTGGGTATTTATAATATCAATTATTTTAATATTTCATTATTTAGGTAATTACCACATCACCATTGTGTCATAAATAACTTAAATTATTTAATGTCTAAAAATTATAAATAAAATACCATTAGTTAATAAATAGTTTTATATTTCTAGTTAATATTTATAGTTGAATTTATCTTATGTATAACCCTATATTAAAAAAAAATTAGTTATTAAACATTGATTTATCTATTTTAACTCTTTTTTAAATAAATTAATAATAAATGTCCTAATCTAATCCAAGTGGACCTAAATGATAATATTATATTCCTAAGGTTTTTTTGGTCGAATTATACTTATCCAATAGAATTATAACATGTATTACAGTAATAATAATATCATTTTTACCCTTAATTACCCTATTTACTTTTAACGGTGGTAAATAAAAGTAAAAAGTTACTATTCACCAAAAATTATTTTTATCTTATTGAACCACATTTTGATCCTTGATATTAACAGTGTCTCTCATATTTTCTAAATTCCACTCACAGAAGCGGTAAAATTATGTTTTCTGTAAATTTTCAAATTCTCCTAGGAGGTGGGTAAAAGACAGTGAAAAGTTCAATAAAATTTTTATAAATCTAAAATTATTATAAAATGAATCCAATAAATTACATTGAAATTATATAGGTATTATGTATCAATTTTGACCTAAAATAAATTTAAATAAAATAATTAATTAATTAAATAAAAAGTCATGTTTTAAATAGTAACTCAGTGTTTTCACTATTCATCAAAAATTGAAAGTTTTCAGGAAAATACCAAAAATTCACCCAATTATAATTTCAATATTCTGAATCCAAAAATAAAGTCCATTTTGAAAGATAAAATTTATAAAATTTCAAAAAAGTGGGTATTACTATTCATAACGGCTAGTTCATAGTAATATTATAATAATATCTCATTTAGTGAAACTCAGTATTGCGTACAACACACGCTATCGTGGAAGGTCGTGATTGCGTGTAATGTAAGCCAAGTCAGGGTTTCATGTAGTGCAAGACTCCTTTGTTGTTGTGTGTAATAGAATTCAACCATATTTCATTTATACATTGAATATATATATATATACACTCAATGTTGCATAGAATAACTATTATCAAATGAACTGGGAATTGTGTGTAACACGATCCAAGAATAGTGTTGCGTATACGGAAAGCTAATATGGTGTTGCGTATAGTGTAAGATAATCTTGGTGTAGCTTACAAAAAAACACATCAAAGAAATTAAAAAAATAATTCTCCTAAAATCTCAGGTTGTTACATTCTACACACCTTAAAATGAATTTCGCCCTCAAAATTCATCGGGGTTATAAATGGTTTTCTACTTGAAAGTTTCTTTAATTGAAACCCACATCGTAAAATGAAATACCAAAACTTAACTTTGAAAACTAAAGTATGAAACGTAATGGTTACCCAAATTAACTAATCATTGGGTTTCCACATAGGGGAACATTAGTGAAAATATGGATATGGAAGAGAAATCTAACCATCAAGTTCTGATGGAGATTGGTAGAGAACATGGCTATGAAAAATACAACAATCACAAAGCCATAAATTTGTAATAATCTAAGGTACCATCTTATTCATCGTATATGAGGACACTGGGACAACATTTTTGGTTTTCAAAATCATTTCCCTAAATCTGACGAATTAGAAGAAATACTAACTTTATTTCGGTATAATCTCACCGTTGTTTGTGCCTTGAACAATTTACACTTCATCTCTAAAAGAAATGAAGTTGAATTTGTCATTCTTGAAGTGTGAGCAGATCATGTGATAGAATGATGGGTCATTCCATCTGTCTCAAACAATAGGTTAACAAAAGTTATAAGTCCATCTTATGGTGAGATTAATCATATATGGTTCCAAAAATGTACTTATACTTCATTTATAAGAGTTCATAATAAAATAAAACTAGTTTCTACTAACCATGGATTTCATGTAGGCTAGTGGTATGCAATAAAGGCATGTCGCACTTCGGTTGTGGGTTCAATTCCCACAGCCATGTCCGACGCGATGGGTTGTTGCCCATCCTGCAGGTTGTCCTTTTTCTAAAACAACATTATTATAACATTCCATAAATAATATCGAAAAAAGTTCCAGCCTTAAATAATACTGGGTTATTTCCAACATAATCCATTCCAATCTTTAGGCTTATCCAAAATACTTCTATCCAAGCTCATAGTATAAAGAAAACAATTACTAGAAATGTCATCTACCGAGCATTTAATACCATCATTTATCCCCCATATATCATATGATATATCTTCTTGGTCACATTACAAACATGTGAATACCTTAATCATGTATTCTCTTGAACCATAGTGAAAACATGAATTCTGTCACAAGGTAACTTTTTCCATATACCAAAATACCAAAAATTCTATATACTCAAACCATGATATCACTTTTTCCTTATATTAGTCATGATCTCATTAGTACTATCAAACATTTCATTATATCCTTATCCCTTCTTTATGTGAATAGTAGGTGCTTTCCAAAAATATCTTAATAAGATTTCATGGTTACCAGTACCATTCAACATAGACTTTCAAAACTCAAGCAAAGGCAACAGCGTAACAATCCTTAGATTTTTATTTATTCCATAGTACCATACATTATTCTTGATTACACTGCCTTCTTAAACCACTGACTGAGCCTCGTCATTTATTTCATCTCATATATCATTTATAGTCTCTTCATCATCATCAACATAAATACTACCCATACAACCATACTGATTCTCCTCATGAAATTTTCCCTTAGAGCATTAGTTTTTATAATGCCCGTACATTCCATATTTAAAACACTTAACTGTTGTTGATGTCTTAACAATACCATTATCCTTGTCCATGGTGTTAACTGAACCTTTTCCTTTACAATTACTAGATTTGTGTCCTTATTTTCCACACCCAAAGCATTTTCCAGTTCCTTTGAAACATTCTCCCTGATGTCTCTTCCCACATGATTTACATGAGGGAAATTGAACTTTCTTTTTGCTATGATCATCATGAAACTCCATCTTTCTCTTATTAGTTATGTTGGGAAACATACCAATGTAGAGATTATTGATCATATTATGAGATTTATGATTAGGCCTAATAATGATATGTGGACTTCCAGATCCAATTTCATTTGGTTTCTCATGAATAATATCATTCCATTTTCCATCATATCCTCTTTTATCGTGAATCTTCCTCTTTCCAGCCATTTTCTAAAACCAAAAAAGAATAGTCTGAGAGGAAAAAATCTTTATAGGAAAATATCATAATAAAGGGGGATTAATTTCAATATATAACATCTTAGGGTTAATTCTAAGATTGTTACCATAATTCTAGGACTATAACCTATACTTATACTTAACCTTACGGACATCCCTAGACATACCTTAGAAATATCTCTTGGGATCTCACTAAAGTTTGTGCATCCTAGTTTCCAAAGGTTAAGTAAACCTTCACTCTGATACCAACTGTAGAGACCCAAAGCTTGGCATACATGGTCATTACATTACTTTTGCGGAATATCTAATACATGACAAAAACAGATGCCCAAAGACTGTATTATTTTAGTGTCATTGGAAACTCGGAACGTAATCTCCTAATCATAAAGAAAGATCTTCAACATCTCCCATAAAGATCTTTCTTTTTTTACCTAAAACCTTTCTTTATATCCTGGGTAAAAGAAAACATATAAAGGGTGAGCTCAAATACTCAGTAAGGGTAATCATAGAGAAAATAAAACAAACCATATACATTTGAACTTCAAAACATGAACATAATATTTAAACAACAAAATCTTGAGCGATGACATAAAACATGGCAGTATGTAAGGCATAGATCATAAATAAGCATTAATCATGGTAAAATAAAATGGGAATAACACATGTAATTGTCATAACCATTAAGCACATTTTATTATTTCCATATTAGCCAAGGAATTGCTGCCAAGACCATCTTAGTGGAAAAAGTCCCTTTCTGAATCGAGTTCACTCCTCGTTCCAGTCCTGTATCACTGAACCGGATTAACTTGCCATTCCAGCCATGTCTATATCATGAGATATAAATCTTTACCCAATGCATTGGAGATAGATATAGGTCCCACCCATCTCATAATTAAATCATTATTACTTGTGTCACAACGTAAACATAAATCATTTCTCATAACCCAAAGAATAAAAATGGGTTTCATAAACATCACCCCATCATAACATAATCCATATAAAAAAAATGGATATCATTTCATAATAAGAAAAGTGAAACAATGTGAATCATATATACATTATACCTGAAACATATATATATATATGAAATAATTTCATCTTAGATGGAAAATGGTTTCGATAAAACACTTGAAATGAATTCTTGAGGAAAATATCCTTTCTTCTTCAAAATCATTTTCTTTTCACAAAATACCATGAAATTTTAAAAGAAAAAGATATTTTTAAAAATAGTCATGAAATATTGTAGATTAATCTTTATGAAAATAAGGCATTATAAAACCTTATAAATCCGTTCATGCCATATAAGTTAAAGAAAACATTCTCCCCGTACTTTTAACGGAAAATTAAAAAAGTACCACGTATGGTAAACTAAAGAAAGATTCCATCCATAACACATAGTAAAAGTCAAGATGGGTAAAAATGACTTTAAAAATACATGTAAGAATATTAAACAATTTATGAAAACATTTTTATGGACATGGATGAAAAATATAACCCCAGTAAATACTTACGAATAAACAATCTCAGATAAAAACGAGATTGAAAAAGTTATCCCTTACCTTATGTCTGATATGCTTCATATGTATCCGAACCTCCTCTATAATGATTTAAATAATTTCATTGACTTATTAAAAAATCATATTCACTGTTATGATATCATATATGGTTTACTTATGACTTTATATTACCCATTTTTTTATAGCTTCGATATAAATGCAGCGATTTGGGTAAAATTGTTTCATTTATTGTGCGTGTTTCGACTTGTTGTTATTGATATTATTACTTATATCCTGATTTACTTAATTCCAGAATGTAAAAAATTATTTATATATAATATATATTCATCATATAAATATATATATATATATATGATATATCGATAAATGGAATGAAATACACCGTTCATGGAGATGGTAGGCTATACGTACGCATGAACGCAGTTTTTGTTTCCTTATTGAATTGAATGGAATTAAGTAGATGAAATAAATATATATATACAAAAATAAAATATCATTATTATGTCATATATTTCATTATTATTCATTTTATATACTTTATAATCATTCAGTAATGGTTAACGTGGAGAATGAATCTCAGCGCGTCGTGGAGACGGTAGTCCGTACATACGCACGAGCGATGATATCATTCCCATGATCGTGGAATTATATTTAAGTGTATGTATAATATTTAATAATAAATATCACTTTAAAATAATCATATATAGTTATTTATTTATACCATTATACCCATCCAAGTAAGGTGGTGGTCAAAACAGATTACACCACGGCGTGGAGACAGTATTCCGTACGTACGTACACATGGTGATTTTGTTTTCTATAGGATAGATAGAAGGTGAAATAGGGTTGTTTAATATTTATAATAACGTATCAGTATATTATTAATACTGATTTTATTAATTTATAATGAGACAACTAAAGAAGAAGAAGTAGAACAAGAAAGAAACCTGAGAGAATCGGAAGAAGAGATTACCTCTTCTTTGATGCGTCTCCTTTAAGCTTCCTCTTAAGGAAGTATATTTGGTATTTTGAGAGGACAAGAACCTCCAGAATTTTTCTAGGGAAGTGGATAAGATAAATGGGTAGGTTTTGGACGAGCTTAAAGGCTCAAAAGAATGTGTAGAGAAGAGGGAAGGGGTTCCCTTTTTATAAGGGAGGAGAAGGGCACCTTTGGAAAAACATAAAATATTATTTTATAATAAAGTCATATTCGGTTTGTAGTTGCTCCAAATTGATTTATTTTGAAGCTAATGTGGTTATGGGTCTAAATACTCTCAAACAATAGGTTTTAGACAAGTTTAGGTTACTATTTGAACCTTATCTTTTAGATTTAACTCTAAGTTATATAATTTAACTTTTACCGTGTATTCTTGTTTTCTTACACTATATGGTTAATAAAATTACTATAACCAGAAAAACGAACCCCAAGTGGTTAATTATTAATATATATAACCTTATATAAGTTATTTCTCTGAACCTTAGATATTTATAAATATAATAACAATTAATAATTTAATATTTGTTTTAAAACCTATTTTAGGTCAATTTTGACACTATTTGGTAATTGATTTTTGTGAAAATCATAATAGCATGATTAGTACTAAAAAATTTAATTAAATCAATCATAAAATGTCATATTGGCTTAGAAAATTAGTTTAATTTATAAAAAATCTCAAATTACATTTATTTGGGTATTTATATTATCAATTATTTTAATATTTCATTATTTGGGTAATTACTACATCACCATTGTGTCATAAATAACATATATTATTTAATTTGTAAAAATTATAAATAAAATACCATTAGGTAGGAAATATATTTATCTTTCTAATGAATATTTATAGTCTAATTTATCTTCTATAGAACCCTATATTAAAAATGTTTTTTTACTAAACTTTGATTTTAACTATTTTAACTCTTTTTCAAATAAAATAATAATAAATGTCCTAATCTAATCCAAGTGGAAATAAATGAAAATATTATATTCGTAAGGTTTTTTTTGGTCGAATTATACTTATACAATAGAATTATAACATGTATTAGAGTAATAATAATATCATTTTTACCCTTAATTACCCTATTTACTTTTAACCGTGGTAAATAAAAGTAAAAACTTACTATTCACCAAAAAATATTTTTATCTTATTGAACCACATTTTACTCCTTGATATTAACTGTGTCTCTCATATTTTCAAATTTCCACTCACAAAAGTGGTAAAATTATGTTTTATGTAAATTTTCAAATTTTCCTAGGAGGTGGGTAAAAGATGGTGAAAAGTTCAATAAAATTTTTATAAATCTAAAATTATTATAAAATGACTCCAATGAATTACATTGAACTTATATAGGTATTATGTATCAATTTTACCATAAATTATATTTAAATAAAATAAATAATAATTTAAATAAAAGTCGGTTTTTAAATAATAACTCAGTGTTTTCACTATTCATCAAAAAAATGAAAGCATTCAGAAAAATACCAAAAATTCACTATAGGCTAATTTCGATATTCCGAATCCAAAAATGAAGTCCATTTTGAAAGATAAAATTTATAAAATTTCAGAAATTGGGTATTACTATTCATAACGGCTAGTTCATAGTAATATTATAATAATATCTCGTTTAGTGAAACTCGGTATTGCGTACAACACACGCTATCGTGGAAGGTCATGATTGCGTGTAATGTAAGCCAAGCCAGGGTTTCATGTTGTGCAAGACTCCTTTTTTGTTTCGTATAATAGAATTCAACCATATTTCATTTATAAATCGAATATATATATACACTCAATGTTGCGTAGAATAACTACTATCAAACGAACTTGAAATTGTGTGTAACACGATCCAAGAATAGTGTTGCGTATACTGCAAGCTAATACGGTGTTGCGTATAGCGCAAGATAATCTTGGTGTAGCATACAACAAAAGACATAAAATAAATTAAAAAGAATAATTCTCATAAAATCTCCACTTGTTACACAAACCATCCCTTATTAAATCTCCTTTTTTGACACAAGAATCCTTGTTGCATGATGGTTAACTATATGGAATGTTCTTGTTACATGACCTTAAACTATGATATCTGACTACATGGGTTTTCATCCCTGTTTACTGAGAGGGTTTGTAGGACACCTCTCTGAGTTTCAATATCGAAACCTAAGTGTAAAATTTTAACTCATGTGGAAACACTCCATAAAACGTTTGACTATGAAATTTTCCTCTTGGGGAGACACTCAATCAAAATCTAAGTGTGGGATCACCCCCCTCCCTAAGGACACACTCCACCAAATCTCATGTGTGAAGTCTTTCCATCTAGAGACACACATTACCACCCATCTATCCCTACAATATGTAAAACTCATTGCCTATATTTCCATGCAAGACAATAAACCTTCTAACCATATATACTCCCAAGACATTAAACCTATGGCCCATTTATCGCCAATAGACATTAAACCTGTGAAATGATCAAGAATTCCTACCTGATGCAATAAACCTGGTTTTCATAAGGTAAAAACACTCAAAAGACTTATGCCCATGGAGCCAATTACATCATGTTCAACATCAATTTCCTTATGTTTTTTGCATAAAATTCCTCATATGACATTACTAAAATTTCAAAAAGAGAAGGCTTTATAGGCTCCCAATGCACCAAACTTCCAAAAATGACTAGAAATATATTACATTAACACACACTTACAACAAAGGTTACTGACCAATTGAGATAGAAGAAACATAATTAACTAGAATCCACCACAAGATGACACTAGGAATAGGTTTCTTGAACATGACTAAAATATATGAGGGAGACCCAAACTATGAAACAAGATCCAAGGAATAATCCATGGAAGGATGAATCAACACCCCATCTTCCCATTTAGTTCATGGAGCTAAAATTATCATAAAAGGTGGTGGAGGATTACCACCTTTAGAAAGCGGGGATGTGGTGCAAGAAATACATGTATCTATGATGATTCATTCCCCAGTAGTGAAATAATTGAAAATAAAAATGGTGATCCCAATGTGAATCTATGCTCCTTCAACTATGTGTTGATGAGAAATTTTAGTTATATCCAAATCAAGGAATCACCTTTTTGAATCCCTTCTCCTTCATGTCCAAGAGGATTGGTGACATTGGGTGTTTGAATACCTTGTGGTTGTAATTCCATGCCAACACCACTACCCTCTAGTCAGGGATTTTCAACGCCAGCACTAGGGGCAGGTCGGTCAAATCCATGCTTTGGTCGCTTCAGCATTGGCTCCATAGTGCGAGTGTGGGAGGAAAGTCGGTCATATGCATTCTTTAGTTACATTTATCTAGGATCCTTTGTGCTAGAATTAGGGTAAGGATGATTATATTCCTTCTATAGTTGATTTGGATTGTGATATGTCATTCTTATAGGCATCCAAATGTCATGGGACCCATCACCTCATCATTCTAGTGAGTTAGTCATCCAAAGATTCTATTTTACCCTCACCCTATTATTTTTGTGAGATAGTCACCCAATTATTTTGGGTTACCCCTCCCAATCATTCTAGCGATATAGAAATCCATATCTCCTAGGTTCCGTCACCCAGTCATTACAACAAGATTGGAATCCATATCTTTTAGGCACCCTCTCCATGTCATTCTATTGAGATAAGAATCTTCAGTTTCGAGGCACCCTCTCCCAATAAATCCAATGAGATAGGAACCCACATCATCTAGGAACTGTCACCTTTTAATACTAGAAATATAGGAACCCACACTATAACACCCATTTTTTTATGAAATATTTCTCCTTAAATAATTTTAATTTTTCAATTTCTTAAATTGCACACAACCATGTGTTTATAAAAATTACGATACAATATTAAAATAACATATCCATTGATTTGGAAGAAATAAATTTGAATTACTAATTTGTGTAATAAATATAAATGAATATTAATATATATGTAAGTGCTCAAAAAATGATCACACAATTTTTCGTAAAATAACATTATTCTTAAAAAAGATGTTTTATTTAAAAATTATTTTATCTTATTATTATATTCATAAGTTCTATAAAATGTATTTTAAAAAATTAATTTCATTTTTTTTCATAATGTAAAAATTATATTAATATTATTTTTTTATAATTTTCTGAAAACATATGAGGAATTGTGAAAAAACTGATTTTTATTGAAAATTGTATTTCCATTTAAAGTATTTACATTGTAAAATTAGGTTTTGGATTATTTTTAAATTTCAATCAGTTCATTTTCATTTAAAATAATCCCATTATGGTTTTTGAAAATAATTTTATACATAAATTTATTATAAAAATAATTTATGTATTAAAAAGCACATTATTTCAAAAAAACCATTTTTCATGGATTTTTACCAATTCTATCATAAATTAAATTATGAGTCTTCTATTTTTTTGAATTTTAAAAAATTGACATGAAATTTGGATTTAAAAGGTCTATATTTATTAAATATTTTCCTTTTATTTTTAAGAAATATGATTAGTAACCTTGGTAAATTTTGTTACCACAGAAAAGGATAAATTGAGTAATTTTGGTTAAAAATAAAATCATAAAGACTATAAAATGAACCTAACACTTGAAAAAAATTTATTGGATGAAGAAACTTTGACCCTTAACACCTAAGGATCCTAATTAATTCGTTTAATGGATACTTTTTGATGAAATTTTTTATATATTATTTAAGTCAAAGATAGTCACAAAATGTCACTTTATTTGTCTTTAATATCACTTATGTGTGTGCATTGGGAGAAATTTATATTAGGAAAATATATAATTTTAAATTCTCAAATTAAAAAAATATTTTTATGAAATAAATTTATTTTTTACTTTTTGGTCACTTAGATGAGATTATGGTATTTATAAAATCATATTTAATGAAAATTTAAAGATATCAAATTCATGTTTTAAATAATATCAAATTTTTCATATAAGTTTACCAAAAATATATATTCAACAATAAATATTATTGTGAAATCTAGAATACTTATCTTCACCATGGTATTTTATTTTTAATTTTTAGTATAGAGATAAATATGTTAAATAATTATACATTGTTGATGTAATAATTTTTTTATTAATAGAAATATCAAATAAGTGTTATTAAAAATATTAAAATTAATATGATTTGAGATAATTAATGTGAATAAATATTTTTATAGATTTCTAATACCTATTAGGGATATAATAATTTTTTTAAGATAAATTATTATCTTTATTTTTTAAAACCCAAATAATGAATTGTGTCAAAGTTGATATTAATGATATTTTATCAAAATGATATATTAAAAAATTATTTATAAATAATTAAACATTTTTAAAATAATAATAATTATATAATGGTTTATACTTTTTTAAATTTGTAAATTTTTCATTTATGGTGTAATTATTATCACATAAGAAAAAATCACAACCGTTTAATATTGATTTTTTTATTGAAGTCAAAATTAAAATAGGTTAACTAAGGATTATTCAAGATAATAAGGATTAAACATATAATAAAAACATTTCTAAAATCTGTTAGATGATTATATTACAACCTTATCTCATCTTATCTTCGAATACCTTTAAATTTTCTATATATTTTAATTGTGATTGAATTTATTATAAATTAATATTTTAAAAAATTACAAAAGTTCCCCCCACCTCAATTATAAAATGGAACCACCTCCTTCACTTATTCACATCATATTGAGCCTTTAATATTGACCTCACCATAACAATTTTTCTTTTCAATATCCCTAGACACATTCTAGAGTTTCTGGTATTCACAAAAGACCAATCCTAGTATCCCTAAGAGATGATCTGAGGGACATTTTTTTCAAGGAAGATGAGTTTCAAATACATACAAAGGAAATTAAAATTAAGGTAAGGGTTAATTTCAAAATATCGTTATTATTCGGTATTGTTTATATGTAATAATATTTTGGAAAATATTTATCTTCCAGGTCCATGTTTCTTAAAAATGTATTCCAAACTATTATCAATATTCTTCTATAATTGTTAATTAAATTTTTACCCAGGTGTCACGACCCCTTCCCCACAAAGTGAACCTATCCAAGTCTGGAAATGTGAGAAGGGAGATAATGACCCTCTAAGAGAACACATTCAAAAGAGAAAGATAAGACAGACACTGAACAACTCCAACTCAAACAACAATATAAAATAAATCCAATGTACATATATGTAATGTCATGGAAAACTACTAAAACTGAAAGGGGAAACTACAAGTACCAAAGTAAAGTAAAAAACAGCAGTCACCACAAGCCCGAATAGATCCTGTAACCCCAAGATAGTAGAAACCAGCTTGATATTCATCGTACTCCATGTGAACTGAAAATAGTTTATAAATAGATAGGGTGAGTATAAAAGTATACTCAGTAGGATCCTCCCTCGATCCTCTCATTAAAAAGTAAGAAATCATGCTAAAGCGTAGTGAACAACAAATGAAATTAAATCATCACCTAAATAGGTATACTATGTTCCCAGCATCACTATGGATACTCTCACCAAGTAAGGCACAAAAGACTATGTAATATAATAAAGAATATCAAGGGTACTCTGCTACTTCTTCCCCACTGGTTTGCTACTTTTCACCAACACTGCACGTCCTAAGCATCTCTCTCAAAAAAGGCTTGCCCACTGACACTTGGGAAAAGCACCACAACATGAACCTCATGCAAAAAAACCATCATGTTCGCATAATCAAAGTAACCAGTTAGTTTCTGGGAGCCACCAAATCTAGTGTAACATGTAACATAAGTCGGGCATTATACCTCAATCCATTACAGCCCATACACTGAGTAAGGATCATCAAACCGTCACATCCTATACAAGTTACACCTATAGTAGTCCATAGGAAACTATATCTAGAATATATGTGTTTGAATAACCACAAGCCATTATAGCCCTCTACACACATATATGGGTAAAACAAACCACTATGCCTACCAGCACAAGTAACTACCAAGAGAATAGAGTGGGGCCAATGGGGGTAGCCAACCATCCATCCTCCCACTAGAATGTTGGGGAAAACACCCCTTCAGGGCTTAGAATCCATGGGGTTTCAGTTTCCCCACTAACGAGGTGGAGTGGCGTATAGAAACACAAAAGGTAAAGAATATGCTATATCTCACAACCACACTATGGGCATAGCCTAGTATTAGACTCAACTGTAGCTAATGTCTCTCGGACTCCCAGTTTCCACTTCTAAGACTAGGTATCCTATAATCACACAAACATTTAAAGAGATTTATTACATAAGTTCATTACCTTTTTATTAGTTTTACATTACATTAATTAATTCTTTAAACATTAATTAACCATTAACAATTCCACATCATATTTCATTATCATCACACCCAATGTCCAATGTTCCTTTAAAAATTCCAACATCCACATTGCACCCAAGAATGCTCCAACCCCATGGGTTAACATCATTTATTCAATAATATATTAAAATCATTAATTTCTCAATTCCCAGGAATTCTAGAAAAACATTCTAACATACTAAACACGATGGGGATAAACATGGTGAGTAGATGAACTACCTGTTGAGTCTTTTCAGCCTATAGCAAGAGCATATACCCATCATACCTCGGGAAGCTAAACCCAAAAAGCACGTGGAATCCCCCACGCATATTTTCCCCTTTTGGAAAGTGGGTATGCAAACTAGTTGCCTTGAGTAGTGGGGAATGTAAAGAAGATAAACAACCAATAAGAAACAACAAGTATCCAAACAATCACATACAACCCGTTTCATCATCCTCGGTGTCCTTCTCGACACCCACATGCATAAACCGATGCATCTCGACACTCTAGGAATCAACTACTACCACAACCAATTGGCCTTCATTCCCCCCACGTATCACAACAACCTTCCAAGATCACATTACAACATAAGAAGCATGAAAATGAATATCACATCAACTAAGCTCTTGGCCATTAAACAAATAAGAGGGTAACTCAGAACCCCACAAGGAATTATCTTTTTTCAAACAACCAATTATTTAATCCATCTTGAAATAACCAATTTATTATTTCCTGGTTCCAACTACGGGAAACCTAAGTAATGAGCTTTCATAATTAATTAATCATGCTTACTGTATCAATTTTATTAACATTAAATTACAACAAGAAGGACCAGATTCATTTACATTCCTCTTTATCTTCCACAAAACAATTATCAATTAATTATGGATTTACATTCTTTACCAATTTCCTCCAAGAACGAAAATATAAACAAAGAAAACATAGATATCACACTATCTAGAAAAACAAGTGGCAATAACATACAATCAATATCAATTTATTTATCTAGTTCAAATATTTATTTTTTCAATTCAATTGTGATTCAATGGATAAAACATGCTAATTGTATATTTGTACGTAAAATAAAATAGAAGAAATGGATCCTCTACCACAAATGGTTCTTAACATTCTTTATATGAGAATTATTTACACAACGGATCACGATCACCTCGACTCGTGAAAACTACATCCACTCGAGGATGTCGCGGAACGACCGCACCAACCGAAACCCAGGAAACTCCATTGAAAGCATGAAGATCACATTCCATAAAATTTAAAGTAGAAACAGGAGAATAGGAACACAAAAATAATGATGATAAATCATACCTTATATCGATGATTGATGGATACTACTCGGTTTCACCAAAATAGGGGGTGCACTTGTTAGAAGAAGAATGCTGAGGGAAACTAGTCTATAAGGAAAAGTTTGATCGCATGAATCCTATAGGAAATAAGGAAAGGTTAGAGTGTCTCGCACCAAATAACAAGGAGGAAGAAGAATGGAGGAAGATATCTCATCCCTTTAGAAGATTTAACGTCACAATAGTTTAAGAAATTTTGTAATTTCCATTAAAGTCAGATCACACTAAACCACGCAGTTTGACCATGTAAAGGCATCTCGAGCCTTAAAAAAATTATTATAGGAGTTATGGGTTTTTAATCGTCCTTAAATCCATTAAAACAAGGCCTTGAATGCGTTTTACATCAAAGAAAATGATAAATTGGCAAAACTGGAAAAAAAATGGAAATTTAGAAAAGGAAATATGAAACGGTTCTAGAAACACAGTAGACACACCGGTCTAGAAACACTATAGACTCACCATTCTAGAAACATTATAGACTCATCGGTCTGGAAACACTATAGACTCGCCATTTCTATGACACTATGACACTATAGACTCACCATTTCTGTGACATCGTGACACTGTAGACTCACCTTTTTTGATACACCGTGACACTGTAGACTCGCCATTTCTGTAACATCGTGACAGTGTAGACTCACTATTTCTATGACTCCATGACATGGTAGATCTTTCGTGACACTGTACATTATTCATTTCTGTGACACCACGACACTATTGACTCACTATTTCTGTGACACGGTGACATTGTAGACTCACTATTTCTGTGACACGGTGACACTATAGATCTTCTTTGACACTATAGATCTTCTGTTTCAGTGACACTGTGAAACTATAGAATCATTGTTTCAGTGACACCGTGAAACTATAGACTCACTATTTCTGTGACACTGTGACACTATAGATTTTCCGTGACCCTGTAGATCTTTTGTTTTTTGTGACACCGTGACACTATATACTCACCGTTTCTGTGACACTGCGACACTGTTCATAAAACTGGAAACACATTTCACAGGACTAGAAATTTCGTAAAGTGTTGGGGATGAGTCTCCTTGAACTCCCATATCAACTCAACCACCAGATTTTAGCAAGGGAATAGACCAGAGAGGTTCTGGCCATTACACTAGATACCTCTCAAAAACATTCTCATCCTTGATAATCCAAAACCAACCGAAAAACGAAACATAAAAGGGGTCCGAACAACCACACATTGAAATACCTCTCAAAATATAGAAGGCCATAAGAAGCAACAAAAGAAATCCATATTAAAAAAATGAAAGGTATATAACTACAAAGAGAACATCGTTACATTAAAAGAGTTAAACATCAAACAACTCTGGGTACTGAACACGTATGTACGACTCTCGTTACTAGGTAATCTCCTCCACACCATCATGTTGCTAAAAGACATGAACCAAGGGGATATAATGCCCGAAAAAAACCTTCTCCTTGTGGTCTTAGATCTCCATAGGTTTATCCTCAAAGGTCTCATCATCATCAAAAATGATCTCCCCCAACCAATGAAATGAGAGTAATCATGAAAATAATGACGGAGATGTGACACATGAAATCCATTGTGTATTCGGCTCATCTACAGGGGAAGTGATACTTGATAGGCCACGCCTCCAACATGAGCCAACACCACAAAAGGCCCAACAGACTTGGGAGAAAGCATACTCCCGTGACCAAACCTTTAATTCCCATGACGGAGAGTCGCCTTCAGAAATAAAAGATCCCCAACATCAAACTCCAAAGGTCTCCTACTTTGATTAGAATATGATTTCTGACGATCCTGTGTTGTCTTCATCCTCTCATGAATCACCTAAACCATCTCTATCATACTCTGCACTAGTTCCAGTCCAAGAATTGCGGACTCTCCGACCCCAATCCAGCATAATAGAGAACGTCAAGATCAGTCCTACAAGGCTTCACATGACTCCATACTGATGGTAGAGTGAAAACTATTATTTTAAGAGAACTCTGCCAAGGGTATGTGCTTCATCCAAGAACCTCCAAAATCTTGGACACAGAAGCGTAACATGTCTTCAAGATTCTGGATAGTCTGCTCTCTCTCACCATCCATCTGTGAATGAAAAAAGTGTTAAGTCATATCTGAGAATCGAAATCATGATGGATACCTCTCCTCACCCTGGAGGTAAAATGGAGACCTCAATTAGAAATTATCATCCTTGGGACTCCATGAAGTCTCACCACCTCCTCCAGGTGTTGCCTCAAAAAAACTTCCACTGATCTTGACTCCTTGATCACTATGAAGTGGGCTGGTTTTATTAAACGATCCACTACCACCCAAATAGTGTCATGTCCTCCCTGATCTCGAGTTAAACTAGTAACAAATTCCATTAAGATGTCCTCCCACTTCCACTAAGTAATATCTAATGGCTGGAGAAAACCACTGGGGACACAGTTCTCTTTCATCACCTTCGGGCAGACCAAACATCGAGACAATGACTCTGCAACTGCATGCTTCATCCTAGACCACCAAAACCGAATCCTCAAACTCGGTACATCTATGTCATGCTAAGATGCACCATTAAAGGATAACTATAGAACTCTCTAAGAACCATATCATGCATCTCCAAAGGAATAAAAATCCTTCCATGATATAACACCATGTGTTGTTCACCCTTAGAAAAACCATCAGGGGACTCTCTACAAACAACTCGATCTCTCCAAACCTCCAGCTCTAGATCCCCCAACAGGGACTCTTCCACCTACTGCACCATAGATGACTGCATCTTCATCTGAAAAAGGCAACATATGTCCCCTACTTCTCCCATATCAAGATAAAATGTTGAAAGTTCTTCCATTACTCTCCAGAAATCACCAGATTCATGCACTACATCACTACCTGACTTCCAGATCAACGCATTAGCTACAAAATTCCCTTTCACAGGTGTATATGAGATTTTGAAGTCGTATTCCTCTAAGAACACCATCCATCAATGATGTTGCAAGTTTAAGTCATGCTAGGAGAAAACATACATTAGGATCTTATGATGGGTGAAAACCAAAATGCACTCACCAGTGAGGTAGTGTATCCACAACATCATAGAAAACACCACTACCTCCAACTCAAGATCATGGGTGGCATACATATGTTCATGGGGACGCAACTTCCAAAACAATATGAAATGAATGATCTTTTCTGCATCAAAACATAGCCTACCCTAAATGTGAAGAATCATAGAAATCATCAAACTGAACTCCCTCTACTGGAAGACAAATAATTGGATCACTTACCAAATTCTCCTTCAGATACACAAAATATGTCGAACACTGATCATTCCACATGAACACCTAATCCTTCCTAGTCAATGTTGTTAGAGGAGTCACAACCTGAGAGAAATCGGCTACGAACCTCTTGTAGTAGCCTGTGAGACCAAGGAAACTTTGCACCTCTACCACTGTCTTGGGGGATTCATAAGACACAACTACTTCTATCTTTGATGGATCCATAGATAATCCTTGCAGGGACACGACATTCCCCAAGAAACGGACTTATCGGGCCCAAAACTCACACTTCGACAACTTCTCAAATAGTTTTTGTTGATGAAGAACTCCTAAAACAGCGTGTAGATGCTCTTCATGCCCCTCCTCAGACAGAGTACACAAGGATTTCATTGATGAAAACTACCATGAACTTATCTAGGAACTCATGTAACACAGTGTTCATCAATCCCATGAACATAGCTGGAGAATTCATCACACCGAACAGAATTAAAATGAACTCAAAATTCCCATGACGACAATGAAACACAGTCTTTAGGATATCCTCATCCTTCACACCATCTGATGATATCCTGACCACATGTCAATCTTTGAGAACCAACTTGAACCCTTCAGTTGATCGAATAAATTGTTAATCTATGGAATATGATAGTGATTCTTCATTGTCTCTTTGTTTAGCGACGATAATTGAAACCCAACCAATAACGACCATCATCCTTCTTCATGAACAAAACCTGTGCACCCCATGGTGACACACTCATCCGAACAAAACCGCAATGTAATATACCATCAAGTTTTAAACGTAGATCTTGAAACTTAGAAGGGGCCATCCTACATGGAGACATAGATATAGAAGATGCTCCTGGTTGTAGCTCAATCGAAAACTCAATCTCTTATCAAGGGGGTAATGCTAAAACCTCTTCTGGAAAGACATCAGGGTACACCTATACGACCCTAGTAAATGCCAACTGCTGAACCTATGAAGAACTCAACATCAGCTCAGCCATCAAGGATGATAAGGATGGAACACACCTCTGACCCATCTGAGGGTCTCACTCACCAACAACACCCACTAGCTCTCTATCCGCATCAAAGAAAACAACCATCCTCCTGAATCAATCCACGATATCTTACACTAAATACAACCAATCCCTATCTAGGATGACATCATATTGTTGTATCTGTAAACATAGGAAATCTCCCCAAGAGTGGTGTTGCCCCATCACTAGCTCACAGTCTCTACATACTTCAAATATGTCAGCTCGACCTCCAACTGTCTTAGTCAACAGCAAGGGCACTGGAAACCTCTCTACCTCAAGTCCAAAATCATGTACAAGGGTAGGTTATTTGAAGGAGTGTATCTCTCCTGAAACAAACAAGGAATACACCATGGTAGAAAACAAGAAATGGGTAACTCAAAAGATGTATGGATCACCTGGCACTAGAAACGATAAATCATGAAGCTGACCATGACCTCCTCCACAACCTCTCTGACCCTAGTGATGACCACCACTATGACCTTGGTCTTCTCTTTGAGGATGCGGAGCATCACGGGGTTATCCTCTTCTTTCCTCATCTACCCTCTACTAATCCTAAGTTGGTGTAACCTCCTGTTGTTGCCTTAGCTTGAATTTCCTCAATAGAGGAACCTAGAGCAGAACACCTAGCGTACAATGACTACTCTGAATGGTGAGGCACTCTCACTACTAATGACCTCACCCTCCCACAAGAAAAACAATCGCATCATCCCTTGGCATAGGCCGAAGATCCTCATCCCCAAGATAAATGATATGCTGAGGGATGGGACCTACCCTCGACCGAATGGAAACTCTTCTCCCCTAAAAATCATGAACCCCAGACCACACCTCTACTTTGTGAGGAATCATGATGACTCCCATATTGAGACCATCTGATTCTGTAAAATGTCCTCTCGATGACCTATACCCTCACCCGCACCTCAAGATATGTCTTCAACATAAATAAGGTGACCTGGTGCAGGATATCTAGATGAAAAGCCTCATCGAAATTCCTTGGCCTGGCCTCCTCATCTGGAAATAGGTACGAAGCATATTGTAAAAGGTTCTTGAAATGGATTCCAAAATCTTGCACACTAGAGCTCCCCTGTCAAAGGGTAAGAAGCTCCTAGTGACTAGACTCCTTCATGATCTAAGAAAGAAACATGACTCTAAACTTTTCTTGGAACTCTTCCCATGAGATTGAAGACTCTTCACGATCCCCGAGGAACAAGAAAAACCACTTCCTCACTGCTCCATGTAGCATCGTCACAACCAAGGACACCCAGTGCTCCTTCCGAGCACGGATCGAACTGAAGCTTATCTTGGCCTACTCCAACCTATATTCTATGAATGCATCTAAAATGGAGCCTTGTACATCAACAGACTCTGGCACTGAAGCTCTCAGAGTATCCTCCTCTATGTGTCATCGTCGTCAAACTCTACCCTATGGCGATCTCCTGGCACAACCTACTGAACATCTTCTATGTGATCCATATGAGGACGTCAACCTGGATCCATACATGTAAAATAAAAAATATTTAGAGCTCCTAAACCTATAATATGGAATACTTCAGATTAATTAATTAATTGTTTTCTTTTATTCATTTTAGGTTATCCTATCCCAAGGTCTACCCATTCAAACACTAGAAAAAAGAAGAATGATGCATGATGCCTTCCTTGGTCTCTACCCTAAAACTAGTATCACCTTCTTTAGTATCCATTTAAACTTAATGAACCATGAATCAGATCATATGGGTCCCTAAATTCCTATGTCTCATCCAGTATCCTGTGTTTACATTGCTTTCTGAACATTACTAACATTTTTTCCCTACCAACCCATGCAACCTCACCTGTTCCTAACACCAAACATCATCATATCCCTCAACCTCCCTTTGATACCACTATGTCATGACCCCTCCCCACAAATTGTACCCATTCGGGGCCGGAAATGTGAGAAGGGAGAAACTTACCCCCGAGTCCCACCTCTAGTAGGCCCTGGATTGGCTACTAGCACCGATGGTATAGTAAACTCAAAAATTACAGCATATACTATAGCTCGTAAACACACTATGTTAATAACCTAGTCTTAGACTCAACAATAGCTAATGTCTCTTGGGCTCCTAGCTTCCACTTCTAAGATTAGGTATCCTATAAGCACACAACCATTTAAATAGATTTATTACATAACATTATTCCCTTTTTATCAGTTTCATGTTATGTTAATTAATTATTTTAACATTAATTAACCATTAACAATTCCACATCAAATTTCATTAGCATCACACCCAAAGTCCATTGTTCTTTTACAAATTTCAAACATTGCATTGTGCCCCAGCAAGCTCCAACCCCATGGGGTAAAATCATTTATTTAATAATTTAGTAATAGCATTACTTTCCCATGTTCATAGGAATTATAGAAAAAACTTTCTAAGCTAATAAACACAAGGTTCTTCAATACTGTGAGTAGACAAACTACCCGGCGAGTCTTTGCTGCCTATAGCAAGATTATAGAACCATCCTACCTTAGGAACCTAGAAACGGAAAGCACATGGCATACCCCATGCATCTTCACCCCTTTTGGAAGGAGGGTAAGAAAACCAGCTACCTTGAGCAATAGGGAAAGTAAAGAAGATAAAAAACCAATAAGAAACAACAAGCATCCAAACATTCACATCCAATCCATTTCATCATTCCTGGTGTCCTTCCTGACACCCACATGTATAAAACAATGCATCACGCCACTCTAATAATCAATTGTCAACATAAACAATAGGCCTTCATTCCCCCACATATCACAACAGCCTTCCTGGCTCACATCACAACATAAGAAATAGGAACAAAGATCACATCAATTAGGCTCTTGGCCCTTAAACAAATATGAGGGTAACTTAGAACCATACAAGGAATTATCTTTTTTCAAACAACCAATTCTTTAATCCATATTGATATAACCAATTTATTTTTTGGAGGATCCAACTATGGGAAACCTAAATAGTAATCTATCATAATTAATTAAACATTGTTACTGTATCAATTTGATTAACATCAAATTACAACAAGAAGAACCAAATTCATTTAAATGCCTCTTTATCTTCATCAAAACAATTATCAATTAATTCTGACTTTACATTCCTTACCAATTTCCTTCAAGAACAAAAATCTAAACAAATAAAAAATATATATCACACTATATAGCATGAAAAGAGTCAATAACATACGATCGATGTCAATTTATTACTTTGGTTCATGTATTTATTATGTCAATTCCACTGTTATCTAGTGGATAAAACATGATAACTATATATTTTCACATAAAATAAAAGAGAATAAATGAATCTTCTACCTCAAAAGGATATTAACGTTCTTTATAATAGAATGATCCACACAACAGATCACAATCACCTCCTCCCGTGACAACTACATCCACTCGAGGATGTCGTCGCATGACCGCACCAACCAAAACCCAAGGAACTCTATTAGAAAAATGAAGATAACATTCCATAATATGAAAAGGATAAATAGGATAAGATTAACCTAAAATAATTATGATAAATCATACCTTATATCAAAGATTTATGGATACTGCTTGGTGGCACCAAAACAGGTGGTGCACTTACCGAAAGAAGAACGTTGAGAGAAAACAATCAACATGGAGAATTTGGATTTCATGACTCCAATAGGAAGTAAATAAAGGATCAAGATTCTAAAACTAGAGAACAAGGAGGTATAATAAGGGAGGAAGATATCTCATCCCTTTAGAAGATTTAACGGAGTAGTGGTTTAAGATACACCGTATTTTCCATTAAAATCAGATCACACTAAACCATGCAGTTTCACTAAGTAAAGGCATCTCACTCCATAGAAACATTAATATAGGAGTTATGTGCTTTAAATTGGCCCTAAATCCCTTAAAAAGGCCTTGAATGCGTTTTACAGCAAAGAAAACATTAATTCGGTGAAACTGGAAAAATAAAGAAATTTGGAAAAGGAAATATGAAATAGTTCTGGAAACACTATAGACTCACCAGTCTGGAAAAACTGTTGACTCACCATTATGGAACCCCTGTAGATACACCGGTCTGGAAACATTGTAGACTCACCATTTTGTGACATTGTGACACTATAGGCTCACCATTTCTGTGACACCGTGACACTATAGACTCACTGTTTTTGTGACACCGGGACACAGTAGACTCACCATTTCTGTGACAATGTGACACTTTTGATCTTCTTTGACACTGTAGATCTTCCATTTTTGTGACACCATGACACTGTAGACTCACTGTTTCTTTGACACCATAATACTTTAGATCTTCTGTGACACTGTATATCTTCTGTTTCTATGACACCGTGACACTGTAGACTCGTCGTTTCTGTGACACCGTGTCACTGTAGACTCTCCGTTTTTGGGACACCGTGACATTGTAGATATTCCATTTTTATGACACTGTGACACTATAGACTCAGTGTTTCTATGACACCATGACACTTTTCATTAAACAGGAAACACTTTTCACAGAACTAGAAATTTAGTAAAGTGTTGGGGTTGAGTCTCCTTGACCACCTAAAACACCTCAACCGCCAGATTTCATCAAGGGAATGAACCAGAGAGGTTCGGTAAATTACACCAGGTGTGACTTTAACTTAAAATTTTTAAATAATATTTTTGTGGTTTTCCTAAGGAGGTACATTGTGAATTTTTTGGAAAAAGTATGAAAGGAATGTTTTTAAAATTATACGACATGAATATATTCCTCTTCCTTCATGACACCTTCATGGCCTGAATCTTCCTTTACAATATTATAAGGTTATTTTCTAACAAAATGTTTTCCTTAAAAATTGTGCAACATTTTAAGAAAAGAAAATGCATTCAAAGTGGAATGTTTATTTTAATCAAGAATTATATTCATGTGATATCTCAAAATTATTTTCCATCTAGAATAACATTCTTTGATGTTGTTTTTGTTTTAATAGGGATATTTTTTAGGATACTATCCCTATTATTCCTATGGTTGGTTTATTTTTATGTTGGAATGATATGTATGAAACCCATTTCATTTTTATGTGTGATGTTATGATTGAATTATGTTTATGACACCCATTACATTCCATGGGTTCTAATATGATGAATGATTTATAGCATATGTTACACATATGTATGGTTTTAATTATGTGATGGGTGGGACATATATCAACCTCCAATGCATTGGGTAATGATTTATATTCCATGATATAGATAAGAATGTAATATGAAATGATATCGTTAAAGTAATATAGGGATGTAAATGGAAGTAAAATCGATCCAGTAACATAGGGATGAAATGAGGAGTGATCTATGTTCAGTAAAGGACTTCATCAGCTATGATGGTATTAGAAGTGAGCCTTGAATTATATAGAAATGATTTTATGTGCATATGTGTATGCCATAATTTCATATTTTTTTTATTATTTCTGAAAATATGTTCTTTATGACCGTATATGATTTATCACATGACATGATATATCTGAAGGATATAATTTTCAAATTTTTTAATTACGTTCTTTTTTTTTATAATTATGATATGATTGATATATCCCTTTTTTACACTTACTGATCATCTAAGTTCGTGGTTTCTTATGTTTATTTTTCCAAGATATGAAGAATGGAATTAATTAAGCTGTTTCAAAAGGGGTTCTAGTTTAGATGGAATAAGAAGGAGATGATGCAGATGTTTTATCAGCCATTTTTTTTATGTTTCTGAGTTTCCAAAGTCACTAAACCTATATAGTTCTTGCATGGTTTTTCTATGTTATGTAATGAATATTATTTTATATATATTTAATATCTATGTATGAAAAGTATGGACCATTATATATGATATCAGTGTAGTATTTAGTTAACCATTGGAAACAAGGATTAGAAATCCTTAGTATGAACCCTAGGGATAAGTCAAAGTATAGGATACAATCCTAGAGATTTAGTGATGATTATAAATAACCTAGCAGAAAACCTATGGTATTATGAATTAAAATTTGATAAGTAATTTTCCTCGATTATGTAGTATTCCCATTATGATTAGTGTTTCTCAAACTGTGCTTTTTGGTTTTACTAAATGGTTGGAACCTAAAGTAACCTTGTTAAGGATGAATTTTATATAAAATTGAATGATTTTCCTCAAGAGGAACCGAATTTTATGAGAGATATAATGAAAAATATAGTTGTTATTTTCACACGATTTTCTCAATTTTTGAATCATGTTGGATTTATTAATGAGTAATTGTAGGAACAACATCCTATTGATTCATTAATGAGACAACATCCACTTTCTTTAAGTGGGTATTTTAATCCACTAGAGGATGAGTAATGGGTTAGTACATCTAAAAATAAATTTTCAGTTGTCCAATGTTCATAAAATGATAAATTAATTCTGGAAGTATATCATTTGGTAGGTGAAGCGTATCAATGGTAGAATATTATCAAGAATACGAGGCAATGAGATGAAATTTACTCTACGAAAAGGGATGAGATCAAGAAATTATTTTCCAATAAGTTTTATCCTTCAATTATCCATATGAAGATAGAGAAGGAACTATTTGTGCTTAAGAAAAAGGATGATTAATCTGTTTGTTTCTATAAAGAAAACATTACAAGACATGTGAGGTATGATTCTGGAATTATCATTCAAATTGATAGTAAGGTTGGTCGATTCTTCGGTGGCTTAAAACCAAGTATCTTAACGGAATTGGATATAAGGGACTTTAGTAACTATAAGGAAATTATTAAATGTGATCTCAAGGTATATATGAATATTGGAGTCATGAATCAATATTATGGGTTTGATAAGAATAGAAAAATGGAATTCAAGGGAAAATCCAGAAACCTTAGTGAAAAGAAGATGATATTTCTTTTATGCTCATAGTGTGGTAAGAAACTTGGAAGAAAATATCTTAAGGGGACTAGTAAATTTTTTAAGTATGGGAAAGAACATCATAAGAAAATTCACTACTGAAGTGATGGGAAAAATATAACTAGTAATGAAAATAGAGAAAATGCTACATAGAATTCACCTACCACCCTTCAATTTTACAAGTGTAAGGAAAATGGTCATTATGATAACTAATTCCTTAATCCAAGGGTTATTAGTGATGATCGATGTTATAAGCCTCATAAGAAAAAATACAAAGGCAAATCACATGTGATCACTATCGGCGATGTGGAGTATGATAATGATGTGGTGAAAGGTGCACTTACCATCTACTCTAAAGTAGATAATTCTTTATTTGATTCTATATCCAACCATATATTTTATTTATAATGAATTTTGTAATGTTATTTCTATGTTACCTAAAACATTAGATATTGAGATAGTTGTTAAAAATCTTAATGGAACAATGAAGGCATACAAGTTTTTAATTATTCTCTAGTTAATGTTGGAGGGAAAGTGCTTCTTATAAATTTTGTGATCCTTTATTTAATTGAATTCGATGTGACTCTTGTCTTGGATTGGATTTCTATACATAGAGATCATATTAATTTCCAAGGAACGTATGTTGTATTTCCAATTCCAAATGAATCTATGATCATCTATTAATGAAAGGATGAGTATGAACTTATAATAGAAATTACTTCCATCATGTGGGTATTAATTCTTATATATGATAGTTATTTATCCCAGGTGGTTGGGGAGAAACACACCATTAAGGATACACCTATTGTATGAATGATTTTTTATATCTTTCTAAAATAATTTTCAGGTCTTCCACCGAATTGTGAGGTTGGGTTTTCTATAGAACTCATACTGGGTGTGATTCCTATTTAAATGGATTCTTATAGAATGGACCCAATTGAGATTCATGAATTAAAGAATAAACTCCAATAGAATCTTGAAAAGGGATTAATAAACCCTAGTTAATCACCTTGGGGTTCACCTATTCTATTTTTTAGAAGAAATATGGATTAGTGAGACTCTACCTTGATTATAAATAAATTAACAAGATTACTATCAAGAAAAAAATATCATCTCCCCTATATTGAGGATTTATTTGAACTACTACATGGAGATTAATATTTTCCAACATTGATCTTTATGATGGTAATCACCAATTAAGGTTCGAGAATGAGTCTATACCCAAGACATCATTTCATAAAAGTTATGGACACTATGGTTTTATATTTAAGCCTTTTTGTTATACTAATTACCATGTTATCTTCATGGATTTAATGAATATAGTCTTTAGATAATATCTTGATTAGTTTTTGGTATTCTATATGGATGATATTATTTTATATTTGAAGTGTAAGGAAGAAAATTAAGATCACTTGAGGATTTCATTGAAGACCCTGATAAAGGAGAAGCTTTATGAAATATTTACCAACTATGAATTTTGGATTCAAAAAGTTTCATTTATAAGTCATATAATCACAAGATATGGGATATATGTGGATCTAGTAATGAAATAAGTTCTTGAACCTTGGACTTGACCAACAATGGTAACTAATATCTAAAGTTTTCTTGGTTTTGAATGGAAATTATCGACGTTTTATGAAATATTTCTCATGATTATCTAATTCACTCAGTATGTTAACTCGGAAAAGAGTTATGTTTATATGGATTGAAGAATGTAGAGATAATTTCATGAACCTGAAAAGATGGTTATTTAGTGAACCTATTCCCACACTACCCTATAGTGGAGAAAGGTTTGTGATCTACAGTGATGCATCCAAGAAGGGGATGGGATGTGTTATTATGTAAAATTATATTTTGATATCTTATACCTCCTGAAAATGGAAAATCTATGAGCATAATTTCCCAACTCATGATTAAGAGTTAGCTATGGTTATTTTTTCATTAAATATGTGGAAGATTTATCTTCAGTTATAAAGTTGTTCTATATACACTAATAATAATAGTTTAAAGTATATTTTCACTTAAGATGAGCTACATATTCACCAAAGGATGTGGCTGGGGTTGATTAAAGATTATGACTACTCAATACATTACCGCGCTAGGAAAGTGAATATGGTGGCAGATGCTTTGAGATAAAAATACCATGCTAGACTATCTATGATGAGTATCACAAAAGATCAAATATTTATGGATTTATAAAGGTTTGATTTGGAAATTTTAGAGGAATGGGATAAATACTATTATTTTCAAATGACTGTTAAACAATCAATATAAGATATGATTAAGGATCCGTAGAAGGAATATGTACATCTGAAAAATAAGGTGAGAAGTGTTCCTAAGTTAATATTTGATTTTGATGGAATAATAAGGTCTAGGAACTATGTTTGTGTCCCTCTCATACTAGATTTAACGAAGGTGTTATTGTAAGAGGCTCATTGTTCATCATTGTCTATTCATCCTGGAAGCACCAAGATGTATAGATACCTGAAATAATATTTCTTGTGGGATGGAATTTAGAAAGATATTATGGAATATTTTTCTCATTTCCTGGTTTTCCAACAAGTTACGGTTGATATATATAATTCTAATGGTATGTTACAATCATTACCCATACCAGAATGAAAATGGGAAAACATCTCCATAGACTTTGTTGTTAGACTTCCCAAAACATCTAAAAAACATAATTTTATATGGGATATATTTTATCATCATCTAAAGTGATAAAATTTAATTGATAGTATAAAATACTTCTCTCTTGATCAGAATTCCAGAATATAAATTAAGGATGTTGTAAAATTGTATGTAGTACCACTTCCATTATAACTGATCGAAATCTGATGCTTACCTCAAAGTTATGGACAAGTATTAAATAGGATCTGGGAAAAAATTAATTTATAGAACTATTTATCATTCTCAGATAGATGGTCTATCTAATATGACAATTAAAATATTATAAGACATTTTGAGAACATTCTATATTGAATTATAAGTTAGTTGGGATCAACACATACCTTTGGTAGAATTTTATTACAATAATAGCTTTTACTCCATCATTCAGATGGATCCTTATGAATCCATCTATGGTAAAATATGTTGAACTCCAACATGATTAGATGAAGTTGGGGAAAGAAAACTCTTGGGACCTGATCTAGTTGATCAGATGTAAGATATTGTTATATATATTCAACAGAACATAAGAGGAGTTCAAATTCAAAACAAAGTTATGCTGAAAATCGATGAAAATGCCTATATATTAAAATGGGTGACAAGGTATTTCGGTGAATATCTCTTTGGAAGAGATTGATGATATTTTTAATGAAGGGAAACATGAGCCCCAGTTATATCAATCCTTTTGAAATTATTGATCATGTTGGGAGGTTGTCTTTTAGATTGGTTTATCCAGAGAATCTCTCTCAAGTTCATGATTTGTACCATGTATCTCTTCTAATAAAGTACATACATGATCCTTCACATTTACTACACTTATAATTATTACCACTGAAGAAATATCTTTCTTTATAAAGAAAATCCAATAGAGACTTTGGATTGTAAAAGAATTTCTACGAAATATGACCACTTTCTTGGTTAAAGTTTTATTGAAGAATCACCAATTTGGGGAAGATATTTGGGAACCTGAGGATGTGATGAGACATAGTTATCCTGATCTATTTGTATCCAATGTATGAATTTTGAGGAAAAAAATCAGTATAAATTGGGGTAGAATGTAACACCCCGATATTTTTTATGAAATATTTCTCTTTAAATAATTTTAATTCTTTAGTAGCTTGCATTGCACAAAACTATGAGTTTAGAAAAACTATGAGGCACTATTAATATAAAATAGACATCAAGTTGGAATAAATAAATATAATTAGCTAATTTATAAAATCAATCTATCTTAATATGAATACATTGGTTATTTCTTAGAAAATGATCAAACAATTTTTAGTAAAATCACTTTATTCTTCAAAAATATGTTTCTTTATAAAATTGAGTTAATTTTATTTTAATTTTTATAATATTTATAAAATTTATTTGGAAAAAATAATTTAATTTTTGGATACTAACTTTCAAAATTATCTTAAAATTATTTTTTAATAATTTTCTAAAAGCATTTATGGAACAGTGAAAATACTGATTTTTGTTGACAATTGTATATTTTTAAAGTATTCAAAAGGTAAATTTATTTTTTGGATTAGTTTTAAATTTTAATTAGTTACTTTTTAATTAAAATAATTTAATTATGGTTTTTGAAAAGTATTTTATATAATAATTTATTATAAAAAATTATATTTTATAAAGAAATTTTTTGAAAAATTGTTTTTCAAGGCATTTTACCGATTTTATTTTAAATTAAATTCTAAAAAATTTTCATTTTGAATTTTGAAAAAACAACTTCCAAATTTAGATTCATAAGGTCCAAATTTATTAAATATATTCCTTTTATATTTATCCCATATTAATAGTAACTTTGGTAAAAAAAATTCCACGATAAAGGGTAAATTGAGTAATTTAGGTCAAAAATATAATTATAAAGACTATAAAATGACAATAACGCATGAACATCATTTATTGGATGAATAATATTAGACACCTAATACCTATGGATCAAATTTTTTTCATCTAATATATAATTGTCAATGAATATGACTTATACAATATTTCACTCAAAGAAATTCACAAAATGTCACTTTCTTTGTCTTTAATATCACTTATGTGTCCACATGGGATACAATTTTTGCTATAAATGAATATAATTTTACATTTTTAACATAATAAATATAATTTAATTATATAAATTTATTTTCAATTTTTGGTTCACATAAATAAGATTATGGTATTTATAAAATCTAATTTAATAAAAATTTAAAGACGTCAAATTAATGTTTTAAATAATATTCCATTATTAATATAAGGTTTTACAAAAGATATATTTTACTATAAATATTATTCTGAAATATGGAAGATTTTTTTTACCATGGTATTTTCTTTTTAATATTTAGTAAATAAATTATTATATCAAATAATTACACACTATTGATGTAATAATTATTTTATTAAAAGAAATATCAAATTAATGTTAACGAAAATATTTAAATTAATAAAATTTGAGATAATCAATGTGATCAATGAATTTTATAGATGAACTTGACCTCTTACGAATATAATAAAATATTTTTTTTCCTATATAACTTGTTATATATATATATTTCTAATCCAAATAATGAATTGTTTCAAAATTGAAACTAATGATATTTCATCAAAATAATATTTTAAATAATTATTTAAAAATCATAAAACATATTTAAAATAAAAATTAATTGTAATATGGTCTATAATTTTATAATTTTTTCATTTATGGTCTAATTGATAATATATAAGTAAAAATTACAACCTTTCAATATTAATTTTTTTGTCGTAGTTAAAGTTAAAATAAGTTAACTATGGGTTAATCAAAATGATAAAGTTTAACATTATACAAAAAATTTTCTAAAATCTATTGTTTTAGGATATTACAACCTTATCTCATATAATATTTAAGTAGTTGGAATTTTTTGTTATTTTTATTGGGATTCAATTTAATATAAATGAATTTTTTTAGAAAATCCAATAATGCCTTTCACATCAATTATAAAAGGGAACATACTCTACAACTTCTTCGCATCACATTAAGCCTTAAATATCAATAATCCCCTACCATTTTCTCTTCTCAAATACCCTATACACATTATAGAGGTTTTTTCTTCTTAAAATACTATCCCTATTGTCCCTAAGAGGTTATATAAGAGAATTCCTCTAATGATGAAGAGTTTCAAATATATAAGAATGAAATCAAACCTAAGGTAAGGGTTAATTCCAAAATTTCATTATTATTAAGAATTTTTTATATCTAATTCTATTTTGTAAAATATTTATCTACCATGTCAATGTTTATTAATAATTTATTACAAAATATTTTTATTATTCTTCTATAATTGTTAAAGTCGTTTTTACCCATGTGTGACTTTTACTGAAAGGTTTTAAAGTAATAAATTTTCATGTTCCTAACAAGTTATATTGTTAATTTTCTTGAAAAATTATGAAAGGAATGTTTCTTCTTAACTTATATGGAATAAATATATTTTTCCATTTTCATGACACATTCATGACCTGAAGATCTCCTTATAATCTCACAAGTTTATTTTATAAGAAAATGTTTTCTTTTAAAATAGCATGAAATTTTAAGAAAATAAAATGGTTTCAAAGTAGAAAAGATATTTTTGTCAATAATTATTTCAAAGATATATATCAAAACAAATTTCCATCTACGATAACATTCTTTGATGTTACTTATGATTCAATTGTGTTATTTTTAAAGTATATTATCCTTATTATTTCTATGGATTGTTTGTTTTTATAATGGAATGATATTTATGAAACACATTGCTTTTTCATGGGTTTTTTTATGACTGGATGATGTTTATGACACCCATTTCATTTCATGGGTTCTGATATGATGAAATATTTATATAATTCTGTAACACATGTGTATCATTTTCACTATGTGATGGCTGGGATCTACTTCTCCCCCTAATCCATTGGGTACATTTTTATATCTCCTGATAAAGACAGTAATGCAATAGTAAATGATCTAAATTTAGTAATACAAGGATGGATTGGGAATTAAAACTCGTTCAGTAACACAATGCTGGAATGGGTATTGACCTTAGTTCAGTAATGATCTTTTTCCACTATGATGGTAAGTGCAATGAGCCTTGAATAATATGGAAATGATAATATATGCTTATTCATAGTCCAAAATATCATGTATTATTTTATGATCTCCTGAAATATGTTATTTGTGAACTTATATGATTTATCACATGACATGATATACTGATATTTGATATCTCGGATATAATTTTCCAATTTTTTCTTACTTTCTTATGTCTTATTATTATAATTTGATTAATATATCCCATGTTTACCCTTACTGATCATATGATCTCATGATTTGTAATGTTTATATTCCTAGGATATTAAAAAATGTATTAATTAATATATGTCAAAATTGGTTCTAGTTATTATGGAATAAGTAGGAGATAATGTAGATGTTTTACGAACAACTTCTTTATATTACTCAATTTTCAATGACACTAAACCTATAAAGTTATTCCATTGTTTTTATATGTTATATAATGAATATTTTTCTATATATATTTAATATATATGTATGAAATGTATGGTTCATTATACACAACTTATGGGCACCATCACCTCGTCGTTTCATTGAGATAGGAACACAAATCTTCTAGGCACCCTTACCCCATAATTTTAACTAGATAGGCACCCATAACTTTTGGGTTCCATCGCCCATTATTTTGATGAGAAAGGAACCCATAGATTCTTTGTTCTTTTTCCCAACACTATGAAAAGATATAAACCCATTCCTTTTGGGAACCATTTCCCCATTATTCCGATAAGATAGGAACCCATAGTTTCTAAGCACCCTCACCCCATCATTTAGATGAGATAGGAACCCATAGCTTATGGGAACCCTTTCCCCATCATTTCGATAAGATAGGAATCCATATATTTGGGTTTCCTCACCCTTTCATTTTTTATAGATAGGCACCCACAACTTCCAGTCACCCTTTCCCCTTCATTCGAGTGAGATAGGAACGTACAGCTTCTGGGTTCCCACACCCCATCATTTCGATGATATAGGCATCCAATTCTTTTGGGAACCATTTTCCCCATAATTTTAGCAAGATTAAAAACCAAATTTTTTGGGTTTCCTCACTTCTTCATTTCGGCGATATAGGCACCCATAGCTTCTAGGCACCATCGTCCCATCATTTAGGCAAGATAGACACCCCCCATATTCTGGGTTCCCTCTCTCTGTCATTCCATTGAGATAGGAACCCACATCTTCTAGGCGCCCTCTCCCCATAATTTTGAATAGATAGGAACCCATATAATATGGGTTCCATTAACATATCATTATGGGGATATAGGCTTTCATTCCTCATGTGTGATGTTTCCCTATCCGTCTAGTTATATAGGCTTCCACTCTTCCTTGGAACCATCACCCTATCCATCTAGAGGGGTAGGATTCCATGAATCCTAGGCACTATAACCCCATAAATGTATAGATTTAGGCTTCCATTCCTCTTGGGTTATATTTCCCCAACCATTTGGAGATTAATGATTACATTCCTCCTAGGTTTTTTTCTCCACCCATCCTAGGAGTTAGGATTCAACGCCTCTTGGGCATCGTCACCCCATCCATCTAGTGAGGGAGGCACCTATCCAAGTATACTATTATGAATAACATAAGGGTAAATTTTATAGGGTCATCCAATAATACATTATTTAGTAAACCTCTCTCCAATAGCTCATGTTTCCCCTACAACATTTGGGAAACTCTATGTCATCCAGACCACTACATGGGGAAGTATGATCATCTGATTGGGATCAAGACTCCCACTATCTCTCAAGAATGTTAGGTCAACTCCTCATGCTTATTATTCCATCCTAAACCATTATGGTGGTCCTAATAATAATAAATTTCAACCATAGAGGTCCTCCCTTTTTCCCCAACAACATCCCTTGGAATGTTCCCCATGACATAGCACATCTCATGCTTAGAGAACATCTGCATGTATGATGGGGGAATTTTGGGTTAATGATATGGTAGGATCCCCCACATTATACTCAATTATAACAACCCATTGGGATTAGTGGGGATGCCCATTCATCTACCACCATGATCCTTAGGTTTATACAACTAGAAAAATTAAGGAAGCTCATTCTGGAGGATCCAACATAAAAATGATGTTGATCCTAGGTTAGAGCAGTATGACATCTCCTCATATAGGGGTACTATGTTTAGAATAATTCCCCAATCATCCAAGTCGCATGACATAAAATGTCACGAAAGCTTCCTACTTTCCTGGCCTAAAACTTCCTAATAACATGCTAGTGGCATAGCGTTAAACTATGAAACATAGTTCATCCTTGTTACATGAAGTTAAACTACACAACATCATTGGTCTAATTTTATGACCTTAAAAGCCACAAAGATCATGATTACCACACGATGTTAAACTATGTAGCATCATTTTTCCTTTTCTCATGAACTCAAAAGGCACACAGTCCATCCTTGAAGCACAATCTTAAACTATGAAGCATCATTGGTCTTATCACATGACCATAAAAGGCACATAGTTAGTTCTTTCTATATTAAGTTATAATATATAGAATGATTGGTCCAATTACATGACCTTGAAGGGAACATATTCCATATTTTCTATGTGATTATAAACTACATAGAATCCTTATTCCTATCTGCATAACCTTAAAAGGGACACAGTCCATCCTTTCCATATGATGTTAAATTGAGAAGCATCATCAGTCCTATTGTATGACCTTAAAATTCACATTGTTCGTCCTTTTGGCATGAAGTTAAACTATGAATAATTTTTTCTCCAATTTCATGACCTTAAAATGCTTATATTCATTCCTTGATAAATTATTTTAAACTATATAACATCATTGGTCCTATTTAATGACCTTAAAAGGAATATATTTTGTCCTTAGTAAACTATTTCAAACTGCATAGGTCTAATTCCATTCCCTTAAAAGGCACATATTTCATCATTTTTACATGATGTTAAATTTCATATCATCATTGGCCATATCTATACCACCTTAAATGGCACATAATTGGGCCAGGTGGTATGATCTTAAACTAACGGTAGCATACAAGTCCAAGTATCATGAACTTAAATTGTATGAAATTTTTCCAAGCTCTATGGACTTAAAGTGGAAGAAGCTCTATAGGTTGAGATTTATGAATTTAAACTACAAGTAATAACATCCACATCACATGATGTTAAACTATATCCTACCTAGTGTGGCAAACACATTATTCCTCATGCAATAAGAATGAGATGAATCAATATCCCTATTGCATGATTTAAAATTACTTGATGGAATGAGAACCCACGTGAGAGTGCACTCTATATTTGTAATAGGTCTACAACCATGATACATAAAAGAACTATGTATGGATTTATTCCCAATTTCAGGGGAAATGTAGAAAAACCTAAGTCTTATACTATGGGTCTATCCTAGTTATTGTCATACATCAAGAAACCCAAATTTTTGAATGGGTTCGAATCCCATTTTTCGATATTCCCTATTGATGGGCTCAAATTAATAATAGTGTAGAACCAATAGTTTTTAATTCCACAAGAAAATTCTCCCAATTCATCTCAACACATCGAGTCTTCCTCAAATTTAGATCCTCATCATCCTTCAAATCTAAAGGGGTCCCAAAATAGTGATGTTTCTTGGTCAAAATGGATCACCTCTCATCCTAAGTATATGCCCTGAAGAATACCTTGTGAAATATAGTGGTTCCCTTTTTTGAAACATGGGAAATGGTCAATCCCTTATTTTCCTCCATATCCTTGATTGGTGTAGTTGTGGATTGTATGTTTCTAAAATGGTCAAAAATTGTGCCTTCTCTTTGATCATTCCTTTCAGGGTCCAGATTTCAATAGAAAAGATTTACCTCTTTTCCACCTCCCAATGATTTGGTGGAGTTTCCACACCCTTGTTGTTTCCCCTCTATTAAATCATGCACATTTAGTAAGCAGGTTAGTTTAGTTGAGACATTCACAACCCTAAATCCCCTTTCCCTTATTGTGTGATTCCGTGTGTCAAGGAAAGACTCTCATAACTCTTGGTTTCCCTCACTCAGCAGGATTCACATGGGATTATGATTATTGGTCGGATGTGTACCCATGTGGTTGAGCTGAACAAAATTTAGGTCCATGAATATTGACCTTAAACTCTGTTCACCTATTTATAAGGATGTTTTGAGTGATTAAAGGATCCCCTGGCCATTCATTCACAATGGGTTTGTCCTCTCTCACATTCCATGTCAACAACTATAAAACTCAATATGAGTCAAATCTATGTGATATTAAACTCCAATAACCATGGTCCAAGATGAACAGCCTTAAACTATAGAATCTAGGGTCAAATATAAATGACCTTAAAATAAAGAAACCATGATAAAAGCTATATAACCTTCAACTCTAGAAACACTGGTAAAATATATGCACACCTGGACTACATCAACCATGGTTATTAATCTATAACATTAAACTTAAATCAGCTCCTATGGTTAAAGAATTATTTCATTAAACTTTTTACATACCCTTACGGTAAAATTATTATGACCTTATTCTATTTTATGTCCCTATAGTCTATGTTTTATTAATTGAAACCACAATACTCAGTGTCCTCAGTGAACAGCATTAAATAGCAGTCTTACCCTTTTTAATAAACACATGATGACTCTCATACGAAGTGTGAGATGAAAAAAAAATTCCTCAACACATCATGATAAACAATATCTTTACCCCATGTCATAAACAAGTAATTCCCATGAAAAACATGGTATTCTTCAATTCCCTCATTAGAGAGTATAACCCCACTTCCGACTTTGGACTCCTACCGCACTATGACCCAAAACTACGTGTGGATTGATTCCAATTTCTTGGGATACATAGTAATTCATATACCCCCTATATTTAGGACTAAATTCCAATTAATCATAGATCCATATCCCAAGGGGAAGATAAATTATATTCACCAAATATTTGGCCCTTTTTACCCACTTAGGGTCCATGAATTATGACATACCTTTTGTAGTTTATTTATCGGTATCTATGTGGCATGTGGGATTTAATCTCCCACCTTTCACATCAGGTTTTCCTCTTTTATTACTTTAAAATACACTTAAAACAATCCCTTAATCTAGCCATCATGAAATTAAACTATTTTCCAAATTTCATTGGTCCAAACCATATGATTTTACGCTATGCACAAGTAATTCCAGGATTAATTTTGTGATGCGGGGACTTTTTAGCCCCTATTTCATTTTGGGTTTCTACTCTTAGGCACCAACCAACAATCCTTGATGTACCTACTTATGGTAAAAGAATAATGACCTTAAACTATGTGAATCTATCCTCCTAGTGTTTCAGTATTCCAATTCTCCTACATCATTCTAGATATATGTGTGGCATGATTCCCATTTCCCTAGGATATGTAGTGATTCTGAGACATCCTATATTTGGGACCATCCATGAATTCATTACAAAACTATACATACCCTATGAATTTAATTCCCTAAATTCTATCACATTTCAACTTTTTAGGTATATTCCCCAATAATATTTTCTTGCTCACCAGCGAACCGAGATTCCCTCCTAACCTGAAATGAGGGAAAAAAAAGGTGGTTCAAAACATAAGCCCTACAAAGGTCCCAAGAAGACAACATTAAATTCTAGAATTAACCCATATAAATTTTGGATGACTCATATCAAAATTGTTATATTATTAAGTGTACTTTCAAAAAAGAATTTCAACTTACCAACATCAGTCACATACCTCCCTGTTTTCAAGAACTATGTGTGCCTTGATTCCCATTTCCATGGGATATGTAATGAGGCCTAGATATCCTAGATTTATGCCTAGCCTTAACACCAAACTATTTTGGGTCTTTCCACCAGTCCAATAATTACTACCTTAAACTGTGGGTGGCTATCTTCAGGATAAATTAATGTGGTATAGAACCTCCTTGGATCCTTACATATCAGTTTTTAGCTTTTTGATGCCACCTTGGAAACCTTGAAGTTCCTACCCCTGATCAAAGGACTATGGAAAAAAATAAGAGTCTTAGGAAAATATTTATGACATTAAACTATGTGCATTCGACATCCTTGGTCCTACCTTCACATGGTTTTCTTCACACTGTTGTTTCAGGAAGCTAATTATCTTTCTCATTTTCATCACATCCTCACTCGAGGGGATTTTCCCTCTGACATCATTATTCTACGATGCCCCCTTTCCAAAACTATATATGTCTTGATTCCCATTTCCATGGGATACGTAAAGGTTCCCAAATCTCATACCCAATGTATAGCCCCTTTTTTTACTCATTATGTGGTATTTCATCTCCCAACATCAAGAAATCAGCTTTGGTATGGTTTGTCAAGTTTTAGGTGGTATTGGGTATCTTTGTACCTCTTTTCACATCGACTTGTCACTATTTTATGGAACACATGCCTCCTTATAACACCCACATCCTATGATCCAAGCTCTATGACCTTAAAACAAGGATGCCTAATATGACAAGTATGGGATGACCATATCTAACATCCTCAGCGCATGATAGTAAACTATAGTCTTTCCCTATGGAATGAATATATGATTATTTATATGACTAATATGAGATGATTTGAAGAACTCACTAGATATTGGACCACCCCTTTATTATCAGTATCCTACTAGGCTGCATCTAATAACTACATATGCCTTGATTCAAATTACCAGGGGATATGTAGTGGGGCCCAGATATCTCATCCTAACCCTAAAATTATCATCAATTCATTTTCGGGTCCCTCCCCTCTAGGAAATTTTTTATCCTCACCAATTAGTATTTTCATATAATGCATCTGAGTTCATGAAGTAATAGCTCCCAAGGCACATAAAAATACTTCCACAAAATTCCTCACTTCCACTTATATGGTACACACTTTTTTTGATTTTGATAACTATTATCATCCAGATCTAAACATGATCTCTAGTGTAAATGGTTCCTTGCCACACATGCTCACCTTCTTTCTTGGACTCACACCTTAATGGATCCTTGGTAATTGATAATGGCTCCTGTGTTCCAAAATCATTCAATGGTCTATCCCACATTTTTTCCCATCCTTGACTAGAGTGCGTATAGAAACTGTGTTTCGAACCCTTTCAATAGTTTTTCTCACCTATAATCCATTTCCCTATTACTATCCAGGTCTCAAAAGTAACATTCTACCATCATGGGTTTTTTTGGTCAGTTTTTTCTTTTTTGTGTACTCCTATATAATCAATAGAAACTAAGTAATTCTCCTTGTTTTTCACATTGAGAATAGCTCACACATTCATAGGATTGGGGAGGGGGGTTTTCCTCAAGTATGGTTGAGATGCACAGGTGCCCCCTTTTTGGTCCAAACTCTACGAACATAAATTTAGATCGCAATTCCATGAATCTTGAATTTAAACTATGTTCAAATCATCTTTGGGATGTGTCATGTGACATCGGGCCTCTGTATCCATCATTCACATTGAGTCACATCACTTTCATTCCATGCACACTCCTCTGATATACACTCCCCTATGGTCCAATAATTATGAAATTAATCTATTTATAATCTATCTGAAATTTGTGACCTTAAACTAGGTGACCGGGCCTATGAATAAAAACCTTAAAATCTGTTAAAGACGTATTTGGGATGTTAGTTTTGGTAGGGCTCCTAGGCTCGTCATTCAAGTATGTTTACCTCACCCCTATTCCACACACATCCCCCTTGAGACACACAACCCTATGGTATAATAATCATGATCTTAAAATGTGTATTACTAGGACTAGATTTTTTCTCTTGGTGTAGGGCCTCCTAGGAACACCACTTCCACTGCTTTTGAACCCTCCAGGTTCATAAGAACCTTTCTGGGAGGGGTGAATCTTTGGTATTTCATTATGAACTTTAACGATTTGCAGAACCATGATCCAAACTCAATGAACTTAAACTACGAGTCATGGCCCAAGAATTATGAGCCTAAAATATTTTTCAACTTCTTGGTTCAGCTAGTATGACCATAAACTACCAAAGGAAAGTGTCACAAACATCTATTAAGTTGAAAACCATAGGGTAAACCTGAGAGAGATTCAGACTCCCGCTGTTAGGTCACTCCTATGACATTGAAAAAATAAGGGGATAAAAATAAAGAGGTATAAATCTAGAATGGACACACTATGGACCCTTGAAAAAACCTGGTCTTGCTCGTTTAACCCCTCACTTTAGGAAAATGTAAGATCTAAATATTAAGTTCCATTTTCTCCAACATATACTCTTGGGGATATACCTGTTTTCTTACCCTCCTACACCCCTACCACCTTGGGTGGGTGGGTGTTATCCAAGTCAATTTACATGTCTAAGTCACTAGTTTCCAAAATGTTATATGAATGTCCTAATCACATGATGTTAAACTGTGAGATATATCATCCTCACCATATGATGTTAAATTATGCTTACATCATCCTCACTATATGATGATAAAATATGTTTCCACCATCCCCATTGAATGACATAAAACTGTAAAGAATCTTAGGCCCTCAGTTGAGAAGCATCTTTTCCCTTTCAGTGTTGGTCACCTACTGCATCATTCATATTCCCGGATCGTATCTTGTAATATGATTTGATTTTCCCCTTGGAAGTTGATAAGAATTTATTCATATCCTTATGACTAACCAATGTGTTCAAATCCATGTTGGCCAAATTTTGAAATTGTTGATCTCCATTAGAATATTCCTCTAGTTCAACCCCACAATTCGCACCTCCCTTGACTTTGATCCCTATCATCCTTAATGTCTAAATGGGAAAAACTAACGACAGTTGTTCTAGGCCAAACTATTTCACCTACCATCCTAGGAATTCACCCTAAAATAATTCATAAATAATTTGAGATAGTTACCATGTTTCAAGCATGCTCAATAGTATACCATCATTGTCTTATCCCCGTCCATGTAAAAAATATATTAGATTCTTTTTTAGAACATGGTCAATAGTTCTCCTCTATTGTCACACCACCCACTTTTATGTTTTAAATATTGGAATTTTTGATTCATTCTCTTCATAACTACCCATTGATTGGTTATAATTCAACACCCCTGGCATTACTTCATTCATGAAACTATGTAGGTTGGGAATCATATTGATTGTGTAGATATCTACTCACCAACCACGGCATTCCTATTCAAGAAACTTCCAAAGGTGTTTGATGTTCCATATTGATCCCAACACATTCCCCCTTGTCTAGAACACTTGCACTAGTTTATGATATTATAATGTATAATTTTCCTCACACTGAGCACGACTCAGGTGGGTTTACAGATTTTAGTTGGTTTTTTCATCAATTTGATCAAGATATAGTGTGACTCATGGAATGAAATTTTCCTTATCACTTTTCTTGTAATCTAGTCTTCCTCAACCTCCTCATCCTTGTTGGACCCCATTTTGAGGGGGGGATTTGTTGGCACTGAAAATAATTCATCTAATGATGGAACAAATACTAAATAACTTGATATAGTGGAATAATTATTTTTGTAGGCTTCGATTTTACTAGATGTGGATCCAAGAAGTACTTAAGTATAGAAACATATGGTAATTCTATTCTAGTCCTCTGAAAACAGACAGCTGAGAGATTCTGGAGAAAATTATGGAATTACATGAAACGTTCCAAAAGTATGAATAGCTCCTTCTTATTCATGAAAATCAGTTGTGTGAGAATGGAAACATAAAACACATAATCGTTGGCCATATACGATCCAGACTCCAAAACAAAGGAATTTTCATCCAAACCCATAATGTTTCATGAAACAAACAATGGTTTTTTGAAAAAGACTAAGTTTCATGATAGAAAAATATTTTCTATCAATACATAATCAAATACTCACATTTGGAGGACCTCTAGGATTTTTGTTTTATTTCTCACACTCAAGTAACTCGGGTTTTTGTGCTTCACAAAACCACCTTGTCCCAAACTTGTGAAAAAATGCATCGGTTACGTCCCTCAAAATTATGGGATTATACATAGACATTTTCATGGAAATTTATGCATAAAGAGCAAAATTTCACCCAATGTACAATATTTGGTGAAACTCTAATTTAATACAACATTAAATTTGAATAACTCTATGTTTTTAAAAATCAAACATGTAGGGTATTCCTCACATAAACTACTTTTTTTCATGCAACTGCATACCTTTATGACATAGTTCAATGTTGTAAAATGATTATCCAATAAAAACACATATTTTTATTACATTTTAATGGTATTAAATGTTCATTTTTGATCTTATGGGGCTGAGTTAGTGGATTTTAATTTTAAACATTCATTCTCATCATTTGTGCACGCCATGCCTTATATGCACCAATTTAGGTCGAATGTTTCATATGATTTTAAAGAATGTGATTATCTATATTTTAATTTTATATTTTGGTAAATGGATATAAACATAAATATGAACATTTTTCATTTAGGGATCAATGGAGTATTCATGAAGTATGATGGAGATATTTGGCGATGAAAGGAAACACTTCTGGAGAAGGAAGATTGGATATCATCCCACTGATCGGAATGTGGGGCCCACAATACCAGCCCAATGAATACCAATATTTATGGGAGGATATAAGACATATAGGGGAACAAATAATATTTCTAGAGGTAGTGATAATTCTTCTTACGTGGTTGTGATTAAGGTGGCCCAATTTGATGATGCAATTCTGGACCAGAATCTGCGGCCTAGAAAAATATCCCACTATTTATATTATATCTCTCGAATGAATTATTATTTTCAGCTGAAATTTTACAGACTATTAGGGGACATCCGGGGATTCATTTAAGTATTAGAGGGACCACTAAAAGTATGCATTCTAGAAGGTACTTTAGGTGTGTCTTTCCTGTGGATGCAAGTTGGCTGCAACTTCGGGGCAAGAAGTGGAAAAGTCTCTCTACATTAATGTTCCACCCACCTTTACCCAACACAATTAATTAAAGGCACATGAGATGTTTGGGGCTCGGAAAAGGCTTCATTTTGTCCTATTTAAGGCAGTAGTAGTGGAGGATTTAGAGATCTTGGAGCTTTTTTTTTGGTTGTAATGTTATTATGCCAAATTGTCTTTGTAGCATTATTCTTTCCCATGTAAGTTGTTCGAATCACCATATTTTTTAATAAATTTTCTTCTTATTCTATTGTTATGTTGTTATTTCTATCACCTTGATACCTTTTACTCAAGGTGTGAACTTTTTCACACCAAACCTTGTGTTTTTTTTCACACAACGGTGGAGTGATTGTTATTTTTGTTGTTTTTTACTTCTTCAATTCCTCCCTCATAAGTCTGCTTTCTGCTTCCGTTGAGAACATGTAACCAATGGAGGGATATCTCTTTTATGGGTTGATCCAAGGGATTATCAAGGGGCTGGATTTAATGTTATTTATCACTCTCTAAATTTTATTAATTTCTTTTAATTTAGTTTCTTTCATTCAATGATTTCTATTCTTCCTCTTCCTTATTGAATTTATTCACCCCAATTTAATGTGCTAATTATGTCCTTTACCTTGGAGTGCTCATGAAAATGATCCTACAAGTGTATAGGTGATTAGAATGTGTTGTGAAGGTGTTTAATCAGTATGTTATTAGGTTAGTTTGAATTCATTGCATGAATCCTTCTCGAGTTAATGAAATTAAAATCGTAAAAAAGGAATTCATTCAATCCACCCCGAGCAATAACCTAGGATCAAATCATTTTCTCATAATTTTAATTCACATAGATCATTTAGTGCTATTTTAAAACATATAAAATAAACCCAAGTTGGACACTTCATAGAAAAAAATCCATCTCTTTTTATTCAGTGTCTAAAGGTTCTTTTAGGTCTCTATGGGTTCGACAACCCAAGCTACACTGCAAGCGACCGCATGACCCTTAAATATTGGGTAAATTTGGGAGAAACCATACAACCAAGTGTATGTTTTTTAGTCTCATGATGAAATTTTCAATTTTGGTCAAGGAAATTATAAATTTCCTTTTTATACATACCCACCATAAACCACATATAATACCATGAAATGAGATACTCCTCTACACTCCCTGGAATACCCTAAGTATAAATTCTCATCTTCTTCCCTTCCTCATTTCATTCATTGAGATTATCCTCTTAGATTCCACACATTAATTGAGTTGAAACACTCATCAATAAACTCTTAAATCCCTATCACCTCACTCCCATGACATTTTGGAAAAACATTCCACTCATTCGTCAGTCCCACACCAGCCATTTTCTAGAATATTTCACCTATTAGTCCTCACTTCATGACATTAAACTTTATTATACCCCACGTGGAAATTATAATATTCACTGTATTGTAAAAATGAGATTCCTTATGCATGAAGTGTAAGATTATTCATTCCATAATCATGAGAAAAACCCCTCAGTACTCACTACATGAAGTTAAACTATAGTGTAACCTATAACGGAAGCATAAGATTCCCCTATAATAAGAACGAATGTTCTTATGTGTCATGCATAAGATGAATCATGACATGATCATCTGAAGATACCCTTAGTCATCACTACATGATATTATAATATAAAATACTCTATGAGATGAGAATGGGATGCCTCCTATAAAAGGAAAACTATTCCTCGTGTGTCAAGCATAAAATCACTCATGTAATGAACCAGATATGACCACCAAACATCCACCATTGGATTCCTACTCAGGTGTAAGCCCCCAATAATATTCCTCAACCCACTAGCGGTTCGAGATTCCCATATGAACCAATATGAGGAAGAAGAATAGTCTGCTCCAGTGTTCAAGCCCCACATATATCATTGCTACTCCCATGAAGCCCCTATTGGTTGCCTCATCAGGTGTTATCCCCAATCATATTCCTCAGCCCGCCATGGGTTCAAGAAGCCCTATTAACCAAACATGAGGAAGAAAGGATGGTAATCTCAATGCATAATCCCCACAAGAAAAGTCCATTTACCTAACTTTAATCTGTAAACATACCATATGATGAGAAAACTGGATTCCCTCTTAACTAAACATGAGGAAGAAATTATCGTAATCTCAATGCATAAGCCTCACAAACCACATCTTTTTACATGATATTACACTCTAACCAACCCCTATGTAGTGAAAACGTGATGACCTGTATGATAAGTGTATGATGCCTCATGGTAGAAGCATGATATACTTGATGTGGTACACATGGGATAGTACCCCATCACCTAATAATCTCTCAAAAATAATCCCAAACTACATCATCATTGATCCTAGAAGTACCCTGGGAAGCTTCCATGTGTAAGCCCCAATCACATTATCACTACTCCTCATAGTATTTGAGGAATATTCTACACATAAGATCCAATAATAGCATCACTTCTCTAAGAAACACTCTATAAAGATTACACAAATAATCCCTATTTACATGACTACTTATCTATAGTGACATCTAGGAATCCACCATGCTTAATCCCCCACCATCCCATATTTATAATCCTTTCGCAACCTGTGTTCCCTTACCGCAAGATGTTAAATTGTATGGACTACTCCTATAACTCAAAAAATAAACCATATCATATAAATACATGGGCTTTGATCCCTAGTGGATGACAGGGTACGTAGGACACCTCTATGAGTTTCAATCTTGAAAACCTCAAGTGTAAAATCTCCCCCCCTATGAAGACAAATAATTTATTATCCCCTAAGAAGAATTAAGTTATCATTTTATTTATAGTAAATTTGAATATTCTTAAGATTAAATAATTGAAAAAATATCTATAAACATAGGTAATTCTAATAGAAATAGTCTTTCTAACCATGGCTATAGATTAAAGAAATGATCAACCAACCCAAGGATGCTACTGTCATTGTAATAGACCTCTGGGCTATGGCCACATGCAACCTCCCATGGAGGAAATTGTTGTAAAAATAGTTCTCAAGGTGATGGCATGGTAAACCTTCTGTGGCTATAGGATAGGTGATTAAAATCCAACCACAATGTTTCAGACCCAAGTTTCTTTCCTGAGGGTACATTTATGACAACTTCACTAATTCATTTTCTATATATATTTTTATGCCAATGTATATACATATATATATATATTTGTGTGTAATTATTTATAAATTTATTATTTTTTTATTATATATTTAAATAAAGACTACTTTTAGTGTGATATGTAGAAACCCTAAAACTACATATTGGTTTTCTTGTGGCTATAGATGATCTATAACCACAATCCAAGGTGATCTGTGCTCATAGGATTCTTTCATGATTTACCCATGAAAATATTTTTTAATTAGAAAATCCCATGATAAGCTAAACATTTTCCCATATATATATATATATAGCTCTTCTATATAAACAACCATTTTTTAGATCATGGATAAAAGTCGTGGTTATTGCAAATTTTTTCAATAGTGATTATTAATTTCATTAAATACAATTTTCTAAATTAATTTTTTGTTTTTTTCATTTGTAAATTTAGTGAGATTATTTTATATAGAAAATAATATTTACATTCTTTGTGTTTGAAAAATGATAAGGCTCTCAAGAATATACCATATTGATTATCAATCATTTGTTGATACTTAAGTGATTAATCAAATAATAATTGTTTAGAATTTAAAATGTATATTATTTTTATTCATTATAATGTATGACCTTTAATTACCTATTGAGTATTATTCTTTATCCATGATTACAAAAACATGTTTTTTGTGTGTGTGGTTAATTTTACTTTCTCATGCATAATATAAATAAATGTGTACTAAAATAATGTTCTATAAGGATATTTGATCAGAATCACATCACATATTGTCCTTCTTATATAACCTCAAATGTGTGGGAGATTTTGGGAACATATTGGATAGATTAGTCATTCAAAAATCTTTCTACAGATAAATGTATCCAGGTTCCCAATATGTGACCCACATTGCAAGAAGTGTGGGATTTATTGGTCATCATAATAGGATGGTACATAATATAGTTGATTTAATTTATATGATAATTAATTTTTTTATATTAATTAATATAATCTTCATATTTAAAATCTTAAATATAGTACATAATATTTCATTTATAATAGTTTTCATGTGTACAATATGATATATATTCATTTCTCATCAAGATATGTGATAGGTGATCGACAACAAAGAATTGGATTTATAATTATTTAAGTTTTTATAAATAAAAAAATTATGTGAATGCATAGTGTTTTTATTATTTGGTTTATAATTTTAAATTACTAGAAGACAAGTGAAGTTGAAATTTCTTAAACTACATATATCAAAGATGAGACCAAGGGTGAAACAAATCATTTTGAGTGTTATTAATTGGGTCATGAATGTTCTTGTGGTGGTGCATGTTCAATGCCAACTAGTGTTTATGGTATATCAATAGAACCATTATATACATTTCAACCATCTAAGCCGAGGTTGTAGTATTGTTATTCTCCCCATCATATTGATGTGATGTTGAGATCTATAGAAGAAAGTATTGAGATATTAAAGAGGGAACATGTCCAATTTTAAGAGGAGTTAGAATATAATTGGCTACTGATAAAGGTGATGGATTTTTTTGTATATGATTCAAGTATAGTGTTACTTAGTAAAGAACCTAAATTTCCTCCTTGTTATGAACCTATGATAATCCCCCTCACTGATGACTTTTTTATATACTAAATTGTTTTTCATAATATAATTACATAATAAATATCTATTTATAATTAATTTTTCTCATATTCAATATTTTCGTAGAATTATTTAATATTTATGTGTCATGAATATTTTTAGGAAATATCAATATTTCATCTTTTTTTAATAACCTATTAGAAAAAAAAATCATCACAGATAAATTTTTTATTTTCTACATCAGTTAATTTATAGAATCCCACATTATTAAAAAATAATTGATTTTTTTATTTATTTTTAGTGACACTAGTAATTTTGATGGATTATTGTAAATCAGAACTCCTTAATGAGAATAATATTAAATTCTCACAACTAACTATCTACTAAAATAATATTTTTGATAGGTTATTTGTAATGACTTTTAATCTCTAATAACATTTGGTGATAGCAAAAAGAAGGCTTTTAACTCTTAATATAAAAAAATTAAAAAAACAATATTGGGTATTCCAATGATATTATAATTATTATTATGACCTCAAATCACATTACCATCCAAACATTCCCTAATTTTCAAAATTTATTCTTTCCATGGATTCATGTGAAATGTGGTAACTAGTTTTAAGATCCATTATTCACTTATCGATTGACTAGACATATTTAAGACCTTTGCCGCATCATATATAGTTTCAATGATAATTGAATTATATTATAAGTACTAAATACATATATAGATAATTTCTTTTAATGGTAAAGGATTGTAAGTATGGAAATGGGTTGAGTACATACTATTTTTGGACTACCCAACCCCAAACCCAATTAGGTTATACCCTACCAGAACCCAATTAACTCCTTTAATTTTACTCTAATTACAACCCAAGTAATTAATAGATACTCATTTATTTCTAAAAACTATTTAGTTTATATTATATTACGCTTTACATTTTATTATCCTTATTATTCATGTGAAATTTGTGAGGGTGGTAGTATAAAGGAAAACCGATGAAATGACCAACAGATGTAGAAACTCATGGAAGATTCAGTTGATTAAGTATCAACGCACTGGGGATTTTAATTCCGCACTTTCTACATTGAAAAAACAATGTGGTATAGGAAAATATAAATATAGGTTTTTCACAATAGTGTTCATCCATTATGTAGTGTCAATGATGGATCAGGTGATCCTTGAACAAGGAAGATAGAGTACTTGTAACAGCCCGAGATTTTATGAAAACTATTCTTTTTAATTTTATTAATGTCTTGTGTTGTACGCTACACCAAAAGGAGCTTTCACAACACACAACCTTGACTTGCCTTGCATTACATGCAATCGCGACCTTCCTCGATAGCGTGTGTAGTACGCAATACCGAGTTTCACTAAACAACGATATGCTACTAAAATATTATTAAAACTAGCCGTTATGAATAGTAATAACCACTTTTTGAAATTTTGTAATTTTTTTTTTCAAAATGGACTTCATTTTTGGATTCGGAGTATCAAATTTAGCCTAAGGTGAAATATTGGTACTTTTCGGATAACTTTCATATTCTGATGAATAGTTAAAATTACTAAATTATAATTAAAAACAACTTTTTTAATCAAAATAATTAATAGTGATAAATTATTAATTTGAGTGGTTTTAAAGTATATTTAGAATATATTTTTACAATTTAATACAATTTTGGTCATTGGATGTAATTTCACATTTAAACCAGACATAAACAAGTGTCAATCTTTTGATAGATATTGTTTCTTAAAAACACGCTATTTGTTTTAACAGCGGGATTTAATTATAAAATTAACTAATGCAACTTCTATGTGATGAATTTTGTAAAATAGACTTCATTTTTGAATTCGGAATATGAAATATAGCTTAGGATGAAATTTTGGCATTTTTCTGAAAAACTTCAATTTTTGATGAATAGTGAAACTACTAAGTGGTAGTTAAAAAACAGAATTTTTCATAAAAATTAATTTTACCGCTTATGTGAATGGAATTTCAAAAATCCGAGAGACATGATTGATGTCAGTAAGTAAAATGTGGTTCAATGAGATGAAAATAATTTTTGGTGAATAGTAACTTTTTACTTTTATTTACCACGGTTAAAAGTAAATAGGGTAATTAAGGGTAAAAATGCTATTAATATTACCATAACACGTGTCCTAATCCTATTGTACAAGTTTATCTCGACCAAAAACAACCTTAAGTGTAAAATATTATCATTTAGGCCCACTTGGATTAGATTAGGACATTTATTATTATTTAATTCAAAGAAGAGTTAAAAGAGTTAAAATCAAAGTTTATTTACTAAAACATTTTTAATATAAGGTTATACATAAGATAAATTAGATTTTTAATATTCAGTAGAAATATAAAAAGATTTCCTACATAATGGTATTTTATTTGTAATTTTTAGACATCAAATAAGTTAATTTATTAATGACACAAAGATGATGCAGTAATTATCTTATTAATGAAATATTGACATAATTGATATTATAAATACCAAAATAAATGTAATTTAAGACTTTTTATGAATTCCACTAATTTTCTAGGTTACTATGATATATTATAGTTTATTTAATCAACTTGGTTTGAACATATAATTCTGTTGTGATTTTCACAAAAATCATATATCAAATAGTGTCAAAATTGACACAAAATAGTTTTTAAATCAAATATTATATTATTAATTGTTATTTTATTCCTAAAAATCTAAGGTTCGGCCAAATGACTTAGATAACGATATATATATTAATAATGAACAATTTGGGGTTCGTTTGGCATGTTATAGTAAGTGTATTAACCATATAGTGTGAGAAAACAAAAAGACCCGGGAAAAGTTAAATTATTTAACTTAAAGTTAAATCTAATTGATAAGGCTAAAATAATTACCTAAACTTGTCTAAATCCTATTGGTTGATAGGAGTTCGACCCATCCCCACTTTAGCTTCGAAATAAGATCCTTTGGAACCATTATAAACCGATTTTGACTTTAATATAAAATAATATTTCGAGATATTCCTAAGGTGCCCCTCTCCTCCCTTATAAAAGGACACCTCCTCCCCCTCCTCCTAACACCAATTTGAGCACTCAAGCTCGGTCAAACCCTGCCAAAATCCCTTCTCCACTTCCCTAGAATAATCCTAGTGGTCCTGGTCTTCTTCAAAGACCAATCTTAGTTCCCTAAGTGGAGGATTCAAAGAGGCGTTCCAAAGAAGAGGTAATATCCATTACCGATCTTTTCAATTTCTTTCTTCTTCAACTTCTTCTTCTTTAGTTGTTTCATGATAAAGTAATAACATCAGTATTACTTACATACTGATATGTTATTATAAATATGAAACAACTCTAATTAACCTTCTATCCATCCTACGGAAAAAGGAAATCATCGCGCGTGCGTACGTACGGAATACCGTCTCCACGCCGTGGTGTAATCTATTTTCAGACACCACCTTAATTGGATGGGTATAATGGTTTAATTAGTAACTATATATGATTATTATAAAGTGATATTGATACTTAAATAGTATACATACACTTCAACACAATTCCACGACCATGGGAACGATATCATCGCTCGTGCGTACGTACGGACTACCGTCTCCACGACGCGATGAGATTCATTCTCAATGATTAACCATTCATGAATGATTATAAAGTATATATAATAAGTACTAATGAAATATATGACATAATAATTATACTGGAATTATTTATATTTATATGTATTTCATCTACTTAATTCCATTCAATTCAATAAGGAAACGAAAACAGCGTTCATGCGTACGTACGGAATACCGTCTCCATGAACGGTGTATTTATTTCTATTTAATGATTTATTATATATGTATATTATGAATATATATATATATAAATCATGTTTTATATTCTGGAATTAAGTAATCATGATCTAAGTAACCATATGAATAATTACAAGTTAAAAACACGAACGACAAATGAGACAATTTTACCCAAAACGCTACTTTAACATGAATTTACAAAAGAACGGGTAATATAAAGTCATAAGTGGACCATATATGATATAATAAAAATGAATATGATTATGGAATAAGTCAATAACATGATTTAAATCATTATACAGGAGGTTCGGACACTTACAAAGCAAGTCAGACCTAAGGTAAGGGGAAATATCACAATCTCATTTTTATCCGAGATTGTTTATACTTTGGTATTTACTGGGGTGTATTTTATCATCCACATCCATGTTCCCTCAATATGTAATATTGTTTCCATCCACTTACAATAGTTTAAATCCAATTTTACCCTTCGGTGAGTTTTTAGTAAAGAATATGAAAGGAATCTTTTGTAGTTTTTTTTCGTACGAGGTACTTTTTGACTTTTCCGACAAAAGTACGAAGAATGTTTAATTTAACTTATACGGCATGAATGAATTTTTAAAACATTATTTCCAAGAAGCTTCCTTTAGAAGTTTTAAAGTTTATTTTTAATCAACTTATTTTAGTTTAAAATTGTATGACATGTTAAGAAAGGAAAAGTGTTTTTGAAGTAGAAAGGATATTTTCCTCAAGAATGGAGTTCAAGTGTTTTATCAAAATTAATTTCCATCTAAGATAATAAAGGGTTCTGTTTTTATCCCTATTATTACATTGATTTGATTATGTTGTGAGGGAATTATTTTTATAAAGTCATTTAACTTATATGATTTTTTTTATGATGTCATGATGTTTAAGATTCCCATTTTTATTACATGGGTTATGCAATGATGTTTGGTTTATGATTTTGTGGCACACATAAGAATGGTATCATTATGAGATGGGTGGGACCTATGTCTCCCTCCAATGCATTGGGTAAAGATTTTAAATCTCATGAGATAGACATGGCTGGAACGGTAGGTTATACCGGTTCAGTGAAACAGGACTGGAACGAGGGTGACTCGATTCAGAAAGGGACTTTGTCCACTAAGATAGTCTTGGCAATGAGTCTTGACTAACAAGAAATGATTCTCTATGATTATGTGTGTATACCACAAAGTTTCTTGTTTTAAGTTATGATTATTGTGATTACATTTCACTGCCATGATTTATCCCATGTTATGAGATCATGCTCTCTTTTTCAGGTTAAGAATTCCAAAATGTTATGTTCTTATGAATATGATGTGATTGATATTTATTTTGTTTACCATTACTGAGCATTTGAGCTCACCCTTTTATGTTTTCTTTTCCCCATGATATAAAGAAAGGTTTTAGGTATAAAAAAAAGGAAGATCTTTATGGGAGATATTGAAGATCTTTCACCAGGATTAGAATATTATATTCCGAGTTTCCAAAGACACTAAACTATTACGATCCTTGTGTGTGTGTTTTTGTTATGTACTAAGTATTCCGCAAATGTAATGTAATGTCAATGTACGTCAAGCTTCGGGTCTCTACATTTGGTATCAGAGGAAAGGTTTAGTCGACCTTTGGAAACTAGGATGCGAAAACGTTAGTGAGATCCCTAGAGATATTTCTACGGTATGTCTAGGGATGTCTCTAAGGTTAAGTATACGTATAGGTTATAGTCCTAGAATTGCGCTAACGATCTTAGAATTAAACCTAAGATGTTAGATATTGAAGGTACTCCCCCTTTATTATGTTGTTTTCCCTAGCATGATTTTTTCCTCTCACACTATTCTTTTTGGGTTTTAGACGATGGCTGGAACCCGAAGGATCCGTGTTGATCAATGCAATGGACAATGCAATGATTGTCCTCCTGAACAAACAAATGTTATGGGAGATGGAGTGAAAAATATTATTGCAATCCTTACACAAGCTATGAATCATTCTGGACATCCAAATGAGCAGAGAAAGGAACACAATTCTATTGAGTCCTTCATGAGGCAACGTCCACCTTATTTCGGTGGGACTTCTGATCCACTTGTTGTTGAACAATGGATCAGTACAACTGAAAAGATATTTTCAGTTCTTCAATGTTCTGAACATGATAAAGTCATCTTAGCAGTATATCGTTTGGAAGGTGAAGCTGATCAATGGTGGAATCTTATCAAGAATACGAGGCCAAGAGATGAAATTGAGTCCTTGGAATGGGATGAGTTCAAGAACTTGATTTTTCAGTATGTACTTCCCTCGTATTCTTCGAACAAAGATGGAGAAGGAGTTTCTTGAACTAAAGCAAAAGGATGATGAATCTTTGGTATATACGAAGAAAATTTTACAAGACTTGCAAGGTATGCATCTGGCATTATCATCCAACCTGAAAGTAAAGTTGATCGATTTTTCAGTGGCTTAAAACCAAGTCTTCGAAGGGCATTAGCTATAAGAGACTTCAGTAGCTATGAAGAAATTGTGTGTTGTGCTATCAAGGTAGAAATGGAAGTTGGTGTTACATATCCATCTCATGGTTTTGACAAGAAACGAAAGATGGAGTTCAAGGAGAAATCTCAGAATAATGATGAAAAGAAGATGAATGTTTCCTTATGCACAAAGTGTGGAAAGAAGCATGGTGGAGATTGTCTTAAAGGGACTAGAATATGTTTTAAGTGTGGAAAAGAAGGTCATCGAGCAGCTGAGTGTCAAAGTAATGGAAAAAGGGTTTCTAATGATGTGAATAAATCAAACACTGTAGAGAATGCACCACCAACACTTCAATTCTTTAAGTGCAAGGAAATTGGGCATTATGCTAATAAATGCCCTAATCCAAGGGTTAGTGATGATCAACATGAGAAACCATTGAAGGCAAAGGACAATGGGAAGTCACATGCAATCACTATTGGAGATGTTGAATATGACAATGATGTGGTGGAATGATTAAGTGTTTATGTAATGGGATTCCAAAATAATATTATATCATGGAGTATTGGAATATTTATGTATTGGTCTAATGTGGTATTCAATGTGATTGAGATATTTTTGGAAATAAGATGATATGCGCATAATGAAGGGAAAACGAGAAAATGAAATGTTTAACAGTATTCATGAGCTCATGATTGATATAAGGACTATGTGATATCATGGTTTGAGTATATAGAATTTTGAGGATTTTGGTATGTGGAAAGTGTTAGCTTTTAACTGCATACATGTTTTCTCTAAGGTTCAATGGGTATTCAAGAGAGTACATGATTAGGCCTTTCAATGTTTGGAATGTGACCAACAAGACATATTTTATGATATATGGGGATCAACGATGGTATTAAATCTCTGGTAATCGTTTTCACTATATTATGAGAGTGTACTGAAGTATTATGGATAAGCCTAAAGATTGGAATGGATTATGTTGGAAATAAGTTAGTATTGTTTAAGGATAGAAGTTTTTTCGATATTATTGATGGGATGTTATAGTAATATAGTTTTAGAAAAAGGACAACCTGTAAGACGGGCGATAGCCCATCGCGTCGGACAAGGCTGTGGGAATCGAACCCACAACCGAAGTGCGACTGCCCTTTATCACCTACCACTGGCCTACAGGAAGTCCCTTTTTAGTAGAAACTAGTTTTATTTTATTAAGCAGTACGATATATGAAGTATAAGTCCATTTTAGGAACCATATATGATTAATCTCACTATAGATCGACTTATGTATATAATTTCTGCTAACCTTTTGTTTGAGACAGATGGAATGACCCCTCATTATATCACATGATCTGCTAATGCTTCACGAATAACAAATTCAACTTCATTTCTTTATGATATGAAGTGGAAATTGTTCAATTCACGAACAACAGTGATATTGTAACAAAATCATGTAAGTATTTCTTTTAATTCATCAACTTTAGGGAAATGATCTTGAAAACCAAAAATGTTTTCCTATTGATCTTATATCTGATGAATCAGATGGTACCTTAGATCGTCACAAAATTATGGCTTTGTGATTGCTGGCTTTTCCATAGCCATGTTCTCTACCACTCTCTATCAGAACATGATAGTTAGATTTCTCTTCCATATCCATATTTTCACCTATGTGGAAACCCAGTGATTAGTTTATTTGGGTAATCGTTACATTTCATACTTTAGTTTTTAAAGACAAGTTTTGGTATTCCTTTTTACGATGTGGGTTTCTATTAAAGAAACTTTTGAATAGTAAACTATTTATAACCCCGACGAATTTTGAGGGCGAAATTCATTTTAAGGGGGGTAGAATGTAACAGCCCGAGATTTTATGAAAACTATTCTTTTTAATTTTATTAATGTCTTGTGTTGTACGCTACACCAAAAGGAGATTGCACAACACACATCCTTGACTTGCCTTGCATTACACGCAATCGCGACCTTCCTCGATAGCGTGTGTAGTACGCAATACCGAGTTTCACTAAACAACGATATGCTACTAAAATATTATTAAAACTAGCCGTTATGAATAGTAATAACCACTTTTTGAAATTTTGTAATTTTTTTTTTCAAAATGGACTTCATTTTTGGATTCGGAGTATCAAATTTAGCCGAAGGTGAAATATTGGTACTTTTCGGATAACTTTCATATTCTGATGAATAGTTAAAATTACTAAATTATAATTAAAAACAACTTTTTTAATCAAAATAATTAATAGTGATAAATTATTAATTTGAGTGGTTTTAAAGTATATTTAGAATATATTTTTACAATTTAATACAATGTTGGTCATTGGATGCAATTTCACAATTAAACCAGACATAAACAAGTGTCAATCTTTTGATAGATATTGTTTCTTAAAAACACGCTATTTGTTTTAACAGCGGGATTTAATTATAAAATTAACTAATGCAACTTCTATGTTATGAATTTGGTAAAATAGACTTCATTTTTGAATTCGGAATATGAAATATAGCTTAGGATGAAATTTTGGCATTTTTCTGAGAAACTTCAATTTTTGATGAATAGTGAAACTACTAAGTGGTAGTTAAAAAACAGAATTTTTCATAAAACTTAATTTTACCGATTCTGTGAATGGAATTTCAAAAATACGAGAGACACGATTGATGTCAGTAAGTAAAATGTGGTTCAATGAGATGAAAATAATTTTTGGTGAATAGTAACTTTTTACTTTTATTTACCACGGTTAAAAGTAAATTGGGTAATTAAGGGTAAAAATGATATTAATATTACCCTAACACATGTCCTAATCCTATTGGACAAGTTTATCTCGACCAAAAACAACCTTAAGTGTAAAATATTATCATTTAGGCAAACTTGGATTAGATTAGGACATTTATTATTATTTAATTCAAAGAAGAGTTAAAAGAGTTAAAATCAAAGTTTATTTACTAAAACATTTTTAATACAGGGTTATACATAATATAAATTCGATTTTAAATATTCAGTAGAAAGCTAAAAAGATTTTCTACATAATGGTATTTTATTTGTAATTTTTAGACATCAAATAAGTTAATTTATTAATGACACAAAGATGATGCAGTAATTATCTTTTTAATGAAATATTGACATAATTGATATTATAAATACCAAAATAAATGTAATTTAAGACTTTTTATGAATTCCACTAATTTTCTAGTTTACTATGATATATTAGTGTTTATTTAATCAACTTGGTTCGAACATATAATTCTGTTATGATTTTCACAAAAATCATATATCAAATAGTTTCAAAATTGACACAAAATAGTTTTTAAATCAAATATTATATTATTAATTGTTATTTTATTCCTAAAAATCTAAGGTTCAGCCAACTGACTTAGATAAGGATATATATATTAATAATAAACAATTTGGGGTTCGTTTGGCATGTTATAGTAAGTGTATTAACCATATAGTGTGAGAAAACAAAAAGACAGGGGAAAAGTTATATTATTTAACTTAAAGTTAAATCTAATTGATAAGGTTAAAATAATTACCTAAACTTGTCTAAATCCTATTGGTTGATAGGCGTTCGACCCATCCCCACTTTAGCTTCTAAATAAGACCCTTTGGAACCATTATAAACCGATTTTGACTTTAATATAAAATAATATTTTGAGATATTCCTAAGGTGCCCCTCTCCTCCCTTATAAAAGGACACCTCCTCCCCCTCCTCTTAACACCGATTTGAGCACTCAAGCTCGGTCAACCCCTGAGAAAATCCCTTCTCCACTTCCCTAGAATAATCCTAGAGGTCCTGGTCTTATTCAATGACCAATATTAGTTCCCTAAGTAGAGGATTCAAAGAGGCGTTCCAAAGAAGAGGTAATATCCATTACCGATCTTTTCAATTTCTTTCTTCTTCAACTTCTTCTTCTTTAGTTGTTTCATGATATTGTAATAACATCAGTATTAATTACATACTGATATGTTATTATAAATATGAAACAACTCTAATTAACCTTTTATCCATCCTACGGAAAAAGGAAATCACCGCGCGTGCGTACGTACGGAATACCGTCTCCACGCTGTGGTGTAATCTATTTTCCGCCACCACCTTAATTGGATGGGTATAATGGTTTAATTAGTAACTATAATGATTATTATAAAGTGATATTGATACTGAAATAGTATACATACACTTCAACACAATTCCACGACCATGGGAACGATATCATCGCTCGTGCGTACGTACGGACTACCGTCTCCACGACGCGATGAGATTCATTCTCAATGAATAACCATTCATGAATGATTATAAAGTATATATAATAAGTACTAATGAAATATATGACATAATAATGATACCGGAATTATTTATATTTATATGTATGTCATCTACTTAATTCCATTCAATTCAATAAGGAAACAAAAACAGCGTTCATGCGTACGTACGGAATACCGTCTCCATGAACGGTGTATTTCTTTCCATTTACTGATTTATTATATATGTATATTCTGAATATATATATATAAATCATGTTTTATATTCTGGAATTAAGTAATCATGATCTAAGTAACCATATGAATAATTACAAGTTAAAAACACGAACGACAAATGAGACAATTTTACCCAAAACGCTACTTTAACATGAATTTACAAAAGAACGGGTAATATAAAGTCATAAGTGTACCATATATGATATAATAAAAATGAATATGATTCTGGAATAAGTCAATAACATGATTTAAATCATTATACAGGAGGTTCGGACACTTACAAAGCAAGTCAGACCTAAGGTAAGGGGAAATATCACAATCTCATTTTTATCCGAGATTGTTTATACTTTGGTATTTACTGGGGTGTATTTTATCATCCACATCCATGTTCCCTCAATATGTAATATTGTTTCCATCCACTTACAATAGTTTAAATCCAATTTTACCCTTCGGTGAGTTTTTAGTAAAGAATATGAAAGGAATCTTTTGTCGTTTTTTTCGTACGAGGTACTTTTTGACTTTTCCGACAAAAGTACGAAGAATGTTTATTTTAACTTATACGACATGAATGGATTTTTAAAACATTATTTCCAAGAAGCTTCCTTTACAAGTTTTCAAGTTTATTTTTAATCAACTTCTTTTATTTTAAAATTGTATGATATGTTAAGAAAGGAAAAGTGTTTTTGAAGTAGAAAGGATATTTTCCTCAAGAATGGAGTTCAAGTGTTTTATCAAAATTATTTTCCATCTAAGATAATAAAGGGTTCTGTTTTTATCCCTATTATTACATTGATTTGATTATGTTGTGAGGGAATTATTTTTATAAAGTCATTTACCTTATATGATTTTTTTTATGATGTCATGATGTTTAAGATTCCCATTTTTATTACATGGGTTATGCAATGATGTATGGTTTATGATTTTGTGGCACACATAAGAATGGTATCATTATGAGATGGGTGGGACCTATGTCTCCCTCCAATGCATTGGGTAAAGATTTTATATCTCATGAGATAGACATGGCTGGAACGGTAGGTTATACCGGTTCAGTGAAACAGGACTGGAACGAGGGTGACTCGATTCAGAAAGGGACTTTTTCCACTAAGATAGTCTTGGCAATGAGTCTTGACTAACAAGAAATGATTCTCTATGATTATGTGTGTATACCACAAAGTTTCATGTTTTAAGTTATGATTATTGTGATTACATTTCACTGCCATGATTTATCCCATGTTATGAGATCATGCTCTCTTTTTCAGGTTAAGAATTCCAAAATGTTATGTTCTTATGAATATGATGTGATTGATATTTATTTTGTTTACCCTTACTGAGAATTTGAGCTCACCCTTTTATGTTATCTTTTCCCTAGGATATAAAGAAAGGTTTTAGGTATAAAAAAAAGGAAGATCTTTATGGGAGATATTGAAGATCTTTCACCAGGATTAGAAGATTATATTCCGAGTTTCCAAAGACACTAAACTATTACGATCCTTGTGTGTGTGTTTTTGTTATGTACTAAGTATTCCGCAAATGTAATGTAATGTCAATGTACATCATGCTTCGGGTCTCTACCGTACTTAGAAGCAATATCACACATATTGGGGATAGGTCTGGCAGCTGAAGAAGAGGCCAACAATGACTGGGTTGATAGTTTGAGGTTACAATATTGAATTAGGGGAATCTGTAACCAATGTAAACATTATTGGATCACTAAATTTGTGATGCACACTATGATGGTGTGAATGAGTGTGTATAATTATTTAAATCCCTATGTACTCTCATGAATATTCATTACTTTTATATCCATATTCTCACTAATTCTAAAAAAATAGGCACAACATATTTTTTAAGGAGTCTCACCTACATTAATGATGAATTCATCCTCTATGTTTCATGGTTATTATCCCACACACATCGTCCCTTTTTTATTAACAAAATGATCTTGAGCAATGGTATGAACTTGAACTTGTACAATTAATAGAACCAACCATTTACAATATTGAACCCACATAACAAAAAAATCATAAAGAATGAACTTTGATGAGTGTATGAGTGTCCACACAAACTTCAGATGATGAAAATATTTCTCTTCCATTCATAGTAATCACCTCAAGTTTTTCAGTGTTTCTTCTTGTTCTTTGATAAAATAGCATATTAGTTCTTATTCTTAAAATTATTTCAACATACATCCCACTCAGTTTATTATTATATATCTCCAAAAAATATTATGTGAATTTCATTTCCATAATATATATTAAAATATAATTTTATTACATCCATATTTGACTCATTCAAACTCATAAACTCTGATATAAGGATTCATTAAAAATCATCATATAATTTTGGCATAAGACTTGGCTATTTTCCTTCATGAAATATTTAAATTATCATGTTCTTATCCTTTATTCAAAATATTCAAAAAATATAAAACATTTAATTCACATGATATTTACAATTAAGCATGGATTCACATGACTATGATATGGTACCTTAATCTACACTGTGGAACAATCTAGGTAATAAATACTTCTTTAGTTGATTTGTTACCCTCAATCTCATATGGGATCATGATCATGGTGTTAGATTCATGAAGATCATTGCACAAACATCATCTGGAAAAATTTCTTATCTTTTATTCAAAATATAAATTATATAATCTCAGTTATTTTACCCCTAAATTTCCCTAAATTTCCTTTGATCACCTTTATGTGGCCCCAGAATATTTAAGATTACTTTTATGAATCTTTGGATTACCTTAGATCACCTTTCTCCAGGTATATCATTACCTTTAAATGGATTTGTATTGTCTTAGATCACCTTTTTATATGTATAGCATTACATTTATGTAGGTATTTAAATTATCACATCACCTTTTGTAGATCAGTTATATCTCAGATTAACATTAAATAGATTTTTAGAATTCTAGATAGTGTTTAAACAACCACCAGATTCATGATTTACCTTTTGTTATGTTGCAGATTACATATTCATAACCCATGAAATGAATGAATTACCATTATGCAACTCCTCATTATTCGATATAACCCTTACATATGTCAACTCAATGTATCAATTTTAAATATCAAGTGTTCATATGATATATTATGTTAGTGTTCTGACCTTAAGGATCAACCACAAGTATTTAGAGATCAATCACATGTACCAAATTAATCAACAACTCCATCTAGATCAACCGTATGAATAAGCTTCAGATTGACCACATGAAAAAACACCCAGATCGACCACATGAAAATTGTTCATATTGACTATATGAGAAACAAAAATTGGCAATTAATTTATTGACCATATGAATCTACAATCATTGGAACAACCGCATGTATAATTTAGATCAACTATGATGTAAAATTTCACAAATAATTACATAATTTCATCAATCAAATTTGGTTCTTCTCCAACTTTCTCATGAGACATAGAATTACATTTAACATCATCAAATGGTAATTAATCACTTGATATAGTATATTCCATGATATTTTCCACTTTTTTGGATTCTTAAACTTCAAGTTTTCTTTTTATTAAAACTCCAACCAACTATTCTCCTTCATTTGTAAACTATAGTGGAATGTACTCTTAGCCGTAAACGCTAGTCTCAATCTTAAATATCAGCTCAAAAATCATCACACTTAACATTTATTGACAAAAAATACAACATCATTGTCAATAGGTTTCGAAAATATTCCTATATTCAATTTGATTCAATACATAAACCTTCTCTCCTTATTATTAAGAGTGAAACAAAACTTAATAATTATAAGGGATCAACTCAAACTCTTAAAATAAAATTAATCCTGAATCAATAATCTCGAAGTCTATATAATATAACTCTTTATATAAACAAATATTGATTTAAAAAACCATTAATATTGTCCATCATATCCGTCATCTAAACTTTTAAAACTTCCTACTCATTTTAGAGAGATAAAACTTGAAATAAATTACATATATTTCCTTCTTAAAAACAAAACACATGCATTAAAAAAAATTATTAAATAGGGGGAACACTTTTAGACCCCTTTAAAAAACATCTCCCCACTAATATTGAACAAGAAGGGATAGAGTAGGAATCTCAAATAATAACATGCCTCAATGAGTAGGATTCTACTAGACTCCATGTGGTAGCTACAATGTAACAACTGGGCCCCAATGACAGCACACACACCCTACCTTAACATGGTCATCAGGTTCTGGCCCACAAAGTACCACTAGTTTCCCCACAGTGGTCCCCACCCTAGTGCCCACAAACATGCATGAATGGGTCATCTGACTAATGAATATCCCCACAGGACAACACATGTCCTTTTCCATGTGCTTTTCCCTCAATCACACACTCCTAGGGAAACATCCCAAAAGTTCACCCATCCTAATCACTACTCCAGACCAAGCACATTTAACTGTGGAGTTCTAATCAGGTAGGCTCCCAAAAACGAATTTCACCTTTTTTACACAAGTCATATCATTTAATAATTTAATCCCTTATCATTCTAGGGTGTTAAATTCACCCCCAAGCATAACATCATCATTTTGGGCCCTGAATCTCATCCTAGGCAGTGCACCATTCTTAAGGGTGGGTACCACCTCTAATATCAAATGTAACAATTGGGCCCTAATAACAGCACAGTCACCCCGCCTTAACATGGTCATTGGGTCTTAGACCGCCAGGTACCACTGGTTTCTCCAAAGTGGTCCCCACCCTGGGGCCCACCCTCATGTCTAGACGGGTTATCTAACTAATTACTATCCCCATAGGCCAAAACATATCCTTTCTATTATTCTTTTTCCTCACTCACACACAACTTGGGAAACATCCCATAAGGTCACCCATCATAATCACTACTCTAGGTCAATAATTCTTACTTTTGGAGTTCTAATCAGGTAGTATTCTGAAAATAAAGGTGTACCTTATTGACATGAGTCACATCATTTAGTCATTTGACCCTTTATCGTTTTGGGTGTTACATACAGCTTCTCAAATATTTCAGTAGTTAATTGTTTTGTGGGAATATAAGAAATCTATTCCTTATATTTTTAAGATAACTTCCACCACCATTTATTTTAGGAAATAAAACCAAATATCAATGTGTCTAGACCTGTAATGTTGAAAATTATTTTTATACAGGTTGAGGGAACTCTAGATTTCATTACCCAATACTAGAGGGTACTTATCCTTAAAACTCAAATAATGCAGTTGTGTTTTCATCCATATCTTATGTGTTTCTTCTTATAAAGTACCCGCATACTCAATTTCAGTTTAGCTTAATGAATTTAGTGTTTTCTTCTTTGAGTATTAGTAAATAGAGCTCCTCCCAATAAAAAAAATTCCACCATATGTTGAATTGTTATAATCAATAGCTTTTACCCAGTAAGCATAAGTGAAACCTCTTAAACTCAAATTATAATTCATATTATATTTCATACCATAATGGAAAGTATTTTATATGTATCACAAGATCATTTTTCTATCAACATATGTGATTCCTTGGGATTATATTGAAATTGGGCACAAAGAGTGATAGAAAATATAATATTAGGTTTGGCGGATATCAAATATATAAGGCTTCCAATCATTCTTCATAACTACTTTTGTTTTTTTTTTGATTTCCCTAACTAATACCCACTTACTTATATTCCCACTTGAATTAGTGTAGACACACTGCTATAATCATTCATGTCAAAATTATTCTTGATTTATCTAACATATTTTCTTATGAAATAAATATATATTCAACCACTTGGGTAACCTGTAATCCCAAGAAAAACATCATTTCATTCATGTATAGACAAATAAAATGTTTCATTCTTGTTCCTTGATAACTCCTCACATAAAATTTATTCATTTTTGTTAAACATTATTTCATCAATATACGTTATCACAAAAAGTGAGGTGGTGTTGATCTTCTTCGTATACAGATTGTTTTATACCTATCCTCTCTAAAAAATACTTTAGATACTAAATAAGTTTAATATACCATGCTCTTAAATTATTCTTCATACCATAGAGATGTTTCCTCATTGTATAAATCTTTCTGTCATCTGAATCTAACAAAAACTCTTTATCTCGTTCCATATACACTTCTTCATCAATTTCACCATTCCAAAAATATTATGTAACATCCATTTAAAATAATTAAATATTTTATGATCTATTATGGAAAATAGTATTATAATTAACTCAATTTTGGTCACAATAAAAAAGGTTTCATCAAATTAAACCCCTTAAATTTGGTAATATCACCTACAAACCAGTCTGGATTTTATTCTAACAACTACAACATTCTCATAGATTTTGTTTATGAAAAACTATTTTTCTCTAATCACATTCTTTTTATGGGTCTAGGAACAATTTCCCAAGTTTCATTATTTTCAATTTGATCAAGATCTTCGTTTAATGTTTATACCCACTTCTTATTTTCAATATCCTCTTCAATAGACTTTATATCAACTTGTGAATGTAATATAATGTTACTAGTTGTTGTTATTTTTCCTCTTGTTTTCACACCTTCATTTTAATCACCCACTATATTTCAACCTAAACATGTTTTATTAGCCATGAATTTTCTCCTTTAGACTTTTCTCTTTATCATCATCACTAGTAATAACAAAATTTACATATTCAATCTATGTCTATGTGTTTTATGTATTTTTTCAATAGGTTCAGAACTGAAAAGATCATCCCCATCATCTATATTAATATTTTTCTTGATTACTTCTTTGTTTTCAAGAACTAACACATAATAACTTTTAACAATATTTTCCATCCTCCTGTTATAACACTTTTAGAAGATTCCATTTGGTGAATTTCCTATGAATATTCCATCTTCATCAATTTCATCATACTTTCCTCTACTATTTTCCTTCGTTTTGTTAATACATGTATTTCTAAAAATCTGGAAATTTTTAACATTTATCTTCTTCCTAAACCAAATATCATTGGGATACATAGCTATGTTTGATCTTATTTGAAATCTATTCTAAATTTATCCTACTATTTTTTTAGTTTGCACCCAATAGTGCCTTGATGTATCATATGTTGTCAATAGTCACAACCAAATAAACTAGATTCCAATTATTCCACTCATCCACTCCATTTTACTAAGGAGTATATGAGCTCGAAATTCATGTCTTCTTTCACTCTTGTTTAGATATTCAAATAACAAAATTTTGGAATATTAACCGCCATTACATGAACTCAGTATCTTCAATTTCAAACATTTTTTCTTCTATTCTAGTATTTTGAATATTTTGAATCTGTCCAAGGCCTGTGATTTGTGTGTTTTAAACACGATGCATGTCATTATTGTGAAATTTTCTATGAAAGTGATGAAATATATTTTTTCACTTATTGAATTCATAGTCATAGGACCACTCCAACCTGATGAATTAGATCAATATGGTTTAATGTTTTGTTTCCCCATTCCTTATGGGGTTTTTCCACCATTTTACCCTTTTTACATGTTTTAGAAATAATTGTGTGGTTTACTTTTAATAAGGTTAAATTCCTTAAAACATTTTCTTGAATCAAAATTTTAATGTTCTTTTAGCCAAGGTGGTTAAGACATATATTCTATAACTTATTTTATATTTTCTTCTTTAAGAAAAATCATGTGTTTTATTCTATAACATGGAACAAATTTCTTGAAGTTATCAAACCCCTTCTAACCGTACAAATGTATTTTATTCTTTTAACTATGATCCCATTTCTCATAAGAAATATCACATATAGAATCACATATTATTGAAACAATTAACATTTTGTACCTTATTCCATGTACAAATATAACATTGTATCGACTGAATTTATTTTTCCATGTTTCAGTTTTTCCAACACCATTAATTTCAAGGAGATATCATTACTAAATTTCACAACTCCATCATATTTCCCAATATTCATAATATTTTCAAGATCACAAATCATCTCAGATGAAAAATTACTATTCGTGATCAAAGATTTCTCTGATATACAGACTTTAAAAGAAACATCAACCACATTTTCATGTTACCAAAATTAACCGTCATTATAATTGTTACCAAAAACTATGACATATATTCAAATGGGTTAGGATTAAAGAAACACATACCTAGATGGTGTTCCCTTCTTGATCAAAAATTCCACATAAATCGTGTAGTATTTCAAAATATATTTCACATTTCCACATTATTCTCAAGTTGTTGAGCCCTTTTTTGAGTTTTTACTTATTGTTGTTTTCTCTCCCATGATTTATGATCTCTTCTAAGTTTTGGTAAAGAAATATTATACCATTACCTGTATGTTTTATGAATAAACTAATCAAAACACTATTAGGGACCCTAAAATATTATGTTTTTAAAAAAATATGTTTATCAATAGGTTATTATCTACCTTTATTTTCATCCCACAAATGATTAGATCTCTAAAATAAATTTTCTAGGAATATTACTTGATCATTTTTTGTCTGATGTCAACCCATTTTCGGAAGTTTTTATTTCCATATTTGATCATATTTTAACTTCTCCTCAGAACTATTAGTTATCCCATATTATATCTCATTATTGGAATTTTTGGTAAAAGTAGTTTTAATTTGTGAAAAATATTCTGTGGACTTTCCCTTTTCACATATTACATAATGTTTTGAGTAGATACTTATTATTGGTATCTTAAAACGTTTTATTTATTCTCCAATGGATTTGTTCCTATTGCATTACATTTTCTCATCTTTATTTTTGGTTTCAATATTCTTACTTCTCTATTTATCAAATTATTTGTACCCTAATACAATGGTGGAATTCATGTAATCAATGACATTTCCTTTTTTTCAATATCAATATTCAATATCTCAATTAATTTGATTAGATTTTATTTTTCATCTAGAAGTTTAATTTATTATGTCTAGTCCTCTTAAATTGGGGTTTTTCTTCTCTTAGACTTCAAATTTCATTCAAACATATCTTTATCTTCATTATCATGGTATATTATTTAGCAATATATCCTTCCTTTGATGCGTACTCACCATTTTATTGAGATTAATCTTATGATGGGTTCTCCTCGTAATCATCATTTGTCATGAGCACACTTTGATTGACACCTTTATTAACTTCATCATCACCACTTTCTTTACTGTTAGACACAACTTCTTCAACAAAAATAATTTTCTTTCTGAATGAACTAAGTGTAATATTCTTCTTTCTCTTTGATTGAGAATATGATATATCTCTAGTGGTGGTTTTCCTGGAAGGTCCCTCATTTTCATTTTCCCTTCCAAATTTTATAAGATAGTTAGAAGAAAAAAGGAAACCTTTCTACAATTAAAGAATTTGAAAGGTATTTTACTGTTATACTTACCTTTTCCACCTCATGTGGAATTTATTTACACGAGATAATGTGTTTATTAATAGTACTTCATGTTTCCTTATTAATTTGGATAGTCCTTTTTTCTTCAATCTTCATATCTTTGTGTGATTTAAAATCAATTTACTTTTCTTTCTTGTTATATATTTTAAGTGTAGGACTTGTTATCATTTCATGGTTAATGAGAGTACTATTTAGTTCATTGATAGGGAATCCATAAATATCTCTATCACCTAGTGATAAAAATTTCACATAAAAGTTATTGGGTAGGCTCCTCATTATAATTTTCACAACATTAGAGTCTTCAAGAGTTTCTCTGAACCCTTTGATAGTGTTGACCATCAGATTTAAGCTGGTAAAGAATTCATCAATGATTTCATCCTTCTATATTACAACACCTTCAAATTGTTTTTGACTAATTTTCATATATTTTCTTTCACTAATTCATTACATTCATAAATGTTATGGAGCTTCTTCCAAGTGACATTAGAAGTTCTACAGTCTATAACCTTTGAAAACTCCTTTTCTAATAATGATAATAATAAAGAATTCATGGGATTCCAATCATTTTGAATATTTAGTTTGTAAGTTATGTTTTATATTGATGATATATCTGGTACAATGAATCCATATTGAATGTAATTAAAAACATCAATCCACAAATAATGAATGTAGGGTACCATTCTTTATTTCTATATATGAAACTTGTTTCCAAAAATCATTGAACATAATTTTTTTTTGACAATATTTTGATCCAATGCATGTTATTGAATGAAATAAGAGAGTTAACCATTATCTGATACCAATTTTTGGATCACTCAAGTGATGATTCAAACTGAGAGGGGGGGGGTGAATCAATGTGTACAATTATTTAAATCCCCTTTTACACTAATTCTTATTTAGAAATTATGTCTCTATATTATCATCAATGATAATATAAATGGAAATAACAAATTTGTTAATGATTTATGCCTCCTTTAAGTATGATTATGTCCTTGGTGTGTCGTGGTTATTATCACATGCACACAAGTCCGTTATTATTATCAAAAGGAACTTGAGTAAGGTTATGACATTGAACTCAAACCACTATTGTCGCTAATTAGTTACAATATCATAAAAATAGAATAAAAAACCTTCTTCATAATGATATTTTATGAGTGTATGAGCCTCCAAATGTAATTTAGATGATGATATTTTTTATATTCCTTAGACAACAATCCCCTCCTATTGTTCTAAATGTTTCTTCTTGTTCTTCAATACAGTCTTATATCAGTTTTTCTTCTCAAAATATTTTCAAAATGTCTCTCTCTTCTTTTTTTGTTATTTATCTTCATATAATCATGGGTGAAATTTTTTTTCATAATCATTATGAAAATGTACTTTATTTTGTTCTAACTTTAACTCATTAAAACTCATAAACCTTGATCCCAGGTTTCTTTCAAAATTTCCTAAATGTTTAGCTATAGTCTAAACATGTTTTCCTCCAAAAAAATTGAATTAAAATAGAATTATACATTATGAAAAGTCATAAAAAAAATCTATATCTTTAAATTCAAATGATATTTTCACCTAATCATAGATTCGTGAAACTATTATGTGGCACTTTAATCTGGGATGTGGAACAATCATAACAACAAATACTTACTCATCTATTTCATTCTCTTTGACCTCGACTAGGATCATGATCAGTGTTTGATCATGATATTAGATTCATGAAGAGTACTGTACGACCATCATCTAAAAAATCGCTTTTTATTTATTCAGAATATAAATTTAGTAATATCATTTCCCATTACACTTATGTAGCTCTAAATTTAATGGGATCACAATTACATTGCACCTAGATATTCAGGATTACATGTACATGGATTTAGATTACTTTGGACCACCCCTTTTTTGTAGGTATATCATTACCTTTATGTGGGTTTTTCAATTATCACTTCACATTAGTGTAGAATGGTTCTATCCCTACATACCTTTATGTATCATTTTTGAATTCTAGACTATCATTACATAGTCACTAAATTCATGGTATACATTTTCATAGGTTGAATATTACCTATCTATATCCCATGAAATTCTTAGTTTACCTTTTTCCAGCTCCTTGAATTTTGGTATGACCCTTATGCATCTCAATTCAATTAATAGACCATAAATCACAATTGGTTGTATTATACATGCAGTCAGAAGAGAAACCATGAGGATCAACTATACGTCTTTCAAGATCCACTACATGTAGAAACTCAATTGACCGCTCCATTTGTATCGACCGCATGAACTATAACATCCCAAGTAAGTAATGAATAATATATATTTTTATCTATGCCTATTAATGAATTAGATAGTGTTTTATAGGCTTAAAAGGAGAATAAATCCAATCTTAAGCATGGAATACACTAATATTTTTAAAAGATTGTTTTACTACCTTTTGATGGAAAACCATCTTTTAAATCTATCTTTTGAAAATTTTATAATCTCTATTTGTCAAAATAAACTTATTCTTTATTACTGGGAAATCAAAATTTACTTTGTGTAAATTTTTGGTATTTTTCTGACAATGTTCATTTTATAATGAATAGTGAAAATTGTTGTATTTTAATTCAAAACCTCTTTTTAATCTAATTTATTTATATGATTATATTATATTTTGAATTGGTTTTGAAGTGAAATTAGAATATATATTTACCATTTAATCCAATGGTGGTCATTGGAATCAATTTCACTTTGAAATTGGACTTAAACTGGTGTCAATCTTTTGATACTTATTGTTTCATAAAAACACGCTTTTTGTCATGACAGTGGGAATTAATTTTTAAATTAATTAGTGTAACTTATCTGATTTTAATTTTGTAAAATAGACATCAATTTTGAATTCAGAATATCAAATATATCTTAGGGTTATGTTTTGGTATTTTTCTGAAAAAACTTCAATTTTTGATGAATAGTGAAACCACTAAGTGGTAGTTAAAGAAACTGATTTTTCATTTAAATGAAACTTTGCCACTTCTGTGTTTTGAATTTAAAAAATCTGACATACATGGTTGTCATTAATAAGTAAAATGTGGTTCATTGGGATTAAAATAATTTTTTGGTGAATAGTAACATTTATGTTTTTAATCGCGATTAGAGGTAATTAGTGTAGTTTAAGGTAAAAATAATGTTTTAATAAAATGATATGAGCTTGAAACATGTCATACCCTCATTGGATATGTCATGGCCGACCAAGAAAATCCATGGGTCAACTTGGGGACCCCATGGAGACACTTTGGTTGGGAAATGACATAAATAACTTTTTATTTAATGTTAAAGTAAAACTGACACAAACATGAGTTATTTTACTAAAACAATTTTTACATGGGGTTATACAAGTCAGATTTTTTATTATAAATAGTAATTGGAAAGATAAAAAGATTTCCTACATCATAGTAGTTTTTTTTAATTTTTATACTTTAAATAAATTTAATTATTTATGACATCATGATGATGCAGCGATTACCTTATTAATAAAAGATTTAAATAAAATGAAATGATAATGTAAAATCTATGACCTAAACATGTCTCAAACCTATTGGATGGGTATATTTATAACCCTTATCACCTTATCCTATAATTATATCAATTTGGGACCCCTTAAATTCGAATCCCATTTTAAAATAAAGTAACATTTCTTTACTTTCCAAGAGTGCCCCTCCTCTCCTATTATAAAAGGCCCCCACCTCTACCTCCTTCCCCACACTTACAAAGCCTTTGGCTCAGCCAAACCCTGCCCATTTTGTCACTAAACTTCCCTATATTACTCCTTGAATCCTCACTTTGGGCAGAAGTCTTCCCAAGGAAGCCTTTGAGCTCAAACCATAGGGAGTTACCCGATTTTAAGGTAATGTCTTCACTTGAGTCCTTTTGTTTTATTTTGCTTCTGCAACCCCTTAAACTCTTTTTATTCATTTCTTTTGTAACAACTCCAGTATCTTCAATATACTAGGATGTTTTTATAAGAAGTATTCTAGCTACAATTACACACACCTACATCTAATGGTTAAAGCACATAATATTTCTGTGGATGGCGAATTTCTGCCTCTCGAAACGATGATTGTTCAAAATTATTTTAACACCTTCAAAGGTGGCCATTAAGATGACACTATATTTATATATGATATATAATATGTTTATGATTTCCTTAAGATTCTTTATTTTTCATTTCGGTCATACCTTTATGGTTTCCATTATGGGTAAATGTGATATCTTTATTTAAGGAAGTGTGGACTACCGCCCCCTCAAAGTGATTTGATTCGTTAAATACCATATGTGGGATGTATAAAGGATGGAGTTATGATATTATATATGATATTACACTTGAATTATAATGTACCTTTATATCATTATGATTCCATTCTATAAAATACGAAATTGAAATGAAAGTAGCGTTCATGCATATGTACGGCTTACCGTCTCCATGAACGGTGCATTTCATTTCTTACCTCTAAATGATTATGTAATATTATAAATTCATGTATATACTGGATATATATGATATATATGATATATACATCATGATTATAATTCTGGATATAATGGATACATGAACAACTTGTAATTATAAAGGGTTTATTTTTTACTCAAGTACCAATGGTCGTTAAAATGACCGTTATTAACTTAAATAATTACATAGTGTTCATGACATGGCAATAAGTGATATAAAAGGAATAATGAAATTGAAAAAGGTTCTTAAACAAGTAGAAATTAACTCAAGTTTATTATTCAGGAGATTAAAGTACGACCGAGTCAAGTCGGACCCGAGGTATGGGACTTCGTCTCAATCTCCTTTCATTGAGGCATATTTTGTTTTATACACAACCTTCTTTTATACGGTGTATAAACCCCTTTGACTTTTACGTTTATTCGAAAGGAATATTTTTTTATACGAATAATTTACTAAACGACAAAAGTGAATGTTTTTGTCATACGTATGTGGCGACAACGAATTCTCCGCCGTCGTGACCATTATTTGAGTTTCGGATTCCTCTACAAGCCATACCTTTTTCAAAGAAAAATAAATACCATGTTTTACTTTTGTTTTATTTTAGTATTGAAAATGGTTTTCACAATGTTTTTATATCAATGTATTGTATTGATATCTTGTGATTGAAAGGTGGAAATTTTATGTTTCCTTTATGCATGTTTTATGTGATACGATTATGTTGAGGTTCTTGGGAATTATTATGAAGACGGGTGGTTCCGTGATAAACTAAAGGCGGGTGAGCCCGATATAGCTCTCCAATGCATTGGGTAACGCAAATGAGTGAAACATTATGGTCTCCGAAGAGATTTAGGGAATATACTGTGATGGGTATTCCAAACGTAACCAAGAGGGTTACTCCCTACGCAAGAATGTTATGAATGCCTCAAGTTACCTTTATGTCTTATGATTTCTATGATTTATTCATGATTTGATGAGGTATGTTAAAGTGCTTATGTTTTATGGGTAAAGTATGACTTCATTCTTATATATATATGAACTTATGTTTCCTTTCCACATTTTTATAACCCATACTGAGCTTTTTATGCTGATCCCAAGTTTTTTTGAAATGTTCTTCACAGGTCAAGGGAAAGGTACATGATATGATGATAGTGTCAAGGAAGTGTCAAGAATGAATCCATGTTTTATTTTAAATATGTTTCAATTGATGAGAAAAATGAATACTATCTTTATGTAAACACTTTTTTTATATGTGGTATGTAATGCATGTTTTATGATATAATTATCTTAAACTCTAAACCGGAAAAGATCCTCAAGGTGTAATCTTATAATAACTCAAGATTAAGTAATGTTTAAGCCCGGGGCCTTATAGTTGGTATCAGAGGTCAGTTTAGATAACTTTAGGAGTTAGAATTATATTAAATGATTATCCAAAAATATTTTTTTTATGGTCAAATTGAAATGATATAGCATTTGAAGATTACCATGTTGCTTCATCTTAGACATGTTTGTTCAGAATGGTTTTCTGTAGAGGAAACAGGGAAGCAGTGCTTGGAAGGCATACAGAAGGAAATAACCTTCCGAATCAGCATCCTGAGATGGTCAGAATTGGAACTAAACATTTTGTTGCAGTAATGGCGCAGTTGACTCAAGCGATAAATGGTGGTGGTATCAATGCACGAGATCAGCCAGATCAACCGTAGAGGAACATGTCAGTGGTGGAACATTTCATGAGGCAACATCCCCTATCATTCAGAGGATCATCTGACCCTGTGTTAGCTGAAGGGTGGATTAAAGCACTAGAGAATATTTTTGATGTCATGGGATGTTCAGACAATCAAAATGTTAGTCTTTCTATTTACCGTTTGGAGGGTGAAGCGGATCAGTGGTGGTCGATGGTTAAAAATATCAGGGACGCTGATGAGATTGATGCTCTTGACTGGGATGAATTCAAAGGTATGTTTCCTGAGAAGTATTTTCCTAGGGTTGTTCGACTTAGGATGGAAAATCAATTCTTGGAATTGAGGCAAGAGGAAGACTCTTTGTCTACCTATGAAGAAAGTTTCACTCGATTGGAAATGTATGCTCCAAATTTTATCTGAGACCTTGATAGTAAAATTAATCATTTTTACTCAGGATTAAATCCAAAATATCAAAGGGAATTAGCTTCTCGTGATTTTAAAAGTTATGAAAAGCTTGTTCGATCTACTGAGAAGGTGGAAATGGAGTTTTCCGATGATCAAGTGTTCTATAACAACCAAAAGAAGAAGAGACCAAGGTGGCAGGAGAAAGGGAATAATTCTTCAAAAAGGCCTGATGGTAAGAAAACTATGTTTCCAGTTTGTGATAAATGTGGAAAAAGGCATGCTGGGGAATGTCTTATGAATTTTGGAAAGTGCTACCGATGTGGTAAGATGGGACATAAGTCTCGTGATTTCACTGAAAAAGATCAAGGTGATGGTAAGTCCAAATTTGATTTACAGTTAGTGAAATGTTTTAAGTGAAATGAGATGGGTCACTATGCAAATGAGTGTCTAACAAAGAGATCGAGTGATGTGAAGCAGTTAGACTACAAGAAGAAAGGGGTGGTGAAATCCTTTATAACTACTTCAGCAGATGTCGGGCCATCAAATGAATTTGTATCAGGTATTTTGTTTTTTTTTCAGATTATGCCAGTGTGTTGTTTGATTCGGGGTATACACATTCTTTCATCTCTGAAAACTTGTCTAGTAAAATGGGAATACCATCTCATGAAATGACTCCTGAAATTTTGGTAAAAACACCTGGGGGAAATGTTGAGGCAAAAAGAATTTATAAGAATATTCCTATCCTTATCTGTGGAAAGAACCTACTTGCAAACCTTATTGTTATACCTCTAGTAGATTTTGATGTTATCTTGGGTATGGATTGGATATCTATTTACCATGCTAAGATTGAATGTAGAGCTAAAGAAGTTTCTTTTCAGAAAGACTTTTAGTTTGTGTACAAGAATTAACCCTTACTATTGATAACATATCAAGAGGTCGAGAAACTTTTAAAATATGGAAATGAATGTTACCTTGTGCACATCGTTGAAAATAAAGAAACTATTCAGATTAATGATGTACCAGTGGTAAATGAGTATCCTGATGTTTTTCCTGATGAGTTTCCTGGAATAATACCAGATCAGGAAGTTGAATTTACTGTTGACTTAGTTCCTGATGCTAAGCCAATTTCAAAACCCCCTTATCGAATGGATCAAATTGAACTTTTATAGTTGGAGGAGAAATTGCAAGATTTATTAGAGAAAGGTTTCATTCGTCCTAGAACATCACCATGGGGTGCTCCTGTTTTATTTTTTAAAAAGAAAGATGGTTCTATGAGACTTTGCATTGATTATAGAGCCTTGAATAACATCACTGTTAAGAACAAATATCATTTGCCTCATATCAATGATTTGTTTGATCAGCTCCAGGGAGCTCCATTTTTTTCAAAGATTGACCTAAGATCGGGGTACCATCAGCTGAAGATAAAGGAGGAAGATGTTCTGAAGGCTGCGTTTCATACAAGATATGGCCATTATGAATTTTTAGTAATGCCTTTTGGGCTAACCAATGCACTTTCTATATTCATGGACTTAATGAATAGAATTTTCCATGAGTTCTTGGATAAGTTTGTGGTGGTTTTCATTGATGATATTTTGGTGTTTTCTAAAAGTAAAGAGGAGCATGAAAGACATTTAAGGGTTATTTTGCAAACCATAAAATAAAAGAAATTGTAGGGGAAATTCACCAAGTGTGAGTTTTGGTTGCAAAAAATTTCATTCCTTGGTCACATTGTTTCTAAATATGAGATAACTGTTGATCCTGCAAAAACAAAGGTTGTTGAAGAATGGACAAGACCCAAAAATGTAACTGAGATTCGTAGCCTCCTTGGTTTGGCAGGCTATTACTATAGGTTTGTTAGAAATTTTCCATGGTTATCTAGTCCAATGACTAAGCTAACTCGGAAGGGTGTTAAGTTTATCTAGACAAAAGAATGTGATGATTTTTTACAGGAACTGAAAAGAAGATTGGTGAATGCTCTAGTTTTGTCACTACCTTCCAGGAATGGTGAGTTTGTTATATACAGTGATGCTTCATTGAAAGGACTTGGTTGTGTCCTAATGTACAATGATCAGGTAATTCTTATGATTCACAACAGTTGAAAACTCATGAGTTAAATTACCCTACACATGATTTGGAATTAGATGCTGTTTTTTCGCTTTAAAAATTTGGAGGCATCATTTGTATGGAGTAAAGTGTGAAATATATACCGATCACAAAAGTTTAAAGTATATATTCACTCAGAAAGAGTTAAACATGAGACAGAGGATATGGTTGGAATTAATCAAGGATTATGATTATATAATTCATTACCATCCAGGAAAAGAAAATAAAGTGGCTAATGCTTTGAGTCAAAAAAGTAATGCTTCATAGCAATGTTTCGTTTGGAACATGATCTGTTGGTTAAGGATTTGATGAACTTTGGCATAGAAGTTTTTGGTACAGGATGTTCTTCTGTTTTGTTTCAGGTATCAGTGAAATCTTCTCTATCAGGCAGAATCAAGCAAGCATAGAAGCAAGACAGTGAGTTGCATAAAAAGGTAGATCTGGTTCAGAAAGGTAAGTTTCTTGAATTCAACATTGATAATGATTGCGTTTTGAGATTTGGGAAGAGATTGTGTGTGCCTTGTGATTCACATTTGAAGAGAGAGTTGTTATGTGAAGCTCATAGTTCTCCATTTTCAGTTCATCCTGGCAGTACTAAGATGTACAGAGATCTGCATGAGTATTACTGGTGGGATGGAATGAAAAGAGATATTGCTGATTTTACTATGAAGTGTTTGACTTGTCAATAGGTTAAAGCAGAGTGGCAGTTACCGAAAGGGATGCTTCAGCCTTTACCAATGCCAGAGTGGAAATGGGAGAATATATCCATGGACTTTGTTGTGGGATTACCAAATACATCTCGAGGTAATAATGCAATCTGGGTTATTCTTGATCGCTTGACTAAAACTGCTCATTTCCGTGCTATACGAGATACTTTCTCTCTAGATCATCTTTCCCGTTTTTATCTTAAAGAGATAGTCAGGTTACATGGTGTTCCTCTCTCCATTGTATCCGATAGTGATCCCAGGTTTACTTTTAACTTTTAGAAGGGCCTTCAGAAGTCATTGGGTACTGAATTAAATTTTAGTACTGCATTTCATCCTCAATCAGATGGGCAATCAGAAAGAACAATTCAGACATTGGAGGATATGATACGTTCTTGCTCTATGGATTATCAGGGAAGTTGGGACCAACCTCTTTCTTTGGTTGAATTTTTATATAATAACAGTTTTCATTCCAGTATACAGATGGCACCATTTGAGGCATTATATGGGAAGCGGTGTTGAACTCCAGCATTTTGGGATGAAGTGGGTGAAAGGAAGTTGATGGGACCAGAATTGGTAGAAGAGATGGCAGAAAAAGTTCAACTAATTCAGAAACATATGAGAACAGCTCAGAGTAGGTAGAAGAGTTATGCGTACGACATTAGGAAATATCTCTCTTTTGAGGTAGGTGATCATGTTTTTCTCAAAGTATCACCCTGGAAAAGTGTGATGCGATTTGGTAAGAAAGGAAAGCTGAGTCCAAGGTTCATTGGACCATGTGAAATTCTGGAGAGAGTTGGATCAGTTGATTACCAAGTGTCTTTACCTCCGAGTTTATCTCAGGTACACAATGTTTTTCATGTTTCGATGTTGAGAAAGTATATGTCAGATCCATCTCATGTTTTGAGTCCAGAGGTAGTTCAGATGGAAGAGAACCTATCTTATGAGGAATAACTGGTCCAGATTCTTGACCACAGGGAGCAAGTGTTACGAAATAAGGTGATTAATCAGGTAAAGGTTTTGTGAAAAAACCACATGATGGAAGAGGCAACATGGGAATCTGAAAATGCAATGAGGGATAAGTACCCCCATTTATTCGATAAGTAAATAAATTGTGGGGATGAAATTTTCTAAAGGGGGAAGGATGTAACATCCCAAGTAAGTAATGAATAATAGATATTTTTATCTATGCATATTAATGAATTAGATAGTGTTTTAGAGGCTTAAAAGGAGAATAAATCCAATCTTAAGCATGGAATACACTAATATTTTTAAAAGATTGTTTTACTGCCTCTTGATAAAAAACCGTATTTTAAATCTATATTTTGACAATTTTATAAGATCTATTTGTCAAAATAAACTTATTCTTTATGATTGGGAAATCAAAATTTACTTTGTGTAAATTTTTGGTATTTTTCTGACAATGTCCATTTTTTAATGAATAGTGAAAAATGTTGTATTTTAATTCAAAACCTCTTTTTAATCTAATTTATTTATATGATTAGATTATCTTTTTAATTGGTTTTTAAGTGAAATTAGAATATATTTTTACCATTTAATCCAATGGTGGTCATTGGAATCAATTTCACTTTGAAATTGGACTTAAACTAGTGTCAATCTTTTGATACTTATTGTTTCATAAAAACACGCTATTTGTCATGACAGTAGGAATTAATTATTAAATTAATTAATGTAACTTATATGATTTGAATTTTTTAAAATGGACATCAATTTTTAATTCATAATATCAAATATCGCTTAGGGTGATGTTTTGGTATTTTTCTGAAAAACTTCAATTTTTGATGAATAGTGAAACCAATAAGTGGTAGTTAAAGAAACTGATTTTTCATTTAAATGAATCTTTTCCACTTCTGTGTTTTGAATTTCAAAAATCCGTCATACATGGTTTTCATTAAGAAGTAAAATGTGGTTCAATGGGATTAAAATAATTTTTTGGTGAATAGTAACTTTTATGTTTTTAATCGCGATTAGAGATAATTAGTGTAGTATAAGGTAAAAATAATGTTTTAATAATATGAGATGAGCTTGACACATGTCATACCCTCATTGGATATGTCATGGCCGACCAAGACAATCCATGGGTCAACTTGGGGACCCCATGGAGCCACTTTGGTTGGGAAATGACATAAATAACTTTTTATTTAATGTTAAAGTAAAAATGACACAAACATGAGTAATTTTACTAAAAAACATTTTACATTGGGTTATACAAGTCAGATTGTTTATTATAAATAGTAATTAGAAATCTAAAAAGATTTCCTACATAATATTAGTTTTTTTATAATTTTCAGACTTTAAATAAATTAAATTGTTTATGACATCATGATGATGCAGCGATTACCTCATTAATAAAAGATTTAAAATAATGAAATGATAATGTAAAATCTATGACCTACACATGTCCAAAACCTATTGGATGGGTATATTTCGAACCCTTATCACCTTATACTCTAATTATATCAATTTGGGACCTCTTAAATCCTAATCGCATTTTAAAATAAAGTAACATTTCTTTACTTTCCAAGAGTGCCCCTCCTCTCCTCTTATAAAAGGCCCCCACCTCTACCTCCTTACCCACACTTCCAAAGCCTTTGGCTCGGCCAACCCCTTACCATTTTGTCTCTCCACTTCCCTCTCATACACCTTGAAGCCACACTTGGGGCATAATGCTTCCCAAGGAAGCCTTTGAGCTCAAACCAAAGGGATTTACCCGATTTTAAGGTAATGTCTTCACTTGAGTCCTTTTGTTTTATTTTGCTTCTCCAACCCCCTAAACACTTTTAATTCATTTATTTTGTAAAAACTCCAGTATATTAAATATACTAGGATGTTTTTATAAGAACTATTCGAGCTATACTTACACACACCTACATCTAATGGTTAAAGAACATACTGTTTCCGTGGATGGCGAATTTCTGCCTCCCGAAACGATGATTGTTCAACATTCTTTTAACACCTTCAAAGGTGGCCATTAAGATGACACTATATTTATATATGATATATAATATGTTTATTTTTTCCTTAAGCTTCTGTATTTTTCATTTTGGGCATACCTTTATGGTTTCCATTATGGGTAAACGCGATATCTTCATTTAAGGAAGTGCGGACTACTACCCCCTTAAAGTGATTTGATTCGTTAAATACCATATGTGGGACGTATAAAGGATGGAGTTATGATATTAGATATGATATTAAACTAGAATTATAATGTACCTTTATATCATTATGATTCCATTCTATAAAATACGAAATAGAAATGAAAGTAGCGTTCATGCGTACGTACGGTTTACCGTCTCCATGAACGGTGCATTTCATTTCTTACCTCTAAATGATTATGTAATATTATAAATGCATTTATATACTGGATATATATGATATATACATCATGATTATAATTCTGGATATAATGGATACACGAACAACTTGTAATTATAAAGGGTTTATTTTTGACTCAAGTACCAATGATCGTTAAAACGACCATTATTAACTTAAATAATTACATAGTGTTCATGACAAGGCAATAAGTGTTATAAAAAGAATAATTAACTTGAAAAAGGTTCTTAAACAAGTAGAAATTAACTCATTTTTATTATTCAGGAGATTAAAGAACGACCGAGTCAAGTCGGACCCGAGGTATGGGACTTCGTCTCAATCTCCTTTCATTGAGGCATATTTTGTTTTATACACAACCTTCTTTTATACGGTGTATAAACCCCTTTGACTTTTACGTTTATTCGAAATGAATCTTTTTGTATACGAAACGTTTACTAAACGACAAAAGGGAATGTTTTTGTCATACGTATGCGGCGATAACGACTTCTCTGCCGCCGTGACCATTATTTGAGTTTCGGCTTCCTCTATAAGCCATACCTTTTTTTTAAAAGAAAAATAAATACCATGTTTTACTTTTATTTTATTTTGGTATTGAAAATGGTTTTCATAATGTTTTTATATCAATGTGTTGTATTGATATTTTGTTATTGAAAGGTGGAAATGTTATGTTTCCTTTATTCATGTTTTATGTGATACAATTATGTTGAGGTTCTTGGGCATTATTATGAAGACGGGTGGTTCTGTGATAAACTAAGGGCGGGTGAGCCCGATATAGCTCTTCAATGCATTGGGTAACACGAAGGAGTGAAACGTTAAGGTTTCTCCGAAGAGATTTATGGAATATACTGTGATGGGTATTCCAAACGTAACTAAGAGGGTTACTCCCTACGTGAGAATGTTATGAATGCCTCAAGTTACCTTTATGTCTTATGATTTCTATGATTTATTCATGATTTGATGAGGTATGTTAAAGTGCTTATGTTTTATGGGTAAATTATGATTTCATTCTTATGTATATATGAACTTCTGTTTCCTTTCCATATTTTTATAACCCATACTGAGCTTTTTATGCTCATCCCAAGTTTTTTTTGAAATTTTCTTCACAGGTCAAGGGAAAGTACATGATATGATGATAGTGTCAAGGAAGTGTCAAGAATGAATCCATGTTTTATTTTAAATATATTTCCATTGATGTGAAAAATGAATACTATCTTTATGTAACCACTTTGTTTATATGTGGAATGTAATGCATGTTTTATGATCTAATTCTCTAAAACGCTAAACCTGAAAAGCTCCTCAAGGTGTAATCTTGTAATAATTGAAGATTAAGTAATGTTTAAGGCTGGGGCCCTATATGAACAGCCTCCAGATTGACTACATGAACAACTATCAGATCAACCACAAGAGAAATACTTCAGATCAACCACATAGAAAACCTCAAAAAATAGTGAGTGGATTGATTATATGAAGTGATGGTTTGTAGATTGACTGCATGTTATCTATGGATAAGTCAGGTAGTGGACTTTCCCAAATAATTCCAAAACGTCATCAATCAACTTTAGGGATTCTCTAACTTTTTCAAGGTACTTATAATCATATTAAACATCATCCAATTGTACATAATCACCAGATACATAAGTTTCCATGTTTAATTCCACATGGGTGTATTCTTCAACATGAATTTATCCTTTCTTGAACCATCAACTATCTCTTCTCATGCTCATTATAAACTATTGTGGGTAGTACTCTCAAACTAGTTACACTTGTCCATATAAAGATTAGAACAAGAATAATCACAATTACCTTGTGTTAAAAAAATACAACACAATAATTAAAAGGGTTAAATAAGGGAATCTCACATAAGTTTTACCGTACCACACATAGGTCTTTATAAGCCCCAACATGCCACAACAACTTGAAATATCTCCAACATGAGCCACCCCCTATATCGGTCATCCCGCTGACGTCTTATTGTGTGGTTGTCACCACAAATTTAATATTGTCACGACCCATCCTCGAGGCCCGTGTCGTGACTACCCCAAGCCTGCCTTCCATAGGCCAGGGGCTGGCGACTAGCACCAAAGGAGAAAATCTCAATAACTGGAAAGGCATTGCCTTTATAAAAGTAAACAAAACACCACAGAGTACAAGTGGAAGAAAAACACTAAGTACAAAAGAAAGTGCTGAAAAGTAAAAGGGCCAGAATACAAACCCAACTGAAAGTGCAGCTACAACTGAACGAAAGTACAACAGAAAAAGACAAACAGCTGGAAGAAGGAAGCAGCTCCTGGGTCGTCCTCCTCGAATCCTACCTGAAGGGTAGGTACAGATAGCGCAACTCCTGGATTGTCCGCCACGGATCCTACCTGAAGGGTAGGTACAGATAGCTTCCTCAACGCTCTCGCCCGTCAACCTCCTCCAGATACTGACTCGTCGTGTAGTCCACCTCCGGGTACTGACTCGTCGTGTAGTCCACCTCCGGGTACCGTCTAGTCCTCAAACACTCGGCCTCCGTCAGCACTGCCCATCGTCTGCAACCAACACAATGAGGTTCGGGCATAGCCCATGCAGGGGTGAGTATAACGATACTCAGTACGGACCCTGATACCCTCAAGGTCTCTCTAAAACCAACAAGGATAACCACAAAAATATCTCAACAGATAACCTCTACTTAGGTATATGCCCATACATATACCTAAGTTATCAAGTAACCCATCTCAATCCTGAGGAAACACAAGGATCATGAAATCAATGGATAACCACTACCCAGGTATATGCCCATACATATACCTAAATTATCAAGTGACCCATCTCAATCATGAGGTATACACAAAGGTCAAAAGTCTCAGCTCAAACCAGGATTTTAATTATCGAAACCGTAACAGCGGAAGAGCTCCATCTCTAGAGTGTACAGTGGTCCTGTCACGACTCCGAGGTACTGCTCACTAACCTAAGACTGCTGAGGTACTCCTCCTGTCGAGTATCACGGGTCAGCCACCCAAACACATTAGTGCTTCCCGCTGAGGTATGTCACCCAAACACAGTAGTGCACACCCCCTAGTAGCCTGCTGAGGTACTCTCCGAACGAGTACCGCGGGTCTACACTGTCACACAGGTAGTGCTCCATCCTCCATGGGTCTGCACCCAAACAAAGTAGCGCTCCGTCCACTGGGCTAGTCGACTCACTCCAAGTTGAGTCGGTCAAGCAGTCGTCAGGTCTCAGTCGGCTACACGGTCTCTGTACTCTGCACGCTCGTCTCTGTGAGGGTCCGCTCCACGAGCTACAGGTCGATACGCCAAGTATCTTAAAGTCCCATGAAGAAGTATCTCAAGGACCGCCTCGTCATAAGGGTCTCAATGCAACAGACGGCGTGTCAATCGGACGCCCGGTCTGTGAGTTATTAGCATTTTCGTTCCCGGGGCCCGGTTGGTTTCGTGTGCGAACCAAACCGGCCGTATCTCAATTGTACCCCGAACTCTCATGGGGTATACTCAAAGGGACTGTTTCTCAATGTGATCACTAATGCCGCTAACGGTTCGTCAAACGGACGTCCAGTCTGAAAGATATCAGGTTTTCTGTTCCGGGGGCCCGGTTGGATTTCGGGTACAATCCAACCCGGACACTATCCAACTGCATCCAAAACTCAGGCTAAGTATGCCAAAAGTTCCGCCTCATCAAGAGTAAATCAACAAGATAGACGGCACGTCAATCGGATGCCCGGTCTGTGAGTTATTGGCTTTTTCGTTCCAGGGGACCTGGTGGATTTCGTGAGCGAACCAACCCGACCGCACGCCGACGACATCGAAACCTCAAGCGGAGTAAGCCAAAAGAACCTTCTCACTTAGAGAAAATCAACAAAGTCGACGGCACGTCATTAGGACGTCCGGAACTCAAGTTACGAGCGTTTCCGCTCTGAGGGACCGGTTGGTTTCGTGTACGAACCAACCTGGCCGAACCCAAAGTTCTCCGAAACCTTGAGTGCGATATAACGAAACGACCGCCTCGATCCAAGTATCGCATCGCCTCTGACGGCGCGTCGTTTGGAGGTTCGTAGCCCGAGTTATGGGCATTTCAACCTAAGTAGTTCGGTATCGGGGGTTTCGAACCCGGGCCGACCCGGCCCGAGACCCCCCCCCCCCCCCCCCCCCCCGGCTGGCCTGAACCGGGTCGAACCGCCCCGAACAGGGTCGGACCGGCCCGGCAAGGCCCAGCCCGGTCCGGCTGGATGCAGCGCGCTGGGCGCGCTGCAAGCTCGGCCTTCGGCCGAGCTGATTAGAAAAACAGGGGGGGTGCTTGCCCCCCCCCCCTTTGTAACCGCGCCCCCCCTCTTAATGGGGGGCCGTTATTTGCTGGCCAGGGGAATTTAATTCCCCCGGCCTTCCCCATTACCAGTCGGCTCCTCCTCAACAGGACCGGAAAAGGCCGGTCCTCTTTCGGCTTCCGACACCGGTGGCCCGGCTGGCCGCCGGTCACCTTGTTCCGCCGCGGCCCGGAACCGGCCGCGGCCTATGCGGTCCGGCGCGGTGCAACGGCACCGCGCCCCTCCGTCGTGGCCCCGCTCCATTAGTGGAGCCTTCAATATTCTTCAACGCGGCGCGACGATGTCGCGTTCTTGAATTTCTTTCCACGGCGCGGCGCGACGGCGCCGCGCAATATTTGCCGTGATTCCCGCGTGGTGTGACTGCACCACGCCATCCCGTTCCATTCACAAAGGAACAAACATGAACAAGGAGGGGGTTAGGCCGTGTTTGTGCGGTCCGGACCCCTCTCATTAAGCGATAAAAATTAGCCGAATAATCTCAAAGTTTGACATGCTAGAATCAAGAACGAGAATAATGTAATAAAATAACAACAATCCCCTACCTCGGTTTCAAGAGCGGAGCACGTCAACGAGCCGCAGAAGACAAGCGTCGCGGAGGTCAGGAATCGCGGGAATCAAACGTTGATTCCGTTGACGTCGAGGTACGTCCGAAGAGGTAGCGTCGCTGGAGAAGCTTCGTAAGCTGACGAAGAAAGTCCGAGGAGAAAGCGGCATCGTCGATCTTCAGAAACACACCGGCTAGGAAGAAGAGATGTGGCGTTCTTCATCGGAGCTTAAGTGTTCTTCGTGTTCTTCGTCAAGGATTGAAGAAGAAGAAGAAATCCCCCAAATTCTCTCAAGGTGGAAAGAGAAATCTAACCAAAATAAAATAAGTCTAAGGCTTATTTTATTTACACAACTAAACCACTTGAATTTCAAAAGTTTGAAAAACAATAACTCATCTCAATTAAAACTCAAGTTGTCAAAATTAAATTGAGTGGAGTTATTGGGAGTTTAAAGGGGAGTTGAGGAGTTAGGGTTCATGTGGGCCCCACCACACTTAATCCTCTCAAGGGATCTTAAGTGGATGTGGGTCCCACCTCTAACTCCCTTTGGGAGGATATAACCAACATGGATAAAATGAATAAAATTGTGTTTCCACATTTTATTTAACTTCATTTTATTTCCCCCAAAACTAACTCTCAGCCCGCATATAACGCAACCTCGGAAAAGGTCTCCTTAAGCGAATATCGGCGTTGCGAGTTCATCGGTGCCCTCGGAATTCAATTCCGTGCACCGGTTCAAAATATAGGAAAACCAGCTCGTTCGTTCACTGAACGTACCCGAGCCAAACTTCGGAAATTGATACCGGGCACACCGGGCCTCGGAATCAGGCTCCGTCAGAAACTGCGTTCTTGTAAAATTCCAAAGAAAATTAAGAAAGAATTTTCCTTGAAATTTCTGGGTCTTTACATTACTCCCACCTCAGGGCTTTATGTCCCCGTAAAGCTTCAACACATACTAGGGTACAAATGTGGTACAGAGCACGCATCTGAGCCTTCCGCTCCCATGTGCTTACCTGGAGGTTCCGCACTGCCATAGAAATCTCACCCGAGGAATCGATCGTCCTCGTAGGATCCACTCCTGTTGATCTTCGATCCCCACTGGAACCTCCGTGAAAAAAACCTCATCGCCATCGTCCAGCTCCTCATGGTCGATGATATGCGAAGGGTCGAGCACGTATCTCCTCAGTTGAGATACGTGGAAGTTGTCGTGCACCTGGTGCAACTGCGGTGAATGGGTCAAGCGGTAAAACACCCCGCCTACCCAGCTGAGGACATAAGAAGGTCCACTGACCCTCGGAGATAACTTGCCGCCTTGGCCACATCTCCGTAAACCACGTCGAGGTGAGACCCGTATAAGGACGTGATTGTCATTCTCGAACTCCAGAGGTCTCCATTTTCTGTTCGAACTGGAACTCGAAACAACTTCCACTACGAGTGTAAGGTTGACCGACTCAAGAGTGATCAATCTCACCCTCCTGTGAAAGAGTTTATCTTATGCTGCCTGGGGTTTCCTTTTCGCCGACCAAGGAAAACCCATCCCGACGTTTGCCTAAAACCGTCAATTTTAGTATGAACAGTTATTGCCCATTCCATACTCAAACTCACGTCGTAAGGCCTCGACGCTGCCACCAAGAGATTTCCAACCGGAACTCTCGCCTTGAGGGTCTGACCACACCGTCGGTGTAAGTGTGATTATCGAGTCCCCTCCCAAGGTATATCCAGATGTGAGGGTCAAGTCCACGGCATACCAGAATCTCTAGGTCTGGAACAAGATTTGAGGAAGCAAGGAATGATTCATATCGACGTCCGTTACTACAGCAGCTAGTAGTGGACACAGACTGTCCCTTGAATCAATTCTAGATCCATTGGGTCACACTCTTTGACTGAATGCAGCTGCACTCGTCCTCCGCCCTCCAGCTCCCTGAGCCTGGTGGGAATAACTAAGGCGGGTGGTTGTACCATGTTAGGATGTACACCACCTCATGCTACTCTCCTACCTCTGCCTCCATGTCTGCTGCTTCACAGACTCATCTCTCCTTTAAGCTTCCTCTTATGGAAACATTTAACATGCCCGTGTCTTCAAGACTGGTTCCAGTTTCCTGTTTCTTACTATTCTATGCAGTCTTCATCCGCTCCTGGATGATCTGCACCTGCTTTGCCTATGATATGAGAGAGCTGCTAAAATGTCTCTTTTTCCGAAAAGAGAAACTCCATCTCATCCCCTGGATGAACCATGTCCATTTCCTAATACAGTCAATCCTGACATGAATGATGCATTCATGCCATGGATGACATCGTAAGGCCTCGACGTAACTACTAAGAGATCCAACTGTCACTCTCACCTCCAAGGGTCGAGTCACACTGTCGGCATTAGTGTGAGGTCACTGGGTCTCCTCCAGTAGAAATCTCGAAAGTGAGGGTCAAGTCAACAGTTTTAACCGGGACAACTCAGTATCAACCAAACAAAAGGATAGGAAATCAAACAAAGATAAGTGTCTTTTTATTATTGCAGCTCATAGTACAAAGACACGAATACAAAAGAGACATGGAACTAGAAGTAGAAAGGATGTATCCACTAGTTCCTCTCCTGTCCACCTGCTCTCGGAGCTCTACTGCTTTGTCCACAGCTCGGCTGTTGCTCAAGCACTCGTCGCTGCTTCTATCTCGGTGGCTCCTCCAACACCCACTGATCAACCGTACGAGGATTCGGACAGTCACGTGCCAGGTGACCCTTTCCGCCGCATGAGTAACACTATCTGTTTCTGGCACGCCTAGCTCTGACCCCACCCCGGGTGCCCCGCACCACCGGTCCTAAAACCCGAGATCATCCAACTACTGGTCTGGTCCTCCTGGACCTCTGCATCATCTGTCTAGTGCCCACAGATGACTCGGCTACTGATCGAAAACCCTATGGCAAAGGCAGAAGCTCCTGTACACGCTCGGGGTGTAGAGCTACTCGCACAAACTCCACCCTGAAGAAGGTCTCGAAGTCTTCCCATGTGAAGGTCATCCCATCGCAAAAATGAAACAAGTGGCTCCACCACCTGCCTGCTGCTGCCTGAAGGAGGCTGGCAGCAAAGATCACCATGAACTCTGCCAGCATCCCCACTAGCCTGAAGACTCTCACCACAGCCTCCAGCCAATTCTCAGCCGCCTGCGGGTCCATCTCTCCCCGGAACCTGGGTGGCTTCTGGCGCTGGAACTCGTGCAGTGCGCTCAAGCAACGTGCACCCTCTGCTGCTAGGGCTGGTGACATCGGTGGCCCAACGGTTAGTAGTACCGCTGGTGCCTCCGCTGGTGTCTCAACTGCAAGAGGGCCCGGTACCGAAGCCTCATCGCTCAGCAGGCTGTCAGTACGAACATCCCTCTGGGTTATAGCTGTTCGTCCGAGAAAAGGCATCCTGAAAGAAACAACGTGACACGGTCAAACGATTATACCTGGTGAGCTGACCTGGTTTGAGCTGATATTTAAATAAAACTTATGGAAACACACACGCAATCAGTGTTTTCGTGCACAAAGTCAGAAATCAGTTGTCAGGGTCCTGGTGTATGGATACGTCGGCCGCCCGCACCAACACTGGACTCCCTGAACTGAAAACCACACTCGGTACTCTTAACACTATTGCTTCACAGAAAGAAAATATCAGAGTTATAAGTTCTGTGGTAGAACTGACTCCTCCGATACCAATTTGTCACGAACCGTCCTCGGGGCCTGTGTCGTGACTACCCCAAGGCCACCTTCCATAGGCCAGGGGCTGGCAACTAGCACCAAAGGCGAAAATCCCGATAACTGAGAAGGCATTGCCTTTATAAAAGAAAACAAAACACCACGGAGTACAAGCAGAATCAAAACACTAAGTACAAAAGAAAGTGCTGAAAAGTAAAAGGGCCAGAATACAAACCCAACTGAAAGTGCAGCTACAACTGAATGAAAGTACAACAGAAAAAGGCAAACAGATGGAAGAAGGAATCAGCTCCTGGGCCGTCCTCCTCGGATCCTACCTGAAGGGTAGGTACAGATAGCACAGCTCCTGGATCATCCGCCACGGATCCTACCTGAAGGGTAGGTACAGATAGCTTTCTCAACGCTCTCGCCCGTCAACCTCCTCCGGATACTGACTCGTCGTGTAGTCCACCTACGGGTACTGACTCGTCGTGTAGTCCACCTCCGGGTACCGTCCAGTCCTCGAACACTCGGCCTCCGTCACCACTGCCCGTCGTCTCCAACCAACACAACGAGGTGCAGGCATAGCCCGTGAAGGGGTGAGTATAACGATACTCAGTAGGGACCCCGACACCCTCAAGGTCTCTCTAAAACCAACAAGGATAACCACAAAGAATATCTCAACAGATAACCTCTACTTAGGTATATGCCCATACATATACCTAAGTTATCAAGTAACCATCTCAACCATGAGGAAACACAAGGATCATGAAATCAATGGATAACCACTACCCAGGTATATGCCCTTACATATACCTAAGTTATCAAGTGACTCATCTCAATCATGAGGTATACACAAAGGTCAAAAGTCTCAGCTCAAACCAGGATTTTAATTATCGAAACCGTAACTGCTAAAGAGATCCGTCTCTAGAGTGTACAGTGGTCCTGTCACAACTCCGATGTACTGCTCACTAACCTAAGACTGCTGAGGTACTCCTCCTGTCGAGTACCACGGGTCAGCCACCCAAACATAGTAGTGCTTCCCGCCGAGGTATGTCACCCAACCACAGTAGTGCACACCCCCTAGTAGCCTGCTGAGGTACTCTCCGGACGAGTACCGCAGTTCTGCACTGTCACACAGGTAGTGCTTCGTCCGCCATGGGTCTACACCTAAACAAAGTAGTGCTCCGTCCACTGGGCTAGTCGACTGACTCTAAGTCGAGTCGGTCAAGCAGTCGTCAGGTCTCAGTCAACTACACAGTCTCCGTACTCCGCACGCTCGTCTCGGGGAGGGTCCGCTCCACGAGCTACATGTTGATACTCCAAGTATCCTAAAGTCCCACTAAGAAGTATCTCAAGGACCGCCTCGTCATAAGGGTCTCAACGCAACAGACGGCGCGTCAATCGGACGCCCGGTCTGTGAGTTATTAGCCTTTTCGTTCCCGGGGCCCGGTTGGTTTCATGTGCGAACCAAACCGGCCGTATCTCAATTGTACCCTGAACACTCATGGGGTATACTCAAAGGGACCGTTTCTCAACGTGATCACTAACGCCGCTGACGGTTCGTCAAACGGACGTCTAGTCTGAAAGATATCAGCTTTTCCGTTCCAGGGGCCCGGTTGGATTTCGGGTACAATCCAACCCGGCCACTATCCAACTGCATCCAAAACTCGGGCTAAGTATTCCAAAAGTTCCGTCTCATCATGATTAATTAACGAGATAGACGGCGCGTCAATCGGACGCCCGGTCTGTGAGTTATTGGCTTTTTCGTTCCAGGGTCCCGGTTGGATTTCGTGAGCGAACCAACCCGAACGCACTCCGACGGCATCCAAACCTCGAGCGGAGTAATCCAAAAGATCTGTCTCACTTAGAGGAAATCAACAAAGTCAACGGCACGTCATTCGGACGTCCGGAACTCAAGTTACGAGCGTTTCCGTTCCGAGGGCCCGGTTGGTTTCGTGTACGAACCAACCCGTCCGAACTCAAACTTCTCCGAAACCATGAATGCGATATACCGAAACGACCGTCTCGATACCAGGATCGCATCGCCGCTGACAGCGCATCATTTGGAGGCCCGTAGCCCGAGATATGGGCATTTGAACCTAAGCAGTTCGGTATCGGGGGTTTCGGGCCTGGGCCGACCCGGCCCGAGACCCCCCCGGCTGGCCCGAACCGGGTCGACCCGCCCCATAATGGGTCGGCCCGGTCCGGCTGGACGCAGCGCGCTGGGCGCGCTGCCTGCTCGGCCTTTGGCCGAGTTGATTGGAAAAACGGGGGGCGCTTGCACCCCCCCCCCCCCCTCTTAATGGGGGGCCGTTATTTGCTGGCCGGGGGTATTTAATTCCCCCGGCCTTCCCCATTACCGGCCAGCCCGACCTGGCCGGCCGGCTCCTCCTCAACAGGACTGGAAAAGGCCGGTCCTCTTCCGACTTCCGACACCAGCGGCCCGACTAGCCGCTGGTCACCTTCTTCTTCCGCGGCCCCGCTCCGGCCGCGGCGCCTTCAATATCCTTCAACGCGGCGTGACGACGTCGCGTTCTTGAATTTCTTACCACGGCGCGGCGCGATGGCGCCGCGCAATATTTTGGGTGATTCCCGCATGGTGCGACGGCACCACGCCATCCCGTTCCATTCACTAAGGAACAAACATGAACAAGGAGGGGGTTAGGCCGTGTTTGTGTGGTCTAGCCCCCTCTTGTTAAGCGATAACAATTAGTCGAATAATCTCGAAGTTCAAAATGCTAGAATCAAGAACGAGAATAATGTAATAAAATAACAACAATCCCCTACCTCAGTTTCAAGAGCGGAGCATGTCAACGAGCAGCGGAAGACAAGCGTCGCGGAGGTCGGGCGTCGCGGGAATCGAACGTTGATTCTGTTGACATCGAGGTACGTCCGAAGAGGTAGCGTCGCTGGAGAAGCTTCGTAAGCTGACGAAGAAAGTCCGAGGAGAAATCGGCGTCGTCGATCTACGGAAACACACCGGCTACGAAGAAGATATGAAGCATTCTTCGTCGGAGCTTAAGTGTTCTTCGTGTTCTTCGTCAAGGTTTGAAGAAGAAGAAGAAAGCTCCCAAATTATCTCAAGGTGGCAAGAGAAATCTAACCAAAATAAAAGAAGTCTAAGGCTTATTTTATTTACACAACTAAACCACTTGAATTTCGAAAGTTTGAAAAACAATAACTCATCTCAATTAAAACTCAAGTTGTCAAAATTAAATTGAGTGGAGTTATTGGGAGTTTAAAGGGGAGTTGATGAGTTAGGGTTCGTGTGGGCCCCACCACACTTAATCTTCTCAATAGAGGTTAAGTGGATGTGGGTCCCACCTCTAACTCACTTTGGGAGGATATAACCAACATGTATAAAAAAAATAAAATTGTGTTTCCACATTTTATTTAACTTCATTTTATTTCCCCCAAAACTAACTCTCAACCCGCATAAAACGCAACCTCGGAAAAGGTCTCCTTAAGCAAATATCGGCGCTGCGAGTTCATCGGTGCCCTCAGAATTCGATTTCGGGCACCGGTTCAAAATATAGGAAAACCCGCTCGTTCGTTCACTGAACGTACCCGAGCCAAACTTCGGAAATTGATTCCGGGCACACCGGGCCTCATAATCAGGCGCCGTTAGAAACTGCGTTCTTGTAAAATTCCAAATAAAATTAAGAAAAAAATTTCCTTGAAATTTCCGGGTCTTTACAAATATGAATAATAAATATATATAATATAATATATTTTTTAGGTATCTTATACCTGATACTCGAACTTCACCCAATTATAATCCTTTATGGGAATTAAAACATGAACATCATCCTAACCAAATTAAATTGTACCTGAACACTATCTAATCGGGTCAGATATGACTGGGTACTAATTTTTTTAGGTACCCATTACTATACCAAATCAATTTATTATATTGATAGTATTTTATATTTTCCATTTTATTGAGATCTATATCATTTATTATCGTATTTTATTTTTACCCATTTCTCTCTTCAACACCTAATTTTGAGACCTTCACTGATTCATCACCCAAATTTTAATCTTGAGGTCCCGAGACAATACAGTTGTTTTGATTTATTCTGGGGTGGGATATTCATTATCATATATCATGTTATCTCTTAAGTATTTTATGAACTATCCAAAAAAACAACTAGCTCAAAATATATATTGGATTTTTTTAACATAATTTTACTAAATTTATAAAAGTGATTATAGAATAAAAATTCCATATAATATTTTAAATCATATAACATAATCTTTTTAAGGTTCCTAACAACTAATGATTCAGTATTGTAAAAATATCATCGTTTAAGCCAAATAGTGATAACACTGGATTATTTATGCACACCCTACAAGATCTTATCTCCAAATGATAATATAAATAGATTATGTTATTTATTGAGGATAGATACGTCAACATATGTAATTTTGGTTAAGCCCCCTCGGTTCATAATAGTAATTATATTCTTAGTATCAATAAGAGAACCAAGAGGTGCCAGTTGTAAAATTATATCATTCTTTTTCATATATCAAAGTTTAAAATCATTATTATTTTCAAAATTTTCAATCTAAAATTTTATATAAAAACATCACATCAAATTGAGTGGTTTTGATACAAATTATAAGGTTTAAAAATAGAGATCCAATATCCTGAAATGACAGATATCATTGAATAAAATTATTGTTATTTTTTTATTCAAATAAATTATATCTTTATAATAAAAATGATTTTGAACGGACAAAGATTTATGAATTCTTTTTCATGAGAAATGAGAGAATGATTTTTTTAATTACAATATTTACATTTTTGAATCCAGTTTGGTACTACATGCTTGTTAAAACAACCATGAAAAATATAATTACAATGAAAATAAAAACAAGAAACAATTATGAAAAATAATGTCGGAAGATTAATTCAAACCAAATAACTTATTAAACCCAGAGCTAGTCACCCTTAGTAACTCAAAGGATTGACTTTTTCTTTTGTTGAAACCTTGGATTATTGCATTTCTATTTTATTTTTTACTTTTCATGACAATAAAATTTGAGTATATATGTAAAGTTGTAATGATGTTTGATATACTATAAAAAATGTGGTGTTTTTATGGAGGGAATAACACATGAGGTGATTTACACATATTGTAATTATTGATATTGAGGAATTATTAGTATGCATATATATCATGGATAGATTTTCTATCATATCAGCTGCTATGTTATAATGGATCAACGAACAATTCTATAGCATGAGTTGTCACAAATGACCACATGAGATCATGTTCTTGTCTTGTAAGGTTTGGAGGTTTCCAACAATGATATAATTTTATCTCAAGGTGCATGTTAAATGAATACAGAAATGTGCCAATTTGAAAATAGTGATATGTGGGGCATGCTTAAATTGAAAAGGAGGCTTCAAAAACAACGGTTGTGTCATGGGGATTCAGGAAATGACAAGAAGTCGGTGAAATATTAGTCCATTATTTGAAAAGGTGGATTATATTCATATTCACACAACAATAAAAATGGTCTAGGGAGTCGACCCCATGACCGACACCCCAAACCCCATCCCCCCTACCACACAAACCCCATGTGGGGACCTAGTAGGTCGTGAAATATAATGTAGAAACTAATATGATTTAACAATACCTGCAATACAAAACATGTTAATTGAAAAATGGAATATCACTATACACTATTACAAGATATTGTTGTTCATGTTATGAGGCTCTAGTGTGGATTCTAATTTTAACGTGAATAATATCGGTAGTGATAGTGGTGATTGAAATACATGACATGTAATTTGGATAGTAACATCAGAATAATGTTGGTAGAATTTATATCATAAGATGTGATGGAAACATGGGTTGTAGCATCTTTGATCTTTCTTGGAAATCAGCAGTTGTAGTGAAAAATTGAGAGGGGAGGAAGTCGGATGGAGCATTTAGAAAGGAAAGAGGATGATCAGGGGTAGTAATGTCTTTTCATGTTTATAATTGTTAGAGTTTTCAGTAGTAGGTGAGAGAATAATAAATAGTTTCTATGGTATTTGGTAATGTGGGAATGGTTATTATTAAAATTTGGGTTCCATTAACACACATGGTACAAGAAAATTGATTGGGTACTCGACCCCATGACCAGCCTTCCATACCCCAGCCCCTGCCACCTGATTAGGATTCATATTTGTAGTTTTTGATGCCTCAACCTTGGCTTGGGGGTGTGACATGAGATATAGTTCCTCCATATCTCCATATCCATTCTTCCTTATTTTCACTTCTTCCTTTCTTTCAATTATTCTTTTCTTCCACTTATTATTCTATTATTTCTGTAATTCATTCACTATCAATTGAAATCCATTTCAATTCCTCATTCTAGTAACAATTGGTACTTTTATGGAGATATTTTTAATTGTTTTGGATCTTGGTGAGTTCCTCTTATAATGAAGGTGAGATTGTCTTGGAATAATATGGATATAGAATGGGTGTTTCAACATCAATAATGGATGTATAAAAAAAATAATAAAATCACAATGTCAAGAAAAGTAGTGACAAGTCCAGGATTTTCACATACTAGAGTTTTAGTTGAATTTGGAAAACCTATCTTCACATAAGAATAAGAAAATTGTAATGTTTATAGAGTCCTCAGTTCGGAAAGAGGAAGAAGAATAAAAAAATAAAGTATATTATGAGTTTCAAGATCTGATAACATTACAATCAGAGTTGGTCTAGAATGGTGTGAATAAAATGGAGTTCAATCTTGTTTATTTTGATAAGAAAGGTACTGAACCTAGATTTAGTACATTTTTTCACAATTTTGAAAGTGGGAAACTCAACATGAAATATCTTTTTGAGGAAGTATTTCCAAACCAAAATTGGATAGATGAATATATGTGCAAGCCTCAAGAATCACTATAGTCCAAGCAGTTACAAATGCACATTTTGAATGAATTCCTCGATCTTCAACCAACTTCTTATTTTTCATTTCCACTAGTTGTAAAAGTGACTCGACAAATAATTTATAAATTTGGGGAGATAGTGAGTGCCAGCTTGGAGAAAATGATGCAGTATTGTGCTGCTGACTCACAATATTAGAAAAAAAATTCAAGACACCAGATGAGTGACACTTGGTTGTGTAGTCGACCGAAGTCATTTCTTTCACCAGAAAACACGTCAATAAGTTTCAACAAATTCTACCATCTATAATCCCATAGTTTATCTCATCTCAAAGGATTAAATTTTATTGTTCATAGATACCAAACATAGTTATGGATTAGGAGTTATATTCATTCGAAGTTATTCTCAAAAACTTGTTCGTGGAGCTCATTCTGTGGTCACACAAACATATGTGCTTTATAGCGTCCATTTTTTCGTGGAACACTTGTGAGCATCGTGGTTCACTGAGATCACTACGGTGAATATATGTCCTATATACATCACTTTTTCTACATGGATCACCCATCCACGAACAAATCTCTTATTCCCTCACTTTTCCTTCATGATCTGACCGCGAACATATCACCTTCATGGTGTCACATTTTTCTTTGTGGTGCCCGATTATTCTCTATAACGAGCTTAACAAACCTCCTTTTCGTATAATTACTAGGATCACCACCCTTATAAGAATAAATAATCTTCCATTTCAGCAACTGATCTCCCTTTTCACATTGGTCAAGAGCACCACGAGGGGATTCCTTATGCGAAGGCCTCCACCCTTCATGAAGGAGGGAGCCCCTTTGGGTTCCCCGAGCCTCTGTGAAGCATTAAGACTTCATGGAGCACTATTCTAATAAATATCTTTATGCTAAGGTAAGTCCAAGATCCACTGTCACCTTTACTTCATGATGCTCCTTCACGAGATCCTGAGCTCCATGAAGTCTCATAGGTTGAGACACCCTAACAACTGCAAACCCCTTTCCTTCATGAATCGATATCCTTTGCGAGGCTCCCACATTCACAACCACAGGTCCCTAACGAGTGGGATACACCCTCGCACTCCCAATCAGGATTAGTATTGAGATTTTGTCCTGGCCCTATGTGTTGGTCCCTTTGCTACTGTCACTAACCCCTATGAAAAATGCAGAGTGGAACCACTAACTTTTTTGTCCTAGTCATCGAAATTTTACATTGCACACCGACCTTCTACCTATATAATACCATGATTCAAGATAAAACTATGCACTCCATGAAACACCTTAAGACAACATATTCCTCTCAGTAACTTTCCCATTTTTCAAGAGGATATTCACTTCATCAATTCCCTGAGTAACTTGAGTCAAACCATTCCTCAAGGAACTCCTCCAAACCCCATCACCTTGTTCCAATGATGGGTTAAAATAGAAGGGGTCTCTCTTGTGTAAGTCTCAACACTAGAAATTACTAGGCACATTATGCCTAATATTCCACACTAAATGACTATAAATTATAGTATACCCTATATGAAAAATATAGGATGACTTTCGAACCAAATAAGAGATTCCTTATGCGCCAAGCATAAGATGTTAATGATCCCTAGTATATGACCTTAAACTACAACATACCATGTGATTAAAGAATTGGATTCCTTATGTATCAAGAATAATATTCCTCATCATGGGATGAGTAGAAAACAACCACCATGGGACTCCTCTTTAGGTTTAAGCCCCAAACCGTACTTTGAGACCCATTGGTAAGTAGACATATCCTCATGTCATGACATGAGGAATCCATAACGGGAAGATCATTTCATAATACTCACACACCTCATCCATTCACATGATTTTATACTGAATCCATATCCCTTGAAATTAAAATGGGATTCCCTCATGATCTAACATGAAGAGGATATCCCAAGAAACTTCCATGTGTAAGCCTCATCCATCATTGTCGCTCCTTAGCAGCACTTGGGAAGCTTCCAAGCATAATCCACATCCACCATTGATTCTCCATAGCAACACCTAGGTATCTTCCACGCATAATCCCCATCCACCATTTCCACTCCTTAGTGTCACCCGAGAAGCTTCCACATGTAAGCCTCATCCATCATTGTCGCTCCTTAGAGGCACCTAGGCAGCTTCAACGCGTAAGCCCCGTCCATAATTTCCACTCCTTATCAGCACCTGGGAAACTTCCATGCTTAAACCCCATCCATCATTGTTACACCATATAGGCACCTGGGTAGCTTCGACATGTAATCCCCATTAACCTTTCCTGCTCTTTAGTGGCACTTAGGGATCTCTTATGTGTAACACCCAATACTTTCTGCACTATGTAAGATTTGATCCATGTCTTCTACACAGGGTATGTCGGACACATCCATGAGGTTCAATACAAACCAATTGTAAACAATGGTGCCCAGTCCTAGGGGGAACCCTCCCTAATCCACCCCATCAGTGTCCATATCTTCCTTCACTCTGTGACATCTCTACTTTATGGGACGCACCACCCTGGGTCCATTCTTAGAGGGTATTCTTACCCAACCATTTATAAACACTTGTTCTCCCTCATTGGGATGTACCCTTATGATGTGACATCAACCCTTTGTGGGACACATCCCCCCTGATCCACCACCACAATGAGTTCTGATCAACCGAATATCATTCATCATCCACCCTGATTCTCCCTTGGCTACCACGTCCTAGTAGGATCTTGATACCCATACACTCCATCTTACAAACTACACATACTTCAATCTCTACCTTCTAAGAAGGGTGCGTAGGAATCCTCCCTGATGTTCTAGGCCACCATCCATCAATCCTGACCACTTCATGTTAGTTCACCACCATCTTGCATGATGTTAAATTTTATTCTCAAAATATGTGGGTTTGGATCCCTACCTTCTAAATTGAGTACATAGGATACCTCCATGAGGTTCAACCCAACAAAAAGTAAGATTCAATGATCCCTCCTAGGTATGTACCCTCTTTATGTGACATTATACCTTCTTGGGGTATATCTTCTAGATATTCCTCCATGAGGCATTTTGATCCATTCGGGAAGCTAACCATGTTTGAGCCCCACGCACTTCACCATACTACTCCAACCAAGAGTATCCCTCTTGTGATGTGCAGCTAACCAAGAATAATACACAGCGCATCTCCAGGTCAACGTCCTTTGTGTACACCCTGATTCATCTCCCCATCCTAAACTATGTGGACTTTGATTCCCTTCTATGGGGATACATAGGAAGGATCACCGAGGCTCAAGCCCATCACCCATGCACCGTCCTGGTCTCTCCCTTGATCTCTCATGTTTTAGTAAGATTGGGTATCATCCCAATGTACCATTTCATTTAGGTCACATCCATGCGTCCTTTATCACAAGCCTCCTCCCCATGTGACTCATCGCAACACTCCAAAACTACGTTGACTTTGATTCCCTTCCATAGGGATATGTAGGAAACTTCCAAGAGTTTCAATCCCAACATTGTCATCTTCATGACGGTTTCTCCCGATTCATCTCATCCAGTTCATCAAATCATTCATCATGAATCCTGATTTCTATCTAGTCCACCACATCCTAGTGATATCATTCCATCCACCTGGTCCATATCAGTGCATTAGACCCATTCATCCATATGATTGCTTCTCCTAGTAGAACTGGGGATGTCTCAGTGCTTAATCCCAAAATCAACCCTTCATAATAAGTGGTTTTTAATCCATGTATTCTACACAGGGTATATAGGAATCCTCCTTGAGGTTCAATATCATCCAATTATAAACCTTGGTGTCCCCCTATGTGGGGCCCATCCTTCCATGATCCACCCATTATGGTGTCCAGAAAAATTCCAATTCTACTTCGCAAGATATTAAACTCTTGTTCTACTTCGTGTTAAACATTAGATGCTGAAGGAAAACCTCAAAAGGCACACCTTTTGTGTAACCATCTCTTCTAGATGTTAAACCTGTGGCGTACCTCATGTTTAGAATGGGAAGATGAGGAAAACCTCGAAGACATGCCTCTGGAATATGATGGCCCATGATCAACATGGGAAGCCTCAGGTTATGCACCATTGAGAATCCCTTCTATGAGTAAGAATAAAATTGTTCCAATGATAAATAATCCATAGTTTCCCATATATTCTAGAAGTCTCCATCCACTCCAACTAATGTTTGTTTCCATATCAAGACCCATTAGAATGGCCTGACTGAAGAAGCATAATTAATAAATGTCCACAAAGAGATGTCACTTGGAATGAGATTCATGAATAAAGACTCAAATATATAATGGAGACCCAAACTAGGAAAAAAGTTCCGAGGTGGAATCCATGGAAGGAGAAACTCAAATCCCATCATCCTGTTTTGATCAAGGAGAAAACATCTCTAAAGAAGTGATTGATTTTGCCCGAATTTATAAATCAGGAGCATGGGGAAACAATAATCACATTGCTACCAATGATGTGCACCCCATAGGAAAGTATAGAAAGTAGTTATTCTTGAGATAGGTAAAGTGGAACTCTTCTTTCTAAAGAAAGTTCCATAAAAGTTGATACAAGAAAAGACAAACTTTGTTATTTCAAATCCCCTGAGAGTGGCCATGATTTCTCCAATGCTTCTGTCCACAACAAAGGTAAATGATGGAGAACCACCACATTTGAATGATTATAATCATATTAATGATATTTTTTATATGAAATAAATGTTTAATATTTTTGTTTCTCTTATCCCATCCCTCATAGATGCTCTAGACAATGATTATACAATTCATAATGCATAACATGTTGTATCCTCAATTGGAGATTCATCCTAAGGGGAGGGGGACTACAATTGTATTGTTTTGTGGTTCTTGTTTTTCTCCAGCAAAGGGATCATCTAAATAGGTTGAAATTTCAATGAGTAAGTTACTTCTTTTACTAATCATATTAGGTTCCAAACTAGGTGTTGTTGAATTCCCAACTCTAGCATTTTCTAGAGGTCAAACTACTGTTGATTTAGCATCAAGTAGTGTATGAAATGGGACTAGTAGATATTTGGTTGACTCATATTTAATTGTTCTTAAAGATGAGAGTGTTCTTAAAAATTAAAATATGATTCCATCAGATAACAACACTGAAGAATAGAATCCTCTCAAAAGGACTCTTATTGAAATTTAGAAATTATACCATGATGCTAAATTGTTTTGGGTTTCTATTCATGCCCGTTATTTCAATAATAAGTAGTTATCATTGAGATAAAATGAATCTTTTGATGTTAAATTTAATTTGTTTTATTTTTTTAATTAAATAACGAGATATATCAGAGAAAAAATTCTAGCAAAGAACGTTCTTGTTTCAAAATTCTAGCAAAGAACTTTCTAATTTCAATAATGATGACTTTTTCTTAAACTCTAAATCTCAAATGAAAATAGGCAAATATGATGGGATACAAGGTGTCTAAATAATGTTCAGGACTACAAGGAGCCTGTATTTCAATCCTCAAGGGAAGAAAACACATAATTGGAAAACTGTAGAATGACATTTGAGATAAAAATTCCTGCATAATCTTGAAAATCAGAATGTCCCTTGAAGCTCAGATTCATCTTGAGTAAAAGTAATTTTTAGGGAGTATAAATGACATGAATATGAATTGTGGGATCCTTAATAGTTGGGTATAAATTTAAACAAAACTTCTAGTGCATAAGGGATAAATTCAACATGTACATCTTGAAGAAATGTGTGTGAAGGAAAGAGGGTGATTCTTAACTTCCACATAAGGAAATGTAATTTCTTGAAAATTGTTGTTAGAGTATTTAGAAGTAGTTAAGGAAATAATAAATAGGGGTAGGGGTTGTTACCCATGATAATGGTGAGGGTGATGATGGAATCACATGGTGATATCAAAGAGGTTACAGGTTTTTGGGAGAATACAATAGGGTACCAAAATTCCCCCTAAAGATAAAGAAGGACCATGGCCAGTTCTATGAACAATGATTTATATATAACTAGCCATGGTTCTTCTTTGGAATTTGGATGGACTTTTGGACCCTCATTTTTTCACCAAAATAGAAAAAGTGTTAGAAGAAATAAAAAGGATGATAGTGTAGCCATGGTTACTATTATAAAAATAGAGTCGATTTCATGCCTTGGGAAAATATAAAAAATAGTATCCTATTGTGGATAATGGAATCATTATTGAAGAATGTATGTAGTAGGTTAGTGGGATACATGAATAAAACATACTATTTCCACATCCTAACACATGAAGTCAAAAAATAAAGAGAAATTGAAGGAATTAATTATATTGTATATGGGTCTCATAAAGAAAGAAGAAACACATATTTAATATCCAAGTACCTATAGATATTTTTAGAACATAGAGAAGTATAGTCCATAAATTTCATATGTAAAAAAATTGGGTAGAACTATATTGAATATTAGAGCATACATACTAGAGGAGAAGTTATAGAAGGCCGATGTAGTTAGAGTGGGAAGGTGATTCATCGCTGTACCAATTTCATAAGGGTGACATATATAAATTTTATATTAAATTTAATGTTTGTGTGTGTCATGGTGATTGCTTTGTTTACAAGTGGGTGTTCCCACAGTAATGGTGAACCAAAAATAATGAAAGAGAAATGAGAATTATGTGAACATGCAGTGGGTCATGGCTGAGATATTGTATGAATTACATAATGATAAAACCTCTATGATCCCGGACCACACACCCACTGGATATCCCCTCATTCATGCATGAGCTATAAAAGATTAATTTACACCTAAAACATAGAATATTCCATCACAGCCATGCTCTTCATCATGGCTTCCAATAAGAGAAGTGATGTGGAAAATGTTTTTCCCAAAGTAGGTCGTAGGCCACCACATGACCTAAATTGAATATTTATCTCTAATGATTGATATTTTGTGGTCCTTAAAGACTTATAATGTCTGATTATTAGAATCAAACATAGCACCATTACTTGGTACACATAGCACCGAGCAAAATTTCAGAAATATTGTATATGAATATGCCCATAATGAATATGGACTCTCAACCAATCAAAAGGAATCCCTTTCTTCCGGAAGCCCAACCACCGCCCTAAGAGAGAGTGACAATAAATAGACATTCTCACACACCATAAAGTAACATTATGATTCAGTACCACTTTTTTCACCTTCATGACCATACATTTGAAGAATTTATTTAAATTATTTCACCAACCTTTGTTTTCTATTTAAAAAGACAATGATTTCATTTGAAAACAAGCGACGGTGGATTCCAAAAAATTCGAATTCACCTCTATAACTTCCAATAACACCTTCTTCTATAATAAAATTTATATTATAGGATAAGCTACAACAACGATGAAAAGGTAATGATAAGGAGGACCACATTGTCTTAATCCCCCCTTGTTGGAATTAAAAATAAATGTATTGCATCCCTACGAGTTAAGGTTGGTGGGTGCAGGGACTCTATCCCACATCTGAGACTGGAGGGTGTTGGGCATCATATAAAATCCCTAGTAATCCCCCTCCCATCATAAGGCCTTTTTAGAAGAGGGTTAGTAGTGAGACACCCCAGAGGGTAGTGAACCCTACTGAAGAACAAACTCATGAGGTAGTGAACCAAATAAAAGAAAAATGTGATTTATGGTCTTGAAGCCCCGATATAAGTCCTATAATAATTGGGATCAGATCCGAGAAGGAAAGCCTTTGATCGTAGGGTAATCACTTGGGGAGAGATTGTTGGAATCCCAAATGAAAGTAGTGTATCCCTACAGGTTATGTTTCCTAGGTGTAGGCATCATATCCTACATCAGCGACTGGAGGGAGATATGAATCATATATAATCCCAAGTCATCCCTCCTCCAATCATAAGGCCTTTTTAGAAGAGGGTTGGTGGGGTGCCACCCTAGTGGGCAGTGAGACCTGCTGAAGAAAACATTTGTGAGGTAGTGAACCAAATTGGACAATATTATGATGTAGGGTCCTGTAGCTTTGATATAATCCCTACAACAATTGGTATCAGAGTTAGGTAGGCAAGCCCCTGATCGTAGGTCAAGAACAATGGGAGATATTATTGGAATCCCAAATGAATAAATTGCATCCCTATGGGTTAAGGTTGATGTGTGGAAGGACCCTACCCAACATTGAATACTGGAGGGCATTGGGCATCATATATAAGCTCCAGTCATCCCCCCTCTCATCCCAAGGCTTTAGTAGGGCTCACTACCCACCTAGGTGGCTTACTGCATTCCCAATTCTGAAAAGGCCTTGTGATGGGATGGGGATGACTGGGGCTTATATATGATTCCTAACTCCCTCCAATCTCCGATATAGGATAGGGTCCCTACACCCAGTAACCTTAACCCGTAGGGATGCACTGCATTCATTTTGGATTCCAACACACCTTATATTTAAGGAAACCATGATTTTGTCTCATAATAGAAATCCAAAACCATGGAGATAAAAGGCATATTAATAACAGATAACAACAATCTTTTGAGATTCTGAACTAACATATAAGTTTTATAGTGTACCCAAACTCAATCCTATCATAATATTTTTTAACATCCACTTTGACAATGACTTTTCCTCCAAGAATAATATGTTAAAAATCAACTACCATATCCTACACAAAAACAATATCCCATCAAATTCTACATTCATAAAAACCATATTGTTCCCTTGAGATCATCTCAAGAAGGTACATTAAAATATTTACATTTAAAATCATAGATAAAATTTTGTAATAAAATTTACACATACTATTGGGACAAAGGTGTTGGAAAGTAGAGGGGTGATATTATTTAGGAAGAAGAACAAATGAAGGACCATGAATGAATCTTAATAGATAACGTACTTTGAAGAAATCATAAACCTCAACTATTATATATTTTTTAATAATATCCCATGAAACCTCATAGAAAGAACAAGAAAATATTACTACCTAGGTATACTCTCAATGCAATGATTCTTAATAGTATTATAAATATCTTCCTTGGAAGACAGATTTCTTATCTTCTCATCCTGAATGTTAATAAAAATTATAATTATGTTAAATAATTCCATTAATATTTTTTTTCATGGAAAATAAGACCTGATCCATTCGTGCTGAATCCTTAAAGAGAAATACTTTACTACCCAAGGACCTATAAAAATCATGTCTTTAGTGAATAACCCATCTTCAAAAACAAAATTATATACACTAAATCGTTTTCATTCTTGAATAATGGCATGAAAATATATGGTATTTTTGTACCATTATTCAAACCACAAAGTTAATGATTTTCCCCAAGCATGTGTTTCTTATTCCCTCTATAAATATGATAATTTTTCTTCTTGATTAATGATTGGGAAGAGATATATTCATCCTATCTAGCAAGTAAATAATTTTCTAGAAATTAAATTTTATTGTGTAAAAAAATATTATAATATGGTATACTATTACTTTTTGAACAGTTTCATAGTCTTGTTCTATAGATCATCAGTTTAGACTGAAGCACTTCCCAAGGTGGACCAAAAATTGAAAATGCCCAGTATTCTCAATGGTATCATTAATGTTTTCCTCCTTTGTCCATGTCTTCATAAAATAAAAATGTTGTCTCAATAGTTTTTGTTCTCTAGACTAGATGAATACATGATAGGATATTCCAATAAGGGGAGATAAATTTTACTAAGAGATTAGATTCCACATTTCATATTCCAAAAAAGGTACAAACTTCTAGAAATTATACAACTTCATAAACCCCTATTAGGAGAAGATGGTTCCATAGGCCTTGTGAATTGGCAAGACCAAAGAAACTAAATACCTGACTATCCCTTAATGGTCTCATCGAAAAATATTTATTTAACAATTCAACTAACCACTACAAGGCTAATTACACCACATCCCCTGGTAGTTACACCCTAGTCCTATTCCTAATCCCTGCCTTTTGTTGGTAAGTTGGCCATATTGGCATCCTCTATTGAATTTGGCCACCTCCCAACCTATCATTAAAGGAGAATGGGCTGATAGGTAACAAGGATGAATATCCATAACAATGTTAGGAAACTTATTAACTCCTTTCATATCAAAAATGAAATAATCAAGTCTATCCAAAGTTTTCTTCCCTATTTTCTATTTCATCAAGTGAATACATCTCTTATAAACCTTAGATCCATGAATTGATTATTTTAAATGAATGATTTAAATTCATTTATTTCTCTCCTAGGGAATCCATGAAACTGTGTTTCTCTATTTCATTTGTGATGGAGTTTAATTCTCCTCCAATGATCCAAGGAAAGTTGTTTAGCTAAAACCTATAGAGACTCTCCTAATGTATGTGCCTCCCAATGGTATCATATTTCATATACACTACTATTAATAAATAGTCATCCTTAGGAAATGAAATTTTTAGGTTGATATACTGTGACAAACTATAAAAAATATCTATATCTGTATTGTTCTTTCGTAAAACCTAAATGTGTTTGATAACAAGTATACAATAAAGATAGTTAGAAAGATGGGGTTTCTTTTCCATTCCACTGATATCAAATTAACTATACTTATTCTTGTGGATGGGAAATAGATAAACCCTCTTAGAAGTGTTTTCTTTCCTTATTCTCATTTTTCAGCAGTACCAAATCCCCTCATGTTCCATGTCAAAAACATCATTAAGGTGGTTTATATTCTCTAATGTTTTCATTCATAAAAATTCCTTTATCATCTAAGTAGAAATCATTATATTGAATAAGATTATGAACAAAATAATGACTATGTACCCTATGCACAACTTTTTTAAAACAAATCCAACTTTTTTGGAATTTTTTTCCTCCAAATAATTTCATGGATGGCATTTGAAAGGGGGGGGTCATCTTCCCCTCAAAATATATCAATGGAACATTTAATATTACATTTTCCTTGTGAACTAAAAATTTGGAGGACCAATATAGTTCTGATTGATGTACTCATACGAGATATGCATGCTTATATTGAAGAAAAATGCACACAATAAACCATTAACTGAAGGTTTTATTGAGGAAGTGTTTTGGAAAGAGGAAATTTTGATTTTACGCCCTTATTATTTTCAATTTATATATCCATAAAAACATAATTGAATAGTCATTAATGAGAGAAATTTTGATGATGCCACAAAACAACAATTATCAGTATTCAATCAATATAAAATTGGTTCTGGTGGAGTTCATGAATCTTGGATTTATGATGATTAAAAATACAATGCTCATATATATTTTTTTCTTAATTGTGATTAAATGAAAAGATTTTTAATGTAAGGGAAACTTTTACCTATTATTTATATTTATTTTAAAATTAAACTATTATTAATTAATTTGTAGATTATAATAGGATCTTATAAAGTAATTGTTCATACATATTACATCATCTGATCTTAAAGAACACTGACAATGTAATTTTTCCTACTATTTTCAAACACTGGTAAATTATGTTTTTAATAGTTGAATATATGAAATTAATTTATTAGTTTTAATATTATTAATTATTATTTTTCTAAGTATCATAAAATGTAGATACAATTAATAATCGATTCTGTGTACTGAGTAACCCACCATCCAAATTGGTTAAATATTATAATGTATATGTGGTTAATGGATTTAGATTTAATACATACGTATATAGAGAATCATAAAAATTAAAATTTCTGATTTCTTGAAAGTATCTCATTATAAAGAAAGTGATAATGGATTTTATGATATGTAGGATGAAATAATTATGTTATATTTTCTAGAAATGAATTATGAAACAATATTTAAATGTTAATGGTTTAATACTGAAAGAGGGTTTCAAATTCATCCCTGACATGAAATCATTGACATTAAATATAAAATTATTCTTGCACTAAAATAACTATTTATGAAGGATCTTCAAGCATATAAAATTTATTGTGCACATTATTGTGCTTCTTCAAAAGATTTCATTGATAGTTATAGTATAATAAAAATGAAATATTATAAAAATAAATTTATGGAAAAGAAAATATATTCAATTGAAGTGCAATAAATTTAACTTTTTAAATTTATATCTCTAAATATATATTTTACTCAAAGTGATATATATTTAGATAATGAAACCCCACAGTTACAGGTTGTTGAATTTGTTAGTATTGATTATGTAACCAGTGAATTTGAAATAGAAATAGATAATTAAAATTCAAACACATATGGAAATTGATAATGTTGAAGAGGAAGAAGAATATATTAAAACCGATGAATTTAAATATGAGGATGAAGAAGATGAATAATGACGTTATATAAAGATTATATCCATAATTAATACATATTATCAATTTATATTCATTTCTAGGTAACATTATTTTCATCTTTCAAATGACTATAGAAGATATCGATGAGATGTTTCATACCTTCACAAATGATGACCTTCTTTGTGATGAAATTGATTACCAATCATCCACTAGCAGGTTTCTACCAATACATCAGCGACTCATAGGGGTTCTGGTCTAGCCATATTGATGATTGATGACCATATTCCCATGTGACTTCCCCTCTTTATTTCTATCTAATATTACAGAGCTACCCTTGTATATTTTAATTAATTTTAATTAATTAATTTATGTACTGATTTGTTATAATCTATATTTTTTTACATTTTTTCATATATTGTTGTTAGATAGGTGGGTTTAATTCTATGAAATTATTTATTTGGAACATGGATGGCATGGGATGATATTCCTATTGATGTTCAACATCATAGGATTGATAACTAGATGGTACGTAAATAAATAATAATAATTTGGATAATTATTTAATTATTAACTTCCTAGGATTAATTATTTGTATAGTTTAAGATATATCACCAATAATATCTTGATACTACCCCTATTGGAGGCATCAATCATTTTTATGCGTGATTTTTGTAATAATTTTGTACATAATCTGAGAAATAGATTCATGAAGAGTGCTGGATTCATAATTTTGCAATAGTATTTCTTTAGTCAACCACTTAATTACATCTCAACCCATGTATGGAATGGATTGTGAGCCTACATGATATAAGAGGGTTTTCAGAGGAGATCATCATTACGTCAACAAAACTAGGGGAGAAAGGAGGTCACACACAGAGTTGGGATCCATATATTTGGTACTCATCAACAACATGGGATATATAATTTTATTTTATAATGTAAATATATTTTAAATGTAAACTGTTTATATAAATTTATAAAGGAAATTGAGAATCCCGATGTTAAGAAATTTGATACTTAAATGATGATGTACACTGATCCTACCACTGGAGAGATTATTGGTTCTAAGGACCCAACCCAGGATCCACATAAATGGTTCCCTAATTCAGTTCTCCATATGGCCTCAAGCACATATCTCTTTATGCCAGAGGCTACCAACGAGCACTGAGGGTATAAATTTGGTATAGTAGAGAGAATATAACCATTTTATCAATAGTAAATACAAAAAAATCATAAAAGAATAGAATAAGTAGTGGAAGAGGAAATAATAAAACCCAATCAATAATTAACAGATAATTAGGCCAAAGATAATTAATCCAACCATACATGAACATGATTTAATATAAATAACCATAGTTATAAATATGGTAGATACATACATCAGGGATAGTCTAATAAAATAAACAAAAATCGAAAAGACACTAAATCCAAAAGGCTCCCTAAGTACATACTCATCCATTACCTCCAATATCCTAGTTCCGCTCTTAGCCAATATTGAAAAACAACAAAGAAAATTGTCAAACTCTTAACCTGTAACCATGAGATCTATTTGGGTACCAATTAGAGTTCCGAATAAGGTGGGAGATAAGCTTGGTGGTCCACCACCAACAGTTTCAAATGTAATCTAGTCCATGGGTAAAAAATAATACAATGTGAAGGTGTTCCAAAATAAAGCAGTCAAGCAGTGAAATAAATATAAACCAATGTCATGATCAGGTTCATCAAAGGATACCTAGAAGAATATACATACTTTAGACTAATATGGAATGTCTCCAAATGTGTGTTATCATGTGTTTATATATATAAGTATGTATATATATATACTATATACATATTATCATTTATAGACATATATATTGATATGTAACACTAACTAGGATTGAGGCATAACTCAGGTTTCCATGCATAATCATAAGAGTCTCATACTCAGTAAGTGACTTCATGCCCAAGGATCTCAATAGATGATAAGGTATTATATTCTAATTAGTCTAAATTGAATTATAATATAACAAAGGAATCAAATTTTAATAAGGGTAACAAGCCCATGAATCTAAACAAGGGATGTGCGACATCATGATCATCAATCCCAATCAACGGTGTGAAACATCATGTCCAATATCCATATCAATAGGGGTGTGAAAAGTCACATACAATAACTCATGTGATGTGAAACACCATGTCTAACATCCTTGACCAAGGGGGTGTGAAACTTCATGAAAAAATTCCAAAATATTGTCCCTCAACAATAATCTTGTATAGGGTAGTGCCACATTCCCTATGAGCCATTAACCAATGTGTTCTATTAAGAGGAACCTGGTATTGCTCAAGGCATGGTGTAATCCCATATGAACTATGAGCCTATTCATGATATTCCAACTTCTTGATCCAAGGTTCATTCAATTCACAATAAAATAGTTTTGGATATCCACATTCACTGATTAACATAGGCCATGAGAATTCCTTCATTCTAGAATTAATTTGACCTATAAAATTCATCCATTTAATCTATAATAAACAATAAATACATGGGAAACACCCATTACATAACATAATTAAATTCTCACTAATTAATAATCCCTTTTTCCTTATATAAAACAACATCCCCAATTTTTGTGTTATTATATTAAGGATACATGGTTCTCCTACCTTCATAATCAACTGAATTAATTCTATAAGTTTGATTACTCATAATTCTCAAGCATTCCACACATGATCATGGACCACGAGGATTTTCCAAACAACTTAACTCATTGAGGAATTTTTAAAATTGATACATTATTTAAAATAACACCTACCAAGTTTTATTTAGTCACAGTACAATAAGGTAGTGGAAAAAAATGTAATCAATCACACCTTAAGAGGTTGTTCGTGTTATGATCATTGACCTACAACAACAAAAGGGGGTCTAATTGAATCAATATTTTTGTCTAAATAATTCAATTTAATGAATTTTATAATTTATAAGAAATGAGATGAAGGCCCAACATGGAGAAAAAGTACAATATTATATAAATGATGAAACTTTAAGGTAAATACATATTGACCACTGACCTTATACCAAGGATACATAACTCAACCAATATCAGGATTTGATTCAAGCCAAAATGAGAGAAATTAACGGATCAGACAAACTCCCTGAAAATAGGGGAAAAGTGCTCAAATAAAAATAAAATTTAATATGATAATATAGATTGAAAAACTAGGAATGATGTGTTTTAGACTTACCAAGAGACTTCTGACGTGTCTAATAGAGATGAAATGAGACTAATGTTGATTAATAACCTACCATGGAAGTGGGAGGAAGACGAGAGTGTGTGTAAGGGACTTACTAGTGAAAATGGGGTAAAAATATTTATGGATGAGAGAGTAAAATTTATCACCTTTTCCCTTTTAATGATTTTCATGGTTTGCCACATAGTTTTTCTAACTATGTGCTAAATGTGATGTTCTACTATCAAAAGTGGCACCCACCTTGCATGGAAAGCACACAGTTAAAAAACGATGAAAAGCCTATGTGGTCCACCTCTACAATTTTATACAAACCCATTTCATTTTTGTGTTCCTCAACATTCATGGTTTCTCAAATTGTGCTCCCCCATTTAGGGGTTATATGTTTGAGATACAAGGTAACCACTAATTATGATCAAACCATGCACCTCAGCCCACTCCTTCCTTGAAAAGACATTTTTATTCTTGACGCATCCAAAACTCATTTAAAATGTTAAGACACTTCTAGGTCCTTAAAATATATCTAAAAAACATCAAATTTAAGTGTTACAACTCTCTAAATTTCAATCTGAGGCTCAATTTATGATTCGTCTCATCTACCAATTAAAAGATAAAATTCTCCAAGAATTTTCAACCACTTCAAAACATGATATGATAAAATATCACCAACTTATAACTTCTCATCCTCAAGAAGAATTTGGGAACAATTAAAATGTCACCTGGACTAATCAGGTTATGATTACATTCTCAAATAATATTGTTTAACTTCTAAATTCTCAACACACCTCAAATGTTCATTTGATGCATATGGTACTTAAGTAATTAAAACATAGTCTAATGATAAGATCCAAAACTAAAATTTCAATATAGTTCATACCCAAGCCCTTCTAACCTGAGATAAAATCATTTTTCATCTCTTCCATTCTTTGTCCTATGGATCTCCCCACCATAGGCTCTAGCTTTCCATGGACACTTTTGAGCCATGGTACTCCAACCACTGTAATTTCCTATTGAAAAATGGCCCTAACATGTTAACGAAGCTTCTTGAATGATTATAAACTTGTGATACATAGCTTCATGTGGGGGATCTGATCTTGATGTTTGTTTAGATCAAAATGGTATAATTCCAATTAGTCAATATTAACTAGTTGTGATGGATTTTCCTTAAAAATCTTCATCCAACCCTAACAATGAACAAGTTTCCACCGATGAAATGCCCAACCCGGTTCTGCACTTTACCGCAGAACATGTCTCCACTGATAAAACCATTGGGAAAGACTGGTTTTTTCCAACAGTTTTTATGAACCGTTGGGAAAAAACCCCCTAAATACCCCAATGCTAGCAGCGGCCTCCCCACGATTCAGAAGCGGCTCCAGAGCCTTCTGCTCATCTCCGGATGCTCCTCCAGAAGCGATTCCTCAGAATAATCACTTCCCAATCCCCACATCTTCCATTGTATCACCATCCACTAGGTTGGATTCCTATATTTTAGTTCCACCTGTTATAAAGAATATACTTCTACGAATGATTTCCTAATTCTCAAATTTTAGGGTTTCTATAAATATTTATGATTGTTCCACGAATTGTGTAGTCAAATCCCTATATCGGTGTATGTCCAATTAATGTTTTCATTACACAGTTACATTTATAAGGGCACGGTGTCTCTTTATTGTGTTCTAATTATAAAGATTTATAGTTTTGGTTGTGCGGTGGTTTTGGTTGTGCGGTGGTTTGTGATGTGCAGTATTTTTTTTGTGATATGTGGTTGTTTTGGTGAGATGGTTGGTCGATGTAACATGGTGTCGATGGTTATTGTGAGATGGTGAGTTATTGTGTGGTGGTTTCATTAGTTTCCTGGTTATCTATGGAATAAATTATGCTGTTAAAAACAAAAAAAAAGATATTAAATAAATGAGATGGAATAGAAATGGATGTGTGGTAAATGGATTTAATTAATTTAACATTAAATGAATGGACAATGTAAGTATGAATGAAGTGGCTTATAAATGAAAGTGAGAAATGCTATGTGTCTTGTGTGGTGGTGGTGTGGTTTATGGGTTTTATGGTAGTAGTGATGTGTGTGATTATGTAGTTAATGTGAACCCATAGTTTGAGTATTTTGTGCTATCTATATATCATGTATTTTTATGTTATTTCTACACATTTCCATCCAGAGTTGGATAAACTTACCAACGATCAGAGGTTTTGAGTTATGGGTATTTTTTCTAATATCTAAGATGGTGGTTATATGGTTATATATCTACCATGTCTTCCCTACTATTCCTTCAAAAGTGATTGACCATGTGTTTTTAGGCAAGATGCGATGTGATTTTCCATGTGTCTTCAGGTGAGATGTACTATGATTTCCCTAGTGTTTTCTGGTGAGGTGTGATGTGATAAGTCTATAATAAGATGTGGCATGTGGTTGGGGTCATGTAGGGTAGGAGGATGACACGAGGTTGATTTTATTCACGTTCATTATACCCTACTAATATGGTTATGGGATGAGTCATGCTGTGATGTGATATAACACATTAATTTCTTGTTGGTTTTACATTTTTTCAATAACACATTTGTATGTATTTTTCACATGTGTAGTTGATACCCTGACTATTTTCTTCCTTTATCGTTTACTTAAATGTATTTTCTATTAAAGTTCAATCCTATTGAATTGTTTATGACAAAATTACTTATATAAATTCTTTTTACAGAATGGAAAGAAGTTGGATGTATGAAACCGATCGGATCTCAAGCGATTTTCAAAAAAAATTCGAGAGCTTTATAGATTTTTCATTTCACAATGCTTCAAAGAGTGGTCGCATACACTGCCCATGTTCCAATTGTGTTGGTAGACCTTGGTTGAGTCGTGAAGAAGTCAGCTACCACATAACCAAATTATTGTTTTCAAGCAATCTACTTTGTGTGGTATCACAATGGGGAGAAAATGAAATCTAAAATTGGTGATGATCGAAATGAAAGGACTGGAATGGAGAATTTGTTAGATGATCGGTTTCCGTTTATTCGTCATCCTGAAAAATAAAGGATTTAGACTCAAGAAGACATCGATATGAGGACAGCTGATTCATCTAGTGAAAATGATGATATTGACAGGGTGAAAAAATTGAATGATGCTGCCACAACTCCAGTATATCGACAATGCGATAAAATGAAAAGGCTTGAATTTTTAATCTGATTGTTTCATGGGAAAACAATGTATGGAATTTCTAACACATTAATTGATTACATTCTTACCCTCTTGAAGGATTTACTTCCAGATGATGCATATATTCCCTCAAACCACTATATGGCATGGAAGTTAGTTGAGGAACTTGGATTTTCAAGAAACAAAATTCATGCTTGCCCGAAAGATTGCAGTTTATTATGGGAGGAAACTGCTGAATGAAATGATTGTATAAAATGTGCCACATCCCGCTGGAAGAAAAAATATGATGGAACAACACCCCGCATTCCAAAAAAAGTAATGTGGCACTTTCCATTAATCCCCAGACTTCAGAATCTTTTTATTTCTGATGACATATCAATAAAAATGAGATGGAATGATACTGAGAGAAAGAAGACTAATGATGATTTGGTTCATCCTGCAGATAGATTTTCATGGTAGAGATTTGATTCTCGACATCCTGATTTTGCAGCTGACGTGCGTAATGTGAGGCCGGGTCTTTCATGCGACGGTTATAATCCGTTTGGGCAGATGCTTACTTCGCACAGCACATGGCCAGTTTTTATACACATTTATAATCTTCCCCCATGGTTGTGTATGAAAAAACCTTTCACTTTCATGAGTATACCCATATCTGGTCCTTCTGATCCCGACATTGATATTGATGTATACATGAAACCTTTAATAAAAGAGTTGAAACTTCTTTGGGATGTGTGTGTGCGCACATACGATGCATGTTCGAAAGACAAATTTCATATGCGTGATGCGCTTATGTGGACGATCAATGATTTTCCGGCTTATGCAATGATGTCTGAATGGAGCACGAATAGAAAACTATCATGTCCAGTTTTTATGAAGAATACACGATCTAGAAGACTGAAACATCGTTGTAGTTTTAGTTTTATGGGACATCGATGATTCTTGCCAAAGGATCATCCATATAGAATGAATCGTCAAAGATTTGATAATACCATAGAGACCGACGATCCACCTTAGTGTATGTCTAGAACTAACGTGCTTAATGAATTGAAAGATTTTAGTTTTTCATTCGGGAAGGGTCAAATGAAATCTGGAAAGAGAAAGAATGTTTCCACTGAAACCTGTTACAATTGGAGGAAGAAGAGTATCTTTCTTTATTTGCCTTATTGGTCAACCAATTTGTTACGTCATTGCTTAGACGTAATGCATATTGAAAAGAATATTTCCGAAATGTTGCTTTCGGTTCTTCTAAATGTCAAGGGGAAGACAAAAGATGATTTACGATCTCGGCGTGACTTGGTGGATTGGGGCATCAGACCTGAATTGCATCCTGTATGTATTAGTGAAAATAAATGGCAACTTCCATGTGCTTCTTATGTGATGACACCTGCAAAAAAAACAATTTATGGAATTATTAGAGACTATTAGAGTTCCTGATGGCTATTCAAGCAACATATCTAAACGGGTCAACAGAAAAGAGTTGAAGCTAAAATCTTTGAAGACCCATGATTATCACGTTCTACTGCATGAGTTGCTTCCAATAGCAATCTGTCATCTTTTGTCCAATAATGTAAGGGTGGTTTTTATTCGGTTGTACCATTTTTTAGAGATCTTTGTGCTAAAAATTTGTCCAAGTCATTCTTGTAAAAAATGTTGACAGTTTCCCCATTAATTTTGTGTGAGTTGGAGAAAATATTTCCTCCATCATTTTTCACATGCATGCTGCATCTGACTATCCATATTCCCACTGAAATACTTCTCGGAGGACCTGTTTCTTTTCATTAGATGTATCCAACTGAAAGAAATATGTTCACATTAAAGTCTTATGTCTGAAACAGAAATCATCCTGAAGGTTCTATCGTGAATGGTTACTTGGCTCAAGAATGTATGGATTTATGCTCGATGTATTTGTATGATCTTACTACAAGATTGAATAGACCAATGAGAAATGAAGAAGAACAGTATGAGAAAATTGAACCCAGTTTTCCATCACTTCCCCAAATAGGAGGAATTCCTGGATCATATACATTGAAGATATTAAGCCATGAAGAGTAGGAGATGGCACATCGCACAGTTTTGTTCAACTGTGATTTGTTCGATGACTATATCTGGTAACTAAATTGATTATGTATATCATACATATATATCTGTTAAACTATTAATATTTTTTATCTACAGGTAATATAAAACGATGATAAATAAGAAGCATCGTTCTTTATCTTTGAGAAGGAGAGAGACTTTGCATAGCAAAGAGTTTCCTTCTTGGTTAAAATTGAAGATATAAAAAAATTAATGTTTAAAATAATTATATCAATATTTAATTAACTTTAATATTCATTTATATTGTAGGTATTGAGTTTGTCTGCTGACTCTGTCTCTGAGGAAATAAGAGCTTTGGATTTTGGTCCTAATACCGTGGTTCGTGACTGTAAATCAATTGTTATCAATGGGTACAAATTTATTGTCACTGAACGAGAAAAAAACATGAGAACACAACATGATGGTGTTATGGTTACTACCACAACAGATTGTTATTCCAGTGCATCAGATAGTAGACCGCGATTTGAAAATGTGGGTTATTATGGAGTTGTTGAGAAAATAATAATATTGGATTATTACTCTCATGGACGAGTCACAATGATTAAATGCCATTAGTTTGATTCGATGATGAGACATGGCACATTTATTGATGATTTTGGATTTCGAGTAATTAATATGACTCACACTCTTGCTACCGAAGAACCATATGTGTTGGCATCAATAGCTAAAAAAGTTTTTTATGTCAAAGACCGACTTCGACCTGAATTTGGTGTCATAGTTGAAGTAATTCCACGACATATTTTTGATGATGATGATGATGGAATTGACACTGTCCCTAGTGCCATTGGAACCAATCCATTTATTTCTTTTGATGACTCAAATAGCTCAATTGTCAGAGTTGATTGTAAACCTGAAGTTATGGTTGAAAATATATAGAATCATTCATCCATGTTCTCAATTCTTTTGGTTTACCTCGAGTTGGGTTGTTAAGGTTGGTAATATTCAAATTGATTTAGTATTGATCACAAATATGTTTTAGCGGACTTTACCGTTATGTGAATTTTCAATGTTTATTGGTTTCAGTTTTATTTGAATTGCATTTTCAAATTTGGAATTGAACTATATTCAAACATAGTCAAACATATTTCTAACTTGGTGAACATTACAACTTGTTTGATTTATTAAATCTATTCAAGCTCTTCTAAAACAATTGATAGCTGACTTGACCGTTATGTGAATTTTCAATATTTATTAGTTGCAGTTTTATTTGAATTTCATTTTCTAATTTGTAATTGAACTGTATTCAAACATAGTCAAACAATATTTCTAACTTGGTGAACATTACAACTTTTATGATTTATTAAATCCATTCACTCTCTTCTAAAACAATTGATAGCTTAATTGACCATTATGGTAATTTTCAATGTTTATTGGTTGTAATTTTATTTGAATTTCATTTTTTGGGTTACACATTAGTTTTCTTTTTCTAATTAATTACATATTTGTTTTCAAAAGCAAGAAATGAAGCCAATTGAAGAGAGACAAAGGAAAAAAATGATGGAGAACAATCGTCGAATGATGGAGATGGGCGTTCCACCATTAGTGCCTACAGTGAGTCCTTTATTTCAAATTGATATATTTAAAGAATATATAATTTCATGTGATTAATTTTTTTGTAAAATTTTTTGTAGGATCCACCTATACGTCGACAGTTATTCGACGAGGATCCTAGTACTAGTCCTAGTACTCAGGCCGGTGGTACGAGGAGGGTTCGTACCAGAGGTGGATGAGCAGCTGGGCGTACCCGACTAGACCCTTCCCCTCCCACTGACATGTCATACTTCACACATTCTGATCCCTGTGTGTCGTTAGAGACACATGGGATATTTAGGCCTCCCATGTTTTTGCTACCTTCTGCATCTTCTGGCCCATCATTTTCACATCCCATGATGATTCCCACTCCTCAGTCAGCATCCGGTCAGATAGTTGTCCCATCTTCTTTTCCTTCTACTTCTGTCTCTCCAAGCTTCTATATTCCATCGTCTTCGACTCCTGTTCCACCACAGGGTATTCCATTAGATTCTGTGGATCCTGTGGCACTCAGCGATCAGACCGTCATAGGTATATTTATAGAACCCTAACAAATTTTTATAGAAATATTTATATTCATTATAACATGTTCTGATAAAATATTTGTTTTTCTTTCATGACAGATACATCTACTGACAGGAGGCGTGGGCGGGGGAATACACGGATGCATTCGGTGTGGAACCACCGCACACAGGTTATGGTGGATTATAATGAAGACAACCAAATGGTTGAGAAAACAGGGCAGCAATGTCGGAGTTTTTTGGCGATGCTTGCCAAATACTCCGACATCATTCCCGTCAGCCCGCTATCGTGGAGACATTTGCCGCATGAGGTCAAGGATAGACCTTGGGCAGAGATATGGGTAAAAAAATATGTTCTATTTAATTCCATGAATTATTTTTGTATTTATATGAATTAATATTTTGATTTCTGCTTCGATTTAATTTTCCCGATGGTGAGGGTGCACGATCGAAACGTCTAAAGGATTTAGGCGAGCTTTGGAGATCCTACAAGCATGAGTTGTATATGGGCTGGTGTGCTAGAGTTGGAACTGAGTTAGAGGCGGTACCAGTTGTGGATGATTGTCCTATAGAGCAGTATCATCAGATGATTACTCATTGGATGAGTACCCAGTTTAAGGTATTAATAACATTTGAGGTATTTAAATAATAACTTTCATGTTTTTCATTAATAATATCTATTTCATTTTCGAATTTTATTTAGGAATCATCTGGAAAAAGTAAAAAGAACATTGATGCAAAAAAATACCTCCACACACTGGGACACACTACGATGCATGATCATGAGAGGAAGCATGTATAACAATTGTTTATAAGTTTTCTTTACGACTTACACATTATTTTGTTTCTTCAATTATTTAATAGTTTGCTAAAGTTTTCATATAACTTTCGTTTTCAATTTCATTATAGAGGAAAATACAAAATATTGAAGGACGCGTGCCTCGAGAAAAACTGTTTTGCTCGAGTAGACGAAAAAAGGATGGAAGTGTCGTCAACGAAGTGACTCAGCAGCAGATTGTAAGTTTTAATCTATTGAATTTATTTTTTAATATCTATTTTGTAACGTAATGATATATTTATATTTGTAACAGGCTTCTTTGGATGACCTCGATTCCCAAGAACCAGACAATTTTGGGCCAACAGATCACTTAAATCAGCTGTTGGGAGAGGATCATTCTGGAAGAGTACGCTGCTGACCTAGGATAGCCCCGAAGAGGTATTGGCCCTCCACATGTACGATCATTAGTGCCACCGAGCTGCAGCAAGTTAGGTAACAGGCAGAACAGGCTGAGAAAAGGGCCATAGAGATGGTAGAACAGTCTGCTAGGGAAAACAGTGCATTTATGAAATTTATTAAAGTTCTACGTCCTACACTTCCAGCAGAGGCCAGCCCAGCTTTTGATGAGTATATGTCATCGATACGTTCTATATATGGTGCACCAGGTGGCAGTTTTAGTGGTGGTCAGGACGATGTACATCTTGACAATGATGATGGCGAGGAGTCTGACGCAGAAGAGGAGGGAGAGGAGGAGGGCGATGTGGGTGGTGAGGGCGAGGAGGAGGGCGAGGACGAGGAGGAGGGAGAGGACGAGGACGATGATTGGGACGAGGACGAGGGTGATGAAGATGATGGTGATGATGGTGATGGTGATTTGGGACAAGTTGATCCATTACATTTTTTACTGATATTACTGAGATTTGATATTTAATCTATTCTATTTGTTGGTTTTATCTAGACTCGTAGTATAGTATTGGAGTCGAGTTATTTTTATATATTATCTATTTTTATGGATTTTGTTGTCTTTTAGTGGTTGTGTGTTTGGTAACCCCCTCCTTCCTGGACCCTGGACAACCCCCACCCTCCTCCCTGGACCCCGGACAGCCCTGCCGGACAGCCCCCAAGACAGCCCCCCGGACAGCCCCCCCACCCTCCTCCCTGGACCCCGGACAACCCCCCGGACAGCCCCCCAAACAGCCCCCCGGACAACCCCCCGCCCTCTTCCTTGGACCCCTAACAACCCCCCTAACATCCCCGGACAGCCCCCGAACAGCCCCCCGAACAGCCCCCCAGACAGCCCCCAGACAGCCACCCAGACAACCCCCCCACCCTCCTCCTTGGACCCCAGACAACCCCCCCGAACACCCCCCGGACAGCCCCCCACACCCCCACCCTCCTCCCTGGACCCTAGAGAGCCCCCCGGACAGCCCCCCCACCCTCTTCCTTGGACCCCGAACAACCCCCGCATAGAGGATTCTCATAAAATGGACAACATTTTAAGTACATACGGAAAACCGACCAAACTCATTCAGATTGTGTCAATACAGTAGCACAACGATCCATTGGTCATATGTGACGTGTACGAGTCAACCCCGCCTCAATCCGAGGCGTGGTGTGGCCGCCACCACTCAAAGTGTCTGTCTTCTGTTTCAAAAGGACGTCATTTGAAGTGAAATACATCAACTGGCATACGGAAAACTGACCAAACACATTCGGATTGTGTCAATACTTTAGCACAACGATCCATGGGTCATATGTGACGTGTACGATTCAACCCCACCTCAATCTGATGCGCGGTGTGGCCTCCACCACTCAAAGTGTCTGTCTTTGGCTTAAAATGGACAACAATTTATGTACGTATGGAAAACAGAAAAAATTCATTCAGTTTACATTGAAACTTTAGGAGAACGATCCATGGATCATATGTGACGTGTACGAGTCAACCTCGCCTCAATCCGAGGCGCGTTGTGGCCGCCACCACTCAAAGTGTCTGTCTTCTGTTTCAAAAGGACGTCATTTGAAGTTAAATACATCAACTGGCATACGTAAAACCGACCAAACGCATTCGGATTGTGTCGATACTTTAGCACAGCGATCCATGGGTCATATCTGACGTGTACGAGTCAACCCTGCCTCAATCCGAGGTGCGGTGTGGCCGCCACCACTCAAAGTGTCTATCTTTTGCTTAAAATGGACAATAATTTAAGTACATATAGAAAACCGACCAAACGCATTCGGTTTCTGTTGAAACTTTAGGAGAATGATCCATGGGTCATATGTGACGTTTACGAGTCAACCCCACCTCAATCCGAGGCACGGTGTGGCCGCCACCACTCAAAGTGTCTGTCTTCTGTTTCAAAAGGACGTCATTTGAAGTGAAATACATGAACTGGCATACGGAAAACCAACCAAACACAATCGGATTGTGTTGATACTTTAGCTCAACGATCCATGGGTCATATGTGATTTGTACGAGTCAACCCCGCCTCAATCCGAGGCGCTATGTGGCCGCCACCACTCAAAGTGTCTGTCTTTTGCTTAAAATGGACAACAATTTAAGTACATACGGAAAACCGAACAAACGCATTCGGATTGTGTCGATAATTTAGCACAAAGATCCATGGGTCATATGTGACGTGTACGAGTTAACCCCACCTCAATCCGAGGGGCGGTGTGGCCGCCACTACTCAATGTGTCGGTCTTCTGTTTCAAAAGGACGTCATTTAAAGTGAAATACCTCAACTGGCATAGGGAAAACTGACAAAACGCATTCATATTGTGTCGATAATTTAGTACAATGATCCATGTGTCATATGTGATGTGTAAGAGTCAACCCCGCCTCAATCCGAGGCGCGGTGTGGCTGCCACCACTCAAAGTGTCTGTCTTTTTCTTAAAATGGACAACAATTTAAGTACATGCGGAAAACCGACCAAACGCATTCGGATTGTGTCGATACATTAGCACAACAATACATGGGTCATATGGGACGTGTACGAGTCAACCCCGCCTCAATCCGAGGCGCGGTGTGGCCGGCACCACTCAAAGTCTCTGCCTTTTGTTTCAAAATTACATCATTTTAATTGAAAAACATCAACTGGCATACGGAAAACTGACCAAATGCATTCGGATTGTGTCGATACATTATCACAACGATCCATGGGTCATATGTGACGTGTACGAGTCAACCCCACCTCAATCCGAGGCATGGTGTGGCCGCCACCACTCAAAATGTATGTCTTATGTTTCAAAAGGAAGTCATTTGAAGTGAAAAACATCAACTGGAATACGGAAAACCGACCAAACGCATTCGGATTGTGTCGATACTTTATCACAACGATCCATGGGTCATATGTGAGGGGTACAAGTCAACCTTGCCTCAATCCGAGGCACGGTGTGGCCACCACCACTCAAAGTGTCTATCTTTTTCTTAAAATGGACAACAATTTAAGTACATACGAAAAACCAACCAAACGCATTCGGTTTCCATTGAAGCTTTAGGAGAACGATACATGGGTCATATGTGACGTGTACGAGTCAACGCCGCCTCAATCTGAGGCGCGGTGTGGCCGGCACCACTCAAAGAGTTTATCTTTTGTTTCAAAAGTACGTCATTTTAATTCAAAAACATCAACTGACATACGGAAAACCTACCAAACGCATTCATATTATGTCGATACGTTATCACAACGATCCATGGATCATATTTGACGTGTAAAAGTCAACCCTGCCTCAATTCAAGGCATGGTGTGGCCGCCACCACGCAACGTGTCTGTCTTCTGTTTCAAAACGACATCATTTGAAGTGAAATACATCAACTGGCATACGGAAAACCGACCAAACGCATTCGGATTGTGTCGATACTTTAGCACAACGATCCATGGGTCATATGTGATGTGTACGAGTCAACCCTGCCTCAATCCGAAGCGCGGTGTGGCCGCCACCACTCAAATTGTCTGTCTTTTTCTTAAAATGGACAACAATTTAAGTACACACAGAAAACCAACCAAACGCATTTGGTTTCCATTGAAACATTAGGAGAACGATCCATGGGTCATATGTGATGTGTAGGAGTAAACCCCGCCTCAATATGAGGCGCGTTGTGTCCTCCACCACTCAAAGTGTCTGTCTTCTGTTTCAAAAGGACGTCATTTGAAGTGAAATACATCAACTGTCATACAGAAAACTGACCAAACGCATTCGAATTGTGTCAATACTTTAGCACAACGATCCATTGGTCATATGTGATGTGTACGAGTCAACCCCGCCTCAATACGAGGAACGGTGTGGCCGCCACCACTCAAATTGTCAGTCTTTTTCTTAAAATGGACTACAATTTAAGTACATATGGAAAACCGACCAAACGCATTCAGATTGTGTCGATACTTTAGCAAAACGATCCATGGGTCATATGTGACGTGTACAAGTCAACCCTGCCACAATCTGAGGTGCGGTTTGGCCAGAACCACTCAAAGTGTCTGCCTTTTGTTTCAAAAGTACGTCATTTTTTTTTGAAAAACATCAACTGGCATACAGAAGACCGACCAAACGCATACATATTGTGTCGATACATTAGCACAAAGATCCATGGGACATATGTGATGTGTACAAGTCAACCCTGCCTCAATACGAGGCACGATGTGGCCACCACCACTCAAAGTGTATGACTTCTGTTTCAAGAGGAAGTCATTTGAAGTGAAAAACATCAACTGGCATACGGAAAACTGACCAAACGCATTTGGATTGTGTCAATACTTTAGCACAATGATCCATGGGTCATATGTGAGGTGTAAGAGTCAACCCCACCTCAATATGAGGCACGGTGTGGCCGCCACCACTCAAAGTGTCTGAATTTTGATTAAAATGGACAACAGTTTAAGTACATATGGAAAACCGACCAAACGCATTCGGTTTCCATTGAAACTTTAGGATAACGATTCATGGGTCATATGTGACGTGCACGAGTCAACACCGACTCAATCCGAGATGCGGTGTGGCCAGAACCACTCAAAGTGTCTTCCTTTTGTTTCAAAAGTATGTCATTTTAATTGAAAAACATCAACTGACATATGGAAAACCTACCAAACGCATTTGGATTATGTCGATACATTAGAACAACGATCCATGGGTCATATGTGACGTTTACAAGTCAACCCCGCCTCAATCTGAGGCGTGGTGTGGCCGCCACCACCCAAAGTGTCTGTCTTCTGTTTCAAAAGGACGTCATTTGAAGTGAAATACATCAACTGGCATACAGAAAACCGACCAACACATTCGGATTGTGTCGAAAATTTAGCACAACGATCCATGGGTCATATGTGACGTGTACGAGTCAACCCCACCTCAATCTGAGGCACGGTGTGTCCGCCACCACTCAAAGTGTCTGTCTTTTTCTTAAAATGGACAAAAATTTAAGTACATACAGAAAACCGACCAAATGCATTTGGTTTCCATTGAAACTTTAGGAGAAAGATCCATGGGACATATGTGACGTGTACGAGTCAACCCCGCCTCAATCTGAGGCGTGGTGTGGCAGCCACCACTCAAAGTGTCTATCTTCTGTTTCAAAAGGACGTCATTTGAAGTGAAATACATCAACTGGCATACGGAAAACCGACCAAACGCATTCGGATTGTGTCGATACTTTAGAACAACAATCCATGGGTCATATGTGACGTTTACGAGTCAACCCCGCCTCAATACAAGGCACGGTGTGGCCGCCACCACTCAAAGTGTCTGTCTTTTGCTTAAAATGGACAACAATTTAAGTACATACGGAATACCGACCAAATGCATTCGGATTGTGTTGATACTTTAGCAAAACGATCCATGGATCATATGTGACATGTACGAGTCAACCCCGCCATAATCTGAGGCGCGGTGTGGCCAGCACCACTCAAAGTGTCTGCCTTTTGTTTCAAAAGTACATCATTTTAATGGAAAAACATCAACTGGCATACGGAAAACCAACCTAACACATTCGGATTGTGTCGATACATTAGAACAATGATCCATGGGTCATATTTGATGTGTACGTGTCAAACCCGCCTCAATCCGAGGCATAGTGTGGCCTCCACCACTCAAAGTGTATGTCTTCTGTTTCAAAAGGATATCATTTGAAGTGAAAAACATCAACTGGCATACGTAAAACTGACCAAACGCATTCGGATTGTGTCAATACATTAGCACAATGATCCATGGGTCATATGTGATGTGTACAAGTCAACCCCGCCTCAGTCTGAGGTGTGGTATGGCTGCCACCACTCAAAGTGTCTGTCTTCTGTTTCAAAAGGACGTCATTTGAAGTGAAATACATCAACTAGCATACGGAAAGCTGACCAATCGCATTCGAATTGTGTCGATACTTTAGCACAACGATAAATGGGTCATATGTGACATGTACGAGTCAACCCCGCCTCAATCAGAGGCGCGGTGTGCCCTCCACCACTCAAAGTGTCTGTCCTTTGCTTAAAATGGACAACAATTTAAGTACATATGGAAAACCAACCAAACACATTCGGTTTCCATTGAAACTTTTGGAGAACGATCCATGGGTCATATGTGACGTGTATGAGTCAACCCCTCCTCAATATGAGGCACGTTGTAGCCGCCATGACTCAAAGTGTCTGTCTTCTATTTCAAAAGGACGTCATTTGAAATGAAATACATCAACTGGAATACGGAAAACCGACCAAACGCATTAGGATTGTGTCGATACTTTATCAAAACGATCCACCGGTCATATGTGACATGTAAGAGTCAACCCCACCTCAATCCGAGGTGTGGTGTGGCCGCCACCACTCAAAGTTTCTGTTTTTTGCTTAAAATGGACAACAATTTAAGTACATACAGAAAACCGACCAAACACATTCGGATTGTGTCGATACTTTAGCACAACGATCCATGGGTCATATGTGATGTGTACAAGTCAACCCCGCCTCAATCCGAGGTGCGGTGTGGCCGACACCACTCAAAGTGTCCGCCTTTTGTTTCAAAAGTACGTCATTTTAATTGAAAAATGTCAACTGGCATACGGAAAACCGACAAAACACATTCAGATTGTGTCGATACATTAGCACAACAATCCCTGGGTAATATGTGACGTGTACGAGTCAACCCCGCCTCAATATGAGGTGCGGTGTGGCCGCCACCACTCAAAGTGTATGTCTTTTATTTCAAAAGGACGTCATTTGAAGTGAAAAACATCAACTGGCATACGGAAAACTGACCAAATGCATTCGGATTGTGTCGATACTTTAGCACAACGATAAATGGGTCATATGTGATGTGTACGGGTCAACCCCGCCTCAATCCAAGGCGCGGTGTGGCCTCCACCACTCAAAGTGTCTATCATTTTCTTAAAATGGACAACAATTTAAGTACGTATGGAAAACTGACCAAACGCATTCGGTTTCCATTGAAACTTTAGGAGAACGATCAATGGGTCATATGTGACGTGTACGAGTCAACACTGCCTCAATCCGAGGTGCATTATGGCTAGAACCACTCAAAGTGTCTACCTTTTGTTTCAAAAGTACGTTATTTTAATTGAAAAACATCAACTGACATACAAAAAACCTACCAAACGCATTCGGATTGTGTCGATACATTAGCACAACGATCCATGGGTCATATGCGACGTGTAAAAGTAAACCCCGCCTCAATCCGAGGTGCGGTGTGGGTGGTAGCTCTCCAGGTGTATGTATTATGTTTAAAATGGACATTATTTCATGTAAAAATATATGGTATACAAAAAACCGATCAAATTATGAATTGACTTCCGAATTCCACATATAATTGTCATCTAAATTATAATTACGTTATGAATTATAATTTAATTATGGATGTGTATTGTTCCCCCATTATATGTTAAATGTGTATGAATTTGTTCTCTATATGTAATTGTTAGTTGGTTATTGCAGGTACAATAATTGTATATGTATGTGTTAGTTTATTGCAGGTAAAATAATTGGATTGAAAATGAGAGGGAACCCACAAAATGAGACATGGTGGGCAAATTCGATATCTGCTGGGTAAATTGCAGAGCTGCTGTTCAATTTTCCCAGTAGAGGCTATGCCAACGGTTTTGAACTGTTGGCATAGAATGTGTAGGCCTTGTTTTACCAACGGTACTATGAACCATTGGTAAAACACTTTTCCCAATGGTTCTAAACCATTGGGAAAGATAATATATTGGGTTTTTCCCAACGGGTTGGATAACTATTGGGAAAGAGGATATGTTTGGTTTTTTCCAACGGTTTGGTAAACCGTTGGGAAAAACATGATAAATTTGTGCACTATTTTCCAACGGTTCTTCAAAACCGTTGGGGTAGGGTAATTTTTCAGCACCCTATCCCAATGGTTCACTGTAAACCATTGGGAAAAAATTTTCCTAACGGCAACCCGTAGGGAATAACATATACCAACAGTTCTGTAGCCTTTCCCAACGGTTCTAAACCGTTGGGAAATCCTGTATTTCCAGTAGTGTTTCAAATGACTATAGAAGATATCGATGAGATGTTTCATACCTTCACAGATGATGACCTTCTTTGTGATGAAACTGATTACCAATCATCCAACCAGCATGTTTATACCAATACATCATCGACTCATAGGGGTTTTGGTCTAGCCAGATTGATGATTGATGACCATATTCCCATGTGACATCCCCACTTTATTTCTATCTAATATTACAGAGATACCCTTGTGTATTTTAATTAATTTTAATTTATTAATTTATGTACTGATTTTTTTATAATCTATATTTATTTAAATTTTTTCATATATTGTTGTTAGATAGGTGGGTTTAATTCTATTTAATTATTTATTTGGAATAGGGATGGCATGGGATGATATTCCTATTGATGTTCAACATCACAAGATTGATAACTAAATGGTACGTAAATAAATAATAATAATTTGGATAATTATTTAATTATTAACTTCCTAGGATTAATTATTTGTATAATTTATGATATATCACCAATAATATCTTGATACTACCCCTATTGGAGGAATCAAGCATTTTTATGCGTGATTTTTGTAATAATTTTGTACATAATGTGAGAAATAGATTCATGAAGAGTGCTGGAGTCAAAATTTTTCATTAGTACTTCTTTATTCAACCACTTAATTACATCTCAACCCATGTATGGAATGGATTGTGAGCCTACTTGATTTAAGGGGGTTTTCATAGGAGATCATCATTACATCAACAAAACTAGGGGAGAAAGGAGGTCACACACAGTGTTGGGAGCCATATATTTTGTAACACCCCGAGATTTTATGAAAAATATCATTTTAATTTCATTAATGTCTTGTGTTGTATACTACACCAAGATTACCTTGCGCTATACAAAACACCGTACTAGCTTGCAGTATACGCAACACTATTCTTGGATCGTGTTACACACAATTTTGATAATAGTTATTCTACAAAAACATTGATTATATATATATATACATATTCAATGTATAAATGAAATATGGTTGGATTATTATATACGAAACAACGAAGGATTCTTGCACAACACGCAACCCTGACTTGGCTTTCATTACACGCAATCGCGACCTTCCACGATAGCGTGTGTTGTACGCAATACCGGGTTTTACTAAACAACGATATATTATTATAATATTATTATGAACTAGCCGTTATGAATACTATTAACTAAATTTTGAATCTTATAAAATTATTATTCGTCTTACACATTTTCTAAAACATGGTATAAGAACAAAATAAATTTTTCGGGTAAAATAAGTATTTTTCAAAAAATGCAGTTTTGCCGCCTTTTGATGGCGCACCCACTTTAAATCTAGTTTTTGACATGTTTATAAGTTCAATTTGAAAAAATACAATTTTTCTTTGGAATCATTAAATAAATATTTACTTTGGATAAATTTTTCATATTATTCTGGTAACTTTCATATTTTGATGAATAGTAAAAACACGCTATATTTTAATTAAAAACAACTTTTTTCATCGCAATAATTTATATGGTTAAATTATAATATTGAATGGTTTTAAAGTATAAATAGAATATATTTTTACCATTTAATATAATTTATGTCATTATCATTGATTCAACCTTGAATTCGTAGGATAAATCAATTCAATCTTTTGCAATGTTTTAAAGAAAAAACCTGTTTTCTATCGACAACGGGATTAATTTTAATTTAATTTCTGAAAATTTTGTGTATTGAAATTGGAAAAATGGATTCCATATTTAGAATCAGTGGGTACAAATTATGTTAATAAACTACTTTTTATTTTTGGGAATTATGAATAGTAAATACGGTAAATTTTATTTACCATAGTTAAAGGTAAATCGGGTAATTAAGGGTAAATATAATATTATACAATTACCCTAACACTTGGAAAAATCCTATTGGATGACTAAAATTCGACCCATATCACCTAAGGGTCGGATTAGAATCATTTAATGGACTTTTTTCCATGAAAATAAGTTAATTATTATTAAAACCAAAGAATGTGACAACTTGTCACTTTCTTAAATCTTATAAGTATGATGATTTTAACTTAGTGATACACTTCATGGAACTTCGATTATGAATAGTATCCAGAAATATAATACAAGTATCTACATCATAGAAATTTATTTAGAATTTTTAGGTATTAAATAATTATCATTTATTATGACACAAAGATAATACAGAAATTGTCTTATTAATGAAATATTGACATAATTGATGTTATAAATACCCAAATAAATGTAATTTAAGACTTTTTATGAATTTAAATAATTTTATATGTTAATATAACATGTTTTTATTTATTTAATTAACTTTTTTAGAACTAATAATCCTGTTATGATTTTCACAAAAATCAATTACTAAATAGTGTCAAAATTGACATAAAATAGATTTTAAAACAAATATTATATTATTAATAGTTCTTTTATTCCTAAAAATATAAGGTTCGGCAAAATGACTTAGATAAGGTTATATATTTTAATTATAAACAACTTGGGGTTCGTTTGGCTTGATATAGTAAGTTTATTAACCTTATAGTGTAAGAAAAGAAGAAGACACGGTAAAAGTAAAATTATCTAACTTAAAGTTAAATATAAATGATAAGGTTAAAATAGGAACCTAAACTTGTCTAAATTCTATTGGATGAGAGGATTTCGACCCATCCCCACCTTAGTCTCTAAATAAATTAATTTGGAGCTATTTAGAACCGAACATGACTTTATAATAAAATAATATTTTTAGTTATTCCAAAGGTGCCCCTCTCCTCCCTTATAAAAGGGCACCTCCTCCCTCTCTTCCTCACACAACTTTGAGCCTTAAAGCTCGTCCAACCCCTGCAAAATTCTCTTCTAAAATTCCTTAGAAACATCAGAAAGGTTCTGGTCTTCCTCAAAGACCAATTTTAGTTCCCTAAAAGGAGATCTCAAAGAGGCGCTTCAAAGAAGAGGTAATTTCCGTTACCGATTCATTCACCTTTATTTCTTTTTACACTTCTTCTTCTTAGTTTGTTTAATTATGAAGTAATAACATCAGTATCAATAATATACTAATATGTTATTATAAGTGTGAAACAACCTTATTTCACCCTCTATCCATCCTACGGAAAACGAATTCACCGCGCGTGCGTACGTATGGAATATCGTCTCCACGCCGTGGTGTAATCTATTTTCCACCACCACATTACTTGGATGAGTATAATGGTGTACATAATAACTATATATGATTATTGTAAATTGATATTGATTCTGAAATAGTATACATACACTCAAATAAAAATCCACGATCAGGATAATGATATCATCGCTCGTGCGTACGTACGGACTACCGTCTCCACGACGCGATGAGATTCATTCTCCACGTTATCCATTCATGAATGATTATAAAGTATATATAATAAGTAATAATTAAATATATGACATAATAATGATTCTGGATTTATGTGTATATATATTTATTTCATCTACTTAATTCCATTCAACTCAATAAGGGAAAGAAAACAGTGTTCATGCGTACGTACGGTCTACCGTCTCCATGAACGGTGTATTTCATTCCATTTACTGATCTATTATATATATATATATATTATGAATATATATTATATATAAATCATTTTTTATATTCTGTAATTAATTAATCATGATCTAAGTAATCATATGAATAATTACAAGTCAAAACACGGACGACAAATGAAACGATTTTACCCAAAACGCTCATTAAATTTACAAAAGAACAGGTAATATAAATCCATAAGTGAACCATATATGATATCATAACAATGATTATGATTCTGGAATAAGTCAATGACATTATTTAAATCATTATACAGGAGGTTCGGACATATACGAAGCAAATCGGACCTAAGGTAAGGGAAATATCACAATCTCATTTTTATCCGAGATTGTTTATACTTTAGTATTTAATGGGGTGTATTTTATCATCCACATCCATGTTTCCTCAATATGTAATATTATTTACATCCACCTACAATTTTTTAAATCCAATTTTACGCTTCGGTGAATTTTTAGTAAAAGATATGAAAGGAATCTTTTGTCGTTTTTCGTACGAGGTACTTTTTAACTTTTCTGACAAAAGTACGAGGAAAATGATTTTTTAAACTTATACGGCATGAATGGATTTTTAAAAAAAATATTTCCAAGAATATTACTTTACAAGTTTTCAAGTTTATTTTTAATCAACTTCTTTTAGTTTAAAATTGTATGACATGTTTAGAAAGGAAAAATGTTTTTGAAGTAGAAAGGATATTTTCCTCAAGAATGGAGTTCAAGTGTTTTATCAAAATTATTTTCTATATAAGATAATATAGGGTTCTATTTATATCCCTATTATTACATGGATTTGATTATGTTGTGATGGAAATATTTTTTATGAATTCCTTTATCTTATATGAATTGTTTTATGATGTCATGTTGTTTAAGAATTCAATTTTTACTACATGGGTTATGCAATGATGTATGATTTATGATTTTGTGGAACACATAAGAATGGTATCATAATTAGATGGGTGGGACCTATATATCCCTACAATGCATTGGGTAAAGATTTTATATCTCATGAGATAGACATGGCTAGAATGGTAGGTTATACCAGTTCAGTGAAACAGGACTGAAACGAGGGTGACTCGGTTCAGAAATGGACTTTGTGCACTAAGATAGTCTTGGAAATGAGTCTTGACTAATAAGATATGATTCTCTAAGATTATGTGTATATGCCACAAAGTTTCATGTTCTAAGTTATGATTATTGGGATTTAATTTCACTACTATGATTTATCCCATGTTATGAAATTATGCTCTCTTTTGCAGGTTAAGATTTCTAAAATGTTATGTTCTTATAAATATGATGTGATTTATATTTCTTTTGTTTACCCTTACTGATCATTTGAGCTCACCCTTTTATGTTTTCTTTTCCACAAGATATAAATAAAGGTTTTAGGTAAAATAGAATATCTTTATGGGAGATGTTGAAGATCATTCACCACGATTAGAAGATTATATTCCGAGTTTCCCAAGACACTAAACTATTACGATCCTTGTGTGTGTGTTTTTTTTATGTACTATGTATTCCGCAAAAGTAATGTAATATCAATGTACGTCAAGCTTCGGGTCTCTACAGTTGGTATCAGAGGAATTGTTTAGTCATCCTTTGGAAACTAGGATTCGAGAACTTTAGTAAGATCCCTAGAGATATTTCTAAGGTATGTCTAGGGATGTCCCTAAGGTTACGTATAAGTATTATTTATAGTCCTAGAATTGCGCTAATGATTTTATAATTAAACCTAAGATGTTAGATATTGAAGGTACTCCCCGTTTATTATGTTGTTTTCCCTAGCATTATTTTTGCCTCTCACACTATTCTTTTTAGGTTTTAGACGATGGCTAAAACCCGAAGGAACCGTGTTGATCAATGCAATGGACAATACAATGATTGTCCTCCTGAACAAACAAATGTTATGGGAGATGGAGTGAAAAATATTATTGCTATACTTACACAAGCTATGAATCAATCTAGGCTTCCAAATGAGCAGAGAAGGGAACAATATTCTATTGAGTCCTTCATTAGGCAACGTCCACCTTCTTTCAGTGGGTCTTCTGATCCACTTGTTGCTGAACAATGGATCAGTACCACCGAAAAGATATTTTCAGTTCTTAAATGTTCTGAACATGATAAAGTCATCTTAGCAGTATGTCGTTTGGAAGGTGAAGCTGATCAATGGTGGAATCTTATCAAGAATACGAGGCAAAGAGATGAAATTGAATCCATGGATTGGGATGAGTTCAAGAACATATTTTTCAATAAGTACTTCCCTCGTATTCTTCGAATAAAGATGGAGAAGGAGTTTCTTGAACTAAAGCAAAAGGATGATGAATCTGTTGGTATATACGAAGCAAATTTTACAAGGCTTGCAAGGTATGCATATGGATTTATCATCCAACCTGAAAGTAAAGTTGATCGATTCTTCAGTGGCTTAAAACCAAATCTTCGAAGGGCATTAGCTATAAGAGACTTCAGTAGCTATGAAGAAATTGTACGCTGCGCTATCAAGGTAGAAATAGAAGTTGGTGTTACTTATCCATCCCATAGTTTTGACAAGAAACGAAAGATGGAGTTCAAGGAGAAATCTTAGAATAATGGTGAAAAGAAGATGAATGTTTCCTTATGCTCAAAGTGTGGAAAGAAGCATGGTGGAGATTGTCTTAAAGGGACAAGTAAATGTTTCAAATGTGGAAAGGAAGGTCATCAGGCATTTGAATGCCGCAATGATGGGAAGAAGATGTCTAATGATGCAAACAAAGGAAGGGATACACAGAATGAACCTACTACACTTCAATGCTTCAAGTGCAAGGAAATGGGGCATTATGCTAATAAATTCCCTAATCCAAGGGTTAATGATGATCGACATGAGAAACCACATAAGGAAAAGGACAAAGGGAAGTCAGATGCAATCACCATTAGAGATATTGAATATGATAACGATGTGGTGTAATGATTAAGTGTTTAGGTAATGGGATTACAAAATAATGTTGTATATAGTATCGTGGAATATTGGAATATTTATGTATTGGTATAGTGTGGTTTTCAATAATTTTATGGTATCGGTAACCATGGAAAGTGATTGAGATATTTTTGGAAGAAAAGATGATATCCGCATAATGAAGGGAAAATGAAAAAATGAAATATTTGACAGTATTCATGAGCTCATGATTGATATAAGGAATAAGTGATATCATGATTTGAGTATATAGAATTTTGAGGATTTTGGTATGTGGAAAGTGTTAACTTTTAACTACATTCATGTTTTCACTAAGCCTCAACGGGTATTCAAGAGAATACATGATTAAGGCCTTTTAATGTTTGGAATGTGACCAACAAGACATATCTTATGATATATGGGGATCAACGATGGTATTAAATCTCTGGTAATCGTTTTCACTATATTATGAGAATGGACTGCAGTATTATGGATAATCCTAAAGATTGGAATGGATTATGTTGGACATAAGTTAGTATTGTTTAAGGATAGAAGTTTTTTTCGATATTATTAATGGGATGTTATAGTAATATAGTTTTAAAAAAAGGACAACCTGCAGGACGAGCGACAACCCATCACGTCGGACAAGGCCGTGGGAATCGAACCCACAACCGAAGTGCGACTGGCCTTTATAGACTACCACTGGCCTACAGAAAGTCCCTAGTTAGTAGAAACGAGTTTTATTTTATTAAGAAGTATGATATATGAAGTATAAGTTCATTTTAGGAACCATATATGATTAATCTCACTATAGATGGACTTATGTATTTTTTGATAACTTTTTTAACCTATTGTTTGAGACAGATGGAATGACCCATAATTCTATCACATGTTCTGCTAACACATCACGAATGACAAATTCAACTTCATTTGTTTAAGAGATGAAGTGGAAATTGTCTAAAGAATGACAAATGGTGAGACTATACCAAAATAACGAAAGTATTTCTTCTAATTCCAATTTCATAAAATTTAGGTAAATGATCTTGAAAACCAAAAATGTTGTCCTAGTGATCTTATATCTGATGAATCAGATGGTACCTTAGATTGTCACAAATTTATGGCTTTGTGACTGCTGGCTTTTCCATAGCCATGTCCTCTACCACTCTCCATCTGAACATGATGGTTAGATTTCTCTTCAATATCCATATTTTCACTTATGTGGAAACCCAGTGATTAGTTTATTTGGGTAAATGTTACATTTCATACTTTTGTTTTTAAAGATTGGTTTTGGTATTCCTTTTTACGATGTAGGTTTCTATTAAAGAAACTTTCGAATAGTAAACCATTTATAACCCCGAAAAATTTTGAGGGCGAAATTCATTTTAAGGGGGTAGAATGTAACACCATAAGATTTTATGAAAAATATTATTTTAATTTCATTAATGCCTTGTGTTTTATACTCACCAATATTACCTTGCGCTATACGCAAAACCGTACTGGCTTGCAGTATACGCAACACTATTCTTGGATCGTGTTACACGCAATTTTGATAATAGTTATTCTACGCAACATTGAGTATATATATATATATATATTCAATGTATAAAAGGAATATGGTTGGATTATGATATATGAAACAACTAAGGATTCTTTCACAGCACGGAACCCTGACTTGGCTTGCATTACACGCAATCGCGACCTTCCTCGATAGCGTTTGTTGTATGTAATACCGGGTTTTACTAAACAACGATATATTATTATAATATTATAATGAACTAGCCATTATGAACAGTATTAACTAAATTTTGAATCTTATAAAATTATTATTCGTCTTACACATTTTCTAAAACATGGTATAAGAACAAAATAAATTTTTCGGGTAAAATAAGTATTTTTCAAAAAATGCAGTTTTGCCGCCTTTTGATGGCGCACCCACTTTAAATCTATTTTTTGACATGTTTACAAGTTCAATTTGACAAAATAAAATTCTTCTTTGGAATCATGAAATAAAAATTTACTTTGGATAAATTTTTCATATTATTCTGGTAACTTTCATATTTTGATGAATAGTAAAAACACGCTATATTTTAATTAAAAACAACTATTTTCATTGCAATAATTTATATGGTTAAATTATAATGTTGAATGGTTTTAAAGTATAAATATAATATATTTTTACCATTTAATATAATGTATGTCATTAGAATTTATTCTACCTTGAATTCGTAGGATAAATCAATTCAATCTTTTGCAATGTTTTAATGAAAAAACCTGTTTTCTTTCGACAATGGGATTAATTTTAATTTAATTTCTGCAACTATTTTTTATTGAATTTGGAAAAATGGATTCCATATTTAGAATCAATGGGTCTAAATTATGTTAATAAGCTACTTTTTATTTTTGGGAATTATGAATAATAATTACGGTAAATTTTATTTACCATAGTTAAAGGTAAATCGAGTAATTAAGGGTAAATATAATATTATAAAATTACCCTAAAACTTGGAAAAATCCTATTTGGATGACTAAACTTCGACCCATATCACCTAAGGGTTGGCTTAGATGCATTTAATTGACTTTTTCCATGAAAATAAGTTAATTATTATTAAAACCAAAGAATGTGACAACATGTCACTTTCTTAAATCTTATAAGTATAATAATTTTAATTTAGTGATAAACTTCATGAAACTTAGAACATGAATAGTCTCCAGAACTCTAATACAATTATATACATCATAGAAATTTATTTATAATTTTTAGGGATTAAATAATATTCATTTATTATGATACAAAGATAATACAGAAATTGTCTTATTAATGAAATATTGACATAATTGATGTTATAAATACCCAAATAAATTTAATTTAAGACTTTTTATGAATTTAACTAATTTTATATGTTAATATGACATGTTAGTATTTATTTAATTAACTTGTTTCGAACTAATCATTCTGTTATGATTTTCACAAAAATCAATTACTAAATAGTGTCAAAATTGACATAAAATAGTTTTCAAAACAAATATTATATTATTAATTGTTATTTTATTCCTAAAAATCTAATGATCGGAAAACTGACTTAGATAAGGTTATATATATTAATTATAAACAACTTGGGGTTCGTTTGACTTTATATAGTAAGTTTATTAACCTTATAGTGTATGAAAACAAGAAGACACGGTAAAAGTAAAATTATCTAACTTAAAGTTAAATATAAATGATAAGGTTAAAATAGGAACCTAAAATTGTCTAAATTCTATTGGATGAGAGGAGTTCGACCCATCCCCACCTTAGCCTCTAAATAAATCAATTTTGATCTATTTAATACCGAACTTGACTTTATAATAAAATAATATTTTTAGTTATTCCAAATGTGCCCCTCTCCTCCCTTATAAAAGAGCACCTCCTCCCTCTCTTCCTCACACAACTTTGAGCCTTCAAGCTCGGCCAAACCCTGAAAAATTCTCTTCTACACTTCCCTAGAAACATCCTAGAGGTTCTGGTCTTCCTCAAAGACCAATTTTAGTGCCCTAAAAGGAGATCTCAAAGAGGCGCTTCAAAGAACAGGTAATTTCCGTTACCGATTCTTTCACCTTTATTTCTTCATCCACTTCTTCTTATTAGGTTGTTTCATTATGAAGTAATCAAATTAGTATCAATCATATACTGATATGTTATTATAAGTATTAGACAACCTTATTTCACCATCTATCCATCCTATGGAAAATGAAATCACCGCATGTGCGTACGTACGGAATACCGTCTCCACACCATGGTGTAATCTATTTTCCACCACCACCATACTTGGATGGGTATAATGGTGTACATAATAACTATATATTATTATTGTAAAGTGATATTGATTCTGAAATAGTATACATACACTTCAATACAATTCCACGATCATGAGAATGATATCATCGCTCGTGCGTACGTACGGACTACCGTCTCCATGACGCGATGAGATTCATTCTCCACGTTAACCATTCATGAATGATTATAAAGTATATATAATAAGTAATAATTAAATATATGACATAATAATGATTATGTATTTATGTGTATATATATGTATTTCATCTACTTAATTCCATTCAACTCAATAAGGAAAAGAAAATAGCGTTCATGCGTGCGTACGGTCTACCGTCTCCATGATTGGTGTATTTCTTTCCATTTACTGATCTATTATATATATATATTCTGAATATATATTATATATAAATCATGTTTTATATTCTATAATTAATTAATCATGATCTATGTAATCATATGAATAATTTCAAGTCAGAACACGGATGACAAATGAAACGATTTTACCCAAAATGCTCTTTAAATTTACAAAAGAACGGGTAATATAAAGCCATAAGTGAACCATATATGATATCATAAAAATGAGTATAATTCTGGAATAAGTCAATGACATTATTTAAATCATTATACAGGAGGTTCGGACACATACCAAGCAAATCAGACCTAAGGTAAGGGAAATATCACAATCTCATTTTTATCCGAGATTTTTTATACTTTAGTATTTACTGGGGTGTATTTTATCATCCACATCCATGTTTCTTCAATATGTAATATTATTTCCATCCACCTACAATTTTTTAAATCCAATTTTACTCTTTGGTGAATTTTTAGTAAAATATATGAAAGGAATATTTTGTCATTTTTCGTACGAGGTACTTTTTTGACTTTTCCGACAAAAGTATGAGAAAAATGTTTTTTTAACTTATACGACATGAATGGATTTTTAAAAAAATATTTCCAAGAATCTTCCTTTACAAGTTTTTAAGTTTATTTTTAATCAACTTCTTTTAGTTTAAAATTGTATGACATGTTAAGAAAGGAAAAATGTTTTTGAAGTAGAAAGGATATTTTCCTCAAGAATGGAGTTCAAGTGTTTTATCAAAATTATTTTATATCTAAGATAATATAGGGTTCTATTTATATCCCTATTATTACTTGGATTTGATTATGTTGTGATGGAAATATTTTTTATGAATTCCTTTATCTTATATGAATTGTTTTACGATGTCATGTTGTTTAAGAATTCAATTTTTACTACATGGGTTATGCAATGATGTATGATTTATGATTTTGTGGCATACATAAGAATGGTATCATTATGAGATGGGTGGGACCTATCTCTCCCTCCAATGCATTGGGTAAAGATTTTATATCTCATGAGATAGACATGGCTGGAATGGTAGGTTATACCGGTTCAGTGAAACAGGACTGAAACGAGGGTGACTCGGTTCAGAAATGGACTTTTACCACTAAGATAGTCTTGGAAATGAGTCTTGACTAATAAGATATGATTCTCTAAGATTATGTGTGTATTCCACAAAGTTTCATGTTCTAAGTTATGATTATTGGGATTTCATTTCACTACTATGATTTATCCCATGTTATAAAATTATGATCTCTTTTGCAGGTTAAGATTTCCAAAATGTTATGTTCTTATGAATATGATGTGATTGATATTTCTTTTGTTTACCCTTACTGAGCATTTGAGCTCACCCTTTTATGTTTTATTTTCCCCAGGATATAAAGAAAGGTTTTAGGTAAAAAAAGATCTTTATGGGAGATGTTGAAGATCATTCACCATGATTAGAAGATTATATTCCGAGTTTCCAAAGACACTAAACTATTACGATACTTGTGTGTGTGTTTTTGTTATGTACTATGTATTCCGCAAAAGTAATGTAATTTCCATGTACGTCAAGCTTCGGGTCTCTACATATTTGGTATTCATCAACAACATGTGATATATAATTTTATTTTATAATGTATATATATTTTAAATGTAAAACATTTATATCAATTTATAAAGGAAATTGAGAATCTAGATGTTAAGAAATTTGATACTTAAATGATGATGTACACCGATCCTACCATTGGAGAGATTATTGGTTGTAAGGACCCAACCTAGGATCCACATAAATGGTTCCCTAATTCAGTTCTCCATATGGCCTCAAGCACATATCTCCTTATGCCAGAGGCTACCAACGAGCATTGAGGGTCTAAATTTGGTATAGTAGAGAGAATATAACCTTTTTATCAATAATAAATACAACAAAATCATAAAAGAATAGAATAAGTAGTAGAAGAGGAAATAATAAAATAAAATCAATAATTAATAGATAATCAGGCCAATGAAAATTAATCCAACCATACATGAACATGATTTAATATAAATAACCATACTTATACATATCGTAGATACATACATCAGGGATAGTCTAATAAAATAAACAAAAATCAAAAAGACACTAACTCCAAAAGGCTCCCTAAGTACATACTCATCCATTACCTCCAATATCCTAGTTCCAGTCTTAGGCAATAAATAAAAACCACAAAGAACATTGTCAAACTCCTAACCTGTAACCATGAGATCTATCTGGGTACCAATTAGAGTTCAGAATAAGGTGGGAGATAAGCTTGGTGGTCCACCACCAATAGTTTCAAAAGTAATCTAGTCGATTGGTAAAAAATAATACAATGTGAAGGTGTTCCAAAATAAAGCAGTAAAGCAGTGAAATAAATATAAACCCATGTCATGATCAGGTTCATCAAAGGATACCTAGAAAAATATACATACTTTAGACTAAGATGGAATGTCTCCAAATGTGTGTTATCATGTGTGTATATATATAAGTATGTATATATATATATTATATACATATTATCATTTATAGACATATATATTGATATGTTACACTAACTAGGATTGAGGCATAACTCAGGTTTCCATGCATAATCATAAGAGTCTCATACTCATTAAGTGACTTCATGCCCAAGGATATCAATAGATGATAAGGTATTATATTCTAATTAGTCTAAATTTAATTATAATATAACAAAGGAATCAAATTTTAATAAGGGGAACAAGCCCATTAATCTGAAAAAGGGATGTGCGGCATCATGCTCGTCAATCCCAATCAATGGTGTGAAACATCATGTCCAACATCCATATCAATAGGGGTCTGAAACATCACATACAAAAACTCATGTGATGTGAAACAACATGTCTAAAATCCTTGACCAAGGGGGTGTGAAACTTCATGAAAAACTTCCTAAATGTGGTACCTCAACAGTAATCTTGTATAGGGTAGTGCCACATTCCCTATGAGCCCTTAACCAATGTGTTCTATTAAGAGGAACCTGGTATTGCTCAAGGCATGGTGTAATCCCATATGAACTATGAGCCTATTCATGATATTACAACTTTTTAATCCAAGTTTCATTCAATTCACAATCAAATAGTTTAGGATATCCACATTCCCTGATTGAAATAGGCCATGATAATTCCTTCATTCTAGAATTAATTTGACCTATAAAATTCATCCATTTAATCTATAATAAACAAGAAATACATGGGAAACACCCATTACATAACATAATTAAATTCTCACTAATTAATAATCCCTTTTTCCTTATATAAAACAACATTCCTCAATGTTGGTGTTATTATATTAAGGAGACATGGTCGTCCTACCTTCATAATCAACTGAATTAATTCTATAAGCTCGATTACTCATAATTCTCAAGCATGCCACACATGATCATGGACCACGAGGATTTTCCAAACAACTTAACTCATTGAGAGAATTTTAAAATTGATAAATTATTTAAAATAACACCTACCAAGTTTCATTTAGTCACAGTACAATAAGGTAGTGAAAAAAATGTAATCAAACACACCTTAACAGGTGGTTTGTGTTAAGATCATTGACCTATAACAACAAAAGGGGGTCTAAGGGCATCAATATTTTTGTCTAAATAATTCAATTTAATGAATTTTATAATTTATAAGAAATGAGAGGAAGGCCCAACATGGAGAAAAACTAAAATATTATATAAATGATGAAACTTTTAGGTAAATACATATTGACCACCGACCTTATACCAAGGATACTTCACTCAACCAATCTCAGGATTTGATTCAATCCAAAATAAGAGAAATTAATGGATCAGACAAACTCCCTAAAAATAGGGGAAAAGTGCTCAAATAAAAAAAATTAATATGATAATATAGATTGAAAAAGTGGGAAAGATGTGTTTTAGACTTACTAAGAGACATCCAACTTGTCAAATGGATATGAAATGAGACTAATGTTGATTAATAACCTACCATGGAAGTGGGAGGAAGATGAGAGTGTGTGTAAGGGACTTACTAGTGAAAATGGGGTAAAAATATTTATGGATGAGTGAGTAAAATTTATCACCTTTTCCCTTTTAATGATTTTCATGGTTTGACCACAGACTTTTTCTAACTATGTGCTAAATGTGATGTTCTACTATCAAAAGTGTCACCCACCATGCATGGAAAGCACACAGTTAACAAAACCATGAAAAGCCTATGTGGTCCACCTCTACAATTTTATTCAAACCCATTTCAATTTTTTGTTCCTCAAAATTCATGGTTTCTCAAATTGTGCTCCCCCATTTAGGGGCTATATGTTTGAGATACAAGGTAACCACTAATTATGAGAAAACCATGCACCTCAGCCCACTCCTTCCTTGAAAAGACGTTTTGATTCTTGACGCATCCAAAACTCATTTAAAATGTTAAGACACTTATAGGTCCTCAAAATATATCTAACAAAACATTAAATTTAAGTGTTACAACTCTATAAATTTCAATATGAGGCTCAATTTATGATTCGTCTCATCTACCAATTAAAAGATAAAATTCTCCAAGAATTTTCAACCACTTCAAAACATGATATGATAAAATATCACCAACTTTTAACTTCTCATCCTCAAGAAGAATTTGGAAACAATTAAAATGTCACTTGGACTACTCAAGTTATGATTTATTTCTCAAAAAATAGTGTTTAACTTATAAATTATCAACACACCTCCAATGTTCATTTGATTCATATGGTACTTAAGTCATTAAAACATAGTCTAATGATAAGATCCAAAACTAAAATTTCAATGTAGTTCTTACCCAAGCCCTTCTAACCTGAGATAAAATCATTTTTCATCTCTTTCATTCTTTGTCCTATGGATCTCCCCACCATAGGCTCTAGCTTTCCATGGACAATTTTGAGCCATGGTACTCCAACCACTGTAATTTCCTATTGAAAAATGGCCCTAGCATCTTAACGAAGCTTCTTGAATGATTATAAACTTGTGATACCCAGTTTCACATGGGGGGTCTGATCTTGATGTTTGTTTAGATCAAAATGGTATAATTCCAATTCGCCAATATTAACTAGTTGTGATGGATTTTATTAAAAAAACTTCATCCAACCCTTACAATGAACATGTCTCCCCCGATGACATGCCCAACCCGGTTCTGTACTTTACCACATTCATAAAAATATGAGAACATGATTTGATCAATCTTTGGCTAACCATTTTTTAACCACTAAACTTTAATATCTGAAATATAATAAAAAACTAGATTATGGTATTGTTACACTAAGGTACACTAATATCATTTCGACCATGCTCACCAAATCTCATAACTGAATCCTATTAACATCTCCAAGCTGAACCATTCCCTATTGATAATTATCATTGTGCCACCACCTAAGAACCATAAACATATAATATGACAACTCTAGATCATCACAAGAAATCCAATGATTAATTTTCATGCTAAGACTCCAAAAAAGTCTATAAGAAAAAATTTACAATGAATTTATAGTGAAATCCAGTCATAAAAAACGTCCATTTATCTAGAGGCACACTAGTTTCCCAAAACAATCATCTAATGACCTATCTCAAGATTGAATCCTCTCACACAAGGTTCTATCCATCAATCCAGAAGGCCATCAGATTAGCTTGGTGAAAATACTATGTTGTCCTAGTTCACTATATACGAAGTCAAAGTAGGTAACATAATCATTATTAAACCAATGTTATACTAAGTCATTATCGAGGATTTCCATAGATAAGTGTGTATATCCCTCCCAAGCCAAGATCCATCCAACTATGTTGTACTTGCTATGAAAGAACACCTTAAACCAAATCTCCCAATGATGTGTGACAGGTTCAACTATAAGTAAACTACCCCAGAACACCGTAAATCTATGATTCTACTTCTTATAGTATAGTTTTAAGGGTCAGACCCCTAACGTTCATTTCATATAGATCATGACACACATATGAAAGTCTCATCCCTTTATCAAGATTTAATTATCAAGGCATCAATCTATCCACTCCAGAAAGACTGATTACAAATAGGTCTAGCCTAACGTTTGAAATAGTAGTTGATGGCTTGATCACTTGGTCTTAAATTAGAAGTTAATCATGATCATTCTAAACAACCAATGAAGTCTCATCCTAACTCTTAGTTTTCATAAATGTTTAGTTACTCATAAAACCACCTCACCATTGTGATTCCTTAAAAGCACAGATGTGTTATCAACCCATCAAACTACCAGATCCCTTGTTCCTCCCAATCTTGAATCTAGCATCTGAACATGGTTTAAACTCACATCTTATTTTTAAAATCATCGATGCAACTAAGAATTGAAAGCACAAAATTTCAAATTCACCAGCTTCTATAAGTTTTTATTACCATTTAAAATGGTTCCTTGATGGTTGTGCTCCCTATACTTGGAAGTACATGATTAAACACATTCGACGTGATTCTCTCCACCTTATGAGTGTCCTGGTAATCATGTTCTAAGAATTCTAACTCATTCCTTGGAACACACTCCATACACCATTGAACATTGATTACAGATGTTTCCAAAACACTTATTCAATTTTCTAAATGAAGATAAGAGGAAACCAAACCACTTTCAAGTGTTCAACATGAGACATTAAATCCAAAACCAACTCCAATTAGAGGGGTTGAAGACCCTTTCAATTATCCAATGTTATATACTAGTAGTTGTGTAACTAAATTATCAAACTCTCAAGTCAACCTACTCTAGAGATGACCCATGAATGTAGCCTTCATGTACCCATGAATATTTCTAATAAATCATGGAACCACTTGATTTAAAATATTATGTGATATTATCACTCACATTGTATGTTTTTAACCCTTCACTTATTCACTCGATAGGCACCATGTATAAAAATTCTTGCTAATATGATATCAAAATAGTGTAATATGAACTACGCATTCCAAACATTGGATAGTGTATACATGGATCAAATCAATGTATTTTTATTTGTAAAACTATTAGTAGGATGACAACCCTCAAGTCATACTCTATTATAAATGATAAAGGATGAATGGACACCAAAGAAGTTGACCATTACCAAGTAATATCTAACCCACTAAATTTTAGCATTACATGATGCTCACATCCTTTACAAGGATTAACTTACTGAATAGCTACTGCCTACATGGGGGTGTTTCTTTGTCACTAAAAGACTTACATGGGACAACCAGCTCCCAAAGAACACCACACATTTGAAAACTCAAGGAAAAATCCAAAAACAAATATTTCCAAGGTGATACAAAAATGACTAACCCTTTCTTATTAATGCATAAATCATCGACTCTATAACTTGGTCATGCTGAAAAGGTCACTAAGCATACCGGTATATCCTCTAAACTAACTATAGAAGAAAAAGGTCAAATGGGACCTATGAGAAGTATCCATGTTCTTGATCAAGGTAACATTAAATTTAACCCCTAGTTGAGGGTTTAATCTTACAACACCCCATTAATGTTCTATTTAATCCATTACATCAATTCACATTTGATTTTTAAACATTTCAACGGCTCGATTTAAAGAATTTAATGTAACAATCATAAAGGTAAAAGTGCATGGTACATTATATAGCTAAGGCCATAAGGAACACATGAACATTATATCAAAAATTCCTTAAAAACATTATTTATCCTCTTTATTTTTCCACAAGTTCATAATAACAGGCTTAGTTAAATAAAATATCAATTTTAACAATATAGATTAAAACACCCTTTATGTTGAAATTGGAATTTTAATTAATGGAATATTCATAGTAATAAATATTAAAAGTAAAATAAAGTTATTTAATCATTTAAGTTAATTGGATTAGTAATATGTATCAATACATTTATACATAACACCATATAACTGGTTTTTAAAACCTTAAATAACCATGCCATTTATTAAAAGTATACCCACATGGGGTTAATTACTAATTATAATAAATAATAAGGATACCTATGAGGTTACTATCATTTTATTCAAGATTAATTACACACTTATTGGGTTTATCTCAAAAGAATCATTCCCTAAATGACTAATTTGGTTCCATTTGTTCATTTTGAAATATATCTATTCAAGTAGTCATGCCCAAAACATAGTGTTACTAGCCTTATAATGGAAACAATTTCTTTTAAAACAATTCAATTTAACACAAACCATGGTTTAGTTAGATGCATTAACATTCCAAAATTATAAAGGTACTATCCTTTATAAGTTATAATTGAAATTCATGAAACTTTAACCTGGTTTTTTCTTATGGTTTTAGAATATAACAAGTCCATTTAAGATGGTTCGATTATATGGGTCACCATTTCTATTTTATTATGGAACATATTCTTATAAATTATATTTTAACCCTATATAATTATAACCAATAATGTTTTAGAAAATGAAACCAATGGTCCATGGCTCAAAAATTTCATTATTGGTTGGTTAAGGTGACACCATCAATCTATACGGGAAAACATCATTAAGGTTGATTCGAACACATTAATAACCAATATTATATCATAACTATGATAAGGAACGTTATCAAATTAGTAAACAATAAAACCACATAAATAGAAACCATATGAAGTTATCATAAAATAATCATGCTAAAAAATTATAAAATTCACATCTATCGAGTATCAAGAAGTTATGTAATGAAACCTATATGGCATGACATATGCATGCCATGTGAATCTCTATATACCTATAATGATCCAAGAACACACCTCATATATTCCCATTCTATTCAAATAGTTAAATATCATAAATCCATAAATCAATACTCAGTAGAAGTATGACAATCACTAAGGTGAAATAATAATCAAATGTAATAGCAACAACATAAATAATCACATCCCTAAAAACTTGATCTTTCCCTTGTGTGAGGGTTGGCTGGATCCAAACATTTGTTATTTACCAAGTGCCTACACATTAATAGTGTCCAATATACAATCCCAAAAAAATTTAAAAAAAATTAAAAGAAATATATGATACCATTTATAATTTCCTAAACTAGGAGACACTTAAACGGTGCCCTAATCCAGTTCAATATATGGCCACATGCACACCTCCCCATACAAAAGAGGCTTCTAACTAGTAGTGACAGTCTGAAGGTTGTAATGTGTGGATACTATACCCTTTAGATCCATACTAAACATAGTATAAGTAGGAAAGAATATAATTTGTAGTTTAGTAAGAAATATTAATTGATAATCAATAATAATTAGATAACCAATCCAAATCCAAATAATCCAACCATACATGAACATGCTATGATATAAATACCAGAAGTCAGAGATATGAAAGATACATACATTAGGTATAAACTAAATAAATAAATAAATAAAAGAATCCAAATTTTTAAAGGGACCTGAGTACATGCTGAGCCGCTTTACCAAAGATCCCATGTCCATTCCTAGACCATAATGAAAAACCACATAGATCAGTGCCCACCACCTGATCTAAAACTATGAGATATGTATGGGTACCAATCAGTAGTATGAATAGAGTTTGAGATAAACTTATTTGGACACCACTAATAGAGTATAATGAAATTTAGTTCATGATTATAAAATAATTTAGTGTGGAGGTATATCAAAAGAAAATAGTACAATAGTGCAGTAAATATAAACCAATGTCACCCTATGGTTCCTAAAAGGATATCTGGATAACTATACTTGCTTTGACCTAATCTAGAATGTCTATAAATATATATTACCATGTATATATACAATTATTTAGGTATGTATATGTAATATATGCATATAAAAATATATAAACATATATATATACAAATAGTACTAGCTTAGACCTAATGCATAACTCAAACGTCCATGGATAATCATAAGAATCTCATACTCAATAAGGGACGTCATGCCCAAGGTTCACAATATATGATAAGGGATTCCATGACCACCATTAAAAAGTGAATAATGATATAATTAAGGGGTCCCATTTTAATTAGGGGATCAAATGCAAGATTCTGAACAAGGGATATGATACATCATCCCCCTAAATCTCAATCAATGAAATGAGACATCATTTCGAGTAACCTTATCATGAGGGGGAGTGAAACATCATATCCAAAAACCCAAGTGATGTTAAATTCCACATGCAACATCCTTAACCAAGGGGGTTTCAAACATCATGTACAAAATCCTAACCATGGTCCTTCAACAATAACCCTATATAGGGTAGTCCCACTTCCTCTATGATCCCTTAACCAAGGCATTCTATAAAGAGGAAACCAATATTGCTCAAGGTATGGTGTAATCCCATCTGACTTATGGGATTGTCTAACGTATTATTACATGGGAATACAAGGTTCACCTAAGATTCAATATAATAGTGCTGGTGGTTCACATTAAATGATTAACATAGTCCATGATAATTCATTCATGATACTATTAATTTGAACTATTCAATTATTCAATTTCATTTATAACAAACAAGAATGTCAGGGGGAACACCCATTCCATAATACAATTAAATTTTACCTAATTAATCATTCATTTTTCATAAAATAAAATAGTTAACCTCAAAGCTGGTTTTATTATAAAATAGTAACATGGTTGTCATACCATCACAATCAACTGGTTTAATTCTACAAGATTTTTCCCTTATAATATTAAGTGTTCCACACATGATCAAGGAAAATAGGACTTATCCAAAACAAGTAACTCATTAAATCAATTATAAAAGTGCAATGGTAATTAAAGAGCACACCACAAGGGTGGTTTATTCAAATGAAAAGAAGATAGAGGAAAACATGTAATCAAACACACCATAAAAGGTGGTTCGGGTTGGGGTCGACCTCCGACAACAAAAGGAGGTATAAGAGCATCAGGATTATGGTCTAAATAGTTAAATTTAAAAAAATTTATAATTTAGGGGAAATGTGAGGATGGTATGGAATGGGGAACAAATGAAATATTATATAAAAAACCACAAAATTTTGGGAAAGGAATATCTACCACCGACCTTATTCCAAGTAAACTTCACTCATCCAATCTCAGGCACTGATTCGAGCTGAAATGATTGAAATCAAAGGATCGTACAGACGCCCTGAAAATAGGGAAAAAAGATATTAGATAAAAATAATATTTAATATGGTGAGATAAACTAAAAAAGGGAGAAAAAAGAGTTGTATACCTATAAAGATGCCTCCAAGGCATCTGACGTTGATGAAATTAGCTTATGAATGGTAAAGAAACAACCATGGAAGGGGGGGGGGAAGAGGAGATCACGTGCTCTTGGGACCACCTAGTGAAATAGGTGTGAAAATGGGTATAACCCTTTTAAGTATATGGGGGTAAAATAGTCACTTACCCATTTTAAAAATCCTTATGTTTTGTCTAATCATGAGCCAACTGTGTTGTTCTTATTCTTAATGTAGTTCCCACCTCACATGGCTATCGCACAGTTAGAGAATATGTGTGTTGTCTGTGCAGTCCACCTCTGAAATTTTCTATAGACCCCTCACCCTATTGTGTTCCCCACCATTCATGGTTTCTCAAACCGTGCTCCTCGGTCTAGGGGCCTCACATTTGATCTATAAAGTTACAACTAACCGTGCACCTCATCCTATTACTTCCTGAAAATATGTTTTGAAGCTCAATGCTTTTGAGACTCATTCGAACTCCCAAGACACATATGGGGTCTTAAAACCCATATAAAATACATTTAAGTTTTCAAACTAAAATAATTTTAATATTTGGATCAATTGAATTTTCTTTCCATCCACTAATGAAAAGTTAAAATTCTCCTATAAATTTCAACATATTCAAAACACAAGACGCTGCATCGGGGATCGACAATTTTATATTCTAATGAGTAATATTTTTTATATTTAAAATTTAATTAAATTAATTTTTATAATATTTTAATTTCTAATTGAATTTTAATGAGGAACAAGAGGTCATGGATTCACACACACGTTTGAGTCAGACCAATACTGAGGGCCCAAACACTATTGAGTTAGGTTTTATTGAGGAAACTTGGATGTAGGTGACTTAGAATTATATCATAAAGTCTTGGTGGTTAGTATTTATACTTAATTGATGAATTTTATTTATTATGGTACTATTGTGAGTTCATCGTTCAGCTCGAGGAAAACTCGTGCAAAGTCATCATCATCTGTAGAGTATGAGGAGAGGTTGGATGATCAAAATGAGATTATATAGAGTATTCAATGTGAGAAGGAGCATGGTCAATTGTAGGAGAAAAACCATCAATGTAAGGAGTATCAGTATGAGAAGATGATGGAGTATATGTGTTTAATTACATGTTGTTTAAGGATGGAGTTCCATCCACCTGATTATTCACCCGATCTCACTCCTCTATAATGATCCATGATATTTTTCTATTAAACATATTATGAAAATTTTTTGGTAGAAATAAAATATATAAAATGGTTATTAACTTATATGTGAAAATTTTTATGTATTTGGTTTCATAATATTTTAATTTTTTTGGTTTTTCTAGGATGAAATTTTATATCCATCGCAAAAGTTTATTTGAAATAGATATTAATATACATCAGAAAAAAACAATTTCAATCTTATTTTTGATAGAAATTATTTTCATTGTAAAAAAATATTGTTGATGGAAAAAATATATATTTCAAAAAACATTAGTTACAATTCCATTTTCTACCGCGGGTTTATTACAATGGGACTTCAATGAAATTTATCCCTAAAAAATAAAAAAAAACATATAGTGGACATTTCTTTGCAGTATCTCAAATGCTTGTGAGATGAAGATGAAACATAATTTAAGCATACCAAATGAAAGGCATCAGAATAATAGATATTTAAGTGAACAGATAAGGTTCATATGGGTTATAACAAAATTCAAAGGGATTTTCCCCTAATATAATGTAAAATAAAATTGAAATTTGAATATTGGTAACCTATTTCCAAATTCACCAAGGAAACTATGGTGTCTAGCACTAAAGTATGGGAACTATCTAAGACAACACCTTCTTTGGAATTCTTTTGAAGAAGACATTTTCCTTGAAATCACCTTGGATATCTTCTAAAGAATGTGTTATCTGAGGAAACACATTCTTTATGATATTATTAAAGAAGGTGACACCCTAGACAACACCTTATTTTGAAGTTTTATTAATAAGGCATTGTCTCAAACAACGCCAACCATTATATTTTTAAAAAAAATTATTTTTTTGTTTTTTTATATATATATAAACAAAAAATTAAAGATTAAAAAAATAAACAATATTTAAATTTTTTATATTTAGTATTACTTTAAGAAAATTAATCTAAAAATATTATGTAAATTCATAACCAACCTCCCTTTTTATAAGGTTTTGGTACTCGATATATTTTCCAAGTTTTTGACGTGAGATTCAGACACTAATTTTTCACTATTTAATGAATAATATATTATTTATAATAACCTATTAATGATAACAAATAATTAAACATAAAATACTTTTAATAAATAAATATTATTTAAAAATGTATTAAATAGTAACTGATAGAGTCATTATAATTGTTACTAATAAATTAATTAATGTTGTTAGAATTATAATTAATTATAATTTTTTAATTGATTTGATTAATAATGTAATTAATAGTAAAAATATAATTATACTTAGATTTTATATTCTATAAACTATATTTTATGTGAAATATTTTTTTAATGTGTAAATGTCATTTTTTTTAATCAATAATACTTATGTCATATAAATTATACTTGGTTTACTATATTTATGAAATTATTTTTATTTTCAACTACTTTTATATGTTAATACATGTTTTATGCTTTTTTAGACTGTACATATCATTTATATGTTATAACGGTTCAAAGTTACATACTTTTAAACATAATAAGTTTTGTTAGGTTTCGAGTTGACAAGTCTGAAATATTAGAAGAAATAAACTATAATTAAAATGTATTTAAACTTAAAACATAGAGAAAACATATAAAAAATAGGTAAAATAAAAAAATTCCTCAAAATAATTCAAAGATAATAACATAGATTGTACAAAAAATGTTTTCTCAAAACATAATATTTAGACTTAAAAAGAATTAGGTAACATAAAAATATTATAAAATATAAATTGTAATTATATTATAAATGAAATTTAACACATGAACTTCGTACATATAAAATAACAGAAAATAAATACAATTTCATAAAATAAAAAACAAATATAAAGTATTAATAATAATATATGACATAATAATAATATAATTAATTAATTAATTGAAAAATTAACATTTTATGAATTTATTTTTAGATTCAATTATTAGTAATTGATAATTTTATTTTTTTTATTTATTATTCATTATTTATCATTGCATTAATTATTATTATCAATTATATTAATATTTAATAATTAATTATGTTTTTAATATTTATTAATTATGTTATTAATGGAAAATGAACCCGTATTTGCAAGTCCTCTTTATAACATCTTTATTTAAACGTTCTTTTTATTAATTTATTAGGACTTGGAACACGTAGTCATGAACTTTTCGTATTAATTATGTTATTAGTATTAAATATTATTAATTAAATTATTAATAAATGTTAATTATATTATAAAATATTTATGATAATTAACATAACAATGTATTAATTAATAATAAGTATGAGAATAATTTTTTTGAAGTTCAAATGTTATGGTTTTAATAAATAATATTTGTGTCATATAATTTTTTTTGGTTTATTATATTGATGAATTTATATTTATTTTCAAATATTTATTATATTATTATTCTATTTTTTATGTTTTATTTTGATTGTGCTTATAGTTTATATTTTATAGGATTCCAATGTTACCTACTTGAAATGTTATCATTTTTTTTTTGTTTCAAGTATGTGACTTTAAAATATTATAAAAAATAAAATATAAACACAATTAAAATAAAATTTAAAACATAGGATGAACATATAAAATATAATTAAAAATAAAAAAACTCATCAAAATAAAAAATATACGATAATTTAGATGATACAAAATATGGCATCCCGCCTTTATATTACAAAACATTACATAGTATTTTACAAACATTGGATCTTTTAAAGTTTAGTGTCTTCGAAATTAGGTACATAATACATGAAAACAAGAAAACATACTTCTAATAAACTTTAAAGGAATCATAATAGGTTCATACTAAGTTTAATTATACCATCTCATAATCGAGGGAAATATATCAAAGGGTGAGCATAAGGTCCACTAAGGGAAAACAAAGGAAATATTTTTCTTGTGATCTTAAGGAATATCAATAAGAACATTAGAAAATATTTAAAGTTATGAGAAATGGGAAATTAGGAATATAATAATAAAAATAACATGATTAATAAAATTTAAATGTGTCTAAAACATTTAATTGAGTCATTCATAATCATATCACCAAGGTTTATCACTGAGGTTTCATAAAAATTATGAAGGTTATTCATTGTGGTATCGTAAAACATGTCATAACAATAGATTAAATTCCTTACCCAATGCATTGGAGATCTATTAGGGTGAATCATTAATATGTATTAATTAATTTTAGTCACATATATCATAATAAAAATATCATAAATAACCTGTGGAGAGTATTATAAATGGGTTTCATATCAAAATCAACGTGTTTTAGAAAGTGCTTAAATACAAGATCCTTTTGTCATTTTAAACCCACAGAAAAGGATGGTGAGTTTCATGTATGTTAATACCAGAATAAACTAGATAATTTTGATATCTATGTGAATACCCCTGGAAAAGAAATATGTTTTGGTTTTCAAAAAATTAAAATAATATAATTTCTTGATAAAAAATCAATAGTTTTTAGAATAAAATTCTGCATAATAACGGGTGTAAACGTGGTTTTAGAAAACATTAAAAAGAGAGGTGGAATGATTAATACATTCATAAAATAATATTGATATAGTAAAGGGATATAATAAAATGTAGATAATAACATTTTATGTAAATATGAAAGATATACTACATAAAAAAGTAAACTTAAAGGGAAAATAGAATTAGAGATTTCCCTTACCTTGAAGAGTGACTCATAAAACTCAATGATCGGGAGATTGGGATATTGAGGACACCTTATGAGGACTCCATGGGTGGTAATAAAATCATATTTTCGTTTAGAATGAATTTCTAATGAATGTAAATAGTTAAACAGGTGGGTATTTATAGCAAAAGTAGGGGATATTTTATTGATTTCCTTAGACACCTCAGAAGTGGTATTTGAAAAACTAAGGGGTTTTCCATGGTATTTTCCCATGGTGTTTCCACTTGGGAAACATAATATGTTATTTTAGTCCAAAATATTCGAAGATAATTAATATTACTTATTACATACTTATGATGTCATTAAACATATTAAAAACTCAAAACTATATTCCACTATTCATCGAAAAATAAAATATTTTAGAAATTTCTCATAAATTCACCTTAACCTAATATCAATATTATGATTTCCAAAATGAAATTTATTTTATCATAATAATTCTCTATATAAGAAAATTTTATCTTTTAATAAAAAACTAATTATTTTTTGAAAATATTAGCTGACATACAATTTATAGTGAATGTGTGGTAAAATTTCTGATATTTGAACAAAAATTATTTTACCATTTATAATTAAAATTTAGTGTTTTTATAACACAATTTCAATATAATAAAAATTATTAATAAAACCTTAATTAACATCTCTTTGAAAAGTACAATTTTTTCTTGTAAAATCAATTTATCAAATTACATATCAATTTTTATTCAAAAAGCTTCCTAAAATGTAAATGATGAAATTACAATTTTATTTTTACAAAGGGATTACATTTTTAAGTAATTTGGGCCTTGACACATAACCCCTTATATCCCACACATATGAACTAATAGTAAGGTGAGAAATGGTAATATACTCTTAGGGAGGCTTGAATAACATTTCCCTAGTGGTAATCTCAACTAACTAGAAATTATCCCACATGCAATTTCATTTAAGCATAAAATGTTGAAGCGTGACTTGGGATTAGTCAATAGTGAAGCCCAAAGATTCTACCTCCATCCCAAGTTCATCCAAATGGGCCTCATATTGCCTGACTCTACTGGATGCAGCCATCAAATCTTCTTTCTTCATTAATTTTCCTTTTTAATTTTTATTTATAATACTAATTATTGCATAAAAGTTATTAATTAGATTATAATTTCCAATGATCATGTTGACCAATATTCATAATTGAACAACAGTCATGTAATGTTCGAAACTCAATGGTCACATTTAAAATTAAACTCACTTAACTATTAAAAATATATTTTTTTGTTGACTACAAAATAATATAACTCAAATTTTCAGGAAAGAAATTTTATTCAAAATGTTCGGGTTGTTACATTCTTCCCCCTTAAGAAATTTCATCCTTGAAATTATTTCTCACTCCCTCAGTTGAGAAAAGTTTAGGGTACTTATTTCTTATTATTTCCTTTGGTTCCCACATGTATTATTTATATTTTTGGTTCCTCCAAAACACTTTAACTAGATGGGTAGTAATATTGCATAAAACATTTTCTCTATGGTAAAATATCTCTACTGGCTGCTACTCATAAGAGGGGATATCATCTAGTGGTTTCACCTTCAGATTCATCACATTTGAAGGGTCAGGTTTGTAATTCCTCAAGAGAGATATGTTGGAAACATCATGAAAATGAGATAGGTTTACTGGAAGTTCTATTCAAAAGGCCACAGCTCTTATACAATCAAGGATTTAATAGGTGCCAGTGTACCTGGGGTTGAGCCTCCCTTTCTTCCCAAACCTCAGGATTCTCTTAAAAGGTGAAATTTTAATGATGAATTTATATCCAACATATAACTCTATATCCTTAAAAGGTTTTAAATATATCCATTTCTCCAACTCAGAACAACCTCTATGTGATGTTAGATGGCATGTACCTTTTCTTTCATCTCTTGTACAAGATCTGGAAAAAAAAGATTTCTCTCACTAGCTTCATCCCAAAAATTAAGAGTTATACATCACTTCCAATATAGTGCTTCATATGGTGCCATTTGAATACTCAAATTTAATATTTTTTGTATGATAAATCATCTAATGAGATATGTTGATCTCATCTACCTTTAAATTCTATTGAGCGTGTTTTTAGAATGTCCTCGAGTGTCAGAATAGTCATTTTGGATTGGCCATTAGTTTGTGATGATTGGTTGTACTGAAATTAAATTAAGTATTCATAGATTATTGAAGACTTATTTATAATTTTTATGTGAACTTATGATCATGATCTAAAAATTTAGAAAGTGGTACCCCATGTAGCCTTACCACTTCCTTCACGTAAATGATATAAATTTGATCAAGAGATAAATATTTTTGAATGGAGATAAAATGGGAATTCTTGGTGATATGGTCTACAACAACCCCTATTGCATTATTATATTTGGATGCTTTCATGAGACCAGTGACAAAGTCTATATTGATATTTTCATAATTCCTTGCGGGTATGGGTAGTGGTTATAATACCCCTTTACGAATTTTTCACTCTTACTTCACTTGTTGACAAATGAGTCACCTTTTAGTGTAGTCAGCAATCTACATTTTCATTTTATCCTACGAATAATGATCATGAAGGTCCCTATACATTTTAATGCTTCCAAGATATATAGAAAATGTAGAGTAATTATCTCCATCCATCATATCCTTCTTTATTTATGGAATAATTGGAACACATATCCTTGTATAAAATTTTAGTACACCTTCTTGATCAATATTGAAATCATGAAACTTGTCATTCCTCACAGCCTCTATATTATTTTTCAAAAAAGGATTATCTCTTTGATATTTATTGATCTTCTCTAGTAATGATGGTTGAGAAATCATTTGGGATGGGTTTAATGATGTACCTTCCCTTACGATTCCCATGTTTAGTTTTACCAGGTCTTTATTTAAAGGATATCCTTGAATCCTCATAATTTTAGGCACAACAAGTTCTTTCCTACATAATGAATCTATGAATAATTTTTCTCTTATAGGGTGATAATGAATTTAAAAATCATAGTATTTAAGAAGTTATAACCATCTACTTTGACTCATGTTCAATTCCTTTTTCTTGAAAATATAGTTCAAACATTGATGGCCTATGTATATATCATATTTCACCCCATAAATATAGTGCCTCTATATCTTTAGAGAAAAAACCACAGCTAACTCTAGGTCATGTGTGAAATAGTTATTATCATGAGACTTTAACTATCGAGATGCATAAGAAATCACTTGTTCATTTTTCATGAGGATCCACCCAATCCCTTTCATAGATGCATCACAAAAAATAATGAATCCTTATACGATAGAGAGTAGAGTTAACATAGGTGCAGTAACCAATCTCTTCTTCAGCTCTTGGAATCTTTCTCCATGCTTATTTTTCTAGATAAAATTAATCCCTATTCATGTTATGATTTTTAGTGGATTATAATGTCATGATTTTTTTCAAAAACATCCTATAATATCCTACTAAACCAAGAAAACTATGAATCTCAGTTACTATTGTTGGATGAGGCCACTCCCCCAAACCCTTTTTCTATATAGGTTTAACTGAAATTCCTTCATTGGTTACAATGTTCCTTAATAAATCGTCTTATTGTAACCAAAATTTACATTTGATAAACTTTCCAAATATCCATTCCTTCCTCGGAGATTTCAATATAACCCTTAGATGATCCTGGTGTTCCTCACTAATTTTGGAATATATCATAATATCATCAATAAAACTACCTAAAAATTTATCAAGGTAGTTCTTAAATACTCTATTCATAAAATCCATAAATATAGTTGGATTATTAGACAAGATAAAGGGAATAACGATAAACTTGTAACGCCCATATCTTGATCAGAAGGAGGTCTTTGGAATCTATTATTTATTAAACATCCATTGATGATAACCAAATCAAAGGAAAATCTTGGAGAATAATTGAGACCCATGAATCTGGTCAAATAAATAATAAATTCATGGAAGAGGGTTCTTATTTATAAGTATGATCCCATTATGTTATCAAAAATCAATTCATAGTTACATTGATCCATCACTCTTCCCCACAAAGAGAACTGGTGCTCCCTAAGGAGACACACTTGGATGGATAAAACCAATTCTTTAAAATATCATAGAGTTGTTTCTTTAATTCCTCTAGATCCACATTTACCATTATATACAGGGTCTTTGAAATCATCTTGGAACTAGGTATGAGATCAATGGAAAACTCTACCTCTTTTTTTAGAGGAGGTCTAGGTAACTCCTTAGTAAATAAATCAATGTATTCCTAAATGATAGGGACATTATCTATTTATATACATTCATTTCCTTCTTCATCTTCATGGATAATTTCCAAAAATAAATCTACAGGAGGTTATTCTACACAAATCTCAGGTTGAGATATCTCTCCATTGAAAAAAACCATTGGTTTCCCATTAAAGACTATTGAGATTTCCTTACTTCTTCAATTTATCTTATCACTATACTTTGAGATCCAATCCATCCCTTGTATAATGTTAAATTCCATCTTGGAAATTACCATTAGATTTATGGTGAGATTATGATCTATAAAGTTAATAATAGAGTTTCTATATAGTTTTGATTCTTGTATAATCCCTCCTGGAGTCTTGACTAATAACTCTTCTTCTAGATGTTTAGGGATTGATTCTATATTCATTAAAAACCCAGGGGAAATAAAGAAATGTGTAGAACCATATTAAAAAAATTACATTATATATTTGAGATAAAATAAGAGTACCTTCCACCACATCGTTTAGAGCATAAACTTCAACCATCAAGATAAAAAAGAATGTCCTTTCTTACTAAGCCTAAGAGGAGGTTGATGGGGATTCCCCTCCACTGCCCTCATATTTTGAAAGTTATTAGCGAGGTGGACAAGATATCCACACTTAAAGCATTGGAATTAAAGTGGGGCATGCACCATCTTCTCTTTTTCATTAGTATTGAGAATTTGATGCTTCACCTCACTGCAATAGTTCAGATCAATATAGCCATCTCTTCCACACCTGTAACATTTCCCGCTCCCAAGAAAGTAGTTACCCAAATTCTTCTTCCCACTATTTTACTATATGGAATGTTTTAATTTCTTTCATCCTCTTCCATGATCAAAGATACCCCCCAATTTTGTCTCCAAATATATATTCTTTTCATCCAATCCATGGGCGCACTACATCTTTCCAAACTCCAATTAAACTGTTATATCACTCCTCATGATCATATAATAGTTATCATAGACTTGGTGTCTAGATTCTTCTATATATGGGGTATTATTTCATCAAATAATTTATCAACATTTCAATTATTATATATGAAAAAGATAGATGTGTAATTAGACAGTAATGTGAAGTTCATATCATGGCTTCCCACATATTCATTTTCCTTCTTCTTTAGCTCTAGGAATTCCTTCTCCATTTTTTCACATTGAATGAGGGAAATATTTTTTCAAAAAGGATACCCTAGACTCATCCAACTAGATTGAATCAATATAAATTCTTGGATTCATGTTTTTAATATGTTTACAACACTGATCAAATTCCCCCTCTAAGAGGTATACAGCCAGGGTGACTTTCTCCTGTTATTAGCAACGAAGTATAGAAAATATATTTTCTATTGAACTTATCCACTGTTCAGAAATCAATGGGTTGGTAGATCCATTAAAATTTGGGGGTTGTTGATGAATAAAGGACTCAATAGAAAGTTGTTCCTTTCATGATGAATCTGGTCTCTCAGCTTGATTCAAGTTATTTCTTATAACTCAAGTCATTTGATTCATAATTCTCATGAAATTTTACTTTACAACTTCCATCATAAGACTGTCGGTTCCTAGTCTATTTCACTAACCATTTACATGGTTTCTCCTATTTCCAACTGTTTTATAAAATAAAAAAACCTTAGTTATAAATTTGTTTCATTTAATAATGTTATAACTCTAAAGTAATTCTTATATCATGAAACATCATTCTTAAACATGTTACTCATTAACAACAATTAAATTTTACATAAATCATTCATAATGGTTAATAAAAATCTTATGATTAACCAAACATATCCCATGAGATTGTCAAACAAGGAGTGCGTCAAGGCCCATTGTCATGTACCAAGTTACACCGAGTCAAGATCAACACACATTATTGGATTTTTAACCCATATATACATTTTTTTCAGAGGCACATCCATTTATTTATATCCAGATAGGGATTTATTTTCTCAAAAACCAATTACCTAATATTTTACCAAAATAATAGTATGTTTTCCAATATTTTACCTTATACTGAGGGTTCTTCATAAAGATTTCATATCTTAATTTCCACAAATAAATAAACCATCCTTTGATACCAACTATGTAATCCCACATTTTTATCATATAACATTACATAGTATTTTACAAATAGAGGATCTTTTAATGTTTAGTGTCTTCGAAATAAGGTACATAATACATGAAAACATTAAAAAATTTCTAATACACTTGAATGGATTCCTCGTAGGTTCATACAATGTTCAATTTCTACATCTCATAACCTGGGGACATGCATCAAAGGAAAGGGTGGGAATAAGGCCTAGAAGGGGAAAATAAGGGAAACAATTTACATATTATCTTGAGGAATATCAATAAGAACTTTAGGAAATATATAAAGGACTGATAAATGGAATGATATTATTATAATAATAAAAATAACATGATTCATAACATGGAAATGTGGTTACAAATTTTAATTGAGTCATTCATAATCCTATCACCAACATTTATCACCAAGGTTTCATAAAAATTACCTAAGTTATTCACCATGGTATTATAAAACATGTCATCTCTAGATTGTACATTCTTTACCAAATGCATTGGAAAGATATCAGGGTGTAACATTCACATCTCTTAATTAATGTGAGACACAAATATTATAATAATAATTTCATAAATAACCCATCGAGAATAAAATAAACAGGTTTCATATCAAAATTATGGTGTTTTAAAAAGTTCTTAAAAATAAGAAGCTTTTGTCATTTTAAACCCATAGAAAAGGAAGGTGGGTTTCAAGCTTGTAAATACCAGAATAATATATATATTTTTAAAATTTATGTGAATAATCCTAGATAATAAAGTATTATGGGTATTCAAAAAATAAAATAAAATAATTTCATGAGAAAAAGAGATAAATTTTGGGAAGGCAATTCTGCAACATAACATGTATGAAGCATGTTTTTAGAAAATATTAAAAATAGATGGGGAAAGGGACTTAAATTAATAAAATAATCTTATTATAGAAAAGGTATATAAAAATGTATAGAACAACATAGTATGAATATTGTAAAAACATTCCGCATAAAAAAGGAATTTTGAAAGGAAAGGAGAAGTTGATAATTCCCTTACCTTGAAGACTGACTCCAATAACATGAAGATCGGTACCTAGGGGGCCTGAGGACACCTTGAGAGGACACCTTGTATGGTAATAATATTAGATATTTGGGGATAATTAATTTTTAATGAATGAAAACAATTAAATAGGTGGGTACTTATATAAAAAGTGAGGTATTTTTTGTTAATTTCTTTGAACAACTTAATAGTGGTATTTGAAAAACCATGGGCTTTCCCATGGTATTTTCCCATGATATTAGAGACTTTGGACAACTAATATGTTATTTTAATTCATGATTCAGCCATATTTTTTTGTACTTGTTTTTTATTATGATGTCATTAAACATACAAAAAACTCAAAACTGTAATTGTACTATTCTCTGAGAACCAAAATATTTTAGCAAATTATCATAAATTCACTCTAACTTAATATCAACATTATGATTTAAAAAATAAAATTTATTTTATCATAATAATTATATAAATATGATAAATTTAACTTTTAACTATAAAAATACATATTTTTAAAAATAATAGCATATAGAAAATTCATATTAAATACATAGAAAATTTTATAACCTTTGAAAAAAACATATAATTTATATTTAAAAAGGAGTGTTTTTATAACACCATTTCATTATAATAAAAATTATTAATAAAACATTAATTTATCTCTCTGAAAATTAAAATTTCTTCCTCAAAAATAAATTTATCAAATTCAATCTCAATTTTAAGAACAACTATTCTTAAAATAGAAATGATGAAATAAAAAATATCTTTTAAACAAAGGGAATACATTTTAAGGAACTAGGGACTTGAAACATAACCCCATATAACACTCATATACAACCTAAGGGTGAGGATTGTGATGGTTATTGTCTCTTGGAGCAGCTCAGATAACATCACCTGATTGGTAATCTCCACTAACTTGAACTTCTTCTGTAGGTGATTTTATTCAAGCATAACATATTGAAGCACAATATGGGCTTAGTCAAGAGAGAATCCCAAAAAAACTACCTCTTTACCATGTTATGAAAAATGTGATTCATACAGTATGACTTTACTAGATGTGGCCATGAAATCTTCTTTCTACATTAATTTTTTTTTCAATTTAAAATACTAATTATAAAATTAAAATTATTATTTATAGTATAGTTTCCAATGGTCATATTGATCAATGCTCATATTGACCAATGATCATAATTTTCCAACCATCAAATAACAGTCAAAAATCGATGGTCAAATTTCAAATTATATCCACTTCATTATTAAAGACATATATTTATGTTTAGTACAAAATAATATAACACACATTTTCTGAAAATAAATTTTATACCAAAAGTTCGGGTCATCACACAAAACAATGTTGTTTTAAAACCTAATTTTTGGACTTTAAAAGAATTAGGTAACTCTAAAAGCTTATAAAATATAAATTAAAATTAGATTCAAAATAAAATTTACAATATGCGCTTAAAACATATAAAATACCTGAAAATGATAATAATTTAAAAAATATAATAAATAATATTATTAACTATTAATAATAATATGTTATATAATAATAATAATAATTTAATGAAATAAATAAATAATAATAATTAATATTTTCCACTTATTAATAATAGTATATAATATTACTATTAATTATACTATTATTAAAGTTATAATTATTAATAATATCTTAATAATTAATAAAATTTAATAATAATATAATTATTTACTTCATTATTAATCATTAATAATTCCATAATTAATGATAATAATAAAGTCAAAATTTATAAATTCATAACTAATAAAATAATAATAATTAATTTATTATTTTTAATATTACATTGTAATTAATATAGTATTTGATAATAATAATATTTTATAATATTACTATCATTTTCATCATCATCATCATTTTTATTAATAATATTATTAGATGCAAATATAATAAAGAGAAAATAGTTTACCTGAGAAGAAATATTATTATTTAATAATAGTTAATATTATTATTATTATTATTAACTAAACTAATAATAATATAATTATCATTGATTAGATTAACAATTATCACAAATTATTTTTAATTACCAAAATTAAATATATTTTTAATTACATTATTTATATTAACTATTAAAAATTATTAATAATTATATTTTTATTATTAATCACATCATTAATCACATTATTAAAAAAATTATTATTAATATAATTTTTACAACATTAATGACATTATTAGTAATCATTATAAAGACTTTATTAATATTTATTACATTGTTAAAGAATGACTATTTCTTAAAAATCTGTTATGATTAGATATTTATTATCATTAATGTGTTATTATAAATAATATTTTATTCATGAAATGGTGGAAAGTGGTGCTTAAATCACACATATAAAATTTGAAAAAGATGTCAAGTACCACACCCTTTTAAATGGGGAGGTTGGGTGGGATTTTATATAATTTTTTTAGAATAATTTACTTTATGTAATATTGGATATTAAAATATTTAAATACTATTTTTTTACATTTTTTTGTATATATATATATAATAAAATTAAAATTAAAATTAAAAAATTAAAAAAAATATGGGTGGGCACTGTCCGAAAAATAATCATCTTCAAAATATTTCTAAGGCACCGTCTCGGACACCGCCTACAGTTCAACACCAGACTCTCTAGTTTCATTGGGAAAATGGGGTATAGTATACCAATCTACATATTTTTTAAATTTCATTTTTTTCACTATATGGAAAATTTTGGAAATTAAAAAGGCAATGGAAGACAGAGAAACTCATAAGAAAGGTTATAAAGTTAATTATGTGGAAAATGGAATCTTTTCATACCATCTGGATCTCATTTAAGTTGAATTATGAAAATTGTTTTCGCTTGTAGGTACAACATGATATGAATATTTGAGTTCAGAATATGATATAACATCAGAAAATGAGGACAAATCATGTGCAGCTTCCACGAGCTACAATCGGTAGAATATGAGGTAGTGAATTCTCATGCACATGAGTTCCATTTTGAGACTATGGGATATGAAACTTTTAATTCAGGTTTTGATAAGGAATCTAAGATACAGGTGAATTAGTATGGTATTGATAAAGGTTGTGTGGTTGGTATCAGTTCTTGATTGACACCTTCCATTTATTATGTACTGATGTGATGTCATTTTCTAGCACGATAGGATCTCATTCAGATTATTTATCGTCTAAAAATTATGAGGGTAGTTTTCAAACTCAAATGAGATTATACAAATCATGCATAGAGTTCATAAGGAGAAGGGTATAAAAAAGGAGAATCAATATTGATGAAATGAGTAGAAGTATGAGAAGATGATGAAGTATATGTGATGACTTATGCACGGTTTAGAGATTGACTCCCCTCCTCCTAGTTATTCAGTTTACCCCTCTCCTCCACCATGATACATTATATTGTTTTGGGAAACATATTATGAAATTTTTTCTATCAACTTTTTATTTGTAAAACTATTATTAATTCATATGTGAATATATTTATATATTTTGTTTTTATACTTTTTATATTATTTTAAATTTTTACTATTATTGAAAAAGACTAACCCAGGTCAACCAAACCTTAAACCTGAGTCGGTCTTCACATGGTGAGGTGAATCAAGAAAATAAAATAAGTCTTGTATATAATGATTCAAGACATGCAACTAGAGTAAAATGCAAAAGAAAATGATACAACCATATCCATACAATCTAATCCTGTAAAGACTCTGAATTTCCAGGTAATTTTTTTTAATTAAATGGGAATTTTATGAATCCATGAAAATTGACGGCACGTGATTCTGAGGCCCAGAGTTCCCATAATGAATTTCTGAACTTTTTTTCAGTACGTTCAGTAAATGTGCGTGTAGGTTTTTCTAACTTATGAACCGGTCCTCGGAATTGAAATCCGAGGACACCGTTGAACTCACAGTGCTGGTATTTCACTTAAGAAAACTTTCACCTCGATAGCAGTTGGTCAAGGGTGAAATATAATTTTTGGGTTTTTTCATGGAAATAATAAAATAAAATAAAAACATGTTTTATTTTATTTTTCTTGTTAAAACCTCCAAGTGGATGTTGAGGTGTTGGGACAACCAGACCTTCAAATCCTAGGAGAGGTTATGGTGGTGGGGACCACCCGAGGCCTAAACCTCTCAACTCCCATAATAAATGAGGGAGATCCTCGCCAACTCCTCCTACATTAATTGTGCCAACTCTCCTTAATTAATCATTCCAACCTTTCTATTTAATTAATTGAGCCAACACATCAATTAATTAATTAAACTATTTGAATTTATGCCAACCCACATAATAGATCTCATAATCTATTATTTTGGGCTACAAATTCTTTTTGTTGGAATTGGGGAGAGGAGGAACTTGGGAGAAAGCTCTCCAATAAAGAACGCTCTGCCAATAAAGAACGCGGACCTCGTTCGACCTTCTTCCTTGGGACTTCTTCCGATGTGGTACGTCCTCATCTACGACGAATCGACGACAGTACTACCTTCTTGTACCAACGACATCAAGAGAATGAGGTAGGGGTTTATTGATTATCACTTATTATGTTATCCCCTTATAATTGTTTTATGGGATTTGGGAATTGAGATTATCAAGGTTTGTGGGAAATGATGTTTTAAAATATCTTCTATACATGTTCATGCTTCTTTCTTTGCGAACTGCTTGCTATCACTCTAAACGCAGAGGGTGCGGTCCAAACAGACATGGCCCAACCCCTCTGACGTTCTTCTTTGGTGTATACTTCGAAATGGAGGAAGGTGATGAAGGAAACAAGGTGACAAATGAAACGACGTCGCCACCTTCGGCCTCTGTGACTTGCACTGCCCCTGCAGTGTTCTGGTCTCCCGATCGAACCAGCCATGTGCCCCTGCTCTACGCTCCGGTCAAGCCACCCACGGAGCACCGACCTCCCGGCTGAATCGTCCGCGCACCCCGGCTCCACGCCCCGGTCGAACTTCCCCATGACATTCCGACCTCCTGGCCGAACCATCCCCGCGACCACACAGCACTTCGGCCGGACCGGCCCCGTGCCCCCGCGGCGATCCGGCCTCCTGGCAGAACAAGCCTCGCGCCCCCGCGACGCTCCGGCCGGACCGGCCCCATGCCCCTGCGGTGCTCCAGCCTCCTGGTCGAACCGGCCCCGCACCCCAGCCGAACATCCCTCATCCCAGCCCTACAAGCTACCCCAGCTCATTCCACCCGCCGGCCCTCCGGCCATCCTGACCGAGCCATCCTGCGGCCTCGTGCCTTCTCAGCCACCCGCGTCCCCCATGGCCCCTCGCAGCCTGTCGGGCCAGACCTAGCTTGTGAGGCTGGGTAGACCCAAGCCGGGTTAGTCGAGGCCGGGTCGGGCCGGGTCGGGCCAGCTGGGTCGGACCGGACTCGGGCCCACTATAACCCTTTTTACTTTTTTGCCATATCTTTGGTACTGGACGTCTATTTGATGAATCGTCAATGGCATTGGGAATCTTGGAGCGAGACGGTCACTTTGAGTATATTCCACAGAGTTTTGGATTGAAATGGGGAACATTCAGGTTGGATCAAACACGAATCCAACCGGGCCCCCAAGACTAAAATTCTAAAAACTAATAGATCGGGCGTCCGATTGGTGTGTCGTCTATTATGTTTAGATCCATATAACGTAGCAGACCTTGGAGATACTACTTCGTGGGACTTCATGACAGTTGGAGTATCAACCATTCACTTGTCGAGCAGATCCTCCTAGAGACAAGCGAGCATAGTGTGGAGACCTAGTAGCTGGCTGAGACCTGACAACTGTTAGCCGATTCGACTCAGAATGACTCGACAGGCCCAGTGGGGAGCACCTTGGTCACACGGCATACCCATAGTGGGGAGTCCCTTGGTGAGGTGGCAGACCCACGATACTCGACAGGAGGAGTACCTCAGTAGCCCAGGAGGGGGAGTGCCTTGGTGATGCGGTAGACCCACGATGGGGAGCTCCTTGGTGACGTGGAAGAACCACGGTACTCGACAAGAGGAGTGACTTAGTAGTCCAAGGTTAGTGGGAAGTGCCTTGGTGTCGCGGAAGGCCCACTGTACACGATAGAGGAGGAGTTCTCCAGTAGCCAAGGTTTCAAAAATGTGACTGGGGATGTTACTTGGTACTACCCCTTGAATAAATCCAGGTGTGAGCTGAGTAACTACCTCTGTTTTTTTCCTCATGATTGAGATTGATTACATGATAACTTAGTTATATGTATGTGCATATGCCTAAGTAGGGTTATCTGTTGATTTCGTACTTTTTGGTTTATCCTTGGTGAATTTTGTGAGACCTTGAGGGTATCAGGGTCCCAACTGAGTATCGTTATACTCACCCATGAATGGTCTATGTCCGCACTTCATTGTGTTTTGTGCAAATGATGAACAACGCTAATTGAGGATGAGAGTACCTGGACTGGACGGTACCCGAAGGTGGACCTTACGACGAGTCGGTACACGGAGGAGACGGATGAACATGGAGTGGTGATTAGTTCATCTGTACCTACCCTTTAGGTATGAACCTCAAAGGATGACCCAGTAGATGTATTCCTTTGACTTCAATTGTACTTGTACTTTCAGTTTCTTGTACTTTACTGTTGGTCTTATATTCCATCCCATTTTACTTTAAGTACTCATTTGTTATACAGTTTTACTTAGTGTTTCGTATCCATTTGTGTTCTTTCTTGTGTGTGTTTTTACAGGTTATAAAGTCAATGCCTTCCAATTTTTAGAGATTTATGCCTCTAGCACTAGTCTCTAGCCCCTGGCCTATGGAAGGTGGGCTAGCGGTAGTCTCGGCATGGGCCCCGGGGGATGGGTCGTGAAAATTTGGCATCAGAGGGAGGTTCTATATCAAAACACAGGAATCTGATATTTCTTTTCTATGAGGCAATAGTGTTAAGGGTAATGAGTGCAGTTTTTAGTTCAGGGAGTCCAATGTTGGTGTGACGGCCTACCTATCCATACACCAGGACCCTGACTTCTGATATCTGACTCTGTGCACAAAAACACTGATTGTGTGTGTGTTTTCAAGAATTTTCTTTTTGAACTCTTTGAGTCATCTCACCAGGTTAGCTCAATAGGTATAAATTTTGACCGTTGCACACCTGTTTCTTTTCAATATGCCTCCACGTAGATATCCAGCTAGAGTTTTGAGAGTTTTTTGCACAGATAGCCCACCGAGCGATGAGGCCTCCGGACAGGGCCCTCTTCCAGTAGAGGCACTAGCCGAGGCACCAACAGTACCATTACCCGTTGGGCCACCGATGCCACCAGCACCAGCAGTAGAGAGTGCACACTACTAGAGCGCGTTTAATGAGTTCCAACGCTAGAGGCCACCTAGATTTAGGGGAGATACGGACCCACAGGTGGATGAGGATTGGCTGGAGGCTGTAGAGAGAGTTTTCCAACTGGTAGGGACACCAGAAGACTTCATGGTGATCCTTGACACCGGCCTTCTATAGGCAACAGTAGATAGATGGTGGAGCTTGATGCTCCATGTTTATGACGATTTGACGCTTCTCTGGGAAGACTTTTAGAGCCTGTTTTGGGTAGAGTTTGTTCCAGCGACTCTTCGTGGAGTACACATTCAGGAGCTACTTCGTCTGCAGTAGGGTAGTATGACTATAGCTCAGTACTCAGCGAGGTTCATAGACCTCTCACTCTACTTCAACGATATGGTGTGGGACCCATTCTTCAGGGCCCAGACCTTCAATCAGGAGCATAGGTGGGAGATCAAGGCTTTGATGATCTCACTCAGAATCCCGACGTAGGAAGGGGTGTTAGAGAGATCCCTCTTAGTGAATATTTTCCTCACTGAGCATTCACCATCATCGAGAGCCACTACCAGTCATCAAATAGTAGAGTCTTCTACAGTTGGCTACAGAAATACATCACAGAGGTCCAAGAGGACCAGACGTATAGGTGGATGACTGCATGATTCAGATTCAGTTGTGTGGGGCACTCGAGGTGGAGATAGATATGCCAGGAGCAGGCATTGCTTCGCATGTGGCGGGCAAGGTCACATGGGCCGTGATAGTACGACCCGCCTTTCGGATGATCAGTAGACAGTCAAAGGACTTCCCAAACAGAGATAGAAGTTTGATCGAGGTTGTCCTCAGGGAGCAGGCAGACATGGCAGAGGAGCTATTCGTGTAGTTGGTGGTGGGCGATGAATCGAGATATTACCACCACCACCACCAGGAGGTCCACCCCAATGGTAGGGAGCATGTGGGAAAGGGAAAGCTCATCTCTAGGTAGATGAGGGTTACGATCATGCCACTCTGGAGATGATTCGAGGTATGATTTGTGTCTACTCCACCTTAGATGCAGTACTTATAGACACAGGTTCAAGTCATTCTTTTATTACAACTGCCCTTGTTCGGAGCTCGGAGATTCTAATGGAGCTGTTGGCTCGATCCTTACGGCTAGAGATTCCGAAGGGAGAAGATTCGACGATTATGCACTGGTTCCAACAGTGCGAGATTACCCAATGAGGTGAGAGCTTCTGCTGGGATCTCTTAGTAGTGGCGTTGAGACCTTATGACGTCATCTTGGGTATGGACTAGTTATCTATAGTCCATGCTCAGATTGAATATATTAGGCGCAAAGTGTGGTGTGTCTTCATGGATGGGACCAAGTTCACCTTCACCGGTGAGAAGGGAGCCTTTGCATCATAGGATGGACTTACCCGGAGGAGAGTGCAGCCGATCACTCGTCAGTTGGCTTGCCTTACCCTCGGAGCGATCGATGTAGAGGGTCTGAGCTATCCTATAGTAGTGGAACAGTACGCGGATGTTTTCCCAGATGATGTTCGGGGTCTACCTCCTCGCAGAGAGGTGTACTTTTACATTGACGTGTAACCTGCGACGACACCAATATCTACACCCACATATCGAATGGCTCCTGTGGAGATTCGTGAGCTACGGGTACAACTAGAGGACTTTAAGGGAAAGGGGTTCATCTGGCCCAATGTTTCTACTTGGGCAGCCCCGATTCTATTCACCAAGAAAGTGGATGGGATATTGAGACTTTGTGTCGACTATCGATGCCTAAACAAGGTGTCCGTGAAGAACAGGTACCCACTTCTGAGGATTAACAATCTCTTTGATCAGCTGAAGGGCGCACGGTGGTTCTCAAAGATAGACCTGAGATCAGGCTATCACCAGCTCAGAGTATGAGACGAGGATGTACAGAAGACGACCTTCAGGTTTCGATATCGCCATTATGAGTTCTTGGTTATTCCATTCAGTGTGACCAATGCTCTAACAGTGTTCATGGGACTCATGAACAGGATCTTTCATCCATACCTTGATCTCTTTGTTGTAGTCTTCATCGATGACATTCTTATCTTCTCGACTACCTTGGAGGAGCTTGCCTATCATTTGTGGGTAGTACTGGATACACTCTGAGAGCACCACATTTATGGTAAGCTCTCTAAGTTCCATTTCTGGATCCGAGAGGTTCACTTTTCTTAGACATTTCATATCGGAGGCTCGTGTTTCAGTAGATCCAGTGAAGATTGAGGCGATACTTTCTTGGGAGCCACCCGAGAGTGTGAAGGAGGTACGGAGTATCCTTGGTTTAGATGGATATTACCATAGGTTTGTGCTAGACTTCTCCAGAGTTGCAGCACCAATTTCAGCATTGACGAAAAGGGGAAACCCTTCCTGTGGTCAGAAAGATGCCAATAGAGTTTTCAGGAGCTGAGGAAGAGGCTGACTAGTTCCCCCATATTGAGGCTTCCAGAGGAAGGAATAGGGTACGTAGTCTACTACAATGCATCTTGGAATGGGCATGGATGTGTCCTGATGCAAGAGAGAGCAGTGATTGCATATGGTTCACGACAGCTGAGATAGCACGAGCAGAACTATTCTACCCATGACCTAGAGTTAGTAGTAGTGGTCTTCGCCTTGAAGATGAGATGACATTATCTGATGGGAAAACCTTTTATAGTCTACTCTGATCACAAGAGTCTCAGGTATATATTCTCTCAGAAGGACTTGAACCTGATACATTGACGTTGGCTTGAGTTCCTCCAGGATTATGACTTCGAGATAGTATATACTCATGGGAAGGGGAATGTTGTAGCAAATGCACTCAGCAGGAGATCTGGTATATAGTTGCTAGGCGAGGTGATGAAGCAGCTGGATGCTTTGCAGATATCCTTTGTGTATAGAGATAGAGCAGCTTTTCTTCAGTCTCTTAGAGTCACTCCCCCACTTCTTCAGAGAGTTAGGGAGATGCATCAAGGGGATGCTAACTATGAGGTACGACGTTCTTAGATATCCAAAGGATAGGCACCTGATGGATTTTTTGAAGGTGGTGAGCATTTCATCCTCTTCAGAGGACGTACCATGCTACCTGTGTCACTTCAGGAGGAAGTGTTGAGGGAGTTTCACACATCCCCTCTAGCGGTACATAAAAAGTGCTGAAGATGTATCTGGACCTTCGACGATAGAACTGGTGGCTGGGAATGAAGAAAGCAGTTTTAGAGTTTGTCTCTCAGTGCCTCACTTAACATCAAGTGAAGATGGAGCATCATGTACCAGAAGGCTTGGTTCAGACTTTAGAGGTCCCAGAGTGGAAGTGGGATGGGATATCCATGGACTTCATGATAGTACTTCCACGTACATCCAGGGGACATGACTCTATTTGGGTGATCATCGAACGACTCACCAAGTCGGCCAACTTCCTACTGATTAGAGAGCAGGGTTCAGTAGAGAGCTTGGGACGCCTCTATGTGAAAGAGATTGTTCAGCTACATGGAGTACCATCGACGATTGTCTTTGATCGTGACACACAATTTACATCCCAACTATAGAAGGGGTTGTAAGAGGCTTTCGGGACGCAGCTTCATTTGAGCACCACCTTCCATCCTCAAACGAATAGCCAGACTGAGAAGCCCATTCAGACCCTCAAGTACATGCTACGTGCTTGTGTCCTCGACTTCGATCACAGCTCGGAGGATCACTTTCCTTTGGTGGAGTTTACGTACAACAAAATCTATCACTCCACCATTGGGATGACACCTTTTGAGGAATTGTACGGGCGACCTTGCAGATCGCCTTTGTGATGGACTGAATCAGGGGAGTCAGCACTAGTAGGACCATAGATGGTACGGGCTACCATAGAGAAGATTCAGATCATCCAAGAGTGGGTGAAGACTTCACAGAGAAGGCCGAAGTCATATGATGACAGGATACAAAGACCTCTGTAGTTTGAGGATGGTGACCACGTCTTTCTACGGGTCTCACCCTGATGAGTTCTACGGATATTTGGCTAAGGAGGAAAGTTATCTCTAAGGTTCAATGGACCTTTTTAGGTCCCCAACAGAGTTGGTGAGGTGGCATACTGCTTAGCCCTTCCACGTCAGTTTGACTGGGTGAATGACATCTTCCACGTATCCCAGCTGAGAAGATACATGCACGACCCTTCTCACATCATCGACCATGGAGAATTGGATGTCAAAGATGGGGCCACTTTTATGGAGGTTCTAGTAGAGATTGAGGATCGATAGAAGAGGGTCCTTTGTGGATAGTCGATACCTCTGGTGTACGTTCGCTGGTAGAACATGAACCTCCAGAAGAGCACATGGGAGTGGGAGGATCAGATGCATGCTCAGTAAACCCACTTGTTCCCTTAGTTTGAGTTGTGGTTTATGGTGACGTAAAGCCTGAAGTGGGGATAATGTAAAGACCCGGAATTTCAAAATAATGTTTTTTATTAAATGGGAATTTTAAAAGTCCGTAAAAGTTGACGGTGTGTGATTCTAAGGCTCGGAGTGCTTAGAATTAATTTCTGAACTTTTTTTTAGGTATGTTCAGTAAACGTGAAGGTAGGTTTTTCTAACTTCTGAACCGGTGCTTGAAATTGAAATCTGAGGGCACTGTTGAACTCACAACACTGGTATTTCGCTTAAGAATACTTTCACCTCGACCACAGTTGGTCGAGGGTGAAAGATAATTTTTGGGTTTTTTCATGGAAATAATAAAATAAAATAAACACACGTTTTGTTTTATTTTGTTTGTTAGAACCTCCAAGTGTAAGTTGAGGTGTGGGGACCACTAGACCTTAACATCCCATGATAGGTAATGGTGGTGGGGACTACCCAAACTTAACCTCTCATGAGAGGTTATGGTGGTGGGAACCACCCGAGTCCTAAACCTCTCAACTCCCACAATAAATGAGGGATATCCTCTTCAAATCCTCCTACATTAATTGTTCCAAACCTCTTTAATTAATCTTGCTAACCCTTCCCTTTAATTAATTGAGCCAACACATCAATTAATTAATTAAACTATTTTAATTTACGCCAACAAATATAATAGAACTCATAATCTATTATTTTAGGTTATGAATTCTTTTGGTGGAATTGGGGAGAGGAGGAACTTGGGAGAAAGCTCTCTAATGAAGAAAGCTCCACCAACAAAGAATGTCGACCTCCTTCGACCTTCTTCCTCAGGACTTCATCTGATGTGGGACGTCCTTATCTATGGCGAATCGATGACCATACTACCTTCTTGCGCCAATGACATCAAGCGAACTAGGTAGGGGTTTATTGATTATCACTTCCCATGTTTTCCCCATCTAATTTTTTTGCGGGATTTGGGAATTGAGATAGTCGAGGTTTGTGGGAAATAATGTTTTAAAATATCTTCCATACACCTTCATGCTTCTTTCTTTGTGAACCGCTTTCTATCAATCTAAACGCGGAGGGTGCGGGCAAAACAAACCTGGCTCGACCCCTCCGTCGTTCTTCTTTGGTGTACTCTTTGAAATGGAGGAAGGCGATGAAGGTGACGAAGGCAACAGTGCTGCCACCCACGACCTACCCGACCCGCGCTGCCCCTATGGCGTTTTGGTCTCCTGACCAATCTGATCTCGTGGCCGGCTCTGCGCTCCGGCCGAGCCACTCGTGGCGCACTGGCCTCTAGGACGAACCGGCCGTGCACCCTGGATATGTGCCCCGACTGAGCCTCCCCATGGCATTCTGGCCTCCCGGCCGCACTGGCTCCGCACCCCCGCGGTGCTTCGGCCTCCTGATCGGACCAGCCTCACTATAGAGACCCGAAGCTTGACGTACATGGACATTACATTACTTTTGCAGAATACTTAGTACATAACAAAAACACACACACAAGGATCATAATAGTTTAGTGTCTTTTGAAACTCGGAATATAATCTTCTAATCGTGTTGAAAGATCTTCAACATCTCCCATAAAGATCTTCTTTTTTTATCTAAAACCTTTCTTTATAGCCTGGGGAAAAGAAAACATAAAAGGGTGAGATCAAATGCTCAGTAAGGGTAAACAAAATAAATATAAATCACATCATATTCATAAGAACATAACATTTTGGAAATCTTAACCTGCAAAAGAGAGCATAATTTCATAACATGGGATAAATCATAGTAGTGAAATGAAATCCCAATAATCATAACTTAAAACATGAAACATTGTTGCATACACACATAATGATAGAGAATCATATCTTATTGGTCAAGACTCATTGCCAAGACTATCTTAGTGGACAAATTCCATTTCTAAACCGAGTCACCCTCATTTCAGTCCTGTTTCACTGAACCGGTATAACCTACCGTTCCAGCCATGTCTATCTCATTAGATATAAAATCTTTTCCCAATGCATTGGAGGGAGATATAGGTCCCACCCATCTCATAATGATACCATTCTTATGTGTTCCACAAAATCATAAATCATACATCATTGCATAACCCATGTAATAAAAATGGGAATCTTAAACATCGTGACATCATAAAACAATTCATATAACATAAAGGAATTCATAAAAATAATTCCATCACAACATAATCAAATCAATGTAATAATAGGGATATAAACAGAACCCTATATTATCTTAGATGGAAAATAATTTTGATAAAACACTTGAACTCCATTCTTGAGGAAAATATCCTTTCAAATTTGAAAACATTTTTCCTTTCATAACATGTCATACAATTTTAAACTAAAAGAAGTTGATTAAAAATAAACTTGAAAAATTGTAAAGTAAGATTCTTGGAAATAATGTTTTAAAAATACATTCATGCCGTATAAGTCAAAAAATACATTCTTCTCGTACTTTTGTCAGAAAAGTCAAAAAGTACCTCATATGAAAAACGACAAAAGATTTCTTTCATATCTTTTACCAAAAACTCACTGAAAGGTAAAATTGGATTTAAACAATTGTAGGTGGATGGAAATAATATTACATATTGAGGAAACATGTATGTGGATGATAAAATACACCCCAGTAAATACTAAAGTATAAACAATCTCGGATAAAAATGAGATTGTGATATTTCCCTTACCCTAGGTCCAATTTGATTCGTAAGTGTCCGAACCTCCTGTATAATGATTTAAATAATGTCACTGACTTATTACAGAATCATATTAATTGTTATGATATCATATATGGTTCACTTATGACTTTATATTACCCGTTCTTTTGTAAATTCCATGTTAAAGAGCGTTTTGGGTAAAATTGTTTCATTTGTCGTCCGTGTTTTGACTTTTAATTATTCATATGATTACTTAGATCATGATTACTTAATTCCAGAATATAAATAATGATTTATATATAATATATATTCATAATATAATAAATCAGTAAATGGAAAGAAACACACCGTTCATGGAGACGGTAGGCTGTACGTACGCATGAACGTTGTTTTCGTTTCCTTATCGAGTTGAATGGAATTAAGTAGATGACATATATATATATACACATAAATCCAGTATCATTATTATGTCATATATTTCATTATTACTTGTTATATATACTTTATAATCATTCATTAATGGTTAAAGTGGAGAATGAATCTCATCGCGTCGTGGAGACGGTAGTCCGTACGTACGGACGAGCGATGATATCATTCTCATGATCGTGGGACTATATTGGAGTGTATGTATACTATTTAAGAATCAATATCACTTTAAATTAATCATATATAGTTATTATATACACCATTATACCCATCCAAGTAAGGTGGTGGTGGAAAATAGATTACACCACGGCGTGGAGACGGTATTCCGTACGTACGCACGCGCGGTGATTTCCTTTTTCCGCAGGATGGATAGAAGGTTAATTAGAGTTGTTTCATATTTATAATAAAATATCAGTATATAACAAATACTGATGTTATTAATTTATCATGAAACAACTAAAGAAGAAGAAGTTGAAGAAGAAAGAAATTGAAAAAGATCGGTAATGGATATTACCTCTTTTTGACGCGCCTTCACTTAACCTCAACATAAAGAACTAAGGATGGACTTTGAAGAAGACCAGGACCTCTAGGATGATACTAGGGAAGTGGAGAAGAGATTTTGGCAGGGGTTTTCCGAGCTTGAATGCTCAAATTGGTGTGAGGAGTAGAGGGAGGAGGTTCCCTTTTATAAGGGAGGAGAGGGACACCTTAGGAAAATCTCAAAATATTATTTTATATTAAGGTCAAATTCGGTTTATAATGGTTCCAAAGGGTCTAATTTCGAAGATAAAGTGGGGATGGGTCGAAATCATCTCATCAAATATGATTTATACAAGTTTAGGTTATTATTTTAACCTTATCAATTAGATTTAACTCTAAGTTAAATAATTTAACTTTTACCGTGTCTTTTTGTTTTCTTACACTATATGGTTAATAAACTTACCATAACAAGACAAAAGAACCCCAAGTTGTTTATTATTAATATATATATCCTTATATATGTCATTTGGCCAAACCTTAGATTTTTAGGAATTAACTAACAATTAATAATATAATATTTGTTTTAAAAACTAATTTATATCAATTTTGACACTATTTGGTACATGATTTTTATGAAATTCATAACAGAATTATTAGCTCGAAACAAGTTACTTATATGAACAATAACATGTCATATTAACCTAGAAAATTAATGTATGTCATAAAAAGTCTCAAATTACATTTATTTGGGCATTTATAACATCAATTGTATCAATATTTCATTAATAAGACAATTACTGCATCATCTTTGTGTCATAATAAATTATAATTATTTAATCCCTAAAAATTATAAATAAATTCCTATGATTTAGATATTTGTATTATATTTCTGGAGACTATTCATGTTCAATGTTTCATGAAGTTTATCACTAAACTAAAATTATTATACTTATAAGATTTAAGAAAGTGACATGTTGTCACATTCTTTGGTTTTAATAATAATTAAATTATTTTCATGGAAGAAAGTCCATAAAATGAATCTAATCCGACCCTTAGGTTATATGGGTTTACTTTTAGCCATCCAATAGGATTTTCCATGTGTTAGGCTAATTTTATAATCCTATATTTACCCTTAATTACCCGATTTACCTTTAACTATAGTAAATAAAATTTACCGTAGTTACTATTCACAATGCCCAAAAATAAAAAGTAGCTTATTAACATAATTTGGTCCCACTTATTCCAAATATGGAATCCATTTTTCCAAATTCAATACACAAAAGATTCAAAAATTAAATTAAAATTAATCTTGTTGTCGAAAGAAAACGGGTTTTTCTTAAAAACATTGCAAAAGATTGAATTGATTTAACCTACGAATTCAAGGTAAAATCAATGCTAATGGCATACATTATATTTAATGGTAAAAATATATTGTATTTATACTTTAAAAACATTAAATATTATAATTTAACCACATAATATATTATGATGAAAAAAAGTTGTTTTTAATTAAAATATAGCATGTTTTTACTATTCATTAAAATATGAAAGTTATTGGAAAAATATCAAAACTTTATCTAATGTAAATTTTTATATCCTGATTCAAAAGAAGAATTTTATTTTGTCAAATTGAACTTATAAACATGTAAAAAACTAGGTTTAAAGTGGGTGCGCCATCAAAAGGTGGCAAAACTGTATTTTTTGAAAAATACTTATTTTACCCGAAAAAATTATTTTGTTCTTATACCATGTTCTAGAAATGTTTAAGATGAATAATAATGTTATAAAATTAAAAATTTAGTTAACACTATTCATAAAAGCAAGTTCATAACAATATTATAATAATATATTTTTGTTTAGTAAAACTCGGTATTGCGTACAAGACACGCTATCGAGGATGGTCGTGATTGCGTATACTGCAAGCTAATACAGTGTTGCGTATAGCGCAAGATAATCTTGGTGTGTCGTACAATAGAATATATGAATGAAATTAAAAAGAATTTATCTTATAAAATCTCTGGTTTTTACATTCTACACCCCTTAAAATGAATTTCGCCCTCGAAATTCGTCGGGGTTATAAATGGTTTACTATTCGAAAGTTTCTTTAATAGAAAACCACATCGTAAAAAGGAATACCAAAACCAATCTTTGAAAACAAAAGTATGAAACGTAACTATTACCCAAATAAACAAATCAATGGGTTTCCACATAGGTGAAAATATGGATATGGAAGAGAAATCTAACCATCATGTTCTGATGGAGAGTGGTATAGAACAAAGCCATAAATTTGTGATGATCTAAGGTACCATCTAATTCATCAGATATAAGAGCACTAGGACAACATTTTCGGTTTTCAAGATCATTTCCCTAAAGTTGATGAAATTGGAATTAGAAGAAATACTTTCGTGATTTTGGTATAGTCTCACCGTTTTTCATTCTTTGGACAATTTCCACTTCATCTCTTAAAGAAATGAAGTTGAATTTTTCATTTGTGATGTGTTAGCAGATCATGTGATAGAATGATGGGTCATTCCATCTGTCTCAAACAAAAGGTTAGAAAAGTTATCAAAAAATACATAAGTCCATCTATAGTGAGATTAATCATATATAGTTCCTAAAATGGACTTATACTTCATATATCATACTGCTTAATATAATAAAACTAGTTTCTACTAAACAGGGACTTCCTGTAGGCCAGTGGTAGGCGATAAAGGCCAGTCGTACTTCAGTTGTGGGTTTGATTCCCACAGCCTTGTCCGACGCGATGGGTTGTCGCCCGTCCTGCAGGTTTTCCTTTTTCTAAAACTATATTACTATAACATCCCATCAATAATATCGAAAAATACTAACTTATGTCCAACATAATCCATTCCAATAATTAGGCTTATCTAAAATACTTCGGCCCAAGCTCATAGTATAAAGAAAATGATTAATTGAAATGTCACATAACAATCACGTGAATGCCATAATTTATCCCCATACATCATAAGATATATCTTGTTGGTCAAATTACAAACATGTTAATACCTTAATCATGTATTCTCTTGAAGAATGAATACCCATTGAACCTTAGTGAAAACATGGATGCAGTTAAAAGTTAACACTTTCCACATACCAAAATCCTCAAAATTCTATATACTCAAACCATGATATCACTTAGTCCTTATATCAATCATGAGATCATGAATACTGTTAAACATTTCATTTTCTCATTTTCCCTTCATTATTCGCATATCATCTAATTTCCAAAAATATCTCAATCACTTTGAATACCACATTAGACCAATACATAAATATTCCAATACTCCATGATACAACATTATTTTGGAATCCCATTACATAAACACTTAATCATTCCACCACATCGTTGTCATATTCAACATCGCCAATAGTGATCACATGTGACTTCCCTTTGTCCTTTGCTTAAGCGGTTTTTCATGTCGATCATCACTAACCCTTGGATTAGGGAATTTATTAGCATAATGCCCCATTTCCTTGTACTTGAAGCATTGAAGTGTTGGTGGTGCGTTCTCTGCAGTCTTTGCTTTATTCACATCATTAGAAACCCTTTTTCCATTACTTCGACACTCAGCTGCTCGATGACCTTATTTTCCACACTTATAACATTTTCTAGTCCCTTTAATACAATCTCCACCATGCTTCTTTCCACACTTTGTGCATAAGGAAACATTCATCTTCTTTTCACCATTATTCTTAGATTTCTCCTTGAACTCCATCTTTCATTTCTTGTCAAAACCATGAGATGGATATGTAACACCAACTTCCATTTCTACCTTGATAGCACAACGCACAATTTCTTCATAGCTACTGAAGTCTCTTATATCTAATTCCCTTCGAAGACTTGGTTTTAAGCCACTGAAATTCGATCAACTTTACTTTCAGGTTGGATGATAATGCCAGATTCATACCTTGAAAGTCTTGTAAAATTCACTTCGTATATACCAATAGATTCATCATCCTTCTGCTTCAGCTCAAGAAACTCCTTTTCCATCCTTGTTCGAAGAATACGAAGGAAGTACTTACTGAAAAACAAGTTCTTGAACTCGTCCCATTCCATGGACTCAATTTCATCTCTTGGCCTTGTATTCTTGATAAGATTCCACCATTGATCAGCTTCACCTTCCAAATGATATACTGCTAAGATGACTTTATCATGTTCAGAACATTGAAGAACTGAAAATATCTTTTCATTGGTACTGATCCATTGTTCAGCAACAAGTGGATCGGAAGACCCACTGAAAGAAGGTGGACGTTGCCTCATGAAGGACTCAATAGAATATTGTTCCCTTCTCTGCTCATTTGGAAGTCTAGAATGATTCATAGCTTGTGTAAGTATAGCAATAAGATTTTTCACTCCATCTCCCATAACATTTGTTTTTTCAAGAGGAAAATCATTGCATTGTCCATTACATTGATCAACACGGTTCCTTCGGGTTCCAACCATCGTCTAAAACCCAAAAAGATTAGTGTGAGAGGCAGAAAATCATGACAAGGAAAACAACATAATAAAGGGGGAGTATCCTCAATATCTAACATCTTACGTTAAATTCTATGATCGTTACCGTAGTTCTAGGACTGTATCCCATACGTATACTTATCCTTAGGGACATCCCTAGACATACCTTAGAAATATCTCTAGGGATCTCACTAACGTTTTCGCATCCTAGTTTCCAAAGGTTGACTAAACCTTTCCTCTGATACCAACTGTAGAGACCCGAAGCTTGATGTACATGGACATTACATTACTTTTGTGGAATAATTAGTACATAACAAAAACACACACACAAGGATCGTAATAGTTTAGTGTCTTTGGAAACTCAGAATATAATCTTCTAATCGTGGTGAAAGATCATCAACATCTCCCATAAAGATCTTCTTTTTTTTACCTAAAACCTTTCTTTATATCCTGGGGAAAAGAAAACATAAAAGGGTGAGCTCAAATGCTCAGTAAGGGTAAAAAAATATCAATCACATCATATTCATAAGAACATAACATTTTGGAAATCTTAACCTGCAAAAGAGAGCATAATTTCATAACATGGGATAAATCATAGTAGTGAAATGAAATCCCAATAATCATAACATAAAACATGAAACTTTGTGGCATACACACATAATGATATAGAATCATATCTTATTAGTCAAGACTCATTTCCAAGACTATCTTAGTGGACAAAGTACATTTCTGAACCGAGTCACCTTCATTTCAGTCCTGTTTCACTGAACCGATATTACCTACCGTTCCAGCCATGTCTGTCTCATGAGATATAAAATCTTTACCCAATTCATTGGAGGGAGATATAGGTCCCACCCATCTCATAATTATTCCATTCTTATGTGTGCCAAAAAATCATAAATCATACATCATTGCATAACCCATGTAATAAAAATGTTAATCTTAAACATCGTGACATCATAAAACAATTCATATAAGATAAAGGAATTCATAAAAATAATTCCATCACAACATAATCAAATCAATGTAATAATATGTATATAAACAGAACCCTATATTATCTTAGATGGAAAATAATTTTGATAAAACACTTGAACTCCATTCTTGAGGAAAATATCCTTTCAAATTCAAAAACATTTGTCCTTTCTTAACATGTCCTACAATTTTAAACTAAAAGAAGTTGATTAAAAATAAACTTGAAAACTTGTAAAGGAAGCTTCTTAGAAATAATGTTTTAAAAATCCATTCATGCCGTATAAGTTAAAAAAACATTCTTCTCGTACTTTTGTTGGAAAAGTCAAAAAGTACCTCATATGAAAAATGACAAAAGATTTCTTTCATACCTTTTACCAAAAACTCACTGAAGGGTAAAATTGGATTTAAACAATTGTAGGTGGATGGAAATAATATTACATATTGAGGAAACATGGATGTGCAAGTTAAATACTCCCCAGTAAATACTAAAGTATAAACAATCTCGGATAGAAATGAGATTGTGATATTTCCCTTACCTTAGGTCTGATTTTCTTCGTAAGTGTCCGAACCTCATGTATAATGACTTAAATAATGTCACTGACTTATTACAGAATCATATTAATTGTTATGATATCATATATGGTTCACTTATGACTTTATATTACCCATTCTTTTGTAAATTCCATGTTAAAGAGCTTTTTGGGTAAAATTGTTTCATTTGTGTTCTGTGTTTTGACTTGTAATTATTCATATGATTACTTAGATCATGATTACTTAATTCCAGAATATAAAACATGATTTATATATAATATATATTCAGAATATAATAAATCAGTAAATGGAATGAAATACACCGTTCATGGAGACGGTAGGCCGTACGTACGCATGAACGTTGTTTTCGTTTCCTTATTGAGTTGAATGGAATTAAGTAGATGACATATATATATATATACATAAATACAGTATCATTATTATGTCATATATTTCATGATTACTTATTATATATACTTTATAATCATTCCTGAATGGTTAAAATGGAGAATGAATCTCATCGCGTCGTGGAGACGGTAGTCCGTACGTACGCACGAGCGATGATATCATTCTCATGTTTGTGGGACTGTATTGGAGTGTATGTATACTATTTCAGAATCAATATCACTTTAAATTAATCATATATAGTTATTATTTACACCATTATACCCATCCAAGTAATGTGGTGGTGGAAAATAGATTACACCACGGCGTGGAGACGGTATTCCGTATGTACGCACGCGCGGTGATTTCCTTTTTCCGCAGGATGGATAGAAGTTTAATTAGAGTTGTTTAATATTTATAATAACATATCAGTATATAAGAAATACTTATGTTTTTACTTTATCATGAAACAACTAAAGAAGAATAAGTTTAAGAAGAAAGAAATTGAAAAATATCGGTAATGGATATTACCTCTTTTTGATGCACCTTCACTTAACCTCCACTTAAAGAACTAAGGATTGTCTTTGAAGAATACCACGACCTCTAGGATGATACGAGGGAAGTGGAGAAGAGATTTAGTAAGGGTTTTTCCGAGCTTGAATGCTCAAATTGGTGTGAGGAGGAGAGGGAGGAGGTGCCCTTTTATAAGGGGGGAGAGGGTCACCTTAGGAAAATCTCAAAATATTATTTTATATTAAGGTCAAATTCGGTTCATAATGGTTCCAAAGGGTCTTATTTCGAAGATAAATTTGGGATGGGTCTAAGTCCTCTCATAAAATAGGATTTAGACAAGTTTAGGTTATTATTTTAACCTTATCAATTAGATTTAACTCTAAGTTAAATAATTTAACTTTTACCGTGTCTTTTTGTTTTCTTACACTATATGGTTAATAAACTTACCATAACAAGACAAACGAACCCCAAGTTGTTTATTATTAATATATATATATATCCTTATCTAAGTAATTTGGCCGAACCTTAGATTTTTAGGAATTAAATAACAATTAATAATATAATATTTGTTTTAAAAACTAATTTATGTCAATTTTGACACTATTTGGTAAATGATTTTTATGAAATTCATAAAAGAATGATAAGTTCGAACCAAGTTACGTATATAAACAATAACATGTCATATTAACCTATAAAATTAATTTAAGTCATAAAAAGTCTCAAATTACATTTATTTGGGCATTTATAACATCAATTATGTCAATATTTCATTAATAAGACAATTACTGCATCATCTTTGTGTCATAATAAATTATAATTATTTAATCCCTAAAAATTATAAATAAATTCCTATGATGTAGATATTTTTATTAGCGTTTTGGAGACTATTCATGTTCGAAGTTTCATGAAGTGTATCACTAAATTAAAATTATTATACTTATAAGATTTAAGAAAGTGACATGTTGTCACATTCTTTGGTTTTAATAATAATTAAATTATTTTCATGGACAAAAGTACATAAAATGAATCTAATCCGACCCTTAGGTTATATGGGTCTACTTTTAGCCATCCAATATAATTTTTCCAAGTGTTAGGATAATTTTATAACCTTATATTTACCCTTAATTACTCGATTTACCTTTAACTATAGTAAATCAAATTTACCGTAGTTACTATTCAAAATGCCCAAAATTAAAAGTTGCTTATTAACATAATTTGGACCCACTGATTCCAAATATGGAATCCATTTTTCAAAATTCAATACACAAAAGATGCACAAATTAAATTAAACTTAATACTGTTGTCGAAAGAAAACGGGTTTTTCTTTAAAACATTGCAGAAGATTGAATTGATTTAACCTACGAATTCAAGGTAAAATCAATGCTAATGACATACATTATATTAAATTCTAAAAATATATTCTATTTATACTTTAAAACCATACAATATTATAATTTATCCACATAAGATATTATGATGAAAATTTTTTTTAATTAAAATATATCGTGTTTTTACTATTCATTAAAATATGAAAGTTATCGGAATAATATCAAAACTTTATATAATGTAAATTTTTATATCCTGATTCAAAATAAGAACTTTATTTTGTCAAATTGAACTTATAAACATGTCAAAAACTATGTTTAAAGTGGGTGCGCCATCAAAAGGTGGCAAAACTGCATTTTTTTAAAAATACTTATTTTACCCAAAAAAATTATTTTGTTCTTATACCATGTTCTAGAAATGTGTAAGTTGAATAATAATGTTATAAAATTCAAAATTTATTTAACACTATTCATAACGGCTAGTTCATAACAATATTATAATAATATATCGTTGTTAAGTAAAACCCGGTATTGCGTACAAGACACGCTATCGAGGAAGGTCGTGATTGCATATACTGCAAGCTAATACAGTGTTGCGTATAGCGCAAGATAATCTTGGTGTGTCATACAATAGAAGATATGAATGAAATTAAAATGAATGTATCTTATAAAATCTCGGGTTGTTACACTCACTCCCTGGTCGAACCACCCTCGTCGTGGCCCTACGTGCTGCCTCGGATCGTGCTGCCTACCGGTCCTCTGAGCTGCCACAGATGAGCCGCCCCACGGCCTCATGCCCTCGCAGCAACCTGTGGCCCTCCGCAGCCCCTCGCGGCCACCCGTGGCCCTCCGCGGCCCCTAACGGCCTATTGGGCCAGACCCAGCGGGCCGGACCGACCCAACGGCCTAGGCCACACTACGGGCCAGGCCAGATCCATCGTGTTTGGCCGGGCGACCCAAGCCGAGTCGGCCCAGGCCAGGTCGGGCCATGTCATTCTGACCGGGTCGGACCGGACCTGGGCCCACTATGACCCCTTTTCCTTTCTTTTGGCCATATCTTTGGCACTGGATGTCCGTTTGACGAACCGTCGGCGGCGTTGGGAATCATGGAGTGAGACGGCCCCTTTGATTATATTCCATAGAGTTTTGGATTGTGATGGGGAACATTCAGGTTGGATCCTGCATGAATCCAACTGGGCCCTTGAGACTAAAAGGAAAATAACTCACAGATGGGGCAACTAATTGACGTGTCATCTATTACATTGAGATCCTTATGACGTAGTAGACCTTTGAGATACTTCTTCATGGGACTTCGTGACAGTTGAAGTATCAACCAGTACCTTGTGGAGAAGATCCTCCTAGAGATGATCGAGCATAGTGCAGAGACCTAGTATTTGGATGAGACCTGATGACTGCTAACAAATTCGACTCAGTGTGACTCTACAGGCCCAGTGCGGAGAGCCTTGATAACACGTCTGACCCATAGTGGGGAGCGCCTTGGTGACGTGGCAGACCCACGGGACTCAATAAGAGAAGAACCTCTGCAGGCCACGAGGGGGAGGGCCTTGGTGACGCGGCAGACCCACAGTGGGGAGCGTCTTAGAGACATGGAAGACCCACGATACTCGACAGGAGGAGTAGCCCAGCAGTTAAAGGTTAGTGGGAAGCGCTTTGGTGTCACGGTAGGCCCACTGTACTCGATAGAGGAGGAGTTATCTAGAATCCGAGGTTTTGAAAATGTGACTGGGGATGTTACTTGATACTACCCCTAAAATAAATCCAGGTGTGGGCTGAGTCAGTACCTCTGTGTTTTTCCTCATGTTTGAGATGGATTACTTGATAACTTAGGTATATGTATTGTCATATACCTAAGTAGGGTTATTTGTTGATTTCGTAATTTGTGGTCTACCCTTGGTGGATTTTGTGAGACCTTGAGGGTCTCGGGGTCCCCACTGAGTATCTTTATACTCACCACTACATGGGCTATGCCCGCACTTTGTTGTGTTTGGTGCAGACGATGGACATCACTGACTGAGGACGAGAGTATGTGGACGGGACGGTACCCGGAGACGGACCTTACGACGATTCGGTACATGGAGAAGACAAATGGATGAGGAGTGATGAGGAGTCAATCTATACCTACCCTTTAGGTAGGAACCTTGGAGGATAACCCAGTAGCTGTATTCCTTTTTACAACAGTTAAAATTCTACTTTCAGTTTCTTGTACTTTACTGTTGGGCTTGTATTCCGGCCCCTTTTACATTAATTACTAATTTGTTATACAGTTTTACTTAGTGTTTCGTATCTAGATGTGTTCTTACTTGTGTGTGTGTTTACAGGTTATAAAGGCAATGCCTTCCTGGTTTTAGGGATTTACGCCTTGGGTGCTAGTCGCCAGCCCCTGGCCTATTGAACGCGGGCTTGGGGTACTCACGGCACGGGCCCCAAGGGATGGGTCAGAACAAATCCAAACTAATTAAACCTAAAAGTATGAATAAATAAACACCAGCAAGCCTCAATGTGACCAATAATCACCTCTAAACCAACTCAAACTGAAGGTAAAGACCAAAGGAGAAGTCAACATGCTACAGGATGCCATTCCATTTATCTATATCCCAAAATAAAACATCTAGAACCACCCAAATGAAAAACTAGGGTGTGGGCACAAATACCATTATGATACCACCACATAGTCTATATAAGTTCTAATATCAATAATGAAAACAAATCTATCTTTTGAAAAAAATAGTTTTGCAAAGTATTTTCACAAATATAAAATCTATTTTTAAATAATTTTCCCCTTTTCTTTTCAAAAAACTGTATATTTTCTCCAAACCAGAAATATGATTGGTATAAGTGATAAAACTGGAAGTCATGTCCATTCATCAAGAGGTAATAAAGTAAACACATATCCCTGAAATAACTTATGACATGAATCTTTGTGATACAAAATCATATAAAATCCACTGAGCAAAAATCCAGGATAAAAAAATCATGCGATAAATAACCATAAATGAAAACGTACCTCCTGTTGGTCCCAAGCCTGTGTTACAATGTGTACTAGACACTCAAGATCCTAAAGTGGCATAAATTTGGTACCAAAATATAATGATTCCTACCGCAGTCCATTGATATCCAAAATGGTTAACTCCTAATAGTACTACACTAACAAAGGCTACCCATGTCTCTTTCCCAATGCACCCAACGTTCCCAATGTTCCAACTATCAAAATACATTTCAAAACCATGATAAAAATTTTATAATAACATTTTCAAACATGATCCAATCTTCTTTGGTATTTGAAAACTCATTTCCATATTGAGAAAATCCATTTTCAAATAAAACCCCATTTAATAACATTTTCCATTCTAATAAACTCCTTGAAACCACATATCACTTAAAATCAATCAAAAATACAAAGTAAATTATCAAGAACTAGAAACAAGTCATAGAATTAACCCATTGTATAGAAACATTAACTTTAAAATAGTATAATCCTAGCTTCCTTCAAAAATGGTAATTGAAAACTAAGAGAATGACCATCAAAAGATATGTAACCCCAAGAAGATGAAAAGAATCGATAAAAAAAATTATATGATAATGAATCTAAAACCAAAAAATATCCAACACAATATCTACGACCAAAGGAAATAATAAATAGAAAGAAGTATTACCCAGAGAGGTGCACCACAACAACCCTGATGATTGATCACCAAACGAACAATCCAAAAGGAGTAGAGATCTCCAAAAATTCTTACGGTGATATCGAGGTCAATAGAGGGTAGGATGCAATTGGAATGAAATAGAAATAAAAAATGAATCACCATTAAATCCAAATTCAAGATAATTATATGGAATGTAATCCCATTACACATTGTTTATTACACAAAGGCTGAAAACACCAAAAAAACATGTCGCCTTTTTATTAAAAATTGATGTTCAACTGTACACATTGTGAACAAGTTACATGGTGTGTAAATATTTCACACCTTGTATCAGTTCATGACATCTATCAGGAAAAAAATACATATTGTGTAACCCCATTAAATAGATTATAAATCCCCAGTAGACTACATATAATACATTTTTAAGTATAAATACACCAAGGGACCCAATACCTTCTTAGAACTTAGAGAGAACCCCTCTAGGTCATTAGAAAATTTATACCCAAACTCTATTAATTATAACAAGCATACATTCCTAAACATTGGATTATTTTATCCAAAAAAAGGATCTCCACTCTCAAGATGCTCAAAAATGTATCCAAACAAGGACGATATAAAATCACAAGCAAGGGCGTACATGAAAAGCATAACGGGGTGTTACAATATCCCCACCATAAATTATTTCTCCCCCCATAAATCCATCAGATTCCTAAACTCGCCTAAAAGTGAAGGTTACTTCTTCTTCATCAAAAATTACCACTCCCATGTCTCATTGATATCTTTTATGTGCTACCATAATATACACACTAGAGGAATAATTTTACTATGTAGTTCCTTGTCATAGAGATCCATAATCTGAATTGGCTGATCAACCAATGTGGTGTCAGTTTCAAGATCAACATCCCTCATCCAATAACAAAGGAACGATCTAGTATATACCTCCTTAGATGGGAAACAATAAAATTGTCATAGATAGAGGTTGAACCAGATGAAAATTCCAACCGATCAACAACATTTCCATGTCTTCCAACTATATCAAAGGGTCCCACAAACATCAATACCAACTTACCCTACTTACCCAACATATAATGTCCCAATATATGTGAAACTCTAAGAAAAACCCAATCACCAACCTCAACCTCCGGTGGCTGATGATGAAAGTCCATATAATATTTTTGATGACTCAATATAATGATCAAGCTCCTTCATATCAACTGAACCATCTCTATCATCTCCTAAATAAGAATCATCCCAACCATGAAGCACTCTCCCAACTCTTCCTAGCATGAGGTAGATCTACATGGATTCCCATAAAAATACTAAAAGGGTGACATCCTAATTTAGGCCTGATAACTATTTTTCTAGGCACTCTCGACTATGTAGGATCGAAATATGATATGAGATGCTCAATATACAAGAGGGGGGGTGAATTGTATACTTTAAAAATTCCTTTGGAACCTTTAAAGTTAGTTATGAACAACTAAAGTTTCCTTAAGAAAAGGAAAGGACTATGTTTAACAAAGTTAAACTAAGTAGATTCACAACACCTCTAACACCGAACTAAACTTGGAAAGAGATTCCAAAAGTAGGTTCCGGAAATATGGTTCCAGAAATTGAAACTTAACAAAAGTTACAATATGAGATTCTACCTTAAAGCGTATAGAATCTAAATGAAACAGAGTAAGTAAGGAAGTATAAGAAAGTTATACTTTCCTTAAGATACAAATTGCAGCGGAATAACAACAAGTAGTAAAACTACTAGTAACAAGATAATAGTCTTTTAACCCAAAGAGAAGGGTATCCAACAACCTTGGATAAAGGTCCCTTGATTTATACTTTCAAGCAAGTCTGTCTTACCCACACCAGGGTAAGCCCTCGATACGAAGATCGGAGTCTCTGTCTTGCTATCCCCGCAAGCCCTCAACTTCAAGGTAGTTGGCAACCTCTGTCTTCCTCAGCAAGGAAGTCCTCGATCTTTAAGGTAGTCGGCAACCTCTGTCTTTCTCAGCAAGAAAGCCCTCGATCTTTAAGGTAGTCGGCACCTCTGTCTTCCTATCCCCGGAAGCCCTCGAATGTAATCACCAACATTCGGAGTCGCACGAAGCTTTGAGAGTTAATAAGAGACTCTCTCTCTAGAAATCACTTCAACAGCATGTAAGCACTTTTTCAGCAATCAGCACCGAGCTCTTTCAAATGAGCTCCTATTTATAGGTAAGGTCGGCTCCTTCTCCAACGGTCATATTTCCCTTAAAGTTCGGAGGGACCTGTACACGTGTCACTTAGACAACGGTTAGTTTATAACAAAATGGACGACATCGTTTTATAACAAAACAAGTGTAACAGAAAGTACGACATCGTTTTAAACTCTAACATAAAAGTTCGGAATAGAAATTTCGGAGTGAAAGTTCGGAGTGAATAAATTCAGAGTGTATGAAACAATGATAATCAGATTCTGTTTAATAGGTGAATTCGGAATGAGAATTCGGAATAGGAATTCGGAATAGGAATTCGTCATCAGAAATCGTAATGAGAATTCGTCATTAGAATTCGTAATGAGAATTCATCATCAGAATTAGTAATGAGAATTTATCATCAGAATTCGTAATGAGAATTCATCATCAGAATTCGTAATGAGATTTCATCATCAGAATTCGTAATGAGAAATAGTCATCAGAATTCGTAATGAGAATTCTTTATCAGAATTCGTAATGAGAATTCGGAATGGGATTTCTTCATTAGAATTCGTAATGAGAATTCTTCTTCAGAATTCGTATCCTGAATCTGGAATAGAACTAAGTCAGAATTCATATCCGGAATTCGGAATGAAACTTCCTTATAGTTCTTGTCCAGAACCGAATCCTAAAAACAGAATACTTTTATATCAAAGTTTTTATGATTCCGAGAAAGTGAATCCGAATTTCATACTTAAGAAAAATATTAATGAAAATATGATAAGGATAAATTTTTCTTATAAAAGCGTTTTTCCTTAAGAAAGCATTTTTCCTTATAAAAGCAATTTTCCTTAAGAAAGCATTTTTCTTTACAAAAGCGATTTTCCTTAAAGATAAGGTGTTTGTGATTTTCAAAACAAGAAGAAATGGAAAAGTCATAAGGAAAACCTTATTGACTCAACAATCTCCCCCTTTTTGGAAAGCACAAACATCCTTACGAAAAAACTATTCTAAGAAGAAAGAAACATATTAAAGCTTATCTCCCTTGGTTTAAGAATATAGATGAATACGACTAACTCCCCCTTAGGCTTTGAGTCTCTAAGGATCGTATTCATATTTCCGGAGTGATGTTTCTTTAAGAAAAACTCCCCCTTAAACAAACTCTTATTAGAGTTCTATCTCCTTGGGTATTTTTCTTTCTCCCCCTTTGATAAGCACTTATTAGATTTCCTCTTTTTCTTAAGGATCTTTTCCTTCTCCCCCTTTGTGATTTTCAAAAATAATTAGAGGGAATGGAAACAAAATAACAAAGTACCTGAAAAGATTAGTAACGACAGAAATAGAAACAACAAGCACAATTTTCATTATATTTGAAATGTCAGCAACAAAAACAGATTACAACAAAAAGATCGGATTGGTCATTTCGGATCTTTCTCCTTCGACATGAGCCCCTTGAGAATTGTCTTGATCTTCTTGAGATCCTTATGATCTTCCTCTTCTTGCTTTTCTAAGGCAACTATTCTTGCTGACTGAGCTTGAATGATTTCTTCCTGAGCCTTCAACTTTTCTTCCTGAGCTTCCATTTTCTCTTCCTGAGACTTTATCCTTTCTAGAAAATTGATCCGATGATCCCTTTCAAATTTCCAACTTTGATTAACAGAGTTGAGATTTCCATTCAGATCTCTTACTTCCTGACTCCGAATGTTCTTTTCCTCTGTCAATTTCTCATCGAATGAGGCAGTCATCTCATGAAACTTCTTGTCCTCGGTTTGAAATGCATCCTTAACATTCTCCTGAAACTCATCCAGCAACCTCATCTCTTCCACATTCTTCTTTAACCAGCTAGTCATCCTTTTGCACGATCTTCTATGTGCTTCGTAACCAATAAAGAAATTTTTGAACTGGGCTTCTATCTCAACACATTTATCCATAACCATGGATACAGAGTCGGTTTTCTGATTCATTGTATGTTGGAGCATCTGGCACCGAGAGTCAATACTGGAGAAGGTCGGAATTGTTCCCACCAACTTCTTCAAGGACTGTACAACAAAATCGTGCCCCAACGATGATGACTCCGAATCAGAAATCTTGCTAGGAGAATTTTCTTCTTCAATAAGCTCCAACTTCCTCTTAGAAGAGCTACCAGCTTCCTTCCTCAAACTTTTTTCTGAACTCGGGGTATCAGCAAGAATTTGCTTTCCCTTTTGTTTTTCCGGAATTGAAACCTGTTCCGGAGATCTGTTCTCACTATCAGAGACTTGAACAATTTTATCTTCCTCATCAGCAACTTCTTGAACATTGGCTTCCACATTTCCCATCTGAGCAGCATCAAGTAAAATATGTTCTTGACAAGTAACTTCTTCTTCTCCCTTTTCTTCTTCCATTGCAGGAGTAGCAAGCTTTGAGGATTGAGCTTCAGATGTTCGGAGCGACAGGTGTTCCGAAGGAGTTCCCTTATATTCATCTACTTGTTTGAGCACATCTCCTGTCTCACCACTTCCTTCAGCCGCTTCTTCAACCTCTTCCACTTGCTCTACTTCCTCAGTAGGAACAGCCTCTTCCGGAGTTACAAGATTTCTTCCTGGAGTCTCAGGTAGAGATTCCAGAGAAAAAGATCTCGGAACGGGAATGGTTGCTGAAACCATTTCATTAAACTTCAACAAATCTTGCACAGCCTCAGCTTCTGACAACTTCTTCTTCAGCTTCTTTTCCTTAGCTTGCTTCTCGAGCTCATCAGCAGCCTTTTCTTTCAGATCTTTAGCCTCTGCAGGATCCAATCCGAACTGCGGATCTCCTTCCTTCCTCTTTTCCTTGTCAGCTCTCCACTTCGCTGCAACCTCATCAGTATATGTCTTCTTCTTCTTAGGCTTAGGAGGTGCGGAATGGACTTCCTTAGACTTGGGTTCCTCAGCCTCACTTACCACTTCTTTCTGCTTCCTCTTCCTTACCGGCTTTGATGATTCCGGATCAGCCACTTTCGGAGTCACTTCTGCTTGAGGCGGTAGATCAACGAATTTCCCTGACTCCTTGTTAAAAGCTATATTCATCCTTTTAAGAGTTGCATCACTGAGCAACATGATCTTGCAAACTTTCGGCTTAGAACTACAAGCAACCTTGAAGGATTCTAGGCACCGAACTATCAGCTTCGACAATATTGCCGGGTACATCACTATCTGAGCTCTTAGATTCCCCTTCTTCAAATTATCAATGTTGAGAAGAATATGCTTCATCAGGTTGAACTTTCTTAGATTTATCATAAAATCCAAGATGTATATCTCACTCTTCTTCAAGCTATCCTTATCTCCTTTTCTCAGTACAATAAGCCCTTGCACCCATAACTCCAGAATCCGGAAGTTTCTAGAAAGACTTGCAATTTTCGGAGCCTTATCATCATCTAATCCGAGAATTTCTAAGGCTTTCTCCTTGTTGAAACTACCCAAAGAGTCTGGCAGAACGTGCGAGATAAACTCAGCTTCCCCTTCATAACTCAGCCCTACCAAGCTTGCAGCCTTGGTGTAAGATAGCTTATATGTCTTTCCATACGATTTGAAAGAAAATTTTTCTCTATTGTCTTCCACAAAGAAAGCAACCGACTCATAAAACTCAACAAGAAAATCTGAGTAGACTTCATCTTGGTTGCCGGTTTTTGATATCGCAACATCCTCCCAGCCATTTAACTTGATATTCTTCGAAATGATAGAATCATAGTTGCTGAAGAAATTCGGATGAACTAACCGTTCTCTGTAGACTAACCACTGTGAAATGGGCTTAGTTGAAGACATTTCTTGAGAAGCTAACTCTGCAGACATTCGGATCTGAAGTCTCTGAGAAGTTCGGAACTGAGAAGACTGAAGTTCGGAATGGCCTTAAATCAGAGAGTCAGAGCTTCAGCACGCAAAAGCTTGAAATCGATGTGGGACGAGAAAATAGGGTCCCCTTTATATAGGCATTGGGATGACGGTTCAACTTCCTCGGTTGATCTGACGGTTTAGAATGATCTGAGATCAGATCTAACGGTTGAAAGCTTGAATCCGATCTTTTTGAGGTTTTATTAAAGTAAAGATTTAAGAAATTCAAAAACCAAAAACAAACTATAAGAAATTGCTAGAAAGTAAAATATGATTACGAAAACTTCAATAAGGAAATCATACCTTTCAGATTAGCTTAGGAAAGTTATTCGTAATGGGTAATATAAAGATGACTAAAAAAAATCCAATACGAAAAACTAAATACGAAAAAGTCAATACGAAAAAGTCAATACGAAAAAGTCAATACGAAAGATTAAATACGAAAAAGTCAATACGAAAGACTCAGTACGAAAGTTCCGTTATGAAAATACCAGTACAAAAGTTTTCCATTCCGGAAATTTTCAATACGAATACTTCCATTCCAGAAGTATTCTTTGCGAAAATGTCCTTTCTGGAAAATTGTTGTTCCGGAAATTCCATTCCGGAAATTTTCGTTCCGAAAAGTTTGAAAACAAAATTTTGAAAAACTTTGTTAAATAAACAAACAAATGTACTCCCCCTATGAAAAGGAGTTTATTACTGTAAGGAGATTTTTCAACAGAAAGTTAATTGAGGAAGATTACCTTACAGTTATCATTCCTAACTTCTGTTTAATATATTCAAATCTATCAGAAGGTAAAGATTTTGTGAAAATATCAGCAAGTTGTTCTTGCATTCTGATAAACTGAAGAATAATGTCTCCTTTAAGTGTGTGATCCCTAAGAAAGTGATGCCTAATATCTATGTGTTTTGCACGGGAGTGATGTGCAGGATTTTTACTTAGGGCAATGGAACTTGTGTTATCACACAAAATTTGAGTTTTAGTAAAACTCAAGCCATAGTCTGTGAGTGTGTGTTGCATCCACAACACTTGTGCACAACAACTTCCAGCTGCTACATATTCAGCTTCAGCAGTGGAGAGTGCAACAGAATGTTGCTTCTTGCATGACCAAGAAACTAATGAATCTCCTAAGAAATGACAAGTTCCGGATGTACTTTTCCTATACATTCTACATCCACCAAAGTCAGCATCAGAAAAGCTTTTTAGAACAAAATCATTTCCAGAAGTATAAAATAATCCTAGATCCATGGTTCCCTTAAGGTAGCGAAAAATTCTTTTTACTGCCTTTAAGTGAGATTCCTTAGGATTGGATTGATATCTTGCACATAAGTATACAGAAAACATTAAGTCTGGTCGACTAGCTGTTAAGTAAAGTAAACTTCCAATCATACCTCTAAAAGATGTTTGATCTACTGGTTTCCCAGCTTTATCAAGATCTAAAGAGTTTGAGGTACCAATGGGAGTACTTATACTCTTAGTGTTGTCATAACCATATTTTTTAAGAAGATCTTTAATATACTTATGTTGGGATATGTAGGTTCCTTCTGGTTTTTGAGAAATTTGAAATCCAAGGAAAAATGTTAACTCACCCATCATACTCATTTCAAACTCAGATTTCATTAGACTAGAAAAAGAGTCGGTCAAAGATTGCTGAGTTGAACCAAATATAATGTCATCAACATAAATTTGAACAATCAAAACATTTTTCTTATCTTTCTTTATAAAAAGGGTTGGATCTGCATTTCCCTTAACATAGTTATTTTGAAGCAAAAATCCAGTAAGTCTATCATACCATGCTCGTGGGGCTTGTTTAAGGCCATACAAAGCTTTGGTAAGTCTAAAAACATGATCAGGATGTTTTGTATCTTCAAAGCCAGGAGGTTGTTCAACAAAAACTTCCTCTTGAACATAACCGTTAAGAAAAGCACATTTCACATCCATTTGAAATAGTTTGAAATTAAAGAATGCTGCAAAGGCAAGTAGAATACGGATAGATTCAAGTCTAGCTACTGGAGCATAGGTTTCTTCATAGTCTATTCCTTCTTGCTGATTATAGCCTTTTGCAACAAGTCTAGCTTTATTTCTAACAATGACTCCATTTTCATCACATTTATTCCTGAAAACCCATTTTACTCCAATAACAGAAGTTTCCTTAGGTCTTTCAACCAAGGTCCAGACTTTATTCCTTTCGAATTCATTTAGTTCATCTTGCATTGCTTTGATCCAATCATCATCACCTAAAGCTTCATCAGTGCTTTTAGGCTCTAATTGGGAAAGAAATGCTAGATGTTCTACTTCATTTCTTAAGGAACTTCTAGTCCTTACAGGTTGATTTACATCACCAATGATACTATCACTGGGATGATTCTTAAGAAACACCTGATTTGGGTTTTGTAAAACCTGTTCATCAACATAAGGTAGAAAGTCTTCTGGGGTAAATGTTTCAGAATTATCTTCTAGAACAATTTCCTTATCAGAAGATTCTTCTATCAACGGTTGATAATCAGTTTTTGAAAACACATCCGAAGATGTAGGTTGGGAGGTTTTAAAAACAAAAGGATCTGATTCATCAAATTTTATATGTACTGTTTCCTCAACAGTACAAGTATTTTTATTAAAAACTCTATATGCCTTAGAGGTTGTGGAATAACCTAAGAAAATCCCTTCATCAGACTTTGGTGCGAATTTATGTAAGTTATATTTTGTATTCAAAATGAATACTTTGCAACCAAAAACCTTGAAGTAGGAAAGTCTTGGTTTTCTACCATTCCATAACTCATAAGGTGTTTTATTAAGAAAAGGTCTAATCAAAACTCGATTTATAGTATAACAAGCAGTACTTACAGCTTCAGCCCAGAAATGTCTAGCAATAGAATATTCACTCAACATGGTTCTAGTTATCTCTTGAAGAATTCTATTTCTTCTTTCAACTACACCATTCTGTTGAGGAGTTCTAGGTGCTGAAAAGTTGTGAGTAATACCTTTCTTACTACAAAAAGTTTCAAAATCAGAATTTTGAAATTCTCCTCCATGATCACTATGAATAGTTTTCAATGGAAGGTTTTTCTCATTTTTAACTTGAGCTCTAAAACTTTTGAAATAAGAAAAAGCTTCATATTTCCTTGCTAGAAAATAGACCCATGTAAATCTAGTGTAATCATCAACTAGAACAAACACATAGTATTTGCCTCCAATGCTTCCAGTTTGTGTTGGGCCAAAAAGATCCATATGCACCAACTGTAATGCATCGGTTGTTGAGACTTCACCGATTGACTTAAAACTAGATTTATGTTGCTTGCCATATTGACAAGGATCACAAACTTTAGAAGAATCAAATCTAAGCTCCGGTAGATCCTTAACAAGTTTCTTCTTAGAGAGTTTACATAGGTTCCTAAAATTACAGTATCCTAATCTTCTATGCCATAACCAAGAGTGATCTTCCATTGCAATTAGGCAAGGTAAATCTTGGCTTCTTAGGTCTTCTAAGTTTAAGGTGTAAACATTCTCTTGCCTATTGGCTGAGAGAATAAATTCTTCCTTGGAATTGTGAACTAAGCATTTATCATTCCTAAAATTCACAAGGTAACCTTCATCACATAACTGACTTATGCTTATGAGGTTGTGCTTAAGACCTTTAACAAAAAGAACATTTGAAATCAAAGTTTTACCTAAAAGAACAATATTACCAATACCAACAATCTCTCCCTTAGCATTGTCTCCGAAAGTTACCTTTCCTCCTTTCGTTTTGATAATCTTTTCAAAAAAGCTTTTGTTACTAGTCATATGCCGGGAACATCCACTATCCATGTACCAAGTATTGTTGCTGGAACTTTCTTTATTTTCCTGAAATTAAGAACAACATTAGATTTTCGGAATCCAAACTTGTTTGGATCCGAGATTTCCGGACAATAAAATTTTTGGTATCCACATTTTCTTAGAAAAGTAAGCTTTATGAAAACCTAAGGATTGGGTTTTGTTTAAGGAACAATTTCTTGCCCAGTGACCACTACATTGACATTTAGTGCAAAATGGGGCACTTTGAGGAACAAAATAATTGTTGATGAAAACAGGTTTTGCTTGGGTATAACCAAATCTGGATTTATTTCTTAAAGGTCGTATTTGAGAATACATCTTATCAAAATTTTCTTTACCATGGGTAAAGTTTGATAAACACTTCTTTAAGGAAAAAATTTCGGACTTGAGTTTTACAACCAAGTTTTTATCCTCAAAATCATTAGTTTTTGAACTAGAGTTAGGCTCGAAAACATTTTTATTAGAAATTACTTTTTCTAATTCTTTAGCAAGTTTGTTCTTCTCAGAACTTACTTCCTCAAGATTTTTTGAAATATTTTCAAAATCAGCATTTTTCTTATCAAGATCTTTAGAAAGATCTGATATCTCTTTAGTAAGAATAGAATTCCTAGAATTTGCCTTATCAAGTTTCTTGTTGAGTTTGGAATTCTCAATCTCAAGAAGTTCAGCAAACCTAGAGACTTCTTCATAAGTAGGTAAAGTATTTTCCTCATCAGAAGATGATTCTTCATCAGAAGAGTTATAATACTTACTATCATTCGAATTTAAAGAAACATTGGTCAATGATTCAGCATTTCGTACCTTAGCCATAAGACAATGATTTTCAATAGGTAATCTGGCTATAAGACCAAGATTCTTCTGTCCTGAAGATTCATAATCAGAAGATTCATCTGAAGAGTCACCACCACTGGCACTCCAGGTGTCATTAGCTTTCAGAACTTTCTTAGCTTTGGCTTTGTAATACTTCTTCCTGTTCTTTTCTGAATGTCTTTCCTTCCTTTCTTTCTTTCTGAGCATAGGGCAATCAGGTCTAATATGTCCAGCTCTTTTACATTCATAACAAGTTACTTCTCCATCTTTCTTATCTTTCCTATCCTTTTTCTTATACTTGGATTGAAAGTTTCTTTGCCCAGCTATCTAGTTCATCCTTCGAGCAAGATTGGCTAATTCATTTTCTGAAACTTCACTTTCACTAGATTCGGATTGGAAAATGACTTTCTTAGATTTGGATCTGGTTACTCTCTCAGGAGTCTTAGCTTTCATCTGATTTGAAGTTGTAGTAAAAGCAACAGTACCATTTCCATTCTTCTTCTTGATGTTGTCAGCATCTCTCTTCATTCTTGTCTCATGTTGTAGAAGAGTTCCAAATAATTCATCAAGAGTAATTTGAGTAACCTTCCTGTTCTCATCTATAGCTGTTCTCTTGGATTCCCACTCATTGGGCATAATATCAATTATCTTGTCCACAAGAGCTTCATCATCTAAACCTTTCTCTCCCATAGATTGTAGACTGTTGACAATTGTCATAAATCTTTGTTGAACTTTACAGATAGGTTCTCCATAAGGAAAACTGAAGCCATGATATTCAGCTCTAAGCATAGCTCTTCTAGTCTCAATCACCTTAGAAGTCCCAAAGTGTGTAACCTCTAACTTCTTCCATATACAGTTAGCTGCTTCACAAGAAGAAATTTGGCTATATATATTTCTAGTCATTGAACATAATAAAGTATTGTGTACCTTATAATTGAGTTGATATTCTTGCTTTTCCTGGTTAGTAAAGGTTCTGACTTCCTTGTCAGGAATTTTATAGTCACCAGTAAGCATGACAAAGTTATCTACTCCAGTATTGATAACAAAAGTCTTCATACGATCTCTCCAGTATTCATAATCATTACCATCAAAGATTGGTGGTCTTGTAGGATTCATATTGTCAATAGATCCAACGTTCATTCCTGCCATACTTGAAAAAAAAACTTGGAAACAAACTTGTTAATAGAAAAAGATTCGTAATCAAAAAGTTCGGAATGAGAAAAGTTTGGAATGGATAATCCGGAATGACAAAAGTTCGGAATAAAAAAGTGAGCAAGAAAAACTTGTATGTGAGTACAAGTATTTCAGTAACCTTGGCTCTGATACCAAATGTAAGAATGGTATAGAGTAAGAGGTTTCCAACCTCTGATACCAATTGTAGGATCTAAATATGATATGAGATGCTCAATATACAAGAGGGGGGGTGAATTGTATACTTTAAAAATTCCTTTGGAACCTTTAAAGTTAGTTATGAACAACTAAAGTTTCCTTAAGAAAAGGAAAGGACTAAGTTTAACAAAGTTAAACTAAGTAGATTCACAACACCTCTAACACCGAACTAAACTTGGAAAGAGATTCCAAAAGTAGGTTCCGGAAACATGGTTCCGGAAATTGAAACTTAACAAAAGTTACAATATGAGATTCTACCTTAAAGCGTATAGAATCTAAATGAAACAGAGTAAGTAAGGAAGTATAAGAAAGTTATACTTTCCTTAAGATACAAATTGCAGCGGAATAACAACAAGTAGTAAAACTACTAGTAACAAGATAATAGTCTTTTAACCCAAAGAGAAGGGTATCCAACAACCTTGGATAAAGGTCCCTTGATTTATACTTTCAAGCAAGTCTGTCTTACCCACACCAGGGTAAGCCCTCGATACGAAGATCAGAGTCTCTGTCTTGCTATCCCCGCAAGCCCTCAACTTCAAGGTAGTTGGCAACCTCTGTCTTCCTCGGCAAGGAAGTCCTCGATCTTTAAGGTAGTCGGCAACCTCTGTCTTTCTCAGCAAGAAAGCCCTCGATCTTTAAGGTAGTCAGCATCTCTGTCTTCCTATCCCCGGAAGCCCTCGAATGTAATCACCAACATTCGGAGTCGCACGAAGCTTTGAGATTTAATAAGAGACTATCTCTCTAGAAATCACTTCAACAGCATGTAAGCACTTTTTCAGCAATCAGCACCGAGCTCTTTCAAATGAGCTCCTATTTATAGGTAAGGTCGGCTCCTTCTCCAACGGTCATATTTCCCTTAAAGTTCGGAGGGACCTGTACACGTGTCACTTAGACAACGGTTAGTTTATAACAAAATGGACGACATCGTTTTATAACAAAACAAGTGTAACAGAAAGTACGACATCGTTTTAAACTCTAACATAAAAGTTCGGAATAGAAATTTCGGAGTGAAAGTTCGGAGTGAATAAATTCAGAGTGTATAAAACAATGATAATCAGATTCTGTTTAATAGGTGAATTCGGAATGAGAATTCGGAATAGGAATTCGGAATAGGAATTCGTCATCAGAAATCGTAATGAGAATTCGTCATTAGAATTCGTAATGAGAATTCATCATCAGAATTAGTAATGAGAATTTATCATCAGAATTCGTAATGATAATTCATCATCAGAATTCGTAATGAGATTTCATCATCAGAATTCGTAATGAGAAATCGTCATCAGAATTCGTAATGAGAATTCTTTATCAGAATTCGTAATGAGAATTCGGAATGGGATTTCTTCATTAGAATTCGTAATGAGAATTCTTCTTCAAAATTCGTATCCTGAATCTGGAATAGAACTAAGTCAGAATTCATATCCGGAATTCGGAATGAAACTTCCTTATAGTTCTTGTCCAGAACCGAATCCTAAAAACAGAATACTTTTATATCAAAGTTTTTATGATTCCGAGAAAGTGAATCTGAATTTCATACTTATGAAAAATATTAATGAAAATATGATAAGGATAAATTTTTCTTATAAAAGCGTTTTTCCTTAAGAAAGCATTTTTCTTTATAAAAGCAATTTTCCTTAAGAAAGCATTTTTCCTTACAAAAGCGATTTTCCTTAAAGATAAGGTGTTTGTGATTTTCAAAACAAGAAGAAATGGAAAAGTCATAAGGAAAACCTTATTGACTCAACAGACTAGAGGCGTATGATTTTACCAAGATCCTACAAAATAAAACACAAAAACCTAGATGATATCTTCAAGAACCTAGATAGTCCTATTTGTTTATCCATCCATATTTGGATGATAATCTATGATCAATATAATCTGAAAACTAATTTCCTCCTCCAATCCTTTCCAAAACCTAGATGTGAAACTTGGGTCCCTATCAGAAACAACCATAGAGGGAACTCCTTCATACCTCACAATATATCAAACATACAAGTCCCCATGATATTCCACATTCATCATCTCTTTTTTAGAGAGAAAATGTGATTATTTCATGACTTAATTAATGATCACTCAAATATCATCCTTCCAAATAGTAGTTCATGCAAAAACACCATGTAAATATCATCCCATTTCTATAAAATAATAGGTAAGTGCTGAAAAATCCTACAGGTGTCTGGTGTTCTGCCTTAATTCTATGGAAAGTAAGACATCAAGATACAAAATCAATAATTGACCACCTCATACCCTACCACCAATACCAACATCTCATGTTATGATACATCTTGGAAACCCAAATGTACTCAAACCAACAAGACTGGTATCCAAATTATATAAACTAATTACTCAAGTAAAATAGAAAAAAAACCAACTATGGAAGCACAAAGTGCCACTGGGAAACCAAGACCACTCACCTAAGGTCTCCCCACCATAAAGGATTTCACTTAATCATTGTAACTCAGTGTCTGTCACCTTCTCAAGATGAAATCACTCATCCCAAAATGATTAATCTTTCATCAAATCCAAGAAAACATATTCACAAACCTCTTCCACATCCATGCTCATATCATCAAACAAACTGATCAGATACCACTCCTCAGTTGATTCCTTCATTGATTGTGTTGGTAATTTAATGTTCAAATAATCGAAAAAAAAAATCCTTTTCTAGGAGTGTATACAAAATCAATGTCAAATGTCTAAATATTCTCTACCCAACATCTCTGTCACAAGTTTATACCCCTCTTAGTAAAAATATATTTTAGTCTCTTCTTATCCGAATACACTATAAATTTCTCCCCAAAGAGGTAGTGTTTTGAAATATTGAATGCCTTCATAACTGTTTCCAACTCAAGATATTGGGTAAGTTAATTCTTCTTATAAGGTCCTAACTGGTGTAATCCATAGGCCACCACATGTTTCCCCTGCATCAAGACACATCCCAAAAACATACCAGAATCGTTGAAAAAAACATCATAACCCAAACTAGGTTATAGAAGAATATAAATAGGTACTTAATTAAAACTCATATTTATCTCCTCAGAATACATATGATATTTTTTATTCCACTCATACTTTATAGTCTTATTGGTTAAAGCAATGATCAAAGATGCAACCATGCATAAATACTGAACAATACCTCTTTAAAAACCATCCAAACCCAATAAGATCTAGATATCAATAAAATTTTTGGGATTCTCCCAAGACATAACTACCTATACCTTTTTCAAATATACTAAAACACACCTATAGGATATCACATGCACTAAAAACTTCACTTCACATATCCAAAACTGACATTTAGAGATATTACTATACATGAGATGTTCTTTTAGGGTTAGAAGAATGATATCTAAAAGATCTCTATACTCAAACTATGAATTAGAGTACACTAAAATATAATCCATGAACACAATAATAAATGAGTTCAATAACTGATAAAATTCCTAGTTCGTCAAAGCCATAAAAACTGCAGGACCATTAGTCAGACCGGATGGCTTAACCAGAATCTCAAAATTCCCATATCATCTCCCAAACACTGTCATAGGTATATTTTCTTCTCATAACCTCTACTGGTGGTAACCTAACTGTAGGTCAATCTTCAAAAACCAACATTCCCCTCTAAGTTATCCCAAAAGACCACAGATCATAGGAAATGGATATTTGTTCTTAATGGTCACCCACTTTAAATTATGATAGTCAATACAAAGTCTAAGGTTCCTATATTATTTCATAGAAAAGATGAGTGGTGAAGCACATGGTGACATGATTAGATGAATTTATCCTTTATCCTATATTCCCCTAAGATGGAACTTAACTTACACCAACTCAGTATGTCCCATTTGATAAGATTTCATAGAAATGGGCATCATACTAGGGAGTAGGTCAATAGTAAACTTGACCTCTCTCTACGGTAATAAAATAGAAAATTCATTCAAAAAGACATGAGGGTATGAACTCACCACTGTAGAATTTAGGACACCAAAACATGTTTCAACTATATCAAGAAACATCTCTGACAACTGATATGAGTGTACCCTAACATAAGGAACAATAGGCCCTACCATACCTAATTTAGAGTCCCACTCACAATGAAAGATAGGAGTGACCCCATTGTTATATTTGAACTATACATATTTGTGATAAAAGTATATATGTGACTTGAAACTGATCATCCAATTCATACTGATAATAAAAATTCTAAAATCAAGAACCAAGAAGTCTTCTTCTCCCATAAATTTGGTTATCATCCCCCGACACATGGGAAACATGAAACCTTGTTCAGACCTCTTCCCCGAAGGTTTGGAAAGACCCAAAAAGTATGAAATATATTCTGAATGCAAGACCAACACGACAACTAACTTTGATGATATAAAATAATGAGTAAAACATATATCAAACTAATATATCACCATAAAATACTAAATAAATATTGTACCTATAATAGTAGATTTCCCAACATCAAATTCATCTTATACATACTCATTCTCATAAAGACGTTTAGTTTTTTACAACAGGAACATCCCCCTTGGCCTAAGGATTTGACCCACCACCCTTGATATAATTATTTTCAACATGAAAACCCTTGGTGAGGGGAAAACATACCATACTTATTTGATATATCCTTTCACTGAAATTCATTAGATATATTGATAATCTGAAATGATGACAAGTATAAGGATCCTATGTATAGTTAGGTATTGTTTGACCAGATCAACCACACTAAAAGAAAAAATATATATTACTTCCCCTATGAAGCCCCTGAAACTAGTCTTGAAGAGAACTAACCACCCTTACATTTCCTTTTCTGGCCAAAAATACACTCTGGCTAACAATTGCACCAACTAAATCTCTACCCAATCCTATATTACCAGCTATGTCTGCCTCACCAAAAGCTTATTTATCAACTACCTCCAAAAATGGTAGAAGGAAAACAATAATTAACATCGACCTAATATCATTCCTCAATACAAACCCAAAACTCTGAACTTTTAGGTACTCACAAGTGTTAATCTCTAGTTCCAAATGCACCATCTCATCAAAACAGGTAGAATGCTCGAGATTGTTACTCTCCCTCTACTCTAAGGGAAGAAACTCCCAAGTATTTACCTTACATAAAATCTTAGGATAAACTTCTTGATTAAATATTTTATTGAAAAAATATTAGGTAATGTCCTGATGAAACAAATATTGCACACTAGAGTCTCATTATCTCATTCTCAGTCACTCGAGCTCATATGTATAAAAACCACCTTCAAGTCTTTAACAGTCTTTAAAATTGATGATTCTTTCAATATTCTCAAGATAATCCTCATATTTTTTTATTTTTGGTTACTACAAACATAGGTGGATGATTCTTAGTAAATGTAGATGCATGGTCCACTACATGTATTGTGTTCCCAATACCCACTTGACCCAAAGTCTGAATGGTGCATATTACTACTTCAACCAAGGAGGGTTCCAATAGAGGATTCACCTACAGAATCTATCTTGTAGCTTCCTTTCTATAATTTGGAAGATTTATTCCCAGAGTAATTTTATAAAAAAAATATGACAATAAAAAATTAGATCAATAGAAAATTACAAAAATATTATTACCACTTTGAAAATTAAAATAAATTATTTAAAACAATAATAATTTATAGTAATAGTAATTATTATCAACAATAGTCTTTAATAAAATAAATAGGTAAATTTAAATAAACTTCCCATATTTTTATTCAAATGAACCCAAACCCCAAGTCCCAAACATGGTAAAAATCCCTGACCACCCATTGTAACTCAGGTTCAGTCACTAAAGTGATCTAACCAGGCCCTTTTATTCACTTACTATCTAAATGTCAATAGAACTAACTCTTCTCAGCCTAAGACACATAACCAAATTTATGAAGTGTTAACACACTTTAGGCTGAACCTAACCTCTAATATTAATTCGTAACATACCAACCTATGTCAACCAAACCTTACACCTGATCCAACCATCACATGGTGAGGTAAAGTAATAAAACATAACAGTTCTTCTATATAATGAAACAATATAGAGTATTATGAAGATGAAAATGATAAAATCAATTCCATACAATCCAAGAAAAACTAGATAAACCTGAAATTATGAATAAAGAAAGACAAAAAATTGTCCATGTTACCAATAGTCACCTCCAATCGAACCCAAACAAAAGGAAAAGACCAAAGGAGAATCTAAAATGATACAAAATGACCTTCCCTTTACATGTAACCTATCAAACAATATCTACAACCACCTATAAGAAAATTTAGGGTATGCGCATAAAATCCTAGTACGATAAAACCACATATTCTATATAAGGTCTAATATTATGAATATAGTAGTTTGATATTTTAAAACAAAAACAGTTTTTATAAATCTCAAATACAATTATAAATAATTTTCCCATTTGGTTTTCATAAAATCATTTAATATTCTCTAAAACAGAAATATGACATGTATAAGTGACAAAACTAGAAAGGATATACATAAATAAATTGGTAAGAAACTAAACACATATCCATGAAATAATTAATCATTTGAAATTATGTGATACAACCACATATAAAATCTTGTGATAAATAATACATGATAAAAAATAGTGTGATAAACAACCATGAATGGCAAAAAAACTCATATTGGGCCCTATCCTATGGGACAATGCATATTATTAACTCAAGATCTTAAAAATTAATCATGTTACTACCAACAACTATCAAGTTCTGCTATAGTCCATCAATATCTCAAAAAAGGTAACCACCTATTGGTTCCATACACACTAAGGATACCCATGTCCCTTTACTGACACATCCAAGGTTCCAAAAGATCCAATTATCAAACTATATTTAAAAAATTTTCTCAAAATTTAAAAAAAAAGATTTTAAAATCTACTAAAATATGGTTCCATTTTTGAAATACCATTTCTGAATCATTAAAATCCACTTTCAAAGAAAACCCCCTTTAACAAAATTTGACTTTCGAAGAAAACCCTTGAAGCCACATATCAATTCAAATCAACGAACAATCTTAAAAAAATTATCAAGAATGAATAGAAATTCTTTTCATTAACCAATTGTATAGAAACACATACCTTAAAATGGTATAAACATAGCTTCCATCGACAATGGTGATTAGAAACCAAGAGAATGGCATTCGAAAGAGAAGGCGCGCCAATAAAATAAAAAGGATCGATAGAAAACACTATTGGATCATGAATTTTAAAACATAACTAAATACAACACAATAGACACATCCAAAAGAAAGAATAACCATAAATAACACTTATCCAAAGAGTCTCACCGCAACAACCATGATGATTAACCACCCAAATAATGATTTAAAAGGAGCAGAGATCTCCATAATTTCATAAGGTGAGCACTGGGTCGAGAGAGGTATGGTTGCAGGTGGAATGAAATGAAAATCAGTTGTGCATTTCCCAAAAATCCCAAGTTGAAAGACTTATATAGCATGAAATCCCATTACATTTCATGTATTTATAATGGTTGAAAATGCTGAAAAATGAGTCACTTTTTTATTGAAAACTGATTTCAGATGATTATACATTGTGAGTCTGTTACATTATGTGTAAATATTTCATACTCTATATAAGTTCATGGTATATGTCAGGTGAAAGATTCCCATCATGTAACCCTCTTACATGGAATTTAAATCCCCAATTGACTACATAAATTTCAGGTTTAAGCAGAAAAACCCCTAAGGAGCCTGACACGTTCTACTAACTAGGGAGGAACCCATCTATGCTAATAACACATTTATACTTGCACTCCATTATCTAAAAAAATATACAAACCATAACTTTTGGTGATTTTTCCCAGAAAAGGCTCTTCATCCCCAATAATCCAACAAAAACACTCAAACAAGGAAAATAACAAAGCAAAAATAATAGAGTGATTGAAAAGCATAACAGGGTGTTATAATAATAATTATTATTTTGGGATGTAATTTTTTATTCATTGAAAAATGTTATTTCTGATGAATATTAATTTATATTGAAAAAATAATTCTGTTATCCTTTGTGACAAACATGCTTTTCATCCCATTTTTTTGTGATTTAAAAGAATACCCGTTGCAAAAAAAATCAGTTATGAAACCATTTTTTACCATGATTCAATTACTATCAGACTTCATCATAATTGGACCATGAAAAATAAAACAAATCAGTGTACATTGCATTGGAGTAGCTCTGATATCTGATATATGAAGATGCAACAGATGTTAAGCATGAAGGGATAAGCTACATATGAGTTTTAACAAAATGTAAAGCCCTTAGCAGATAGAGAAAGTGAAAATTTCCTCACAAACATAAAATGATTTCTGAAAATATGCATATTAAGAAACTATTTCCCAATATACAGATGAAATGGGGGGATTTCACACTGAAGGGTGGGTAGTTACCAAGACAACACCCTCTTTAAAATATTTCTAAAGTAGGCTCTCTCTTGAGTAGTGCATTTTTTAAAAATACTGTAAAGAGGGTGTTTTCTCAAACAATTCCAACAATTCTATTTTTTAAAATTCTATTTTTTTATTTTTTATTATATATATATAATAAAATGAAAAATTAAATAGTGTTTAACATTTTTTTTATATTCAGTATTACATTAATCAAAATATTTGGAATATATTACATAAAATCCCACCCAACCTAGCCTTTTAAAAGGGTGTGGTACTCAATATTTTTCCATGTTTTTTATTTGGGATTCAAACATCCCTTGTACACTATTTAATGAATAGAATATTATTTATTATAACATATTAATAACAATAAATTACCAATTACAATTTTTTTAAAAAAAATAGTTATTATTTGATAATGTAATGAATAATAACTAATTACCTCATAATAATGATTACTAATAATGTAATTAAGATTTTTAAAACTATAATTAATATTTTTTAAATGATTTTATTGATAATATAATTAATTACAATATTATTATTATTATTATTATTATTATTATTATTATCTACAACATAAAATTGGTCGGGGATGTAGAATTACAAATACTGAATAATTTCTAATATTAGATATAAAATATGTGATTAAAAATATAATTAATTTTATATTTCAAAAATTATTATTAATAATTAATAATTCAACTATTAAGAATTATTATTAAGAAATAATTTTTTATGTCATGTAAATTATTTTTTGGTTAGTTATATATACCAATACTAATAATGATGATAATAATAAAAATTATGTATATAAATAATTTAATTTAATATTTATTTTAAATTATATTATTAATTACTTTATTAGTTACATTAATAATTATATTATTTAAATCATTATTCATATTTATTATAATAATTTTTCTTATTATTACATAATATAATTAATATTTATTAAATATTTATTTCAAAATGTTCAATAAAAAAATTAATAACACTTCAAAATAATGTAATTGAAAATTTAATAATTAAAAAAATATACACTCAAATTTTTGAAAGTGTAAATGTTATGTTATTAAATAATAAATTTTGTGTCAAGTAAACTACTTTTTTGATTATATATATGAAATTATATTTATTTTACACAATTTTAATATAAATTTAATCAAAATTTTGAGTTTTATTTAGATTTTACTTATATTTTTTTTATATGATTCTAAAGTCACTTACTTGATACATAATAATGTTTCAAGTAGGTGACTTTGAAAGCCTATAAATAGTAATGTATAAAAATTATAAATCAAATTTGAAACATTGATTAAATATATAAAAATTATTTAAAATAAAATGAATTTCAAAAAAATAATGAAAACTAATTTCAATGACACAAAATATTTTTATTTCAAAAAATAAATTTTCACTTATAATTTTTTTTGTAGTAAACATTTTTTTTGTAAATTAATTTTTATATTAATTTTTCACATTCCTTTTATTTTCAAATAGTTTTTATTCATACATTCAATGTTTTAAATTTCATTTAGACTTTATTTTTAATATATTTTATGTGCATAAATGTTTTGAAGTGTTAATGTTATATTTAAAATCAATAAGTTTATTTTCATGTAAATTAATTTTGGATTCTTATTTTCCTGAATTTTTTTTATTTCCAACTACTTTTAATATTTTAAATACATTTCTTAAGTTTCATTTAGATTGTACTTATAATTTATATATTATAGGATTCCAAAGTCACCTACATGAAACGTAATAATGTTCCAAGTAGGTGACTTTGAAAGATAAAAAATTATAATGTATAAATAAAATATAAATAGAATTTGAAAAAATGAATAAATATATAAATAATAATTGAACATTAAAATAATTTCTTAAAAAATCGATGTCAAATAATTTCAATGAAAAAAATATTTTTGTTTCAAAACATAAATTTGTAATAATAATTTTATTTTGGAGAAATTTTTTTCTGTAACTTAAAATTTTTTGTTAATTATTTTTATGGAATTCATTTTGTTTTCGATAAAAAATTTATAGGTTTAATCAATGTTTTAAGATTCATTTATATCATACTTATAATTTATATTCTATAGGCTTCCAAAGTTATAAACTTGAAATATAAAAAGTTTTATTATGTTTCAAGTATATGAAGGTTATAAAAAATAAACTATAAATGAAATCAAAATGAAATTCAACACCTAGACTAAATACATAAAAAAGAAATTCAAATAAAACTATTTTCATCAACATATAAATTAATAAAAATACAAATTTTACAAAATATTGTTGTTTCTAAAAATAACATTTGGAATTTAAAAGAAGTGGGAAAATATAAAATGTTATAAAATATAAATTATAGTTAGATTCTAAATGAAATTTAAGAAATGAAATTAAAAATATAAAATAACTAAAAATGAAAATAATTTCATATAAATAATAAATAGAAAATACTAAGTAATAATAATAATAGATGACTTAATAATAAAAATTTAATTAATTAATTAATTAAAAAATAAATATTTTCTACATATTAATAATAGTAAATATTATTATTAATAATTATATTATTTTTTATGTCCTAATTATAAATATTATGTGAATAATTAAAAATATTTAATAATAATATGGCTATTTACATCATTATTAATAATTGTCTTATTATTATTATTATCCATAAATAATAACATTATTATAATTATCATGAATTTAATAAAATATAATTATCACGACTTTGAAAATAATATCATGAATTTAATATAATGGCTTTGCTATCATTAATTTCTTATTATCATGACATTATTGTCTACGCCTTATTATCTGTGTTCATGTTCTCAAATGCGTGTATTTTCATTTTATCTAGATGTGAATGTAAATATCATTAATTAATATTATTATTATTATTATTATTCTTAAATATAATGAATAAAAATAAATTTACATGACACAAAAATTATTTGCTAAAAACAAAACATTTATAATTTCAAAAATTTATGCGCATATTTATTATCTTGTATAACATTATGAATTACATTATTATTGTTATTAATAAGAATGTTATAATTTTTTATTTATTATTATATAAATAATTAAATATATTGATTTTTAATATGTGAATAATTATATTATTAAGAAAATTACTATTTTATTTATATTATTGAATAAGTTACTTTTTAAGACATTATTATAATTTTTTAATAATTATTAATTTCATAATTAATGAAAATAATAAAGTCATAATTAATAAAGTAAATATAATTAAAATATTATTTTTATGAATTCATATTAATTAATATATTATTTAATAATATTATTATTATTTACATCAATATCATCATTATTAATAATAGTATTATTTTTCGTAAATATAACAAAAAGAAAATAATTTACATGAAGAAAATTATTATTATTTAATAATAATTAATATTATTAGTAATAGTATTATTATTATTAAATAAACTAATAATAATATAATTAATGTTGATTACATTATTATTTATTACTAATAATGTATAAATAGAAAATTAAATATATTATTAACTACATTATTTATATTCATTATTATAAATAAATAATAATAGTAATATTATTTGTAAAATTTTTAATAACATCATTTAAAAACAATTTTTATTATTAATTATAGTTTTAAAAACATTTAAGACATTATTTGAAATTGTTACTATGACTTTGTTACTTACTATTTATTAAATTGTCAAATAATAAGTTTTTTATGAAACTATTTCATGATAAATAATTTTTTATAATTCGTATATTATTAAAAATAATATATTATTAATTAAATGGTGGAACAAAAATGTCTAAATCAAACATTGAAAACCGGGAAAAGAATTTGTGTACCACACCATTATAAAAGTGGAGGTGGGTGGGATTTTATATAACAATTTTGGGAAACTTTTCTTAAAGTGATGCCAAATATAAAAACAGTTAAATACTACTTATTTTTCTATGTTTTATTTATAGATATATATATATATAAACAAATAAAAAATAAAAAAAAATAATTTTCTTAAAAAATATAGTGGAGGGTGATATCTTGGAAAATGCCCACCATTCAGTGCGAAATAACTCAATTCCATCGGTAGATTGGGAAAAAGTTTCCCAATCTACATATTTTATGAATTTAATTTTTTACATCGTATGAGAAAATTATCCTGGAGAAAGCTATAAGATAGAGGTTTTCTACACAAGAAGGTTATACAGTTAGTTTTGTGGAAAATACCATGTTTATAGACCAAGGTAAAATGTATTACCACGAAAAATGATTTTCCCATGTTTTTTGGAAAAAAGGCATTTGGGGAGAAAATTCCTTTAACCTAAAAATAAGAGAGAGGAATTTTAAGTGGGAATGCATTTCTTCCCAATCCCTATAAAAATCCACTCCCACTTCCTCACTTGAAATGTCCATCCCTCTCCCTCTTAGTATTGGTAGGTTATTTTTAACTAGTTAGTAATTAATTTATAATCACTGTTAGTTATTGAAATATTATTATAAAAATATTATTATGTTGTATGCCTTAGTAGTTTTTAACTATTAGTGACATAATTAATAACTAGACAATAATTAATGAAGTAATCATCATGAACATAAAATTTACTAATAAATAAATAATAAGTAATTATATAGTAATTAGTAAATAATATTTGTTAGATGATGCATAAATATTAGTGAAATAATGATAAACTAACAAATAAATAATAATTATATATTAAATAAGTAATATTTAAAAAATGATTTCAGAATGATTATGTAACGTTTAACTTAGGATTATGTAATTATTACATAATGATTGAAAAAGGATCAATTAATGATTAACAAATGATTTACTAATAATCGACTGATGATTAAGTTATGGTTAACCAATATTTTAATAATGATGGTCCACTAATTATCTATTAATTAAGTATAAATTAACTACTTAATAACTATTATATGTCAAATGATTAACCAGTTATTAACTAATTCTAAAGTAACTATTAAGTATTTATTAACCAAGGATGAAATTATGAATAAATAATAATTAGATAATTATTAATATTAGATTATTATAGGATTAACTTGGGATGAATTAATAAATAACTAATGATTAACAAATGATGGTGTAATAAATAATTAACTATTAAATGTTAATTAATTAATAATTAACTATAAACTAACTGCTTAATAACTTTTACATAAATAATGGTTAATGAGTGATTAATCAGCGATTAAAGGATGATTAATGCATCATTAACTTAGAATTAAATAATGTTTAACTATTGATTACAAAATTAGTAACTATGTTTTAACTAATGATTAACTACAGATTATTCAAGGATTACTTAATGATTAATAATTAAATAACTATAAACTAACTACCTAATATCAATTAATTAATTAATTATTAACTAATTATTGAAGAGTGATTAAATAATGTTAATATATAAATAAGGAATGATTAACATAGGATTAAATAATGATAAAGTAATGAAAAACCATTAAATAATTAATAATTAACTATTAATTAAATATATAGTAACTACATAAAAACTGTAACAACCCGAGATTTTATGAGATATATTATTTTTAATTTCTTTGATGTCTTCTATTATACACTACACCAAGATTAGGTTATACTATACGCCACACCGTATTAGCTTGCAGTATACACAACACTATTCCTGGCTCGTGTTAGACACAATTTCAAGTTCATTTTGTGGAAATTATTCTACGCAACATTAAGTATAGATTTTGATTAATGTATAAATGAAATAAGTTTTGATTATGTTATATGCAACACCAAACTAAGCTTTCACTACACGCAGCCCTGACTTGGCTTGCATTACACACAATCAATACTTTCTTTGATCGCGTGTGTAGTACGCAATACCACGTTTCACTAAACGAGATATTATTATAATATTATTATGAACTAGCTGTAATGAATAGTAATACCCACTTTTTAAATTTTTTTAAATTTTATCTTTCAAAATAGACTTCATTTTTGGATTCAGAATATCGAAATTATCCTAGGGTGAATTTTTGGTATTTTTCCGAAAACTTTCAATTTTTGATGAATAGTGAAAACACTATGTTACTATTTAATAACCGAATTTTTATTTAAATTATTATTTATTTTATTTAAATTTATTTTAGGTAAAAATTGATACATAATACCTATATAAGTTCAATTTAATTCATTGGAGTCATTTTATAATAATTTTAGATATATAAAAATTTTATTAAACTTTTCACCGTCTTTTTCCCACCTCCTAGGAGAATTTGAAAATTTACATAAAACATAATTTTACCGCTTCTGTGGGTGAAATTTAAAAAATCCAAGAGACATGGTTAATATCAAGGAGTAAAATTTGGTTCAATAAGATAAAAATAATTTTTGGTGAATAGTAACTTTTTACTTTTATTTACCACAGTCAAAAGTTAATAGGGTAATTAAGGGTAAAAATGATATTACTATTACCCTAACACATGTCCTAATTCTATTGGATAAGTGTAATTCGACCAAAAACAACCTTAGGGATAAAATATTACCCTTTAGGTCCACTTGGATTAGATTAGGACATTTATTATTATTTTATTTAAAGAAGAGTTAAAATAGTTAAAATCAAAGTTTAATAACTAAAACACTTTTAATATAGGGTCATACATAAGATAAATTCAACTATAAATATTCATTAGAAATATAAAACTATTTCCTACCTAATGGTAGTTTATTTATAATTTTTAGACATTAAATAATTTATGTTATTTATGACACAATGGTGATGCAGTAATTACCTAAATAATGAAATATTAAAATAATTGATATTATAAATACCCAAATAAATGTAATTTGAGACTTTTATGAATTAAAATAACTTTTTAGGGTAATATGATATGTTAGTATTGATTTAATTAACTTTTTTCGAACTAATCATTCTGTTATGATTTTCACAAAAATCAATTACCAAATAGTGTCAAAATTGACATAAAATAGTTTTTAAAATAAATATTATATTATTAATTGTTATTATATTCTTAAAAATCTAAGGTTCGGAAATTTACTTAGATAAGGTTATATATATTAATAATGAACCACTTGGGGTTCTTTTGGATTATTATAATAAGTTTATTAACCATATAGTATCAGAAAACATGAAGACACGGTAAAAGTTAAATTATTTAACTTAGAGTTACATCTAAAAGATAAGGTTAAAATAGTAACCTAAACTTGTCTAAAACCTATTGGTTGAGAGGATGTAGACCCATACCCACTTTATTTTAGAAATAATTCAATTTGGAGCTATTATAAACCGAATATGACTTTATTATTAAATAATATTTTAAGTTTTTAGTAAAGTGCCCCTCTCCTCCCTTATAAAAAGGGTACCCCTTCCCTCTTCTCTTCACACCCTTTTGAGCCCTGATGCTCGGCCAACCCCTTACCATTTACCTTATCATATTCATTACCGATTCTTTCCAATTTATTTCTTCTTCTACTTCTTATTCTATATTTGTTTCATCATAAATTAATAACATCAGTATCAATAATATACTTATATGTTATCATAAATATTAAACAACCCAATTTCATCTTCTATCCATCCTACGGAAACGAAATCACCGCGCGTGCGTACGTATGGAATACCGTCTCCAGGCCATGGTGTAATCTGTTCTCCACCACCACCTTACTAGGATGGGTATAATGGTGTAAATAAATAAATATATATGATTATTTTAAAGTGATATTGATTCTGAAATATTATACATACACTTAAATACAATTCCACGATCATGGGAATGATATCATCGCTCGTGTGTACGTACAGACTACCGTCTCCACGAATGCGATGAGATTCATTTTCCATGATTAACCATTCAAGTATGATTATAAATTATATATAATAAATAATCATGGAATATATTAAATAATAATGATACTGGATTTATGTACATATATGTTTCATTTACTTAATTCCATTTAATTCAATAAGGAAACGAAAATAGCGTTCATGTGTACGTACGGCCTACCGTCTCCATGAACGGTGTATTTCATTTCATTTATATATCTATTATATATATATACTGAATATATATATATATGATATATAAATCATGATTTACATTCTTTAAGTAAGTAAATCAAGATATAAGTAATTATAATATCGAGAACAACAAGTCCAAACACGTACGATAAATAAAACGATTTTACCCAAAACGCTGCTTTAACATGGAACTTATAAAAGAACTGGTAATATTAAGTCATTAGTGAACCATATATGATATCATAACAATGAATATGATTTTTTAATAATTAGATGACATTATTTAAATCATTATATAGTAGTTTCATATATGTATTAAGCATACCGGACCTAAGGTGAGGGATAACAATTCCAATCTCGTTCTTATCCGAGATTGTTATTCATGAGTATTTACTGGGGTTATTGTTATCATCCATGCCCATGTTTTCTAAAAATGTTTTCATGTATTTTTAAAGTCCTTTTTACCCATTTTTGGAATTTTCCACATGCTATGAAGGGAATCTTACTTTTGTTTACCACACAGGGAACTTTTTGACTTTTTTGAAAAAAGTACGAGAAGAATGTTATTTTTAACTTATACGGCGTGAACGGATTTTTACGGTTTCATAACTCCTCATTTTCATGAAGATTACTCTACAAGATTTTATGACTATTTTAAACAAAATACTTTTCTTTTAAAATTTCATGGAATTTTGTGAAAAGAAAATGATTTTGAAGAATAAAGGACGTTTTCCTCAAGAATTCATTTCAAGTGTTTTATCAAAACCATTTTCCATCTAATATCACATTATTTCATATGTGTATGTTTCAAGTATAATGTCTCTATGATTTACATGGTTTCACATTTCTTATGATGAAATATCCTTTTGTTTTATATGGATTATGTGATGATGAGATGATGTTTATGAAACCCATTTTATTCTTTGGGTTATGATGAATGTTTTAAGTTTATTTTGTGGCACAAGTAAGAACGATTTCATTATGAGATGGGTGGGACCTATATATACCTCCAATGCATTGGGTAAAGATTTATATCTCATGATATAGACATGGCTGGAATGGTAAGTTAATCTGGTTCAGTGTTATAGGACTGAAACGAGGATTGAATTCCATTCAGAAAGGGACTTTGTCCACTAAGATTGTCTTGGCAGCAATGTCTTGGCTACTATGGAAATCATATCATGTGATTAATGTTTTTCCACAATTACAAGTTTTATTTCTAAGCCATTTTATCATGATTGATGTTCCATTATAATCTATGCCTTACGTACTGCCATGTTTTATGTCATTGCTCAAGATTTTGATGGTTAAACATTATGTTCATGTTTTTATGTTCAAATATATATGGTTTGTTTTTTTTCTCCATGCTTACCCTTAATGATCATTTTGGATCACCCTTTATATGTTTTCTTTTCCCCAGGATATAAATAAAGGTTTTAGTTAAGAAAACAAAAGGGGAAGATCTTTATGGGAGATGTAGAAGATCATTCACCATGATTAGAAGATTGTGTTCCGAGTTTCCAAAGACATTAAACTATTAAGATCCTTTGGTGTATGTTTTTTTATGTATTAAGTATTCCGAAAAAGTAATGTAATGTATATGTATGTCAAACTTTGGGTCTCTACAAAAACTATTAATTAATTAATTATCACAACTCATCCCAGTGGGCTCTGCACTGTGACTCCCCAAGCCCACCTCCAGTAGACAAGGGGTTGGTGAATAGCACTGAGTAGGCATATCACCAACATGGGAGGCATTTCCTAAGTACATACACACACACACACACATCTCCAAGCCCATAAATGATGAAAAGTAAAAACCACTAAGGAAAAAAATTCATGCATACAACTAAGCCTAACCAACATAGTATAATGGAAAGTAAAGTGCAGAATGTAAAACTGGTCAAAATACAATCCCATAAAAAGAATGTGTCTAAAAATAAAAAGTATGACCTGTAAGAAAAAGGAGTACTGGGACTGTTGCTCATAGCCATAGGAACACCTCGGCCTGGAAGGATCTCAGAATACTCAGTTTGGTCTGGGTCCACCCAGGACTACGTAAAAGGTCGCTCGTTTTCACAAGACACATCACATGGTAGAAAAAGCCTGTGCAGGGGTGAGTATAACAATAATCAGTAGGGGACCCCTAAAACCACAATCCAATAATAAAAATTAATGGTAAAGTCATCTCTACATAGTATATGTCTACTGAACATTTAGTAAGAGAAACACATCCACATATACTCGAAACTTATACCTGTAGTCTAGAGGTAAATCACAATGACCGCATACCCATGCTAAGGATTCAGTTCGATGATTACAGGAATCACTCATCTAGGAGAACTCACTCCACAAGTCTGATAGCTCAAAATACGTCCATCCAAGAAGTATTTTTCTTCAAGAAAGACTATTAGAGAGATAGATGCACTGATAGATCTGAAGAGAGAACAAATACATTCATTCTGGTATAACACACTCCTGAGTGAGAAAAGATCATGATACACGGATGAGGATCACTGCCTGGGCCTTGGAGGATACCACGGATAATCTGAATTCCACTTGCTAAGTAGAGGATTAGCACCCTATAGGATTGGTCACATCGATACCTGTCTCTACCTAAGGTCATGAGTGGATAGAGGGTCTCTCTCTAGGCCTCTCATAGGGTTACATGACTCTATATTGGGAAGTCCTGCTTAAGGGATCATACTTCTGTGGATGAAAATGATACATGGCCATCAGGGTAACGAGCAAGGGGGAACTAACCCAGACGAATCCTTTCCAAGGAATGGTGGACAAGAGGATCGATCCATGTATAGAAAAGTACATGGTGTGTAGAAGGGTTGGACGCCGTGTCCTCTAAACCAGGGTACTTCCCATGTACAATGGCCCATGTCATAAGTCTCATCATATAGAATAAGGTATACATTTCATGTAAGATAATGACATGTTGTGTTCTACTATTCTGGGAAGACTCTGTGTACGCTGGCCTTGTACCGGTACCAGACATCAACCCATGCATCCAAGATCATTTACTGGTACATGGTTTAGTGTGTGTATCCATCCATGTTTGGCTATGTGGTGAAGTACATGTTGTGTACTCCACCCCATTACTATGTATCTTCTGAGATATACGTCGAGTTTGAGCAAGGATCCACATGTCATTTAATGATGGTCATATGCCTTGTTAGTGCTTCATGCTGCCTTGAAATCTAGTCGTTGTTGTTTGAGGCCCACACATCATGTCCTCTCGGGTGTATGTTGTGTTCTTTTTTGTGTGTATTGCGGAAACCCTAGCCACTGATATCTCAACCCTACAGGGTGTGTTCTTCGGGATACACGCCGTGTTGATCAGAATTTTCCCGAACACGTCGTTCTTCATCACCGCACCTAGGAGCTCATATGATATTCAATCCATCTATCTGATCATTTGGATAATCCAAGTTTGTGGTTGTCCCAACAATGAAAAGTTGTTTCCATTCTTTTTGGACCTTCGATCGGCCCTTCAAACAAGTTTTGATCCACCCGTGTGCTCCCGGACAATGATTCTCCTCGATCTGAGCTGATTCATCATCCGCAATAGCTATCGCTCCTCCACTAGATTTTCACGATGCTTGATCTCTGATTTGGGATCTTTGAATTGCGAAATGTATTCGCAATGATCCATTGTTTGTCACCCCATGAAGAACGCGAAGAACGTAGGGTAGGGGAGGAAGAAAACAATAAAAAAAAGAGGAACACACCTCTATCATCATTCTTCACATCATCGATCCTCTCCCACTAATAGGTTTAAAAGGAGGATCAGAATGAAAATTCAACAATTATCATAAATCAATTCCCGGATAAAACCCCCAATAGAAACGGAAAATAACACCCTTCCATAGGAACACGCGATCTGTGGATCAACTTGTTTGGGGGTTGATCCACGTTCATCGTTTAATGAAAAAACAGGGAAGAAATAAATCAAAACAATAAACCCCTACCTCTATTCGGTTGAAGAATGATCATCACGTCACTTTTTTTTGGTGAGGTTCGTTGAATCTTAGATGCGTCAATCGATCATGTCATCATCATCCGCCAACAGGCTCTCTTCCAAATCTCTAATGGAAATCCCCAATTCATAGCGTTATGTGGCTGACCCTGTGAACTTTCCAAAAGTAGGTATTAGTAGGTGATGATTAGGTCATGGTGTTTAAGTAAAATTTTAAAATAAAATAAATTATTTTTTTATTTTATTTCCTTTAAAACGTTCAAAAACTAATTTTTTTTATTCGACCCATGTCGGTCTATGTTAGGCCCTACCTAAGGAAAATTTTAAGTTATGAATGCAATGGTGCCCTCTAATTTTTGACCTGGGAACCCGTTTAATATTTATTCCAATTTTTGCTGAAAAATTCTCACACATTCTATTTAGAGTTTAATTTATTTCAAAAATTTATTCTAGGAACCCCAGGCCTCGGAATTGCACATCATCACAATGCCAGGTCTCAAAATAATTCCATAAAATATTCAAAAATCAAGCAAGGAAAATTTGAGACATCACATTCTCCCCACCTTAGGGCTTTACGTCCAAAAAATCCAAAGAAAAGGAATACTCAAAAAGATGTGGGTACTACACATGAATTTGAGCCTCCTGCTCCCACATGCTCTCTTGAAGATTCTCAGGCTACCACCGAACACACAGTAGGGGAATCTATCACCTATGAAGGATCCTCTCCTCCCAATCCTCAATCTCCACCAGGTACTCTGCAAAGGTCTCTTCATCCTCAATGTCTTGCTCACCACAGTCGATGATGTATGATGGGTCATGCACATACCTCCTCAGCTGCGACACGTGGAATATATCATGCACCTGGTGAAACTGTGGAGGTAGAGCTAGGTGGTATGACACCTCACCAACTCCATGCAATATATGCAAAGGGTTGATGAACCTTAGATACAACTTGTCACATCGGCCAAATACCTTCAACCCTCGATGAGGTGTGACTTGAAGGAATACATAGTATCCCTCCTTGAACTCCAACAGTCTCCATCATCTACAAGCATTAGACTTTTGTCAGATCTTTGTAGTATTTATCCTCTCCCGGATGACCTGCACCTTTTTAGTAGTAGATAACACTAACTATGGACCCATGAGTGTTGACTCTCCGGGATCATTCCAGCAGAGTGGGGACTGGAAGGTTTGCACATATAAAGCCTCAAACGGTGCCATATCAATGGCAGAGTGGTATCTTTTGTTGTACGTGAACTCCACCAGTGGTAGGTGGTCCACCCAACTATGACCAAAATCCAAGATACAGGCCTGCAACGTATCCTCTAGAACCTGAATTTTCCACTCTATTTGGCCATTGGTTTAGGGATGGAACACCATGCTCAAGCATAGCTAAGTCCCAATGGCCTCTTACAATCCCTTCCACAACCAGGATGTGAAGCGTTCATCTTAATACGTGAATATCATCGAAAGGACGCAATGAAGCCCATTTATCTCTTTTATGTAGAGACGTCTCAATCTCTCTATGAAATGTTTCTCCCTAATAGCTAGGAAGTGGTCCAAAATGGGGATTTGGTCAATGATCACCCAAATGGAATCATGGACATTGGATTTTCTTGGTATTCCCATCACAAATTCCATCAAAAGTCCATCCCACTTAAACTCTAAAACATCCAGGGTGTGATCTGACCCTGATGGAACCTGGTGCTCAGCCTTCACCTGCTAGCATGTAAGGCATCGAGAAACAAACTCTTCTACTACCTTCTTCATACCTGTCCACCCAAACTGATACCAGAGATCCAAGTACATTGTTCTGACTCTAGGATGTACCATTAAGGGGGTGTATGAAACTCTATAAGGACCTACTATAGCAACTCCGCTGGTACAATTGTGCACCCTATGAAAAGGAATATGTGATCCCACCTTGAGAGTATCAGTCAAGAGCATGTCATGTGGATAACTAAGAATGTAAATTATCGTAGTGGAAATCCCATAATAGTGACTCCATGACTCACTATAAGAGGGCAGGGGTAACAAACCTCTACTGGAGATAAGCTACATCATCTCTATTCGTGATGGATATGTATAGTGAGGCCAACTGCTCCAACACCTCACTCAGTAGCTGTGAACTCGATCTCTTGTTGAGAGAATCTGCCACAATGTTCCCCTTTCCAAGGGTATAGATGATCTTGAATTCATAATCCTGGAAAAACTCTAGACATCATATCTACCTTAGATTCATATCCTTCTATGAGAATAAGTACTTGATGATCTTATGGTCAGAGTAGACGATATTCTTCTCACCCATTAGGTAGTGTCGCCACATTTTCAATGCAAAGACTACCACTGCCAATTCAAGATCATGGGTCACATAGTTCTACTCATGAGGAATTATATGGAGTGAACCATTAGAAATCACCTCCTGTTTATGCATCATGACACATCCAAGCCCAGTCCCTGATGCGTCGTAGAAAACTAATTACTCGACACCCTCTTTTGGAAATCTCATGTCTAGTCCACTTGTCAAAAACTGCATTAACTACTGGAAAGCCTACTATAACTTCTCCGTCCATGAGAAAGGTTTTCCCTTTTGGGTCAAGGATATAATTAGTGACGATAACATAGATAAATCAGGGATAAATCTCTAGTAGTATCATGTTATCCCAAAGAATCTCTACACCTCTGTCACACTCTATGGTGGCTCCCATGCTAATACTGCCTCAGCCTTTGTGGGGTCCACTACTACACCATCTACTGAGATACATGTCCCTAAAAGTTTACCTCCTATATCTAGAAGTGTCACTTTGATAGCTTTCCATAAATATGGTGCTCTCGGAGTATGTCTAGAACCATCTGTAGGTGTCTCGTCTACTCCTCTTCTAACAACGAGTACACAAGGATGACGTCGATGAAGACCACTATGAACTGGTCTAGGTATGGCTGGAAGATCCAGTTCATAAGTACCATGAACACTATGGGGGTTTTAATCACACTGAAGGGAATCACCAAGTACTCGTAGTGACCATTGAGGCATATGAAATCCATCTTTGGTATATCCTTGTCTCATACTCGTAACTAGTGGTAACTCGGTCGAAGGTCAACCTTTGAGAACCATTTCTCCCCTCTCAATTGATTGAAGAGGACTTTGATCATCAACAGTAGATAATTGTTCTTCATTATTACCTGATTCAGGTGCCGGTAATCCACTCATATCCTCAAGCTCTCATCTACCTTCTTGGAAAACAAAACTAGGGCTTCCAGTGGTGAAACACTAGATCTCATGAAGCTATTTCTTTTCAAATCCTCTAATTTCACCCTCACCTCGTGGAGCTCTACCGGAGCCATACAATTTTCTGGTGAGCATATTGGTGCCTTCCTGGGGTGTAAGTCGATGCCGAAGTAGATCAACCGGTAGGGACATAATCTTGGAACATATTCTGGAAAGACGTCCTCATACTCCGCCACTACTTCTGGGAACTAGAATCTTACAACATCTAATTATCTGAGGGTAAGGCTAGTCAACTCATGAGTTATCGGTTGTAGCCTTCTATACATGAGACAATTCTATGCTACCTGGGTCTCCTTTCCAAAAACGAATGAAAACCATGTCCCATCACTATGGACACACAATACTCTTCACCTAAAATAGTCAATATGGTCATGGACTGAAGATAACCAATCCATACCAGGAATGACATCATAAGGCCTCGACGCTTCCAACAATAGGTTACAACCGAAAATATCACCTATAAGGGAAAGTTCACACTGTCTTCAAAGATGTGTGATCATTGAGTCTCCTCCCATAGGTGTCTCCAAGTGAAAGGGTCGAGTCAACGTCTTTACTAGAATCTCAAGGTTTCACACTAAACATGTGGTGAGGAAGGAATGAATAGAACCTATGTCTATGAGTACAACAGCTATGGTATAAAAGTCACAAATCTTACCTTGGATCATTTTTTGAGTCCCCTGTTTGTATGCCTCGACCACATGCAGTTGTACCCTCCCCTATCCCTCAACTCCCTGAGCCTCGTGCAGACCTCCTAGTGGTTGTGGTGGAAGTAGATCGAAGTGTCTATCACCACCTTTAGCTCCCATGTTCCTCTACCACATCTTCCACCTAGAGGGTTTGTCTGCTCCACTCTCTACCTCATCCTCAGGAGTCCATCCACCACCTCCCAATCAGCTGCTCGACAGGTTGGGAAGTCTTTAGTGATATTTCTTCTACCATCACATGAGTAGCATCACCTCCCACTAGGATGTCTGCATCCATCCTAAGAGCCTTGGACTCTCAATCCTTTTTCCTGGTTCCTCCTGTGATGTCTCCCACACCCTGGTCCATCTGCTTGACATTGGATCCCTACTGCTGAGGTCTCCATTCCTCTCTGCCTGCTGCTGACTACCACTACCTATCTCTTCTCCACCAAGAATCTCTTTATCACCAATTATCGATTGAGCACTCCAGCATAAGTGTAAATTCATAGAGTCACAACACTAGCTCATATGTCAAATCGTAGACCATGATCAAAGGTCTAATATCTAAAGTACTGATCCCTGAACATATCTATAGAGAACCTAGCGAGGTTGGCGAACTATGATGAATAGTCATCCACTATCAAACTACCCTGCTAGAGATAAAGAAGCTCATGGATACACATGTCTCTCACCATAACCAGAAAGAACTCCTCCCTAAAGAGTTTCTCAAACTCCATCCACAAAAGATTATCCTCGTCATGAGTCAGTGTAGTCAAACTCCTCCATATTCGCATTGAACCCTGAAGAAGGCTCACTCCTAGGATCACCATCTAGTCTGCTAGAATCCTCACTAGATGAAAAAATATGGTCACTACCTCCAGCCAGTCATCAGCCGCCTGAGGGTCTGGCCTGCCTCAGAACTTGAGGGGTCTCTATCTCTGAAACTCAGGGAGCATGTTTATCCTACGCTCCTTTTTTTGTTGGTACTATAGGTATCATGCGCGACTCCACTAGTGGTGGTATAGTCAGTGAACCACTTTGAGGTAACACTAGGGAATTGGTCCCTATATCAAAGCCTCATCACTAAGGGGGTCACCCTCATTATCGAGCTGCTGAATCCTAGTGGGTATACGTCATGGTGGAATCCTTTAAGGAAACAAGTTGTACCATAGTCAATGTGTATATCTGGATAGCTGACACAAAGGACATGGAAAACACTACTCATTCGTATATGATGCATGTACCATTATTTTATTTCCCTAAAACTAGTGTTTTCATGTACCGAGTCGAAAAGCAGGTTATCAGAGTACTGGTGTATGGATACTTTCGTCACCTACACCAAAACTGGAGCTTCGGGCCTCAAATCTGAGCTCGAAACACATAACACTGTTTCCCCAAACAAATCTCACAGAATCTTGGTCCTAGGGTAGAATTGACCACCTCTGATACCACTGTGTCATTACCCGTCCAAGTGGGGCCCGCAAGATGACTCCCCAAGCCCGTCTCCAATAGTCTAGTGCTAGGTGACTAGCACTGAGTAGGCATATCACTAACATTGGATGAATTTCCTATGTACATGTACACACACACACACATTTCCATGCCCAAAAAATGATGAAAAGCAAAAACCCACTAAGGTACAAAAATGCATGTATACAACTAATCCCAACCAACAAAGTATAATGGATAGTAAAGTGCGGAATATAAACTGGGCCAAAATACAAGACCAGTAAAAGAAAGAGTCTGCAAACTACAAATTCAGACCTATAGGGAAAATTGGTAATGGGACTACTACTTGTAGCCATAGGAACACCTCGGCCTGCAAGGATCTCAGAAAACTCGGTCCAGTCCTGGTCCACCCTGGACTTCGTCAAAAGGTTGTTCGCCTTCACAAGAAACAACACTTGTGGTTAATGCTCATTTAGGGGTGAGTATAATAATACTCAGTAGGGGACCTTGAAAACCAAAAAAAATACACAAAGTAAAGATACAGTCAACTCTACACAGTATATGTCTACTGAACATATAGAAAGGGAAACACATCTAGATATACTCAAAACGTAGACCTGTAGTCTAGAGGCAAATCACAATGACTGTATACCAATGCTAGGGATTCAATTCGATGATTCCACGAAGCACTCATCCGAGAGAACTCACTCCGCGAGTATGATAGCTCTGATGAAGTCCATCCGAGAAGTATCATTTTTCGGGAAAGGCCATGATAGAGATAGGTTCATTGATATATATGAAGAGAGAAAATATACACTCCTTCTGGGAGAACACACTCCTCAGTGAGAAAAGACCACAATACATGGATGAGGATCACTATCATGGCCTTGGTGGATACAATGACTCATCCAGATTTCACTTGCTAAGTAGAGTATCGATTCCCTATAGGATTGGTCAAGTCGATACCTGAATCTACCTAGGGTCAATAATGGATAGAGAATCTCACTACAGGCCTCTCAGAGGGATACCTAACTCTATCGTGGGAAGTTCTGCTGAAGGGATCATACTCCTGTGGATGGAAAAGATACCTGGACTTTAGGGAACTGGTAAAGAGGGCACTAACCCAAACAAAACATGAACAAGGAACGATGAACAAGAGGATAAATCCATGTACTGGGAAGTACACAGTGTGTATAAGGGTCACACACCATGTCCTATGACCTTTGGTAATTCCTACGTAAAATGGCCTGTGTCGTAATGCTTATTGTGTAGAAGAAGTTATACACAGTGTGTAAGATAATGACACCCTGTGTTCCACTGTCTAGGGAAGACTTTGTCTACGTTGGCCATGTGCCTGTACATAACTTCAACCCACGTGTCAAATACCGTGTACTAGTACATGGTGTATTCCATGTATCCGGCTGTGTCTGGTCGTGTGGTGGAGTACATGTCATGTACCCCACCCTGTGTCTATGTATCTTCTGAGATACACATTGAGTCTGTGTAAGGACCCACACACCGTGTGGCGGTGGTGACACGTCATGTTAGTGTTTCCTACCATCCAAAACCTCAATCACCATTGGTTGGAGTCCACACACCATGCCCTCATAAGAGAACATTGTGTTATTCTCTGGGTGTACCACGGAAACCCTAGTTGCCTCCCGGATAACCATACATGGCATTTTCTTCAGGATATATGCCGTGTTGATCGGATGTTTCTAGATAGCGTCGTTCTTTGTCACCACGCCTCAGGATCCTTCGATCTTTGATCTAGCCATCTGATCATTGTGATACTCAAATTTTGAGGTCATCCCAACACTAAAAATTTGTTTCAGTTGTTTCCATCCCTCCGATCGGCCCCAAAAACAAGTTTCGATCTACCTGTGCGAAGAACACTCCAAGAACGATTATCCTTGATCTGAGCTGATTCATCATTCTCTGTCACCATCGCACCACCACTAGGTTGTTACAATTCTAAATATTCAATTTTGGATTGTAGCATTGCAAAATAGATTTGCAACAATCTGGTGTTCATCATCCCATGCATAATGCGTAGAATACAGGGCAGGGGAGAAAGAAAACAATAAACAATGGAGGAACGCACATCTATCTTCATTTGTCAAAACATCGATCCGCTCCTGTTAATAGGTTTAACAAACGAATCATAATTAAAATTCAACAATTATCATAAATTTATTCCCTAATAAAAACCCCAAAAGAAATGAAAAAAAACACCCTACTGCCAGAATGCATGATCAGCTGATTAACCTGCTTGTGGGTTGATCCGCATTCGTTGTTTAATCCAAAAACGGGGAAGAATTAAATCAAAAAAACAAACCCCTACCTCAATTCAGTTGAATAAAGATCACCATGTCGCATTCTTTGGTGAGGTTCATTGAATCCGAGATGCGTTGATCGATCATACCATTGTCGTCCACCAATAGGTTCTCCTCCGAAGCTCCAATGCAATCCTCAATACGTAGGGTTATGCGGCAAACTAAGCGAACTTTCCATAAGAAGGTATTAAAAGGGGAGGATTAGGTCATGTAATTTAAGGAAACTTTTGAAATAAATTAAATTATTAATTTATTGTATTTCCTTTGAAATGTCCAAAAACTAAATTTTGCAGTTGACCCACGCCGATCAATGTTAAGCCCCGCCTAAGGTAAAATTGATGTTCTGAACGCAACGGTTCCCTTGAATTTTTGATCCAGGCACTTGTTTAAATGTTATTCCACTCATTTATGAAAACCACTCATTAATTCTATTTAGAGTTTAATTTATTTCAATCATTTATTCCGAGCACCCCAAACCTCAGAATGGAACACCGTCACAAAGCATGGTCTCTAGATAATTCCATATAATATTTAAAAATAATACATGGAAAATCAAATACATTACCTTAAGGAATAATGAATTTTTTAATGATTTATAAATGATTCATTAATGAATTATTAATTAAGGATTATGTTAGGATTAAGTAATTCTTAACTTAAGATTAAGCAATGTTTAACTAATAATTAATGATTAATTAATTAATAATTGTGAATAAACTAATGATTAACTAATGATGAAGTAACGATTAACTTATAAATAGAGAATAATTAATTAATGAGTATTTATTAATTAGCAATTAAAAATGTATTATTTAACTATAAACTAACTATATAATAACCATTAATTAATGAATGATTAATAAATGAATATCTAATGATTAATGAGTTGTTATAGAATGATTAATGAATGATTAATGAATTAATAACTTAGGATTAAATTATGATTAACTAATAACTAATTAATGATTAATTAATGATGAAATAAGGATTAACACATGATTAAATAATGCTTAAATAAGGATTATATTTAGATTAACATAGGATTAACATAGTATCACAGAGGGATAACTACATGACAAAGAGGCCAAACTGCACACCTGATTTTCCACTCTCACGGGATCTTGTTTAGATGATTGATACCTTTAGTATGATTGAAATATTTTACAATGAAACGTTAGTGTCTTTTTTTAAGATATAAGAAAACATTCTAAGATTTTAGTAAAGTAAATATTTTGTGATGTTCTAAGAAATGAAATCCCTATTTGGATACTACAAGTGGATGTGGATTTTAAACTAATGTACCTAGGGGTAATAAACCCAAAACAATCATATTGGGATTTTAATTGAGAATAACCTGATGCATGAAAACATACCTTACTGCATAATAGGTTTGATATTCATGGAGATATGATTTAGGTGATCCATTGAAACACCATAATATTTTTATTCAATAGATTTTTGAATAAATTTATTTCTTTGATAGCTAGAATTAAACTCTTCAATATATTAAGCATGTGATACACGCAGCATCAACTTAGCTTGTGTTACATGCAAGATTGAGTTTCTATGAAGCATCTTTTTATTATTGTAATTATTTAATCAAGACAATTATATCATAAAATTTATAATGATCTGTATGAATTGGATTAAATAAATTATGAAATTATGGTTTACACATGTATATATAATTATTTGAATAATTAATTATAAATGAATATAGAACCCTTTTAAAAATAAAAGGATGTTTTATCTAAAAGACTACTTAAATGTGCACAAGTATGTTTTATACCAACAAATAAACAAATAACTCTCATCGTATTTTATTAATGAAATATATATATATAATATATTCAATATATTTTTTAGAATTTATATTTTTTTTTTCTAGACATGATATAAAAACAAATCCAATTTTACTCATAAAAGAAGTATTTTTCTAAAAAAGTTGTTTTGCCACCTTTTCATAATGCACTTGTTTTAAATATAGTTTTTGACACTATTATAAATTATATGTCAGAAAATAAACTTATTACTTTAAATCATAATATAAAAATTTACTTTGGTTGAATTTTTGGTATTTTTCTAAGAAGATTCATGTTTTGATCAATAATAAAAAATACTGAATTTTAATTGAAAAAATATTTTTCCTCAAAATAATTTATACTATTAAATTATATTTTTTATTGATTTTAAAGTATAATTATATTAGTTTTTTATCAGTTAAATAAAATTTATCATTGGAATCTATTTCACATTGAAATTGGATAGAAAAACATTCCAAACTTTTGAACATTTTTACTTTAAAACCTCATTGTTTCATCCAATACGGGGTATTGATTATTATTTAATATCAAAAAATTATGTGAATTGAATTTGGAAAAATGGATTAAATATTTGGAACTAGAAGGACCGAATTTATTAAATAGTCCCCTTTAATTTTTGTACAATATGAATAATAACTTTATTATTTTTTATTACCATGGTTAAGTGTAAATTGGGTAAATTGAGGTTAAAAATAATGTTATAAATATTATAAAACTACCATAAAACACTAAAAAATATTAATGGATAAATTTAATTTTACCATTAACACATAATTTTCTAAATTTAATAATTTAATGGACACTTTTCCATGATAATGACTTTGATATTATTAAAATCAAAGAGACTAACAAAATTTCACACTCAAACTATTAATAATTATAATATTTTAATATGTTGTTAAATAGAAGATATGATATAATTTTTATATTCATAAAAAATATAAGAGTTTTAAATATATCATGTAATCTTATTTTTAATTTTTATTGAATAAATAAATATCATAAATAATTACACAATGATGATGCAAGAAGTATTCAATTGATGAAGCTATCAATTAAATGATATTATAAATATTAAAATAAATATAATTTGAATTAATGAAGGAAAAACACAGATTTTATACATTAATATGAAATATTATTATTGTATTAAATAATTTTTTAATTTATATTGATAGATTTATTTTTTAAAGAAGATGCAATGAATAGTGTCAAAATTGATACTAATGATATTTTGTGAAAATAATATTTTACTAAATGATTTAAAAATCATAAAAATTACTAATAATTAATAAAGGACATATTATTGTCTAAAATATCATAAATTTACCATTTAATTTTCAATTTAAACCTTATAAGTGAAAGTATCTACTTTTAAAATTGAAAATGTTGTTACCATATTACAAATTAAAATAGGTTAACTAGGGGTTAATCAATATGATAAGGACAAAAATAATACAAAAAATAATATAAAATATATTTTATGATTCTATTAGAACCATATCTCATATTATTTTCGAATAAATTTTATTTTTGAGGTATTTGGTTTTAGATTGAATTTATTAAAATTCAATCTTTTGAAAAAATTCCAAATGTGTGACTCACCCTCATTTTAAAAGGAAGCCTCCTACCTCATCACATTTCACCAATTTTTTTCTTCTATCTTAAAAAATATCTTCCAAATTAACTTCTACACATTCCTATCTATATTCTATAGGTCTTGTTATTTCCAAAAGACCAACTCTAGTGTCCCTTACAAAAGATCTAAAGGATCTGTTTTGAAGAATAGGTAATCGCTCTAACTAATAACTCTCTTTTTCTAATATTCTATACATCCTATAAATATATGATATATATCATAAAATAAAAACATAATCATACTTAATATTATTATATTTTATTATTATTAGGAAAACACAATTATAGAACCCCTTACCCATCGAACAAGAAGTGAAAGTATTGTTTGTGCATAAGTACGGCTTACCGTCTCCACATATCAATACAATTCATTTTCCATCACCAGATTTTATAAGTGAGTATTATTATAGATTTAATGTTTATTTATATATGATATTTATTAAATTATTAAACTTAGGTAATTATAATATCACATCTATCATTTTACCACCAAATGTTTTGAGAAATGATAACGGTGCTCGTGTGTACGTATGGTTTACCATCTTCATGATGCGTTGTGATTCATTTTTCATATATATATTACATGTGTGGTAATAAGGATTAATTTTAATAATATATATTATATATAAAAATTGAAAACTATTTTTTAATTATAATATATCATATAATTTTCATTCTTTTAATATGATGAGAAAATGAAAGAAACATTCATTCATATGTACGACCTACCGTCTCTATGAACAATGTATTTTATTTTCTATATCTAAATTTAATGAATAAACATGAATATATATATATACTTAATATATATATATATGATATTTATATCATATTTATCATTTTGGAGAAGATTAAATCACGATCTATGTAAGAGTACCAGGGATAACAAGTCAAAACATGAATTATTAACAAGTGAGTAATATAAAGCTATATGTAAATTAAATATGGTATTATATATATGAATATGGTTCTTTGGTAGATGTATAATAAAATTATATTTATTAAACATTACTTTTGAACACATACTAAGGAAGTTGAGACTTAAGGCAAGATATTTTTGCCTCACTTTTATTTCGGTGAGCACATACCTTATACACTACTTTTTTTTATATATGGTGTATATATATACATGAATTTATTTTATGATTCTTATCTAGAATTTTATGGTAATTTTATATCCATTTAATTTTATTTCTTTTATGGGGCATATGATTCTAAAAATTATAATGTGATGAGTATTTATTTCACAATATCTTCAATATTTGGGGTTGTTTCGTTTTAAGTCATCATTGGGGAATATTTATCTTCCATGTATATATTTTATAAATAAAATTTTAATATTATTATATAAAGTTTTAAATTAATTTTTACCCATTGTTTACTTTTTACCACACTGTTTGAAAGGAACACTTTTTTCATTTTCCAAATGAGGAACTTTGTCACTTTTCCAACAAAATTACAAAAGGAATGTTTTTTTAAAATTATAAAGAATGAACATAATTTTATGCCATCATGAAGCCACAATGATTTGAATTTTACTTGACAATATTATAGGGTTAATTTCAAAGAAATGTTTTCTTTCAAAATCACGTGTAATTTTAAGAAATGAAAACTTATTCAATGAATAAATGATATTTTTCTCAAGAATTATTTTCAAGTGATCTCTCAAAATTATTTCCCATATAAGATAACATTATTTGATGTTACTAATGTTTTATTAGAGATATTATTAAATTATACCCTTTTTATTATTTCTAAGAGTGGTTTATTTTTATGAGGGAATGATATTTATGAAACCCATTTCTTTTACATGAGTTATGTTCTGATTGAATTATGTTTTTAAAACCCATTTAGTTTCATGAGTTATGATATGATGATTGATTAATGGCCTTGTGGCACACATTTGTATGGTTTCTATTATGTGATAGGTGGGATATATATCTCTCTCCATTGAATCAGGTAATTATAAATGTCATATGAGATCAAAAGGGTACAGAGAAGGTCATCTTAATCCTATAACAATAGGGTACATGGGAGGTCATACTAATACCACAAAAAATGGTACATGGGAGGTCATCCTAATCCCACAACAAGAGTCTACACTGGAGGTAATCCTAATCCCTAAACTAGATGGTATACATGAGTACATCCCAAACATAAAGTAGATACGTAGTTGATTTACCTAATACTAACATACTATGAATGTATTGGTTAGATTCATTGACATAATATATTTTTAGAATATGTGTACGCCAAAACATTCATGTTTTATTCCATTTTTATACTCTCATGGATCGTGTTCTTTCATGATCTTATTATTTGGGTCTTATGATATGCCAATATTTATTCCATGACACATGTATATGATCTTTGTTATGTAGGGTATGATCTTCAAATATTATTCACTTATTTTCATACCCATATGCTCATGTTTTTCTTATGTATCTTCCATGTTTAACCTTACTAATCATATGAGCTCACTATTTATTATGTTTTATTTCCATAGGTTATAAATAAATGTTTTAAGTAGGAATACTAAAGGTGGAGAAGTTTATTAGAGATATTTAAGATATTTAACCTAATTAGAATATTTTTTTCCAATTTTCCAAAGGCACTAAAATGTTATGGTTCTCAGAAATGTGTTTTGTAATGTAATGAATATTCATCTAAAAAGATGTAATATCCATTTTAGAAAATCATGGGTTATTATAGTTTGTATAAGAGCAAATATTTAGTCAAACATTCAAAACTAGTATGAGAAAACTATAGTGATATATCTATAGATATTTATAAGGACATTCATATGGATTTTTATAAGGATAAGTCTAAGTATAGACTACAATCTGGGATTTTTCATAATGATCATGAATTAATAATAATTAAACCTATGGTGTCAAAGATTGAAATTTTATCAGTAGTTTCCCTATATTATTTGGTTTTCCCACTATGGATAGTGTTTCTCACATTATTATTTTGGTTTTATTTGATGGTCGTAACCAGAAGGAAACCTGTTAATATTGAATTTGATGGAATGTTTGGTGAATATGAGCAAGAAAATTATATGATGACTAGAGGGAAAGATATAGTTATTATGCCTAATTTGATACCATAATATATTATTAACAATATGAACCTCAGTGGTATTCATAACACTTTTAATAAGATGGATATGATCTTTTATGAAAGTTCATGTGATTATGAACATAGAGGAAATAAGATTTGGGAACCTACATGAAACAAGGTGGGAAAAAGAACCTAGATTAATATCTCAAATTGAGGGGAAACCATTCACCTTTTAACCTTGTATTTTCCATTATGGAGAAGAAAAATTATGAATCAAAGAGTTGGTTTTTATCATGTATTATCAACCATTTCACTCACATTCTAGGTTTATGCCTAATATCTAATCCTTATCGATAAATCAATGAGAAAATCATTGTAGAACCTTTTATATAGAAATCCATGGATTTACGTCATTGATACTAAATCTGATATATTTCCCACAATATAAAGAAAGACTTTTCATGATTAACCTATGAAGAATTATATCATAAGGCTTAGTATACAACATCTTTCTTATTTTTTACTATGTCAACATAATGATAAAATTTATTTATATAAATATGATCAATTTAATGTAGCATATGAGATGGATAAGTAAAGTTTTGACTAGGTTATTGGAAGGAATTTATAGGACTAATTAGGGATTATATGATTTCATTATGCAGATTCTAAAATATAAATGTAAATTGGCATATAAGGTAGAGAGGGGTATAGAAACATAACCAAAAAACATTTGGGAGTGTATTAATGTAGACTTCAAGGGGATTTTCATGTTACCTAAAACTGGCCTAGTTTAATAGACATTTTATCATTGTTTAATGTACTTCATTAAAAGAGGGAAACATATTTTTGATGGGATTCATTAGGGTCTATGGTACAAATTTCACTTTTGATGATGGATTGATGAGAACATTAAACAATATTTTTCTGAAGTATGGATTTTCAACTAAAAAGATAGTCAATTTTAAGTTCAAAAGTGTTAGTATCCCATCACAATTAGCAGTAGTCGTGTTCTGGTGGTATTATTGGGCATGATATAGTGTTAATTTGGAAACTTCGTGGAATTATAGCTTCCATTCACAGACACAAACCATTGTGACATGTGCCTATGTGTTTATATAATAGGAACAATATGTTGATCCAATGTACCTTTTTGATAGCATTGGTAACTACTATGGTGAGCCATGGATTCCTATTGGGGAGTTTCTATTTTTCCCAATGCACAAAGACTAGATGACATTGATACCTAACATCAGCAGGTTGTGATAGTGAGGGAGACCAAAGTCCAGTAGGATATATAATGAGATTTCCTGACCTCAAGAACAAGGGAAACATTTGAGATGTGGCATATTTGATCAGGAAAGTCATAATATGAAATGATACCCTAACATTGCAATATCAAGTTTAGACTCCGAACCATGATGATATATTTCCTCTAATGTGAACATTTAATATGATCAATTACATGGTTTTAATATAAAATACTTTATTTTTTAGAATTCTATGAAATATCCAAATATTTTTACTATCAATTTATAAAAAAATTAATAAAATATGTACCCATTTACATAAATGATACAAAAGATATATATTACTAAATAATGCATTATTTAAATAAATAAATCTTTATTCTACTCATATTACAACATAAAATTTCCTATGGAAGTGGGAAAACAAAAGTAGTGAGATAAAAAGATCGGTAAGGGAGAATGTAACAACGAGTTACAAAGGGTTAGATAATAAGCATGATATATCACAATATAATGGGAGAAAAATATGATTATAATGATTAATAAATCATAAGATAATACCAAACAAGTCTCCATGAGACCATCCATCACCCCAAAACCATCTTAATACAAAGTAAAAGACAATAAGAGAAACTTACATGCTACAAAATTCCTTTCCATTTACCTGAGACATGTAAAACAATATATATAACTTCCCAGAAGAAAAAGTAGTTTGTGATAAGAAAGACCAACAGTATTTCACAATCTAATCATTTTAATAAATTATTAACAAAATAGTTTAACAAATTTAACATGTCATTTCAGATTTCATGGATGCCACACTAGACTCTATTAGACCATCTCCACCCATACATCATGGGTGGGATTCACGCTTCCATGGTTATAGTTCCTCTCATTCACATTCATATTATTGAGTGGCACTAGCCTAATAGATTCATGTTATAGTTTATATTTGTTCATCATATTGCAGTTACACTAAGAATGTTTGTAATGCTTCATTATATAAAGATAATGGGAAGGGAGGATGCCAACTGGCACCAAATAAATTTTGAGTATCTCAACCTTTGGGATAAACAAAATTGTTTTTATCAATGGAAGGAATATTTTGTGATTCCATTTACCAAATAAGATCGAGTATCATTCATGGAATAGACTGAAGTTTATATTGTATCTTACTCAAAAAAATAGACAAATTCAGGATCTAGTAAGATAATAACAATACATTAGTTTGTTTGTTTTAATTTTTTTAAATATATTTTTAATCTATGTACAACATACTCAAAAAACATATTATCGACATATCTGATCTAGAGTTGGTAGAGTTTTTTATTTATGAAGAATACAGTGATACAATGGAGGAGATGATGCTAGTGTACCATGTTCTACATAATAATATCTTTGATAATCCACCTTAGGAAGATTTTTTCCTACCCTAAGAGAAGAGTTTACTACTCTATAACCTCATCAAGAAGCTACTGATGTTGAGGAGCCATGTTGGAAAGGACTTATACAATGTCGTGATGCACATGATGCCTCAACAATTCTATAGGAATAGGTTTCTCCTCTAGTAGTCCATGCATAGTTTATTGTAGATGTGCACCTGGAAGCATGGGATCTATTTATGTTGTTAGGATATCTATACTTTTTTGTTTTATCTGATCTGAACCTGTATCAGGGATCATTTCCCATGACTCATCCTTTTGTGACTGAGCCTTCATAGTCTTTTTGGTTCCCCCAGAAGATGATGGGAGGTCCTTCCACTTATGTAATGGGTGAAGGATTAGGTGTGCATCACAACATCCAGATCACACCTCCTCCTAATGAGTCAATGGTATATCATCATACATTTTAGGTTCTAATGCTCTAGGAAGACCTCCCTACAACTTTTCAAACTCCACCACAACATAGAGGTTGCTGATCCCAATACGACCATCCCATTAACACACCAGATTTTTTGATGAGATCTCATTATAGACTGTTATTGTACCCATTCATCTATATGTTTTCTATTGACTTAAATTATTTTTGTAAAAAAATTAATTATATCCTCTATATTATTGTATATCTCTTAAATTTATGAAATTATTTTTTACATTCAACTATTTTTTACATGTTTAGACCATTTTTAAATTTTAATTTATAATTTAGTTATGTTTCATATTTTACAATATTTAAAAGATGACTTCATAAAACATAGGAAAACTTATGAAATTTCATGTATGTATATTTAAAATCTTATAAAATTAAAACTATAAAAAAATCTAATTAAAACATAAAAAATAGCCAAAACATCTAAATATTTGTTAGAAATAAAATGAATTTCAATAATTTTAAAAGAAAAATTAATTTACATGACATAAAAATTGTTGATTAAAAACACAATATTTAGACATTAAATATATATGCACATAAATTATAGTATAATGAAAATCTGAATGAAATTTAGAACATTGAATAAACATATAAAAAATAATTTACAATAAAATTAATGTTTTAAAGAATATAAATACAAATAGAATGTTTTAAAAAAACACTATATTGTTCCATTTAAATTATTTTTCATTAATTATTTTTTGAAATTCTTATTATTTTCTATTATTTTTTATATGTTTAGTAAGTGCTTCAAATTTAATTTAATATTGTATTTATAATTTATTATTTGTAGACTTTCAAAGTTGCATACTTGAAACATTAGTGTGTTTCATGTACGTTACATTGAAAGCATATACATTATAAAATTTAAATACAATCAAAATAAAATTTGAAAAAATGAAAAAAACATATAAATATAACAAAAAAAATCTTAAATATAACAAAAAAATCTATTTTACATTCCATAAACTTTATTACTTATAAAAATAACATTTACACTTTAAACTATTAGTGGACATAATTCTTATTAAGTATTATATTGTTAATTAAATTATTATATAGTATTATTAATTATGTTATTATAATTAAATGTTAGTAATTACATTATTAATAAAATATTAATTATAATATTAAATATTTATAATAATTAAAATAAAATCATTAATAATTACGTAAATAATATTATTATTAATGTAACTAACTCAGTAGTTAGCAATATAATTTTAAAATAAATCATAATAAAATTAGTAATATAAATTTTTTAATTATTAACAATAATAGAATTATTAACAAATTATTTGTATATATATAAATAAATAAATTGTAAAAAATATTTATTTTAAATATACAGATGTATATATTTTTAATATAATAAATTACATTTTTGTATTTGGGAAAAGGAGTTATGGACCTTAACACCTTTTCCCAAATTCTATAGAAATGGCATTAAGCATCCTCATGCCTTCAACCCATGTGGAAAAAGGCCAAAAATGTTAATGGAATTAACACTTTTCAATCTTATTTTTAAAAAAAATTACCTTATTTATATTATTATTATTATTCAAAAACTATAAATATTAAGATACTCTATGAGCTATGAAATGATATACAATGAACATTGTAGCACCTGTATGTTTGATTGAAGAAGAAGGGTCAATTCCTTAATCTTAAAATTTGTGTACCATTGAAATAGGATGGAAAAGGTGATCAAAAATGAGATAACTAGAATTATATGAAATTGGATTCCTAAAAAATTTATATTTATTTCACCAGTAAAAGAAATTAAAAGAAATAATATCTAAATTTGAGCTAAAGTACAAAGTATTTTATTCTCTTGTAAAAGCACTAGATGATGATCTTACTAGTACTTACAATACAATACACTACAATATGTTTTGATAAATACTCATACAATGATAAGATGATCTAGTGAGGTGAACACATGCTATGTAACGATCCAAACTTTAACTAATGAAAATTCCTCTTTATCGGATTAAATGTATTATTATGTAAAATGGTTATATAAAATGTATTCACTTATTTGGATTTGTGTTTTTGGATTTTAAAATACTATTAATAACTATTACAATTGATAATATAGTCATTGAACAGTGATAACATAATTAGTATAAATATAAGGCTTTAACAAATCCAATTTACACAGACCAAGGAAGTGATGGCCTCATCCAGTAGAATTTCTCCATACGAAGCTCATTTTTCAAAGCATGGAAAGGAGGTAGCATCACTAAGATTCTCTCATTACCGATCATAATCCTAACTTCAACACGTTAACCTTGAATGGAACTGTCTATGGGAGAAGTGGAAGTTGATAGAGATTACCACCCGAGTGATGTTATTTGAGCCACCCCAAGAGTCTGTCACCATTACAAAACATACCCTTATGTCATATGCGGGTGTTATAAGGGGTTATGTAACAATACCCTAGAACTATGATTATGTACATTATTTTTTGTAGAATAATTAATATACATTTATTTTATTATTGTTATTTTGTAAATAGTTTTTAAAGCACAAATAGTATTTTTAGTTATTATTAAACTAAAAAATCTATTTTGATAAATTAATGTATTTTTAAATTAAATAATATTTTAATAAAATATTATTAATAAATTATGTTTTATTAAATATAAATGATCATATAATTTTTATAAATACAATTGTAATTTTTATTAAAGTTTGAGAGCTATTTTTTTCAAAACCCATGAATTTTCGATACATGCCTATTTTTATTTTAAAAGTAAATATACACATATTTAAGAAATTATTTAGATAAAATGAATATTATTTTTTGAATCAGGACATAAAAATTATCCAACGGTGAATTTTTCACAATTTTCTGAGACAGTAGAAGTTTTTGATAAAATTTTAATACCGTTTAAAAAATATAATGTGTTTTATGACATCATAATGACCCAATAGTGATGTAATAAAATACTATAAAAGGGATTTTCAGCCAATATATGTTTTACCATTAAAAATTTGTGATTTTAGGTCTGTTTTATTTATTTTAAAAAACCTTAGTAGACCCTCCAAGACATATAAAACAACTTATCATTTTAAAATGATTTCCTTGAGAGTATGACTCACCTCAACATAATAAAGCCTAATATTTTAATAAGTTCTTCCATTGTAATTATAATATAATTTTTTCCACTACACTTTGAGAAAAACCCATGGGGAAAAACCATGGAATGGTTTTTGGTTTAGATTAGTTTAATGTGTAGTTTCAAAAACCTAAATAATAAAGAATTTCCTTTATTTTACTATATAAACCCACATAATATCCCACTTCATCATCACTAAAAACCTTTGGAGCTAGACCAATCTCTTCCATACTCACTATATAACCATCCCCAGGCACCCCAATCTCCCAAGAAGCCTCCCTCAACCGTCTCCCAAGCCTTTGGGATCACACTTCCAAGTAAGGGATTTCTTCCTTTCTCATTTTTGTCCAAATTTCTTTATATTTTTATACCCTTTTTAATTAAAATTGTTTTGGTATGATTTTTCACCTCCCCCATACTCACCTCCATATGTTTTAATGATGATAGACCTGTTTCTCACACATTAATTTCTCCCATGTACACCTGTTACCAAGGAAATATTCCATAAGGAATTTCTCTCTTCTCATTTACATTCAAGAAATTATTTTATATTATTCATATAAATTCCATTAAATATGTTGGTAAATATATATATATTATCCCCTTACTATCCATTTCATGTAAATATGATTATATCCCCCTTTATCTCTCATCAACCATTTTTATGAATTCTTATGTAACGTCATTGTGCTGCCGAAATTGCACCACGATTCTCCAAAACAATGTCATTGTGTAGTGAATACCATGACCATTTATCTATAAATGGAATTCAACTTTATTAACATTTACTTATTGATTATATATTTTCATGTATTAATTTCTACATTCATTTATTATGTAATTAATGATAATGTTTAATGAATCCATGTTGTATGATCTATGTGGCACACTTATTCATGAAATGAAATGATTAAGAAGGGTTTTCCATGATAGTTCTACAATGCATTGGGTAAAGATTGGTATCATGATACATCAAGTTAAATGAGGTTTTACTCATGATAATTCATGTGGAATGAGGTTTTACTCATTCTCTATTTCAATGATCCTTGGCTCGTGCTAATATCATATTAAATATTTTTGACACATTTCCATGTTATGATAATAATGCTATATCATGAGTTTATGTTCATGTTTCTCTTATGATACATTGATATTCCTATTTCCTAATATGTACTGTTTTCTTGATGTTATTCCTTATTTACTCCCTTACTAGGCTTTGTAGCTCACCCTTTTTTATGCATGTTCTCAGGTTATCCCATGCAATGCTAAGTACGAAGGAATGTGTGTGGTCATGTAAAAGATGTTTTCAATAAAGATGTGTATTTCATGTTTTAAGATATTATGTAATGTTCTTAATCCCCAAAGATGTTGGATATCTCAATATTCTATGTTGTATCAAGTGAATATTTTATGTAACAAATTATGTTTAAGTGTGACATGAAGAGAAGGGTTGTTATAGTTGGTATCAGAGGATAGGTTTAGTTATTTTTGGGATTAGGATTATAAAACCCAAGTGAAAGTCTTAGGGATAAGACTAAGTATAATAAATACATCCCTAAATTTTGGTGAGTATTGAGTAAATTTTTTATCAAGAAAATACATCCCTTTCTGGATATGAGTGGTTAGAGGCATCTTTGGCACAAATGTATCTAGAGGTAAAACCTAAAAACACCGCTTTAAGCTACACTCGAACGGGAACTGGTGCATGATAATGGGTCTTGCTGCACTCTTGATTATGAAACTCTTCGGGTATATGCCTTGGTAAATTCCTGATCATTTTATGATCCATTATTAAGGAAATAAAAAATTCCCCTAAGAATATATGTTGGGAAGTAGATCATGGATAACATAGATTGAACCTAAAAATTCATAAGTTAAGGAAATAAAAGTAATTTATAAGTTATTATTTTTCCATTGGATTCCCCTTTATTTTTTACCCCTAACTTTCCAATTATTCCAACCAATGGCTATTAATAGGAGGAATCAGGCTAACAACCGATGCAAAGATCAATGTGATGACTATTCCAATGTGATTCCATATTAGATGGGAGTGAGAATCACAAACATTGTCATTATAATCTCTCAATAACTCAAGTTTTGAATATAATCATGGGTCAAGAGGAATGTCCAACCCCCCCCCCCAATAAATAACAAGTCGCAATCGAGAGCTTCATGAGACAAAATGCCTCCTACCTTTTATAGAACATGTGATCAAACAATTGTTGAATAGTGGATCAACTCCATTGGAAAGATCTTCTTCATCCTTAAATGTTATGAACAAGAGAAGGTTCTTATGGATACATATAGTATAAAGTGTGAAGATTGTCAATTGTAGACATTGATCCAAAATACAAATCCTAAGGAGGAGATCGAGGCCATGGAATTGAAGGATTTCCAGAAAAAAAAAATTGATAAATATTTTCTTCGCACCCTCAGACTTAAGATGGAACAATAATTCCTTGATCTAAAGAAAAAATACAACAAATCCATCAAATCATACAAGTAAAACCTCACAAGGCTTGCATGATATGCCTCTAACTTGGTTGTTACCCCTGAATGCAAGTTTGACCGCTTCTTTGGTGGGCAAAAACCTAGCCTACGGAAAGCCCTAGTGATCCATGACTTTGAGATCTATGAGGAAATTTTATGTTGTGGCCTCAAGATCGAATTGGTGATTAGAGAATCTCAAGGGTATTATGGGGATAAGAATCATAAGGTGGACTTTAATTTTGGGGTTCGATGGATAAATCCAACGGTGTTAAGAAAATCCAGCACCCCACTTGCCAAAGGTGTGGAAAGAAACACCCTAGAAATTGCTTGAAGGGGACGAGAAAATGATTTAGGTGTAGAAGAGAAGGGAACCTGAATTTTAAATACCGATAAGAAAAACCCAAAGCTATGACAGCGGATAGGAAATATCTGTTCGACCCTTAATGACTTATTCATTGCTTCAACTACAAATTGCTGGGGCACTTTTCAAACCAGTTCCCTAAGACAAGGGTTTTTAGAGGCAACCAACAACCTCCAAGGCAGTAAGGGAGATCTTCTACCATCGATACTTCTGAAGTGAACCCTGACAACAAAGTGGTGGTAGGTATGCTAGTTATTCATTCAAGAATAGAAAATTTAATTTTTTATTATGGTTCTACATGTTCTTTTATATCCCGAAAGTTTAGTAGAATAATCCCAAAATCGCCAAAAATCATGAAAGTAAAGATGTCAGTGAGAATGGATAATGGGGAAATCATTGCATCCCATGAATATAACTCCTGCCCGTCATAATTTGAGGACTCAACTTCCTAATGAACCTCTTCATACTCCCTCTGGTGTAATTTGATGCAATCCTTGGTATGTATTGGCTTTCCTTATATAGTGCCAACATAAATTACTGTGAGAGGGAAATAAATCTCCCTATCGCGAATCGACCCCTGCTTCTGTACAAGTGCAAGGAGGAGGATGAATCTTCTTTAGCGCCATCATCTCAAGAATGTATATTAATTCCCTATGAGAATGTTTACCTTTCTTATATGATTGAGTCTAATGAATAATACATCCTTGAATACATGCCTATTGTGAGGGAATTCACTGAAGTGTTTCCATAGGAATTGTTTGGTCTTCATCCTAAAAGAGATATTGAATTCCCCATCGATATTATACATGTTACACTACCAATATCCAAGACTCTATATTGAGTGGTTGTTGTAGAGCTTGAGGAGATAAAGAAACAACTACAGGAGAATCTAGAAAAATGGCTTATATGTCCAACTGCTTCACCATGGGGTGCACTAGTCCTCTTCATCAAGAAGAAGGATGGGTCATTGCACCTTTTCATTGATTATCGTGAGTTAAAAAAATCATGATAAATAAAATGTATCCTCTACCATGAATTGATGAATTATTCGATTAGATATGTGGAGCACAATACTTCTCCAAGGTGGATTCGCGGTCAGGATTTTACCATGTAAGGGTGAAAATGGAGGATATCCCCAAATTGCTTTTCATACAAGATACAGGCTCTATGAATTCATAGTACTTTCTTTCAGACTCACTATTGATCTATAAATCTTCATGTACTTTATGAATAGAGTCTTTAGATATTACCTTGAAAAATTTGTGGTAGACTTTATAGAATATATACTAATATACACCAAAACCACTGAGGAACATGAGGACCTTCTATGCACTGTACTAGAGACCTTACGAAAGGAGAATCTCTTTTCATAGTTTAGAAAGTGTGAGTTCTGGTTTAAAGAGGTCTCATTATTGGGTCATATAATCACAAGAATTTTGTTATCTATGGATCCCTCTAAGATAGCTGCAATTAAGGGATGGTCGAGGCCAACATCGGTAACATATATCCATCGATTCTTGGGGTAAGCTGAATATTATAGTCTATTTGTGAGAAATTAATCACAATTGTAAAACCCTCTTACCAAGTTGACTTAGAAGGGAGTCAAGTTTTCTTAGATTGAGGAATGAAAATATAACATTAAGGATTTGAAAAGGAGGATTATCATTATGCCCATGCTCACACTACCCTTAAGTGGATAACTTTTTGTGGTATTTTGTGATTCTTCGAAGAAGGGTATAGGATGTGTATTGATGAAAAATAACAAATTTATTTCCTATGCTTCAAGGAAATTGAATTTTCATGTGTAAAACAATCCCAAACATGATCTAGAGTTGGATACAGTAATCTTTTCTCTGAAAATTTGGCGGCATTACCTCTTTAGGGAGAAGTGTGAAATATATACGGATCACAAAAGACTCGTGTATATATTCACATAGAAAGATTTGAATATGCACCTAAAAAGGTGGTTAGATATGATAAAATACTATTACTTTTCAATCCATTACCACCCTGGTAAAGCGAAAAAGGTGGCAGATTCTCTAAGTAGAAAGGACCCATTAATTCTATCATTAAGGAGAAAAGAAAAGGATGAAATCTTCTTAGATTTGATAAATATAGACATGGGAATTATAAAAAAGTGAACATCATAAATCCTTTCATAAATGATTTCACAGTCAACTTTTTTGTAAAGGTTAAAGGATGGTCAAAAGGATGATGTGGGAATTCAGAAGAAATTTGAAACTATCAAAAAATATAAATCCTTGGAGTTCAATGTTAATGAAGAATGAATTATGATTTTTGGGTCAAGACTATGTGTTTTATAAAATCTGGAGTTCAAGAAGGAACTTTTGGATGAGGCACATATTTCAAATTTCTCCATTCACCTAGGAAACCCAAAGATATATCAAGATATCCTAGAGAATTATTAGTGGGATAACATAAAGAAGGAGATCACTCGGTATAAATCAAAGTGCCTGGTATGTTTGCAAGTGAAGGATGGGAGGAAGAAGTATAAGGGTATGATGCAACCATTACCCATTCCATCATGGAAATTGGAGAACATTGCCATAGAATTTTTCACCAGACATTCAAAGAAATCCAAAGGAAACATGCTATCTGGGTTGTTGTGGATCGTCTTATAAACACTGAACACTTCATTGAAATTTGGGAGGATTTCTCATTATATCAACTGGCACAAATATAAATCAAAGTATTGGTAAGGATTCATGTAGTACCACTATATATTTTATCTGATTGAGATCAAAGATTCACCTCTATATTCTAGAAAGAGTCTTCAATATGCTCTAAATACTAAGCTAAACTTCAGTATGACTTATCATCCTCAAGCTGATGGCCAATCTGAGCATACTATCCAAACACTTGAAGACATGTTGAGAGAATCCTCAATGGAATTAAAAGGATAATGGAATCAACATCTTCCTCTGGTTGAGTTCTCTTACAATAACAGTTTCCACTCAGGCATCCAAATGGATCCTTCTGAAGCCCTTTATGGGAAGAGATGCAGAACACCAGCATGTGGTTATAGATTTGGGGAGCGAAAACTCCTAGGTCCAAAATGGTTAAAGAAATGGTGGAGAAGGTTAAGACCATCCAGTAGCACATTAAAGCTTCTTAGAGACAACAAAAGAGCTATATAGATAATCTTTGAGGAGACGTAGATTTTGATGTTGGATACATGGTATTCCTCTGGATATCTCTATGGAAGATAGTTATGAGATTTGGGAAGAAGTAAAAGCTTAGTCTAATGTACATCGGCCCATTTGAGATCCTTGATCGCATTGGAGAAGTGGCATATTGACTAGAACTCCCTCCGAACCAATCTCAAGTACATGATGTATTCCATGTATCACACTTGAGGAAGTACATACCTGACTCATCGCATATACTCAATCAAAGTTTGGTACCATTGGATAATGACACCCCCCCCCAATGAGGATAAGTCATTGAATATCTTAGATTGTAGAGAAAAATTTCTACTAAATAAGACAATGCCCCTTATTAAGGTTTTATGGTAAAACCACAAGTTTGGAGAAGAAACGTGGTAATCAGAGGAAGTGATGAAGTAGATTTACCCTCATCTGTTTTAGTGTGGTAAAAGGAAATCTTGAGGGTGAAATTTATTAAGGGGGGAAGATTGTAATGGCCCAAACTTTTACTAATGAAAATTCATCTTGATTAGACTAAATGTATTATTATGTAAAATGGTTATATTAAACGTATGAACTTTTTTGGTTTTATGTTTTTTGATTTTAAAATACTGTTAAGCATCATTATCATTTCTAATATAGTCATTGAACAGTGATCACATGATTATTTTAAATATATGGTTTTAAAAAAACCAATTTACTCACACAAAGGAAGTGATGGCCTCATCTAGTAGAATTGATCCATACAAAGCCCAGTTGTTGGAGATTGGAATGGAAGTAGCTTCATTGGGATTTTCTCTTGAACAAACCCATGCCGAGTTTCAACATGTTAAGTTTGAACAGAACCATCTATGGGAGAAGTGGAAGTTGATAGAGATTACCACCTGAGCGATGTAATTCGATCCACCCCAAGAGTTTTTCACCATCACACACCTTACCCTTAGGTCTTATGCGAGTGTTATATCGGGTTATGTATCAATAAACTATCACTATGATTATGTACATTATTTTTTTTATAGAAAAAATAATATACATATATTTTATTATTATTACTTTGTAAATAATTTTTATAGTACAAAAAGTATTTTTAGTTAAAATTAAATTAAGAAATATACCTTGATGAATTAATGGATTTTTGAATTAAATAACATTTTTATAAAATATTGTTACTAGATTTATTTTTATTAAATATAAATTATTGTATAATTTTTATGAATATAATTGTAATTTTTATTAAGGTTTGAAATCTGATTTTCTCAAAACCCATAAATTTTCGATACTGATTTTTTTTAAAAGTAACAATTAAAATATTTAGAAAATTATTTAGATAAAATGAATATTACATTTGGAATTAGGATGTTGAAATTATCCAATGATTAATTTTTTATAATTTTCTGAGATAGTCAAACTTTTTGGATAAAAATTAAATACCGTTTAAAATATATAATGTGCTTTATGACAACATAATGACCCAATAGTGATGTAATAAAATAATATAAAATGTATTTTCGGCCAATATATTTTTAACCTTTAAAAATGTGATTTTATTTTTGTTTTATTTATTTTACAAAACGTTAGTGGGCCCTCCGAGACTTATAAAACATCTTATCATTTTAAAATGATTTCCTTTAGAGTGTGACTCACCTACACATAAGAAAGCCTAATATTCTAATAATTTAGGAAATTGGAATTATAAAATAATTTTTTCCAATCCTCTTTGGAAAAAACCATGGGAAAAAATAAAGGGATGGTTTGTGGTTTTGATTACTTTAATGTGTAGTGTCCAAAACCTAAATATTAAATAATTCCCTCTCTTTTCCTTTATAAACCAACCAAGATCCCACTTATTCTTCACTCAAAAACTTTGATGCTCAACAAACCTATTACCACCTATCTCTATAATCCTACCAAGGTTCCCCAACCTCCCAATAATCCTCTCTCATGCCTCTCTCAAGCCTCTGGGATGACACTTCCAAGTAAGGGATTCCTTCCTTTCTCATTTTTTCTCCAAATTTCATTATATTGTTATACCATTTTGTTTTCAATTAAAAATGTTGGGGTATGATTTTTAATTTCCCCTATACTTCCTTACTTATGTTTTAATGATTATATATATCTTTCTCTCATTAATGCCTCCCATGAACACCCGTTACCATGCCGAAATTCTGTAATGAATTTCTCTCTTGTCATTTACATTCAAGCAATTATTTTATATTATGAATATAAATTCAATTATATATTTTGGGACATGTATCTATATGACCCCCTTACTTTCCATTTCATGTTAATATGATGATATTCCCCTTTCTATCTCATCAACAATTTTTATGAATTCTTATGTCACGTCGTTGTGCTGTCGAAATTGCACCACGATTCTCCAAGACAAAGTCATTGTGTAGTGAATACCTTTCCCATTTCTCTATCAACTGTATTCACCATTATGAACATTTAATTATTTATTATATAGTTTCATTTATTAATTCCACATTCTTTTATCTTGGAATAAATTATGATGTTTAATGAATCCATGTTGTAGGATCTATGTGGCACACTTATGCATGAAATGAAATGATTAAGAATGGTGCACCCTGATAGCGCTCCAATGCATTGGGTAAAGATTAATATCATAATAAGAAATGTTCAATGAGGGTTTACTCATGATAATTCTGGTGAAATTTGGATTTACTCATTCTCCATGTTCAATGATCCTTAGTCCATGCTAATATCATGTTAAATGTTGTTGCAACATTTCCATGTTATGATAATCATTCTATATCATGCCTTTATGTTAATATTTCTCTTCTGATCCATTGATATACCTATTTCCAAACATGTACTGTATTATTCATGTTATTCCTTGTTTAATATCTTAATAGGATTTATATCTCACCCTTTTCTTATGCATGTCCTCAGGTTATCCAATGCAACGCTAAATATGAATGAATTGGTGTGGTCATGTAAAAGACATTTTCAATAAAGATGTGGATTTCATGTTTTAAGTTGTTATGTAATGTTCTTAAGCCCCAAAAACACTGGACATCTCAATATTATCTGTTATATCAAGTGAATATTATATGTAGTAAATTATCTTTAAGTGTGAAATAAAGAGCAGGGTTGTTATATGCTATGTCCATGAAGTCATTCCAAAGAGAGTTTTTTATAAATTTTTTTTCAAAATAAGTAATAAAATAAACCTAGGATAATTTTTTTAAAAAAAAATAAGTCAGAACGGTATTAAATCCATTTATGCCTTTTGCCTTTTCCCACCAATCCCATAGGTGATAAGGTGATTAACACATTTACCATAGAATTCAGAAATGGGAATTAGGGGTCATAACGACTTTTCCCAAATACCAAAAGTCACGTAATAAATTAAAAATATATATGTTTGTGTAATTAAAATATATATTTTTAATTTTATTGTGTTTTTTTATATACATATATATACAAATAATTTTTTAATAATATCATTATTAATAATAATTAAATTTTTATATTACTAATTTAATTAATTTTTATATTAAATTTATATTATTAACTATTTTATTAGTTCGGTTAATAATTATATTATTTACTTAATTATTAATATTTATTAGTTTAATTATTATAAATATTTAATAATATAATTAATATTTATTAACAATGAAATTACATACATTTAATTTTAATAACCTAAATAATAATAATTCATAATAATGTACTTAATAATATAATACTTACTAAGAATTAATCCCATTAATAATTGAAAATGTAAACATTATGTTTTTATGAAATAAAGTTTATAAAATGTAAATTATCGTTATTTATTATATTTATGAAATTTTTCCAGTTAGTTTTTTATATGGTGAGTTAGTTTATCAAATTTCATTTAGATTGTATTAAAAAAATTTAATTTTTATATTTTCACAGCCACCTATATGAAACATAATAATGATTCAAGTAAGTAACTTTGAAAGTCTATAAATAATAAAATATAAATAAAATCTAATAAAATTTTGACACACTTACTGAACATATAAAAAATAATTGAAAATAAAAATCATTTATTAAAAGTAATTAGTCAAAAACAAATTTAATTTCAAAATATATTTTTGTGTTAAAACATTACATTTTTATTTATAAATTCTTTTAACATTTCTTTTATTTAAAATTATTTTTTATATGTTTTATCAATGTTCTAAATTTCATTTAGATTTTATTTATACTATAATTTATATTAATATAATTTTTAATGTGTAAATATAATGTTTTTAATCAATAATTATTGTTTCATGTAGATTAATTTAGTTTTATTATGATGATGATATTATTTTTTCAACTAATTTTTAGATGTTTAGGAAATGTTTTATGTTTTAATTAGATTATTTTTATATTTTATATTTTGTAATCCTTTAAATATACATACATGAAATTTAATAATTTTTCTTATGTTTCAAGTAGTCAAATTTGAGAGATTATAAAATTTAAACTAAAATTAAAATATAAATTAAAATAAAAAAGTCTAAACATGTAAAAAATAGTTCAAAGTAAAAAAATTGTTAATTTAATAGAAATACAATAATATAGAGGATAGAATAAATTGTTGTCAAAAATTATTTAAGTAAAGATAAAACATATAAATGAATCAGTACTATCACTATCTATGATGAGGTCTAATCCCACAATATGGTGTGTGAATGGGACACCTGTTTTGAGATCAATGACCTCTATGATGGCGTAGAGTATAATGAGATGGAGTGGGGTCTTCCTCAGGCACTAGAACCTCAAATTTCAGATTCTATTCTTGTGACTTGTTAGGAGGATGTGTCATATCGAAGTTGTGATGTGAACCTGATCCTTCACCCATTATTTAAGTGGAAGTACATGTCATCATCTGCTAGGGAACCATAAGGATTTTCAAGGCTTAGTCAGGAAAGTATAAGGCATGGGAAATAACCCCTGATACGAGCTCAAACTAAATATACCCATAAAAACTATGGATACTTGAAAAACATAAATGGATCCCATGCCTCCTAGTAAACATATGTAATCTACTGAGGCTTGACATCTAGATGTGTGACTTGTTCCTATGGAATATGTGAGGCCACATGTGTAGCATGATGTAGACTACAGCATCACCATCATGGATCATCAACATCTGTTGCTACTAGAGGAGGTTTCTAAGTAGGAACCTCCTCTCGCTGGGTAGGAACATAATCTTTCTGAGGTGGATGATAAAAGATACTATATTGTAGAACTTGATACATTGGAATCATCTCCTCCACTATATCATGGTACGATGTCTAGATAAAACCTCACCCAACTCTAGATCATACATGATTATAATATGTTGTATTCGGGTATTCTATAAGCATATTGAAAATAAATGAAAGAAAGTTCGAAAACAAACTAATGTAAATTTGTTGACTTACCAACTCCTGGAGCCCTCTTTCATGTGGATTAAGTTAATGTATAGACTTTATTATATACCATGGATCATAACCAATATATTATGATAAATGGAATAACATTATACACATTACCTAGATAAAAAATAATGTTTCTAAATCTGGTAGGTCAAGATACTCTTCGTATCATCAGCGCCAGTCAACATCCTGTCTCCCCGTTAGTTTCACATAATGAAGTACTTTAGACTATCTGGGAGCAACTGGAATACTTTGAAAAAATACAAATTTGAAAATTAATCTATCTATCTGGTGGCTCTCAATAATATGAAAGTGAATGAGAGGAACAATAACTGTGGAATTGTGAAGCCCATTAGTGTAGTATGTGGGAGACTAGTATAACAACGCCCAGTATGTAAGCAATGAAATATGAAATGACATGTGTAATTTGTTAAAATATTTTATCACTAATTTTAAAAAACTGATAGTATTATAAAATCCTACTGCGATTTTTGTTCAAACCATACTTTTTCTTTTGGTCATTTTTAGATATTTTTTGCGAGACTCAGTTAAATGGATTGGCATTTCACAGCAAGTCAGTTTCCCTTATTTTCATTGCCTTTGTATCTAGATGGTTTGGTGGTGATGTATGTTCACATAGAAACTTGTTTCGTATTATCTAATGATTTATTAATCATTATAATTATATTTTTCTCCCTTTATTATGTGATCTATCATTCTTAGGATCTAACCCTTTAGGACTAATTTTTATATTTTCCCTCACTGAGATTTTGATCTCACTCTTTTTTCCCACTTACCTAGGAAGATATATGTAAGATTATGAATAAAAAAAGGTTTTATTTATTGAAATGTTGTAAAATTTAGTCTTTTTTATCTTGTGTTTGATTTATTAAATGCTTGTATAATTTATGAAATTTTTATTATTTCATAATTAAAGTATTCTAAAATTTCATAGAATTCAAAAAATGTAGGAGTTTATTTTAAAACCATGTAATTTCTAATATGAAAAGTTCATATTGGAGGAGATTCATCGTCCTGGCTTAGAGTGTGAACTCATTCTAACAATTCTATGGCATAATATTATATTATGACATTCCTGATGACATATAATGATTCTTAGACATTTACCTTGTTCTTGATGTTATTCCATCTCATTACATATCCTAATAGACTTTGGTCTCCCTCACTATCGCAACATGTTGAGGTAGTTATAATTTTAGGATGGTATTTGGGTATTTTGAAATGTCGAAACTCCCCAATAGGCATCCATGGTGCACTATAGCAGTTATAAATGATGTGTATTTGGTACACTTGATCAACATATTGTTCCCATGATATGTTCATAAAGGAACATGTTGCAATGGTGTGAGTGCATGGAAACCAACATTTCTAGAAGGTTCCACACTAACACTACCCCGCATCTAGTAGTTCCACCAGCACTCAACCACTACCACTTGGGATAGGGTCCGGACACTCCTACACATCAAATTGTTTGTCTTCTCATTTTAAAATCCACAGTCGATAAACAGAATATTTTTCAAAGTTCTTGTAAATATCTCATTTAATGTTCTATCCATCCCACAACCCCTACTCAATATCATCAGCAGTATGTTTTCCTCTTTCTAGGAACTATATTACACAATGATGAAATGTATCCTCAACTAATCGAATTATTGGTAACTTGTGAAGACCCTTGAAGATTCAATTGATACACTCCACAATGTTTATGGTCATGTGACTATACCTCTTACCCCCATCATATAACAATGTATATTTATCTTTTAGAATCTACATAATGTAATTATACACTCTCTGATTATTCCCATATATTCTTTCTAATTTCCACTCAAACCATCACTGATTTAGCTTATATTCTACATAAAGGTGATCATATTTTAGATAAGTTAATTTTATTAATATGTTTACATAGTATAAAATAATAAATATATTTCATACCAAGATTAATGATTTCCCTATTCATAGGTTCATCATGAAAATAATTTCACACATTGTTGGAAATGTGTGAGATGTTGTATCGATGATTTGTATTCATGGATTTTCAAGTAATAGGATCTACATTGATTGCCTCATTGAATGCCTCATAATGACAAGATATCATACATACACCCGAAATACTGGTGAAATGGTTGATAATACATGATAAAAACCAACTCTTTGATTCATAATTTTTCTTATCTAAAATGGAAAATACAATAATCATAGGTGAAGGGTTGAAATCTTGGGTTTCCACAATCAATAATTCACTCGTGTATTTTACATATAAAAAAGTACATCTCTGTGTATAAACTGCATGGAATGAATTCCCAAACCTATAGATGAAATTTAACATGAGATAGATCAATTGGGTTATCTTGAGACACATTTTAACTCATATTAGGGTGGCATACAAGTTGGTTGTTTTGTCTTAGTATTAAAAATAATTGTGGAAACATCTCATATGAGCCATCCCAATCACCATACACCTTGAAAATTTCTTTATGTTTCACCATCCATGTCATTACATATGAAATCTTGTAACCAAAATGTGGTTTTTTTCTCCTCTTACACAAGGTCTACATGCACATATTATAAGGTTGTATTCATCTCAAAAATAATTGATGACACAAATTCATCTTCTAATGATGTGTGATATTGTGCAAGTTTTGGCTACATGCAACTATGAGCAACCTAAATATTCAAAATTCACCAACCTCCAAGAGAAATTTCAGAAATAACCCTCATGAGAAACATTTAATCATCACCATATTTTTCACACTGTATGATTCATTTTTTTGGTTTGACTCTTGAAATAAATATCTATGGTTCATCTCAATATGAAATATTTTCAATGCATCTTTCATCATATATTTTATTAGAAAATATCTTACAACATATAATTTTTTTCTAGCTTACTAAATATATCCTTTATAACTCTAGGAAACGTAGTAGATTGTGTGATAATATACCATTCAAATTTAAGAAATCATTCCATTATTTCTGAATAAGATACAAAGAGTAGTGGATAATTTATTTTTCACCAAGGATGATGTAAAATTTCTAAATTTCTACCAAGTTCCTCCCAAACTTTTGTTGTTTCCTCCTTATAATAATTATTGTCTATATTTGTTCCATCATTAGAAACTTCCTCATCACCAAAATTCTCTTGATACATATATGGGTCATCAATTTGGTTGTATTCTTCTACATAATAGGGAATAACCTAATAATATTAGGATGGAACTTATACAATGACTCATATATGCCTATGTCATCATACAATTTCACATTGATGATGTATATTAGAAACCTCAACATATGACTCAATCATGGAATTATTAGACTGTTGGTTAAATAAAGTTATTTTTTGAATCAATTTCTTACCATCAGCCAATAGAAAAGATGGATACTATAGCTGATCGTGGAATTGTAAATGTCTGTAACTAATAGACTGGATATCTTGATCAGGTCTCATATTTAACCAACTATGAATTCTATCTCAAATTTCTATTAGGGTAAAAAAGTCAAATGTCCTAACCATTTATGCTAGTTGTGAACTAAATAATCTCTTTTCTTGGTTTAAATAACTTCCCCTTAGTAGTAAACGAATGAAAACATGATTGTATACACAAAATATTCTTTCTAATAGAGATTCCAATAGTGTAAATAATATTAAAATCAAGGAATAATCAAATATTTTTTTCCATATAATATTTATATTACTAAAATATCATAATGTCTTCTTATATCCTGAAAGATGAAACTAATGTTTCATAGTAACACCCTTAATATTCCAAAAGGTATGTTTAGTAGTTTATAAAGAGAATGTGAATCATATAACGCATATCCTTAGGTGTGTCAAATCTAGTGTGCAGTAAGGATCATTTTTGTGAACCCGGTTATGCTCAAGTTAAAGACAAACATGAAATTTTTAGGATTATTACCCTTACTTACATCCGTGCTAGCGCCACATACACTTATAGTATCCAGACAAGGATTTTATTTCTTAGATAACAACAAAATATTTACTTTACTGAAATTTTAGAATATCTTCTTATATCCTCAATAATGACACTAATTTTGCATAGTATAAATTTTATTCTTATTGAATGTATGTTCAATAGATAATAAGGTGAATTTTAATCATATAAAGAACACCCCCTAGAGTTTCAAACCATGTGTGAAATAAGTCTCATTGTTGTGCATTAGCTTATGCTTGAGTAAAAGACTAATACACCCTTTTCAAGGTTATTACCTCTAGGTACATCTATGATAGAGCTACATCTACTTGTAGTATCCATAAAATTATTTCAATGCTCAAATAACCACACAATATTTACATTAATGTTTTTTTGGAAAAAATTAATCTTCCTAAAGGTATGGATAATCTAATGTAGATCCCATAGGAGTGAAAAATTATGTATGTAGTTAGGAGTAATTATTATGCAGTTAGTCCTCTTTGATCCTATGTTAATCCTATATTACTTGGAAGATAATAAACAGCTAAGAATTATTTAATCCTAATTTAATACTTAGTTCATCATTAATTAATTATTAATTAGTCATTAGTTAAGTATTAGATAATCCAAAGTTTATAATTCCTTGATCATTTATTAATCATTAAAAAATAACTCATTAATCATTATCTAATCATTCGTTAATAAATAGTTATGAAGTAGTTAGTTTATAGTTAACTGATATTTAATTAAGAGTTAAATAATAGTTAATAAATAGGCACTCATTAATTAATTATTGGTTAATCATTAGTTATTTATTACTTCAACATTAGTTTATCATTAGTTAATTATTAATTATTTATTAGTTAAGAATTAATTATTAGTTAAAATTTAATTAATCTTAAGTTAATAATCCCTTAATCATTCATTAATAAATCATTAATCACTTATTAATCATTCTGTAATCATTCATTAATTAATATTTTTATGTATTTAGTATATAGTTAATTAATAGTTAATCATTAATTAATTTTCTGTTAATCATTACGTCATGATTATTTAATACTACGTCAATCATTCCTCAATTATTGATTAATTATTCATTAATCACTCGTTAATCATTATTTAATCATTTTTTAGCCATTCGTTGGTCATTTGTTAATTAATAGTTACTAAGTATTTAGGTTATAGTAATTTAATAGTTAATAATTAGGTAATCATTAGTTAATCCTTATTTACTCATTACATAATCCTTAGTTAAACATTAGTTAATCCAAAGTTAATCATTCTTTAATCATTCATTAATCATTTGTTAATCGCTCATTAATAATTAGTTATGTAATAGTTATTAAGTAGTTAGTAAATTGTTAAATATTAATTAGTTAATAGTTAATAATTAATTATTTATTATATCATCATCAGTTAATCATTAGTTCATCATTAGTCATTAATCAATTCATCAAGAGTTAATATTATGTTTATCCCATTTTAATAAATATCTAATCATTATTTTTTCATAATTTCATCCTTATATAATAAATACTTAATCATTAATTTAGAATTAGTTAATTCTTGATTAATCATTTGATATTTAATAATTATTAAATAGTTAATTTATAGTTAATTAATATAGAATTAGTAGTTCTTCATTAATAAAGTATAAGATAATTGTTACATAATCATTAGTTCATTATTAGTAAATCAATTGTTAACCATTAATTTATCTTTATTTAATCATTATGTAATCAATACTTAATCTTAAGTTTATCATTACTTAATCATTTGGAAATCATTTTTTAAATATTACTGATTTAATAGTTAATTATTAGTTAATTATTAGTTAGTCATTATTTCAATAATATTATTCATATTTAAATTAATATTATTTATTAATTACTACATATTTTAGAAAATTTTATGTTCATAATGATAACTTTATTAAGTATCATCTAGTTATTAATTATGTCCCTAATATTTAAAAACTATAAAGGAATACTACATTATAATAATTTTATAATAATATTTCCATTACAAAAACTAATTATAAATTAATTACTAAATAGTTATAATTAAATAATAATAATTTACTTACTACCATTAACTATTATTTAGAAATTATATAAAACATTGTAAAATAATTTAAACCAAATAAAAAATAAAAAACCAAATAAATAATCAACATTAGTATAAATTAGAAGACATACCTTCAAATGATGTTCCAAAAATCCCTCACTTCATTAAGAACACTAAAAAAGTCTAAGGGAGAAAAAATAAAACAAAACTTAGAGAGATAGGAGTGATATTTTGATAGAGGGTTGAAAATTTTGAGTGATGAAGTGGTGGGTGGTTTTTTATAGGGGTTGGGGTGAAAGTCATTACCACTAAAAACACCTTTTCCTTTTTCTAGGTGAAGTAAATTTTCACCCCTAAATGGTTTTCAACTAAAAATAGGAAAAATATGTTTCCAATAGTAATGTATTTCGCCTTTCTTATCATGTCATCGATCCAGACATATTTTTAGCAAAGGATACTAATTGTTTTATATCTTATTATTTAGAAAATTTTTAACCTAGGTTTTTTTATTTTTTCAAAAAACTTATATCAAAAACTCACCCAAATAAGATTTAATTGGAAATATAAAATTGTGGAAGTAGGGGATGACTGGCTGAAAAAATATGAGTACCAAGGAGGTTCAAATTTTAATTTCTAGTGTAGGAATACTAAAATAATTCACATAGAGTGATCATATCATAGAGCTTGATAAATTCATTAAATACACTATATTTATAGTACTTCATACTATAGATAATGCAAATAGCCTGTAATGAAAACATTTATAAGGGTAGTGAATTTTTATGAAATTGTAGTATAAACATCGAATGATGAGATGTTTATGTGTATAAGTGGATATCCATATTACGAGAATATAAAACAAGAGTTTTTGTTTCTACTCAATGAAACTATTATATACATACAATGAGAGATAAGGAAAAGGAAAACTAGAGAATGAGAATCTAGAAGAAGAGTGATATGATATAGTTTTTGTATATTAAAAATTTATAGGGATTAAAATAAATGGTCTTCATGTAAGATAATTTGAGAATAAAGAGTTTTTGAGAAGTATAGGATACAATATCTAGAAAATAATTCATATAAAAAATTATTGAATCATACAGGAGTATGTATACAAAATATTGATGAAGTACTTTTCATTCATGAAAATAAAAAATAATCATGATGATGATAAGCTAGATTATCAATGTCTTGATATTAAAAAATATTGAGTTCATTATTGAAGTTATATTTGGAGGAAAGTTTTATGAGAGAACTGACACTGAATTATGGATATTTTAATTGACTCAAAAATTATTAGAAGACCTAAAGATGGTCTGTGAAAATTGAAAAAGTATCATATCTTAGAGTTTAGATATTGTAAATCTCTAAAAATTTTTGGGGAATTATGTCTATTAAATAGATTTAATATCATTCAGAAAAATACAATACTAAGAAAAAATAAGAATAATATCAGAGAGGCGCATAGTAGAAGTGAAGAAAAATTGATTGTGAAAGTTTCTGAGCATGGGTTTAAAGAAAGATTTATACTGGTAAATATTTTTAAGAATTCCAAAACATAAATATCTGAGTAAATTTGAGAATATATAAACATAAAGTTTTAAAAAATAAAGTGAGGTATTTGGCATTATGTTTACCTAAAGTAGAATAAGGTTTGAATATAAGTACTCAAATGGAAGAAGAAGTCGCAGTCAAAGATCTATTCAACTTAAGGGAACATTATAAACTGATGGGAGGAATTATTATTTTTTGGAAGACTTTTTTTGTGTGTTATTAACACTTTGGGTTAAGGATAATAACTTCTCACACCACTTTTAATTGATAAAGATTTACTAGTAGAAAATCAATGACTTGACTGGAGTCAACTTGACACAAAGTAGGTACCCATATTTATATTGAACCTTGTAAAAATATTTGTGACATAATATATACTTTTTTTATATTGGATAATGTGGTGAGGTTGAATTATAAATATCCATACATACTAACCAATTATAATGTTTATATTAACTTAATGGATGTAATAAATTTACATTGAAAATAATTAGTAAAAATTTGGTCACCTGTGATCCACCCCCCCCCCCCCAGGATGATTCCACGATCCTATGTGACACTTTGAGCCTAAAGTATTCACTCAATATCCTTTATATTTTCTTATAACATACCCTTTATTTTTTCCTTCTCATGTTTCAAATATTTTTATTAAACTGTTTATATAAGAGTTATAACTCCCAAATTCATTTATCTAAAAGTCTAATTTCTGATACACCGATTTTCCTATTGATTTCAAATATTTACTTAATTTATTCACTTATGTTTTCATGTTTTAATTTTTATATTATTTGAATAATTATTTTACTCTCATTTAATGATTTAATTTCTAATTTTAGTTAAGGGGTTTTTGGTATTATTTTCTTTCAATTCAACCCCTTTATATTTCCTACAATAATCCATATCTTTATCATTGTGTGGACTAACACTTGGCATTAGACACACTAATTAAAATATCATATCTTTTCAAATATAATGGAACAAATAGTTAAATATCAAATTATATAATATTTAGTCTCTCTCTATGTTATACCAAATATGGTGTCGGGGATTTACTCTTATTTCTTCTCACTCATTAATTCTCAATTGAAGAAAGTATCTGATATATTTTACAATTATAAATAAAAATAACTGAGAAAATTTTATTCCCTCACTGGTACCATAAATATATTTAAATATACATATTATATTTCTTATATTATCATAACATTTTTTATATTTTCCAAATCTTTTTAATTGGATGTTTATATTGATATTTTATATGGAACATACTTTGTCTACTAGAAAACTTGAGGGGATCTTGTTTTATATTTTTAAGTATACCCTACTGAATTATCATTATTATACATTATTTCATTCATATGAATAATTTAAATTCCTTTATTCATGATGAGAATTCAAATATTAATGTAAATATTTATGTTCATAATGTTTTAATTTCCAACATGAGTTACAATGTATTAAAAATTGTTTTATTTCATTTAACAAGTCATTATATCATGAAAAATCTTGAATACTTAATTAAGATAGATTAAGAAATTAATAATCAGACTCTATTCGATGCAACTTCTGAATACTTAATGATAAAAGATGATGAAGACTGGATGATCTTAATGAATATTTCATCAATAGTGAATAATTGAAAGGAATATGTTAATTTTATGTTTTTTAATTCAACATTTTTCCTCAAAAATATATTCTATAGTTTATATAATGATTCATGGAAGATAAAAAAATGATTTTATTTACTAACTAACATGCTAAATTTTATGGAAATGTCATACTCCTGATATTGATATGATAAAAAGGAAGATCTACCGAAATATCTTTCCAATGAAGTTTTATATTTGGAAAATGAGATTTAGATCTTGATTGAGTATATAGATTCTAAATGTTGAGGTGGTAATGATGAAAACAATTTACCAGAGTCCTATACTAAAGATTATTCCTTAGAACAAATTGTTTATGAAGACTAGAGCTCTAAGATCCTCAAACTAAAGAGATATAAATATGATCTAGAATCATATCATGACAATTTTATGAAAATAAATTTTGATATTGAGGATAAATTTGATTTTAAATATCATAAAATTGATGTATTTTCTTCTCAATTCATCACAAACCATGTTGATCAACTTTTATTTTTCAAACTATTAATATTCATCAAGGAGACATGTTTCATCCAAAGGAAGTGTTTGATATCAAGAGAGAGACTATTATGAACAAGTATATATCTGATGAGATATTATTTGAATGAGATAAAGTTGTTATGATTTAAATTTTTGGATTTGGATTTTTTTAAATAAATTAATCAAGATATTTACATTAGTTGAGGTGTTTTAATTTCACAAAGAACATGTTGGAAAAGGTTTTATAAAATATTTCAACTCATTGGAAGTGAAAGAAAATAATTTGGTAAATTATGTGTTGATTAGAATAAATCATGCCATAATATAAAATGTTTCAACAAATTATTATTAATGTTTTCTTTTATAAATTTATTGGATAAATATTATAGTACAAAAAATAATAATTACACCATGATTAGTTTTCTAGAGTTCAAGATGATTGAGTTATTCTTTATGATATTTGTATGTTACTATAATGGAGTGGTTGTGATTTTCATGTATTCTCACTAGTCATCGTGAGGTGTTGGTTTCACCATAATGTAAAATATTGTTCCTTGTACAGAGTGAATTATGTCATGATAATTAATCCATGATTTGTTTAATCTAGAGCTTCTAGTGATTAAAAGTTTAATTAATGTAATGTTGGGAATGACACAACCAATATTATATAAAACCACCATATAATACCATATAAAACTATTGGAAGTTATCATCCAACATATATAACAAATGGAACAAATCCCTGGCACCTCATGTGATCATAACATCTCACACAACATCCAAGACTGAAACTTAGGAAGAAACACCACACCCCAAATCACTACATCTACTCATCCACCTTTGGTTCACTTACTCCACCTCTTGGTAGCCATAAATACCTTCTTTATGGATAAAGAAAAATAAAGAGAATAATAGGAAAATATATGGAACATGAAAGCATATATAAGAAAAACATAAAGGATTACATAGTTTTGACAATGTTTCTTACATCCATGAGAGAACAACAATATATCTTTATTCTGAGGAGACTTCCATATGAGTTACAATGATCATACATCTTCTAGTGTCCTACTAAAACTACTACAATATAAACACCATACTCATTACCATAACATATGCCTATGGCTTTCACTTCTTCCGGTCAATCCACCCTATGTCACTACTCCTTCCAGTTATACACCCTTGCCCAGGCTATGACTGCTTACCTTTGATCTTAATGCCACTGACACATGGATGTGCTGACTTAGTATTCCATCCTATAATGCACACTATGTACTAATATCTATTGCGTAATTTTACCATAGGATCCCCTTATAGAAGTCCACAACTATTCATCGGGTCTCGTCACCATTTAAAACATGTGTGTAACCCACCATTGGCATCAGTGACCATGATTTCCATAGAGTATGCACCTATTTTCCCTCTAAAAACCAAGGAAAGTGTGTATTACTCAACCATTTCCCTAAAATGAATCAATAAATATCTCTTTTATAGAAATGTTGTGGGAAATATTTCAATGTTTCACCATCCAAAAATCTCGCACAAGATATTACTTCTACACATTTTGTTCACCTTCTCTGAAACTCTATTTATCTACTAGTAGTTTTACTTAACATCTACCTCACTTATTCCTCTAGAACATGTATGACTCATGAGTACATGCATCACATGATAAATCCATAGCATTACTATACTCAGGTCTCTAATTTTGTCCATCCACTGAACATATCTTCTGATCAACTCCCATTTATCTAATCTCCCACTGAACGAATACTTGAGGCTTCTGCTATCAACGGATAATCCCTATTCACTATACTTTTTTATATACTGACTTTTTCCCTAAATATAGACATCAATAGTGCTAGTTCATTATTTCTATCTATTAAAATCTAAGTATGACTTCCAATGTTTGAATTTTCATAGATTTTAATACTTCAACATAGTAATTTTTTCACACCAAACCTAACAATATTCCACTTGATAATTATTTTCATAGATGAATTCCAATAATCTCTCACTCTAAGACTATTTTCATTCTTACATCAAAGTACATCAAGTCTTATTCTATTTATCCATTAACCTCCTATATGGTTCTCTAAAATTTTGATCATCTAGGATCCCACTGAAAAGGCCCCTCTTTAATTCTCCAAAACCATGATATTCCATTTCACTGAATCCATAAAACACATAATTCATTCTTTGGAATTTCATCAAAAAAATTGAAATTGAGTTATTATCCTCTAACTTTGTTTAAATACAATCAATATACTACATCACACACCATTTCCATAGCTCCCCACTTAATCAATATACTTCCAAAGACTCTACAACTAAGATTTTATATAATTGAGAGTCGTATCATTCATCAAAATTTATTGGAATCATAAAAAATGACCTATATATGAAGCTTAAACATTTGAAAATTATGATTTTATAATATTGTAAAAATCCCATGGAAACTATCACTTCATGCAACCAAGAATTTTGTAGTCCATTTATCCTAGTACTTTGGCCTTGATTCAGCTCTTAAAGACCCCACCTCCACTCTAACGGTACATCTAATACATTTATGTTCTTAAAATTATCATTACCATATATTAAAAATCCCTTGAAAATAAATTCACATTATGAATTGGCATTTTCCATCCTCTGGATTTACCATGTTAAAATTTTACTCCTCCTGGTGACTTTGTAGATGAGATAGAAAACTTCATAACATACATACTTCTAAAGATTCTTTGGAATATTCCATCCCAAATGAAAATGAAACACCTTTACCACATGTTATAGTTGAAACCAAACATATTACATTGAATCCCACACATTCTTATAGATAATATAACCTTCACTTTGTAACACCAATTTATGATTTCCTAGGTCTATCTACTCAAACATAGGCTAACACAACCGATAGTCGTCATGAGCCTCTAATTTATCCACAACCTATCTTATTTTAGACCAACTTCTAATCCATATATTTCATGTTTATTCTTTATTTTAAAAGGTAAATTGCAGTAAAATGGATTCTATGAGAGTGAATTCCTCAAAAAAATCCTTTTTTTGATTTCCTTCCTGACTCCTTTCAAAGCATGAACACTATCCACTACCATAAAATATTACACTCACTATCACGGAAATTTAAAAACTCTTTGCATGACTCAGGATCTCAACATTTATTCTCTACCACTCTCATACACTTGTGATAATCGTGACTCATATTTCATATTCTAATCATCTAATCTCTTACATTATAGTACTCATTCATGATATCTCCTTTTATAGCATGTAACCTATACATACATACCATAACCATGAATCCCCAAAACATGAATAAAATTACATTCCACAGCATCCTACTTTCTAGATGGCCATATTTTGATGGACCATTTCATAAACCTTTTGATACATATTCAAATGGAACCATCACATCTAAGATATTTTATGAGACATATCACCTTATCCTTATCGAATGTTGATAAATGAAACCCCTGAGTCACTTTTCCTAACACATACTTGGGCTGGCGAACACTTCATAAAAAAATCATTCCCCTCCCTAGTTTATGGTTTTTCAATCCGGTTGGCTATAAACCTTCTAGTAACATAACTTTTGGTCACCATTGATAGTCCTCAACATGACACCTACCTTCAAATTCACCATAGAATTCACCTTCTGGGAACATTTTCCAACACTAAATTTATCATATTGAACATACATGAGCTTTTTTCGTAGAATTAATGTCTAATAAAACCCTTTATATTTATTGAATCACTATTCAATGGAACTTACCAACACTCCAAGAGTAATAACATGATATCCTCCAAAATTGGAAGCATTGTTGTAGATCCATAAAAAAAACTTTACTTATGCAACATTATCTTATATATATAATAAATCTCATTTATTATAAGTAACATATATATTAATACCATCATGGAATTATCTAATAGTATCTACTAAGATCCTTTTTGTCACCTCGATGAAATAAATATTCCAAAAAAATCATAATGGTGCTGTATGTTCCTTCGGCCAACCCAAACTCCCTAGAATAACTTTTATGTACACCAGTAAACATATTATAGAGACTTAAAAACCACTACACTAGAGGGAAATTATATAGCCTTCCAACCAATATTTAATGTCTACAATAATTAAATAGACCTCCAAACCTTCACTAGTCAAGGTTGGTTTTGATATCCCATCTACACCACCGGTACCACCAATATCTTTTGATAGAATACTTTGATTCCATGATAAAAACACCACTATATTACTATCAACCAAGATCTAATACCACTTATTTGGAATCATATAACCATTGTTTCATATAAATTTTGAAATATTCCCACTTAAATTATTAAAATTTAATAGTTGGAAGCTGTAACATGAGAAACATATCCCTAAAAACTTTTATGATTAGAATATACCCCATGTATTTTAAGACTATAAATTAGGAAGAAATAATTCTTCCTAAATTATCAGATTGAGCCATGCACCTATATTTCACTCGATCTCCCTCCAGGTACCCATAAACACCTTCCTTTCAGAAAATTAATAAGTAAGAATAACATGTGACAATTGATGTAACATGTAATTATACACAATAATAGAACACAAGTGATTACATGGTTTAAACAATTTATTCTTCATACATAGGAGAACAAAAACATATATATATTCCATGGAAACATCTATTTGAGTTACAAGGACTCTCGATCCTCCAATTCACTACCCAGACTACTAGGATATAACCACCAAATGTATTAACACAACATGTAACTGAATCAAGTTCTTCTTTTGGTCGATCCACCCTATAGAACTAATATTTTTGGTTACCCATCCTATCCCAAGCTACAAAATCCTAAATTTATCCCTAAATCCTTCTATAAATTTATTTTTAAACCCAATAATCCATCCTATAAATCATGTGAAGGATCACATGACCATTATCTAATAAAACCACTAGATGATTCACACTTCATCTAATAAAAGTTACATGTTGGAATCTAAAATATAAAAAATATATCCTCAACACCTCATATGATTAGAATATCCCCTATGACTTCAAAGACCAAGATTTATGAAGAAAATTTTCACCATATTTGACTACATCAATTCATCCAAATCAAGTTCATTGGCTTCCCCTCCTAGTATCCATCGAGACCCTCCTTTCATACAATGAATAATAAATACATTCACGTGATAAGTGACTTAACATGAAAGAATACATAACCACAAAACATATAGGATTTCATGGTATGGAAAATGTGTCATATATCCATGGGATAGAAAAAACATTTCATTATTCTATGAAAACCTAAATTTGAGTTACGAGGGACACCCACCTCATGGTGTCCAACCCAGAATATAAGAATATAACCACCAAACGTATTACCACAACATGTAACTACTGGTTGTGATTTTATTACTTGATCCATGCATCAAAATTTCTCTTTATGATCGTTGACCATAGCCTGAGTTATGATATCAAACCTTTAGATCTAAGTCCTCTAACACATGGATTAAATTTCCTAAACCCACACTCCTAGGTCAAGTAAAAAACACATTATTTACAAATAGTATTTGATAACAAGTTATAAGACTCAATCCAAACATACAAATATTTCCATAATGTAAAATTATATATCATAAATAATCACATAATATTTGAACCCACAAGTTTATTATCATTTGATTTCTCTATACAGAGAACTTATTTTAAATAATTGTGAAAATTTAAACATAATTTTACCATACTTGACCTTCTTCTAATCATATTATATATTATATTCATCTTCATAATCTGAAGAAGAAAAAATATAAGATGGGTGAGCTCAAATGTAAAACCTTATAAAACATTCATTAAGTGTTTGAGAAGAAGTATATGAAAGAAAATTATCATGGCAGAAATATCTAATTAAAAGTAGACATTCAGCAAAATGATTTGTCTAAAAGTAAATATATAAGTACGTATAATGCCATATGATCAAACATATACCATGGAATAATATTTCGAGATCATGATAAAATATTCATCATCAATGGAGAATAGAATATGCATATAACATAAAAATGTATTATATGAATAGTATCAAAAATTATAACATTGTGTAAAAATCTAAGAGAATAATTTCCATGCACAATATTGTTAAAAAAGAGAAATATAATCATTTACACACATAATCTTGTGAATAAAGAAAAATATGATCATATCCATGCACAAACATGTGAAAAATATTAGAACGTCATCATTTCCATGCATAACCCTGTGAAAAAATAAAAAAAATAAATCATTCGCAAATATAATCTTCATTATCTCATGAAATATTAATCTTTAAATAATTAATTAAAGGATTATATAGGACACAACCCATCACATAATAATCATCCAAATATATATGTTCCATAGTAAATTAATCACTGATCAGTCCCTATAATAAAGGACTTGATCTGTTATTTAATTATGAGAATAAACACTCTTTCAAGTAGATCAGATATATATGGAAATGGAAGAAACATAATAAAAAATGATTTCATAAAACATTTTTAACCTTATTAAAAAAAGATGAAATTATGAATCACATTAAAAATATTTTTAAAGGATATTCTTGGAAAAACATTTTTCAAATATCATTGACAAAAATGTAAATATAAGTGAGACTTGAAAAATACATAAAGAACATCTAGATTAAATTTGAAGCATAAGATAAAATATATTAACATGAAAGGAAAAACATTTTAAATATTATAAAATACCTTAATTGAAACCCACCTCATATAAATGGAAAAAAAAATTATTTTTCAAAAGTAATAAAGGCAAATATGACTATAACATGAAATAATACATATTTCAGTTTTAAAAAAATAAAGTTTTAAGGAAATAAATAATTTGGATAAGGAAGATAAATAGGCCCTAGAATGGTTGAGAATAACTCTTAACAACGTTATATTTTTATAAAGAAAAAAATCCATCAAAGAATGATAATTTGATGTTAAGATTTAAATTCCATAGATTAAATACAATCTAATATAATCATAGTGTATAATAAAATAATATCATTTTCCAAGAGGTATGATTATGACTCAAGGGAAAGAGTTGGGTCTAGAATACCCATTACAGTTTTAGTAATAATTGAATCGAAAACCCTTAAAAAATTTAACAAGTGATGGATTCATAAATAACATTAATTTAATGAAATTTATGATGAAATTCATCAAAATGTAATTATATACACATTAAAAAATATAATAAGCAGTGAACATGGAATATGCCTCATGAATAAAAGTTGATATGTGAAAAAAAACCCTTAATTTTACTCTCAACTTCCACAAAATTACTTTAACCACATATATAATAAACATATAAATATTAATAAATTATTTTATAACATTATTCTAGTATATTTAATTAAATATATTTAATTATAATCATTCATTATGCATTTATTAGTTAGTTGTTGTTTATTTTCAACATCGGATGTCCCTAACCTTGATTATTTCATAAAAGTTTCATTATATTGTTATAGATTCTTGTTCTTTAATACCAAGATAATTGTTGAAATATTATCCAAGTTACTAGAATATATGTTTTACAATGATTTATCAATTTATAATTTTATTCCATTATTTCTTAATTTGTGATTTGGGAATATGAAATCAGTGATGATAATGTTTCAATGATTTTTAATGAATAGAACGTGGTATCTTAATAAAGAGTTTAAATATTAATATTTCCTTTGAAGAACCCAAAAAAAATTATTCATTAATTAATATCGAATATTGAAATTAATTATGTTCACATATTCCTCCATGATAGTACTTTATATCATCTTTCATGTTGGTGGTTAAACCGACCGAAACAAGAACATGCTATAAATTACATGTGAGAATGGTTATTAATGTGAATATAATATAATTATTACATAATTAAGATTATATTATTTATGTTTTATAAATTTTATAAATTATAATTGGGAAGATTTATAAGAATACTATAGTTGATAATGAACTATTACTTATAATTAAGAAATAGGTTTCCTCTCGGTATGCACATTACTGGATGTTAAATTCATATTGATCAATTTTTGTTAAAAAAAATAATAGAATTACTATTTTATATTTATATAAAATTTATAATGTTATAAATTTCATATTTATTCATTAAATCTATTTTTATAACCATCCATGAAAGGTGGTGATAAAAACACATTGTTTATAGAGGTGGTAGTCTGCAAGTAAAAAGCGGGACATTTTCATTTTTCTAATGGATGGGTGGAGGGCATAAAATGGTTATGTCCTAAATATAATATAATTTTTGTATAATAATGAAACTTATTTAATAATATTATTATGTTCATAGTAGTTTTATTGTATAAATATAGAAGACACAATTTTAGAGAGTAGACAATACTGATGTTGAGGACTTGAATATTCTCTTGGAAGAATTATTAAAAATAGAGGAGTTTTGGAACTTTTTTGTAACTAGGTGATGAAAAATGTGTAAGATGATTATAGGATAAGAAAAATGGGTATATTTACAATTGAATTTCTATGGATGATAGTGCCTTAGAGTGTATTGAATTGAGATCTTTTTATATGTCAAATATAGGGACATTTCCTCAGAAACAAATGTTTGGTAAGGGGTAAAGATGGAATCACATGGGTGTTAGAAGAGTTAGGTAAATAATGGTTGGAGAGAAATTTGTATATTTTTTTTAAATCTAAAAAATTCATTCTATATGGTATAATTTTCATGTTATTTTATTATAATTTGATCCACTTTGAATTACCCATTTTAGCCGAATTATCCTTGATTAAATTTTTACAATGGAAATTATTTTTTTCATAAAAATATAATATGAAACCTCTAAAAAATACTCAATATGATGAATCTAAATTTCAAATTCATTTATTCTAATTCAATTTCAAAATATTGGAAAATTACCATTTAAATTGAAGCATATGATATAAAAACTATTATTTTATAAAAAAAATTGTACATGAAGTGTTTTTATTATTATTTCCTATAAATATAAAGTTAAATGAGTATTAATATATTTTTTATATGTTTTAAAATATTATTTTATTCATCAAAAAAGATATCAATTTAATTTATTTAGATTAAAATTACACAATGTTTATTAAAACAATTCTTTGATAAATAACTATTTTACCTTGGTAACTAATATATACATTGGGAACTTATTTTTATGTTAAAAAATGAAATTATTAGTAAATTAATATATTATAATTAAAAATATGAAAATAATTTTATGTTATAAAAATTATATATTTGATAAAAATTAATTTTAATATAATATTGTATAATTCTGTAAAACAAATTCCAGAAAAACAAAATATAACATTTAAGCATAAAATGGATTTAGTGTTATTACACACCTAGTAATAACTGTTAGATGGATGTTAATTTATTGTATTATATATATTATCAATAAATTTAATTAAAATAATTATTTAGTAGATATCAATTTGGAATATACAATAATCTAAAAATAAATTCAATAAAAATATCACTTTTATATTAAATAGTCTTCACAAAATACGACTAAAATTAATTATTTATATTATTAAAAATTAATTTTATCAATCCACATATATTGAAATATTTTTTTTATATTTTATAAATACATAATATAATACATTAATTATAGTAATATGTAATACATATAAATATTTTTATAAATAAATATTTAAATTAAATATTATTTTTCATTATATATTATTTTTGTAAAATCCCGGTTCTGAAAGCCACCTAGAGGCACCCTATACCCAGTTGGTCCCATGGACTCAAGCACATTTCCCTGAATACGAGAGGCTACCAACTAGTAGCGAGGGCCTGGGGTGTGATAGTGGGGAAACTATGCCCTAATTGGAAGAGTAACACAGCAGAATTAAAATAGATATACATTAGCGGAAGCAGTAATAATACCATACAACAGTAAATAGCGGAAGACTAAAAGTAAGAACAACTGGAGCACATATATAAATGATTCTTGATACATATGTCTAGGAAAAGAACCAAACAAGTCACAATTCTGGAATACAGTACTAAACCAAGTACAAATGAAAAACAAGAATCAACTCCTCAGCATCGCAAGCCTCAGCTTGGTCATATGCTCTCCATCTCCAAAGTAGTCATGCACCTTAAGTAGAAGGGCACTTGACCTTATCTACACCTGTAACAATATAATCTATTTGGGCCCAAAAGCATGACCCAAATAGGGTGTGAGACTAATCTCAGTAGGCATCCACCAAAAGATCTGTGTCTAACAGTTAGTGAATATATATGGCAGGTAATAAGTAAAAGGAAGTAGTAGACAAGGAAGTACTCAATAGTAAACATTCCTACGGTTCAAAGAATTCAAACACCACATATCAAGTAAGTAGATAAACACAAATAGGAAAACCTCTAGGATGTTCTTACATCCTAATCCCCTATGGTCCTACCTAGAAAACACAAGCAACCCTCTCGGAAGTACACACAGTCTAACCCCTCTGGTTCGGCTTTATCAAGGAATCTTTGAGGAAGCACTCACCATCAATTACCCCTATAGTTTTGTATCGGTAACTAAAAGGTTTTCTGGGGAAGCACTTATGTCACATTCCCCCTTTGGCCCGCATTGAGTAACTACAGACACTCTGAGGAAGCACTTACGTCAATTCCCCCATATGGTCTCGCATTGTAACAGTAAAAATATACACTCTGGAGAAGCCATTATTTCCATTCTCCCTGTGGTCTACTACACTAGGTTCTCACGGTCGTGTGTAAGTCAAAATATCACAACAACACAAATACGGCCGAAGTAAAACTCAAGAACTACTTGGATAATAGTCTACTTCATAACAGAATGTCAGATAAACAAACACTCCATCCTACAATACTAGGCATGGGAAACAACAAGGCATCCTAACAGGCTTAGCAGGACCAAACAATCATAAAAAACCATGCATGGAGAAACACTTCCAAAGCATAGAAATTTACCCTATTCACATTCAATTAACCTCTATTACTGCATACAAACATAGCAGGCAATTAACAGGGCTAAAACAATAAACATGCAATACCTCGTTCAACGATATTGGGAAAGCTTAAACATATAACTCAAATACTTTATACAGAAAGGCACAAAACACCTGCCTCGGTGTTGTAGGATCGTTATACGTGAACCTCAAGCCTTGAATCTCCAATGAACACCATAGATCTACAAAAACATCAAAAATGTTCAACCCATGATATCTCACGAGAGAGAAGGAATCAGAAGAAGGTGCTCAAGAAGAAGGGAGAACTCACCGATGCAATTCCAACGCAACCGATGGTGTCCGATTCGGACAGTGGACACTCGATCGAGGGATCGGAGAGGATCTGCATCGTACAGATGCTCTTGGTCGAGTTTGGCAGAGAATAATATGTTTTTGTAGATTAGACGTGACCCTGGTCTATTTAATCAAAAAAAGTACAAATCTTGTACTTTTGAGGTACACAACGTGTACTTGCCCTTACCGAGCCCCACTTTAGGCGACCTCCAGGTCACCAAACACGGCCATGTGCACTTCCATTACATGGTGTGTACTCATAAATTACATGGCCTGCACTTCAAAAATTTCCAAAAAACTCCTCCTTTCTTCAAAAACACCAGAAAAAGGAAAACATACATAAAAGAAGATCCGGGTTCTTACAAACTTCTCCCCTTAAATAAATTTGTCCCCAAATTTCCTTAGAAAGGCAGAATAGAAGAAGAAACCTTGAACAGCTCTGGCCACTGTGATTGTACATCGGCATCCATTTCCCAAGTCTCATCCAGCACTCGCCTGTCTTGCCATAGCATTCGTACTAGAGGAACAGACCAACCACAGAGAACCTTCGCACTTCGATCAACAATCCAGATAGGATTCTCTTAAAAAGATACATCCACCTCTAGCTCAACTTCCTCAGGTTGAAAATCATGAGATGGTTCTGATAAGTAACGTCAAAGCTGAGAAATGTGGAAGATATTGTGCATTTCCCAGAACCTCTGATGTAACTGCAACTGATAGGAAACCAGACCAAATCTCTCAAACACTTCAAACGGCCTGACGCACCTCGGTGAAAGCTTACCCTACCTCCTAATACTCTTCTGTCCCATCCTTGGTGTGACATGCCAGAACACCTTATCTCCAACCTCGAACTCCAGAGGTCATCTCTGTTGATCAGCATAAGACTTCTTTCATGACTGTGCAGTATCCATCCTCTTCTGAATCAACTCAATCTGCTATGTGGTTTCTAGGACAAGACGAGGTCCTAGCATAGTTGTCACACCTACCTCTAGCCAAAATAAGGGTGATCAACATGGCCTACCAAAAAAATCCTCATAAGGTGTCATCTGAATAGTTTCTTGAAAACTATTATTGTAGGAAAACTCCACCAGAGGTATGTGCTTTTCCCAAGAACCTTCGAAATCCAGGATACATGCTCGAAGCATGTACTCAACCACCTGAATCGTACGATCGGACTGACCATATGTATGGGGATCATAATTTTTACTCAAAAGCACCAGTGTACCCAAACACTTCTGAAGCCCCTGCCAGACCCAATAAGTAAAACAGGCATCCCTATCTGAGACAATGGATTGTGGAACCCCATGTAAAGGTACAATCTCTCAAATGTACAACCTTCCTAGCTTATCAACATTGAAGGTCTCTTTGATCAGAAAGAAGGGATAAACCTTCATGGTTATGCCAATGACAACCCATACTACATCATTTCCTTGATGAGACCTTGGAAAAACTGTCACGAAATCCATAGAGACATCATTCCACTTTCACTCAGGAATGGGTAACTACTACAAAAGCCCAACTTGTAACATCCCAGGTAAATAAAGAATAATACATTCTCATATTTATTAATATTTTTGAATTAAATATTAATTTTACTTTAATGGGATTGCTATGTTGGGTGGCTTACCCAATATGCAACAGTAGATTTCTTTGAAATCTTACGTTGCACACTAATAAAATAGTAATATTATTTTAGATTGTAGTTAACACGTAGCCGTTATATTGGCAGGAATGAATAGAAATAACTAAAATATGATTATATATGTTTGTTAAATGTTTTTACATTTATCCCATAAATGTTAGAGGCTTAAAATGCGAATGATTCCAATTTTTAGCCTAAATACTCAAATATTCACTAAAAGGTCGATTTATCGTCTTTTGATGGAGAACGCTCTTTAAATGTAGTTTTGGTAACTCTTATACGTTCTATTGGACAAAATAAAATTCTTCTTTAGAATTGGGACATCAAAATTTACTTTCTGTATGTTTTTGTTATTTTTCCGATAAAGTTCATTTTTTAAATGAATAGTGAAAAATGTTGTATTTTAATTCAAAACCTCATTTTTAATCTAATTTATCTATATGTTTATATTATCTATTGAATTGGTTTAAAGTGTAATTAGAATATATTTTTACCATTTAATCCAATGGAGGTCATTGGAATTAATTTCACTTTGAAATTGGGCTTAAACAAGTGTCATTCTTTTGATAGATATTGTTTCTTAAAAACACGCTATTTGTTCTGACAACGGGAATAAATTATAAAATTCATTAATGAAACTTATATGTTTTGAATTTTTTAAAATAGACATAATTTTTGAATTCGGAATATCAAATATAGCTTAGCGTGATTTTTTGGTATTTTTCTGAAAAACTTCAATTTTTGATGAATAGTGAAACCACTAAGTGGTAGTTAAAAAAACTGATTTTTCGTTTAAATGATATTTTACCTCTTATGTGAATTGAATTTAAAAAATACGATATATATGTTTGTCATTAATAAGTAAAATTTTATTCAATGGAATGAAAATAATTTTTGGTGAATAGTAACTTTTAACTTTTATTAACCACAATTAAAGGTAATTTGTGTAATTTAAGGTAAAAATAATGTTATAATAATATTAAATTACCTTTACACATGTAATACCCTTATTTTATGAGTCTTTTCTAACCAATACAAACCATGGGTCAATTTTGGGACCCCATGGACCCACCATGGTAAGATAATGACATTAATACCTTTTTATTTAAAGTAAAAATAAAAATGTCACAAACATGTATTTTTTTATCAAAAAAAAATTTCCATGGGGTTATAAAATTTATTTATTTGAATATAAATATTCATTAGAAATATAAAAACATTTCCTACATCATGGTAATTTTTCTATAATTTTTAGACATCAATAAAAAAATTATTTATGACTCAATGATGATGTAGTGTTTACATCATTATTGAATAATTTAAATAAATAAGAATATAGACTATAAAACAATATCCAACACTTGTTAAATTCTTATTTAATGATTTTATTTCGAACATGGTCCACCTTATCCTCAACTTTAATGATTTTTGGACCATTAGAAATCGAAAATCATTATATAATAAAATAATATTTTCAATCTTTCCAAAAGAGCCCCTCCTCTCCCTTATAAAAAGACCCCACTTCCTACCCATTTCACACACATATCAAGCCCTTTGGATCTTCAAACATCTACTAAAATAAGCTTCCAATTTCCCTCTATTCATAATAGAAGCCTTAACTTAGGCAGAAATTACATCAAAAACCCCTTTTGGTTCAAACCAAGGGGAGTTACCCGATATAAAGGTAACATCTTCTCTTATATTCTTTTGTTTTATTTTGCTTCTATGACCCCCTAAACTCTTTTTATTCTTTTATTTTCTAACAAAACCAGTATATTAAATATACTAGGATTTTTTTAAGATAAGGATTTGAGCTACACATACACACACCTCCATCGAATGTGTGAAGAACATACTGTTTCTGTGGACGGCGAACTACTACCTCACAAAACGATGATTGTTTGATTATCTCTAATCGACTCTCATCGTGGCCACTAAGATGTCACTGTATTTATATATGATATATATTATGTTTATCTTTTCCTTATTCTTCTGTATTTCTCATTTATGGCATCCCTTTATGGTTTCCATAATGGGTAAACGTGATAATTTCATTTTAGGAAGTGTGGACTACCGCCCCCTCAAAGTGATTTGAACCGTTAATGCCATTTGTGGGATGTATAAAGGATAGAGTTAATAATATTATATATGATATTATAATGGAATTATAATTTACCTCTATATCATAATTTTTTCATTCCATTAAATGCGAAATAGAAATGAAAGTATCGTTCATGTGTACCTACGGTTTACCATCTCCATGGACGGTGCATTTCATTTCTTACCTTCAAATGTTATGTAATTTTATAAATACATATTATACTAGATATATATAATATATATTATATCTAAATCATGAATATCATTCTGGAGATAATGTATATTTTACCACAGGAACAACTTGTAATTATAAGAAGTTTATTTTTGACTCAAGTACCAAATATCGACAAAATGATCGTTATTGACTTAAATGATTACATAATGTTCATAACATGGAAATAAGTGATATAAAAGGGATAATGAACTCGAAAAAGGTTCTTAAGGAAGTATAAATTAACTTTAGTTTATTATTTAGGAGATTAAACAACAATCGAGTCATGTCAGACATGTGGTAAGCGACTTCGTCTGAATCTCCTTTCATTGAGGCATATTTTATTTTAATACAAGACATTCTTTTATACAATGTATAAACGCCATTGAATTTTCATTTCATTCAAAGGGAATATTTTTCTACAAATCGTTTTACTAAATGACAAAAAGGAATGTTTCTTTTAACATATGTGGTGACACCGACCTTTCCGCCACAGTGAGTATTAATTGATCTTTGGCTTCCTTAACAAGCCGTAATGTTTTTAAAAGGAAAAATAAATACCATATACTCTATTATGTATTTTGGTATTGAAAATGGGTTTGATAATGGATTTTTTATGTCAATATATTTAAGTGATATATTGTGATTGAAATGTGGAAATTTTTTCTTTCCTATATATTTTTTTGTATGTGTTATGATTTTATAATGGTATATGGACATTTGACTGGTGGTTATGTGATAAACCAAATGACGGGTGGGGTCGTGATAAACCAATACGGGTTGTTATGTTATAACCTCCAATGCATTGGGTATGGAAGTCGGTCGTAGGGTTATTCCATTTAGTGACATGTGTGGAGTTCGACCGTACCGTTATTCCATTTAAGTATGTTTATGTTCCAAGTAACCTTTATATGTTATGTGTTCTTTATATGGGTTTTATGGTGATATTTTGGTTAAAAAAGGGTAAGAAATGATATTTTATTCAGTGAAGATTATTTACAACTTCATATAGGTGAAAAGTATTACTTTTGATTAGGTATTCATGGTTTACTTGTTGTTTTGAAAAACTAATTGTTTTTTTATTTGTATATCCCTTACAGAGATTTTTATGCTCATCCCAAGTTTTTGAAATGTTTTTCACAAGACATAAAGTGGAATAGGGTCAAGGATGGGATCAAGGAAAGTCAGGCTGTCTAAAACATGGAACTGGACATGACTTTTTTTCAAAAAAAATTATTTTATGAAAAAATGGAAACTGAGTAGAAGTGTCTACTTTGTAACTTTTGAGATGTAATAGTTATGGACTAATTCTCAAAAACTCTAAAACTGAAAAGTTCCTCAATGTGAATTATTCATTTAATTCAATATTAAGTAATGTTTTAAGGCTGGGTCCTTATAGTTGGTATCAAAGGTCGGTTTAGACAACTTTAGGAGTTTGAATATTGTTAAATTCATGTCCATAAATTAATTTATGGTATGATTGAAATGATATAGCATTTGAAGATTACCATGTTGCTTCACCTAAGATATTTATGTGTTCAGAATGGTTTTCCATAGAGGAAATAGGGCATCTATTTTGGGATGAAATCAGGAGGAAAACAACCTTCCAAATCAGCAACCGGAGACGGTCGAAGTCGGAACTGAACAGTTTGTTGCGGTGATGGCACAGTTGACTCAGGATATAAATGGTGGTGGTATCCATACACGAGATCAGCTAGATCAACCATAGAGGAACATGTTAGTAGTGGAGCATTTTATGAGGCAACATCCCTAATCATTAAGAGGATCATCTGACCCTATTCTAGAAGAAGGCTGGATTAAAGCACTAGATAAGATTTTTGATGTCATGGGGTGTTAAAAACATAAAAAGGTTAGTCTCATTGTTTACCATTTTTAAGGTCAAGCTGAGCAGTGGTGGTCAATGGTGAAAAATATCTGGGATAGTCAGGAGATTGATGATCTTGACTGGGATGAATTCAAAGGTGTGTTTCTTAAGAAACATTTTCCTAAGATGGTTAGTCTGAGGATGGAAAAACAATTCCTATAATTGAGGTAAGAGGACAACTCAATGGCTGCTTGTGAAGAAAAGTTCACTCAACTGGCAAGGTATGCTCCAAATTTCATATGAGATCTTGATAGTAAAATCAATCATTTTTACTCAGGGTTAAAGCCAAAGTATCAAAGGTCTTTAGCTTCTCATGAGTTCAAAAGTTATGAAAAACTTGTTCAATGTCCAGAGAAGGTGGAAATAGACTTTTTCAATGATCAGGTGTTCTTTGACAAACAACAGAATAAGAGGTCAAGTTGGCAGGAAAAGGAAAAGAATTCATCAAAGAAGCCTAGATGTAAGAAAACCAAATATCCATCCTATAAGAAGTGTGGTAAAATGCATCCTGGAGAATGTTTATCAAAGTCTGGAAAGTGCTTTTAGTGTGGTAAGTCTAGTCATATTGCTCGTAATTGTAAGAAAGATGGTCAAGCAGGCAATGAAAACCCAGCGATAAGATGATTTAAGTGTAATGAAATGGGTTATTATGCAAATGAGTGTCTAAAGAAGAACTCAATTGAGGGAAAGTAGCTAGACTACAAGTAGAAAGGGGTGGTGAAATCCTTTTCAACTATTTCAGCAGATGTTGGGCCATTGAATTAAGTAGTATCAGGTATACTTTTTGTTTTTTCATATTATTCCAATGTTTTTTTTGATTCAGGGTCTATACATTCGTTCATTTCTGAGAATATTTCTAGTAAATTGGGAATTCCATCTCAAGATATGAATCCTGAACTTATGGTAAAAACACCAGGGGGAAACATTGAAACAAAAAGAAATTATAAGAACCTTTCTATCCTTGTGTGTGGAATGAATCTACCAGCAAACCTTATTGTTTTGTCTCTAGTAGAGTTTGATGTTATTTAGGGCATGGATTGGATTTCTATTTATCATGCTAAGATTGAATGTAGAGCTAAAGAGGTTTCTTTTTAGAAATATTTTCAGTTTCTATACAAGAATGAACCCTTACTTTTGATAACATATCAGGAAGATGAGAAACTAGTAAATGAGGGAAATGAATGTCACCTTGCACATATTGTTGAAAATAAAGGAACTGTTTATATTAATTATGTTCCATTAGTAAATGAGTATGTTGATGTCTTTCCTGATGAGTTTTCTGGTATTATCCAATATCAGGAAGTTGAATTTACTATTGACTTAATTCCTGATTCTAATCCAATTTCAAAACACCCTTATCGAATGGCTCAATTTAAACTTTTAGATTTAAAGAAGCAATTGCAGGAGTTATTAGATAAAGGTTTCATTTTACCTAGAACATCACCATGGGGTGCTCCTATCTTGTTTGTTAAAAAGAAAGACGATTCAATGAGACTTTGAATTTATTATAGAGGATTGAATAACATCACTATTAAGAACACGTATCCTTTGCTTCATATCGATGATTTATTTGATCAGCTCCAGGGAGATCGGTATTTTTTAAAGATTGACTTGAGGTCGGGGTACCATCAGTTGAAAGTAAAGGAAGCAAACATTTCGAAGGCCTTGTTTCGTACTAGATATGGCCATTATGAATTTGTATTTATGCCTTTTGGGTTAACCAATACACCTGATGTATTCAGGGATCTAATTAATAGAATTTTTCATGAGTTCTTGGATAATTTTTTGGTTGTGTTCATTGATGATATTTTGTTTTATTCCAAACGTAAAAAGGAACATGAAAGTCATTTAAGGGTTATCATGAAAACCATAAAAGAAAAGAAATTGTATGGAAAATTCAGCAAGTGTGAGTTTTTGTTACAAAAAAATTCTTTCCTTGGTCAGATTGTTTCAAAAAATGGCATAGCTGCTGATCCTACTGAAACAAAAGTTGTTGAAGAATGGCCAAGACCCAAAAATATAACTTATATCCATAGTTTCCTTGGTTTGGAAAGTTATTACGAGAGGTTTGTTGAAACTTTTTCACGGTTATCTAGTCCAATGACTAAGTTAACTCGAAAAGGTGTTAAGTTCATTTGGAAAAAATAATGTGATGATTATTTTTAAGAATTGAAAAGAAGATTGGTGAATGCTCCAGTTTTGACACTACCTTCCAGAAATGGTGAGTTTGTTATCTAAAATGATGCTTCATTGAAAGGACTTGGTTGTGTCCTTATGCAGAATGATCAGGTAATTGCTTATGCTTCACGTCAGTTGAAAACTCATGAGTTAAATTACCCTACACATGATTTGGAATTAGTTGCTGTTGTTTTTTCGTTAAAAATTTGGAGGCATCATTTGTATGGATTAAATTCTGAAATATATACCGATCACAAAATTTTAATGTATATATTCACTCAGAAATAATTGAAAATGTGATAGAGGAGATGGATGGAATTAATCAAGGATTAATATTGTACAATTCATTACCATTTGGGAAAAGAAAATAAATTGGTTGATGCTTTGAGTCGAAAAAGTAATGCTTCATTAACCATGCTATGTTTGGAATGAGATCCTTTGGTTTTTGATTTGATGAACTTTGGCATAGAATTTTTTGGTGCAGGAAGTTCTTCTATTTTGTTTCAGGTGTCAGTGAGATCATCTCTATCAGAGATAATTAAGCAAGTGTAGAAGAAAGACAATGAGTTCTAGAAAAATGTATAGCCGGTTCAGAAGGGTAAGTTGCCTGAATTTAACATTGTGAATGATTTTGTTTTGAGGTTTGGGAAGAGATTATGTGTTCCTTGTGATTCACAGTTGAAGAATGAGTTGTTATGTGAGGCTCATAGTTCGTCATTTTCAGTTCATCCTGGCAGTACTAAGATGTACAGAGATCTGTGGAAATATTACTGGTGGGATGGAATGAAAAGAGATATTTCGGATTTTACTGTGAAGTGTTTTATTTTTCAGTATGTTAAAGCAGAGCGGAAGTTACCGAAAGGGACACTTCAGTCTTTACCGGTGCCAGAGTGGAAATGGGAAAATATATCCATAGACTTCATTGTGGGATTACCAAAGACATCTTGAGGTAATAATGAAATTTGGGTTATTGTTGATCGATTGACTAAATCTGCTCATTTCCTTCCTATTCGAGATAAATTCTCTCTAGATCAACTTTCGCAGTTGTATGTTAAAGAGATATTCAACTTACATGGAGTTCCCCTCTCCATTGAATCTGATCGTGATCCTAGGTTTACTTCTAACTTTTGGAAAGCCCTTCATAAGTTGTTGGGTACTGAATTAAATTTTAGTACAACTTTTCATCTATAATCAGATGGGCAGTCAGAATGAACAATTCAGACATTGGATGTAACACCCCAATTTTCTATGGTACACTTCTCTTTTAATAATACAGTATTGTGTGTTGTACGCAACTTCGAGTTCTAACACACACCACAACCAATCAAACTAGACATTATGAATAGTAATACCCACTTTTTAAAATTTTATAAATTTTATATTTCAAAATGGACTTTATTTTTTGGATATGGAATATTGAAATTAGCTTAGGGTGAATTTTTGGTATTTTTTGAAAACTTTCAATTTTTGATGAATAGTGAAAAACACTGAATTATAGTTTAAAACAGAATTTTTATTTAAATAATTATTTATTTTATTTAAATTTACTTTTGTTCAAAATAGATACATAATACATATATATGTTCAATGTAATTCATTAGATTCAGTTTATAATAATTTTAGATATAAAAAAATTTTATTGAACTTTTTACCGTCTTTTATCCATCTCCTAGGAGAATTTGCAAATTCACATAAAACTTAATTTTACCACTTCTGTGAATGGAATTCAGAAAATATGAGGGATATGGTTAATATCAAGGAGTAAAATTTGGTTCAATAAGATAAAAATAATTTTTGGTGAATAGTAACTGTTTACTTTTATTTACCACGGTTAAAACTAAATATGGTAATTAAGGGTAAAAATGATATTATAATTATCCTAACACATGTCCTAATTCTATTGTATAAGTATAATTAGACCAAAAACAACCTTAGGAATAAAATATGAACCTATTTTCTCCACTTGGATTTGATTAGGACATTTATTATTATTTAATTCAAAGAAGAGTTAAAAGAGTTAAAATCCAAGTTTAATAAATAAAACATTTTTAATATAGGGTTATACATAAGATAAATTCGATTATAAATATTCATTATAAAGCTAAAAATATTTCATATATAATGGTATTTTATTTATAATTTTTAGACGTTAAATAATTTAATTTATTTATGACCCAATGATGATGTAGTAATTACCTTATTAGTGAAATATTATTTATAATTGATATTATAAATACCGAAATAAATATAATTTGAGACTTTTAATGAATTAAATAAATTTTATAGGTTAATATGACATGTCAGGGTTCATTAAATGAATTATTTTAAAAGTAATAATGCTGTTATGAATTTAGAAAAAACAAAATACCAAATAGTATCAAAATTGACATAAAATAGTTTTTAAAACAAATATTATATTATTAATTGATATTATATTACTAAAAATAAAAGGATCGGACAAAGGACTTATATAATGATAGGTTTATCATTAATAGACCACTTGGGGGGTCTCTTGGAAGTATATAGTATGTTTATTAACTATATAATATAAAAATTCAAAGAGACATGGTAAATGTAAAACTATTTAACTAAGAGTTAAATAAAAAATATAAAGTTAATATAGTGACCAAAACCTATCTAAAACCTATTTTTTGAGTGTTTTTCTACCTATCCCAACCTTATCCTTTAAATAATCCACTTTTAAGCCATTATAAACCGAATATGAATTTATTATAAAATAATATTTTATGTTTTTTCTAAGGTGCCCCTCACCCCTCTTATAAAAGGGCACCACCCTTCTCTAAAATCTATACCTTAAAATCCTTTTTTCTCGGCCACCTCCTACCCAAATATCCTCTCATCTTCCATCAATTCAACCTAGAGGCATTTTTTTGATCAGAAATTCAACCTAAGGAGCCCTTTTAATCAAATCAAAAGGAAGAACCCGAAGAAGATGTTATGTTCTCACCACCCTCTTTCAAGTTCCTTTTTTCTTCCACTTCTTTTTTCATTGTTATTACCATTCTAAAATAATAACTCCAGTATCTTATATATAATGTGATGTTATTATAAATATGGTACAACCATATTCAGTATTCTATCCATCCTTTGAATGACATGTCACCATACGTGTGTACGTACGGCCTACCGTCTCCACGTCGTGGTGTAATTGTTATTCGATACATTATTATTTGGATGGGTATGATAATGATTTGTAATTGAGGTAAATAATAAATATAACCTGATAATTATTCTTTATATATGATATACCATCCAATTATATATTATTTTAATATCAAATGAATCATATTGTCGCTCGTGCGTAAATGCGGACTACCATCTCCACGAAAGCCATTAGATTCATTCCCCATAATATCCATTCAAGAATAATTTTCATTTGATGGTTAAAAATAATGTTTAAATACTTAATATAATTCTAGATATGAATAAGATACAACCTATCCATAACAAACATGACTTATGTAACAAAACATATAAAATAAAATGAGTAAGTGAACACCGGAAATAGCGATAATACTAAAATATTATTAACAAAGAAATATTAAAAGATCATATGTGATATCATATTTATGTATATTATTCTTGTATAATTTAATAACACTGATTTAAATAGTATACAAGAGGTTAAGCTACCCTCGACCAAGGAAAATTACAAGGTAAGGGTTTATTTCACAATCTCTTCATTGTCTGAGGTTGTTTATACATAATTATCTACTAGGACCTCTTCATCATCCACATCCATGTTTCTTAAAAATATATTTCAAAACATTCTTATTATTTTACAGAATATGGGTTAATGTAATTTATACCATTTTTTTACTTTTTATAATATATTTATAAAGGAATCTTTTCGTTGTTTTCCAAATAAGGGCCTTCTTAACCTTTTCGATAGAATTAAGGTAAGAATTATTTTTTTAACTTATAGGGAGGGTGCAGCTATTTTATACCATTATAAAATTGTCAAAACATCCCTTACAATCTTATAAGAATATTTTCAAAGTAAATGTTTTCTTTTATAATTATGAGAATTTTAAATTATTTCAAAAAATATATATTTTTCTTAAATAGTTTTGATTTCATCTATGCCAACATCCTTTGATGGATTTTAAGCTTATTTGAAGTTGATTTATTATGATACAAAACTAACATATTGTATTGAGGGTTTTGTGATATGTTTGACTGTAGATATTTTATATTTATACCATTCATTTTTTATGGATAAAGTATTGACATTTCGTATGCTAATTTTTATACGAATGTTTATGTCATGTTTAAACCTGTTCATATAAGGAATGCATTGGACTTAGTAAGTGATAGGTGGAGCCGGCTATAGCTCCTCGTTGCATCAGTAGGTCCCATGAGACAAACTAGTGCCTTGCCACAAGGCCTTGACTATGTGCTCATGATAGTCTGGCATTATGCATTCCATTATTATGAAAGTGGTTATTGATATTGCATGGGATTATTCGACTAGTAGAATATCCATGTGAATAATTAAATGGAATTATTTCATTTTATCTTTTCCATATTATGCTAAAGTTCAAGTTTAAAAGGCTTTTATTTTAGTTATACATTTCCTTAAATGTTTATGTTTATTTATGAAAGTTTCCGTTATATTGTTATCCTTACTGAACATCTGAGCTCACCCCTTTCAATGTTTTTTTTTCCAGGGTGTGAAGAAGTATTTTATGAATGACCTGCAGAGATAGTATGAGGGGATATGAAGACAAGATGTTGTTGTAGGTTTTTTTCACTTTATGATGTAATGTAAGACTTATGAATATATCTAGTGTTTCCAAGGCTACTAAACAAATCGGTCTTTCGAGACTTGATCTTTTGTGATCATGACATTGTTATGTAATCATGCACCAACTCAGGGTATCAAGGGTCAGGGTGTTATAGTTGGTATCAAAAGACGTTTAGTAAAAACTTTGGAAACTAGATTTAGATAAAATATTATTAGAGCACATAGCCCTAAGATAGACTTTGATTATTATTATAGAATAACTTCCTAGAATTTTGGTATTGTAGAGATTTTGTGAGTTTTCCAAGCAGTAAATCCATGTCTGGATACGAGTAGGTAGAGGCAGCTCGGGCATAGATGTACCTAGGGTTAAAACCCGAAAACACAGCTTTGAGATAGACTCGAACGAGAACTAGTGCACGACAACGGGCCTTGATGCACTCTTGGTTACAACACTCCCAGGGGATATGCTTAGTATAATTCTCATTTTCTTTACAAACCATTATGAAGGGTTCATGAGAATATACTTCCTCAAAGAAAACATTTTTTTATGACTATGGATTATATCTATAAACTATTCAATTTATGTTAACTTTTTTACAAGTTTGGATTTATGTATTGCGATTCATAAACTAATCTAGTGTATACCATTATTTAGAAATGGTGCCTAGTGGAAGAAAAGGAAACTATATCAATGCACACACTCCATGTAGGGATTTCCCTCCTACTTAAGATTATTATAGTGGAGCTAGTTATACAACTGGTACTGATCAACTTATCACTATACTGGGACAACTCACTCGGGTTAGGAATAATAACCTTACCCATATGGAGCACCCAGATCCGTAGCATGGAGGATCAATGTTAGATCTCTTCATGTGGAAACAACCACCAACATTCAATGGGGGTACAAATCCACTAGTATATAAGCAATGGATAAGTTCCCTAGAGAAAATATTTCAGGCTTTGGGGAGTAGTTAAAGGGAAAAGGTTATCATGGCAGTTTACCGCCTCACTGGAGATATTGATCAATGGTGGTCATTGATACAAAACACAAAGTAAGATAAAGAAGCATCAAATATTTAATGGAGGGAGTTTAAATATATTTTCTTAGAAAAATACTTTCCTCATGACCATCAAGCAGATATGGAAATAAAATTTTTGAGTCTAAGGCAAAAGGAGGACAATAATGTTTCAAAGTATGAGTCTAACTTTACAAGGTTAGAAAGGCATGATTCAGATTATATACGTAACCCAAGAAGTAAGATTGATCATTTCATTGATGGGTTAAAATTTTTTATCCATCAAACATTAGTCTCACAATCCTTCTCGTCGTACGAAGATATTATCTCATGTGCTATCAAGACAGAAAAATAAATTTCTATGTCTTATGACTTTAAAGAAAAGCAAGAGAAGAAGAGATCTGCTGATCACTCTGGAAATTGAAATAAGGGGAAGAATGGAAAAGTTGAATATCCATCATGCAGTAAATGTGGGAAGAAACACCCTAGTACTTTCTTAAAAGGAATGGGAGTCTGTTACAAGTGTGGTGAAAAAGGCCACCAAGCTCATGATTGCAAGGGGAAGAAAGAAGCTACTGATGTTCAATGCTACAATTGTAGGGAGATGGGACATTATGCAAATGAATGTCCTAAGAGTCAAGGAAACTTACCTCAGAAAAGTACAAGGGATCAAGGCCAAGCTTATGCTATAACTACTACTGAGGTAGAAGCTCCGAAAGACATGGTGGCAGGTAATTTAATGGTTTCCTTAAGTTTAGCCAATGCTTTATTTGATTCTGGATCATCACATTGTTTCATATCTTCCCAGTTTGCTAAGAAAATTAGATATTTCCAATTTGATTTAACAAGGGAGTTATCAATTAAAAATCCTTAGGGAAGTATCATTGCAACAAAATTTTCTGAATCCATTCCCATTAGAGCATATAAATGTTCTTTATTTGCTGATCTCATCGTCATACTTATGATTGAGTTTGATATAATCCTTAGAATGGATTGGCTTTCAGACCATGATGTCAAGAATTATTGTAAGAAGAATGAGGTTATGATTTTTGATGATGATGATAAGGAACAACTTATCTTTAGAGCAGAATCGTCACCACCTAATTCTTATCTAGATCCACCCCTATTAGCTCAACTAAATTCAATTATTGGGGAGTAAGAGAATGAAATGACTGTGGGTGAAGAAAGGAATGTTCAAATAGGGGATGTACCTATTGTGAGAGAATATGTTGATGTGTTTCCAGAAGATTTACCTGGACATCCTCCAGAATGAGAAATTGAGTTTTCCATTGATTTAATTGCTGGATCAAGGCCCATATCAAATACCCCTTATAGATTGTCCACTATGGAATTAGTGGAACTAAAGAAACAACTAGAGCAATTGAGTAATAAGAGATTTATTCACCCTTCTGTTTCTCCATGGGAAGCCCCTATCCATTTTGTTAAGAATAAAGATGGATCTATGAGTTTATGTATCGACTATAGGGAGATCAATGCTATAACAATAAAGAACAAGTATATCCTACTTCGCATTGATGATTTATTTTACCAACTACATGGAGCTCAATACTTTTCAAAGATTGACCTTAGATCTGGATATCATCAGTTGTGTGTGAAGAATAAAGACATTCCAAAGATAGCATTTCTAACCAGGTACGGGCATTAGGAGTTTAGAGTAATGCCTTTTGGGCTGACTAATGCACCCTCCGTTTTCATTGATCTAATGAATAGAATTTTCAAGGAATATCTTGAAAAATTTGTAGTGGTATTTATTGATGATATCTTGTTATACTCCAAAATCTACGAATATCATGAAAATCACTTGCGCATTATATTGAGGACTCTGAGAAGACATGAATTATATGGGATGTTTAGAAACTGTGAATTATGGCTTCAGGAGAATTATTTTCTTGACCATATTGTCTCTAAGGATGGAATCTCTATTGATCCTTCTAATACAAGAGCAATCCAATAATGGCCAGCACCAATGGGTATAACTAAGGTATGCAGTTTTATTGGTTTAGCATGCTATTATCGACGTTTCGTCCAGAATTTTTCCCGGTTTGCTAACCCATTAACAAAGATCACACATAAAGGGGTTAAATTTGTTTTGACAAAAGAGTGTGAAGAATGTTTTGCAGAACTGAAGAAAATATTAGTCAAGGATCCTATATTGACTCTACCATCAGGGAATGATGGGTTTTTTATTTATAGTGATGCATCGAAGAAAGGACTTGGTTGTTTCTTTATGCAGAATGATAGGGTTATTTCCTATGAATCACAACAGCTGAAAATTCATGAGCAGAACTATCATATTCATGATCTTGAGTTAGTTGTTTTAATCTTTTCTTTGAATATTTGCAGACACTATCTCTATGGTGATAAATTTGAGATTTATACTGATCACAAGAGTTCAAAGTATATTTTATCACAGAAATAACTCAACATGAGGCAACAGAGATGGCTTGAACTACTCAAGGATTATGATTGCATGATACACTACCACCCGGGGAAGGAAAATAAGGTGGAAGATGCTTTGAGTAGAAAGGATCATGGAATTTTGAACAAGATGAGAGTTGGAAAGGATCCTATATACATGGATCTAGTAAAGATGGATATGGGAATAACCATGGAAGGTGAAACATCAATGCTTTTTCAAATGGTTTCCAAACCATCATTACGTGAAAGGATAAAGAGTTCTCAAACTGGTGATGATGAGTTTTAAAAGAATATTAAAGCTGTGAATGATGGGAGATTGAGTGACTTTGTGTATGAAGATGGAATTTTGAAGTTTGGGAAGAGACTTTGTGTTCCTGATATACTTGATCTAAAAAGGGAATTGTTGGATGATTCTCATAGTTCCAATTTCTCAATACACCCTAAGATCACCAAAATGCATAGAGATTTGAAGGAACATTTTTGGTGGGACAAAATGAAGAGGGAGATTTCTGATTTTGTGTCAAGATGTATGGGTTTTCAAAAAGTGAATGCTGGAAGGAAACAGCCCGGAGGAGTCAGGAAACCTCTTCCCATACCGGAGTGGAAATAGGAAAATATTACGATGGACTTTGTCATGGGACTACCAAAGACTCCTAGAAGGAATGATGAAATATGGGTCATTATTGATCATCTTACCAAGTCAGCACATTTTCTTTCTATAAGGTAAGATTTACCACTTGAACGTCTATAAATACTATATATTAATTAAGTTGTGAGGCTTCATGGAGTACCCCTATCAATTGTTTCTATTTGTGATCCCCGTTTTACTTCAAGATTTTGGAAGAGTCTTCAGAAGGCCCTGGATACTGAACTTTGTTTGAGCACTGCCCACCACCCTCAAACATATGGAAAATCAGAACAAACTATTCAAACCTTAGAAGACATGTTGAGATCCTACTCACTTGACTTTTAGGGTATGTGGGATCAATATTTACCTTTGGTAGAATTTTACTATAACAATTGCTTCCATTCAAGTATTCAGATGGCACCATATGAAGTGTTATACAGAAAGAGATGTCGCACACCAACCTGTTGGGATGATGTTGGAGAAAGAAAACTTTTAGGCCCAGAACTTTTTGAGGAAATGATGGAAAAGGTAAATGTAATCCAAAACCACATCAAATCAGCTCAAAGAAGGCAGAAGAGCTATGCCGATAACCGAAGGAAGGATTTAGAATTTCTTGTAGGAGATCATGTTTTCTTGAAGGTATCTCCATTGAAGGGTGTTATATGTTTCATTAAGAAGGTAAATTGATTCCCAAGTACATCAGACATTTTGAAATTCAAGAACCACTACGGGAAAAACCGGGTTTAGCGGCGGTTTTCTGGCACCGGTTAACAAAACTGCCTCTAAACATTTTCGCCGAAAGTTTTCGCGGCGGTTTTTAATAAACCACCGCGAAACCCGTATTTTTTTCAACAAGCCCGACCCTTCCCCCCCCCCCCCACCCCGATCATTCCCCTAAACCCCCTCCCTCCCTTCTTCTCTGAACCCCCCCCCCCCCCCCCCGGCAACCCGCAACCCTCGACCCCCACCGTCCGGCGACCCCCTACCGTCCGACGACCCGCGACCTCCAGTGACCCCGCGACCTACATCTCTGGCGACCCCGTGACCTCTATCTCTGGCGACCCCGCGACCTCCATCTCCGGCGACCTCCAGTGACCCCGCGACCTACATCTTTGGCGACCCCGTGACCTCCATCTCCGGCGACCCCGCGACCTCCATCTCCGGCGACCTACTTACTAGGTACTTACTAGTTATGGTGTTTCAAGAATTAGGGTTTAGTTGAGTATATTAGAGGTTTTGAACCCTCTAAAAAAAAATTTAGATGAGTTTTTTAGTTTGGGAATTTGAAAAAGGTAACAGGAAGCCTCATAAAATAGATCATGTGGTTGTGGATTTATCCTACATCCATCGGCCAGCGGTGGACTGGCCAGAGTTCTTGTAGGCTGGTATGGATCCACTATCCAGCTGACGGGGTTTTTAATGGGTATAATTACATGTATTACCTTTATTTTTTAGAGGTAAAACCACCATATCCCTTTTTTTATTTTCATTCAAGGACCATGGATCTCCCATCCTCCCTTCTCTTAGTTCACCCTTTATGTGGGATGGCCTGGGTTTTATTTCCTGGCGATCTTTGGTAAGTTTCTACTTCCAATGATTTCCTCTCATCTCTACTACTCATTGTATATATAATTTTTTATTTGTATAGTTAGGAATTTGAAAGGAACTTCCATTTAAGGATGGTTTAATTTTCTTAGGATTAAAGGGATTCCATGATACATTGCTTAAGGACATCTCAAAATAATGTTTGTATGTTTTCACCCATCATTTTGTTGGAGTTGTGTCACAATGTGAGTTTTTTAGTGTTTTGAGAAAAATAAAATATTGTCTCTTATGTTTTTGGTTAGTAATTATAGGTATTTTTCCTAAGTTTGTGTTGGTATCATGTCATGAACTTTAGGAAGATCATTTCTCTCAGTTTTGGTGTAGAGAGAGTATATGGTGAGTAAATTATTATATATTCCTAAGGGTTTTATCATGGATAATTTTTGGAATATATTAATTAATTTTAATGTCCTTATAATTAATTAATATTTATTGGTTGGATGTAAAATAGGGTTTTATGTGTTCTAGTGTTGGTTTTTGGTATTTAAGAATCTCAAGTGGTAAGTTTTTGGGGTATAGTTAAATGGGAAAAATTATACTATATTGGTGGTCCCTAAATTCACCCATAGTCTTACTTTAACCTTTTTAGTGCATGTGACAGTTGTCTCATTGTTTCTCACTTATGGCCATGGAAAATTTTATTAACTGTTTTAAATATGAAATTTTCTTATTAATACCCCTTGTATTGTATAAAGCCTTATTTTAATGAAATTACTAGTAAAAAAACTTAGTAATAATTTTGACTATAGGTTTGACTAATTAAATGGTTTTTTAAATAGAAATGGTATTATTAGGAAATTGTCTTAGAAATTATTTTTCAGTATTAGTAAATTGTTTTTTTTTTGAAATGGAAATAATTTTTAATTCCCTTTCTATATTTTTAGAGGATAATATTGATTAAATATAGGGTCATTAACATATAATTAATTTTTCTTTATAACTTGTGAATGTAACCCTATTTAATTTATCATTTTAAATGTGGTAATCTTGTCAAAATATTGAAAGATTAAATGTGAACCTTGGGATGATGATGAAATGGGTGATATATTTGGAAATGATTATTGGCATTAAAGTTAGGTTGGTAAATGGGATCTACTAGACTTGGTTGCCCTATGAAACCAGGGTTGTAAATGGAATGTGGTCAATTAGGGATGTTATTACTGTTGAAACTAAATAATTAGTTAATATTATTAAATTTATAGAGTTTCCTTCTTGTTTTTTGTGATTTTTAAGAAGGCCTTTGAGAGCTTCCATGGTTTCCATATGGATTTTATTGATGTGGAATGTTGTGAGTGAAACTTGCATTCTAATAGGGGGATTAGATGAATTTTAGGGTTTGATGAAACCCTTGGATTCATTAAGGGTCGATTCTATATAATTCCTTGAGAAGGCCTCTGGATTCCACATAGATTCATCACTATGAATACCTTGGTGTGGCTTGCCCTTAGATTCGGGTAATTTCTTACTTATCGAATTTCATGGATTAATTTGTGGATTATTTTTGGGTACCCTTGTTTAATTTTTCAAGATGGTCTCCCTAAATTCATTATATCCTAATTGGATTGAATTCCTTGGGAATTAACTTTGGATTCCCATCAATTATTTCTTTTGAATGTAAAAGATGGTTCCTTGAGTTCAGACTAGTAAACTGGATATAGTGTACAAGATCCTAGTTTTTATAGAGGTAATCTCTTATTTAAATTTTGGTTTTAATCTCTAAAAACCCATTAATTAAATTCTAGAAAAAGTGTATGAGGAAGCTCGGGGGTGTCCCAAGGGTGAGGGCATGAGAGAAAGGAAAATCAGGTCTTTTTTCAGGTATCATGGTTAGTGCAAACCGTATGAGGGGGTGGTCAAACCATGAAACCATGGATAGAGGAATTCCACATGATTGGCACACGTTTCGTCAAAATGTGTGGAATCCCTAAGTAACTGTGTGACTTGTGCCCCACATATAAATTTTATTGTGCATGGTTTATGCATGGTTTTGAGAACTGTGCGGGGAATCCTTGAAACCCATTAAAAGTTGAAAAAATTACATTTTTTTCATATTGGAATTTTTAAGTCTCCACCCAGTCCCCCCTCCCCCACCTTACTCCTACCTCTAGCCCTAGTGGGGAAATAAAACCCTCAAGATATCCCAAGGACTGATCTCCCTCATTTATAGGTCGTTTGGAGCACTGTCAGTTTTGGATCTAAGATTTGGGTAAGTCTAATATTTCTCTTGATTCTCTTTTCTGGATTATAGCTTGTACCATGGGTTATCTTATTCCTAATCTATAAAACCCCTATTCTCTGGTGGATTCTAGGTTAGGGCTTCAAGTGGTTCTCAAATCCTAATATAAGTCCACTATTAGGTGTGTATTCATCATCATATTTGATTTTGGTGGTCTATAAGTTATATCTCATAGTTTTTAAGTATATTTGTGCATATAAGGTTGTGTTCTTGTTTCCCCTCAGTTGTTCTTTTGGTTTTGTTAGTGGTATTTGGTAAAATGGGTCTCTAAATGATGAATTGAACACCTCATGATCCTTATGGGATGCACAGAGGATTATTTCACTAATTTAAGGCCACCCATGGGGTGAACCAACATTCCCAAACAAAGATATTTGTAAGTTTAAGTGTGGAGTTGACATGTGATAATGTAGAACCCATGGTAAAGATGTTAATTTGGTTGGTTGGGTTGAAAATGGAATACAAAAAGTTGTTCCTAGGGTTGATAATTACACAATGGATTGTTTGGTAATGACATGAAAATGGGATTAATTGAGTTAATTAAGATTATACCAATTGACTTATGAAATACATTGAAATTACTAAGATGATTAGTGTATACAAAATTATGAATATGTTAAATTGGTAATGGATTATGTATTGAGGAATATGTTAAATGGATTTTCTTAAGGTAATTCATTAATATGTTAAAAGGGTTAATATAAGGGAATTATTGAATATGCCTCATTGGATGGGGCATGAGAATGGAAGTTTGGCTAAATTGGCTATGTAATGTAAATTGAAAATGTGTTAATGGGTTATGGAATAATATTAATTCATATATTGATTATTATGGATTGATATTCTTATGTGTATTGTTTTGAGTATGGTTGTGATATGGTGTGTGTTTGTGTGTGTGTGGAAATGGATAAATAAGTATGTGCACATGGCTTGGTGGTGGGATAAAGGACTCAGGCTCCTTCCATAGGTCGGTTTGGACTGATGCTCTAACCCCACCCAAGAATGCATGGATTATGGAGTCGAACCGATTCTCTATACCCCTAATGGTTGAATTTTATGGAACTACCTAGACTGAGGCTCCAAGGTAAGTGTGATGTATTGTTAGGAATGTTTATACCTTGTGAGATAGGGAACTTGACTTATACTCTTATGCATGATAACTAACCCATATTTATGTTAACGTAGACTAAAATGTTGTATGTGAAAGACTTTTGAATCATGACTTGTATCTAGTAATAGTTACACGATGTGTAACCTAGTTATACAGTGTGAAACAATTTTGAATCATGTAGAAAAATCTGGTTAAAGATGAAAGTACAACAAATATCTGACTTCACCGTTTTAGGTATCTTACTAAATAAATGGTAAATAGATGAAAAAAAATTGAAATTAAGTGGTGGAATTATCAAAATGTGTTATCACTGTGTTGGATCTAGTGATAAGAATATTCATTGTCTTATAAACAAGTATCAACAACATTGTTCAAATTATGAAACTAAATATGGTAAAAAAATATTCCATATTATTTTTATTGATCTATAATATTGATAAGTGAAGGTAATGATTATTAAACATAATCCAATGAGGGGAAACTCTAGAAATGGGAACCCATGCATTGGTATTCTATATTAGTGATTTTGGATGGATGTTATAAATACCGACTGGTATCCCATTTCTAGATATGGAAAATAAAATAAAACATTTAATTGAGATGACCAAGCATGTGAGTATATGAGATGTTCAGGAAACTCAATGAGGTGTTCACGCTGTCTCCTAAGGACCAGACTTGTTTGGTTTGTCTGGGAATGCTAATTAAGTGGTAAATGTGATCAATGAATCATCTTTATTATATTATGCATACTTTATGATCAATTGGTCATCTTTATTATATTATGATTCTGAAATCTTACACTATCGTATATTTTGTGTCGGCAAATTGTGATATACATGGATAAAAGCTGGATCACGTTACCTAGGAACACACCTCAGTATGTTAAGGTTTTGAATGAGTTTTTAGATTTTGCGATTTCTAATCAATCCGTTGAAGGGAGAATAAGATGTCCATGTCCTAAATGTAAATTTAGAACATGGTTGAAGAGAGATGAAGTTTATGAACATTTAATACTGAAGCAATTCCATGGTCAATATTTTTGATGGAATTGGCATGGAGAATCGAACAATACAGAAAGATTGAGCACTGATGTTAATCCATAGAATGAGGTCCCAAGTTCGTCGACAATGGAAAATTAAATGCAAAAACTCATAAATGATGCATTCGGCACTGTAAGACACCACTATCAGCATCAAAACATATCAGAACAACCAGGAGAGGGTGCTACAAATTGCAACGTGACAAGTGATGTTTTTGAGACTGTAACACAAGTAGATCAAGATTGGAACATATCATTGGATCCTCCTCTTGATTCTGTAGAGCCAAATGTAACAAAAAACTTCACTGAGAAAAATGTGTTTCATGATTTAGTTGATGATGGAAATCAAGAGTTGTATAGTGGGTGTTTGAAATATTCAAAGCTTTCATTTCTGCTGAAGTTTTATCATATCAAATGTCTATGTGGAATTACAAATAAGTCAATGTCCATGATATTGGAATTAATTTGTGGTGCATTTCCTGAAGAAAAAATCCCAGAATCTTTTTATGATATGAAAAAAGTTGTTAACAAGTTAGGTATTAATTATATAAAAATACATGTGTGTCCCAATGATTGTATGCTTTATTGGGGAGAGGATTCAAGTAGACAGAATTTCAAGAAATGTTCTTCTTCTAGATGGCAGTAAAAGGGTGATGTTGGAAGTTTGACTGAACATAATTTCATGAAGAAGAAGAAAATGAACACACATGCAAAGGTTTTGCGTTACTTTCCTTTGAAGCCGTGATTGCAAAGATTATTCATGTCATCAAAAACCGTCGAACACATGAAGTGTCATTCTGTAGATAATAACAATGATGGGTTAATGAGACATCCATGAGATTCCCAATCATGGAAGACATTTGATTCATTACATTCAAATTTCTCAACTGATCCTAGGAATGTTCGATTGGGATTGGATGTCGATGGATTCAACCCATTTGGGACTTTGAGTACAAGTTATAGAATTTGGCCAGTTGTTTTGATCCCTTATAATCTGCCTCCGTGGATGTGTATGAAAAAATCATCTTTTATCATTTCAATGATTATTCCTGGAAAAAAAATGCCTGGAAATGATATTGATGTATACTTTCAGCCTTTTATTGAAGAATTGTAGGAGTTGTGGAGTAACCGTGTTGAGACATTTGATGTTTCTTCTAAAACAATGTTCAGAATGCATGCTGCTTTACTGTGGACCATTAGTGACTTCCCTGGGCTTGGGAATTTATCTGGTTGGAACACTTATACGGGTTTGGATTTTCCCATTTGTAACTTTGATTTTGAGCCCAAATGGCTACCTCACAGTAGAAAATGGTGCTTCTTATGCCATCGAAGATTTCTCGATGCATCTCATAGATTTCGGCTGAACAAATCAAAATTTAATGGTTTCATTGATCGTAGACCAACTCCAAAGTTGTTAATCGGTTCTGAAATATTGACACAACTTGAAAATGTTGAAACAGAATTTGGAAAGGTTCATCATTTGAATGATAGCGGAAAATGGGTCCAAAGTGCATTGTCAAGTGAAATCAGAATGCAATAATGGAAGAAAAAAAAGTATATTCTTTAAACTTTCATATTGGGAATTTAATTTGTTGCGCCACAATCTTGATGTGATGCATATTGAGAAGAATGTCTGTGATAATTTGCTTTTCACATTACATAATGAGCATGGTAAGTCGAAGGATCATTTTAATGCTCGCAAAGACTTACAAGTAATTAACATAAAACGTGATCTCTGGCCCGATGAGAATGAAAAGTATGCTTCGGCCATTTTCGCAATGAAAAATAGGGATAAATATACATTCCTTCAAATTTTAAAGAACGTGAAGGTATCTGATGGGTATTTGAGTAACATCTCGAGGTGTGTTGACTTGAAGAATCGTAAGTTACATTGATTGAAAAGTCAGGATTCACATATTTTGTTACAGCAGTTACTACCATTGGCATTGCGTACATTATTACCTGAAAAAGTTACTGCTGTTGTACTCCAATTATGCACATTTTTCAGGCAATTATGTGAGAAAGTTGTACATCCATTTCAGCTTGACAACCTCTAGGAGAGGTTTGTATTGACTCTTTGTGCAATGGAGATGATCTTTCCTCTATCGTTTTTTACTATCATGATGCATTTAACTGTGCATTTGGTTGAAGAATCTAAATTAGGAGGCCCTGTTAATTATCGATGGATGTATCCAATTGAGAGGTATTTTATTTATATGTGTTCCAGTTATGTAAACAATTTTTGACATTTAAATAAATGCATAATATTATTATTTTATTTCACAGATATCTTGGGCATTTGAAATCATACGTGAGAAATAAATCTCAATAAGAAGGCTCTATTGCTGAAGGCTATTTGGCCAAGGAATGTCTCACCTTTTGTTCCAGGTATTTAGATGATATTGAGACAATATTTAATCGAGTTGGACGTGTTGACGACACATCAACTCAGTCTCAAATGCATCAAAAATCAAAAATATTTCCTGATATTGGCCGATCAGTTGGGAGGACCTCAAATGTGACACTGACAGAATTGGAATTATTACAGGCACATAGATATGTGCTTCTGAATTGTGAAATTGCATATCCATTTATTGAAGTGTTGAGGATACAAACAAAGAGACGAATGAGAGGCAGAACACAAAATGAGAAAGATATAACAAAAGCTGTGAATAAAGAGCTTGTAGACTGGTTTGCACGATGTGTAAGTTCATAAATATTGCAATAAATAAGAATATTAGTTTGACACATACAATTTGTAAATCTATTAAATTATATTTCTTTTTTCAGATCATGAATACCGATACTCGAGCAGACATTTCAAAAGATTTGAAGTTTCTTGCTAGAGGTCCTATAAAGCAAGTCAGAAAGTTCGACGCTTATAATGTGAATGGCTTTAGATTTTGTACAGTTGATCGAGAAGTGGGTTTGAAAACACAAAATAGTGGTATATTTACATTTTCTGAAGTGTGATACTATGGAAAGCTGTGTGATATTATTGAATTAAACTACCATGGACATTTTTTTGTTGTTTTATTCAAATGAAAATTGGTCAATATTATCATAGGTGTTAAAAGAGATTCATTGCAATTTACTTCTATGAACTTCTCTCACTTGATGGATGTTGGTGATCGTGAAATGCATGATCCATATATCTTAGCATCACAAGAAAAAATTTTATATTATTTGAATGATTTTGTGGATGAAGGGTGGAGTGTAGTTACTCACGTAATACAAAGAGATTTGTATGATATGGGTGATGAAGTGGAATATTTGACCTCTGAAATTGAATGTCATCAACAACAGGAAGCAGAATTATTTATCCATCTTGATATTGAAAATATTATTATTGCAAGGATGAATGAATTGGATGAAGCAATGGAGAAGGAAACCAACATGATTGAAGGGGAAAATGATTGTATGTACAATTATTCATTCATGCAGCAACCACTTGTTTCATTTCTGCAGTCATTCATTATCATTGTAATATATATTTTGTTTGTTAGTACTGGGCATCTATTATCATTTTTAATTTTTTTCTGCATAATTTTTTTGAAATATATATTCTGAAATTAATTTTATTTGATTAAATGACAGGAATGCCAGGGAGGAAGCGCTATACTATTTCTTCAATTTCTGTGACGGATGTCGGTCCATCTGGGTCACTCCCCACGACATCTGAGGCACCATCTGCCTACACCCCCACACCATCTCCCCCTGCACCATCTCTCACACCATCAGAGGGCCTCCCATTAGAGGCTGAGTCGTCGACTCCCCCTACAGATGCCTCATCAGTTGGGCGGCGACAGACCCCTTCCAGTTCATCCTGGACACATTGGAGGGTCACAGTCATAGGTATAAATTTTAATTAAATAAATTTATTGCATTTTGTTTATAATAATTATTTTCTCATTGAAGATGACAAAAATAAAACCTTGGAGAAACAATTTAAAAGCTCAAGTGTTTGGAACTTGAATGGCGAAAATATAGTCATGCCAATTGATTTTTATGGGGTCCCTACGGATGATGTCGTGGGGTTACTTGGCCAGATTATAGGTTAGTTGGCATTGGAGCCCATTTCCCTTCCCATTTCATATGATGATTGGAGAAATATGCCTCCAAACTGAAAAAATGAAGTTTTCAATTCTCAAATAAAGGTAATTTTATTACATTATGGTTTAATTGAATGTCATGTTACTAATATGTTCAAAATGAATTTCTATATACATATGTTCTTCCACTTCACAGTTGCTGATGTGATAGCACGGAAGTGGACTTTGAAAAGTCTCGGTAAAAAATGGAAAGATTTCAAATGGAGATTGTGGTGTGATGTCAACGATAATTCATTGACCTTGGAACAAATGTATGAGAAGCTACCCAGTGGGGTACCGAAAGATCCGTGGAAAGTTTTTGTTGACAGACATCGTGATGAGAAGCGGACGGTATTGAAATATATATTATTATATTATCCTCATTTTACATTAATACATGTATATGAAGAGGATATGACATTGGATACATTACTGTTAAATTGCATTTTATTTATTTCAGGATCTCTTACGACAGAATGCATCAAATAGGGCGAAGCAAGTCATCCCTCACACGGCGGGCTCAAAAAGATTTTCTAGAAGCCGAATGTCATTGGTAATATTTTAAATAGTTTAAATATTTATAATACAATATTATCTATTTAATATATTGAATTCTTGATTTATCTTTGCTTAATGCAGTCACAGAATTTAGGGCACGAAGCCTCCCGGACTGAACTGTGGTTGGATGTTCACAGAAAATCAGATGGCTCTTTTGTTAATGAGCCTACCAAAGAAGTTGGGGTATGAAGTCAAATTTTTATTATAGTAACTTATTATCAGTTTTTACTATGTTAATATGTATTGATATTTGATTTATAGGTAAAAATTAAAGAACTATGGGATGCCAATCCTGGGTAGTCCTACTCAATCTCCTAGGATGGCCCGGTTTCTCAAGTCCTTGGGAAGGAGCATCCTGGTAGAGTGTGTGGGATGGGTTTGGGACCCGTACCATCTGAGGTCTTTAGCAGGCCATCAGGGATTCCAGCCGCATCTACTCCTAGTTATAGTCAGCCCATACCTGAAGATACTCAGAGGGATATTTCTTCTCTACGATCCACATTTCAAGACCAAGGGGCTTAGATATCCGCTATGCATAAATCGTTGACTGATTTATATCAGCAGATGAATAGATATGTCCCCAGTGGTAGTGCACCGAGTGGTGGTGAGCAGGTAAATCACAAAAAATCAAAATCATTTAGTTTGCAAACTTTTATTGGTTTTAAGTTTAATTATAAATATGAAACAATATTTAATTTTCAATATAATGTTCTTACAGGTGGCAGCAGGAGATGGAGGTGGAGAGGCTGACGATGCATCATCGGACCATGAGTAGTATTGTTGATGTTTTGAACAAATATAGGAAAGGTTGGTTTGTATATATAACATGTGTGGTGTATGGAACCTTTAAAAAACCATTGGTCTTAGAGGAGCTTTAGTGGCTAACCTTGAATGATCACAATAACCTCAGGTGGTAAAGAGAATGATGTGTTTGTTTCATTGGTTAGATGATATATGTTAATAGGCTCTTTGATGTTTCTGTTGTAAATTCAGCATTGGGAATTGGACTCATTAGGGTGTTGCATGTCCAAACAGCCATTTTGAATGGATATCACTAGATCAAGATGGTTTTCTAAGGTGTTTTTCATGATCATTAATAGTTTTTATGAGGCACGTAACCACATCACATGAAAACCAATGCAACTGCCTTCCCATGAAGCTTCCCACTTTTCTAACTTTTATTTTATGAACATATTGGGATATTGATAGATGACATTTCATATCATAAAAAATAATAATAATAGGGGTTTTACATGATTAATTGGGCTATTTTATGGGGCTTCACATGATCAGGAACAGATCACATGAATTGGATAACCCCTTTGCATGATGTTCCTAGGGTCATGTGATCATGAGCCTCATTGAAGTTCACATGGTCCTTGTGAACTAGGTGATTAATCTATATGTATACATGCTAGAATTTTCTTTCCTTTTGGTATATATTAATACCTATTCTTTGGGTATTTCTTTGTTCCTAAAATATACAATGCTCATTTGGCTAGCGTCAAAAAATGACCCCCCCCCCCCCCACAAAAGTGATGTTCGAAGAAACAAGGACTCAGTTATGAGGTAGGAAATGACTTCATGAGTCTCTTATGATTTCTCTGGTTGGAATTCAAAACATATTTTGGTCTTCTATAAGTCCATTCATATTCCTTGAGGTTCTTTATAAATAGGTGGTGAGAGGCTGGTCATTTGATCGGTGACATGAAGCTCCATAGCTCTCAAAACCTCCTCTCTCGTGCGATTGTTTTGCAAGACAACTTTCCATGACCTCATCACAAGAACCATACAAGAGACCTAATCATGTGATCATGTAACTTGACCTCTTTGTGTGATCACCTTGTCGAAATATCTCACTTAATCAATCCATGAACTAATCAATGGTAATTTATTTGAACTTTGATGCACACCCTTGGCCATTAGTCTATGTTATGTGATTCAGTTGTCTCTTGAGGATTTTTTTCATGATATACTAATCTTTATGTGATTCATGTGACCTTCACATGGTAACATGATTATATGTATTAAGAAAAATCATGTGATCAAAAGATGTTTTATGGGTTATGTGATTTTCGTGACCTAGAATGGATCATGTGGTCCACGTAATGTTTTCCATGTTATGCACTTATTTTGTTTGATTAGCACAACTGATTCTCTCTTAATGGTTACATATCTTCTTATATATTCTCTATTCTCTATTCTCTTTAAATATGTCCTCTATTTCTCAAATGTCTTCTTATTTGGTAGACTGGAGAGACCTTATTTCCTGGAACCATAATGTCAATCATCGATACAAAGTATTTTATAATAATGATGTTTTAAAGGTTCTAATTCTGACTGAACATCAACCCATTTAATCCTAGTTCCTCCTCCTTATAGGAAAAACGACTATTAGTGATCCCTCCCCTCTCTTCTTTGGAACATTGTGATCCATACACATTAATCCCTTATGGAATCAAATATTTTCAATTTTGATCATCTCTAAACTATAGGTATAAATCCATGTGACCCCCAATCTCTTGTTTCATTTGATGTTATCTTGTGTTTCATTCTAAATCCATAATTTTAGGTATTTTGTTTGCATTAGGTATTCTTATTGAATTGGATCAACTTTTTCATCAACATTAAATGAAAGGGTGTTTATGAATATTGCGTAGGTGGTGCATAAATTTTCTCCTTATTATATATATGTTGTATCTGTTGTTTGATGCACAAGTGTAGAAGGGAAGGTAACAGTGGATCAGGATGGAAAAAAATTAGATTTCCTCATAGATGAGATTCAAGAAAGGTTTGTTAGGGCTGTGTAAGGTCCTCTGGTTTATAATTATTAATCATGTACATCCATGAATTAAATTGAAATTGGTGGTAGAACTTGGAATGATAACCAAGAGGGGTATGTATTAATGTGAAATGATAATATCTTAAAATTTATTTAAAGAAATTCCTCAATGATGGTGAATTATATACAACATAATTGATAGTGGAGATCTTATTCAAGTAAGAGTGACTTGAGTAAAATGATGTTTATTTTTGGTTGGGTGTAATTAAATTCTTGTTATTACTTGCTGCTTTAGTTGGTTTCATTCCAATGATGTTTCTATATTGTTAATTAGGTTTGGAATAATGCTAACCATTTCTTTGGCATGCTATATAGGTTGGTTATTTTTTAACCATGTTGAACACTTTATAATAAGTTTTATAAGATGCCAACTATCATTCTTATTGGTATATGGGTTGGGTGTGATTCCAACCAAAATTTTGTGGTTATGTAGGTTATACATGATTCTGACAATTTATCTTGGTTTTTACATAGATTGGGCTTAATTCCAAATATTCCTATGACTTCTTATATGGTTTGGGTACAATTAAAACTAGTGTTCTTGTTAGTTACATGGGTTGAATGTAATTGCAACTGTTTTTATTATTTATTATATGGGTTGGGTGTAATGTTAACCATTGTTATCTTCATGTATATATGTTGGGTGTAACACCAAACCATCTCTTCTTTGATAGTTGTGTTGGGTGTGATTAAAACCATGAATGTTTTTAGTACATGTGTTGGTAGTGATGTTAACCATGTTGAGTGTAACACCAAACCCTCTCTTCTTTGATAGTTGTGCATGCTATTCATCATTACGAGGAGACATATATTTTTTAGTTTATCAAGTACCATAAACCATAATTCCATAGTGAGTTGATTAGTTGATGGTTTCTAGGAACCAAAACTATTTATCTAGCCCATGGTGAGGTAGAAATTGTCCTATGAAATATTTTTAAGCTTGGGGGAATACTTCTATTAGTGGAAACATATGATGAATTCCTTCCCGTTGAGAATGTTTGGCATGATAAATGGTTTCTTGTTTGGTTTTTTTCAGGGCAGTGGTGCAGTATAAGCAGAAATGCTATTTTGTTTATTGGTTCAGCATTTCGCGATGGTTTTAACAGCCGCTAATGTTTTACCACTTATACATTTAGCGGCGGTTTAAACCGCCGCTAAATGTAATCGGCAATACACTTAGTGGCGGTTAAAACCGCCGTGAAATCATGCCGGAATTAGCGGTGGTTTTAACCGCCGCTAAGCAGGCACATGGAACGCCTGAATTTCACGGCGATTATAGTCACCGCTAATTAAATAGCCCTCAAAACCACCGCTAAATTTACCAAAATCACCACAAAATGAGGTACTACGACTCTTTTCTTTGACTGCCGCGAAATGCATAAAATTGCCGCTAATAGATTGACGACACCAAGTTTAGCGGCGGTTTCTGTAAACCGCTGCCAAACCATATAGCGGTGGTTTAAACCGCCGCTATATGAAAAAAATCCACCACTAATAGGCGGTTTTCCTGTAGTGAACAAATTGGGGTTGTAGTTTATCATTTGTAAATGCCACCAAATATCTCCAAAGTTCACGATGTGTTCCACGTATCACTGTTGAGAAAATACTTGCCTAACCCAACGCATGTACTCACCTATGAGGAATTAGAATTGGAACTCGATCTATCTTATAGCGAAGAGCCTATCAATATTCTTGATACGAGAGAACAAGTTCTGAGAAACTGGATGACTCGTCTGGTAAAAGTTCTATGGAGAAACCATAAAATGGAAGAGGCAACGTGGGAACCCGAGAAACTTATGATGAAGAACCCCCCGAGTCTTTTCATGCGGTAGTATTCTAGAAATTTTGAGGACGAAATTTTTTTAAGGAGGTTAGAATGAAACACCCGAAGCTTATACAGTACGCTTCTCTCTGAATAATACAGTAGCCTGTGTTGTACGCAACTTTGAGTTCTAATACACACCACAACCAATCAAACTAGAAGTTATGAATAGTAATACCCACTTTTTGAAATTTATAAATTTTATCTTTCAAAATGGGCTTCATTTTTGGATTCGGAATATCGAAATTATCTTAGGGTTAATTTTTGGTATTTTTATGAAAATATTCAATTTTTGATGAATAGTGAAAAACACTTAGTTATAGTTTAAAACCGAATTTTTATTTAAATAATTATTTATTTTATTTAAATTTATTTTAGATAAAAATAGATACATAATACATATATAAGTTCAATGTAATTCATTGGAGTCAGTTTATAATAATTTTAGATATATAAATATTTTATTGAACTTTTTACCGCCTTTTATCCATCTCCTAGGAGAATTTGCAAATTCACATAAAACATAATTTTACCACTTCTTTGAGTGTAATTTATAAAATACAAGAGACACGGTTAATATCAAGGATTAAAATGTGGTTCAATAAGAGAAAAATAATTTTTAGTGAATAGTAACTTTTTACTTTTATTTACCACGGTTAAAAGTAAATAGGGTAATTAAGGGTAAAAATGATATTTTTATTACCCTAAAACATGTCCTAATTATATTTTATAAAAATAATTCGACTAAAAACAACCTTAGGAATAAAATATGAACCTTTTTGGTCCACTTGGATTAGATTAGGACATGTATTATTATTTAATTCAAAGAAGAGTTAAAAGAGTTAAAATCAAAGTTTAATATCTAAAAATTTTTAATATAGGGTTATAAACAAGATAAATTCTATTATAAATATTCATTAGGAAGATAAAAATTATTTCCTACATAATTTTATTTTCTTTATAATTTTTCGACATTAAATAATTTAATTTATTTATGACACAATGATGATGTAGTAATTACCATATTAGTGAAATATTTAAATAATTGATATTATAAATAACCAAATAAATATAATTTGAGACTTTTAATGAATTACAAGAATTTTATAGGTTAATATGACATGTTAGGGTTGATTAAATGAATTAGGTTCAAAGTAATAACTTTTTTATGAATTTAGCAAAAACAAAATACCAAATAGTGTCAAAATTGACATAAAATAGTTTTTAAATAAAATATTATATTATTAATTGATATTCTATTACTAAAAATATAAGGTTCGGCCCAAATACTTATATAATGAAATTTTTATCATTAATTTACCACTTGGGGGGTCTCTTGCAATTATATAGTATGTTTATTAACTGTATAATATAAAAAATACAAAGAGACATGGTAAATGTCAAACTATTTAACTAAGAGTTAAATCAAAAATATAAAGTTAATATAGTGTCCAAAACCTTCCTAAAACCTATTGGTTGAGTGGTTTTCAACCTATCCCCACCTTAAACTATAAATAATCCACTCTGGAGCTATTAGAAACCAAATATGAATTTATTATAAAAAAATATTTTAAGTTTTTCCTAAGGTGCCCATCACCCCTCTTATAAAAGGGCACCCACCCTTATCTCAAATTTATACCTTCAAAGCCTTTCGGAACGACCAAACCCTACCCAAATATCCTCTAATATTCCCTCACTTCAACCTAGAGGCCTTAGTTTGATCATAAATCCAACCTAAGGAGCTCTTTTGATCAAATCAAAAGGAAGAACCCGAAGAAGAGGTAATGTTTTCACCACCCTCTTTCATGTTCCTTTTTTCTTCCACTTCTTCTTTCATTGTTATACCCATTATAAAATAATAACTCCAGTATATTCTATATACTGTGATTTTATTATAAATATGGTTCAACAATATTCAGTATTCTATCTATCCTTTGAATGACATGTGACCATACGTTCGTACGTACGGCCTACCGTCTCCACGTCGTGGTTTAATTGTTAATCAATACATTATTATTTGGATGGGTATAATAATTATGTGTAATTGTTGTAAATAATTAATATAACATGATAATGATTCTGTATATATTATATACCATCCAATTATATCTTATTTTAATATCAAAAGAATGATATTTTCGCTCGTGCGTACCTGCGGACTACCGTCTCCACAAACGTGATGATATTCATTCCCATCATATCCATTCAAGAATAATTTTCATTTGATGGTTAAAAATAATGTTTAAAGACTTAATATAATTATATAAATGAATAAGATACAACATATCCATAACAAACATGACTTCTATGACAAAACATATAAAAGAAAATGAGTAAGTGAACACCCGAAACGACGATAATACTAAAATATTATTAACAATGAAATATTAAAAGATCATATATGATATCATATTTATGTATATTATTATTGTATAATTTAATAAAAATTATTTAACTATTATACATGTCGTTAACCAACCCTCGACCAAGGAAAAGTACAAGGTAAGGGTTTATTTCACAATCTCTTCATTATCCAAGGTTGTTTATACGTAATTATCTACTGGGACCTCTTTATCATCCACATCCATGTTTCTTAAAAATGTATTTCAAAACATGCTTATTATTTTACAGAATATGGTTTAAAGTCATTTATACCCCTGTTTTACATTTTATAATATTTTTATAATGAATATTTCCATTGTTTTCCATCAAGGTCCTTTTTAACCTTTTCGACAGAATTAAGGTAAGAATTTTTTTTAACTTATATGGTGGGTGCGGCTATTTTGCACCATTATAAAATTGTCGAAGCTTCCCTTACAAGATTATAATAATATTTTCAAAGTAAATGTTTTATTTTTTAATTATGTGACTTTTAAATTATTTCAAAAAAGAGATGTTTCTCTCAAATAGTTTTCATTTCATATATGTCAACATCCTTTGATGTATTTGAAGCTTATTTGAAGTTGATTTATTATGATACAAAACTTTCATATTGTATTGAATGTTTTGTGATATTTTTGATTGTGGATGTGTTATTTTTATACCATTCCTGGTTTTGGAGAAAGTATTGTCATTTCGTATGCTAGTTTTAATACTAATGTTTATGTTATGTTTAAACCTGTTCATATGAGGAATAAATTGGACTTAGTAAGTGATGGGTGGAGCCCGCTATAGCTCCTCGATGCATCGGTAGCTCTCACGAGACAAACTAGTTTCTTGGCACAAGCCCTTGAGAAAAACATTTTTGTAGTCTTGGAAAAAGGCCTTTACTATGTGGTTATGATAGTTTGGCATTATGCATTCCATTATTATGAATGTAGTTATTGATATTTCATGTGATTATTCGACTAGTAGAATATAAATGTGAATATGTAAATGGAATTATTTTATTTTATTGTTGCCATATTATGTTGAAGTTTAATTTTTAAAGGATTTTGTTTTAGTTATGAATTTCTTTAAATGTTTATGTTTATTTATGAAAGTTTCCTCTATATTGTTATCCTTACTAAGCATCTGAGCTCACCCCTTTCAATGTTTTTTTCCAGGGTGTGGAGAATTATTTTATGAATGACCTGCAGGGATAGTATGAGGGGATATGAAGACTAGATTTTGTTGTAGTTTTTTTCACTTTATGATGTAATGTAAGACTTATGAATATATCAAGTGTTTCCAAGGCTACTAAACTAATCGGTCTTTCAATACTTGATCTTTTTTGATCCTTCCAATTTTATGTAATTATACACCGACTCTAGGTAACTGGGGTCAGGGTGTTACAGTTGGTATCATAGAAAGTTTAGTAAAAACCTTGGAAACTAGATTTAGATAAACTCTGACTAGAGCACATAGCCCTAAGATAGACTTTGAGGATTAGTATAGAAGAACTTCATATAATTTTTGTATTGTAGAGATTTTGTGAGTTTTCAAAGAAATACATCCCTGTCTGGATATGAGCAGGTAGAGGAAGCTCTGGCATAGATCTACCTAGGGGTAAAACCCGAAAACACCACTTTGAGATAGAATCAAATGGGAAATGGTGCACGACAACAGGCCTTGTTGCACTCTTGGTTACGACACTCCCGAGGATATGCTTAGGATAATTCTCATTTTCTTTACAAACCATTATGAAGGGTTTATGAGCATATACTTCCTCAAAGAAAACATTTTTTTATGATTATGGATTATATCCAAAAACTGTTCAATTTATGTTAAGTGTTTTACAAGTTTGGATTTATGTATTGTGATTCATAAACTAATCTTGTGTATGACATTGTTTAGAAATGGCGCCTAGTGGAAGAAATGGAAACTGTATCAATTCATGCACTCCATGTAGGGATTTCCCTCCTACTCAAGATAATTATAGTAGAGCTAGTGATACAACTGGTACTGATCAGTTTATCACTATACTGGGACAACTCACTTAGGTTATGAATAATAACCTTACCCATATGGAGCACCCTGATCCACAGCATGGAGGATCAATGTTAGATCGCTTCATGAGGAAACAACCACCAACATTCAATTGGGGTGCAAATCCACTTGTAGCTGAGCAATGGATAAGTTCCCTAGAGAAAATATTTCAGGCTTTAGAGTGTAGTGAAATGGAAAAGGTTATCATGGCAGTTTACCGCCTCACTAGAGATGCTGATCAATGGTGGTCATTGATACAAAACACAAAGGAAGATGAAGAAGTATCAAATATGGAATGGAGGGAGTTTAATGATATTTTCTTATAAAAATACTTTCCTCATGACCATTGAGCGGATATGGAAAGTCAATTTCTATGTCTAAGAAAAAAGGAGGATGGGAATGTTGCAAAGTATGAGTCTAACTTTACAAGGTTATCAAGGAATTCTGCAAATTATATACGTAACCCAAGAATTAATATTGATCATTTCTTTGATTTTTTAAAACCATTTATCCATCTAGCATTAGTCTCACAATCCTTCACGTCGTATGAAGATATTTCTTAATGTGCTGTCAAGACAGAAAAATAATACTCTAAGTCTTATGACTTTAAAGAAAAGCTAGATAAGAAGAGATCTATTGATCACTCTGAAAATGAAAATAAGAGGAAGAAGGGAAAAGTTGAATATCCATCATGTAGTAAATGTGGGAAGAAACACCATAGTACTTTCTTAAAAGGAATGGGATTCTGTTACAAGTGTGGTGAAAAAGGCCACCAAGCTCGTCTCGCAAGGGGAAGAAACAAGCTACATATGTTCAATGCTACAATTGCAGGGAGATGGAACATTATGAAAATGAATTTACTAAGCGTCGGGGAAAATTACCTCTGAAAAGTCCAAGGGATCAAGGCCAAGCTTATGTTATCACTACTACTGAGGTATAAGCTCCGAAAGACACGGTGGCTGGTAATTTAAAGGTTTCCTCAAGTTTAGCCAATGATTTATTTGATTCTGGATCATTACATTGTTTCATATATTCCATGTTTGCTAAGAAAATTAGATATTTCCAATTTGATTTAACAAGGGAGTTATCAGTTAAAAATCCTAAGGGAAGTACCATTGCAACAAAATTTTGTGAATCTATTCCCATTAGAGCACATAAGTGTTCTTTATCTGCCAATATCATCGACATACCTATGATTGAGTTTGATATAATCCTTGGTATGGATTAGATTTCAGACCATGATGTGAAGATTTATTGTAAGAATAAGGAGGTTTTGATTTTTGATGATGATGAAAAGGAACACCTTATCTTTAGAGCAGAATCATCACCACCTAATTCATATATATATTCACCCCTAGTAGCTCAACTAAATTCAACTATTGGGGAGGAAGAGAATGAAATGATTGTGGGTGAGGAAAGGAATGTTCAAATATAGGATGTACCTATTATGAGAGAATATGTTGATGTGTTTCCAGAATATTTACCTGGATATCCTCCAAAATGAGAAATTGAGTTTTCCCTTGATTTAGTTCCTGGATCAAGGCCCATATCGAATACCCCTTATAGAATAGCTACTGTGGAATTAGTGGAACTAATTATACAACTAGAGGAATTGAGTAATAAGTGATTTATTCACCCTAGTGTTTCTCCAGGGGGAGACCCAGTACTTTTTGTCAATAAGAAAGATGGATATATGAGGTTATGTATCGACTAAAGGGAGATCAATGCTATAACAATAACGAACATGTATCCCCTACCTCACATTGATGATTTATTTGACCAACTGCATGGAGATCAATACTTTTCAAAGATTCACCTTTGATCTGGATATTGTCAGTTGTGTGTGAATAAGGAAGACATTCTGAAGACAGCATTTTGAACCAGGTACGGATATTACGAGTTTACAGTAATGCATTTTGGGCTGACTAATGCACCCTCGGTTTTCATGGATATAATGAACAGAGTTTTCAAGGAATATCTTGATGAATTTGTAGTGGTATTTATTAATGATATCATGGTATACTCCGAAATCTATGAAGATCATGAAAATCACTTGTGCATTATATTGAAGACTCTGAAAAGACATGAATTATATGGAAATTTTAGCAAGTGTGAATTCTGGCATCAAAATATTTCTTTTCTTGCCCATATTGTCTCTAAGGATGGAATCTCTGTTTATCCTTCTAAGATAAGAGAAATACAAGAATGGCTAGCACCAACGAGTATAACTAATATACGCAGTTTTATTGGTTTAATAGGTTATTATCGATGTTTCGTCCATAATTTTTCCTGGTTGTCTAACCCATTAACAAAGCTCACACATAAAGGGGTTAAATTTGTTTGGACAAAAGAGTGTGAATAATGTTTTGAAGAACTGAAGAAAATATTATTCAATGCTCCTATATTGACTCTACCATCGGGGAATGATGGGTTTGTTATTTATAGTGATGCATCGAAGAAAGTACTTGGTTGTGTCCTTATGTAGAATGATAGGGTTATTGCCTATGCATCACGAAAGCTAAAAATTCATGAGCAGAACTATCCTACTCATGATCTTCAGTTAGCAGCTATAATCTTTGCTTTGAAAATTTTGAGACACTATATCTATGGTGAGAAATGTGAGATTTATAATGATCACAATAGTTTGAAGTATATTTTCTCATATAAAGAATTCAACATGAGGCAACGGAGATGGCTTGAACTACTCAAGGATTACGATTGCACGATACTCTACCACCCGGGGAAGGGAAATAAGGTAGAAGATGCTGTGAGTAGAAAAGATAATGGAGTTTTGAACAAGATGAGAGTTGAAAAGAATCCTATATACATGGATCTAGTAAATATGGATATGGGAATAACCATGTAAGGTGAAACATCAATGTTTTTTCAAATGGTTTCCAAACCATCTTTACTAGAAAAGGATAAAGAGTTCTTAGACCAGTGATGAAGAGTTTCGAAAGAAGATTAAAGCTATGAATGATGGGAGACTGAGTGACTTTGTGTATGAAGATAGAATTTTGAAGTTTGGGAAGAGACTTTGTGTTCCTGATATACCTAATCTAAAAAGGGAATTTATAGATGATGCTCATAGTTCCAATTTCTCAATACACCCTGGGAGCACCAAAATGTATAGAGATTTGAAGGAACATTTTTGGTGGGACAACATGAAGAGGGAGATTTCTAATTTTTTGTCAAGATGTATGGGTTTTCAATAAGGGAAAGCTCGAAGGCAACATCCTGGAGGAATCATGCAACCTCTTCCCATACCAGAGAGGAAATGGGATAATATTATGATGGACTTTGTCATGGGACTACCAAATACTCCTAGAAGGAATGATGAAATATGGGTCATTTTTTATCATCTTACCAAGTCAGCAAATTTTCTTGCTATAAGGGAAGATTTACCACTTGAACGTCTTGCAAGACAATATATTAATGAAGTTGTGAGGCTTCATGGAGTACCCATATCTATTGTTTCTGATCATGATCCTCGTTTTACTTCAAGATTCTGGAAGAGTATTCAGAAGGCCCTGGATACTAAACTTCATTTGAGCACTGCCTACCACCCTCAAATAGATGGACAAACAGAACGAATTATTCAAACCATAGAATACATGTTGAGATCCTTCTCACTTGACTTTCAGGGTATGTGGGATCAATATTTACCTTTGGTAAAATTTTCCTATAACAATAGCTTCCATTCAAGTATTCAGATGGAACCATATGAAGCGTTATATGGAAAGAGATGTCGCACACCAACCTGTTGGGATGATGTTGGTGAAAGAAAACTTGTAGGACCAGAACTTGTTGAGGAAATGATGGAAAAGGTAAAGGTAATCCAAAACCACATCAAAGTAGCTCAAAGTAGGCAGAAGAGCTATGTCGATAACCAATGGAAGGATTTGGAATTTCATGTAGGAGATCATGTTTTCTTGAAGGTATCTCCATGGAAGGGTGTTATACATTTCAGTAAGAAGGTAAATTGAGTCTCAGGTACATCAGACCTTTTGAAATTCTAGAACGAATTGGGGTTGTAGCTTATCGTTTGGAAATTCCACCAAATATCTCCAAAGTTCACGATGTGTTCCACGTATCACTATTGAGAAAATACATGCCTGAACCAACGCATGTACTCTCCTATGAGGAATTAGAATTGTAACCCGATCTGTCTTATTGCAAAAATCCTGTCAAGATTCTTGATACAAGAAAAGAAGTGCTGAGAAACCGGACATCTCGTCTGGTAAATGTTCTATGGAGAAACCATAAGATGGAAGAGGAAACGTGGGAACCCGAGGAACGTATGATGAAGAACCACTCGATTCTTTTCATGCGGTAGTATTCTAGAAATTTTGAGGATGAAATTATTTGAATGATGGTAGGATGTAACACCTCAAGCTTCTACAGTACGCTTCTCTTTGAATGATACAGTAGCGTGTGTCATGCGCAACTTTGAGTTCTAACACACACCACAACCAATCAAACTAGCCATTATGAATAGTAATACCCACTTTTTTACATTTTTTAAATTTTATCTTTCAAAATGGACTTCATTTTTGGATTCAGAATATCGAAATTATCTTAGGGTGAATTTTTGCTATTTTTTTGAAAATTTCAATTATTGATGAATAGTGAAAAACACTGAGTTATATTTAAAAACCGAATTTTTATTTAAATAATTATTTATTTTATTTAAATTTATTTTAGGTCAAAATAGATACATAATACTTATATAAGTTCTATTTAATTCATTGGAGTCAGTTTATAATAATTTTAGATATATAAAAATTTTATTGAACTTTTCACCGTCTTTTTTCCATCTCCTAGGAGAATTTGCAAATTCACATAAAAATTAATTTTACCACTTCTGTGAGTGGAATTTCGAAAATCTGAGAGACACGGTTAATATCACGGAGTAAAATGTGGTTCAATAAGATAAAAATATTTTTTTTGAATAGTATCTTTTTTACTTTTATTTACCACGGTTAAAACTAAATAGGGTAATTAAGGGTAAAAATGATATTATTATTACCCTAACATATGTTTTAATTCTATTGGATAAGTATAATTAGACCAAAAACAACCCTAGGAATAAAATATGAATCTCTTTGGTCTACTTGGATTAGATTAGGACATTTATTATTATTTAATTCAAAGAAGAGTTAAAAGAGTTAAAATCAAAGTTTAATTACTTAAAAAAATTTAATATAGGGTTATACATAAGATAAATTAGATTATAAATATTAATTTGAAATATAAAAAGATTTCCTACATAATGTTATTTTATTTATAATTTTTAAACATTAAATAATTTAATTTATTTATGACACAATGATGATGTAGTAATAACCTTATTAGTGAAATATTAAAATAATTGATATTATAAATATCCAAATAAATATAATTTGAGACTTTTAATGAATTACAAGAATTTTATAGGTTAAAATGACATGTTCGTGTTGATTAAATTAATTAGGTTCGAAGTAATAATGCTGTTATGAATTTAGAAAAAACAAAATACCAAATAGTGTCAAAATTGACATAAAATAGTTTTTAAAACAAATATTATATTATTAATTTATATTCTATTACTAAAAATATAAGGTTCAGCCAAAGTACTTATATAATGATAGGTTTATCATTAATGGACCACTTGGGGGTCGGTTGGAAGTATATAGTAAGTTTATTAACTATATAATATAAAAATACAAAGAGATATGGTAAATGTCAAACTATTTAACTAAGAGTTAAATCAAAAAGATAAAGTTAATATAGTTACCAAAACCTATCTAAACCCTATTGGTTGAGTGGTTTTCGACCAATCCCCACCTTAATCTTTAAATAATCCACTTTGGAGACATTAGAAACCGAATATAAATTTATTATAAAATAATATTTTATGTTTTTCCTTAGGTTCCCCTCAACCCTTTTTATAAAAGGGCACCCCCCCTTCTCTCAAATTTATACCTTCAAAGCCTTTTGGATCTGCCCAAACCTGCCCAAATATCCTCTAAAATTCCATCACTTCAACCTAGAGGTCATAGTTTTATCATAAATCCAACCTAAGGAGCCCTTTTGATCAAATCAAAAGGAAGAACCCGAAGAAGATGTAATGTAATCACCACCCTCTTTCAAGTTCCTTTTTTCTTCCACTTATTCTTTCTTTGTTATTACCATTATAAAATAATAACTCCAGTATCTTATATATAAAATGATGTTATTATAAATATGGTACAACCATATTCAGTATTCTATCCATCCTTTTAATGACATTTCACCATATGTGCGTACGTACGGCCTACCGTCTTCACGTTGTGGTGTAATTGTTATTCAATACATTATTATTTGGATGGGTATGATAATGATGTGTAATTGATTTAAATAATAAATATAACATGATAATTATTCTTTATATATGATATAACATCCAATTATATATTATTTTAATATCAAAAGAATGATTTTGTCACTCGTGTGTATGTGCGGACTACTGTCTCCATGAACACGATGAGATTCATTCCCCATCAAATATATTCAAGAATAATTTTCATTTGATGGTTAAAAATAATGTTTAAAGACTTAATATCATTTTGGATATGAATAAGATAAAACCTATCCATAATAAACATTGCTTATGTAACAAAACATATAAAATAAAATGAGTAAATGAACTCCTGAAATGATGATAATACTAAAATATTATTAACAAAAAAATATTAAAAGATCATATATGATATCATATTTATGTATATGATTCTTGTATAATTTAATAACAATGATGTAACTATTATAAATAAGGTTAACCTAACCTCGACCATGGAAAAGTACAAGGTAAGGGTTTATTTCACAATCTCTTCATTATCCGTGGTTGTTTATACGTAATTATCTACTAGGACTTCTTTATCATCCACATCCATGTTTCTTAAAAATGTATTTAAAAACATTCTTATTATTTTACAGAATATGGGTTAAAGTCATTTATACCCTTTTTTGTATTTTTATAATAATTTTATAAAGGAATATTTCCATCGTTTTCCAAACAAGGTCCTTTTTAAACTTTTCGACAGAATTAAGGTAAGATTGTTTTTTTTAACTTATACAGCGGGTGCAGATATTTTCTGCCATTATAAAATCGTTGAAGCTTACCTTACAATATTATAAGAATATTTTCAAATTAAATGTTTTCTTTTATAATTATTTGACTTTTAAATGATTTCAAAAAAGATATATTTCACTCAAATATTTTTGATTTCATCTATGTCAACATCCTTTTATGGATTTTAAGCTTATTGGAAGATGATTTATTATGATACAATACTTCCTTATTGTATTGAAGGTTTTGTGATATGTTTGACTGTGGATGTGTAATTTTGATACCATTCATGGTTTATGGAGAACGTATTGACATTTTCTATGCTAGTTTTAATACGAATGTTTGTGTTATGTTTAAACTTGTTCATATGAGGAATGCATTGGACTTAGTAAGTGATAGGTCAAGCCCACTATAGCTCCTCTATGCATCAGTAGGTCTCATGAGACAAACTAGTATCTTAGAACAAGGACTTGAAAAAAAACTTATTTGTATTCTTGGCACAAGGCCTTGACTCTGTGGTTCTGATAGTCTTGCATTATGCATTCCATTATTATGAAAGTGGTTATTGATATTGCATGTGATTATTTGACTATTAGAATATCCATGTGAGGAAGTAAATGGAATTATTTCATTTTATCTTTTCCATATTATGCTGAAGTTCATGTTTAAAAGGCTTTTGTTTTAGTTATGCATTGCCTTAAATGTTTATGTTTATTTATGAAAGTTTCCTCTATATTGTTATCATTAATGAGCATCTGAGCTCACCCCTTTCAATGCTTTATTTTTCCTAGGATGTGAAGAAGTATTTTATGAATGACCTGCAGGGATGGTATGAGGGGATATGAAGACAAGATGTTGTTGTAGTTTTTTTCACTTTATGATGTAATGTAAGACTTATGAATATATCTATTGTCTCCAAGGCTACTAAACTAATCGGTCTTTCGAGACTTGATCTTTTGTGATCATGCCAATGTTATGTAATAATGCACCGACTCTAGGTAACTGGGGTCAGTGTGTTACATTGGAGGATATGTTACGTGCTTGCACGATGGATTACCATGGAAGTTGGGACCAACATCTTTCTTTGGTTGAATTTTTTTATAATAACAGTTTTCAGTCTAGTATACAGATGACTCCGTTTGAGGCATTATATGGTAAATGGTGTCAAACTCTAGATTTTTGGGATAAAATAGGGGAAAAGAATCTGACCGGACCAGAATTGGTAGAAGAGATGGCAGAAAAAGTTCAGTTGATTCAAAAGCACATGAGAACAGCTCAGAGTTGGCAGAAAAGTTATGCGGATAACTGGAGGAAGGATCTTTATTTTGAGCTAGGTGATCATGTTTTTCTCAAAGTTTCTCCATGGAAAAGTGTGATGCGTTTTGGCAAGAAAGGATAGCTGAGTCTGAGGTTCATTGGACCTTATGAAATCTTGGATAAAGTTGGATCAGTTGCATACAGAGCGGCATTACCTCCAAGTTTATCCCAGGTACACAATGTTTTTCATGTTTCAATGTTGAGAAAGTATATGCTAGATCCATCTCATGTTTTGAGCCCAGACGTAGTTCAGTTGGAAGAAAATCTCTCTTATAAGGAACAACCGGTCCAGATTCTTGACCATAGAGAGCAAGTGTTATCGAATAAGGTAATTCATCAAGTGAAGATTTTGTGGAAAAATTATATGGTTGAAGAGTCAATGTGGGAATCTGAAAATGCTATGAGGGATAAATACCCCCATTTATTTTATAAGTGAATAAAATTGTGAGGATGCAATTCCCAAAAGGGGTAAGGATGTAACATCCTTGGTAAATAAATAATAATACATTTTCATATTTATTAATATTTGTGAATTAAATATTAATTTTACTTTAATGGGGTTGCTATGTTCGATGGCGTACCCGATACGCAACAACAGATTTCTTTGAAATCTTACATTGCACACTAATAATATAATAATATTATTTTAAATGGTAGTTAACACGTAGCCCTTATATTGGTGAGAATGAATAGAAATAACTAAAATGTGATTATATATGTTTGTTTAATGTTTTTACATTTATCCAATAAATGTTAGAGGCTTAAAATGCGAATGAATAAAAATTTTAGCCTAAATACTCTAATATTCACTAAAAGGTCGATTTATAGCCTTTTGATGGCGATCCCTCTTTAAATATATTTTTCATAACACTTATACGTTCTATTGGACAAAATAAAATTCTTCTTTATATTCAGGACATCAAATTTACTTTGTTTATGTTTTTTTTATTTTTTCAATAAAGTTCATTTTTTAAATGAATAGTGAAAATGTTGTATTTTAATTCAAAACCTCATTTTTAATCTAATTTATTTATATGGTTAGATTATATTTTTAATTGGTTTGAAGTATAATTAGAATATATTTTTACCATTTAATCTAATGGTGGTCATTGGAATTAATTTCACTTTAAAATTGGACACAAACAAGTGTCAATCTTTTGAAAGATATTGTGTCTTAAAAAACACCCTATTTGTTTTGACAACGGGAATAAATTATAAAATTCATTAATGAAACTTATATGTTTTTAATTTTTTAAAATAGACATAATTTTTTAATTCGGAATATCGAATATATCTTAGGGTGAATTTTTGGTATTTTTCTAAAAAACATCAAATTTTTATGAATACTGAAACCACTAAGTGGTTCTTAAAAAAAACTGATTTTTTGTTTAAATGAAATTGTACCGCTTTTGTGAATTTAATTTCAAAAATCTGACATACATGGTTTTCATTAGTAAGTAAAATTTGGTTTAATGGGGTGAAAATAATTTATGGTGAATAGTAACTTTTGACTTTTATTAACCGCAATTAAAGGAAATTAGTGTAATTTAAAGTAAAAATAATGTTATAATAATATGAAATTACCTTTACACATGTCCTACCCTTATTGGATGAGTTTTTTCCGACCAAGAAAAACCATGGGTCAATTTTGGGACCCCATGGAACAACCTGGGTAAGATAATTATATTAATACCTTTTTATTTAAAATAAAAATAAAAATGTCACAAACATGTATTATTTTAACAAAACAATTTTTACATGGGGTTATATAATTGATATATTTGACTATAAATATAAATTAGAAATATAAAAACATTTTCTACATCATGTTATTTTTTTTATAATTTTTATACATCAATAAATAAAATTATTTATGACGCAATAATGATGCAGTGTTTACGTCATTATTGAATAATTTAAATAAATAAGAAGATAAAGTTTAAAACAATATCCAAAACTTGTACAATTATTATTGGATGATTTTATTTCAAACATGGGCCACCTTATCTTCGACTCTAATGATTTTTGGACCTTTAGAAACCAAAAATCTTTATATAATAAAATAATATTTTAAAGCTTTCCAAAAGAGCCCCTCCTCTCCCTTATAAAAAGAACCCACTTCCTACCCATTTCACACACTTATAAAGCCCTTTTTATTGTCCAAAATATACTAAAATAAGCTACCAATATACCTCTATTCATCATATAATCCTTAACTTAGGCATAATGCACTTCAAGAAACCATTTTGATTCAAACCAAGGGGAGTTACCCGATTTAAAGGTAACGTCTTCTCATATGTTTTTAGTTTTATTTTGCTTCTCCAACCCCCTAAACTCTTTTTATTCCTTTATTTTGTAACAACACCAATATCTTCAATATACTAGGATGGTGTTATGAGAAGGATTCAAGCTACACTTACACACACCTCCATCTAATGGGTGAATAACATACTATTTCGGTGGATGGTGAACTACTGCCTCACGAAATAATGATTGTTCAATTATCTCCTACCGCCTCTCATGGTGGCCATTAAGATGTAACTATATTTATATATGATATATATTATGTTGATTTTTTTCTTATGATTCTGTATTTCTCATTTATATCATACCTTTATGGTTTCCATAATGGGTAAATGTGATAATTTCATTTTAGGAAGTGCGGACTACCGCCCCCTCAAAGTGATTTGAATCGTTAATTCCATATGTGGGACGTATAAAGGATGGAGTTAATAATATTATATATGATATTATACTGGAATTATAATGTACCTATATATCATAATGTTTTAATTCCATTAAATGCAAAATATAAATGAACGTAGTGTTCGTGCGTACGTACGGTTTACCGTCTCCATGAACGGTGCATTTCATTTCTTATCTTCAAATTTTATATACTATTATAAATACATATTATAATGTATATATATGATATATATGATATCTACATCATGAATATCATTCTAGATATAATGTATATTTTACCACATGAACAACTTGTAATTATAAGAAGTTTAATTTTGACTCAAGTACCAAATATCGACAAAACGACTGTTATTAACTTAAATGATTACATAATGTTAATAACATGGTAATAAGTGATGTAAAAAAGGATAATTAACTTGAAAAATCTTCTTAAGAAATTATAAATTAACTTTAGTTTATTATTCATGAGATTAAAGAACGATCGATTCAAGTCATACATGAGGTAAGGGACTTCGTCTCAATCTCCTTTCATTGAGGCATATTTTGTTTTAATACAAGACTTTATTTTATATGTTTTATAAACACCTTTGACTTTTCATTTAATTCAAAGGGAATAATTTTCTACGAAGAAATTTACTAAACGACAAAAAGGAATGTTTCTTTTAACATACGCAGTGACAATGACCTTTCTGCCGCCATGAGTATTACTTGATCTTTGGCTTCCTTAACAATCCGTAATGTTTTTAAAAGGAATAATAAATACCATATACTCTATTATGTATTTTGGTATTGAAAATGGTTTTGATAATGAATTTTTTATGTCCATATATTGAAATGTGGAAATGTTTTCTTTCCTTTATATTTGTTGTATGTGTTATGATTTTATAATGGTACTTGGAAATTTGATGGGTGGTTACATGATAAAACAAATGACGGGTGGTGTTGTGATAAACCAGGATGGGTGGTTACATTATAACCTCCAATTCATTGGGTATGGAAGTCGGTTGTATGGCTATTCCATTTAGTGACATGTGTGGAATTCGACTGTATGGTTATTCCATTTAAGTATGTTTATGTTCCAAGTTACCTTTATATGTTATGTGTTCTTTATATGGGTTTTATGGTGATCTTTCGGTTACGAAAGCGTAAGAAATGATATTTTATTTAGTGAAGAGTATTTAAAACTTCATATTGGTGAAAAGTATTACTTATGATTACGTATTCATGGTTTACTTTTTGTTTTGAAAAACTAATAGTTTCCTTCTTTGTGTATCCCTTACTGAGCTTTTTATGCTCATCCCATGTTTTTGAAATGTTTTTCACAGGACATAAAGTGGAATAGGGTCAATGATTGGATCAACAAAAGTCAGGCATTCTAAAACATGGAACTGTACATGACTCTTTTTTTCAAAATTTTTTATTTTATGAAAAAAATAGAAACTGAGTAGAAGTGTCTACTTTGTAACTTTTGAGATGAAATAGTTATGGCCTAATTCTCTAAAAGTCTAAACCTAAAAATATCCTTAATGGGAATTATTCATTTAATTCAAGATTAAGAAATGTTTTAAGGCTTGGTCCTTATACTACTGGTCGTTGATGCTCTTCCTTCACCTACTGACAAGTGGAACACCTCATGACGAAACCAGCAACATCCCTATTCATACCTGGCCACCAAAACTGATGGTATAGATCATGATACATCTTTGTGACACCAAGATGAACTGCCCAATCTAGGGAATTAAAGTCTTACATTATCTCCTCGCGTATGTATGCTACCGCCCATACGCACCCATGAAAATGAAAGATCTCATCCTCGCCTACTATCCATATAGGAATATGGTCCTCTCCTGACACGCTCTCTTGTAGGACTAGGCATTCAGAATATGATAGATGCCTCATTAGCACTCGATCAATAAGAGTAAAGGTAACAACTACAGAATAAAGAAACGTCTGCCCTTGTCAGTTGTGCACCTCCAAATGTTTCTTAGAGAATAGATCCATAAGAAGCCACTCATTGTTGTCCTCCTGAACTGCTTATATATGAGTCCTACTACTCGGTGCATTAGCCACTGCATTTCCTTTCCCATGCGTATAGGCAGGGACAAATTCAAAGGACTAAAGGTACTCATCCAACTTTCTCTTTCTAAAATTCAGATCACGCTGAGTGAAGATGTACTTGAGACTTTTGTGGTCGGTGAAAACGACACAATGATCTCCCCGAAGATAATGTCTCCAACAGCGTAAAGCATGAACAATAATAGCCAACTCAAGATCATGTGTCAGGTGGTTCCTCTCATGTGGCCTCAAATGCCAAAACCCATACGCAACGAATCCTTCCCCCTGCATAAGCACAGCTCCTAGACCAATACCTGAAGCATCACAGTAAATAGTATAGCTCTTTCTAGGCTCTAGAAATACTAGTATCAGTGCTGAAGTGAACCACTCTATCAGCTCCTGAAAGGCTGACCCACAAGAGTCTGACCACAAGAACTTTACACTCTTCTTAATCAAGCACGTCAGTGGCGTTACTAAGCATGAAAAGACCTATATGAAACGTCTGTAGTATACAGACAGCCCAAGAAAACTTTATACCTCAAAGATGTTTTTTGGATGCTCCCAACAAACTACTGCTCCCACTTTCTCTGGGTCTAATGATACTCTTGTCTCCGAGATAACATGACCCAAGAAGTGAATTTGGTCCATCCAAAAGTGGCATTTTTAGATCTTAGAATATAACTGATACTCTCTTAGTGTACTCAAAATGATCTCAAGATGGGTAACATGGTCATTTAGAGTGTGAGAGTACACCAAGATATCATTCACGAAGACTACCACGAAAGAATCCAAGTACGGATGGAACACTCGATTCATTAGTTCCATGAAAACAGTAGGTGTGTTAGTGATACCGAAAGGAATAACCATATACTCGTATAGACCATACCTACTCTGATAGGTTTTAAGAGGTATATCTGATGGTCTAACTTGTAAGTGATGGTAACCAGACCTCAAGTAAATCTTCGAGAAAACTCGGCCTCCTCAAAGTTGATCAATGAGATCATCAATCCTTGGAAAGGGATGTTGGTTCTTGACTGTCAACTAGTTCATCTTCTAATAATCCACACAAATTCTGAGGGTATCATCCAACTTCTTTGCAAACAGGACAGGCGAACCCCAAGGAGAAGTACAAGATCAGATGAAACCCTTTGCCTATAACTCCTCCAACAGATTCTTGAGCTCCTGAAACTCAGGTGTATCCATCCAATAAGGAAGAATGGACACTGGTGCCACTCCTGGAACAAGCCCAATAGAAAATTCTACCTCTCGTTCTGGAGGTAAACCTCAAAAGTCCTCTAGAAAGGCGTCCCTGAAACGATCCACCACTGGAGAAAAGTATAACTGTGAATTCCCCTAGTCATCCAGATATAGACTAGAAATCTAGGTTGTAACTCCTCCCAACCCATGATGCTTGGGTCCCGTTCTTCTCACCTAGACATCCCATTTGCCCTTATAAAGAAATGATCTGCCCTCTAGTGATGTGAAACTCACCCTACGATGATAGAAATCGACAACTTGCTGGAAGGGAACTAACCAGTCCATTATGAGAATGACGTCATAGCTTGTCATCTCTAAGACATAAAGGTTCCATAAGAAGTGACACACACCAATCTCTAGAGGTCACTCCTTTCACTGATGTATGCTAGTCGTTCTAGTCCCCAACAGCGTGTCTAACGTCAAGATATCAGTAGAATAAAACATACAAGGCCCAAGGCTTTCCACAACAGCAATAGATATAAATATATGGGAAGCCCCCATATCGAAAAGAGAAGAAGATAAAACTGAGGCAACTAAGATCATACCTCAAACTGTAGAAGGTATGGGATCCTGCTCCTGATGGGTCTACTCAAATGAAAAAGTTTGACCTGCACCGCGACCCTGTGACCTTACCTGACTACTCTGAGCTGATCCACCATGTTGTTGCTAAAAGTATGGTGACTGAATCTACCACAGTCATGAGCTCCTCCTCAGACTAAACGGCCAAAAGAACCCCAGTTCTTAGACTGGTGAGAAACTGGTGGTGTTTCTACTGAATGAGGATTCATAGAAGAACCCCTGTCACTAGCTGTCGGTGAGAAAAACTGACATAAACGTTGAAGATGGCCCATCTTGCCGCATGATCGGCACTCCACTGGGTCTCTTGGGAAATGTTTCCTCATATTTTCTCTCTTTCCACACTGTTATCACATCACTTAGCTTCTAGAAGAAGTGTCCCACCTCTTCAGATCTCCATTCGAAGACTCCCAACAGCGCTTCCTGATGTCAGTACGAGGGATAACAACCCCGAATGTTGAGCCACTTTGGATCACAACTCCATAATCCCTCAGATTGTGCTACGTAATCAGCATCTGGTTGACGATAAAAGTGATGAAAGTCATCCTAAAGATGTTCACCTGAGATCGGATGTTCTGCCTTAGACCATCCTCAAACATCCTTACCAGTAATAACTCATCACCTCCTAGGATGGTCATGAATCACTACAGCTCCGTGTAGCGAGAAGAGTAATCTATAACAGAAAGAGTTCCCTGCTCCAGACTCATGAACACTCGGGCTCGATCGGCCCTCAAAGTCTCCAAGTAGATGTTGTTATACAAGGCACGCTGGAACTTATCCCAAGCCATAACATGCTGGCATCCCACATGTGTGATCACATCCCACCATCTCTTGGTGAAATCCAGAAGCATGTCATAGCAAGAATGACCCTCCTCTCTAGAGGTGTCTCTAGATGCTCAAAGATAGAAAGCATGGATTCTAACCAATAATCTGCAGCCTAAGGTCATCCTTCCCCTATGAAGGTGGGATGATGCTACTACTGGAAAACCCATGTCAACTCTTCCATAGAAGGGGAGGGATACGGTACTTCTCGGAAGGTCTGCATGAACCTTATAAATCCCTCTCAGAACTGTGCATCAGCACCTATGTCTGGAATGACGACTGGTGCCAAGACTGGCATAGCTGGAGGATCTTCTCGTAGTCCCTAGTCAGCCATGTCCAGTGTCTGATCACTGACCTCTAACTAGTGGAAAATCAGAGGACATCTCAGTGGAATGTCTCTGCAAGTTCAAGCACACACCTTAAATCAAGATTAACAGGGACTAAAACCTAGAAGTTTAATAAGTGAAAAGGAGAAAGAAAGAATTCAATTTTTTAAAAACATGGATACATAGTGTGTATAATTCCTACATGGTATGTTCAATTAAGCCTTTCAAAAGGGTGTGTACTCCTGCCACAACTGGTTGTGTAACACCCCAAACACATGGTGTGTACTTGAATCCTCTTCCCCTGCCTGAGTTCTTCTACAATGCCAAGCCACACAGTTCTCCTAAAACAAGACTACATGGCATGTACTAGACAAGCTTCACTGACCCATGTTTTTTGTGACACGACTGGATACACAGTTGACTCTACACGGCGTTTTTGTGCCAGATATGTCGTGTACTAGTAGATTTTTACAGCCTGTGTTGTTCGTTACATGGTCGGGTATTCAAGTTACATTACATGATGTGTTCCAGATGGACACGACATGTATTAGAAAAGACTCAACCGACCCGTGTTGTTAGTGACATGGCCAGTTACATGGTTCTACAACAAGGCGTTTACATCCGGTACACGGCGTGTCCAACCAGAGATTCCAAATCACGTGTCCCCACCCACATAGTCTAAGACACGGTTAGCGATTACATGGCGTGTACATACAGTACATGGAATGTACTTAAGAAAAATATTTTCATCCTAAACAAAATAACACATGGTTTGTATTCATCATTACACGGCATGTATTCTAGGTTTTTCCAGATATTAAGCCTCATAAACTACTCCGGAACCCATAAAAACACTGAAAAGAAAATTAATGTTCCAAATTCTGATCTGTGAGGGCATATACTCCCTACGAATAAAATATTGGCATCTTATACATGTCATATACAGGGAAAACGAGGCAATGATCCACAAAATCCTAGTCCATGAGGGCCCATAACACCTCAAGAACCAATGTTTGGAATTCATTCAAACAAACCTTACACAAAGCAGTACGCTGTCAAAAGCAGGTATTCTATCAAGGCATCTATCACAACAGCATGCATATCTAGCACAACATCTATCACAAAAATATTCAATCGCTAATGCACCCTAAATGGCATGGTAGGAATGCATGACATGGGATTTTTAATAAGTTGTTATACGATGCATGAGATGGCATACCCTCATCTCATCAGGTTGCAACCAAAATAGAGCCTCAATAACATTGACAATAACAACAAAAAACTTGTGAATCACCCAATGGTGAAAATCAAATCAATTATAAAATTGAAAAACTAGAAAAATTGCAATAACGTGTTAGATTGGATTTTCCCTATACACGGGTTAGCTACTCCCAGACACAACTTATTACGAAGTACCTATTTCTATCATATCCCTAACTATAGGCTCCAAACAGTATGTCAAGAAGAAAATAATTCCTTTGATACCACTTTGTAACATCCTGGTTCCAAAAGCCGCCCAGAGGCACCACGTACCCAGTTGGTCACATGGACTCAAGTGCATTTCCCTGAATGCCAGAGGCTACCGACTAGCACAAGGGCCTTGGGTGTGATTGTTGGGAAACTATGCCCTCATTGGTAGAGTAACATAGTGGAAGTAAAATAGATATAAAATAGCGGAAGCAGTAATTATACCATACAATAGTAAATAGTGGAAGACTAAAAGTAAGAACAACTGAAGCACATATATAAATGACACATGATACATATGTATAGGAAAATAGCCAAAAAATCACAATGATGGAATATAATACTAAACCAAGTACAAAAGAAAACATGAATCAACTCCTCAGCGTCGCAAGCCTCAGCTTGGTCCCATGCTCTCCAGCTCCAAAGCAGTTAAGTATGTGAAGTAGAAGGACACATTCCCTTATCTATACCTGCAACAATATAAACAGTTTGGGCCAAAAAGCATGACCCAAACAGGGTGTGAGACTAATCCCAGTAGGCAACCACTAAAAGATCTGTTCCTAATGGTTAGTGAACGTATATGGAAGGCAATAAGTAAAAGGAATCCATAAACAAGGAAGTACTTAGCAGTAAACATTCCTACAGTTCAAAGCACTCAAACACCACATATCAGGTAAGAAGATAAACACCAATAGGTAACCATCTAGGATGTCCTCATATCCCAATCCCCTCTAGTCCTACCTAGAAAACACAATCAACCCTCTGGGAAGTACACATAGTCTAACCCCTCTGGTTCAGCTTTAGCACATACTCTCTGAGGAAGCACTCACTGTCAATTACCCCTATAGTCTCGTATCGGTAACTAAAAGGTGATTTAGGGAATCACTTACGTCAAATTCCCCCTATGTCCTGTGTCAAAAAAACTACATACACTCTGAGGAAGCACTTATGTCAATTCCCCTTATGGTCTCACATCGTAACAGTAAAAACAGACACTCTAGAGAATCCATAATGTCCATTCTCCCTATTGTATACTACACCAGGTTCTCATGGTCCTGTGTAAGTAAAACGAGCACAGAAATGTATATACAACCAAATTAAACCTCAAGAACTACTTGGATAATAGTCTAGAACATAATAGCATGTCAGATAAACAAACACTCCATCCTACAGTACTAGGAATGGGAAACAACAAGGCAGCCTAACATGCTAAGTTGGACCAAATGGTCATAAACAAAACATTCATGGGAAAACACTTCCAAATCATATAAATTTACCCTATTCACATTCAATTAACCTCTTTCCCAACATACAAGCATAGCAGCCAATTAACAGGGCTAAAACAGTAAACATGCAATACCCTGTTCAAGGGCATTGGGCAATTTTGCACATATAACTGAAATACATTTTACTGAAAGGCACAAACCACCTATATAAGTGTTTTAGGATCGTTATACATGAGCCTCAAGCCATTAATCACCCAATAACACCATATATCTACAAAAAAGTCAAAAACGTTCAACCCTTGATATCTCACGAGAGATAAGGAATCAGAAGAAGGTGTTCAAGAAGAAGAGATAACTCACTGATGTGATTCCAACGTAATCAATGGAGTCTGATTCGGAGAACAGATGTTCGATCAAGGGCTCGACGAAGATCTGTGTCATACAGATTCTCTTGGTTGAGTTCGGTGGAGAAGAATACTTTTTTCCAAATAGACGCGACCCAGGTCCGTTTAATAAAAAAAAGTACATCGCATGTACTTTTGAGGTACCCGGCGTGTACATTCCCTTACCGAGTCCCACTTTAGGTGGCCTCCAGGTCACCACACATGGTTGTGTGCACATCCGTTACATGGCTAGTAGACGGCTACCTGTGATAACCGAGTACAAGGCATGTACTCATAAAGTACACAACATATACTTCAAAAATTTCTAGAAACTCCTCTTTTCCTAAAAAACACAAGAAAAGGAAAACATACCTGAAAAGAAGATCCAGGTTCTTAAAATTTTTGTGTTATATTAATTTAAATTTATTAAAAACAATTTAAAAATTTAGTATACCTACTGGATACATGTATATCCAATGACTATATTCCAATTATTATATTTCAAACAACCATATTTCCCTTTATAATGGTCATATTTCTTCCATTACATCCTATAAATTCATTCCATTATAACCTCTTAAATCACACTTCTCATTCCTTTATATTTTTAGATTTTTTATAATACATTATACATTAATTATGTTATTTCTCATTGTCAGTTTAGTACTAATAATAGTGATTCTAAATGGTGGATATACTCAAACAGATCTCCTTATTTAATGATATTGTTATTTTTTATTTATTGTCCCCTTCTAATTTATATAGTTTTAAGAGATGATATAATTTATGGTGTATAATACTCCATAGACATTAAAACATGGTTTAATGTATTTAGTTTAACATTCCACTATGAGGTAATATAATTTTAATTATTTTTTTGTAATCATGTATTACATAGTGTTTTTTAAAGTTTAATTCATTCACAATAATAGACAAACATGTTTAAGAATTATAGATATATAATTTAAGGAAATAGAATATTCTCTAAAACCTATGGTGTTGCAATGTATGTTATGACTGAGCACTCTAACATGTGAGACACATTGTGTATTGGGATCAATTACACAAGTCGTCCAAAGGATCATCCTACAGAGGGACCTAACTATTCATCATGTCATACCACTATCTGAAATATGTAGGTATCGACCAAAGACATCAAAAACCTATAATTCCCTATAGTATCCACCAACTCGACTGCCAACATCAAATGAATAGGGAATGTAACTCTAGCATTCCAGTATGATGGATCAATGAATCTCCATTTTCTTCAAATCTATAAGGACATAATTCTATGATTCACCATCCATAGATCTCATTTATATCATAACATTCACATATTCCACTCACCTCCCATAGAACTCCATTCAGCTATTGGATACTTTCTTTTTTATCCACCTAAATTATTTCTCTAGAACATGACTAACTCTTGAGTACATGAATTGGAAGAAAAGTCCTTGGTATTAACACATTTGGGTCACCACCATGATCTACATTCTAAACCTATCATCTAATTATCTTTTATTTAGATTATATTCCACTGAACCACTGCCTAAGGCTTTGGCTAAACATCCATTAAAATAATGTTTATCTTTCTCTAAAATTTATAGTATACTAACTACTTATACTTGAATCTAGACATCCATGATGATGGTTCATTTTCTATATCTAATAAAACACAAGTGTAACTTTCAGTGTCTAAATTTTTAGAGCTTCAAACACTTGATTAGAAAAGAATTTTCAAACTATACCTAAAACGCCATAATATAAATTTCTGATTTTTTTGGGATAAATATACCAAATATTATGAAAATAGATTTTATCAAAATAAAAGAGTATAATAAAAGTGGAGTTTCATTGGAAATTACAATGAGGGTATTATTCCATAATTACAAAATTCACATTAGTGGAATTGCAGTTATTACACCATAATAATATAAATTATGCTGTAATGATTTTTAATTGAGTATCAGTTTCAAATGTAGTTAAGGTTAACCATTTTTTAACAACATACATTACATCATAATGATATTTACTATAATATGATTTTTATAAATACTTTCAAAATATATAGATTTCATATGTTTTGTAGAGATCATGGGTTTCCCTGATTGAGACTTATATCAATTTTGAGTTTCAGTGTCCTGGGACCACCCCAAAGGTAGAAGGATAAATTTAACCTAGTTGATAATATTAGAATTTTTTTGATAGTTCTTTTGATTTTGAGGTGAGACCTTTTTCCCAAGCTATGTCGGCGTCGATTTAGAAGCATGGGGTGACCTATATAAAAATATAAACAAATAACATACTATTTGTATCTTGTACATGTAAATTAGTAATAAATTAATGATTTGTACTAGAAATTTTTTCAAATAGGTAAACTGGTTCCATGGTTAAATCCAAAATACAGGGTTTACCCTAGGTGTGGTGTCACTTTTTTATGAATTTTGAGCCCTAACAAAACCATCCATTGATGAATTAATTAAATGATATTAATTAATATTAATTAATTGATTGATTAATTAATGGAAAACCTGATAATACCATTTATTTAAAAATATATATACTAACTTTATTAATAACCATTTTCATTGATATAAACCCTACAAAGAGGGAGATGGTGGAGAGACTGGATTTTGGGTGGAAATAATAGTGGGATCAAAAGATGATATGGGATTAAATGATAGTGAAAAAAATTATGGATACAACAATTAATTGAAGTAATGGATTTTGTGTCATGATGTAGGGATTATTCCTTTGGATTCCTTCCTTGTTCTTCATGATTCTTGATTAGTGGAAATCCCTTGTAATTATTTGTAATTTTCCCCTTGATTATTATTGTTTTCCCTAATGTTGGTGTTGTTATGATGTACCTTTAGATTTTATTCTTTAAAACATGTATTCCCCTATTCACAACTATTATTTGTGGTATTTATCCTTGATGTTGTCTTCCATCTTCTGCTTTTTGTGGAGTTATCCCTATCTCACATGTCTTATGATGTGATAATAATAATTATTAGGTGGTTTTTATTCACACCAACCATAATTATATGATTTTATTTCTTCATGTGATGAATGATCACAATCATCTATTTTTTTGGATGATGTCTTGTCCTTGTGGGAATAAAATCAACAGAGTTATGATATTGAGTGATGAATTTGATGATCTAATCATGGTTGTGATAGTGAATGAACCCCAGGGGATGTTCAAGTATAGAATAGTTATTTTTAATCTATGGTAGAAGAATAATTATGATGTATAGGATGAAAAAAGGATCCCAGTGGTATTGGATTATAACAGATGCCAAAAAAGTGCATCTTTGGGTGATTTTGGTAGAAATGTTAAGAAATCAATCTGATTTGGAATTCTGGGTGAAGACAGTAAACTACACAATCTGTAGTTTAGAATAAAATGTGTATTATACTATAATATATATGGTTATAGGGATTTATATTATTATAAATATCACATGTCATATCATTGGGATTTACATGCCATGTAGCAAGACTTATTACACACCCAACTACATGAAATATATTTAAGATAGATACTATACATGGCCTATATGACATATCCTAGGTGGAATTAATTTCCCAATGTGTTATCATGATTTGGAAACCATGTGTCTAGTGGGGAACACATTGAAGTTAGTGAATTCATGAATAGTTAAACTGATAATACAAGACAAATTATTCAGTGGGTGATACATTTCGGATACCACCCTTCAGCATGCTATGTACCTCTTAGAAGATGGAGGCTTGTGTATTGGAAGCCTACACAAAGTTCCCCATTGGTACCACATTCCATGTACATGGTAATACATGATGTGTAGTGTTTCATTTCATTCCATTTATTGGGATGTTCCCAACTATAGGGGTTCCTAAGGGGTAAAAATTGTGTACCCCCATAAGTACATGTAATGTACTTTTATAGCCTTAGTGAATTTTCATATCTTCATCATAGGGACTTGGTTTTGAGTGTGCGCGTAGTACATCCTGAGAATTTTTTAGGTATAACATAATAGTGAACTTTTTATTAGTATTATAGGTGTGACATGAAGTAAGGAACATATAGCATTTATTTCCTCATAATAGATGAAAGGGTTTGGGGAATGACATTTAGATTGTTGATAGGGTGAGTACACCCCTATAAACATGTAGTAATAGGGTATAGGTATTTTTTTCTCCATACTGATGTTTGGTTCTCCCCTATATACATAGGGTATGGGTCCTCTAGATGAACTTGGGGTAGGTACTTCCTTGATGACGATGAGGTGAGAGTTCCACCACATGCTATGAATAGGGTATGGTATTCCCTCGATAGAGGTGTCTTCTAGATGGGTGTGATTATTCTATCCTTGGTGTATGACTCCCTTGAATGAGGTTTCTTCCACTAAGTAATAGTTCCTTCTGTGAGGTTATGTGTGTTTCATGGTATTGATCATTTAGATACTTGATCGATGGAATGGTATTGTAAAATCGGAGGGCATAGTGTCCCCTTCAAGTGATGAGAAATACTCAATGAAAAGAAGGCTCCCCTTTTTGGTTTCCAATGGTGATGTGAGAGTTGAAGAGGATAATAAAATATGATTCTTGGAGAAATTAGATTCCTCAGTAACCCCTTGATAGACTTCATGATATAACATATTATAGGGATATGAAATTCAAGATTTATAAACTCTTTGATGTTCTTAGTTCCCATGGTTTCTCGCATGATAATACTTTTGAGGATTAGAGATGATATTATTTGGACCTTACTTTCATCCCTATGAATTATTGTTATAGATAATATCTAGATAATTTCATGAATTATACATAGTGAATCTCTAATAATATAAGAGTTGAGATGCCTTGTTTTTTTATTTCCTTCATATATTCAAAAGTGTCCTACTAAGTGTGCTTATAATCACACCTACATGAGATATATAACCACATGTGTTGTGTTTTTAGTAGTATATGATGGTATCAGAGGTGGTATTAGTGGCGATGGATCTAGAATTTATTATTTGGAGATAACACCTTGTGACACATGATGATGTATGGTGGTGCATAGTGTTTTATTGTCACACCCTGACCTTTGATACGTCTTGTTTTTATCCATTTATTAGTATTAGATAATTCTGTTGAGGTTCAGGTCTGAGTCCAGGTCAAAATTTTAAGTTTTTTGAGTTTTAGGAATTTTTTTCAAGGAAAGCACGGTTTCCACCTGGTTAGAAGTAATTGTGCAGACACTGTGCAGACATTACTAACTAGACAAAAAAAAATTCATGTCCTGTACATATTCATGAAGTAGGTTCCAGGAAACCATGTGGTAGTTCTCCCATAGTCAGAGGGATCCACACTGTTACTACACGGTTTTCTAAACTGTGCGGGTTCTCCAGATCATTAAAAACATTTTTTCTTTTTCTATATCCTCCCTTTTTTACCCAAGGATGGTCTCTTTATCATTTTTGTCACACCAAAGGGGTCCCAAAACCCTCTTCCTTGGATCTCCCTTCCCCCATAGTTCTTTCCCTTTGGATCTAAGTTAATATTTAGGGTTTTCAGTGATTTTTCTTCCACTTTCTCTTCCCCCCTTCCTTTTATTGGTTTTTGTTGGGGTCTTTCTTCTCGATAGAACTCTAGGTATGGGTTTGGATAACCTATGGTTAGTTTTTCTTATATAACTGGGGTGAGGATCACTCATAGGGCCTCGATCTCCCTCTGCTTGATGTTTTATTAAATCCGTACATGTTTTTGGTAGTGTTTTCAAGTTTTTCTTTCCTAAGGATCTTCCTTTGATTATTGGTGTTCTAAATAAATTTATAGATTGGTTTCTCACCACTATTTCATCCTTTTTTAGTTTATTATGGTAATTTAGAATAGATTCGGTTATCTAAAAATAGGTTTTCAAATAATTTTGTGTGAATTTCTTAGGTTTAAGGCACCTAGAGTGTTTCTTTTAAACAACTTTGTTCTTTTAAAATAAAATTGTGCCTTTTATAAAATTTCAATCCTTTATTATAATGTTTTATTAATTATTTTTTTGTGGGTTTGGTGTGTTGTATATAACTTGGTAATGGTGTAGCTTACTTGGTGTGATTGAATGCTTTGGAAGGGGATTATATGATTTTAAGGGGATGAGTTGTTTTATTTTAAGGATGTGAATGGTTGGTTTTGGTTTTAAAGAAATTGGTTTCCATGAGAAATTGGTTTCAAATCTCCCCATTGGTATTTTTTTTCATTTGATGTTGGCACATCCATGGGTGCACTAGGTGCACACATTGATGAGATCTCAAATGATGATGGCACCTTTAAATTGTGTTTTTGAAAAATCATGTTTTCATAAAATGGTTCTTAGTATTTTAATGGATGTGGTTTCCCCTGTGTGTTTTTAAAGTTATGGTTTAAAGTGAAGTCCCTTAGAATATTCCTGTTTCACTTTTGGTGTGTGTTTTTTGGTGAATTTTTGTCCCAAGGGGCCATTTTTCATGTTTTTCTAGTTTCATGTTTTCTTAAATGTGGATTTGGAAATGTTATTTGTGAAAGGTTTTTAGGGTGTGTTTAACTAAAGGCCTCTTTTTCTCTTCCAATTTAAAGGTTATGTTTTGGGTATCTTTTGGAAATTTTTATGGTTTGGAAAAGGTGTGTGCACAATTGGAAACATAAAATGGTTTATGAAATGGTTTGAATGTTTATTTAGTATAGCGGCCTGATTGGTACCTTCATGTGATATGAAATGTATGTATATTTATATGGGTAACGTTTATAAGAGGGATATCCCTTATGGGTTATCATATATTGGTATCTGTGTCTGGGGCAGGCAAGTGTAGTGGCGAAATCCAAGCTGAGTCACTTGTGCATTAGCATCCTACTCACACAGTATTGATATTACCACCGTGGGTTCCTAGGAATATTATAGATGATATATTGATGGTATCTTACCAACCCATATTAGAAGAGTTGGTACCCCCTAATAGATATAGAGTCCCAATGGGGAGTTTCACTGGTTTTTTCGTGAGTGAAATCTGTTGGTTAGAGACTATAGGGCTTCACCATACACTGGAAAGAGGTTCCGAACTGAGTACATCCATGGATTTTATACGGATGTTTGGATCACTGATGGTTATTATTTATATTTATTATTTACTTTATATTGTACTAGTTCTATACCTGTATTTTTTTCCTGTTCCCTTTTTTCACTACCCTATTTTCCTTACTTTAGAATTTGATTATAAAATTTCTTTTGGTTTTGGAAATAAAATGTGATGAGTGTTATTTTATAAAACATCGAAAACCCTATATTTGTAATTGTATTTCAAACTACTATCATTGGTCTTATTTGGGAATGGAAACACATGGATTTTGTAGTTTATTTTTATCATCCCTACTGATCATTTCGTTTTTTACCTCTATCCTACCATTTCTTTTGCAATTTCATCTTTTTTTAGGTTTCCTGGCTCAGATGCTCATTGTGGAGCATGGTAGATCTTGTGGTTGGAGGTGACCAAGAGGTCACATTGAGATCGCCAGTAGTGGTTTAGTTATGTTTGTTCAAATTTTTGGGCTTTTTTTGTACTGTGTATCTAGATCAGTTGTTGCTTTTTATGATTTAGTTGTTCAAATTTTTTATGTTTTTAGTTTGTTTCATTTATATCTATGGTCCTGGTAACTTTTATTTGGGGCTTAAATCATTCCCAAAGTGTGTTTTTTGAGGCCCAGAACTAGTTTCCATTCTAGGGGGATCGCGAATTCCCCTCGAGACATGATGCAGACTGGCTCGGGTGACCAGTTCAAGGTAATCTCAGGTTAGTTCATGACATTTATGATGTTGGAAGTCCCCATCATGGATAAAGTCTGATCCAAGAGTATATAAAATAAGTAGGATCTTTTCTATGTAATATATCTATCGAGTTCAAATTTTTTCGATATACATCTCCTTTGTATTCCCCTTTATGGTGATGTATTTGTATCAAATGTTAAATGTATGTATTTCATCAAATTTAGTTTATTATATATATACATCCTACTATTTTTGTTATCTATATTCAATGAATTGGATATATGTATTTGTTTCTGTTAATATAGTCTAAGGCCTCCCATATTCAAAGATATGCCTACTCAGTTATATTCACCAACCCTTGTCCTATTGGTGGTGGGATTGGGGTGGAAAAATTGTCTTATCACTGGCCAGGGTAGGGAACAGTGGGGTCAGGTCATTTAAAAGTTGAATCAAATCATGTATTTTGTAGGGAGAGTGTTTTGAGTTAGAAATCACATGAGGGCTTATTTGGGAATTTATATTTACAATGCTATGGGGGTATTGTGTTTAGTTTCTTGTCCAAGTAGACTACTGTAGGTGTGGTGGAAAAAATATACTTTCACTAGAAATATGATCATCTAATAATCATCCCTGATCTCTGAGATATCATTGTATGGTATAATCAAGTTGGTACATGAATCATATAGTGATCAGTTATGATCTTCCATATATTTACTATGTCAAAAAAATCCAAATATTTTAATCCTATATAATAAAGTGTGATACCTACTGATATTCAAATTATGTGTTAAGGTAGGGTTCTAATGATCCTATGCCTATAGTAGGGCATATAATTTTTGGTTAATGAGTGATGATTCATTTTTTCCTCTACTCATTTGATGGATATTATTTCCATGTGATCTGAAGAATTTTATCTCCCATTTTAACATACTGTAGATTGTTTCTAATAGAGAAGAGGGTGGTTGAAACTAAGTTAGATGAGACTAATCATGGGCTATATATGTTTCATGAATTCTAAAGATAGAGTCCTCATGGGTTAGTGAGGAGAGCCTGATTTTTAGACAATGGAGGTCTGGCCAATGTTTGATACTCTCATTTCTAAATGGTTTGGAATTTATTCGACCAAATTAATATTTTTTCATTGAGATCTATACTCATAATAGTGATCTATTAGTGGGTAATGTTTGTCTCAAACTCACTAATCTACTATTGTTGGACTTTGTGCCCCTGTTTGGGATGAATATTTAAATGAGGATTTTGGGACCTCACTAGGGTGGTGTGGGCACGTATGAGTACATTTCAAGGCCCCAAGTCCTCATAATATATACCCCTAACATTTTTTGGTGGTTTTATTGAGCTTAATGGTTTTTTTATATACTACAGAAGAGGAGTAATTTATCCATGGTTGTGTTTTTATGAAACACAATCTATTCCTGAGGCCTCAGGTAGGAATTGGTGGTTGAGAATTCTTCATGAATATACACCCTGACTATAGGATTAGGTAATAATTCTACCTGATTACAACCGTAGTGATTCTATATATGGATATCTACATTAAATACATCCCTGAAATCATAGATTTTCCTATTGAAGGTAGGGGTCTAGTTGGGGTGGCTATGGTTGGGAAGATGGTGGTGAAAGAGAATATGGATATGGATGATACTATGATCCTCTCCATTCATTACCACCGTCATTTTTTTCTTCTCATATGTGCAGTGATGACTAATAGATATTTTTGAAGATGTTATAATGGATGATTATGGGACAGAATCAAGGGTTCAATTAAGAGTATGATTTCAATCCTTTTTATAGGGACCCACATATTGGATGTTATTAGTGAAAGTTATTTTTTCTGCATTATATTTCTGGATTTTAATATTCTATTAGAAAATTTAACCAAACCCCTTCCATCTAGAGATAGTTTGCATTGATGGTGACTATCTCACACTCACCCCCTTTGATAGAGTGAGTCTGTCCTTAATGGAGAGAGAGGTTTTTAGAATACTGTGTAATGGTAGAGATAATATACAATGGTTCCAAAAACAGTATGTATTGGATATAAATGATGAAACTACGTGGAGATGTAAAAATAAGTGAGTTGAGATACTCACCCCTGTAGTGAGTGGAATAACCATGGGTGTGGCCAATGGATCCCACCTTTAAGAGGTTGTGGTCAGCTACCCCTTAGATGATAATCAAGGACTTTTGTGTTGTGTCCACTGATGATAAATTCTATTCCTATGAGTCTGTAGAAATGGAATATTTCTTTTAAAGGGAAACCCCTAGTTTTTTCTCGATGATAGGTTGGTGTATAAATAAAATTTAATTCCATGGATGGTGTTCCAAATGATGTTTTAGTGGAACGATGAACACATTTATTGAGTTTATAAGGAATTAAAACTAACCTCTCCTTGTGATGGTACCTGATGAATCCAACCAAACATTTGAGAATTACCCCAATAAAAACATGAGAGTGTCTTTCATGTAGTAAAATTACATTTTATGGTATCTAGATTCATAGGATTTCATAGGTCTTCATGAAGTTGGGTCTATATTAGTTTATTATATTTTTTTGAGTAGTACCAATGATGTAATTTACATTTATAGAAAATGACTCGATGTCTAGATAATAGAGTTGGAACTTGAGTAGCTAGGTTTAGAGATTTTATTTCTTTCATAAAGAGGAATAAATTTTTCACCTTTATCAATGATCATGGCCTCAAACTTTTTCATTGTGTGAGAGAGGACCATGGTGGAAGTTTACTTTTCAATCTAGTATGACCATATATTCTCAGGTGATCTACTTGAAGAGTTTTATCTAATGTTTGGAAACACATTGACCACTTCATCAGGTGGATAGTGGTCTTTCCTTGGAGTTTATAATTCATATCAGAATAAAAATTCTAAGTGGGGATAACAATAGTGGAGAGTGTACCACATTCTTCAATATCAATTGGATCATTTTGGATATACCCATCCCATGAATGTTTTGGTTGAGGGGAGAGGTTTTCTTTGGTGTTTTTTTATCACTCTAGTATAGAGGGTGTTATCCTTGGAACTATAGATGATATAGTATGGTCATATATATGTTTAGGTATATACACTAAAAATTATGGAAAATTGATCCACTTAATGGGTATTTGTGTGATATGGTGATGTTTGATAAGGATGGTGTTGTTCCAAATGTGCTCGTCGGTAAAATCCATGAAGGAGTAATGAAAAAAACCAGGATATCTCTGACCAAGGGTGAGAAACATATTAGATATTAGGATTAAAATAGATCATTCTCATGGACATTACGGTCATGTAATGCCTATATCTCCTTTGTGTCAAAAGTTAGTGGCATAGGTGTATGTCCCTTTCAGGCCGGAGTTGCAAAAGAAACTATCATCAGTCAAATTGATCTTGTTACTTCACAACTCTTTTGGTGTTAGTGTGGAATTTTTTTAAGCTCTCAATGGTGGAGTGAGGTGTAAATGTATTTCTATCATACTATAACAATATATAATTCTACTTGAAGTTGGGGATTGGGGTGATCCCACTAGTGATAACCTTTTTAAAATAAACTTTTTGCGACGGGCATTGATGGTTTGGGATTTGAATTCATTCCTATTAGTAGGAGAGTATTTCATATGAGAAGAGTTTTTGAATGAGGAGTATAGGAAAGTATAAAATATACAAAATGTATGTTTTTAAAGTTATTATGGCAAAAAAATCTAGATCTAATGTTATCGGTAATGATAAAGCATGTCCCACTCTCAATCGATGGTGTGTTAGGCTCATATAGAGCTAGACCCCTAAAGATGAAAAATGTGTGTGCGAGGATGTATTTGTTTACCCATGAGGTTTTTTTATCATTATTGGTTTTATGATCCTATTGTATCATTTTAATGGATGAAAAGAGTTAATGGTGGTGAGGATGTAGAGACTTGGTTTTCTCCCAATTGAGACTCAACTCAATTTGGAGTTTCATAGTCTTGGGAACTCCCTATGGTTAAATTTTTAAATTTTCCATAGTATAAAACCATTGAAAAATTTCTTGATCATTCCTTTCATTATGAGCTACATTTCTACCGTTGATATGAGCCGACGAGGAGTTTTCATTATATAAGTGAGTTGATAAAAATATAATAAAAATAATATGTAATGTACCGGTATTTCTGTATAATTTTTTATTATTATTATATAAAATTATTTTGAGATTATGAAATCTAACGGTGCATAATTCTGAGTCCCAGAGTTCCCAGAATGATTCATTGAAAAATGTTAAGTTTAATATAGCGCAAGTGAGTGGTTTTCATGAAAAAGTGGAATAACTCTTAAATGGCTGCCCAGATCATAAATCTGAGGGCATCATTGCATTTAGGATAGCAGTTTTATCCTAAGCGCAACTTAATTTTAGTCAGCATAGGCCTCTAGTGGGAAAACACGATAATGGCATAACCGTGAATAAAATTATTAAATAAAATTATTTCATTTTTTAAATTCTTATAAATCAGTAATGGTTAATCAGATTAAAAATATGATACCATCATTGAACTCGTGAGGGTATGCTTTCCTTAGGTTAGTACTAACATTGGCTAGTACGGGCCACTAGTGGAAGTTGGTTTTTGGTTATAAATAAAATAATTAAGCGACAATTAATTTATTGTAAAATCCTTAACTTATAAATGGTAACATAGATTGAAAATATGAGAGTATCGTTGAGCTCATGAGGGTGTGTTCCCCTTATTCAGAGCCAAACCTTGACTGGTGTGGTTCATGGGTGACTGTTAATAATTTTTATGAACTTTTTTTGGGTACGTTCAGTAAACATGCGGGTGGAATTTTCTATCTTTTGACTCGTTTCTCTAATCGAAAATATGAGAGCACCATTGAATTTCTAGTGCTGAGATTCACTTAAGGGAGGCTTCACTTCGACCATAGTTTGTCAGGATAAGAAGTTAGTTTTTGGACCTTTTTAAAGAATAATAAAATAAAAATTTTATTTCTTTTCTTTTCTTTTATTTTTCTCCAGCGAATGAGCGGTGGTGGAGGGACTGACGACATGTCAAGACATTAATTGCCTTGAATATTCCTTGTTTTTAACTATGCAGCTAGAATTTTGGAGTTTCATTAATTAAATTATCCTCATAAATTCCTCGGGACATTAACCACCACTCCCCCCTCCTATTTATATGGAACTTAGGGAGGGGTATAGACATGGATTCACCGAGAAACGAAGCTCTGAAAATGTACTTAGACGCCAACCATTGGAGGATGAGACCGGTTCTTGCGAGCAGTGATGAGCGCAACCGAATCATGAACAGATGACAATGATGAAGGAGGTTCTGTCGATCATCGTCAGCTTACGTCTAATCCAAGTAGGGGGGTTGTTTTTAAGTCGTCTGGGATGAATTAAATTCTCTCCCACTTGTTATCATTCAATGCGGAGAGCGTGGGCCAAATGAACAAGGGTCGGACCCTCAACCGCTCCGTTCATGATGTGAACTTTGGGGAACAATTTCCAACTCGACGGAAATGTGAAATAGTGGGTCACGCTATGACAGCAGTATCCCAGGAGGCCCCTAAGCATAGAAAAGAGTAGAAATAGAGCATCAGAGCCCCACTAGAGCCCCGCAGAAGATCTGCCAGTGCGGCGCTACCGACAACTGGTGTCGGCGAGCGATGGAGGTGGCTAGAGATTACTATCCACGACGGCAGTAGGCAATGTGTCGTCACACACCGTGGAGGGAAGTCACAGCTTCAGGCGGTGACTGGCACCTCGATCGGTCGTGGAGGCCGAGGCAGAGCACCGTTGCACGCCACATTGAAGAGGGACACATCGTTATGCCACGGAAAAGGATGGGGACCCATGTCCTGTAGATCCTGCAGACTATGTGGTGGTGCCACGTGGTGCAGTTGATTGAAGGGAGGCCGAACAGCTTAAGTCATTCGGCAGGCAGACCACGCGCCCCGTGCGGGGCGCACCAGCAGTCGGCCAGTGGGCCAGCTGAACGGGCCAGACCCGCCTTGCTAGCCCGGCTGGACTTGCGACCCTACATGCTGGGACAGACCTGCGGCCCAGGGGGCCAGTGCGGGTGGGCCGAGCACCACCCGGCGGGCCGGGCCAACCGCAGCCTGGGCCAGCAAACTAGTCGGGCCGACCCCTATAGGCTGGACCCAGTGAACCGGGCCAAACCTTTACAGTCTGGACCCAGGCGGGGTCAGGTAGATCCCGTGACCCATTGTGTCAGGTCGGCCTGACCGACTCGGACCGGGCCCAGACCCAACCGACCCCGAATAAAGAAACACCCCTAACTGATGAACCGGGTGTCCGTTTGACACGTTGTCAGTGGTGTTCGGACACCTTTTTGGGAAATGGTAACTTTGTCTTATTCTGGGAGGTCCCAACCAAGTCGGCTCAAACCGAGGTGTGATCGCCCCCATTTCACAGAAAGGGATGTAACTAAGAGAAGGGGCATCTGATTGACGCATCATCTATGGAATAAGGACCCTAGTGACAAGGCGTTTCTTTTGAGATACTCTAAGTGAGTTTTGACATAGTTTTACATATGACATGGGTTTGATCAGACTTGAATCTAACCGGGACCTTTTTACAAAAGTGCCAATATCTCACAGACCAGGTGTCTGATCGACATGTCGTATGTCACGTTGGGACCCCTATGATGGGGCGGTCTTTTTGGTATGTCGTTTGCGGGAAATAGTACCAGTTGAAATACAACTGATGCATGGAGGAGCATTCCTCCCAAAATCAAATGTGTTCAGCAGGAATCCTGTAGCTGGTAGTGACATGAAGAATAAGAGAGACTAATACGGGTCAGCATCGGAAACTCTAGAGTGGTATGATATAATTATACCACTAATCATCCCTACCTCTGTACTAGTGACCCTATATGGATCAACATCCTATAAACCCTCTGTGGATTAGCATCATAGTGACCCTCTGTGGATAGGCATCATAGCGACCATGTGTGGATCAGCATCATAGAGACCCTGTGTGGATCATCATCATAGCGACCCTGTGAGGATCATCATCATAGCGACCCTGTGTGGATCAGCATCATAGCGACCATGTGTGGATCAGCATCATAGTGACCCTTTGTGGATCAGCATCTCAGTGACCCTGTGTAGATCAGCATCATAGCGACCATGTGTGGATTAGAATCATATCGACCCTGTGTGGATCAGCATCCTAGCAACCATGTGTGGATCAGTATCATAGAGACCCTGTGTGGATCAACATTCTAGCAACCCTGTATGGATTATCAATAGCGTGACTCGATGAGGACCCAATTTATAGTGGCCCGTTTTAGAACAATGACTCATGTCCAAGAGTTAATTGATAATAAAACAACTTCTTGTGTATTATTTGTGGAACTTCTAAGTGTAATAAGATGATATAGCTTAAGAATAATCATCTATATTTCTAATATCTGAGTTGTATACCTATTGTGAGCTGACTATTGCTTCATTCTTTAAGATTGAGTTCTTTCTTTGTGGTTTTTACTTTGTGTAACTCTGGGAGACCCTAGGGGGTCTTGGGGTCCCTACTAAGTATTGTTATACTCACCCATGTGCGGGCTTCGCCTGCACCATGTTGTGTCTTGTGCAGACGACGACCAGCTGAGCTGAGACTTGAGGGATCCAGGACCAGGTGATACATAGAGGAGACAAGCTGATGTGGAGTGCTGGAGAGATGATTTGTACCTAACCTTTAAGTAGGATCCTTAGTGGACAATCAAGGAGTTGTAATCTCTTTTCATTTATACTTGTACTTTTCAGTTGGGCTTGTATTCTAGCTATTTTACTTTCAGTAAACTTTTTACTATAGCAGTTTAATTCATAGTTGCTTCTTGTTGTGTTCTTGGATTGTGTGTTTGTACAGGTTTAAATGCAATGTCTTCCCGTTATAGGGATATGCCTTTTTGGTGCTAGTCTCCAACCCCTGGCCTATGGAAGGAAGGCTTGGGGTAGTCACGGCATGGGCCCTAGGGGATAGGTCGGGACATAATATACAATTTTTATCCCCCACATACTAATTTTTGAAGAATAAATAATGTCTTCTAGATGGGTTCTTCGATGGGGAAGCTAATACCATGGTTAAATCTGTAATAAAAAGTTTACAGTTGGGGTGGTGTGACTTTTGTTTGAATTTCGGGCACTAGGGTGTCCCTTCAATGATGAATCAATTGAATGATATTAATTAATATTAACTAATTTGGTAATAGATGGATAACCTTAGAAACCCCTCTATATAAACCTTATTACATTTTCTCTCTATGTTATCCATTGTCCTTGACATAAATCCTATAGATATAGAGAGAAGTTAGATAGGTCAGATCTTGTGTGGCCACAATGATGGGATTGAAATATGGGATTAGATTATATGATGATGATGAATGAAATCATAGATGTAATAATGGATTGAAGTGACAAACATTGTGCCATGAGGTAGGGCTTCTTCCTTCAAATTCCTCCCCCATTATTCATGATGATTGATTATCGAAATACCATATAATTATTTTTCACTACCCCTTGATTGTTATGGGTTTCCTTAAAATTTATTTAGTTATGATTAACCTTCAGATTATTTTCTTATAAACCTATATTACCATTTTCATGATGATTTTATACAGAGTTTTTCCTTGATTCTCGCTACACTATTTCACTTTTGTTGAGTTCTCCTTGTCTTGTATGTGTTGTAATGTGATAGGAATTATTATCTGGTCTTTAGTATTCTCACTAGCCATTTTTCTGTACTTTACCTTATTTATGTGATGAACGGTCTTCACCAACCATCGTTTAGGATTTTGGTTTTTCATTAGGTGAAGTTAATTAGCATAGATCCAATGCTTCCTAAGGAAGATGATGATCTGAGCATGGAAGTGATGAACAAAGAACAATTGGTGGAATTATAAGGGATTGGGTGTGACGAAATCATGATGAATCCATGAAAAAATGATAATAGTGATGGATTAAATGTTTGGAAGCATGCTCGGTGGTCCTAGATGATAGTGGGTGGAATGAAGGCGTGAATGGGGTGATTTTGTGTGGTATAGGTAAGAAATTAGGTGTATATTGAATTATATGCAAATAAATCCTACTAAACAGTGTGTTTTTTTATATGAAAACATGTCATGTACTACCCTAGATATGGAATTTAAGTTTCAAAAAGTTATAAATTTATACATTCCTTTACACATAGAGTGTAATCAGGATACACACCATGTATGGCCTACACAGTATAACCTGGGTATTAGTATGCGCTTAGGGTGTTATTTTGGTCTACACAACATGTCTTCAGTAGGACACACCATGTAGTAAAAAAACAAATGGATTGGTGAACTAGAAATACATTTTGCATTATTAAATATGTATTATATTCCATATACATCGTTTGGTCATGCCATGTACCCCCTAGAGGATGAAGACCCATGTATTGGATGAACACACCAAGTTCCCCATAGGCACCACACACCATATAGAGAATTTTCCACACCATATATCCTTGCATTTCATGCCATGTATTGGGAAGTTCATGATCTAATGGGTACTCAAGGGATACACAAAATTTACCCCCATAAGTACAAGATCGATAATTTTTTTTCTTTAGTGGCATTTTGTATCTCCTTTTTTGGGACTTGGTTTTGGGCTTGTGAGTAGTCTATCGTAAGTGTTTTTCTACATATTTTGCGATGGTGAACTTATCATCAGCATTAGAGGTGAGATGAAAATTAAGGAATATAGTTTAATTTCATTTCTTTTTAAGGGTCGAAGGGTTTTAAGGTATAACAATCAAAGTGTTCATGGGGTTGGTACTCCCATGGTGGCAGGTTGTGATAGTGTGTGCATCCCCTATTTTCTATCTTGGATTAAATTAATGTAATGTCTTATTCCATCCCATGATCATGATACTATCCACTTTGGACCTAGCCCACAGGGTTTATTTTCACTGGCCTCTAGCCCTCAAGCATCCCTGAGGAAAAGTCCTGATGATGGGATAGGAATCCACTCCACTTTATAAAGGGGTGCTTTATGCTCCTCCTCCTTCGATGTGTGATTTCCATAATCCATCCCTAGAATGGACCAACGTCCTCACTGGAATATCAAATGGACACTAGATATTATAGCATTTTTAACGTCCCATTCCATCCCATGATCAGGATGTTGTCTTCTTTAGGCCTAGCCTACACAGTTTTGATTTCCCTGGGATTTGTCCCTCGGGAATCCTTGAGAAAAAGTCCTCATGATGGGATATGTATATGCACCACCTTATAAAGGGGTTCTTCATGTTCCTCCTCCTTCGATATGGGATTTCCATAATCATTCCAAATTCTGGAAACAAATGATGAGTGCTTCAAGAACTGTGGGGGACAATTTTCCCTAAAATAAAAACAACCAACCAAACATACCATAACCAACAAATACAATATGATGCATGTCAACACTATTTTGAAACTCAACAAGACCAAAATACCAATACAAAAAAACAAAATAATCCATAATTAGATTACTAAGAGAAATACTAAACAACAAAACCCAAAGAAGGTATGACACCACTCCACAGCTCTATGCCAAGATCCAGGCTCCATGTGTCAAGATACTACCCAAGTGTCATGATGAATCACTATGTAAATGAGATGCTTTATCTTTACCTATTTCCCAAAATATAACATCTGAAAAAGCACCAAAGTTCATAATTAGGGGGTGAGTAATAATTCATAGTAAGATTTCCCCCAATGACTTCCCTACACACACCACTAGGATAGAGCAGCTAGCATAATTATGTAAAAAAATTATATAATCCATTAAAATAGCTCAATAATTAACAACAAGCCAAACACATCTTTACCCAAAGCAATTTAGTAAAATTCACAACATTCCAGGGAAAGAAACCAAACAAGTCATTGCCTATTTAACATTGTTAAAAACCAATCCATCTAGTATGTCCACACACACATCCCAGCCATATTCCCATGTTTCATACCCATACCCAACCTCACACACATGTGCTTGGTGTTACCCTTGATGGTGGAACTTCACGTCCAAACTCGTCCTTTTTTATAGTGGCATTTCACACCCACTTCCCTTTGATGGTGGTTCTTCATGCCCACTCTCTATCTCTTATAACCCATTATTAAACACTTAAACCAATAAACAAGAAAAATCATTTATCCAAACCACTACAAAAAGAAATCAACAATTTCCAACACAAACCATAACCATTTCAATAAAATCCACATTTATTGAAAATTCCCTAAAACCATATGCATGCCAAATATAATTTCAATAAAACAACCCTTTTTATAAGAATTCATTTTCACAAACCCTTTCCCAAAAATCCACCATGCCAATGATTTTAAAACTCTCCTGTTAAAATCCATCATTAATAATATTGCATAAAAATAACCCATTTTCTCCCAAATCCTTAAAAGAATACAAAATGGGTGTCAAACTAGTTTCACACATCACAAACATCATAAATTTCAAGAATAAACCATTAATTTGAAATTTAATCCTTATATTTATATAAAAATGGAGATGAGAGTGAAACCACCTACCTTGATTGTTTTGGTGAAAATTATAAATGGATAAAGAATGCAAATGAAACCGGGTTAAATCTCCACGAACATCCCTTAGATCTCTTCCCGTAACACGACCAGGGCCAAATCTAAAATTACTATGCATCCACAACCTTAGATCTACCCACAGAAGGTGTAGATCGAAGAAATAGAGATAAGGGGATAATTATATCTAAGAAACACAACAAGAATGATGAATAACGAACACATACCATAAAGAATATTCTTATAATCACCAATTGAAGCATTTGGATCACCTCTAGATTGATAAAAGAACCTTCCTTGACCTTTGGAGAAGAAAAATCCTGATTTAGGGCCACATAAGAGGAGGAATTAGGCATTTAACATTAAGGCCAACCCAAATCTACTTTTTATGAAGGTGATTTTGACCCATGCATGGGTTAGTTTCACGGTTAGTCAAATAATGCACTAACCATAAGCTAGCCACTACATAAAATATTTCCATTCACATGGTGTCCTCACACGGACTCCAAATCCATGCACCAACCATGTCGAATCCACTTCCTCAAACATTCCAAACAACATGGTTTCTCCCAGGATGTTTCATAGTTTGGACAAACTATGCGTCGTCCGTGCGCCTTCCCTTTCCCCAAAAAACACAATTAAATTTTTTCAAAATCTTCCAAATTTCACCCTTATTATGTATAAACATCAAAAGAATAAAAAAATGGTTACATACTATAAAATGGGGGTGATAAATTCTCCCAACCATTGGCCTTTCCATCCCTGAAAAGTAGAAAACCATACTTTACCTAAAAGACTTCCAACCACTACCCTTTCATTTCTTTCTTGCATTCCTAAGTTTCTTCCTGAATCTGACCATGTTACAATAAAACCCACACATGGCCGATGAATTTTTTATGTAGGACTTTATCCTGCCTATCCAAAATTTTCACTCTGATATGTACCAATTAAGAATCTGTATCTAGGTCAATGTGATCCCATATGATCACATGTTCAGGATAAGGCTGATACATTTTCGACTGAGATGTGTGGAACACATTATGCATCAAACTAAACCATGGTGGCAATGCCAACCGATATTCCACCTCTCCAACCCATTCAATTATCTCAAAAGAGTCAATGTATTGAGGAGATAACTTGACCTAATTCCCAAAATGATAATGTTCAAGCCCTGGAGTGATCCTTAAGAACACATGATCACTCACTGAAAACGATAATGGTCTTCAGTGATGATCTACATATGATTTCTGATGAATCTAAGCCATCTCCATTCTATTTATAATTAAATGAATCTTATTAATTACTTCTTGGATAAGGTTAGGTCCAACGAGATGAGTCTCACCTAATTCCACCCAACAAAGTAGAGAATGACAAAGATTCCCATAAAATGCTTCAAAAAGATACATATGTATCAAGGCCTAATTTATTTTATTATATGAGAACTCTAATAATAAAACATTCTCTTCCCACGAGAAACCAAAAACCATTACACAATCCCATAGCATGTCTTCCAACGTCTGTACCATCCTTTCAGATTATCCATCCATCTGAGGGAGATGTTTTATACTCATAGTCAACTAGTTCCTAAGGTATTTTTGTAAGTAAATCCAAAAAATAAACGTGAACCTCAGATCTCTATCTGAAACGATCAAAAATAGTGTCCCATGTCTCTTTACCACTTCTTGGATATTGATTGGGGATAGATCATCCACCAAATGAGTTTCACTAATAGGGATGAAATTGGCCGACTTTGTGAGCTGATCCACTATCACTCATATAGAATCATGTTTCTGAACCATTATTGGGAGACCTGTAACAAAATCCCTCACCATCTTCTCCCATTTCCACATTGGAATAGGTAAAGACTGTATCATTGATGTTGGTTATTGATTCTCTACTTTAACTTGCTGACAGGTTATTCACTTTGAAACAAAATCACCCACCTTCCATTTCATGTTGATCCACAAAAATTGGGCCTTCAATGACGGATTAATCTTATTTATTCCCCTATGTATAGCCCATATTAAGTGGTGGTAAGCATGAAGAAGTTTTTCCTGAAAATCCCTAGGTACAACCATCCTATTTCTAAACAACATCACTGATCTCCCATCAAGTTTCCCGCCCTCAATAGTCTCCCCATCAGGAGGAATTTTCCAGGGGGATTCCTAAGGGCCATATCCCAGGGATAAAAAACTAGGTGGGATAGGACCAAAGTGGAAAATATCATGATCATGTGATTTCCTAGGCTGTTACAAATGGTATTAAAGCTGGTGTCCATTTCATGTTCCAGGGAGGATGTTGGGCCGTTCTAGGTGGGATTATGGAAATCCCACATCGAAGGAGGAGGAGAAAGAAACAACCCTTTATAAGATAGTGTGGATACATATCCCATAATTAGTCATTTTCCTCAGTGATGTCTGAGGTTCATAGCCAAGGGAAAGAAAAACCATGTGGGCTAAGCCCAAAGTAGACAATATCATGATCATGGGCTGGATTGGGTCGTTATAACTAATCCCCCAAATTCAGGGGGAACAAGTCCTATGGATTGATATGGGGTTGGTAATACTTTATAAATTATGATATGAAAACCAAACATACACTATAAATAGGTTTTATTACTCCCTCAACTATGGGGTCTTCCAGTAAGGCATAGGTTATTTATCTATAGGATCATAACTTCCTTGGCTGATGTGTCTTCCGGCGACATATGAGTACTCTACAACAGTTTATTTGAGTTTATATAGGTTTCTATTTGTAACAACCCAAAATTTTAAAATAATATAATTTTATTTCATATAATATGAGACATCAAACACCATTCTTAAATAACCCATGAAATATATTTATTTAAATTTAAGCACTTCGATAGCCTATAGAATATGCATCCCCGAGTCAACATGAATCATAATATTGTATACCATTATAACGTAGCCATTAAATTTTTGGGTATGAATATTACCAACTATAATATGAAAATTATGGTTATCTATTTATTATAAATAAAAAAATAATCATTTAAAATAAAAAAGAAATGTTTTTTGAAAAACATTATTTTTTCTAAAAGGAAGTTTAGTCACACTTTGAGGACATAATTTTACATTAAATTATAAAAATGTTAGAAATTTTGTTTGAAATAATAAAATTAATTTTTAAAATCATTATTTAAAAATTGTATTGGGGTTAATTTTTGAGATTTTTATGAAATGTTTCATTTTTTGATGAATAGTGTAAAATTTTGAATGTCAATTGAAAACGACTTTTTCATTTAAATTATTTATAAATTTAAAATATGTTTTGAATTTGTTTTAAAGTAAAATTATTTCAATTATATTTCTATTAAACCAATTTAATTCATTGTAATCATTTTCAGTTGATTTTTTTTATACAAAAACATTTTAAACTATTGAACATTATCTCTTTGAAAACCCGCATTCTCGGCGTTTCTACGGGATGAATTTTAAATTATATTTTCCTAATTATGTGAATATAATTATTCAAAACATATTATATATTTTGACTAATCAAAAGTTTTATTATAAAATAATTTCAACTTATTTTTTTACCAAAATGAATTGGGAAAACAATAAAAATAATTACCTCAGTTAAGGTAAAAACTAATTTACTTAGGGGTTAAACTAAAAAGATAAGTGTTAAAATCACATAAATACTTCAATAAAATAATTTTCCTGTACATATATAGACCATATAATGTATAAGGATCAATAATAACCAAATTTTACCCTTTTCTAGTAAAAAACGTGGTTACACTATTCTCTTTTCAAAAATTACTAGAGTTCCACTCGCCTCACGTATAAACGGACACTCCATATACTCTCTTATTCCGACCATAAACCTATTTGGTTTACCTAATACCTCACTTAATAACTTGAAAAGTTTCCTCCTCTCATCCTAGAATCCCTATAGTGAGAATAAATCCAACCTAGGGAGGCTTTTGGTGTAAACCTAAGGAGGATACCTGGAGAAGAGGTAACATTCTTCAACGAGCGTTTATATTTTATTTCATCCTCCACCTACATAAATTATTATTCAAAAATTATTATATAATAAGATAATTATATCTCATATAATGAGATTATTTTATTCTAATTAAATTAACTACAATCATCATCACTTTCACCCAATGGGTTACAAAATCATCTGTCATGTGTACGGTGGACTACGGTTTCGCGAACTGATGACATTCATTTTTTCCATTACCACCTATCACAGTTGGGTATGATAATGGATATAAATTATATATAAGATATTTATAACATAATTATACCTCTTTATTCATTATATAATTTTGAACTATTTTATTATCCATGTCGTAGGGGATACGATAATGTCGCTCGTTTGTATGATGGACTACTACTCCGCGAAGCGATGTGATTTTTTTTCACAACCACTTTACATGGATTATAATAAGGATAAACATCATGAATATATGTTGTATAAAATAAATAGTTTATATATTAATTTCATATTTATCATTTTTAAAACATAATATATCATTTCATTTATTACATTTAAAATGATAAAATCTTCCCTGTATATGTGGACTACTGCCTTCACAAAGCGATGTGAATCTTTTTTCATCACCACACCACATTGATGATATAAATATAAGTATATTTAATGAACTAATATTTTATTTGTTATATTATAAAAAAATTTAAAATTTAAAATACCACATACATCCTTTCTGTAATGATCATTGAAAAATGGAAACGTTACTCATGTAAATGTACACATACCGTCTCTATAATCATAATGTACTTAATTTCCCAAAACCATCATTCATGTATGGTATTAAAAGAATAATTTATGTATAAATATTATAATCATGTCATTATTATCATTATGGATTTCATTTAACTATTTAATTTGTACAAGAACCTGAACTTTCATAACAAATGATGAATGGGAAAACAAGGCATTTAACACATGAAAAAATGAAAATAATAAAATATTATTAAAGAATGGGTAATGAGATATTATAAATGATATTTTATGATATTATAAATTTTAATATGGTTCGGTTATAATTTATTAATGTGTTTTAAACCATTATACATTAGTTTAAATCATGTTCAACCAGAAGTAACCATGAGGTAAGGGACTTCATCTCAATTTCCCATCATTGAGCCATATTGTAATGTTATGAACATAATTTCTTATATATGGTATATATACAGACCCTTTTACATGTTATATCATGAATCCAACATATTTCATTATATTTTTTATTTTTACATAAATTTTTTCATATAAGGGGATTTAACTATAAAATTACCAAGTGGTAAATAATCTCATAAGTAAATTAATATTAATTGGGTTATATTACTTCTTCATCATCTCTGATATTATAAGATTATGTGTGAAATTAATCTAGATTAAATTATGTTTTATTTAAAATTATTTTATGTCTATTTATATTGGATACACAAAATCTATTCATGTATTAATTCTCACTTCAATTTTATTATAATTTTCAGGGTTTATTTCATAATCTCATTCTAATCGAGATTATTTATTATTGAATTTAAATTGAAGGAAATTATTTGACCATTTACTAATAAACCTGTTTAATTTCTTATCATCTGGTAATTCATGATATTTTCAAGTAACAATACCACTTTTCCACACTTTGGTATTTAAAATTATTGATAAATTGTTTTTAATAAAATATCACTTAATTTCTCTCTTTGTCCATAAAACTTTTTTCATCAAAACCATGATTTATAAAAATGTTTTAACCCTTTTAAAAATTATTTATTAAAGTTATTTTTACCCATTATTTCTTTTTACAAAAAAAATTAACGTAATATTCATGTAGTTTTCAAAAAAAAATTCTATTAATGAAAAAGAAAGATGAATATTTATTTTAACATGTATGAATTGAACATCATTTTCAACTGTCATGAACAAAAAAATGTTTTAAAACATCCTTTATAAGTTTCAACAATTATTTTCCAAAAAAATAACTTTTAGTTTATAAAATATATTTTCAAAATGAAAAAGATGTTTTCTTAAAGAATGTATTTGAAAATATTTTTATGGTATTTTTATTCATCATCAACAAAAACCATTTAATTTTACTCCAATTAGTATATATTGAATTTATACCATCCTTATTCATTAAATGTTTGGTTAATAATCATTTTTTAAATGAAATTATTGGCATCCACTTTATTAATTCAATTTGGTAGTCATTTAATTTCCCATGAATTATTAACTTTCCTATAGACATTAAATTTTCACTAAATATTTATATTATTTATCATGGATATGTTTGTTTCCTAAAACATTTAACATTTTAATATAATGTTTTTACTTTGAAATATATTTGATTAACTTGGGAAATATTTATAAATCCTTATCCTTTAATAAAAAGAGATATTTAATGATATGTAATATTGAATCGTGAATTAAATATATTATTCACTATATGATAAATTATTTAGACCTAGAATGATGGGTGGGGACCAGTATTATATATCCCCTTGATGTAATATTAAGTCTCATGAGACAAATAAGTAGGTTGGAATTAAATGGGTTTTTTCTTGTAGTTTTAAACTTTCTTGTGAAATGTATTGACTGTAGAGGTACCATCATTCATGAGATCATGGGGTCCAATAATTAATAATTTCCTTCATCAAGAATTTAGTTATTATTATCTATGATATTTTCACAATGATATTATCTCTGGATTTATGTCATTATCAGTTTATTAATTAAATGTAATGTATTCTCAGTTATTTACCTTACCATATTTATTATACATTACATAATTATGATAGTTAAGTTAATGATAAAATGGAATGTCTGTTAAGATTTTAACTTTCCATATTGATTATTATTTATTGATTCTTGATAGCTTCCATTGTACTTAACTGTTTTTGAGAATTTGAGATCACCATTATTTTTTTCCTTTCCCAGGAATCCATGATGTTTTTTATGATTGATATGTTGTAAGGAATAATTTTATTCTTGAAAAAAATGTTGTAGTTTTTGTTTTCAAAAGTGATATGGGAATCAATTATGCATCTAGTTTACCAATACTACTAAACTGTGATACCTATAAAATCTAATGTATGAACATTTTATTTGATAGCGTGTATGACAGAAAACACCAAACCTGTAAGAGAATATAATATACCAAGAATTTATAATATATCTAATATTTTAAATTAATTCAATATAATTTATAGCTTGAAATTCATGAGACACTGAGTTAGAATAATTTTAACGCAACAACAATTTTCTTCAACGGCTTTCAAAACATGCAAGATCGAGTTTTACAAAACAATAATATATTATTAAAATATTATTATTTAATATTATTAGATATAACCTATCGGTTAAATTAGTAGTTATGGATAGTATTAAATAATTTATGAAAATATTTTTTTACACAAATATTAAATGAATTCATTGGTTATGAATTAATTAGAAATGAATGTAAGAACCATTTGAAAATAAAGGGAGTGTTTTTATAGGAAACTATTTTTATGCTCATAAATCTATTTTATCCTAAAAAATTAAATTAATTAAAATTAGTGAATGATATTAATGAAACTTATATGTTATATATTCAATATAATATTTTTTATATTAATCTAATTTATTTTAAAGGCATAATATGAGAACAATCCCAATATTACACATAAAACCTATATTTTTATTAAGGCACTTTTACAGCCTTTTAATGGAAAACCTATTTAAAATCCAATGTTTGGAAATTTTATAAATATTTTATGTAAAAATAATCTTAATAATTGAAATAAGAAGATAAATAATAGTTTAGGGTGAATTTTTTTTATTTTCTATGAAGTATTATTTTTTGACGAATAGTGAAAATACTGAATTTGAATTCAAAATTACTTCTTCATGTAATTTCTTTATAAGGATAAATTATATTTTTTATTAGTTATAAATATTAATCAGATATGTTTTATATCATTTAATCCAATTGTGGTCATTATAATAAATTTCACATTGAAATTAAATATAAGTACATCTTAAACTTTTGGATGTTTTTACATTAAAAACCTGCATTATCACCCCATCTGCGAGATAAAACATAAATTAATTTCATCCATTTATGTGATTTTAATTTGTAAAATGGCTTCATTATTTTGAATCATATTAATTTATAATTTATCACAAGTTAAAATTAGTTTTTTTAATAAATATTAGTGAATGTAATTAAAATTTATTACAACAATTAAGGTGAAATTAAGATTAACAAGGGACTATACCTTAAATACAAGGGACAAAATGACCTATAAAACTATCCAAAATCCATTTCATGCCTCTATTGATACCATTTCATAAATTTTATTGAATTTTTACCATTATTTGATCTACTTGACATCTGAAAAAATGTAGGTGGAATTTCCTTTCTAAAAATTTACAAGAGTGCCCCTCCTCTCCACTATAAAAAGGCACTCACCCCTCCCACTCCTCACACATCTCAAGACAATTTGTATCAATAAATATCTGAAAAAAAATCTTATAAAAATACCTCCACTAATCCTAGAATCCTTTATTTTTTCATAAATATATCCAAGTAATTCCTTTGGTGTAAACCATCAGGAGTTACCCAAAAAAGAGGTAACATCTTCCCTCAATATATTTAGTTTTATTTCCACTATACAGCCCATAAAATATCAATATTCCATGATTATATATTAATAACAATATCCTAAATATACTGATATGTTATTAAATTAATGTTTCTATTGAAACATACACACAATTTCATCCAATAGGTAATGAACTTTACATTTATTTGTATGTCTAACTACAGTCTCACGAAATGATGATTGTTCGTTCTTCCTTTAACACCTCTCATGATGGGAATTATGATGGAAACTCTATTTATATATGATATATATGATATTTATAATGTATTTATACTTATTTAATTTTTACATAGTAAATTTCTTTATGCATTCCATTTTTTGTAAATACGATAACATCATTTGTGAAAGTGTAGACTATCACCTCCTAAAAGTGACGTGATTCGATCACACGATACATGGAATGTATAAATGATGGTTTCAATTTAAAAATATATTAAATAAAAAACTTATATGATGTTCATTACACAATTAACTTTATTTAAATATAATATATAAAATTTTCTTTACTACCCATTCACACACTTAAAAAGTTATAACGTCCTTCGTGGACGAGTGGACTACCTCCTCCTTAACATGATGTGATTACTTTTACATCCTAGTAATTAAATATATAAGTGTATATGATTAAATAATATTTTATTTATGATATAATTATCATTCTAGAAAGATAAAAAATTTCCATAACAATCATTGGAAAATGGGAACGTTTCCCATGTGTACGTACTACCCATCATCTCCATGATTGTAACATTGGTTCATTTTTCAAAACCATATTTAATGATTTGTTTAAAAATTTTAATTTATGTATAGAAATGATAATTATTTCATTATTATTATTATGTATATGTTATATTATGAACCATTTGACCATAGTTTACCTACCAAAGTTGTTTTTGACCCACAAATCGAATTTGCTCAAAACTCTAGATGTAAACATAAGTATTTAAGTAGTTGTATACAACATATTAATAAGTTAAATAAAATTATTTGTAAAAATGAAAAATGTTCCTAATAAATTAAATAATTAACTTAAGTTTATTATTCATGAATATAAAGACACATAAGACAATTCAAACTCAAGGTAAGTGATTTTCAACTCACTTGTTTCATCTATGAGATAAATGTCATATTCACCACTTAGTTATTTTGGGTAGTGTATCTACTAGCCATATTGATATATTATATCATTAATCATTTTATATTCATGTTATTTAATACTTTAATTTAATCTTATTCTTTTATGATACTTCTGATTTTAAATGTTTCTAAGTGGTATGGGACACTCTGGAATGTTCAAAGAATATTTTCCTCAAGAATAGTCTTAATGATTTTTCATTTCCATTTTAGGAAATTATATGCATATTTCTTAATAAACCAATTAATTTTCCTTTAATATTTTTATTCATGCCCTTTTTAAATTATTTTTACCATTTTCCCACTCTTTGGTACTCGAAATGTTTTGTAAAATGTTTTTATGAAAACCCAACTTCATTATCTACTTATTCAGAGAACATGTTTTCTTATAAAAACCTAATTTTATAAAAATGTTTATAAAAAATATTTTAAAACTTTCCAAAAATGGTTTATTAAATACATTTTTACCCTTTTTCCTTTTACCCATGTTTTCAAATGAATCTTCATATCACTTTCCAAACAAAGGATTTTTATAACCTTTTAAAATGAAAAAATATGTTCTTTTTACCTCATAAAACATGTTATGATTTACATATAAACAATTATTTAGAGATTAAATTCTTGTTTAAAATTTTAATTTTTAAATAAATGGTTTTCAGAATTGATTTTCAAATAATTTTTTTTCAAAATGTTAAAAAAATATAGTTTGCTTCAGAATGTTTTTAAAAAGAACTTTTTATAATATTTCTATTCATAAACAAAAAAAACCCATTATTTTTACTCCACTTAGGATACATTGTATTGATACCATATTTATTTTTCCTCTATATGGTTTATGATTGATTTGGATAAGTGTAGTATTGATATTCACTCCCATTATTCCTTTTAGTCCCCTTGAAATATTCCATTTCCTATGATTATTTGAAATTTTGTTTCTCCTAAATATCCATATCATTTTTCATGGATATGATTATTACTTGAACCGTATACCATTTTTCATTTGGTTTTTACTTTGAAAGTTATTTTATTGTCTCATGAAATATGGATAAATATGTATTCTTTATTCAATACTGATATTTGAAAAGGCATATTGTCAATTAATTAAATCGATTAATCAATATGAATAATGCTTTGGACATGTAGTGGTGGGTTGGTCCTATACTTTTTATAACCCCTTGATGAATCAATAGGTTCTCATGATATAAATAAGTGGCACAAATTAAATTGATTTCTACCTATAGTTTTAAACTATATGTAGGATGGATCTTGATAGTAGATGTTTTCTTGTTCCTGATACATGACATCCAATAATTAATCATTCCCTTCATTTTGATTCATTATTTATTATCCATGATATTTTCACTACGACAAAGTATACTGATGAATTTAATTATCATTTTTTATTAAATGTAATGTGTTTCAATTTCTTATCTTTCCATATTGATTTTTATTTATCAGGTTAATTGAATAGAATTTTTTCCAAGTTATTACCTTTCTATATTGTTTATTCACCTCCTTCCTAGTTCATTGATTTCATGGAATGTGTGTTTAGTTATTTACCATTCCATAATTACTATTTTCATTGATTCATTATTTCTTATTTTATACTTTACCCTTACTGATCTTTTTATCTCACCCTTATTTTATTTCCTTTCCTTAAGAATCCAAGAAGCGTTTTATGAAAGATATGCAGGGGTATACTAGATGGAATAATGTTATCCTTGAAAGAAAAAAAATTATGATGTAATTTGTGTATTAATTTGTAATACAAGACTCTTATGAATATCTAGTTTGCCAAGAATACTAAACTCTTCATTCCTTCAGTATTTTATTCCATGTAATCATGCAAAAGTAATGGTAGTAGACAACATCTCCCACATTTTTGGGGTTGGGTCGCTATAGTTGGTATCAAAGGAAGTTTTTCAGCAACCATGTGAACTATATTCAGGAAAAAATATATTATATAACATAACCCTAAGGTGGAATTTGATAATAATTATAGACGAACACCTTATAATTTTTTTAAAGTAGACATTATGTGGGTATTCCTAACAATAAATCCATATTTGTATACTACAAGTGGAAGTAGTTTTGTAACAGATGTACCTAGGGTAATGAATCCAATAGGTTATGTTAGGTTGAACTTGACATAACCTAGTACATGAAAATGGTCCTTACTACACGCATGGGTTGACACTCCCGGGGGATATGCTTAAAATAGTTCACATTTTATTTAAAAACCACCATGAAGTATTTTGACAATGAATAACTTATGTTAAACCTAAGGTGTTTTATATTGAACATAAGATTTCATGATTTAGATATCCTATAAATGATTATATATTTTTCTATGACTGTTTTTACTCACACTAGGATTTCTGGTTTTAGTTAATAGCCTGTACCTAAAGGAGTCACGGTAACATTAAACATGAAGGAAAAGGAAATGACAATGAGAAACCAAATGATGTGATGATAGACGTGAAATATATCGTGTTTATTTTTAATAATTGTTCTTAAAATATGATTAACCACATATACCTTAACCAAATATTGAACTCACCAAATAAGATAAGGATGGAGTTTTCTAAGATCTTAACAGGTGGATACCATGGAGAGAAGAAGGCTCGATTTCCCTCATGCAAGAAATGTGGAAGGAGACACCTTGGAAAATGTATTAATGGAATGGGTAAATTATTTATGCATGAAAAATAAGGACACAATAAAAATAATTTCAAATGAAAAATAAATATTGTGATGGAAGAAAATGAAACTCATTCTAAGGAATCCTTTATAGTTTGTTTCCATAAATGTAGGGAACCTGGACATTACCCAAGTCAATGTAATCTTCTAGAGGATAAACTCTAGATCAAGAATTGATTTATGTGGAAATAAGTGGATGGAGTATTTATATACTGGGGTTTTATTGAAAACCTTAGTTAAAAGGCTATTTAGAGATCAACCTTATTTCAAGGTTGTCCATCATATGTATTTTAGAAATTATATTAATATGGTTTTATAAAAGGAAAATATGTATGCCCAGAGACAATTAATCATGTTTGGAATGTCCATAGGAGTAGAACCCATGACCGAAGGATGATAAGAGTTTCACACCAAACATTGAACTAAGAAATGTCCTGGTTAATATGTAATTGTTTTTAGTAAAACAATTTCACAAATATATATTAATGATGAACCATTAGTGTATATTTTTTGGATTAGAGATTAATGTCTTAACCATATTGGATTTGGAGAATAGTTAGATGAAAATGTAAGGAAATTTCACTCTTTTATGGGTCTTACAATCCGTTAAATGTTTATTATAGTGCTTCAGGGATCAAAGTAAATTTTTGGATGTCCATTTTCTAAAGTAAGGGATAAATTTCAATTTGATCAAAACATAACCAAAATATGGAAGTGTTCATATGAAATTAAAAAATATCATGTAAGTAAAATTCCTTTTATTCTTAGGTAGTAAAGGAATTTCTCAATATGAGGAAAAGAATTTTAAAATAAATTCTTAATACCTTAATTTTTTTGAACTGATAGTCTTATAAATCATCACAGATTTATGGCTTTGAGGCCCCAAACATTCAATTGTTAATTCACATGTTTGTGATTTATGACCCCAATCACTCCATATAAATATTTTCTCTTTTCAACCAAGTACATATCACTACTGGCCACTAATGTTATCCTACTTAGAGACCTAGTTATATGTAATTCCATGTGACCTTTGTACTTCTCATTCTTTATTTTCTAAAGGATTTCCTAAAAACCCTTCTCATGATGTGGGATTTAAAACATAGGAAATTTAAAAAAAATACCTCCAAAGTCTAGTTTTAATTGTGATTTCCTAATTTAAATAATATGGGGATAATATAACACACCGAAAATCTAAATTAGGAACATTATATTCAATAGTGTATATGACAGGCAACCCCAAATGTGTTAGGGAATATAATATTTTGATAATTTCTAATATTTTTACTATTTTAAATAAATTCAATATAATTTATAGCATTCAATGCATGTGAAATTGAGTTAGCATACTTCTCAAACAATAATGAGCTTCTTTAATGTCTTTTGTTACATGCAATATCGAGTTTTACTGAATAAAAATATATTATCAAAATATTATAAAATAATATAACAACATACAACCTAGTTTTCCAATTAGAGGTTATGAATATTATCAACTAAATTATGAAAATATATGTTTTATAGAAATATGAAGTCATTTAATCAGTTACAAGTTACTTATTAATGAATATAAGAACTAATTGAATATAAAGGGAAAGTTTTTATAGAAAACTATATTTTTTATCACAAATATGTTTTATCCTAATAAATTAAATTAAATAAAATTATTGAATTATTCTAGTGAAATATATATGTTATATATTTAATAAAACATTTTTTACATTCATTAAAATGATTTTATAGGCATGATATGAGAACAAACCAAATATTACACATAAAAACCTATATTTTTATTAAGGTGCTTTTATAGTATTTTTATGGGGAAAATATCTTAAATCCAATTTTTGGAACATTTATAAATCATATATGTTAAAATAAACATAATATTTTAAATAGGAACATAAAAATTAGGTTATTATTAATTTTGGGTATTTTTCATTGAAGTTTTGATTTCTAATGAATAGTGAAAAAATAAAGAATTTTAATTCAAAACTGCTTTCTCATCTAATTTATTAATAAGGTTAAACTATTTTTTATCGGTTGAAAAGGTTAATTAGATATATTTTATATCATTTAATCAGTTTTAGCTCATTATAATAATTTTCACTTTGAAATTGGGTATAAATGCATCACAATCTTTTAAACATTTTTTACATTAAAAACATGCATTGTCGTCTTGTCTGTAGGATTTAATTTAAATTAATCACTGTCAATTATTTGATTTTAATTTGGAAAAATGGATTTAATATTTTTATTCAGAATAATTTATAATTTATAATTTATAATAAGGTGAAAATATTTTTTGACAAAAAATATTAATGAATGTAATTAAAACTAATTACAATGATTAAGGTAAAATTAAGCAAAATAAAGGACTAAAACTGAAACTTAAGGGCCAAAATGACCTAGAAACTTGTCCAAAATACATTTTATGGATATCTTTAGAACCTATATTCCCTTGTATATAATTTTCACCATTTTTAGGTCTACTTGACTTGGGAAAATGTGGGTTGAATTCTCTTCCCAAAAATTTACAAGAGTGCCACTCCTCTCCACTATAAAAATAAACATACCCCTCCTACTTCCTCACACCTCTCAAGACACTTTTTATTGACCATGTTGAGCCCTCTAGAAGATTGTTTAATTATTCCTATGATTGCTGTTTTAATAATCACAAATCATCGATTAATTAATCCAGTTGGATTTCTCATATACATAATCACAATCTCTTAGTGAATCTGTGTATATTGGTTGGATCATGTTTTTATCTCTTTGTTATTGATTTACAAGTATTCTGGAAGTCCTCTGGATCAAACAGACAATGGTCGCACCAATCTATATCGAAGGAGAATGGTCGCAATGATCCATATCGAAGGACAATGGTCTCACCGATCCATATCAAAGGACAATGGTCGCACTGATCTATATCAAAGGACAATGGTCACACCGATGCTGATCATCTGAGTCACCGAAGATGTCTCACCGATGCTGATCAAATGAGTCACCGATCATGACACACCGATGTTGATCATCTGAGTCACCGAAGATGTCTCACCGATGCTGATCAAATGAGTCACTGATCATGACACACCGATGCTGGTCATCTGAGTCACTGAAGATGTCTCACCAATGTTGATCAAATGAGTCACCGATCATGAAACACCGATGCTGATCATCTGAGTCACCGAAGATGTCTCACCGATGCTGATCAAATGAGTCACCGATCATGACACACCGATGCTGATCATCTGAGTCACCGAAGATGTCTCACCGATGCTGATCAAATGAGTCACCGATCATGACACATCGATGCTGATCATCTGAGTCACCGAAGATGTCTTACCGATGCTGATCAAATGAGTCACCGATCATGACACACCGATGCTGATCATCTGAGTCACTGAAGATGTCTCACCAATGCTGATCAAATGAGTCACTAATCATGACACACCGATGCTGATCATCTGAGTCATCAAAGATGTCTCACCGATGCTGATGTTGATGACCTACTGATCACTTGACTCACCGATAGTCATAAATAGCTATTTGAATTTCTTTATCTTTATTTATTCTAAACAACGGTAATATTAGGAATATTTTAATTCTCTGTCATTTATTTAATGAAGGTTGTTGGATGTCAGAGAACCGTACCTCGTACCTACAAAAAGAAATCATTTCTTTTACTGTAGATCGTGCCATAAATACAAGAAGTCCCTGCTGGTGCAAATATACTGGGTGTAACAACGACGAGACATATATGAGTGCAAAGAGTGGTGGATGAGATAGTTGTAGAAGACACAGAAACTCATACACACTCAAGATTACTCAAGAAGAGTTCTGTACATTCACGAGGACATTGAAGAACTTCATCCACTACATTTTTCACTATCTCTAAATCTAGATGCCAAGTAGACGACACTTTGTTTTTGATAAAAAAAACCAGAAGAGGACTCAGAATCATCTCTGATCAAACTCAAGGAGTCCAAAGCTTCACTGAAATCACTAGAGCCATTTCTAAACTCTACATCTCTGCTCTGTGATTCATTATTTCACATTTCGAGTAGTGTGTGTTATCTGCTGTATTTAACACACACACTGTCTCCTGTACTTTAATTGGAGGATCTGTATATCCTCACTCAAACTCTTACATCTTTTATTTCCCACTGAGATAGTGGTAGAGGTCGTGTGTAACCTGGACAGCTAGTTGTTGTTGTTCTGTTTACCATGAATAACAGTGGTAGAGGTCCTAGACCTGGACAGTTGTAAACTGTTGTGAACCACGATCCAGGGTGTGGATCAAATTTATAAAAATTGTTGAGAGGACTAATTCTTGGCTTGAGACTGAACCTCTTGGTTATATCTGATGTGCTATATCTTTCAAAGTTATTCTTTTATTCCACTGCTAGTTACTTAAAAACCAAAACTATTTTAAAGTCACTTTGATAATTAAATTCTCAAGTGTTTATATTAGTTGTAAATCAGTAAGTTGGTTTGAAAAATTAATCAACCTTTCTGTTTTGATTAACTGGGAAATAATCAATCCCTTGAGAACCCAACAGAACCTTTACTTTGATATAAATTCACTAAAGTTTAATTCAGTATTTTTTTGGGGGGTTTTAAGACAAAGTTTTAAAACGGAAATTTTAATTGGAACTCAATTCACCCCCCTCTTGAGTATCCACTCCGACCAACAATTGGTATCAAAGGTTGTTTAAATATATTCTAAAGTACTCTGTTTTTCAACTGTGATTTTAGTTGTATCTTAAAGTTCTTAAAATTTCTATTATTTATAAATTTTTATCTCTGTAAAATCTTTTCTTTAAGTAAGATATCATGGATAATAGACTTGAAGGTGTTGCTACCAATAGAACACAATTTTTCAATGGAACTAACTATGCTCAGTGGAAAATCAAGATGAAAATTCATTTACAAATCATGGGTTTTGATATTTGGACTGCTATAGAATCAGAATATAAAATTCCTACTACTGTTAGAACTACTTGGAATGAAGCTACTAAGGCTGCCTATAATAATAATTGCAAAGCTATGAATGCCATGTACTGTGATTTAGGAGATGAGGAATTTAACAGAATATCTGCTTGTAAAACTGCTTATGAAATTTGGGATACCTTAGCTGTTTCTCATGAAGGAACAACTAATGTTAAGGAAATGAGATTGAACACTTATACTATTAAGTATGATAATTTCAAGATGAATCCTAATGAACCCATTTCTGACATGTATCTCAGGTTTAATGAAATTTTCAACACAATGACTTCTCTGGGAAAGGATGTTCCATCAAAGAAACAAATTCTGAGAATTCTGAGATGACTACTTGAAAGATGGAGGGGAACTTCTGACTCAATTAGAGAATCATGTGATATTGGTGAACTACCAGTCAAGGAACTAATTGGAAAGTTGATGATGTATGAAAAGTAACTCAAGGTTAACAAAGAATAATAAGATGAACCTAGAAAGAAGTCAGTTTCTTTCAAGACTTCAACTTCAAAGAACAAGGATAAGGAGAAGCTTCAATCTATAAATGAGAGTTCAAGCTATAAAGATAGTGAAACTGCTTCTGATAGTGATAATGAGATGGCTCACATTGCCAGATGGTTTAAAAAGTTTTATAGGAAGAAGAAGTTTTTCAGAAAATCAAATTATAAAGGTATGTATGATAGCAAGAGAAATTGGAAAATGAATTGGAATAAACCTGAAAAATCAGATGAAGTTGTCTTCTATGAGTGAAAAAGAAAGGGACACATAAAATCAGACTATCCAAAGTTGAAATACAAGAAGAGGTATGAATAAAAGGACAATAGCTTTAAGAAAGCCATGAAGGCTACTTGGAGTGCTTCTGAGGATAGCTCCACTGAATCTGAAGTTTCTGAAACTGAATATAGAAATAAGGAAAACATGTGTTTTATGACAAACACCTCTGAGGTAGCATCTGAAACTCCTACTTTAAATTCATACTATTCTGAATATGATTCTGACTCAGAAAAAATGTCAAAATCTGAACTATTTGAATACTGTGATATATTAAAAGAAACTTGTAATGAGCTGAAAGACAAATACAAAGGTTTAAGGAACAGTATGCTTTAACTGTTAAACATATATCTGATCTTGATATTGAAATGGAAAAGAATGCTCAGTTGCTTAAAGATAATACTGAACTAAAATTATCTAATGAGCAACTCAAGAAATACTTAGAGAAATTTAAAAATGGTAATGATACTCTTACTCAGATGCTAGGTAAGCAAATAGCAACTAGATACACTACTGGTATAGGATACCAACCTGGACAAAGGAAAATTACCAAAACTAAATTCATTCCTAAATCTGGACAGAATGTATCTAGTTCTGAAACTTCATATGCTTCAACTAGTTATCTTCATAGTTATGTATCTAATAAGGTTTATCCTTCAAAATCTTTTAACTCTAAAAATCTTATGAGACCCATTAGAAAAATATGGGTACCTAAAGTTTTATTGGCTAACCTATCTGGACCCAAGAAGATCTGGGTACCAAAATCATTTCCTATCTAAATCTATTTTGTAGGGAACCTGCTTAAAGAGATCCTGTAGAAAGCCTTGGTATTTGGATAGTGGATGTTCAAGACATATGTCAGGAGACTTCTCATGCTTTAAAAGCTTAGTCAGAGTTGATGGAGGCTTTGTCACCTTTGGTGATAACTCAAAAGGAAAAATCATTGGCTTAGGCCAGATTGGTAACACTGACTCAGTATTAATTTCTAAGGTTTTATTTGTTGATGGACTTAAATAAAATTTTTTAAGTATTTCTCAGTTATGTGATGATGGTTTTTATGTTAAATTTGAAAATGATTCTTGCAATGTTTTTAATTCTAAAAATGCTTTAGTGTTTTCTTCTTTAAGAAATGAAAATGTTTATTCTGTTGAATTAAATTCTTCAGCTAAGAAAAATATTACTTGTTTAAATGCTTTTCATAAAGAGTCTTGGCTTTGGCACAGAATATTAGGACACTGCAATGTGCATTCACTTAGAAAACTTGCTAGGAAGAACTTAGTTAGAGACCTACCCAAACTTGAATTTCCAGCAGACAAAGTTTGTAATCCATGTCAAAAGGGAAAGAGACATAACGTTTCTTTTAAATCAAAGAAAGAAGTTTCAACTTCTCAACCTCTCGAGATGGTTCACATGGATTTATTTGGACCTTATAGAGTTTCTAGTTTAAATGGGAATCATTATGTCTATGTTCTTGTAGATGACTTTTCTAGATATACTTGGGTATATTTTCTAGCTCACAAAAGTGAATCTAGTTCTTGCTTTGTAAAATATTCCAATTCTGTAGAAAACCTTAGTGGACTTAAAATTAAAACCCTGAGAAGTGATCATGGTTGTGAGTTTGAAAATCACGAGTTTGAATCTTACTGCTCACATAGTGGCTATAGTCACAATTTCTCTGCCCCTAGGAAACCTCAACAGAATGGTGTAGTAGAAAGGTGGAATAGAACCCTGTAAGAAATTGCTAGGACTATGCTTAATGAGTATGACCTACCTATTTATTTTTGGGCTGAAGCTGTAAATACAGCTTGTTATGTTTTCAATAGAGTCTTGATCAGACCTGTTCTTAAGAGTACCCCTTATGAGTTGTGGAACCATAGGAAACCTAATGTTAACTACTTCACATTTTTTGGCTGCAATGTCTTTATTCTTAATACTAAAGACAATCTCGACAAATTTTCATCCAAGAGTGATGAAGGAATTTTCCTAGGTTACTCTACTTCTAGTAAAGCCTGTAGAGTTTTCAATAATAGAACCAAATGTGTGGAGGAATCTGTTCACATCAAATTTGATGAAACTGATCCACATGAACCTAAGACATCTCTTGAAAATCTTGAATATGATCTATCTGTTTTGAACCTTAATGATAAGGACAGTGGACTTGTAGTGAAAACAACCAGTTCTGGAAATTTTCCAGAACCTGCTTCTGTTGATTCCCAACCTGTAGATGAACCTGAAATTTCTAGTCCTAACTTTACTCGATCAACTAGAATTCTAAAGAATCATCCTTTGGATGATGTTGTAGGTAATTTAGATATAGGAACACAGACTAGAGCTTCTCTTAGAAATCAGGTTTAACATCAAGCCTTCTTGTCACAGCTTGAACGTAAAAACATTGATGATGCTATCAATGATGAATTTTGGGAAATGGCTTTGCAAGAGGAACTAAATCAATTTGAAAGAAACAAAGTCTGGAAATTAGTAGAAAGACCTAAGGACACTATAACCATAGGAACAAAATGGGTGTTTAGAAACAAAGTTGACGAATCTGGAAACATCATTAGAAAAAAAGCTAGGCTAGTTGCACAAGGTTACAATCAAGAAGAAGGAATTGACTATGAGGAAACCTTTGCACCTGTAGCTATATTAGAGGCTATTAAGATCTTACTTGCCTATGCATCACATCTGAATTTCAAGTTATATCAAATGGATGTGAAAAATGCTTTTTTAAATGGTTTTATTGTTGAATATGTTTTTTTAGAACAACCACCTGGTTTCTCAAATCCTCATTTTCAAAATCATGTTTTTAAACTTTCTAAAGCTTTATATGGTTTAAAACAAGATCCAAGAGCTTGGTATGAAAGACTTTCAAACATTCTTATTTCAAAAGGATTTACAAAAGGAATAGCTGATCCCACTCTTTTTATAAAAAGTATTTCAAAAGATGTGTTAATAGTACAAATCTATGTTGATGATATTATTTTTGGATCTTCAAAAAATTCTTTATGTACAGAATTTTCAAAGGTTATGAAAAATGAGTTTGAAATGAGCTTAATGGGAGAGCTTAAGTATTTTCTTAGATTTCAACTCTTTCAAACTAAAGATGGTATTATTCTAAATCAAAGTAAATATACTAAGCATTTATTAAAACGTTTTGGTTTATATAGTATTAAGGAAAGTGATATACCTATGAGTACTACCTGTAAATTGGATGTTGATGAAACTGGAAAACCTTTTGATCAAACCTATTACAGAGGCATGATTGGGAGTTTACTTTATCTTACTGCTAGTCGACCAGATATTATGTTTAGTGTGTGTATGTGTGTTAGATTTCAAGCTAATCCTAAAGAATCACGCTTACTGACTGTTAAAAGGATTTTTAAATATCTTAAGTACAATGTGAATTTATGTTTGTTTTATCCAAAAGGACAATCATTTGACCTAACTAGTTATTCAGATGCTGACTTTGCTGGATGTAAGTTAGATAGAAAAATCACATCTAGAACAATTCATTTACTTGGAAAGTCCCTAGTATCATGGTGTAGTAAGAAATAGAACTCAGTTGCATTGTCTAATACTGAAGCAGAATATATTGCTGTTGGTAGTTGCTGTGCACAGATTCTGTGGATGAAACACACTTTATTGGACTATGGATTTTATATTAAATAGGTTTCAATTAAATGTGACAATACTAGTGTGATCAACATATCTAAGAACCATGTGTCTCACTCTAGGACTAAGCACATTGATATCAGACATCACTTTCTAAGAGATCATTATCAGAAAGGTGATATTTCTCTAGAATTTATTAGTTCTGAACATCAATTAGTTGATATTTTTACAAAGACTTTATGTTCTGAAAGAATGAATTTTATTAAATAATAATTGTGTATGATAGATCTATGAAACAGATATGTGAAACTGATCTGTGAAACTGATCTGTGAAACCGATCTGTGAAACCGATCTCTGAAACCGATCTTTCTTTATATTACATTTTATTTTGTTGTGATTAATTAACTACATTTATCTTTATTTTGGGAACCCTAAATGATGAAATAAATGATACGCAACTATTTCTATTCCCCAAACCTTCGACCTTTCATTTCTTTCCCGCCAAACCTTATTTCCTCTCTTCTCCTCTACTTCGAACCTTCAAACTCCAGCTTTCCCCAGAATCATCAAATGGATAAGCAGAAGAGACCGAGAAAAGGATTAGAAAGTCCTGTAACTTCAAAGAGTGCTCGAGGCGAGTCGAGTAGTACCACTCAAAGATCAGTAAATCTGAAACTGGAAACTCAGATTGTTGTTGTAGAAAAGGATGTCCGCTCCGCCTGGCTTTTGTCAAGTAAGTCGCTGCTGTTATAAGTTTTAGATTCGCATGGATGGAAATCCTGGTTCTCAGATAACACTCGTGTATACTACCCAAAGCTAGTGCATGAGTTTTATATAAATCTGCAAGTTACTTTAGATGGTGTCGAGGATGCCAGAATGTATTCTGTAGTGAAAGGAAAGAAAATACCTTTTTCGTCTAAACAATGGGCTGAATGTTTGAATATACCCCATGAGGGTCGGTATGAGGATTATGCTGGAAACATTCCTCCAACCACTGAATAATTCTCTTATGAGTTAGCTTTAGAGCTTTTGACTGGAAACAGAGATTCAAGGATAATCACAGCCTCAGAGCTGGATGGTGAATGTAGAATTCTCTTTAAGTTTATTCAGCACCAAATTTGCCCCAGGAAAGGAGATTTTGCTGCTGTAAGATACCAGGATGTTTTTCTATTGTTTTTACTAAAGACCCATGAGAAGATCAATTTGTGTAGATATCTAATGGTGCACATAACTGGAATGGTGAAACCTTCTAAGAAATCCATTGCCCTGTTCTATTCCAAAATGATCTCTGTTATGTTAAAGAATCTAGAATGTGTTGATGAAGCTGATGAGATAGCCGAATCTAATAGTGCTTCTTGTGTTAACAAAGAAATTTGTAAATGGATGAAAATAAACTGGAACCCATGGAATAAATGTTGGGTTGCTGATGAGTACAAGTTGTATGAATCTTATAATCCCACTGATCATGGAAAGAGTCTGAAGGGTTTGAGAGACCCTGGTTTGAAATCAGATGAGGAGCCAATTTATTCTGATGATGAGAAAGAAGTAGATGTTGAAAGGAATAAAGACACTGAAGAGTCTGGTAAACAAGGGATGGAAGAAGCTGAAACAGAAGAAGGAAGTACGTCACCTCTTGATGATAGGAGTGATCCTGATACAGTGAGCCCTAAGAGAAGAATAGACTTTGGATCTACCAGTCCACCTTTACCCTTACCTGAATCAGAACCAGTTCTTGGTGATGAAGAAGCTAGTGACACTGAAGTGTCTAATAGTGAAGTTTCTGTGAAGAATGGAAATGGGAATGGAGATGGTGATGATGATGATAATTATGATGATAGTGATAACCTACCATTGGATGGTCTTAATGTACCTCCAACAGAAACACATCAAACTGTACCAGAAACAAATGCCAATGGCAAGAGAGATTCACTTGAAATCAATGGAAAAGCAAGTTATGATAAACCGAAATATACTCTGTGTGCTGCTGTCGGGAATGATTACCTTGGTTTTGTTGTTTTGGGTTTAGAGTATTCTGAAGAAGAAGAATCAGAAGAATCAGAATCTACTACGGTTATGATGGAAAGCCAACCAATTGAGGCAAGGTCTGCTCACGCTGTTGATGCTGTAGATGCTCATCTACCTAGTTCTACTTTCTCTCAGTCTGATTTTAATAAGTTCAAAAGTGAGTTGCTTACTATTGTGAGAGATACAGTCAGAGAAGAAATTTAAATGCTATTAAACCAGACCTTTCCAATACTGGTGAATTTTTTGGCAGGCACATAACCTCTCTAAATCAGATTCTGAAGGATCTACAATCTGGCTTAGTTTCTTTATCCAACGAATTTAGATCCACCATCTCTGGTATGATGGAAGTTTTGAGGAATTTTATTGAACATATTAAGAAGTATGATCTGAGAAAGTTGAAATCTGAGATAACTCAGATAGTCGCTCAAGCCAGTACAGGCAAAGTAACCAAGATCACTACTCGTGAGCTAGAGGCTCTAAGGCAGATTGTACATGATGAATTGGTCACCATTAGACAAGTTCTTGATTTGGACTCGTTGAGGAAGATAAAGGAGCACAGTGATCACATTCATAAGATGGTAACAGTATATTCAGCAGATGCCACTAAAGCTCAGAGAGAGATCAAGGAAAAGGTTGATCATTACTTTTCAAAAATCTATACCAAGCATGAGATGACCTCAAATTTCAAAGTGTTAGCTGACAATCTGAGACTACCTCTAGTCACTCAAGCTTTCAAGACTCAAGTTTGACAGTTGCAAGATTTTACTCCTACCTTGGAATGGTTCATGGAGAATAAGGATGATTTTGAGAAGGCTATGCAGTATGGTGCAGAAGTTATTCAGAATTTCATAAATCTTTTGAAGCCTTATCTGACTGCACAAGCCACCGCCATTGTGCTTCCTACTGCTGACCCTCTCAGTGCCTCTGATGTTGCTCCAAATCAGATCTTCGTTGCTCAAGATCTATCTCAACTCTAACCAGTTCCTCAGCAATCTTCTCAACCAGCTCCTACAGCTCCGCAGCAAATCCCAGTGGCATCCTCTCCTCCACCCTCCAGAGTCATCTTACCACCTTTTCAAATTCGCCCAGTTCAACCTGCCTCCAAGCCTTCTAACTTACCAACCATTGATCCTTCTTACAAAGGCAAAGCCCCATTACATCCCAAGAAATAGTTGTGCATTGTTGTTGATAGTTTGAACCCTGTTGTGATTGTATTATGATGTATTATAAACTTTATTCTCTTTTCTTTTTATTCCCACTGATGCCTTCTTTTAATCTCTTCTTTATCTGTTTTCCCTCCTTTTTGATTATCCCAAAGGGGGAGAAATTTTTATATCTATGGATCTATGGAATCTGTATATCTATGGATCTATGGGGGATATAGGGAAATGCATCTCTAAAGGGGGAGATTTTTTTTATCCATGGGGGAGAACCTTTCTATGGCAATGCTTGCATAAGTATTTAGAGAACCTTTCTATGGCAATGCTTGCATAAGTATTTAAAGAACCTTTCTATAGCTTGTATAAGTATTTAAAGGCATAAATTCAGGGGGAGATTTATATCTCATTATGTTTTTATTCTTATTATGCCTTATTATTGATGATATATTTTTTTTGGCTAAGATTTGTGATTATCAAAAAGGGGGAGATTGTTGATCCCTCTGGAAGATTGTTGAATTCTTCCTATGATTGTTGTTTTAATAATCAAAAATCATCGATTACTTAATCCGATTGGATTTCTCATATACATAATCACAATATCTTAGTGAATCTGTGTATATTGGTTGGATCATGTTTTTATCTCTTTGTTATTGATTTACAAGTATTCTGGAAGTCCTCTAGATCAAACAGACAACGGTCGCACCGATCCATATCGAAGGACAACGGTCTCACTGATCCATATCAAAGGACAACGGTCTCACCGATCCATATCAAAGGACAATGGTCGAACCGATCTATATCAAAGGACAATGTTCACACTGATTCTGATCATCTGATTCACTGAAGATGTCTCACCGATGCTGATCAAATGAGTCACCGATCATGACACACCGATGCTGATCATCTGAGTCACCAAAGATGTCACACCGATGTTGATCAAATGAGTCACCGATCATGACACACTGATGCTGATCATCTGAGTCACCGAAGATGTCTCACCGATGCTAATAAAATGAGTCACATATCATGACACAACGATGCTGATCATCTGAGTCACCGAAGATGTCTCACTGATGCTGATCAAATGAGTCACCGATCATGACACACCGATGCTGATCATCTGAGTCACCGAAGATGTCTCACTGATGCTGATCAAATGAGTCACCGATCATGAGACACCGATGCTGATCATCTGAGTCACCGAATATGTATCACCGATGCTGATCAAATGAGTCAGCGATCATGACACAACGATGATGATCATCTGAGTCACCGAAGATTTCTCACCGATGCTGATCAAATGAGTCACCAATCATGACACACTGATGCTAATCATCTGATTCACCGAAGATGTCTCACCGATACTGATGTTGATGACCTACCGATCACTTGACTCACCGATAGTCATAAACAGCTGTTTGAATTTCTATATCTTTATTTAATCTGACCAACGGTCATACTGGGAATATTTTAATGCTCTGTCATTTATTTAATGAAGGTTGTTGGATGTTAGGGAACCGTACCTTGTACCTGCAAAAAGAAATCATTTCTTTTTCTGGATCTCGTGCCATAAATACAAGAAGTCCCTGCTGGTGAAAATATACTGGGTGTAACAATGGCGAGTCATATATGAGTGCAAAGATTGGTGTATGAGATATTTGTAGAAGACACAGAACCTCAAACACACTCATTCTTACTCAAGAAGAGTTATGTGCATTCATGAGGACATTGAAGAACTTTATCCACTACATTTCTCACTATCTCTGAATCTGGAGGCCAAGAAGACGACACTCTGTTTTTCAGACAAAAACCAGAAGAGGACTCAGAATCATCTCTGATCAAACTCAAGGAGTCCAAAGCTTCACTGCAATCACTAGAGCCATTTCTAAACTCTACATCTCTGCTCTGTGATTCATTATTTCACATTTCGAGCAGTGTGTGTTATCTGCTGTATTTAACACACACACTGCCTCCTGTATATTAATTGGAGGATCTGTAAATCCTCACTCAAACTCTTACATCTTTTATTTCCCACTGAGATAGTGGTAGAGGTCGTGTGTGACCTGGACAGTTGGTTGCTGTTGTTCTGTTTCCCACGAATAACAGTGGTAGAGGTCTTGGACCTGGACAGTTGTAAACTGTTGTGAACCCTGATCCAGGGTGTGGATCAAATTTATACAAATTATTTAGAGGACTAATTCTCGGCTTGAGATTGAACCTCTTGGTTATATCTGCTGTGCTATATCTTTCAAATTTATTCTTTTATTCCGCTGCTAATTACTTTAAAACCAAAACTGTTTAAAAGTCACTTTGATAATTAAATTCACAAGTGTTTATATTAGTTGTAAATCAGTAAGTTGTTTTCAAAAGTTAATCAAACTTTCTGTTTTGATTAATTGGGAAATAATCAATCCCTTGAGAACCCAACAGAACCTTTTCTTTGATATAAATTCACTACAGTTTAATTCAGTATTTTATTTGGGGGTTTTTAAGACAAAGTTTTAAAACAGAAATTTTAATTGGAAATCAATTCACCCCCCTCTTGAGTATCCACTCCAACCAACAGACCAATATCAGAATGAATATATCATAAAAATACCTCCCCTAATCATATTATCCTATATTTTTATGGAATCTCACCTTTTTATTACATAACTTTTCATTACATTTTACATATAGAGGATCTTTAAAGTCTAGTGTCTTGGAAATAAGACACATAATACATGAAAACATATAAAATTATTTTAATCCAATTCAAATTATTATTGAAATTTTCATACTATTTTCAATTAATTCATCTCATAACCATGGGATATACATGAAAGGAAAGGGTGAGAATAAATCCCTGTAAGAGAAAACAGCTAAAATAGTTTACATGTGATCTTGAGAAAATACAATAGGAACTTGAGAAAATATCATAAAGGAATGAGAAATAGGAATATAATGATAATAAAAACTTTAATAATATCTTAAAAAAAAATTCTAAAACATTTAATTTATACATTCATAAGTATATCACCATGGTCCATTCCTAAGTTGTCATAAAATTTACCAAGCTTATTCACTAAGGTATCATAAAACTTGTCATCTCTATAGAGTAATTTCTTTACACAATATATTGGAGAGATATTTGGTAAAACCATCAATATTAATTTATTTTAATTTTATCCACATATATCATAATCAAATATTTTATAAATAGCCAATATAGAATAAAAGTAATGGGTTTCATATAAAAATCATGGCGTTTTAAAATTTTCTTAATTTTTTTTATTTTAATCCCATAGAAAAAGAAGGTGGGTTTCATATACGTTAACCCATAATTAAAATATATAATTTTTACATAAATTTGAATACCCCTAGAGAAGATAGAGTTTTTTGTATTCTCTAATGAAAATAAAAAAAAATTCTTGAAAAAAGAAATAAATTTCAAGACGACAATCTGACAGCATAACGGGTATGAAACATGGATTTAGAAAACATTAAAAAGAGAGTGGAAAGTATATTAAATTCATAAAAGTTTCTTAATAAATTATAGGGATAGGAAAAATTTAAATAAGAACATGATATTGAAATTTTGAAGACATATAACATAAAAAGAGAACAATAAAGGAAAAGTGAAGTTGAGAATCCCCTTACCTTGAAGAGTAACTCCTAAAACTCAAATATTTGGACCTAAGGGGATTGATAACACTTTTGGAGGACTCATTGGGAGGTAACACTATCATATCATTGAGGGTAATGAATTTTTAATAAATTAAAATGAAGTAATGGTTGGGTTTTATTGTAAAAGATAGGGAGTTTTCATTAATTACCAAGGACACCTCATCGGTGGTATTTGCAAAACCATGGGCTTGACCATGGTATTTTTCCATGGTTTTGGCCACCTAGGACACCTCATATCATATTTAAATCCAAATGAGTCAACCATAATTTTAAATTACAACATTATGATGTCACTAAACACACTGAAAACTCAAAAACTATATTTTTACTATTCCCCAAAAAACAAAATATTTTATAAAAATATCATAAATTCACCCTAACATAATATTGATGTTATAAATTCAAAAATGAACTCCATTTTATGAAAATAATTTTTTAAATATGATAAATTTTATTTTTAGGTAAAATCACAATTTACTAGAAAAATACGAATACTTAACTAATAATTTCTAAAACAGTTATTTTCTTATACTATTATATCACATTACCATTCAAGATGCTGAAATTATATTTATACTTCCTTAAGTGGGGTTACTATTACCTTAGCCATATTACTATTCATAATGGAAATATTACTATTCATAAATTACAATTCACCAAAAAATCTGTTTGTCTTATAAAACTCTAAATTTATTACTAATCACAACTGTGTATGTCCGGTTTTTCAAAATCATTTCACAGTGTAAATTAATTAAAGTATTAAAAAAATTAAAATACTATTTTTTTTATATTCATCAATAATATGAAGCTTCTTATAAAAATACTAAAAATTCATCCGAAATTAATTTTGACATTTGAAATTCAAAAATGATGTTTATTTTACCATAATAACAGTTTTATTTATACAAATGTATTACCCAAAGTAACTAAGGACTTGTTACATAACCCCTTATAACACCTGCATAGGAACTAAGTGTAAAGTTTGCAATTGTGATAGAATCTTGGGGAGGCTCAGACAACATTACCTGAGTATTGATTTCTTTCAACATGAACTTCTCCTGTAGTTGATTTCATTCAAGCTTAACATGTTGAAGCTCAGCTTGGGGTTGGTCCAGAACAAATCCTAGTGACCCTACCTCCTTCCCAAGCTCCAACAAATGGTCTTCATATAGAAGATTATACTAGTTGAGGATAGTGACTCTTATTTATGCATTAAGTTCCATTTTCATTTCTATTTATAATCAACAATTATAACTATAAAATTATTATAGTTCCCAATGATCATATTAACAAACAGTCATATAATGGTAAAACCCCTTTGGTTATATTTCAGTTATACATATATAGTTTTATTGATTATGAAATAATAAAATTTACATTTTCAAAAAGAAAAATATTATTCAAAAGTTTGTGTCATTATAATTTTCTCCCTTAAGAAATTTCAACCCCAAAATTTCAACTCTTCCTCTCAAAAGAGAAAAGGTGTGGGAACTTCTGCCTCATTGTTTTCTTGAGTTCCCATGTGGATTCTTCATATTTTTTGTTCCTCCACAATACTTTAACAAGATTTTAAGTCTTGTTCCATAGAACCATGTCTCTACAATCCTATAACTCCACCGGTTTCTCCTCATAAGAGAAGTCATGTTCTAGTTTTACCACATCAGGACTCAGTACATGTGAATGGCCAGGTATGTACTTACTCAAGAGAGATTGTGGAATACATCATGAACTTGAGATAGATTTGTAGGAAGTACAAGATGATAGGCCACTGCTCCTATGCGGTCAAGAATTCATAGGGGAAAATGTACCTAGGGTTGAGAATCCCTTTCTTCCCAAACCTCATGACTCTCTTTCGAGGGGAAATTCTAAGGAATAATTTGTCACCAACATCAATCTTCAAGTCCCTTTGACGGTTTTTGGCATAGCTCTACTGCCGACTCTAAGCTACCTTGTTGTTTTGTTGGATGGGATGAAACTTTTCTGTCATTTCCAACACAAGATCAAGCCCAAGAAGCTTTCTCTCACCATCTTCATCCCAACAAGTAGTGGTTCTACATCGCTTACCATATAGATCTGAATAGGGTGCCATTTGAATGCTCGAATAGAAGTTGTTTTTTAAGAGAACTAAACTAATGGGAGATGTTTATCCCATCCACTATAGAGACCTGGTTTTTTGGCCCTGTCAGACTTTGGAATTTGTCTACAAATAATTCCAGAGCTAGGCGCGAATACGGTGTGCGATTCCGAGGCCCGGTGTGCCCGGAACTAATTTTATAAAAATATTAAGTATTTTTATACTATGCACGTGGTGGGGGTGTGATATGTCCTAAACGGTAGCTCAAAACGGGAATCTGAGGGCACGGTTGCATCCGGAATGTTCTGTTTCCCTAGACGAGGTGTAAACTTTGCGGGCACGGGCTTGCGATGAGAAACGCCACCAGGGGCGTTTTCGTAAATAAGTGGCAAAGTTAGTGTGCGGGCGTCGGCTCGAATAAATTCTGAACGGAGTCTCGGATGGAAAATCTGAGTTCTTCGTTGCGTTCAGAACGGCGCGTTTACCCTAGGGGTGACCTTACTTTTGTTCGCATCGGGCGTCGGGTCTGAGGCGGGTTTGGCGCCGGCGGGCGGCTGATATAAATATCAGCGCCCCCCCCCCCCTTTTATCGTTCCTCTTGACGTTCTTCGCCATTCTTTGTCGCCGCTCTGCCGAATCGAGAAAACAAAGCGCCCACGAGCTCAGAATTCGATGGAGGACGTTCCAAGAGCGCGCAGCGGAAGCTCTGGAGCGCGGATCTAAGGCAGAACGTCGGCGTTTCACCCGCGAGGTAGGCGGATTTGAGTTTTAACCCCCGATCCCGTTTTTGCTGCGTTTTTCTACAAATTGAAGCCGTAGAAGTGTAGATCGGGTCTCGAGGGTCGTGTAGACACCTCCAAATCGCAAAACAGACCACCGGGGTGCCCCCGGCGGTCCGCGGAAGATCCGCCGGCGCCGGCGGAGCCGCGGTGGCGTGCCGGCGGCGCGCGGTGGAGGGCCGCCGGCCAGGGCGGGCCGGTCTGGCCTCTTTTGTCTTACGTGGTCTTTAAACCCCCGTATCTTGCAAACCGGGAGCCGGATTCGCACGCCGTTTGTGGCGACACGACCCTGACGATGAGGAGAACCATCCGGTGTCGGTTCGAGGGTTTAACGGTTAAGGATCGTGGCCCGGGAGCTAGAAACGTCGTATAAAATAATAGTATTTTATTATTTCACGACTTCGGGTCGTTGTGACTTCTACCCGGAGCGTCCGATTGACGTGTCGTCAGTGGCGTTGAGACCCTGATTGTACGACAGACTTTTTGAGATGTTTTCTGGGTGTTGGTACTGAGAACGGGGTGCGGGCCTCACGAGGCCGAGTTTTGGCGTTTACGGAGAAACGCAGCTTTTGCACCAGGAGTCCGATTTTGGCGGATGAATAGTTGATCCTGTGTGTTTTTCCGAGAGGAACGCAATGGTGTGATCCGTTCGATGAGTTTCAGGATCGTTGTGTGGGCCTCGCACGAGCTAGCTTTGGTGAATAGTGCATTTTTCACCGGGTGTCCGTTTCGGACGAGCGAGTAGTTGTTTCCGCTTGTTTTTCTGAGGGGATCGCTGTTATGTGGTCCGCTCGATGGGTTTTGGGATCGTTGTGTGGGCCCCGCACGAGCTAGCTATGGTAAATAGTGCCTTTTTCACCGGTGCTCCGTTTCGGGCGAGTAAATAGCCTATCCTGCGTGTTTTTCCACGTGGAACGCGATGGTGGCCTCGATTTTGGTTTAGGAGGTGCGCAGTGTGTCATTGTGGCGGGTCGCTTAGGTTAGTGACGTTTGGACCAACAGTGGTTGAGGGTTCTCCCTTGGTTTGTTCCTACGAGGGTTCGTGTGGCATCACAACCTTCGTATGGGTTTGTGATCCTCTCAATGAAATGTTTAAACTGTTAGAGTTGTGGTATCCCTCTGGTGGGCCCAGAGTGGATCCTCTAGCATCTTTACCCGAGATCGGGTTCTTGGTATCGATGTGACCGCTTATTCACGGGCGGCGATCCCCTATCTAGCAGGTTAACCCCGTAGGGTTTGTGGCATCACCGGGAATATGATCCCCTACGCGGTGGGTCGTGCTCAGTAAGGTTGTGGCATCGTCGGCTATACAATCCCCTACTCAGCATGAGGTTTATAGTAGGGTTGCGGTATCGTTGGTTATACGATCCCCTACTCGCGCTGTGTGTCGGTAGGGTTGCGGCATCGTCGGTTCGATCCCCTACATCGTGAGTTATACTAGGTAGGGTTTCGGTATCGTCTTGACCACCTTTATATGGGTGATTATCCTCTATCTGTGATACGTGCTTCTGTCTAGCGCCAGATCGGGTTGTGGTATCCCCCAGCAGACCCTGGGAGTGATCCCCTATGTGTGAGCTTCATATACCAGAGTGGGTTTTGGTATCCCCTAGCAGACCCTAGGAGCGATCCCCTATCCGAGGAGTTTGGTGGTTCTGTTATTTCAGGGAGGTTTCCTCAGTGATGCTATCCAGTGAGCGTGATCTCTCGGGTGAGCGTCTGAGAGGTTTGTGAGAAACCAAATGGAGTTTATCTCTCGGATGAGTGTCATCTGGGATGACATTGATCGTGTGGTGTACTCTCCTGGTAGTGGACGGTTTCTGGTGATGAGGTCAGTACCTCTTGTGGCTTTGTGGCGTGATGCGAATATATCTGGATTGTTCAAGGTGTATGTATGGGCATACACCAGCACTGAGCTGAGTTGACTAGTTGTGTTTAGCCGAGGATGGTCACGAGATGGAGTTTCTCTCTCGTCTGGGTTCTCTCTGGCTGGGTTGAACGGAATGTTTCCTTTCAGTTGCTCCATTGGGTTTTGGGTTTTTGAGGTGCCTACTGAGTATGTTTATACTCACCCCTGCATGGGCTTTTCCCGCACATGTTTGTGTCTTGTGCAGACCATAGGCCTTTCGATGGAGTCCCAGGAGGACCCGGAGCAGGCGGAGCTTAGTGAGCATGTTGACCGGGGTGTTTACCAGAGCTGTGCTGAGGGAGCTTTCCGGCAGGTGTTTGTGGCAGCGTTCCCCTTCTTCAGATCAGGTTGGATGTGCTTTTGTATTTTTCTTTTGGTGGGCCCTGTTTTGCCCTTTTGTACTTCTGCTGTACTCTGGTTTGGGATAGATGTATGCATGCATTTCATTTTCAGTTTATATATCTCCGCATTGTTGCATGGAGGTGTTTTTGGGTGTGTGCGTACAGGTACCATAGGCTAATGCCTCCCAAGTGTGAGATAGCCTACTCGGCGCTGGTCACCGGCCCCTGGCCTATTGGAGGCGGGCTTGGGGAGTCGCGGCTCGAGCCCCGTTGGGTCGGGTCGTGACAGAGTGGTATCATAGGAGGTTCCACCTTTGGGATCTCAGAGCGTAGTTGGTCTAGCTGTGAGTTTGGTTTGGGTTGCATAGCGGCAGTGTTAGGGTGTTTAGAGCTCGGATTTCAGGCCAGAGACTCCAGTGTTAGTGCGGCGGCCGACGTATCCATACACCAGGACTCTGATAACCTACCTTTCGACTCGGGACATTCGTACACTGGTCGTAGGGACATAACGGTACATGCATCATATAGGACTGGGTTTTTGGGTTTTCCTTGTCCTTCTTGAGTCAGCTCTCCAGATATACTCTTTGATTGTGGTGCGTCTTGAATGTATTTCATGATGCCTCCATGACGACAGCCAGCGAGGGTTCTGCAGTAGGATTGTGCTGATGACCTGCCCCGTGTAGTGGTTGTGGAGCAGGATGCAGGTTCTGAGGTTGCACCTCCAGGTGGTCTTCCAGTTGAGCCACCACCTTTCGAGCAGTTGGTTGTGCCGGCGGTGCAGGACGAGGCTTCGTGCAGGCGGAGTGTGCTGCACGAGTTCCATAGGCAGCAACCTCTGAGGTTCCGGGGTGATCCAGACCCCCAGGAAGCTGATGACTGGCTTGAGGCAGTCACCTGAGTTTTCTGCCTAGTGAGGACACCTCCAGATCAGATGGTGGTCCTAGCGGCGAGCCTTCTGCATGGTTCTTCCGGGCGATGGTGGAGTTTGGTGACGCAGTACCATGATGAGGAGATGCTCACGTGGGCAGAGTTTGAGAGGATCTTCAGGGAAGAGTTCTATCTGGTGACGCTGAGGTCAGTGTGGATCCAGGAGCTTCTACAGCTTCGACAGGAGAGCATGACTGTGTCGGAGTACTCAGCGAGGTTTACAGACCTGTCGCGCTACTCCCTGGATATGGATCGAGACCCGTTCTTTAAGGCTCGGACCTTTGAGTAGGGCTTACGCAGGGACATCTGAGCAGGTGTGGTTTCCTTGTGCCTGCCCACCTATGCTGGAGTGCTGGAGTGAGCGTTGGTGGTGGAGAGTTTTCTGGCTGAGCAGATTTCCCTGTTAGTTTTGGGCACTCGAGATCTGAGACTTCATCGGTCGGATCGGCATCTGGTAGCCGACGACAGACTCAGGGGTCTGAACGTGGTCGACGTTTCAGGAGGTGACCCCAGGATGGAGGATCTGAGACTCAGGGCTCGCAGGCCAGTTTTGGCCAGCCGCAGGAGAGGCGGTGTTACGCTTTCGACGGTCGAGGACATCTTGCAAGATATTTTCTGACCCGACGTGCTGTTGAGAGGGAGCCGGTCAATGGACCGCCTTGGCAGAGGCAGCGTCTCGAGCAAGGAAGTCTGTAGGGCGGCGGACGTGGCGGCGGAGCTGGTGCAGTGGGAGGCGGTGGTAGGCAGTACCAGTTGCTACCACCCCCACCCCCAGGTGGTCCACGCCAAGCTTAGGGAGCTGGTGGCCGAGGGCGAGGACAGGTGCATGCCCTGGAGGCAGTCGACCGTAAGGCACCGCAGATAGATAGAGGTACGCCTTGTGTCTTTTCTACTTACTACAGTAGTTTGTCAGACACTGTTTAGCGGTACTCTTTCATTTTTTTGCTTGCTCGAGTTTTGTTCATGGCGTTGGTAAGACCCTGTGTTGGAGTTGTTCCGCATGCTTCGAATGCGTGAGGAAGAGGGATCCTTCCCTCACCGAGACGCGTTTTTGTGACGTGATTAAAACCGTGCGGGTGAGTCAATGCCACCCAAAGCGGATAGTATTGAGGTGTGGTGGATGAGTCCCTCTGACTTATGTGTTCGGGCATGGGTGTTTTCTGGTGAGCTCAGTGGTGTGTGAGACCCAGTTGAGAGTCAAGTCGCTTTCCTTATGCTTAGGGTTTTTTGAGGACGAAAAGTTATAAGGGGGGAGGATGTAGCAACTAAGGTTTTTGGCCCTGTCAGACTTTGGAATTTTTCTACGAATAATTCTAGAGCTAGGCGCGAAGACGACATGCGATTCTGAGGCCCGGTGTGCCCGAAATTAATTTTATAAAAATATTAAGTATTTTTATACTATACACGTGGCTGGGGTTTGATATCTCCTAAACGGTAGCTCAGAACGGGAATTTGAGGGCACGGTTGCGTCCGGAATGTGCCGTTTACCCTAGGAGAGGTTTAAACTTTGCAGGCGTGGGCCTGCGGTGAGAAACGCCACCAGGGGCATTTTCGTAAATAAGTGGCGAAGTTAGTGTGCGGGCGTCGGCTCGAATAACTTCTGAACGGAGTCTCGGATGGAAAATATGAGTCCTCCGTTGTGTTTAGAACTACGCGTTTACCCAAGGGGTGACCTTACCTTTGTTCGCATCGGGCGTCGGGTCCGAGGCGGGTTTGGCGCCGGCGGGCGGCTGATATAAATATCACCCCCCCCCCCTTTATCGTTCCTCTCGACGTTCTTCGTCGTTCTTCACCGCCGCTCAGCCGAATCGAGCAAACGAAGCACCCATGAGCTCGTAATTCGACGGCGGACGTTCCAGGAGTGCGCAGCGGAAGCTCTGGAGCGCGGATCTAAGGCAGAACGTCGGCGTTTTGCCCGTGAGGTAGGCGGATTTGATTTTTAACCCCCGATCCCGTTTTTGCTGCGTTTTTCTACAAATTAAAGTCGTAGCAGTGTAGATCGAGTCCCGAAGGTCGTGTAGACGCCTCCGGATCGTAAAACGGAACCCCGGGGTGCCCCCGGCGGTCTGCGGAAGTTCCGCCGGTGCTGAACCGGTGCGGCGGCGCGCGGCGAAGGGCCGCCGGCCGGCCCCGGCCTGTCCGGCCTCTTTTGTCTTACGGGGTCTTTAAACCCCCCGTATCCTGCAAACCGGGAGCCGGATTCGCACGCTTTTTGCGGTGACGCGACCCTGACGACGAGACAAACCCTCCGGTGTGGGTTCGAGGGTTTAACGGTTAGGGATCGTGGCCCAGGATCTAGAAACGTCGTATAAAATAATATTATTTTATTATTTCATGACTTCGGGTCGTTGTAACTTCTACCCGGAGTGTCCGATTGACATGCTGTCAGAGGCGTTGAGACCCTAATGGTACAAAGAACGTTTTGAGATGGTTTCTGGGTGTTGGGACTGAGAACAGGGTGTGGGCCCCACGAGGCCGGGTTTGGGCGTTTGCGGAGAAACGCAGCTTTTGCACCAGGAGTCCGATTTTGGCAGATGAATAGTCGATCCTGTGTGTTTTTCCGAGAGGAACGCAATGGTGTGATCCGTTCGATGAGTTTTGGGATCGTTGTGTGGGCCCCACACGATCTAGCTTCGGTGAATAGTGCCTTTTCACCAGGTGTCCATTTCGGACGAGCGAGTAGTCGTTTCCGCATGTTTTTATGAGGGGATCGCCGTGATATGGTATGCTCGATGGGTTTCGGGATCGTTGTGTGGGCCCCGCACGAGCTAGCTACGGTGAATAATGCCTTTTTCACCGGTGCTCCGTTTCGGGTGAGTAAACAGCCTATCCTGCGTGTTTTTCCACGTGGAACGCGATGGTGGCCTCGGTTTTGGCTTAGGAGGTGCGCAGTGTGGCATTGTGGTGGGTCGCTCGGGTTAGCGACATTTGGACCAGCAGTGGTTGAGGGTTCTCCCTTGGTTCGTTCCTACGAGGGTTCGTGTGGAATCACAACCTCCGTATGGGTTTGTGATCCTCTCGATGGGATGTTTAAACTGTTAGAGTTGTGGTATCCCTTCGGTGGGCCCGAAGTGGATCCTCTAGCATCTTTACCCTAGATCGGGTTCTTGGTATCGTTGTGACCGCTTATTCACAGGCGGTGATCCCCTATCTAGCAGGTTAACCCCGTAGGGTTTGTGTCATCATCGTGAATATGATCCCCTACGTGGTGGGTCGTGCTCAGTAGGGTTGTGGCATCGTCGGGTATACGATCCCCTACTCAGCATGAGGTTTATAGTAGGGTTGCGGTATCGTTGGTTATATGATCCCCTACTCGCGCTTGGTGTCGGTAGGGTTGCGGCATCGTCGGTTCGATCCCCTACATCGCGAGTTATACCAGGTGGGGTTCCGGTATCGTCGTGACCACCTTTATATGGGTGATGATCCTCTATCTGTGAGACGTGCTTCTGTCTAGAGCCAGATCGGGTCGTGGTATCCCCCAGCGGACCCTGGGAGTGATCCCCTATCTGTGAGCTTTGATACTGGAGTGGGTTCTGGTATCCCCTAGCGGACCCTAGGAGCGATCCCCTATCTGAGGAGTATGGTAGTTCTGTTGTTTCAGGGAGGTTTCCTCAGTGATGCTATCCGACGAGCGTGATCTCTCGGGTGAGCGTCAGAGAGGTTTGTGAGAAACCCAATGGAGTGTATCTCTCGGATGGGTGTCATATAGGATTATAGTGATCGTGTGGTGTACTCTCCTGGTAGTGGACGGTTGCTGGTGATGAGGTTGGTACCTCTTGTGGCTTTGTGGCGTGATCTGAGTATATCTGGATTGTTCAAGGTGTATGTATGGGCATACACCTGAGCTGAGCTGAGTTGACTCGTTGTGTTTAGCCGAGGATGGTCACAAGATGTATTTTCTCTCTCGTCTGGGTTCCCTCTGGCTGTGTTGAGCAGATTGTTACATTTCAGTTGCTCCCTTGGGTTTTGGGTTTTTGGGGTGCCTACTGAGTATGTTTATACTCACCCCTGCACGGGCTTTGCCTGCACATGTTTGTGTCTTGTGCAGACCACAGGCCTTTCAACGGAGTCCCAGGAGGACCTAGAGAAGGCGGAGCTTAGTGAGCGTGTTGGTCGGGGTCTTTACCGGAGTTGTGTTGAGGGAGCTTTATGGCGGGTGTTTGTGGCAGCGTTCCCCTTCTTCAGAGCAGGTTGGACGCGCTTTTGTAGTTTTCTTTTGGTGGGCCCTGTTTTTCCCTTTTGTACTTCTGTTGTACTCTGGTTTGGGATAGATGTATGCATGCATTTCCTTTTCAGTTTATATATCTATGCATTGTTGCATGGAGGTGTTTGTGGGTGTGTGCGTATAGGTACCATAGGCTAATGCCTCCCATGTGTGAGATAGCCTACTCGGCGCTGGTCACCAGCCCTTGGCCTATTGGAGGCGAGCTTGGGGAGTCGCGGCTCAAGCCCTGTTGGGTCGGGTCGTGACATCAACCATTAAATTCCATTTAGCATGTTCTCAACATTTCCTTGAGTGTTTGAATAGTCCTTTCAGATTGGCCATCAATTTTAGGGTGATAGGCCATACTGAAATTCAATTAGGTACTCAGTTAAAGTTGAAGAATTATCTAGAATTTTGATGTGAACCTTGCATCAGGATTATATACAATATAGAGTGGTAGCCAATACATCCTTACCACTTCCCTTACGTAAATCTTGTAAACTTTATTAAGGGATAAATCTATCCAGATAATGATAAAATGGGCATTCTTGGTGAGGTGATCCACTATAACCCATATCGCATTGTTTCCCTTTAATGTTTTTGAGTGACTGATGATGAATTTCATAGTCATATTGTCCCACTTCCATGCTGGTATGGGTAGTGGATGTAATACCCCTTTAGAAAGGTGTCTCTTTTCCTTAACTTTTCGACACACTAGGAACCTTGTAGTGTATTCAAAAATCTACATTTTCTTTCTATCCTACCAATAATGATCACGAAGCTCCTTATACATTTTATTGCTTCCATGATTTATAGATAATGTAGATATATAAGATCGATCCATCAACTCCTTCTTTATTTTCAAAATAGATGGAACACATAGTCTTGTTTGAAATTTCAGTACGCCTTCTTGATCAGTATTGAACTCAAGAAACTTACCATCCTTCACAACCACAATCTTCTTCTATAATAAAGGATCTTCTTTTTTATCTTTCTTTATCTTCTCTAGTAATGATCTTTGAGACATAATTTGGGATAGGTTTGATGATGTACCTTCCCTAAAAATATCCATGTCCAGTTTTTCAAGGTCTTTGATTAAGGGATATCCTTGAATAATCATCATTTTCCTAAAAACAAGGTCTTTCCAACATAATGCATCAGTGACCTTGTTTTCTCTTATAGGGTATTAATGAATTGAACAATTATAGTCTTTAATAAGTTCTAAACATCTCCTATGTCTCATTTTTAATTCATTTTATATGAAAATATACTTTAAACTTTGATGGTCTGTGTATATATCACATTTCTCCCCCTAAAGATAGTTCCTCTATATCTTCATAGAAAAAACAACTGCATCCTGCTTCAGATCATGCATAGGATAGATCTTCTCATGATGCTTCAACTGTCGAGATACATAAGCAATGACTTTGTAATTTTTCATGAGGATTAACTCAATACCTTTTAGAGATACATCGCTAAAAATAATGAATCCTTCTCGATTAGAGGGTAGAGTTAACACAGGTGCAGTAACCAATCTCTTTTTCAGATCTTGGAAACATTCCTCACACTCCTTTGTCTAGATGAACTTGACCCCTTTTCGAGTTAACTTGGTTAGTGGATTGGAAATTCATGAAAAGTTTTCACAAACCTCATATAATATCCTACTAAACCATGGAAACTATGAATCACAGTTATAGTTACAGGATGAGGACACTCCTTTTCAACCTTTGTCTTCATAGGGTCAACTAAGATTGCTTCATTAGTTATAGTGTTCCCTAAGAAATCAATTTTTTGTAACTAAAACTCACACTTGCTGAACTATCAAAAATTGTTTTCCTTACATAGATTTTGAAAAATAACCCTTAGATGATCATAATTCTCCTTGAAACATTTAAAATATATTATAATATAATCAATAAAAACTACCTCAAAATTATCAAGGTAGTACTTAAAGACTATATTCACCAAATCCATAAATATAGTAGGTCCATTAGTCAAACCGAAGGTCATAATAACAAACTCATAATTCTCATATCTTGAATGAAATGTTTTATTTGGAATATCTTCTTTCTTCATCCTCAGTTAATGATAACCCGATCGAAGATCAATCTTGGAGAAAAATTAAACCCTATTAATCTAGTCAAATAATTCATCAATTCTTGGAAGAGGGTATTTTTTCTTCACTTTTATCCCATTCGCTTCTCTATAATCAATGCATAGCCACATTAATCCATCTTTATTATTCACAAAAAGAACAGGAACTCCCTAACGAGACACACTGAGTTGGATATACCCCTTCTCGAAAATATTTTGGAGTTGTTTCTTTAATTCCTACAGCTCCACATTTTCCAACTTATATGGGGTCTTTGATATTAGAAGAGATCCAGGTATGAGTTCAATGGAGAACTCTACCTCTCTTTCTGGTGGAGGTCCAGGTAACTCATTTGGAAATACATAAATGTATTCCTAGAAAATGGGGATATTTTATATCCTTATACTCCCATTTCATTATTCATATTTACTAATCAACTCCATAAATAAGGTTGTAGGAGGTGATTCTAGACAAAGATCTGGTCGAGAAATCTCTCCTTGGAAGATAACTGTTGGTTTTCCATTCAAGACTTCTGAGATTTCTTTGCTTCTGAATTTTATATTAGCATTATACTTTGAGATCTAATTCATCCCTAGTGTAATGTTTAATTCCAATCTATGAATGACTACTAGATTTGCGATAATATTGTTCTTGCTAAAGTAAATACTAGTGTTTTCATACATTGTTGATTCTTAGATAATCCCTCTAAGAGTCTTGATTGATAACTCTAATTCTAGTAGTTCAGGGATTGAATCTATATTATTTTCAAACATGGAGGAAATAAAGGAATGTGTAAAACTAGACTCAAACAAAGTACTTTCTATCTTTGAGAGAAAAACAAGAGTACCTTCCACCACATCATTTGGAGCTTCAACTTCATCTGTCGTGATAGAAAAATAATGACCTTTATCCCATGGCCTTTATTGAGGTTGATGGTGATTTCTCTCTACTACCCTCATATTTTGACATTGATTGGAAAGTTACCTATCTATACACACTTGAATCATTGGAATTCAAGAAGGGCCTGCACCATATTCCCTTTTTTATTAGTGTTGGTAATTTTAGGCTTCACCTCACTATGACAATTCCAAGAAATATGGCCATCTCTTCTACACTAGTAACACTTGTCGCTCCTAAGTAGGTTGTTCCAAAATTTATTATTATCATAATTATTACACTTGGGAATTTATTGTTTCATTCTTCACCTTCACTAATAAAACTTCTCCCAAGATTATCTTCATTGATCTCTTCTTTTCATTTTATTTGTAAGACCACTACATCTCTCTGAACTCTAGTTTGACTTTCATAGCACTCCATATGATCTCTTTATAGCTATCATAGTCTCGATTGGCTAGATTCATCTTCATATGAAGTCTTATTACACTAAATAATATATCAACCTTGCCATTAGGATACATGAAAAATCTTGAGGTGTAACGCAAAAGTCTGGTGAATTTCATCTCATAGCTACCAACAGATTCATTCTCCTTCTACATCAGCTCGAGAAACTCCTTCTCCATTTTTTTCTCATCAAATGAGGAAAATAATTATTGAAGAAGATCCCTTTTCACTCTTCCCACTCCATATCTATAATCTCCCCTCGTGGACTCATGTTTTCAATCAGTTCCCACCAAAGATCAGATTCTCTCTCCAATAAGTAAAGCGCCAAGGTGAATTTCTCTTATTTTGAAAAATGAAGTAAAAAAAAGATCTTTTCTATTGATCTTTTATACTATTCAGAAATCAATGGGTTGGTATATCCACTAAAAATTGGGTTTCTTTGATGCATAAAGGACTAAATGGAAGGATTTTTCTTTCATGGTGAAATCAGTCTCTTATCTTGATTCAAGTTGTTTCCCATAACTTGAGTTAGTTGGTTCATCATTCTCATGAAAGAATCTATTCCGACTTCCATATGACGGTCATCAATTCATGGTCCACTACGGTCACCATTTTCACGATTCCTTCTATTTCCCATCATTTTTAAAATAATGACACCTTAGTGAGAAACTTATTTCATTTATGAAATATTTATCTCTGAAGGATTTTTATGTCTTAAAACATCATGATTAAATATATTATTCTTTAACAACAATTAAATTTCTCTTTAAATCCTTCATAATGATTATTAAAAAGATTACGATTAACCAAAAATATCCCCCATGAGTATCAAACTAGGAGTGTAGAAAGACCCATTGTCCGGAACCAGTTCCTACATGAGTCTATCTCAAAGTGGTGTTTTTAGGTTTTACCTCTAGATACGTCTATGCTAGAGCCACATCCACTTGTTTGTATCCTGACATGGATTTTTTTGTTTGGAATCCACTTACTTAATATTTCAGCAAAATACATGTATTTTTTCCTGTATTTAAACTTTTCATTCAGGTTATACTTAATTTTTTAGAATCCAAATTTCCACAAATAATTATACATCCCTTGGATACCAAATATGGAATCCCTCTTTTCTATTATATAATTTTTCCTTACATTTTACAAACAGAGGATCTTTAAAGTATAGTGTCTTGGAAATAAGGTATGTAATACATGAAAACATAAAAAATTATTTTATTCCAATTGAAAGGATTCTTGAAATATTCATCCTAAGTTTAGTTACTTCAACTCATAACATAGGGACATACATCAAAGGAAAGGGTGAGTATAAGTCAAAGTAAGGGAAAAACATAAAAATAGTTTACATATAAGCTTGATAGAATACAATAAGAACTTGAGGAAATATCATAAATGCATGAAAAATTGGAATATAATGATAATAATTAAATGAATAATATATTGAAAATTTGGATACAACATATAATTTATAAATGCATAATAATATCACCAAGTTTCTTCCCCAATTTTTCATGAAATTTACTAAGGTTATTCACCAAGGTATCGTAAATCTTATCATATCTAGAAATTAATTTATTTACCCAATATATTAGAGTGTTATCAGTGCACACCCTCAAAATTTATTTATTTTAATTTGATCCACATAAACATAATAAAAAATTTATAAATAACCCATATAGAATAAAATAAATGGGTTTTATATGCATATCTTGGTGTTTTAAAAAGTGCTTAAAAACAAGTTCCTTCTGTCATTTTAATCCCATGAAAAAAGAATGTGGGTTTCTTGAATGTTAATCACATAGTTAAATTATATAATTTTAAAATCCATGTGAATATCCATGGGGAAGAAATTGGTTTGGGTATTAACAAAATAAAATAAAATAATTTCTTGATAAAAATAGTAAAATTTTGAGATGAAAATACGACAACATAATGGGTATGTAAAAAGGAATATGAAATCATTAAAAAGAGAGATTATTATGGTCTCAAATTCATATAAGAATAATTATACAGTATAGGGATATAACAAAATGTACAGAATAACATGATATGGAAATTTTAAAGACATGTAACACAAAAAGAGAACATGAAAGGAAAAGTGAAGTTGAGAATCCCCTTAACTTGAAGAGTAACTCCTAAAATTTAATGATCATGAAATTGGGGGCTTCATAAAAATATAGGAGGACTCATTGGGAGTTAAAACTATCATAGATTCGAGTTTTATGAATTTTTAATGAAATAAAATTAAGTAATAGGTGTGTTTTTTATATTAAAAGAGAGGGGTTTTTTAATTAATTTCTGATGACACCTCTTCAGTGGTATTTGAAAAACCATGGTCTTTCCCATGGTATTTGACCATGTTTCTGGCCACATGGAACACCTAATATCATATTTATATTCACATGAGTCTACCATCATTTTAAATTACAACATTATGATTTCATTAAACACACCAAAAAAACCAAAACTGTATTTTTAATATTCATCAAAAAACAAAAAAAATATAAAAATATCATAAATTCACCCTAACCTAAAAAAAATGTTCTGAATTAAAAAATGAACTCCATTTTATGAAAATAATTATCTAAATATGAGAAATTTAATCTATAAGTTAAATCACTATTTACTTGATAAATATTAATACTAACTAATAATTTTGAAAAGAGTTATTTTCTTATACTATTATATCACATTACCATTCAAGATGCCTAAATTAAATTTATAATTCCATAGGCGAGGTTACAATTCCATTAGTCATATTAATATATTTAAGGGAAATATTACTATTCATATATTACTATTCCCCACAAAATAAATTTATCTTATCTGACTCTAAATTTCTTACTGATCACAAATGTGTATGTCTGTTTTTTGCAAATCACTTCACAGTTTCAATTATTTAATGTATAAAAAATATTTTAAAATAAATTTTTTTCAATATTCATAAATAATATGAAACGTCTAAGAAAAATAAAAATAATTCATCTGTGATTAATTTTTACATTTAAAATACAAAAATGATGCTTATTTTACATTAATAAGAATTTTATTTATACAAATGGATTACACAAAGTAACTAAGGTCTGGTTACATAACCCCTTATAACACCCACATAGGACCTAAGTGTAAGGTGTGAAATAGTTATAGAATATTGGGGTGGCTAAAACAATATTTCTTGAGTGATGATTTATATCAACTTGAACATCTCCCATAGGTAATTTTGTTCAAACTTAACATGTTGAATCTCGGCTTGGGTTTGGTCTAGAGAAAAGACCAGTGACGCTACCTCCTTCCCAAGCTCCAAAAAATGGGATTCATATGGAACGATTCTACTGGTTGAGTCTATAAACTCTTATTTCTTCATTAATTTTCCATTGTCATTTCTAATTAAAAAAATAATTATAATGTTACAATTATTATGGTTTCTAATGGTCATTTTAACCAACAGTCATATAACGGTAAAAACCCTATGGTTATCTTTGAATTATACCTATATAGATTTGTTTATTATAACATAGTAAAAGATATATTTTTATGAAGAAAAATATTTTTGAAAAGTTTGGTTCATTACACTTTGTGCATAAATCTATCCAAGGTAGTCATTTGGTGTAAACTGAAATTAGTTACCCAAAGAATATGTAACATCTTTCCTCAAGATCTTTAGTTTTATTTCCATTATACACCCCCAAAAATATACTTAATACATGCCTATATAAAAACCCTAGTATCCTAAAAATAATAATATGTTATTATATTAAGGATTATACCTAAACTTACACACACTTATGTCTAATGTTTAACAAACATACCATTTATGTGTATGACAAACTACAACCTCACGAAATGATGATTGTTCATTATTCCTTTACCACCTATCATGGTGGGAATTATGATGGTAACTATATTTATATATTATATATATTATATTTATAATTTATTTATTCATATTTAATTTTATATAGAACATACCTTTATTCTTTCCATTTTGTGTAAAAATGATAACATCATTTATTAAAGTGTGGACTACCTCCTCCTAAAAGCGATGTGATTTGATCTCACTATACATGGAATTTATTAAGGATGGTTTTAATTAAAAATATGTGACATAAAAAATATATATGAAATTCATAATTACCTTTCTGTAAATATAATATATATCATTTTCTTTATTACCCTTTCACACACTTAAAAAGTGATAACATTGTTCATGGGTGAGTGGACTACCGCCTCCTTGACAGGACGTGATTCATTTTGCATCACAATAATTCTATATGTAAGTGTATATGAATAAATAGTATTTTATTTATGATATAATTATCCTTCCAAAAATACAAATTTTACTTACCTTCTTTCTATAACTATCATTGAAAAATTTGAACGTTGCTCATGTGTGTGTATGACCTACAATCTCCATGATTGTAATGTTGGTTCATTTTTCATAACCATATTTAATGATTGGTTTCAAAAGTATATTTTATGTATAAATATGTTAATTATGTCATTATTATTATTCAATGTATTTTATACAATGACCCTTGTGATCATAGTTGACTGACTAAAGTTTTTTTGACACATAAACTGAATTTGGTCAAAACACCCAACATAAACATAATTCTAAAATTGTTGTATAAAATATAGTAATAATTGAAATAAAAGTAATTATAAAAATGAAAAAATTTCTTAATCAAGTAAATAATTAACATAATTTTATTATTCAGTAATATAAAGACACATGAGACAAGTCAGACCCAAGGTATGGTATTTTCATCTCACTTTTTATATATGTGAGGTAAATGTCATATTCACCACTTGCATATTTTTTGTGGTGTATCTACTACCCCTTTTTATATATTATATAATTAATAATTTTTTATTAATGTTATTTAAAACTTTCATATAATTTTATTCATTTATGAAGCTGATGATTTAAAATGTTTCAAAGTGGTATGGGACACTTTGGAATGTTTAAATATTATTTTCCTCAAGAATAATCTTAATGATCCTTCATTTCCATTAACGAAAATTATTTGAAAATTTTTCAATAAACCCATTCATTTTACTCTTTTAGGGTTATTAATGAGCTTTTTCAAGCATTATTACCATTTTCCCATTATTTGGTTAGCAAAATGTTTTAGAATGTTTTTTAAGAAAACTCAACTTTATTCTCTCTTTAGTTGGAGAACCTGTTTTCTTCTAAAAACCCTATTTTCTAGAAAGTTTTTTGTTTTTAACCTTTAAAAAATGATTTATTGAATACATTTTTACTATTTTTGTCTTTTATCCATGTTTTAAAAGGAATATTCTTGTCACTTTATGAACAATGAATTTTTTTAACCTTTTACCATGTAAAAGAAATGTTATTTTTACCTCATTCGACATGTACAGATTTACCCAGCAACATTTCTTTAAATCATCCTTTACATGTTTAAAAGCTTAATATTTAATGAAAATGATTTGAAAATTGATTTTCAATGAAAAGTTTTTTCAAAAAAATCAAAATAAAATGATATTTTCCTCAAGCATGTTTTTAAAAAGAAATTTCAATAATATTTCTATTTATCAATGATAGAAACCCTTTATTTTTACTCCAATTGGGATATATTGTATTGATACCATCCTTATTCCTCCTCTAGATGGTTTATGATATATTTTTAAAAGGATATTATTGACATTTACAACCTTGATTCCTTTTATTCCTCTTGAAAAATTCAATTTCTTATGATCATTTGACATTGAATTTCCCCTAAATATCCATATCATTTTTCATGGATATGATTATTGCATGAATCGTATACAATTTTTCATATTGTGTTTACTTTGAAAGTTATTTGATTATTTGAGGAAATATTTATAAATCTGTATTCGTTATTCAATGTGGATATTTAATAAGTCATATTGTCTATTAATTAAATCGATTACTCGATGTGAAGAATACTTTGGACATGTAGTGACAACTGGGGCCCAGACATTATATATCCCCATGATGCATCGAAAATTTCTCATGAGAAAAATAAATTGTGCAAATTAAATTGGATTTTACCTATAGTTTTAAATATTCTGGAGAATGGATCTTGATAGTAGATGTTTTCATGTTCCTGATACATGATGTCCAATAATTAAGAATTGCCTTCATTTGGATTCAGTATTTATTATCCATGATATTTTCACTATGAAAAAGTCTATGGAAGTGTTTTATTCTCAGTGTATTGATTAAATGGAATATATTTCAGTTTCTTACCTTTTCATATTGATTTTTCCTTAACTAACTAATTTAATGGATTTTTTTCTAGTTATTACTTTATCATATTTTTTATGCACTTCCTTATCAGTTTTTGATTTCATGGTATGTGTGTTCAGTTATTTACCATTCCATAACCATTATTCTAATTTATTCTTTATTTATTCTGATATACTTTACCATTATTGATCATCTGAGAACACCCTTAATTTTTTCATTTCCCTAGGAATCCAAGAAACATACTGTGAAATATATGCTAGGGTATACTAGGTGAAATACATTTATCCTCAAAAGAAAAAAATATATTGTAATTTGTGTATTCATTTTTAATAAAAGACTCTTATAAGTATCTAGTTTACCAAGACTCTTAAACTCTTTAGTCTATTGGGATTTGATTTTAAAGTCCTTTAATTTCTGTGGAAATTTTTTTTTCTTAAATACATGGGAATTTTACGAGTCTGCAAAAATTTACGGCACTGGATTCCGAGGCCCGATGTGCCCAGAATCAGTTTCTGAAGTATTGTTCAGGTACGTTCAGTAAACGTATGAGCGATATTTTATATCTTTTGAACCAGTGCTTGGAATTGAAATATGAGGGCACCGTTGAGCTCGCAGCGTCGGTGGTTTCTTAGTGAGACCTTCACCGCAATTGTGTTCTGACGAGAATGGAAGTTAGATATTGCATTTTTAATTAAATTGAATAAAAGTAAAGTGTCAAATTTTTTTTATTTGTGGTGGTTAAAAGCTCCAAGAGGAGGTTAGTGGTGGGGCCACCACACCATAACCTCCCATGAGAGGTTATAGAGGTGGGTCCCACCCAGACATAACCTCCCTTGGGAGGATATTCGATGGTGGGGACCACCCAGGGGTTGCACCCCTTGGAACCCCAAATTAAGTGGAGATCCTCTTCACCTTGCTCCACCATTTATTTTAGCCAACCCACTTCATTTATTTGGTTAATTTTCTCCAATTAATTAATTTGAAATCTTTTGAATTATTTTGGCCAACAATTAAATAATGGGTTAGCTTAACCCATTATTTTGGTTGGCATATTCTTTTTGGTAGAGATTTGGAGAACCCTTGGAGAACTTCATCCTTCCAAGGAAGAATGATGAACATCTTCATCGATCTTCAACCATGACAAAAGAGAAGGAGCCGACCGTGAAGAAATCGATGACTATTTTTCCTCGGTCTCCTGCCACGGATGCATCCCGATGTCAATGAATAAAGGTCTGCCTTTCCTCTCCTTCCACTGTCAATGATCGACAAGCGAGGTAGGGGGGTTTTACTAGAATTATTGTGCCCGTTCTACATCATTGAATGAATGAAATGTGAATTTCTGATTGATAACGCCATAACGAGGAGAGATCGGACCGCACAAACACGACCCGACCCTCCCCCTTTGTTGTTCTCATTTGTTAACGATGGTGGCGCCACAACACTATCACTGGAGGAACATACCCTATAAAAAGCAACGGCGGTCATTGATGGGCCAGCCATGAAGAAACCGGCAGCGCAAGGCCACCGGGTTGCCAAGAGGGTACAACACCGCAGTGCCATGCGGAAGGAGAGCCGTGGCGACAACGGACCGCGGCGGAGGCGCCCGGTGCCATAGCACTACGAGGTGTCCAGCAGAGGGCCGCGACCAGGGCTGTCCGCGACGAAGGGGCACGCTGTCGTAGCATCATGTCGGTGGAGTGAAGAAGCTGGCCGCTCGGCTAGTTGGGAGGAGCGGGACCCCATCGTGTCTCATGTTTGCAAGATCGGTGCCACCTAGCGCCGGTTGGAGCTCCACCCGAATGGAAGAGCCATTCGGGAGCCAGGGGGAGTGCAGCTACTGCCCTAGTCGCGGATTAGGTGGACCCCATGAGTCTTCGGGCCGCCGAGCCGCCGGGCCACCGGGCCGAGCCGCCCTCAGGTCAGGCCGCCCATTCGGGCTGGGCCACCATCGGGTCGGGCAGCCCTCAGGTCGGGCCGCCTTCAGGTCAGGCTTCCCACTTGGGACGGGCCAACCACTCGGGTTGGGCCGCCCCCTCGGACTGGGTCGGTCCAGGTCGGGCCGGGTCAGCTCGACTGGGTTGGACCGGACCTGGACCCGCTATGGCCAGTTTACACCTTTTCACCCATATCTGGGGATATAGGTGTCTAATCGATGAACTTTCTATGGTGAAAGAAATCTTAGAGTGATATGGTTCTCTTGGAATACCACACATGAGGTTTGGATACAGTTGGGATACAGTCGGGTTGGTTTGAACCTAAAAACCAACCGAGCCCTTAGAACAGAAATGCCAATAAATCAAAGACCGGGTGTCCGATTGACGCGCTTTCTATTGCATTGAGATCACTATGATGAGGCGGACCTTTGATATACGTCTAATTGTGATTTCATGACAGTTGGAGTATTGAACAGTAGCTCATGGAGCGTATCCTCTTGGAGATGAGCGAGCAGAGTACGGAGACGTAATAGTTGGCTAATACCTTACGACTACTGACGTTTCGACTCGGAGTGTTTTTACTAGCCCAGTGGGGAGCGCCTCTGTGTGATGTAGTAGACCCACAGTGGGGAGTGTCTCTGTGTGACACAGTAGACCCACAGTACTCAACAGGAGGAGTACCTCAGCAGGCTATGAGGGGGAGCGCCTATGTGTGACACGACAGACCCACAGTGGGGAGCACCTCTGTGTGATGCAGCAGACCTATTGTAATTGACAGGAGGAGTACCATAGCAGTCCAAGAAGGTAGGAAGTGCCTCGGTGTGACGCGGAAGACCCACTGTACTCTATAGAGGAGGAGTATACTATCATCCGAGATTCTGATAGTTTGACTGTGGATGTTACTTGCTACTACCCCAAGAATGAAATCCTGGTTTGAGCTGAGTTAGAGACTTTTGTGTTTAACTCATGGTTTAGATGGGTTACTAGATAACTTTGGTATATGTATGGGCATATACCTAAGTAAGGGTTATCCATTTATTTTTACTTTTTAGTTATCCTTGTTTGATTTTGTGAGACCTTAAGGGTATTGGGGTCCCTACTGAGTATCGTTATACTCACCCCTACACGGGATATTCCCACACCTTGTTGTGTTGGATGTAGATGACGGAGAGCGCTGACAGAGGCCGAGAGTGCTAGGACTGGACGGTACCTGGAGGTGGACCTTTCAACGAGTCTTTACACAGAGGAGTTTGACATACGTGGAGTGCTGAGGTGGCCATCCTTACCTACCCTTTAGGTAGGAACCCCAGAGGACGATCCAAGAGATTCTCTTTACCTTTCAGTTGTTTTTCCCTTTTTCAGTTTTACCTGTACATTACTGTTGGGTTTATATTTTCAGACCCTTTTACTTTCTATCACTTCTTCTGTATATAGTATTGTTTAGTGTTTTGCTTCCAGTTTTGTACTCTGATTGTGTGTGTTTACTTTTTATAAAGGCAATGCCTTCCCAGTTTAGGGATTTATGCCTTTGGTGCTAGTCACCATCCCCTGGCCGATGGAAGGAGGGCTTGGGGTAGTCACGGCATGGGTCCTGAGGACAGCTCGTGACAAATTGGTATCAGAGGAGTCGGTTCTACCATAGAACTTAGAACTCTGATCATTATTTTTTGTAATGTAATAGTGTTAAGGGTACTAAGTATGGATTGAAGTTCAGGGAGTCTAGTGTTGGAGCGGGCGGCTGACATATCCATACACCAAGACCCTGACTACTGATTTCCGACTCAGTGCATGAAAACACTGATTGTGTGTGTGATTTACAAAGTTTTCTTAAGTCATCTCAACCAGGTCAGCTCACTAGGTAATATTTTGACCGTTTCACCTTTGTTTCTTTTAGGATGCCTCCCTGCAGAGCCCCGAGAGTCATATGCTCTGACAGCCCACCGAGTGATGAGGCTTTGGTGTTGGGCCCTTTACCAGTGGAGGCACCATTAGTACCACTTACTGTTGGGCCACCAATGCCACCAGCCCCAATAGCATACGATGCACTCCACTTGAGCATGTTGCATGAGTTCCAGCGCCAGAGGCCACCTAGGTTCTAGAGAGAGATGGACCCACAAGTAGCTGAGGATTGGCTGGAGGCTGTGGTGAGAGTCTTCAGGCTGGTAGGGACACCATCAGACCTCATGGTGATCCTTTCTGTGAGTCTCCTTCAGGAAGCAGCAGGCAGATGGTGGAGCCTGATGCTCCAGGTGCATGTTAAGGAGACACTTCTTTGGAAAGACTTCGAGAGCCGGTTCCGGGCAGAGTTTGTACTAGACACTCTTTGTGCAGTACGGATACAGGAGCTACTTCATCTGCAGCAGGGCAGCAAGACAGTAGCATAGTACTCAGCGAGGATCACTGACCTCTCGTGCTACTCCATAGATATGGTGTGGGACCCATTCTTCAGGGCCCAGACCTTCGAGTAGGGGCTCAGGTGAGATATCAGGGCATATATGATCTCCCTCAACATCCCGATGCACGTAGGGGTGTTAGAGAGATCCCTCTTAGTGGAGATTTTCCTTGCTGAGCAGCCACCACCAGCGAGACCCACCACTAATCGACTTGAAGTGGATTTTTCTTCAGCTGGCAGTAGACAGATGACGCAGAGGTCCAAGAGGACTAGACCCATGGGTGGATGGCAGCAGGACTCAGGATCAATTTTGCGGGGCACCCACGGAAGTGACTTACCTTCCAGGAGTAGGCAGTGTTACTCATGTGGTGGGCAGGGTCACATGGCTCGTGACTGTCCGACCCATCGTTCATATGATCAGTAGACAGTTGAGGGACCTCCTAGGTAGAGGTAGAGGTTCGATCGAGGCAGTCCACAGGGTGCAGGAAGATGTGGTAGAGGATCTGGTCGAGTAGCTAGTGGTGGACGACGTTATAAGGTTCTACCACCACCACCACTAGGAGGACCACCCCGACCGCAGGGAGCTGGCGGATAGGGGAGAGCTCAGCTTCAGGTAGTATAGGCTTACGACCATGGTGCTTCGAAGATGATTCGAGGTACTATATGTGTCTACTCCACCTTAGCTACAGTTCTTATAGACATAGGTTCCAATCACTCTTTCATATCCACTACCCTCTTTCGGAGCTCAGAGATTCTGATGGAGCCGTTGGATTGATCCTTACAGCTAGAGACTCCTACGGGAGTAGACTCGACGATTACACACTGGTGCCGGCAGTGTGTGCTTACTCTAGGAGGTGAGATCTTCGGCTGGGATCTCCTCATAGCAGCATCGAGGCCTTACAACATCATCTTGGGTATGGACTGGTTATCTACAGTCCATGCTCACATTGACTGTATTAGGCGAAAAATGTGGTGTGTGCACATTGATGGGACCATTTTTACCTTCACTGGTGAGAAAGAAACCTTTGCAGCATAGGACGAACTTACTTAGAGGAGGGTGCAGCCGATCACTCACTAGTTGGTTTGCCTTACCCTCGGAGAAATTGATGTGGAGAGTCTAACTTATCCTATAGTGGTGGACGAGTACGTGGATGTTTTCCCTGACGATGTTCCAGGACTACCTTCTCGCAGAGAGGTGGACTTCCATATTGACTTGTACCCCGGGACGACACTGATATATACTCTAGTATATCATATGGCTCCCTCTGAGCTTCATGAGCTATGGGTATAGCTAGAGTACTTGTAGGGGAAGGGATTCATCTAGGCCAGTGTTTCTCCCTGGTCATCCTCGATTCTATTCTCCAAGAAGCCGGGTGGGAGATTTTGGCTTTGTGTTGACTATCGTCGCCTGAATCAGGTGACCGTGAAGAACAAGTACCCACTTCTGAGGATTTACGACCTCTTTGATCAGCTCAAGGGAGAACGATGGTTCTCAAAGATAGACCTCATATCACGCTATCTCTAACTGAGAGTTTGAGATGAGGATGTGCAGAAGACGGCCTTCAGATGTCGATACGGCCACTATGAGTTCTTGGTTATGCCCTTTGGTGTAACCAACTATCCAGCAGTGTTCATGTGTCTCATGAACAGGATATTCCAGCCTTACCTCGATCACTTTTTCATGGTCTTCATCGACAACATTTTGATCTACTAAACTACTGAGGAAAAGCATGACTACCATTTTCATGTAGTACTAGACACACTCTGAGAGCGCCAGATTTATGGTAAGCTCTCAAAGTGCTAGTTTTGGATTCGAGAGGTTCACTTCTTGGGAAATGTCATCTCAGAGGCTGGAGTTACAGTGGATCAAGTGAATATTGAGGTGGTACTTGCTTTGGATCCACCCAGAAGTGTGACGGAGGTACGGAGTTTCCTGGGTTTGGTTGGATACTACCAGAGAATCGTTCTAGACTTCTCTAGAGTTGCATCACCACTATCAGCCATGAAGAAGAAGGGGAAACCATTTGTGTGGTCGTAGAGATTCCATCAGAGCTTTCAGGAGCTGAGGCAAAGGCTGACTAGTGCCCCCATCTTGAGCCTTCCAGAGGAGAGCGTAGGGTACGTAGTTTACTGCGATGCATCAGGGACCAGACTTGGGTGTGTCTTGATGTAGAATTAAGGTGTGATCACGTATGGTTCTCGGCAGTTGAGACAGATTGAACAGAACTATGCTACCCATGACCTAGAGTTAGCAGTAGTGGTCTTCGCCTTGAAGATGTGCCGGTACTATCTAATGGGTGAATGTTTTACGGTGTACTCTGATCACAAGAGTCTCAAGTATATATTCTCTTAGAAGGACCTGAATCTAAGACAGCGACGTTGTCTTGAGTTCCTCCAGGACTATGACTTCGAGATAGTCTATACACATGGGAAGGGGAATGTTGTTGCAGATGCGCTCAGTAGGAGGACTGGTATTCAGCTTCTAGGATAGGTGACAGAGCAGCTGGCTGCCTTGCAGATATCCTTTGTGGATAGGGATGGAGCAGCTTTTCTTCAGTCTCTTACAGTCACTCCTCTACTTCTTCAGCGAGTCAGGGAGGCACAACGTGGATACACTGTCTGTGAGATGTGACGTGCTTAGATATCCACAGGGCAGGAACCTGATGGATTTTTTGAAGGTGGGGAGCACGTCAACCTCTTCAGAGGATGTACCATGGTACCAATAGCACTTCAGGAGGAAGTGTTGAGGGAGTTACACACTTCCCCTCTTGTGGTACATCTAGGATTGGCGAAGATGTACTAGGACCTTCAACGATAGCACTGGTGGCCAGGTATGAAGAAGGCAGTAGCGGAGTTTGTCTCACGATGCCTCACTTTTTAGCAAGTGAAGGCTGAGCACCAGGTACTAGCAGGCTTGGTACATCCCTTAGAGGTCCCAGAGTGGAAGTGGGATGGGATATCCATGGAATTCATGATGGGTCTTCCACATACATCCAGGGGTCACGATTTGATATCTGTGATCTTTGATCGTCTCACCAAGTCAGCCCACTTCCTACTAACCAAAGATCAGGGCTTAGTAGAGAGATTGGGATGCCCTTATGTACAGAATATTATGAGTTTACATGGAGTACCTTCTTCTATTGTATCCGATTATGATGCACGGTTTACTTCCCGATTATGGAAGGGGTTGCACGAGGCTTTCGGGACTTAGCTTCACTTGAGCACCACCTTCCATCCTCAGACAGATGGTCAGACTGAGTGGACCATTCAGACCCTCGAGAACATGCTCTGTGCTTGTTTCCTTGACTTCGATCACAGTTGGGAGGATCACTTTCCTTTGGTGAAGTTTTCATACAACAACAGCTATCACTCCACCATAGGTATGGCACCTTTTGTGGCCTTGTACGGGAAACCTTGCAGATCAACCTTGTGTTGGACTGACCCTAGGGAGTCAACACTTGTGGGACCAGAGATGGTACAGGATACCACAGAGAAGGTGCAGATCATCTAGGAGCAGATGAAGACAGCATAGAGTAGGCAGAATTCGTATGCTGATAGGAGACAGAGACCTCTAAAGTTCAAGGATAGTGACCATGTCTTTCTACGGGTCTCACCTCGATGAGGTCTACGGAGATTTGGCCAAGGAGGCAAGTTATCTCCACTATTCATTAGACCTTTATAGGTCCTCAGCAGAGTAGGCGAGGTGGATTACCGTTTAGCTCTTCCACCTCAGTTGCACTGGGTGCATGACGTCTTCCACATATCTCTACTGAGGAGATACGTGAACGACCCATCCCACATCATCGATCATGGAGAGTTGGACATCGATGTTAGGGTGACTTTCACGAAAGTTCCAGTGGAGATTGAGGATCGACAAGAGCAATTACTACGTGGATGGTCAATACCTCTGGTGCATGTTCACTGGTAGCACGGGAACCTCGAGGAGAGCACATGGTAGCGGGAGGCTCAGATGCGTGCTTAGTACCCCCATTTCTTCCCATAGTTTGAATTTTAGCTTATGGGGACATAAAGCCTTGAGGTGGGAAGAATGTAAATACCTGGAATTTCCATGGAAGTTTTTTCTTCCTAAATACGTGGGAATTTTAGGAGTCTATGAAAATTTACGGCGCTTGATTATGAGGCCCGATGCGCCCATAATCAATTTTTTAAGTTTTGTTCAGGTACGTTCAGTAAACGTACGAGCAGTATTTATATCTTTTGAAACAGTGCTCAGAATTGAAATCTGAGGGCACCGTTGAGCTCGCAGCATCAGTGATTGCTTAGTGAGACCTTCACTACAGTTGCGTTCTGATAAGAATAGAAGTTAGATATTGGGTTTTTAATTAAATTGAATAAAAATAAAGTGTTGGCTTTTTTTATTTGTGGTGGTTAAAAGATCCAAGAGGAGGTTATTAGTGGGGGCCACCACACCATAACCTTCCATGAGAGGTTATGGAGGTGGTTCCCACCCGTACATAACCTCCCTTGGGAGGATATTCCATAGTGGGGATCACCCGGGGGTTGTAACCCCTTGGAACCTTCAATTAAGTGGAGAGCCACTTCACCTTCCTCCACCATTTATTTGAACCAACCCACTTCATTTATTTGGTTAAGTTTCACTAATTAATTAATTTGAAATATTTTGAATTCTTTTGGCCAATAATTAAATAATGGTTTAGCTTAACCCATCATTTTGGTTGCACATTCTTTTTGGTGGAGCTTTGGAGAACCCTAGGAGAACTTCATCCTTCCAACGAAGAATGACGAACATCTTCATAGATCTTCAACCGTGCCAAAAGAGAATGAGCTGACTATGAAGAAACTAATGATGCTTCTTCCTCGGTCTCCTACCCCGAATGCTTCCTGACGTCAACGAATTGACATCCGCCTTTCCTCACCTTCCACCATCAATGATTGACAAGCGAGTTAGGGGGTTTTGAGTTGATTTATTGTGCCCGTTATACGTCATTGAATGTATGAAATGTGAATTGCTGAATGATAACTCCATAATGAGGATGGATCGGACCACACGAACATGGCCCGACCCTCCCCCTTTTTTGTTCTCATTTGTTGACAGTGGTGGTGCCGAAACAGTACCACCGGAGGAACGGACTTTGGAAAAAGAAACTACAGTTGGTGATGGGCTGGCCACAAAGAATCCGGCGGCGCAAGACTGCCGGGTTGCCAAGAGGGCACGACACTATCGGGCCACGTGGAAGGATAGCTACAGGCACGATGAGCCGCGGTGGAGGCGCGCGGCGCCGTCGCGCCACACGGAGGCCAGCAAAGGGACGCAGCCAGGGCGGGTCACGGTGGTGGGGCGCGGCGCCGGCGCGCTGCTCGATGGGGCAGGGTCGCGGCCAGGGTTGGCCGCGGCAGAGGGGCGCGACACCTTCGAGCCATGCCGGTGGAGCGGAGCGGCTGGCACCTCAGCCATCCGGGAAAAGTGGGACACCGTCGGGTCATGCGTGTGATGGACCGGCGCCACCTGGCACTGGTTGGAGATCCACCCGAATGACAGAGTTGTTCGGGAGCCAGGGGGTGCGTGGATTCCCCCTGGTCATAGCTTAGGCAGACCCCGCAAGCCGTTGGGCTGCCCTCAGGCCGGGCCGCCCCCTCGGACCAGGTTGGACCCGTAGACCGGGTCAAACCCCGGTCCATATTGGGTCAGGCCAGACCCAGACCCGCTATGGCCAGTTTACACCTTTTCACCCATATCTTATGCTACGGGTGTCCGATCGACGAACTGTCTACGACAACAGAAATCTTAGAGTGAGAAAGTTCTTTTGGAATACCCCACTTGAGGATTGGACATATTTGGGATATGGTCAGGTTGGTTTGAACCAAAAAACAATCGGGCCCCTGGAACAAAAATGCCAATAACTCACAGATCGGGCGTCCGATTGACGCATCGTCTGTTGTGTTGAGATCCCTATGATGAGGTGGAACTTTGAGATAATTATAATTAGAATTTCGTGATAGTTGGAGTATCGACCAGTAGCTTGTGGAGCAGATCCTCCTGGAGACAAGCGAGCAGAGTACGAAGACCTAGTAGCTGGCTGATACCTGACGACTACTGACCTTTCGACTCAGAGTGTTTCGACTAGCCTAGTGGGGAGCGCCTCTGTGTGACGCAGCAGACCCACGGTACACGACAGGAGGATTACCTCAGTAGGCTACGAGGGGGATCACCTCTATGTGACGCGGCAGACCCACAGTGGGGAGCGCCTTTGTGGGACGCAACATACCCACAGTACTTGACAGGAGGAGTACCATAGCATTCTAGGAAGGTGGTAAGTGCCTCTATGTGATGCGGCAAGTCCACTGTACTTTATAGAGGAGGAGTACACCATCAGCTGAGATTCTGATAGTTTGATTGTGGATTTTACTTTCTACTACCCCAAGAATGAAGTCCTGGTTTGAGCTGAGTCAGTGACTTTTGTGTTTACCTCATGGTTGAGATGGGTTACTAGATAACTTAGGTATATGTATGGTCATATACCTAAGTAAGGGTTATCCGTTGATTCTTTACTTTTTAGTTATACTTGTTGGATTTTGTGAGACCTTGAGGGTCTCGGGGACCCTAATGAGTATCTTTATACTCACCCCTGCACGGGTTATGCCCACACCTTGTTGTGTTGGATGCAGATGATAGACAACATTGACAAAGGCTGAGAGTGCCAGTACTGGACGGTACCCAGAGGTGGCCCTTTCGACGAGTCGGTACACAGAGGATTCTAACGGACTTGGAGTGCTGAGGTGGCCATCTGTACCTACCCTTCAGGTAAGAACCCCGGAGGACGATCCAGGAGCTGCTCTTTACCTTTCAGTTGTTTGTCCCTTTTTCAATTGTACCTTTATTTTACTATTGGGTTTGTATTTCTGGCCCCTTTTACTTTCCAACACTTCTTCTGTATACAATATTTTTAGTGTTTTTCTTCCAGTTGTGTACTCTGATTGTGTGTGTTTGCTTTTTATAAAGGAAATGCCTTCCCAGTTTAGGGATTTACACCTTTTGTGATAGTCGCCAGCCCCTAGCCTATGGATGGCAGGCTTGGGGTAGTCACGGATATTGATGCTCCTTTCCATCACAGAGTCTAACAAATGAAAAAGGGGAATACCTTAAGCACAAAAAGATTCATCCTTTGAAGAAACATCAAAAATAGACAAAGGCGTGAACAACGAACTCTTTAAGCATTGGTCGTGAAAGTTTCACTATGGTCATGCAAGTATAATTGTGCACCACATATGGGTCACGCAGGTGACTTGTGTGCCCTATTTTTTTCACCCAAGGTCCTAAATGGCCTATATATACCCCATATGGGCCCCCCATTTCGAGGACAAAAAATCCAAAAGTCAGATTTAAGCTCTCAGCACCCTAGTCTTTGTTTGAAGTCTTCCAGACACTTTTAAGGTAATTTCTTACCTCGAATGGAAGATCTAAAGAGGAGGAATAAGGCCTAAGTATTGAAATTCATCAACACTTGCACGCCAAAGTGTCCAACCCTTAAGGGAAATGTCCACACTTGCGCACCACCTTATCCCTTCAACAAAACTTGTGCGCCATCCTTTTGGAATCCTCTAGGGATAACACTAAGGGGATGATCCAAGTCTCACCCAAGTATTACCCTATTGGTTAAACATCACCCAAGTATACACATGTTGTGCCAGTATACTTGCTCGACCAGGAATTGCACGCCCAAACAGGACTTGCATGCCTGCCTCTTTTTGGGTGCCCCTCCTGCCTATTCAACTGTTTTCTTCAAATCCACCTTTCCTATTCAAGGACAGACTTAAAAACCCTCTTCAAATCCATTTATGGCATGGTTCCTTTGTTGTATTCTTTATCTAAAAGGAATTATGTGAAAAATCTCTCAAAACCTTGTGATTTACATTACTTTTTGTCACTAAGGTTAGAGATTTCCTTCATTCAACCTCATCCATTAAGATGATAAGTTTCCTAATCTGGGCATCCTCTTTAAGAGTAAGCCCCAAGTTCCCTAATCTGGGCATCCTCCTTAGGAGTAATCCCCAATCATAATTTCTCTTAACCTAGGCCTCCTTTTTAGGAGTAATCCCCAGATCTCAAATCCCCTTAACCAGGGCCCCCTTTTCAGGAATAAGCCCCAGTCTTAATTTCTTTTGATTTGGGGTTCCTTCTTAGGAATAAAAACCAATCATAAGTCCCATTGAATTTGGGAATACTTCTTAGGAGTAAGCCCTAAGTTAAGTATCCAAAGCTCCATAAAGCACATATACCTTTATGGACCTTGTTCTCGGGTCTCTTCCCTGAAGTAAATCTCAATCCTCAATTACTTGGGCAATCATACATACATAAACCCCACAACATTTCTTATGATTTCATCTTTCATGGTACAATCATTAGGTTTTACTAATACCTATTTTTTCTCACACCGAGCATGACTCACGTGAGCTTAGAGTGTAAAAGTAATTATGACATCTCTCTTTGGGCCATTAATCATGCATAAACCTCATACTTCTTCACTCGAACTACATGGGTTCTGATTCCTTTTCTAACAAGGATACGTAGGTATCCCATCTACGGGTATGATCCCAACTCTGAAATAATCTATGTGTTTTTGCATGACAATAAACTTTAAGTGCCCCACTGAGTGGCTTTAAAACCATTATGGTTATCATAAAATCCAAGAGATTTCTATATAATGTGTTAAAGGATACCATTGACTAAGAATCTCCAACAAATATGAATGATTCTCTATCGATGAAGAACCTAAAATACATAAAATAAGATTCTCTAAATTTCATACATATCAATCATTGATTGTCAGATCTAAAGGAAAGCTCATTTTCATACTTGGTAAATTAATAAGGATTCACAAACATTACTCAAATCTATAAGAGATTCCCAGAGTAGACAATAATTTCCCCCAAAAAGGTGTGATTAGTCTGACCTCCCATCCTCTCGACTAATGCAAATTCTTAAGCCTCATCGGTCCAAAATTAATGAGCACCTACCTTTGGAAAGTAGGTCCAAATGGATATAGAATCATTGGATGTTTAAAGTTATACGTATAAACCCATTAGAAACTTATTGGAATGTTTGAACCTTAAACAAGCAAGGTCATCCCCATTTCCATAAGAAACAAAAAATGGTGAACCAGACGTGAATCCTTAACCAAGTTAAATAATGTTTTACTTATTTTTTAGGCCCCTATTTAACTCAATATGAGGGACAACAAAACAATCAATAACATATATTCTCATACAAAAGATGTAGTGGTCAAACATATCTTGATTACGTCTATTATATCAAACAGGAACTCTTTTCCAAGATCTCTCTCTGTTATAGAAATGGCTTCTCTAAAGTTAACACATGTAAATGCCCCGACCGCTACTCCTACTGGATCCTTGTCCGCTCTGAGGAAGACATCACCTACTCAGAGTCTTCAACATTACGTCTCAAATGCACTGGTTAAGGAATACCATCAACATGTTACCATTCTGACTCTGGAGGCTACTCGACAAGCCCTTCAAGTCAATAATTCACCATGGTTGTCCGGAAAGCGACGACCAGTGATCAAGAAGCAGGTGGTGCCAACCACCATTTCCAACCGTTTCGGGTTGTTATCCCCAGAACGCAATCACCAATCCCTCCCATATTATGGGGAGGTGAATGAGAAGGTCACTAAAGTCCTTAATTCAAGAATACATAAGTCCTTACCAAGGGCTCCCATCAACAATCGCCTCCAGACTCATGCGGCAGTGCACCCTCAACATGATGAGGGTACCGCCTTTAGGGGTCCGGCTCAGGTTCCTTAGACCAGAGCACACAAGACAAACCTCCAGAGGTGAAATATAGTCAAAATGGAGTAGGTTATTACTTTTACACCCTCCAAAGAAGTCCATCAAACCAACTTGATGGCAAACAACGAGTGGGAATATACACATGTTCGTCCTGATATTACTGCCCAGCAGACTCGTCTGGCAGTAACACATCAACCCTACCAGGAAATTCTAGCGGAGTATTATAGGCAGTCATATACACCTTTTTATAACTTATCAGCTAGTTTACAGGCTCGTATGACTAAAACCAAAGAATCTCACCAATCTAATGTGGTGGCAACTGATAAGCAAGGAAATACACCTGTTTACAATCAATAATTCTGTCTGCAGTCTCGTCTGCCAGTATTGAAGGAAATTAAACCACCATACTTGATGAAGAATACACAGCATGCACATACACATGCCAATTTTCATCAATTATGCCAATAGTCTTATTTGGTAACACTCGGAGAAGTCATTTGGAAAGCTCCGATGACAAATTTGGAGCAGACTTAACTCTCTGCCCCCACACATGAGTACTGTCAGAATTCACTAACAAGAAAAGGAGGATAGGAGCAGGTATACACACCTACTCCCATCATGGAATGGATTTATATTCCCATTCCGGTAGCTAAAGTCACCAAGCACATTCAGACAATGGTGAAAGAGCAGAATCAAATCCCTGCACATATTCTGGATGCCTATTAGAATATTATAACAACTTCAGCAGCATCACAGGGAAAGAAATACAAATCTGTCTCTATAAATGGAGTGACTCATCAACATATCACTCTAGAATAGATACACACCTCTTTTCTAGTCCAATGGGGTTGTGGGGAATACTCCCCCGTGTTATACAGACAATTAAGTCAGGAACATACACCCGATTTGAATGGAGATAATCAGTCTAAACTAACTATTTCTCCTGAGCAGGCACATACACCTGCCCATAATAATAGATTTTGTCAACATTTGGATCCTAAAGTGAGTAAGAAGGCATCTAAGAAAAAGACTCATCCATCACAGTCAAGAAATCAAGATCCAATCTATAATAAGGCCTTGCTCAATGCTGGAGTTCTTGATGCACTCAGACAATTGTCTGTCGCAACTCAAGATTCTACTCTCTCATTTCCCAATAGTGGGAACAATAATTCCAAAGTTCTTCATCAGACACTTCCTCATGAAGGATTTCTTTATGATAGTTCGGTCGATCTCGAAGTATCATCTTCAGATGAGAGCCACGATAATCCTCAGCATGGCCAGAGGATCAAGGAGCAAAAGGTTTCATCTTTTATTGTAACCCACCATGGTGGTCCTCCCCATGATGATGAATTTAACTACAAAAGTCCTCTACGCAGTAGTAATTTGAATTTCCTGGAAACTTCTTCAAAGGACAATGCAGTAACAAGAAAGCCCTCTTATCTTGAGGCACTTGAAAATGTGAAGCTAGTCATGTTTGATGCTTTACCGCAAGCAGGTGATATACTTTCTTAATCAGAAGATAGCCCGGGGTGTAGGTCATTCTCCGAACCACCCCTAGGTCACTCATCTTCTAATTTGATAAATGAATTCTCTACCAATCCTGTTGAATCTGATGAAGCAACAAAGAAGCACCAGCTTTGGTCTAATCAGGTAGAACAATCTTCATCGAATGATAAGTAGGAAGTTATTAATATGAGAAAACAACTAGATAAAGGTGAAGTAACAATCATGTTTTGGCCTTTGGCTGACTCTTAGTATGATATTCCAGAGATGTTGATGAAAGATTGTATTCACGATATTCGTCTCAACATGTGGAAAACTCTTTTTCACTTGAAAAATAAAATATTATCTTATGATGAATATGAAAATCATGTCAAGATAATAGAAGGGTTACAACGCCAAATTGATTTGGCATCTCTCTCAGTTTCCCGATATCCAAATGTTAAAAAGCAGCAGAGATCCTTTCAGCGTTCATGCCTTGGCACACACAAAATATTGTGCCAGTTAATTGCCAATGCCCCATAAAGTATTCATATCAGGGGATGGGGTGTTCATGGAGCACTGCATTTCACTGTACTCTCCAGTCGACAAAGCTCGCCAAAAATGGTCTCATGTAATGTTATTTCCCATAGCCGGCCACAACCAATTGGTTTTGTTTATAATCAAAGGCTTGACCAAGAACAGGCCTCAACTAGTTCTTCCCAAAGTTTCGCATACAAAGAACAAGTTGTTCAATTACTCTTGTATTAGGAAAATAATAATATCGAACAGGCTTCTCGTTTAGAGCATGCACATCATCAGATGACAGAAGTGTCAGAAATCATCCAATGGTCATTTAAGCCAGGTGATTTGAGTAGATGTAGGTTGATGCATCCAGCCAATTTCCAGACTAAAGTCTACAAAATCAAGAGAGCTTTTAAGAAAGTCTCAGATGTAGAAGCTCAAGAACCACCTCAGCTTTCCAGACTGGAGACTCTTTTAACCCAACCCTCGAAATCAGCAAATAGGATTCGAGGAGTTGAGCAGGAAAAGCAGAAACAACCCTAGTCCACCGGACTGGGGACTTTTTAAAATCCTCAATCTCTCCCTCAGAGAAAGTCAGCCTTCTCTCGATTAGGGAAGAAATCACAAGAGGAACGCAGATCTGAATTATCAGGAGATTCCCTCCAAATTATGGTTCATCAGGAAGTTTCTAAGGGATCAACTCAACAAAAGGAAATGTCTCATCAAGGACATGGGTGAAGATAGTATCACAGAAATGATGATAGAATGGATGCAATACATTATGAATCAATAAATTCTATTAATGACATTGTTACGGATTCTCCAGAACATGAGGCTCTCTCAGAGGGATCAGATGAAGAACTTCCTGCTCAAGAGGTTGTGCACACAGGAATAAATGAAGAAGGTGTGTGTACCCGGAATCAAAGGCTTACCCATAATCTAGGTATTCCTTAAAATAACCAACTCCCCCCTCTCCGAAAGGCGTCCAACAAGGGGAAAGGTAAAAGGTCAGGTCACATTCCACCCTACCTCTAGAGAAAGACAATCACTCTCACTAGAGCATAGGTTCACACAACAAGATGATGAAATGAAGGAGTTAAGGAGATTGAATGCAGAACTACTTCAAAGTGGTCTTCCTCCTAAGCATGACGGAGTCAGTCAGTCAAGGGAATTTGCTATAGCTAATGAGATAGATCAAGAATATCCTCCTTTACTAGTACACCCTCACAGGTCTAATCCTATGGGTCATGCTCAACAACAACCAGTAGTGCTACCATCAGTTGCAGTACCAGTCACCACACCTGTTCAAACTCCAGTTATTGCATCTGCTCAGGCCCAAGCTCAACCAGATGTTTCTCAAAAGTTAATGACTATCATTGAGTCATTAACAGCTTGGTTGGAAGCTATGGAGGGAAAGCGTGCACAAATTCAACTAGAAAAGAGAGCTTACCCTGAATGGGTTGATGAAATTCCTCCCCCATCAAATTTTTCAAGTACCACATTCCCAATTTTTAATGGTTCGGGAGACCTAGAGAAACACTAAACACATTTTGTTTCTCATTGTGATCCTATGTTAGTAAATCCTCAACAACAAGAAGTAGTTAAGCTCAGGTGTTTTGTACAGTCATTACAAGGGCCTTCTTTTTTCTGGTATACAAGCTTGCAATCCTAGTCAATTACTGGGTGGGAAGATCTCCATCAATGATTCCTTCTTCAATTCAGCTCAACATTTCCAAAGACGGCATTTTTTGACCCTAAAAATTGTAAGAAAAGGGATAATGAAAGAGTTTCAGATTTCATTTCTCACTAGAAGGGATTAACATATTCCTTAAGCTTAGCACTCCCTCAAGAAGAGTTGTTGAAAATCTGTGTGGAAAATTTGTGTGATGAATTATGCACATCGTTGATCCCTGTGAAATACATAGGAGGGTTTCGAGACCTTACTTCAATCACTCGATAGATTGAAGACTCTCTTACAAAGACTAAGGATAAAACTCGTGTAATTCCATTAGCTTCAGGAAGGAGAATAGGGAGGGTAGAGACTGTTATAGTTACACATAAACAAGAATCTGTACTTACTTCCACTTCAAAACCTTCATCTTATCGAAGGGCTCCACCTCTTGATCATCAACAACAGAGGCCATTTCATCAAGATTATCAAAGAGATCACAAACAGAAAAAATTTGAGGAGTTAAAGAACAAAGATTATTCTTTCCAAAATGAACAAGTTCCTGGTTACTTCATTTCGACTCTGTAAAATAATTTGGTTCGATTTCCAAGGATTAAGAGGCCGATCAAGGAAGGAGATGAAGACCTTCCCAGCTATTTCCTATTTTATCAGATGTTGGGGCATCCTATTCAGGAGTGTTTTGTATTCAAAGACCATCTATAAAAAATGGTGGACTCAATACAAGTCAAACTGAAAGGTTATTCATCCAAGGTAGCATGTGTTACTACTACACATCGAGAGGAATAAGGTGAGTGGCAGGAAGTCAAAATCAAAAATGTGCAGAAATATGATGATTGGATTGTCAGGAAAACGATCAACCGAACTCAAGGAATTTTATGAATTCAGTTGAAGAAACCAATTGTGTCTTCTGATATGAATTCCATAGAAAAATCCCCTTCATCAGAAGAAAAATCCTCAAAGAAGCAGCATAATTCAAATAAAGAAGAGCAGTCAGAAGAAGATGATATCGTGTCAAAGCCCAAGTTGTCTTTAACAGGCAGATTTTATACCATCTACTTCAAATCCACGGGCACCGCCCCAACAAATGGTACATCCTAAATGGGATAATCAGGTAGAGTCTTCATCAGATGATGAGTTGATCTTTGGTTCTGTTAACATGATCCACTTAATAGATCTTTAGCCCAGTCATAGTTTTGATCTTGATGAGCCTAAATTCCCTATATCAAATAGAGGAATTAGAGGGATTTCCAAATTTCTAGGATACAGAGGAAGACGTGGATATTCCAGAAGCCACTATTTCAATCCTACCCCTGCTAGAACTGTATATGCAGTAGAAACACGTGGCAGAGCCCTTCAGCCAGCTCAACAAGAACAAGACAGTTCTTCCACACATGGAAGATTCAGTCCTGGCACAATTATTTTGGAAGATTAGTTAGAAGTTACACCTTCTTCCTCTGAGAAAGTAAATAGACCTAGTCGGTCTAATATTCCAAATCCATGAGTATTTCCAAATCCTACCCCGATACAAGATGGATCAACTTCCAAAGCATCAACTTTTAAGTAACCTGCAAAACCACATGTTCCTGTTGGGAAATGCAGACCTTTGGATCAAAAGTATGATGTCTTGAAAAATTTGCCTCAAGTACCGGCCAAGTTATCAATTCTTGATGCCTTGAATCTATCAAAGGATCTTCAGGGGGCACTCATTGAGGCTTTTACGAGTCCTCAGGAATTCAAAATAGAAATTGTTGCGACTGAAGTCTATCATGTAGAGAATAATCCTGAAGAATTCCATGCAGTGATATCTTTTATAGATGAAGATGAAGGTGATGTTGTGCAGGGAAATATTAAACCTTTGTATTTATCTATCAAGGTCAATGATGTTGATATCTGACAAGCTTTCATTGATAATGGTTTAGGAGTCAACCTCATCCATATTCATGCACTTCGTTGATTGGGCCTCACCAAATCTTATTTATCTCCTTCTACTTTGATGTTGTAAGGATATGATAAAAATGAATAAGAACCTCTGGGAAAGATTACACTCAGAACTCAATTTGGGGATCTTGTATCCAATTCAGATTTCATGGTTGTTCATCATGACACAGCCTTCAACATTTTTCTTGGAAGACCTTGTCTACATCAACATGTGGCTATACCTTCATTATACCATCAATGTCTCAAATATTGTTTCAATGGTCAAATTGGGACATTGTATGGTGATAAATCCCCATTCAAAACATGTGAATATCAATACATTGAGGTAGAATTCTATCACATGAAGGGAAAAAGGTATCTTCGACAAAGGAGGTTACCAAAATTAATGCTTCATATGGTTTGGAAAAGATTCCAGTAAACCCATTCATACATGTGAGTATGGATTATGTGTTTCCTATTAGTAAAATTGATAGGATAGACCCAAATCGAAATACTCTTATGGAAACTTCCATAATGTCAATTACAGAAATCAAGCCAGATAGCATGGGAGAAATTGGTGATTCACCAAGAAATGATGAAAGCTTAAATGGAGATGTCTTCATTTCATCTGCTGAAATCTAGCAATTCTGTATTTCATCAACCAGGACAGAAGAAGTTATAGCAATATCAGAGATGAATGAGGATGTCGATTCTCAATCCATCATCTCCTCTTTATTACCCAAGGAAGACCCTTCATCATTAATAGGGTCAGAAATAGTAGCCTCTTCTTCAAGATGTTCAAATTTTAACATCTCTCTTGATCATGGAAATTATGCTTTATCATATACTATGAAAGTATAAACATAAGAAATAACATGTGTTGAAGAAGAAGAGGAAGATCTCATAGATGCTCCTCCAACATTTTAAGAGGGTATCTCTACCACTATGGATGAACTTAGATAAATAAATATGGGTACAAAAGAAGATCCACACACCACATTAATTAGTGCGGACATGAAACTTGGAGAGAAGAAAATGTATATTTCATTTTTAAAGAAAAATTGAGATATATTTTCTTGGAACTATACAGAAATGTCAGGGCTTGATCCTGATGTTGCTACCCTTCATTTGGGTTTTCTATAAGAACATCAAGGATTTAAGCAAGCAGCAAGAAGAACACACCCAACTTATGCCTCCAAAATTGAAGCTGAGGTGGATAAGATTATCAAATCTAACTTCATCAGAGAAGTTCAATATCCCAAATGGCTGACTAATATTTTCCCTAGGAAAAAAATAATGGAAAAAATAGAGTTTGCATTGATTTCAGAGATCTTAATCGACATTGTCCCAAAGATGATTTTCCAGTTCTGATCACAGAACTCTTAATTGATGCAACAGCTATCTATGAAGCACTTTCATTCATGGATGTATATTTTGGGTATAATCAAATCTGAATGGATCCATAAGATTAAGAATCTATGGCCTTTAGAGCCCCTCAGGGTGTTTTTTTCTATCGGGTAATGCCCTTTGGCCTAAAGAATGCAGGTGAAACATATCAATGTGCCATGCACCGTATCTTCAAACCCTTTTAGGGAAGTTTGTGGAATGTTATGTGGACGATTTGGTGGTTAAATATAGACAATGTTCTAATTACTTGGCTGATTTTGAAATCATATTCCACAAACTTCGACAAAACAATTTGAAGATGAACCCCTTGAAATGTGATTTTGGGGTAACCTCAGGAAAATTTATTGGCTTTGTTGTACGCCATCGTGGTATCGAAGTCGACCCTGAGAATAAAAAATCAATCCTTGGTATGAAACCCCCTTGAAATTTTAAGTATTTTAGAGGAATTCAAGGACACCTTTCCTATATTCGGCGTTTCATCGCCAATTTGGCAGGAAAATGTTTACCCTTCCCCAAATTGATGAAGAAGGGAGTCACTTACCAGTGGACTGAAGAATGTCCAGAATCATTCAATATTCTCAAGAAATATCTCTTGATTCCACCGTTATTAATTCCACCTATTGAAGGAATACCACTTATTCTTTATGTGACAGCTTTAGAGTAGTCATTGGGTGCCTTCCTTGCCTAGAAGAATGATTCTGGGAATGAAAACAACCTTTACTATCTCAGTCGGACTATGCTTGAAGAAGAAACTTGATATTCAAGTATTGACAAGTGCTACCTAGTATTAATATTTGCAGTTTAGAAATTGATACACTACCTAAAACATTATGAGGTTCAATTGGTATCTCACAATAACCCGCTCAAATTCATCCTTAGTTGTCCAATGCTTACAGGACGTCTGGCAAGGTGGGAAGTTATTTTGTAGCTGTTTGATATCTAGTATGTGTCTCAAAAGACAAGAAAAGGCCAAGCTCTGGATAATTTCCTTGTTGAAAACCCTTCAGTAGAAGATACATCTTTAGATATTGAACTTCATGATGAGGAAGTCTTATCCATTCAAGATAATCTTCAAAAATGGGAAATGTACTTTTATAGTGCTTCTAGAAGTCCAACAGGGAAGAAAATGGAAGATCCTAAATTCAACAAAGTTGGGTTGGGAATTGTACTTATTTCCCCAGAAAAGGAAGTGCTACCCCATTCCTTCTTATTGTTGGAATGAGGTACAAACAATGAAGCAGAATATCAAGCTCTCATCATAGGATTGGAGTTGGCGCTTCAGGCACAAGTGAATCACTTAAAGGTGAAAGGTGTTTCAGACCTCATAATCAAACAAGTCAATGGGGATTATGCCATTAGAAAATAAGAGTTAATCCCTTTGTATGATTATGTCAGAGAGTTAATGGTAGAATTTCCTTCAGAATCAACATTTTTGTATGTCCCGCGATCACAAAATGCCCAAGCTGATGCATTGGCTAATATAGCCACAGCTCTAGAAGATCCAAATAAGGAAAAAAAAATCATCAGTATTGCCCACCATCATACAGTTTCACCTTATGTTTAAATTAGAACTGATGAAATCATCGAAATTAGTCCCATTTTTGAACCATATGGTCATACTACAGGATGGATGACACCTATCAGGGAATACCTTCAATATGGAACACTCCCACATGATTGAGCTGGGAAAGAACAAGTCTGGAGAAATGTGTTCAATTTTATTCTTTATGATATCCCTGATCACTTAGAAAAAATTCTCTACAAAAGAGGTTTTGATGGAATTATCTTCAGATGTATTAATGGTGAAGAGACAATGGATGTCATGAAAGAAGTACATGTAGGAGTTTGTGGTGCCCACCAGTCGGGACATAGACTATCTGATCAAATTCGAAGACTTGGATACTTTTGGCCTTCAATGATACAAGATTGTGTTGATTTCACTAAGAAGTGTCATTATTTCCATGTATGTGCCAACTTCATTCATCAACCCCCATAGTTTCTTCATACAGCTAAATACCCATGGCCATTTGCCACATCGGGAATGAATGTAGTAGGACCTTACCCTTCAGCTACATCCAAGAAGTTTAATTACATTCTTACTACTACTGACTTCTTTTCCAGATGGGAAGAGGAAATAACTCTCAAATAATCTAGTTCTAAAAGCATTTTTATCTTTATCAAGTATAACATCATTACCAGATTTGGTGTCCCCCATACCATATTGACGGAAAATGGCACCAACTTCTGTTCATCTAAGTTAAGAAAGTTGTATCAAGAATACAACATCAAATCCAACCATTCATCTCGTTATCATGCAGCGGCCAATGGCCAAATAGAATCCTTCAATAAGACTCTTTCAAACATACTACAAAATATGGTAGATAAATATAAGAAATCATGTCATGATAAACTTTTTCATGCTTTATGGGCTTATCGGACCACCACCCGCATTGCTACGTGGTCAACTCCATATTCATTGGTATATGGAACAGAAGAATTCTTTCCCATTGAGGTTCAATTACCCTCACTCAGAGTATCCATTTGAGATCAATCATCTACAGATTAACAATCTCAAAAGCTATTGGATGAATTTAAAAGATTACAGGAAAAAATATTGTGCACCCTGCACCACTTGGAAATCTATCAGAATCTAATAGCACGGGATTTCAACAAAAAAGTTCATCTTCTTTCATTTATTCTATGAGAATTGGTATTGGTTCTCAGAACTCCAATGATACCAGGAAAGAAACCTCCAAAGCTTGAGCCAAAGTGGGAATGACCTTACTCAATACATAAGGTCTACTCCAATGGAACTTATTCTTTAATCTCAATGGAGGGAGAACTCATCACAACTCCAACCAATGAAATATTATTGAAGAATTATTTTGTGTAACACAAATAAAAGACGTACTAGCTACATGACGCTAAACTGTATATCACCCTTTCATCCAAAATGACGTTAAACTGTGTTGTCCTTACTACATGACATTAAACTACACAATCCCCAAAGTCCTTACTGCAAGACTTTAAACTACACAGTCCCTCTTTCATCCAACATGAAGTTAAATTGTGTCATGTCCCTTATGTCCTACATGAAATTAAACTGTACATCATTATGGTTGTTGTTACCTCTTGTTTCTCACACTGTGTATGAATCATGTGAGATTAGGGTAAACTTCAACCATAACACCCTCTTTTGGCCACTAATCATGCGTAAGTCCCAACACCATCTTCAGGTTGTCCTCAAGTACAACTTGATCACAAATTCATTCTTAATCAAACTATGTGGACTTTGATCCTCGCCTTCTAGGCTGGGTACGTAGGAAACCTCCTGAGGTTCAAGCCCAAAACAAATATTTTCACATCGGTTCACCTTCATCTCATACGATGTTGATTCGTGAAGCCACCCCCAAAACCAATATTTTTTACATTGGTTCACCATCGTCCTTTCTATATGACGTTAAACTATACAGTCCCCCATTGTCCTCACTGCAAGACATTAAACTGCATAAGACATACATCCTAGCTACATGATTCCAAAATGTGCCACACTGGTCCATGCATATGACCTTAAATTATTCGCACTTTTTTCCTATAAAACAATAAACTACAACATTCTTTGACACCCTCACTTGATATGGAATTATTATTTACATTGATCTCCAATAATGTAATATAACAAAGACTACGTGCATACATGTAAATGTTAGGACCTTTAATCTTGGTTCAAACCATCATTGCACTAAATTCCCCTTTCACCCTTCACTTGTACGAACCAAATCTGTATAGAGGGTATTTCAAGAACTACGTATGGCTCGATTCCCATCCTTATGGGATACGTAAGAATGTTCGAGCATCCCTAGAATCTAGCTCCATGTCTTTGGGCCTAACCCCAAATTCCACTTGTAGTCCCTTGGATGAAAATTCCCCTTGTATAAACAAGAATGTGGTATGAAAACCCTGGTCTTCACTCACATCAGGTTTATAAAACACGCAATGTGTATTCCTTATTATAATCCGAGCTCTATGACCCTAAACTAAGATATCATATATTCTCATCCCACAAGATGTTAAAATGTATTTCAATAACTATGTATGGCTTGATTCCCATCCTTATGGGATACATAGTGAAGTCCAGAACCTTAATTCAGGACCCAGCCACAATATGATTATGGTCAGCATTGGTCTATGTATCTATTTCATGCATTGGGAAATACCAATTTTTCATGTGTCATACTCCTAACCTTGTATACTTCCAGATCTCTATAACCCTTTTCTTGACTTCTGGTCATAAAATATCTGATGCCCAAGAGTTCTTTTTCCTAACTATGCAGCATGTGTCCTTATGCGGCCTTGCATAAACAGTCTATATAACAGACCTGTCAGCAAAAAGATACTATTATTTGACTATGAAGCCAATGCCCTTAAGTGGACCTGCATAATTCAACCCCCTAACGGGTTTTTCAAATATTGGTAACTTCATTCTTGGGAGGAAAACCTCTTTTTTCCTTATTTGTCTTAACGACAATATGTAGGGGTCCAAAAAAATAGCCATCCTTAACATATTTTACCCATACTCTTTTTCATGATCTAAAAGTATTTAAGTCTATGGTTTATATTTCCCTTCCCTATGTTTGGGTCAGACCTTTGCAAGAGTGACATTCATCCAATTCTTTGACAATCTTGATTGGATATATCCTCTCCATATTCAAGTACCTCTCTCCATACAACAGACTCTATGATTTGGAAAATTTGAATCTCCATAAACATTCACTAGCTTTTTAGCAATAGAAAAGTAAAATGTCTGAGTGTTCTTTTTTCTGACTATGTATCACGTGCCCTTAGGCAGCCTTGCATAAGTAGTCTATATAATGGACCTGTCAGCCAAAAGATGCTATTATTTGAATATGCAGTCAATTCCCTTAAGTGGCCCTGTATAATTCAACCCCCTAACGGGTTTGTTAAATAGTGGTAACTTCACTCTTAGGAAATACTTATTCTGATGCCTTTTATCCCTTTTTCATATCATTCCTCAGATTCAAAATATCTTAAGTCATAGTTTACATGTTTTCCCCCGTACTTGAATATGGTAATATGTTTTCAGATAAATTATCAAGTAATTAAGTCAATTTTAATCCATTCGGTCAAAGCTATTTGACCTTAAACATTAGCCTTTTTATGATCGATGTGCATGACTTTAAACTGTACACAAAAGGCAAGGGAAATCTGAACAAAATTCGAGTCCCAGCTCACTAAAAGTACATTTTGTATGATTTAGGTAATATTGAGCAATAAATAGATTCAAATTTTGTAGGGTTGTTTTTATAATCCTTTAAAAAATAAAACTATGCTTACTAGGCCATTGAATTAGGTAAAATTATTTAAAGCAAGTAGCAAGATAATTCAGGAACAAATGATTGAAGATGAAAGTGTTTTTCGTTGATGCACAAGATTTAGAAACAGACTGGAGTCTCTTCTCTTTTTCAGGAATTACAAGAGGCTTTCAACATAAATCTTCATCTGATTTATGGCATCCCGAGCTTCATCAGCAACCACTTGAATTTCATGAACTTGACCAGCTTCACTCTTTTCAGCTTGATGAAGTGCTTTCTTTGTATCTTCGATGGATTTCATCCCATTTGTTTGAACACCTTCCCGTGAATTGTTAAACTATTCAAGTTCCCCAGTAACAGCATCTAACTGTTACTGAAGGTGCATCTTCTATAAAACTTTCTCTATGATCTTATGTTTCAACTCCTTCAATTTTGTAGCATGATCAGCCTCATCTCTGGACACCACAACCTCAAATTCACTGATATTGGTCAACAACCTTGCTCTGGTCAAATCTTGATGGTATTTGTTCTCCTTCTCCCTCCTTAAAATGACTTGTTTCACTGTTGTATGGATCTCTTGATATCCAAAACCACCAAGTCCCAACATGAAAAATAGGGATAAAAGTCAAAGGATCTTCGAAGATAGCTCCTCTAGAGGCACTTTAGATATGAACTTTCGTATGTTTTTTCATTCCTTGCAACGTGAAAATTGGAGCTCCTTTTGTACCTCTGGGTCTGATTCAGCATCACTATCACAGGGGGGAATATAGTCCAGAATTAATGCACTTAGATAAGTTCCATGTTCTTCTCCTTCCCCCTGACCCTTGTTACTTCACTTTCTACTCCCGTTGGGGTGGAGGCTGAGGGTTAACCTCCAGATCTAACCACTGAAATTGATGGCCCTGCATAGTCAATTAAAAGTTTTGGTTAGTTTCAAAGGATAACAAAAGTTGATTAAGTTGTCTTGCAAATTAAGTGCAACCACAAATATTATTATCTCTTACCCAACGGTAGATCAATGACATGAGAATGATCTTACCCATCTTTCCTAGATTCAACAAGATTTTCAGGATGGGTTTCAAGAAGCTCTACCGGGTTAAGCTCCACTTGAGCTAGTGTCTCTGCAATAGTAGGGTTTTCTATACCCCCTTCAGGCATTGGCAGTTCAGCAGCTTTCTCAGATGGAACTGCACATTTCAACCAATCATTGTCAGAGATATAATAAAGAATTTTTTAATATAACAGAGGATAACACTCATGTCCAAAATCTTCTAAATTACATGGTAATTTAACATGATTTAAAATGTCTTCATATGATGAACCAAGTTTCATCATTTTATCTAGTGATATCTCATATTTCTGGTTAGTCTCACTAGTGAGAGAATTTGATGTGTCTTCTTAGTGACCCTCATCCTGCAGCCTCTGACCTTGGACAGTTTCTTCAGAGAAAATTATGGCATTAGTTGCAGTGGAAGCCAAATGTTCTGGTGCAAGTGTTGAACATAAATTATCACAGAATGGAAGTCAATTGATGTTTTTATTCAACATTTTATGAGGCATTGTTAATTTACCAGAAGCAGGCTCTTCTCTCCTTGCAGAAGCAGCAAGAGCAGTACTAGGAACAAATGCTGGTTCTTCTTCAGGAGCATCCAAGTCAGTATGAATTTGTGACTGTTGACCAGCACCCTCTATTGTCCTCATAGGAGGGTCAATCCTCTCCCTCAAAGGGGAAATTGAAGAATCCCCTACAATCCCAAGAAATATGAGAAATTTTTTCATGAGTTAGTATTCATGATTATCCGAAGGATTTACCACTACTGATGAAACGTTTAACTGTGGACCTCTTCCTTCGATGTCTTTGGTTCTTTGCATTTTAGGGTGTGATGACATCGTCATCTCCAAATACAGGTATTGGAGAGTGAAAATCCATTTCTAACTCTACATCCATGGCTTTCCAGCCTGGAGATACCTCACCCGGCTCACGAGGAGATTCAGTAGCTTCGATGGTAGTACCACCAGGGCTATACTGTGGTGAAGGAACCTTAGCAGTTCCTTTCTTTGAAAGCTACAGAATGAATAAAGTAATTTCCTTGAGTAACAAAGATTTAATTGGAATCAAGTTGCAAAGTAAATAAATAAAGAAACTTACATCTTCAAGAGCCACATAATCGTGGAACTCCTCATCTTCGGAAGCACTAGTCCCCTCGGTGGTTCCACGATCCATCATTTCCTTCACTCACTTGGTGATAGGAATGGAATAATCGGTGGCATATCTGAGCATCTACAGATCTATAATGTAATCCCTCACTTCATCGAGGTTATCCTAGAAATAGATATCAGTAGAATCCTGAATATTCCTTACTCTAGGGATGTGTATCCCTTCGCATAAGTCCAGCCAGGTGGTTTCAGCATCACAATATAAACTCCACCATGTCTGGACAGCCTCTGGTCATAAATATTCAGCATGTGTACCAGAAGGTTGTGAGGAGGGTCCTAAAATCTTGGACTTAAACTTCTTCCCATCTTATGCAAGTACAGATAAAGGATAAGAAAATAAAACTTGTTTCTCTATAAAGTAATGGTTAATAAATTTTCTCAATGATATAACTCACCAGGAGTCTGTGGAGTAGGTCTCTTAATTCTTGCAGGAGGATTATATCCGGAATGAGGCCGCTTTGACACATGTCGTGCCTCATCATCCCCATCCTGAGAATCCGACGAGTCATCCCTGGGTTAGGAACCTAGTGAATCAGCTTCGGGTGTGGAAGAGTCACCTTCCAGATGAAGGGTTTCTTTATCAACAGTTCTATTACTTTTCCCCACTCAAGGAACTGAATGATTAAGTACCCCTTCAGGGTATAATGATACCCAGTTCTCGGCATACCATGTAGTCAAGTGACTCGCCGCTCCAACAACTGTTAGATCAAACACTGCCCCGGTCTTCTCCATAGTTGTCAGCAACCAATGTTATCGGGAAACCATTGGATGATACTCTGATCTGACATGCACAAGAGGGGATACAATAATCTACTACAGACACTTTAATTGGCGTGCAAATCTATATGGAGCATAGGCCTCACATATAATCTCCTTGTCAATCCTGGTGGCCAATACACCATCTCTGCAAGCCAGCATGTATGACCTCAATTCCAGGCCGGCTATTCCATCATCAACAAACCATCCGGTTTGTGGGTTTCCATAAGGAAGAAATAGAATTCCTTGAACGTTCTCAGTCTCACCTTCATATCACAGGAGTTGAGAGATAATGGAAAAATTCCAGAAAATGCCTGCACTGATGGCCTGAAAGAACTTCCAGGAACCTGTACTCTGCTCTGTACAGCATATGTCCTGAAATGAGTGGCAATCCATCCCCATAAAACTTGAAATTGTCCCACTATTCTCAAAGGATACTTTCCCATATAAACATGGAGTAAGCTCATGTGAATCTTTTCCAAAATGGGGGTGGCCAACCCAACCATTTTCCTATCACCCAACATGGCTGCAACAACGAAGGTCCCTGGCCTGACGCCTCCCTTAGAATCCCTGACTATAATAAGATAAACACTGAGCCAAAAGGCTAAGAATCCCACAAGACGAGTCTTTTCTGGTATTCTCTGATCCACTTTGTACCCCCACTTTTCAAATTCTCCTACTTCCAGGGTCGGCCAGAATGTGCCAAAAGCACCCCTCTTCTCTGTTCTGGGGCAGATAGTAGGACGAGTACATGTGGGCCCCTTCTCCTTATTCCTGGTAAGAAACATATCCATCCACTCCTCTAGATTAATATCCTTTCTAGAATGAGTTTTAGAGGTCTTTGAGTTCTTGATCATGTAGAAAATTTTCAATAATTCTTGAGAAAAAGTCGGAGTCTTCTCCGAATCATTCCAAGTCTCCTTGGGAGGGACGAATTCATCATACATATCGCCCAAAATTGGAGCCCCGAGATCTTGTAGACATCCCACAAACTGATGCCTACTTCTCCATGAGTCAGATGGAAAGAATTGGTTTCTATGCTCTAATGGCTGATTATCTCCGGAACAAAGTCATCATTCCTATAGACATATGTCTACCCAGCCCAGACGGCCTCATATATTCCAGCTCCTTTCAGATCCTCGAAAAACTCTGCATAGTTTTGTCGCATCCAAGATGCCCACATCTAAGTTGGCTTCACACATCCTCCAGGACGGAAGTCCCAACTCTTCTTCCAGTCTTTGGATTGATCCATCTGAGAATTTCGGAAGATTAAGGGATAACAATGTGGGTGCAGCTCAAATGAATTATGTAGGCCTTCTCCATTGTTCCAACATTAACAAATGTTCCTCCAACTAAGACATTTTCCAAAGAAGAGTTGGTGTAAGTTTGAAACCAAGAATGCGGGAGATAGTTCTTTGGCTCTGGAATGTTGACTCCTTGAAGATGACCATGGCCATATAAAGGTAGGTAAATGATCTGTGGAAAATTAAGATGATACTTCTTCAAGTACTTGGCCAAATCTCAGAGAGTGCTATCACTGATATTATAATAGTCATGACCAACGATGTTCATCATATCATCAATTCTCTTGTTGTCCAGCTCATCAGTCATTCCAATTCTTCTGGGAGCCATTGAATCTGCACAAATGTCGAATAATTAACTCTTAAGTAAGTTGATTTTTCATAAAAGTTATGAAAAAATCGAGAAAATGGCTAAGGCATTAAGGCGCACAAGTCCCATGTTGGCACGCAAGTCTAATCTGGTCATGCTAGTATGGGAGTGCAGGTATCACCACACAAGTCCAAATACCTCTACAGAAGCGCGACACAAAGAAACAATGAACCATGAATAGAAGCACCTATAAAAATTAGCGAAATCCAATCTACTTGCACACTGATAGATCAGAAGTGTTCAAATCTGGGTGCTTTTTGCAAAGTGGGGCCGCATATTTATAGGCGAAGTAGTTTACCTACACGTAGTACCCTGTGCGGCTCGCACCAGCGCGCTCAAAACCTGCATTCCTAAAATATATTGGTTTGCTCCTTTACCTGAGAGTCAAATCCTCTTTCCTATTTCGTATCCAACTCTGAGGGGGGACTTTTTTTTACGCTCCTTTCCATTACAGAATCTAATGAATGAAAAATGGGAATACCTTAACCATAAAGAGATTCATCCTTTGAAGAAACATAAAAAATTGACAAAGTCATGAACAAGGAACTCTTTGAGCATTAGTCGCGCAAGTTTCACTATGGTCATGCAAGTATACCTATGCGCCACATATGGGTATCATGGGTGACTTGCGCACCATATTCTTTTTTCGTCCAAGGTCCTCAATGGCCTATAAATACCCCTTGTGGGACCCCCATTTTGAGGACGAAAAATACAAAAGTCGAATTTAAGATCTCAGTGCCCTAGTCTTTGCTTGAAGTCTTCCGAACACTTCTAATGTAATTTATTACCTATAATGGAAGATCTAAAGAAGATGAATAAGCCCTAAGTATTGAAATTCATCAACACTTGCGTGCCTAAGTGTCCATACCTTAAGGGAAATGGCCACACTCCTTATCACTTCAACAAAACTTGTGCGCCACCCTTTTGGAAGCCTCTAGGGATAATACTAAGGGCTTAAGCGAAGTCTAAACCAAGTATTACCCTATGGGTTAATCGTCTCCCAAGTACACACGTTTCGTGAAATTATACTTGTGTGACCAGGACTTGCGTGCCCAAATAGGACTTGCGTGCCTGCCTCTTTTTGGGTGCCCCTCCTACCTATTCAACTCTTTTCTTCAAACCCACCTTTACTCTTCAAGGACAGCCTTCAAAACCCTCTTCAAATCCATTTATGGCATGGTTCCTTTTTTTGATTCTTTATCTGAAAGGAATTCTATGGAACATCTCTCAAAACCTCTTGATTTACATAAATTTATGTCACTAAGGTTATAGATTTCCTTCATTTATCCTCATCCTTTAATATGAGAAGTTCCCTAATCTGGGAATCCTCCTTAGGAGTAAGCCCCAAGCTCCCTAATCTGGGAATCCTCCTTAGGTGTAATCCCCAATCATAATTTCTCTTAACCTGGGCCTCCTTTTTAGGAGTAAGCCCCAGATCTCAAGTCCCCTTAACCTGGGCCTCCTTTTCAGGAATAAGCCACAGTCTTAATTTCTTTTGATTTGGGCTTACTTCTCAGGAATAAAACTCAATCATAAGTCCCCTATAATTTGGGAATCCTTCTCAGGAGTAATCCCTCAGTTAAGTATCAAAATCTCCATAAAGCACATATACCTTTATGGACCTTGTTCCCAGGTCTCTTCCCTGAAGTAAATGTCGATCCTCATTTACTTGGGAAGTCATACATACATAAGCCCCACAACATTTCTTATGATTTCATCTTTCATGGCACAATCATCAGGTTTTACTAATACCTCTTGTTTCTCACACCGAGCATGACTCACGTGAGCTTAGAGTATGGAAGTAATTATGACATCTATCTTTGGTCCATTAATCATGCATTAACCTCATACTTATTCACTCAAACTATGTGGGTTCTGATTCATTTTATAACAAGGATACGTAGGTAGCACAACTGTGGGTACGATCCCAACTCTGAAATAATCTGTGTCCTTCTGAACGACAATAAACTTCAAGTTCCCCACTGAGTGGATTTAAAACCAGTATGGTTATCATAATGACTAAGAGATTTCTATATAATGTGTTGAAGGATACCATTGACTAATAATCTCCAACAAATACTGATGATTCTCTGTCGATGAAGAACCTCAAATACATATAAAAAATTCTCTAAATTTCATATATATCAATCATTAATTTTCAGATCTAAAGGAAAGATCATTTTCATACTTGGTAAATTAATAAGGATTCATGAACATAAATCAAATCTATAAGAGAGTCCCGGAGTAGAAAATAATTCCCCAAAAAAAGGTGTGATGAGTCCGACCTCCCATCCTCTCAACCAATGAAAATTCTTAAGCCTCATAGGTCCAAAAATAATGAGCACATACCTTTGGAAAGTATGTCCAAATGGATATATATTCATTGGATGTTTCCAGTTCCACGAATAAACCCGTTAGAAACTGATTGGAATGTTTGAACCTTAAACAAACAAGGTAATCCACATTTATAGAAGAAACAACAGCACGAGTCCCAGGGACGGGTTGTGATATTGATTACTTGTAATCATGCTACTATAATGGTATTAGACACCAGATCTAGGCAATCTATGTTCAGGTCGCTACATAAAATATTCAGTCTATTGGTATGTGAGTCCTTATATCTTATTTTAAAGTAATAAATCAAACACTGTCTCCTGGTTACTGGGGTCAAGGTCACTATAGTTTGTATCAGAGGAAGTTAAGTATAAAACATGGGAACTATATTTTAGAAAACAAATATTAGGGATCATAAGACAATGATAGAATTTGAGGATAAGTATAGAATAATTTCCAAAATATTTGGTAAGGATGAGATTATGTGGTTTTATTAGAAATAAATCCATGTCTAGATACAATAAAGGGATTTGGTTCTAGAAAATATGTACCTAGGGTTAATAACAATGAATTTGTAACATTGGTATTGACTCAATCAGCACTTGGTGCATGAAAATAGGCCTCACCGTGCACCTAGTTTGACACTCCTAGGAGATATGATGATGATAATTGATGTTTTATTTACAAAACATTTTAAAGGATTTGAGTAGATTGTGAAAATGTATGACCTAGGTTAAACCTAATATGTATTAAGTTTAATCTATTATGTCTAAATAGAATGGTAAAATGATTTATGTGTGGAAATTAAGGGCATATATCAAATAATTTCAATGGCAAAAATGAACGGTATAATGGAAGGAAATAAATATCATCCTAGGAATCAATTTATAGTTCATTGTATTAAATGTGAATAACCTGGGATCTATCTGAGTCAATTTCCTCATCTAAAGGTTAACTACTAGACCAAGGAAGAAACTATCTTTAAATAAAATGGTTGAAGTATTTATTGTGATTCTAGAATTAAATTATAGAAGTATTTTTACCAACTAGTATTTGGTATAAGAATCATGAAACATTTAAAGATTATGTTAAATTTCAGAATAATTTATTTCTTCAATTAGTTAAGATTTATGGATACCACCATCGGTTAATGATTTTAAGATTGATCATAAGTTCAAAGTCTTAAACACCTTGTTTTAGGTTTTATGTGGTGGGAGTCTACCAAGATTAAGGATATTTTGGGAGAGATTTATGGAAATATAACCCATTGGTTTAGTATATATTTTTGTTGAAAAGTTATTTAAGTAATAATGCTACTATATTTTATAAACATAATTTTAAAGTTATTGATAACTTTTTGGGTTAATATGATCATTAATGACATTTTAATACTAATCAAATAATATATTTAAACATTATAAAAAATAGGTTGTATTGAAAAATGTCATAAAAAGTTATTTAAGGATTCATTTTATTTCAATGATGTCTCTCATATTTCTTTTTTGGAAACATTATAGGAAATATATTAATATAGTTATGGAAAAAGGACAACCCATTTCATCCGAAAAGGATGTGGGGATTTAACCCAAAGGCAAAGGATGATAAGGGTTTAACGCATACCACATGCCTATATGAAATATTAGTTAATATGTAATTAGTTTAAAAACCTAAAAATAAATATTAATAATGAACCAGTGGTGTTAGTGTTGAGGATTACATATTAATAAATTATATTGGGTAACTTGTGCTAACTATATTGGTTTTGGAAAATATTTCAAGACACACGGAAACACTGCCACTTTTCTATATATCATATGATCCATTAAAAGTAAATTTTAGTTCTTCATCCACAAAATATAATTTTTGGATATTTATTTCTTATATTAAGAGATGAATTGTAAAATGATTGAATCATAACCGAAGGATGAAATCCTGATTATGAAATAGAAATGTATCAAGTATTTATATTTCCATATAATATTATAGAGTAAAATAATTCATCAACTATAGGAAAAGGACCATGAAACAAAAAAATTATCCAATTATCATTATTTTTTGTGATATAAATGGCCATTTTGGCATGAATTTGGTTTATGGTTTTTTGATCACTATCCTTTTATATATCACCCACTATCTTATGATCAATAACTTCTATCACTCTCCATTAGTCCTTGGGAATTAGTATTCTATTTCATGCTAATTATTTCATTTCCCACCTATGTTCCCCTACCTAGAAACCTAGTTAGTTTTTATTATATATGACCTTTTTACTTATCTTTCACTCTTATTAAATGGATGTTTTATTAACCTTTTTACAATTTGGGTTTTTCAATAATGATATTTCCAAATTCAAAACCATTGATTGCAGAGACCAAGTTTAAATTATGAGGATGTAATTTATTTAAGGTGGGTATAATGTAAACCATAAAATTATAAAATAAGAACATTGTGTTTGATATCATATGTGACATGAAACACTGAGCTTAAATAGCCCACAACATATATATCTTTAAAATTGAGATCCTTGATAGCTTGTAGAATTCACAATTCTAACTCTTAAAGAACCGTGATATAGTATACCATTAAAACCTAGCTGTTAAATTGGAATTTATGGATAATACCAACTATAATATGAAAATTATGGTAATATACTTATTATAAATTAAATAATAATCATTTAAAATAAAACAAAATGTTTTCTGAAAACCAGTCTTTTTTCTAAAAGGCGGTTTAGTCATGCTTTGCACACAAAATTTCAAATTAATGTTTACCACTTTCAGAAAATTTATTTTAAAAAATAGAAATAATTTTAAATCAAAATACCAAAATTATATTTGGGTGATTTTTTTGGATTTTTATGAAATATTTCATTTTATGACGAAGAGTGAAAAATACTTAATTTTAATTGAAAACTCCAATTTTATTTAAATTATTTATAAATTTAAATTATATTTTTAATTGGGTTTAAAGTAAAATTAGTTCAATTATATATCTATTTATATATTTTAGGTAATTTGAATCATTTTTATGTGGGATTTTGATATAAAAAAGTTGTAAGGTTTTGAAAATTTTCCCAATAAAGATTCGCTTTCTCATTGCATCTGTGGGATTAATTTTAAATTAAAATTTTCTACTTATGTGAATGGAATTTTGAAAAATGGATGAAATATTTAGAATTATAATAATTTTGATTATCTAATAAGTTCAAATTATTTTTTTACCAAAATAAATATTGAAAATAATAAAAAATATTTATAGTGGTTAAGGTAAAATTGATTTTATTTAGTGTTAAACAAAAAATATATGGGTTAAAATGACCAAAATACTTGTATAAAGTATATTTTATGACCATATTTAGACCTTATAGTGTCTAAGTATCTATAAAACTCAATTTTTGTGCTTTTGGAATGTGAAAAACGTAGTTACACTATTTTCTATTCAAAAATTACATGTGTGCCACTCACCTCACCGATAAAAGGCCACCCCCTATCCTCTCCTCTTTACACCTTCAGACCATTTTGGTTCAGCCAATACATGACCAAATCACTTCCAAAATTCACTCTTATCATCCTATAATCCTTTTTTTTTGCAGAAACATGATCTAGAAAGGCTTTTTGTATAAACCTAAGGAGGATACCCGAAGAAGTAGTGATGTTATTCAATTAGAGTTTATATATTATTTCTTCCCCAACTACCTCATTTATTCTTAAAAAATTATGATATTAAAACCTAAGAATATTATATATACTTATATTTTTTATTTTAAGGTCATTACCTACAACCATCTCCACTACCATCAAATGGGCTATGAAATCATCATTCATGTGTACGACGAACAACCACCTCGTGAATCTTTGTTATCCATTTTGTCATTACCAATTATCACAGATGGGTATGATGATGTATATAAAGTATATATATGTTATTTATAACATAATTACAACTATTGAGTCATTATAACATATATACCTTTTTTAATTTCCATTTCATAGGGGATACGATGACATCGCTTGTGCGTATAGGGGACAACTAGCCCGCGAAGAGATGTTATTTTTTTTTCATAACACCTTACATGGAATGTAATAAGGATAAATTTTGGGACCAAGTTGGATGGATAAGGAAGTATTCATAGTTTTCTTTTGAGAAGTGTTTTCTTTTTTTGTTAAATAGGATAAATCAATTCTCTTTGTAAAAGCCTTGAAAAACCAGACGATGCTTTGCTGATTTGTATTTCACAAATATCATAATATTTTTGAAGAACTTGTGATGAAAGTCATATGAAGGAATGGGGTATAAAAGGTGATTCCAATCATAATCAGTTTTGATTGGAAGTAATGATGTTGTTGGAAGACAGGACAGTTGTAGTAATTTATTTTGAAAACCTAGTGATGCTAAAGATGATCAATCAAAGAATATATATCATGATAGATAAGTTTTGTGATGAAAGAATATATTTAGTAAATATGATAGATGATATTAAAGAAACATTGGTGTTCTTTCTGAAGTAGTTTTTAAGGTGGTTTTATTTCTAAGTGTTTGTCAAATTTTTGGGCCTCAAAATCCAGAAAATGGAGAACCGTGCTTTTTGAAAAGGATGTTTTTATAGGATTTATGGTAACTATAAATGTTACACGATAGTGGGATTCCAAGATCATCACATCAAAATATGGAAAAGAAAGAACCATGAAAAATATTGGTTTTTTGTGAATGATTTAAAGTGCTTTAGAATGTTGTGTGCAAGGCATGTTTCAGAATTAGAACATAGAAATATGGAAAAGGCATGAAGTGCACAAAATATTCAAGATATGAATGAAATATATGGTTCTGAAAAAGAGATATATGCACCCAATGGGACATCAAATATGAATTTTCACACTCGAGGAAGATCTTGTGCGATGCGTTTGGATCTTGTATGCAGGGGTTGGCGGTGAATATAAATAAGATGTGACCCCCTCTCATTTGATAATCTCACCACTTGGAGAAATATAGATCTCAGAATCATGAAATAATTGTAAATAAAGGGAGTTGTACAAAAGAATTGGATTTTCTTGCAAGCTAAGGAAGTTGCACGTAAGAAGTGAGTTTCACGTAAGAAATAAGTTGTGTGTAAGAGGCCTTCCACAAAAAAGTTAAATATGGAAGGCAATGCAATAAAGTTTCATGAAAGAAACCCAAAATGTAACATGATATATTAGATGTTCTGTACACATAGTATACGCAAAGAAGTTCTTACCAGCTTCTGGGCAAGAAAGTGAAGAGTTTTTTTGAGAGATAAAATTTGTGAATGTTCATCAAGAAGAACAGAAACATTCAATTAAACTATTTGTGATAAGAGGGAGAACATGAACTGTTGAATTATTTTAATAGTGCTTAAATAGTGTAAGTTAATATCCCACTCATTGTATTCCACACCAAAGGATTTTTTTCTAGTGGATTGTGTGGTATTCGATTGTTTTCATACCATATCAAGAACGTAGATACTCTTGTTTAGTAGTGAACCCTATAGATTCATATGTTACTGTGGTTGTGTGTTTGATTTTTGATCAGCATGGAAATAATTCTTTAATAGTAGGTGAAGTTTGTTTCATAGATAAAGAAACATAAAAAAGAAAAGATATCACTGATTCACCCCCTCCCCCTCTCAGTGATACTAGAATCCTAACTGGGAAACTTCATTAAAAATAATGAATATATGTGATATAAATGAAATAATTATGATATTAATGATATATTTTTCATTCTAAAAACATAATATATCATTTTCTTTCTTATGCTGAAAAATGATAACATTGTTTGTGTATATATTGACTACTGCCTTCACAAAGTGATGTGACTCTCATTTCATCAACACACCACATGGATGATATATATATTTAGATTAAAATAACTAATATGGTATTTATGATATTATTATATTTTTTAAAGATAAAATATTACTTACCTCTTTTCCAAAATTATAATTGAGAAATGGAAATGTTACTCATACATACGTACGACCTACTATCTCTATGATCGAAACGTACTTCATTTCTCAAAACCACCATTCATGATTGGTATTAAAAGTGTAATTGGTGTAAAAATATGATAATTATTTCATAATTATTATTCTAGAGATTATTAAAATATATAATATGTTTAAGAATATGAACTTTGATAACAAAGCATGGTTGAGAAAAATAGGGTACTTAACACCTAAAACAATTAAAATAATGAAATTTTATTAACGAACAGGTGATAAGATATTACAAAATAATCATATATGATATTAAAAATATGGATATGGTTATAGTATAAGATAATAAAATGTTTTAAAAAATTATACATGAGTTTAATTTACATTCAACTAGAAAGAATCATGAGGTAAAGGACTTCGTCTCAATTTCCATTCATTAAGGAATATTGTAATGTTATGCACCTAATTTCTTATATATAGTGTATATAATGAAAATTTTATCTTTAATATCAATAATTCTTCATAATTCAGGGTATTTTTATTTTCATGCTTAATTATTTCATTTAAGGGGAATTGACTAGAAAATTACCAAGTGGTAAAGAATTTCATAACTCAATTTCCTTTCATTGGGTTTTATTACTTATATGTCATCTTCAATATTCTAATATTATGTGTGAAATGACCCTTGATTATATTATTTTGTATTTAGAAATGTTTTATGTGGATTTACATTTGATACATATAATTTATTTATCGTTTAATTCTAACTTCAACATTATGATTGTTGTAAGGGTTTATTTAACAATCTCATTCTAATCGAGATGGTTTAATATTGGATTTCAATTAAAGGAAATTATTTTACCTTTTCCTAATGAACCCATTTCTTTTAATTATCCAATATTTATTAATGATATTTTCATGTAATAGTACCATTTTCTACTATTTGTTACTTATAATGACTGAGAATGTGTTTTTAAAAAAATCTAACATTATTTCTCTCTTTGGTAGAAATTTTTTTCATAAAAATGACGTTTTCATAAAAAAATATGTTTTTCCCATTTTCGAAATGATTTATTAAATAAATTTTTACCCATTTTTACTTTTAAAAAATATTAAAGGAATTTTCATTTTGTTTTCAAAACAATTCACATTTGGATTTTTCTGAAAAAGAAAAAAGGATCTTTTTTAATATATAAGACATGAATAGAATTAAAGCTTTCATTACCACTCAAATGTTTTAAAATATCCTTTATATGTTTCAAAGTTTATATTGAAATAAATTTATTTTCAAATTGTTTTGTGAACTTTGAGTTATGAAAAGTGACTTTCAAATTGAAATGTATATTTTCCTCAAGAATATTTTTAAGGATATTTTTTTGATATTTTGATTCATCAATGAAAAAACCCATTACTTTTAATATAATGTTTATTTGTTTTATTGACACCATATTTATTCATGATATGGATGGTTTATGATCAATTTTTTCCTGGAAAGTATTGACATTCACTTACTTGATTAATTTTTGTAGGCATTATCTTTTAATTGAATTATTCACTTTCCTGTGGATATTAATTTTTCCCTAAATATCCATATTATTTATCATATATTTTTTTTATTTCCCAAATATTATAACATTTTTAAATATGGTGTTTACATTTAATGTTATTTTATTATGTATGGAAATATTGATAAATCTATATCATTTACTCAATATGGATATCTAGAGATATGGCATATTGATTCATAAATGATATAAATTTTTTGATATACAAGGAATGCTTTGGACCTATTGTGACTGATGGGGCATGGTATTATTTATCCCCTCAATGAATTTTTAGGTCTCATAAGACAAATAAGTAAGCTATTATTAAACTTCTTTTACCTTTATTTTTAAATCGTCTTGTGAAACATCTTGATGGTGTAGGTATCATGATTCTTGAGATCATGGCTTCCAATAATTAAGAATTTCATTCATTTGGAATTCAGTTATAATATATTAATAGGTAAATGAAATAGAAATCAGTATAAAGAGGCTATTGATAATGTGGTTACACCCGAACCACAGATGAATCAATAACTTGTACAGAGTATCATAAAATCATTTTCATCCATTGATAAAGGAAATAAAAATGATTAAACAAGGTAAGTAGATCATTTGAAATATTTTTAGAAATATAATCCACATCTTTTTCGAGGGGATTCCAAACCTGAAAAAGAAAAAAGTCGGTTCCAATTAATGAATATAATTATCAATTTTCTTGGTACTCTAATGGAGCTAAATGTAATGTTTTAAATATATATATTAGAGGATCTTCAAAGAAAGTGGTCTGATTTAGTTCTCCAAGCTAAAAATGACCAGGGACTACATTGGGAATAGTGTAAGGAATTTTTAAAAAATCAATTATACCCCCACATAATTAGAATAACATTGACAACCAAATTTTTTATTATAAAGTAAGAGAATCTATCGGTGAAATAATACTAAACTATATTTCTAAATTTAGACTTTTTTTTCTCAAGAATTTATCTCTAGTTCATATTTAAAATCACATATCTTTGATTCTATGTGGTGATAAAATATTATCTCTAAGATATAATTTAATTTTATTATGGAATATATAGAAATGATGAATATAGAGATGATAAATGATGGATACATTTCAAAAAAATTAGTTGGAGGAAGTCTGTTTATCGCAACTGGAATAGGTGGGAACTCAAATACTAAAAATAACTGAAATAGGGACACCTACATCTCAAGTGGTGGAGATGATTAGAATAAAACAATGGGATCAGTTATTTTTTTACCATTACCCAATTTAAATCCTATTTATTTTTAATAAGTGTCTAATTCTCATAATAAGTGGGATTTTACATCACCCCCTAGAACTTGTCCAAACTATAAACATATGGGAAATATTCATTGATATTGTCATAATTCTATGAATTCTAGTGCTATTGATCCATCTCAAGTTTCCTAGACATCATATGATTCAATGGAATTATCTCTCTAGAATAATTCCCATCCTCAGAACCAGGCGCATCAAGGTGATTCCAGGAACACTATTACTCCACGTGTTTTACAATGTCATCATGGAAGCAAGGATCTCGAAGGAGCTAGTAAGAAACTATATGGTGTTGAACAGATAATCGTGGATGATAAATCTAGTCCTTTGATGGTGTTATGTGTGATTATTTTTAGTTCTACACTTATGAAAGATTTTTTTGACACAGGTTCACACCACTCTTTTAATTATTCTCATGTTCCTGATCATATTGAGTTACATGATGAGGTGATTCTTTCTATTTTCAAACTAAAAACACCTTTAGGAAAATGAGAGTGTTAATCCTTCATTTATGCAACATGTTCTATAACTTTTGATGGGGCTATGTTGGTTTGGGATTTCTCATATCTTGAGATTGATAACTTTGACCTGATTTTGGGGATGGATTGTTTGACATTATTCAAGACCCACATCAAATGTTATGCTAGGAAACTCAGTTTTACATATTCTGATACTATTATATTTCTCTTTTAAGGAGATTGGGATGTGAATTCAAGTAGAAAATGACCTTTAGTATCAACTATTAGGATTATATATTATTATTTGGCATCACTTATGTTATTAATTAAGGATGGAATTGGGAATATATAATTTTCACCCATCATTAACTAATTTCATGATGTCTTTCCATACAATTTCATAGGATTTACAACCAAAATAGAAATTGAATTTATGATTTCTCTCCTACCAGGGACAAATTATATTTCAATTTTTTTATGGGATGATACAAAATAAAATGAGTCAATTTAAATTTCAACTAGAATAATTATAAAGAAAAGGGTTCATTCAATCGAGCACATCCCTTTGGGCAGTACCGATGCTTTTTATAAATAAGGAAAATGAAAGTATTAGGATTTTCTATGTGTTATCATAATCTTAACCAAGTTATGATAAATAATTGGTATCATCTAACACAAATTGATTATTTTTTTAATCAATTTAGGGGAGAAATGTGGTTATTTAAAATTGAATTATGAATATAGTACCCCCAAATGTGATTCAGAAAGATGATATTGTGAATCCATCTTTAAAAAGTCGATATGCTCCTTGTGAATATGTGGCTATGATATATGGTCTAATTAATTCAATAGTGATATTTATGGAATTGATGAATCAAATATTTTATAGTTATCTTGACTTCAACATAATGTATACATCGGGTAAAGGGAATTTGTTGGCAGATTCATTAAATAGGAAGTTGTATAATAAACTGGACAAAGAGGCTTCAGATTAGTGGTATCTAATGTCTATTATAGTTGAGATACACCAAGATTATATCAACTAGAGTGAAGTATTATTTTTCTCTCCAGTTTCTATTATTCCTAATTTGGTTGAGCATGTTATAGTTGCTCAGACATCTAATCATGAATGTCTATCTATGAGTTTATAACTCAACGGTGGGGAGACCATTTCGGGATGGAAGCTATATGAGAGTTCAATATTACATTTTAGATATTGGATAATGGTACATTTGGATTATCAAGAACAAATAATTTCTACCTACCCCCATTCAATATGAGTAGTTCATCATGAAATCAAGAAGATGTATAATGCAATGAGATCAAAGTTTTGGTGTGATAGAATAAGGAGGAGAGTGAAATTTTTTTTCAAGATGCCTCACCTATTAGCGGGTTAATGAATAGAACCAACAAACCGTCTGTATGTTGTATTATTTACCTATTATATCATGGAAATGGGAGCATATATCTATGTATTTTCTTACTTGCATACCAAGAATTGTTGGGAAACACAATTTGATATGATTTATCATATATTATCTTATTAAGTTAGCTTATTTAATCCATATTTTTTAATCCAATATGGTAGAAGACTTTTCCAAAATCTACATTTGAGATTTGTAAAGATACATGTCATCCAGTTTTGATTGTGTCTGACCGGTACCCAAGGTTTACATATCTATTTTTGTAATCCTTGTACTAAACACTTGGAACAAAATTGAAATTGAGCGTTGTAACAACCCAAAATTTTTGAGTAGTATATTAACTTACTCTTAATGATTTAATAGAGATGTTAATGGTTAATGCAGAAAGAGGAGTCAATGGCTTCATCCACTAGACTCGAACCTTATGAAGCCCACTAATCAGAGCTTGGGAAAGAGGTGGAATCTTTGGGCTTCGCTTTGGACCAAGCCCAAGCCGAACTCCAGCATGTCAAGCTTGAACGGAAATGCTTACGGGAGAAGTTCAGGTTAGTAGAGATTACTACTAGGGAAATGTTATCTGAGCCTCCCTCATATTCTCTCACCATATCACACCTTACACTTAGGTCATATGATACTGTTATAAGGGGCTATGTGATGATACCCTAGCTTCTTTTTGTAATCCTTTGTCCGGATAATTTTAGGATGTATTCGTTGATGAATTTTGAAAAAATAATGATATTTTGAAATATTTATGTAAACCTTAAATAAGTAATGATGTGTAATGATTTTCAAAAAAAAGTCTTCTGCAAAAGTGTTCAGTAAGGAATTTGGAGTCTAATAAGATCAACATAATTTTTGATGAATAGTAAATTATGAATAGTGATTTTATGCTTAGGATTAGTAATTTGACCAAATGGATTAGTAATTTCTCTCAAAGAAAGTTTTACTATAATTTAGACACCTAGATTAAGTAATGTGATTCAATAAAATGGGTAAATAATGGTTTCATAAATTAGTAGTCAAGTATTAGTTTTTTGGGGTGAATAGTGTTTTTTAATTAAAAATTAAATTAAAAAATTATTTAGAAAATTATTTTTATAAAATGGACTTTATTTTTGAACTCATAGCACTGATATTATGTTATGGTAATTTTTGGGGGGGTTTTCTGAAAAAATGAATTTTCGGTGAAAAGTGTTTTTATTTAAAAATTAAATTAAAAATATTTAGAAAATTATTTTTATAAAATGGAGTTCATATTTGTAATCAGAGCATCGATATTTGTTTAAGGTGAAATTTTGGGATTTTTCTGAGAAAGATAAATTTTCAATGAACAGTGAAAATATAGTTTATAAGTTACGAGTGTTTAATGACATCATTAAATGATGTATTATGTATGTAATCAATATGGTCGACTTATGAGTAGTAAGATAAGGTATTAGGTGTCCCAAGTGGCCAATACCATGGGAAAATACCATGGTAAAGCTCATGGTTTTTCCAAAACCACCAATGAGGTGTCCCTTGGCCATTAATGCCGTGTCCCCTCACTTTCCCTATAAATACCAAGCCATTCTCTCATCCTTGGGACTCCAAAATCATTCACAATGAAGTTTGGGTCTCCTTACCTCCAAATGAGTCCTCCCAAGGTTCCCTCAAACCTCTAAAGGTCCCAACCTTTGAGTTTTAAGAGTTACGTTTAAGGTAAGAGGTCTGACCTCTCTCTTTCTTTTCAAGTAATCTCTTTTATGTCATTCCTTTTATGCTCCATGTTCTTATGTGGGAGGATGTTCTTTTATATTCCTCTTACTTCCCTTTTCATGTTAATATGATGATATATCCCCTCTTACTCTCATCATTTTGTTTTATGAATGTTTAAGTGGCGCCGTTAGGCTGCTGAATTTTTAAGGGATTCTTTCACCCTTCTCATTTTTCAAGTTCTATTTTCATGTCAAGTCTTTCAAGTTCCTTTTTATTATGTTGGGGTATGATCTCTATATCTATCATAATGATCTTTTATGATCATATGATTAGAGACCCTATTTGATCTTTTCAATTCATTTTTATTTAAGTTTAAGTGACACCGTTAGGCTGCCGAATTTTTATAAGAGAAATCTTATTTTTGTCTTACTTCCATGTTTTTCATTTAAAATGGTATGTCCTTAAAATTTCATTACCATGATTCATATCCTTTATATTCTGTCCCTATACAATTTTTATAGATCATTTATGAGTGGTTGACACATGTCCCCTCCTTTTTCAACGTTTTCTAAAACCCTGTAACGTAGTCGTTATGCTGCAGAATTTCCGTCTCAAAATGCCACTCTCATTTCTCAAAATTATTTTATTTTATTAAGTGAATACTCAAAGCTCTTATTTATACAGGGGTATTCACATATATATCATAATGTTCTATTTTAAATTCTGGGATTTACATACATGAAACCCTCTTTCCCTTTCCGTGGGTTTAAATTGACATAAAGATCATGTCTTTAAAGCAGTTTTTAAAACGTTATGATTATGAAATGAAACCCATTTCTTTTATACTATATGGGTTGTTTATGAAATGATTTATGATGATATATGTGGCTCACATGATAATAATGACATGTCAAGGGTGCGCCTAGATAGCGCTCTAATGCATTGGGTAAAGACTTAATCTCTAGAGATGGCCTTTTAGACTGATACCTTGGTGAATAACCTTGGTAATTTTTAATGACACCTTGGGGATAGACCTTGGTGAAACGAAATGATTGTCAATATTAAATGTTGTAGCCACATATTCAAGTTATGAAAAATGTTATATTTATTATGATATATCTCATTATTTCTTTCTCATTCCTTAAATTTCTTTTCATGACCTTATTGAAGTATCTCAAGTTCACATGTAAAATGTTCCTCTTGTTTCCCTTACTGGACCTTATGCTCACCCTTTCTTTTGATGTATGTCCCTAGGTTATGAGATGTAGTAATGAACCTAGGATGAACTTAAGGAGAAGCCTTTCAAGTGTTTAAGAAGAATGTTTTTTTGTTTTCATGTATTATGTTCCTAGTTTCCAAGACACTAAACCTTAAAGATCCTCAGTTCTGTGTAATGTAATGAAAGTTTATGTTATAAAAAGGTGGGATGCTACAGTTGGTATCAAAGGATGGTTTAGTTATTTGTGTAAATTAGGATATAAAAACTTTAGTAACAACCCTATAGAAAAGTTTAAATATATGAAAACTTCCCGTTATTTTGTTAAGTATTGAGTAAGTGGTTTATCAAACAAATACATCTATGTCTGGATACGAGCAGGTAGAGGCATCTCTGACACAGATGTACATAGGGGTAAAAACTGAAAACACCGCTTTGAGATAGACTCGAACGGGAACTGGTGCATGATAATGGGCCTTGATGCACTCTTGGTTACGACACTCCCGGGGGATATGTTTGGTTAATCACAAGCTTTTTAAGAATCATTATGAAGGAATTATAGAGAAATGTAATTGTCTAAGAATGAAGTCTTAGTTAAAAGATTCATAAATGAAATAAGTTTCTCACTAAGGTTTTATTATTTTAGAAAATGTCGGGCAATAAGAGGAACCATGCAGATGGTGACCGAAATGCACCATGTGCTGAAGGCCCTCCGATGGAAGTCGGAATGGAAACATTCATGCGAATGATGAACCAACTGACTCAAGTTACGAGTAATAACTTGAATCAAGTTGAGAGGCCGATCTCACCACGAAGGGAAAAACATTTTGTTGAGTCCTTCATGTGTCAATGACAACCATAATTTAGTGGATCTATTGACCCATTGGTTGCGGAACAATGGATAAGCTCCATTAAAAATATCTTTTATATACTCCTTTGTTCGGAACAAGAAAAAGTCACCCTTGCTGTTTACCGCCTAGAGGGAGAAGCTGATCAGTGGTGGTCACTGGTCAAAAACACGAATCCTAGAGGAGATATGGAAGCTATGGAGTGGGAAGAGTTCCAGGGAATAATCTTTAATAATTATTTCCCTCGTTCCATGAGAACGAGAATGGAGAAATATTTTCTCGAGCTGAAGTAGAAGGAGAATGAATCTGTCGGAAGCTATGAGATGAACTTCACCCGACTTTCACGATATACCTCTAGCTTTGTCATGGATCCAAGTGGGAAGGTTAATAGATTTTTCGGTGGACTGAGACCTCATCTGCGGAAGAATGTAGCCAACCAGGACTACGATATCTATGAGGAGATCGTGCGGAGTGCAATGAAAGTCGAGATAGAGTTTGGTGAGACACAGTGGTCTCATAAATCAAATGACAAGAAGAGATCGTTGGAGCCCAGTTTCGGGAAGACTTTTGATCAGGGAAGAGGTTCAAAGCAAATGCAACTTACCACATGCAATAAATGTGGGAAGAAGCATTCGGGGAACTGCTTGATCGGAAGTGTCAAGTGCTACAAGTGTGGAAGAGGAGGCCATATTGCTCAGAATTTTCATAGTGAGGTGAAGCCTCAACTCCCCAACACTAATGATAGAGGAAAGATGGTCCTGGCCTTACCCGAAGTCCATTGCTTCAAGTGTGGACAACTTGGGCACTATGTTAATCTCTGTCCAAATCCAAGGGCAGTAGAGGGGAATCACCATCAACCTCAACAAAGCCCAGGGGAGCAAGGTTGTGCTTTTTCTATCACAACAACTGAAGTTGAAGCTCTGAATGACGTGGTAGCAGGTACTCTTGTTGTCCTCTCAAAATTAGAAACTACTTTGTTTGATTCTAGTTCTACGCATTCCTTTATTTCCTCCAAGTTTTCAAAGAATATAGAATCAATCCCCGAACTGCTTGAGGTAGAGTTTTCAATCAAGAATCCAAGTGGGATTATCCATGCATAAACAGTGTTTAGAGACTCTAGTGTTTACTTTAGTGATCAAAATCTTATCGCAAATATATTAGTCATTCCCATGTTGGAATTCGACGTTATACTAGGGATGGACTGGCTCTCAAAGTATAATGCTAAGATCAAATGCAGAAGTAAGGAAATCTCAGTAGTCTTGAATAAACGACCTACAGTTGTCTTACAAGGAGAGATATCCCGAACTGATCCCTGTCTAGAAGCACCTCCTATAGCTTTCTTTATGGAGTTAATCGGTGATAATGAAGAAGGAAAAGGGAGAATACAAATAGAATATGTTCCAATTGTTCAGGAATACATGGATGTATTTCCTGAGGAGTTACCTGGACCTCCCCCAGAAAGATAGGTAGAGTTCTCCATTGAACTCGTACCTGGATCTCAACTGATATCAAAGACCCCGTCTAGAATGGAAAATTTGGAGCTAGAAGAGTTAAAGAAACAACTCCAAGACTTGTTGGAGAAGGGGTTTATCTGACCAAGTGTGTCTCCTTGGGGAGCACCAGTTCTCTTTGTGAAGAAGAAGGATGGATCAATGCGGCTATGCATTGATTATAGAGAACTGAATGGGATCATAGTGAAGAATAGATACCCTCTTCCAAGAATTGATGATTTATTTGACTAACTTCGTGGGGCTCAATTCTTCTATAATATTGACCTTCGATCTGGTTATCATCAACTGAGGGTGAAGAAGGAAGATATTCCAAAGACTACCTTCCGATCATGATATGGGAATTATGAGTTTACCATTATTCCCTACGGCTTGACTAATGCTCCTGCTATTTTCATGGATTTGATGAATAGAGTCTTTAAGGACTACCTTTATAACTTTGTGGTAGTTTTTATTGATGATATTTTGATATATTAAAAAAGTTGTGAGGAGAATGAAGATCATCAGATTGTTATTTTGAAAACTCTATGGAAGGAGAGGCTCTTTGGAAAGTTCAACAAGTGTGAGTTTTGGTTACAACAAGTGGCTTTCTTAGGGCACATCGTAACCAATGAAGGAATCTCGGTTGACCCTGCAAAGACAATGGTTGTCGAGGAGTGGCCTCAACCCATAACAGTAAATGAGATTCATAGTTTCCTTGGTTTAGAGGGATATTATAGGAGGTTTGTGAAAAACTTTTCATGGCTTTCTAATCCACTAACCAAGTTGAATCGAAAAGGGGTTAAGTTTATTTGGACAAAGGAATGCGAGGAAAGTTTCCAAGAGCTGAAGAAGAGATTGGTTACTGTACCTGTGTTAACACTACCCTCTATCGAATAAGGATTCGTTATTTTTAGTGATGCATCTTTGAAAGGGCTTGGGTGTGTCCTCATGAAAAATGACAAGGTAATTGCTTATGCATCTTGACAGTTGAAGATTCATAAGAAAAATTATCCTACGCATGATCTAGAGCTAGCGACAGTTGTTTTTTCTCTAAACATATGGAGGCACTATCTTTATGGGGAGAAATGTGATATATACACTGACCACCAAAGTTTAAAGTATATTTCCACACAGAAAGAATTGAACATGAGACAAAGGAGATGGTTGGAGCTTATTAAAGACTATGATTGTTCAATTCATTATCACCCTAGAAGAGAAAACAAAGTCGCGGATGTGTTAAGAAGGAAAGACCCTATTGTTCTGGAAACAATGAGGATCCTAGGAGATCCCTTGATTAAAGATCTAGAAAAACTGGACATGGGAATTATAAGGAAAGGGACATCATCAACCCTATCCCAAATGATTTCTCAACCTTCATTACTAGAGAAGATCAAGAAGGCTAAAAAAGAAGATCCTTTGCTACAGGAGAAGTTGGAGGCTGTAAAAGATGGGAAGTTCCCTGATTTCAATATTGATCAAGAAGGTGTATTGAAATTTCGTACAAGACTATGTGTTTAATCTATTCCAGAGATAAAGAAAGAACTGATGGATGAATCTCATAACTCTACTTTCTCTATACATCTAGGAAGTACTAAAATGTATAGAGACCTTCGTGATCATTATTGGTGGGATAACATGAAGAGGGAGATTACTGATTACACTACAAGGTACCTGGTGTGTCAACAAGTAAAGGCAGAACGACAACTTCCTAAGGGGGTATTACAACCGCTACCCATACCAGTATGGAAGTGGGATAATATCACTATGGACTTTGTAACTGGTCTCCCAAAAACATCCAAATGAAATAATGCGATATGGGTTATTGTGGACCATCTCACCAAGACCACCCATTTTATCTCTATTCGAGAAGATTTCTATCTGGATCAAATAGCCAAGATATACATAAAGGAAGTGGTGAGGCTTCATGGGGTACCACTATCCATCGTGTCTGATCGTGATCCAAGAATCACATCAAAATTCTGGAGAATTATTCAATATGCTCTGAATACTGAATTGAATTTTAGTACGGCCTATCATCCTCAAACTGATGGCCAATCTGAAAGGACTATTCAAACACTCGAAGGCTTGCTGAGATTATGCTCAATGGAATTTAAAGGTGGATGGGATCAACACCTCCCATTAGTTGAGTTCTCCTATAACAACATCTTCCATTCGAGTATTCAGATGGCACCCTATGAAGCTATGTATAGAAAGCGATGTAGAAATCCTTCTTGTTGGGATGAAACTGGTGAGAGAAAGCTTCTTGGGCCTGATCTCGTGCAAGAGATGACAGAACAGGTTCATGCCATCCAACAACACATAAAGGCTGCTCAGAGTCGGCAGAAGAGCTATGCTGACAGTTGTCGAAGGGACTTGGAGTTTGGTGTTGGCGACAAAGTCTTCCTTCGAATTTCTCCATGGAAGAGAGTCATGCGGTTTGGGAAGAAAGGGAAGCTCAGCCCTAGGTACATTGGCCCCTATGAAATCCTTGATCGCATAGGAGCAGTGGCCTATCGTCTAGCACTTCCACCGAACCTAGATCAAGTTCACAATGTCTTCCATGTATCTCTCTTGAGGAAGTACATACCCGACCCTTCGCATGTACTGAACCCAGAGGTGGTACAACTGGAACATGACCTCTCTTATGAGGAGCAGCCAGTGGAGATCTTAGACCGTAGAGACAAGGTTTTATGAAACAAGGCTACCCACCTTGTGGAAGTGTTGTGGAGGAATCATAAATATGAAGAAGCGACTTGGGAGCCTGAGGAAACAATGAAGCAAAAGTACCCTCACCTTTTCAACTAGGCCTCAAGTATAAATTTCGGGGATGAAATTTCTTAAGGGGGGAAGAATGTAACGACCCAAAATTTTTGAGTAGTATATTAACTTACTCTTAATGATTTAATAGATATGTTAATGGTTAATGCAAAAAGAGGAGTCGATGGCTTCATCCAGTACACTCGAACCTTATGAAGCCCACTTATCAGAGCTTGGGAAAGAGGTGGCATCTTTGGGCTTCGCTTTGGACCAAGCCCAAGCCGAACTCCAGCGTGTGAAGATTGAACGGAAATGCCTACGGGAGAAGTTCAAGTTAGTAGAGATTACTACTAGGGAAATTTTATCTGAGCCTCCCTCAGATTCTCTCACCATAGCACACCTTGCACTTAGGTCATATGCTAGTGTTATAAGGGGCTATGTGACGAGACCCTAGCTTCTTTGTGTAATCTTTTGGGATGAATAAATTGAGATTTCTTCCTTTTGCGAAGTTTGTGAAATTTCAAATGTCTGGATAATTTTATGATGTATTCAATGATGAGTTTTGAAAAAAAAAGGATATTTTGAAATATTTATGTAAACCTTAAATAATTAATGATGTGTAATGATTTTTGAAAAAAGGACTTCTGCAAAAGTGTTCAGTAAGGAATTTGGAGTCTAATAAGATCAACTTAATTTTTGATGAATAGTAAATTATGAATAGTGATTTTACGCTTAGGATTAGTAATGTGACCAAATGGATTAGTAATTTCGCTCAAAGAAAGTTTTACTATAATTTAGACACCTAGATTAAGTAATGTGATTCAATAAAATGGGTAAATAACGGTTTCATAAATTAGTAGTCAAGTATTAGTTTTTTGGGGTGAATAGTGTTTTTTAATTAAAAATTAATTTAAAAAATTATTTAGAAAATTATTTTTATAAAATGGACTTTATTTTTAAACTCAGAGCACCGATATTATGTTATGGTAATTTTTGGGGGTTTTCTAAAAAAATGAATTTTTGGTGAATAGTGTTTTTATTTAAAAATTAAATTAAAAATATTTAGAAAATTGTTTTTATAAAATGGAGTTCATATTTGTAATCAGAACTTAGATGTTTGGTTAAGGTGAAATTTTGGGATTTTTCTGAGAAAGATAAATTTTCAGTGAATAGTGAAAATACAGTTTTTAAGTTACGGGTGTTTAATGACATCATTAAATGATGTATTAAGTATGTAATCAATATGGTCGACTTATGAATAGTAATATAAGTTATGAGGTGTCCCAAGTGGCCAATACCAGGGGCAAATACCATGGTCAAGCCCATGTTTTTGCCAAAACCACCAATAAGGTGTCCCTTGGCCATTAATGCCTTGTCCCCTCACTTTCCCTATAAATACCAAGCCATTATCTCATCCTTGGGACTCCAAAATCATTATCAACGAAGTTCTGGTCACCTTACCTCCCAAGGAGTCTTCCCAAGGTTCCCTCAAGCCTCTCAAGGTCCCAACCTTTGAGTTTTAAGAGTTACGTTTAAGGTAAGGGATCCGACCTCTCTCTTTCTTTTCAAGTAATCTCTTTTATGTCATTCCTTTTTTGCTCCATGTTCTTATGTGGGAGTATGTTTTTTTATATTTCTCTTACTTCCCTTTTCATTTTCATATTATGATATATCCCCTTTTACTCTCATCATTTTGTTTTATGAATGTTTAAGTGGCGTCGTTTGGCTGCTGAATTTTTAAGGGATTCTTTCACCCTTCTCATTTTTCAAGTTCTATTTTCATGTCAAGTCTTTCAAGTTCCTTTTTATTATGTTGGAGTGTGATCTCTATATCTATAATACTGATATTTTATGATCATATGATGAGATACCCTATTTTATCTCATCAATTCATTTTTATTGAAGTGTAAGTGACGTCGTTAGGCTGCCGAATTTTTATAAGAGAAATCTTATTTTTGTCTTACTTCCATGTTTTTCATTTCAAATGGTATGTCCTTAAAATTTCATTACCTTGATTCATATCCTTTATATTATGTCCATATACTATTTTTATAGATCATTTATGATTTGGGGACCCATTTCCCCTCTCTTTTCAACGTTTTCTAAAACCCTGTAACATAGCCGTTATGCTGCAGAATTTTCGTCTCAAAATGCCTCTCTCTTTTCTCAAAATTATTTTATGTTATTAATTGAATAATCAAAGCTCTTATTTCTACAGGGGTATTAACATATATATCAAAATTTTCTATTTTAAATTTTGGTATTCACATACATGAAACCCGCTTTCCCTTTCCGTGGGTTTAAAGTGACATAAAGATCATGTCTTTAAAGCAGTTTTTAAAACATTATGATTGTGAAATGAAACTCATTTCTTTTATGCTATATGGGTATTTTATGAAATTATTTATGATGATATATGTGACTCACATTATAATAAATACATTTTAAGGGTTCTCCCAAATATAACTCCAATGCATTGGGTAAAGACTTAATCTCTAGAGATGACCTTTTAGACTGATACCTTGGTGAATAACCTTGGTAATTTTCAATGACACCTTGGGGATGGACCTTGGTGAAACGAAATTATTTTCAATATTAAATGTTGTAGCCACATCTTCAAGTTATGAAAAATTTAATTTTTATTATGATATATCTCATGATTTATTTCTCATGCCTTAAAGTTCTTTTCATGACCTTATTGAAGTATCTCAAGTTCATATGTAAAATGTTTCTCTTGTTTCCCTTACTGGGTCTTCTTCTCACTCTTTCATTTGATGTATGTCCCCAGGTTATGAGATCCAGTAATGAACCTAGGATGAACTTAAGGATAAGCCTTTAAAGTTTTTAAGAAGAATGTTTTTGTTGTTTTCATGTATTATGTTCCTGGTTTCCAAGACACTAAACCTTAATGATCCTCAGTTCTATGTAATGTAATGAAAGTTTATGTTATAAAAATGTGGGATGCTACAAGCATAGATTATCATCCTAAAGTTGATGGAAAATATGAATGAATTATCCATACATTTGAAGACAAATTGAGATCTTTCATGATGGATTTTAGAGGCTCATGGGAAGATAATATACCATTAGTGTAGATCTCATACAATAAAAATTATCAAGTGTCAATTCATGTGCCTCTTTTCAGAGCATTGTATGGTCATCCTTTTCATTCTCTGCTTTGTTGGGTCGAAATAGTTTATACTTCACTAATAAAACCTATCCTAGTGCATGAAACAAATGAGAATATTGAGTTGATTAGAATGATAATGGTGATAGCTCCGAGTCATAATAAATCATATGTGGACAATCATAAATGACCATCAGAAATTGATGTAGCTGAATATGTTTTCTTGAGAATCTATCCAATTCTAGGGAAATTACTTTTTGGTAAGAAAGGTAAGGGACCTCCATGAAACATTTACCCTTTTCAGATACTTGAATGAGTGGGTGATGTGTATTTTTAGTTTTCATTAATTCCAAGGTTAAATTCTACACATAATGTATCTCCTGTATCTCAATTGAAGAAGTATCAAACTAATACTAACCATGTGATTCGATGGGACCATGTTGATCTTGAACTGGATACTATATTGATTTATGTGCTAGTTTGGATTTTGGATATGTTAGATAATATATTTTTTTGAAAAATAATTGGTTTTGTCTGGGTTTTATGGTTACATGGTCAGATTCAAGAATATATATGGTAAGGTGAAAAATGAAATGTAGGATTAATGGAGTGAATTATTCGAAAATAATGTCAATTTTATACTTTATAAGGTTTTAATTACCAATGGTGGGGAGAATTTATCACCCTCGGTTTGAGGTGTGTGGTTGTTTTATATTTTTACTTCCACATTTAAAGTCACTAGTATGTGTCCTAAAAGTGTTCAGAGGTTAAATTGAAATAGATAATATAGTCTATTTACTATAATTTTATGCAAGGGAAATTTGTGTGGTAAATTTTAATTTTATGATGTTAATTTACAAGAGTAAAGGACAAAAAAATTTCAAGGTCTAAATGTGTTTTTCTATTTTTTTATGATAAATGAATGATATAAATGAAATTTTCATTTTAAAAGTGGTTTTTCTAGAAAAATAAACTTATTTGTTAGTGTTTTTAACATATAGTGACCCTCAATGAATTTATGCTGTAAATTCCCAATTTATATCATAAATTTCTTTGGACCCATCCAGTTTTAGTACGGCTAGTAATTTTAATTATTAATTAATTACTCTTGACTTATAGGGATCCTGTGGGTGATTTTCATAGACCTTATAAGTTTGAACTCGGTTTATATTAGATCATCAAGTGTGTTACTGTGGGAATCAATGTTTGTGTCTCATTCTTGCTTCTCGACTTTGATCTCCATGTTTTTATTTGAACCATACCATAGATCAGTGTTGATAATAGATCTATGGGACTTGGATGAATTATGTTGATATCTACTTAGGTGTTATTTGATTATTATAAAGTGGATTTGGCATTTTGAGATTCATTGTATACCCCTTGTGTCAAATAAATTAATTCGAGGTAGGAGGATTATCTCTTGTCAACACCATTATAAAACATGAAAAATTAATTTTATTAAATTGTTTGCTTGATTTTTTTGTGGAAAATTGGTGTGATTCTTAAAGTAAATCCATTTTTTATTTATCTTTTGTAAATTGTAAAAATTTGTATGTCTTTTGTAAATCACCTTTGTTATAATTTTAAAATGATTGTTTTGAAATTATGGTTTCATTTTAACACAAGAAAAGTGCTTGATGAAATGTTTCCAATAAATAATGATTTATTGTAAAATGATTTTTCATATATGGTTCGAATGAGTTAAGTAATTGGAAGTTACCTTTGATAATGGGTGTGTGCAATTGGGGAACTTGAATATTGGCCACCTTGTAGAGACTTGGTGGACCAAGGAGAACCCGATCATGAGTATGGGACTGTCACTTGGCATGAAAGGGTTTGTGTGTGTGTTTAGAAACATGGTAATTTTTACACCAAATTATGAGAAATAGTTTTTAGACTTTTTTTATTGTTTCTCAAGTAATTATTTTACGGTTTTGATATAAATTTTTTTAGATTCATCTAGACCATTTTATATAAAAATGTGATGAGCGATTCTTATCTTAGTGATGTGAGTCTGGAAGTCTTTAAGAAATTCTTAATGAGTTTATACTAACCCATATCTTGTCCATTTTGGTTCATTTTTAGATTTCACATGCCAAGATACAGGGAAGGAAAAGGTATTATATTTCCCTGCTGAAATCTATATATAAATTGGGCTTGGCTGGTGGTATTGGAGTTCGGAGATTCTTTGGGTGGTTCTTTGGATTGTGAATTGATATATTTTTGTCTTATTGAATTTTGGATTATTATCTATCATTTTTTTATCACTGTAATATGTTGTTTTTTCTTTATATTTGGTTTTAATTGTTTTATTCATGCATTATATAGTGGCTGGATTTTTATTTTTTGTGTTATCAATACTACTATAAAACAGACTTTTAATAGTGAAAAAAATTGCCTTTATCCATGCTAGAAAAGCACTGACAATGTGAGTGATTTTAAAATCCTAGGACTTTTATAAAAGTTGAAAAAGAACTAAAAAGGGGAAATTTATCAGTGATTCTTAAAGTTCCACTAAAAGAATTCTTTATTAGTGTTATAGAAGCACAGATAATTAAACCTTTATCACCACTTTTAGAAGCACTGATAAATGTGTTCTTTATCAGTGCTTTTAAAAGCATTGATTAAGATGTTCTTTATCAGAACTTTCAAAAGTGATGATAAAAGTCCATATTGCATTATGATGTAACAAAAAACTACAGAACCACTACTGTGTGCTGTTACAGCACACCGCAACACTATAAGCACCAAAAACACACAAGATATATCAATGAAAAAAATTCCCAATACATAATTTAAATGAAATGAGATTTACAACACAAATACCAGAAAAAAACACTATATTATACATATTTAAAACATTTATTTATAAAATTACATAAATTAAAATTATTAAATACATTAAAAAAATCCTAACAGTCAATGTTACCATGATTTCCATTGACTTTCTCTTTCTAACTGCCAACACTACATGAGAAACTTCGAACAAACCACATCAACTCGAAGAAAATCCACCTGTATAAGAAAACAATTATTATATGAGTAATACTAAGAAAAAATAAATTAAACATAAATATGAAATAATAAATTAATTATATGGACAATAATTCTACTATAAAATCATCAAGATTACCTAAGTTATTGAGCAGAGATAGCGTTGTTGCACTTCCTACAAAGGCAGTGGAGGTAACTTTAAAGAAAGTGATAAGTTCAACACTATATGGGTGAAAAGGTTTTAAGGGAGAAGAATCACGAAATTTATATAGAGTACCCCAACTCAAACAAAAGAATACACCTATATTAGAAAATTATTCTTATGTGAGTAATACTAAAAATAAATAAGTTAATCATAAATATTAAACAATACATTAATTCTATGGATAATAATTTTACTGTGTAAACATCAAGATTACCTATTTGATTGAGCATAGGTAGCATTCTTCATCTTCTTATGAAGGCAGTGGAGGTAACATAAAAGAATGTGATAAATACACCACTACATGGGTGAAAATATTTTAAGGGGGAAGAAGCATGAATGTTGGATAGAGCACCCCAACTTGAATAAAAGAATCCACCTATATAAGAAAAAATTATAATTTGAGTAATAATAAAAAAAATGAATTAAACATAAATATGAAACAATAAGTTAACTCTATGGATAATGATTTGATAGGGAAGACATCAAGATTATCTTTGTGATTGAGTAGAGGTAGTATCATTGCTCTTCTGGAAAAGGAATTAGAGGTGACTTCAAAGAAAGTAATAAATGCACCACTGCATTGGTGAAAAGATTTTAAGGGAGAAGAAGCATGAATGTTCGACAGATCACCCCAACTCAAAAGAAAAGAATCCACCTATATAATAAAACAATTATTATGTGATTAAGACTAAAAAGAAATGAATTAAACATAAATATGAAACAATACATTAATTCTATAGATAATTATTTTACTGTACAAACATCACGATTCCCTAACATGGCATAATCAAGTTACCTAGTTACCCAAGATTACATTTTATTTTTTCTCAATCAAGTTTCACATTCACATGTCACTAACACAACACATTTACACAAAAAATCCATGCCAAACAAAGTATACATAGTGTGCCACTACTTTCATGCCCAAACCCAAATTCAAAACATACGCACACGAAATCATTTCACAAACATTCCCCATGCCTATTACGTATATTAATAATCTATTTAAAAAGTTTTCTAAAATAAACCCCAGAGGCATCGCAAGTATTTACATAAAAAACACACCCAATTTCACATGAAAATTCTACTCCTTAAATCAAACGCACTGCATAACCGCATCGAACATAATTTTCAACACTTATATGATTTAATAAATCTATTAACTAATTTATAAAACACTTATAATTAACAAAACCAGAGTTTAGACCAATTCTCAACCAATTCTATAGAAATTCCCTTTATTACATATTTTTACACAACCCAAAATGATTTTCAAAACATTTCTTCCATAATTTAAAACAATTTACAATTCACATTAAAAAAGGTACAACATGTTTAGCATGGAAAAGTAGGTCAATTTACTCTAATAAATTACTTCAAAACCTATCTACATTTATGCACCTTCAAAAAAAGATTTTCACTTTTCAAATAACCCATAAAACCATTCCATGGAACACCACACTAAAACACACACACACACAACATAGTCATTTTCCGTTACAAGCCCCAGACCAAACACAAAGCATGCCAAACCCTTAGAAAACACATTTCACATCACTCAAACCATTTAATAAACCATTTCCATATCCCAAAATTCTTTTCTAAAACAAATTATTCATTACTTAAACACTTCACAACTCATACTCAAAATCGAAAAACAAGGATAACATGCCCAAAATGATCTATTTCCCATCAAAAATCCTTTTTTAACATAGACACACTTTAATCACCCACATACACACATTTATCACTACTCAAAAAATTAATTGAACACTTACACTGATTTTTCACAATAAGGCCTATATAAAAACAATACAATTTCTCTTTAGAAAATTTATTTTCAACACAAATTCATGTCAAATCATTTACAAAACATGTCTGCGCCAACAAAATAAACTATAGAGCATGTGAAAATTAACCAAGTAAGAAAACTAAATTATCTAAAAAAATTTGGGCATGGAACCACTTACCTTGGGCATAGAAATTGCTGGAAAGTAATGGAAACCCTATCCACATTGCAACTGTAATTGAAAACCAAATGTTGGACGAGATGTTCATGGAACTAGAGCACCAACAAAAGTTGAGTGATGTGATTTGAGCTTCGATTCACCGAGGAGGAGAATTGGAAGTGGGTCGCTTCCACAGAAATCTCCAGATATCGCAATAAATTCACAAATGGTTAGGGTTATTAAAATAGATTGGGGAATTTTTATCAATGCTTACAAACAATCACTGATAAATAGCCCTTTTATCAACACTTATAACATAAGCACTGATCAAAGGACTATTTACCAGCGCTTTTTTAGTGCTCATAAAGACCTATCTTTATCAGCGCCAAAAAAAAACAATAATAAAAAAAATATTTATCAGTGCTAAAATTAGAGTGCTGGTAAATGATCATTTTATATGCACTTTTTTTTAGCACTGAAAAATCCTTATCTTTATCAGTGCAGAAATAGTGTTAATAAAGAATCTTTTATCATCACTTATTATTGAAGCACTGTTAAAGGATTTATAATTATAAAAATAACTAAAAAAATCATAAATACTTATAAATACTTAATATATATATATATATATCAATTTAGTAAATATATTACTTGTTAAATGTATTTATTATAATTTTATAATTATTTATTTCTAATTATAGAAATATTTTAAAAAAATACTTACTATATCATTAAATAAATTTATATAATTATACATATATATTTAATAAATATATATAAATATATATATATTATATATATTATATATATTCATTATATAAGTAAATTTATTATAAATTTAATAATTATTTAAATATATATAAGTATTTATTTATAATTATATAAATACTTTTAAAAATATTCATTTATTTATAGTTATAAATATATAATTGTATAAATATTTTGATTGTACATTTATAAATATTTTTATTTATACGTATTTTTTTAAAAATATATTTTTAACATTATTAATGAATATATCCTTTTAAGTGCATGAATCTATGTTAAAATTAAGTGAAATTGAATAAACTAAGAATAAGTACACCTTAAAAATATTAAAAAAAAAGGATAAGTTTGGGGTCTGTGCATTGTATATAAAAATGCATTAATTACGTATATATAAAATCAATATAACACACATTTGATCTATGTTAAATTGAAAAACCAAACAACATTCCATTATATATCGAGTACTATGCAATTATAATCAATATTTTTAATTCATATTATTTTTTAATTATAAACCATTATTCATTAAACATATGACTATTTATTGTGAAGCACATAAATATTTTGTAATATATAAATCATATTTATATATATTAATATATATCTATATATTTAATATATATAATTGAATAACATTAATTATCATAATTATCTAATTAATAAAGTGTTTAATAATTAATAATGTATAATCAATCTATTCGGGTTTCTCAATAATTATTTAATTAATAAAATTTTAATATTTTTTTAATAAACACTTTTTTTTATTTCATTTTATTTATATAAATATTAATCAATACTAAAAATAATGTGATACCCTTTATCAGTGTTGATAAATAATACCTTTATCAGCACTAAATATAAAGAACTGATAATGGTTTCCTTTATTAGTACTAAGAAAGACGTATTGATAAAAGATTAAATTTATCATCACTTTATTTAGTGATGATAAATATTCCATTTATTAGTGTTTTGTTATAGTGCTGATAAATACCAATGTTGTTAAAGGAATAGTTTGTAGTAGTTCAAGGTGTTTCCTTTTATAGGGAAAATTATCCCACAAATGTTCCCTTAAGCTCTTGGAATTTATTATTAGCCTTTGGTTCCTTATGTATTTCACATAAGGATAGTAGAATTATTTCCTCCTATCAAGCCAATGATATGGGGATATATGTTACAAGAATGATCCCTTTTGGTTTCTAGTAAATATTTGTGAGTTCAATAGTATGAGTTGATTGGGCTATTCAATACTTGAGATTCCTCAAGCACCCCACAGTTTCCTTCATGACGTGATATATATATGAGCTATCAAATTGAGGCCTGATAGACTCTTTAGTGTTCTAAGATCCCATGGTTTCTCTGATAACATGTTTTTAAATGATTAGAACTAAGATAATTGGGTCCTCCCTTGCATCTGTGTAGATTATGGTAGTATATCATATCGAGATCACTTCTTAAATTCCTCCCAATTACCCTATCATATTAGGAGTATAAAGCTATCTTATTATTATATATTTCCTATATATTTTTGGGGAATATTACTAGGTAAGTTTACACTCACCCATGCATGGAATTTCCACCTACATGTGTTTTGTATGTGAAGTTAACATAGGGTTTATAGGTGGTCAAAGAGATGGTGTTTCTGGTTCAGAGGTGACACATGGTGATGTATGGTGATGAAAAATGGTTTGTGTTATTCACAGTTCCCATTAAGATTCCAGGTCAATATAGGATTACACATAGTAAAGAGTGGCTTTCCTATGTCTTGCATCTATCATATTAAAAGGTTTTCAGATATAAAGTTCCTTAGTATTTCCCATTGTAGGGATAAATTTGTATTTGATATTGAATGAATGTGTTTTATATAGTTTATTTTATTTTATATATACATCCCACTATTTTTGTTGTCCGTATTTTATGAATTGGATATATGTATCTATTTCCCACTTGGATATACTCATCCTCCCATGGCCCATTGGAGGTGGGATTAGGGTGTAACTATCATCTTACTATAGGTATAGATAAAGACTCAATGGGATGGGTTATGTCATCATTCATGATTTGGATTTGTGTGTGTTTTATGGTTCTACTTAAACTTAATACTTAACATCCAAATATTATATCTAATACAATATGAATGTTTTAGTTGATATAAAATAATAAGTTGATGTTTAAGTTGATCGAAGATCACATGTAAGTTGAATTTTAAAATTTTAATTACCACATTCAAAGATGGAGATGAAGTATGAGTTTTCTATATAGTGTGTTATGAGAAAGTAGAGTAAATATAATGCCATTCACATTTAAAAATATATAACTTTATTTTGATATAATGGGTTTAATTTTATTAAATTTTCATCAAATTTTTAGTTTAGAGTTTTAGAGAGTTATGAAAACCTATTACATATCAAATTCATAGAATAAAAGTGGATGCCTCTCTTGAAAATATATTTTTTTCACAAAAAACATTATTCTTAAATTTAAACTCATGTTTCATCCAAAACATATTAACTTCATTTAAGAATAATCCTAATAATTTAATGCTATAAATTTCTATAGTTTCTAATCATACTTAAGACTTATGAAAAATATTAGAAAATATGGGATGAGAAAAAAAATATTAGTAAGTGATACAAAAATAATGAAACCTGTTAGTCCATTTGGGAAATCACAAAATCCAAAATAAATTTCCCTATATTTTAAAAAATAATCTTTTTTATCAAAATAATAATTAATTATATATGTAATGAACTTCAAAGCCCAAATTTTTCATAATTTAATTTAATAAATCATAATGTAAAAATAATAATCATGAGAGTTACATATGAGAACATGTTATTGAAAAACATACTTTTCACCCTTAAAAGGGACATAAAATTTCCTTTCAAAAGAATCTAATTTACTTATATTATGGAATAGAATGAATTATATGAAAAATAAATTTAGGAATATAAAATCCATGTCTTTACCTTGGAACATAATATTCACATCACTCTTATAATCACTCTTAAAAATGGAGCAACCTACTAGTTAATTCCAAAATATATTCAATGAAGAAAAAAATCATTACCCAATGCATTAAAGAGCTATATCACGATCACCCATCATTAGGAACAATGTAAAAGGAATATAAAATACATAAAACACATATATTATTACATTTACATCACAAAATATCATAAATTATTATTTAACGCATATACAGAAGCACTTTTGGGAATTATATAAAAATAAGAATAAAAATGTTTTTTCATTGAAAACTAAAAAAATGAAAATTTACCAAGACTGGGAAATAATATTTTATTTGAAAAACCATAAAAAATTAGATTAATTTTCATGAAGAATAATTATCCTAATGGTGGGAAATTACTTTCCCTCTACATATGTTAAAAAGAATCATTTCACACATTTGTAAAAATTTCAAAAATACCCCGATTGGGAAATGTTAAAAAGATTTATTTTAAAATAATTATAAAAAAAGTAAAACATGGTTTAAAATGAATTTGAACATATATTTATATATATTAATAACATACCTAAAACATTTTAATGAAAATATATTTTTAGGAAAAGATGACGAAAAACTTTAAAACGTTTAAAATAAGGTTTTAAAGAAAAATCCCTTATGACTTTAGAAACTTTTAAATAAAAACAAAATTAAATAAGAGAACATTAACAGGATTTATAAGACACTTGAATTTTAGTAAATTAATAACTAAATAAATAAATATGTAAGAATATACACCACATTAAATAGAACATGTGTTGAATATGGCATAAGTCTCAAAGAAAGGAAATTGATATGAGAACTCTATTAAATCGGGTCTGACTCACCACGTATGTACTTAAACTACTGTATAATAAAATTTTATAATTTTATAATTCATTAAGAAACTTTTTATAGTTTATTATTATATTATTAAACATTTTATTTCATTTATTAAAAATTCCTATATATTTACTAAATCATTTAAGTTCATGTCATACATTTTGAGTACATTCGATTCATAATCCCAAAACAACTTCATTAAGTTGACCATGGTCAAAGGACTCATTATTCCATAATATATAGAATATTAATCAGGAATTAATTTTCATTTTTATACCATAAATTAAATTTTACAACCATTCATGAATGGAGGACAAAAAAACAATCTATATACTTTTTGGAGGTGGTAGTCCATATGTATGTAGGAGTGATGTTATCATTTTCCAACGGATGAAAGGGTAAGAAGTTAATTAATATATAATATTTCTATAATAATACTAATTATGTCATTAATATAAAAAATATTAATTAAAGACATAACAATAACCATTTATAAGATGTGGTGATGAAAAATTAAACACATCACTTCGTGGAGGTAGAGGTCCACATGTATGCACGAGCAAAGTTTTCATTTACCATTGGATAGAAACATAGATAAAAAAGGGTTGCTAAATCAACATAATAAAATTAAAATATATTTATGATACTTATTTCATTATATCATCATGGTTATTTAATATTTAATTTAGTTATAAAAAGAATTAAATGTGCAATAGTTGGTTAAGTGTTATACCACTTCTTTGAAAACCTCCTTTGTCTTACACATTAAGCCTTCTAGGATTGCTCCTTTAGTGAGACTAGGTCCTATAAGACGTGGGGAGAGATTTTGGGAAGGAATTTTTTTAGGGATTTTTCAATATAAAATTATCAACTTTTGTGAAAAATAGATAGTAGGTTCCCTTTAATAAGTGAGGGTAGTGACACTATTGTAATTATTCAAGGTTTTAAAATAATTTAAAGTCATATTCATGTGAAAGTGTCACTTAAACAATAAGAATTTTAAGACAAGATGATAAGGGTAGAAATTATATCATTAAATAATAATTAAGGTAGTATTTTTGTCCTTATCACTTAGTATTATCCTTAATTAGCTCTTTTTACCGTTTTTACTATGGTGATAACATTTTTACCAAGGTTACTATTAATTATGTATCAAAAATGAAATTGACCTCATTAATAAATTTTAACCTACTAATTCCAAATATAAAATATAATTTTAAATATTCAATTTTTAGAAGTTTCAGAAATTACTTATAATATAATAATGTAAAACGCAACACTAAACAAATTTATAAAAAAATACGTTTTTTAGAATAAAAATAAACTTATACAAAAATAAAATATAATAATGATTCATATGTATTTAATTATATTATTATAATTAAAATTTATGTTCTATTATTTTAAAACTAAATCCAAAATATAATGATAATTTTAATTGATTTAAAGAAAAAAATGACCATTTTACAGAATTCGGTATTTTCACTATTTACTCAAAAATCAATATTTTTAGAAAAATTCCAAAAAATCACCCTAAGATAAATTTTTTAAGATAACATAAAAAACAAATTAGATTTTATAAAATTTAAAATATAAAATTTTTTAATTTAACTTTTAAATAAATCCATATAATAATGGATAATACTTCTATTAGAATATAACTATTTCTTTTTCTATTGAAAAATTATATATCAATGGCCATTTTGATTTTTAAAAAACTAAATTATGAAATAATTGTAAAAAAAATTGATAATATGATACATTAAATAATATGAATCGCATTCTAAGATAAAATAATCATTATTTCATAATGTTATTTTATTTTAAAACATGTTACTCAATGTTTCAAAAGGATATTTTAATTAAAAAATATGTACATAAAATCTGATAAAAACCATTTAGATAATAAATGAGCTACAATTTAATTATAATTCAAGATAAATTATTATTTTGGTTTTAAAAATGGTATTTATCAATTAAAAATATTATTTACATAAAATTCCATATGACATTGCATTCAATATGTTACAATTTTGTGACTTTGAAAACATGTATCATGCTTTTTTAATCATTATATTATAAAAACTTAATTTCTTTAAAACATGAAAATATGACTAAAAATTAATTTAGTTATCAAATAAAACAATATATGTAAAAATGATGAAATATAAAAGAGGTAAAATAATGTGATAATGATAGTACATATACCCTTTTCTCCCTTTAGGTCATGGGTTCAAGTCCTGTAACCATTCTGGTTGTGATGGGTTATTTCCTAACCTCTAGGATTCCCTTTTATTTAAAAGAAAAGGTTTAATGAATAAAAAACCATTATACTTAAAAAATATATTTTAAAGTAGAAAATGAAAATTAAACTACTTAGGTGATTAATATATGCATAAAAGCTTAGTTTATAAAGAAATTAATTCATTTAGAATTTAAATTTATACTTTAGAAATAAAAAATTATAAAAAAATATTCATTGAAAATAATGGGATATTAAATTATCCCCCTTAAAGAAATTATGTCCTCACAATTTTATCTTGATTACAATACATAATTGGTTTATAATGTTCAAAATTAATCTAAAATGTTTCCAAAATCTAATTCAAACAGTAAAAGAGGTCATAAGAAACCATGATTTTCTTTTGAATTCCAAATAATAGTACCTTTAAAGGATATAAATGTTGATTGTAATCCTAAAATATAAAAAAATAATTTAAAATAGATACATTTTTATCCTTTTAAAAATAATTAAAAGGAAACCCACGTTGGGAAAAAACTAGTGTATTATGGAATTAAAATAGTGACAAATAACCCTTAAAAATAATAATAAATGAAACTAAATACATAGAAAATAATGAGGTGTATGATATAATCTTAGGGTAGGGTATAACATTATTATATGAATATATTCAAATAATAGAGTATATGACTTAATGAAAGGATTTTGAGTCAATATGGTGTGTGGGATATTAATTCATATAGGATGAGAAGAGACCATAAATTCATCGGAATTTATTATGTTAGAATAACTTCTCTTATTGATAAATGAGTGAAAATAATTCATAACTTAAATCCATATATTAGGATCCTATTTTAAATTTTTTATATTCTCATTATCTTTTAGCATGGTGTTCATATCTCCAAAAAAGAAATAGTCAGGTCCTTGATAGTATTTCCCACATAGAATGATATGGATGAGTTGACATTTTGAAATAAAAGTAAAGTAATACAATGATCCATAGAAATTTTTGTAAAATGGAAGTGTTTTGGTTAGATCAAAAAGTTTCTTATTGGGTATTTGGATATTAAAAATGATTTCAAAATAAAATAAACATGGTTTTGTAATGATGATGATGATTAAATCATATGATAGTGATAAAAATATTGGGTGATATCCTTCTCTATCAATATTTATAAATAATCCTTAATATATTGAAAATTACATCATTAATGTATTAAATTAGTTATTACATGTTAAATGATAATGGTCTATGTGATTAAACATAATACCTATAGAAATACTTTAACTTTAAAATCATTTATACCTAACATGATTAGAATTTTTAATTTTATAAAAAAATTAATAATAATTCTCCTCAGCATACCACCATTTATGTTTATATAAGACTTTTAATAACATCTTAACCTCTAAAGTTATGAAAACCCTTACTCTGATATAAACTATATCACCATGTACCTTTAACTACCAATTATTATGAGTTTAATATAAATGATTTCATTTTATTACATTCTCATGATCTTTTAGCTTTAGAATTTTATAAAATTAAGAAAAACTTTTTCAAATAAAACCCTTAAAATCAATCTATAAATTATCAATAAAAATAAATTTTTTCAACAAAAACATGACTCTTAAATTTAAAATCTTGTCTCATTTAAAAAAAATATTATTTTAAGATGAATCATCATAGTGAAAATATATCCCTTGATATAGATCTTACTCAACTGTAAGCCCTATTAAAAACATTTTAAATTTTTGCATGAGTACAAAAAGGTTTTTAAGGGATAAAAAACAAACAAACTCATTAGTCTATTTTTTAAATCATGAAATACATAATAAATTTTTCCCAATTTTTTAAATAGTAAAATTTGTGCTAAAAATAATCATTACATACATATGAAATTAAATTCAAATCCCAAAGTTTTCAGAAATTGTTTATATTATAAATCATAAAGTAATTTCATAATCTTGACAGTTACTTATGAAAACATGAGAACTCTTGAAAACAACTTCATGAAAAATGTAATTTTCACCATTAAAAGGGGAATAAACTTTTCTTTAAATATAATCTCACTATAAAGCCTTATAAAATAAAAAAATCCATGAAAATGATTTCAAATCATTGAAAATTTATATAAATACCTTGGGACATCATTTTCATATCACTCTTACAAATGTAATAACCTACAGATTAATTCCAAAATATATTCCTTGGAGAAAAAAATCATTACCCAATACATTGAAGAGCTATATAGATCTCACCCAACATCATGAACAATTTATTAGGATAATAAATTACATAAAACACATAGAATCTTGAATTTACTTCATAAAATCACATAAATTAACACATATAAAGAATCACATTAAGGCTTCATATAAAAATAAGGATAAAAATAATTTTCTTTGAAAGATTTTAAATTGAAAATTTCCAAAAATAATGGGAATTAAGGTTTTCTATCAAAAGACATGAAACTTTATAGATTAAGGTTCTTATAGAATAACAGACATGATGGATGAAAATTCGGGTCACATCGTATATGTTAAAAAAGGATCCCTTTTAAACTTTTATAAAAATGACAAAAAAACTAGTTTGGATAATGTTGAAAAGACTTATTTTAAAGCCTTCATAAAGAAATTAAAACATTATTTCAAATTACATTGAACATATAATTTAGTATATTAATAATTTAATTTAAATATTTTAAATAGTATGGATATCAAGGAAAAATAAAAGAAAAACTTTAAAACATTTAAAATCAGGTTTTGAAGAATAATCCCTTACAACTTTAGTAACTTTTGAATCAAATGATCATTGAAGGAAATTAAATGAAATGGATTTGTAAACTATAATGGCTCATAAAATACATATATATTTTACATCATCATTGAATAATATTTATAACATAACAAAAACTATGCTAGGACCGTATAGGTGTAGTGTCATTAGAAATTGGGAAACATAAACAACTAGTTCACAAAACATCTACATTGTATGACGCTTATTTCTTCATAACTGGAATCCTTTTTTAAATATCTTACTTAATACCCTTCTTCATGACCTAGAGAACAGAAACATATGAAGGGTGAACTCAAACGCTCAGTAAGGGTAAACATAGTAAATATCAATCATATCATAATCATAAGAACATAACATTTAAAAATATTTTCCTGCATATAAAAGATCATAATATCATGTCATGGGATAAATAATAAAAGTGAAATTTAATACCAATAGTCATAATATAAGACATGAATATTCATGGTATAGACACATAAGCATAGAAAATCATTTCATATTAGGAAAGGCTCATTTCCAATACCATCATAGCGGACAAAGTCCACTACTAAACTGAGTTTTCGCCTTGTTCCAGCCATGTATTACTGAACTAGATTTACTTTTCATTCCATTCATGTCTATCTCATGAAATATAAATCTTTACCCAATTAATTTAAGGGAGATATAGGTCCCACCAATCTCATAATTAAATCATTCTTACATGTGCTAAAAAATATAATCCATTCACCATAGCCTAACCCAAGGAACAAAAAAATAGGTTTTCATCCTAACATAATTCATATAAGATAAATGGATTTCATAAAAATAATTCCATTATAAACATAATCAAATGAAATTAATAATATGGATATAAACATAAACCTATGTCATCTTATATGGAAAATAATTTTGATAAAACAATTGAGCTTAATTCCTGAGGAAAATATCCTTTCTTCTTTAAAAATGATTTCCTTCCTCAAAATGCCACACAATTTTAGAAGAAATCGTTTTTTGTGAAGATAAACTTTTTATATTTTTTGGTAAGCTTCAAGTAAATAATTCATTATGAAATCATAAAAATCCATTCATGCCATACAAGTTAAAAAAACATTCTTCTTGTACTTTTACTCGAAAAGTCAAAAAGTGCCTCGTATTGAAAAGGACAAAAGATATCATTCATATCATTTTGTAAAAATTCCCTAATGGGTAAAATTTAATTTAATCAATTATAAAAATATATATAGAATATTTTGAAACACATAGTTAGGAAACATGGATGTGTATGATAAATATACCCCAGTAAATACATACGAATAAACAATCTCAGATAAAAACAAAATTTGAAAAGTTATACCTTACCTTAGGTATGATATGATTTGTATGTATCTGAAAATCCTATATAATGATTTAAATAATTTTACTGATTTATTAAAGAATCATAATAATTTTTATGATAACATTTATGACCATATTTTCATGTATTTGTTAGTAACATTTCTTTTTTACTCATTATTCGGGTATTAACTGCTTTATGTTCTTATGCAAGTTTTGTTTGATAAGTTTTCATTCCTCCTTTTAGGTTATAGTTATATCATTTATTTAATTTTATTAGTATAATATATGTCATATTTATTAATTAAATTCATTTATATAATCATGCTTTAATTAATATTATATAGAATGAATTACATCGCATCGTGGAGAAGGTAAGTCGTACGTATGGACAAGCGACGATATCATTCCCATAATTGTTTAATGGAATTGAAGTGGATGTTGTATAGTATCTTTGAATAAATATATTTTTATTTTAATCATATATATATTTATTAATTCCATCATTATAACCATCTATGTAAGGTGTTGGGGAAAATAGATTACACCACGACGTGGAGATGGTAAGCCATACGTACGCACACGTGGTGATTTAATTTTTTCATAGGATGGGTAGAAGGTTGACTATGGTTGTTTCATAATCATAATAACCTCTCATTATATAAGTTATAATAATGTTATTTCTTTATAAGGAAATAACTCATGAGTTGGAAGTATAAGTTTGAAAGAAACAGTAAATGATATTACCTCTTCTTCGACGTGCCTCCTTTAAATCTCCTTTTAGAGCACTAGAGTTGTTATTTGAAGAAGACCAAGACCTATATAATGTTTATATAGAAGTTAATAATTTAAATGGGTAGGTTATGGTTGAGATAAAGGGCTAAAAATTAAGTGAATAGTTGAGGGAGGAAGTTCCCTTTTATAATTGAGGTGAGGGGCACTTTTGGAAATTTCAATAATATTAATTTATAATAAAATCAAAACCTACATGAAAACCTTAAAAAATGTCCCAGTTTCAATGCTGAGATTTTATAGGGTTATAATTTAATAAAAAAATAAATTGTATACAAGTTTTTATGTCAATTTAAGCATTATCATATTAATTAACACTTAGTTATTCTATTTAATTTTTAACTGGGGTAACAAATATTTCAACATTAAAAGGGTGAAATAATTAGTTATTTGAAGTGAATTAGACCATAAATGAATAATTTAGAATATTATATAACATATTATAATTATTATATATTTTTAATAATGTTTTAAGATTTTTAAATAATTTATGAAAACCATATTTTGACAAAATATCAATACTATCAATTTTGACACTATTTATTTCATGGATTTTTTAAAATATAAAAATAAGAAGTGAACCTTGACCAAAAAAATTTATTATATCCCAATGGAGTTAAGGTAATATATAAATTTAATTTTATATAATAATTATCCTGAATTATATTTATTAAAATATTTTTAATAACATTTATTTGATCTCTTCATTAATAAAATAATTACTACCTCATTTTTTTGTAATTATTTAATATAATTATTTGTTGAATAAAAAATCAAAATAAAATTATATGATGAATATAAATTCATTATATTTCATTATAATACTTTTATTTGGATCTATATTTTAAAAACCAATCATTAAAAATGCTATATTCTTTTAAAACATGAATGTGACAAATTTAGCTTCACTTTAAATAAAATAATATAAGTGTCATAATCTCTTCTATAAGCCTCCAAATGGTCAATAAGTTTACCCTTGGATGATTATGGTAGATATATACTCAACCAATAAGTTTTGGTCAAGTGTTTGGGCAATTTAATGTTACTAATATTTTATTAAAAAAAATATTGATTTTTCATCAATTAATTAATTTTTTCATCATACAAGTATAAGTCTTTAAGTTAATTATTTATTTCCTAAAAATTAAAAATAGATTTTCATGATAAATAAAAACATTTTATCTTTAATGTGAGTATTAATAATCTAATTTATCTTCTCTATAACCTTATATTAAAAAAAATTAATTATTAAAGTTTGATTGAGACATATTTCACTTTTCTTGAAATAAAATAAAATAAATGTCCTAATCTCATCCAAGTGGGTTTCAATGGATACCATTTCTACCCAATTATGTTTTAGTGAAAATTATAATCATCCAATTATATTAATAATAGTGTTGGGGTAACTTTATAATATTATTTTTACCCTTAATTACTTGATTTACCCTTTTACTCTCTTAATAGAATTTACCGAAGTTACTATTCATATTACCCAAAAATAAAATAAATCTATTTAAATAATCTACAACTATTACTTCCAATTATGGAATCCATTTTCCAAAATTAAAAACATAAAAGTTTCAGTAATTAATATAAAATTAATCCCATTATTGAAATGAGAAAACAGGTTTTTAAAAGTTAAAATATTACAAAAGATTCAAATGTTTTTACATCTAAATTTAATTTAAAATTAATTCCAATGAGCCTCATTATATTAAATGGTAAAAATATATTTTATTTATAAATTTAAAATATTCAATAATATAATTTAACCACATAAATTATTTCAATGAAAAAAAAATATTTTCAGTTAAAATTTAGTATATTTTTACTATTCATCAAAACATGAATGTTATCCGAAAAATATCAAAAATTCATCCAAAGTAAATTTTTATATCCCACTTAAAAATAACATATTTATTTTTTCATGTAAAAATTATTTATGTGTCACACTACTATAAAATTTCCCTATACCCACAGTTTCAAACCGTGGGAATAGCCCATGAAACCGTGGGTATAGGCTATACCCACGGTTTCATGAACTGTGGGCTCCTAAGGCGTTGGGATAGACCTATACCCATGGTTATATAGAAACCGTGGGTATATCCTACTAAAATTTCATATTACCTAGGTATACATATATACCCACGGCTTACATAATCGTAGTTATACATTTTTACAGCCCAAATTATATACCCACGGTTAAGTAAACTGTGGGTATACATAGTTTTATCATAGAAAACATAAAAACGATTCAACAAACCGTGGGTATAGATAGATACCCCCTATAGAAACCCACTGAACACCCCCACTAGACCTGCATCCCCTATCTTCCCCCTGGACAACCCCCCCCCCCCCCCACATCCCCTCCCTTCCCCCCTACAGCCACCCACTAGACCTGCATCCCCTCCCTTCCCCCCTAAACAGACCCCCATGTAGCCCCTCCCTTCTCCCCAGGAAGACCCCACCTGAATCCCATCACTTCTACCTGGACAGACCCCCTGGACCTACAGCACCTTCTGGACAGACCCCCTTACAGCCCCCCACTAGACCTGCAGCACCCCCTGGATAGACACCCCCCTCCCTGTAGCCCCCCACTGGACATGCAGCCCCTCCCCCCTAGACCTTCAGCCCCCCTACCCCCTGGACAGACCCCCTAAAGCCCCCCCCCCCCCCCCCGAACATACAGAACCTCCCTTGGACAGACCCCCCGCTGTAGCCCCCCACTGGACATGCAGCCCCCCTAGATAGAACCCCCCCCCCCCCCCCACACACACACACTAGACCTGCAACCCCAACCCCTCCCTTCCCCCTAGACAGACCCCCCCCCCCACTAGACCCTCTAGGACCCTGGACACCCCCACTGGACCCCCCCCCCTAGACCTGCATCCCCCCCCTGGACAGACCCCCTGATGCACCCCCCCACTGGACCTGCAGCCCCCTGGACAGAACCCCCCCCCCCACACACACACATTGGACCTACATCCCCAGCCCCTCCCTTCCCCCCTAGACAACCCCCCACCCCCCGGACCTACAACCCCCTAGACCCCCCCACCCCCACTAGACCCCCCAAGACCCTAGACACCCTCACTGGACCCCCCCCCCCCCCCGGCCTCCCCCCTGGACCAGCAACCCCCCTGGAAAGACCCCTCGCTGCAGCCCCCCACTGGACCTGCATCCCCTGGACAGAACCCCCCCCCCCCCCCCACACACACACACACACACAAGACCTTCAGCCCCAGCCCCTCCCTTCCCCTAGACAGAACCCCCTCCCCCCCCCCCCCCCCGAACTTGCAGCCCCCCCCCCAACTGGACCCCTCAGGACCCTAGACACCCCCATTGGACCCCCTAGGACCCTGGTCTGATCTATTCAAGATTTTGGATAGGGAGCAGGTTTCAGTCCTGCTATGGTTAGGGAAGCGGAACCTTTTCCTGTAAAGGACAATTCTTTGGAGTTTCTCCAAAAAATAACTCACACCTTCTGAGGTAATGTTGAACCCTATGAAGAATAGAAGTTTCTTGATAAGATAGTGATAATGTTTGAATTTGATAACAATCCTGAGGCTATCAAAGTAAAATGTGTTTCATTCTTGTTATAGGGTCCTAATCGAAGACGTTGGGACTCACAGGTTCAAACTAGGATGACTGTAGAGATATGTTGAAATATTTCAAGATCATTTTAAAATAACATAAGTGTCCTAAGGCCCTAGCTTATTCTAGATCCTGGGAGTATATTTATCTTTTCAATGTTGGTTGATCAGTGATGGAGTATACCAATCATTTTATTGAACCTATGTAGTACACACCCAAGATCGTTTCAAATTAATAGATGAAATCTTTGAAGTTTGAGAGGGGACTAAAGATAGATATTTATTCTCATGTATTTTTTTCAAGGTGAAAGCTTATAGCGAGGTAGTTGATCATTCTTTCAAGGTTTAGATCAGCATGAAAGGAATGTGTAGTTACATTGGACACCCCCTAGACACCCCCTAGACACCCCCCTATAAACCCCTCCCTACTCCCCCTGCAGCCCTCCCTTCCCCACTAGACAAACCCCATAGACACCCCTCCCCACTCCCCCTGTAGCCCCTCCCTCCCGCCTTGGACAAACCCCCCTCCCCCTTGTTAAGAATAATGGAATGAAGATCTATTACATGAAGATGTGTTGAAAATTTGTTGAAGATGTGTTGAAAATATATATATATAGAGTGAATTCGATGTGTTAACATAAAGAAGAAGTCTTGGAAGAGGACCAAGGGTGAAGGTATGCATGGAATAATTTTATAATGAAATGACATTCATGATTTTGAGATATTGATATGTGTTTGGAGCATGGATTAAAGTTGATACAGGTTGGAAATTCGATGTGGATCATGTTCACTGGATGAATTAAAGTGGTGGCTAATATATTAAAGCTGGAATTGATCTTAATATCTGAAATATGGAACTGATTTAAAATACATGAATGGTGGAGAAATTTTTAACTGGTTTAGTAAGATGAGCTTACACAACATTTCAATGGTTGGCATAACTATTGTTGCACAGGGAGTCAGAAGCAACCATGAATCTGTTATAGAATGGGAACTACGGTTGTAGGTGTGGATAAGCAGGCTAACAGGAAGTGTTCATAGATCTCTCCTGGTTGAATATCGTAGAGTTTTTTTGAATAAATTATTTATTTTTCAAGTTTGTGAGTATGTTTTTAAAGAAATGAAAAGTGTTTTTTTTTTTGTTATGAATGAGGTTTGTGATTTCAATAAGAACACATAGTTTTGGGTATCTCAAAGTGGACATAATATTTATTCTAGGATAAATGGGAAGGATTTTTCAATCACCTCTAAAGGAATGGGAGACATCATTCACTTACCTCAAAAATGAAGCTATCATTTTATCCAAAACTTGGTGTTTACAAATGATATTGGACAAGTTGAACTGATCTCGTCCCTATTTGGGATACCTATGGTCGAGAAGAACGTAGTTAAAGACCTAGATGATAAAAGGAAGGTATTATATAAGTTCATTAAAATAATTATTTCTAAAAGGGCTAGAGAGTTTGAGAAGGTACTCTTCTATGATATGTATCTTCCTTAAATACCACTAATTGAAAAGGAGTTTATCCTACCAAGACACATGATGTGCCTCATACATCATTGTAACCAAGGAAAATGAAATATAATTTATTATCTTTTTAATGGGATTATATATCTTATGTTTAAAAAAAAGTGGATCTTAATGAAGGGGGAGCTATAAAGTTATAAAAAATTTTATACACTTACTGCTACTTTGCTAAAAATCTTTGGTTATTCTTTATATTCATCCTCATGTAAGATGGTTGTGATTGGAAATAAAAAGATAATCTATAACTATTTCACCACCTATGGAACCTATTGAGGGGTATCACTATCAATATAGCTTTCTTAGGGATGTATCACCCACTAAGGGGGAGTATTATGGGGAACCAGTTGAGGAACTTAATTTAGAAGATATATATAAACTTGTTAATCCTTCTCAAGATGAAGAGGAAGTGAAAAAATATGATAATTCACCTAAAGTTAATGATGTTGGAACTCTGGATATGAAAAAGAGGATGAGGATAATAATGTTAATTCTCATGATATTCCTAGAGAAGATGATATCTTGGATCTTATAGAAGTTGATATACCTATTGTATCACCCATACTTATTGAGGATGATATTGCAGATATCCCTCTATCTAAATAGAATTTTAGTGTAAAATATTTGAAAGATTCTACTATTGGAATATCTAATGTTATTAACTTTCAAAGGGATAAAAAACTAGTTAATGAATCTATTCCCTATCAGACTCATGCGAATCCTCATTTAGTGAACAGTGAGAAAGATATATCGGGATTTAAAGAACATGTTCAGCCTTTTCTTCTCATATTTTCAATGAATTTTAAAATTTTAAAGGGGACTTTAATGAGCTTAAGGATGAGCTAAAATCCACTTAGGTTGAGTTAAAGAACATTTATGATAATTTACTTCCTAATACTAATTTCAAAAAGATAGCGGAACTAATGGATACTCAAAATGATTTGATAAAGGAGATATAACCAATTCATCTAAGTATTACTATTATAGAAAAACATCATCTTAAGTCCTTGAAAAACCAAATTCCTAATCTTAAGTACTATTGTTCTACCTAATCAGAGTTTGATGAGAAAATATTCAGGGAAGCATCACAATATGACATGATTAGAACTCTGTCACTAGGTAATTATTTTTTTAAAAAGTTCTAAAAGAAATAAAAGTAGTGAAATATGATCTGAAGGAGTAATTTCACTAGTTAAAGATCATGGTTACTATCTAATTTTAGTTTCTCAAAAAAAATCCACCACCTTCCTCTACTTCTGGTCAAGTGACTAATCAGAATCTATAGTTACAATTTGATAAGGTTTATTTGGTAAGGATTCTGGTGAATATGTTGATCTCAATTATATAGTGTGATTTAGTCTCACCATTTTTATTGAAAGAAAATAGAAGCAAAATAATCTTAGAGTATCAGGAAGTTGAAATGATGTTTATAAAATAAGTCATGGAACTAACCTCTAGTTAGTTATTCTTATTGGCTATCTTGATAAGTGTCTTCCATCTCTCCAATACAAGGAAAATTACACATTAGATCTATATAAAAATATCATCAATCAGTTATACAACTAGATAGGCCCCTATAACAATAATTTTCAAATTATTCAAAATCATGTAAAGGAAATTATGGTGGTTTCTTATAAAATATCTTCCTTTGTACCTTTTCAAGTTGAATCTAGAGAAAAATATTCAACCAAGGTCAAGGAAATAATTCTATAAAAAGGAAAGTAATAAATAATTATACCTCTAGTACCTATTAATCCTACCCCTCCATCATTTTTTAATCCACAACATTTCAAATACATTTCTATTTATCTTAGTCAAGTTTTAGTTGAGAAACATGCTAGCATCAATCAGAAAGTTGGAGTTTTTAATGGCAAGTTATTGAACCTTTATGCTTATATTGGGGAAGTTAGAAGGAACTAACCTAGAAAATATAATCTATAAAAATTCACATATCTATAGTATGGTCCCCTCTCTTCTTAGAAGTTTTTATACTTTCATATTGAAGCTTTCAAAATTGTGTTGAGTCGATCTCATATCGTGATTTCTTAAAAAAATTATCAAGGTTTAATAGACTATCCTAAAATTTTATATAGATGATATAATCAAGAAAATTGATAATTTTATATATTTCATATTCCATATCAGAGGAAAAATATTTATCCGCCTTATACTACATGATAGGAACTCTGTTTATAGACAAAATATGGAAAAGGTTTTTCATCCTTCCATATTTTACTAGAAAGATAACCAATGGTCCGTCAAGTCTATTACCACAGCATCACCTATTTATTTTGTTTCATGTATGGTTTTAATAAATACCTTAGGAAATTAGGACTTCAATATCATCTCATTACCCCATGAAAAATTATTATCTATAAATGTCAGGATCTTTGTTTATGACCAAACTGAATTTATAGGGGAAAGTTATTCTAAAGTTAAAGTTTTCCAAGCTATCATTCCTTCTCCTTTAGATCCTCCTTCTACCTCTTCCTTGAATAATCCTTTAAAGAAAACTCAACCTCATAAAAAATATTACTTTCATACTATTCTCAATTTTTGATCCCAATGGAATCATAATTATGTATTTTTCATATTTGTTTATATTTAATGGAATTCAGGTTTTCAGTGTTCTTTTATTTATTTTGTTATCATTTTTCACTAACTTACATATTAAATTCATCTTAAATTTTAGTATATTAATCTTATATTTTATATAGTTGTGTGCTATATTCACTATGTTTTTTCTATTTTATTGTCTTCCTTTTTTATCTCAAAAAGAAAAAGAATCTATAGAAAACACAAAATTTAAATAAAAAAAAAATTAGAAACCCTAAGTCTTTTTTATACACTATAGATATCTACTTTCCTTTTAAAATCATTTAAATTTTTTCTTTACTAAATGGGGTTTTTATCATTAAAATGGGGTAAAATTCTTATAAGTCTAATGTTATTCCATCATATTTAATGTATCATATTTTTTTATTCTCACAAAAAACAATTTATCATATTTCAAATAGATCTCTTTTTCAGTGTGTTTAAATTGGTTTTTAATTATATTTTCACTTGCTAAAATTAATTCTACCCGAAATTGATTTTTTTCTAATTCTGTAAAAATTCCATTATTTGTAATTTCTGACCACATGTAATTTTATTAGAATAGAACCAACCTATAAAAATCCAAATATGATATGGAATCCACCTACAAAAGTTTCAATAAAAAAAATAATCCACATCGACAAACATTCTACACTAGAATAATAGATACATAGAATTTTCTTTCGTAGATTTCATGACCACACAAAATCACCTACATGGTAGATTTTATTATGTGAGAATCAGCTATACAGAGACTTCGGGTATACAGAATATGATGCATGATAATTTTAGATACATGGTTTTTTCTTGTATATAGAGTTTCTTACATTAAGGATTTTGATATTTGGACTTTTTTCATACATTAATTTAGCTATCTGACTAGATACATATGCATATTTGAAACTATGGCTATATTTATCATATGTGATAGAGGGTATATGGAAATTGACTACGCAATTTCTTTTTTCTATACGTATGAATGAAACTCATATTATTTATTACTTTTAGTGTATATTAATTAAGCTTATGTATTTTTTTTTTAATATTTTGAATATGATATGACTAAAAAAATTGGATGAACTTTAAAAAATATAAAAGTTAAAATAATGGTAAATATGATAACCTATCTATGTTTCCATAATTTTTGAAAAAATAAAGTATGAAGGAAATAATGATCTAGAAATGAATTTTATTTTTTTAATTAATTTATGAAACCTATATAGAATATAAGTATGATGATATTTAAGGTGAAAAAATAATAAGTGTACAAGTGTGTGAGAAAAATGATTTTTCAATTTTCTTCTTTTTAATATCATAATTTTATTCATTTCACTACAATAAGATCTTTTCTCTCAGAAAAGATGAAGTATGTTACATATCTGATGCTCTTGTGCTTACAAGAAACGTCTCTGGATTTAAAAAAGTTCCTCCTCAAGATTATCTTAAGAAACTTTTTAACCTCCTAGAATACTTCTGATATTCTAGTTGCTTCTTTTAGTGGTGTGCCTTAACTAAAGTTATTATTCTATATCTTTTATATTTTTATGTAAGTGAAAACTCTGTATGATGAGTGTGGGTGAAGTTTTTTATAATTAATGTAATAATGTCCATTTAAAAGATATTTTTTTTGTTTATAACAAGTGATGGTTACTTTCACATAAGTTGGGTTATCCCTGGGATAAGTACTAGACATAGTAAAAATAACCATACTCACTGAGAGCGTATTGGTGGAGTGGACTAGGTGATATTTTTACCTCGAACTAGTATATAATATCATGTATTATTTTCTCCTTTTTATCTTATTCATCTATATAACAATCATTTTTACTTAAAAGGAAGTTCAAAAAAATATGATGTAAAATTTTAGAGCTTAATTATCCCCCCTTTGAGAAATTATAAAGTGTAACTAGGGAAACAAAGTGTTTTAGAAAATATCCAAAATGTTTTTTGGTTATGTTTATAAAAGTTATTTTATATGATATAATATATGATTAAATAGTACAAATTTTATGAGGATTTAATGTAATTGGGATATTGAAAGTGTTATATTCCCTAAATCCTATTTTATATATAATATAAATAGGCGGGTCATATGATCCAAAAATTATATGTGATTCATGGAATATTTCATGGAATTTTATGCCACTAGATTCAATTATTTAGAAGGATATACTCTTTCACTTATATATTATTCAATAATCATTTCATAATATAAAATATATAAAGATTTAAATTCATGAATTTGATGCATTAAATTTCAAATTCATTAACTTGTTCATTGTAATCCATGAGTTAATGAAATAAATAGTTAAGGATCATCATCATGGATATATAAAGAAACTACCATGTGATGGTAGTATATGTTCTGTTCACATGATTCCTAGAAAAAACACCATAGAACTCAAATCTCCCTTCTTCTTCCTCATTAAGATAGTGAGGTGCTAGAACAACATGAACTGAAAGAGGATCTCATTCATAGGATTAATGATTCTTCTTAATAAGTTCATACCTATATAGGTGGGAGGATTTTTTCTTCCACTTTATTACTTTTTGTTAAACACTTTAAATTAATATCAAGAATAATTCAAAGGCTTATTCAGTGATTTTAATACATGTTTATATTATTTTTTTCATTTCTATTTAGCTGATACTTTTATATTTATTTACTAGGTGATCTTGGGAAATGAATAAAATCACTTCTGCACATTAAAATAATTGTTATTAGACCCTAAATATTCTAATAAAAATTATGGGTGTTTTGTTAATGTGATTATTGTGTAATTTGTTTTATGTATTAAAATAAGATTTTTTATGGAAAATGTTTTATTTTTAAATGAATAATAAGGGTTTTTTTGTAAAAATGAATTGATTTTTTAAAGTTATTTCAACTCTATTGATGGGTTTGTTCAAGATAGGTCAATTTTAAAATGAAATTTGGATGTATTTTATGGTAAAGGTGAGTTTTTTGGAATGTTTTGGTTTTTTGATAAAATATTTTGGGATTAAATAGGTGGTGGAATTTAAAATAATTATTTTTCTAACTGTATTTAGGGTGGTTTATTTAGAAATGATAACCCTTTGTGGTCTTTTTAAAGTTAAAGGAGAGTATGAAAAGTGATTTTTGTAATTTGAAATGAATTTTTGGTTTTCAAATTTAATTTAATTATATTAAATTTTATGTTTTATAAAAACTAAACTAGGGTCTTATTTAAATGTTTTGAAATTAAGAGAAATTTTATAAAGCTATAATGGTTATCCTGTTTAAAAAACATGTTCAGTTCTCATGATTGGGTGGAATTATTTAAAATCCTTTAGTAGTGGGTTAATTTTTTTTGAAAATTAGTGGAATGTTTTGAAAGAGTTTGATTTTTTAAAAAGAATTTTTTATTTTAAAAATAAATTTTTGATTCCATATATAATGTTTTTTATTTTAAAAATATATAATTCCATCCATGTGTTCTTTGGTTTTTTCCCTATATTGATGTTGAAATTGTTTGATGTGATTTAGGATGCATGACTAGTCTGGGGTAATGTACAATGTTATGTATACCTCCCAGAAGAAACTTGAGTGGATGTTATGTATTTATCCATAGGGTTATCCCTTTCTTGTTTTTGACTGTTACCTAAACTTTTAATGAGTGGAAAGTATTGTTTTCTTATCTTGGTATTTTCATGGAGTGTTTGTTTAATATATTTATAGAGGAATCGGGTAGGTCTATTTAACTTGGCTAGGATATTGAGACTTTGTTGAATGATTATAGTAGTGAAAATTATTCCTCTTGAGATTTTTGTATTCCTTGTAGGAAGAGTGATTTTGGTAGTAAGTTCTATTTTGGGATGATGATTTATTTTGGTATTCTTGATCAGTGAGTTTGGATTAGTTGTGATTTTGATGTGGATTTTTCTTAGTGTGTTTTTTAGAATTCTTTCTCGATGTATTACTTGGGTTTTCTTATAGTTTCACTCATGTGAGTTTTGGTTATTTTGAGTGATCATGCCTTATTGTTTTGTGATTCTATTTTTTTGTTTATGTAAGGTGTAGATCTTGGGATGATATTTAAATTTTATATGGATTAGACTTAGGGTATAGTTTGGGTGCATAGTATGGGGAACTACTGTGTGTAGTTTTTTCCAGTTTTTCCTTAGGTTTTGTGAAGTTGGTAATTTCTATTTGGATCATCATGATTGCTTTTTTGTGAGTTTTTCCTAGAGTTAAGATTTGAGATGTTTTTTGACCAAAGTTTTGAACCCATGTCATTCCTTTTTTAAGAATGTTCTTGATTGGTGTTTTTTTATCATTGATTTGTGAGATGGTGGATTTGGTGGCTAGTTTTTTGTTATCTTGGATGTCGCTTTGTGGTTTATATTCTTTTTTGGAGTTTTATCTTGTCTCTTAGTGGTTGGTTTTTGTTAGTGGAACTTTTGGTTTCTTTTTATGATTCATTGAATTATGTTTGTTTTGATAGTGTACCCTTTTTTAAGTAGTTTTCCTATTTTTGACCACATTATATGAATTCTAAATTGCGGGGAGACCCATTCTAGGTCTTTGTATATCTAGAACTTTCAAGAAAAAAACTCTGAGGTAGGACCCCCTTTTATCTTGTTTTACCTTTATTTTTCCCCATTAACCCTTTCTGCCATGGTTTCATCATCACCTATAAGCCTTGGGGGTTGTTTGTCCAAGATTAAGGTTGGGGTAACCTAACTAGGTGTTTTTTTGTTAGGTATTAAGGGGTGTGTGTTCTTCCTTGTGTGATCCTTATCCATTGAAGTTTTCACAGTTTTGATTTTTGTAAGAGGTTATCACTTTATCTAAGGTATGTTATTTTGTGTGTTACCTTTATTTTTCATGCCATTTATTTCTTGAGATTTACATATCCCATGTTTACTAAGTTATACCTATATATTATAGTCAAATGGATATTATAAATTCCCTAAATTGAACATTCACTTGGTATAAAATTCAATTCAAGGGGTTTGTAAAATTCCAAGTTCTTTTAAACAGGTTTCAAGGTAATTTTTAAAATAAAATTGATTGTTAATAAAATGGATTTGAACCTATTTGGATCTAAAAGTTGGTTAAGGCTTGGTTTTATGAAAATTATTTTAAAAAGAAAGTTTGTTTATATTTTAAATTGAATTAAATATAACTATTCAATGACTTTGTTTTTCTTTATGAAATTATTTGAATTGAAATTTCAAATAATGAAAAATATTTGGTATCCCAATTCAATTTTTACATAGGCATGTTTAGAACATTATATAGTTTATCATATTTTATGGTTGTGTTTGACCCTCCTTAGCCCCTTGTTTTACTGTGATTGATATATATTATGACCCCTAAGGGGAAATTATTTATTATTGTGTTGTATATAATGTAAATGGGGATGTTTCTTAAGAGGGTGTTAGAGGTGAAGTGAGAGTAATTTATTGTGCTAAATGATTTTATGATTTGATTAATTGCTCACATCCTATTATTTTTTGTCATGGGTACACTAGGCACTGAGTAAGAGGTCCATATTTATGCTACAATAGATATTTGAACTCTACTAGTGTCCCAATATTCATATTTTATGGATAATATGGGGTTCCCTCAATAAGTCTAGGTGTAGGATAGTTGGGTGTCTTATGTTACTTGGATGAAACATATACAGACAATTATTCTTAAGTTTTGGTAGGTTCTTAGACCATCTTACTTAAAGACCTAGTGTGTAACCCATGATACTTGATGAAATCAAAAGGGTAATCCCATTTCTTGTTTTCCAAATTTAATTCCACCTTAATGTCACTATTAGTTATCAATAATTATTCTTTGTCTTTATATCATTGGTGATATGGTTCCTTGTTTAAATATTTTTTTTTTGTGAAATGTTTTTTTTATTATATAGTTTTCAAAGTAATTTTAAAATTTTGTTTTTAATTAGTTTCAATGGAAGATTTTAAATGTGTGTTTTAGAAAAGGAGGCTTTGGGAAATGAAATGTTTTCCAAGTGATTATTTTTATTTAAATGAAAAATTATTTTTTCATAAAACGGTTATTGAAGTGACAATAGATTTTATATACTCATGTGAGAAACAAATAATTTTTTTTATTTCAAACATGCATTAATTAAATTTTTTTAAAAGAAAATGGTACAAAATATTTGGTGAAATCATACTAGGCATGTTTATCTCACACCTTGTATACACTATTGGGTGTATGAAACTACAATTTTGTCTTTTAGGTGCCTAGTTCATGATCTTACTTAGTTGTGACCTCTTTTAGGTTTATGTCCATGTTGGACTGTTGATGGATGATGTAGACTATAGTGAGTGATAGACGATTGCAAGGAGATTATGGTGAGTAAACCAATTTAGATTTTGTTTTATATTCTAGGTGGTGTGTATCATACTTGTTGGCCTAGATCATTCCTTTGGTTTATTTTTATATGTGAATACTTTCAAATGATTTTTATTTTATATATTTATTTGATAATTTTATGAGATTATTTTATTATTGTTGTCATTAGTTACTTTGATTCGTTATTTCATTTATATAGCATCAATTTATTTCGATCATGGACATATGATACGAGGATTGTTCATTCCAAATTTCCAAGTGTGATATGGGATGTGATAATTGGTTTTAGAGAGTAAAATAATTCTTGTGTTTTTTCTTAATACCCAGGCACTAGTTTCTAGTCCATGGGGATTAGGAATTATCTATAGGAAAAGTATAGAGATGGGTCTGGTAACATGTTGGGTTACCCTGTCCTAGTTAATTACATAGATACACCTTCATATTTCTTTTAATTACCAAACACATGATAATTTTCTTTAAGTACTTTTTACCCATTTTTTCATCCCCAAACAAATACTTATATATTCCAAACACATATATAACATCCCATCCCCGATTAAAGTTCCAAAAAATTAAAATCATGTCATTAATAATTCTATAGCATTATAAAAATCCAAACATTCCACCAACACCTAAAAAAATGGAACATTACAAACCCCCCATCCTAATGTTTCTCTTCCTTGAAAATATGATCAATTTTTTTCCAAAAATACCAACCATGTAACACTTAGAGATTTTACCATATATTTCTTTTAAATAAATTTATTGTATTTTATATTATGATTTACACACAATAAATACCATATATAAAAAATAATGACATTATATGGTATTTAAATGCAATAAATTTAAAAAAAAATCTAATTCACCCAGGAAATAATATTGATCTAATGGAACAGTTTTGAAATATTTTGTTTATAAGAATTGTTGTTATTATTAAAATTTTATTCAATGATTTATTTATTTTTAATTAATTCATATCATAAAACTTGTAAAAATATTTTTTACTCATGTATAAAATTATTTCATTGGTTATCAATTGGTTATAAATGAAAGTAAAATCATTTTATGGTAAAAATAGTTATTTTTGAAAAAAATATTTTTTTATGTGTGTGCAATGTGTTTTTATCTTAATAAATTAAATAAATCACTATTTATTAATAATATTACATAAATGTATGAAATATATATTCAATAATATATTTTAACATTAAACAAAATTTTTACATGGAAAATAATGAAGGTAAACTCAGTTTTGTGCTTAAAAGGAATTTTTCTAAAAACAGTTTTTGTTGAATTTTACACGCTTATTTTAAAATAAATATCTAGAAATTATAGAAAATTAATCTTCTAAACTATAATAAATAAATTTAATAATAATAATTAATATAATTTAATTTCATAGACCTAATTTTTCTTCATAATTAATAGTAAAAAAAGTAATATTTTATTATCGTAGTTAGGGATAAAATGGGTTTATCAGGGGTTAAAGTTAAAGATAAGGGTACAAATTACACTTAAAATTGTCTAAATCTAACTATTTTGTTGGATTTATACCTTATATTATATTAAAATTTAATTATTTTCCACTTGGGTCCAGTTTTACAATAAATTTTGTGTACATTATTTAAATCATTTAATTAATTTCATGTGTGTCCGTCCCCTCACTTATAAAAGGGTACATATTCTCCTCCCATATTAACAAACCTTGAGCACTATATCTTATCCAAGACCAACCTAAAACCCATACTATCTTCGTTACCTTAATTCTTGATATTCGTTTTTTATCCTAAGACTATCCTCTGAAGGCTTAAGGTGTAAGCCAAAGGAGGTCTCTCTAAGAAGAAGTAATCGTCTTACTTGGCTCTTTCAAAGTTTTTTTCTTCTTATTATTATTATAAATATGTTTTATCAATCCTAACATAATTAAAATTGATTCATAAATATCATTAAATTTTATTATAATTTTGGTATGAATATTTTTCTCCTTCTTTCCATTAAATGTGAAATGAACGTCTCGCTCGTGCGTACGTGTGGACTACGGCCTTAACATAGAAATATAATTCATTTTCCATAATCATCATTCATGGTTGGTTATTATGATATATTTAATGTTTATATATGATATTTATGATATAATAATTTCTTTTAAATTTTAATATAGTATATAATTTATTACCTTCCTACCCATTGGAAAATGATAACATCACTCGTGCGTATATGTGGACTACCACCACCAGGAAGCGATGTGATTTGTTTTTCATTTCTTTTTTACATGGATGGAAATAATGATATATTCAATGAATATAATTTATATTTATGATATAATAATTATTATATTAATTTTACTTGTTATTTAACTATCTTTTTCTCTATTTATTGAAAAGTGGGAACATGACTCGTGCATACATATATACTACTATCTCCACGAAGTGAAGTAATTAATTTTTCATCACCACTTTATAAGAATGGTTATAAAGGTGTATATAATGAATAAATACTATATTTAGGTCATGATTAATATTATTTAGATGATGAATCCATAAAAAATTCAAGTACTAAAACCAACGAACCTAAATGTGCATGGAAAACAGACTAGTTTTCACACCGAATGTTCATTTTAATGGAGAAATTGTTAATAAAAGGACAATTAGAAATTATAAACAAATAATAAATAGTAATATATGTTTTAATATAGTTTTGGAAGATATTTACAACAAATTTTTATTTATTATATAGTATGCTTGAATTCCTATAAAGCAATATGGTACTTGAGCTAAGGTTTTATTTTACCATCTCATTTTTTCGGGGTCATCTATATTAAATTTATATTGTGGGAAATAATATGTATCTAATAATTTAAAAAATATATATTTAATTATCCTGTATTTATTAATATAATTTTTATGTATTATAAAAAATTTCCACTCTTTGGTACTTGAAAATATTTAGAAAATTATTTTAAGAAAAATTGACCTTGTTTCCTCTTTAGTTAGTGAAATTTTTCTTCCATGTCTATGCTCTCTAAAATGTTTTTAATAATTTTAATTTAAATTATAAAATGATTAATTATTTAAATTAAAACATATTTTACTTTCCATTTAAAAATAATAAAAAATTAATTTTTACATTGTTTTTTGAAGTTGTTATATATGACTTTTTACAAAAAGAGTGAATGGGGTCTTTAATTTAGTATTTACCGCGCAAATGGATTTCCCACCATTATGACTATTATTTTATTTTCAGATTACTTTAAATTATTCAATGTTTATTTTTAAATAAATAAATTTTCTCAATATTTAAAAAAATAGTTTTTAAATATACCTAAAGAAAATGTTATTTTCTCTATTTTAAAAGAAATGTTCAAATGATCTTTTAAAGGTGTTTTTTATTTATTTTAAAATCCATTAATGATTGTTATGATCCACAGGGGATATGATCTTATGATACTATATACTTTATTTCTATATATTTATTATGATGATTATGATTGAAGTATGTTTCTATAAAACTTATTTCTTTCCCATGGGTTAATTATGTTATGAAGAAATATTTATATAACACATTTTTTATATGGGTTATGCTATAATAAAATTATGAAATGTTTGTGAAACCTATTTCCTTCCCAAATGTTATGATATGATGATATAATGAATGTTGTATAATCTTGTAGCACACATATGTATTATTTTCATTATGTTATGGGTGATCCTTGAATTATATATCCCTCTAATGCATTGGGTAATGATTTATATATAAAGAGATATTGAGGACAAGAATACATAGTGAACTGAGTCCAGTATGGGACTCTATCCACTATTATGGTTTTGGGAGTGAACCTTGACTCTGGAAATAGTGGGATAGAGAGTGAACCTAATCCACTATGATATCCTTAGTAGTGATACTTGACCAATGATGTTATTTTATATACTTATTTATATGCCACAAACCTATGTATTATGATTATGATATGTTATCATGGATCATGATTGATCATTCATGATTTTTCACTCTTATGACTTATGTTTTTTATTATAACAAAACATTCTTCCATGATTCATAATTAAAGATCTTTGAATTATTAGGTATGAATTTCTTAAGTTATAATTATGTTCTCATACCCTTATTTTTATGATCACTTATTATAATTAATTGATATCTCTAATGTTTAACCCTACTAATTGTCTGAGAACACCCTTCATTATCTTTCTATTTTCCCCAGGTTATAAAGAAATATATTAAGTAGGAAATTTCTAATAAGTGTATTGTGATAGAAAAACCTTAAGGGATATGTTTAAGATATTTTATAAAATAATATAATTATACATATAGTCTCTAAATACATTAAACCTTTATGGTCCTTGATCTTGTATTATTGTGAAATTCATATAATACTCATCTAAAATGATGAAATAATTATGAATGTAGTTATTGGGTCACCTTAGTTGGTTTTATAGAATGGTTTATTTATTTTTTGATATTATGACTAGAAAATTTTAGTGAGAATCCTTATGATAATCCTAATTATAGGAAAATATTCCTTATTATGTAATATATGGGAGTTTGGTTTCCTATAAAATGAATTGATGTTTATAAACTAGAAAGTGGATACAGCTGTGGAATAGATGAACCTAGGGGTGAAAAGTTTAAAATAGGTTGATTGGGTATTAAATTGATCATTAGTTTTGTATTATTAGTGGTCGTAACACTACACAACTTGATAGACACTCCAAGGGTATATGCTTGGTTTTATTTACATTTTATTTATGAACCATTATGATTGATTTGAATAGATAATGACCATGGATAGACTAGGTTAAATATAAGGTGACATAGGATAAAAATAATGTGTCACAATTTATTCATTCTATGAATGATTTTCAAGATTATATGACTTCTCAATTAGATGTTTTTTGCTCATACTAACCATTTTTATTTTATTAATGGAAATAAGATAGAATGATGAAGTTGAGTTTGTGATAGGAACACAAAAATATGAAAGTATATTATTTGATCTTATCCATATTAATTACTTTATGTCATGAAAATACTCTAGGTATGTTCTTTCATATCCTAAAGGGTTAGATATTGAGTTAGATAAAAACACATAATGGTATGATTATTTCATCTCAAGTCTATAGATACTCTCCAATAGAAGTTTGTGGGAATGTGATTTTGAAAAATCTTTGGATTCTTCCCCTAGGTGAATCTTAAGTGATATTGGAAATGGATTAGATCACTCTATATATATATATCCCTTATCATTTTTTAAATAAATGAAGTCACATTTGATATTTCAAATCAACCTACTATCTTCCTTAAGTGTGAGGATAAATATGAACATCCAATTGAAATTACTTTCATTGTTTAGGTCTTACCACCTATTCATAAGGAATGTTTTTCTTAAATGGTTAAGTAGAAACTCAACATCAAGGATATTATTATTTTTTAGGATTATCCTTATGTGTTTCCAAAATACATTCCTAGTATTCCCCAGAATCATGAAGTTGAGTTTTCCATAGGACTTATACTTGGTGGTACACCTATATGAATGAATCATCATAGAATGGCCATGATTGAGTTGGAAGAATTGAAGAAGAAGATCTAGGGGAATATTGGTCCAGGATTCACACATCCTAGTGAATGACCATGGTGAATACCTATTCTTTTATAAGAAGAAATATGGGGATATTTTTATTTTTATTAATTATAAATAACTTAACAAGAATATTATTAAGAACTAGTATCATCTACCCTATATTGGTGAATTGTTTAATCAACTACGTGGAGGTCAATACATTTCCAAGATTGAACATCATTCTAGATATCATCAATTTAAGGTTAATAATGAGGATATACCCAAGACATCCTTTGGTATGAGGTATGGATACAATGAATTTATAGTTATTCCATATGGACTTACTAATTCACTTATTAAATTCATGGAATTAACAAATAGAGTCTTTAGAGACTACCTTGATCAATTTGTGGAAGTATTTATATGAGATATTCTTATATACTATAAAATAAAGGAATAACATGAAGATAACTTGATAATTTGTTTAATTCCCTAAGGAAGGATAAAATATATGTAAAATTTAGAAAATATGAATTTTGGTTGAAAAAATTATCATTCTTATGACACATGTTCATAATAGAGGGTATATCAGTATATCCTTATAATATATAATTCATCGAAAATTGGCCTAAACCTACCACTATAACTAAGATCCATAGTTTTATTGGATTTTCTATATATTATCAATACTTTTTGAATAATTTCTCACACTTTTCCAATCCACTCACCTAGTTAACATGGAAGGGAATAAAGTTCTTTTGGACAGATGAATGTAAAGAAAATATCAATGTGCTAAATAAAAGATTGGTTGATGTGCCTGTACTCACACTACCCAAATTGGAAAAGTGTTTGTGATATATAGTGATACATCTAAGAAAGGAATGAGATGAATCCTTATACAGAATCATATGGTGATATTTTATGCCTCGCGTCCATTTAAAATCCATGAATAAAATTAAATGACTCATGATGTTGAGCAGGTAACATTAATTTTTACATTGAAAATATAGAGTCATTGTATTTATGGTGAAATATGTGATATATATACCTATCATAAAATATTGAAGTATATATTCACATATAAATAGTAAAATATGAGCCAAATAATATGGTTTTAGTTGATTAAATATTTTTATTGCTCAATAAATTACTATCCTATGAAGGATAATAAGGTTTTTGATGCTTTGAGTCAGAAAGAACATTCTAGTTTTTGTATGATGATTATTGAAAGAGATCCAATACTAATTTATTTGTAGAATATGGATATTGAAATCATGAGGAATGGGTGTATATCTTATCTTTCTTAGATGAATGTTCAACCATCCATCCATTTGAGTATTAAGAAATTACAAAAGGAATGTGAAAATATAGAAGAAGGTGAGAAATCCTCCTAAGTTCAACCTTGATTATGATGGAATATTAAGGTTCAATAACTGAGTATGTGTCCAATTAATAACAAATTTTAAAAAGGGGCTATTATATGAATCTTATATTTCATCATTCTCTATTCATATAGTAAATATGAAGATGTATAGAGATATAAAAGATTATTTATGGGGGTATAACATGAAAATGGATATTGCAGAGCATATATCTTGATGTCTAGTATGTCACCATGTTAAGGCTTAGAGACACAATTCTAAGGGTATGTTACAACCATTACCTATACCATGATAGAAATAGGATAACATCACTATGGATTTAAACATTAGACACCCCAAAATATCTAAATTTCATAATGATATTTGGTTTATAGTGGATTGTCTTATGAATTATACACATTTCATTATAATCATATAATATTTATCCCTTGATCAAATTTTTAGGATATAAATTATGGAATTGGTAAGATTTCAGGGAGTACCACATTCTATTGTATCTAATTGGGATCTTAGGATTCCCTAAAAGTTATATAGATTTATTTAGTAATATTTGAATATTGAGTTTAACTTTAGAATTTCATGTGATAAATAAATAAATAACTATCTTGATAGGTACATTTAAACCCTATAAGATATGTTGATATCATTTTATATAGATTTCAAAGTTGGTTGGGATCAACACCTTTCCCTATTTGAGTTTTCTTATAGTAATAGCTTTTTCTCAAGTACTAATATGCCTCTTTATGAATCCATATAAGTTCGGAAGTTCCAAAATTCAATGTTTTGGGATTGATTTAGAGAATGAAATCTATTGTGACCTAATCTAGCTAATTAAATGGTATATAAGGTTGGAGTCATTCAATAGAACATCAGGGTAGCTTACAGTTTACAAAAAAGTTATAATGACAATAGTCGATGAGATATATAGTTCAAAGTTGGTGAAAATGCATTCTAATAAATATCTCCTTATAATAAGGTTATGATATTTGGAAATAATGGAATGTTTTTACCTAGATATATCAACCCATTCAAAATTATTGATCATAATGGTATAGTTAACTATCTCTTGGAGATTCTACAAAATCTCCCTCAAATTCATGATGTGTTCCATATACTTATCCTAAGGAATTAAATATGTAATACTTCACAAGTACTAAATATAGAGGTCATACCATCAGATCATGATGTCTCTTTTGAGGAAAAATTGATAGATTTTTGGATCGAAGAGATAAAATACTGCAGAACAAGACCACTAACATGGTTAAAGTTTTCTAGAGAAACCATAAATTTGGGGAAGATATATAGGATCCTAAGGATGTGATGAGGTGGGATTATCCTTATATTATTTTAATCAAATTTATGGAATTTAGATGGGAATATTCTTATAATTAGTGTAAAATGTAATACCCTAGGATTTTAAGATATATTTCAATTTAATAAATTTGAATTGTTCAACTAATTATTTTACATGAAACACCAAAATTATGTAAATAATTTTTATACACTATAAAAGGAATCGCATTTTATGGTATTAAAATGAAATATAATAATAATAAATAATTAATAATTCACTTATAAAATACAATTAATCGTAAAGAATTTTTTTTTAATATTTTGTTTATAAGCATTATTTTTATCATGTATATTTTATTAAATGGTTGTTATTATAAGGCCCCAGCCTTAAACATTACAGTATCTTGACTTAAGTCAAGAATTTTAATTTATTTCACATTTATGATCTTTTAAAGTTTATAGATTTAGAGAATTTGGCCATAACTCATACATAAGAACTCAAATATGACAAATTAGACACTACTACTCGCTATCCATTTTTTCATAAAACAAAAACTTATAAAAAGAATAATGGTTTCATTTCATGTTTAATAATTATAACTTTTCCTTGATCCCATCCTTGACTCTACACTTCTTTAAATCCTACAAAAAATATTTCAAAACTTTGGATGAGCATAAAAATCTTAGTAATGGATAAATAAGAAGGAAAACTGTTAGTCTTCTTAAAACATGGAACCCCATGAATACTTTTTAATAAATTAATACATTTCACCCTTAAAAATTATTAACTACTTTCCCTTTAATAGAATATTATTTATTACCTTTTATGTAATAAAGATATTACCGGAAAACCCATATAAAGTATATATAACATATAATGGTAACTTGGGACATAATCATACTTAAATGAAATAATCATGTGGTCGACTTCCATACATATCACTCTTACAATTATAATAGCCATATGGATGAATTTCATACCTAATGCATTAGAGGTTATAATGTAACCACCCATCCTTGGTTTATCCAGGAACCACCCATCTTTGGTTTATTATGGAACAACCCATATTTTTTTATCACGTAATTACTCATCAAATGTCTATGTAACATTGTATAATCATAACACATAAAAGATTTAATTATCAATATTTCACTCATAAAATTTCATTTGAAATCATGGGAAATCATTTTAAGATATTGAAATAGAAAATACATTTTCAAATACATTTTCAATAAAAAATACCCAAAAACTAGAATAAGGTATTTCTTTTCCCGTTTTAAAAACATTAAGTCTTGTAGAGGGATCCAAATATCAAATAACAGTTATAGTGGTAGACAAGTCATTGTCACTGCATGCATTAAAAAACATTCCTTTTGTCATTTTTTAAAGAAAGTAACACAGTTCATATAGAAAGATTCAATTTCAAACTTTTTAATGAAATTAAAATTCATAAAGGGGTTGATTATACACCTTATAAAATAATTTAGTGTATAATATCAAAATATGCCTCAATGAAAGAAGATTGAGATGGATTCCCTTAAAAATATCCCTTTATGAAAACATTTGAGATAAATTCAAAAGTTCACATTTTAAAACATTCAAATATATATAAATACATTCACAAAAACATTTTCAAAATGTTTACAGAAAATAGAAAGATTTATAATAATAAATCATCAAAACACTATAATGAGGTTTTGAGTTAAAAATTCCCTTACCTCGAGTTTGATTCTTCAAGTATGTTATTTATATTATTGAATAACAAACTTAAGTTAATTATTAAATTGATTTAGAACCTTTTTAATTTTTATAATTCATTTTATATCACTTATTACCATGTTATAACAATTATATAATTATTTTGGTTCATATTATACATTTTTCCAATATTCGGTACTTGATTAAAAAATGAACATGGAAAGATGTCAATAGTCCATGTGGTCATAAGTCCATAATCTCCATAATAATATTCATGACATAGTTTTCATTTTTATACATAAATTATACTTTTAAATAAATCCATTAAGTATTGTTATGAAAAATGAACAACGTTATAATCATGGAGATGGAAGGTCGTACGTACGCATGAGTAACATTTTCCATTTTTCATTAATTATTATGAAAATAAGGTAAGTACTATTTTAACTTTCCATAATTATAATACCATAATTAATATCATATTAATAATTTAAATATACTTATATATAAATTCAAGTGATTTATTTAATAAAAACGAATCATATCACTTCGTAGAGGTGATAGTTCACACGTACGGACGAACGATGTTATCATTTTTTATATGCATGGAAAGTAAGAATTTAATTTATATATTATTATATTATAATGATTAATATGTCATTAATTATCACATATTAACATTAATTACATCAATATAATCAGTCATTAAAGATGGTGATGAGAAACGAACTATATCGGTTTGTGAGGCGGTAGTCCGCAGTACACACAGACAAAAAGTTAATTTCTCATTTGATGAAATTAGAGATGGATTCAGTTAATGATATTAACATAATAAAATATCAATATACATAGGATTCTGGAGTTATTATTTCATCATGGTTTGAGTATATTTGAAGAAGTGGAAGAAGGAATAACATAGGAATGCTTAAATAACAATGATACCTCTTCTTCGGTTGATCACCATTGAAGAAGACCTTAGCACCTCTAAAGAGGGTTTTATGCATAAAAAAAGGACTAAATAATGTGGTTATGTAATTTAATAATGGTTTTTGTAAGATATTCTCCAATTAAAATGGATTTTTAAGTGTTCTCAATAGAAAGGAATGGGTGCCTTTAATAGGGGAGGGGAGGGGCACCCTTGAAATATTAAATTAATATAAATTAATTTTTAACTCCAAAAGTCTCCAAATTATATTAGTTTAAAGATAAGGTGATATGGTTATAAATACTCTTAAAAAATACTTTTTAGGCAATTATTTATTTATTTTTGAACCTTATTTTTTTTAACCCCTTTTTAACTCTTACAGTTTTATCAAGTAATTTTCTCTTTACGGGTTAAATTAATTACCATAACATGCCAAACGACCAATGAATGAGTCGCTAATTAAATTCTTATACTTATCCAATACATTTTGAAAAATATTATCCTTTTAGTAATTTTATAACATTTAATAAATATTTTATATTTTAAAATACCAAGTGTCGATTTTGACACTATTCATTAGTTGGATTTTTAAAAATATCATAAGAGCAAGATAAGTTTAGAAAAAATATTTTAAATCATCACCAACATTTAAAATTAATATATATAATTCATTTATGTCATAAATTATCTCAAATTATATTTATTTTAGTATTTATAATATCATTTATTTTATTATTTCATTAATTAAGCAATTATTGCATCATCATTGTGTAACCATTTAATTTAATTATTTATTTTAGAAAAATTATAATAAATTACCATGATGTAGGTAATAATTTTATATTTATAAATAATATTTATAGTCGAATATATTACTTATATAACCCTATATTAAAATTTTTATAATTTTGAGAGTTAGGAATATGACATCTTGCTCTTTACTTTAAATAAAAAGTTTATAAATATGATAATCACTCTCAAGTGTCATAAAAAGTCCATAATTTCGGACCAAGGATTTTATTGGTCAAAAATAACTCTTAAAACAATGTTTTTACAAGTGTTGGGGTAGTTTATTAATATTTATTATATTATTTTTATCTTTAATAAAGTGATTTACCTTTAACTAATGGTAAATAAAATACAAAAGTTATTATTAACCAAAAATTAAGTGGATTATATTATATCACATTTTTCATACTGATTAAAACCATTTATTTCCATTTTTAAGAATTAAAGACATAAAAAGTGATTAAAATTAATTTAGAATTAATTCTGCTGACAAAACAAGAAAGTGGGTTTTAAAAGTAAAAACGCTCAAAAGTTCACAGAGATTTTATATGAAATTTCAATTTTAAATTGATTAAACTGAACGAAATTATATTAAAAGGTAAAAATATTATCTAATTATACTTTAACACCAATTAAAAGGATAATCTAAATATATAAATAAATTATATGAAAAAATAGTTTTGAATTAAAATGCAGTATTTTTCTCTATTGATTAAAAAAATTATATTATCAGAAAAATACCAAAAAATAAACGAAAGTGAATTTTTATGTCCTGCTTCCAAATAAGAAGAAAATTTTGTCAAATATAACTTAAAAAAGTTTCAAAAATATGATTTAAATTTGGTTCTCCATCAAAAGGCGGTAAAAATTCCTTTTTGAAAAAAAAATAATCCTTTTATGCCTAAAATTTAATTTATTCTTATATCATATCTAGAAAATATATAAGATGAATTTTCAACATAAAATTAAATTTATATTTCATTAATATATTCCAAAAATAGTGATTTTATTATTTTATAAACACAATTATTCACACAAAAATAGTTTGTTCATAAAAACACATCCTTTGTATTCAATTGGTTTTATTTTCATTTATAATTTATTTTATAACCAATGAATAATTATATAAACATGTGTAAACCCTATTTTCATAATTTAGTTAATATAATTCATTCCAACTATTCTAACAGCTATGTGATAAGTATAACATAAAATAATAATATTAATAATATATTATTATTATTTTGGCATAACTCCGTCTTGTATGCAATGTAAGATTTAGGAGAAAGCCATTATTGTGTGCCGGGTACACTATAAGACATAGCATCCCTTTTAAAGTAGAATTATAATCTAATTCATAAATATTAATAAATATGTTATATTCTTATTCTATAATTACCTGGGATGTTACATCCTTCCACCTTTTGGAAATTACATCATCACAATCTTAAATTTGGGCTCAATAACTAAGGTATTACATTTCAAAATTAATTCATTGAAATCCCACATCAGGAAAAAAATCAATAAAATATTCACTTTAAAAGAGATAGATTGAATTAAAAAATATCGCCCAAGATAACACATACTAGGATTTTATGTAGGAATACATGGATATGGAATAAAAACTAACAATCATGTTTTGATGGAAAGTGATAGAAAACATGATCAGGAGAAAGTTAACAATCATAAAACCATAAATTTTTTATTAGTTAAATGTTATTTAATTTCATAGTAGGAAAAGTAAATAGATAAAAAAATTTCTTTAATATCCTATTTATTGAGTTGTGGAATTATCTTACTCTGTGGACTAAGAACATAAGGAAATATACTTACTTGAAAAGTATATTTTCATCCTTTAATCAAATTCCACCACAAACTCATCTTTTCCTCTAAACGATGAGTATTTAAGATGATTTTTTCAAGTTTAAATCAACTTCTAGATAATCACATAATCCAAAAAATATTAACTATCTATTTCTCTTATTTTGAAACATTAACCAAAACCAAAATGGTTAGTCTACGATAAGATAATTCTCCAAAATGAATAAACCTATATATGAAAAAAAACTACATTAATCTCTAAAATTCAACATTGATACCCAAAGTTCAAAATAGGCCTTTCAAAAAATAACTATCCTTAAAATTTATCAAGATAATAAAAACTAATATTGGAACCAAAAATTCATAATGATTTGATCACATACTATTCCAAGATAAATTTTAACATTTATCCCTAAATGAATTCAATTACTCTTGAAGTCTTACACAAAAAAAGTAATTGTCCTAATGATCTTCAAGATAAGATAAATATTTTCATAAATAACTCAAATCAGAATAAGTCCATCATTTATTCTTCTAAAATGTAATTCAATATTTATTACTCAAATAAAATACCATAGTATTCTATTTACATTGATCAAATAAGGTTCTCGAAATAGTGAACATCTTTTGAAATATCATTAATCACTTAATCACCAAATCATTTTCCAATACCAAGGATATATGTTTGATAAAACAAAACTTCCCAAAATTAAATTATTATTATTCCATCAACTCACTTATCTAAAAATGAAAAATTCATACTAACCAGGTACTTCACATAGTCCATTGGTAGGCGATAAATCCTTGTCACACTTCGGTTGTGGGTTCAATTCTCACAGCCTTACTGGATGTAACGAGTTGTAACCCATCCTATGGGTTGTACTTTTTCTAAATATATATCATTCATATAACATTCTAAAAAAATTATAATGTCCTCAAAAATATCCATAACATGTTTTAACTTCAAAGCTTATCTCATACATTTCATTTTTCATCCCGGATTTTAATAACCCTTAATTACCTAAAAAAAGATCATATGAACCATAAAGGCTATATATTAATTTATAATTATGTCCAAAAAAGATAATTCTTCCTCAAATAAAATTTTCACATAAAAACATTAGGGTTACATATTTCAAAACTGACAATTCTTCAAAAATTACACCCATCATCAAAATATTATTAATACTTTTAAACATTTTCACTTCCTTAAGTATACCATAACTATTAAATCCTTTATATGTAGACATCTTAATATTTCAAAATTCTTAATAATCCATTAACTATTAATTTCCACCTTATCTATTAATACCTCATTCCTAAAAATAAAATATTTGGATTATATCCTCATGATTCATTAATATTAATCAGATCAGGTTTCATACTTTATGGGTACGAAGATAATTCATACCTTGAATCCAAATTTAAATATCTTATTTTTGTTCCTTTTCTCTTTAGGCTTGTTGTCCTATATTCAATAAGTAAAAACTCAAACCTCTTCTAGTATTTTACCTTTCAAATGAGTTGTATGAGATGAGATCTTAAAATCATATGAGAAAGATACCATGAACTATAAAATTGATTTAGAAATGAGAAGGTGTTGGATAACTAAAACAATTTCTTACAGGTGATTTGAATACTCAAGAAGTTTTCAAAGTCATTCAAAATGTATTTTGTGATACTAGTGATGAAGAAATCATCATGGAGGGATAATAAGGTTGTGAAATATTTATTTCCTTCCATCTTGACAACTGATCCTTAATCTACTGAAAAGAATCATCACCAAAACATGAAATTTATTATTAAAAGAAGAATCCTCTATAGGGTAAAGATAGCATTAATTTTTTTATAATACTCTAATCCATAAAAAATCTTATATCTCAGTTTTTTAGATTATTATACAATTCAAAAAATTTACCATAATCCACCAAAATGTTCTATATGATAATAACCCTCTTGGTTTTATGGGATCTTTAACATATGTAATGACCCAAAATTTTACTAATGAAAATTTCTCTTGATCCTATTAAATGTATTATTAGGTAAAATGGTTATATAAAATGTATGTACATATTTGGTTTTATGTTTTTGAATTTTAAAATACCTTTAAGAATGGTTATCGTTGATAATATAGCTATTGAACAGAGATCACATGATTCGTATAAAAATAAGGCTTTAACAAATCCAATTTACTCAGAAAAAGGAAGCGATGGCCACATACAGTATAATTGCTCCATAAGAATCCCATTTTTTGAAGCTTGGAAAGGATGTAGCATCATTGGAGTTCATTCTTGAACAATACAAATCTGATCTTCAACACATTAAACTTGAACAGAACCATCTATGAGAGAATTGGAAGTCAATAGAGAATACCACCCGAGCGATGTTATCAGAGCCACCCCAAGAGTCGGTCACCATCACACACCTTACTCTTAGGTCTTATGTGGGTGTTATAAGGGGTTATGATATAATACCCTAGAATTATGATTATGTATATTATTTTTTTTATAGAATAAATAATATACATTCCTTTTATTATTGTTACTTTGTAAATAGTTTTTAAAGCACAAATAGTATTTTTAGTTCATATTCAATTAAGAAATATATTTTGATGAATTGATGGATATTTTAAGTAAATAATATTTTATTAAAATATTATTACTAAATCAATTTTTATTAAATATAAATGATTGTATAATTTTTATGAATACAATTGTAATTTTTATTAAAGTTTGAATGTTGTTTTTGTCAAAACCCATGAATTTTTTATAAATATTGGTTTTTATTTTAAAAGTAAAAATTCACATATTTAGAAAACTATATAGATAAAATTAATATTATTTTTGGAATCAGGATGTCGAAATTATCAAATGGTAAATTTTTCCTCATTTTCTGAGGCAGATGAATTTTTGGGTAAAAATTAAATAACATTTAAAATATATAATGTGTTTTATGAAATCATAATGACCTAATAGTGATGTAATAAAATAATATGAAATGGATGTTCGGACAATAAATGTTTTACCTTTAAAAAATGTTAGTTTAGGTTTTTTGATTTATTTTACAAAACCTTAGTGGACCCTCCAACGCATATAAAACATCTTATCATTTTAAAATGATTTCCTTGAGAGTGTGACTCACCTCCATATAAGCAAGCCTAATATTTTAATAACTTCGGCCATTTTACTTATAAAATAATTTTTTCCACTCCAATTTTGGAAAAAACCAATGGAAAAAACCATGGGATGGTTTTCGGTTTTTATTAGTTTAATGTGTAGTATCCAAAACCTAAATAATAAAGAATTCCCTCTCTTTTCCTATATAAACCCACCTAAGCTCCCACATCCTATTCACTTAAAACCTTTGGAGCTTGAAAAAACTCTTCCCTAATTTCTCTATAATCCTACCAAGGCACCCCAAGCTCCCAATAATCCTCTCTCAAGTCTCTCCCAAGCCTTTGGGATCAGACTTCCAAGTAAGGGATTTCTTCCTTTCTCATTTTTGTCCAAATTTATTTATATTATTATACCATTTTTTTTCAATTAAAAATTTTGGGGTATGATTTTTCACCTCCACCATACTTCCCTACTTATGTTTGAATTATTAGATACCTCTTTCTCTCTTATTAATGCCTCTTGTGCACACCTGTTACCATGTCGAAATTCCTTATAGAATTTCTCTCTTCTCATTTGCATTCAAGAAATTTTTTTATATTATGCATATAAATTCCATTACATATGTTGGAAAATATATCTATATTAACCCCTTAATTTCAATTTAATTTACATATTATGAGATACCCATTTCCATATCATCAACCATTTTTATGAATTCTTATGCCACGTCGTTGTGCTACCGAAATTGCACCGCGATTCTCCAAGCCAAAGTTATTGTGTAGTGAATACCATGACCATTTCTCTATCAAGGGTATTCACCTTTATGAACATTTACTTATTGATTATATATTTTAATGTATTAATTACTCGTTAATTTATCTTAGAATAAATTATGATGTTTAATGAATCCATGATGTATGATCTATGTGGCACTCTTATGCATGAAATGAAATGATTATGAAGGGTGTGCCCTGATAGCACTCCAATGCATTGGGTAAATATTAGTATCATGATACATCAAGTGTAATGAGGGTTTACTCAAGATAATTTATTTTCAATGAGGGTTTACTCATGTTCAATGTGCAATGAGCCTTGGATCATTCTAATATCATGTTAAATATTGTTGCCACATTTCCATGTTATGATAATCATGATATATCATGCCTTTGTGTTCAAGTTTCTCTTATGCTCTATTGATATGAATATTGACTAACATGTATTTTATTATTCATGTTATTCATTTTTTACTCCCTTACTGGGCTTTATAGCTCACCCTTTTCTTATGCATGTCCAAAGGTTATCTCATGCAATGCTAAGTACGAAGGAATGTGTGTGTTCATGTAAAATAAGTTTTAAATAAATATGTGTATTTCTTATTTTAAGTTGTTATTTTATTTTCCTAAGCCCCAAATACAATATACCTATAAAACTTATTTGTTGTATCAATTGAATATTTTATGTAATAAATTATGTTTAAGTGTGAAATAAAGAGTAAGCTTTTTATAGTTGGTATCAGAGGATATTTTTAGTTATTTTTGAGATTAGGATTATAAAACTCTAGTGAAATACTTAGGGACAAGAATTAGTATAATAAAAACATCCCTAAATTTTAGTGAGTATTGAGTAAGTGGTTTATTGAGATAATATCTCTCTGTCTATATATGATCAGATAGAGGTGGCTCTAGCACAGATGTATCTAGAGGTAAACCCCGAAAACACTGCTTTGAGCTAGACTCGATCAGGAACTAGTGCATGACAACTGTTATTACTGCACTCTTGGTTAAGATGCTCTTGGGGGATATTCTTTTGTAACTTCATATGATTAGTATGAACCATTATTAAGGGAATAAAAAAAGTACCTAAGAATATATGTTAGGAAGTAAATTATGGATAACATAGATTAAAGCCTATAAATTCATAAGTTGAGGAAATAAAAGTAATTTATAAGTTATCCTTTTTTCATTGGATTACCCTTTATGTGTTTCCACTAACTTTCCTTTTATTTCATCCAATGGCCAGTAATAGGAGGACTCAAGCTAACAACCGATATGAAAATCAATGGGATGACAGTTCTAATGAGATGCCTATTCTGATGGGAGTGGGAATCACAAACATTGTCACGATACTCTCTCAGTTAACTCAAGTTTTGAATATAAACATGGTTTAAGAGGAGTGTTTAACCCCTCCTAAGAAAGAACAAGTCACAATCGAGAGCTTCATAAGACAAAGGCCTCCTACTTTTAATAGTTCATCTGATCCCTCAATTTTGGAACAATGGATCAACTCCATTGAAAAGATATTATAAATAATTCAATGTTCTGAAAAAGAGAAGGTTCTTCTGGCTACTTATCATATGGAGGGTGAAGCTGATCAATGGTGGACATTGGTAAAAAATATGAATCCTGAGGAGGATATCGAGTCCTTGGAATGGAAGGATTTTTTTAAATTATTTTTCAATAAATATTTTCCTCACACCCTCTGACTTAAGATAGAAAGGGACTTCTTTTCCCTCAAGAAAAAAAGATAAATAATCCATCATAGTGTATGAGGGAAACTTTACAAGGCTTTCATGATATGCCTCCAGCTTTTTTGTTACCCTTGAATCCAAGGTTGACTGCTTCTTTAGTGGGATAAAACCTAGCCTATAGAAAGCCCTAGAGATCCGTGACTTCGAGAGCTATGAATAAATTTTCCATTATTCCCTCATGGTCAAAATGGATATTGGATAATCCTAGGGTTATCATGGGGATAATAAGAGTAAGGTGGAATTTAATTCTATAAATCTAATGGATAAATTCAACGGTGATAAGAAAATCCAGCACCCCACTTGCCAATGGTGTGGAAAGAAGCACCCTAGAAATTGTCTTAAGGGGATGAGGAAATGACTTAGGTGTGGAAGATAACGGAACCTGGCTATTAAAGGTCGATAAGAAAAACCCACAGCTACGATAGAAGATAATAATGCTTTGTTTGACCCTCAACATGTTGTTCATTACTTCAACTACAATGAACTGGGGCACTTTTCAAACTAGTGCCCTAAGCCAAGAGTTTTCAGAGGCAACCAACAACCTCCAAGGCATAAAGGATGATATTTTTCCATCACTACCATTGAAGTGAACCCTGACAATGAATTGGTTACAGGTATTCTAGTTAATCAATCAAGAATAGCGAATGTACTTTTTGATTCCGATTCTACACATTCTTTTATATCCCAAATGTAAAAATCCCAACACCACCACAAATCATAGAAGTAAAGATGTTGGTGAGAATGGAAAATGGGTCAATCATTGCATCCCAGGAATATAACTCCTCCCCTATCATAATTTTTGGATTGAACTTCCTGGAAAACCTCATCATACTCCCTCTAGTGGAATTTGATGAAATTATTGGCATGGATTGGCTTTCCTTATATAGATCCAACATAAATATCTATGAGAGGGAAATCACTTTCCATATGGCGAATCAACCCCTAATTATATACAATTGCAAGGAGTGGGATGAATCTTCTTTAGAACCATCATCTCAAGCATGGATATTATTGTCCTATGAGCACACATACCTTTCTCAGATGATTGAGTCTAAGAAATCTACCATCCTTGAAGACATTCCTATTGTGAGAGAATTTGTTGAAGTGTTTCCCAACAAATTTTCTGGTCTTACTCCTAGAATAGATGTTGAATTCTCAATTGATATTATACCCGGGAAGTTTCCAATATCCAAGACTCTATAAAGAATGTTTTTTGTGGAGTTTAAGAAGATGAATAAACAACTATAGGAGAATCTGGATAAAGGGTTTATACGCCTAAGTGCTTCACCATGGGGTGCACCAGTCCTCTTCATCAAGAAGAAGGATGGGTCAATGAGCCTTTGCATTGATTATCATGAGCTCAACAAAATCACGATAAAGAACAAGTATCCTCTTCCATGAATTGATGACTTATTCGATTAGCTACGTAGAGCACAATACTTCTACAAGGTGGATTTGCAGTCGAGATATTAACATGTAAGGTTGAATAAGGAGGATATCCCCAAGACTAATTTTCGTACATGATACAGGCACTATGAATTCTTAGTAATGCCTTTCGGACTTAGTAATGATCCAACAATTGATTTGGACTTGATGAATAGAGTCTTTAGAGATTGCCTCAACAAATTTGTGGTAGACTCTGTAGATTATATTCTAATATACTACAAAACCAAGGAGGAGTATGAGGATCATCTAAGCATTGTACTAGAAACCTAGAGAAAGAATAATCTCTATGAAAAGTATATCAAGTGTGAGTTATGGTTGAAGGAGGTCTCATTCTTAGGTCATATCATTATAAGCAATGGTAAATCAATGGATCCCTCTAAGACAGCTACAATTGAGGGATGGCTCTAGCCAACATCAGTGACAGATAAATGTAGCTTCTTGGGGTTAGCTGGATATTATCACCGATTTGTAAGAAATTTCTCATGATTTTCAAACCCTCTTAACAAGCTAACTCGGAAGGGAGTCAAGTTTTCTTGGAGTGATGAATGCAAATAGGGGTTCAAGGAGTTAAAAGGGAGGTTTATCACTACACCCATGCTCACACTACCCACATGGGGATAAATTTTGTGGTATTTAGTAATGCTTCAAATAAGGGCTTGGGTTGTGTGTTGATGAAAAATAAAAAAGTCATTGCCTGTGCTTCAAGGAAATTGAAAGTTCATAAGAAAAACTATCCCACACATGATCTGGAGTTGGTTGTAGTAATATTCACTTTGAAAATTTGGTGGCATTACCTATTTGGGGAGAAGTTTGAAATATATACAGATCACTAAAGCCTCAAGTATATATTCACACAGAAAGAGTTGAATATGCGCCAACAAAGATGGTTAGAGATGATCAAAGACTATGACTTCTCAATCCATTACCACCCTAAGAAAATGAACAAGGTGGTGGATGCTCTAAGTATAAATGACCTAGAAATTCTATAATTAATGATAATTGAAAAGGATATAGTATTCTTATATTTTATAAATATGAACATGGGAATCATAAATAAGGTAACATAATCAATCCTTTCACAAATGATTACTCAACCATCTCTTTTATAAAGGTTAAAGGATACTAAAAAGGATGATGTGGGAATTCATAAGAAATTGGAAACTATAAAAAAAGGGAAATCCTTGGAGTTTAATGTTAATGAAGAAGAAATTGTGTGATTTTGGTCAGGACTATGTGTTCCATCAAATTTGGAGTTAAAGAAGGAACTTTTGGATGATGCATATAGTTCAAATTTCTCTATTCACCCAGGAAACACAAATATGTATCGATTTCTCCAAGAGTATTATAGGTGGGATAACATGAATAAGGATATCGTTATGTATTCATAAAAGTGCCTATTAAGTCATCAAGTGAAGGCTGAGAGGTAGAAGTCTAAGGGGATTATTCAACCATTACCCATATCAGCATGGAAATGGGAGAACATCACCATAGACTTTGTCATCGGAATTCTGAAGACATCCAAAGTAAAAAATTCTATCTGGGTTTTTTTGGATTGTCTTACAAAGACTTCACACTTCATTAAAATTTGGTAGGATTTATCATTAGATCAACTAGCATAGATATACATCAAATAAGTGGTAAGGCTGCATGAAGTACCACTATCTATTGTATTCGATTGAGATCCAAGATTCACCTCTAAGTTCTGGAAGATTCTTCAACATGATCTGAATATTGAGATAAACTTCAGTACGGTTTATCATCGTCAAACAGATGGCCAATCTGAGTGTCGTATCTAAACAGTTGAGGACATGTTGAGAACATGATCAATAGACTTCAAAGGAGTATGGGATCAACATCTTTCTCTGGTTGAGTTCTCTTACAATAATAGTTTCCACTCAATCATCCAAATGGATCCTTATGAAGCCCTTTATGGGAAGAGGTGCAGAACACTGGAATGTTGGGATGAAGTAGGGGAGCAAAAACTCATATATCCAAAAATGGTTGAAGAAATGGTAGAGAAGGTTAAGACCATCTAGCAGCACATTAAAGCTTCTTAGAGTATACAAAAGTGTTATGCTAATAATCATTGATGAGACCTAGAGTTTTATGTTGGATACATGGTATTCCTCTTCATATCACTGTGGAAGATATTTATGAGATTTAGGAAGAAGGGGAATCTTAGTCGAAGGTACATCGACCCTTTTGAGATCCTTGATCACATTAGAGCAGTGGCCTGTCGACTAGAACTCCCACAAAACCTATCTCAAGTACATGATGTATTTCATGTATCACTCTTGAGGAAGTACATACCTAACTCATTGCATGTAATCAATCTAGAGGTGGTACCATTAGATAATTACATCTCCTATGAAGAGAATCTGGTGAAGATATTAGGTCATAGATAAAAATTTCTATGAAATAAGACAACGCCCCTTGTCAAGGTGTTGTGGAGAAACCAAAAGTTTGAAGAACCAACATGGGAATTGGAGGAAGTGATAAAGCAGAGTTACCATCATCTATTTTAGTGTGGGAAAAGGAAATTATGAGGGAAAAGTTTCTTAATGGGGGGGGACTGTAATGACCCAAACTTTTAATAATAAAAATTCCTCTTGATCTGATTAAATGTATTATTATGTAAAATGGTTATATAAAACGTACACACTTATTTGGTTTTATGTTTTTGGATTTAAAAATACTATTAAAAAATTTTACCATTGCTAATATAGCCATTTAATAGTGATCACATGATTAGTATAAATATAGGGCTTTAACAAATCCAATTTAATCAGACAAAGGAAGCGATGGCCTCATCCAGTAGAATTTCTCCATATGAAGCCCATTTTTCAGAGCATTGAAAGAAGTTAGCATCACTGGGATTCCCTCTTGACCAAGCCCAAGCTAAGATTCAGCACATTAAGCTTGAACGGAACCGTTTACAGGAGAAGTGGAAGTTGATAGAGATTACCACACGAGCGATGTTATCTGAGCCACCCCAAGAGTATGTCACAATCACACACCTTACCCTTAAGTCTTATGTGAGTGTTATAAGGGGTTATGTAACAATAATATAGCACTATTATTATGTAAATTATTTTTTTTATAGAATAAATAATATACATTCATTTTATTATTGTTACTTTGTAAATAGTTTTTAAAAGCACAAATAGTATTTTTAGTTAATATTCAATTAAGAAATATATTTTCATGAATTAATGGATTTCTGAATTAAATGATATTTTACGAAAATATTATTACTAAATTACTTTTTATTAAATATAAATTATCATATAATTTTTATTAATACAATTTTAATTTTTATTAAGGTTTGAAAGTTGTTTTTGTCAAAACCCATGAATTTTTTTATAAATGTAGGTTTTTATTTTAAAAGTAAAAATTCACATATTTGGAAAATTATTTAGATAAAATAAATATTATTTTTGGAATCATGACATCGAAATTATCTAATGGGGAATTTTTCATAATTTTCCGAGACAGTCGAATTTTTGGGTAAAAATTAAATACCGTTTAAAATATATAATGTGTTTTATGACATCATAATGACCCAATAGTGAAGTAATAAAATGATATGAAAGGTATTTTTAGAAAATATATGTTTTAATATTAAAAAAATGTGACTTTAGGTTTGTTTGATTTATTTTACAAAACATTAGTGTACCCTCCAAGACATATAAAACATCTTATCATTTTAAAATGATTTCCTTGAGAGTGTGACTCACCTCCACATAAGAAAGCCTAATATTTTAATAATTTAGTCCATTTTCATTATAAAATAATTTTTTCCACTCCAATCTGGAAAAAAACATGGGAAAAACCATGTAATGGTTTGTGGTTTTGATTATTTTAATGTGTAGTGTTCAAAACCTAAATAATAAAGAATTCCCTCTCTTTTTCTATATAAACCCACCCAAGATCCCACTTCCTCTTCAATAAAAACCTTTGGATCTAGAACAACCTCTTCCCTACTATCTCTATAATCCTCTAAAGTATCCCCAATATTCAAATAAACCTCTCTCAAGCCTCTCCCAAGCCTTTGGGATCACACTTCCAAGTAAGGGATTTCTTCCTTTCTCATTTTTTTCAAAATTTATTTATATTGTTATACCATTTTGTTTTCAATTAAAAAATTTGGGGTATGATTTATCACCTACACCATACTAACCTCTTTATGTTTTAATTATGATATACCTCTTTCTCTCTCATTAATCCCTCCCATGCACACTCATTACCATGCCGAAATTCCATAAGGAATTTTTCTCTTCTCATTTACATTCAAGAAATTCTTTTATATTATGTATATAAATTCCATTACATATGTTGGGACATGTATCTATATGACCCCCTTACTTTCCATTTCATGTACATATGATTATATACCCCATTCTCTCTCATCAAAGTTTCTTTTTTATTAAATATGAGGCAAAATAGAGAAACTGCCAAAGAAAAACAAAGGAAACAATGGAAACAGAGGAGATGAAAGAAAACCAGAGAAAAAAGGGAGCCAAGGGAGAAAGAAGCCTAAGGAGGTCAAAAATGGTGGAGGCAAAGGGAATACCCTCTAATCAGGTTAACCCCTTTAGGTTTCAATGTAGAAAAATCATGCAGCAAAATGTGATCATTACCAGGGACCTCCATCAAAGCTAGGTGATCTGCCACGTTGTTACCCTCACGCCAGGTGTGCCTTATTTTCGTGCCACTGGTGATCATGCTTTTGCACTTTATGATAATGTAGGTTATAGACCAAAGATGATAGTAAGACCCATTCATGACATCATCAAAGATCTTGGAATCCATTTCAATTTATGATAAATAGATCCCCTTCTGGTGGCAGAGAGTAATGCCCATTAGCATGGCCTTTGCTTTAGCCTAACAAAGAAGAGTTGTGGCCCAAGATGGAGGAGAAAGCCAAGAGGACCGAACCACAGGGGTCCTGGACAGCCCCACCCATGCATAAGACACCCAACCTGCATGAACCATCGGTATTGAGTTTTAGGCCCCTAATGGGAGGATTCCATCGCACCCAAAGGCCCTGGTTGAGGCTGATCTCTGGTCGGGCATTGTGAGAGCAAGAATTCATCCATCTAAGGGAGGGGGAATCCTTCCAGTTTTCAATGAGTCGAGCCAAATCCCAGAGAATTATCTTCATTCTGATGATGATCAACTTACCTGCTAAACAGATCCCCTCATGTCAAATCTTATTCCTATCCTGTCATATAGACCAACACCAAGCAAAGAGGATCACCGAGAGAGTCATCTTCTTTAGCCCTTTGTCTCCCGAGCCATTGAACCATCTGTCTAGGAATGGTAACTCTTCCAAATTAGAGTCCTGGAAACTGGTGAACTCCCCAAATAACTTCCATAGATCACACAACCATTCCTCTCTGAAGAAGATGTGCTCTGCATTTTCTTCCGCGCATGCATTATAGCAAGAGCAGCGCGAGACAAGTGGGATACCACAATACTTAATATTCTCATCCGTTGGGATAACCAGGTACCTGATCCTCCATAACAGGAAATAAAAAATTTAGGGAACCATCTTGGGCCAAAGGATTGCATGTCATCTGTTTTGTGCCTCTGGGATGGCGTGAGCCTGACGATACTCCTAGGTATTTAAGACCCCTGAAATTGCACCGTGATTCTCCGAGCCAAAGTCATTGTGTAGTGAATACCATGACCATTTCACTATCAAGGGTATTCACCTTTATGCATATTTTCTTATTTATTATAGAGTTTCATGTATGAATTCCACATTCCTCTATCTTGGAATAAAAAATTGTGTTTAATGAATCCATGTTGTATGATCTATGTGGCACACTTATGCATGAAATGAAATAATTAAGAAAGGTGCACCCTGATAGCACTCCAATGCATTGGTTAAAGATTAGTTTCATGATATTTCAAGTGAAATGAGGTTTTACCCATTCTAATTCATGTTTAATTAGGTTTTACTCATGCTCCATGTGCAATGAGCCTTGGATCATGCTAATATCATGTTAAATGTTGTTTCCACATTTCAATGTTATGATAATCATGTTATATCATGCCTGTATGTTCATGTTTCTGTTATGCTCCATTGATATGCCTATTGACAAACATGTACTGTATTATTTATGTTATTAATTTTTTACTCCCTTACTAGTCTTTATAGATCACCTTTTTCTTATGCATGTCCTCAGGTTATCCCATTCAATGATAAGTACGAAGGAATGTGTGTGGTTATGTAAAATAAGTTTTCAATAAAGATGTGTATTTCATGTTTTAAGTTGTTATGAAATGTTCCTAAGCCCAAAATACACCATACCTCTCAATATTCTATGTTGTATCAAGTGAAGATTTTGTGTAATAAATTATGTTTAAGTGTGAAATAAAGAGCAAGGTTGTTTTAAAATGCACCCAGATAACATCCAAACCTCTAAAGCTATCTAAACCATCCTTTAATACCAACTATAAGGCTCTAGCCTTAAACATTAAATTATCTTAATTTAAGTCAATAATTTTAATTTATTTCATATTTAGAATCTTTAAATGTTTAGGGTTTTAGAGAATTAGGCCATAACTCATACATAATAACTCAAATATTAAAAATTAGACACTTCTACTCTCTATCCATTTTTTTCATAAAATAAAAACCATTTAAAAAGAAACATGGTTGTGTTTCAGTTTAATCGTCATAAATTTTCCTTGATCCCATTCTTGACTCTAATCTACTTTAAATCCTATGTTCAAAAATTTTTATGAGTATAAAAATTTCAGTAAGGGATACACAAGATGGAAAACTATTAGTCTTATAAAAATATGAAAACCCATGAATACTTTATCATAAAGTAATACATTTCACCCTTAAAAAGTATTAAATAAATTAGTTTGAATATAAGCTCATTTCTTACCTTTTATGTAATAAAAATATTACTATAAAACCCATATAAAGAACATATAACATATAAAGGTATCTTGGGACATAATTATACTTAAATGGAATAACAGTATAGTCGACTTCTATACATAACTCTTAAAAATGGAATATCCATATGTCCAACTTCTATACCTGATGCATTATAAGTTATAATGAAACCACCCGTAGTTGTTTTATCATGGAACCACCTGTAACACCCGAGATTTTTATGAGTAATATTTTGTTTTTATATCATCAAAGGAATCTTTCACTACACACTTTCTTGGCTTACTTTACACGCAATCACGACCTTCCTCGATAGCTTGCGTCGTACGCAATACTGAGTTTCACTAAACAACGATATGCTATTAAAATATTATTAAAACTAGCTATTATGAATAGTAATAACCACTTTTTGAAATTTTATAAATTTTATGGACTTCATTTTTGGATTCGGAATACCGAAATTAGCCTAGGGTGAAATTTTGGTATTTTTCTGAAAACTTTCAATTTTTGATGAATAGTGAAACCACTAAGTGGTAGGTTAAAAACTGAATTTTGCATAAAACTTAATTTTACCGCTTCTGTGAATGGAATTTCAAAAATCCGACAGACACGGTTGATATGAGTAAGTAAAATGTGGTTCAATGAGATAAAAATAATTTTTTGGTGAATAGTAACTTTTTACTATTTTTACCGCAGTTAATAGTAAATAGGGTAACTAAGGGTAAATATGATATTAATATTACCCTAACACATGTCCTAATTCTATTGGACAAGTGTAATTCGACCAAAAACAAACTTAGGAATAAAATATGACCATTTAGGCCCACTTGGATTAGATTAGGACATTTATTATTAATTTATTTAAAGAAGGGTTAAAATAGTTAAAATCAATGTTTAATAAGTAAATCATTTTTAATATGGGGTTATACATAAGCTAAATTCGATTGTAAATATTCATTAGAAAGATAAAAATATTTACTACATGATGGTATTTTATTTGTAATTTTTAGACATCAAATAATTTAATTTATTTATGACACAAAGATGATGCAGTAATTATCTTATTAATGAAATATTGAAATAATTGATAATATAAATACCAAAATAAATGTAATTTAAGACTTTTTATGAATTCCACTAATTTTCTATGTTACTATGATATATTATTGTTTATTTAATCAACTTGTTTCGAACATATAATTTTGTTATGACTTTCACAAAAATCATATATCAAATAGTGTCAAAATTGACACAAAATAGTTTTTAAATCAAATATTATATTATTAATTGTTATTTTATTCCTAAAAATATAAGGTTCGGCCAAATGACTTAGATAAGGATATATATATTAATAATAAACAATTTGGGGTTCTTTTGGCATGTTATAGTAAGTGTATTAACCATATAGTGAAAGAAAACAAAAAGACATGGTAAAAGTTAAATTATTTAACTTAGAGTTAAATCTAATTGATAAGGTTAAAATAATAACCCAAACTTGTCTAAATCCTATTGGTTGATAGTATTTAGACCCATCCCCACTTTAGCTTCGAAATAAGACCCTTTGGAACCATTATAAACCGATTTTGACTTTAATATAAAATAATATTTTGAGATATTCCTAAGGTGCCCCTCTCCTCCCTTAAAAAGGGCACCTCCTCCCCCTCCTCCTCACACCAAATTGAGCACTCAAGCTCGGCCAACCCCTGCCATTTTCTCCTCTCCACTTCCCTAGAATAATCCTAGAGGTCCTGTTCTTCTTCAAAGACCAATATTAGTTCCCTAAGTGGAGGATTCAAAGAAGCGTTCCAAAGAAGAGGTAATATCCATTACCGATCTTTTCAATTTCTTTCTTCTTCAACTTCTTCTTCTTTAGTTGTTTCATGATAAAGTAATAACATCAGTATAACTTACATACTGATATGTTATTATAATTATGAAACAACTATAATTCACCTTCTATCCATCCCACGGAAAAATGAAATCACCGCGCGTGCGTACGTACGGAATACCGTCTCCACGCCGTGGTGTAATCTATTTTTCCACCATCACTTTACAAGGATGGGTATAATGGTGTAATGAGTAACTATTTATGATTATTATAAAGTAATATTGATACTGAAATAATATATATATACTCCAATACAGTTCCACGATCATAGGAACGATATCATCACTCGTGCGTACGTACGGAATACCGTCTCCACGATGTGATGCGACTCGTTCTACATGATCATCATTACATAGTAATTATATAAATGAATTGAATGAATAAATATGATATATGTTACACTAATACCATTCTGTATATAAGGTATCTATAACCTTAAAAGAAGAATAAGAATGTATTCGGCAAAACACGCATAAGAACAAAAGGCAATAAAGACCCGAGTAACAAGTAACAATGAAATATTACTAACAAGAAGCTAAGAATATGACCATATATGATATCATATCAATATCTATGATTATGGAATAAGTCAATAACATTATTTAAACCATTATACAGGAGCTTCGTACACGTACAAAGCAAATCGGACCTAAGGTAAGGGAAATATCACAATCTCATTTTTATCCGAGATTGTTTATTCGTAAGTATTTACTGGGGTGTATTTTATTATCCACATCCATGTTTCATCAATATGTAATATTATTTACATCCACCTAAAATTGTTTAAATCCATTTTTACCCTTCGGTGAGTTTTTAGTAATATGTATGAAAGGAATCTTTTGTCGTTTTTCGTACGAGGTACTTTTTGACTTTTCCGAAAAAAGTACGAAGAATGTTTTTTTTAACTTATACGGCATGAATGGATTTATAAAACATTATTTCCAAGAAGCTTCATTTACAAGTATTAAAGTTTATTTTTAATCAAATTCTTTTAGTTTAAAATTTTATGACATGTTAAGAAAGAAAAAGTGTTTTTGAAGTAGAAAGGATATTTTCCTCAAGAATGAAGTTCAAGTATTTTATCAAAATTATTTTCCATCTAAGATAATAAAAGGGTTCTTTTTTTATCCCTATTATTACATGGATTTGATTATGTTGTGATGGAAACATTTTTATGAATTCCTTTATCTTATATGAATTGTTTTATTATGTCATGTTGTTTAAGAATCCCATTTTTATTACATGGGTTATGCGATGATGTATGATTTATGATTATGTGGCACACATAAGAAAGGATTCATTATAAGATGGGTGGGACGTATATCTCCCTCCAATGCATTGGGTAAAGATTTTATATCTCATGAGATAGACATGGCTGGAACGGAAGGTTATTTCGGTTCAGTGATACAGGACTGAAACGAGGAGTGAACTCGGTTCAGAAAGGGACTTTTTCCACTAAGATAGTCTTGGTAATGAGTCATAACTAACAAGAAATGATTTTCCATGATTATGTGTGCATGCCACAAAGTTTCAAGTTTTATGTTATGATTATGGGGATCTCATTTTCACTTCTATGATTTATTCCATGTTAATATATTATGATCTCTTTTGCAGGTTTTGATTTTCAAAAAGATATGATATGATTTTTATTTCCTTTATTTGCCATTGCTGAGAATTTGAGCTCACCCTTTTATGTTTTCTTTTCCCCAGGTCAGGAAGATGGATATTAAGTAGAATATGCTAAAAGGGACCCTAGATATGATGAAATAAATGGGAGACACTGTAGAAGATTTATGAACCAGTTGTTTATGTTTCCCATTTTCTAAAGACACTATACCTATACGGTCCTTTGTGGTTTTGTCATATGTTGTAATAAGTGTGCTTCAATTTTGAAGTATTAAAAATGTATGTAAAGTATGGGTCGTTATAGTTGGTATCAGAGGAAAGGTATAGTCAACCTTTGGAAACTAGGATGTGAAAGCCTTAGTAAGAACCCTAAGGATAAGTCTAAGCATAGAACACAATCTTAGTGTTTTAGAAATGGCCATGAATAACCTAGGATAAGACCTTAAGCATGAAAATTTTATTCTTGAATTATGTGGTTTTCCTATTATAATTAGTGTTGCTCACACTATTCTTCTTGGTTTTAGTCAATGGCTGGAACCCGAAGGAACCGTGTTAATGCGGAATGTGATGGGCAATGCAATGATTGTCCCCCTGAGCAACCAAACGATATGGGAGCTGGAATGCAAAATCTTGTAGCCATGCTCACACAACTTTCTCAATCTATGAATCATGCAGGACTTCCAAACGAGCAAAGGAAGGAGCAACATTCTGTTGAATCCTTCATGAGGCAGCGTCCACCTTCTTTCAGTGGGTCTACTGATCCATTAGTTGCTGAATAATGGATTAGTACTACTGAAAAGATATTTTCAGTTCTTCAATGTTCTGAGCATGATAAAGTCATCCTAGCAGTGTATCGTTTGGAAGGAGATGCTGATCAATGGTGGAATCTTATTAAGAATACGAGGCAAAGGGATGAAATTGAGTCTATGGAATGGGACGAGTTCAAGAACTTATTTTTCAATAAGTACTTCCCTCGTATTCTCCGAACAAAGATGGAGAAAGAGTTCCTTGAACTGAAGCAAAGGGATGATGAATCTTTTGGTACCTATGAAGCAAATTTTACAAGACTTTCAAGGTACGCTTCTTGTATTATTATCCAACCTGAGAGTAAGATCGATCGATTCTTTAGTGGCTTAAAACCAAGTCTTCGAAGGGCGTTAGCCATAAGGGACTTCAATAGCTACGAGGAAATCGTTCGATGTGCTCTCAAAGTCGAGATGGAGATTGGAGTAACCCATCAGTCACATGGGTTTGATAAGAAGAGGAAGATGGAATTCAAAGAAAAATCTAAAGAGCACACGGAAAAGAAGATGAGCTTTTCCTTATGCTCAAAGTGTGGAAAGAAACATGGAGGGAGTTGTCTTAAAGGGACAAGTAAATGTTTTAAATATGGAAAGGAAGGTCATCGGGCATTTGAATGCCGCGATAATGGGAAGAAGATGTCTAATGATGCAAACAAAGGAAGGGATACACAGAGTGAACCTACTACACTTCAATGTTTCAAGTGCAAGGAGATGGGGCATTATGCCAATCAATGCCCAAATCCAAGGGTTGATGATGATGGTCGACGTCAACAAAATCTTAAGGCTAAAGACAAAGGAAAGTCACATGCAATTTCTATCAGCGATGTGGAGTACGATAACGAAGTGGTGAAAGGTACACTTACCATCCACTCTAAAGTAGCAAATGTTTTATTTGATTTTGGATCCACCCACTCTTTTATTTCTAAAGAATTTTCTAAGGGTATCACTGTATTACCTCAACAATTAGATGTTGAGTTAGCTGTGACAACACCTAATGGCACAACAGTCGCATCAAAAGTTTATAATTCTTCTCCGATCGAAGTTTGTGGGAAAGTGCTTCCTGCAAATCTTGTGATCCTTCCTTTAGTGGAATTTGATGTGATTCTTGGCATGGATTGGCTTTCTCTACATGGAGCTCATATCAATTGCCAAAGAAGGGAAGTCACATTTCATATTCCAAATCAATCTACGATCGTCTATCGGTGCAAGGATGAATATAACCTTCCAGTGGAAATTTCTTCCATCTTATGGGTATTGATTCCACTAAATGAAGGTTATTTATCTCAAATGGTTGGTGAGAAACTCACGATTAAGAATATGCCCATTGTACGGGATTTTGATGATGTCTTTCCGGAGGAATTACCGGGTCTTCCACCAAATCGTGAAGTTGAGTTTTCAATAGAACTCGTACCGGGCGCTTTGCCAATTTCAAAGACACCTTATAGAATGGCCCCAATTGAGTTGCAGGAATTGAAGAAGCAACTCCAAGAGAATCTTGATAAGGGATTCATACGCCCTAGTGCGTCACCTTGGGGAGCACCTGTTCTATTTTTTAAGAAGAAAGATGGATCAATGAGACTCTTCATTGATTATCGAGAACTTAACAAGATCACTATCAAGAACAAATATCCTCTCCCACGCATTGATGACTTATTTGACCAACTACGCGGAGCTCAATACTTTTCCAAGAATGATCTTCGTTCAGGGTATCATCAATTAAGGGTCAAAAGGGAGGATATACCAAAGACGGCTTTCCGTACAAGGTATGAACACTATGAATTTATAGTGATGCCATTTGGTCTTACTAATGCCCCTGCTATCTTCATGGATCTAATGAATAGAGTCTTTAGAGACTATCTTGATCAATTTGTGGTAGTCTTTATAGACGATATTCTTATCTTTTCAAAGAGCAAGGAAGAGCATGAAGATCACTTGAGAATTATATTGAAGACCCTGAGAAAGGAGAAGCTTTATGACAAATTTACCAAGTGTGAATTTTGGCTTCAAAAAGTTGCATTTTTGGGTCACATAATCTCAAAAGAGGGGATATCTGTGGATCCAGCAAAAACAGAGGTTATCGAAAGATGGTCGAGACCAACAACAGTAACTGAGATTCAAAGTTTTCTTGGTTTGGCTGGATATTATCGACGTTTTGTAAAATATTTTTCACGATTATCTAATCCACTCACCAAGTTGACTTGGAAAGGAGTTAAGTTTGTCTGGACAGAGGAATGTGAAGAGAATTTCAAGGAGTTGAAAAGAAGGTTATCCAGTGCACCTGTGCTCACACTGCCTTGTAGTGGAGAAAGGTTTGTGATCTACAGTGATGCATCCAAGAAGGTATTGGGGTGTGTTCTTATGCAAAATGATATGGTGATAGCTTATGCCTCACGACAGTTGAAAATCCATGAGCAAAATTACCCAACACATGATTTGGAGTTGGCTGCGGTAATCTTTGCATTAAATATTTGGAGGCATTACCTTTATGGTGAAAGGTGTGATATTTATACTGATCATAAAAGTTTAAAGTATATTTTCACACAAAAGGAGTTGAATATGCATCAAAGAAGATGGTTGGAGCTGATTAAGGATTATGACTGCTCAATCCATTACCACCCTGGGAAAGCAAACAAGGTGGCAGATGCATTAAGTCGACAAGACCATGCTAGTTTATCCATGATGAGGATCACAAAAGATCCAATATTTATGGATTTACAAAGGATGGATCTTGGAATTATAATGGAAGGGGAAAAATCTTATCTTTCTCAAATGAATGTTCAACCATCTATACATGTGAAGATTAAAGAGGCACAGAAAGAAGATGTCGAGTTACAAAAGAAGGTGAGAAATGTTCCTGAATTCAACCTTGATTGTGATGGGATAATAACGTTCAGGAATCGGGTTTGTGTTCCTCCCATCCCCGAATTAAAGAAGGAGCTGTTGGATGAGGCTCATAGTTCATCATTCTCTATTCATCCTGGAAGCACGAAGATGTATAGGGACCTGAAAGAGTACTTCTGGTGGGATGGCATGAAAAGAGATGTTGCTGAATATGTCTCTCGATGCTTGGTTTGTCAACAAGTTAAAGCTGAGAGACAGAAGTCTAAGGGGATGTTACAAACATTACCCATACCCGAATGGAAATGGGAAAACATCACTATGGACTTTGTCACAGGACTTCCTAAAACATCCAAAGGCAATAATGCTATCTGGGTCATAGTTGATCGTCTTACAAAGTCTACACACTTCATTGCAATTAGAGAGGATTTCTCTCTAGATCATCTTGCCAGGATATATTTAAAGGAAGTGGTAAGATTGCATGGAGTACCACTTTCTATTATATCTGATCGGGATCCGAGATTTACCTCGAAGTTCTGGCGAAGTCTTCAGCATACTCTGGATACAGAGTTGAGTTTCAGCACTGCTTATCATCCCCAGACAGACGGTCAGTCTGAGAGAACAATTCAAACCCTAGAAGATATGTTGAGAGCTTTCTCTATGGATTTCAAAGGAGGTTGGGATCAACACCTACCTTTGGTGAAATTTTCTTATAATAATAGCTTTCACTCCAGTATTCAGATGGCTCCTTATGAAGCTCTCTATGGAAAGAAATGCAGGACTCCAACTTGCTGGGATGAAGTTGGGAAAAGAAAGCTATTAGGACCTGATCTCGTTGATGAAATGGCAGAAAAGGTCAGATCTATTCAACAACACATAAGATCAGCTCAGAGTCAACAGAAAAGCTATGCCGACAACCGAAGAAAAGACCTAGAGTTTGAAGTGCGTGATAAAGTGTTCTTACGAATATCTCCCTGGAAGAGGGTTATGAGATTTGGAAAGAAGGGGAAGTTGAGCCCTAGATATATCGGTCCTTTCGAAATACTGGATCGTGTTGGGAAGGTAGCTTACCGATTGGCGCTTCAACCGAATCTCTCTCAAGTTCACGATGTGTTCCATGTATCTCTCCTGAGAAAGTACATACCAGATCCTTCACATGTACTCAGCTCGGAAGTTGTACCGCTCGAGCAAGATCTTTCTTATGAAGAACAGCCGATAGAGATTCTGGATCGAAGCGAAAAAGTCCTACGAAACAAGACCACTCGATTGGTGAAAGTTTTATGGAGGAACCACCAACTTGAAGAAGCTACGTGGGAGCTTGAGTATATGATGAGGGAGAAGTATCCTCATCTGTTTGTTACAAAGTGACGAATTTCGTGGGCGAAATTCTTTTTCAGGGGGGTAGAATGTAACACCCGAGATTTTTATGAGTAATATTTTGTTTTTATATCATCAAAGGAATCTTTCACTACACACTTTCTTGGCTTACTTTACACGCAATCACGACCTTCCTCGATAGCTTGCGTCGTACGCAATACTGAGTTTCACTAAACAACGATATGCTATTAAAATATTATTAAAACTAGCCGTTATGAATAGTAATAACCACTTTTTGAAATTTTATAAATTTTATGGACTTCATTTTTGGATTCGGAATACCGAAATTAGCCTAGGGTGAAATTTTGGTATTTTTCTGAAAACTTTCAATTTTTGATGAATAGTGAAACCACTAAGTGGTAGGTTAAAAACTGAATTTTGCATAAAACTTAATTTTACCGCTTCTGTAAATGGAATTTCAAAAATCCTACAGACACGGTTGATATCAGTAAGTAAAATGTGGTTCAATGAGATAAAAATAATTTTTTGGTGAATAGTAACTTTTTATTATTTTTACAGCAGTTAATAGTAAATAGGGTAACTAAGGGTAAATAGGATATTAATATTACCCTAACACATGTCCTAATTCTATTGGACAAGTGTAATTCGACCAAAAACAAACTTAGGAATAAAATATGACCATTTAGGCCCACTTGGATTAGATTAGGACATTTATTATTAATTTATTTAAAGAAGGGTTAAAATAGTTAAAATCAATGTTTAATCAGTAAATCATTTTTAATATGGGGTTATACATATGATAAATTCGATTGTAAATATTCATTAGAAAGATAACAATATTTCCTACATGATGGTATTTTATTTGTAATTTTTAGACATCAAATAATTTAATTTATTTATGACACAAAGATGATGCAGTAATTATCTTATTAATGAAATATTGACATAATTGATAATATAAATACCAAAATAAATGTAATTTAAAACTTTTTATGAATCCCACTAATTTTATAGGTTACTATGATATATTAGTGTTGATTTAATCAACTTGGTTCGAACATATAATTCTGTTATGACTTTCACAAAAATCATATATCAAATAGTGTCAAAATTGACACAAAATAGTTTTTAAATCAAATATTATATTATTAATTGTTATTTTATTCCTAAAAATCTAAGGTTCGGCCAAATGACTTAGATAAGGATATATATATTAATAATAAACAATTTGGGGTTCGTTTGACATGTTATAGTAAGTGTATTAACCATATAGTGAAAGAAAACAAAAAGACATGGTAAAAGTTAAATTATTTAACTTAGAGTTAAATCTAATTGATAAGGTTAAAATAATAACCCAAACTTGTCTAAATCCTATTGGTTGATAAGATTTCGACCCATCCCCACTTTAGCTTCGAAATAAGACCCTTTGGAACCATTATAAACCGATTTTGACTTTAATATAAAATAATATTTTGAGATATTCCTAAGGTGCCCCTCTCCTCCCTTATAAAAGGGCACCTCCTCCCCCTCCTCCTCACACCAAATTGAGAACTCAAGCTCGGCCAACCCCTGCCATTTTCTCCTCTCCACTTCCCTAGAATAATCCTAGAGGTCTTGGTCTTCTTCAAAGACCAATATTAGTTCCCTAAGTGGAGGATTCAAAGAAGCGTTCCAAAGAAGAGGTAATATCCATTACCGATCTTTTCAATTTCATTCTTCTTCAACTTCTTCTTATTTAGTTGTTTCATGATAAAGTAATAACATCAGTATTACTTACATACTGATATGTTATTATAATTATGAAACAACTATAATTCACCTTCTATCCATCCCACAGAAAAATGAAATCACCGCGCGTGCGTACGTACGGAATATCGTCTCCACTCCGTGGTGTAATCTATTTTTCCACCATCACTTTACAAGGATGGGTATAATGGTGTAATGAGTAACTATTTATGATTATTATAAAGTAATATTGATACTGAAATAATATATATATACTCCAATACAGTTCCACGATCATAGGAATGATATCATCACTCGTGCGTACGTACGGAATACCGTCTCCACGATGTGATGTGACTCGTTCTACATGATCATCATTACATAGTAATTATATAAATGAATTGAATGAATAAATATGATATATGTTACACTAATACCATTATGGATATAAGGTATCTATAACCTTAAAAGAATAATAAGAATGTATTCGGCAAAACACGCATAAGAACAAAAGGCAATAAAGACCCGAGTAACAAGTAACAATGAAATATTACTAACAAGAAGCTAAGAATATGACCATATATGATATCATATCAATATGTATGATTATGGAATAAGTCAATAACATTATTTAAACCATTATACAGGATCTTCGGACACGTACAAAGCAAATCGGACCTAAGGTAAGGGAAATATCACAATCTCATTTTTATCCGAGATTGTTTATTCGTAAGTATTTACTGGGGTGTATTTTATTATCCACATCCATGTTTCATCAATATGTAATATTATTTACATCCACCTACAATTGTTTAAATCCATTTTTACCCTTCGGTGAGTTTTTAGTAATATGTATGAAAGGAATCTTTTGTCATTTTTCGTACGAGGTACTTTTTGACTTTTCCGAAAAAAGTACGAAGAATGTTTTTTAACTTATACGGCATGAATGGATTTCTAAAACATTATTTCCAAGAAGAATCATTTACAAGTATTCAAGTTTATTTTTAATCAACTTCTTTTAGTTTAAAATTTTATGACATGTTAAGAAAGGAAAAGTGTTTTTGAAGTAGAAAGGATATTTTCCTCAAGAATGAAGTTCAAGTATTTTATCAAAATTATTTTCCATCTAAGATAATAAAAGGGTTCTGTTTTTATCCCTATTATTACATGGATTTGATTATGTTGTGATGGAAACATTTTTATGAATTCCTTTATCTTATATGAATTGTTTTATGATGTCATGTTGTTTAAGAATCCCATTTTTATTACATGGGTTATGCGATGATGTATGATTTATGATTATGTGACACACATAAGAAAGGATTCATTATAAGATGGGTGGGACCTATATCTCCCTCCAATGCATTGGGTAAAGATTTTATATCTCATGAGATAGACATGGCTAGAATGGAAGGTTATTTCGGTTCAGTGATACAGGACTGAAACGAGGAGTGAACTCGGTTCAGAAAGGGACTTTTTCCACTAAGATAGTCTTGGCAATGAGTCATGACTAACAAGAAATGATTTTCCATGATTATTTGTGCATGCCACAAAGTTTCAAGTTTTATGTTATGATTATGGGGATCTCATTTTCACTTCTATGATTTATTCCATGTTAAGATATTATGATCTCTTTTGCAGGTTTTGATTTTCAAAAAGATATGATATGATTTTTATTTCCTTTATTTGCCCTTGCTGATCATTTGAGCTCACCCTTTTATGTTTTCTTTTCCCCAGGTCAGGAAGATGGATATTAAGTAGAATATGCTAAAAGGGACCCTAGATATGATGAAATAAATGGTAGACACTGTAGAAGATTTATGAACCAGTTGTTTATGTTTCCCAGTTTCTAAAGACACTATACCTATACGGTCCTTTGTGGTTTTGTCATATGTTGTAATAAGTGTGCTTCAATTTTGAAGTATTAACAATGTATGTAAAGTATGGGTCGTTATACCACCCATCTTTGGTTTATCATGGAACCACCTGTATTTGGTTTATCAGGTAAAAACTCGTCAAATTTCTAAGTACCATTGTATAATCATAACACATAAACGATTGTAATTATCAACATTTCACACATAAAATTTCATTTGAAATGAGAGGAAATAATTTCAAGATATTAAAATAGTCAATACATTTTCAAAACTGTTTTCAATACAAAAATATCCAAAAAAGGGGGAAATTTATTTCTTTTCCTTTTTTAAAAAATTAAGGACTACATAGGAATCCAAATATCAAATAAAATTTACAACGGTAGAGAAGTCGTTGTCACTGAAAATGTTAAAAAACATTTCTTTTGTTGTTTTTTAAAGAAATTAAAATTATTGGTATAGAAAGATTCCTTTTCCAGACTTTCAATTAAATTAAAATTCAAAAATTGGTTGATTATACACCTTATAATAGAAGGTGGTGTATAATATCAAAATATTCCTCAATGAAAGGAGATTGAGATGAAGTTCCTTACAAGGATACCTTCATGAAAAAAATTGTAAGAAATTAAAAAGATCACATTTTAAAACATTCATAAAAAGCATTTTGAAAATATGTACATAAAATATAAATATTTATAATAATAAATCATCACATCATTATAATGAGGTTTTGAGTTAAAAAGTCTCTTACCACGATTCTGATTCATTAAGTATGTCCTTTATCTTCCTAAATAATAAAATTAGAATAATTATTTACTTTATTGATAACCATTATCATGTTTATTATTAATTTTATGTCACTTATTACAATGTTATAATAATTACATAATTATTTTAGTTCATATCAGACATTTTGTCGATATTCAGTAGTTGAGTCGAAAATGAACATGGTAAGATGTAAATAGTCCATGTGGTCATAATTCCATCATCTCCAGAATAATATTCATGAAACTATTATATTTTTTAAACATAAATTATACTTTTAAATAAAACAATTATGTATTTTTATTAAAATGAACAACATTATAATCATGGAGATGGTAGGACCTACGTACGCATGAGTAACATTTTCTATTTTTCAGTGATCATTATGGAAAAAAGGTAAGTACTATTTATATTTCCATAATGATCTTAAAATAATTATTATCATATTAATAGTTTAAATATATATATATATATATATATCATACAAGTGATGAAGTCAATAAAATTGAATCACATCGCTTCGTGGAGGTGATAGTTCACATGTATGCACGAACGATGTTATCATTTTTTATGTGCATGGAAAGTAGAAAATCTAATTGATATATTATTATATTATAATGATTAATATTTAATTAATTATAATAAATTAAAATTAATTCCATCATTATAACCATTCATTGATGATAGTGATGAAAAATGAACTATATTTGTTCGTGAGGTAGTAATTCTCCGTACACACGAACGAAAAGTTCATTTCACATTTGATGAAATTGGAGATGATTCAGGTGATGATATTAACATAATAAAATCTAAGTATATTTATTATGTTTGAGTTATTATTTCATTATGGTTTAATTTGATTTGAATAAGTGTAATAAGGAATAATATAGAAATACTTAAATAAAAATGATACATTTTCTTCGGTTGATCACCTTTGAAGAACACCTTAACACATCTAAGGAAGATATTATACCTAACACCAGGCCTCAATTAATTGGTGAGGTATTCTAGGAAGGGGTTTGGTCAGATATTGGCCAAACCAAAAGGATTTTTATGTTTTATTAATAGAGAGGAATGGGTTCCTTTTTATAGGAGAGGGGAGGGGCACCCTTGGAAACCATTAAAATATTAAATTAATAAAAATTAATTTTTAACTCCAAAAGACTCCAAATTATGTTTTCTATAAGATAATTTGAGTATGGTTCTAAATCATCTAAAACCATTATATTTATTCATTTATATATTTTATTTTAAACCTTATCTTTTGTTTTAACCCCTTTTTCACTCTTACCATTTTATCAAGTAATTTACTCTTTGACAGTTAAATTAATTATCATAACATGTAAAACGACCAATGAGTGAGTAATTAATGAAATTTTTATACTTATACTAACCATTTTTCCAAATATTATATTTTTAGGAAATTTATAACATTTTATAAAATATTTTTTATTTTAAAATACTAATAGTGTCAATTTTGACACTATTCGTTAGTTGACTTTTTAAAAATATCATAACAGCCAGATAACTTCAAAAAAATCCTTTAAATCATCACCAACATGTCCAATTCTTCTATAAAATTCATGTATGGAATCAATTCTCTCAAATTATATTTATTTTAGTATTTATAACCTCATTGTTTGACTCTTTCATCAATTAAGAAATTACTACATCATCATTATCTAACCATTTAATTTAATTATTTACTTTCTAAAAATTATAAATAAATTACCATGATGTAGGTAATAATTTTATGTTTCTAAAGACTATTTATCATCTACTATATCACTTATATAAACCCATATTAATATTGTTATAGTTATGAGAGACATGATTATGACATCTTGGTCTTTACTTTGAATAAAAAAATTATAAATATCATAATCACACCCAAGTGGCTTCCAAAAGATATAAATTCAGCCCAAGGATTATCTTGGTTGAAAATAACTCATCCAATAATATTAATATAATTGTTATTATAGTTTCATAATATTTATAATATTATTTTTACCTTTAATTACCTGATTTACCTTTAACCATGGTAAATAAAATACAAAAATTACTATTCATAGAAAAAATAATTTGATCCTACTAGATCAAATTTTTCATAAATATTACAACCATATATTTACATTTTCAAAAATTCAAGACAAAAAAGTGGCTAAAATTAATTTAAAATTATTTCCATTGATGAAATAGAAAGTTGGTTTTAAAAGTAAAAAACTTTCAAAAGTTCACAAAGTTTTTATATCTAATTTAAATTTGAAATTTATTCCAATAACCTACATTGGATTAAATTATAAAAAAATTATTTAATGATAATTTAAAACCAATTAAAATGATAATCAAACTATATAAATAAATTATATGAAAAAGAAGTTTTGAATTAAAATGTAGCATTTTTCACTATTCATTAAAAAATGAATATTATCAGAAAAATACCAAAAATTCATCCAAAGTAAATTTTTATATCATGCTTAAAAATAAGTTTATTTTTTAAAATATATCTTATAAAATTTTCAAAAACTATATTTAAAATGGGTTCTCCATCAAATGGCAGTAAAAATGCTTTTTTTTAAATACACCTTTTATGTATAAAATTGAATTTCTTCTTATATCATGTTTATAAAATATATAAGATGGATTTTAAATGTCATATTGAATTTATATTTCATTAATATAATTCAACAATAGTTATTTGATTATTTTATAAACACAATTATTCGCACTTAAATATTTTTTTCATAAAAACACATCCTTTATATTCAATTGGTTTTTATTTCTATTTTTAATTAATTTTCTAACCAATGAATCATTATATAAACATATGTAAATCTGATTTTCATAATTTATTTAATATCATTCATTCTTTCAATTATAACGGTATGTGATAACTGCGACTTAAAATAATAATATTAATAATATATTATTATTTTTGGTATAACTCAGTCTTGTGTGAAATGTAAGATTTCAGAGAAAGTAATTGTTGTGTGTCGGTTACTCTATCGTACATAGCATCCCTTTTAATGTAAAATTACTATCTGATTCATAAATATTAATAAATATGTAATATTATTATTCTATAATTACCTGGGATGTTATAATTTTATATTAAATTAATTTTGAGTATTAAACATATAAAAATATTTTTTACTTATTTATAAAACAAATTCATTTTTTATCAATTGGTTGGAATAGAAATTAAAATAATTTCAAGATAAAAAGAGTTATATTTTTGTAAACTATTTTTTATGTTTGTGCAATGTGTTTTTATATAAATAAATATAATAAATCACTATTTATTAATTATTTTACTTAAATTTATATAATTTATATTAAATTTAGTATCTTAATATTAATTAAATATTTTTTATATGGAAAGTAATGAAGGAAAACTTCATTTTATGCTTAAAAATGCATTTTTAATAAAATGGGTTTTATTGGGTTTTGCACACTTATTTTAAAATTAATTTCTACAAACTATAAAAATTGAATATTTTAAAATTTATTCCATATATTTATTAATCAAAATTAATATAATTAAATAGGGTCAAATTAATTTTTGGTCATAATAAATAATACAAATATTAACAATTTTTTAACAATATTAGGGTTTAAATGGGTTTATCGGGGGTTGAACTAAGAGATTAGGGTAAAAGTGCCACCTAAAATTGTCTAAATATTATTTTTAATGATATTTGGACCTTATCTTACCCTAAATTCTAATAATTTTTTACTTGGTTCTAATTTTACTGGAATGTGACTTTATATTATTTAAATATTTTAAGTAATTACATGTTTTTCCCTCTCCTCACTTATAAATGAACACTTATTGTCTTCCCTTATTCACATAAATTTAGCAGTATATATTAGAAAATACCTACCCAAAAACCTTTCTAGATTACTTACCTTAATTATTGATCTTCTAGTATTACCCTAGGTCCATCCTAAGAAGGTTTAAGTGTAATCAAAAAGAGGTCTCTCAAAGAAGAGGTTATCCTCTTACCAAACTCTTTCAAAGTTAATTTATTATTATAGTTCCTATAAATCTATTATATCCAACCTAAAATAATTAATATAGAATCATAAAAATAATAATATTTTTTTATGATTATGGGAAAACTATTTTTTACCTCCATTCTAACAAATGGGAAATGAGACGATTGCTCGTGAGTATGTGTGGACTACTGCCTCTACGTATTTATATGATTAATTTTCCCTCAAAATATTTCATGGTTGATTATTATGATGTATTATGTTTAGAAAATAATTATTCTTTTTAAATTATAATATCTTATATACCGTCTTACATTCTCATCCATTGTAAAATGATAATGTCGTTTGTGTATACATGTGGACTACCACCTCCACAAAGCAATTTTATTAGTTTTTTATTTTTTATTTAAATGGTTAGTAATGAGGCTAAATTTAATAAATAAAATTTATATTTATGATATATTAATCATTCCAAAAGGTTAATTATTATTTACCTTTATTTCTCTCCATCTTTCAAAAAGTGTAAACCTTACTCGTGCGTACGTACGAACTACCGTCTTCGTGAAGTAACATAATTCACTTTTCATCATTAATTTATATGAATAGTACTAAAGGTGTATATAATGAATAAATATTATACTTATTTAATGATTAATATTCTATATATTATGATTACATGACCAAGGTAAAATTAATAGAACCATCAAACCAAAACATGCATGGAAAACATACCAGTTTTCACCTGAATTTTCATTTTAATGGTGAAATTGTTAATAAAAGGAAAATTTAAAATTATAAAGGAATGATAAATAGTAAATTGTATATTAATATGGTTCTATAATATATTTATAATAAATATATATTCATTATTCATGAGTTTTGTGTTGGGACTAATGTTGTATTTTTTTCAATAAGACAGTCACTATGTGTTGGTCAAGTGTTGATGCTTGGAGAATTATTATGGATGCATTTAATAGAATTAGATTCCATTCTTGAAAAACCCATACTTGAGAAATTAACCTATAATTGTGATAATTTTGGAATTTATATTAATTTCAAATAGTTGTGTCAATAGTGACACATTGTTACAATAATAGATGAAATGGAAGGCTATGAAATTGTTCAATTATTGCGTGAGAATTAGAAAGAGTCCATGAAAAATAATGTCAGTTTTCCATGAAGTAATTTGATGGTGATTATTTATAATTATATTATGTTAATGATTTAATTTAAGTTTTATCCATAAAATTGTCCAACCCCCCAGGCCAACCAAGGACCCCTCAACTACTCATCTGGGACCTAGGTGGTCAACCACATGGGAGAGGTCGACCTGGACAGCCATGGGAGTGGAAGGTGTGAGTGGGTTATGTAGTCCTCAAGAGATTGCCTGGTTGTAGGTGCATGTGGATGGGATAGGCATACTGGTTGGCCATCGAGTGTGTGGAACGACTCGTGAGGTGATGTGTGTGCATGTTTTGGGTGTTGATCCCATGCTTCCTTCTTGGGCCATTTGTAGCATGAATTTACTTTTTAAAGAGAGGATATTAAAAGTTTCAGTTGATGTGGGATGTTGGGTAGTAGCATACTATTCATCTTCCCTTTAATGTTTTGGACATTCCATGAGTCATATGATCTATATGATCATATCTATTCGATCTTTTTGTCTATATGGGTTTAAATAAACTTGTTGTCTTCTTCCGGAAAGCCTAATTAGTGATCTTTAGTATGTCAAAGTTAATGTCTAATCATCAATGAATGAATTTGTGGTCACAATGTATAATCTAATATAGATATTTTGGTACAATGAGGATTAAAACCTCTTTGAATTTAATCTTTATCTTGCATGCATGCAAAAGTTTAAAAAAATATAGCTGAATGAAAATGTAGTTGTAGAGGCCATTTTCATTCATACAGGATGAGTTTCATTTTTTAAATGATGAGGATCATATTTTCATCTCATTCATATGAGAATAGTGCATTGTAAACTTTCATAAGATAAGAAACCATATTTTTCTGTGTAAGAAAATTAAGAAACACTAAATCCTTCATTGATATTTAAAAAATATTCAACATATTTTGTTTAGATATTTGATAGACATGTAGTATCTATTTTACCATATCTATGTTGGTGGATATCTTCTTATAAAAGGAGAAGATCCCTTGGTTGAGGTATTTATTATCAATAATTTGAGGCTCTCATTATTCCCATAAAAACATAGAATTGTGCATCCACTATATAAAGGGAAGAAGGTTTATGTGAAGCTTCTACTTGTGTGAGGAAGAAAAGGTCATGATCATTGGAATATTTCATAACAAACATGAAGTTCTTAATAAAGATGTGGTTTTGTGATGCACTCTAACTTACACTAATAATAAAACCCTCTTATTTGTGTGATAATCTAATGCCAATCTAGTTGGGTATGCATAATACTCTTATGTGTAGAGAGTGATATAGTACACTTGAAGAGGAAGAAAGTTTCTGAATACTATTTTGTGAAGAATAATAAGATACATTATGTGAAAATGTGAGAATTTCATGAAGAAGAACAGTTCACTCAAACTCATTTAGGTTTTTCTAAAGGAAGACAGTTGTGAGTGTAAGAACAATAGTGCATGTTCATTCTTATATGCATATGTGAAAGCCTTGACAACATTGAGATACTTTAATAGTTAAATATAAAATTAATTAGAACATAAAATAACAAAAAGTAATATATATATATATATAAGGGTGTACTAGGGATTATGAACATGAAAAGCCCATGAAATTCTTGTGTGAAGTGTACTTGAAGTATATTGAGATTATACATGTTATCATTATATAAAATAATATGAGAATAAACTATGTGCATCACTTTCACACATCATTGTGAGGCTATGACTTCTGTAAAAAGAAGAAATAACTTCCCAAGCATAGTTTCACTAAGGAAACTGATCAGTTACAGGTGATAAAAACATTTTAGAAAGTCTAATAAACCTGAACAGTAGCTATTAAAGGTACTTTAATAGGTACAAAACAATGTGTGATTGATAAATCTCATATAGGAATATCGATAGATCATCCTACAGTTAATCAACACTTGAAGAAAAGGGGAATTCTTCTGGAATGTGATGAGGATAGGTGATGTCTTTTGGGTGGTTCCAGGAAAAGAATAAGTCTCTCGGTTGGAGATAGAGAAAATGTATTTTATTTGGAACTAAAAAAATATAAGCCTCTTAGTTTGTTCTTGGATCAGTGTAATCAATTTTTTGATAGTTAATAATTTATAACTGGGGGAATAACTAGTTGCAGAAAAGAGTTGGATTTTTGCAAACCATGGAAATATTGTTTTCTTCTCTCTCTCTCTCTCCATTACAACAACTAAAAATATGGTGAGATTAATAGATAATATTTATTGGATTTATAACCTTAATAATTTTTAGATCTTGAATTGAAAATAAAATAAATTTTTAAAAAGAAAACACTAATTCACCCCCCCCCCCTCTTAGTGGTCAATCGTCCTAGGGATCAAAATGTGGTATCAAATCATAGTTTAACTCTAAAGATACAAATTACTATTTATGAAGTGAATATTGATAAAAATGAGTCATATAACTCTGATGAAGATTTATATCAAGATTAAAAATAATTAAAAAAAGTGACAAGTAAGTAAACTGTAGAATAATATTACAGTAAAGGAAAAGACTTCATCAATTAAAGGTAATCAAAGTGGTATATGTTGTAATAATTATTTTGATTATTATTCTTCTAAAAAATCCTGGTCAATATATGATTATTATGGATCATGTAGTGGTCTTCATTCTAAATTCAATGAACATCTAAATAATATCCCCAAAGAATTAGTAAAACATATTTTTGGAGGCATCAAGGGTCTTTAGGGTGAAAATTTATAGCTGGAAGAAGAGGTTAACTCTTTGGAAGATGCATTGGATAAAAGTTTTTTCATGTCAAACACTCTCACAAAACTTATGAAAGAAAAGTAAGAAACAAGTTATCTTCTCAATGAAATATTTGTTTAATCTTTTGAATAATTTCAAATAAATGTTTATAAGAAAGATTTATTTGAGATTGTATTTGTCTAATCTTTCCATGCATTTGAAAGAATGCACAACGTTTTTATGGTTTTCAAATATTCTCAACTAGAGTACAAGGATAACATTTTAAAATATATTGAAAAATTTTTACAAGAATAAAGAAACATGCAATAAGAAAAAATAAATAATTTGAAGGAGTATTGGGGAGAAATTTTGAGATTAGTTAAGGGTGAGAATAACTCCCTCGACATGAAATTTTTAGAGTTTGAGGTAAATTTGAGGAAATAGGAATCACCAAAAGATGTAACTTCAAAAATAGTTAAAAAAACATATAATTTCACACAATTGTTATTTGAGAATCATAACATCAAGAAGAGTATGAGATCACCCTATAATCAAATGGAAACATCCTCTAATAAGAATGTATCCCATAAACCTGAAACTATCTTTTTTGGTAATGTTGTTTCAAGTTTAGGTATAGGTTTAAAATAGAAATCTTGGAAAATATGGTTTATGAAGAATGCTGATAAACCCAAAAAAATAGTGGATGTGAAAAGAAATATGAATTAGTTTTCTAAAAGAAGTTTCCAAAATATTGATGGTTTCATTCAAAAACAAAAATGTTTCAAAATATATGAAATCTAAAAGAACTACACTAGAAAAGAAGAGAATGAGATTTATAGGATATTATTGGTATTTGCTGGAAGTTTCGGCAGAGAGATTTGGAATATTTGTATAACATGATAATTTATGAAAATAATATAAGTTCTTCATTTAGGGGGAGTATGTAACACCCGAGACTTTTTATAAATCATCAAAGTAATCTTTTTCTACACAACACTTGCTTGGCTTGCTTTACACGCAATCGCTACCTTCCTCGATAGCTTGCGTCGTACGCAATACCGAGTTTCACTAAACAACAATATGCTATTAAAACTAGCCGTTATGAATAGTAATAACCAATTTTTGAAATTTTATAAATTTTATTTTTCAAAATGGACTTCATTTTTGGACTCAGAATATCGAAATTAGCCTAGGGTAAAATTTTGGTATGTTTCTGAAAACTTTCAATTTTTGATGAATAGTGAAACCACTAAGTGGTAGGTTAAAAACTGAATTTTTCATAAAACTTAATTTTACCGCTTCTGTGAATGGAATTTCAAAAATCCGACAGACACGGTTGATATCAGTAAGTAAAATGTGGTTCAATGAGATAAAAATAATTTTTTGTTGAATAGTAACTTTTTACTATTTTTACCGCAGTTAATAGTAAATAGGGTAACTAAGGGTAAATATGATATTAATATTACCCTAACACATGTCCTAATTCTATTGGACAAGTGTAATTCGACCAAAATCAAACTTAGGAATAAAATATGACCATTTAGGCCCACTTGGATTAGATTAGGACATTTATTATTAATTTATTTAAAGAAGGGTTAAAATAGTTAAAATCAAAGTTTAATAAGTAAATAATTTTTAATATGGGGTTATACATAAGATAAATTCTATTGTAAATATTCATTAGAAATCTAAAAATATTTACTACATGATGGTATTTTATTTGTAATTTTTAGACATCAAATAATTTAATTTATTTATGACACAAAGATGATGCAGTAATTATCTTATTAATGAAATATTGAAATAATTGATAATATAAATACCAAAATAAATGTAATTTAAGACTTTTTATGAATTCCACTAATTTTCTATGTTACTATGATATATTATTGTTTATTTAATCAACTTGTTTCGAACATATAATTTTGTTATGACTTTCACAAAAATCATATATCAAATAGTGTCAAAATTGACACAAAATAGTTTTTAAATCAAATATTATATTATTAATTGTTATTTTATTCCTAAAAATCTATGGTTCGGCCAAATGACTTAGATAAGGATATATATATTAATAATAAACAATTTGGGGTTCGTTTGGCATGTTATAGTAAGTGTATTAACCATATAGTGAAAGAAAACAAAAAGACATGGTAAAAGTTAAATTATTTAACTTAGAGTTAAATCTAATTGATAAGTTTAAAATAATACCCGAAACTTGTCTAAATCCTATTGTTTGATAGGGTTTCGACCCATCCCCACTTTAGCTTCTAAATAAGACCCTTTGGAACCATTATAAACTGATTTTGACTTTAATATAAAATAATATTTTGAGATATTCCTAAGGTGCCCCTCTCCTCCCTTATAAAAGGGCACCTCCTTCCCCTCCTCCTCACACCAATTTGAGCACTCAAGCTCGGCCAACCCCTGCCATTTTATCCTCTCCACTTCCCTAGAATAATCCTAGAGGTCCTGGTCTTCTTCAAAGACCAATCTTAGTTCCCTAAGTGGAGGATTCAAAGAGGCGTTCCAAAGAAGAGGTAATATCCATAAGGAAACAATGGAAACAGAGGAGATGAAAGAAAACCAGAGAAAAAAGGGAGCCAAGGGAGAAAGAAGCCTAAGGAGGTCAAAAATGGTGGAGGCAAAGGGAATACCCTCTAATCAGGTTAACCCCTTTAGGTTTCAATGTAGAAAAATCATGCAGCAAAATGTGATCATTACCAGGGACCTCCATCGAAGCTAGGTGATCTGCCACGTTGTTACCCTCACGCCAGGTGTGCCTTATTTTCGTGCCACTGGTGATCATGCTTTTGCACTTTATGATAATGTAGGTTATAGACCAAAGATGATAGTAAGACCCATTCATGACATCATCAAAGATCTTGGAATCCATTTCAATTTATGATAAATAGATCCCCTTCTGGTGGCAGAGAGTAATGCCCATTAGCATGGCCTTTGCTTTAGCCTAACAAAGAAGAGTTGTGGCCCAAGATGGAGGAGAAAGCCAAGAGGACCGAACCACAGGAGTCCTGGACAGCCCCACCCATGCATAAGACACCCAACCTGCATGAACCATCGGTATTGAGTTTTAGGCCCCTAATGGGAGGATTCCATCGCACCCAAAGGCCCTGGTTGAGGCTGATCTCTGGTCGGGCATTGTGAGAGCAAGAATTCATCCATCTAAGGGAGGGGGAATCCTTCCAGTTTTCAATGAGTCGAGCCAAATCCCAGAGAATTATCTTCATTCTGATGATGATCGACTTACCTGCTAAACAGATCCCCTCATGTCAAATCTTATTCCTGTCCTGTCATATAGACCAACACCAAGCAAAGAGGATCACCGAGAGAGTCATCTTCTTTAGCCCTTTGTCTCCCGAGCCATTGAACCATCTGTCTAGGAATGGTAACTCTTCCAAATTAGAGTCCTGGAAACTGGTGAACTCCCCAAATAACTTCCATAGATCACACAACCATTCCTCTCTGAAGAAGATGTGCTCTGCATTTTCTTCCGCGCATGCATTATAGCAAGAGCAGCGCGAGACAAGTGGGATACCACAATACTTAATATTCTCATCCGTTGGGATAACCAGGTACCTGATCCTCCATAACAGGAAATAAAAAATTTAGGGAACCATCTTAGGCCAAAGGATTGCATGTCATCTGTTTTGTGCCTCTGGGATGGCGTGAGCCTGACGATACTCCTAGGTATTTAAGACCCCTGAAATTGCACCGTGATTCTCCGAGCCAAAGTCATTGTGTAGTGAATACCATGACCATTTCACTATCAAGGGTATTCACCTTTATGCATATTTTCTTATTTATTATAGAGTTTCATGTATGAATTCCACATTCCTCTATCTTGGAATAAAAAATTGTGTTTAATGAATCCATGTTGTATGATCTATGTGGCACACTTATGCATGAAATGAAATAATTAAGAAAGGTGCACCCTGATAGCACTCCAATGCATTGGTTAAAGATTAGTTTCATGATATTTCAAGTGAAATGAGGTTTTACCCATTCTAATTCATGTTTAATTAGGTTTTACTCCTGCTCCATGTGCAATGAGCCTTGGATCATGCTAATATCATGTTAAATGTTGTTTCCACATTTCAATGTTATGATAATCATGTTATATCATGCCTGTATGTTCATGTTTCTGTTATGCTCCATTGATATGCCTATTGACAAACATGTACTGTATTATTTATGTTATTAATTTTTTACTCCCTTACTGGTCTTTATAGATCACCTTTTTCTTATGCATGTCCTCAGGTTATCCCATTCAATGATAAGTACGAAGGAATGTGTGTGGTTATGTAAAATAAGTTTTCAATAAAGATGTGTATTTCATGTTTTAAGTTGTTATGAAATGTTCCTAAGCCCAAAATACACCATACCTCTCAATATTCTATGTTGTATCAAGTGAAGATTTTGTGTAATAAATTATGTTTAAGTGTGAAATAAAGAGCAAGGTTGTTTTAAAATGCACCCAGATAACATCCAAACCTCTAAAGCTATCTAAACCATCCTTTAATACCAACTATAAGGCTCTAGCCTTAAACATTAAATTATCTTAATTTAAGTCAATAATTTTAATTTATTTCATATTTAGAATCTTTAAATGTTTAGGGGTTTAGAGAATTAGGCCATAACTCATACATAATAACTCAAATATTAAAAATTAGACACTTCTACTCTCTATCCATTTTTTTCATAAAATAAAAACCATTTAAAAAGAAACATGGTTGTGTTTCAGTTTAATCGTCATAAATTTTCCTTGATCCCATTCTTGACTCTAATCTACTTTAAATCCTATGTTCAAAAATTTTTATGAGTATAAAAATTTCAGTAAGGGATACACAAGATGGAAAACTATTAGTCTTATAAAAATATGAAAACCCATGAATACTTTATCATAAAGTAATACATTTCACCCTTAAAAAGTATTAAATAAATTAGTTCGAATATAAGCTCATTTCTTACCTTTTATGTAATAAAAATATTACTATAAAACCCATATAAAGAACATATAACATATAAAGGTATCTTGGGACATAATTATACTTAAATGGAATAACAGTATAGTCGACTTCTATACATAACTCTTAAAAATGGAATATCCATATGTCCAACTTCTATACCTGATGCATTATAAGTTATAATGAAACCACCCGTAGTTGTTTTATCATGGAACCACCTGTAACACCCGAGATTTTTATGAGTAATATTTTGTTTTTATATCATCAAAGGAATCTTTCACTACACACTTTCTTGGCTTACTTTACACGCAATCACGACCTTCCTCGATAGCTTGCGTCGTACGCAATACTGAGTTTCACTAAACAACGATATGCTATTAAAATATTATTAAAACTAGCTATTATGAATAGTAATAACCACTTTTTGAAATTTTATAAATTTTATGGACTTCATTTTTGGATTCGGAATACCGAAATTAGCCTAGGGTGAAATTTTGGTATTTTTCTGAAAACTTTCAATTTTTGATGAATAGTGAAACCACTAAGTGGTAGGTTAAAAACTGAATTTTGCATAAAACTTAATTTTACCGCTTCTGTGAATGGAATTTCAAAAATCCGACAGACACGGTTGATATGAGTAAGTAAAATGTGGTTCAATGTGATAAAAATAATTTTTTGGTGAATAGTAACTTTTTACTATTTTTACCGCAGTTAATAGTAAATAGGGTAACTAAGGGTAAATATGATATTAATATTACCCTAACACATGTCCTAATTCTATTGGACAAGTTTAATTCGACCAAAAACAAACTTAGGGTTAAAATATGACCATTTAGGCCCACTTGGATTAGATTAGGACATTTATTATTAATTTATTTAAAGAAGGGTTAAAATAGTTAAAATCAATGTTTAATAAGTAAATCATTTTTAATATGGGGTTATACATAAGCTAAATTCGATTGTAAATATTCATTAGAAAGATAAAAAGATTTACTACATGATGGTATTTTATTTTTAATTTTTAGATATCAAATAATTTAATTTATTTATGACACAAAGATGATGCAGTAATTATCTTATTAATGAAATATTGACATAATTGATAATATAAATACCAAAATAAATGTAATTTAAGACTTTTTATGAATTACACTAATTTTCTATGTTACTATGATATATTAGTGTTGATTTAATCAACTTGGTTCGAACATATAATTCTGTTATGACTTTCACAAAAATCATATATCAAATAGTGTCAAAATTGACACAAAATAGTTTTTAAATCAAATATTATATTATTAATTGTTATTTTATTCCTAAAAATATAAGGTTCGGCCAAATGACTTAGATAAGGATATATATATTAATAATAAACAATTTGGGGTTCTTTTGGCATGTTATAGTAAGTGTATTAACCATATAGTGAAAGAAAACAAAAAGACATGGTAAAAGTTAAATTATTTAACTTAGAGTTAAATCTAATTGATAAGGTTAAAATAATAACCCAAACTTGTCTAAATCCTATTGGTTGATAGTATTTAGACCCATCCCCACTTTAGCTTCGAAATAAGACCCTTTGGAACCATTATAAACCGATTTTGACTTTAATATTAAATAATATTTTGAGATATTCCTAAGGTGCCCCTCTCCTCCCTTAAAAAGGGCACCTCCTCCCCCTCCTCCTCACACCAAATTGAGCACTCAAGCTCGGCCAACCCCTGCCATTTTCTCCTCTCCACTTCCCTAGAATAATCCTAGAGGTCCTGTTCTTCTTCAAAGACCAATATTAGTTCCCTAAGTGGAGGATTCAAAGAAGCGTTCCAAAGAAGAGGTAATATCCATTACCGATCTTTTCAATTTCTTTCTTCTTCAACTTCTTCTTCTTTAGTTGTTTCATGATAAAGTAATAACATCAGTATTACTTACATACTGATATGTTATTATAATTATGAAACAACTATAATTCGCCTTCTATCCATCCCACGGAAAAATGAAATCACCGCGCGTGCGTACGTACGGAATACCGTCTCCACGCCGTGGTGTAATCTATTTTTCCACCATCACTTTACAAGGATGGGTATAATGGTGTAATGAGTAACTATTTATGATTATTATAAAGTAATATTGATACTGAAATAATATATATACTCCAATACAGTTCCACGATCATAGGAACGATATCATCACTCGTGCGTACGTACGGAATACCGTCTCCACGATGTGATGCGACTCGTTCTACATGATCATCATTACATAGTAATTATATAAATGAATTGAATGAATAAATATGATATATGTTACACTAATACCATTCTGGATATAAGGTATCTATAACCTTAAAAGAAGAATAAGAATGTATTCGGCAAAACACGCATAAGAACAAAAGGCAATAAAGACCCGAGTAACAAGTAACAATGAAATATTACTAACAAGAAGCTAAGAATATGACCATATATGATATCATATCAATATCTATGATTATGGAATAAGTCAATAACATTATTTAAACCATTATACAGGAGCTTCGTACACGTACAAAGCAAATCGGACCTAAGGTAAGGGAAATATCACAATCTCATTTTTATCCGAGATTGTTTATTCGTAAGTATTTACTGGGGTGTATTTTATTATCCACATCCATGTTTCATCAATATGTAATATTATTTACATCCACCTAAAATTGTTTAAATCCATTTTTACCCTTCGGTGAGTTTTTAGTAATATGTATGAAAGGAATCTTTTGTCGTTTTTCGTACGAGGTACTTTTTGACTTTTCCGACAAAAGTACGAAGAATGTTTTTTTTAACTTATACGGCATGAATGGATTTTTAAAACATTATTTACAAGAATATTCCTTTACAAGTTTTCAAGTTTATTTTTAATCAAATTCTTTTATTTTAAAGTCGTATGACATGTTATGAAAGGAAAAATGTTTTTGAAGTAGAAAGGATATTTTCCTCAAGAATGGAGTTCAAGTATTTTATCAAAATTATCTTCCATCTAAGATAATAAAAGGGTTCTGTTTTTATCCCTATTATTACATTGGTTTGATTATGTTGTGATGGAAATATTTTTATGAATTCCTTTATCTTATATGAATTGTTTTATGATGTCATGTTGTTTAAGAATTCCATTTTTATTACATGGGTTACGCTATGATTTATGGTTTATGATTATGTGGCACACATAAGAAAGGATTCATTATAAGATGGGTGGGACCTATATCTCCCTCCAATGCATTGGGTAAAGATTTTATATCTAATGAGATAGACATGGCTGGAACGGAAGGTTATTTTGGTTCAGTGATACAGGACTGAAACGAGGAGTGAACTCGGTTCAGAAAGGGACTTTGTCCACTAAGATAGTCTTAGAAATGAGTCATGACTAACAAGAAATGATTTTCCATGATTATGTGTGCATGCCACAAAGTTTCAAGTTTTATGTTATGATTATGGGGATCTCATTTTCACTTCTATGATTTATTCCATGTTATGATATTATGATCTCTTTTGCAGGTTTTGATTTTCAAAAAGATATGATATGATTTTTATTTCCTTTATTTTCCCTTGATGAGCATTTGAGCTCACCCTTTTATGTTTTCTTTTCCCCAGGTCAGGAAGATGTATATTAAGTATAATATGCTAAAAGGGACCCTAGATATGTTGAAATAAATGGGAGACACTGTAGAAGATTTATGAGCCAGTTGTTTATATTTCCCAGTTTCTAAATACACTATACCTATACGGTCCTTTGTGGTTTTGTCATATGTTGTAATAAGTGTGCTTCAATTTTGAAGTATTAACAATGTATGTAAAGTATGGGTCATTATAGAGTAAATCTAAATATAATAGAAGAACTATATTAGAGAAGAAGAATCCACCAAAAATAAATTAGTTTACAAAGAACATATTTCAATTACTTGAAGAATTATATGAGTACTAGAATAAAAAATTTCACTATTATGATGATTGTAGGTATGAACCTATCATATAAAAATAATCTAATAATGTGAAGAGAATACCATAGAAAAAAGTAAGGCATATAAGAAAATAATATGACAAGTTAGTCTCGAGATTTGAACAAAAAAATAAGATTACTAAACAGACTATTAAAAAAAAGATAAGTTAGATAACTTCTCTTATATCAAAGGGATAAATAAATGTGGTAATTAAATCACTACCCCTAAGAAAAATAAGGCAAATTTTGAAAAAGTATAGAAAAAACAAGTATTAGGATAGAATACATATCAAAGTGAAAGATCTAAGTTTAGTGGTTTTTGTCATTCTTGTGAAAGTTATGGGAAAATATCTCACTCTTGATTGCATAATATGTCATTTACAAGAAATAGGAATGAATCAAGGGAGAGTCCTTTGGAATATATGATATCATGTTCTCAATGAATAAATTTTGTAATGAAAAATTCATAAAAGTTTCTATGATAAAATAGATATAATGAATTAAAACAAGTTTTTGGTTGATGTAATTAGAAGGGTTATAAAGATGAGAAATGCATGAAAAAGATTTCTAGGAGATATTTTCTATTCTGTAAAATAGAGGATACATAAACAAAAAAATAGTGGAAAGTTATGTATATATTCTGAGAAGGCATAAAATGTCAGAAAATAAAGCTTAGTTGTTTGGACAAGTCAACTGAAATATTAAAAGAAATTGGAGGATGCTAAAAAACATGATAAATATAAATTAAAGAAATTTACTATAGAAAATGAGGTGTAAAAAGTTATTTCACATAAATTAGATGATAACATGACTAGGATTGGTAAATAAGAATAGCCCAGGTTGAGACGTATTTCTCAGTATAAATGTTACTCCTGGTGAACAAAAGGGTTCCTCCTTATTCCCCTTTATATATATAATTTTGAACTAACATGTAGGGAATTAAAAAAGATTTATGAATCCATTGATGGAGAAAATTTATGAAATAAAGATGTTAAATCTTCACTATATAGTAGATGTGTAACTTCTAAACAAATTTATAAGATTGGGATATGAGGTATTCCAATCACACATTCATCCATCGTTATTAATTGTATTAATCATATCAATTATAGGGTGATTGGTTGAGGAAAACATGAGGAAAATGGGGGGTTATATATTTTGTAATTTATATTTATGATGTGTATGTTGAAGTGTGTGTATGATTTAGCATTTTATTATTAAATCATATTACTTAAAATCCCTAAAATAAAAAATTCTAAGCATGATTTTACATGAATGGTAATTTATGGATAGCTTATACAACCTTGGTTAAATATCTCTTTTTTCTGCATTTGGTTAGCCCAATTATACTTAAAGTTGATTAAATAAATTCTATTTGATAATAGAACCATGCGAGATTATTCCTATCTTAAAAGTGATCAAGAAATTTTCATATAAGGGAAAACATATTTATTTTAAGAAATATAATATTAGAATACCAAATTTATCCTTTAAATTTTATTTTCAATAAGAGGGTGAAATTTTGGAGCACACATATTGACATTTAAATATGCGAAGTGGTATTGAAAACAAAATAAAAATGGGGAGATTGTTGAGACTAGTTTTTAATTTATTTTCAATAATCTGGTAAATATGTGTAGGTGAAGTGGTGATACTCAGAGAATTATTATAAATACATTTAATGGAATTGGATTCCATTCTTGAATAACCTCACTTGAAGAATTATCCTAGAATTATGATGATTATGGAAGTAATATTAAGTTCAAATATTTATGTCAATAGTGAAACATTATTGCAGAAATGGAAGAAGGGGAAGGACAAAAAATAGTTCTATTATTTCATGATAATTAAAAGGATTCCATGAAAAATAATGTATTTTTTGTGAAGGAATTTGATGGTGATTATTTGGAATTATATTTTGTTGAATATTTAATGTAAGAGTTGTCCAAAAAATTGGTTAGCCCCTTAGGACAACCAAGGACCCCTCAACCACTCATGTGGGGCCTAGTGGGAAAATCACATGGGAGAGGTCGACTTCATATTCCATGGGAGTGGAAGGTGTGAGTGGGCCATATATAGACATCTAGGATCATTCCTAGTTATAGTCCCATGCGAATGGGATAGGCATTCTGGTGGTCTAGGGTAGGTGCATCAAGGCCAATGAGGTGGTGGGTGTGAATGTTGCAGGTGATAATCCCCCACCTCCAACTTGAATTATTTACAATGTGGATTAACTTATTAAGGATTAGCAGTTTGAAGTGTTGGTCATTGTGGGAGGTAGAGTAGTGGTGTACTATTCATATTCTCTTTCATTATATGTATATTTCATGAGTCATCCAATCCATATGATCACATACTTTTAATATCCCACACCACATGAGTTTAAATAAACTCATATTCTTCTTCATCGAAGCCTCTTATAGAATCTATAGTACATTGGAATTCATGTTGGACCATATATGATTGAATTCGTGGTTTACATGGCTATTCCCAGACTGATATTCTAAGATAGTGAGGCTTCAAACCTCCATTCATTCAATCTTCATCTTGTATGCATATAAAAATTCAAAGAAGATAATATGGTCAAATGTAAACAAAATTATAGATCCCATTTATACTCATATTGGATGAGATTGAGTTTTTTAAATGATGATAAGAATGTGTTCATCCCATGCATGTGAGAAGACTTCATCATGAACATTCATAAGAGAAGTCACTATATTTGTCAGCATAATATATTTGAGAAACAGTGAGTCCTTTAATGATTTTAAAATGGAGGATGCAACATATATTTAAGAGATATCTAACAACTTATATATGGTTGTTTTATCATATTTAAGTTGGTGGACACTCTCCTATAAAAGGAAAAGAACACTCAATTGTGTTGGTTTCTTCTGATAATTTGAGGCTCCAATTTTTATCAGAAAAATAGAAAACCATGCTTTAAATTCATGAATAGAAGATGGTTTCTATGAAGCTTCTGCTTGTATAAGGAAGATAAGGGTTCTTTAATTCTACTTTTTTATAGAACACTCAATGTACTTCATGTATAATTGGTTCCATGAAGAACTCATACTTATGAGAAGAATAAAACCTTCAAGTTTGTGCAATACTCTAAGGCCAATCTAGTTGGGTATGTGTGATACTTTTATATGGAGAGACAGATATAACACACACAAAAATATAGTTTGTGTATAATATTTCATGAAGAAAATTTGGATATTGTATGTGAAAATATGACACTTTTGAAAAGAATTATAGTGTACTCACTCCTATTTAGGTTTGTAAAAAGGTAGAAGTTTGTGAGTGTAAGAAAAATAGTGCATGTGCATGCTTACATGTATACATGTAAGACTTAAATATATTGAGATACCTAAACAATTCAAGATAGAATTAAGTATCACATAAAATTAACAAAGGAAATATATATGTGTGTGTGTGCGCGCGCTAGGGTTTATAAACATGAGAATCCTATGCAATTAATGTATGAAGTGTAAGTTAAGAATACTGAGGTTATGTTAGTTATCTTATATTAAATAATATGGGAAGAAATTTTGTGCGTCTCTTACACACATATTAGTGATATCAGGAATTTAGAAGAAGGAATAAATAATATCCTGATCATATTTTCACCAAGCAAACTGATCAACAGTAGGTGATCAGAATATTTGAGAATGACCAATAAACTCAACCAGTGGTTTTTTAAGGTACTTGAATAGGTACATAAGAAATGTTTATTTAATGATCTTGTATAAGAAGATAAAAAGATCATAATATAGTGAATCATTACTTGAATAAAATATGAAGTCTTTTGGTAGGTTTTGGGAGTATTTGAAGTCTTATATTGTTCAAGGAGGAGAAGGAGTCTCTCAGTTGGAGCCATAGAAGAACTCCTTCGGATGGAGCTAGAAAGAAAAGGAGTCTCTCAATTTGAGATGGAGAAGAAGTCTTTCAGCTCGATATAGAAGAAAAATAAGTCTCTCAATTAGTTTTGAGAGTATTATAATCACTTTTTTGATAGTAAATAAACTGTTCCCATGGGTAATAAATGGTTCTATTAAGGATTAAGCTTTTACCTAACCCTTTAAATATTTTTTGATCCTATCTCTATATTATTACAACTATACACAAGGTGAGATTGAGAGATAATATTGAGTGGTTCAACAACTTAACAATTTTTATAGTTTGAATTGAAAAGAAAATGAATTCATAAAAATAAACTGTTTATTCAACCCTCTCCTCTTAGTGGTCAATCTGGCCTCAGGCTTTAAATTTTGAACAGTACGAAGCAAGATGAGACTTGAGGTAAGGAATTATGTTACAGTCTCATTTATTTTTTGGATTATCTATGCTAAATTTATATTAAGGGAAATATATTAATCTTATCCTTTAAAATTCATATATTTTATTCTAATTTTTCTATTCATATAATTTTTATATATTATTACCATTTTCTTCTCTTTGGTTCTTAAAAATATCATGAAAATGTTTTTAAGAAAAACTAACCTTGTTTCCTCTTTAGTTGAAGAACTATTTATTCCATGTCCATGTTCTTAAAAATGTTTTTAAAAATATTATTTTCTATGATAAAATAATTAATTAATGTCATTTTCAACCACATTTTACATTCCATTCAAAATTTTAAGAAGTACTTTTTATAATATTTTTATAAGAGGTTATTTTTAAATTTTTTTAAAAAATGTGAAAGGAATCATTGTTTTCACATTTACCACATGAATGAATTTTTACACAATTATGAATATTACTTTATTTTAATATTAAATTAAAATTTTCCATGTTTATTTTAAAATAAAATCTTTTTCTCAATATTCTAGGAATTTTTTGTTTTTAAAGATATTGAAAGAAAGGGTTATTTTCTATGTTTTCAAAGAAATTTTCAAATTCTCTTTTAAAGGTATTTTTAATTTAAGTATAAATCCTTCAAGAATTGCTATGATTCATTAGGGATATTGTCTTATGATACCATTCCATTTATTTATTTTGATATCTTATGATGATGATGATTTAAGTATGTCTCTATAAAACATGTTTCTTTCTCATGGGATTATAAAGTTATGATGAAATATTTATGAAACTCATTTCTTTTCCATGGGTTATAATATGATGAAATGTTTATGAAACATGTTTACTTTCCACATGTTATGATACAATGATATAATGAATGTTTTATGAACTTATGGAATATATATTTATAGTTTAAATTAGGTGATGGGTGGACCCAGATTTATATATCTATCCAATTTATTGGGTAAAGATTGATATATCATGAGATAATAAGGAATGTAATGGGGAGTGAACTCATTTCAGTAAGGGAATCTATCAAATATGATATTCCTAGACATGAAACTTGACTTTGGAAATTATGGAATGTGGAGTGAACCCAGTATACTATAATAGTCTTGGAAGTGATCATTGAATAAGGAAGGGATTTTCGATGCTTATTTGTATTCCATAAAATTATGTCTTATGATTATGATATGTTATCATGGATTATGATTGATTATTGATGATATTTTACTCTTATGACTTATTTATTTTGTTATTACAAACCTTATTCTAGGATTCATGACTAAAGATCTTTGACTGATTTGGTATGGATTTCTTATGTTATAACCATGTTCCCATACCCTTATGCCTATACTCACTTGAGATCATTGATTTATATCTCCTATTTATACCCTTACTAAGCATATGATCTCACCCTTTATTATGATTCAATTTTCACTTGGTTAGGGAGAAATTTATTAAGTTAGAAATTTATAATAATGTTAATATGGGAGAATAACTTTGTGGGGGATGTTGAATATCTTTTATGAAATAACTTGATTATGTTTTTAGTATCCAAATACTCTAAACCTTTATGGTCATAAGGAATGTATTACTATGAAATGTATTTAATATTAATATAAAATGAAAAAAAATTATATATGTTATGCTTGGGTCACCTTAAACCTTCCTGGATATCTAATTCATTATTGGTACACTGTATTCTTTCCCAAGACACTCATCATTATTCTGTTGTACACTTTGATTACCTGAGCATAATACTATCTATGAATTCACTTGGTTTTACTCATTAGTATTACCGTTACCTCTCCATAATATTAAAATCAATTCCAATATTTTTTCCTTTGTGTTATACAAACACTCCCCCACTTTACAATCCAAATTCTTTGATCACTCGACATACATCCTCCATCACAATGCTGAGATGATGTATAGATTCACCCTCTATTACAAATTTAAAAATAGTCAATCAATCCTTATCTTTATGGGTATTTACTCTATAATAAGTACTATAAATAACTAATTCTTCCTAATAGTTCTCCCCACCATAGGAATCTACTACAAAATACAAATCTTGAGTGGTCCTATTTTTAAAATTAACAATTCCCTCACCTAGATACCTTTAACTTACTATAAACACCCATCCCTCAAGAATTTATTATAAATATCACTAAGATAAATTATATCACAAATAAAAAACATTAATCACATAGCCCTGGAAAAAAACACATGTTTTATACCACTCGGTTACACTTCACCAATTTCCAGTTTTTAAAACCATTCTATTTACCTAAGGAACACATTGAACCCAAGGTTTTTTATATTAAAACTATAAACATCAAAAAAAATTGGCTTCAATGATACTTTTCCCAAGTGAAATTTTTAAAAGAATGCCCATTTTACATTTTAAAATGAATTTTAAAATTATTTCCTTGGTTTTATCAAAATAAATAAAACTAAAAAATTCCCTCATTACTGTATTGGGGAGTGAACCCAAAATGTGCATTCCTAGAGAAGGGGTTCATGATTTTAAGAAACCATGAAATGGGGAAGGACTAACCATGTGGGATTAGATAGATCCATCCCACATGGTTATTACACTATTTTTCAAATTGAGAAGTCTCCCCAGGTAACCATGCAGTGTGGCCCTATCTTGGACAGTGGGTGGCACAGGGTTTAACTAGCCATACAGTAAAACCATGCACCCCTTAAAAAGTGGTATTTTATCATTTTTCCTCTTATTAATTAAGTTTTATAACTTATTATTTTCCTTTATTCTTCCTCCAGTATCCCTAGTAACGAACCAAATTTCCCCAAGCTACCCAAGGATTGATCTCCCTTATTTCTAATCTATTTGGAGAATCATTGGGTGTGAATCAAATCTTCAGGTGATTCTAACACTCCTATTCCTTCTATTTTTTGTATTAGTTCTTGTGTATATTTTCTTATTCTTCTAAATCTCCAAAACCCTTTTCTAGTATATCTTATGTTGGGGCATTGAAGGGTGTTTGAATTCGATTCAAAGGATAAGGTTAAGTGAGAATTCGTATTTTTAGTCAAGGTAGGTGGTCTAAAAGTTCAATCTCATAGTCTCAATGTTTTTTAAAATGTATTTGGTTGTTATATTGGTTATTAATTATTTTTTATTTTGATTACCTTAGTGAGAAATGATCAATTATTTGATTAAATGATGAATTGAACCCCTCATAGTCCATATGGGACGCATTGATGTTGACTAAACTAAGAAGAAGACCACCCATGGGGTGTGCCATATTTTTCAACATGGGTTTTGGTAAGTGAATGTGAAATTTAAGGTATATTGAGATAAAACATATGATATTTCCTCTTGTTGCGGATCACTTCTAGGATGTGTTTCCCAAGGACTTCTCTAGGATACCACCTGAGAGATATGTTGAGTTTACAATAGAGTTTCTTCCATGATCAGAACCATTTTCCATCCCGCCATGTAGAATGGCTCCAGAATAACTCCAGGAGATTAAAACTCAATTGGAGGGACTGGAGAACAAGGGGTTTATTCATCCAATTATGTCACCTTAGGTATCTTTGGTTTTTTTTCAAGAAGGTTGGTAGGATTTTGTGGTTGTGTTTCAATTATCAAAGGTTGAATTGGATGAAGATTAATAATTGATACCCTCTTCCTCAAAATGATGATCTTTTTGACCAGTTGAGAGGTGAATCAGTGTTATCCATTATTAATTTGAGGTCGAGGTATCATTAATTGGGGGTGATACCTTCTGATATACCATAAACTACCTTCAAGAGAAGGTATGGGTTGTATGAGTTTTTTGTGATGTAGTTCAGGTTGACCAATGTCCCAAAAGTGTTTATAGACCTAATGAACCAAATCTTCCACCTATACCTGGATCATTTTGTAGTTTTATTTGTAGATGAAATCTTAGTGACCTTTAAGATCCGTGATGATCATTCCAAACATCTTAACATCATCTTGAGTACACTGAGAGAGAATAGGCTATGTTTAAAGCTATCCAAGTTTCATTTATGGATTTATAAGGTGCACTTCTTGGGTCACATCATCTATAAGGAAGATGTGTCTATGGAACCGTAGAAAGTGAAAGATTTTGTATCTTGGAAGAATCTAACAAATATTTTTGATGTTTGATGGTTTTGGGTTTAGTGGTCTATTACTAAAGGTTAATAAAGGAATTTTATCATTTGGTAGAACCATTTTTGAGCTTTACCAAGAAGGTAGTCAAGTTTTAATAGTCTAGGGCATGTGAAAATTCTTTCCTGGAGTTAAAGAACTGGTTAACTATTTCACCAATTCTAATATTACCTGATCCAAGTAAGGAGTATACCTTGTTTTTTGTTGTGTCTATAGTTGTTCGTGGGGTAGTTTTGATGTAGGGTGATTGGGTTGTGGCGTATGGGTCATAATAGTTAAGGCCTGTTGATCAAAATAACCCTATGCATGATATTGAATTGGGGGGTAGTGGTTTACGCCTTAAAATTTTGGCAGCATTACTTGTTGGGAGAAAAGTTTACTAAGTTTACTGATCACAAAATATTTAAGTATATATTTTCTCAGCGTGATTTGAACCTCAGACAGTGAAGGTGGTTTGATTACATGCAGTCCTTCAATTTTGAGATGGTTTACACATCAGTAAAGGGGAATAATGTTTAAAATTATTTGAGTCGAAAGACTCAAACTCAAGTGGTTTAAGAATCTAGTTCAGAGTAGATAATGATGGTGTTGTTTTTTGAGATGCATTTGAAGGTGTTGTATGGGAAAGGGAAGTTGAAACTTTCATCCTTGGTAGTTGAGTCCACACTTCTAATCCAGATCAATGAGAGGCAGTGTGAGGATATGGAGTGTTTTTACCTATGGTAAAGTCTTCAATGTGGGGATTCACCTTATGGGTGGGTTGTTGGTGATGATGAGATCATTTATTTTCACAACCATGTTGTTGTGCCAACTTGTATGTAGGAATATTTTATGTTTTATTTTCATGCATCAAAGTGTTCAGTTCATCCTAGTTTGACCAAAATGTATCAATATCTTCATAGAAACTATTGGTGGCTGGGAATAAATAAGGAAGTTTTAGGTTTTTTGATGCAATGTTACACCTTTCAATAGGTTAATGTCAAGCATCAGTGACCAGTTGGTTTATTACATCCATTTTCCATTCTGAAATGGAAATAGGATGACATGATGATGGATTTTTTAGTGGGTCTTATAATGATTCCATGGAAGAATGATGAAATATGGGTAGTTTTGAATCATTTTAATTGAGTAGAAAATTTATTACTGATTCGAGAGACCTTCATCATTGACCAGTTGGGTGAGTTGTATGTTTATAAAGTAGTACAGTTGCACTGGGTTCCATGGACTATTGTTTCATATCGTGATCCATGTTTTAATTCATGATTTTGTTAATGGTTATAAAAGTTTCTTGGTAACTATGTTTTTTTAGTATGGATTTTCACCCGTCGATAGATGGGAAGTCAGATCATACTATTCAAGTGCTAGAGTACATGTTGAGGGAATGTGTTCTATATTTTTTGGGATCTTGGGAGAAACACTTGGCACTAGTTGAGTTCACCTATAATAACATTTAACAGGTACGATTCATATGGATCCATATGCGGCACTCTATAGTAGGTCATGTATATCTCGGTTATATTAGATGGAGGTTGGGGATTTAGAGTTGTTAGGGATGAGTCTTATAAAGGAGACATCAAATAATGTTTAGCTGATTCAAAAACATATGCCTACATCTCAAAGTAGGTAGAATTCATATGATTATTGGTTATAAAAACCTCTTGAGTTTATGGTGGGTGATCATGTGTTCCTTAGGGTTTCTCCAAGGTTGGGTCACCAACAGAATTATAAATAGGGTAAGTTAGCACCCAGGTAAGTGGGGCCATTTGAGATCGTAGAAAGGATTAGACCAGTTGCGTAATGATTGAATCTTCCACAGTGGTATAGTGGGATGCTTTACATTTTTCATGTTTCATAGATTTAACAGTATCATCCCAACCCATCCCATGTGATTGATGTTGATGATGTTGTTCTAGAGATTGATGTGTTCTTTGAGGAGAATTATGTTCGTATTGTGGATAATAGTGAGAAAGTATTACGGAACAAGATTGTACCCTTGGTTCGATTGTTTTGGTAGCATATTGATGTTCAAGAAGAGACCTGGGAGAGGCAGATTGATATCCAGGCCTAGTGGCCTAATCTCTTTACTTTGGAAGCTCAATGATGCTTAGGAAGATTGGTTCAAGGACAATCCATTATAAGGTGGGGATGTTTTAAGATCCTATATTTTATTTTGAGGTATGTTCTAATTTGAGTTGGTTTAAATCCCATAAAATTGTTTAATGTTCTTTTTTTAGAGATTTTATGGAGGCTTTGAGGTGTACTAGAGGTTTAGGACGTGAATCAAGGGAGAAACGGGGCAATCTAGTGCATATTGCACAGTTGGGGCATGGTTTTTAGTCACTATGCACCCAAACCATTCATGTCGGGAGGATGGGTGTATGGTTTGAAGAAAATATATAAGGGGGGAGGAATAACCATCTAAGATTTGGTAGATCCGTCTTGCATGGTCATTGCACATTTTTTCAAATTGTGTGGTCTCCCTAGGTAACCTTATGGCCAAGCCCCCTTTTGGACAAAGGTTGGTGCATGGCTAACGCATGGTGTGGCCAAACCATGATCCCCTTAAAAAGTGAGATTTTACCATTTTCTCTCTTTATCCTTATGTGTTCTAACTCAGTATTCTCCTATATTCTTCTTCCATTATCCCTATTGAGGAACCAAATCACCCAAAGATTCCCAAGGATTTATATCCCTTATTTCTAAGTTGTTTGGAGAACCATTGGTTGCAAATTGAAGCTACGAGTGAGTCTAACACTCCTATTACTTTCCTTTTTGGGATTAATTTGTGTGTAAATGTTATTATTATTATGAATCCCTAAAACCATCTTTTTTTATTATATCTTTGGTTGGGGTTTTTAAGGGTATTCTAATCAAAGTCAAAGGCTGAGGTTAAGTGAGTGTTCGCCATTATAATTGAGGTAGGTGGTATACAAGTTATATCTCACAGTCTTGATATTGTTTTATGTGTGTGTGGTTTTATTAGTAGTTCTTTATTCATGTTATTTTTATTACCTTGGTTATAAATGATAAATTTTTTGATTAAATGATGAATTGGACCCCTCACAATCCCCGTGGGATGTGTTGAGGTTGACTAAACCGGGAAGGAGGCCATCCATGGGGTGTGCCATATTTTTTAATATGGTTTTTGGTAAGTGAATGTGAACATGAAGGGATTTTGAGATAAAACCAATGATATTTATATTTAGTATTTCAATATGATTTTATGAAATAAATCTATGAGAATTGTGTTTAGTTGGTTAACATGGTTTGTAAATGAAATTGATGTTAATTATCTTTAATTGATAACATGAAATAAGGGGGTGTTTTTTCAATTAAATTTAGTTAAGTTAACTATGAAATGTGAATAGTAAACATATTAATGGTCTAAGGCATGAAGATGATTTTTCTGTTGAATAAATTATAAATTCTGAATGTTTTGTGTGTTAAATAAGTATGCTTTTTAAAATGATATATGTGGTAAATGGTTAAAGTATCATATGAACATGGGTTGGTGGTATTTGGGGTATTGACTGTAGTTTTATTCCAATGGGTCAAGTTGTACTAAGGCTCTAAACCCCACCCCTAGAATGTATGGGTAAGGGAGTTAGACTAGGGCTCTATATCCCTAATAGTTGTATTTGATGAGAATACCTGGACTGAGGCTCCAAGTTAAATGTGATGTAATTATTTGTGAAATGTTTTCCCTAGTGATATAGAGAACTTGACTTATCCACTTATGCATAATATTTGTTTAGAATAGGTTGTAATGTAATTTATGAAAATTCTTAACCCATGGAACAAATGATTAAAATGGTTGAAGTGGTTTTTTGTTAACTAATGGAATTCATTTTATTTCTTGTTTACCATGTTATTATTTTTCACATTCATACACAATTTGTATAGACTAGATATTTTTTAGGAACCATTGGTGGTGGCTTACTTAGTTGTACTCACACCCTTCTTGGTCCACCATTGGGTACCCAAGAAGATTTCATGGTTGTAGGTGAGGATAATGTAAAATTCCATATATTATATGCTTAACTTGGGCATGGGATGTGCATGGATAAGGGATATAGACCTGTATTCAGGACCCATTTTGGGGATTCTTATGTTTTTCTTATTTGGGGTTTTCTATACACTTATCAATGTATGACATGGAATGTAATATTTACCATTTGGTTTTGGGTTTGTACCTAGTTTTGGGAGGTGGTTGGTAATGCATGTTTATTGGTCATTGTTTATTGTTTATTTTATTTAATATTTTATCTAATATGTATTACTCTAATAAATATGTTATAGTCTCCCCACAGGATCTATTAGACCCTCTATGATGATCAAAAGCCTCTGTCGTATGGGGAGGTGTTCCTAATTTCATGTGGTGACCTGACTCGGGGAACTGGTTTAGTGGCACTCAGGTTGGGGATGCTATAATCCACCTACCTTAGTAGTCATTAATCATCTGTATAGATCACATATATGTAATATCAAAACATTCCCCAATAGATAAATGTAATCTTATGACCATAATCAATCCAGATAAAGAAACTAGATGGTTGAAAAATATTATATCCTTGGTGTAACAAATTAAACTTTGAAAGATGTATACATATATGGAAAACACCCTTAAAAGAATAATTCTTTGAATGGTACCACACAAGAAAGGATCAGGAATTGGATTATTTGATTCTATCATTCAAATCCACCTAAAATAAAATTTGGATGATATAAAATAGAGCGTATATCATTAAACATAAGTTTTATTAGTGTAAATTATTTTAAATATGAAAAAATAAAATGGAAGTGAAAACGTAACATGGTTTTTATAAAATATTTTATATTTTATTGTGAAGATGAATTTATGTGACATTTTCAAAATTTATTTTTTGAAAAGGTAATGTGAAAATTTTGAAAATATTTACTTTTAAAATGAATCTACCATAATTGAGTCTTGAAAAATACATAAAGGTACCCAAGTAATTGCGGTCTGGAAGACAAAACATTTGATCATTATAGGAAAAGCCTTTTGATATTTTTAAAATATATTTATTAAAAATTCACATAATAAAAAGGGTAAAAAAATTACTTTTTAAAATATAATAATAGAAATATAGGGGTCACATGGGATAACACATAATAATTTTACCATTTATAAAAAATATCTTTATCAAAAGAGAAAAATATGACCAAAGAGGGGAAACAATCATTAAAGAGGATGATAATTATTCTTAACAATGATATAATTTTTGGGGAAGAGATTCATTAAATTCAAAGATTTATATTAAAAGATATTTTACCCCACAAAGGGTCATAAAGTACCATATAATAAAATTTTAGGGTGGGAGAACCTGACCATGAAAATCAAAGTTCAAGAAGAAACATTATAACTAAAATAAAAAAGATTTGAGTTATCAATACCCCTTATGGAAAACATACTCTAGTAATCCTGAAATATTTGAAAAGGTATTTATGAGATAAAAATGTAAGAAATGAGATAATACCAAATAATAAAATCCAAGGGAGGAATTTACCCAACTAATATGAAAAAATTTCAATAGAAAGATCATAACTTAATAAACAAAAATTGAGTTACCAAAAACTCTTATAACTGGGGTAACACTTGAGTAAAAATATATTTGAATAAAAAAAATTGACTTCTATTAGTATATACGATTAATTAAAAGGTAATAAATTATATATAATTCATGGGATAGTAAATAAATAGAAATTCATACAAAGGAAACATGTTGTGTAACATGTGATGTGTCTCAAAGAATTATAATTAAGACCATAAAGATATTTTCAACCTTAAAAAACATTTGATTCAAAAAACCTTGAAGGACATAATTTAAAATGGAAAACTAAATACCATGAATAATGATAGGATAATGATAGAAATTTTTAAATGGGTTATAGATACGCCATTCAAAGTTAAACATGGTTTATAATAAGAAATATGTCTCAAGGGGTGAAAATTTGATACAAGAAACCCTTACCTTTATTCCTGCTTAGTCAAATATCACTCTAAGCTATTGTATAACAAAAGTAACTATATTTATCACCAATTTAAGAAAAAATTTCATATGTATAAAAATTTGTTAAATTAATTTATAATTATTCTATACCATTATTTTAGTTAGTTCTTATCTATTTTTGATATCATGTGTGAGTAATCGTGATTGTTTGAAACTAGTTTTATAATAGTGGTGTTTATCTTAATTAATCTCAAAAATTTCATCATTATTAGATAATAAAAGTTACTAAATTTTATGTTTTATAATTCTTTATAATTTTATAATTTCATTCTATGGGATTTTTTTTATGATCCTTAAGGATAAAATCAACAATGAGTGTGTTTCAATGATTTTTCATGAACAGATGTTGGTATCTTAACTAATGAGTTTAATATTAATTTTACCACTCTAGAATTAAAATAAAATCATCATTTAGTTATTTATATAATATATTACAATAAATTAAATCGTCATATTAATCCATGATATAAATTGATAGCATTCTTCAAGTAGTTGGTTAAACGATCCCAAACAAGAACATGCCATAATTAATGAAGGATTATGACGTGATTTAATTTTCATATAATTATACCAGAATAATAATTACCTTTTTTAGTGTAAATTATTGTGATATATAATAATTTGAATGAATTATAGGAAAAATATAATATATGTGATGTTATTACATAGTATGAATATATCATTTTTTCTCATAGAATGCTCTTTTAGATAGTTGAATCTACCACAGTTGTTAATTTCCCATATTGTTCATAGGTTATCCAATTTTTCATAATAGAAACTTAAAAATTTTATAAAAATCATATTTTTCTATGAAATCCACTATTATTACCATCTATAAAATGTTGTGAGGAAAAGAAAATGGAAATCAATCATTCCATGGAGTCAGTAATCCAAACATATGTATAGTTAATGATTTCATTTTCCATAGAATGAGAGAGGTGTATAATAATTTTTATCAATTTTAAATTTAAAATATTATATAAATATAATAATTATTTATTAAATTCAACATTATTACCAAATGTGTAAGGTGGTTAAGGAAATAGAAACATGACATAAGGTAGAGGTGGAAATCTACACACATGCATGAATATCATTTTCATTTTCCTTAAGGAAAAAAGGGGAAAGGTGGTAAATAGTTATTACATTAGAATAATAAAATTAATTATAAAATAAATATAATTTATTTATATTGGAACAAGAAAAATATATATGGAAAAATAATATAGAGAATAAAATAAATTAGGGAAAATTAGTATTCATGTTGAGGACTTGGGCTTTCCCTTAGAGGACTCCTTGGAAAGGGAGGGAATAGGATAATATGTTATGAATAGAATATTAAGATTGTGAAATATGATTATAGGGGAATGAATAAGGGTATATTTTCAAGATAAAACCTGATTTTTGAGTGGTATTCAAGGGGTGGTGATAATCCCCTTTTATAAGCGGTGAGAATAGATTTTTTGGAAATATTTCAACTAAATATAAAGAGAGTGAATATTTCACATGTTAGGTGGATCAAAAATGTGTAATAATTAATTTATAGTTGATATAATTTAAAAATATATCAATCACTCAATTATAAAAATGTTTTTAATAAGTTTCAATCTCTTTACCCCTAGATTTTTTATTTTTCCCATTTTCAGTTTTACCATGGTAACCAGTATTTACCTAAGTAAATAATTTTTGATACCAAAAATAAAATGGCTTTTATTACATAATTTATACCTAATAATTAAAAATATGAAATATGTTTTATCATATAAAATTTATATTTGTAATAAAAATATATTTTAACATTAGTGTATGTAACGTGTAAAACCCCGCTTTTAGAACAAGTGAATTTTTAAGATTAAAATTTATGTGTAGGGTAAAATTGTCAATTTATTTAGTTTTTATTATAAAATTTTATTTAATATATAAAAAATAAAATTTATGTGTCTTTTATATTAATACAAAACTGATTGTTTCCAAAATAATATTTAATAAAAAACTAAAACGGTTTCTTTTATTGGAAGATATTACATAAGTTCATAAAGTGTTAAAAATATGTTTTATAAATTAAAAATGGTATTTAAAATTTTATATTATTAATCCTTAAATAAATCTACAGTTGATTAAAATGTTTTATAAACTTCTATGTCTTACTTATAAAATGATAAATTCATAAAATCTACAATTTTGTTAAAAAAATATTTTTCATTATTTACTTAAAAAGCAACTATTTTAGAAAAAAATATTAAGATAATATTGAAATTATGAATCTATAAATTAAATTTATTTTATTAGATTAAATTTCTAAAATTTGAAAATTTATATTTTAAATAAAAACCTAAAAATATAATGAAAATTGTTTTCATAGGAAAATTACATTAATTATTCATATTCATATTCCCTATCAATTATTAATCAAATTGGTATTAATATATTATTAATATAAAAAATATATTGTATCCATAATGTATTTAGTTTCTTAATAAAATAACATAAAAAAAATTTAGAAAATTTTCATTTTAAATAATAAATCAATCTTATTAGTAATTTATCACCCCTAATTTAATTTATCAATGTCTTAGCATTTCTAATGAAATTTATTTTTTTATTTATACATATATTTCATAATTTGGTTATATCTATTTTTACCAAAAAATTCTATGGATACATATTAATGGTTATAAAACATTCTATGGTTCATTTTGGTTAGGTGTTTCCTGTGAACCAAGCTATAGAACACATTAGGTTTTAAATGAAAATATAATTTTAGATCTCATAGTATTACATCCCCTAATTAAATTGAATTTGTGAAATTTTTATTATCACTCACTAATAAAATTATTTATGGGTATTTAAAATATATACATGACTCAATATATATTTCCAAATGATGTGTTTACCTTAATATCTTTAGTATGAATTGGGAACGCATTTTTTACATCCATCATGTTAACTGAACTCTTAATTTTTATCCATAAATATTTTAACTATTTCCTAATTTTACACACATAAATCATCTTCTAGTTCATTAAATAGACTTCTATGGTTGTTTTATCCAATATTTTTATCATGTATAAAATTGTTTATTATTTCCTTTACCATCTTTCTTACTGGAACTTCTCTGAATCTACATCCTTATCTTCTTTGGTTTTTTTTGGAATTCAAATATTCTCATATTATTAATCATAGTTTTTTATAGGTTTTTTTTCATAATCGTAATATTTATTAGTTTATATGTTATCCCATTAGGTTTCTTATTCAAACATTCTCTGCATTTTTTATGGCATCCATTATTTACTTGGTTCCATTGGATTTCAACCATTTCTAAAACCAAAAGGAATTAATCATGACTGATGAACAATTAACACAATGAGAGGATTATTGTAATATAATTACATAAATAATTCAACCACAAATTTACTTATTCTTCAATATTATTACATTAGATTTTAGTTAAACAAAAATCACTATTGGTTTAACATTTGTTTCTTTAGGTTGGGTTCTCTCATATTCCTTAACTTGATTCCTTAACCTAATAAATCCTATGTAATGGATTTAAAAGAGAATGTGATTAATCAATGTATATCCCTAGTGAGTTTTTAACTAGGTTTTCACTATTAGGCCCACACAAATATTTCTATATTAACTATTGATTCAATACACAACCATATTTTTTCTTGGTTATTACACCTAGGTGCATTTGTGTCACATCCGTATCCACTTTCTAGTATCCAAAAAGAGATGTAATTTCTAGGATAACCACACAATCTCTTCTTTACCAAAACATTATTATTTTATCCTATACTTAGACTTTTTCCTTAAACATATCCCTATGGTTTTCACTAAAGTTCTCTTATCTTAATCCTAAAAATATTTAATATTTCCAAAGTTGACTTAAAGGATAATTGATACCTTTGAAATTGAGATTAACCTTAACTTATTACTCCTTATTGATATTTAAATCCTCAAATTATAACATCATAAGCTCTAAAGTTAACTAAACCTTACTTTGATACCAATCGGGGTTCCCTAGACCCACACTCCTAGAACTGGTTCCTAAAACACAAACTTTACACATTGGATTTTATACCAATTTTATATTCCCAAACATAACTATCACATAATTACATGACTTAAATCAAAATTTCATTATATTCATTCCCAAGATATTTTAGGTTTATATAGTTACATAATTAGGAATAAAACATTGACTAATAAATCTTTTTTCTTTATCAACTAAAGGATATGTTTCCTACTACATAAGAAACTAATTAATCACTAATAAGTCTTCAATGTCTACCAGAAATTTTCAAAACATGATATTTTTTCTAGACATGTTATTTTTAATAATTTCTTTTATAACTTAGGAAAATAGAAGCATAAAAATAGGTGAGATCAGACACTATTTAAGGTTAAACATAAGTGATAACAATAGAAGATCATAAGTGAGCATAAGATGATTATAAATAATATAGGAAGAATATATAATCAAAAATAATTCTCTAATGGAATATAACTGAAAACATTATATATCCATGGATAAAAATGGAAATAAATTAATCACATGGATAATAATAAATGTTTCCTTGATGATGAAATGTATTATACCAAAGAGATAATTCCATGACCAAAGCTAAGATAACATGATCTTATACATCATGATATTATAGTAAATGGAATGTGTTTAGGAAATATATTATTTTGCACAAACATACACCAAATGATTCAAGCTAGTTTTTCTCATGTGACCCATTGATTCATCAAGGGGATATATTTATAAATGATCCAAAACTATCATTAATTATTTAAAATTCACTCATCATATGATAAAATGAATAAATAATACATAATTAAATTTTCTGATAATCACCCATATTGTAATAGAAAATATGTAGTAAGTAAAAACATAATCCACCTACCTTAGAAGTTAATAATCATCCATATATAGATAACAAATATAGTGAATGTAAAAACCTTCCCTAGTAGATAAATAAAGTCACATTATCATAATATATAAATAGAAAGAATTTGGATGGTTTAAAAATATTATATCTACATTGTAAAAAAAGAAACATATAATAATATTGACATAGTTATACAATACCCTTTAAAGAAGAATGCTTCAAATGGTACCACATAAAAAAATGATCGAGAATTAGATTATTTGATACTACTAGTTCAATATATCAAATAATAAATAATATAATATAAAATAACTGTTATATCATGAAACATAAGTCCCACTAGGGTAAATCATTTTGAATATGAAAAGGAAAATGGAATTGAAAAAATAATATGGTTTTTAGAAAACATTTTCAATGTTATCGTAAATAGGAAGTTGCAGGTCATTTTCAAAAGTCATTTCTTAAAAGGTTATGTAAAATTTTGGAAAATATTTAATTTTAAAAATAATATAAAATAGTGTTGACTTGAAAAATATATAAGGGTATCCAAGGAAATGTGGTATGTAATACAAAACATTGGATTATAAAAATAAAACCCTTTTGATATTTTTAGAATACATTTGTTAAAAACAATAATAAAAATAGTAACAAATTATTATTTTTAAAATAGTCTAAGGTAAATATAGAGGTCACATGAGATAACACATAAATAGTTTCACAATTATAAAGGATAATATTAGTATGAGAGGAAAATATAGACAATGATGGGAAACCATCATTAAAGAGGATTAGAATTATTCTTAACAAAGATATACTTTTGGGGGAATAGATTCATCATGGTAAAACCATTGGATTAAAATTTCATTTACCCAAAATAGGAATAGAAATTAGAATAAAATAAAATCTTAGTTTAGGATAACCCAAGTATGGAAAATAAAATTTAGATATAAAACATTATAACTCAAACAAATGGATATTTGAGTTATAAATATCCCTTATGAGAAACATACTTCATGAAGCATTAAATATTTGAAAAGGGTTTTATATGGTAAAAATATAAACAATGATATAATACCATATAATAAAAATAAATTGGAAGAATTTACCCAACTTATTTGAAATAAGTTCAATAGAATGATCATAATTCAATGAAAAAACTAAGTTACCAAAAAATCCTTTAGTTGGGAAAACAATTGAGTCAAAATACATTTAAGGAGGACAAATTGATTTCGCTCAATATATCCCATGAATTAAAAAATAATAAATTATATAAAATTCATGGGATATTAAATCAATAGAACAATATAAAAATAAAACATGGTGTATAACATGTAATTTTTCTCAAATAATCATAATTGAGACCAAGAAAACACTTACAATTTTAGAAATGTTCGATTCAAAAATCACTTGAAGGATATGAATTCAAATAGAACATTAAATAAAATTAATAATGAGTGCATCATGATATAAAATATTAAAGGTGTAGTGGATACACCATTAAAATTAAAACATGGTGTATAGTAATAAATATGTCTCAAGGGGGGAAATTTGAGACAAGAAACCCTTACCTTAATTCATTTCTAAGTCGAACTGCATTCTAACCTCTTGCATAAAAATATTATCTATCTTAGTCACCAATTTTATAATATTTTTTATCTCTATAACCATTTCTACACTTAATTTATAATTATTATCTACATGTATATTAGTTATTTATTAACTATTTTCGATATTTAGTGTGAATAATATTGACTTTTTTGAACTGGTTTTATAATAGTGGTGTTTTTCTTTATTCTTCTCCTAAATTTCATCATTACCATATCATAAAAGGTACTTGAATTTAGGAAACCCATGAATAACATAAATAAATATTTCGTCATTTTATATGAATATTAAATACATATCATAACAATACACACCCTAGTATTGTAAAGGTTTAGTGTCTTCAAAGACTAGATACATAATCATACTATTCCATAAAAGATTATAAAAATAGATTATAAAGTTATTATCACATAGTAAACTTATTATACATACCTTAATTAAAACATTTATTCATATAATTGGTAATGGAAACATAATAAAGGGTGAGCTTAGATACTCAGTAAGGGTAAATACTGGAGGTGTCATTCAATGATCATATGTATGAATATCGTGAGAATAAGGGTATGATAACATGATCTTAACATTATTAAATCAAACCCAATAATTCATATATTTTAACCATGAAATAGGTCTTTAGAAGATCATAGTATATGAATCATAGAAAAATCATAGATTATGAGCCATGAGATCTTAATATAAATATGCATGTAATAGAGAGTGTTATAAAATTTCTGGCATAATCATAATCATAGACATCTTATTTCATATCTACAAAAAAAAAATCACAACATGTTAGTATTGGGATAACTATTAGTGTACCTTATTTAGTCTTGGGATGACCTCCCATGTACCCACTTTTGGGATTGAGATAACCTCTCATGTACCCTCTTTTGGGATTGGTATAACCTCACATATACCCTCTTTCAGGATTAGGAAAACCTCTCATTGACCATTTTTATCATAAAAAATAATCATTACCTAATTAAATGGAAGGATATAACAGACCCACCCATCACATAATCCATTCATATGTATTCCACAATATCATTAAAACATTTATAATTTCATCAAATTTTAACCTGTAGAAAAGAAAATAGGTTTTATCGACATTTCATCATCACAATCTATAACCATAATAAGAGAGAATAGGGATGGTGTCCTTAGATAATATCACTATTTAATCATAAATAAAATCAATGGATATTACCATAGTTGAAAATACCTTTAAAAGATCACTTGAACAATTCTTATGTAAAATCACCTTCTAATTTTTAAAACACTTATTTAAAATTTAAAAGATTCCCAAATATTAGTGAAAATATTATTTTAAATGAACCATTGAAACTTATAAAGGATGATTCAATTAAAATAATATTCATGTTGAATGGAAAATCTATTTGTGTGGTATACATCAAAATAAAGATTTCATTAATACCTCTGGTAAAATGTAACTCATTTGGGAAACAAAAAGAAAATTATTTTTAAAACTTTTTTTAGAAAGTAAAATATGGGAAAATTGATTTTAATAAATTATTATATAATATTAAAAAATTTATTTAAAATATTTTAAATAAAAATATTTATATAAAAGAAAGTTATTCTAGACTTAAGAGATCAATAAAGCCTTAAAAACATTCTTTTTGTCTTATAAGTACATAGAGAGAGATAAAAGGAATAAAAATATGTAATATCCAAATATAATAATATTATAGGAAAATAAATGATATTTATAAGAGATATATCTTTTAATTTCATCATCAAAAGTTTAATCATTAACAATCCTAGTAAAAAGTGAGGTTGTACATAAAATTCTTACTATTATGGAAACTTTTAAATAATAACCCCCATAAAAGATGTAACTTAAAATGATAATTTAAAAAACATAAATATAAATATATTAATGATATAACATATAAAAGTGGTATTATATACACCACATAAAATAAACAAGTAATGAATATGGAATATGTATCATATATTTAAAAGTGCGATGAGAAACCCTTACATTATGTCCGACTTGATTTATAAGTGATATAAGCTCCTGTATAATAAATTTATATTATTATAATTCTACTAAGAAAATAAATGATTATAATATCATATATTATCCATAAATAATGATTCAACACCGATTTATTAACAATTATTTATTAAAATCCTTGTTTTCGGGTGTTAACTGTTTCATTTTTCATAAATGTTTTGTTTTAGAAGTTCCTTTACTTAGACTTTTATCATATTTTTATCATCTAAAAATGTTAATAATGTAATTTATATCATATATATTAAAAATATACATATTTATAACCATATATAAAATTTATATATAGAAAAATGGATTACACCATTCATTAAGATGCTAGTTCGTATGTACGCATGAACATTGTTTTCATTTTCTAAAAAAATGAAGTAAAGAGAGTTAAATAGTATTTTATAATTATAAATTCCTAATTTTATCATAAATATCATAAATATTCATTAAATACACTATTATAAACAAACATTTTAAGAGGTGATGGAAAATTTATCACATCCCTACATGGAGGTGGTAGTCCACACGTACACCTGAGCGATACTTTCATTTCCAATTTGATGGAAATGTGGTGGGAAACGGTTGTCCGATAATCATAATAATATATAAACATATTTATGATATTTTATTCATTATTTTATGATGGATACAATATATTTAAAGGAATTATAATAAGTAATAAACTTTGAAATAGTGGGGTAAGATGATTACCTCTTATTTCAGAGACCTCATTTAGCTTACACCTTAAGCCTTGAAGTATTGATCATAGGGAAATAAAATAATCTAGGACATGGGTAAGGAATATATAAATTTATTATGGGATTTATTGGTTTATATAGAGTTCTCAAACAATGGTAATAATGGATATTATAAGGTTTCATTTTATAAGTGAGGGAAAGGACACGCCTGGAATTACTTAATATATTTAAAGATAATATATATCATAATCAGGTCAAGTGGAAAAAAATGGACATAATTTATAAGTTAGTACATTATAAGGTTCAAATCCCATAAAATAATAAAATATATTTTGGTTTAATTTTAATTTTAAAACTTGTATTTTTTTAGCCCCTATGATAACCCTTTTTAACCTTAACCGTGGTAACACATTTTTTTAGCGTTTATGGGTAATAAATTTACTTATAAGCTGATAAATGGCTCGAAAATTGTCCATGGATTAAATTTTATAAAATTTTACATTCCAAATATCCTCTTTAAATATTTTTTCATTTTTAAATCATTTAATAAAATTTTATATAACATAAAATCTCAATAAATTCATTTTTTAGACTATTCAATTAATTAGACTTTAAAGTAGTCAAGATAACAATTAATATAGAATATAAAATATTTTAAAAACAATTATAAAATATTATTAATCATAATATTTTTGTAACACCTTAATTAATCCAAACCATAATATTTTTAATGTTTTAAAATCATTTACGGGATTTTTCCTATCATTTTCACAAGCACAGAGTCAGCATTGTGTAAACATTTAAGGTAATTATACCATCACAAAAAATATAAAAAAAAGTAAAATAAAAAATTATTTATTTTTGTTCAAAATAACCTTTTATATTTATTATAACTTCTTTCTTTCCCTATGAAAACATATTACAGAAATTAAAATAAAAAAAGTGACATTTTGTATTTATCCTTTTCTTATAATAATATAAATGTTATAATGAAAGTAAAGTGGCCATAAATTTACATATATTCATATATAATATATATGTTTTCTAAAAAGATCATAAAATAGGATAAATTCTAATTTTTTGGAGATTTTTAAGCCTTATCTCATAGTTTTAACCCTGTTTTACCCGTTTCATCCTTACCTATATTAGACATATTTTCTACGGTTATAGTTAATAATAACTAGAAATAAAAGGGAACTATTTATAAAAAATAACTTAATTATTCCAAATATGGAATAAAGTTTTTAGGATATAATTTCTATAAGTTTTGAAAATCTATTTTAATTTAAATGCGTAAAACGCAACAAAAAATAGTTTTCAGAAAATACATTTTTAAGTCTAAAAATGAACTTATACCAAAATAAAGTAAAATATTCAGTCATATGTAATTAATTTGATTATTTATAATTAAATTAGAATTTAATTACTTTAATATCAAATTTAAAACATAATGGTACTTTTAAATTACTTAATTTATTAAATGAAAATGACAATTTTACAAAAAAATCATATTTTTACTATTCACTTAAAATTAAATCTTTTTATGAAGAAAACCCAAAAACCACCATAAGATAATATTAAAATAATTATTTTAAAAATTATATTCATTTCCTAAAAAAAATTCTAAAAAATGGTAGAAATTATTTATAATTTATGCACCCAAAATGCAATAAAACCTAGTTTTTAGGAAAGTATATTTTTTGAAGCATAAAATTGATTTACTAAAAATTCAGTAATTATTTATTACGAATTAATAAATACATTTTTATTATATAAACACATTAAAAATATAATTTTTATAATTTATTTATTCCTATTTATACCACCAATTTAATTTCAAGTTTATAACAATCACATTTAAATAGTATTTTTATAGTATATCACAATTTGTTTAAATCTCGATGTTTCGTGTTAGTAAATCTATCATGATTATTATTATTTTAAACTAAATTTATGGGTTGTTACATTATTTTTATCTCAATAATCAAGGGTTAAATATTAGAAAAAACCTTTTTTGAAAACCCATATCTTACAATGGGATAATAAAACTTTCTTTGAAAAGGGGTAGTGGGAAACATAAAGGTTACCTCAAATAACACATAATCAGGTTCCTAAATAAATAGAATATTATTATGAAGTGAAAATATGGAAATGGGGGAGAAAAATAATATCCTGTGAGTAATACAGAGTGATAGATAACATGAACATGAGAAATTTAATGACCATAAAACCAAAAATTAGTAAGGGATAAATAAAAACATCAATTCAACGGAAGTGAAGGTAAAAAGATAAAAAAAATTATTTTAGGATAATTTTACTAGAGTTAAAGGATAATTTTACTATCAATATATAGAAAATGAGAAAATATAATTAAATTATTTCTTTCCATTTCAGAAGAAAAATTCCATCCTTTGGTTGTGCTTCAATCAATTTCCACTTATGTATCATATCTTTCTCTAAAAAATAAATATTCAATATGAATTTTTAATACTTGAACCACTAAAATTAGAATTTAATGGATCATAAGATCCATAAAATACTAGAAATTCATTCCTTATCACTCTTTATATTTACCAAAACTAAAAATGGTTAAAAAAATTATACAATATGGATAAATAATCATATGATGAAATAATAAATTAATATCTAAAACCTCAACAGTAACACCCAAAGTTAAACTTAAAACAATCCATAAATAGTTAACCATAACATTCCTCTAAAATATGTCTGACTAAATTCAAAACTCAAAAAAAATTGAAATATTGGATTGCATATTTTTTCCTAAGATAAAATTTAACATATATACCCAAACAATATAAAGTAACTCATAATATCACATACCAAACATGTGAATACCATGGTCATATACTCTACTAAAACATTATAATAACCTAAATTACTATAAAACCTAAATGAAAACATATATTCTTAAAAAATTAACTTTATAAATATTCATCAAATAAAATCATTGACCTTCCAATATATCCCATAAATCCAAAAATATAATAAACTTAAAAAATAAAATTTTCATCAAATTACTATCCAATTACAAGGTCACCAATACTATCAAATTTACTTTATCAGTATTCATCATCTCTTTAACCAAACTAAAAATTATTATCTCAACATCAAGCACATATTAAGGTCTATCTATCCCTTAATCATTCATATTCTAAAAAATATCACCTTACCACTAAATCACATTTCTTGGTTATCAGTACCATTAAAAATATGCTTTCAAATCCTTAAATAAAAACTATTATATAATAATAACTAGATATTTTAGGATTATTATAACTATAATATCATTGATAAATTAATTTTATATCATAATTATCAAATCTAGATTCATAAACACTTTAATCATTACACTTCAACAATTGTCATAGAATATTCCCCTCTTTGGTCTTGGAGTTAGCCCTTAGATTAGGGTATTGACTCAAACAATTATCAAGTTCCTCATATATAAGAAATTAAACTATAAATGGTAAATTAGGATGTACTATATTTACCTCTATTAAACTATTTATTTTTTCCTTGACAATTAGTTTCTTTATGCCCTTCTTTTCCACACATAAAATATCTTCCCATTCCTTTGAGACACTTCCATGGGTTCTTTTTCCCCCATTCTCGACATAGGGGGAGATGAATCATCTTTCATCTATCATTAAAAAATAGGGCAATTAAAGGGGTTGTTTATTTATTTAGAAGGGGTTATAACCCCCTCTAAATACTTTAGCAAAAGTTACCCATAATAGATGCTAAAGTGGTTTCCTACTAAAGTTAGGGGCAGTTTTGGGAAAGCACTGGTAAAATGTAGGTAAATTTAGGAGAGGTTAAATAAGAGGGGGTTTTAACAAGATCTAATTTTTTCCTTAAATTCACCTAAAATATATGGATTAGGGGTGGTTTTAATGGCTCTTATTTCAAACATCAATTTAGGGGTGGTTTGAACCACCCCTAATTGAATTTGAAACACCATTTTTAGGGGAAGTTATTCTGCAACTTCCCCTAAACATTCCTTTATAAATTTTTTTTACACCCCATATTATCAGCAGGACAAACCCCCATGACCCCCCCCCCCCCCACTGACAGCCCCATTTGTCCATAGTACCCCCCCCCCCCCCTCACCCCATTAGTCCTTAGGAAAACACCCTCAGGGAATCGTAGTTGTCCGCACCTAACCCCCAACACCATACCCCTAGGACCTATAATTTTCCATGTATAACGCCTTCAGCCTCCACACATCCACAACACCCACACAACACCCATGTGTGTAGCCCTCCCAACCCCTTGTGCGAAAAAATGGCCTCTATGGGTTTTTGAACATGAGATGGGGGGTTCCCAATACACTCATCTACCACTCAAATGACTCAACATTCAATAATAATACACAATAATTCCCTTTTATTTATATCCAGAAATATATGATAATGTTTGTATATATATATTTGTTTATAGAAATATATATAATATAATATTTTTTTAAATATATATAAATATATATATATATATATATGTATATATAAAATAAATAAATAATTATATTTATATATATATATTTATTTAATTATATATTTATATACTTGTATATATGTGTGTGTAACAATATTATTATTAATTGTTATTAAAAGGTATGTTACAACTACTAACAGAAGTATGCACTCTATAAATAAATTGGTAAATAAAGTGGCCTGAGGACTCGAACCCACAGCCGGTGCCCCAAACCCCATCCCCCTACCACCCATGCCACCTACAAGGGGATTATTAATTATTATTATTATCATTATAACTTTTTTTTAAACAATAAAAAATATTTTTTTGGTTTTAATAAAAACTATACATTCATTTTATGATTTATATTATACATATATTATATTAAATAAATTTATATTTTATATTTTTGTGTGTAATTATACAAATTTATATTATTTCATGTATGCACATATATATACACACACAAAATTAAATACATTCATATAATTGGAAATATATAATATTATTAAATAATATATATATTTACTAAATTAATTTATAATTAATATGGTATACTATAATAGATAAAATATAATTATATAATATATTTAAATTTTTATGTAAAAAATATTTATAAAATAATATATACAATATAATTATATAATATATTTATTTATTTTTATATTTATTTTTGTCTATATTATATATATTTATATACATAATATAGTATAAATGTACATATACATAAATTTAGAATACAAATATATTTAATATAATATGTGTATAATATAAATCATAATATGAATATATAGTATTTAAAAAACCATATAAATATTTGTATAAATATAATTATAATTACATTTATATTATGTATACTAATATTTATATATGTATACATTTTTTTTATATGTATAAGTATTCATTTAAATTATTTATATAATGTCTTTACATATGTTTGTTTAGAATGTGTTTAAATACATTTGTATAATGTGTTTATGTAATATATATATATATATACACACAAGCACACACACACATATATATTACAAAATTTTAATTTATATTAGATTTACTTAAAAAAATAGAGGGATTTAAAACCCCATCTAATCCAGGTGATTAGTGGTGGTTCTTGAACACCTCTAATGTTCTAAATTAGAGGTGGTTCATAAACCCGCTCCAAATTATTAAATTATAAGGGGTTCAAAACCCCCTCTAATCTAAGGGATTAACGAAAGTTCATGAACCCCCTCTAAAATCATCAATTATATGGGGTTTAAACCCTCCTCTAATTTAGGAGATCATTGGGGGTTTTGAACCCCCACTATCTCCTTTTAAAAAACAAATTCTAGTAGATATATATATATCCTCTAAAATCTAAAAGAATATTTTATATAAATATATAGATCCTCTAAAATCAAACCGAAAATATATCACTTATTACTATTAAATTATTGGTGGTTTTGACATATCCTCCTCAAAAATCCAACCAAATATTAAAAAAATAATTCTAAATAAATTATAGGTGGTTGTGAAATTATATAATCAAAAAAATAATCCATAGAATATCTAAATCAGGACACCTTATTTTCAATCTATGACACCATAGGTTTACCCTGAGATATCCAGGTTCATTATATATTTTAATTCTTCATAATGGTTTATAATGAAAATGTGAACTCACTGAATAATATCCTCAAGGTGTGTCTATCTATGTTTTTAGTTATAATCCCACTCATCATGTAATGGTGATGATCGAGTTAATACACAATATTACTCTTTAAGAGTTATTACCCATAGGTACATCTATGTCATAGCTGCATCCACTTTCCAGTATCCATACAAGGATGTATTTTATAGGAAAACCAAACAATATCTAATTTAAGAAAACTTCAAGACGTTATCATATAATTAAACTAATCCTCAAGATTTTCAAAAAAGTTCCATTATCCTAATATATAAAAATAAATAAACCCTATTATAATACTAAATAAGGTAACCCAATCATAACATATATAAATATTTCACCATTTTAGATGAATATTCAATACATATCATAATAGTACAAGCCCCATAACTTTAAAGGTTTAGTGGATTTGAATACTAGATTCATAATCATCTTATTATATGAAAAATATTCAACATTTACCACAAATTTCTTCTGACATAGTACACTTCTTATACATACCCTACTAAAATCCATTCCTCATAATATAAGGAAAGGAAACATAAGAAAGGGTGATATTAGATGCTCAGTAAGGGTAAACATGGGAGGTATCAATCAATGATCATATGTAAGCATGTCATGAGCTTGATATTATGAGAAAATGATATTAACATTTTCAAATCATACACAATAATTCATATATTATCATCATGACATGAAGCTTTGGAAGATCATAAGACACGAATCATAGAATAATCAAAGATCATGATCTATGAGATCATAATATAATCAAAAGCACATTTCATAGATAGTGGAATAAAATTTATGGAACAATCATAATCACATAAATTTTATGTGAAGGATACCCACCAAATAATTCATCATGTTTAAATATTGGTAAAACCACTTCTGTACTTTCTTAAGGCTTGGGATAACCTCATGTATACCCTCTTTTGGGATTTGTAAAACCTCATGTGTACCCTATTTTGGAATTAGGATAACCTCTCATTTTCCCTTTCATCTTATAAATAATAACAATTATTCAATTCATTGAAGTAATATAACGGACCAACCCATCGCATAATCTATTCTTATATATGTCAAAATATCATGAAAATCTTTATTATTTAATCATAGTTTAACCCATAGAAAATAAAATTGATTTCATTAATATTTTATATTCAAAATTTATAATCATAAAGAGAGATAATAATGATTATATCTTTGGATCATATCCCCAGTGAAGTATAAGTTACATCAATATATGTTGTTATAGTAGAAAATTCCTTTAAAAGGTGACATGAATATTTATTTAGGAAAATACCATTTCAATTTTGAAAACACTTATTTAAAATATAAAAAATTACAAAATATCAGGTAAAATTTTTCTTTTATAATATCCATGGAAACTTGTAATGTAATATTCCAAGAAAAGATTATTCATGATGGCAGGAAAAGTAATTTGTGCGTTATATGTCAAAATGAATATATCATTCACACAAGGGGTAAAAAGCACCTTATTTGGGAAATGACAAGAAAACTATTTTTAAATGTTATTATAAAAAGTAAAATATGGGTAAAAATTACATTAAAAAATAATTTTAGAATATTAAAAACCTTCTTGAAAAAATTTTAAAGAAAATATGTACATTGAAGGAAAAGATTCATAACCAAACAGATAAATAAAGTTAGTTTTCTTTAAAAATATTCTTCTAGTGTTATGAGTACTTAGAGAGATAAAACTGAAAGTAAAATGTTAAATATCCAAAAATAACCATAGGATAAGAAAATAAATGATATTTATGAGAAATATATCAAGAAATTTCATCATTGTAAATTAAATTAGAAACGGTCCCAGTAAAAAGTGAGATTATAACATGAATCCCATACTGATGTGGTAAATTTTGAACCATAACCCCCATGAAAGATATAACATAAAATGAAACTTTAAATACCATGAATATAGATATATTTTTTACATAAAATATAAAAAGGGTATTATATACACCACACAAAACAAAAAAATGAATATGAAATATGTCTCACAGAAATAAAATTGAGACGAGAAACACTTACCTTATGTCTGACTTGATTCATATGGGATATAACCTCATGTATAATATATTTAAATTTACTATAATTCTATAATGGAACCATTTATATACTTATAATATCATATATGATCCACTTATAACATTTCAATACCCCTTTATTAGAAATTCTTTATTATAATCCTTGTTTCTGGGTTTTAGTTATTTTAGTTTTTATAAATGTTTCATTTTGGTAGTTCAACTAATTGAACTTTAATCATGGTTAAATCATCTCCATAATGATAATAATTTCATTTATTTAATATATATTCATTATATAAATATTTATAATCATCTAAAAAAGTCATAGATATAAAAATTAATTACATCGTTCATGTAGATAGTAGTTTGTACATATGCATGAAAGCTATTTTGATTTTCTAAAAAAATAATGAAAGAAATATAAATAATATTTTTTAATTCTATAATGATAATTATATCATATATATTCATTAAAATCATTATAAACATCCATCTTAGTATGTGATGTAAAATGAACAGTATCACTTCGTGGAGGTGGTAGTCTACACATACACATAAGCAATACTTTCATTTCCCATTTTATGGAAAAGAGGTGGAAAATGGTTTTACTATAATAATAATAACATATAATTATATTCATTATAATAGATTAATTATTTTAGGATATATATAATTGATTTAAGGTAATTATAAGAGGAAATTAACTTTGAAATAGTCGTGTAAGATGACTACCTCTTCTTTGGGAGACCTCTTTTGGCTTACACCTTAAGCCATGAATGATTAGTCTTAGGGGAATACCAGAAAATTAATTTCATTGAGAATGAATATATTAAGGTATTAGGAAATTTATTCACCAATATATAGTGCTCAATCTTTTTGAATAATGGAGAAAAGTAGGTTTCCTTTTATAAGTGAGGGAAATGACACACTTGTAATATCTTAAAAGATTTAAATATAATATATATATTAATTATATCAAGTTGAGAAAAATGGACCTTATATAAAATTCAGGACATGATAAGGTGTAAATCACTTTAACAAATAAAATGTAGACATGTTTAAGTATCATTTTAAACATTATATTTTGATTTAACCCCTTTGTTAACCTTTTTAACCTTAACCATGGTAACGCGTTTTTTAGCCTTAAGGGTCGTAAATCAACTTCTAAGGTTACAAGTGACTCAAAAATGGTATATTTGTGACATTATAGACCATTTAAAATTCCTCCCACACTCTTGAAATATATTTTTTTAAAATCATTTAATAAAATATTAATTAACATAAAATGTCATTAAAGTCATTTTAGTACTATTAATTTAATTTGACTTTAAAGTCATCAAGATAATAATGAATTTCGAATATAAACTCTTTTAAAAAAAATTAAAAATTATCATTCACCATAAATTCTTATAACACCATAATTAATCCAAAACATGTTTTCTTAATATTATTTAAAATTATTTACTAGATTTTTCTTACCTTTAGCACAAACATTGAGTCAATGTTGGATAAGCATTTAAGTTAATTATACCATCAAAAAAAATTAAAAAAAATACCATATTAAAAATAATTTATTTATGTTAAAAATATACTTTTATATACATGAATAAATTCCTTATATCCCTATTACAACATATAAAGAAACTAAAATCAAGAAAGTGACATTTTGTTTTTATCCTTTTCTTAAAATAATATAAATATTATAATCAATGTTAATTAGAATGAAATTTATATATTATCATATATTTTTTTGATTTTATATAAAACCCTCATATAAAACTATAAAATAAACTATTAGGGATATTTTTTGGCATTATATCATAGTTTTAGCCTTGTTTATCTTGTTTTACCCTTACTGAGGTGACAAATATTTACCAATGTTATTATTCATAATGACTAAAAATAAAATGAGCAATTTAGAAAATTTAAACCTCATGATTCAAAATATGGAATCCATTCATAAAAATTCAATTTTTATAATTGATATAGATCAATTTTAATATAAATGGGTAAAATTTAATGAAAACCAATTCTTTGGAAAAATACGTTTTTAACCCCAAAAATGAACTTCTACCAAAATAAAGTATGATGTTGATTAATATGTAATTAATCAAATTATTTATAATTAAATGAGACTTATATTATTTTAATAATAAATTTAAAACTTAATTATACTTTTAAATTACTTTATTTAATGAAAATAAATGGTAGTTTTACAAAAAAAATCGTATTTTTAACTATTCAATTACAAATAATTATTTTTAGAAAAAAATCCAAAAAATTCACCCTAAGATGATATTGAAATGATAAAATAAAAAAATTTATTCATTTACTCAAATAAAACTTCTATTAAATTTTAGAATTTAATTATAATTTCCACTCACAAAATGAAATAAAAACCATTTTTGAAGAAAACGTATTTGTGAAGCATAAAATGACTTTACTGGAAATTGAGTACTTATTTATTAAGAATTTTTTAATTCATTTCCATTATATAAAATCATTATACATATTTTTTTCATAGATAAGTTATTCCTATTCATACCCCCAATTTAATGGCTAAGTTATAAAAGTCGCATTTAAATAATATTTTTATGGTATACCACACTTCGCTTAAAGCTTAGTATTATGTGTTAAGAAGGCTATCGAGATTATTAGTATTTTAAACTAAATTTTCAGGGAGTTAAAGGAATATATATTTTATAATTATTTATAATTTTATAATTTCATTCTATGGGAGTTTGGGTTTTGATCCTTAAATATGAAATCAGTGATGAGTGTGTTTTAGTGACTTTTCACGAACAAACATTATTATCTTAACTAAATTTAAACTTAATTTTAACATTACAAAACTAAAATAAAATAATTATTTAATCATTTATATAATATATTAACAAAAATTAAATATGCATATGCATCCATGATATAAATTTATTTCATTTTCCAAGTATATGGTTAAACCAACCAAAATAAGAACATACCATAACAAATGGATGATTATGAAGTGATTTAGTTTTCATATCACTATTAAACAAGAATAATGGCCTTATTTAGTGTTTATAAGTGTGATATGTAATAATTTTAAATAATTATAAGAATAATATAGTGTATACTATGTTATTACATTGTATGATGAAATCATTGTTTTCTCTTAGAATTCTCATTCCACTACTAGAGATTTTGTTTTTTGCGATGGTTCATTAGTGAAGGACGTATCTCACAAAAAGTAATTTGTGATGTAATTCTGTCACTAATGCATCATTACAAAAAAGGGAATCTCAAATCTAGTTATTTGTGATGGACCATTGCAAATAGAGAATAATTGTGATGGATGAAATAGTCGTCACAAATGTTGCTTGCATTTTTTAAAATGATCAGTTACGACGGTCTGCCACAATTGATATTATTTGAGATAAAATCTTATTTCATTGAAAATATGAATATTTTCAAAAAAAATCGAAATATTAAATAATTGAAAATATTCAAAACTAATAAAAAATAATTACAAATAGTTAAAAAAATAAAACTGTTAAAACTATTAAAAAAATTAAAAAAATTTAAGAAAACTAAAAAAAATTAAAAACATACAAATAACTAAAAAATGAAAAATAATTAAAAATAATACAAAAAATTAAAAAATATTAAAAAATTAAAAAAATAGAAATAAAAGTAACACATCATTTCAAACATAATATGTTTTCACACCAAATTACAAAACATTATTAAAACTTCACAAATCATCAATCGGAGTCAGGTACAGTATGATCACTCAATATATTAGGGGGAGGAAAATCCATAACAATGCCACGCGCAAGATGTCGCATAAACTCCAATATTTTCTAATCTTTTTGACGTTTTTTCTCACACTCCACATCCCTCTCTCTCTCTGCATCTGTTGTATCATCTCATCCTATGCTCTAAAACTCTCCTCATACTGTGAAATGGACAAAGGAATCAACGGTGACTCTCCACGATATCCCTTTAAGATCATCGATGAAATCATAGAAGTACTATAATAACTCATAGGTGTGAGTCAATAACTAATACCAATCACCTGACCTTTCTCGAAACCATGAAAATTCACCTGTGTCTAGGACCCTTCATCAAAACCTAAATCACCAGTGGCATCTGCTTCACTCTCTACTTGACTCTCTCATGAATAATAATTTTTATCCTCAAATTTTTCCTTCAAATATAATTATAAATTAGAATAACAATAAAATTAATATTTTTGAAATTTTTTAAAAAAAAATTAATCAAAATATGGCACTGCAGGTCGCCTACAAATTCTCATATATTTGATTCAATATAAAACTTATTATAAACTTCAAACTTTGTAATATATGGGTTTGTTGAAGCCTCTATAATATAACAAACATTTTATAGTTAAAGTATTTATACATTAATAAATAATATCACTTTTTACCGATGTATGCCAAATGTACAACTACTGGCCCTATGTGTGGCCTTCTTCCTACCCTAGTTCTAACATCCAAATGATGACATCCTCTTAAAGGTATCTCCTATATAGTAGGAGACAAATTCATCCCATACCTAAGCTGAGATATGGTCAGGTTGGTGGGATACATAATACTGATTGAAAATAGTAGTAGAATCATTATCCATATCTCACTTTATATGGTTATATAAAAACTGATGAAAGCGCTCACATATACAAATCTTTTATGCCTCCTGGATAGGATCTCTTAGTTTATTAAGAATTAGACAAAATAATTTCTGCAATCCAATTAAAAACAATATGTCAAAAATTAAATAAATTTTAAAAAGTGTATATTATTTAATAATGTACAATCTAGCGGTCGAACATCTATTGATGCATGGCTATGGGAACCTGGTCCCATAACATCCATTTCTCAGAAAAATAATTTCTTAGACTTGTATCAGTATGCCCAATAGCTAAATGAAAAAAAAAACTATGAAAATAAAAATAAAAAACCATAATATTTTTACCAAAATTAATACAAAAAAAATTAATATAAAATAAATATATTAAAAAATTAAATATATCTTTATAAATTAGGATCAAAATCAATATATAGTTGTATCTCTAGAATAGGTTTCAGAATTATCAATTGAGTAAGACTACACCTCCTCTTAATAGGCACAGCATCCTATGGATCAAATGATTCTAGCTCACAGTTGGGGTCATGGCTCAGTGGTTAAGGGTACCTTATAATCGTGCATCAACCTGGGTTAAATATCTAGAAAGCCTATAAATTTGGGGATTTATGAGTAAGGGATATATCGCGCATTCATCATCTTCAAGAGGGCATCATTGATGATCGGTGAGGCATCCATCTATGGTGGATAGATGAAGGTCGGTAGTGCGTCGATACAAGAAATATTCGGCTTGTGGATGGTGGTCATTCAAATGAAGAGGGCATGATGATGATAGTCCTTGGTGGATTCAGCCGGTGATGGGACTTGACAGTGTGGGTAGTCCCTAAATAATGGTGTTGGGTGTCTTGAACAATGGTGGAGGAGTAGTGGTCAGACGATGAAGGAAAAGGGTCAATTCTTACACTGGTGTAGATCCATATGGGGATGATAGAAACTACAACCAACTTTACAGGGCTACCAGAGTGGGAAGAAGGAGAGGGTATGGAATTTTCCATCAGGACAAGGCACCGTGCATGCATGAGGAAATTCTAGTTGTGCAGCCTTGAAAGGTTGGGAGTTTTATCTATATATATACATACTGAGAAGGTCTTGCCTTGTAGTGTCAGTTCTCTTGGGCATTTGGGTGATATATTGGGATTTGTGCCTCTGGTCCTACGGGCCATATAAGGGTTCCCTATCAACCTGGATAAAAATGGGATTATCAAAAAATAAATAAAAATCTAGAGGCCTTCAGGCCATTCTAAGATGAATTAGCCTCATCAGTAAGAAATCCAACGTCAGTTAGAGTCCAAAATAGATCATTGGGAGAATCTCCAGCCATATGAAACAAATAATCTTACCTGCCATAAATTTTTTATGTAAATATCAAATATAAAAAACTAATAAATACCAAAACATAATAATCTTTCCTATAATAAATTTTCAGTACATATATCAAGTATAAAAAACTAGGAAATACCATTATATAATAATTACGTATAAATAAATACCATAACATAATAATTTTACCTATAAATATATGTTAATATAGATATCAAATATAAAAAAAATATCATGCATAATATAATGTTCTTACCTGACAATAAATATTAATACAAATATCAAATATAAAAAAATGAATAATTATCAACATCAACAAAGAAGCATAATAGATCATCGGGTCCATAAATCTAAAACAATATTACCTATAAATAATTGTTAATACAGATATAAAATATAAAAAACTAATAAATACATGAATATAATACATCAATTTTCATCTTCATAATCATTTTAATTGAGGAAAAATTCTTCATCCTCATCTTCATCATAGCCAACTTCCATTAAACATTCAATTTAATCATCCCTTATTACTTTATCAACATTATCTCTATCATCAATTGTTAATTAGGGGGTTTGATCATCAATATTTATATATCATCTAGTAAGAGATATATTTTGGGATGTTTGTTGAGAAAGTTAAATATGTTTCACTTCCACATAACCATTTTCATTTTCAATAAATTGATTATCATGTGATTTCATTTTTATTACACTCCACCAGTCATTCAAATCACTCAAAACAACACATTAATTTTCATAATAAACTTGATGTTCTTTATGTTCCAAAATTAATGGTTACTTCGATGAAAGAAGAGTGTTATATTTAATTTCAAAGACTCCATGTTGTAAGAACCTATTTCTTCCTTTGAGGTACGAGTTTCTTTTTCTTTCAAATTTTGAGTTGTTTTTGAGAAAACTGTAAAAAATGGTCAGTTCTAGAAATTTTATGGTTACACGTCATGTACTCTTAAGTACACGTCATGTACCCTTGGCTGTGTGTGGATTCCATACATGGTGTGTGGGCATGTTGACTGGGTATAAATGTTAAACCAAGTACATTCCATGCACTCCTTATACATGGCGTGTAGTCTAGACATGTATGAGTGATATACATGGCGTGTGGGGAAGTTGGTGAGGAAGGGATGAAAAACCAAGTACACGTCATGTATTGTCTATTACATTCCATGTAATCATGTCAGCAAGATATGGAAAGTAATTCGGTATAAAGTGGTCTCCAAATAAATAGTTAAAGAAGCCACACATCATGTACTCATAAGTATACGCCATGTATTTTTCTTTTTTTCACTTAAAATAGGAAGTAGCCTTGTTTTGAGGTTCTAGACAGAACCTCCACACCCCAAATGGTAGGATCTTCATTTCCTTCCCAAGTCTTCATCCTAAATCCAATTTGATCATCTTCAGATGCATTAGAACCCCCTCAATAAGGCCTTGATTCCTCTTGAGTCGTTCGTCTTGGTTTCTATTCTAAACCGAGTTATAGGGGTTTGAGATTTATTGCTCATTTTGAAGATCTACCATGTTTTAGATTTAATTAGAAGCTGATATCAGAGGAGGATCATCATACCAGTATGAGGTAGGTGGTGCATACCTTATTTTATGTTTTCGAAGACATTTGGGTGGTGCGGCCTTTGGCGCATCTTCGGGTATTTTTTAGGGGGAACCGTTTTATCTGCTATTGCATATTGAATTAATTTTTAGACCCATGGGATGCCTTTTTGCATACCCTGTTGCCTAAATTTCTTGAGCAAGGTCGAGTGAGAGGATGACTCTCATTGGGACATTTTGGCCTGGGGTACCAAAATGGTTATATTTGGTCTGATTTGTTTTTAAACTGGTATGTTTATTTAGGTAAAGCATGATAAGGCTTTTTATAGGCATTCAAGACCTCAGTGCTATTGTGTGATAGCCATTGGGCTAGGGAGATTCAATTGTTTAGATTGTTTTGCCTATTTATTTGATTTGTTTAAATGTGATAAATATGTCATTATTGAATTGCATAAGTTGTAACCTTTGGGTTGTGTTGGTCATGGCCCGAATATTCTTGAGTGATGTTGATCACAGGTTGGGCTTGGCCTAGATTACTTGAGTGGTTTGACCATAGGATTGGTTGTTGTGGACATTTGATTGAGGTAGTGTGACTATTAGGTTGGGCATGGCCTGGGTTACTTGGATGGTAAGGCCATTAGATTTTGAGATACATTGTCGTAGGTAAATGAGGTGTTAGAGATGTTGTGGCTTGGGTTCTTTATTTTGTTATTATCATTTACCTGTGACTTGAGTCATGTGTACATAGGTTGACTCTGTGATGAGGTGGTTTTGACCACTCGAGTGGGTAGAGGCCCCCAATAGTTGTGGTTTAGGTACTATTGGTTTGTGGTTGCTTGCCATAGTAAGACATGTGGAAGGTGAGGAGCCTTAGTTTGGTAGTGTTGAGGCTATCAAGTTATGCGATTAAGGGCAGATATCATTGTTTCATCCGGTTATTTATTTGAGGACACACATCGTTGTTCCACTGATTGTTATTTAAGGACAGGAATCGTTGTTCCTCTGGTTGTTGTGTCATGGGCATACATGATCTTTTGATCATGGGTTACTATTGTTTGGTTGTGCCATCAGGACATCGGTACTTGAGACATGAGATGTCAGGAGGCACGTGGTGTCAGGTTATATGACAGAGATTCCAACGTTGGCTGAAGCAGGTGACATCCATGGTGGCTGTTGAGCACCTATGGAAATTGTGTTTACATTATACATCATACTATTTACTTTCCTTATAGATGCATGCCTTCTTAAACACCTATACTAGGTATACACCATTGGGTGTTATCCTACTGAGATTCATCTCACACCCTACAAAGGCCCTTCGAGATGCGTGTAGACTTTATGGATTTACATGTAGGAAAGAGATCAACTTCAGGAGCTAAATTATATTAGCTATTGCATGAAGATGGTATGGACCTTGAGCTCATTCCTAGCTGGAGCTTACTTTGTTTTAACTTTCATTATGTTTCAGTATGCTTACTTTATTTCATAGAAATTATTGGTCAGCCATGGGTGCCATTGTTTATTGATTTGTATGACCTACTTTGGATGTATGTTTGTTGTTTTATTAGATGTTATAAGTAGTGTTCAGCATGTTGTTTTTCTTACATTCCACTACACTTGTTTCTATGTTGCTTCTGCTGGTTTATTTGTTATTTATTGTGCTTCTACTATACGGGTATGGTTTGAGTCTACAGAGTCTCATATTTTATATTATACTTGGAACATTACCTTATTTTCCTCTTAGAGGGTATAGCCTCCCCACAATACCTATTTACACCCTCACTACCAGTCAGAAACCTTTGGCATTTAGGAAGGTTTGCCTAAGGTGGTAACACCCGACATGTTTATCATTGTTTGGGTGGATTTTTGGGTCCAGTACATTACAAAGTGCTATCATATGAGGTTGTTCTAGACAGGGATTTAGTAGAATATTTTTACTAAATACTAATGAGATCATGACTTTTTTTTATTTCTACTTGTTTTACTATTTGGGATATGATATACTGGAGATAGATTATTATTAAAACTGGGTTTCTAGCATGTTCTTGGGTGCCTACAGCCCCAGGTATGAGGGATGGACCAAGTTACCTTGTGTGGGAATTATTATTTTCCTTTTTCTCAGATTACAGTTTATATGATTTCTACATTGGTATCTCACTTGGTGTATTATATTGTTGGTTGTCATATGTTATCCTTGACCTAGTGTGGTAAGGGAGAATTGGACATTTTCCTAGTATCGAAAGGTGAGTTTTCTTGGATTTTTGATAAGTGTATTTTTTAAGTATTTCAATTTCATAACTGCAGGTATGATTTTTGAAGTGATAATACCATGTGAATAATATCTATTGCCATGTTATAGATGCTTTTGAAATGTGAAAGGTGAAATTCCTGATAGAATTTCTTGTTTTTTACAAAGTAATATTCCATGCTTTAAATTATGTAAAATTGCATGTGGTGTGACATTTTGGCCTGACTAGTATGTGAGCAAGCAGGTACTATGACCGAGGTGATGTTGATCACTAGGATTGGTCATCTTGGACGTCGGCTTGAGGCAGTGTGGCTATCAAGATTGGGTGACTCGGTTGTCCTTTTGAGGAAACAATGGTTGTCAGAACGGGCAAGGCCCGAGGTACTTTGGATACTTTGATCTTTTGAGGGTGGGTAAGGAGACCATGAGGTCGGGATACCATGGGGCATGGTTGCGGTGGGGGGAGTAAGGTTAGTTGTTATGTTCTTCCTCTTTACTACTTTCTTTATCTGTGTTATATATATATATATATTGTTATATATGTGGGTTGTCATACCATTTATGGTATTCAATGGGTTCCTTCTAGACTGATCAATGGAACGTCATGTGGGTGATGGTACAGTGCCTCAGGAGTACGATCAGGTTCAGATTCCTAAGGAACAGGCAGATGATGAGTTGCAGGTACAGGCTCAGGGATAGGATCAGGTCCAGGATCCAGTACAGGTAGAGCAGCAACCAGGTTTGGCAGCATTTGGGTTGTGGCTCGACGAGCATCTCTGATCAAGTTTGGTACATGTCTTATAGGAGATCGATAGAGGCGCATAGGGTATAGACCCCTCTATGGAATATCTGATGAGGGAGTTCTATTTGCAGCACTCATCAATTTTCCAGGGTGAGGGTGGTCCATAGGTGGCTGAGAACTGGATAGAGAGAATATAGATGATCTTCAAGAAACTCGAGATTCCTTGAGGGTGGAGGCTCAAGCTGGCGACATGCATGCTGAGATTACCAGTGAAGTTTTGGTGGGATATGATGGTTCAGGCTCGCAAACGCGAATTACTGGCATGGAAGTACTTCTAGGACAGGTTTTTTGAGCACTTATTCCCAGAGAAGCTAAGGTCAGAGAGATCATGGGAATTCTTAAGCCTCCAGCAGGCTGACATATCCATCAGGGACTATGAAGGTACCTTCACTAAGTTGTCTCATGTTTCACCAGGTATGGTAAGCGATGTCACCTCAAGGGTGAAGTGTTTAGAGGATGGCTTATGACATGCCATTAAGGTACAGGTAAAAATCTTCAGTTTGACCTCATTCTCAAAGGCGGTGAATCAGGCTCTCATAGCCAAGTGCAACTTGATGGAAAAATCTTATTTGAGCCAATCAGTGGCTTCAGGTGATGGTTCAGATAGCAGGAAGCAAGGTCAGGATGAGTTCTAGTAGGGAAGTCAGGCCAAGGACTCAGCTAGACCATCTTGTGGCAGTTCATCGGTGGTTTTCTTTCAGTGTGGGCATCACAGGCATGTTCGGACTCAGTTCTATTGCCCTCCATAGGAGTTCTGGGCATGTGGAAAGGTCGGAAATATAGAGAGGTTCTAAAAGAAAACTTCTCAGATAACTGGAAGGAAGGGACCAAGATAGATGGTGGCATCTAGGGTCGATTCAGGATCAGTACCAGGTGAGGATATTAGAGGCTTAGTTGCACATGGAGGACATGACAGAGACAGCGGGACCCAACTGAGGGGTCAGTGGCTGGTGACTAGAGTAGCACCATAGGGAGGTCAGGCATCAAGCAATCATACTTCAAGCTAGGTGCACATTGTGGAGCTGCCAGAGGCTGAGCAGGCTGGTGAGCCAACGACAGTCATAGGTATGCCATGGGCATGGTCGTAATTTTCTTGTTTCCTTTTTGGCATGGCCTGTTGATTCATGTATGTTTGAGTGCATGAGGTTCATAGTATATATTTGGACTGACTAGACGTTGGTCAGTGGGATTGGAACTATTGTGAGTGTGTGATATATTTATTTATATGTATGAGATGTGTGGAATCAGGAGCATCGATGATGAGGGTTGCTTGAGATGCCTTGGGAATCAGGTCATCGAGGATGCGGGTTACTTGAGGTGTCATGGGCATCAATGATGTGGGTTACATGGGGTGCATGGCACCAGGTTTTGTTTTGAAAATTAATGGGATGCAAGACCTTGTGGAGGTGGACACCAATGTGGTGCAGGATACGTTTGGGTGTCGGGAAGGACATAGGAGCTCCTAGTGAGGTACAGGGGTGACAAGACATCACGAGAGGACCATGAGTCCGAAAATAGGTTTTTGTACCTTTGTTTGATTTGATTTTGGTCTAGGTTGGTCTATAGTTTTCTTCACCACACTTGGAAGGGAAATTCTTGGACAAATTTCTTTAATAGGGGGAAGTCTGCAAGAACCTGGTTCTTCCTTTGAGGTACGGGTTTCTTTTTCTTTAAATTTTTTAGTTGTTTTTTGAGAAAACTGGAAAAAACGGGAACTTATGGAAATTTTAGGGTCACGGGTCATGTAATCCTAAGTACACATTGTGCACCCTTGGTCGTGTGTAGATTCCATACATGGCATGTGGGCGTGTTGACCAGGTAGAAATGTTAAACCAAGTACATGTCATGCACTCCTTGTAAGGCCTTTATTCCTTCTCAAGTATTCGTCTAAACCCTTATTTGATCATCGTTGGATGCATTAGAACCCCCCAGTAAGGCCTTGATTCCCCATGAACCGTTCATCTTGATTTCTATTCTAAACTGAGTTATAGGGGTTTGAGTGTTATTGCTCGTTTTGTAGATCTACCGTGTTTTAGACCAAATTAGAAGCTAATACTATAGGAGGATCATCGTACTAGTATGAGGTAGGTGGTGCATACCTTGTTTTGTGATTTTATGGACATTTGGGTGGCGTGGCCTTTGGCACTTCTTCGGGTATTTTTGAGCGGGACCCGTTTTATATGCTATTGTGTATTGAATTAATTTTTAGACCCATAGGATGACTTTGGGCATACCCTATTGCCTAAATTGCTTGAGCAAGGTTGGGAAAGAGGTCGACGCTCATTGGAACATTTTGGCCTGGGGTGCAAAAATGGTTATATTTGGTCTGCTTTGTTTTTAAACTTGTCTGTTTCATTCATTAAATCATGATTAGGCTTGTTAGAGGCATTCAAGACCTTAGTGCTACTGTGTGATAGCCTTTGGGCTAGTGCAATTCAACTTTTCAGATTGTTTTTCTTATTTATGTGATTTGTTTAAATGTGATAAATATGTAATTGATGAATTTCATATGATGGAACCTTTGGGTTATGTTGGTCATGGCCTGAATATTCTTGAGTGATGTTGATCACATGTTGGGCTTGTCCCTGATTACTTGAGTGGTTTGACAATAGGATTGGGTGTCATGGACGTTGGATTGAGACAATGTGATTGTCAGGTTGGGAATGTTTAGGGTTACTTGTATGGAAAGGCCATTAGATTTTTAGCAATATGGCCATAGGGACATGAGGTGTCATAGATTTTGTGGCTTGGGTTCTTTATTTGGTGATTACTGCTCACCTGTGACTTGAGTCATGTGCACATAGGTTGACTCTGTGACAAGGTGGTTTTGACCACTCGTGTGGGTAGAGGCCCCTAATAGTTGGGGTTTAGGTACTATTCGTTTGGGGGTGCTTGTTGTAGGAAGCCATGTGGAAGGTGAGGAGCCTTTGGTTGGTAGCAATGAGTCTATCGGGTTATGATATTGAGGGTAGATATGACTGTTTCATCTGATTACTTATTTAAGGACAGACATCATTGTTCCTATAATTGATATTTGAGGATAGGCATCGTTATTTCTCTGGTTTTTGTTCTATGGTGAGACATGAGCTTTTGAGAATGGGTTACTATTTTTTGGGTGTGCCATCAGGACATTGTTACTTGAGACACGAGTTGTAAGGAGGCACATGGTGTCAGGTTATATGATTGAGATTTCAGTGTTGGTCAAAGAAGGTGACACTCCATGGTGGCTGCTGAGCACCAATGGAAATTGTGTTTACATTGTGCATCGTACTATTTACTTTCCTTATAGATGCATCCCTTCTTAAACACCTATACTAGGTATGCAGCATTGGGTGGTATCCTACTAAGATTCATCTCACACCCTACACGGGCCCTTTAGGATGCGTGTAGACTTTATGGATTTATGTGTAGGAAAGAGATCATCTTGAAGAGTTGGATCATATTAGCTATTGCATGGAGATGGTATGGACCTTGAGTTCATGCCTAGATAGAGTTTACTTTGTTTTATATTTCATTATGTATCAACATTATTAATTTATTTCATATCTACTATTGGTTAACCATGGGCACCATTGTTTATTGATATGTATAACCTACTGTGGATGCATGTTTATTGTTTCATTAGATGTTATAAGTGGGTTTCAACATGTTATTTTTCTTATATTCCACAGCACTTGTTTCTATATTACTTCTGTTGGTTTATCTGTTATTGATTTTGCTTCCACTATGTGGGTCTAGTTCGAGTATTTAGAGTCTCTTATTTTATATTATACTTAGAATAGTACCTTATTTTTCTCTAAGAGGTTAGAGCTGCCCCACTATACTTGTTTGCACCCTCATTTCTAGTTAGTAGCCTTTGGCATTCGGGGAGGTGCGCCTAAGGTGGTAACACCTAACCTATTTATCATTGTCCAGGTCTGGGACGTTACACATGTCATGGATGAACTCACAACCCTCGATTAGTATCAAACCGATGACATTTAAACATTGTTTCCTAATTTCGTCTCATATAACATAACTTAATTATTTCATCCAGCATACCATAAAAGTTAACTTCACTTTCTTTATGATGATATACTTTCAGAAAAACACCACTATTCATTGATTTCTTTGAGTCGCCATATATGCTTGTATGGAATCAAATTCTGTTAACCACATAGCCATTATAAGATTTTACCAATTTTGATTGAGATATTTTTATCACACATAATAAAAAATCAATTTTATTTTTATGTTTTGTTTCCTAAAAATAATAAAAATTATTAATAATATATGGCATTAAAAAATTGATTTATTATTCCATAAAAATCAACTTAACTTACCAGTATTTGAAACCAATATGAATTCTTTTTTAATGATGTTCCTCAAGAGTAGTAGATGTAATTTTTATTAAAAAAATTGATATGTTTATCATATAGTTTACAAAAAAATTAATCAAAATAAATGTATCTTTTATAAAAACTTAACAAATTAATAAAATGTAGTACCTACTATACAAATCATTTCATTTATTCAAAATTCAACATATGTTTGAGCTCTGTGGAGTTATTCATCTGAAATCCATCATTCATGATAACCACCAAAACAAACCTCAGTCTAATTAAAAATTTAAAATTTATGATTTGTGACATCATTAACATTTTTCTAATTGTGACCCATCTGGTTATGTTTTTAAGGATATTCCAATTGAAAATAATAATATTAGAAATTTTAAATATCCTCTTGTAATTACGCTTCAGCAATTGAACCTTCAACTGATACTTTGTTACATACTTTCTTCTTTAACTTTTCATACATATCTCAAACAGATACATCCATTGGAATTGTTTCAGTCCTCCACATTTAGATTTATATGGAAAATGAAATATTAAATTTTCCATTGAGTCAAAGAATAATGGAGGGAATGTTATCTCTAATTTACATAAAATTAAAACAGTATCCTTTTGCAGCATACTCAATGCATTATAATCTAATGTTTCCACACAAATACCATGGAAGAAATGTGATATTTTGATCATCATGTCCCAGATTAAAAAATTCAAAATCCCTATAATACAAAAAAGTAGTAATATTTCCATTATTACATGGAATTCATGACTTTCTAAACCAGTAATATGCCCATTTTAGCACAGCAAGACAAATTTGAAGCATAAGCATCTGGTAACTTCAAATCTCAAATCCATTGAAAAAATAATCGATGAATTTCTTTGTAAAGTGAGTAATATTATTTTGGTTTTATTAAATTGTGTGATATTTCATCTTCAAATAATTCAAGCTCAGGATTTCTATAAATCTTGACAAGATCTATCTGTACATTTACATTATCTTTGGTCTCTCCTGGTGTGTCTAGAACAGTATAAAATATATTATCAAAAATTTCTTCTAAATATGCATTAAATCTAACATGTGATGAAACAATAAAATATACCAATATGGAAGGTCCTAAAAAATACACCACTTTATTCAATTATGATCTATCCCAAAACCAGTTATTTTTTGTTCATTTTTGGTTGGTCCAAAATTAATAGGAGGAAATGCAGAGATGATAGATTTTAATTGAATACCTGAGATAAATATTGGAGGTTCATATCTTTCAATTATACCTTTTGTAGAATTATGTGTTCCTTCAAAAAGGGTGATCCATAGGAATAAATATCCTATGGAAGTCAAAATAACTAGTCTCTCTCCCATTACTGAGCATAAACACATTATTCTCAACCATGCAGTATAGACATAATTATAGACCACGTGTACTCTTTATAGATAACATATTATACACCAAAAATTCAATGATCATCCATATTAATGAAACCATTAGTGTAAAATTTTGATCTAAAACTATATCAAATATAGTCACACCATTTTTCTATAATGAAATTAACTCATCAATTAGTGGCTTCAAATAAAAGTCAACATTCTTCTTTGGATGTCCTGTAATTAATAGCACCAAATGTGTGTGTATATATATATATGGTTCCTTCATTAGAATCCAAGGAGGTAAGTTGTACGGAGTAATGAAAACAATACAACAATAATATTGACTACTATAAGCGCAAAATGGATAAAAACCATCAGTAGAAAGACCCAACCATATTTTACGATGTTATTAAGTAAAATCAGGTTTCATCTGGTCAAATTGTTCCCATGAATCACCATCACATAGATTATTTGAGCTTTTAATGATAGAAATATTTCATTTATTCCATGTCATCAATGAAGTTATATTATGAGACATAAATAAATTCTATAAACGAGGTGTAATTTAAAAATACCTCAACTATTTCATAGGAAACTTATACTTTAATTCTTATGCCTCTTTATAGCTCAATTCTCCACATGTTGGATAATTAACTAAGGATTCATAATCACTATAATATAATATGAATTCATTTTAACATGAATGAATCTTCTGATAACTAAGACCCAGATTATGGACCAACCTCTAACTTTCATGGAAACTTACAGTTAATGTATTTCTTTCATGAAAAATGATTTAAAAAATAATAATATTTGATCAAAAAAAACTATTTTACATTCAAAAATATAATTTAATAGCCAAAAATTTTGTAAGAGCTTCATATTTTCTCATCTGAAATCCCAAATATAAGGTCTCCTTTGCAAATTTCAACCAATTATAAAACTAATACTGTTCTGATTCGGGATTTTTAATATCATTCTGAATTTTTGTTTCCTGAATAGAATATCCACTAGCCTCATGTACTAAATTATGGAATTATGGATCCAAAACAAAAAAAAAATTATTTTTTTACTGAATTCAATTCACATTTTTTATATCAAAAAATATAATATTTTTTAAAACAAAAACATTATAGATAAAGTCCAACATTTTCAAAAGTTTTGAATCTCCTAAGATCGCATTTATTACATGGAAATTTAATTGTTTCTTTAGAAAAAAAATTTTAATTTGATGATGAAAATGATATAAATGTTTTATAAACTTTAATGTAGAGAGGATTTATACAAGATCTGTTGGGATTTTTGAGATGATTTATCTAATCACGATCACATAATATAACATAATTTCTATGTACTGAGTCCATAGTTATCCAAAAAACAATAGAAATAATTATTATTATTATTCATTATCATTATAAATAATTTCAAATTAATATTATATTTTAACACCTTCAAATATTCTATGGAATATGATCAGAGTGAGTCATTGGGTTAGCATTGGATTCCGAGGTCTATAGAGGTTCGGCACAGATATAATAAAAATATTAAATATTTTATATCATAAACATTTTATATTCCAAAAATAATATAATATCACCCAAAAAGTGTCTCATATAGGGAATCTGATACCATGGTTAGGTCCGAGATATAGAGGGTACCCTAGGCGTGACATAAAATTTGTGTGAATCGGGTGTTTTGTAACATTGCGTGTGAGGGTAATTCATTTAATATTTTATTTATAATTTTTTATAAAAAATTTATAAATCTTTCAAACCATGTATCATATGAAAAATACGATACCATCATTATGTCTAAGATGTGTGGTTTACCCTAAACCTGACATAACATTTTTGTGTGTCAGGAGTTTGGTAACATCAAGTATGATAGTAATTAATTTAATTTTTTTATTATAATTTTTCACAAAAAAATAATGTATTTTCATAACAGTGTGTAATATCAGAAATATCATACCACCGTTAGATCAGGGATACTGGGTTCACCCTAGGAATGATAAAACATTTGTGTGTGTTGGTTGTTTTGCTACATGGCACATGAGGGTAATTCATTTAATATTTTTATTATAAGTTTTTTTAAAAAAATTAATTATCTCTCAAAATGTGTATCATATGAAAAATAGGTGACCACCATTAGGCTTGGGGTGTGGGGTATACCCTAGATGCGATATAACATTTTTATGCATTGAGAGTTTTGTAACATCGCGCATAATGATAATTCATTTAATTATTTTATTATAATTTTTTATAAAAAAATTGAAGTATCAATTGAGTGGTGTATTGTATGGGGAATATTAATCCTCTGTTATGTCTGAGATGTTAGGATTATCCTAGGTGTAATATAACATTTGTGTGGATTGTTTTTTTGGTTACATTACACGTGAGGGTAATTAATTTAATATTTTTATTATAATTTATTATAAAAAAATTAAGTATCTCTTAACTTGTATATCATATGAAAAATCAGAGATAAATATTAGGTTAGAGATATGGGGTTTACCCTAAATATGACATACCATTTGTGTGGTTCGAAAGTTTGGTAACATCACACATGATGGTAATTCATTTAATATTTTTATTATAATTTTTTAAAAAAAATGAAGTATCTCCATAACAGTGTATTGTATCAGAAATCTAAGGCCACCATTAGATCAAGGATATTGTGCTTGCCCTAGGAATGACATAATTTTTGTGTGTGACGAGTGTTTGGTAACATCACACATGAAGGTAACCTTTTAAATATTTAATTAATATTATATATATTTTACAAAATTTATACAAATTATTAATACAAATTATTTTAATTAATACAACATTTATATGAATTATTATGAATTTATAATATTTATTATTTTTTATATTTTGTTCAAGGAATGATAAAAAAATTAGTATTTATTACAAATATTTTTTAAATTTTTACTAGTTGATAAATTTATTAGTTAAGTATTAATAATTATTTATTATTTATAACTGAATTTATAACAAATGTTACTAATTTCTAAAAATTACAAGAATTTCATATTTTTTATTTTACAAATTATTATAAATTATGGTAATTTTCTAAAATTGTCAAATTATTAATAATATTTAATCATCGAAGCCACCTATAAACTCCCAGTCTAGGAGAAAGATATTAGTAAAACAAGATACTTTAAATACATATAGTGGAATAATATCTTAAAGAAAAAACATGTCTATATTATAAATTGGAAAGAAATAAATAGACATATTGTGTTTCACAAAAAGTAACTCTGATGCAAATCTCCCCCAATGCATGAAATCTACGTCAACCTAAAATTCCAAAATCAGTTCACTTTGAACCAGTACCAAACAATGATCCCAACACTGAACACTCTAGTAATTATAACTGAACTTCCATTAGCAACTTTCTCCTCACACTCAAGTACAACATGTGAAAACCCGAAGTAGTGATAATTAATAGTACTGAGATACCAAACCAGTAGTCACAATTCACATAATCATCTCTAAGATCGAGCCCAACATGAAAAAAAACTCATGGAAATGCCGATGTGTACTAGGCCAGGAAGTCTCTATCATCTCTATTTGTGCATTCATGCATCTTTTGCATCCGATGAGAGTTAACTCCACATATTGGGCTAGATACCACTGGTGTCATCCCTACTACAATTCAGAACCCATCAAACCCCCAATGCCAAATAGAGGAATCTTCTACCACTATCAACCATTTTGTTCATGCATTCGTCATATCTGAGGTGAGCATGCGTCATTTATTGTCCTGGATTTTTCTTGCATCGTTCTATATCCACCCAAGGACAAGATAACCCGAAACAATGCATAAAACCCATCCAATAACCCAAAACAACAAATAGGGCAATAAAATGCCAGAGGGGAGGAGATTATGGTATTGAATGGGCATTGCCTCATTGATCACTCATCGTCGAGGACCACTTGAATCCCTAATTACACCACCATCATTAATAATATTTTGTAATTAAAACTAATATTTACTATTTATTAATAATATTGACTAATTAATTATTAATTATTATAAATTATTTAATGATTATTAGTAATTATTTAAATTGTTTTTACATTTTTAATAATTATGATATATATATATATATCACGATTTCTTAATTAGTATATATACATCAAATATATTCTAACTCTTTTTTGAACAAATATACATATCAAATCTATATAAATACACACACAAACACATATATATATAATAAACCTTAAAGGTTTCTTTCAAACATTTATATATTCATATTCAGATGTTAATATATATATATATTACATGATTTCCTAATCAAATATATTTTTTACATGTTTTTTTAAAATTTATATACATATCAGATCAATATATACATACATATATATATATCAAGAACCATATACTTTTTTTAATCTTTTATATATATGTGTGTGGGTGTCAAAAATCATACACGTTTATATATATATATTCACATTTTAATATTCAAACATATATATATATATTAAAAACTTGACACATTTTTTTAATATATATATATATATATTAAAAACCTTTCATTTTTTTAAACATTTATATATGTATATTAAGAAGGTATTATTTATATGTGTGTGTGTGTATTAAAAGATTTCTTAATTAATATAAATACCTCAAATACATTCTGAAAGTTATTTTTAAAAAATATACATATCAAATATATATATACATAGATACAAACATACAGATAGACATGCATATATATATATATATATCAAAAAAATTACATGTTTTCTTTAAAACATTTATATATATATATATTCACATTTTAATATATATATACACACATACATATATCCAAATTAAATAATGATCAAATTTCCTAAAAATTAGTTGAAATAACCCATGCAGACTTGATTAATATGAAAATGGGGAATAATAGATTTTTAGCAATCCTAAATACCAAATAAACCATGAAAATTAGATAAATTTCTTAACCTTGGGTTTTCCCAAACTAAATCATGTAAGATAAAATGAATATAAATAAAAAAATAGTTAAAATAGAGGTAAGAGAAATTAATACCAAGTCAATTCGAATGTGGATCTGTAAAATACAAGTTGCAATAAAGTATGTCATAAGGGGTAATTTCAGTCATGTGTTGTGACTCATTCGGGAGAAGGAGAGAAAGAAGGGGGTTATAGGGTTTTAATTTATTATTAATTATGAAAGACTATTTTTGAAATAATTAATTCCATTGAAAATAATTTCTTCCATCAAAATTATTTTTGATGGGAATTAATTTCCATCGCAAATACTTCCTACATGATGACTATTAGTAATGGATATAGTATTCTATCACTACAGCTTTTTGTGTTGGATGGAAGGAATTCCAACCAAAATTATTAGTGATAGAAGATTTATTCCATTTAAAATGATGAATTTTGGTGTCATAATAAATCATCCATTAAAAATACGTCCTTTTTGAGAGTATTTGTGATGGGTTAAATGCTGGTCATAATTAACCTGTCACAAATACCATATTTTCTAGTACTTTTCTAATGGTTGAATTTACTATGATTATTTATTTATCACATTTTTTATAGGTTGTTCAATTTATCTTTACATAACCTTAATAGTTTTATAAACATAATATTTATTCACTAAACTGATTCTAATGACCATCCATAATAGGTGGTGATGAAAAGAAAATTTAAAATCAATCATTTCATGGAGGAGAAATTCCACATGTATGCATTGTTAATGATTTCATTTTCCATAAAATAAGATAAATTTATAATATTTTTTGTCATTTCAGGATATAAAATTTGTTATAAATACTATAAATATTTATTAAAATAAACATTAATACCAGCCATGTAAGGTTGTTAAGGAAAAAACATGATGATTCGTGCAGGTTGTAATCTGTACACATGCACGAATGTCATTTTTATTTTTCTTAATGGGAAAGGGAAAATGGGTTAATATTTTTTCCCTTATGATAATAAAATTAAGTTTAAAATAAACAATTATTTCATTATATAGGAATGAGAAAATATATTTAGAAAACTAATATAGAAAAAAAAATATTAGGGGAAATTAGTACTCATATTGAGGACTTGGTATTTCCCTTGGAGAACTAATTATAAAGGGATGGACTATGATAATTAATTTTGAAAGGAAACTTAAAATGGTAAAATAGGATCCTTGTTAATTTAATAAGGGTATGGTTTCAATAGGAAGTAAAATTTTTGATTGGTAATGAAGGGGTGGTGAGAGGCACCTTTTATCAATGGTGAGAATGTCATTTTTATAAATATTTCAACTAAATATAAAGAGTGCACATGTTTCACATGTCAATTGGATGAAAAAAATGGACAATAATTGATTATAAAATGATATAAGGTCTATAATATATCAAAAACTCAATTATAAATATGGTTTTAACATGTTTTAATCTCATTACCCCTAGATTTATTAGTTTTACTGTAACACCCTGAGATTTTAAAAGAAGAAAATTATGTTCGATATCATAAATGACACACAACACTGAGCTTAGACAATAATGTAACTCCCTGATATTCTATGATATATTTCTTTTTAAATAAATAAAATCTTTTAAATTTATTTTGGTAGATGTAACCCTGAGATTTTTATGTTCGATAACGTATTCAACACACAACATCGAGTTTAAATGAACCACGATATATATAACTAGTATAACTTAGCCGTTAAATTGGCAGGTATAAATAGTATTAACTACTTTATGAAATATATATGTATATATATATAAATTTCACACTCAATATAATCAATTGATAAATTTTTATTAAATAATCAATAAATTTTTATTAAATTAATTTTATTCTTTAAAAATATGTTTTCTTTAAAAATTATTTTTATTGTTTTTTTTTTGAAAAAAAAATATTATAATTAATTTTTAGAAAATTTAGAAAATTTATTTTATAAAATTAATGTAATTTTTTAATTTTTAATATCAATATTTATTTTGGGTTAAATTTTGGTATTTTTTGGAAAATAATAACTTTCAGTAAATAATGAAAAATACCAGTTTTTGTAAAAAAAAATGTCATTTATTTTTAAAAAATTAATTAATTTATAAGTAACAATATGTTTTTAATATGATTTAATGTAAAATAAGTATTATTTATTTATATTTAATCCACTTAATTAATTTTTAATCAACTTTGTTTTTTTAGCATAAGTTTTTTTCAGTTTAAAATGAGATTTTTCTAAAAAAAATTCAAATGTATAATGTATCTCCATTTTAATTAATTAAAACAATACCTAATAGGGAAATTTTTAAATTAAATTTATAGATTATATATCAATAAAATTTACTTTATATTCATATAATAATAATTATTATACATATATTTAATATAAAATCATCTTGTGCTTAAAAAATATACTTATTGAAAACCGGCTTTTTCACCGCGTTTGCGGGTTTTGTTTTAAATGTATTTTTTGAAAATATTAGAAAATTTATTTTAAAGAATAAATTTAATTTTTGAAATCTTCATTTTATAATTATATAAGTGTGAATTCTTTAGAATTTTCTGAAAAGTTTCATTTTTTGATGAATAGTGAAGAATATAAAATTTTAATTGAAAACTTCTTTTTCATTTAATTTATTTATAAATTTAATTATATTTTAAATTGTTTCTAAAGTAAAATTAGTTCAGTTTTACACCAATTAATCTTATTTATGCCATTTTAATAATTTTTATATTTAATTTTGACATAAAAACATTGCAAAAACATTTTCCCTTTAGAAACCTTCTTTCTTGTCACGTTTGTGAGTTAATTTTAAATTATATTTTACAAATTATGTAAATTTAATTTGTAAAAAATGTATTCCATATTTGGAATTATAATAATTTATAATTTATAATAATTTCAACTTAATTTTTGACCAAAATGAACATTGAATATAGAAAAAATTAATTACCACGGTTAAGGTAAAAATGAGTTTACTGGGGGTTAAACTAAAAAGATAAGGGTAAAAATGACCTATACACTTGTATAAAAACTATTTTATACCCATATTTATACTATTACACATATAATATTTGATAATTGGCTATTTTTTACCCTTATTACATGTGAAAAAATGCGGGATCACTAAATTTTTTCAAAAATACCAAGTATGCCCTCTTCCCCACTTATAAAAGGTCGTCTACTCTCTTCTCTTCTCCACACATTCACACCATTTTTTATCATCCAATAAAAACCCAAATCACTTAAAAAATTACCTCCTATCATCCTTGAATCCTTATTTTGGGTATAAATTTAACCTGGGAAGGATTTAGTGCAAACCTAAGGAGGATACCCGAATAAGAGGTAATGTTATTCAATGAGCGTGTTTATTTTATTTCTTTTTCCACCTCATTAAATTATTATTAAAACATGCTGATATAATAATATTATTATCTTCTATATACTTTAATGTTTTTATAATAAGTTTAAAACCTACAACCATCTCCACTTCCATCAAATGGGTTACAAAATCGTCGTTTATGTGTATATCAGACTACTGCCTTACGAACCGATGTCATTCATCCTTCCATTACCACCTTTCATAGTTGGGTATGATTAAGGATATAAATAATATATTTGATATTTATTACATAATTATACCTTTGGATTAATTATATCATATACATGTTTTTACTTTCTATTTCATATGGGATATGATAACATCGTTTGTGTGTACGGTGGACTACCGCCTCACGAAGCTATGTGATTTTTTTCTCACTAATGTTTTACATGGAAGGTAATAAGGATAAAGTTTAGTACTATGAAATAATTATGATATTAATTCAATATTTATAATTCTTAAAAGATTATATATCATTTTATTTTTATACTAAAAAGATGATAACATTGTTCATGTACATGTGGACTATAGCCTTCACAAAGTGATGTGACTATCTTTTCATCACCACACCACATGGATGATATATGTAAGTATATTTAAATAAATAATATCATATATATGATATTACATTAATTATTTAAATATTAAATATTACTTACTTACTTTCCATAATGATCATTGAAAAATGGAAACGTTACTCATGCGTGCGTACAACATATCATCTACACGATCATAATGTACTTCATTTTTCATAACCATCAATCATGATTGGTTTTAAAAGTATAATTTATTTATAAATATTTTAATTATTTTATGATTACTATTATTTATATTATATAACTATATTATATTCACAAAAATTGGGACTTTCATAATAAATCACGAATGAGAAAATAAGGCAACTAACACCCAAAACAATGAAAATAATGAAATATTATTAATGAACAGGTGAAAAGATGTTATAAAAGGATCATATATGATATTATAAAAATTTATATAGTTCATTAATAAGTTAATAATGTGTTTAAAAGAACAATACAGAAGGATAAAGTATTTTTAACCAAAAGGAAGTGTGAGGTAAGTGATTTCATCACAATTTCATTTCATTGATACATATTATAATGTTATGCACCTAATTTATTTTATATGGTGTATATACTAACAGTTTGACCTGTTATATCATGAATATCCTACATTTTATGATGTTTCATGTTTTATGGCTTCTTGTGATTCAAAAAATTACCAAAGTGGTAACGGATTTTTCTCACAATTTTCCTTCTTTGAGACTTATGTTGTGTTATGAACCTATCTTATTTTATGAGGTATATATACAAACCCTATAACAAGTAATATCATGAATTTATTTATTATCATGGTATTTTAACTTTAATTTAATTTAATACTTTCATGGGGATTATGATTCAAAGATACCAATGTAGTAATAGTTTTATGTTACAATCACATTGTTTATTGGGATTGTTTATGATTAAGTCTCAAATATTGATAATATTATGATATAACTCTCAAATATTTGAAATAATTTTATTGTAGTATATTTATTAATGACATTTTAAATTAATATCACCATTTTTTCACTCTTTTTCACTTAAAATAATTGCGAAAATGTTTTTTAAGAAAAATATTCTTTATTTCTCTTTTTGGTCTAAAACCCTTTTCTTCCAAAACAATGTTTTCTAAATATTTTTTTAACATTATTAAAATGATTTATAAAAATAACTTTTTACATATGTTTAGATTTTAAAAAAATTTAAATAAATATTGATGTCATTTTTCAAATAATTAAAATTTAAATTTTACAAAAAATGTGAAGGGAGTCTTTATTTTAACGTGTACGATATGATAGGAATTTTCCTCCATCATGAAAATTAATTTATTTGGAGATTCATTTATAAGTTTTAAAGATAATTTTAAAAAATATATTTTCAAAATGTGTTAAAAAGTTTTTTCAAAATGGGAAGGATATTTTTCTCAAGAAATGTTGAAAATGATTTTTAAATATTCCTTTTTATTTTTCCAAGTTTGTTTTTAAAGAAATTTTTTTGAAATATATTTTGAATATTTACTTTGTTTAAAAGGGGGGGTTTCAAATTAAAAAGTTTATATTCTTAAAAATTTATTTAATTATCTTTTAATATTATTTCTATTTATCAATGTCAACAACCTTTATTGTTACTTATGCTCCAATGGGGATATTTTGTATTAATACCATCCTTATTCTTTCTCTCAATGGATTAATACTATTTCAAAGAGATTTTTATGAAACCAATTTATTTTCCACAGGTCAATCATGTTTCAAAGAGAATTTTATAGAACTAATTTCTTTTCCACATGTCAATCGAGTTATGAGAGGAATAATGTTTTTTAAAAGTTTTATGATGATGTCTAAGCTATATGTACTTTATTTGTCATTCTTGGACATTATATATGATGGGGTGGCCTAGATAAAATTGGGTGAGCTCGTTACAGCTTATAGGATGAATTGGACTATATATCACTGGGTGAGCCCCTTACAGCCTATATGATGGGGTATCCCAGATAGCTTCAGGTGATCCCATTACAGCTTATATGCTGGGGCATCCCAGATTTCACTAGGTGATCCAATTATAGCTTAAATGATGGGTGCATCCAAATAGCGCTCTAATGCATTGGGTAATTCACCTTATCTTGAGAGGAAAAAGGAGGGAGTTACCTAAGGGTTTCTCCTATAGATTTAATGGGGATCTGGTTATTTATAACACTAGTTTTACATGATTTATGAATAAAAATGTTACAAGATACGAACATGTTTTTTTATTCTTTTTATGGGTTTATAATGTTTATTATGATCAAGATTAATATCACATGGCTCATGATTATTGGTTTCAATGACTCTTTCCTTTGACATGTTTTCATATTTTATGATACAGGTATTGATGGAAATGATTTCTTTTATAATTCACTCATTCACTCTGATTATGTCATTATACCCTTATAAACATCTTATGATCATTGATGACATTAAATTTTTAATTCTTATGTTTAACCTCACTGAGAATTTGATCTCACACTTCTTATGTTTTCTTTCCTCCCAATTTATAAAGAATGAGTTTGAATGAATTATATCCCGAAAGGATTTTATATGGATGATGATGATGACTTAATTTGAAATAAAAAATATGAGTTATGTAGGATAAAATCTCATTTAATGACATCGATGTTGTTTATGTAGGATTCTATCCTAATTATTTAAAATCTTAAACCTAAAAGGCTCTTGATATATAAGTGGTCCTTTTTTCCTTTTCATGTTACAAGTTTTGGATGGGTAAAGATTTGGGTGACAATTATTAGTATCAAATCCAGAATTGTAATGTTTATAATTTCAGCACCAGATTCGAGTGTGTGGGTTCTAGGATATTATAGTTTCTATCATCGGTCTATTTAGATAACTTTAGAGATTATTTTTTTATCATGTGTGGTTATATTGATAGTTATAGATACCATCAATAGTCTATAAGACTAAGGTTGATCATAATTTCAAATTCTTAGACACCCCTTTGAGGTTTTAAGTGATGATATCTTAAAGTGATTAATGACACTCTAGGAGATGGCTTATTGGGTTGAATTGTATGTAAATATTTGGTTTAATGTGAATTATTCCTTTACATTTCATGGGAATATGTTTTAAGGTATTGATAAACTTTATGGTTTATATGATATTAGATATTGAGGAAATTATGGGAACACAAGTTTTATTGTATAGATAACCATGAGATTGAAAAGTGATTTGGTGACTAAGTGATTAATGATATTTCAAAAAAAATATCGCAATATTATTGGTCTTTTAATTTGAAATTTATGAGATAAAATTTTAGGTTAAAACACCCATTTATTTTGAGGTAATTTAGGAATGATTTAGTTTGAACTCTGGGTATTACTATTGAATTATGAAGATTAATGTATCATATAAAGGTTTATTTATTTTCGGAATTATCTTACCATGTGCTAACCATTTTTTGTTTTGTTTAATGTAAAAATATAGGTGAAATAATTTTTCCCCTTTATGGTTATATAATCCTTTAAAAATTGATTTTTAGTGCTTCAGGCATGACAAATTCATCTTTAATACTCATCGTTTGGAGAAAAAGATGATATTATGGTGGAAATTGGCTAAAGGATGAAATTATATTTGATAATTAAATATATTTCACTATTCTTTCAGTATATATGGAGAAATAATTCCTCAACTCTATGAAAATCACATTAAAACAAAAATGTTACTCTATTACATTCATATTCGAAGAATGAGATGGTCTTTTATATCATCACAAATTTATGGTTTTGAGGCCCTTAACATTACATTGATCATTCACTTACTTATGATCAATGACCTCAATCATTCTCTATAATTATTTACTATTTTCTTTCACTCCTACCTATGTTCTCCTATTTCGAAACCTTGTTATGTGTTATTCCATATAACCATTATACTTCCCTTTCTCTATTATTAAGATGATGTTTTATTAAAAAATTCAATGATGTCGGTATACAAAAAAAGTATTTTCAAATTTCCATCCTTTTATTACTGAGATAAATTTCAAATTGCGAGGATACAATTTATTAAATGGGGGAGCTTGTAACACCTCGGGATTTTCAAAGAATAAAATTATGTTCGATAGCATGAGCGATATGAAACACTAATATTTGAAAAGAATGTAACACCCCGATAATTTATAATATATTTCATTTAAAATAAATATAATCACTTCAATAGATTATGGAATACACAGCCCCTATATTTTTATGTTTTATAGCATATTCAACATGTAACACCGAGCTTAAATGGCCCACGATATATATAACCATTATAACCTATCCATTAAATTGGAGGGTATGAATAGTATTAAAGACTTCATGAAATCTATATGTATATATATATAAATTTCACACTCAATATAATCTATTTATAATAATTTAGTAAATAATCAATCAATTTTTAGTGAAGTAATTTTATTCTTTAAAAATATGTTTTCTTCAAAAAGGATTTTTATTGCATCTCATAAAAATATATTATAATTAATTTTTGGAACATTTATAAAATTTATTTAATAAAATAAATTTCATTTTTTAAATCAGAATATCATAATATATTTTGGGTGAGATTTTGGGATTTTTTGTAAAATATTGGTTTTTTAGTGAATAGTGAACAAATACCAATTTTTGTAAAAATGTCATTTATTTTCAATAAATTAAGTAATTTAAAAGTTCTAATATGTTTTGAATATTATTTAAAGTAACATAAGTATTATTTATTTATATTTAATCCACTTAGTTACTTTCTAATCAACTTTATATTGGTTTTTAGTATAAGTTTGTTTTTGGGTTTAAAAATGGGATTTTTTTTAAAATTGTTTTAAAATGCATAATGTTTCTCTATTTTAATTAATTAAAATTATACCTAATGGGGAAAGTTTTAAATTAAATATATATATTATATATCAATAGTTTTTAATTGATATTCATACAATAATTATTATTATACATAGATTTAATATAAAATCATATTGTGATTTAAAAAAATACACTTATCAAAAACCCATCTTTTTCATCATGTATGTAGGTTTTGTTTTAAATGTAATATTTGGAAATTTTATAAATTTATTTGAAGAAATAAAATTAAATTTTAAATCATTATTTCAAAATTAAATAAGGTAGGATTTTTGATAATTTTATGAAATTATATTTTTTTGATTAATAGTGAAAAATACTGAATTTTTATTGAAAATTTCCTTTTTATTTCAATTATTTGTATAGTAAAATTATATTTTAAATTGTTTTTAAAGTATTATTCGTTAAATTTTACATCAACTAACCCAATTTAGGTATTTTTAATAATTTTAATATTCAATTTTGATAAAAAAAATATTTCTAAACTTTTGAATATTTTCTCTTTAAAAACCCTCTTTCTCATCATGTCTCTGGGATTAATTTTAATTAAAATTTTGAAACTTATGTGAATTGAATTTGAAAAAATGGATTCCCTATTTTTAATAAGAATAATTTATATTTTTTAATATGTTAAACTTAATTTTTTACCAAAATTAATATTAAATGCACTAAAAATTGATTACAATTGTTACGGTAAAAATGGGTTTACTAGGAGTTAAACTAAAAAAATAAGGGAAAAATGGATTATAAACTTGTATTAAACTATTTTATGGCCATTTATAGACCATGAAACTTATATGGTTTTATAATTTCTTATTTTGGACCCTTGTAACATGAAAAACATAGGATCAGTCAATTCTTTTCAAAAATATCAATTGTATCCTCTCCCCCACATATAAAAGGCCACCTCCTCTCCTCTCTTCATCAAAAATTCAAACCCTTATGGTTCATAAAATCCCTGCCCAAATATATTCTCTTCTCTCATCATATAAGCCTTAATTTGGGTATAAATACAACCTAGTAAGGCTTTAGTGCATACCTAAGAAGGATACCCGAAGAAGAGGTCATGTTCTTCATTAAGCGTCTTTATTTATTTCATTCTACACCTCATTAAATTATTATTAAAACATAATGATATAATAACCTAAATATATTCCATATAAAAGGATGTTTTAATAATAAGTGCATAACCTACAACCATCTCCACTTCCATCAAATGGGTTACGTAATCATAGTTCGTGTGTATGGCTCACAACCGCCTCGCAAACTGATGTCATTTGTTCTTCCATTAACACCTTTCAATGATGGGTAGGATGATGGATATAAAGTATACATATTATATTTATATCATATTTACACTTATTTAGTCATTATATCATAAAAATATTTTTACTTTATATTATGTAGGGGATACAATAACATTGTCCATGTGTACGATGGACCACCGCCATGCAAAGCGATGTGATTCGTTTTCTCACTGATGTTTTACATGGAAGGTAATAAGGATAATGTTAATTATTAGATGTGATATACATGAAATAATTATGATATTCATGAAATATTTTCATTATGAAAATATAATATATCATTTTCTTTTTTTACACTAAAAAGATGATAACATTGTTCATGTACGCATGGACTATCACCTTCATGAAGCGATGTGACTCTCTTTTCATCACTACACTGCATGGATGATATATATAATTACATTTAAAGAAATAATATTTTATATATGATATTATATGTAACACCCCAAGTATTTATTGAAAGATACATTTTTATATATATTAATATTTTTTAATTGAATATTAATTTTAGTTTAAAGGGGACACTCTTTACAATAGCATACCTGACATGCAACAATGGGTTTCTCTAAAATCTTACGTTGCACACAACACTGAGTTATACAAAAAAAATAATACAACAATAATATTATTATTTTAAATGGTAGTTAATTCATATCCATTGTATTGGTGAGAATGAACAGAATTAACTATATTATGATTTTACATATTTTTTAAATGTTTATACATTTATCCAATGAATTGTAGAGTCTTAAAATGAGAATTAATCCAATTTCAAGCATAAAATACTCTAATATTCTAAAAGGTTGTTTTACCGCCTTTTGATTGTGAACCCTCTTTAAAAATATTTTTTTCAATTTTATATGTTCTATATGATAGAATAAACTTCTTCTTTAGAATAAGGACATCAAAATTTACTTTTGGTGTTTTTCTGATAAAATTCATTTTTTAATGAATAGTGAAAAATACTGGATTTTAATTCAAAACTGCCTTTTCGTGTAATTTATTTATATAGTTAGATTATTCTTATAATTTATTTAAAGTTTAATTAGATTATGTTTTTATAATTTAATCCAATTATGGTCATTGGAAGTAATTTCACATTTTAATTGGACATAAACACATCTCAATCTTTTAATAGTTTTTACTTCTTAAAAACTCGTTTTCTCATTTTAACAATGGAAATTAATTTTAAATTAATTAATGAAAATTATATGTTTTAAATTTGAAAAAATGCATTCTATACTTTTAATCATAAGTTCCAAATTATGTAAATAGGTACCTTTTATTTTTTTATATTATGAATAGTAACTTCAGTAATTATTTTTATTTACCACGATTAAAGGGTAAATTAAGTTAATAAGGGTAAAATTAGTATTATAATAATATAAAACTACCCTAACATGTGTCCTAATATTATTTGATGATTTATGGGTGACCAAAACAGTTCTTAGGATGAACTTTTGGCATTTGGTAACCACTTGGGTGTGAAAATGATATGTTATAATAATTAATTTAAAGTAAATGGAAATATAACATAAACATGTATCTTTTAATAAAAAATATTAATATAGGGTTATATAACTAATATATTTGACTGTAAATATTTATTTTAAATAAAAAAATATTTCATATATCATGGTATTTTATTTATAATTTTTATACATTAAATAAATTTATTTATTTTTGATACAATGATGATGCAGTGATTGGCTTATTAATGAAAGATTCAAATAAATGATATTATAAATATTAAATTAAATGTAATTTTAACATTTTGATGCCATAAAAAAATTGGATTACATTGACATGTGAGGGATGAGTTAATGCCTTTGTTTTTAAGAAATAATTTTTTTATTATTTTAACAAAAAATCAATTACTAAATAGTGTCAAAATTAACATAAATGAGTTTTAAAAAAAATATTTTTATTAAATAATATAATAGTCCTAAAAATATAAGATTTGGAAAAATGACTTATATAAGTTTAAAAATTTCATTAATTATCCACTTTTGGTTTTATTTTCATTTTATAGTAACTATAGTAACCATATATTATGAAGATACGAGAAGACATGGTAAGAGTTAATGTTTTTAACTAAGGGTTAAAGCTAAAAGAAAAGGTTAATTTTGTGATATAAACTTGTCTAAAACCTATTGGTTGAGAGTATTTTGACCCATCCTCATCTTATCCTAGAAATTTATCACTTTGTAACAATTATAATTCTAAAATCATTTTATAATAAAATAATATTTCAAGACTTTCCTAATGTGCCCCTCCTCACTCTTATAAAAGGTCACCAACACTACCCACTTACTCACACCTCTCAAGCCCATTGGATAATATAAATTATTCTAAAATAATCTCCCAACAACCCTACCTTCATTCTAGAGGCCGCACTTTGGGTATAAATCCATCATAAGGATACCTTTTTTGAAAATCAAAAGGAGATACTTGAAAAATATGTATTTGTTTTATCACCTATTTCAAAATTATTTTCTTCTTGTACTTCCTATTATTATATAATTTCCATACTAAAGTAATAAATATAGTATATTATACATTCTTAGATGTTATTATAATTATGGTACAACCTTATACCTCCTTTTATCCATTCTACGAATAATAATATCATTATGCGTGCGTATGTACGGCTTACCGTCTCCACAATGCAATGTGATTCATTCTACATGATGTTTATTAAACCATGATTATATACATGAATGTAATGAATAAATATGATATATATTATATTTATATTTACTATATTCTTATTTAATTTTTATTTACCACATACCTTTATTCTTTCCATAATGTGTAAATATGATAATTTCATTTGAGGAAGTGTGGACTACCGCCCCCTCAAAATGATATGACTCATTCATGCCTACATGGAACGTATGAAGGATGGAATTAATGAACTTATGTAACATATATATCATAGATATTATATTGTAATTATAATATACCTTTGTATCATTTAGTTTTTATTTCTTTAATATGACAAATAAATGAAAGTAGCATTCATGTGTATGTACAGCCTACCGTCTCCATGAACAGTGAATTTCATTTATTATCTCCAAATGTTAGGGACTATTATGAATATATATATATATAATATATATATATATATATGTGTGTGTGTGTGTGTGATTTTTAAATCATGAATAATATTCTGGATATGATGTACTTTTGACCACATGGACAATTTACATCAAACAAGTTTATTTTCGACTCAAGTACCGAATATCAACAAAACGACCAATATGAACTTAAATAATTATGTAATTTTTATAACATGAAAATATGTGATATAAAAGGAATAATAAACTTTAAAAATTTTCTCAAGAAATTATAAATTAACCTAAATTTATTATTCAGAAATATAAATAATGAACAAGACAAGTCAGATTCAAGGTAAGGGGACTTCTTAACCCAATTTCCATTCTTTGGGTTAATCTTCTACTTATTGATTATATCGTATTATGATTGTGTGAGAAATAACTTTTCATGTACTATCTTTTATTTATACTTGATTTATGTTCATTTATAGTGAATACAAATAATCAATCTATTTTATTAAAAAAATGATCTTTGTAAGGGAATTTTTAAACTCAATTTCCACTCATTGGGTTTTACGCATACTTCATTGATTATATTATGCCAAGATTATGTGTGGAATCACTGTTTATTTAATTATGTTGTAATTTCCACTTATATTTGTTTGGATATACTGTTTCTACACATAATCACCCCATTTATAAATTGTTACGTCATTTATATGAACTTTTTAAGGGAAATCTTAACTCAATCTTCATTCATTGAGTTAAATATCCATGTCATTGGTTTCGTTTTTTCAAGAATATGTGTGAATGAACTCTTATTGTTTTACACTGAATATCCACTTATATTGGGTGTATTTATATTTTGAACACATATTTATGTCATTTATTTATCCTTAATCTAATGACTTGATCTTTGTAAGGGACTTCATCTCAATATCATTTCATTGAGGCATATTTTGATTTATATATGAGCTTCTTTTATATAGTGTATAATTATCCCCTATCAATTTTAATTTCATTCAATTGTTTTCAAAAGGAATATTTTTCTTTGAATAATTTTACTAAATGATAAAAGGAATGTTTTTTAACATACGCGACGACAATGGACTTTCCACCGCTATTAGCATTATTTGATATCTGGATTCCTCTACAAGCCATAATGTTTTTGAAAATAAAAGTAAATACCATGATTAGGTATTTTGGTTTTTGAAAATGGTTTTGATAATGGATTGATTATATCAATATCTTGAAATTATATCTTACGATTTCAATGTGGAAATGTTATTTTTCCTTTATGATTGTTCATGTTTTATGATTATGTTATGGTTATTGGGCATTTCTTATGTATATGGGTGGTTCTGGGATAAATCATGGATTGGTGAGCCCATGATAGCTCTTCAATGCATTGGGTAACATTATGGAGGTAAATGTTAAGGTTTCTCCTAAGAGATTTAGGGAATATACTATGATGGGTATTCCAAACATAACCATGAAGGTTACTCCCCATGTAGCTATGAAAGTTACAATGTAAGTCTGTTATGGATGCCACAAGTTACCTTTATGATTTATGAGTTATTTATAAATATTATGATTTCATAAGGTATATTAAAGAGCTTATGTTTTATTAGTGAAAAGTATGATTTTATTGATTTTTATGTATTCATAGACTAATGTTTTATTTCCTTATTTTATATCCCTTGCTGAGATTTTTATTCTCATCCCATGTTTTTGAAATGTTTTTCACGGGGTATAAGGAAGGGTGAGAGAAAGGAATAATTCAAGAAGATTTTTTTTGAGAAAATAATTCTTGTTTTTTAAGGAGTTTTATTATTGTAAAAAAATGGAAAGAGTCAGAGTGTATACTTTGTAATATTTGAGATGTAATGTAACAATTATGGCCTAATTCTATAAAACATTATACCTGAAAAGATCCTTAATGTGAAAGAATGTAAATTCTTGATCAAAAATCAAGATTATGTAATGTTTAAGGCTGGGGCCTTACAGTTGGTATCATAGGTTGGTTTAGATAACTTTACAGGTTAGGGTGTTCTTTAAGTATAAGTGACATGTTTTACATAACCACAATGGTTAGCATATTATAAATAGTAAAAGTTATTTTATATTAATGGAATGAGTTTAAGATAACATGAATAAGTATATCTTAGTATTTACCCTCCTCATAAGATAGTATATGATGATTTTACTAATATACTCACACTTACCTTTTTGGTTTTAGTAAATAGTTGGATCGAGTAGCAGCTAAATTAATAATGGATATGAAGAAAACTGTGATGGTTTTCTGAATAATCAACCAAATGAAATGGGATCTGCAATGAGAAATCTTGTGGTTATTCTTAACTAACTATCTGGATTCATGATTAACCACTTGATCCTTGGTGATTTTTCTAAGACATCATATATTCAAGAAACGAATCTCTATGGAAGTTCAGGTAATAATCATAAAGGTAAGTATATTCAACAACCTATGTGTCAAGGATGTGGAAAGAAACACTTAAGAAAATGTTTTAAAGGGATGGGATGATGTTATATATGTGGTAATGAAGGTCATAAATTAATAAACTACCATGGAAAAAGGACGTTTTCAGTTGACTCCAAGAAAGGAAAATAATTTCTTTCCAAGTTATCAATTGAATTTTTTAAATGTGGGGAGTATAGTCATTATGAAAATAGATATCTGATAAAGAAGGTTTGGGAATAGGATCAGCAGGACCCAAAAATATATATGTTTAGAAATGCCTAATGTTATTCCAATTAAATATGAGGAAACTAAAAATGACATATTAAAGGTATGGATTATTTCTTGTCTCAAGTATTGAAATTATTGAATCTTAGGACATGATTCATGATTTTGTTTTTAGGAAATAAGTATTACAGAATAAGTTAGAAAACATGGTTAAGGTATCATGAAGAATGATGGGTGATTAAGATTTCTACATTTTATAAATTCAAGAGTTATGTTAGATCTACGGGTGATGAAATGTTTAAAATTATTAATTCTCTTTTTTTGATGGGATTACTTTGGAAGAATTTTCTCTATTATGTGTAACCCTAAAGTTTGTTATGTGAAAATTCTATTTGAGAAATAATTTTCTTTTATTTTGTGAATATAATTATAAAGAATCATTAGGGTTTATATGATCCTTTATTTTGAGGTAATTATGGTTTATTACATTTTTTGATTCAAAATGAAAGGCGTGAGATAAACTTGAGGTTAAATTATGTTATGGTTATTTTTGATTATTTTATCTCATTTTGGGAATGTTTTAAGAATTTTATAGTTTTAGAAAATAGACAACTCATAGGAAGGGTGACAACCCGTCGTGTTAGACGATGCCATGGGAATCGATCCCACAACTGAAGTGCAACAAGGATTTATCGCCTACCACTGGCCTACGTGAAGTCCTTGGTTGGTATGACTTATTTTTTTTAGTTAAATAATTTTATGGATCAAGAATAAGTTGATTTTGGGAACTTATATTTTATCAAATGGATATCCTTAGTATAGGAAAATGATTTGGTGATTAAGTGATAAATGTTACTTTGGAAGACATTAACTCTTTTGGGAACAATATATGCCTAAGGAAAATATAATATTATGGGATTTCATTTGAGGAGTAATGGTTGAATTTTATTTTTGAAGAATATATGCTTTTATTTTGGACATATGGTGATTTGGGTTATTTAAGGAAATGATTAACCTATCATAGAGAATATGTGATTAGGTTAATTACTTTTAACTATGATACTTTAAGAGTGATTTATGTTATTTGGAGATAACTATTAAAATTTATCTTGGAAGATTATATGATCAAATCCTTATACATTTTGGGTTTCAATCTTAGTTTGGATTACTTTGAAGAATTTTAAAAACAGTTTTTTATTAAATATTCTTTGTTGAACTTTGTATATTGTTTGATGAATTTTGGAGATTAAAAGTAGTATTTTTATTTATAAAGGATTATACTTTTGTGATTCTCTGATCTTTTACTAACCATTTTTGTTTTGGTTAATTTCTAAAGATAGTGGAAATGTATAGTTTATATTTTGCAGATTAAGTGATTCTCTAGAAGTTGATTCTAACACTTCCGGTGTGACCAAGTCATTTTGAATACTCATTGATTGGAGAAAGGATGAGTGTGTGGTAGATATTTATTAAAGGATGAAACTATAATTTACAAGTAAGTATGTTTCCTTATGTTCTTATTCAATCTCGTAAATAAATTCCTCAACTTTATGAAAAGAACCTTAGAACAAAAACGTTTTTCATTTACTTTTCCTACTAGGAAATCAAAGACCGTTTAAACCATCACAATTTTATGATTTTATGGTTGTTAAAATTCTCCTAATAATGTTTTATATCATTCTCCATTAAAAAAATATGGTTATTTTCTCTTAGATATCCATGTTTTCATACATGGAATCCAAGTATGTGTTATCTCAGATGACCTTTGTACTTCTATTTCTTTCTTTTAAAGTGATAGTTTGCACATGAGCCTCAGCCCAGTTGGTGAGGACTCGGTAAGTGCATCCAAGAGACCCAAGATCAAATCTGGGTGGAGATATATATTTTTGGTACTATAGCAGGCAATGTAGTAGTACTGTAGTAGGCATTGTAGCAGGAATTGTTCGGTACTATAGCAGCCGGAACTATTCATCCATCCAGGCCTCTAGGCCACCAGTTTGGTCTTTGGGTCCTATAAGGCTTTCGGGCCACCCAAGGACTTTGGGTCAGTTGTTTCTCAAGGCCTTAAGGCCACCTTAAGGCCTTATGGCCACCCCAAGGCCTTCAGGCCACATGATGTAGATGTATCAGTCAAACTACAAGGGACAAGGCTTCAGATGAGGATTAGGGCAGACACATTCACTAGAGAAGAGCTAACCGGAATTGGAAGAATTAGAGGGTATGGATTTTCCATCGATACCGGTCCTATGAAAATTTTCATAGGACAACTATCCGATCATCCCTACAAAGGTGGAGTGATGATATTATGACATATGTTGGGATAAGCAGTTCCAAGTTTTCTTGTCTGGGTGATTCCCTCTAAGACCTATGGGTCATGTAATTGTCTCTAAGCCTTCGGTCCCTATAAGGGTTCCAACTCACCCCTTGAAAGGTGGATTATCAAAATAATAAAAAATTAAGTCCTTCAGGATGTTCTAACAGAGTGATAGTTTTATTAACCCTTTTTTCTGTGTGGGATTTTCAATGAATATTTCGAGCCTAATTTTAAAATTGTGGGGATGTAATTTCCAAAAGGGGTGAATGATGTAACATCACAGTTATTTATAGAACGATACATTTTATATATATATTAATATTTTTTAATTTAATATTAATTTTAGTTTAAATAAAACTTTATATGATAGCGTACCCAATAAAAAACAACAGGTTTCTCTGAAATCTTACGTTGCACACGACACTGAGTTATACCAAAAAATAATACAACAATAATATTATTATTTTAAATGGTATTTAATGCCTATCCGTTGTATTGGAAACAAAGAAAAGAATTAACTATATTATGATTTTACATATTTGATAAATTTTTATACATTTATCCATTGAATTTTAGAGGCTTAAAATGAGAATGAATCCAATTTTAAGCATAAAATACTCCAATATTTTTAATAGGTCATTTTACCACATTTTGATAGAGAACCCTTTTAAAAAATATTTTTTGTAACCTTTATATGTTTTATATGATAATATAAACTTTTTATTTAGATGGACATAAAAATTTAATTTTGGTATTTTTCTAACAAAATTCATTTTTAAATGAATAGTGAAAAATACTGGATTTTAATTCAGAACTGCCTTTTTGTCTAATTTATTTATATAGTTAGATTTTCCTTTTAATTGGTTTTAAAGTGTAATTGGATTATTTTTTTATAATTTAATCCAATTATGGTCATTGGAAGTAATTTCACATTTTAATTGGACATAAACACATGTCAATCTTTTGATAGTTTTTACTTCTTAAAAACCCATTTTCTAGTTTTGACAACAGGAATTAATTTTAAAGTAATTAATGAAACTTATATGTTTTTAATTTGTAAAAATTGATTCCATATTTTGAATAATAAGCTTCAAATTATGAAAATAGGTACCTTTTATTTTTGGATATTATGAATAGTCACTTTAGTAATTATTTTTATTTACCACAGTTAAAGGGTAAATTAAGTACATAAGGGTAAAAATAATATTATAATAATATAAAACTACCCTAACATGTGCCCTAATATTATTTTATGAGTCATGGGAGACAAAAACAATCCTTAGAAAGAAATTTTGGCATTTTTTAGCCACTTGGGTGTGAAAATGACATGTTATAATGATTAATTTAAACTAAAGGGAAATATAACATAAACATGTATCTTTTAATAAAACAATTTTAATATAGGGTTATATAAATGATATCTTTGACTATAAATATTAATTTTAAATAAAAAACGATTTCCTAAATCATGGTATTTTATTTATAATTTTTAGATATTAAATAAATAAATTTTTGTAAGACACAATGATGATATGGTGACTACCTTATTAATGAAAGATTCAAATAAATGATATTATAAATATTAAATTAAATTTAGTTTGAATATTTTTATGCCATAAAAAAATTGGATTAAATTGAAATTTTATGGATGGTTTAATTCCTTTGGATTGAAGGAATCAAGTTGTTATTACTTTAACAAAAATTAATTACTAAATAGTGACAAAATTGACATAAATGAGTTTTTAAAAACAATACTATTTTATTAAATGATATAATAGTACTAAAAATATAATATTACGCCAAATGACTTATATAATGTTACAAATTTAATTAATTATACACTTGTGGTTCTATTGTAATTTTATAGAAACTATAGAAACCATATATTATTAAGATACAAGAAGACATGGTAAGAGTTAATGTTTTTAACTAAGGGTTAAAGCTAAAATATAAGGTTGATTTTGTGACCTAAAATTACATAAAACCTATTGGTTGAGAGTATTTAGACCCATACTCATCATATAATTTAAATTCATCACTTTGGAACTATTATAATTCTAAAATCATTTTATAATAAAATGGAATTTCAAGACTTTCCTAAAGTGCCCCTTCTCCCTCTTATAAAAGGCCACCACCTCTAGCCACTTACTCACACCTCTCAGCCCATTGGATTGTCCAAATTATGCTAAAATAAGCTCCCAAAATCCATACCTTACTCTTATAGGACACACTTTGGGAAGAAATACATCCTAAGGAGACCTTTTCTGAAAATCAAAAAGAGATACTCAAAAAAGAGGTGTTTGTTTTATCACATCTTTCAAAATTATTTTCTTCCTCTACTTCCTCTTATTATATTATTTACATAATAAAGTAATAAATATAGTATATTATACATTATGAGATGTTATTATAATTATGGTACAACCTTATACCTCCTTTTATCCATCCTATGAATAACAATATTACCATGTGTGTGTACGTACGGTTTATCGTCTCCACGATGCGATGCGATTCATTCTACATGATCTCTATTAAACCACGATTATATACATGAATGGAATAAATAAATAGGTTATTTATTATATTTATATTTAATATATTATTCTGTAATTTTTATTTACATCATACCATTATGCTTTCCATAATGTGTAAATTCGATAATTTCATATGAGGAAGTGTGGACTACCACCCCCTCAAAGTGATATGACTCGTTCATTCCATACATGGAATGTGTAAAGGATGTAGTTAATGAAATTACATAACATATATAATATAGATATTATAATTTAATTATAATGTACTTATGATTCATTTATTTTTAATTCCTTTAATATGAAAAAGAAATGAAAGTAGCGTTTGTGCGTACTTACAACCTACCGTCACCATGAAGGGTGTATTTAATTTATTATATCTAAATGTTATGGAATATTATAAATACATATATATTGTATATATATGATATTTAAATCATGAATAATATTTTTTAGATGATGGAATTTTGACCACATGGACAATTTATATCAAACAAGTTCATTTTCCACTCAAGTACTGAATATCAACAAAATGACCAATATGAACTTAAATAATTATGTAATTTTTATAACATGGTAATAAGTGATATAAAAGGAATAATTAACTTTAAAAATGTTCTCAAGAAATTATAAATTAACCTAAGTTCATTATTCATGAATATAAATAATTAACGAGACAAGTCGGATTCGAGGTAAGGGAACTTCTTAACCTAATTTCCATTCTTTAGGTTAATCTTATACTTCTTGATTATGTCATACTATGATTATGTTAGAAATAAATTTCGATGTCCTATCTTGTATTTATACTTGATTTATGTTTAATTATAGTGAATACACATAAATGATCTATTTTATTAACAAAATGATCTTTGTAAGGGAATTTCTCAACTCAATTATCACTCATTAGGTTTTACACAAACTTCATTGATTATATTATGCCAAGATTATGTGTGGAATCACTATTTATTTATTTATGTTGTAATTTCCACTTCCATTTGTGTGGATATACTATTTCTACACATAATCCCCCCATTGATAAATTCTTAGGTCATTTATATGAACTTTTTAAGGGAAATCTTAACTAAATCATCATTTATTGAGTTAAATATCCATGTCATTGGTTTTGTTTTTACAAGAATATCTGTTAATAACCTATTATTTTTTTACACTTAATATCCACTTATATTGGGTGTATTTATATGTGTAACACATATTTATGTCATTTATTTAACTTTAATCTAATGACATGATCTTTGTAAGGGACTTTGTCTCAATCTCCTTTCATTGAGTCATATTTTGATTTATATATGAGCTACTTTTATATGGTGTATAATTATCCCATTTGACTTTTAATTTCATTAAATAGTTTTCAAAAGTAATCTTTTTCTATAAATCATTTTACTAAATGACAAAAAGAATTTTTTTAACATACACGACGACAACAACCTTTCCACCGCCGCGAGCACTATTTGATATCTTGCTTCCTCTACAAGCCGTAATATTTTTAAAAAGAAAAGTAAATACCATATTTAGGTATTTTTGTTTTTGAAAATGGTTTTGATAATGGATTTATTATATCAATATATTTAAATGATGTCTTACGATGGCAATGTAGTAATATTATTTTTCATTTATGCTTGTTCATGTGTTGTGATTATGTTATGGTTCTTGGGCATTGCTTATATATACAGGTGGTTCTGGGATAAACTGAGGTTGGGTGAGCCCGTGATAGCTCTCCAATGCATTTTTTAACATGATGGAGGTAAAATTTAATTTTTATACTAAGAGATTTATGGAATATATTTTGATGGGTATTCCAAATGTAACCATGAAGGTTACTCCCTATGTAGCTGTGAAAGCAACAATGTATGTATGTTATGGATGCCACAAGTTACCTTTATTATTTATTAGCCAATAAAAAAATATTTTAATTAAATTTTAATGGTATTAAATGTTCATTTTTTATTTTATGGTCCAAATGTCACACCTCGACACGTGCGTTTATTTTATTTTATGATTTCTTTGGCTTTAAATTATTTTTCTGCGGTTCGTGTTCAGTATCAGACTAGGTTCTTGAGTTTTTGTTAAAAAGTGTACGTTTTGAGGCGACTTCATTGGGCGCGCGAGCGGAACACGTTTTGGAAACTCTGCATGGCTCCACTCGGGTAACTGCGAACCCCATTTCACATTCCGTTGTCTTTGGAAAAATTGATATAAAATATTTTGTATTTAAAATGTGCATTTATTAGAGTGTCGTTTAAATTTTTATTGTGTTAAGAATTTTATTCCTATATTATGACTACTTTTATTATCTTGAAATTTTATCTTCGTGTTGTCATTATTATCATTCTAATTGTCATTCTAATTATTATAATTAATTTGATGTTAAATAATGAAATTGCTAGAAACTATTTTGTTGTTGAATTATAAAGATTACTAGTTGATTCGTTGTTATTTATTTAGTAGGAGTTTAAGTATCTAAATACACCTATATATAGATATATAATATTTTAGTTGTTTCTATTTATTTATTTTATTTATTTTATTGATATTATTATTTTTATTGATTTGTTTTTTTTTCTAACCCTAGCTCATGCCCTTTTTCTTTCCCCCCTAACCTACCCAGCCGCCACCCTCTCCCCTCTCCTCTCTCTCTCCCCCGTTTCTCTTTTTCCACTTTTTTTTTCTGGTTTGGCCGGCCCGTGGCTGCTCCGGCGGTGCTCCCTTCGGCCGCGCCCCCTCCCTCCGTCTCCCGTCCGGCGTCCCTCCTCCGGCGGCGCTCCCTCCGGCCACGACTCCTCCCCGGCTCCCCCGGCGACCCCCCCCCCCCCTGCCGGCCTTCTTCCGGCGTCCGGCGACCGCCCTGACCGCCGCGCCAGCAACCCCGACGTCCGGCGACCCTGCTGCTCCCGGCCACCACGCCACACCAAGCCACCAGTGCCCCGGCTCCCTTTATGTCGGCGCACATCCCCTCACCCCGGCGCTTCTCCTGCACGCCGCTGCTGCCCTCACACCCGACTCCCCTGTATGCGCCGCACCCTGCCAGCGATGGTCCATCTCCTTCGCTGCACCCCGGCCTGCCCGCTCAGCCTCCTTCCCTCTTGCCGCCTTCGGCCATCCGCACCCGGCGCACCCCGACACACTTGTTTCCCCCTGCTCCACGGAAGCGGCCGCCCCCTGCCTTGCTTGCTCCGCCGCACCGCCTCACCCCTTCAAAGGTTTCCTTGTTTTTTTTAATTCTTATTTCTCTTATTTTTTTTATTTTATTATTATTATCATTATTTATATCATTAATGTTATTATTATTAATTTTATTACTGTTATTTCTATTATTGTTATTATTATTATTATTATTATTCATATTATTATTATTCTTATTATTATTATTATTATTGTTATTGTTATTATTATAATTATTATTATTATTAGTGTTATTATTATTATTATAATTATTTTTCATTATTATCGTTATTATTACTATTATTATTATTTTTTATTATTATTATTATTATTATTATTATTTATTATTATTATTATTATTATTATTATTATTACTATTAGTGTTATTATTATTATTATTATTACTATTATTATTATTATTTTATTCTTATTATTATTATAATTATTATTATTATTATTGATATTATTATCATTATTAATCTTGTTATTATTATTATTATTATTATTATCATTATTGTTATTGTTATTATTATTATTATAGTTATAATTATTACTATTATTACCATTTTTATGACTCTTGCTTTCGCCTTTGCTTTGTGAGGGGTTTTTATCAAATTATATTTTTTTTTGGTTGATTTAGGATTTTAGGACCCGCGTAGGGCATTTCCAATTGAGCGCCACCATCACGCCTTGTTTCCAAGGTTCCGTCATCACTGCGCCTCAGTTTCGAGGTGAGCGTTTCTCCCCAACGTTTGGTTTCGCATGCTCTAGTGAGTTTTGTATGTGTCTGAGTCCTTGATATTGTTTATGCAGAGTGTTGTACCTTATCACGTGGTTTCGGACACACGTTGTGTCATCGTGCCTTGGTTCCAGAGTTGTTTTGTCATCGCGCTTGATCTTGAGGTAGGTTCCCTTTGCACTGCTTTTAAAATTTAAGTTATATTATTTCATGGTATTTGCACACCCAAATTGTTCAAAATAAATATTTTATTAATTTTAATAAATAAGTGATAATATACGATAATTAATTTTTAATATAAGATAGTTAATTTTTAAATGGTTATTTAGTGTAAAAAGGAGCCATTTATTTTATACACGACACATGAAACATCCTTTTGACGAGCGGACACCCAATTTTGAAAGAATGCCTGTTTGGATTTTAAACCTAATTTGCGGAATATAAAATAGAGTTCTGGTTTAATGAGAAATGATTTCTTTTGAAGCGTGAACAATTACTTTGGTTCTTTTAAGAAGTTGTCTGATTGGTTCTTAAAGGTTATTTGGAAAAAAATAAAATGTTTTGGTTTGGTTTGGTTTGGTTTATAAAAATATTGTCAGCTTGTGACGTAGTGTTTTTTTGGGGTTCTTTAAATGGTTTTAAACTGGGTTTTTTCTCATAAAGAAGTTGTACCTTTCTTTGAGTAGCGTTTGTGAAATGTATTAAATGCCCGTTTGGCACTTTATGGAAAGGGATGAAAATGTTTTGATAAAAACCCTCTTAGGACGACTCTCATGCCTTGGTCTCAATTGATTGTTTGGGAGGCCGCGCTTACTAGCTCCCAGGTACGTGAGTAGTTTAAAGGCATGAGGTTGTTCCATGGAGTGGCTCGGGTGATGATTGTTGTGCTTTATATATATATATATGTATATGATTGGATGCTCGGTTGGCATCAGTTGGCTCACCCCTTTTTTTCAACACTTGATACATGGGAATCTGGCATATTGAGAGAATATTCTAAAAATGATTGCTGCACTGGTAGGTTATGGTACTGACCAGTGGCCCATAGTAGGTGGATATAATGGGTTTATTACTATGGGATTTTCCATCGACCTTCTTGAGAGAGGATGGTTGAGAGTATTGTGTGTTTTGATTTCATCGTGACATGTCGATAAGGATGATTTCTCATGTATTAGTGTCTTCTGGTTTATTCTCGATCTCCTAGGTTCACCCATGTCTATTCAGCTTTTGTTTCTTGCAGTACTGATTATGATTCTCACATGTATACCTACATTTCCCTTGTTGTGTGTTTTACTTTGTGCATTCTGGTGTATTGTTTTCCTTGGAAAGTGATAAATTGCTTTTGATTAGATTTCAAAAAAATTGTTTAAAGAAAGTCTTTAATCCCCTTTGTACAAATTTGAAAATTTAAACATCACTATCCCCTTTCCTAAAATGTCATTGACACTAATGAAATGAACCCGAATTTTGAAATGGCTAAGGGCAATGGTTCGTACTTTGTTTTTTTAAGTAGAATATTATAAAAAACATACTTTTATAGATTGTAGTTCAAACTTGAAATGAAGTTTCTTTTATTTTAAAGGTAGTGCATTGGTAATAGATATCAGGCTAGCCTACTGAGTTTTAATACTCACGCCTATAGTTCTTTTCTATTTTTAGTGTTTGTGAATGCTATAGCTTGAGTGCGCTCGCCTAGGGAGACGCTTGATCGTTGAGTCGGAGAGCAACCCGCGAGGTCACACGGAGTTGTTCGGACGTCGTGTTTGGTTAGTTTGATTCCTGTTTGTTCTTGTTTAGTCACTTTATTTGGTTTATCTTTTCTACGCTGCTCTGTATTATTTTCGTTGTATTATTTATTTATATTGGTCGAAATCGTTCCCATGGCCTCTGTTGATGCCCTGGTGCTTGTCGCCAGCCCGGGAGGATCGGGAACGCCTCTTGGGCCATGTCGCGGACCGGCTCGGGTGACCGGTTCAGGGTCGACCCGGGTTGGTTCGTGACAAAATGGTATCAGAGGAGGTTTGATCTTAGAAAACCTCACTTTTCAGTGTGCCCTTTGTTATTTCGGACATCAAGGTAGATGGAGTAGGATTGTCGGGACTTGAGGGGTAGGTGCGAGAAGAGCGTCGCGAACTCTTGCCCGTACCGATCCTTAGGTTTCCATGGGAAGTCCGGTTTAATTCGTTTATTTGGATTTTTATGGAAATGTTTGGCGATTGGGATACGACAAAGGGAGTTGGGCCATTAGTCCTCCTAACCCGCACGGCCTGGCAAGCCATGCAAAGCTAGGGGCATGGTCCAAGAAGGCTCCCTGTGTCAGTGACGTGTTTGGCATATGGCCGCCAACCATATGGTCAAGTCACCCACTGACACTAGTCCCCTGTTTGATTTGTTTTGGGTTTCCCTTGATTTTTGAAAGTGGTTTGAATCAAAAAAAGTTGGTTTTGAAAAAAAAATGGTTGTCTGAAATAACATGTTTGATTTGTAGATTGTTTTAAAAGAAGTGGTATGAATAAATTGTTTTTGGAAAAATGAAGTTTCTTTGTTTTGGCCTTGGTGTTCCGATGAGTACTCACATGCATTTTGGTATGTTGGAAATGTGGATGGATCGCTGGTATGGTGGATGGATGCCCGGGGTGGTACAAATACATGCATGTGAGTGAGACTCTAAGGGATACCAATGGCGATGGTTTAACTCACCAATTTTGTTTTAAATTAAAGATGTTTTCAAAGAGAAAAGTTTTAATGGTATGATAACTTGATTCCTTGTGTTTCGAACTTATCACCTATGCGGTGTTGGTTTTTGAGGATTTTTTTTTGAGTTGGAATTGATTGGGTTTTTGACTCTTCCTTGTCCAGCGGTTATCCCTTTGAAGCTTTGATGGGTGGTCGTAGTGCAGTTGATCAACCTAAGGATTTTATGCTTGAGTTTCGGAAGCTGGATCCACCTCTCTTTTATGGTCAAGCAGACCCTTCCGTGGTAGAGGAGTGGATGCAGAAGATTGAAAGGGACTTTAGCCTCATTGAGTTTCCCGGGTCGTTGAAGGTCAAGTTTGTGACCTTCATGATTGAAGGTTCACCATGGATGTGCTGGAAGTCGGTGTCTCGGAACAAGTCCCGTCAAGAGATTACTTGGGAGTTTTTCAAGGCCTCGTTCATTCGTCAGTATTTCTCTGAGGAAGAAAGGGTGAGAAAGGGAATAGAGATGTGTTTTCTGCAGCAGGGTGACAGATCCGTGTTGGAATATTTCCAGTGCTTTGTAGATCTAGTACCTTATGATTCAGAGTATGCCACAAACGACCCCATGAAGGCTCAACGCTTCGAGGTGGGTCTCCGCCCTGATCTGCAGTCGAAGGTGTCAGAGTCCAACCTAACTTCTTTTGTCGATCTGGCAAGACAAGCATTTCATGTCGAAGCTGCGATGGTAGGAGTGCTCGAAGTAGTTCTCCCTCCTTCAATCCCTTTGAGCACTGGTGAAGATTCTGGAAAGGAGATGAGTAAGCAATTGGAAGTGGATGGATCAGGTCGTGGAATCAAGAGGCCTCGGGATCTTTCGTCAACCTCTTCGTAATGAGATATTATTGTGTGTTATCAGTGTGGCAAGCGGGGTCACAAGAAGTCATCGTGCCCAAGCACTCCGAAGCCCTGCCAGGCATGTGGACGCCTGGGTCACTTGTGACGATTTTGTCGGGGCGTTGCAAGGAAGCGTCGCAGAGGAAGTTCTCAGAAGTAATGTGTTTTAGGGTCTTTGTTCAAAGTTTCTAGTGTTAGTTTCCTTTCAGTGTAAGTGATCTATTATCGTGACCTATGTATGGGTGTTGTTTTGGGTTTCAAATGTATGGGAACTTCATGGGTCTTTTGACGAACCTCGTCTTTCAATGATGGTATGTTTTTAAATTTTAAAATCTTGTCCTTCAATCTGTCAGATCAAAAGATGTATGCTTCTTGTTGGGATTATCAGAACCTAACTGCGAGGCAGGAGATGCTTCATCCATCAGAGCTCCATCCAAAAGGTCTCGGAGTGAAGTCGGCGCGTAGTCAAGAACCCCCAGGGAATTTTAAAGAGTCTGGTTAAGGTCGTGCCTCTATCGTTGTGGTGAGATAGTTTTGGTGTTGTTGCTCTGGCTCCTCTGTCGTTGTAGTTTTCTCTCATCACAAAGCGCGTGATGAACTTAACCCTCACACAATGTCGATAATTGTGTCTTTTTGTTTGGATGCGAGGTGTCAATTGGTGGTCATGTGTGGACAACCCATGTGAATCAGTTGCGAATTTTGGTTGTGTTTATCACGAAGTGATGGGTCGTGAATAGTCGTACGTCGTAGTTTCAGTGATCCAGTCCTTGGGCCCTCCCTCCCCACCCACGGGGTAAGGGTTTTTGGTTTTCGAAAACTTTTCAGATCAACTCCTATCACCTTTGGATGGGAATAAGTGGTTTAAAGGCTTTGATATGCTTTTTATAGCTTGAGTAAGGCCCGGTTCTGGCCTAAGTTGGTTTTCTGGTTGGGCGCTAGTAGGTTAGATCTTTATTGTGGGGAAACCCACCATGAGTATCTTTGGGTTTTCTCTTAAGTCATTATCGGGGGCTAGTGGAGTTCTTATGGTGGGGAGTCCATTCAGGCCTCCCCTCTGCTGTTGGTCTGTTTCGGGAAATGAGGTGGAGTCCCGTAGATGGTAGACGAAATTTTCTTTGGTTAAGAGGTTGGATCTTGTTAATGTGGAATCCTTAGGCGTCGATCGATCAGCTGGATGATGTTGTGGCTTTTTGGGGGAGGAAAGCATTATGGTGGAGAGAATTGTCACACCCTGACACGTGCATTTATTTTATTTTATGATTTCTTTGGCTTTAAATTATTTTGCTGCGGTTCGTGTTCAGTATCGGACTAGGTTCTTGAGTTTTTGTTAAAAAGTGTATGTTTTGAGGCGACGTCGTTGGGCGCGCAAGCGGAACACATTTTGGAAACTCTGAATGGCTCCACTCGGGTAACTGTGCACCCCATTTCACATTCCGTTGTCTTTGGAAAAATTGACATAAAATATTTTGTATTTAAAATGTGCATTTATTAGAGTGTCGTTTAATTTTTTATTGTGTTAAGAATTTTATTCCTATATTATGACTACTTTTATTGTCTTGAAATTTTATCTTCGTGTTGTCATTATTATCATTCTAATTGTCATTCTAATTATTATAATTAAATTGATGTTAATTAATGAAATTGCTAGAAACTATTTTGTTGTTGAATTATAAAGATTACTAGTTGATTCATTGTTATTTATTTAGTAGTAGTTTAAGTATCTAAATACACCTATATATAGATATATAATATTTTAGTTGTTTCTATTTATTTATTTTATTTATTTTATTGATATTATTATTTTTATTGATTTTTTTTCCCTAACCCTAGTTCATGCCCTTTTTCTTTCCCCCCTAACCTACCCAGCCGCCACCCTCTCCCCTCTCCTCTCTCCCTCCCCCGTTTCTCTTTTTCCACTTTTTTTTCTGGTTTGGCCGACCCGCGGCTCCTCCGGCGGCGCTCCCTTCGGCCGCACCCCCTCCCTCAGTCTCCCGTCCGGCGTCCCTCCTCAGGCGGCGCTCCCTCCGGCCGCGCCTCCTCCCCGGCTCCCCCGGCCTGCCTGCGCTCATCCCGGTGACCCCCCCCCCCCCTGCCGGCCTTCTTCCAGCGTCTGGCGACTGCCCTAACCGTCGCGCCAGCAACCCCGACGTCCAGCGACCCTGCTTCTCCCGGCCGCCACGCCGCACCAAGCCACCAGCACCCCGGCACCCTTTCTGTCGGCTCGCAGCCCCTCACCCCGGCGCTGCTCCTGCACGCTTCTGCTTCCCTCACACCTGACTCCCCTGCATGTTCTGCACCCTACCAGCGCTGGTCCAGCTTCTTCGCTGCACCCCGGCCTGCCCACTCGGCCTCCTTCCCTCTTGCCGCCTTCGGCCATCCGCACCCGGCGCACCCCGACACACTTGTTTCCCCCTGCTCCACGGAAGCGGCCTCCCCCTGCCTTGCTTGCTCCGCCGCACCGCCTCACCCCTTCAAAGGTTTCCTTGTTTTTTTTAATTCTTATTTCTCTTATTTTTTTTATTTTATTATTATTATCATTATTTATATCATTAATGTTATTATTATTAATTTTATTATTTTTATTTCTATTATTTTTATTATTATTATTATTATTATTATTCATATTATTATTATTATTATTGTTGTTGTTGTTATTATTATAATTATTATTATTATTAGTGTTATTGTTATTATTATAATTATTTTTCATTATTATCGTTATTATTACTATTATTATTATTATTTATTATTATTATTATTATTATTATTATTATTATTATTATTATTATTACTATTAGTGTTATTATTATTATTATTATTATTACTATTATTAATATTATTATTTTATTCTTATTATTATTATTATTATTATTATTATTGAAATTATTATCATTATTAATCTTGTTATTATTATTATTATTATTATTTTTATCATTATTGTTATTGTTATTATTATTATTATAGTTATAATTATTACTATTATTACCATTTTTATGACTCTTGCTTTCACCTTTGCTTTGTGAGGGGTTTTTATCAAATTATATTTGTTTTTGGTTGATTTAGGATTTTAGGACCCGCGCAGGGCGTTTCCAAGTGAGCGCCACCGCCGCGCCTTGTTTTCGAGGTTCTATCGTCGCTGCGCCTCAGTTTCGAGGTGAGCGTTTCTCCCCGACGTTTGGTTTCGCATTCTCTAGTGATTTTTTTATGTGTCTGAGTCCTTAATATTGTTTATGCAGCGTGTTGTACCTTATCACGTGGTTTCGGACACACGTTGTGTCATCGCGCCTTGGTTCCAGAGTGGTTTTGTTGTCGCGCTTGATCTTGAGGTAGGTTCCCTTTGCACTTCTTTTAAAATTTAAGTTATATTATTTCATGCTGTTTGCACACCCTAATTGTTCAAAATAAATATTTTATTAATTTTAATAAATAAGTGATAATATACGATAATTAATTTTTAATATAAGATAGTTAATTTTTAAATGGTTATTTAGTGTAAAAAGAAGCCGTTTATTTTATACACGACACATGAAACATCCTTTTGATGAGCGGACACCCAATTTTGAAATAATTCCCATTTGGATTTTAAACATAATTTACGGAATATAAAATAGAGTTCTGGTTTAATGATAAATGATTTCTTTTGAATCGTGAACAAGTAATTTGGTTCTTTTAAGAAGTTGTCTGATTGGTTCTTAAAGGTTATTTGGAAAAAAATAAAATGTTTTGGTTTGGTTTGGTTTATAAAAATATTTTCAGTCTGTGACGTAGTGTTTTTTTGGGGTTCTTTAAATGGTTTTAAACTGGGTTTTGTCTCATAAAGAAGTTGTACCTTTCTTTGAGTAGCGTTTGTGAAATGTATTAAATTCCCGTTTGGCACTTTATGGAAAGGGATGAAAATGTTTTGATAAAAACCCTCTTAGGACGACTCTCATGCCTTGGTCCCAATTGATTGTTTGGGAGGCCGTGCTTAGTAGCTCCCAGGTATGTGAGTAGTTTAAAGGCATGAGGTTGTTCCACGGAGTGGCTCGGGTGATGCTTGTTGTGCTTTATATATATATGTATATGATTGGATGCTCGGTTGGCATCAGTTGGCTCACCCATTTTTTTCAACACTTGAGACATGGGAATCTGGCATATTGAGAGAATATTCTAAGAATGATTACTGCACTGGTAGGTTATGGTACTGACCAGTGGCCCATAGTAGGTGGATATAATGGGTTTATTACTGTGGGATTTTCCCTCAACCTGCCTGAGAGAGGATGGTTGAGCGTATTGTGTGTTTTTATTTCATCGTGACATGTCGATAAGGATGATTTCTCATGTATTGGTGTCTTCTAGTTTATTCTCGATCTCCTAGGTTCACCCATGTCTATTCAGATTTTGTTGCTTGCAGTACTAATTATGATGCTCACATGTATACCTACATTGCCCTTGCTGTGTGTTTTACTTTGTGCATTCTGGTGTATTGTTTTCCTTGGAAAGTGATAAATTGCTTTTGATTAGATTTCAAAAAAATTGTTTAAAGAAAGTGTTTAATACCCTTTGTACAAATTTGAAAATTTAAACATCACTTTCCCCTTTCTTGAAATGTCATTGACACTAATGAAATGAACCCGAATTTCGAAATGGCTAAGGGAAATGGTTCATACTTTGTTTTTAAGTAGAATATTATAAAAAACATACTTTTATAGATTGTAGTTCAAACTTGAAATGACGTTTATTTTATTTTAAAGGTAGTGCATTGGGAATAGATATCGGGCTAGCCTACTGAGTTTTAATACTCACGCCTATAGTTCTTTTCTGTTTTTAGTGTTTGTGCAGGCTATAGCTTGAGTGCGCTCGCCTAGGGCGACGCTTGATCGTTGAGTCGGAGAACGACCCACGAGGTCGCATGGAGTTGTTTGGACGCCGTGTTTGGTTAGTTTGATTCCTGTTTGTTCTTGTTTAGTCACTTTATTTGGTTTATCTTTCCTGTGCTGCTCTGTATTATTTTCACTATCTTATTTATTTATATTGGGTGAAATCGTTCCCATAGCCTCTGTTGATGCCCTGGCGCTTGTCGCCATCCCGAGAGGATCAGGAACGCCTCTCGGGTCATGTCACGGACCGGCTCAGGTGATCGGTTCAGGGTCGACCAGGGTTGGTTCGTGACACCTAAGTTAGTGGATTTTAATTTTGAACATCCATTCTAATCATTTGTGTACTTCATGCCTAATGTACACTAATTTAGGCCCAATGATTCATCTAATTTTAAGGAATATAATTATCCATATTTTAATTTGATATTTTGATAAATGGATATAAACTTAAATATGAACATTTTTTATTCAGGGATCAATGGAGGATTCATAATGGATGATGGGTATATTTGTCAATGAAATGAAACAATTTTGGAGAAGCCAGATTGGACATCATCCCACTGATGAGAATGTGGGGCCCACAATACATATCCAATAAAGCCCAAATTTTGTGGGATGATATAAAACATAAATAGAAATATTTCATAAAACAGTGAGAAGATCTAATTAGGAGTTTTAAATGTATTTTCATGCGGCCCAATTTGGAGATAAAATTATGGGCCAGATTCTACAGCCTAGAAAAACATCCCACACATTCAATCATATCTCGCAAACCATAAACTATTGTGGGATGAAATTTTACAGGATATCAGGGGAAATCCTTATCTTAATTTTTCTCTTATATGGACCACCAAAATTCTTCCATATAAATGCTCGTTTGAACATATTTGTCGAGTCTTTCAAGTTGGCTCGGATTGTTTATCAAGGATGGAAAAATCAACTCTCCCTCAACTTTCCACCCACTTATGGAATACCACAATTAATTGAGGAGACTTGGACTATTGGATTATTTACCCAAGGCTTACAAAATTCCTATTTAAGGAAATGGTGGTGGAGGAGTTGGGCATCTTTGGTGTTTGGTTTCATTGTAGTGTTATGTTGTCGCTTTGTGTTTGTAATCGCATTTCCTTCTCATCTAAGTTGTTCAATTCACCTTAGTTTCTTAATAAAAGTTATTCATTTCCTATTATTCTGTTCTTATATATATCATGTTGATATTATTTCCTCAAGGTTTGAATTTATTCACACCATACCTTGTGAAATTTATCACACAGCGGTGGAGTGATCGTTATTTTGTTGTTTTTACTTCTTCAATTCCACCCTCGTAAGTCTACTTTCTGCTTCCGTTGAGAACATGTCATCAATAGAGGGATAACTCACTTATGGATTGATCCAATGGATTATAAAGGTTCTTTATTGGATTTTATTTCTCACTCTATTAATTTCTAATCACTTATTTTAATTGAGAATTTTTTTTTGAAGATCTTTAAACTCCTTCATCCTTGTTGAATTTATGGCCACACACTTCAAGTGCTAATACGAACCTTAACCTTGAAGTTCTCAAACATTTGATCCTTCAAGTGTGTAGATGATTAGTATTAAATTATGTAGGTATTAAACTATTAAGTGATTATGTTGTTTAATCTTCTTAAATGAGCCCATCTCAAATATAAGAAATTTAAATCATTAAAAAAGGAATTCATCCAATCCACCCCGAGCAATAACCTAGGATCAACTCATTATCTTAAATTGAATTAACTTAAATATATTAGTGATCATTTAAAACCATCTAAAATAAACCCAATTTGGCCACTTCATAGCCAAAAATAGTCCTTATAATGTGCATGTCTATAGGTTTCTTCTTAGGTCTTTGAGGTTTCGACAACCCAAGCTACACTACAAGTGACCGCTTAACCCTAAAAACTTGGGTAAATTTGACTGTGAATCGGTGATTTATGATTTCTATGAGTTATTCATAGATCTTAAGATTTCATGAGTTATGTTAAATATCTTATGTATTATTAGTGAAAAGTATGATTTTATTTATTTTTATGTATTCATAGACTAATGTTTTCTTTCCTTATTTTGTATCCCTTACTCATCTTTTTATGCTCATCCCAAGTTTTTGAAATTTTTTTCATAGGGTATAAGGAAGGGTAAGAGGAAGAAATAATTCAAGAATATTTTTATCGAGAAAATAATAATTTTTTTTAAGGATTTTTATTGTTGTGAAAAAAATTGGATAGATTATAAGTGTCTACTTTGTAATATTTGAGATGTAATGTAACAGTTATGGCCTCATTCGCTAAAACTCTAAACCTTAAAAGATCTTCAATGTGAAAGAAAGTAAATTCTTGATCAAAAATCAGGATTATGTAATGTTGAAGTCTAGGACCTTACATTATGATAATTTTGGAAAGATTAAAAATCACTTACCTCATTTCCATAATGATCATTGGAAAATGGAAATGTTACTCATGTGTATGTACAATCTACCATCTCCATGATCATAACATAATTAATTTTCCATAAAAATATTTCATAAGTGGTTTTAAAAGTATAATTGATATATAAATATTATAATTATTTCATCATTATTATTCTGGATATTATAGAACTATGTTATATGCACAAATACTGGAACTTTCCTAATAAATCATGAATGAGAAAACAAGGTGATTAACACCCGAAACAATGAAAATAATTAAATATTATTAATTAATGGGTGAAAAGATATTATAAAAAGATGATATATGATATTATAAATATTAATATGGTTCTTTAATAAGTTAATAACATGTTTAAAACAACTATACATGAGGATAAACACTACTAAAAATATGATTTATACCAACGGTTTTGGGAAAACCGTTGGTATAGTTCACTAATTTGGACCTATACCAACGGTTTGGAAAAAATCGTTGGTATAGGTCACTTATATGGACCTATACCAACGGTTTTCCTAGAAGAGTTGGTATAGGTCACTAATTTGGAGCTATAACAATGGTTTTGGGCAAACCGTTGGTATAGTTCACTAATTTGGACCTATACCAACGGTTTTGGCTAAACCATTGGTATAGGTCCCCCCTATACCAATGGTTTGTTTAAAATCATTGGTATAGGTCCCAAAATAAAAGGACATATACCAACAGTTCTCAAAACTGTTGGTATAGGTACATGTATTTTTAATGGAATCTTCTTACAGAGGACATTAAATAAATCAAAATTTAAAATACTTATGATAATACATATATATATTTATGAAATTATGTTCACAAAAGTGAGTTAGGTTATTGGTTAGGTTGTTCAATCACAAAAGGGAGGTGTTGGGATCAAAACCAACCGAATTATTGTTTTTTTAATTATATATACCAACGGTTTTATGGAACCATTGGTATATATTTTCATATTACTTATACCAATGGTTTTGAAAACAGTTGGTATAGAACTATCCCCACGGATTACTTGGAAAAAATTCTCCAAACCATTGGTATAGGCTATACCAACGGTTTGGAGGCCTATACCAACAATTCCAAACCATTGGTATAGGGTATTTTTCCAGTAATAAAATCATGTTTGGCCAAAATGAATTGTGATGTAATGGATTTCATCTCAATTTCATTTCATTGAGGAATATTTTATTGTTATGCAACTAATTTATTTTATATGATGTATATACTTCCCCTTATACATGTTATATCATAAATATCTTTCATTTCATGATATTTATAGTTCCATTGGTGCTTACGATTCAAAATATTACCGATGTAGTAATGGATTTCTGGCATAATTTTTATTCTTTGAGACTTATGTCATGTTATGAACCTATATTCTTTTATGAGGTGTACGTACAACTCCTTCGACATGTAATATAATGATTTTATTTATTATAATGGTATTTTAATTTTTATTTTATTTAATCCTTTCATGGGTCTTGTGATTTAAAGATACCAAAGTGGTAATAGTTTTATGTTATAGTCTTATCATTTATCGAGATTGTTTATGATTAAGTCTCCAATATTGAAATATTATGATCTACCTCTCAAGGATTCTAATTAATTTTCTTATCATCTAGTTATTAATGATATTTTCAAGTAATAGTACTATTTTTTCACTCTTTGGTACGTAAAATAATTGGTAATTTTTTTTAATAAAAATCTTATTTATTTCTCTCTTCAGTCAAAATCCCTTTTCTTCCAAACCATGTTTTCTAAAAAAATCCAATTTTTTTACATTCGTAAAATGATTTATAAAAGAAATTTATACCCATGTTTGAATTTTTTACAAAAAATGAATGTAATATTCACTCTATTTTCCAAATAGTTCCCATTTGTATTTTACAAAAAATGTGAAAGGAATATTTATTTTAATATGTACAACATGAATAAAATTCTTTTCTGTCATGACCATTATTTTATTTAAAGATTCCTTTATAAATTATCAAGGTTATTTTAAAATAAAAGTATTTTCAAAATGTTTTAAAAATTATTTTCCAAAATAAAAAGGATATTTTCCTCAAGAAATATTTTAAATTATTTTTAAATATTCCTGTAAATGTTTCCAATTTTGTTTTTCAAAGAAAATGATTTTTGAAATATCATATGAATATTTTGTTTTTTTAAAGGTATTTTTCAAAATGAAAAGTTTATTTTTCCCCAAAATGTTTTTAATTATATTTTAATGGTATTTTAATTCATCAATGTCAACAACCTTTTTTTACTTATGTTCCAATAGGGATATTTTCTATTGATCTCATACTCATTCTTTCTCTGGATGGATTAAGACTGTTTCAAAGAGATTTTTATGGAATCCCTTTCTTTTTCATGGGTTAATCATGTTTCAAAGAGATTTTTATGGAATATGTTTTTTTTTCTATGGGTTAATCAAGTCTTGAAATGAATAATTTTTATTTTTATGAGTTTTATGATGATGTCTAATCTATATGTACTTTATTTGTGATTCTTGGATCTTATATATGATGGGGAGGCTCAAATAGCACTTGGTGAGTATAGCATCCCGCCTTTTTGTCACATAAACTTTCATTACATTAAAAAAACTGAGGATCTTTAAGGTTTACTGTCTTGGAAACCAGGAACTTAATACATGAAAAAAACATTCTTCTTAAACACTTGAAAGGCTTATCCTTATGTTCATCTTAGGTTCATTACTGCATCTCATAACCTGGGGACATACATCAAAAGAAAGGGTGAGCAGAAGGCCCTGTAAGGGAAACAAGAGAAACATTTTACACATGTGAACTTGAGATACTTCAATAAGGTCATGAAAAGAACTTTAAGGCATGAGAAAGAAATCATGAGGCATATCATAATAAAAATAAAATTTTTCATAACTTGAAGATGTGGATACATCATTTAATATAGACAATCATGAACATATCACCAAGGTCCATCCCCAAGGTGTCATTTGAAAATTACCAATGTTATTCCCCAAGATATCGTGAAAATTGTAATCTTTAGTGGTTACATCATTACCCAATGCATTGGAGCGCTATCAGGGCACACCCTTAAATTTGCCTTTATCATCATGTGAGACACATATATCATCATCAAACATTTCATAAATAACCCATATAGCATAAAATAAATGGGTTTCATTTCATAATCATAACGTTTTAAAAACTGCTTTAAAGACATGATCTTTACGTCACTTTAAACCCATAGAAGGGGAGAGCGGGTCTCATGTATGTAAATCCCAGAATTTAAAATAGAAAATTTTGATATATATGTGAATACCCCTATAGAAATAAGATCTTTGAGTATTCACTTTATAACATAAAATAATTTTTAGAAAAGAGAGAGGCATTTTGAGATGAAAATTCTACAGCATAACAGCTATGTTTCGGGGTTTTAGAAAACATTGAAAAGAGAGGGGACATAGGTCACCCACTCATAAATGATCCAAAGAACAGTATATGGACAGAATATAATGGATATAAGAACATGGTAATGAGATTTGAAAGACATACCATATGAAATGAAAAACATGGAGGGAAGACAAAAATAAGATTTCTCTTATGAAAATTCGGCAGCCTAACAACGTAACTTAAACTTCCACAAAATGAATTGAAGAGATCAAATAGGGTCTCTAATCATATGATAATAAAAGATCAGTATGAAAGATATAGATATCATACCCCAACATAATAAAAAGGAACTTGAAAGACTTGACATGAAAGTAGAACTTGAAAATGAGAAGGGTGAAAGAACCACTTATAAATTCGGCAGCCTAACGGCGCCACTTAAAACTTCAAAATAATGAATTGAAGAGATCAAATGGGTTTTCTCATCATATGATCATAAAATATCAGTATGATAGATATATAGATCATACCCCAACATAATAAAAAGGATCTTGAAAGACTTGACATGAAAGTAGAACTTCAAAACGAGAAAGGTGAAAGAACCACTTAAAAATTCGGCAGCCTAATGGCGCCACTTAAACATTCTTAAAACGAATTGATGAGGGAAAGAGGGGGTATATCATCATATGAACATGAAAAGGATAGTAATATGAATATAGAATAACATCCTCCAACATAAGAACATGGAGCATAAAATAAATGACTTAAAAGAGATTACTTGAAAAGAAAGAGGGAGGTCGGATCCCTTACCTTAAAACATAACTCTTAAAACTCAAAGGTTGGGACCTTTAGAGCTTGGGGGAACCTTGGGAGGACTCCTTTGGAGTTAATGAGACCATAACTTCATTGGGGGAGAGTTGTGAGTCGAATGGATGAGAGGATGGCTTGGTATTTATAAGGAAAGTGAGGGGACAAGGCATTAATGGCCAAGGGACACCTCATTAGTAGTTTTGGCAAAACCATGGGCTTTCCCATGGTATTTTCCCATGGTATTGGCCACTTGGGACACCTCATACCATATCTTACTATTCATAAGTGGACCAAATTAATTACATACTTAATACATCATTTAATGATGTCATTAAACACCCGTAACTTAAAAACTGTATTTTCACTATTCATCGAAAGTTCAACTTTCTCAGAAAAATCCCAAGATTTCACCTTAACCAAATATCAATGCTCTAATTTCAAAAATGAACTCCATTTTATAAAAATAATTTTCTAAATATTTTTAATTTAATTTTTTAAATAAATACACTATTCACCAAAAATTCATTTTTTTCAGAAAAATCCCCAAAAATTACCTTAACATAATATCGATGCTCCGAGTTCAAAAATGAAATCCATTTTATAAAAATAATTTTCTAAATATTTTTAATTAAATTTTTAATTAAAAAAACACTATTCATCCTAAAAAACTAATACTTGAATAATAATTTATGAAACTTTTATTTAACCATTTTATTGAATCACATTACTTAATCAAGGTGCCTAGATTATTTTAATGCTTTATTTAAGTGAGATTACTAATCCATTTGGTCACATTACTAATCCTAAGCATAATATCACTATTTATAATTTACTATTCATCAAAAATCAAGTTGATTTTATTAGACTCTAAATTTCGTACTGGACATAATTGTAGAAGACCATTTTTTGAATATCATTACATGTTTTTAATTATTTAAGGTTTAAATAAACTTTTTTTAAAATATCCTTTTTCTAAAATTCATAAAAAAAATATCCATACTATATTTATCCGGTCATTTGAAAATTCATAAACTTCATCATAAGAAGAAATCCCAATTTTTATTTAAAATAAAGGATTACATAAGGAAGTTACGGTCTCCTTACATAACCCCTTATCACACCAGCATAGGACCTAAGTGTAAGGTGTGCTAAGGTGAGAGAATCCGAGGGAGGTTCGGCCAACATCACACGAGTAGTAATTTCTATCAGTTTGAACTTCTCGCGAAGGCGATTCCGTTCTAGCTTCACACGATGAAGTTTGGCTTGGGTTTGGTCCAGAGCAAAGCTCAGTGGTGCTACCTCCTTCCCAAGTTCTGTTAGATGGGCTTCGATCTGTCCAAGACTACTGGGTGAGGCCATCGAATCTTCTTTCTATATTAATTAAACAATATTACTTGTATTTAGAGACAATAATCGAAATGTTTAGTTTCCAGCAGTCATATTGACCAATGGTCATATAATAGTCAAAATCCAACGGTCTCATTTTAATTATACTCATGTTATCAAATGAAACAGTTTTGTTGAGTATAAAAAATAAAATAACACACAAAATTAGGAAACAAGATTTATTCAAAATTTCAGGCCGTTACAATCTTCCCCCTTAAGAAATTGCGTCCTCGCAATTTTTAAAATTGGGTTTTGAAATTTCATTGAAATTCCCACATCGGAAAAAGAGTCTGTAACACTATTACTTTAAAAGAAAGAAAAGGAAGTAAAAAGGCCACACGAGTTAACCCACATTAGGATTCCATGTAGGAAAACATGGACATGGAGGAGAAAACAAAGAGTCAAGTTCTAAGGGAGAGTGATAGAAAACATGATTATGAGAAAGTTAACCACAAGAAAATCCCAAACTTATGATGTGTGTAAACAGTCTTTGATTACCTGGTAGGAAGCTTTAACCAACAAAGTTTTTGTTTTACGTTCCTTTTAATAATTTTGAGGAATTCATTTACTACATAGAATAAAAACATAAGGAAATATACCTACCTTCCAGTAGAGTTTCATCCTTTAATAAGTTTCTACCAAAACTAATCTTTTCTCCAAATGATGAGCATTCAAAAATACTTGGTCTCATCAAAACACAAGAATCGTCTTCTTAAGAGTCACTTAATCCACAAAAGATTAACTATCAATTTCTTCTATCTTTAAACATTATCCCAAAAACATAAATGGTAAGATAAAACAACTCTTCAAAAAGAAAGAATCCCATAGGAAGGGAAACTACTTTTAAATCTTCAAAGTTCTATGGTACTACCCAAAGTTCATCATAGACCATTCCATAAATAACTGTCCTTAAAATTCCTCAAAATAAACCAAACTAAGATTGAAACCCAAATACAAGAAGGATTTGATAACATAGTCTTCCAAGGTAAACTTTATCATTCATCCCCAAACAACATCAACCACTCTTAACATCTTATAACAAAAGTAACTAACCTAAACATATTTACCCCAATATATGTTAATCATTTCCATAAGTAACCTAAATTACTATAAGTCCACCTTAAATTCATCAATTCTTAAAAATATAAGTCAACCTTACTCCTCAAAGAAAACATCGTAGTAATCTATTTACCTAGATCAAATAGGGTTCCCAAAATAGTGAACATCTTCCAAAATGATAATCATCTTTTAATCCCTTAATCATCTATGTCATATAAATACGGAAATAATCACATTTCCTATCTCATTTGTTGTTGGGACATGTTTTCCATTTCCCACCATTAACTAAGAAAATAAAGTACAATTAGGGGATTAAATACTTATCCAATAATCATGAAAAGGAGATTAAAGCATAGAAGGATAACTTGTAGAAGAAAAGTATACCCTAACTTGTGATCCCCTAGGATCCAAACTAGGTTATCCATGATCATATATTCTTATGTGAATCTTTATTTTATTTTATCTTTGTTCATTTAATAATGGTCCATACTAAGCTTATGAATTTACCAAAGCATATCCCCCGGGAGTGTCGTAACCAAGAGTGTAGTAAGGCCCGTTGTCGTGTACCAGTTCCCATTCGAGTATAGCTCAAAGCGGTGTTTTCGGGTTTTACCCCTATGTACATCTGTGCCAGAGCCACCTCTACCTGCTCGTATCCAGACAAGGATGTATTTTCTCAGAAACCCCTCACTCAATACTCACCAAAATACCAGAAAGATTTCCTATATTTATACTTTTCTACAGGGTTCTTCCTAGAGTTTTCATATCCTAATTTCCACAAATAACTAAACCATCCTTTGATACCGACTATAGCATCCCGCCTTTTTGTCACATAAACTTTCATTGAATTAAAAAAAACTGAGGATCTTTAAGGTTTAGTGTCTTGGAAACCAAAAACTTAATACATGAAACAAAAAGACATTCTTCTTAAACACTTGAAAGGCTTCTCCTTATGTTCATCTTAGGTTCATTACTGCATCTCATAACCTGGGGACATACATCAAAAGAAAGGGTGAGCAGAAGGCCCAGTAAGGGAAACAAGAGAAACATTTTACATGTGAACTTGAGATACTTCAATAAGGTCATGAAAAGAACTTTAAGGCATGAGAAAGAAATCATGAGGCATATCATAATAAAAATAAAAAAATTTATAACTTGAAGATGTGGCTACATCATTTAATATAGACAATCATGAACATATCATCAAGGTCCATCCCCAAGGTTATTCACCAAGATATCGTGAAAATTTTAATCTCTAGTGGTTACATCATTACCCAATGCATTGGAGCGCTATCAGGGCGCACCCTTAAATTTTCCTTTATTATCATGTGATCCACATATATCATCATCAAACATTTCATAAATAACCTATATAGCATAAAATAAATGGGTTTCATTTCATAATCATAACGTTTTAAAAACTCTTTAAAGACATGATCTTTGCGTCACTTTAAACCCACGGAAGGGGAGAGCGGGTCTCATGTATGTAAATCCCAGAATTTAAAATAGAAAATTTTGATATATATGTGAATACCCCTGTAGAAATAAGAGCTTTTAGTATTCACTTTATAATATAAAATAATTTTGAGAAAAGAGAGAGGCATTTTGAGACGAAAATTCTGTAGCATAACTTCAATGTTTCGGGGTTTTAGAAAACATTGAAAAGAGAGGGGACATAGGTCACCCACTCATAAATGATCCAAAGAACAGTATATGGACAGAATATAATGGATATAAGAACATGGTAATGAGATTTGAAATACATACCATATGAAATGAAAAACATGGAGGGAAGACAAAAATAAGATTTCTCTTATGAAAATTCGGCAGCCTAACGGCGTCACTTAAACTTCAACAAAACGAATTGAAGAGATCAAATATGGTCTCTCATCATATGATCGTAAAAGATCAGTATGACAGATATATAGATCATACCCCAACATAATAAAAAGGAACTTGAAAGACTTGACATGAAAGTAGAACTTGAAAACGAGAAGGGTGAAAGAACCACTTATAAATTCGGCAACCTAACGGCGCCACTTAAAACTTCAAAATACTGAATTGAAGAGATAAAATGGGGTCTCTAATCATATGATCATAAAAGATCAGTATGATATATATATAGATCATACCCCAACATTATAAAACGGATCTTGAAAGACTTTACATGAAATTAGAACTTTAAAACGAGAAGGGTGAAAGAACCACTTAAAAATTCGGTAGCCTAATGGCGCCACTTAAACATTCTTAAAACGAATTGATGAGGGAAAGAGGGGGTATCTCATCATATGAACATGAAAAGGACATTAATATGAATATATAATAACATCCTCCAACATAAGAACATGTAACATAAAAGAAATGACTTAAAAGAGATTACTTGAAAAGAAAGAGGGAGGTCGGATCCCTTACCTTAAAACGTAACTCTTAAAACTCAAAGGTTGGGACCTTGAGGGCTTGGGGGTACCTTGGGAGGAATCCTTGGGAGGTAATGAGACCAGAACTTCGTTGGGGGAGAGTGGGGAGTCGAATGGATGAGAGGATGGATTGGTATTTATAGGGAAAGTGAGGGGACAAGGCATTAATGGCCAAGGGACACCTCATTAGTGGTTTTGGCAAAACCATGGGCTTGCCCATGGTATTTTCCCATGGTATTGGCCACTTGGGACACCTAATACCTTATCTTACTATTCATAAGTCTACCAAATTGATTACATACTTAATACATCATTTAATGATGTCATTAAACACCCGTAACTTAAAAACTGTATTTTCACTATTCATCGAAAATTCAACTTTCTCAGAAAAATCCCAAAATTTCACCTTAACCAAACATCAATGCTCTGATTTCAAAAATGAACTCCATTTTATAAAAATAATTTTCTAAATATTTTTAATTTAATTTTTTAAATAAATACACTATTCACCGAAAATTCATTTTTTTCAGAAAAATCCCCAAAAATTACCTTAACATAATATCGATGCTCGGAGTTCAAAAATGAAATCCATTTTATAAAAATAATTTTCTAAATATTTTTAATTAAATTTTTAATTAAAAAACACTATTCACCCGAAAAAACTAATATTTGACTAATAATTTATGAAATCGTTATTTAACCATTTTATTGAATCACATTACTTAATCAAGGTGCCTATATTATTTTAATGCTTTATTTAAGTGAGATTACTAATCCATTTGGTCACATTACTAATCCTAAGCATAAAATCACTATTCATAATTTACTATTCATCAAAAATCAAGTTGATCTTATTAGACTCTAAATTTTGTACTGGACATAATTGTAGAAGACCATTTTTTGAATATCATTACACGTTTTTAATTATTTAAGGTTTACATAAACTTTTTTAAAAATATCCTTTTTCTAAAATTCATAAAAAAAATATTCATACTATATTTATCCGGTCATTTGAAAATTCATAAACTTCATCATAAGAAGAAATCCCAATTTTTATTTAAAACAAAGGATTACACAAGGCAGTTACGGTCTCCTTACATAGCCCCTTATCACACCAGCATAGGACCTAAGTGTAAGGTGTGCTAAGGTGAGAGAATCTGAGGGAGGCTTGGCCAACATCGCACGAGTAGTAATTTCTATCAGTTTGAACTTCTCGCGAAGGCGATTCCGTTCTAGCTTCACACGATGAAGTTCGACATGGGTTTGGTCCAGAGCAAAGCCCAGTGGTGCTACCTCCTTCCCAAGTTCTATTAGATGGGCTTCGATCGGTCCAAGACTACTGGGTGAGGCCATCGAATCTTCTTTCTATATTAATTAAACAAGATTACCTGTATTTAGAGACAATAATCGAAACGTTTAGTTTCGAATGGTCATATTGACTAATGGTCATATAACTGTCAAAATCCAACGGTCTCATTTTAATTATACTCGTGTTATCAAATGAAACAGTTTTGTTGATTATAAAAAATAAAATAACACACAAAATTAGGAAACAAGATTTATTCAAAATTTCGGGTCGTTACAGTGAGACCATTATAGATTATATAATAGGGAGGCTCGGATAGCGCCAGGTGATCCCATTATAGATTCTATGATGGGGTGGTCCAGATGGAATCATGTGATCTTGTTACATCTTATATGATTGGGTGGCCCAAATAGCACAAGGTGAGCCTGTTATAGATTAAATGATGGGTGTGCCCAGATAGTGCTCCAATTCATTAGTTAATGTACCTTATCTTGAGTGTTGAGAAATAAGGTGTTACCTGAGGGTTTCTCTAATGGGTTTAAATGGTCTTGTGGCATCCTGCCTTTTTAATACATAACTTTTGATTACATTTTACGAACAGAGGATCTTTAAATTCTAGTGTCTTGGAAATCAGGAACAATAAAACTTGAATACAACAAAAAACATTCTTATAATCCACTTTTAAGGCTTCATCATAAGATAATACTAAGTACAATTAATGCATCTCATATCCTAGAGACATACATCAATGGAAAGGGTGGGTAGAAGGCCCAGTAAGGGTAAATAAGGGAATCAGTGTACTTGTGATATCAATAAGAACTTGAATAAAAACATATAGACATGAGAAATGGAAGTATAGTAATATAATAAATAAAATAACTTGGAACATAACTTAAATATGTGGCTAAAACCTTTCATTTAGACATTCATGAACATATCACCAAGGTCCATCCCTAAGGTGTCATAAAAATTACCAAGGTTATTCACCAAGGTATCGTAAAACTTGTCATCTCTAGAGATTAATTCTTTACCCAATGCATTGGAGAACTATCAGGGAGCACCCATAATATGTATTTAATTTAATGTGATCCACATATATCATAATAAAATATTTCATATATAACCCATATTGAATGAAAGAAATGGGTTTTATCTCAAAATCGTGACGTTTTAAAAGTTCTTAAAAATAAGATCATTATGTCATTTATAACCAATGGAAAGGGAGTGAGGGTTATATGTATGTCAATTACAGAATCAAATATATCATATTTATATATTTATGAACACCCATATAAACGAAATAGGTCTGGGTTTTTACATAAATAAAACAAGATAATTTCTTGAGAGAAAGAGATAGAAATTTTGAGATGAAATTTCTACAGCATAACGGCTATATAACATGGTTTTAGAAAACAATAAAAAGAGAGGGTACAAGAGTAACCCACTCATAAATAAGTTATAATACATTATAAATACATAATTACATGGATATAAGAACAAGTTATGGGAATTTTAATGACATACCACATGAAAAGGAAAGATGAAAGAAAAGAGAAGATGCGATTCCTTTTACGAAAAATTCGGCAGCCTAACGGCGTCACTTAAAAATTCAGAAAAAAAATTGATGAGAGCGGAAAGGGTCTCTCAAAAATTACACATGAAATGGAAAGAAATTAGAACATATAATAACATACCCTCAACATAAATATATGGTAATTAGAAGACACAACATAAAGGAAGTCGTGACTTAAAAGAGGAGGGTGAAAGGATCCCTTACCTTGAAGAGTAACTTAAAAAGATTAAAGTTCGGGACCTTGGGAGCCTTGAGGGTACCTTTGTAGGACTCCTTGGGATCTAAAGATACCAGAACAAAATTTGGGAGGATTTTAAAATGAAATTAATGAGGGAATGGCTTGGTATTTATAGAAGAAGTGAGGGGACAAGTCATTAATGGCCAAGGAACACCTCATCGGTGGTATTGGAAAAACCATGGGCTTGCCCATGGTATTTGCCCATGGTATTGGCCATATGGGACACCTCATAACTTATATTACTATTCATAAGTCGACCAGAATTATTACATAATTATTACATCCTTAATGATGTCATTAAACACCCGAAACTAAAAACTGTATTTTCACTATTCACCGAAAATTCATTTTTTTCAGAAAAATCCCCAAAAGTCACCTTAACCTAATATAGATGTGCTGAATTCAAAAATGAACTTCGCTTTATAAAAATAATTTTCTAAATATTTTTATTTAATTTTTAAATAAAAAACACTATTCACCCGAAAAAACTCATACTTGAATAATAATTTCTAAAACAGTTATTTACCTATTTTATTGAAACACATTACTTAATCCAGGTGCCTAAATTATATTAATACTTTCTTAAATGAGGTTACTTAATCCATTTGATCACATTACTAATCATAAGCGTAAAATCACTATTCATAATTTACTATTCATCAAAAATTAAGTTGATCTTATTAGACTCTAAATTTCTTACTGAACATAACTATAAAAGACCATTTTTTGAAAATCATTACACTTTATCAATTATTTAAGGTTTAAATAAATATTTTAAAATATCCTTTTTCTAAAATTCATTAATAATATGCATACTATATTTATCCGGACATTTGAAAATTCACAAACTTCACCATAAGAAAATATCACAATTTTTATTTATATCAAAGGATTACATAAATCAGCTAAGGTATCATTACATATCCACTTATAACACCAGCATAGGACCTAAGAGTAAGGTGTTCTAAGGTGATAGAATCTTGTGGTGGCTCGACCAACATTGCTCGAGTGGTGATTTATATCAGCTTGAACTTTTCACGAAGGTGATTCTATTCCAGCTTCACACGATGAAGTTTAGCTTTGGTTTGGTCCAGAGAAAATCCCAATGGTGCTACCTCCTTCCCGAGTTCTATCAGATGGGCTTCGATTGGCCCGAGACTACTGGATGGGGTCATCGAATCTTCTTTCTATAATTATTAACCAAGATCACTTGTATTTATAAACAAAAAAAATTATAACATTTTAGCTTCCAACAGTCATATTGACCAACGATCATATGACAGTCAAAACCCAATGGTATCATTTAATTATACTCACTTCATTAATTAAATAATATAGTTTTGTTGAGTATAAAAACAAAATAACACACAAAACTTAGGAAAAAAAGTTCAGGTCATTATAGGGCTCCAGTTATTTCTGACATGGGTTTAATAAGGGTTATAAAGAAAAATGTTCCAAGATACCAATACATTTTTTTGGTGCTTGTTATGGGTTTATAATGTTTCTTATGATCAAGATTAATGTTACATGGCTCATTATTATTGGCTTTGATGACTCTTTAATTTTCAATGTTATCGTATTTTTTATTCAAGTATTGATGGGTATGAGTTCTTTTAGTATTTTCTCATGCACTCTAATTATGTCATTATAACCTTATTCACTTATTATGAACATTTATGACATTAAATTTTTAATGCTTATTTTTACCCTTACTGAGAATTTGTGATCACACTTCTTATGTTTCCTTTCCCCCCAGGTTATAAATAATGAGGTTGAACAAATTATATCTAGAAGGTATTTCATATGGATAATAATGATGACTTACTGTGAAATAAAAACATCTGGTTTAAGTGGGACAAATTCTCATTTAATGACATGGGTATTTTTTAAGTAGGAGCTTTTTCTAATTCTTTAAAACTCTAAACCTAAAAGGTCCTTGAGAATGCAAGTGATACTATTTTTTCTTTTGATGTTGTAAGTTTTGTATGGGAAAAAATTTTAGTGCACAATTATTGGTATCAAATCTAGAAATGTAATGTTTATGATTTCAGAAACAGATCCAGGAGTGTAGGTCCTAGGTTGTTATATTTACCATCTTCATTTTATTTATGGTAACTAGTTTTTACCTAATTAAATAATTTTTTCTAACGTCCCGGACCCGGGTGCCACGCAACGGGTGCCCCGAATCTGGTTCACCACGTGATCTCAAGCGCATTTCCCCAAACGCCAGAGGCTGCTGACAAGCAGCGAGGGCCCAGATCTGATAGTGGGGAAACTGTGCCCTCATTTGTCAAAGTGTAGCGTAGTGGAATACAAAATAAACATACAACGACAGTGGAAGTAGTAAACCATACATAAAAGAAATAAACTACAGCAGTGGACATAACCAACAGTATATAAATGATGATGCTACATTTTCAAGTTCTAATAAAATATCCAGAACATGTTATACATCAATACAGTACAACAAAATACAAAGCACAGCAAAACAAGAAAAACAGCTGGTAGCGGCATCGCGAGCCTAGGCTTGGTCCCATGCCCTCCTACTCCTCAGCAATAGTCAAGTACCTGTATAGGGACTCTTGCCCCTATCTACACCTGCAGAAACGTAATCTGTTTGGGCCAAAAAGCGTGGCCCAAACAGGGTGTGAGAAATATATCTCAGTAGGCACCCACCAAAGGCTCGTTCCCAACTGTGTGTAAGCATGCAACAACAATGTGCACTAGTAAAATGAAATAAAGTAAGCAGTACTAAAAAGTAACTAACTTAACAATTAAATTGTCATTTTATTATTCATTTAATTTATTTAATTTAGTAACATTCTTGTGCTCAACAGCACCAAGACCTCAGGCCAACCAGAACCATTCCCTCAGGCTAAAATAATAAACCATTCCCTTAGGCTTTCCCTCAGGCCATACAGAATCTCTCTCTTAGGCATTTCCCTCAGGCGTATCAGAATCTCACCCTCAGGCATATGAAGTGTCACCCTCAGGCACATAATTCAAAACCTCAGGCACGAAAGGTTGCCCTCATGCAAAATAGAGGGTCACCCTCAGGCTAAAATAGTCACGACCTCAGGCTAATCACAAAAATGACCTCAGGCTAAATAGGTAACCGGGCCATGCCCAACATGTCAAAAGCGGTAAACAACCAATTCCTTTCAAGGCAATTCTACTATTACTACTTTAAAGGCATACCCTCGGGTATCCTGGCCAAACGTCTAAACAGTGAAACACACCCCTGGGGTGGTTTCGGATCCAAGAAACAATCCCAACCATCATTTTATTATCACAATCTAATCACCTATGCAATTCTAGGCAATAAATATAGCAACAGCCTCATCCACACGACACCCCAACATGGGTCCGTGGCACAAAACGCACAAAAACGCATGATAGTTGGAAAATAAACACAAAGACACCTACCTTATGCGCCAACGAACGTTATACCCGAACGCCGACTCCAGAAACGCCCAAGAACGGCATAGATCTGACGAAGAATAAAACCCATTCAAATGTAAATAACTTTACCTCAGGAAAAAATTGGTAAGAACGGTACCAAGAGAGGAGAGGGATTACCCGTGTGGTTCCAACGGGATCATCCGAGGCAGAAACTGATTCCAGACGAACCCCTGGTGGATCTTCAAAGGTCCGGTCATCCTCCTTGGCTCCAAAATGGCTCAAACGCCTCCTCTTCCAAATGAGGAGGCTACTGCCTATTTTAAGCTGAAAAAATAAAGCACACGGCGTGTACTTCTGAGTACACGGCATGTACTTCTGAGTACACGGCGTGTACTTCCTTCATTTAACTATTCCCTTGGTGGCGCTGCCGTACTGTTCATCCGTCGACATGATTACACGGCATGTACTCCCGAGTACATGGCGTGTACTGTCTCCCAGCTGGCGGCGACTTCACCGCCTTACTGTTTAAGCCTGCCGACTGACTACACGGCGTGTAAGATACCAATACATGGCATGTAGTTGGTTCCTACACCCCTCGTCGCCGACAAGGCTACATGCCCCTTGTACTCATCCCAACACGGCCTAAGTACACGGAATGTGGACAAAGTACATGGCGTGTAGTTCCAACATTTAGGATTTTTTTCCCATTTTCCATATTTTCTAAAAAACACTTAAGGAAAAGGAAAAAGAAGAAACTCGTACCTCAAAATAAGAACCGGGTTCTTACAAACTTCCCCCCTTATAGCAATTCGTCCCCGAATTGCCCTTCCAAGGGTGGCGAAGAATAAGCTCAAAACAGCTCTGGCCACTGAGCGCGTACGTCGGCCTCCCGTTCCCAGGTCTCGTCCAGCACTCGGCCATGCTGCCATAGCACCCGTACGAGAGGAACTGACTGGCCTCGGAGAACCTTCGTGCTCCTGTCAACAATATGGATTGGATTCTCCTCAAAGGATTCATCTTTCTGAAGCTCAACCTCCTCTGGCTGAAAGGTGTGAGATGGGTTTGAATGGTAGCGACGCAACTGAGACACGTGGAAGACGTCGTGCATGGCTCGGTACCACTGCGGTAACTGAAACCGATAGGCAACCAGCCCGACTCTCTCCAGAATCTCAAATGGTCTCACATACCTCGGTGAAAGCTTACCCTATCTCTTGATACGTTTGTGTCCCAACCTCGGCGAAACACGCAAGAAAACCTGATCCCTGACCACAAACTCCAAAGGTCGTCTACGGCGATCAACATAAGACTTCTGATGAGACTGCGCGGTAGCCATCCGCTTCCAAATCAACTGGACCTGCTCAGATGTCTCCTGCACGAGCTGTGGCCCCAGTAAAGCTTCCTCACCTGCCTCTAACCTGCAGAAAGGTGATCGGCACGGCCTACCATATAAATCCTCATATGGTGCCATCTCAATAGTTTCCAGAAAAATATTGTTATAGGAAAACTCGACTAAGGGTATATGCTTCTCCCAAGAGCCCCCAAAGTCTAGGACGCATGCGCGCAGCATGTCCTCTAGCACCTGTATCGTCCACTCTAACTGGTCATCTGTCTAAGGGTGGTATGTTGTGCTCAGAAGCACCTGTGTACCCAGTGCCCTCTGAAAACTCTGCTAGAAATGAGACGTAAAGAGGGCATCCCAATCTGAAATGATAGAACGAGGGACCCCATGAAGACGTACGATCTCTCAGATATACAACCTTCTGATCTCGTCCACACCGAAGGTATCCTTGATCAGCAAGAAGTGAGCTACCTTCGTGAGTCTTTCCACAACAACCCACACGGCATCATTTCCTCGAGGTGACCTTGGAAACCTCGTCACGAAATCCATCGTGACATCATCCCATTTCCACTCTGGAATGGGAAATTGTTGTAATAGCCCTGTTGGCCTCTAGTTCTCTTCCTTCACCTGCTGACAGGTGGAACACCTTGTAACAAAACCAGTTATCTCTCTCTTCATACCCGACCACCAGTACTGACTTCTCAAGTCTCGGTACATCTTGGTAACCCCGGGATGAACTGCCCAAGCTGAAGCATGAAACTCCCGCATCAGCTCCTCGCGTATATCCCCTGGAACCCATACACGTCCATGGAAACGCAAAACCTCACTATCTCCTATCGTCCAACCGGGATAAGGGTCCTCACTTTCCACCGAATCCCGTAGAACTAGGCCTTCTGAAACCGATAGCTGTCTCATCCCCACTCTATCCAGGAGGGTAGATGTCACAGCTAAAGAGGAAATACAAGTCTTCCCCTAACTATCTTGCACCTCTAGATTCATCTCAGAGAACAAAGCCATGAGCTGCCACTCACCACTGGCCTCCTGCACTGCCTGTATCTTAGTCTTCCTACTCAGTGCATCAGCTACTCCATTACCTTTACCAGGTGTATAAGCAAGCTCAAAATCAAAAGACTGTAGGTACTCGACCCACCTTATCTGCCTCAGATTCAAGTCACGCTGAGTAAAAATATACTTGAGGCTTTTGTGGTTGGTGAAAACCACAAAATGCTCTCCCAATAGATAGTGTCTCCAATAGCGCAACGCATGAACTACTGCAGCCAACTCGAGATCATGCGTTAGGTAATTCCTCTCATGTGGCCTCAACTGCCGAGACCCGTACGCAACGACTCAATCACCCTGCATCAACACTACTCCCAGCCCAATCCCTGATGCATCATAGTAAATTGTATAGCTCTTTCCCTACTCTGGGAGTATCAGGATCGGTGCTGATGTAAACCTTCCCTTCAGGTCCTGAAAAGTTGTCTTGCAAGATTATGACCAAATGAACTTCACACCCTTCTTAGTCAGTCTCGTCAACGGTGCTGCTAAGCAGGATGAGTCCTGTATTAAGTGTCTGTAGTAACCATCCAGCCCTAAGAAACTCCGTATCTCAAACATGTTCTTAGGCTCCTCCCAGGAAACTACTTCTCTCACCTTCTTTGGGTCTACTGCAACTCTTTCCTCTGAGATAATGTGACCCAGGAAGTGAATCTGGTCCATCCAAAAGTGGCACTTCAAGAGCTTAGCATATAACCGATGCTCTCTTAGTGTACTCAATATGATCTCAAGATGGATGGCATGGTCGGGTCGAGTGTGAGAGTACACCAAGATGTTTTCCATGAATACTACCACAAAAGAATCAAGATACGGATGGAACACATGATTCATCATATCCATGAAAACTTTTGGCACGTTCGTCAGTCCGAACGGCATAACCGTATACTCATACTGACCATATCTGCTCCGAAAATCTGTAAGAGGTATATCAGATGGTCTCACGCGCAGCTGATGATATCCGGATCTCAAGTCAATCTTCGAGAACACTTGTGCCCCATGAAGCTGATCAAACAGATCATCTATCCTCGGCAAGGGATATTGGTTCTTAACCGTCAACTAGTTCATATTCTGATAATCCACGCAAAGTCTGAGGGTACCATCCGCCTTCTTCGCAAAAAGGACCGGAGAACCCCAAGGAGAAGTACTGGGTTGGATAAAACCCTTTGCCTGTAACTCCTCTAACTGCCTCTTGAGCTCCTGAAACTCGGTCGTGGCCATCCTATAAAGGAGGAATGGACACCGGTGCTGCTCCTGGAACAAGATCGACAGAGAAATCCACCTCACGTACCGAAGGTAGACCTGAAAAGTCATCTGGGAAGACATCCCTGAAACGATCAACAACTGGAAGGAAATCTGTCTAACAAGTCCCCTGATCATCCAAATATAAGCTCACTATCTGGGCTGTGACTCCACCTCGCCCATGATGCTCTGGTCTAGCTCGACTCACCTGAACATCCCATTCGCCCTTTTATAGAAACTCTCTGCCCTCTGGTGACGTGAAACGCACCCTATGATGATAGCAGTCTATAAAGGCTCTAAATGGAACCAACCATTCCATCCTGAGAATGACATCATAGCTCGTCATCTCCAAGACATAGAGGTCCTAAAGGAAGTGACACCCTCCAACCTCAAGGGGGCACTCCTTGCACTGACGCACACTAGTCGTCCTAGTCCTCAACGGAGTTTCTAGCGTCAAGATATCGGAAGAAGTAGAAACACAGATCCCAAGGCTCTCCACAACGGGTATAGATATGAAACTATGTGTAGCACCCATATCAAAAAGTACTGAAGATAAGATATAAGCTACTAGAATAATACCTCTGACTGTAGAAGTTTTGGGATCCTGCTCCTGCTGGGTCTGTTGCACTGCATATGCCTGCCCAGTGCCACAACCCTACGACACAGCCTAGCTACCCTGAGTTGTCCCGCCCTACTGCCTCTGCGATCCTGGTGTCTGGATACCACGGCCACGACCACCATTACGGCCTGCACGCCCTGGCGTATTCCAGTTCCCCGACTGGTAAGAAGCTACTGGTCCTGCTCCACACACTGAGTCTGCACAGAACCCCTCTCACTAGCCATCAGTGGATACGCCCTGCAAAAGCACTGCATATGACCCATCTTGCCGCAAGCTCGGCACTCCACTGGGTCTCGTGGACACTACGGCCTCTTGTGCCCCTCTCTGCCACACTGGTAGCACCTGATCGGGCCACCTGAAGAAGCTTCCTGGCTGGTACTGCCACCCTGAGAGAAGTCCATCTATCTCTTCCTCTTTCCAGTAGAAATAATACATGTAACTATTGTTGAACCACCCTATCCCACACCACTAGATTCCCACAGGTTCCTCTCAGAAATCAGCGCCTGGTTTACAATCGCATGTACAGTAGGTAACCTAAAAACATTTACCAGCGCTCAGATGTCACACTGAAGACTATCCTCAAAACGTCTGGCTCTCAACGTCTCATCACCCACCAGCATGGGTGCAAAATGCTGAAGCTCCATAAAATGAGCAGAATAGTCCATCACCGACATAGCGCCCTACTGCAGATTCATGAACTCTCGATCTCTATCTGCCCTCAGCGTCTCGGGAAAGAATAATTCATAGAAGATTGCCTAAAAATCTTCCCACACCATGTCCCGGTGATGCTCTGACTGGGTGGTAACATCCCACCACCTCTTGGCGGAATCACGCAGCATGTAAGTCGCAAGCTTGACCCTCCGCCCTGGAGGCGTCTCGAGATGCTCGAAAATAGTCTGCATCGATCCTAGCCAAGACTCTGCAGCCTATGGTCCGTCATCCCCTAAAAATGTAGGCGGATGCTGCTGCTGAAAGATACGTGTCAGCTCGGCCATAGATGTGGTAGCCTACGGTGCTCCCTGAAAGGTCTGCATGAACCGTATAAAGCCTTCACGGAACTGTGCCTCTGTGCCTATGTCTGGAATAACAGCTGGCGCCGCATCTGGCTCTGCTAGTGGATCAACTGGTAGCCCATGGCCCACCATCTCCAGAGTATAATCATTGCCACTCTCCTGGAGAACAACTCGCGGTCATCTCGGTGGTATGACACTATAAGGTCAAAAGCACACCTCAGATTCAAAGAAACCACAAAGGAAACAAGAGGAATAAGGCATTCAAAATTGGCAAAACAAGACTACACGGCGTGTACAATGACTACACGGCGTGTACTTGACTTTCCTTCCCCTTCCCGAATCCTTCCACACAGCTAAGCCACATGGATTCCATCGAACAAAACTACATGGCGTGTATAATATCTACACAGCGTGTATGGTGTTATTTTTCAATTGCCCGTGTCGTCTGTGACATGGCCGACTACTCGGCTTGACACTACACTGCGTGTTACACCCGCACACAGCGTGTACACCACTCTGTTTCCCAGCCACACGGCTAACTCCACACGGTCTGTCCTCGGACAAGACTACACGCTGTGTCCCACAGTTACACGGTGTGTTCAGGGAGAGGTTACACCAGCCCGTGTTGTTAGTTACACGGCCGAGTCCCTAGGTCACACTACACGGCGTGTCTATAATTGACATGGTGTGCTCTGTCAAGGAGTTCACTGACCCGTGTTGTTAGTTACATGGCCGGACTCTGGGTCACACTACACGGCGTGTCCATTTGGTACACGGCGTGTTTTACCCAAGCCTTTCCCTACCCCGTGTCGCTGCCCACACGGTTTGTGACACGGGAAGAGACTACACGGCATGTACTCAGGGTACATGACGTGTACTCAATAATTTCATTTTTCTTCCCAAACAGAAGAGCATACACGGCGTGTATAAAAATACTACATGGCATGTATACTGGGTTTCCGGACAGTATGTCTCTGAAACTTCTCCGGAACCCATAAAAACAACACCTAAGTGTCAAATTCTGACCTGTGGGGGCCCATACTCACCATGAATCAAAGTTTGACATCTTATATGTGTTATAACCAATAAAAAGTCAATGATCCACCAAATTCCGATCAATAGGGTCCTATACTCCCCAAAAAACAAAGTTTGGCGTCCATTCTATAAACAAGCTCAAAAAAAATACCCTATCACAAGGCAGGTATTTATCAAGCAGCTATCACAACAGCATGATTTACTAGCACAACAACTATCACAACAACATGAAAATTCTAATGCACCAACATGGCATGGAAACTATGCATGGAATGTGATTTATAGCATGTTCATATATGATGCATGAGACGGCATACCCTCATCTCATCGGGTTTCAACTAAATAGAACCCATTGATAAAATATAAACTGCACAATCTCAAAGTGTGTCACCCAACGGTGAAAACATATCAACTGTAAATTGAAAAAATCAATAAAATTAAAATCATGAGGTAAATTGGATTTTCCCTGTACGTGGGTTAGCTACGCCCGGGCACAGCTTATTACCAACTACCGTTCGTCCTATCCCTGACTACGGCTCCAAATAGTAAGTCAAAGAAAAGAAACCCTCGGATACCACTTTGTAACGTCCCGGACCCGGTTGCCACACAACGGGTGCCCCGAATCCGGTTCTCCACGTGACCTCAAGCACATTTCCCCAAATGCCAGAGGCTGCCGACTAGCAGCGAGGGCCCAGGTCTGATAGTGGGGAAACTATGCCCTCATTTGTCAAAGTGTAGCATAGTGGAATACAAAATAAACATACAACGACAGCGGAAGCAGTAAACCATACACACCGGAAATAAACTACAGCAGTGGATATAACCAACAGTATATAAATGATGATGGTATATGTTAAAGTTCTATGAAAACAGCCAGAACATGTTATACATCAATACAGTACAACAAAATACAAAGCATAGCAAAACAAGCAAAACAGCTGGCAGCGGCATCGCGAGCCTAGGCTCGGTCCCATGCCCTCCTACTCCTCAGCAACAGTCAAGTACCTATATAGGGACTCTTTCCCCTATCTACACCTGCAGAAATGTAATATTTTTGGGCTGAAAAGCATGGCCCAAATAGGGTGTGAGAAATATATCTCAGTAGGCACCCAGCAAAGGTCCGTGCCCAACTGCGTGTAAGCATGGAACAATAGTTTGCGGTAGTAAAATGCAATAAAGTAAGCAGTACTAAAAAGTATCTAACTTAACAATTAAATTGCCATTTTATTATTCATTTAATTTATTTAATTTAGTAACATTCTTGTGCTCAACAGCACCAAGCCCTCAGGACAACCAGAACCATGCCCTCAGGCTAAAATAGTAAACCACGCCCTCAGGCTTGCCCTCATGCCATACAGAATCTCGCCCTCAGGCATATCAGAATCTCACCCTCAGGCATACGAAGTGTCGCCCTCAGGCACAGAAGTCAAGCCCTTAGGCACGAAAGGTTTCCCTCAGGCGAAATAGAGCGTCGCCCTCAAGATAAAACATTCATGCCCTCAGGATAATCACAACAACTCCCTCAGTCTAAACAGGTAACCAGGCCATGCCCAACATGTCAAAATTAGTAAACAAGCAATTCCTTTCAAGGCAATTGTACGATTACTACTTTAAAGTCATACCCTCAGGTATCCTGGCCAAATGGCTAAACAATGAAACACACCCCTGGGGTGGTTCTGGATCCAAGAAACGATCCCAACCAGAATTTTATTATCATAATTTAATCACCTATGCAATTCTAGGCATTAAATATAGCAACGGCCTCAGCCACACGACACCCCAACATGGGTTCGTGGCACAAAACGCACAAAAACGCACGATAGTTGGAAAATAAACACAAATCCATCTACCTTATGCGCCAACGAACGTTATACCCGAACACCGACTCCAGAAACGCCCAAGAACGGCATAGATCTGACAAAGAACAAAACCCATTCAAACGTAAATAACGTTACCTCAAGAAATAATTGGTAAGAATGGTACCAGGAGAGGAGAGGGCTTACCCGTGCGGTTCCAACGGGATCGTCCGAGGCGGAAACCGATTCCAGAAGAACCCCCTGGCGGATCTTCAAAGGTCTGATCGTCCTCCTTGGCTCCAAAATGGCTAAAATGCCTCCTCTGCCAAATGAGGAGGCTACTGCCTGTTTTAATCCGAAAAAACAAAGTACACAGCATGTACTTATGAGTACACGGCGTATACTTCCTTCATTTAACTGTTCCCCTGGCGGCGGCGCCGCACTGTTCATCTGTCGACATGATTACACGGCATGTACTTCCGAGTACACGGCGTGTACTGTCGCTGAGCTGGAGGAGACTCCACAGCCTTACTGTTTAAGCCTGCTGACTGACTACACGGCGTGTAAGATACCACTACACGGCGTGTAGTCAGTTCCTACACCCCTCGTCACTGACAAGGCTACACGCCCCATGTACTCATCCCAACACGGCCTAAGTACATGACATGTGGACAAAGTACACGGCGTGTAGTTCCAAAATTTAGGATTTTTCCCCATTTTCCATATTTTCTCAAAAACACTAAAGGAAAAGGAAAAGGAAGAAACTCATACCTCAAAATAAGAATCAGGTTCTTACATTTTTTATGCCTAAAATAAAATGGGCCTTATTAAATAATATGGACCTACTAATTAAAAATGTGAAATCTATTTTTTTAGATAAAAATTACATGTATTTAATAGTAATTCAGAACCAAATGTTACCAAAATAAAATTTGATAAAAATAAAAATAAAATTTTATTAAAATAAAAATAAAAAATGGTTTATTTTATTGGAAAATATTACTTAAGTTCATAAATTTTTAAACATAGGTTTTATAAATTAATAATGGTATTTAAAATTGTATATTATTACTCCATAAAATTTATATTTAATAAATTAAAAGATTTTATAAAATTATAGGTCTTGATTATATAATTATAAAGTCATAAAAGTTACAGTTTTTGTATAAAATTTATTTTTCATTGTTCACTTAAAAATAAACTATTTTAGAAAAATCCCAAAAATTAATCTTTAGACTATATTGAAATGATGAATCTAATAATATTTTTTATATTATCAAACTCAAATTCTAAAAATTTTGAATTTAAATTTTAAATAAAAACATAAAAATATAATGAAAATTGTTTTCATAGGAAAATAGCATTAACTATTCATATTCTTATTTTATATCAAAAACTAAAAAATGGAATTAATATATTATTCATATAAAAAATATATTTTATCCATAAAATATTTATTTTCATAAAAAACATAAAAAAAATTATAAAGGTTACATTTTAAATCATAAATTAGTCTTATTAGTTATTTTACTACAATAATTTAATTTATCAATGCCTTAGCAATGATAATGAGATTTATTTTTATTTATATATACATTTCATAAATTGGTTACATATATTTTTACTCTCTAATTCTATGGATGTATCATAACATTTATATAATGTTATGTGTTTCATTTTGGTTTGGTGTTGCGTGTGAAGTAAGCTATTGAACACATTAGGTTTTAAAAGAAAATAAAATTTTAGATATTGAGATTTACAAACACTATGCCCTTAAATTTAACACATTTGGTTCAATCTTGGATCTGTAAAAAAATTGTGTTAACCTATCTGTATATCATACATACCCAAAAATTATTAAAGCAAAACTAGGAGACAAAATTTACATCATATAGTCTAGTATATAAAGGTAAACAGTTGCCTATATGATGTAATTAAATTAAAAAACAATTGTCTAATTCATATATACAACAATCCTCATAAATAAATAAATTGGAAAAGCCCTTATCCGGTATATAAATATTTTAAATAATAAAAAATGAATAAATTATCCTTTAGCCTTTCTCATAATAGTCACATGTTGAATCCTTGGACTCCATAACAACTCTCAACCTAGGAAATAAATCTAAATTAAAGATGATACCTAAACCTATAAAAAACATGATTTTATACCTATGTACATTGAAACACATGTCATGTATATAAGTAGGGGTGAATCTAACGAACCCGTGGGATTTATCAGCTCATGTCAACTCATTGAGTGTTATTGATCAAGTAGATGCATGTAGAAGTCTATGGTGGGTGTCACTCAACCCACCTAAAATGTGCATGCACATGAAATATTATTAAACCTATGTGACATTGAGGTGAATAAGACACATGCACACTAAGGAATCATATCAATACTACACGTCTAAACCAAGCCTAACTAACCCATAGCTGAAGACACATGTGTTGAGTTAATCCTTGATTCTTATTCATGTTTTGATAATTACATATTCCCTCACACCTTGTTTTATAAGTTTTATAAATCCCAATCATTGTGATTTAATGATTTTTCATTTATTATTATTCCTTATTATTGCGGAATATATATTATGTGATTTCTCATATTTTATATTGAAGAATTTGGTTAAGTATATAAGATTGTGTAAGATTAATAATACTAAAATATATATTATGAATGTTAAAGAAGGTATTATGGTATACTATAAATACTCCTAATTTTAGAATATTACATATGTTTATAAAGTTAATTAAACATATTATATATTGAAATGCTACAAAATAAGGGATGTTACATATCATCAAAAGTTAATAATTATATAACATATCTAATGAGAATATATTATGTATGAAAAGGAAAATACATTTCAGGGGTAAGTATATTAAAAAATGAGATTTTCACACAGGGGAATATTTTACACATTATAGTAGATGACACTTATGTTCTAAAAAATTGTAATTGTGGTTAAGTGAATAATCTTATGAATCAAAGAGAATGAAGAAAACCATAGGTCACCTTATAAATACCTTATTATATATATATGAAAATTAAGATATATTACTTTTACACATTATAGTGATGATGATTCGAAAATTAATCATTTATAATTTATATAATTTGGAAAAGTGTTTGAATACTTGAAAGGTATTAAATTTTTGTATGTTTCCTTTATCATTTGAGATAAATTTTTAGTCATGATCATGGAAAAGTATGTAACATTATTGTAAGAATTGGAGGAATTTAAATTATTTTATTTCTTTAGAGATTCCCACAACATGGAAGAAAGTTCACTCCATGAATAAAATTTAGTTGGAAAATCCTGATAAATCAAGATATGATGAAAAAAAATTAATACATTTCACTCACTATTTGGGTGAATTTTATGGATGTGATATAAGGATATAGTAATAATCACACAATGGTAGAAATTTTATTGGGATTATAATGACCATTTCCAAAATGGGGACACCCAAAATGGGTGTTTAGAATACAGTTATGAATTTCATGTGTTCATGACACAATAAGAAGGGATCAATTATATTATGAATAATATTAACATATCATGAAGACCTTGAAGTTTGAGAAGTTAAGTATGAACACTAGTCATTAAAATTAAAAAAATTTAATTTTTAAAATAAATTTCTTTCATGATATTTTATGGATTATTTAAATACAAAAATTTGGTTGACTTTAAAGAATTAAATGAAGATTCCCAATATTGAAACTATAGAGTTTATTTTTAAACTACATGACTATTATTAAAAAATATATCTGAAGGGGGAACAACAATGATTATTCTATTATAATGGATAAAATTCTAAAATAATTTGACTCTATTTATTTTGAATTATTGAATATTGAAAAGATGGAAATGGTTATTCTTTGTATAATATATGCATTATTTCTGGAAGAATCAAGGAGAGTTACAATATACACATGGAAATTCCTATAAAGTTAAAAATTCATATGCACACTAAAAGATGAAACCTAATAGAATTACAATATTCTATACATTCAATATTCTTTTATTGTTGTTATCACTCGAATGAAAGAAAGATAAGGGAGAAAATAAAAAGAGATAAAGAAGGAATATATTGTGATAACTTGATGATTATTTTATGTTATTATTATGTTCATTAGAGATAAAACTATAGTTAAGGATATTTTCAAAACTAATAAATCTTTAAGGCTTATTTTCTATAAAAATATTTATCAACTATCAGTTTCTAGAGTTTTAACTATGTCCTAATTTTTTTTATAATTTATATATCTCATTTACTTCTTTTAGAAGTGTCATCTACTTATACTCAAATATAGGTGAAGTTTCAATTGATTTTAGTCACTTGTGAAGTGAAGTGTCAAAAACATATACTTAATTGTGAGGTTCAGGTTATAAGGATCTAAATACTTGATAAAATCCTTGTAATAAGTGTCAACTACATACTCAGTTGTGAGATCCCAATGAAATGGATCTAAATAAAATCACCAAGATTATATTGGGTGTTGGTGGAGTAGACTAGGGGATGTTCATTCTTTCCTTAAACCACTATAAAAATATCGTGTGCCTTTCTCTTTATATTATTTTATTTCCACTGCATAATCTGATTAAAAGATAAGAAAAAACATAAAAACATAAAATAGTAGTTTAAATTAGTGAAATTGTTTAAAAGGCTCAATTCATCCCCTCTTAATCCTTTGTTTGTTACTAATATAGAACAAAATATGTTATGAGAGCAGTTATCTTTAACGATGATATCTTTTTTCTAATACAGACACATGGTATCATAGCTTACTTTTCAAATAGATTTCCTTTTTTCCCTTAACAAGTTATAGATAAAAATATTCAACTAGATAAAGATTAATAATTGACTCGAGAGAAAGTAATTAATTATTAGATATCATTATTTAAATTATGATAATTATGGTTTCTAAAAATATATAATAATTATCTATTTAAATAATCTTGGATTGAAAGTTTATATGATAGTGGTGAAACCTTATAATATTCCTACTGGTGAACCTGAATTATGAAGTGATCTTCAAGATGCTAGTTATGATTTAAATTCAAAGGTTGTGAATTTTATCACATGTGGATTTGGACCAGATGATTTTGATAGAGTTTCTTAATGTGATACTACATATGATATGTTAGAGACTATTTTTGTTTTATATTAAGAAACTGAAAATGTAAGAAAATTGAGGTAAAATAATATAAAACTTAAATTTCAAACTTTTAGAATGTTTGATAGGGAAAGTATTACTCAAATGAATATTATACTCACTGAGATAGTGTATGATTTTACTAATTTTTGAACTATTATTCTAAAATCATATCAATTTTTAAAAGTTATTAAAGTTATACCATAAAAATGAAGTCAAATATCTACTAGTATCAGATAGTATACACCTTTGAAAGATATGAAAATGAATAATTTTATTATAACGCTGATGATATATGAAGATGAGATGTAAAAAGAATCAGATGATCATAAGTTAGTAAAAGAAGAAAATGTTTCTCTTAAGTTTATATATTTTGAGTCATCTGATAAAGAATTTACTAGTTCATTTTCTAGTGATTAAACTACATAAATTAAAAGAAGATTCAACAATTTTTACAAGTATATAAATGGGTTATTTAAGAAGAATGAAGTAAATTCAAAGTAAGTGTGTTATTTTTAATAAAATAAAAGGGGACATCTTATACTTGACTAAAATCTACTCAAATATAAAAGGAAATCTAAAAAATTATATTATAAATGTAATAGAAAGAAATCTATAATGGTTTCTTGGAGTGATTATAATAATTCAAGTGATGAATCTCATTATAAATCTATAGTTGAGCATTTGAATAAAAAATAAATATGTATATTATAGATTAGTATGAAGAGATACAATCATTTTTCCCACTTAATTATGAATATGAAAATTATTCTTTTGATGAGATTAATGACCAAGGTTTCATTCTTCAAGATAAATATGATACTTTAAAGAAAAGTAATTAATATCTAAAATAACTTATGATTATTTTCTTCTTGAAAAATATTATTTGTCTAAATATATTTTAGAATTAAATTATAAAATTGATAAATTCATGTCCTATCATTCCCTGTGTGATAGTAGAATTTAATATTTATAAACTGAAGTTGATTTTTTGAAACTGGTTACTAGTGTGTTTACTAAAGGAGAGGATTATATTGACAAAGTCTATAGAAATTTCAAATGAAATAATTGTAAACATGGAATTGGAATAAATGATGAAAATATAAATATATATATGAATTATTTTTTCCCTGGTTCAAATAATAAAATCATGTCTATTGTTACTTGTTTTTATTTTGGTATTTCTAGATATTATACTATTGATTTCATTAAAATTACTCAATTATGTGGTATTAATCATTCATACATTTCTAAATATTTATCTAAATTAAATGATATAATTTATACTATAAGTAAATAGTTTCGGTTATCTAAATATTTTATTTCTAACACCATTAGACCCAAAAGAATATGGGTAGAAAAAAGAATTTTGTTTAATATTTTGTAAGAAATGAGTCACTATAACAATAATGTTAAGTGATATAAGGATGGTGGATGATCAAAATATGTGAATTAATACTTATTAAACTATTATTCCTTATTAAATTTATGGAATACATGGAGATAATGTTAAAGGATGGATCATGGAAGTATAATGTAATGGATTTTACTATAATTTTGTTTACATATGCATGGGAATTATTTCTTTATAGTTATAATGATTTCTTTATGTATAATGAATATTTTATATAGGGGGTATACATTTATAATATTTTTATTATTTTTATCCTACATTTGTTTATCAGATTTATTATTTAAGCACTAAAATGATTACAGGAATTATTTTATTAACTTTTAGACAGTATACATACCCTTTATAGTTATATTTATTGGAATGATCTAATTTTTAAGATGATATTTTGATTGTAAGAACAAGTTTACTACCTTGTTATTTGGTTTTATAACATGAAATACCACTACTTTATTATTTCATGTACTGAACAGATTATTTGAATTGTTCTATTATTTTTTGTGTTATGTATTATACATTAATATCTAATTTAGTATACTTATCATGTACTATAACTATTTACACTTAATTATTGGAATATTTTTAACTTTTTTAATGGATCCCTGTAGTTAATTGACCTATACAAGAGGAGTCAACTTTGATGAATATTAATTGTCTAATATTTTCAAAAAATGAATATTTCATTGTTATATTATTTTTTTAAAGAGTAAGAATCCTATATTATGGGGGATATTTTATAGATTTATCATTTATTTATTCTTTTAAGAGGATTTATTATTTTAAACTATTTGTATTTATACATGATCATATTATGTATTTAGATTTTAGTTATTTCTTACTATTTAAAGCATGTTTTTTCCCTTTTATTTATTATGTTTTATAATGAAATCATGCTAGATCTGTATATTCACTAGTATTTTTTGGAAGCTTGTTTTTTTAATTTTTTTATAGTTTTCTCATGACAGTTGATATCAAAATGGGGATAACTATATTTTTTTAAGAATACTTATTCTTGCTTCTTAAGGCATGCTAGTTTTATTCATGATTATTTATAATTTATTGGAAGGGGGAATATATTTTTTGTCCCTTCTATTTTTATTATTTTAAGTTATAATTTTTTGAATATATTATATTATCTATTTTTACTTAATTTACAATTTATTATCTTGTATTTTTTATCCTGATAAAAAGGGATATATTGTGTTTGATGTGTTTGAATTTTTTAATTGTCAAAAAGGGAGATAATGTTGAGTGGATCCATTCCAATTTATTTAAGTATTGATAATTACTTATCCACTCTCAATTTTTTATATTTTTTATTAATATCTCCCATTCTACTTTATTGATTTATCATTTGTTATTATTTATTATTATTTTTGGAATTTATATTTAGTTATTTCTCCCATTTTATGTTGAAGTACACAATATTACTCATGAAGAAGTATACTAGAAATTGTATTATATATACTAAAGAAGACATTATATTATAATATAAATATTCCCAAGTACAAAATATTACATATTCATATGGAATTAGTCAAATATCTTACATATCGAAATACAAAAAAGGATGGGAAGTTACGTATCATCAAAAGTTCAGAATTATATTACATATTTTCTAAAAATATATTACATATAAAAAGTAAAATATATTATATGGGAGAATATATTATTCATTTAGATTTTATCAATGGGTTATGAAATACCAAAGATGAATCTTAGATTCAGAAAATTTGCAATTGTGGAAATGTATAGAAAATTATGCATCATAGAGAATGAATAAAACCTTACATTGCCTAAATAAAACCTTATATTATATGTACGAAATTTTAAAAAGACTAATTATACACATTTAAATTATAATTATAATCATTTAAAAGTTATATAATTTTATAAAAAAAATTAATAGTGGAAAAAAGATTAATTTTAACCATGTTTTCTATATTATTTCAGTCATGATTGTGGTGAAGTATGTCACAACATAGTGATACTTAAATGGATTTCTATGATTCTATTAATTTATATATTCCCACACCATTTAATAAAGTTCATGTTGTAAAGAACATTTAGTTAGTATATTGTGATAAGTCTATGGATGATGAACTAGAATGAAACATTTTTTATTTATCATTTTTATGACCATGGTGGATTTAAAATAGATATATAGTGAGTGTTACACCATGGTAGAGACCATGTTGGGAGTACAATATCCTTGTATCAAATGAGGAGACCCAAAATGGTAATTTATAAGGTAGTTATGAATTTCATGTGTTCACACCACAATAAGAAAAGATCGATTATTTAATGAAGAATATTAACACACTATAAAGACCTAAAATATGGTGAAGTTAAGCATGAATGTTGCATATTCAAATTAAAAAATAATAATTTTTGGAAGTAATAATTTTTCTAAGATTTTATGTATTATTCAAATACTTAATTTTGGATGATATAGAGTAATTAAATGAAAATTATCAGTGCTGAAATTGTAGAGTTTATTACAAAGTTTCATGACTATTATTAAAAGTTATATTCAATAGTAATACTTTAATGACTTTGCAATTATTATAGAGAAATTTTTGAAATTCTTTTACTATATTTATTTTGAATTATCGTAGAGAGATTAGAGGGCAACGGTTATGATTTTTATTATATATACACTTTCTAATAAGATTGAATAGATTTATAATATATACATGAAAAGTTATATAAAGTTACAAAGTGATACACATGTTAAAAGTTGTGACCAAAAGAGAATTAAAATATTATTTATGTTCATTATTATCATATTTTTTTATCACTATATTGGATGAAAGATAAGGAAGAAAAGAATAAGGGGAAAGAAGGAAGTTGTTGTGCTAACTTGAAAATTATTTTATGTTGTTTTTATGTTCATTAAAGATCAACTTACAGTAAAGGATATCTTCAAAACTAATGAATCTTAAAGTCTTTAAATATTGAATAATATTCATCTACTATTAGTTATTGGAGTTGCAACTATGCATCAAAGATGTTTACCATTTCTACGTCTCATTTACTTATATTTTAATTGTTAGCTTCCGATACTTAGTTGTGGGTGAATTGTAAACTATTTGTACTCAATTGAGTATTTAAGTGTAAAATACCTATACTTAGTTGTGTGGTCCTTGATAAAATTATCTGAAGGACCAAAAAAATCCTTATACTAAGTTTCAACTGCTTTCACCAAGTTGTGAAATACATGTTAAAAGGATCTGGATATAATCTCCAAGCCTTCCGTGGGTGTTTGTAGAGTAAACTATGGGATGTTCATTGTTACTTCAAACAACTATAAAAATATTGTGTATTACACTTTTTAATTTCTTTTATTTTTTGTATAATATAATTAAAATAGAATCATAAACCTAACAACTTTTAGAGGAAGTTTGAATTGGTGAAATTATTTGAAATTCTCAATTACCCCCTCTTGAATCTTTGTCTATTATTAATATAGGATAACAATGCATTCTCTAATATCCCAATAAGTTATATTATATTCACTCTCATCACATTATCCAAATCACTAAGAGTTATCCTCTCATATCTATAATTAATCACTCAAAAGAATCATATTCGACCCATTAGGCATCTCACTACCCATAAAATATACAAAACCTTAAATATCATGGAAAATAAGGATGGTATTAATAAATATAGGAAAATAATAAAATAGGATCCAACCATCAGTATTCATCATAAAAATTGAGAAAAAAAATAATGGTAGTCAAATTGGTCCTATAAATTGATAAATATCAACATAAAAACAATCCCATTATAAAACAAATAGGAAAACAAAGATGGGTCCCAACCACACCATATACCATATACCTTCTATCATGCCATACCCAATTTTACTTTACTTATCCTTTCTAGAACTATAAGTCAGACTTTATATATTGTACCTTGGGTTATATCCCATCTATCACAAGTCATCAAAGGGGGTGGTTCTTAATACATGATCATATAATACTATGGTTTCACACTGATCCCTTAGATAAAACAACACAATATAAATATCACTATCATCTTATATTTCATAGACATGAGCTTACCATGGTTAAGATTAATGGAAGACAAACCTCCTCTATTTTGGGTATGGGAAATTCCATAATTTGAGTAATTTTTTCCTCCTAGAACCAAATTAAATGTTGCATTATATCTAGTCACCTACCTGGGAGATAACCACAATTAAATGAACAAACATCATTTGAGTATATCATCATCGTTAGTGAATGAAACCTTGTAAAAAAATAAGTCATGACACACTCAAGATAAATTATAATCCCTAAGGTAGTATCTAGCATCACATCCTCCTATATGTCATATATTGATCATTGAGGTCATCCTAAATTTCATCTCCATGTCTAAGTTCCATCGCTAAACCAATCCATGCTTCATAGTATGTGTGATTAGTCACTCTATCTATCATTCGTAAAATCTAAGCACCAAAATTCGGAAACTCTCTATACTCATATCCCATTATTTGGGCCACTTCCATGGATCATCATAAAATTTGGACTATCTCCCATGATCTTAATCCTTATCATGAATAATCAAAATATTGGTACTACCCCCAAGAAATTAGGCTTGGATGTCAATAAAAACAATAATAATTGTAACTCATGATAGAAAAACACTAGCCACATGGTCATTAGTGAACTCCCACAACATCACTAAGACATTCTAAGGGTCCTAAAATCACTACTGAATCATCCCATGATCCAATAAAACCCTTTTTTTATCACCCCTAAAGTATCATTGGAATATTATGACTCAACTCCAAGCTATTGGAAAACCTAGGTGTATTATACTCTATCTCAAACCCAGAATGTTACCTCTCAATATTTTTAAGGAGATTTAGACTACAAGGGACTTGATAGATATCACATCCCATCCTAATCAATCCATTCACATAAGAAAATATTTAAATAAAAATATAAATCATCATACAGTATGAAAAAACAGTCAAGGAATCTATCATCTAAGAGAGCTCAAACAAGAACACATTATTTAAAAATTTGGAATCACCCCCTATAAGGTCAATCTAACTAAACCCATTATCAAAACCCAATTTATTTATATTTAATTTAAAACATTATCTAACAACACTTTTATAAACCATTCAAATTTCAACTCATGAAATATTTACACACCCAAGTCCCTTGACACAAATTTAGTAAATACCCCCTTTGAAAATTACTTAATTTACCCTTTAAATTTTATACTTCAAAATTAATCATTTAAATCCATCATTTTCACTTTGAATGCTCATTTAAAATAATTATAATTTAAAACCTCATTTAAATTATTATACCATTTAATTTTGTAAAACTAATCCAAAAAATCACTTACACTACAATATGATCCATAATATGGGTCCTAGAAACTTGTTCAATCAAGGAACCACTAAAAAAATCATTTAACAGGCTACACAATCCTTTTGTGACTATTAGCTATCACATTTATGGAGTGATATCATGTCAAAAAATGATTTTATATATACTAATATCATTATATATGAAAAAATAACTAGTACGAATGAAAACACAAACTAAGTGGTCAAAATACTCAATGAGTAAAGACAACCTATCATCCTTGACACCAACAAGTACTTATCTCATTAAAATATCCCAGACTCCATAAGTTTTTTATTTAAAATTAAAATCCCATAATTGATATAAATTATATAATACCATATTAGTATCATTGTAGTGTCAAAACCAAAATAAAATGAGTAAAGAATACTCATGACATACATTAGCCACTCCTACAAGAAAAATTACTAATTTATATATCCTAGTTTATTATAATTTTAATATTAATTTAATGAATTTGATAAGAAAACTAATTGTTATAGATACATTTTCTAAAATGGTGAGTGATTATGTTCATTCATCATTATTAGTTCCTATTATACACTATATGAAAATTCCCCATAGATATGACCTGATTCCACCATGCTTTGGTGGAATCAAAAATCAAAACCCTAAATATAGTCACACCAAAATTGGGGGAAAATGATGAAACAAGAAAGGGGAGAGGTGGAGGATATATTATCTCAAATAAATAACCAAAAAACACCCACAAATCTTTCATACCAATGGAAAAAAAGGAAAGAGGAATGAGGTAGGGTGTGGCCTCCCCTTCTATATAGGAAATGTAACACCCCAAGTTTTTAAAATTTCTTTTATTAAATTAAACTTATTTGATGACTTGAGTTGTATGAAAGAAAAAATTTATCTTTTATTATAGGAAACACCAATTTAATCTTGTTCTACATTAAACACTATCTTATCGTGCGTTATAAGCAACACTAACTTTTAACAAAACCTGGATATATTATTAATTTATTTAAACATGAGTGTTATAACCTAGTCATTAAACTTAGAGATATGAATAGTAATAACTATTTCTCAAATATTATGAAAAAAAATTATATAAATAAAACATATTGATAATAAAATACATAATTTTTTGTAAAGTATTTATATATGCTTCGAATGTACTATTTTCTCAAAAAAAAATTGTTTCTTTTTGTGAACATTAATAAAATTAATTTTTGAAACTTTTTAAAAATTAATTTGGTAAAATAATATTCATTTTATAATTAATAATTTAAAATTTTTCTTAGGTTTAATTTTAAATATTTTTCTAAAATGTTTCACTTTTTTATGAATGGTGAAAAATACTGAATTTTAATTGAAAATTGTCTTTTCACCTAATTATTTACAAATTTAAATTATATTTTATTTTGGTTTTAAAGTATAATTAGTTAAATTATACATATATTAATATAATTTATTTCATTATAATCAATTTAATATTGAAATTTTATATAAAAACTATGTAAAATTTTGATCATTTTCACATTAAACCCCCGTTATCCCATTGCTCCTATAGGATTAATCATAAATTAAATTCTACCACTTATGTGAATGGAATTTTTAAAAATGGATTCCATATTTTAAATCAGAAAATTTTATTTTATATAATATAGTTAACTTAATTTTTAACCAAATTTATTAGTGAAAATAGTTAAAAGTAATTAATGCGATTAAGGTTAAAACGGGCTTTTGCGCATTAAATGTGTTTATATAAAAAAATTACACACACATGGGATTTTTATTTATTATATTGGGTTTCTTATATAGAATAATTAGGTCTATATTATCTAAGAAATCTAATTTTAATCTTATATTTAAATAATAAATCACCTGGGTAAATAAAAAATATACAAGTTACCTTGGTAAATACTATAAGAATAAAATTGAGTAAACTTAAGGACTAAGAAATAAATTGATTAAAAAAACATGTTTATTTTTAGTTTTGGAGTTTTTTCTCTACTAAACCATACCTCAAATCCATTATTATTAAATTTTTTATGCACATGAGGTAATTGAGACCTCCCAATAGTAAATACTTTTGGGTATTTATAAAAATGTCACTCCTCCTCCATTATAAAAGGGCATTCACCCTCCCTCTACTTCACACCTCTCAAGCCATTTTTCTCAACCAATATATGACCAAATAACTTCCAAAATTCCATAAACTCTTCATATAATCCTTATTTTAGACAAAAATCCAACCAATCAAGTCTTTAGTGAAAACCTGAGGAGGATACTCGAAGAAGAGATAACATTCATTAATGAGTGTTTTCATTTTATTTTTTCCTCAACCCCATTAAATTATTATTATACCATGATTATATAATAACCTAATTATATTTTATATATTGATATGTTTTTATGTTAATTTTATTACCTTCAACCACACACACATCCATCAAATGGGTTATGAAATCATCGTTTGTGTGTGAGGTGGACTACCGCCTCGTGAACCGATATCATTCATTTTTTCATTACCACCTTTAAAGGTTGGTAATAATGATGTATTTATATTTTATATATGATATATATTATATTTAAAATTTTATTATGCTTATATAATTTTTATATCACACATAACTTCATGATTTCCATTTTGTGAGAATATGATAATGTTGGCCTTGTGTGTGGTGGATTGTCGCCTCATGAAGCAATGTGATTCATTCACACTTTACATGGAATGCATTAAGGATGAGTTTAATAAAAAAAATTGATATATATCACATTACCATTATTATATAATGATAATATATACCATTTTCGTTTCTTTCTTTTAATCTAACAATAAAATCAATAAAACATCATTCATGCGTACGTACGATATACCATCTCCATGAACAGTGCATTTCATTTCCTAAAAATAAATATTATGGAATACTCTAAATACTTATATAATGAATATATAGTATATTTATAATTTTTTTTACATTATATATATGATTAAACTAAGATCAAATTAAGCGGAACAAAAATAACTAGTTAAAACATATACGAAAAATAAAGTGGTTATTACCTGAAATTTAACATTAACATGGAATTTTTATTAAACATGTAATAAAAGGTCATAAGAAAATCATTTATATTATTATATATAAGAATATTTGTTTTTAATATATTTATAATAAACTTATATTTATTTTACAGGAGGTTTTAACGAGTATGATAGAAGTTGAGACTTAAGGTAAGTGATTTCTGTCTCACATATTTTTTTATGAGACACATGCCATGTTCACAACATGTTTATTTTATATGGTGTATATACTTCACATAAATGTATATTATGATGTTTATAATTAAAATTATTTGTATTTACACATCCATTTTAGGATCTATCCTTCATGGGGTTTATGGTTCAAAAGTTAACAAATCAGTAAGGGGTTTTTGTCTCAAATTACCATCTTTGCGACGTACATTACGTTATGAACCTATATTATTTCATGTGGTATACATAAATAACATTTGAAATAAAATATAATGAATTTATTAATACTTATTATATTTTAAGTTTCATTTTATGTCATTCATTCATGGGGATTATGATTCATTGTTACCAAAGTGGTAAATATTTTATGTTACAATCTCATCATTTATCAGGATTGTTTATGATTAAGTCTATAATGTCAAAATATAATGATCCACATATCAAAAATTATAATAATATTTACTCATATCTATTTATTAATGATATATTAAAGTAATTTTATCATTTTTCCACTCTGGTACTTAAATAATTAAGAAAATATTTTCAATAAAATATGACTTTATTTCTATCTTCGGTCAGAAATCAGTTTTATTCCAAAACTAAGTTACCTAAAGAGGTTTTAAAAAAAGGTTTTTAAATTTAATTTTAATCTAACTTTAAAGGAAAAGTATTTTTAAACATTTTATGTTTTTAAAAAAATTAAAATTATTTTCCATCTTCCCTTATAATTTTCAAAGATTATTTTCAAAGAAATGGATTTCAAAAATTTTTTGTGTTTAAAAGGTGTTTTAAATTATTTTAAAATTTTAATTTATAATTTTTAAATATTATTTTCAAATAAAAAAAATTAAACATTTTTTACATTTTAAAAATCATTTTTTAAAGTGGAAAGGATATTCTTCTCAATAAATTTTTTAAATGATATTTTAAAATTATTTTCCACCTATGATGAAATTTATTGATGTTACATATGCCTTACTAGGGATGTGATCCAAGGATACCATTGATTTTCTTTCTCTTATTAATTTATGTTTGTAATAAAATGGTATTTATGAAACCTATTTATCTTACATAGGTTATACCATGATAAAATTATTATGAAACATGCTTCTTTTCATAGGTTATGATATAATAAAATGATTGTGAAACATTCCTCTTTTTCATAGGTTGTGATATGATGAAATGTTTTGGATACCCATTTAATTTCATGATTTATGATATTATGAATTTTTATGATATTATGGCCCACATATATATAGTTTTCATTATATGACAGTTGGGGCCTATATCTCCCTCCAATGCATTGGGTAAATATTTGTATGTCATGAGATAAAAATGGGAAACAATTCAACAGGCTTGATCCACTATAGGAAATAGGTGTTTCCTAATCAACTATGGGAAGTGAGGGTGTCCCAATCCACTATATTGATGGTATTTGTATTTAAACTTTACACATGAAATTGAGTTTTTCTATATTTATGATGGTTCCACGCTTGTATGATGTGACCTTATGGTCCATGATTGATTTATGATGATTTATCACCCTTATGGGCCATTTTTTTAATATTGATAAAGTTTTATTCTATAACTCCTATTTATAATCTATGAAAGGTTGGGTATTAAATTTTTATTTTATTTTCATTATCACATACCCTTATTACCATATCATGATTTCATATTATCATAGATTGATATATGTTATGTTTACCCTTACTGAGCATCTGATCTCACCCTTTCTTATGTTTCCTTTCCCAAGGTTATGAAGAAAGGTTTTTTATAGGGTATGTCTATGAAGATTAATGAATTGAAGATATTTGTGGGAAACATTAAATATCATTCAATAGATTATAATGTTGTGTTCCAAGTTTCCAAAGTCACTAAACTATTACATTCTTCAGGCATGTGTTTGTGTAATGTAATGAATATTCATCTAAAAAGATGTAATATCCATGTATGAGAAGCATGGTTTGCTATTATATTTATAAAAGGAAATTTTTATTTAACCTTTGGAAACTAGGATGAGAAAAATTTATTGATATACCTAGGGATATTTTTAAGTATATGTCTAGGGATGTCTCTAAGGATAAGTTTAAGGGTGATTCAAAGTATAAAAAAATGTCATGGAATTCTGGTGAAGGATAGAGCAAGTGGTTTCCTAGAAATACATCCTTGTCTAGATACTAAAAGTGGATGTGTCTCAGGCACAGATTAACCTAGGGGTAACAACCTTGAAAACACTGTATTGAGCTATACTAAATTAAGAACTAGTACATGAAAATAGACCTTCCTTCACATCTGGTTTGACGCTCTCAAGGGAAATTCTTTGAAAATTCAAAAACTCCTTATGAACCATCATGAAGGTTTTAAATAGATTATAAATATGAATAATCTAGGATAAATCTATGTTATAATAGATTAAATAATAAGGTTTCATGATTTAGACATCCTATAAGTTATTTTCAATAATTATGTGGTTTCCCACTACGATTTGTAATGATCACACAATGTTTTTGGTTTTAGTCAATGGCTAGAACCCATAATAACCATGTTAATAATGAATGCAACGAAAAATGAAATGATTTACCTCATAAGAAACCAAAAAATTTGGTATATGTAATGAAAAATCTTATTGATATGATCAAACAACTTTCTCAAGATATTAATCATAGTGAGATTCAAAATGAGAAAAGGAGGTAACAATGTTTTTTTGACTCCTTTATGAGGTAATGTTGAAATTATTTTAGTGTTTACAATGATACTGTAGTTTCTAAGGAATAGATCATTAAAACTAAAAATATTTTTTCCATTCATCGGTATTCATAGAATGAAAAATTCATTTTGGATATTTATTATTTGGAAGGTGCAGTGGATCAGTGGAATATTATTAATAACATGAGGGAATAAAAAGAAATTGAATATATGGAATGGGATGAGTTTAAGGGGATATTTATCAGTAATTAATTCCCTAATATTCTATGAAAAAATATAGAGAATTAATTACTTGATATTTAGAAAAAAGGTGATAAATCTATTGGTGCCTATAAAGCTAGTTTTAAAAGGCTTGCAAGGTATTCTTCTGGTTTAATCATCAACCCTAAATGAAAAATCGATCAATTATTTGGTGGCCTAAAACCAAGTCTTCAAAAGGACCTGACTATAAGAGACTTTAGTAGCTATTAATAATTATTTTGATGTAAACTAAATCTATAAATGTAAATTGTATATTATCAGCATTCCTTTTATTTTTACATGAAAAGGAAGATAGAGTCTCATGAAAACTTAAATGGAGGATAAGAATTCCAAGAATCTGTATACCAAAAATGTGGGAAGAAGCATCAAGGTAATTTCTTGAATGGAATAGGGAGGTGATTTAAATATGGAAAGGTAGGTCATATTTTTTTAATGTTGAAATACAATTAATGGACTAGTTAATGCAATGGAGGAGAAGAGGATTCCAACTAATGCACCACCCACACTCTAGTGTTTCAAGTGAAAGGAGTTATGGAATTATGCAAATAAATTCCCCAATCCAAGGGCTAATATGGATGATAATCCACAAAAACCTTTGAGTACAAAGTAAAAAAGGGAAAGATTATGCAATCAAAATGGAGTAAGTGAATCATGATAATTAGGGAACACTTATCCTCCCCTATTTAGTTGGGAATTTTATGTTTTATTTCGTATAAATAAGCCCTATGAGAATCTTATTATTCATCCTATAGTGAAATTTTATGTGATTATCTCTCTCTACATGGATTTTGGATAAATAAAATCAAATTTTATATTCTATTGGTACAAGGATGAACCCAAGCTTCCAATGAAAATTTTTTTGTATAAGATAAGAGCTTATTTAAGTAATGAAGGGTGAATCATATTTTGGGAGCATATATGTCTACTGGTATGATTAACTTAAGAGTTATGGATACCATCACAGGTTTATGATTTTAAGGTTAATCATATGTTCATAGTTTTTAACACCTTACTTTTTAGGTTTTATGTGATGGTATTTTATCAAGATTAAGGATATTATAAGAGACATTTATGGCATAGAAACCCTTTGGTATTATATATAGTGTCAAATTTATTTGAGTAATTCCTTTACAACTTGTGGACATATTATTAAAGGATACTATATGATATTTTCCTTTGGATTTCAAATATGGTTGGGATAAACACCTTCCTCAAGATGAGTTTTCTTCCAATTATATCTTTCACTTGAGCATTTGGATGGCTCTTTATAAATCCTTTTATAGAAATATGTGTTGAACTCCAATGTACTAGAATAAAATTGTAGAAAGAAAACTATTGGGACCTAAGAAGGATTATGAGATGGAAGAAAAGGTTAAATCAAATCAAAAACATGTAAGGACAACACAAAGTTGACAAATATGTTATTCTAATAATCATTTACATGGTCTAGGATTTTAATTTGGTGAAAAGGACTTTCTATGAATTTCTCCATGGAAGAAAGGATGGAAAACTAAGACCTCGGTATATCGGTCCCATTAAAATACTTGATCATATTAGGATAATATATTTTCATTTGGTTCTCCCACTGAACCTCTCTCATGTTCATTTTTGAGGAATTACATAGCAGATCAATCACATCTACTGAACTTAGAGGTCGTACCACTGAAGCATGATATTTTCTATGAGGAATAACCAATAGAGATTCTGGATCAAGTACAGGAGGTTATACATAACAATCATACTCACATCGTTAATGTTTTGTGGAAAAAACGCCATCTTAAATAATCTTTGTGGGAGCCTGAGGATGTAATTAAGTACAATTATTCTCATTTGTTTATACCAAAGTGATGAATTTTGTGGATGAAATTCATTTTAAGGGGGTAAAATGTAACACCCTGAATTCTTATAAATTTTGTTTTTTTTAGATTAAATTAAACTTATTTGATGAATTTAATTATAGGAAAGACCAAGTTAAGCATGAGTTATATTAAACACCAATTTAATGTTATGTTATACACAATATTGGCTTATATTGTGTTAAACGCGACACTGAATTTTAACAAAACTAGGATATAATATTAATTATTTAAATGAAACTATTATAACCTAGCCATTAAAACTACAGATATGAATATTAATAACTACTTTTTAAATATTGTGTATAATATTTTTATATAAATAAAACATATTGATAATAAAATACATAATTTTTGGTAAAGTCTTTAAACGTTTTGAAAGTACTATTTTCTCAAAAATGTGATTTTTTGTTTCTTTTTTTGTGAAAATTAATAAAATTAATATTTTAATATTTTAAAAAATTGATTTGATAAAATAAGATACGTGATTTTTCTAAAATGCTTCATTTTTTAATGAATAGTGAAAATACTGAATTTTAATTGAAAATTGTCTTTTTACCTAAATTATTTACAAAGTTAAATTATATTTTAATTTTTTCATGTATAATTAGTTTAATGGTACATATATTAATCCAATTTATGTCATTAGAGTCAATTTCATATTAAATTTTGATATAAAAACATTGTAAACTTTTGATCATTTTTGCTTTAAAAATATGCTTTCTCGTTGCGTCTGCGAGATTAATTTTAAATTAAATTCTTCCCATTATATGAATGGAATTTGGAAATTTTAATTAAATATTTTTAATCATAATAAATTATATTCTAATATGTTTAAATTAATTTTTTACCATAATTATTAGTGAAAATAGTTAAAATTAATTAATGTGATTAAGGTTAAAACGGTGTTTTTCACATTAAATGTGATTGTATTAAAACTAATTTTACACACATATAGGATTTTTAGTTATTAAATTGGATTTAATATCTATAATTATTAGTTCTAAATTATCTAATAAATATCTTTTTAATCTTATTCTTAATGGATAAATTACCTTGGTAAATAAAAAGATACAAGTTACCTTAGTAAAAACTATAAGAATAAAATTGAGTAAACTTAAGGAATAAGGAATAAATTGATAAAAAAATGTGTTTCTTTTGATTTTAGGAGTTTTTATAAACAAATTAATACCTAAAATCCATTATTATTCAATTTTTAAGTCATGTGAGGTAAGGTATACCTCCCAATAGTGAATACTTTTGGGTGTTTACAAGAATGTCACTCCTCCATTATAAAATGGAAATCGCTCTTCCCCCTTCTTCACACATCTCAATCCATTTGGATCAACCAATATATACAAAAATTAATTCAAAAATTCCATACCCTCATCCTATAATCCTTATTTTGGACAAAAATCCAACCAAGAAAGTCTTTGGTGCAAACCTACAGAGGATACCTGAAAAAGAGGTAACATTCAAAAATGAGAATTTTCATTTTATTTCTTCCTCCACCCTTAACTTATTATTATAAAATGATTATATAATAACCTAATTATATTGAATATAATTATATGTTGTTATATTAAGTTTATGAACTAAAATTTCACACAATTCTATCAATTGGGTTAAAAATCATTATTCATGTATACGGTGGACTACTGCCTCACAAACTGATGTCATTCATTTTTTCATTACCAAATTTCAAGATTATTCATAATGATAGATTTATAGTTTATATATGATATTTATTATTTTATTATTCTTATTGAATTAGTATATCACACATAACTTCATGATTTCCATTTTTTGGGAATACGATAACATCGTTTGTGTGTGTGATGGACTACTGCATCGTGAAGCGATGTGATTCGTTCACATTTTACATGGGATGTATTAAGGATGGATTTAATAAAAATTTGTAAATTATATTAAATTAACATGATTATATAATGATAATATATACCATTTAATTTTCTTTTGTTTAATCTGACAATAAAATGCAAAATCAACATTCATGCGTACGTACGACCTACCGTCTCCATGAACGGTGCATTTTATTTCCTACCACCGCATATTATGGATTACTATAAATAAATATATGTGTAATATATATAATTTTTATATCATGATTTACATTATGTAGATTATGAAACCATTATCAAATTAAGAGGACCAAAAATAAAAAAGTCAAAACATATACGAAAAACAAAGCGGTTATTACCTAAAACGTAACTTTGACAAGGAATTGTTAATAAATGGGTAATAAAAGGTCACAAGAAAATTATTTATGGTATGATATATATTAATACGGTTATGTAATATATGTATAATAAACTTATATTTATTATATATGATTTTTTAACAAATATTATGTAATTTAAGACTTAAGGTAATGGATTTTCATCTCACTTTTATTTTTCTCTGAGACACGTGTCATGTTCACCACATGTTTCTTTTATGTGATGTATATAATAACCATAAATGTATATTATTATATTTTTACTTAAAATTATTGGAATTTACACATCCATTTTAGGATCTATCTTCCATGTGGTTTATGTTTCAAAATTTAACAAATCGTTAAGGGATTTTTGTAACGATTTTCCTTCTTTGAGACATATGTTATGTTATGCACCTATATTATTTCATGAGGTGTACATAAATCCCCTTTGAAATTTAATATAATTAATTTATCTATCCTCATGATATTTTAATATTCATTATATGTTATTCCTTCATGGGTATTATGATTCAATGTTACCAAGGTGGTAAATATTTTATGTTACAATCTCATCATTTATTATGATTGTTTATGATTAAGTCTCAAATGTTAAAATATCATGATCTAACTCTAAATAATCCTCATGAATTTTATTATCCTTTGTTTATTTATTCTATCTTCAAGTAATGGTACCATTTTTTCATTCTTTTTTCACGACCCGACCCAAGACGGGGCTCGAGCTACAACTACCCCAAGCCCGTCTCCATAGGCCAGGGGGTGGCGACAAGCGTTAAAGTAATAACTAAAATTGCGGAGGACTTTTTCTAAGTACATATATGCACACACACAACCAAATCAATGAAAAAGTGTAGAGGGAAAGAAATAAAAAATGAAACACTACTATAAATATCCCAAAAATGCATGGGCCTCTAAAATTACGAAGTACGAATGTGTAAACTGAAAAGAAAAGGGGAAAAATACACACCTATTATCCCAACAAGGTTAAATACCCTAAGAGGGGGTGAATTAGGGTATGATATATTAAAAAAATACCCCTTCGGGTCTTGTTTCATTGTTAAATATAACACTCTTCTCTCTATTTCCTACAGTAATGTATGAACAAAAATTAAAGCATGCATGAGACACAATAATTTTACTTGGTTCACCCTCATTGGGATCCATACAAGGAGTATAAAACGATGATGTTTTGATGTACCAAATCCACTAAAAGTACACTATTGTTTAAAATGTTCAGATCGGACTCATTATTCATTCTAGTTTACAACCAATCACAATATAAAATCTCACTTATCTATCAATTGAAGTGTGCTAAATGCTTCTTCAAAAGATCCTCCTTTGATTTCTTGAATAAATATGATTTACACCTCATTTATTGTATCATTAAGTTATACTTTCATCAACTTAATGAATATGCCTTTTGTAACGACCCAAAGTTTTTCAATGGAACTTCTCTTCTTATATTTATGTCATAAAATCAGATGAAAACACAACATAATGAACTACTAAGTGCTAAGTGACCTTTAAACATAAGTTTGTCACTTTTGTGTTTGAATTTTGAAAATCCAACATACACGGTTGTGTTCAAGATGATTTTTGGGGTCCAATAAGAAAAACTTAATTTTTGGTGAATAGTAACCTACCCTTATGAATAGTAACCTACCCTTATAAACAGTAGTACGGACCTTATGAATAGTAAATCATCCAAAATAAGAGTAACCTTACCCATGAATAATTAACTAAAATTTAGGCATCTTAGAAAGTGACAATTTGACTATAGTAGACGTTTTGGTATTTTTGTAAGTCATAAATAACTAATTATAATTAATTAATTAATTTAAAAGAAAATTTATTTTCTTAAAATTTTATCAAAAATTAACAAATATATGTCTTATAGTTTTTAGATAATTTTATAAGACCCTACATAATTTTTGAAAGCATTATAAAATCAGTTTTAATTTTAAAAACTGTATTTTTCAAGTAAATTATGATTTTAATTAAATATTAAATTAATCATATTTTTAAAATTATTTTTTAAAATTGAAATCAATTTTAGATTCTACACGTAAAAAAAATTTGGGGTGAAATTTTGGGATTTTTCTGAAATACTTGAATTTTTTATGAATAGTGAAATATCGTAATTTACAAAAATAAGCTAAATAAGCTAATTATAGAGTCATGTGTGATGTTCTACTGATTTAATACCACTTGGTTTAGGATAACATTATAAAATTACTATTATTTGTCATATAAGACTCACTATTCCTTGTTTTTGGAGAAATAATAAATTAATGAATTTAATATTGAGAAAACTCCTCTCCCCTCCACTATAAATACCACCCTTCACTCTCTCATTCCCTCACACCTCTCAAGCTTCAATCCTTGTCTAAAATATTCCCAATAATCGTCCCTAGCCCCTCCCCCACGTCCAAGATCTTCTGGTCTCATGAAAAGACCAAGCTTAGGCCCCTTAAGGAGGATCTCAAGAGGAGGATTCAAGAGGTAATTTATCTCCATCTTCTCCTTTAATTTCCTTTCAATTTCAAGTCCTTTTCTTATTCTATCCCCACCTATATTTATACAAATGGTATGGTAACTCTAGTATCATAAATATAATTTAATTTTATGTTACTAATGTAATATTATATCATCCAACCCCCTTTCTCCTCTTCTTTTTATTTTATAAAAGAAAACGTTGTTCGTGAGGTGTTAATCTATCACCTTCAAGAACGACATGTTTTCTTTTTCCATTTCTACATTTAGATCTGGTCATGAAACCATTTTTATATTTGAAACAGAATATTTTATATGTATTATTCGCTAATTAAAGTTCTGTAACTAACTTATGTACATATTACTAAATGCTTAATCAAAAAAAGTTCATTGTGGTCGAAAAACCGTCCAAATTAACTCAAACGATCATCATTTAATTCCTATCTAATGATTCATCCACATGGTATATAATATAATTCATTATAAGATCATTAAAACTTCTGTAATATCATTAATAACATGTAATATCAGTTCTGTATGTTTACCCATGTTCTACTCAAACTTCAATTTATGAATACAAGTGAACCGCTCAAGAAAACCGTAAAAACAAACATTCCCGAACAATGTTTTTAAACCCTATAACTCATCAAAAGGCCCATAAAATAACATAATGAAACAAAAATTAAACCTTTTAATTTATAAAAGGTTCTTTAGTTTCTAATTAATTAATATAATGTCATTATACAGGACATTAAAGTGAAGTAAGCGTTCGGATATAAAGTAAGGGGAAAATCTCGAACCCAATTTTGTTTCTTCGGGTTCTCCCTCTTTCACTAAACATTTGGTATGGTCACTCCTTAAAAATAATTTTTTAATAATTATATTACCTTTTATTGGATATAAATTTTTTATACTGAAGTTTATGTCAAACAAAATGTTTTCCAAAAGAACTCATCTTTTAAGAACTCACCTTTTACCTCTCATTCAAGGTTGATGGTTCTTGTATCAAGTATGTTGTTCCCTCTTTATTTTGGGAACCTAATGTTTATGAATGTGTTCTTATGAGATGAAACCCATTCCTTTACATGGGTTATTTATGTTCATTATTGATATATGTTCTATTTGGCATGCATGATAATCATAATTTTATGATGTGACGGGTGCGCTTGGAATTATATAGCGCAATATGAATGTTTGAATGTGACGGGTGCACCCAAAATTATAAAATGCTCCAATGAATTGGGTAAAGTGACTAATCTATTGAGTAAATTTGAAATTATGTGAACAAGATTCTAGCATTGTTCACAAGTATGTGTGGTATTTAACCACAAAGACATAATGTTTCATTTTTATGCATTGCCACATTTCAAGTCTTATATTTATGATTCCTCTTATGTTCATGATACTTTGCCTATGTTATGATTATGCTTACCTCATGCTATATTGTTCTTATACCTCCCTGTACTAGGCTTCTATCTCACCCCTTTTGATGTATATCCTCAGGTGACTACATGTACTAAGGAGAGGTCAAGTTCCAGTAAGAAGCTAGTGAAGAAGAAATTGAATAAATGTTTATGCTCGGTGTTGTAATTGTTATGTATGGTCATAGTTTTCCCAAGACACTAAACTGTTGGATCCTCTATAAGTAATACTATTATGTGATTTATCTTTAAAATGATGTAATATTAATGTAAAAAAAGGCTGGGTCACTATACTTTTACCATAGAATTAATGGGAAACTTAAATATTGTGCGCAACCTTTGAGTGCCTTGCAAACAAATTTATCACTTTGCACACAACATTTTCCTTTATCATGTAAAACCAACTTGCATGAAACTTTTATGTTTTTCACACAAACCTTTTCTTACGTGCAACTCTATTCTTACATGAAACTCCATTCGTGCACAATTATTACATGATTCAGAACCCAAATTTTCTCTAAGTGTTGAGTTACTGAAATGATGGGGGTGGATACTTATTTATAGGAACTCTCCTGTCAACTATCTTGCATGCAACATTTACTCGAGCACAGAAAACTTGATTTGACATTGCATTGGGCAGGTAATTCTCTTTCGTGTAAACTCATCATTCATTCACATTCACATATTACATGCACTTCTTTTATTTTCCATATTTTGATATGGTGATACCAAAACATGTCTTGTGCACAACTTTAAAACCCACCTTTAATATTGTGTGAAACTTCCTTATCCAAAAACACCTATCTCTATTTTCAGGTTTTGGACCCCAAAATTTTGGAAAACACTGGGAAATGGCACCACCATGTATACAATCTTTTTAGACTACCTTCAGAACATCCATTCCTTTATATTGGACCTTTGTCAACATAGCTTGTCAACAATGTCTCTAGAAATCCACAACTTGTCATGGAAACCCACTTTTTCAAAAAACACAATCAACCTAAAAATGATTCAATGTTACCATGAGGGATTTTTTCCCAACAACACCCAACCGTAAATTTGTCGCAACCTGATAGAAAAATAGAAAATTAAAATAGTTGAGAGAGACTAGCTCCTGGATCCAAGATATAACCACCATATGAGGTCCAAGCACCCTATATCCCTAATCTCCTCTGAATTCATGATCGACCTGTCTGTAGTCTACAAAATAAACGACATGTTTTGGGATAATACCATGTAGGGGTGAGTATATACATACCCAGTTGAACACTCTAGAAGGGTGAAGTGGGAGTATTAAGAGATACAACTGAAGAGGAAAGAAGTAGATAGAACAATGTATAGTGAAAGAGTACAACCCATCCCAACAAGAGAATGAAATTAAACTCATCCAAACACAAGGAGCTTGACACAGTGAGAAGATGAAATTCTCATCGAGTATTCTCTTACTATAACAAGAGAGTAGACTCATCCAACCATGAGAATCTTGACACAGAAAGCATGTGTCATACCTTACCCGTCTTCACCTATCCTGGAAGTAGATTAACCAAAACCCAAGGTTTGGGTACCAAATAAGTATATATATATATATATATATATATATATTCTCAATCAAAGAAGCCTAAATGATAGAGTAAGGTGATCTCCATATAAAAAATCAGTCCAAGAAAAATATTCACCGAGAGTTCCAAAAGAAGTCAAACTATGATGGCCAGCACCTCATGTGTCTTCTCTAAACACATAATTCGAAGGGAATCAATCATTTCACCTTGATACTATATGCTTTGTGTGGCGCTGACTTGCCTACATGGTTTTATTTCGTGTCAAAAGAATGCATCTTAGTGGGTAAAGAATCCATCTTCCATGTGATTCCAAAGCCATTTCAAACCATGTCTCATCATTATCATTCATAGTTGAGGGGATATAAGTTCTAGGTAAGGATTCCATTCCCCAGTATTATAAGAGGGTCCTACACTGATAGTAACTGAGGAACTCCACTTCCCAGCCCAACTGGAAGGTTATGCTTGGAAATTTCATCTGGGAATTCTACTTCCTAGTCCTTCTAGAGGGTAGGACCAGTGAGTCATTAGGTATCTCCACTACCCATCCATTATGGAGGGTTATTCCTGAAAGATTTCATCAGGGAATTCCATTACTCATCCCTGTTGGAGGGTAAACCCAAAACATCAAGGAACTCCACTACCCATTTCTACTGGAGGGTAACTCAGAAAGATCATTGGGTAATTCCACTACCCATCCCTACTAGAGGGTAAGCGCAGTACTATCTTCGGGAAACTCTATTGCCCAGCCCTATTAGAGGGTTACTCCCAGGATGCTCTGGTGATTCTGTATGAATGTTTTTTTCATCATGCATCACCTCAACACATGCCAAACTCATAAAATTTCACATCATATATCGAAATATGCTTCTGAGGGAACCATCATGTTCTATGAAAAAAAAATACTTAGGATAGGATACTCATAGTCCAAAATATGAGTTCAAATGAAGCATATACGGATGTTCAAAGATTGCTCAGAAGAGCTCAAGGAGAACATGGCATGTGAGGGGACCCACATAGTGTGTGCTCTTGCTCCATAGCCTAGTTGTTCTCCTGGATGGAAATAGCTCCAAACTATGTAGGAGTACATGCCATTTAGGTGGATTACACGACGTGTCCTATATATCGGGGGTCTAGGCTGTGTATCGCTGGTTGTGTCCATGTACTTGGACCCCATGTCCATGTACTCTGGTACACGGTGTGTTGGCCCACAGAGGATAATTACCATGTGGTAAACCCATTACTATGTTGTCTTACATAGATTTCCTACCTGTGTGGACTGTCACATGATTTTTCCAACTGGGGAAGGGGTACATGGCATGTGAGGGAGGGGTACATAGTGTGTGAGGGAGGGTTACATGTCGTGTTACCCTTAATTTTTTTCAAACCCTAGAACCATTGCAAAAATGGGATAGATGTCATGTGTTCTTCATTGAACATGACATGTAGTTAGGATTTATCTAGAAACTTAGGGTTTTCTTCCTTGCGTCGTGTGCTGATTTTGCAGTTGTACCCAATTTTTTTTTAAAAAAAAGATATATAAATTTGGTCCTCTCGCATCGAATCTAGTCAAATCTCCTTAGATATCACTGTGATTTCTCCTATAAACTTTGGATTTGTTAGTGAATCATGATTTCAGGCCCCTCCTCACTAGAAATTTCCTTTGTTTACAAGTAATAGTTTCATCACACGAAACATACACCGCCATGGGTTAATAATTTGATTTCTTGATTCTAAACTAGAAGATAAATAATCCTTGAGACAAGAAGATTTCATATCTATACTTCGCTCACAATATCATCATTGTTTCATCGATCTTCCATGAATCTGGGTACCCGATTGAGCTCGGGTTGCCCGGAAATTGTCTAATCGAGAACCACGGGGATTCCAACTTAGAAATATTGGGAATAATGGGAGATAAAAATAACAAAAACAAAGGTTTATACATCTATAACCAATTTTTCTTACTGGATGAAAATGATTGGAGCACTGGGGTCAGATAACAAAAATAAATAGTTAAATTTCAATTCTTGGGTGCATAAAAAGTTTTCTAATTGGCACAGATCCAAGAAAAGAGATGGATATTCTCAATTATTTTAATAAAATGGAATAAAACACAAAAAATATGATTCTTACCTCTTTTTTTTATTGATCTCTTGTGAATAATGTGTTCTCTAATGATTTCAGGTGGAGCTACTACGTTCGTTGTGCTTCGATTCTCCTTGATCTAGAGGTTAGTTTTCATTCTCCAAAGGGAGGAGAAGAGATCTACACTAGTGAATGTGAATTGTGATCAAAACCTAGCCAAATTATTTTAGTGATATATTTATAATATCCTTTTTGGTCAAGGTTTAATTAATTAATTGTTTAAATTAATTAATTAATTTACTTAACCGCACTGCCAACGAGCGAGGGGTCTGAAAGTCTCATGCCAACTCATTTTATGTTTCTCCTAGTGATGAGAGGGATTTTTCATGTATCCCTCATAAATAAATTTTTATTACCTAAGAATTCAATATAGTGTGAACCCTAGGGTAGATCTCTCATAGAGGCTGCTTACACACACCAATTTTTCTATTTTCACTATTATAAATCTAACTAATATAAAACAACTTATATAAAAATATAAATTGGGGGTTGATTCTGAAAATACATAAATTCTAATATATATTAATAATAAAATTAAAAACACAAAGAAAATAAATAAGGCACAAAGAATTTAGTTAAGAATAATTGTCATTTCTTGAGAGATCATGGTGATAAAATCATTACTCTTTAAAGAAAATTTATTCTCAATATTCTACTCAATGTTGAGATCGGCCTTATCACTCAACACCTTCCCATGAATTATTATTATATCACACTAACCCGCCTCATGCAAGATAATACTCACTCACATCATCATCACAATGCTAATCCACCATGGATACAATATTATAATATTGAAGGAGAGGAAAAATATTAAAATAGGAAGAACAACTCAATAGTAATGAAAGTGGGGTGAACCCTACACCAAACCAGTTTCACCACTATTTAATTCTTAGAATAAAATAAAGAGAAACATTTAATCACAAAAAACTCAATAACCACCACTCCCCCCTCAAACAACAATGAGAGTTAGTTCTCTACTTGAATGGAGATTAGAAGTATCACTATGGGGGAACACAAAATAGAAAATGAATGAGAAGAGAATAATATGAAAAAATATACATTAAACAAGTAAAAAAATATTACAGCATCATAAACCCTAATTCTAAAAAAAATTCCAACCTAAGTTTCCAAACCATGTTATCAACCCCTTGGAATGAACAAGAGGTACATTTTTATAGGGATATGGGAGAGAAATGTTGGCTCCAAATTCATCCTCTGAAAGTATGAGCATGGATTGACACTTCAATGAAATAATTTGGTAAATATTCATTACTAAATGTTGTTTTCATATATCTCCTCTATAGGAAAAAAAATTCAGATTCATTGGACACATTTGTAGAGAGATGTTGATGTCTTACTCCGAGACATTTATTCTATCCTGGGGACTCTTCATCTTCCAAATTCTCCACTTTAAAATGCATTAATGACCTTGAATACAGAATAATAATGAATGACATCCTTAATAAAACATTTTAATATATTTATTTTACAACTCCTTTACAAATTTTAGATCCATTGTGTGAGTCAGGTTTGATATATAATCTTATCTTCAAATATTTCTAGATCTGTACATAGTTTTTGAGGCCCAGTTTGTGAGCTATATTTGGGCCCTAATTAGATGGATTAATCTTTGTCTTTAGAATGATGAAATGATTTCCAGTATGTATTAAATCCAAAATATAATATATTTAACAATTTCATTCAGTGTATAAAATGGTATGGCCTAAATTCAAAAATAAATTAAAACAATTAAATCCCAAAATTTGGATATTTTAATAATTAAGTTCAAAATACCACAAAAATATAAAAATGTGACAGTTTCCCATAAAATAGTATTACGGTGGGATTAATAACATTGAATTATAGAATAAAATATGTGAAATATTAGCTTCATAACTCCCCCACACTTAACCATTACACTCTTAGGCAATCATCATATTTTCAAATCATAATCCACACAACAATCAAAAATGAGAAAAGATCCATGATATTATCCAAAATAGAATTACATCAAGTATCCTCTATGAAAAACAATTAAATATAATTTTAATTCCACACATTATAATTTTTCAACCATATAAATCCATCCATATCCCAATCTAAACCTACCTCACATTGAATTTTATGTCAGTCTTCACTCAAGAGAAATAGAATCTGGAGTTACAATCATACTTGGAAAATACATGTTTCACCATAGGCTTGTGACAATTATCATCTCTTCATAGTGTGAAACATTAAAATGAATTCAATCATGAGGTCTTTTTCAAGATAAATCCTACATATTAGGGTTATTGGGAAAATGATTTAAAATTTAAGGATGAAAAATGAGTTTAGACTCTTACACACAATGCATGAATATTTAAATGAAAACATAGGATAAACCTCACTCAAATCCCATTGAAAGTATGAAACACAACACCAAAACCTTTTCTAAAATGTTACATGATCCAATTAGTGATTAAAATGAATGATATCATCCAAATTCTCCCTCTTTTTTTTTTGTAATGCTCCAGAAAGTCACAACTTTATTTCATTTTATTTTTTCTTGGAGGATGAGATGACAATTGAATACAATTATTGTATGAAAATAATGGCCTTTATTTGAAATAGGTACATGAGTCATAAAATTAAGTACAATGAAATATTCAATCTCATATCCATTTTTTTCATTTCTTTTTTCTTTTTTTTTTTTGAAGGAGAACTGGATGAATGAAATAATGCACAATGAAATGGTGAATCAAGCCCAATTATCTCTTTCTCCACTACCCAAAATGTTGAAACACATATAAAATCATTTAAAAATGAAATGAATCTCAAAAAACTCACATGAAAGTCCCTTACCCATACTCAGGCTTGAAATACCCATGAAAAAATATCAAGAGTGTGGGTATGTTAGGAAAAATTGGCTTGTAATGTGGATTAAACCTATAAAGAAATTCATGGAATCTAAGGACTAAAGAAGGAAAAATATAAGGGTGAGTCTTAAGATAAATATGTTTCTAGCCAAAAAAGTGCATCAATAATGTTAAAAACATTCCATGAAATCCAAATATTTTAAAAAGAAAGGTCACAAATTCTGGTTCTCACACAAAATCCATGTTTCCCTCAAGAAATTGTGGCTATTAAAAAGAATATTAAAAGGTTGTTTAGAATACCTCATAGGATTGAAAAAATATTTTTAGTCAGTGTTTCATGGGCATGGATTTCAAAAATTGGTCAAACGCATAAAAATTCTTGAAATTCCAAATCAAGGAAAAAAAATTCACATCAATAATCATTTAAAATCCATTTTTCAAAAACAATTTCAAATTTCTTAAAATCAATTTATGTGTGAAAAATGATCATAATATTCATTAAATATCAAGGATATTAAAAATTAAATACAAAAAAGAAAAGGAAAAAAAATAAAATAGTTATCCAGGCCAACACTCCCCCACACTTAGACTTAATGACCACTCATTTCGACTCAACAAAAATAAAAATAAGGGCAGAAAAATAAAAGAAAGTATAGATATGACCTGACTTTATTTTCTAGTGGTATCCATGAGATAAGATCCTAAATAATGTCACTAATCCAAGAAATCAAAAAATAAGGCAAAGAATAAGAAAATATAGAAAAATAAATATGAATTTAAAATAAAGGGGATAATGCTTGGTTTAACCCCTAAGAGTGTGCTAGGTTTTTACTACCCCTAGTCAGGCAGTTATAGCGGTTTAACCTCATTCTGAAGGTGGATGGGGTTTCTTTCTTAGAAAACACCAAATTTTATTTTTTCTAATATCCATAAGTGGACGCAAGGAGTGATAACCCCTAATGAAAATAAAAATATCTAAAACCCCCATAGAAGAAGAAAGAAATATTTTGAGGTGCAGAGGGGGAGGGAAAGGAAAATAGGGTTACTCCATGTTGAATTTCATGGTTCCCTCATCCATATAGTATTCAAGTTGTTGTAGAGGAGGTATTTGCACCACCAAATAATTCTACAGCTCTTCTTATTTGATCACCACCACTTGGGTGATATATCCCTTAACATCCAAGGCCTTATCCATTTGTGCAATATTAGAAATTTCAAGAAAGGGGAAGTCAAAAAACAATTCATATTGAATAAGATTAAAACATAAAGAATTGATAAAGAATTATTTCCTTTAAAGTAAGTCATACTGGAAATTTATATCTTAGGGAAAGAACATTGTAAACTCAATCTCAGCAGGTGCATATTCATTTTCATCTTCCAAATCAAGAGAGAGGTAGATAGGTGCAGATTTTACATTATCAAATATTGGAAAATCACATACCTTTTTATCTTCTACAAAATCGTCCCAATATTCATCCATTTCACCTTGATCTCCCACATGTGCATCATCTAGAAAGTCTTTATCTTCAACCTCCACTGGAAATGCTATGGATAATTTATAGGGTATTTCCTTTATAATTTCTTCCTCACATGGATCTTCAGTTGAAAATGTTGGAAAAACAATCTTTGATTCCTTTTTTTCTTGAACCTCCTTTTGAGTTTTCAATTCCTTCAAGGAATATGAAATAAATTTCATTTGATTCATCAACTCTTCTATAATTTTTTCATTCTCATACAACTTATTCTTCAGATATAGTTATTCTATAGACTCTTAAATATTGGTAAAATGAAAATAATATGAAAAATTACCTTGAAATTCCATCTTTGAACCATGAAAAAAAATGCAATGAAGTTCAAAAACATTGTGTTCAAAATTTATGATTTTTTTGTTTTTTTTTTGAAAAACAATGTGTGAAAGAGATTGGTCTCCCTATAAATAGTTCCAAATTTATGGGAGGTATTTGTTGCAGATATCTCACCAATAAATTATTGTTACTTAAGAATGAAATATAGTGTGCACCCTAGTCTCGATCTCTCACGGAGGCCGCTTACACACACAGATTTTTCTATTGTCACTATTATAAATCTAACTAATATAAAACTAATTATATACTAATATAAATTAGGGGTTTATTATGAAAATAAATAAATTATAATATATATTAATAATAAAATTAAAAACACAAAGAAAGGAAATAATTCACAAAGAAGTTAGTGAATAATCATTTTCGTTTTTAAGATATTATGGTGATAAAATCATTGCTCTTTAAAGAAAATTTTTTCTCAATGTTCTACTCAATGTTGAGATAAAATCAATCACTCAAAACCTTCCTGTGGATTTTTATTATCTCACATAAACACTCCTCATGTAGGATAATACTCACTCACATCATCATTACAATGCTACTCCAATGTGGATGCAACATTATAACAATGAAGGATAGGAAAAATATTAAAATAGGAAGAAGAAATTAATAGTAATGAAATTTGGGTGAACCCTACACCAAACCCATTTCACCACTATTGAATTATTATAATAAAATAAAGATAAACATTTATGCACAAAAAACTCAATAACCACCACTCCCCCCTCGAACAACGATGAGAGTTAGTTCTCCACTTGCATGGAGATTAGAAGGATCACCATGGGGAACACAAAATAGAAAATGAATGAGAAGAGAATAAGTTGAAAAAAAAATACATTAAATAAGTCAAACAATATCACAACATCATAAAATCTAATTATATATAAAATGGGAAACTTAATTTTTTAACCCAAGTTGTCCACCCCTTGGAATGAAGAAGAGGTACATTTTTAAAGGGAGATGGGAGACAAATGTTGGCTCTAAATTCATCCTATGAAAGGATTCATGTGTACTGACACTTTAATGATATAATTTGGTAAATATTCCTTCCTTAAAGTTTTTTGTGTATTTCTCCTCTGTCTTCACACAAAATATTAGCTGCATTGGACATGTGTGTAGAGAGTATTGATGTTTTACTTTGAGAAATTTATTCTAGCCTGGTGACTCTTCATCTTTCAATTATCCACTTTCCAATGCATTAATGACCTTGAATATAGAATAATCGTACATTACATCCTTAATAAAACATTTTCATCTATTCATTTTCCAGATAATTTCTGAATTTCATATCCATTGGTATAGTAATGCTTAATATATAAGCTCATTTTCAAATATTTACAGATATGTACATAGTTTTTTAGGCCCATTTTTTATGCTATATTTGGGCCCCAAAAAGATGGATTGAGATTTGGATTATAAATGAGGAAATTATGAAAAATATGTATTAAATCGAAATGAAAAGTAATTTCAAAATTTAATTCAGTGTAGAAAATGTTATGGCCTAAATACATAAATAAATTGAAATAGTTAAATCTCAAAATTAGTTCATTTTAGCAATTAAGCTCAAAATACCACAAAAACCTAAAAATGTGACAATTTCCCATAAAATAATATTATGGTAGTATTAATAACATTGAATTATAGAATAAAATATGTAAAAATATTAGCTTCATCTCCTAGGGTAAACATTACATTTTGGACCCAACTATGGTCTCAGATTTCTGGTCTGATAAACCATTTAAGAGTTATCCCATTTTCTTTGATTAACCACATACGCACAATATAAAATATATTTAATATTTTTATAAAAATAATTATGGGAACATTGGGTCTCAAAATAACACATAATCTCAGTGCCTAGCTATGGAAATATATTTGGAAATATTTCAATGTATTACAAGGAAAAAATAGGGTCTCTACATCATTCCCTCCTTCAATATTTTTATCCCCGAAAAGAAAAACTAAGAAAAAAATCAGGATATTGAGCCTACATATTTCTCTCATACTCCAAGGAAATATTCTACATGTTTTTGTGCTGCCACATCACATAAACCAAAGGGATGGTCCATCCATGAAAGGTCCTCTCCAGTCGGTCATTGATCACCATCGGGTGCTCTTTAAAAGTGGTTTCATCCTCGATGTCCAGCTCACCCTAGTCAATGAAGAGTGTAGAATCATGCACATATCTCCTCATCTATGACATGTGGAAGATTTTGTGCACCCTCTCTAGTTGTGGGGATAGGTGAGGTGATAGGAAACCTCACCAACCCTCTGCATGATCTCGAACAACCTGATGAACCTCAGGGATAGATTGCCTCCCCGACCGAACATCGGCATTCCTCATCATGGGGATACTCCCAGTAAAACATGGTCTCCCTTCTCAAACTCAAATGGTCAAATATTTTGATTTGTGTTGGATTTCTTCCTACTCTGGGCCATCCTCATCCGCTCGTATATGACTTGTATTTTCTCTGTCGTCGCCTGCACCAACTCTGGTCCCACAAGAGATGACTCACCAATCTATGTCCAACATAAAGGTGACATGTAGGGTCTCTTGTATAGGGCCTCAACAAGTTTCATGTCAATGGTAGAGTGGTAGATTTTGTTGTACACAAACTCTACCAAGGGAAGGTGATCCTCCTAGCTCCAGGCGAAGTCCAATATGCAAGACATCAGTATATCCTCAAGCACCTGGATAGTGCACTCAGCTCTCCCATTGGTTTTGGGGTGAAAGTTTGTAATCATCCACATCTGGGTCATGAATGCCTTCTAAATTCCTCTACACAATCATGATGTAAACCATGCATCACGATCAAAAGACAATCATTGAATGTACCCCATGAAGGAAGATGATATCCTGCAAGTACAACTTCCTCAAACTGTCCACCGAACTCTGCTCCCTAATGGTAAGGAAGTGTACCAAATTCATGAGCCAGTCAAATATCACCCATATGGAATCATGACCCTTCACTATGAATGGAATCCCTATGATGAAGTCTATGGATATGTTTCCCTATTTCCACTCTGAGACCTCAAGAGGTTGAAAAAAACCTGCCAGAACTTGGTGCTCAGCATTCACCTACTAACAGGAGAGGCACCGTGAGATGAAATCAGCTATACTTCATCTCATGTCAGACCACAAAAATTTCTAGTGAATATGTTTGTACATATTCCCCACACTAGAATGTATAACTAGTGGAGAAGTGTGGAACTCCCACATCAGCTCCTCCCACATCCTAAATGGAACCACTGTTCTCCCCTAGAATACGATGTCATGATTCCCTCCTTTAGAATATCCATCTAGTGCCTCACCTGTGGATATCTGATCATGCAAGACCTTGTAATCAATATCTCCAAATTAGTAATATCTCACTTTCTCGAGAAACAAATTAGTCAACACCATCACCTAAATAAAATTCATACCCTCCTTCTCCACTAAGGTCAGCTACAGGGAAGCTAACTGCTCTGAAGATTCATTCACTAACCAAGCTTGGGACTTCCTACTAAGGGAATCTTATACAATGTTTCCCTTTCCTAGATTATAGACTATCTCGAAGGCATAGTCCTATAGAAACTCCAACTAGTGTTGGTGTCTCCGGATTAGGTCTCTATGGGTGAAGATATATCTGAGACTCTAGTGGTCTGAGTAAACCACAAAGTGTTATCCCATAAGTTAGTGTCTCCACATCCTCAGGGATATGACTACCACTGCCATCTCCATTTCATGATTTACTTAGTTCTACTCATGGGGTATAAACTTCCTCGATCCATATGTGATGAATTCCTTATGTTTCATCAACATGAAACCAAGCCAAGTTCTTGAGGAATCACAATACACTATGAACGCAATGCCTTCCTCTAGTAGTCTTGACACTGGAGAAATTTTCATCCTCTACCTCAACTAATCAAAGGCCCTATATCACTTCTTAATCTAATTAAATTATTGTCCCATACTTTTCAGGGTATTCAAAGGGGCTCTAATTCTAGATAAGTATGCCACGAACCTTCAGTAGTACCCTACCAAGCCAAGGAAGCTATTCACCTCTGACACATTCTTGGGTGCCTCCCAAGAAATCACTGCTCTGATATTTATGAGATCCATGGATAAAAATTGCTCATAAATAACATACCCTGGTAAGTGAACCTCATGTATCTAGAACTGTCACTTTGAGAACTTTCTGTAAATCTTGTTCTCTCAGAGTAAATCAAGAACCATCCTTAAGTGTTATGCATGCTCCTCCACTATTTCAGAGTATAAAAGTATTTCATCGATAAAGACAACAAAAACTGGTCCAATTATGGCTAGAATAATTATTTCATCAAAGTAATAAAGATGTAGTGGGATTTATCACACCAAAGGGAATCCCTAAAAACTCATAGTGTCTGTAGAGATATCAGAATGCCAACTTAGGAATATTAGCCTCGTGAACCCACAACTGGTGGTAGCCAGCCCTGTGATCAATATCGTAGAACCATCTTGCACTTAAAAACTGATAAAATAGGTCTTAAATACTCATAAAGGGGTAAATTTTCTTTATCATGGCCTGGTTCGGGTGATGATAATCCACGCAAAGTCGTAATCTCTCATCCGTGTTTTTCATGAAAAACACTATAGATGCCCATGGTGACATTTGGTCTGATGAAACCTTTATCAAAAAGGTGATCCAACTACAACAGTAGCTCTTATATCTTGGTAGGTTTTATCCAATATGTTTTAGAAGATATTGGGACAGTCCTGGGTTTTAATTCAATTCAAAACTCCATCTCTCGCCTCATAGGTAGTCTCGGAACATCCTCAGGGAAGACGTCCATATAATCCTCCACAACTGAAGGAACCTAGATACCACCAAGTTTTACACTCATCAAATGATGGTTGATAAGATGTAACCTCTTTCTCACAGAATCCACATGTTCTACCATGAGATATCTCTCACCAGAAAAGGAGAATCTCATCTCATTAGTGCGTAGGCATCTGACTAGTCTATGGTGATAGTAAATCTGTGCTTAGACCATGGAAAGAAAATACATACCCAATATGACATCATAGGGTTCCATCGTGATGAGAAAAAGGTCCCACATGAACCTATCTTCTCCAATAAATAGCTCTCATTGTCAGTAGATAAAAGATACATAATAAGTGTTCCCTATAAGAACCTCAAGATGAAGTTGTTGTGCCAGTGCCTCCATTGGGAGTTGTATCTATTGCACTAGGAGCCAAGAGATAAAGGAATGACTAGAACCTATGTCTAATAATACTGAGGTAAGATTAGAATAAACATATATCATACCTCAAATCAACTCATACATTGTGGGATTGTAGACATCCAAAGCCCACAACTGCCCACGGACCCTGCTGCCAGTTCCCTGAGCTTGATGTGGGCCACCTGGTGGTGGTGGAAGGATCTCATAGTGTCTTCCTCCACCTGCATCTCCTCCTGCTCCTCTTCCAACTCCACCTCCCTGGGGACCACCCTGTCCCCGCCTAGGAGATACCTAATCACAGTGATGTTTCCGTCATGGCGGTCCATTAGCTATCTACCTAGGCTACTCTGCACACCTCATCGGGCAATCACATGCCATGTGACCACACCCGTCACAAGTAAATCACCACCCCTCTTTAGTCTTCTCTGGTCCTTTGTGATGCCTTGTACCTATATGACCATGTGCCTGATCCTTCTCGTGGAAGGGTCTCTTGTTCCGAGATCTCTAGCACCTTCCATATTTTGTATATGACTCAACTCTATTGTGTCCACTGCCAGCTCCAACTATCTTTCACACCTTTGACATAAATCTCTCTATCACAAGTACCTTCTCTAGCACCCCATCATAGGTGGGGATACACAAGGGTAGTAAGCTAGCTTGGATCTCTCTATAGAGACTCTTATTAAACTTTCATGCTTGTTAGTAGCCATCGTGGATCGTGTCGAGACAGTACCGCATAAGTTCTATGAACCTATATGTGTACTCATCCACTATAATCCAACCCTTTTGAAGCTCCAAAATCTCTAAAATATGGATTTATCATAAGTAGGAGGGGTATTACTCCTCGTGGAATAGCTGTTAAGAGTCATCCCATGAGTGTCGACTCATCTTGCATCTATGGAACCAAGCTCCACCAATGCCCAGCCACTCTGTAGAAAAGTTTGGCTACCAAATCCACCATCTAATCCTTCAGGGTCTGAAAATCCTGAATATACAATCCACCTACTCGATCCAATCCTCTTCTTCCTTGGGGTCTGGCTCACCGTAGAACCTCATCGGTCTCTGACACTGAAACTTTCAGAGTGCACTCAGCCAGCGCACATCCTCAGCCTACTATAATGGTATGATCTATTGGTAAATAGGTGGGGTTCTACTACCTATCCACATGGAGGAAGGGGATCACAGGATGGACCCTAAACTAAGGCCTCTTCACTCATAGGGTCATCATCACTAACCGTAGCTGGTATTCTAGATGTCTATCATCGTGAAGGCATCCTGAAAGTTTTCAAGGAGTATCATGGTCAGATGAACATATATATATATCAATAATAATGGGGAGGTAACTCAAGAAGTACAGTAAAAGACTCAATCCTATATGATTTATGTACCATTTATCCCTACAACAAAGGTCTTGGTATGTTGATTCAACAAGCTGGTAATCAGGGTCCTAGTGAATAGATATGTGAGCTGCTTATACCATCACTAGACTCTTTGGCCTAAGATCCACACTCAAGACACTTTGAAACTATTTCTATAAACCCAACTGGTCCTATTTAAGGGGATACTTCCAAACAACATCCCATAGAATGAACTTTCTCTGCTACCAATCTATCACAACCCAACCTAATTCAGTGCTCAAGCTCCAACTACCCCAAGTCCACCTCCACAGGCCAGGGGGTGGAGACAAGTTCCAAAGGAAAAAAACTAAACTTGGGGAGGCTTTTTCTTATGTACCTTTACATACACACACAACCAACTAAATGAAAAATTGCATAGGGAAAGAAATAAAATATGCAACAATACTATAAATAAACCAAACATGAATGAACCTCTAAATAGTATGAAGTATGGGATTTTAAAATGATAAGAAAGGGGTAAAATACATGACCAACTAGAAATGTTTCCAAACCTAATAGAAAATTGTAAAATTAAAATAGTTGAGAGAACCCATCTCCTATATCCTAAGCTATGACCATTGTACGGGGTCCAAGAACCCAATATCCCTATGCTCCTCTAAAGTCATGATCAACCTATCCTCTGTCTGCAAAAGACAAGACACATGTTGTGTAAAGATCATGTAGGGGTGAGTATATACATATCTAGTAGGATTCCCTGAAAGGGTAAAGTGGGGCAGTAAGAGATACAAAAGAATAGGAAAGCAGTATATAGAACAAGGTACAGTGAAAGAGTACATCTCGACCCGACAAGAGAGTGAAAGTAAACTCATCCAAACATAAGGAGCTCGACATGGTGATAAGATGAACTTCTCATCAAGTCTTTGCTACCCATATAAGGATATTAGACTCATTCAACCAAGATAATCTAGATACAGAAAGCATTTAGCATACCCCACATATCTTCACCTCTCCTGGAATGAGAGTAACCAAGACCCAAGGAGTGGGTACTAAAGAATGATATATTTATATATATATATATATATATTATCAATCAAAGAATCACAAACAAGAGAGTAAGGGGATATCCATATCATAGATCAGTCAAAGAAAAAGTGTCTCCAATAGTTCCAAATGAAGTCCAACTATGATTCCAAGCACATCATGCATCTTCCCTAAACACATAAGTCTAAGGGGCTCAATCACTGCATCTTGATACTATATTCTTTGGGAAAAATGACTTTCCTGCATGGTTTTAGCTCATGTCATAAGAACACATCTTGATGGGTAAATCATCCCTCTTCCTTGTGGGTCTAAAGCCATGTCAAACCACATCTCTTCATAGTGTCGCATAGTCGAGAGGCTATAAATTCTATGTAAGGATACCATGCCTTGGTACGACAGGAGGGTCCTGGTCTAATAGTCATTGAGGAACTCCACCGCCTAGCCCGACTGGAGGGTTGCACTTAGGAATATCATCGATGAATTCCACTGCCCTATCCCATTGGAGGGTAATCTCGGTGAGTCATCAGGGAACACCAATTCCTAGATCAACTAGTGGGTTACATCTGGAAGATTTAATTGGGGAATTCTACTAACCATCCCTACTGGAAGGTAAACCTGGAACTGTCATTGGGGAGCACCACTACCCATCCCTACTAGAGGGTATGCCCAAAACTATCTTTGGGGAACTCCACTACCCAGATTACTAAACAGTTATGCCCGAGATGCCTTATCAATTCTGTATGAATGATTCTATCATTAGGTGTCACCTCAACACGTGCCAAACCCAGAACATTTCACATTGTATCTCAAAAGATGCTTCTGAGGGAACCATCACGTTTTACATGGAAAAACACTCAGGATATTCTACTGATAGTCCAAAATTCAAGTTCAAACAAAGTAGATACGGATGCTCGAAGATTTATTAGAAGAACTCAAGGGGAAAAAGACATGTGAGGGGACCCACACAACATGTGATCCCACTCCACAGCCTGGTCGTGTCCCTAGCTGGAACATGGATCCCAACCGTGTAGGATTACACTCTGTGTAGGTGGAATACACAACATTTCCTTCCTATTAGAGATCTGGGCCATTTGTATCTGGCTGTGTATGTGTACTCGATCCTCATGCCCATACACTCTAGTACATGACATGTTGGTCCCCACAGGATGTCACTAATGTGGTCAACCTGAGTTTATGTTCTCTTTTATAGATTCCCTGCTCATGTGGTCTGTCATATAGTTTGTCAAACTAGGGATGGGTTACATGGTGTGTGAGAGAGGGTTACACTCTGTGTTACCCTTAATTTTTTTCAAACCCGAGTGCCACCATCGAAAGGCTCTACACATCACGTGTTCTTCATTGAACATGGAGTGTAGTCGATATATTTTCAGAAACTTTAGATCTTCAAATCTAGTCCTCGTGTGTCAAATATAATCGAACTATCTTAGATCCCACTATGATTTCTCCTATAAACTTTAGATATGTTTGTGAATTGTGTTTTCAGGCCACTTCTCACCAAAAATCTCCTCCATTCACTGAGAAGAGTTTCATCGCACAGATCGTACACTACCACAGATTCATCCTTTGATTTATTGATGCCAAACTAAGAGATTGAGCATCCTTGAGACATAATGATTCTAGATCTATTCTTCCCTCACAATATCATCATAGTTTTATCAATCCTCGATGAATATGGGTACCTGATTGAGCTCAAGTCACCTAGAAATTGTCAAACAGGGAACCACAAAGATTCCATTAGTAAAGAATGTGGATAATGGGGGAGAAAAGATAAAAAAACAAATGTTTATAAGTATTCATCCAATCATTCTTGGTCGATGAAGCAAATTAGGGCATTAGGGTTAGATAACCAAATTAAATAATTAAATTTCAATTCTTGGGAACATGAAAAGTTATCCAATTAGAACATATCTAAGAAAATTGATGGATCTACTCAATTATTTTAAACTAAGGGTGTAAAAATGCAAAAGAAGAGTCCTACCTCTATTTTGGATCGATCACTAGTGAAGAACGTGTTTGCCAACAATTTTGGGAGGAGCCATCGCATTCGTTTCACTTTTATTTTCCTTGATCTAGAGGTTTATTATCGTTCTCTAAAGGAATAAGGAGGAAGATATTCACCAAAAATGTAAATTATGAGCCAAACATAACCAAACTCATTTAACGCTATATTTATAATATCCTTTTAGGTCAATGTTTAATTAATTAATTGATTCAGTTAACTACACCACCAAAAAGTGAGAGGTCCAAACCTCCTTCACAGAATAATTTTATTTAAATTAAGTAATTGATTCACTTAACCCACCACCAGAAAGAGAGGGGTCCAAACGTCCCACCCCCTCATTACAGTTGATACCTCAAATCTTCATGTGAGAGGGGATCTTCACCCATCTAGTTTGAATCTACCATTTTTGCCTTATCTAAAAGATGTTCTCCACTAATATCCTCCTTATCGTCCATCTCTCCCACCCTAGTTACTTGATGTTCAATTACAATCACTTCATTCTTCCTTGGAGGTAGGCTCATCAAAGATCTCTTTTTCTATATCCTCCTTTATAGAGGTGTTGGATCTTATTAACTATACTTTGGTGATGAGGTTCATTACAGACAAGCCTCCTTTATCCCTCGTCTGGGACTTCATTATATTTTCGGGCCTATAGATTTTTTATAGGGTTTTGGTGCTCAATAAGAAATCATTATTCTTGGTTCTTTCCTCCCGTTGTGATTTTTTTAGGGCCTGGACCTGTTTCCCCATATCTTTCATCCAGTATCATTTCATTCTTTCTTGTTGGTCTATGGATTTGAATCATGGAAAAGACTCTATGTGCATAGCCATATGGATCCACATACCAGTAATACCTATTATGCTTCACAATGGGTCCTTATTACATAGAATTAGTGACTCATTAATCGTTTTTCTTTGTGTGGATGAGAAAACTTTAAGGATGAAGGATGCTTCGGTCACTCAGATATGAGTGGATATGGATCTCTCACAACCACTTCTAGTGCATCTTCTTCTTTGTGTCAAAGGTTCTCTTGAGTGGTGGAAATATCTCTTTTATCCTTAAACCCCCAAGTTCTTCTCCTTCTGCCTTATCTAGGGCCATTCAAATAATTTCTATAGAATACTCTATCTGGGTTTCCCAATCTCAAGTAATTCATCCACCTTGGATGGTGGCGCGGCCTCACTCCCTATGAAATCTTATTCCAAAAAGACTTCATTAGTAGTGTATAGACCATGTTTTTAGGCAGTTCCCTCAACCCCTCCTAGTGTTACAGTTCTAGTTCAGATAGTGTCTTGTCATGTGAGTGAGCTGATGGTCATCATCATCAACCTGAGCCACATCCTAGTTCCTTTTAGACCAAGGATACTCTCCATCCTTAAGGATGGATAGTAGGAGGTTCATTCAGATCATCTCTAGAAGATGAATGTTCTTAAGGTGGATTAAAATGTATTTCCACCTATTCGAGCTCCCATCCCCCATTACCCAGTACCCTCAGGAGATCCTCCTATTCTCACTTCAAACTCCTGTGGTGTTTTATTGCAACTTCAAGATAAAAAATCCCAGATTAACCTCAAAAATGCATTACTGTATGTTCAGTATGCTTCTCCTCAACCATGGCTCATTGGCGCTCTTTCACCTAGTGATATGTGTACTTTTTCTCAGTACAAAAGGGATTTAATTACCTCTTTTACTAAAGATAAGTTCTATGCGACGCTTTTGGAAAAATTTACGGATAATCTCCTCTTATGATTTCTTGTTTAATTTGGAATTCATGGGTCCTTGATGCTAGGGTGAAAATAGATTTTATTCACAATGAACTTCACAGTAAAAAATTTTCTATTGTGGTGGTTCTAGAGCCCAAACATGCATCATCCAATATTGGTGATTTTTCTCACAAGTTTGGCATGAATAATTCCATGCATGGAGAACCTCTTAACCATCACATCTAGATATTCTGTAAGTAGAATGTCTTAGTTGAAAATATGATAATCTCAAACCAATTCATTACTATTAAGGTCAGTTTTGATATTATTTTTTCTTCTCCTTTATGTACTCCAAGTGTGATGCTCACCTAAGATATTAACTGTAGAGTGATATTGAATCCTTAAAACTAAAAGATAGGTTGTAGCTATTTTGGGGTGAATTCAATACTATTATGGATAATTTTGAGAATAAAGGAGGAGGTTTGTACCCTTATAAGGATAGGAATGATTTATCCTCCTTTGCGTCTCGGTGTGGACTTATGGACTTGGGTTTTTATAGAGAAAAATATGTATGGTGTAACAATAAAAAGGGAAATAAGCGCACTTGGTGTCACCTGGATCATTACCTTGGAAAACCATAAGCTATATATTCTTTTCTGAATTCTAGAATCCTTCACCTGGTTCAATCTCTCTCTAACCATTCCCATTTACTAGTTAACCTAGAATCTAATGCAGACAGTTGTTTTAGCTTCTTCTTCTCCAGGAGTTGGACCTCAGATCTAGATTATTAGTAACTAGTTTAGGCATCCTAGAATAATCTCATGCACAAATCTTCTTAGGTTGTCCTTCATAATAAATTAAAAATACTGAAGGATAGTCTTTTGGTTTGGAGTAACATACATTCTCTCAAAGTACCCGATTTGGACCACACCAAATAGGACATTGAGAAAGAGGAGCTTGTAATTAAAGATTTCTAGGATGAGGATAATTTTTTTAACCTTTCCTATAAGAAGAGTCAGCTGGAAGACATGTTATTGGAGCAGGAATGTGAATCTCATTAAAAATCTAAATAGTTGTAGCTTAAGGTCAGGGATCATAATACCACATTTTTCATAATTTTTTAAAATAAAATAATAGGAGGTTTAATCTGAATATCTTCATAGAGGATAGAAGCTTCACTAGTGACCTTGAGGTGTTTAGGAGGATATCGGAACAACATTTTAAAGCTCTTATCTTTACTGTTAATCCTTCCATACAGGAAGGATACCCTAGAGATCACACTTCATTGTTTAATTTTATCCCTCAAGTTATGTATAAAACTTTTAAATCCTTTTTTAATGTGTTCCATATGAAAGGGATATTTTTTAGGCAATGAACTCCCTCAACCATGATAGATACTGGAGTCCTGAAGGATTATCAGGTTATTTCTATGTGGCTTCATGGGACCTCATCAAGGATGAGCTAGTGGATTCTGTTAATGATTTTTTCTAGGGAGGGGGTCTACCTCTGGTTTCTTATGAAACTTATTTAATCCTCATTCCAAATTTCAGATACCATTCTTCCATCAAACACTATATCAACATTAGTATGTGTAACATCCCATAAAAATTTATTACTAGTGTGATTAAAAATAGGCTTTCCAAACATCTCTATAAATGGGTATCTGAAGAGAAACATGGCTTTGTATATAGAATTTCTACACAGGCATCCATTTCCACTAATTAGAAAATTATTGTTGATATCAACAAGAAGTTAACTGGTTTTAATATGGAAATTAAAATTGACATGTACAATGCCTAAGACAGATTATAGTGGGGGTTCATTATCAAGGCGATGTCCTGCATGGGTTTTTCATCCCAAACTACATATCTTCTTTTTAGTTTCTTTAGTTTCGCTTGGTTTTTGGTTAATTTTATGGGCATAAATTGTGTTTTTTTAATTTTTCATGAGGACTTAGGTAAGGGGATCTCATTTTCACCCAATGTATTTATAATGGTCCAAGACTCCCTCAAAAGGTGCCTTAATAGTTCTATGCACAGTGGTTCTATCCTCCCTTTCTATTGTAGAAATCATTATACTGGTATATCTCATATCCTCTTCACTGATGAAATTGTTCACTTTACTAATGGTAGTATAAGATATATTTGAGGTGTCAATAATATCTTATAAGAATATTTCAAGTGAAGTTCTCAACATATTAATTGTGGAAAAGTAGTGTGTACTTATAAAGATCTTGTTCCTGTAGATGAGAAAAAAATTGAGGACCTCATGGGTTTTAGGAGGAAAAGTATTTCTATAGAATATTTAGGAGCTTCTATTTCTAATGTAAGGCTATGAATTTTCCACTATAGGGGGTTGGTCAACCGTATCTCTATCTGTATCACCAACTGGAAGAATCATTTTTTTCTTTTGGTGGTCGAATCACCCTAGTTAACAGTGTGATAAATTCCATCCCCATGAATGTTTTTCTTCCCTCAGGGTACTAAAGATTAATTTAAAGAAAATTTAGAAGATTTTATCATCCTTCATCTGGGATGCACACATGGAGGGAATGTTTCATTGGGCCTCCTAGATTAGAATGGCTAGTCTGGTGGAAGTAGGTGACATAAATCTCCACAATGTTTTGGGTCCCATGCAATACATTTAGGATAAACTATCTTGGGAGGTTTTATAAGGGAGGTCTCTCTAAGGAAATATGGTCATGGGAAAATATGGAGATGACTTGGATTATCTCAAAGGGAAAGTGTCTCTTTTATAGAAAAAATTGAGGAGTCATTTACTAGAAGTGGAATGGAAAGTTCAGTGGATCGTGGGGAGTTGGGAGATAAACTTATAGAGTCACAACTAGGTGGGTGTCAATAATAGATTCATAGGGTGTCCCTCACCTGATCTCTCATTTTTTCTGGATTCTCATCACCCCACCTTCATTGAGTCCATTTTTAATCACAACTATAATGACATATACAACAACATTCAATTTTCTGAGGAATATGATAGGCCTGTCTTCGTAGGCACCCCATCTGATGTCTTCTCATCCAAGGTGTAATGGAACACTAAGAACATGATCCATGTCCACGAGGGATGAGGAAGTACTCTATGGAGTAAAGATATACCCATTAAATTCAACTTTCTTGTTTAGAGTATATGGAATAATGTGAACCTGATGGATGATTCAATTAGGAAAAAGGAGTTAGGCTTGAATCAAAGTGCCTCTATTGTCGAAGCTTCAAGGTGGTGGAATTAGATCATCTCTTCTTTGGTGGTGAGTGGACATATGATATTTGGAGTGGTCTAGGATTCCTTCCTATGAATGATATGTAGGCGAGAAGCAGCATCTTTTTTATCCAATCCTGGATCAATGGTGTGAAAAGAAATTATTTGGAGACAAAAGTGAGGGACATCATTTTTTCCTCTAGATACTAGTGCATCTAGAATGCTAGGAACCAAGATTGTAATGATAATATCATCAGTTCTTGGTTAGCCATGAAAATCTATTCTAGTTGTCTTGTTGTTGATATGGGTAATCTATTAAAGAATTGGGAGAATTTTGAAACTTTGGGGAAGGTTATTCCTGGTAAGATTTTCATCCTGTCTAACCAAATATAATCTCTCCATGAGAGATGGGTCTAGTGGAACCCTTCAAGATGTGTGTTCAAGCTTAATATATATAGAACCATTTATCTTGGTCTCATGCGTGGAGGTGGTTTTTTTGTGGATCTAATGGTTCAGTGATCATTTCCTTCACCAATTTTTATGGAAGAGGTGATTCTATTCTTGTCAAATCCAAGGCTATTCTAGACATGATCAAGGTTTGTAGTTCGCTTTATATCCTATTGATTATCATTGAATCGTATTCTTTTATTATTATCATCTCTCTCTAGGATAATATTATCACTCCCTGATCGATTATTTATAGGATCTGTAAGATAAATTCTTTCATCAAACAAGACTGCCTGAGGCACACCTACCATGAAGGGAATAAAGTTTAGGATTTCTTGTCCTTAAAGTGTAATCTGTATAATAATAGAATAGTCTTTTCTAGTTTGGGATCCCTTCCCCCTGAGTGTGCAAACCTTATTTGTGTAGATTCTCTCGTTCTGTATTATTTTAGACCAACTTGACCTTATTTTACCTGTGGACTATTTTATAAAATTCTTTACTTTGGATAGATATTTCATTCCCATGGGTTAATTAAGATAAGATGAAATGATGAATGTTTTTATGATTTTTTGGAACACATATGTATGGTTTTTATTATTTTACAGGTGGGACTAAAGTTTTATAGCCCTCAAATGAATTTGTTAAAGATTAATATCTCATGAAATAATATGAAAGGTCATGGAGAGTGAACCCAACCCCTAAGGGACTATATCCATTTAGTGATAGGTGGTACTGGAATTATACAACCCTCTAATGCATTGGGTGAAGACATATATCTTCTGAGATGACATGTTTGAGATTGGGGAGTGAACCAAATTTATTATGAGACTTTTTCCACTATGTTATGGGAATCAATAAGTGATTTTTGATCCACTATGTTATATGTATTGGGTTGTGATGTCTGGTTCATTATGATATAATTTATTATGTTATTCCTGAGTCTTATGCCATAACTTATGATTAAAAAAATATTTTGGGGGTATGAATTTTATATGTTGGGATTATGTACCTTGATTATGTTATAATATCCTTATCCTCATCTTATGCTCACTTATGATCATCGATTTATATCTCCCATGTTTACCCTTATTGTGAATATGATCTCACCATTTTATATTTTTCCTTTTCCTCAAGTTACAAATAATGGTTTTAAGTAGGATATATATAAGATGGGTAATGAGTGAGAAGGACTTTTTGGGTGATGTTTAAGATTTATTATGGAATAATAAAATATGGTTATAATGGTAAAAATGATATTTGATGAGAAAATATGGTTTTGGTTAGGTGATGGGTTTTCCTAATTCTATAAAACTCTAAACCTTAAAGGTTTAGTGTATGTAACTGACTCAATATTGGTTATGGATATTATAGTTATGGAAGGTTAAATTTGGGTCACATATTTTAGAATCAATGTCAGTATGTAAAGAGTATATTTTTAGAACCAGATCCAGTTATAAAGTCCAGAGCTTCTCAATTGGAATCAAATTAGGGTTTATATTTTTTTCTATATTAGGAATTTAAGACATAATTGACAACCCTATGGATAAGTCTAATTATAGGATAACATCCTAAATTTTTAGTAAAGTCTATATTGTGTGGTTTCCTAACAATTACATCCCTACCTAAATACAAACAAGTGTATTCGGGCTCTAACCTAGATACATATAGGAATAATAACCAGGAAAAGGTTGGTTGGGTATTAACTCAATTTTCACTTAGTTCATGAAAAAGAGGCCTAACTATACACCTAGTTTTACACTCTAATGGGATATTATTTGGGTAATTCATATTCTCTTTATGACATATTATGAGGGATTTGAGTATTTTTTTGTCAGATATCCTAAGAAGAAATTACCATGGATAACCCTAGAAAACATAGGTTTCGAAAACTTTCATGTTGGTCTCCTAAACTCATTTCATGTTCTTTTGCACTTTTCCTCTGAAAACGACTACTATTGGCTTTGGGAGAGGGGTTCTTGGAGCATCAGAGGTTGTATTATGAAGGTCATGAAATAGAAACCTAATTTCTGTGTAGACCTCGAACCACCTATTGTCCCCATTTGGTTGGGCTTACCAGGTCTCCCACTTCATTTCTTCAAGCAGAAAGCACGCTTCTCTATTGCTAGTTTATTTGGTCACCCAATTAAACTTGATTTTTCCACGCATAACATGTCTCAACCATCAGTGGCTCGAGTGTGTACTGAATTTGACATTTCTCAATCGCTGCCTTCTAGATTTTGGTTGCAAAATGGATCAAATGGTTTTGTCCAGGAAGTTGTTTTTGAAAATGTTCCTATTTTTTGTAAAAAAAATGCTCTAGAATTGGACATCATCTTGCTGAGTGTGAGGAGAAAAAGAGGATACCACCTCCCCTTCCCAATTACAAATCAGTTTGGATAGATAAGGATAAACCCAAAACCACCCAACCATTAACTATTGTTGGTAACAAAGGCACCCAGAATCCTTATGATGCCTCCATCTCCCTACCAGTTATGAAGAAGGATGAGATCAAAACCTGTGATGAAATTCCTACTGCAAAGACCAATAGCAATTAAAAAGGAGGATATGAAGAGGTTCAATTTGATTAAGATGAATCCTTTCATGATGAACATGATAAATCTTGTTAGCTAGAGGAAGAGTTTTTGAAATCAAGGTCTAAAAAAGGAAAGAAACCGATGGTTCACTCAGATGGTTTTATCACTCCGAACTATAGACAAGCAAAAAAATGTAAGGACCACTCCAAAATTGAAAGAACAATTATCACAAGATCCCTGGCTGCCCAGGTCAAGGATGAAATCTTCATCCCTCCACAGACTATGCCAACCAAAATGGTGTCTGAGTCTGAGGCAACAGATTCAGAATCCTCCTCCAGTGAGGATGATGAGAATGACCCTGCTATTAGAGATGCTTATGTAATAGAAGAAAATTTGGACTTCCCAAAATATCTAGACTCATGGATAGACGAGAATGATAGAATTGCTTTTAGAAAACACAAAGATGGTGACATGAGCGCCGACACTTATCTGGAACTCCGGAAACGAACGCTCATCTTTGTTGTTGAGGAATTCAAGAAGAATCCAAATTTTGACTTCAAAGGGATTCCATGGAAATGATCTCTATTATGATTTTGATTGGATTTTTATTGTTGTTCTTTGATGGAATATGAGGTTTTGTGTTTTATCTTCACTCTGGTGATTTTGAAAGGTCTTTTCAGTCTGCTTTTTTGATGCATTTTTAGAAGCTTCAATTAGGCTGGTTTTCTTTTCTGCTTGATGTGAAGAATTTGGTTGGATGGATCACTTCTTCTGTTGGATTCTTCTTGAATTTAATGACATATTCATGTTTTAGTGGCAGCTTGGGGCATGTTTGATCTGCTATCAACTTATTCTGAAGTCTGAGTTTTAGGTTCTCTATGGATTCTGGAAAAAAAAATTAGAGAGCTCCATGATGTTTCTTTGTTGGAGAATTCTTCATTCTGTTTGGATGTTTGTTTTTTCTGAATACTCTGAGGTTTTCATTCTGGATGGATCTTTATTTTTATGAAATTCATGTTTAGAACATGGATAGCTATATCTGGAAGTTTTCTGCACTCTTATGGAGAGGTCAGCTTCTTTTGGATGGAAGTCTGTGCTGAATCTGTTCTACCTACACCTGGTTGTATATGTTGTCTATCGGAATTTATGATTAATGATGGTTATGCTCTGTTTGAAGGAAATACACTTCTTCTCTTGATTTCTGTTGTTCTAATTTTGTTATATCTATTTTAATGCATCATGTTTTGTTTCATATGCTCTATGAAGGTGCTAGAGGATTGTATGAACATGGAAGATGTTACCCAGTTGGGTTTTGATGAGATGATGAAGATCCTGATAAATTGAGCTCATAGATGATGGATTTTAGGCAGCATGCAGAATCTTAAAGGCTTGAGGGTCAATGAAGCAAATTCTGTTACTAAGACTCTTTGTGAAATTTCTAGAATTGATCATTCTACGAAGTGCAGCTCCCCTGATCCTGACTGGGCATCTTGGAATCTTTGCCTCAGAGATGGTACCCTTTGATGGTACGCAAAATCAAATATCAAGCCCATCCTGGAAGAGGAAAATATTTGAGTTCTCCAACTCGTGTCACTGGATTAACCAGACGGATGACTACAGCTAGTTTCGTGGAATGTGTAAATGGAAAACTAGCAGTTTCACATATGGACACCAAGCAGAACTCTATCTTTTTTGTAAAAAATAATGAATCTTCATTTGGGAGAGCATCTAATATATTGACTGATAGCTTCAAGATCCCTAGGGCTGCTCCATCAGATACTACTCATCAAAAACAATGCACAAACGTACAGATCCCAAAAACAGGTAAAAATACAGAATGGAATGGGTCAAAAAAATCACTGGAGTAATTGAATCCTTGCTGAATTCTCATTTCCTACAATTGCCTCATACAAGACTGAAGGAGAACAGCGACCATGCCTATCATGCTACTGATGATGGAGCTTTTGGCACCAACAGGATGCAATGATTTTCCACCCATTTTTTGACCATCCTCATGAAGTTTCAGAGTTGGAGAAAGTGAAGGTCAGATCTGGATACTCAACCCAATGTTTGAAGGAAGGATCTGCTACTTCTCTGGTGACCACATGTGCTTCAAATATTGATTTTGGTTTTATTGGTCTTTTTTACTTGTTATCCCTTTAACTCCCTGCTGGTGTAAGCTATTTACACCTAGAGATTGTATTGTAACCTTTTGTTTTTAATAAATTCATTTGGGGACATGAACTAGGAAACCAATTCATGTCACCGCCTTCTTAAAAAAAGAACCGAGTTAAAAATGAGAGTTAAAAAATGTAGCGATTGTCCCAATAAGAAACCAAACGGTATAGAATATTGAATAATAAATATTATGTTTATGCATAATAAACTATCTAGAATTATAATTAACAACCTAAACCTAGTTGAATCTCCGAAAAAGATAAAAATTGAGTTTTAGAAACCTTTAGGTGGTAAATACCATGGAGTAAAGAAGATTCAACTTCTTAGATGTCAAGAATGTGGGAGGGATCACCTAAAGAAATGTCTCAAAGGAACTAGAATATGTTTTATGTATTGAAAATGAGGGAATAGAGAAATAAACTTCCAAGGAAAAATGAAAATTTTGGTTAACACGGTGGAGGGAAATAAATTTCATCCTAAGGTACCACTAATAATTTAATGTCTTAAATGTGGGGAACTTGGGAAATATCCAAGTCAATGCCCTAATCCCTCACTATCAATGATAATAATAATTAGGAACCTCTAATACCAAGGGAATAAGGAAGAACTTATACAATGACTACCCCTAAAGCGGATTATGATAATTAAGGTATACTTATGCTCAAGTTCATATTTAATGATGTCTTAATGGATTCTAGATCTAGCCACTCCATTATATCTAAGAAGTTTTCTAAGATCATAAAATCGCCACACTAATGTCTTGATAATGATTTATTGAATAAAACTTTAATTGTATGATTATTGTATCCCAAATTGAAGTTTTTAGGAATTATCTTCATGAAAAACATATTATTCTCCCTTTAGTTAAATTCAATTTGATTTAATGAATAGATCACTTCTATCTAATTAGATGAAAAACTAATTTCTAGAATAATGAAGTAACATATCATATCCTAAATTAACCAATAATCATATATCAGTGTAAGTATAACTATGAACTCCTTATTGAGATTACTTCCATTATATGGGTTTGAATATTCAATCATGAGATGAGTTTTATAGTCTTACCCAAGTTAGTAAGGTTGATATTATATTAGAAATTATATCTTGATTTGTGACTCTATTAATAATATCATCATCAGGAAGAGTAATTAAAATTGCAAGGATGCAATTTATTTGAGTGGGATAGAGCATAAAACTTTAGGATTTCAATATATAATTCTCCTTTAAATAGTGTTATGTTTGATATCATATGTTACACACAACACTGAAGTAAAATTAGTCACAATATATTATAATAAATATTTAGTAAATAGAAATATAGTAATCAATTATGATACTTACATTTTATTATTTTTTTGACTGATGAAATTTAATGATTACAAAATAAATAATTAATATGATACAATTAAAATCATTCAATGTTTTAAAGGGATATTTTTCAAAGAATCATTTTTAAAGTATTTTTTATTTTAATATATTTATTAATTTTAAAATACTTGGATTTATGAACTAATAAATTATCTCTCAAATAATTATAAATTTATGACATATAAGATCAAAACACTTGAAGTTTAGAAAGGTAATTTTTCTATAAAAGTTGTTCTTTATATATATTTAATATTTTCATTTAAAAGATAAATTTATGATTTTTGGAATATTAGTTTCATGAAATTAACTTAATTTTTTAATTCATAATATCTAAATTATATTAGGTAAATCTTTTTAGTATTTTTCAGAAGTAGTTTTTTTTTAAGTGAATAGTAAAAAATATTGTGTTCTCAAATGTTGTAATTGTTCCTTTAAGTATTTACAAAGTAATTTTATGTTTTGAATTTATTTTAAATTTATATAAATATAATTTTTTATTTATAAACCAATTAATTTTATATGGATCAATTATACATATGATTTTGGTGTAAAATCACTTTATGCTCAAAAAGTTATTTTTTTAAACTGTTTTTCATTTTGGTTTGCATAATTATATTAAGAGATATTTTTTATAATTTTGGAAATTTAATATTGAAAAATATATTATATATTTTGAATCAGAATATTTAAATTATGTAAAAATTTCCATTTCATTTTTTAACCTAATGAATAGTTATCATAGTAAAAAAATCATTGTGGTAAAAGGTAAAAAGGGTTAAAAGGGAGGTTAAACTAAGAGATAAGGCCCCCATTATCACTTAAACTTGTATAAAACTGATTGGTTGAGTATATTTATACCTTATCTCATATTAACTTCAAAAAAAAATTCCATCTAGTGTTAATTTCCCCTTAAAATGACTTTATATTATTTTAAAGTTAAGAGTATTTGCAAGGGTGTCACTCCCCTCACTATAAAAGGGAACCTCCTCTTCTCACTTCTCGATGCCACTTGAGCACCTCACCTCAAACAAGATCAAATAAAATGATCTTATCCCTGAACTAGAGATTTTTTATTCTCAAAATACCCATACAAGAATCCTTAAAGTTTTTTCAAAGGAGATTATCCAAGGAAAAGGATGTTAGAGTGCATATGAAGAAAGCCGAGACTTATGATAAGAGTTTTTCATATCAAACTTCTTTCTTTGATACGTGTTTTGTATTATGAACCAATTTTTGTTTATATGGTGTATATGAAGGTTTCAGGCACAACGGAAGCGTGGTTGGGATGGAACCCAACTTTAATTTTTACCATGGTCAATGATCATTCTGGAATCAATACGATGATGAATGCTAGTCTCCACAGAATAGAATCAAAGATTTAGATAAAGAAGGAAGAGGCCCAAAACATTTAGATAGGATCTTTCGCATCATGTTTATAATTAATTTAGTTAATTTTATAAAGAAAAATAATACATGGATCTTCGGTATTTTCTTCGTTGATGATGTTGATCATCTGGAATGACCCATCTGGATTATCTTGTTGCGCTTGTAAGGATCCAAACTAGGATCCCTCTAGCGGTGATCCACACCTTCTCTGATGGCCTTTGATTGAAACCACGCGTTCTCCAAGTGCTAGCGCGGTGAAGCAATTGTCTTGTGTTAGTCGTTCTTGATCGGTTGTTCTTTGGACTTGAAGAACATCTCCCATTATTGAGAGGGGAGGGAAGAGGATTCGAGAGAGAAATTGTTTGGATCAACAATTCTCAATTCACCAAGCATGTGGTGTGTTCGCAATGGCACAATAGACATACTTGTCTATTTATATGCATGAAACTCCAATTACAGTATTTAATTGAATAACAGCAGTTAAATACATTCATAAACTTAGAGAAAACCCATGCTCATAATAATAATACCGCGTCATTATTTATGGTGCGCCAACTTACGCAAAATGAAATTATGAATAAAATTTTGCATCACAAAATAATAGCAGTGTCATTATTATTTTAACTCATTCCAACTAATAATTATTTACCATCTTGCAAATAATTATTTTACTACCAGATTGTCCTTGGTCTGCTCGAACTCTACTTCCATTTATTGAAAACCTGAATAAATAAATAAATAATGTATTCTCTTAAATAAATATTTTATTTACTAACTAGTAAATAAATATTTATTAAATGTTCAATAAAATAAATAAATATATTTTATTTAATTTATGCGGTCATCTTAACTTAAATAAAATTATTCCACGATCTTAAGAATAATATTTATTTCATTAATTAAATTCAAATAGTATTTAACTGAGACCACCAAAAACACTTAGTGTGTGACCCTCTAGGATTCTTTCTCATTGGCATTAGGCATGCTTGCCTAAAGTCTAAGAGTATTGTCTAGCAACGGGTCAAGGAACCCAAGAGAAAGAACGTAAAGTTGCAACAACAACATCCACATATGAAAGCTCACTGTGTAATATAATCTCTTTGTCTCAATATCTCATCAAGAAGGTTTCAGAATAGTGACATCAACCTTTATACTTGATACGTCATTCTTTGACTACCTGAAATAAACTCATCATTACACCATGGCCATGGAATTTTGCGTGATGGTTCTATTTCAATCAAAGGGACGAGATATCAACTTCTATAAATGGAATGTACAAATCCTTCCTTGACTTATCCATTAATAACATGCCACTCATGATGCACCCAACGTACCCTACTTCCCGCCAACTGTCTGCGTGATGGTTTTTGTCAATAAATCAAAGTGCGCAAGTTGTGACATGTATTAATGATAATCTTAAAGTCTAAGGATCATTACACATGCTCACAGATAGAAATATTCGATGACACCAAAACATGCAGAATTCTTACTGGCGGGTCTGTTCTCATAATATTCAGTCTTGGAGATTACCAAGTGAAAACTTCATGAGAGGAAGTCTCATCTGCTTATGAGTACTCACACCTAACGGTCTACATGCTATGTGTCCCATAATAGTATGTCATCCAACCGTAGAACTATATTTAAGAATATTGTTATAGCATTTCAAGATTCTCATCATAGCGGGGAACTACCGTGACCTTATCAATACAACAAATACTCTAGGACATTATTACATCATAGTCATGCAGAACAATGAACAATATGTAATAAGATGTTTAATATTTAAATACATTAAATTTACATGTAATCAAAGTATAACCAGTTGGTTCAAGGACACCAACTCTTATAGTATATACTACCTACAGGTTTTATTTTATCATGATTATCATTTATTCATGGTAATTAAATTTATATTTAAAGTTTTCCCTTTCAAAGTATTATGATTTAAAACTTATAAATGTCATAAGGGGTTATCATCTCACATTTATTTCTTTGATACATATTAAATATTCACCACTTGTTTTATATTTTGTGGTGTATATACTTCTGTATAGAGGTTTTTATCATACTTTCATGAAATTCAATGAATTTAAAAATCCATCCCAAGTTCTATCTTTCATTGTCTTTTGATTCAAGAGATACTAATGTTGTAATGGTTTCCTCATCTCAATTTCCCTTCATGGAGATATGTTCTATATCCACCACCTTCTTTATTTTTGTGGTGTATATTCTTACCATGCATTAATTTTATGATTATTTTCATGAAAATTATATAGATTTACTAATCCATTTAAGGTTCTCTCTCTCATGAGATTTAATTCAATGGTTACCAAAGTCGTAAGGGTTTATCTTACAATATCGCTTTTTATTGGGATTGTTTATTTTTCGTTTTTTTAATGCATGAAATTGTATGTTATTTCTATTATAAACCTCATCTATTTTATTCTACCTTAGTTATTTCTGGTTTTTTCAAGTAGTATTTCTATTTCCCCCCTCTTTTTTACTCAAAAATACCACAATAATGTTTTTAATAAAAACCAAATTATTTATCCTTTTGGGTTATGAATTATTTTCTTTCATGTCCATGTTTTTTAAAATGTTTCAAGAATTTTATTTTCTATAATACAATTATTCTATAAATTCATTTTCAACTATATTTGAATTTATATAAAAAATTTAAAAAATAAATATTTTTAACCTTTTTTTATGGGGTATATTTCACTTTTTATAAATATGTGAAAATAATATTTTTTTTAAAGTTTACCAAATAATAGATTTTTACTGCCATCATTTTTCTTACTTTTTATAATAATTAATCTACAAATTTCAATAATTTTAAAAATAAAATCATGTTCTCATTTTCACTAGGAATTTTTAGTTTTTAAAATTTACCAAAAGAAAAAGGATTTTTTCTCTTGTTTTTTCAAACAATATTTCTAATTCTTTTATAAAAATGTTTTTATCTATGTCACATCCATTAAGGATTGTTATAATTTATTGGTGATATGATCTTATAATAACATCCACTTATTTTTTCTGTATGTATTATGATGAAGATTTTTTAATGATTTTTTCATGAAACTCGTTTCTTTCCCATGGGTCAATTAAGCTATGATGAAAAGATGAATATTTTTATGATCTTGTGGACCACATATGTATGGTTTCATTAAGTGATGAGTGGACCTAAAATTATATATCCCTACAATACATTGGGTAAATATTGATATCTCATGAGATAATATAAAATGGAATAGGGATTGAACCTAGACCTCTAAGGGACTGTGTCTATTAAGTGATGGGTGGGCCTAAAATTATACATTCCTCCAATGAATTGGGTAAAGACTTATATCTCATGAGATAACATTTCAGGGATTGGGGAGAAAACTCAATCCATTTTGGGACTCTGAAAACTATGTAATGGGAATAAGGAAGTGATTCCTACTCCACTATGTTATAGGAATCAGGTTTTGATGTCTACACCATTATGTTGTGATTTCATATTCTTATGTTTATGTCTCATTTTTATGCCACATTTTAATGCATATACTATGATATCATGTCTCGTGATTATTGACTCACTTGACTCATGTCTTATGTTATGACTAATCCTTATTCTATAACTTATAATTTAAAAATTATATATATTGGGGGTGTGATTTTCATATTCTATGATTATATACATTGATTATTTTATCATACCCTTATGCTCATATTATGCTCAATTATGATCATCAATTAATATCTCCCATGTTTACCCTTACAGAGAATTTGAGTACACCATTTCTTATGTTTCTTTTTCCCCAATTTATAAAGAAAGGTATTGAGTAGGATATGTTTAGTAAGGGTAATAAGTGAAAAAAAACTTTGTGAGATATGTTAAAGAAAAATTATGGAATAAGAAAATTGGGGTATAATGGAAAAAATGTCAATTATATGAGAATGATATGGTTTTTTTAGGTATTGGGTTGTCTTGATTCTCTAAAACTCTAAACCTAAAATGTCTTTAATATGTAAGTGAATCAATGTTTTTTATGGTTATTGTAATTATGTATGGTTAAATTTGGGTCACTTCTTTTAGAATTAAAGCCAGTATAAAAAAGAGTATCATTTTAGCACAAGATCTAAGTATATGGGTCTGGGGTGTCTTAGGTAGAAAAACAAGTGGGGAATAACCACTATATAAACATCGAATAACCATTTTCACTATTTCTGGTACCTGGTAGCTACATGTGACCACCTTTAAATTTCTTTTAATTACACAATAATTATGAGTTCTCTCGATATTTTACACCCATTATTCTATCTATATAACCTCAATTTATTCATTCTAAACACATCTATAATATCTCATCACTAATGTGATTTCTAAAATTTAAAAACAACCTAACCCTAATTCCACCGGAGTCAAAATTTCCTCTAATTCCACTAACACCTAACAATACAGGTCATTTAATTAAGATTTTATTTCTTAATTATTCTTAATTGTAATTGATAAAGTTATATATGGGTAGTGAATTATCATTATATTGGGAAGTGTGCCTTGAGGGATATTTCCTCCTCCTAAAACTTATGATTATAGAAATTATTTTAATTCATAAGTGATGGTAGTGAATCATTCATAAACATTCAATTAGATTTTAAATTGAAAATGAACCAAATAACTTGGTGTTTACATTGTGTGATTTCTTTACTATTCAACATTATTTAGTGATATCATTTATTAATTTGAGAAATCGGGTAAAATATTAATGGCACAAGATCTATTAAGCGAGAGATAAATGTTTATTATTTAATATCTTGATTCACCCTCTACCTTGTGGTTTTCTCTCCATTATTTTATACTAAACAACATGCATAAGGGGTGTAGATGAGTTTGGAGGTATTTGTTGAGTGTTCTGTAGTGTGTGGAGTTGGTTTAGAGTATAAAGTTTGAGAAATAATTTGTATCTTCCACTATTAAAAATAGGTATAATATAAGGACATGTCATGGTTGACACTATTTTAAGGAAATAATTTTTGTAATATCCTTGGATAAAATAAGGTTGAAGAAGATATTGTGTCAATGTTATGAAAATATTATGATTTTTATGCCATGATTAAATGAAAAATTTCCATATTTTCATTTGTATATGTTTAAAATTCTATAAAATATCCTATAATTTAGTGGTTGTGAAATTTTTTGAGATTTAGGTTTTATGATCTAAGTTGATTGAAGGTCACCATGTCATGGTGATGAAGGACTATTCATAATTAATGGGAATTCAATAAAAATAGTTTCTTTTATGTAATAATAATATAGGAGAGCTACCTAAATTTTTTAGAGATCATTTTTTAGAGAAGGGGGATTAAACTATGAAGAAGATCAAGTGTATATGTCACTATTTGATTTAAGAAACTTTTTAAGGAGAATAATATCATTCTTTTTTAAGATTTTAAAATATATATAATCTATTTTTTATTTGATGTTAAAAATCCACTTTAAGGTTTTGTGGTAATAAATTAAGAAAATAAAAAATACAAACCAACTAACCACACACTAATAATAAGTGTTGTCATTCGTTAGAGTTTCAAAGTAATTCTAAGATAAAAAGAAATATTCACCCCCATGATTGTGTGATTGAGTAATTATATGGATAGTTCAGTGTTAAATCATAAACATTCTACATAATATAAAACTATTTTACTTTATTATTATTTTTATTAGGTTTCACTTCTTCCATGAACCATCAAATTTCCTTTATTCCTCTTCATCCTCATCAACCTTGTAAATATTCTCTATCACCTATTTCAAGAGAAGTGTTGGATTAAAAAAATATCATATATTTTAATTAGTATTTGATGAATAAATAATTCTATGATCCTGGTCAATATAATAAGAATTCCCCACTCCAACATACCTCCCCTTGTAATGAGAATACCTTTTGGGAAATTTAGAGCCTGAGGAATAGTTTCTTGACTATTTTAGGTGAAGAGTGTGGTGTGTCCGTAGTGATGGGACCAAGTTTTCCTTTTTTGGTGAAAAAGGATATCCAACCAGTATATAATGGACTCATGCATAGGAGGGTGAAGTAGATTACTCATAAATTGGATCGTATGACCCTCATTTTAGTAGATGTTATGAGTCCTCAATTTCCTGCAATAATGGCAGAGTTGTAGTGGATTCAGCGAAGGTTAAGGAAGAACTTTCTTGGTAGCCACCCGAGAGTGTTACCGAGGTGTGTAGTTTCCTTGGATTAGTAGGATACTATCAGAGGTTTGTACCTGAATTTTCTAAAGTAGCATCACCGTTGAAATCTTTGACATGAAAGGGGTATCCTTTCAAGTGGATGGAAAGGTGTCAGGAATGTTTTCAGTAGTTGAGGAATAGATTGATGAGCGATCCCATCTTGAGATTACTAATGGAGGGTGTCGAGTATGTAGGTGTTATGAGATGCATCAGGAACTGGTCTTGGTTGTGTCCTAATGTAGAGGCAAGCGGTGATTACATATGGTTCATGTCAGTTGAGACCACGTGAGTATAACTACGTGACCCATGATCTTGAGTTATAAGTGGTAGTCTTCTCATTAAATATGTGGTGACACTACCTGATGGTTAAGTGATTTATCATGTACTTTGACCATGAGAGTTTCAAATATATCTTCTCTCAGAAATAACTAAACTTGAGATAGATTTGATGGCTAGAGTTCCTTGAGGACTATGACTATGAGATTATCTATACTCCTGGGAAGGGTAACATGGTGTAATATGCTCTTAACAGGAGTTTTAGTTCACAACTATTGAACGATTCATCAGAGCAGTTGGTCTCATTATAGTTATCCTTTATGGATGGAGATGGAGCAGCTTACCTCTAGTCAATGGTTGTCTCCCCCTCCACTCTTATAGTGAGTCAAGAAGGAAAAATTTGGGGATGCTGACTATGAGACCTTACATGTTCAGATTTCCATAGGGAATGCTTTTCATGGATATTTTAAAGGTGGGGAGCACGTCGTTCTTTTCAGAGGACACACAGTAGTACCAGTGGTGTTGTGGGAGGATTTAATGAGGGAGTTTCATACATCCCATTTGGTAGTACATCCAGGTGTGTAATAGATGTACCAAGACCTCTTATGTTAGTTTTGGTGGGAAGGGATGAAGAAAAGAGTTGCAGAGTTTGTCTCTCAATGCCTTAATTGTCAGTAAGTGAAGGCTGAGCACTAGGTTCCAGCGGGTTCAGCTCAACCCCTTGAGGTTCCATAATGGGAGTGGGATGGGATATCGATGGACTTCGTGACTAGTTTACCATGTATTTATAGGGGAAATGATGTCATCTGGGTGGTCATTGATTGACTCACTAATTTTTCCCACTTCCTAGCTATCTCTGAGATTCATTGTCCCTTTCCAGATTCTGCATAGAGTTGGTGAGGTGCCATACTGCTTGGCTTTACCACTGTAACTAGATTGGGTACATGATGTATTCCACATGTTGCAGCTAAGGAGATATGTGTATGGATCATCGCACATCATTGACTAGAGGGAGTTGGACATCGAGGATGGAGTGACATTTGCAGAGTACCCAATAGAGATTAAGGATCAACAGGAGAGGATCCTTTATGGGCAAGCGATTCATTTAGTGCATGTCCAGTGGTAGTATGGGAATCTCTAGGAGATAAAATGGGAGTGGGATGATCAGATTCATGCTCAGTACCCTCATCTATTTGAGTATCCCTTGTTCAAGATTTCAGGGACATAAAGCCCCAAGGTGGGGAGAATGCAATGTCTCATATTTTTCATGTACTATTTTTAGATATTATATGGATTGATTTCAAGACCAGTCGCTAAGACGGCGTGTGATTCTAAGGCCCAATTTTCTCGAAAACATTATTTGAAAAATATTAAACATTTAATATCATGTGCACGCGGTTTTCCTAAAAAAGTGGAAAAACTATTAAACGGGTTTCTAGATCAGAAATTAAAGGGCACTATTAAGCTCAGAATGGTGTCTTTACCCTAGGTGCAACCTAACTTTGGTTAGTGTGGGTCATTTTTAGATAAAGTTGTCAAGAATGTAACCGTAAATAAAATAATTAAATAAAATTATTTTATTTTTTAAATCCTAATAATTCATTAATGGAGACACATATTGGAAATATGAGACCACCATTGAGTTCTTAATATGTTTATTTCCCTATACGTGACTTAACTTTAGTCGGCGCGGGTCTTTTGTGAAAAATATGTCATGGGACGTAATCATCATTAAATAATTTAAATAAAAATTATTTTATAAGGTAGTAACATTTCTTTTTATTATGTGTTTTTTAAAAGTTTAGGGTTACCATCATAACCCTGAAATACCTTTGATACATGGAGAAAGAACTCTCTCAGACAAATGGCGATGGATCATGGATCGATGATTAGCACGCAACTAATTCGAAGGAACCTCACTAACGACGATGACATAATGATCGTCCTTCATCAGCAATAGATCCAATTAGAGGTAGGGTGGTTGTTTCCTTGTGATTTTCCCCATTCTTGATTTTCATGATGAACGTGGCTCAATCCACGTATATATTGATCCACGGTTCAATAGTTGTTATGGGGTGAGATATTATCTGCATGATTATTAGAAAATTTATTTTAATTTCCTCTTCGTTATCCTTCTAACAGAAACAGATTTAGGCTGACACGAACATTGGACAAGATTTGTTCCCCGTGTTTTTCTTTTGTTCTTTTCACTCTCCATTCTACATGCGTTCATTGTCGGTATTCTTTTGATCGGTGATTCAATGATATCCGAGATTACCGATCATTGTGTGTTCATCCTTTGACAAAACAAATCACTGCCGTGAATTTAGATTTAGAATTTGGAGACACGATGGAGGTGTGACAATAACGATGGGAACCCAACATTGGATCAGGTATAAATGGTTTGAAATTAGGGTTGATCAGATCTCTCTGGAGGGTCATCGGGATCGAACATCAGGCGCACAAAAGGCACGACTGAGGACAGGTGGTTGCTATATATTGATGCGGATGGTTTTCCAGCAAAGAACGGTCGGAATCCAATTTCAAACCGGCTATGGAGGGTGGTTCATGTTATTATTATTTTTAATAATAATATGTGCTATTTATTATTATTAATGATAATAATAATGGTGATAAATTTTATTATTAATGATAATAATAAATGTGAAATAAAATAAATAAATGAAGGTAATCCATGTGGGTGGAAATTAAACAAAGTAATTTAATTAAAATTATAGGGTGAGTCATGAAACCCCCCCCCCCACCCACCTTGGGGAGCTGTATATGAGAAATATGGGATGATTTTGATTTAATTATTATGTATAATAATTAAGTTAAAAATTAAATAAAGTGGTTAAGTAAAATAATAGGAGGCTCCTTCTACACCACATGTGTGTCGCATGATGGGGAGTTTGAGTGTGGGATATTTGGGAAGAAAATAATGGTTAAATTAAAAGGGTATAATAATAATAATAATATATTATTATCATTATTATTTTCAAAACCATAATTCGGTTGTAACTTCTTTGTACGATCTCCAATTGACAAACTCTCAGTGACAACATGATCCAAGAATTGAGACGATCATTTTAAGAACAATGTTGGATACCTTTTTTGGTCACGTGCCTTGGGTGTGATGTCCCAAAACTAATCTCTCATGTAATATTAATATTATGGTTTTACTTTCATGTTATCCGAACAAATTTTCAAACTATAAAGACCAGACATTTCATTTAAATAAAACAATGAAGTGTTTACATTACAACAAGGTCAAAGGAAAATCATAATAACAAAAAATACCTATTAAAAGACCTATTAAAATTATATGGAGACCACCCAAAACAAAAAAAAAACCCAAGAAGATAATATGGGTCCTTTTGATCCATCACAATGAACTTTAGTATGGATAGAGCCACCACAACAGCACTGAGCATCAGTGGAATAATGTGCACTATCTTCTTCAATTATCTTGAGTTTTTGACATCGTAATGTTTGGTTTTATAAGGAATCTACCCGACCGTTGCCCCTTGGGTGACCTTTGGAGATGCTTGTGAACGTTGTTTTTCTTTTAAGGTAGCTTGAATTTAAAAATAAGTAATTGTTAGTAACTTGACAAACCAAAATAAATTTAAGTGGAAAATTTAAAGATACATTGAAAAGAATTTCATACAACTATATAGCTTAAGCATAATAACTATTTTGATGCATTTAACATACCTTAAGTATCATCTTTAACATCACAGTTTTGAATTGAAGAGTGTACTTTATAAAAGTAAGTATGATTCCATAACATAGGTAGGATTTTCAAATAATTTTTAAGTGTTTCAAACATTTTAAATATTGTATGGTGTTACTCTAGATTTTATAAATTTAGTGTATTTGATTTTATAAATAAACTTTCAAAGTTTATATTAAACCTTATTTTGTAAGCATATAAATATATATATATATATATATCTTACTAGTAACTTTGGTATAAAGGCATCTTGAGTGTTTTAGGTAAAAGTGTACTTTGATTTTCCCAAAAAACATGTTTTATAAAATTGATTTTTTTTCTTTTTTTTGTTTATTTTGAAAGTTGTTATATTAAAAAAATACCCCACAAGGGCCATACCTATAGCCGGGCCGAGGGAGGTATCATGCACTAGGCGTCCGAGCCTAGCCCTCAACCTCAGCACAGGCCGGCCTGTGGGTGAGTGGAGAGTGTGCGTGCGTGCTTGAAGAACACACAAAAGAACCAAAGGTGACACAGTGCGGGGCAGCATGAAGGTGTGGGTGGGTGAAGGAACGTGCCCACAGAACCCGGTACGGGGCAGTACCGGGAGGGGGAAGTAATCTGAGTCATTGCTCGGAGCTCCTAGATTATAAATAATCCGTGAGAGTCCCTTCATTTCGATGTGGGATGAGGAATTTTTTCCAGGATTGAATCCAGGCCGTTGGATCACGTCGCACGTGATTTGGGCCATGTATTTCGATCTGACGCTTGACTCCTAGAAGTCGTAGAATCCTCTACATTTTTGTGCATCATTCGATCCAACACGGATCTAATCTCAGTCGTTTGAGACTTTTTAAAACACCGCGTCGAAACGAATCCATCCGATCTACCACAGATCTAATCGTGACCGTCAATTTATTTTTAATCATCGCATCATCCATGGATATCGGTTCAAGAGAGATCTAATATTGACCGTATGAGATATTTTATTTCACCACATAGCCCTGAACCGTTAGATCTCACGTGATTTAATCTGATTCTTCCATCCTTTTTAATTATCCACGTCACACCATAGCCATCCAATCTTCTCCGCGGTTAATCCTATCCATCCAATTCTTTCCTGGTTTTTTTCTCCCACGTCGTCTTCTTCCTCTTCTACCTATGCCAGACCAGTAACCCTACTCCTCCTTTCCCTTAATTTTCCACACCTGTGATTTCTCCCATCACCATCTGAGGCCCCTCCTTTCACGCATTTTCCACAAGATCAACACCCCAGTCTTATTTTAAACCAATTGAGTCTCGGATTATTTTTAAATGATATTAAAATATTCTATATATTTTATGTATAATTTATTTTATAAACAAACTGTTGCACCCCAAGAAATACCTCGGTTGTTCTCCTTCCCCCAACGCCTCTTCAAGCCTCCAGCGAGTCCCTTTGGATCTCTCCTCCTCCTCGAACCAGGTAGGGGAACTTATATTGCCTTGCATGTTGTGTTGAAAGTTTATATATTTATACATAAATATGTATAATCGTATATATATATACATCCCTGCGGTTTGGGTGAAAACCTGCAAATAATCGTCCCTAAGACTTATGGATTTTGGGTTATATAGTATTTTAAACTTGAGGGATTGTTTTTATCATGAAAATTTTTTAAATATATATATATATATACCTAATATATTCGGTTATATTTTGTATAGATATAAATATATAACCATGAAGTTTTAAATGAACCTCTATTATGTTCTTTTTTTAAGACCTCTAAACTTTGAGTTACAAAGATGAGGTAGAATTTTGTATTTAAAACATAAGGAATTATATTTTCATATATATATATAGTATATACGGGCATGAATAATTATACAGTTCATATAACTCACCTTTTGGACCAAATATAAGTCTTTTAAAACTGAGTTTCAATGGTTAATTTATGTTTTTGATAAACAAGTGAGTGTCAATTAACTTTTGTATAAGACCTTTATGTATACCTAGTTATTCATATAAGTTGTATATGTTCACATAAACATATATGTAAGTTGTTTAATAAATAAATCTTTTAAAATTTATATTATGATTTTTTAGGGACTCTTGTTAATTAATGTGACTAATGTATTAAAGTCATATGGGTGTAAATGGATTTTTCTTTGGTTTAAACCCTTTAATACATAGTGTATATTCAGATATGAGAATATATGTGTATACATGTAGACCTTGATCCTTAATTTTATTTAGAATTTTCCAAGGACTGTAAATAAAGAATAAAACATGTGTTTTTGAAATATGAATGTCTTTATTTTGAAATATGAATGTCTTTATTTTAATATTTGGGGTTTGCAACTCCTATATTCATATGTATGAATCACTTATTTTCATATATATATATAATGTATCAGTTAAGGTTGGGTTTCATGCTTTCCATTTTTAACATTATGTATACCCTTGTGATGTGTTATACATAAGTATATCAGTAATAAATGTTTGAGCAACTGTGAGTTTAATACCCCACATGAAATATTTGGTTCATCTTTTAAGTAATTATGCATTCAAACCATGAATAAATTCCAATATATATATTTGATTAATGAGGTTTTAGAATGTAAGGTTGTCATTTCATGTAACAAAACTTTTATTTCTTTTAGTGCATTAATTTTCATCACATATTCCATAATCTCAATATCATACTCACCATTCAATGACATAGCCATGCAGTTGATAGTTTTGTAATTAATACTTATACACCTGATTCAATATATATATGTAAATTCCAATGAATGTAATTAAAACCCTTATGACCTTTTATGGAATCATGAATTAAATTGTTAAAGGTGGTATGGGACACCTTGAATAATATGAAATGTGAAATTAAATATTCAAAGTGGTATGGTACATTTTTAATATACAACCCTATTTGGCATATGAGGAATGAAATAGACTCGGTATAACGGGTTGGGGACTGGTTAATGAAATCTTCTTAATGCATCGATAGTTCTCATGAGATAATCAAGTCATTTCATGAGGCCATTGACATTTTAGGCCATTTACACGAGGTCTTGACAGGGTCTGATATTATATGTTCCCTCATTATATCTATGATAATTAATTAACCAAGTGGATATTTGACTAGTAAAATATTCATGATTAAGAGCTAGTACTTATGAGTATCAGAAGAAGTAAATTCTTATGGTATGACATCTATTTATCCCTTAGTGATTTATTATCCAGAGTATATTTCACAATAGTAGAGAATGAAATTGATGTTATTACCTTTATGTGCAACTCTGATTATGTATCACTCTTAGTTGTTAAATTTGTACTTGAATATTCATATGTCATACTTGTTTAGAATGTCTTTACTTATCATTATAAATTAACATGCTTATAATTGAATCATGACTCCTCATAACACTATCAGAATATCATGAAATTTTCCCTTATGATTCTTAGACTAAATGCTATGTTGTGATGTTTATGTTTCTGTATTCCTTAAGAAAATATTTTATGGGAAATTTTAAAAGAATGTTTTCAAATGTTATATTTTTATATTATGATATTATTTTAAAACCCCTTACTGAGAATTCATATTCTCAGCCTACATTTTTAAAATAAATTTTTCAGGTATCAATTTTATCAGAAGAAGCATGTCAGAAGAGGTTGGTTTCCTAGAACCTAAACCGAATAGATCCTCTGTATGGGACATGATGTGTAAAGTATCAGTGCATGTTTTTTGTAAAAATGTACACATCATGTTTCAATGCACCGGCTCCTGGTATTCTGGGTTCAGGCCATCACAGTTGGTATCAGAGGATTCAGTTTAGATAACTCTGGAAAACCATAACTAAATAAAGAAAAAATTTCTTAAGCATTACTAAGTGTGATGTATTCTTAATTTTCATATGGAAAATGGAAATACTAGTCTTTTGTATCTACTTATTGAGGCCCTAGAAACCATAATTTCTATATCCATCTATGACAACTTTGTAAACTACTCCCATATTCGTATGACATGAAAACACCTCTACGAAGTGTCAAACTCTCCTTGTGTACTTCAACTCCACTGAGGAGTGGGTTTGGACTACCTCTTTATGATGCAAACCCAATTTCCATCCTACGCACGTTAGGGAAAATACTTTGAAGGAATTTTTAGATTCTTCACTGTAGTATAAGGCATCCAGACCCTTATGGATTTCTAAGAAGCTACAGTAGTGGGTGACCTTCACGCAGCATACATGTGTCAAATCTTGTTTAATGGCCATTATGATCAAGTAATGAACTTTGAAATTCTTGAATTTGAGGCCTCCAGTTTTATGTACAGACATCAAGTACATACTGATGTCTCTCAGCTTTATACCCCTCATGTCTCACTCTAGAGACACCATAAGTGTACCCACGAGATTGAAACAGATTGCTCGGGTTGCATTTGGTTCAGGGTGATCGAGAGTTTTGAAATTGTTTTGGGGATTCATGTAACTGGGAACTGGGGAAACCATTAGTCCTGGATGTTATGTACTAGTTGTTTATGAAAATATAATTTTGTTGTTTCCTCCTTCTCCTACCTTTCCGATGTTTGTACTACACTAATTAGACTCTCATGAAAAATTTTATTTATAGATGGAAGGACAAACTCATATCTTATCTCTCCCCTTTGAGGTACTAGAGGTCATTATGGCTAGAACATGTGCAGAAGAATAGCTTCCCTTCTCAAATATGTGAAGAACATGAAGACATATTTATGGGGTATCAAATAGTCTAGACATTCTCCACTCCTGCCAAGGGAATTCCTACATCTACCACCGCATAGCCACTTCCCAAATCACTGAGTATAGGTGAAGGGGAAAGTATCATGAAGTTCTTTTCCTATGCTTCACAATTTTCTAAAACTTCGCAGCCAAGGTAAGGTTTCAAGAGGAAGCCTTGGAAGGGGACCTTCATGCAGCCTATATGCACCAAATCTTGAGTTTTAGTTTGTATGACCACATCTATGACATCGAAATTCTCAGACAAGAGGTAGTCCGACAATTTCTTAGAGATTTTGTCCATTCAGACATATATGAACTCTCTACCATTTGAGCCTCCCTCTAGAAGCCTGAGTGTACACTGTATGAGTTTAACTCATACTGTTCAAGGTGTTTCTGGGCCAGGGAAGTAGAAGAGTTGAGCACCAATTTGGGTATTCATTTGTCCACACTTGAGGATCCTCCACAATGGAGGATGTGGTAAAGAACTTTAGAAAGTTTATTTTTAGCATGGTTGTATGAAATGAATTGTGAGGATGAAATTCTTTGTAGAGGGGAATAATTTGATTCCCCAAAACTAATCTCTCATCTAATAGTAATATTATGGTTTTATTTGCATGTTATATGAACAAATTTTCAAACTATAAATACTAGACATTTTATTTAAATAAAACCCCAAAGTGTTTACATTACAAAAAGTTCAAAGGAAAACCATACTAACCAAAAATACCTATTAAAAGACCTATTAGAATTACAGGGAGACCACCCAAAACAACAAAAACCCCAAGAAGATAATATGGGTCCTTCGGATCCATCACAACGAACAATAGTATGGCTAGAGCCACTGTAATAGCACTGAGCATCAGTGGAATAATGTGCACCATATTCTTCAATTTTCTTGAGTTTAGGACACCCTAATATTTGGTTTTATAAGGCATCTACTTGACCATTACCCCTTGGGTGATCGTTGGAGATTCTTGTGACTGTTGTTTTTCTTTTAGGGTAGCTTGAATTTAAAAATAAGTGACCATTAGTAACTTGAAAAACCAAAATAAATTTAAGTGGAAAATTTAAAGATACATTGAAAAGAATTTCATAAAACTATACAACTTAAGCATAATAACTATTTTGATGCATTTAACATACATTAAGTATCATCTTTAACGTCACGGTATTGAATTGAAGAGCGTACTTTATAAAACTAAGTATGATTCCAAAACTTATGTAGGCTTTGAAAATACTTTTTAAATGTTTCAAACATTTTAAATATTGTATGGTGTTACTCTAGATTTTATAAATTTAGTGTATTTGATTTTATAAATCAACTTTCAAAGGTTATATTAAAATTTCTTTTGTAAGCATATAATATATATATATATATATATATCTTACTAGTAACTTTGGTATAAAGTCATCTTGAGTGTTTTAGGTAAAAGTGTACTTTGATTTTCCCAAGAAAACATGTTTTATAAAATTGATTATTTTTCTTTTCTTTTAGTTTATTTTGAAATTTGTTCTATTAAAAAAAATACCCAATAAGGGACAGCCCTCTAGCTGAGCCGAGGGAGGCAGCACACGCTAGGCGGCCGAGCCTAGCCCTCAGCCTCAGCACAGGCTAACATGTGGGTGAGTGGAGAGTGTGTGTGTGCGCTTGAAGTATACACAAGGGAACCAAAGGCACCACCGTGTGGGGTGGGGTGGCAGTGTGGGTGGGCGCAGGAGCGAGCTCGCAGAACCCAGTACGGGGCGATACTGGGAGGGGGGAGGGAGTAATCTAATCCATTGCTCGGAGCTCCTAGATTATAAAGAAGCCGCGAGAGTCCCTTCATTTCGATGTGGGATGAGGAATTTTGGCCAGGATCGAATCCAAGCCATTGGATCACGTTGCGCGTGATCTAGGCCATCTATTTCGATCCGGAACTCGTCTCTTAGCAGCCGTGGAATCCTCCACATTTTTTTTTCATCGTCCGATCCAACACGGATATAATCTCGGTCGTCTGAGATTTTTTAAAACACCACATCGAACCAGAACCATCCAATCTACCTCGGATCTAATCATAACCATACATTTCTTTTTAATCATTGCATCATCTGTGGCCATCAGATCGGGCGAGATATAATCTTGACCGTCCGAGGTATTTTATTTCAACGCATTGCCCTGATCTGTTAGATCTCACACGATTTAATCTGATTCATACGTCCTTTTTAATTCTCCACATCTCACCATAGCCATCTGATCTTCTCTTTGGTTAATCCTAGTCATCAAATTCTTTCCTTTTTTTCTCCCACGCCATCTTCTTCCTCTTCCACCTACGCTAGACCAGTAACCCTACTCCTCCTTTCCCTTATTTTTCCACACCTATGATTTCTCCCATCACCATCTGAGGCCCCTCCTTTCACGCATTTTCCGTAAGACCGACAACCTGGTATTATTTTAAATATATTGGGTCTTAGATTCTTTTCAAATGATATTAAAATATTATATATATATTATGTATAATTTAGTTTATAAACAAACCATTTCACCCTAAGAAATCCCTCAGTTGTTCTCCTTCCTCCAGCCCCTCTTCAAGCCTCCAGAGAGTCCCTTTGGATCTCTCCTCCTCCTCGAACTAGGTAGGGGAACTTATATTGCCTTGCATGTTGTGTTGAAAGTTTATATACTTATACATATATATGTATACTCTTATATATATATACATCCTTGCAGTTTTGGTGAAAACCCGCAAATACCCGACCCTAGGACTTATGGATTTTGGGTGATGTAGTATTTTAAACTTGAGGGATTTTCTTTATCATGCAAAAATTATATATATATATATACCTAATATATTTGATTATATTTTGTATAGAAATATATATAAACATTCAGTTTTAAATGAACCTCTATTATGTTCAGTTATTAAGACCTCTAAACTTTGAGTTACAAACATGAGGTAGAATTTTGTTTTTAAAACATAAAGAATTATATTTTCACACATATATATATAGTATATACGGGCATGAGTAATTATAAAGTTCATATAACTCACCTTCTAGACCGGATATAAGTCTTTTAACACTGAGCTCCAATGGTTAATCTATGTTTTTGACAAACAAGTGAGTGTCAATTGACTTTGTTATAAGACCCTTATGTATACCCGATTATGCATATAAGTTGTATATGTTCACATAAACATATATGTAAGTTTTTTAATAAATAAATATTTTAAAATTTATATTATGATTTTTTTAGAGACTCTTGTTAATTAATGTGACTAATATATTAAAGTCGTATGGGGGTTAATGGATTTTTCTTTGGTTTAAACCCTTTAATACATAGTGTATATTCAGATATGAGAATATATGTGTATACATGTAGACCTTGATCCTCAATTTTATTTAGAATTTTCCAAGGATTGAAAATAAAGAATAAAACATGTGTTATTAAAATATGAATGTCTTTATTTTAAAATACTACATTTTATATACACCCTTGTGTATAAACAGATTTGCACAACACAGTTCCCTAGTTTTGGATACTCCAAATATTATACTTTTGATGTGTTTAGTATTTATAGAGAATTTATGAGTATAATATTTGGGGTTTGAAACTCCTATATTCATATGTATGAATCACTTATTTATATATATATATATAATGTATTAGTTATGGTTGGGTGTCATGCTTTCCATTTTTAACATTATGTATACCCTTGTGATGTGTTATACATAAGCATATCAGTAATAAATTTTTGAGCATCTGTGAGTTTAATACCCCACATGAAATATTTGGTTCATCTTTTAAGTAATTATGCATCAAAACCATGAATAAATTACAATATATATATTTTGTTAATAGGGTTTTATAATGAAAGGTTATCATTTCATGTAACAAAACTTTTATTTCTTTTAGTGCATTAATTTTCATCATATATTCCATAATCTTCATATCATACTCATCATTCAATGACATAGCCATGCAGTTGATAGTTTTGTAATTAATACTTATACGCATGATTCACTATATATATGTAAATGATAATGAATGTAATTAAAACCATTATGACCTTTTATAAAATCATGAATTAAATTGTTCAAGGTGGTATGGGACACCTTGAATAATATGAAAACGTGAAAATAAATATTCAAAGTGGTATGGGACATTTTGAATATACGACCCTATTTAGCATATGAGGAATGTTATAGACTCGGTATAACAGGTTGGGGACCGGTTAATAAAAGTCCCTCGATTCATCGATAATTCTCATGAGATAATCATGTCATGGAATGAGGCCATTGACATTTTAGTTCTTGACACGATGTCTTAACAGGGACTGATATTATACATTCCCTCATTATGTCTATGATAATTAATTAACCAAGTGGATATTTGACTAGTAGAATATCTGTGGTTAAGAGACAGTACTTATGAGTATTAGAAGAAGTAAATGATTATGGCATGACATTTATTTAGCCCTCAGTGATTTATTAGCCAGTTTATGTTTCACAGTAGTAGATAATGAAATTGATGTTATTTCCTTTATGCGTAACTCTAAATATTTATCACTCTTAGTTGTTAAATTTTTTAATTGCATATTCATATGTCATACTTATTTAAAATGTATTTACTTATCATTCTGAATGAAAATGCTTATAATTGAATCATGAATCCTCATAACTCTTTAATAATACCATGAAATTTTTCCTTATGATTCTTAGACTAAATGTTATGTTGTGATGTTTATGTTTCTGTATTCCTTAAGAAAGTGTTTTATAGGAAATTTTAAAAGAATATTTTCAAATTTTATATTCTTATATTATGATATTATTTTAAAACCCATTATTGGGAAATCGTATTCTCACCCTACTTTTTTTAAATAAATTTTTCAGGTATCAGTTTGAGCAGGAGAAGCATGTTAGAAGAGGCTGGTTTTCCAAAACCCGAACCGAATCGATCCTCTGTATGGGACATTATGTGTAAAGTATCAATGAAATTTTTTTGTAAAAATGTACACATCATGTTTCATGGAACTGGATCTAGGTATTCTGGGGTCGGTCCATCACATTGGGTCAATGAAACACCCAATAATAATAAAATTATTATTATTGTGGGATTTTATATTTGATATATCTCTCTCATATGGTGTCAGAATGATGAAACATCTGCGACGTTGTGACCTTGATTTTGAGGGTAATATTTTGATATGAATTTTGGTTATTTAAATTGAGATCGAGGTATGTTCCCTATGAAGCCCATTTCAGGTGTATTGTGGTGAAATGTGACTTTTTCACTGGGAGTCCGATTTGGACAAATGAATAGTTGATCCCATGCATTTTTTTCGTGAGGATCACAAAAGAGAGATTTGTATATTTTATTTAGGTATCAATATGTGGGCCCCAAAAATTATCGTTCATGAGTTATATGGTGAAATGTGACTTTTTTACTGGGTGTTCATTTAGGGCATGTGAATAGTCTATTTTAAGCATTTTTTTACAAGGATCACAATGGCGTGATCAGTTTGAAATATGAGAACTTTTGAATAGGTATATTAGTGGAATTAAATTTTATCCCTTCAGGCTGCTGATGATCCTCGCGTGTTCGTCGTGTCTTTTCTAGACCCAAACATGGGCAATTCCATACTTAATGAGTCACGTCATGTACTCCCATGCGGACACCAATAGGATACACATATAGGATACCATGTGTCTCTACACGCTGTGTATACCATTATACACACTGTGTATATGTAGACTACATGTCGTGTGAGGTTTTCCACATGGTCAAGACTTGGGGTAGCTGGAAACGTCTTGTACCCCCTGGGACACATTGTGTACTCCCATCAAGAGTGCTTGAGGATATTCATTTTCCTATTTTGGACCAGTATAGGTTGATTTCATTCCCTTGGTCCTTTCCTTGAGGGTTTTGTATGGAATTTCATCCAAAATACTAGATTTTAGTCCCCTCTATAGGCTGAGTCCCAGATAGAGTTATGGTGTTTGTAACAACCCAAAATTTTGAATAAATCTTGTTTCCTAATTTTATGTGTTATTTTATTTTGTTTTTTATACTCAAAAAAATGTTTCATTTGATAACATGAGTATAATTAAAATGAGACCATTGGGTTTTGACTATTATATGACCATTGGTCAATATGACCCCTAGAAACTAAACGTTTTGATTATTATCTCTAAATACAAGTAATCCTGGTTAATTATTATAGAAAGAAGATTCGATGGCCTCACCCAGTAGTCTTGGACCGATCGAAGCCCATCTAACAGAACTTGGGAAGGAGGTAGCACCACTGGGCTTTGCTTGGGACCAAACTCAAGCCGAACTTCATCGTGTGAAGCTAGAACGGAATCGCCTTTGTGAGAAGTTCAAACTGATAGAAATTACTACTCGTGCGATGTTAGCCAAGCCTCCCTCAGATTCTCTCACCTTAGCACACCTTACACTTAGGTCCTATGCTGGTGTGATAAGGGGCTATGTAAGGTGACCGTAACTGCCTTGTGTAATCCTTTGTTTTAAATAAAAATTGGGATTTCTTCTTATGATGAAGTTTATGAATTTTCAAATGACCGGATAAATATAGTATGCATATTTTTGATGAATTTTAGAAAAAGGATATTTTAAAAATGTTTATGTAAACCTTAAATAATTAAAAATGTGTAATGATATTCAAAAAATGGTCTTCTACAATTATGCTCAGTACGAAATTTAGAGTCTAATAAGATCAACTTAATTTTTGATGAATAGTAAATTATGAATAGTTATTTTATGATTAGGATTAGTAATGTGTCCAAATGGATTAGTAATCTCACTTAAAGAAAGTATTAATATAATCTAGGCACCTTGATTAAGTAATGTGATTCAATAAAATGGTTAAATAACGATTTCATAAATTATTATTCAAGTATTAGTTTTTTTCAAGTGAATAGTGTTTTTTTAATTAAAAATATTTAAAAAATTATTTTTATAAAATGGATTTCATTTTTGAACTAAGAGCACCGATATTATGTTATGGTAATTTGTGGGGTTTTTTCTGAAAAAAATGAATTTTCAGTGAATAGTGTATTTATTTAAAAAATAAATTAAAAATATTTAGAAAATTATTTTTATAAAATGGAGTTCATTTTTGAAATCAGAGCATTGATATTTGGTTAAGGTGAAATTTTGGGATTATTCTGAGAAAGTTGAATTTTCGATGAATAGTGAAAATACAGTTTTTAAGTTACGGGTGCTTAATGACATCATTAAATGATGTATTAAGTATGTAATCAATATGGTCGACTTATGAATAGTAAGATAAGGTATGAGGTGTCCCAAGTGGCCAATACTATGGGCAAATACCATGGGCAAGCCCATGGTTTTTCTAAAACCACTAATGAGGTGTCCCTTGGCCATTAATGCCTTGTCCCCTCACTTTCCCTATAAATACCAAGCTATCCTCTCATCAATTCGACTCCCAACTCTCCCCCAACGAAGTTCTGGTCTCATTACCTCCCAAGGAGTCCTCCAAATGTTCCCCCAAGCCCTCAAGGTCCCAACCTTTGAGTTTTAAGAGTTACGTTTTAAGGTAAGGGATCCGATCTCTCTCTTCTTTTCAAGAAATCTCTTTTATGTAATTTCTTTTATGCTCCATGTTCTTATGTTAAAGGGTGTTCTTTTATATTACTCTTAATGCCCTTTTCATGTTTATATGATGACAGATCTCCTCTTACTCTCATCATTTCGTTTTATGGAAGTTTAAGTGACGCCGTTAGGCTGCCGAATTTTTAAGGGATTCTTTCACCCTTCTCATTTTTCAAGTTCGATTTTCATGTCAAGTCTTTAAAGATCCTTTTTATTATATTGGGGTATGATATCTATATCTATCATACTTATCTCATATGATAATATGATGAGAGACCCTATTTGATCTTGTCAAATCATTTTTATTGAATTTTAAGTGACGTCGTTAGGCTGCCGAATTTTCATAAGAGAAATCTTATTTTTGTCTTCCTTTCATGTTCTTCATTTCATATGGTATATTTTCAAATTTCATTACCATGTTCTTAAATCCCTTATATTATGTCCCTCTACTGTTTCATGGGTCATTTATGAATGTTTGACCCATGTCCCCTCTCTTTTCAATGTTTTCTAAAAACCTTGTAACATAGCCGTTATGCTGCAGAATTTTCATCTCAAAATGCCTCTCTATTTTCTCAAAATTATTTTATGTTATAAATTGAATACTCAAAGATCTTATTTCTATATGGGTATTCACATATATACCAAGATATTCTATTTTAAATTCTGGTATTTACATACATGAAACCCGCTTTCCCTTTTCGTGGGTTTAAAGTGACGTAAAGATCATGTCTTTAAAGCAGTTTTTAAAACATTATGAGTATGAAATGAAACCCATTTATTTTATGCTATATGGGTCATTTATGAAATGTTTGATGATGATATATGTGTCTCACATGATAATAAAGTCAAATTTAAGGGTGCGCCCTGATAGCACTCCAATGCATTGGGTAATGATGTAACCACTAGAGATTACAATTTTCACGATATCTTGGTGAATAAACTTGGTAATTTTCAAATGAAACCTTGGGGATGGACCTTGGTGATATGTTCATGATTTTCTATATTAAATGTTGTAGCCACATATTTAAGTTATGAAAAATGTTATTTTTATTATGATATTCCTCATGATTTCTTCTCATGCCTTAATGTTCTTTTCATGACCTTATTGAAGTATCTCAAGTTCACATGTAAAATGTTTCTCTTGTTTCCCTTACTGGGCCTTTTGCTCACCCTTTCTTTTGATATATGTCCCCAGGTTATGAGATGTAATAATGAACCTAGGATGAACATGAGGAGAAGCCTTTCAAGTGTTTAAGAAGAATCTTTTATGTTTTCATGTTTAAAGTCCCTGGTTTCCAAGACACTAAACCTTAAAGATCCTCAGTTTTTTAAAATGTAATGAAAGTTTATGTGATAAAAAGGCGGGATGCTATAGTGTTCCTCCATGGGACTAGAGCAGGATCCTCTATCACTGCTAGTAGAGTTTTGTGGAATCGATATACCTCCGAGAGCAGGGAATTGGTCTTCCATCTAGCGGGTTGCATTATTAGGGTTAGTGTTATTCTCTAGGTAGGATCCCCTACATTGAGGATTGATTCAGATTCGGTTAGTGGTGTTCTTTGGGCATGATCCTCTCTCTGTTTATCATAGTTTTCCTTGACCAAAGCATTCTATTTGGGTGAGGCCCAAATGAGATAGAACTCTTCGTGAGTGTCTCTGATGATATCATGGCTCGAGCAGTAAGATCTCCCACAATGAGCATTCTTTGAGCAGAATCTTGTGGCTGGAAGTTGGTTAAAACCACCCGATGGCATGTTGTTTCTCATGAGTATATCTGGATGTTCTTGTTATATGTGTTGTATACATATAACTGTGTGGAGCTAACTGTATTTTCCTTCATGGTATTTTCTTTCTGGTATTTTCTTCAAGGAATTTCCTTTATGGTTTTGGGGTGTCCTGCTAGGTATTGTTATACTCACTCATGCGTGGGATTTTCCCGCACGTGTCATGTCTTTTGCAAATGATTAACCCTTTAATGGGGTCCTAGGTGGACCAGGACCAGGCGATGCTTAGTGAGGCCTGACAGATGAGGTGTTCATGTGGTTCAGATAGCAGTCTGAGTACCTCTTTCCTTACAGGTTGGAGTTGTGGTTACAGACTCCTTTTTGGTGGGCTTATTTTGGCCCTGTTTACTTTCTCGTACTTTCACTGTTGTACTCTAGTTGTGGGATGTAGTGGTTTGCATGCATTATTTACGCAGTGTTTTTACATTTCAGTATTTGTGGCTTGGAGATGTATGTGCACGTATAAAAACTTTAGGATAATGCCTCCTATTTATGGGATATGTCTACTCAGTGCTAGTCGTCATCCCCTAGCCTATTGGAGGAAGTCTTGGGGTAGTCACGGAACAGGCCTCTATGGGACATCTCATGAAACATTAGTATAAAAAGTGAGCTTCAGCATGAAAACTTATATTAGATATCAAATATAAGACCCATCACGAATCTTTGTGCCTTCAGTTTCTCATTTATCACCACCTCAGGATAAAACTAAACAATTTAAGAAAAATGGTTCACATACTAAGTCATGGTCTTATCATGACCTTTAGTTTCTCATAAATTATATAATAATTTTTTATATCAACTTGTATAGGTAACAAATCATTATAATTGAGCTGAATTATCCAGATATTTGATGTTTTTAGCTTGAGGTCCTTTGATTCATGTTATGAGATTCAACGATTGTAATATTGTTGGTTTCAAGTTTTATATTGTTTCTCACAAGGAATGTTTGAAAACACAAAACAGTGGTATATTCACTATTGAAGATCAGGGTTACTATGGAAAGTTGGTTCATATTATCGAGTTAAATTATCATGGTAAATTTTTTGTTGTATTATTTAAATGTAACTGGGTTAATATTAACAGGGGTATAAAGAAAGATTCATTACAATTTATTCATGGAAATTTCTCTCAATTGATTGATACTGGTGAGCAAGAAGAACACGATCCATATAGTATGGCTTCCCAAGAAAAAATGGTATATTATGTTGATAATATTGTGGATTACATGTAGAGTTTTGTTTTCCACATGAAACCAAGATAAATGTATGATATGGTGATGAAGGTGAAGTAATTAGTGATAGTAAAACCCATCAACAACAACAGAATAAATTGTTTATACCTTATGAAATTGAAAATTTTGGTCTTGTGAGGGGGAGTGAAGAAGAAGAAGAACAAACAGGAGAAGAATAAATAATGTTAATAATAGAACTTGATAAAAACATGAACATCAAGGAATATAATTTATAAGTTTTTTATATTAATAAATGTAAGGAATATTTTTTTATATTAACAAATGCAATGACTATTTTTTATATTAATAAATGCAAGTAATTTTTTTTGCAGGTATGTCACGTTGGAAGAGGTTAAGTGATAGTGCCCACTCTATGTCACATGATTCTCATTCTCCCTCTACGATACAAGGTACACTTCATCACATACCTTGTAGGATTTTTAATACCATTTCAACTTATCCTAATGTGCTTTCATCTGTAGGTATGAATTTTACTATTGATGTCGAGCAATTAGACATGACACCTATGATAGATCCTTCTGGAAATCCAATCGACAGTTAGTTGCCATCGAGAGGTTATTGGTGGGTTATAGTCATCAGTATGCAATTTAATGTGATAACATTACTTTATTAAATATTGATACTAATTTTTTAATTTAAATGTTAAACATATAAAAATAATAATAGAATGGATACAAACATGAAATTCAAGATGTTTGGAATTTCACTAACGTACAATTAATTGTTCCTTTTTTTTGGACTGCACTTCATTTATTATTCATTGGATATGCTCATTACTGTTTTGCAGTTAAATACTTTAAATGTGAGCACTAGTAGAAGGAAGTGGGAGAATGGGGTGATGGGTAGCAGCATGACTGAGTAATGGAGGGTGAGGGGCATGTATCTCGGTAGAGTAGCCAAAACACGTGTGTGTTTTCATTTTTTGAAACATGGCATTTTGTACACTATGATGTAATTTAATGTTTTATAATATGTAATGTAATTTTTGTTGATGTGAGGAAGTTATTATTTTTGTTATATTGTATTGGGTGCCTGATTTTTTTATATATTTATTGTGTATTTGTTTTTGGTGGATCAGGCCGTCGTCAAATCTTTCCTTTCTAAAACTGCATTACTAGTGGTAGTTTTAACCACCGTGAGTAAATTAGTGGCAATTTTAACCACCATAAATAAAATTGTGGTAGTAAAAATTGCCACTAAATATGGTAAATTTTTATGTTTAGTCAAGGTTAAAGCCATTTCTAAACATTTTTTCCATAAAAAATTGTCGCTGGTAAAAAAAATGTCACTAAATATAAATTTCATCAACACACAACCAAAGAATCTTGAAAAAAAGAAAACTATCATTAAATATTCAAAGACACACCATTTTTTGATTGTTTTAAAAAATCATCATGAAAACTTTCTTAAGTGTTCAAAACCACCTCTAAACCCAAAAAAAATGTCGTTATATGATGTTTTCCCTGTAGTGTGATATGTGTGAACCGTATCCTACTATTCAGTTAGGCATTTGAATGTTAACATTTGAATCATCATCCATGTAAGCATCCATTTATCTTTTATGTTTATACGATGAAATGTTTGGGAAATTCACTTAAGATAGAGGGTTATAAGTGTTGTAACTATAACATTACTCAAATGTTTCATAACATTCAAGTAAATGTCGTTAAGACTTGGGGAGCATCCTCAAGGCCTATATAAAAAAGTTCAATCCATGAGAATTATGTTCCATATGAACATCCATGGTTCCGATCAATTCTCCCCAGAGATCTCTTCTCTTTCTTCCTTTGTCGCTCGAGCGGTACTAGAATACAGTGGTCATAAAGGGGATCCTACCCAATCATTGGGTGGTTTGTCAGCCTGTGGATACACTCTCAAGGAAAGAGTCTTTTGGATGCTTCTTAGGGATCTTTATCGATCACTTTATTAAAGTCAATAGAATCAACCAACATCAGTGTAAGGTACGCATGTAACATCGCAGGTAAATAAAGAATATGAAAATTTCATATTTATTAATATTTTTAAATTAATTATTTATTTTACTTTAAAGGGGATGCTATATTCGATGGCTTACTCGATGCTCAACAACATGTTTCTTTGAAATCTTACGTTGCACACTAATAATATAATATTATTATTTTAAATGGTAGTTAACGCCTAGCCGTTGTATTGGAGAGAATGAATAGAACTAACTAAAATATGATTATACATGTTTGTTAAATGTTTTTACTTTTATCCAATAAAATTTAGTGGCTTAAAATGTGAATGAATCTAATTTTAAGCATAAATACTCTAAAAGGTCGATTTACCACCTTTTAATGGCGAACCCTCTTTAAATCTTGTTTTGGTCACTTTTATATGTTCCATTTGAAAAAATAAAATTCTTCTTTAGAATTGGGACATCAAAATTTACTTTGGGTAAATTTTTAGTATTTTTCTAATAAAATTCATTTTTTTATGAATAGTGAAAAATATTGTATTTTAATTCAAGTGTCTTTTAATCTAATTTATTTATATGGTTAGATTATCTTTTTAATTGGTTTTAAAGTTTAATAAGAATATATTTTTACCATTTAATCCAATGTTGATCATTGGAATAAATTTCACTTTGAGATTGGATATAAACAAGTATCAATCTTTTGATGGTTATTGTTTCTTAAAAACACGCTATTTGTTTTGATAACGGGAATTAATTTTTGGTGTTCGGAATATCAAATATATCTTAGGCTGAATTTTTGGTGTTTTTCTGAAAAACTTCAATTTTTGATGAATAGTGAAACCACTAAGTAGTAGTTAAAAACTGACATTTTCATTTAAATAAAATTTTACCACTTCTGTGGATTGAATTTCGAAAATCTGACATACATGGTTGTTATTAGTAAGTAAAATTTGGTTCAATAAGATGAAAATATTTTTTGGTGAATAGTAACTTTTGACTATTATTTACCGTAGTTAAAGGTAAATAGGGTAATTCAAGGTAAAATGAATATTATAATAATTTAAAATTACCTTAACACTTTTTCTAACCATATTGGATGAGTAATGGTCGACCATGGGAATCCTTGGGTCGATTTTGGGACCCCATGGAGCCACTTAAGAGTGATAATGACACTTTACTTTAATTAAGGCAAAAATGACATAAACAAATATCTCTTTGTAAATTAATTTTTACATGGTATTATATAAGTTATCCTTTAGACTATAAATATTCATTATAAATATAAAAATATTTCCTACATCATGGTATTTTTTTATAATTTTTAAACATCAAATAAATTAAATTATTTATGACACAATAATGATGCAGTGTTTCCCTCATTAATAAATGATTTAAATAAATAAGATTATAAATATTAAAATAGCATCCAAAACCTGTCCAATTCTTATTGGATGAATTTATTTCGACCATGATTCATCTTATCTTCTAACTTAATGAGTTTTGGACCTTTAGAAACTGAATATCATTATATAATAAAATAATATTATCACACTTTCCTAAAGAGCCCCTCCTCCCCCTTATAAAAATCCCTCACTTATAACCAATTCCTCACACCTCTCAAGCCTTTTGGATCGTCCAAAATCTACCCAATTAATCTCCCTACATCCCTCTCCTCCTCCTAGAAGACTTACCTTAGGCATAAGTCACTTTAAGAAACCCTTTTGGTTTATACCAAAGGGAGTTACCCAAATTAAAGGTAATGGTTTCTCTTAAATTATTTTATTTTATTTTTTATTATTTTACTTCTCCAACCCCCTAAACTCTTTTTGTTACTTTATTTTATAACAAAAATATTATACTAAATATACTAGGATGTTTTTATGAGAATTATTCAAACTACACTTACACACACCTCCATCTAATGGGTGAAAAACATACTATTTCTGTGGATAGAAAACTAATGCCTCACAAAACGATGATTGTTCAATTATCTCCTACCTCCTATCATGGTGGCCATTAAGATGGAACTATATTTATATATGATATATATTATTTTTTCTTTATTCTTCTGTATTTTTAATTTATATCATACCTTTATGGTTTCCATTATGAGTAAACGCGATAATCTCATTTGAGGAAGTGCGGACTACCGCCCCCTCAAAGTGATATGAATCGTTCATACCATATGTGGGACATATAAAGAATGGAGTTATTGAAATTATATATTATATTATACTTTAATTATAATATAACTATGTATCATTAATTTTTCATTCAATTAAAATATTAAATAGAAATGAAAGTAGCGTTCATGCGTACATACAGCTTATCGTCTCCATGAACGATGCATTTCATTTCTTATCTCCAAATATTATGTACTGTTATAAATACATATATATAATGGATATATATGATATATATGATATCTAAATCATGAATATAATTCTGGAGATAATGGACTTTTGACCACATGGACAACTTGTAATTATAAGGTGTTCATTTTTTACTCAAGTACCAAATATCGACAAAATGACCATTATTAACTTAAATGATTACATATTGTTTATAACATGGTAATAAGTGATATAAAAGGAATAATAAACTTGAAAAATGGTTCTTAATAAAGTATAAATTAACTTAAGTTTATTATTTAGGAATAACAAGGAACAAACAAGTAAAGTCGGACACAAGGTAAGGGGTTTCTTATCTCACTTTTAATTCTGTGAGATTTTCATTGTTCGCCACTTATTTATTGCATGTGGTGTATTGTGTACTACCATTTGATATATATTATCATGATTCTACTTATATTCATGGTATTATTTGATTTATTTGGTGGTTATTAACTCTCGGTCTTATGACTTGATTGATTACAACGTGGTAAGAGGTTTTCATCTCACTTTTTATTATCATGATATTCATGCTATATTTGCCACTATTTACTTTTGTGTGGTGTATGTACTACCCATGATTGTATTCATTGTGTAATATACTTCAATTTATGGGTATTTACATCTTCATTTTATGATCTTTCTTTAATGGGTTGTATGTTTCATAAGTTACTAAATCGGTAATGGAACCTTTTAACCCAATTTCCATTCCTTCAGTTAATCTTCTAATTATTAATTATGTCATGCTATGATTATGTGTGGAATCAATATTTATTTATTTATGTTTTAATTTAAACTCCCCTTTGTGTGTATATACTTTTGATACACATAATCACTCCATTGATAAATTCTCAAGTCATCAATATGAACTTGATAAGAGTAATTTTAACTCAATTTTCATTCATTGAGTTAAACATCCAAGTCATTGGTTTTGTCTTAAAAAGAATGTCTGTGAATGTTCTCTGATTTATTTACACTGAATATCCAATCATATTTATTGTATTTATATTTTTCACACATTATTATGTAATTGATTTATCCTTAATCTAAGGATACCGTTTTTATAAGGGATTTCATCTCAATTTACATTCCATTGAGACTTCATTGTTGTTATGTACCAATTCACTATTATATGGTGTATATACTGTCCTTTGGAATATTATATCATAAATCCATTTATTCTCATGATATTATAAAGTTCTGATTAAATTTTATTCCTCAATTATTTGTATTCAAGAATCTCTCATTTTGTTAAAACTCTTTAACTAAAATATCATTTTAAATGTTTTAAAGATTTATTCTTCTAAATATTTCTCATTAATTTACATGTTTTAAAAATGGTTTTTAGGATTTATTTATATGGACCTTGATGTTTTCAAATGATAATTCATTTAAAATCTTCAAAGTGGTATGGGACACTTTGATTCAAAAATATCTTTATTAAATGGTTTAAATGGTTTTGAAAATGATTTGATAAAGCATTGTTTATTTCAATATCTTGATTTGATATATTGTTATTGGAATGTGTAAATGTTATCTTTCCTTTATGCTTGTGTTATGTGTTATGAATAAGTTATGGTTATTGGGCATTATTTACGTATACGGGTGGTTATGTGATAAACCTAGGGCGGGTGAGCCTGAGATAGCTCTCCAATGCATTGGGTAACATGACGGAGGTAAACGTTAATGTTTGTCCTAAGAGATTTAGGAAATATACTGTGATGAGTATTCCAAATGTGAATCCCTATGCAACTATGATAGCTACAATATAAGTATGTTATGAATACCATAAGTTACCTTTATGATTTATGATTTATGTGTATTATTCATAAATCTTATGATTTAATGAGGTATGTTATGATTGAAAAGTATGGTTTCATTGATTTGTATTTATTGATGGGCTAATATTTTCCTTCCTTATTTTATAACCCTTACTGAGCTTTTTATGCTCATCCCAGGTTTTTTAAATGTTTTCCATGGGACTTAAAGATGAATAGGGTCAAGGATGAGATCAAGGAAAAGTCATGTTGTCTAAAACATGGGACTAGACATGTCTCTTTTTTTAAGAGTTTTTATTTTATGAAAAATGGATACTTGGTAGTAGTGTCTAAATGTAATATTCAAGTTGTTATGTAATATTTATGGCCTAATTCTCTAAAACTCTAAACCTAAAAAGATCCTCAATGTGAATTATTCATTTAATTCAAGATTATGAAATGTTTAAGGCTGGGTCCTTACAGTTGGTATCAAAGGTCGGTTTAGATAACTTTAGAGGTTAGGGTGTTCTCTAAGCATAAGTGACATAACCATAACAGTTAGGATTTTAGAAAGATTCATGGTTATTTTAGATAAAGTGAATGAGTTTATGATAACATGAATAAGTATATATTATTATTTAACCTCCTCATAAGATATTATATGATGATTTTACTGATATACTCACACTTATCTTTTTGGTTTTAGTAAATGGTTGGATATAGCAGGCACCAAAGTAACAGTGGATGTGAAGAAAACTGTGATGATCTTCTGGATGAGAAACTAAATTAAATGGGAGCTGTAATGAGAACTCTTATTCTCAACCAACTATCTTGAGTCATGATTGACCAGCTGAACCTTGGTGATTTTTATAAGGCATCGTATATGCAAGAAACAAATCCCTACGGAATTTCAAGTAATAATCATAAAGGTAAGAAATTTTAAAAACCTATGTGTCAAGTATGTGGAAAGGAACACTTAGGAAAATGTTTCAAAAGTATGGGAAGATGCTATAGATGTTGAAGTGATGGTCATAAATAAATAACCTACCATGAAAAAAGGAAGCATCCAGTTGACTCTAGGAAAGGGAAAGAAGTTCTTTCTGAGGGATCAATTGAATGTTTTAAATGTGGTGTGCATGGTCATTATACAAATAGATGTCCTATGAAGAAGTTTCAGGAATGGGATCACTTGTATCGTATAAATATATGTTTACCAATACCTAATTCCATTTCGATTGAGTATGAAGAAACTAAAAATGACCAATCAAAGGTATGGATTATTTCTTAACTGATGTTTAGACTTTTTGAAATCTAAGGATATGATTCATTATTTTTTTTGTAGGAAAGAAGTATTTCAGAATAAGTTGGAAGGGAATGGTTAGTGGATCATGATGAACGTTGAATGAGTAAGAAGTCAACATATAAGGGATTCAAGAGTTATGGTAGATTTTAGGATGGTGAAATGCTTAAAAGTATTAATGCTCTTTTGATGATGGGATTACATTAGAATACTTTTTATAGTATGTGTAATCCTAAAGTTTGATATATGAAAATTTTATTCAAGGAATAATTATCTTTTCTTTTGTGGATATAGTTATAAAGAACCATTTGGGTTTATATGATCCTTGAATTTGAGTCAATTATAGTTTAATACATTTTGGGATGCAAAATGAATGTTATTAGAAAACCTTTGTGGTTAAAATATGTTATGGTTATTTTTTATGAATTTATCTCTTTTTGGGAATATTATAAAATTATATAGTTTTTGAAAAAGGACAACACGCAGACCGCATGACAACCCTTCGCGTCGGACAAAGCTGCAGGAATCGAACCCACAACCAAAGTGAGGCTGGGATTTATCGCCTACCACTGGACTACGTGAAGTCCCTGGTTAATATGACTAATTATTTTTAGTTAGATAATTTTATGAATCAAGAATAAGTTGATTTTGGGTTATATATGAAAATTATTAACCTATCATAGAGAATATGTGATTTGGTTAATTACACTTCAGTATGAGACTTTAAGAGTAGTCGATGTTTTTGGAGATAAATGTTAAGATTTTTGTGGAAGACTATGTGATCAAATCCTTTTGAAATTTTGGGTTTCAATCATAGTTTGGGTTACTTTGAAGAATTTATAGACTGTTGTTTATTGAATGGTCTTTATTTAACTTTGGGTATTGTTAGACAAAATTTGGAGATTAAGAGTAGTTTTTCTTTTTGTAAAAGTTTATCCTTTTTGGGGATTATCTGATCTTGTACTAAACGTGTTGGTTTTGGTTGATTTCTAAAGACAGGGGAAATATATAGTTCATATTTTGTGGATTATGTGATACTCTAGAAGATTATTCTAGCACTTTTAATGTGACCAAGTTAGTTTGAATACTCATCGTTTGGATAAAAGATGAGTTTGTGGTAGGAATTTAGTAAAGGATGAAAGTCTACATGACAAGTAAGTATTTTTTCCGTATGTTTTTAGTTAATCTCATAAATAAATTCCTCAAATTTATGAAAATTAACTTAAAACAAAAACTTTTTCTGTTAACTTTTCCTACTGGGGAATCAAGGATCGTTCAACCCATCACATGTTTGTGATTTTCTGGTGGTTAACTTTCTCATAATCATGTTTTCTATCACTCTCCATTAGAACTTGACTGTTTGTTCTCTCTTCTATATCCATGTTTTCCTACATGGAATCCTAGTATGGGTTATCTCGGGTGACCTTTTTAATTCTCTTCCTTTATTTTAAAGTGATAGTTTTATTGACTCTTTTTCTAATGTGGGACTTTCAATGATGTTTCTGAGCCCAATTTTAAAATTGCGAGTACGCAATTCCCAAAAGGGGGGAAGGATGTAACATCCCAGGTAAATAAAGAATATTACATTTTCATATTTATTAATATTTTTAAATTAATTATTAATTTTACTTTAAAGGGGATTCTATGTTCAATGGCTTACCTGATACGCAGCAACGGATTTCTTTGAAATCTTACGTTGCACACTAATAATATAATATTATTATTTTAAATGGTAGTTAACACCTAGTCGTTGTATTGGAAGGAATGAATAGAAATAACTACAATATGATTATACATGTTTGTTAAATGTTTTTACTTTTATCCAATAAAATTTAGTGGCTTAAATGTGAATGAATCTAATTTTAAGCATAAATACTCTAAAAGGTCAATTTACCGCCTTTTAATGGCGAACCCTCTTTAAATATTGTTTTGGTCACTTTTATATGTTCCATTTGACAAAATAAAATTCTTCTTTAGAATCGGGACATCAAAATTTACTTTGGGTAAATTTTTGGTATTTTTCTAATAAAAATCATTTTTTATGAATAGTGAAAAATACTGTATTTTAATTCAAAAGTGAATTTTAATCTAATTTATTTATATGGTTATATTATCTTTTTAATTGGTTTTAAAGTTTAATAAGAATATATTTTTACCATTTAATCCAATTTTGGTCATTGGAATTAATTTCACTTTGAAATTGGACATAAACAAGTATCAATCTTTTGATAGTTATTGTTTCTTAAAAACACGCTATTTGTTTTGATAACGGGAATTAATTTTAAATTAATTAATGCAACTTATATATTTTTAATTTGGTAAAATAGACATCATTTTTGAATTCGGAATATCAAATATAGCTTAAGCTGAATTTTTGGTGTTTTTCTGAAAAACTTCAATTTTTGATGAATAGTGAAACCATTAAGTAGTAGTTAAAAACTGACATTTTCATTTAAATGAAATTTTACCGCTTATGTGGATTGAATTTCAAAAATCCGAAATACATGGTTATTATTAGTAAGTAAAATGTGGTTCAATAAGATGAAAATAATTTGTGGTGAATAGTAGCTTTTGACTTTTATTTACCACGGTTAAAGGTAAATAGGGTAATTCAAGGTAAAAAGAATATTATAATAATTCAAAATTACCTTAACACTTTTCCTAACCTTATTAGATGAGTAATGGGCGACCATGGTAATCCTTGGGTCTATTTTGGGACCCCATGGAGCCACTTATGAATGATAATGACACTTTATTTTAATTAACTTAAAGTAAAGGAAAAAATGACATAAACAAATATCTCGTTGTAAATTAATTTTTACATGGTGTTATATAAGTTAAATTTTAAACTATAAATATTCATTGGAAAGATAAAAATATTTCCTACATCATGATATTTTTTTATAAGTTTTATACATCTAATAAATTAAATTATTTATGACACAATAATGATGCAGTGTTTACCTCATTAATAAATGATTTAAATAAATAAGATTATAAATATTAAAATAACATCAAAAACCTGTACAATTCTTATTGGATGAATTTATTTCAACCATGATTCATCTTATCTTCTACCTTAATGAATTTTGGACCTTTATAAACTGAATATCATTATATAATAAAATAATATTATCACACTTTCCTAAAGAGCCCCTCCTCCCCCTTATAAAAATCCCTCACTTCTAACCAATTACTCACACGTCTCAAGCCTTTTGTCTCATCCAAACTCTGACCAATTAAGCTTCCTACATCCCTCTCCTCCTCCTAGAAGCCTTACCTTAGGCAGAAGGCACTTCGAGAAACCCTTTTGGTTCATACCAAAGGGAGTTACCCAAATTAAAGGTAACAGTTTCTCTTAAATTCTTTTGTTTTATTTTGTTTTATTTTACTTCTCCAACCCCATAAACTCTTTTTGTTACTTTATTTTATAATAAAACTAGTATCCTCAATATACTAGGATGTTTTTATGAGAATTATTTGAACTACACTTACACACACCTCCATCTAATGGGTGAAGAACATATTGTTTCTGTGGATGGCAAACTAACGCCTCACGAAACGATGATTGTTCGATTATCTCCTACCGCCTATCATTGTGGCCATTAAGATGGAACTATATTTATATATGATATATATTATGTTTTATTTATGATTTTTTATTTTTAATTTATAGCATACCTTTATGGTTTCTATTATGAGTAAACATGATAATCTCATTTGAGGAAGTGTGGACTACCGCCCCCTCAAAGTGATATGACTCGTTCATACCATACGTGGGGAATATAAATAATTAAGTTATTGAAATTATATATGATATTAGACTATAATTATAATATAACTATTTATCATTAAGTTTTTATTCAATTAAAATACGAAATAGAAATGAAAGTAGCGTTCATGCGTACGTACGGCTTACCGTTTTCATGAATGGTGCATTTCATTTCTTATCTTCAAATGTTATGTAATGTTATAAATAAATATATATAATGGATATATATGATATATATGATATCTAAATCATTAATATAGTTCTGGAGATAATGGACTCTTGACCACATGGACAACTTGTAATTATAAGGTGTTCATTTTTTACTCAAGTACCAAATATCGACAAAATGACCATTATTAACTTAAATGATTAAATATTGTTTATAACATGGTAATAAGTGATATAAAAGGAATAATAAACTTGAAAAATGGTTCTTAATCAAGTATAAATTAACTTAAGTTTATTATTTAGGAATAACAAGGAACAAACAAGTAAATTCGGACACAAGGTAAGGGGTTTCTTATCTCACTTTTAATTCCGTGAGATTTTCATCATTTGTCACTTATTTATTGCATGTGGTGTATTGTGTGCTACCATTTGATATATATTATAATGATTCTACTTATATTCATGGTATTATTTGATTCATTTGGTGGTTATTAACTCTTGGTCATATGACTTGATTGATTACAATGTGGTAAGAGGTTTTCATCTCACTTTTTATTATCATGATATTCATGCTATATTTTCCACTATTTACTTTTGTGTGGTGTATGTACTGCCCATTATTGTATTCATTGTGTAATATACTTCAATTTATGGGTATTTACATCTTCATTTTATGATCTTTCTTTCATGGGTTGTATGCTTCGTAAGTTACCAAATCGGTAATGGAACCTTTTAACCCAATTTCCATTCCTTGGGTTAATCTTCTAATTCTTAATTATGTCATGCTATGATTATGTGTGGAATCAATATTTATTTATTTATGTTGTAATTTAAACTCCCCTTTGTGTGGATATACTTTCGATACACATAATCACTCCATTGATAAATTCTCAAGTCATCGATATGAACTTGATAAGAGTAATTTTAACTCAATTTCCATCCATTGAGTTAAACATCCAAGTCATTGGTTTTGTCTTAAAAATAATGTGTGTGAATGTTCTCTGATTTATTTACACTGAATATCCAATCATATTGAGTGTATTTATATTTGTCACACATTATTATGTAATTGATTTATCCTTAATCTAAGGATACAATTTTTATAAGGGATTTCATCTCAATTTACATTCCATTGAGACTTCATTATTATTATTCACCAATTCACTATTATATGGTGTATATATTGTCCTTTGGAATATTATATCATGAATCCCTTTATTCTCATGATATTATAAAGTTCTGATTAAATGTTATTCCTCAATTATTTGTATTCAAGCGTCTCTCATTTTGTTAAAAACTCTTTAACTAAAATATCGTTTTAAATGTTTTAAAGATTTATTCTTCAAAATATTTATCATTAATTTCCATGTTTTAAAAATGGTTTTTAGGATTTATTTATATGGAAATTAATGTTTTCAAATGATAATTAATTTAAAAGCTTCAAAGTGGTATGAGACACTTTGATTCAAAAATCTCTTTATTAAATGTTTTAAATGGTTTTAAAAATGATTTGATAAAGCATTGTTTATTTCAATATCTTGATTTGATATATTGTTATTGGAATGTGGAAATGTTATCTTTCCTTTATGCTTGTGTTATGTGTTATGAATAAGTTATGGTTATTGGGCATTGTTTATGTATACGGGTGGTTTCATGATAAATCTAGGGTGGGTGAGCCCGAGATAGCTCTCCAATGCATTGGGTAATGTGACGGAGGTAAACATTAATGTTTCTCCTAAGAGATTTAGGGAATATACCGTGATGAGTATTCCAAATGTCACTCCCTATGTAGTTGTGATAACTAAAATGTAAGTATGTTATGAATGTCATAAGTTACCTTTATGATTTTTGATTTGTGTGTATTATTCATAAATCTTATGATTTCATGAGGTATGTTATGATTGAAAAGTATGGTTTCATTGATTTGTATTTATTGATGGTATAATGTTTTCCTTCCTTATTTTATAACCCTTACCGAGCTTTTTATGCTCATCCCAATTTTTTGAAATGTTTTCCACAGGACTTAAAGATGAATAGGGTCAAGGATGAGATCAAGGAAAAGTCATGCTGTCTAAAACATGAGACTAAACATGCCTCTTTTTTTAAGAGTTTTTATTTTATGAAAGATGGATACTGGGTAGTAGTGTCTACATGTAATATTCAAGCTGTCATGTAATAGTTATGGCCTATTTCTCTAAAACTCTAAACCTGAAAAGATCCTCAATGTGAATTATTCATTTAATTCAATATTATGCAATGTTTAAGGTCGGGTCCTTACAACACATGTTCTTCATTTTAGTTTACACATGGTTTTAATTTCAATGCACAGTGATCTTGGTTTTGATTTTCTTTAAGTCTTTTGCTTCTACAATAAGTGTTATTTGATCCTAAGAAACCTTGTAATTATTATAATAAAATTGATGTGAGAATACATGGGAGAGTTCAGGAGAGTGGAGGAAGGACTTGCAAAAATGAAAAGAACTAAAAAAACAAAAAGAGATAAAAGTAAAGAAAAAGTGATAAAGGAAATAAAAGGGGGTTCTCCTTGAGTTTTTGTTTAGATCTTAGATATGTGTTTCAATTTTATTTTAAGGCATTTGAAAATCTAAAACATTCCTCTTGTGTATGCTTTTCATTTAAAATAAATGACGAGGTTTTAGTAGTTTGGTGAGATCATTGTGTGTTATCTTTATATGATGTTCTTGTAATGTTGTTCTAGTTGTTGTATTATATTATTTATACAGTTATGTGTTTCATTGTGGTGTATTATGTGCATCAGTTCATTAAGAGTTGTAACAAGTAATATGAACTAAAGCTGGGTTGATGTTCAATGCAATGAGAGATAAAGTCTCAACACTCAAACATGTCTAATTTAGTGAGCGACTTAGTTATGAACATCTATAAAATCTAATCCAGTGAGGAGCATTGTCATGATACTCTAGTGTTTTACTTGATTTTTATGGTGTTGTGAGGGGAGAAAGGCTTCAATAGTTGATGTGTTAAGTTAAGTTGGGCTCAATAATCATCAGATGGTAGACAACACCCTTAGCCTTGGACATTGTTCTCATCACAAAGCATGTCATTGACCACACTAGTTTATTTTGACTTGTGGATGCAACTGATTGTAAATATGATTGGTTATTGTTGATTATGCACTCATTCCTTATACTAAGATGGTTGATATATTGTATGCAAGGGAAACCCTCTTTGGTAAAAGTTCTCCTTTGTATGAACCCTTAGTTATGAATTGTTGTGCATTCATTTTCTCTCATTGGTGAAAGTTATGGGTCGCCCCACTTGAGGTCAGTCGTGGTTTTGACAACATAAGTTGTGTGGAACGAGCATTGTTCCATGAATTGAGAGTTTGGAGTGAAAATATGTGTATTGTCGCATGATATTTATTGTCCTATTGTGAAATGATTGGTTTGGGTCATAAAAAATGTCTTATCATGTTTCATGGAATTTTAGGTTCACACCCTAAGTTGGGATCATGCTCTTCAAAAGACACCCAAGATCAGAAATAGTGACTTTGGATCAAAACCCAATCAAAATGACCATTTAATGATGGAAAAATATCAAGAAAAGATGTTCTCACTTTGAAGGACTGAAGTTTGACATAACTATTACCGAATTCCGCAAACAACAAGAGGCGTCAATTAAGGAGCAATGACAGTTAAGGATCAAAATAGGGCCCTAATTCCGGTTAAGAACCTGCATTATTTTAGATTAAAGTTAAATCTCATTTCAATTTAAATTTTATAATGTTTTTGGACTTTTGTAAAGTTTTTATGTTTTTTTTTTTTTTGACTAAAATTGGCATTAATTGCCGGTTTAGGTCGTGGATCGTCATTATCCCTTACTTTGGCGGTGCGCCCCAGTCGATCGTGCTTTGACGCGTCCAGTAAAGCAGTGGATCTGCGTGTCTACTGTCACGCAGACGCCGCCGTCATCCATCGACGCCGGGCGGGGAGCGGTGCGGGTGCCCGCTGGATTAATAAAGGCAGGGATGACGGATTGAAGTTTTGAAATATGAATAATCAAATCCCGTACACACCTCATTGACGACGAAAGGAATCGGGTCCTTGGGAGAGAGCTGCCGCCCACCCGCCAACCAGCCCACCAGCGGTCCACCTATGCTCCTTCCCCTATCGAGCTATCTCTCTCTTCTCTTTCCACACGGCTTTCTCTTTCCGGTGAACATTCTTCATTGCCCGGAGTCCGTCGAATTGATGGAAATCTCGTTCACGATGATGATTTGATCGATTTTGGGCGAACTTCGCAGAAATTCAAGGTGAGCAATGGGCCTCTTTCTTTCGATTCTTTCATCGCAATTTTCGAGTTGAATTACAGCCTGTTCGTTTATTACGGCGAAGGTTTTCAATTTGATTCCCCTTTGGTTTTTTTTATTGTATTCGTGAACTCAATCGTCGTTGAATTTGGGATTCTTGTTTTCGAAAGAAAACACCGAAATATTTTCTTTGTGAATTCCCTACGAGTACATCAAAACATTGGGTTAAAACATTTGATCTGATCGCGCGAGACAGGATTTTCATGGGCTGAAGCAAGGTAATAATGGAGAGCCGCGACGAGGAGGAGGTTGACCAGTTCTTCGATACCCGTGAGGAGTTCTCTGAGCTGAGCTCGGAGTGCTGTAATGGCTTTGATTCAAGGGATCTTCTTTGGGACCGCGGTTCCCATAGTTTCGAGTATAAGCTGTGGATTAAGATACCAGACAGTGTTAATGAGCGCCGGAGCAGATTGTTGAGATGGATGGACATAATCTCTGATCATAACTCCGCCATCAGTGAAAATTCCGGCAATCTTTCTTGTAGTAACGGCTTCACAAGGCAAACTGACGTTGCCAGAATCACTGAAGACTGTGGGACAGTCCTGAGAACTTCAGGACCCGGTGTGGAGTTTCCATGTAATGTGACTTCTGTGTCTTTTGGGTCCAATGAAACCACAGATGCGTTGGAGTATCATTCCACTCATGAACTTGAGGCTTCGGATGATGTGCATGAGTCGCTTGACATTAACCTGTGTGATAATTCAGCTTCTGAAATATGCTGCAAAGGGAGCTCTGATCCACTGGTTGGTGTTAGAAAGTTCACAGCTCAGGGATCGTCTCCTTTACTTCACCAACACTTGTGTAGGAACCCAGTTGCAGATGGTTTTCCAGTCATGAAGAAAAAACTCAAGCCGGGGTGTCTAAGGAGATTGAGCCCCATAGCATGTATCGCTCATGCACGAGAAGAATCAACGTGCGGTGGTCTTGATCAACTCCGGGCAACAAGGACTCCAAGAATTTCAGTTTATTCTCAAAGTAAGCGAACCAGAGAACTATCTTCTCTGTATGGCTGTCAGGAATTCATTGCCCACGGGGGCTCGATTCTGGCAATGAAGTTCAGCCCAGATGGGCAATACCTTGCAAGTGCTGGCGAGGATGCAACTGTGCGTGTGTGGAAGGTGATCGAGGAGGAGAGGCAGAAAGTGTTTGACATTACAGAAATGGATCCTTCATCTCTGTACTTCTCTGTGAATGATCTTTCCGAACTATCTTCACTTACTGTAGGAAAAGAGAAATTAGGTAATGTGGAAAGACCGAAGAAGTTATCAGATATGACTTGTGTGGTTTTCCCTCCAAATGTTTTCTACTTACTGGAGAAACCCCTGCATGAATTCCATGGGCACAATGATGATATATTGGACCTGTCATGGTCCAGAAGAGGGGTTAGTTTTATCTTGGTTTACCTCAGTGGTATTACAGGTTTATTTTTTCCTGCAACTGATGTTGTTTTGCTTATATTTCCACTGTCATCAGAACCTGTTGTCTTCTTCTCTCGACAAAACTGTCCGTTTATGGCAAGTTGGATGCGACCGATGCCTCCGAATCTTTTCGCATAGTAATTTTGGTAATCTTAGGTTCTTGCTTGCTTCTTTCCCAGTATCTTTTGATCTTGAAAGATCTAACATTGCACCAGCATAATGCAGTGACATCTGTAGAATTCAACCCGGTGGATGATAATTACTTTATCAGCGGTTCGATAGATGGTAAAGTTCGAATTTGGGAAGTGTTTGGCTGTCAAGTTGTTGACTGGACTGATATTAGGGAAATAGTCACTGCTGTCAGCTATCGCCCAGATGGCAAGGTTGATGAATATCCTGCTTTTTAATTCATTTTACTGATAATAATGGCTCATGTCAATGAAAATAATGATGGGATTGCTGCAGGGAGGAATTGTGGGCACAATGACTGGAAACTGCTGTTTCTATGATATTGCAGGTATTGCTACTGGTGTGAATACTTGATTCGAAGTGGTTGTAATCGAGTCGAGTCAATTTGATGTATTATATTTCTTGCGCTTGAGCTCGATAGAAACATTTGTGCTCAATGCCCAACTTGAATTCTATCCAGAGATGACAGTTTTGAACCCAACACGGTAACCCAAAACAACATGACATGAGGTGACAATGCCCAACTTGAATTCTGTCCAGAGGTGACAATTTTGAACCCAGCACGGTAACCCAAAACAACATGACATGAGTTAAATGGGTTTGGGTTAGGCATAAATGAGTCCGGGTTATAATCGGGTTGGTTAATATGACATGAGTTATATTTGGGTCGGTTTTGGGTTCTGGTTGACTATTTTTAACCCTTCTAACCCGTGTAGCCAAATTAAAAATATTATGACAATATGAAATATTCGAAATATATTAATAATTAATTTTATAATACATTATATTCTTATAATCAACTTAATTTGAAATAATTTTAAGAGGGCCGAGTTGCAATATGTATAACAAATATTTCATATTAATTAGGTTTTTTTAGTCTAAATGGGATAATTCAATTTGGTTACATTATTGAGTTTATGTGACATTAACTCGTTGGACATGTCATGATGCAGTGTATGTTATATATTTAAAGTTAAACAGGTTGGTGGGTCGGGTTAGGGCTGTCCCCTTCATAAATGGTCTGGGTCGAGTGAACCCGTTTAATTAAATGGGTCTAGTTGGTGTTGAACTTAAGTGGGTTCATAGGAAGGACAATCGGACCCTCCTGTGAATCCGAATTGTTACCTCTAATTTTGTTGAATGGTGATTTTCAAGTTCGAACTAAACATGACTTCTAAATTGAATTTCCGGAGCTCACTTGATGAAACTTGATTATGGAAGTAATAAATAAAAATTGTATGGATATACATAACAAAAATTATATATAATGAGAATAAAATAAAAAATATATATTAACATGAGTTTATATATTAAATTATGAACTACTCGATAAATCTAGTTAGCTGCTCGATTAAGTTATTTTAATGATTGAATTCATCTTGATGCATAGCTCGCTTAGCTCCCGTTCAAATTGAATTTTTTTTAGTTGAATTCCAAGCCCAAGTCTCTTATGTATATCACCTTGTCATTTAGACTTTCTTATAAAACTCATTTATTTGTAAATAAGTAAAGAGTTGGTTGTTAATGTGTGACACTTCCGATGCAGTCGTTAAGAGTTTTTTGTAAAAGTCATTGATGTATAATGTTTAATTGAAACGCCTTGAGCAAAGTTATCTCTTCACTTGCACAACATTTGATGATGTTTTGTATTTGCATGGCTCAGATAATCAATTGCAACTGGATACACAAACATGGTTACAGGGCAAAAAGAGGCTGCCTAGCAAAAGGATAACTGGCTTGCAGGTACCATCTCTTTGGCACATCTCTTAATTATTTTTCAATTGGGTTGGCTATTTCAATAAACTCACCTGTGCAATTCTGCTGGTCCAGTTCTCCCCTGCTGATCCAAGCAAGTTACTTGTCACCTCGGCCGATTCACATGCCCGACTACTTTCCGGCTTTGATGTGATCTGCAAGTTCAAAGGTTGGCCTTTTTGTGATTTGAATTGAAAAATGCAGGCAGAAAATGTTTTCCAAAACCAAACGCAGCCTTAATCTTTTGCTTTTTTGATGCCCTCCTCAAACCCTTCAGGTCTCGGGAGCTCTGGATGCCACGTCTCTGCTTGCTTCTCCATGGATGGAAGGCACATTGTATCCACCAGTGATGATTCCAACATCCATGTATGGAACCACACCCCACAGGAGAAGAAGATCTCCTTCCTGCCACACAAAACCTGGCCATTCGAGAGTTTCCTCTCCCAGAACGCCTCCATTGCCATACCTTGGCCTGGATCAGAAACCAGGCCGGGGCCCCCATTTTTGGCACGAGAAACCCTTGCACCACCGTTCGATGAAGATGAAAGGAAGGTGGTCCGTGACTCGAGGAGGTTCTTGTCATCTGATTCGTTCAACACGAGCCCCGGGTCTGTGTTAGAGCCTTCAATAAAGGGGTCTGCAACATGGCCGGAGGAGACACTGTTGAGTTCAAGCCCGGTGAGGACAGGGACACCGAGGCTATGGAGATCGGGGTACAGGCTGGTGAAGACGGCCTGCAACGGCATGTCCAGTTTCCCTCACAAGTGGGGGATGGTCATTGTGACTGCTGGCTTGGATGGGCGTATAAGAACTTTCCACAACTACGGTTTGCCTCTTCATCTCTGAATTCCAAGAAGAATTCTTCTGTTTTTGGGGGCTTTGCTTTCCTCTGATTAAATTATTTAAGGTTGTGTTTGGCAATACGCATGAAGTAAAAACTACTTTTTTACTTGAATTCTTAAAGAAATTTACTTCTGATTTTTTAATAAATAATTTGGAAAACCTTCTTTGAAAGTTTCTAATTGTTAAAAATATCAGTGTTGTCAAACGCAATCTTGATAATAGTAATGAAATGTACGATTCATTGATTTGTTTCTACTAGAAAATACATTGAGTTGGATGCACATCACTGTGATAATAGTAATGTAATGCATGATTCATTGATTTGTTTCTACTAGAAAATACATTGAGTTGGATGCACATCACTGTGGCAGTTTCATCATTCCTGTCCTGATGATTTTTTATCAGCTGTTTTTATTGCTTTGTGGGCATATAAAATACATATGAATTATTTTGTTTATATCATTAATTTTTTTTTTCACTTCCTGTAAATTTAATTTAAATAATTATTGAAGTTTTTTTTAATGAAGAAGCTATATTTTTTGCCTGAGTTCTTTCATTTTATTAAGAAATCAGTTATAATTTAAATTGGCCTGTGAAAATTGGAACACCAGGAAATTAACTTTTATCTATTTTAAGCGTTAAAATAAGAGTAATTGAATTTATTTATATTAAAATAATAATATATAATTAGAGGTAATTTTTGTACTTGCTGGGATTTAAAATATATAAACCGTGTATTGAAAATTTAAAAATGATGATTTTAAATCATCTAAAATAAAGGGATTGATTAATAAATATTGTGAAAATTTAAGGATTAAAATTATGAAGTAATACATGATAATCATTTTTTGTTTATAAATGATACTACTATAATTCTCCACAATGTAGAATGCATCATCCAACTTCTGTACAAAATGGTAATGTTAGCTTTGAAAATCTCTGATTACAATATTAAAAAACATCATCGAGCCTCTAAACAACACACAAAGTTTTAGTAGGGCTGATATGGTATTTTGCTATTTTCTTTGATCTTTCAATTGGGTTGGTTCCAAACCTTTCTAAATGGGTGTCTTCTCTAGAACCTAGAGTGGTAGGGCTGATATGCACAATTGCTTGGTTGGTTTGGACTCGACGGAATGAATGCATTTTCCAGATGAAGGTGACCCCTGATCACCTATGGGTGGATATAGCTTTGGAGTGGATGAATGATTGGAAGAAAAGTGATGCTAGACATTTTTTGAGGCACACTCGACCAGCGACTCTTTTTTTGTCTCCCCCTGAGGGTTTCTTCAAAATTAATACAGATGCTGCTGTCTCTGCTAATTTAAGGGTCGGTATTGGGCTCATTGCTCATAACAGTTTTGGCCAGATTGTGGAAGCTTAGTGTAGGGCAGTGCCTAACTCATGGCGCTCTGTGGTGGCAGAGGCCTCGGCCATTCTCCAGGGGCTTCTTTTTGCCTGTTTAAAATTTTGGCCCAAGATTCTGGTGGAATCCGACTGCCTCGAAGTGGTGAACGCTCTCTCAACAAAAGATGAGGATTCTCAGCCTTATGACCTCATCTTGAGGAAGATCTGGTCCCTGACCGATGAATTCGATGCATGCAAATTCTCTTTCATCAAAAGAGATGGTAATTCGAAAGCCCATCGTTTGGCTCGTTTTGAGAAATATTGGGGTGATCATTGTTGGGTGAACTCGTTCCCTGATTGGTTTTGTAATCCTGGTTTCCTTGATCAGTAATTTGTCTTTTCCTTAAAAAAAACACACACAAAGTTTTAATACAATCCAATTTTTTAATTAAAAAATAATTATCAGAAATGAATTCATAATTTTTATTTCTAACTGCTATTTTTTTGCCGGAGCATGCTTGTGGTGGAATGTCAACCTGTAACAATTGAGAAACCAACTTCGGAAATACATTTTTTTAACTGAAACAACTATGGTATGCTCTTCAACTATGTTCATTTTTTATTCTAACAATTCATTAACATTTCCACTATAAAATACATATGCAAGATAAATGCAATATTCTTTTCTATATTATAACCACTGATTTAGTGGTAGCTGTCCTGTGGGTCTCGGTGAGATCTCGAGTTTGAGTCTTCGAGTTGTTCTCTGCATTTGCATGTTACATGTTTTTCTTGGTAATGAAGCCAATTTCCCTGCATTGGTACAAATATACATTACAATATGTAATATGCACATACTGAAAGTCCTTCATGTAATACTGAAATTAAAATATGAAAAAAATCAAATTCTTAATCACTAATATGCAATTCTTATTTATTATAGTCTACATGTGACCAATATGAATGAGAATCTCCCCTTCAACATGGACACACACACATACATACATACGTTAACCACTGTTTTAAAATGATGCATTTGTAGTTGATTTGCTTCTCATGGTTTCTTTTTCTAAATCTTGTGTCACTTTCAGTGACGACCCATCCTGCAAACTCTTTCCATGGTTCCATGAAACTTTTTTAGGTGTAGGGGAGGCCTTGAGTATAAGCATATCACCTTAATCTATATAAGTCAATAAATTGATTATATTTTTTCTTTCACTAACAATGTATGAAGAGCCCGCTTAAGAAGTAGCTCATCGACATAAATGTCCATTTCAAGCCATCCAAAAGATCTAAAAATCACTTCCAAATTCACTTGGTGCGCTTTATGAGATCCTTCAACTTTTGGATGATGTGCATTTTCTTCGCCATTTTTTGATAAACTTGTAGCTCTATATTTTGTCGGAATGGTGGAGCTCAAACCATCATATTAAGTTGGACCAACCAACTATCAGCGGCCCATACTGTGCATCAATTCGCAACTCTAGTTGTTCGACCTAAACATGATGAAAATGAGGAAAATAATATTTATTTTTTGATAATCATCTACGATTAAAATGAGGAAAATAATATAACATCATTCTTGTAGGCGGTTGAACTAACCTAAACAATAACATGGTATAACGAATGGATGAGTAAGAATATACAATTATATTCTTTTAATATCAATTTTATAAAAGTATAATGATATTAATAATACATTCCAATCCTTTTTTTATTATTTTAAACAAACCACTTTTTGGTTATGTGGGAACAAGACAAAACACCACAAGAATTCAAAATTTAAAAGATGATCCATACAATGATTTCAAAATTCAAGATTCAAATTGCAAATTTCGAACGAAGCAGTCACACCGCCTTGAACCTCGCGTGCAGTGGGAACCTCGAGCCCCCATCCAATCAGATCGTCCCTCACGTCATCGCTAGCACATAGGTGTCAGCGCTAATGCCAACCGATATTGACGCCAACAGAATAGAATCATCAGCTCATCAACATCAGAAGAAGACCCCACAACCTAGAGAAAACCATCGCACCACCATCGTCATCTCCAAAACGCCTAACAAACCAAAAGCACCACCATCGCCTGAACACATGTCGCACCTCCTGGAACATCCTACCACTCCCACAAACATATCCCAAAACCTCCTCGGAGACCATCTCACCCTATCGACCTCGGAAGGAGTAATGGACCTGGAAGCCAGAGCAGAGTAGGAGCAGACAATACCTCCACAGCGAGCCATGACAAGGCTAGCACCATCAACCCCACAGAAAACTTGATCGTTGAACCTGCACCAACGAACCAGAGGGCACCACTCCATCAAAAATCACTATAAAAAACCGCAACAGACGCCATCTTCAACAAAAATGAAACAGCAAAAAATAGTCATCACCGGACCATCCAGTTTAATTGGAAACCAAAGTGGTGAACATCTTCAGCCGAGACGATCCCCCGACATCGCCTCACAACCTCCAACACCATCCCAAAACCACCCCAAACACCCTTGTACTGAACCGAAATGTGTCCAAGAACAAGAGGATGGGTAGTAAGAGCAGAGGGAGGACGAGCCAAAGAGGAATCCGCCTAACCTCACACCAACAAAATCCCAAAACCACTCGAGTGCCTTTGTGATAAACCAAGATAGAGTTTAGCATGAAGGTTCAGGTGATAAGAGCAGAGGTGAGAGCATAAGACACCCATAAAGAGACAACACAAAATCCATCAAAACGACACTAGCTAAACCAGACAACCGAAAAAGACCTAACATGATCAAGTAAAAAGGTGAAGAAGGAGTCGAAAAGTAGAAAAACCAAGAACACCGTGAGAGCCAACATCAAAGAGGAGAAATAGGAGCATCGAAAATGGAGAGGTAAAAGAAGGCAAAAATGTGGAAAACCTAGATCATTGAAGGAGACAGATTAAATGGAGAAAGAGATACAGGAACAAATCGGGCTCAGAAAGCAGGAAGGAGAAAAAATGCTAACCCAAGAAGAGAGATGATGGTCGCTCCATCGCGAGGGAGAAGAAACCTAGATGGGGGAAACAATGGGGGAGAAGTGCGCTTGAGAGAGGGCATCAAGAGAAAATGGAGCCATCGATCTCTACCCAATCTCATGTCAAGAACAACTATTAATGATATTAATAATACATTATTATATTGGTAAGTAATATTTAAGAAGATTGAGAATGAGAAGATAAATGAAAAAGATATAGAAGAACTCATTACTTTGACGAAAACCATTCTTCCTTTAATGGCTTCCTTCATAATACAGGATTTAAGCCCCTTCTTGTGAATAGAAGCTCCTAAACATAAAAGAGGACTTTAGAGGAGGAAATTTGGGTAGATATTAGAGAATAAACTGAACAAGAGGTTTGAATTCAAAAGGGTAGAGGATTTATCCTTTTATAAACGAGTTTGAGTGAAATATTTTACAAATACTCAATTATTAATGGTAAGGAAGGTCATTTTGAGTTAGCAAGCTGGGCCATAAGTGGAAAAAACAAGGTCAGGTCATTTACCGTTTTCACTATTTACTGAAATAATTCAATATTCACCATCGTAAATTATTTTTTTACCAAAAATGAAATTGACTCTCTTACTTAATTTTGACATCCTAATTATAACTATGAATTTTATATCACTAAATTCAAACTCTTAAGTATGAGAAATTTATTTTTTAAATAAAAATACATAATACTATAATTTCTTTTAAGATTAAAAATAATTTCTTATGTAATGAATGATTGCATTTTTAGTTAATTTATTATTTCTTAATTATTTAATGGATATTAATTATTTATCATAGAAGATAAATATATGATTTGTAATACATCAATCATTTTTTCAAAATGGCTATATGCCAATTATTACAATTCAATATGACCATTCACTATGTATACCTAATGAACACAAATCCAATGATCCTAACAGCCATAAATCCAATGATCATATATTCAACAACCATGTAATGGTCATATTACCCTCTTTCATTCCAATATATAACCTTATATACTTTTCTAAAATTCAATAATCATATTTCTTTATTTCTTTCTCAAAACACCAATCATATTTCTAATGATATGCATTCTTTCTACAATTATAATTGACATTATGAATCTCATGAAAAATCATGAAGAAGAATTCTTCAAGTTTGTTGTTTTTTATTTACCTATGTTTATTATCCTCTTAATTTTCATAATTATGTTCTATATATCTTTCTTGTAATGTTAATGTTCATTTCATTTCATGCTATAATATTATACTATAATGAAGTAAATCATTGTTAAATTTATCTCGTTATTGCATGTGAAAAAAATTAGATGAATATCATCATCATCATCAACGTAATTTTTTTTATTCAGAACAGGGGAACAAGAGGAGAAAAAAGAGAAAAGCCTAAGGTGGTATGAAATAGTAAAGACCTTGGGCATCCCCTCAAATCAGATTCACCCCCTTAGGTTTAAAGTGAGAAATGTTGGAAAGACACATTACATTTGAATCATGATCCTCCAAAGAAGCTAGGTGGTCCACCACTTTATTCCCCTCTCTCTAGGTGTGGATAACTCTAATATTGTTATTGAGGAGAGCTTGGCATTTCCTAATGGTGTAAGATATCAACTAAGGGGTGATGTCTTTACCATTCAAGGAGTCATGAATGATCATTGAATCAGTTTCCATTTGAGAGATATGGATATTCTTCTGGCTCCAAAGGGTGATCCCGGTGAGAATTACATAGGCCTTCGCTTGGATGGAATGTCCACTCCCATAATGCATCGTGAACTCCATGAACACGCTTTCCCTGCATTCACGGAAAACCCCTCCTCCTCATATGTCACTCGAGATGAAAGATCCATCTATGTTAAGCTTGAGGTTGTTTGTCGGAGGAATCCAACACACCCAATGCTCCTGTGGCTTGGGAATGGTAGGATGAGCTGCTGCCAAGGTAGCCAGTAACAGATGTAGGGAAAGAGCCTCTTTCCAATTACTAATGAGAACTGCCATGTCAATCAACAAACTCCTGGTCCTCACAATGATAGATTTTCCTATGGAAGGAAACCCCTCAAATCTGGCACGATTTCTCACTTTCCATAAACACCAGAAACCTGCATTAAGAATGATAGATCTGGAGGCCTTTTCCATTTCCAAATCTTCTGCCCCTTGGAACCATCGATCTAGGAAGGAAAGTCCACACCTGAAGGGCCCTTGAGATGAGTATGCTATGAATTCCCCAAAGAAGCTCCACACCTGATGATCCCAATCACCTTCAAAGAAGAGGTGGAGTGCTCTCTCTTCCCTCTTGTTCATGTAGAAATGGCAGCAAGAATCCATGTTGATGCCCACCTTTCTGATGTTGTCATATAAGGGTATTTCATGGTTGTTAATTCTCCAAGTAAGGAAATTGTATTTCGACAGAATCCTGTTTCACCACACCAAACTATTCCATCTGCCCCGTTGCACCTGAAGGCTGGATATCCTTCAAAAATATTTTGAGTTGAATTTCCCCAAGATCGAGGGAGTAAAGACACACTTGTCCGATTCTGAGCTGGTAACAATTGAATCAAAAACCACTTGCTGACTAGCATCCAGAATTGACCTGATGAACCTTGGATACCGGCTTGCCTCCTTGAACAAGATGGTTGGGGCGGGACACCCCGGAAAACCAATCACATTGCCCACCCAATTATGATACCAAAAAATGATTCTCCCCTCCCTTAAAATCCATTTTGATTTTTGGAGGAGGTTATGTATGAGGATGCGAACTAAGGACCAAAGGGGAGACACATTCACCGAAGCAGTATCTATATTGTCTCCATGGTTGAAAGACATAATCTTCCCCCACAGTGTGCATTCCTTGATGGTTTCCCATGCAAGCTTTGCATGTATGCAGCGGATGGTATCATCCATGATTTTGAAATTAATTCCTCCATCATGGATGGGCCTTGCCATTCTATCCCAGGACACCCAGTGTATCTTACCCTCTGATAAAGCTTCCCAAATGAACCAAGCCAAAATTTTGTAAATGGTTGTTATAACTCCCTTCGACACATTGGTAAAGGCTAGAGCATGGACCGAGATGGATGAAAGAACACTATTAGCTAAATAAATGTGACCTCCAAAGGATAAGAGGTGGTTCTTCCTGTTGAGGACATGACCCAAAATCTTGTTCACCACATGGTCAAAGTTTCAAATGCACATCCTGCCCGAAGAGATAGGAGCATCGAGGTATTCCATAGGGAAGGGGCCTCATTGTATGACCAACCTATTACCTAGGTTCTCTACCCTAATCAGGATACATTTGTTGGATATATATAAATTACTCTTCTCCTTGTTGATAACTTGTCCACTCCAATGACAATATTCCTCGAGAATCTTATTGATCCCATGTACAGATCTCCTCCCTGCATTTGTGAAGATTATTGTGTCTTCAGTGAACATCAAATGTGAAATGGAAGGTCTATGCAACCTATTGTGATATGGGAGTATATCACCATTGGACATACCTCTATTGATCATCCAAATGAGGGCATCTTGCATCAGAATAAAAAAGGTCGGTGAGATGGGATCACCTTGATGAAGTCCATAGGTCGCCCTGAAGAAGCGATGAGTTTTACCCATAAACAACACTACCAACCATGATGAGCTAAAACACATGAAGATTAGATCACAAGACCAGTTAGAGAAGCCCATCTTGGTAAGAACCCTATTGATGAAACTCCACTCAATTCTATCATACGCTTTATTCATGTCCAAATTTATAGCTATGTTGGACCCATGGGACTTGGTATTAATATCTCTCAACATCTTCTACACCAGAGCTATCACACCCTATATAGAGTGGTCCTTCACAAATCCATGTTGCTCAAGGGAAATCCACCGAGGTAGGTGCATGGACAACCACCTATTAATGATACTCTCTAGAATTTTGTAGGGAAAGTTACACATACTTACAGGTTGGTAATGAAGGAGAGTGGAGGGGTCTTTGATCTTTGATAAGAGAACAAGGGTCATTATGCAAGAAATCTGTAGAAGACTTACTCTGTGGAAGAAATCTTGGATGATAGAGATGATGTCATGGTTAACCACCTCCCAAGAGTCCCTGTAGAAGGCACCAAGGAAGCCATCAAGGCCCACCGCACTCTCATGATTTAGGAGCATCAATGGTCTTATTTCATAGTATATCTCTACGATCCAAGATCTCTACCAGTTATTCCATATAAGCAATATAATTCTTCAACTGTATAATATTTGAGTTCAGTACAAGTGATGGATCATATATGTACTTCCCCAAAAGTGATATATAGAGAATGTTGAACACTTATGAGAGGTTTGGGGGAAGTTCTAGTTGATAATCTATAGTCCCCAAGTGATTATGAATCTTGAAGGGTCCGTTGTATCTAGGGATTAACTTTCCCTTCCTCAATTTCATAATATTCTTCCTTGGAGACATTCAAATGAATACCTTTTTACCAATCCCCCCGATTGACAGTATTTGCACATGAGACTTAGCCCAGTTGGTGAGGTGTGCATCCACAAGACCTGAGTTCAAAACCAGGTAGATGCATATTTCAGGGTACTGTAGCAGAACTGTACACTATACATGTACTGTAGCAGAACTGTACACTGTGCTGGTACTGTAGCAGGTACTGTTCGGTACTGTAGCAGCTGGAACTATTCACCTTGAGCCACTGGTTTGGGCTTGGAGTCCTTAAGGCTTTCGGGCCACCCAGGCCTTCGGGTCAGTAGGGCTTTCGGGCCACCTTTAAGGCCCTCGGGCCACCTCAAGGCCTTCAGGCCACATGCAGTTTCCCCAGACACACTACAATAAAGGAGCAGCCCCAGAAGAGGATTCAGAGCAGGTGCACTCACCAGAGTAGAACCAAATGGATTGTTAGAATGAGAGGGTATGACCATGCCATCGGTACCAGCCTGTGCTTGCACGGGAAGCCTAGCCAGACGACCATGCAAAGGTGGAGAGGTACTATCATGACACAGATGCTAGGGAGGGGCAGTTCCTTATAGATAGTCTGGTTGAATTCCCTAAGACCTTCAGGTCATGTAATCTCCTAAGCCTATGAGCCTTGTAATCTCTGAGCCTATGGGCCTGGTAAGGGTTCCCCCTCATCCCATGAAAGGGGGGTTATCAAAATTTAATAAAAATGAAGGCCTTCAGGACATTCAAAAAAAAATACCTTTTTACCAACATCGAACTCTAGATCTTGTCGCTGATTATCAACATAGCTCTTTTATCGACTTTATGTTAGTTTAATATATTGCTAAATGGTTTTAATATTTTCTATCATTTATTGAGCAAGATTTAATCCCAATAATTTTCACTTTCTAACCTTATCCCCAAAGGTTTGTGTCCTGTACATCTTCCCATAAAAAGTCTCATATGGTTCTATTTGAATGCTTAAGTTGAACTACTATTATATGAGAAATTGAACAATGAAAGTCGTTGATCCTAACCTCCTTTTGAATCCACCACAAAATATCTCAACATATCATCCAAATTATGAATGGTACTTTTAGCTTGACCATAAATTTGAGGATGATAAGTAGTGATAAAGATTAATTCTATATTCAATTCTTATTGATGAATCATACAAAACTTTTTGGTGAAATTTGGATATTGATCAAATATAATTTAAAGTGGTACTCCATGTAACACAACCCAATGAAATTATTAGCTTTATAGGTCTAACTTTATAAGTCAAACAACCAAAACCCAAATGACATTATTTCCTATAGAGGTCTTGGGAAGACCTATGATGAAATCCATGGTTATGCTTTCTTATGGGTATGAGTAATGATTTCATTATCTTATTTTACTTCTAACGCCTAGTCTTAACTTACTGGTAGACCAAAAATAATGATGTATATCCTATAATATTCTTCTAAATTTTTTCCAACTAGAAGAAATCCCTGATATCTCTATACATATTTTTTATTCTTATCCGAATAGAGAATGACGAGCTATGTGTGGAAATATAGGTATTTTAGCTAATGAATCAATTTTATGTTAACTTAATATTCATTTTAATTTTATGGATTCACATCCATTAAAATTATATAAATTATTTTGTATAATTTTCTATCAAAAGTGAAATAGTTTTATTTTAACTAAAATATTTTCTACATATTATATGGTTTTTTAAAGAAAATGAGGTGTTAGTCGAGTGGTACGACACACCTTACCACTGAATTTAGGTAGTTGGGGTTCAAAACCCAGTAGTTGAATTTATTTAACCCCCATAATTAAATTGGGTTGGATCTTTGTGTGGTCAGCATCAAATGATGCCAATGTTTGTTTGGCCCATGAGTACTGTCATTGGTGGTGGCTCTGTTGATCCTAGAAGTAGGGGCCGACAAGGAGAAGGCCCCCCAATTGATGACGAAGGAACTTAGTAGGTTAGGTGGTGAAGGATTAGGCACTGATGATGCTTGTGGTCCTAATGAGGGGCATTGTGTAGGCAAGGCGGCAATGGTTAGGGTGCTAGCGATGGTGGTGGCTCTGATGGGAGGTGATGTGTATGAGTGGCAATGAAACTGTTTAGGTATGGTAATAGTAGATTGGTGGTGGCCTCGATGGTGGGGCAGTGTGCAAGAGAGGTGGTGAAAAGGGCGCTGATTATGGTGGTGGCCCTGATAGGGGTGGTGATGTGCAAGCGAGGTGATTGGTAAGCGACATTCAAGTAGAATCAACAATAGGCAGTATGAGTGTGGTTCGGTAGCAATGATGGTGGGGGATTTCATCAGTGATCCTTGGGTGGAATTCCTACATTAGCCATTGAGAGGTTGTCCTTGAGAATCTTCCATCCATGTCGGAACAAGTCCTTGGGCTGCGGACCGGTGTAGTGGATGGCCACATTAGGTGTGATGCCGGGGGGGGGGGGGGTGTGCTACTTTGGGAAGAGGTTGGTCATGATGAGGGCCACAACTAAGGGATTCTTTGAGTGCATGCTGTGATGGGCATCTAGGACATGCTGCTAAGATGGGTCCTAGAAAGCTATGACCACACAGATCAAGCATAGAAGAATAGGGCCTGTGATCCTTGATGAATGGGCCTTCTAGCCTTCAAAAATATGCGGGCCTTCGGTCCAAAATTTTAAGGGGAATAAAATCCTATATATGTAATAAATAAAGGGTTCTATGTGTGGGTTACCCCTAGGGGGGATATTATATATCTTTCAGTCTTATAGGTGTGAGGTGTACGTGTTTGTTGTAATTGTAGCCCCTAATATCTAATATATATATATATATATGATTTTATTTAGAAGATAAATTTATAAAATTTAGAATTTGAATTTTATTAAATAAAATTTATTTTTTTATTCATCATATCAAAATTATCTTAGGGTTAGTTTTTGAGATTTTTCTGAATAAGTTGATTTTTGATTAAAGAGTGAAAATACCAATTTTGAAAATACTACCACTTTTATGAAATTATCATAACATAAGAATGAATTGTATGTTTATGAAAAATTTTAAATATAGAAAATATATATTTAAGAAGAAAAATAATGTATATAAAAATATTGTGTTGAATTTAGAAACCTATGCTTGGAATTTTGAAAACCAAGTAATGTTTTATTCTAATAGAAGAATTGCTTTTGACCCTTTTCTTAAATTAAGTATTTATAAAGTTAAATTTAGTTTTTTATTGGTTTCAAAGTCACATAAATCTCCTTTTTTAGTAATAAACCAATAATTGTCACGAGGATCAATTTATACATGATTTTAGTGTAAATTCATTTTTATGCTTAAAAGTGTTTTTTAAAACTTTTTCATTGTGTTTTGTGTAATCATATTAAAAGTATTTTTTGTTGGAGTTTCCTCACTAAAAAAACTACTATATACTTTAAATTACATGTATATTCAAATAAGTTAATATAAACTTAAATTCCTTATCACTTATTGAATGTTCTTCTGCATAACTTCGATGTGATAATGTCCTAGATTATCTGTCACATTGAAAATGGTATAAAATCTCCCTGCTATGATGAGAACCCTAAGATGATATGACGAAATATCTTAAATATTAGTTATACAGATGTATACCATTAAATTCGAAGGGAATATAGTATGTTGATTTTCAGGTGAGAGTACTCGTAAGAAGATGAGATTTCATCTCATGAAGTTCACATTTGGTAATCTCCAAGATGAGAGATTATGAGAACAGACCCACCTGTAGTAATTATTCATGTTTATATGCCATTGGATATTCTAATTTATGATAATGTTCAATGGTACTTAGGCTTTAAGATTATTTTCATGACCCGTGTACTTTGATGTATTGACCAAAATCGCAACGCCATATGTTCACGGGAAGTAGGGTACGTTGGGTGATTCCTAAATGACATGTTATTAATCAATAAGTTGAGGAAGGATTTTATCTTCTATATTTATGGAAGTTTATATCTTGACCCTTTGATTGAAATTGAACTATTGCATTAAATTCCATGGCCAAGGTGTAATAAGGAGTTTATTTCAGATATTTAAAGAAAGGCGTATCAAGCACATAGATTGATGACACGTGTGTGTGAGAATCTTGATGAGATATTGTGATAAAGAGATTATATTACATAGTAAGTATTTGTGTGTGGTTTTCAACATTGAAAAATTAATTTATTTCTATTGGGTTCCTTAACCCATTGCTTTACAGTAATCTTGAAATTTAGGAAAACCCACCTAATGCCAATGAGAAAGAATCCAAAACGACCACAAACTAAGTGTTTCCATTGATCTTAATTAATTTCAATTTAAATTTAATTATTGGAATAAATATTATTCTCAAGATTGAGGAATAATTTTATTTAGGATTTATTTATCGTAAATATTCATAAAGTAATAAATAATTATTTAATCATTAATAAATAATAATTTATTTAATTATGTTAATAATTAATAGAGATTTATTCTCTAGACTATGAATAGAATATTTATTTAATTTATTGAATATTTAATAAATATTTATTCTCCAAACTATTAATAGAATATTTATTTATGAATAAATATTTGATAAATATTTATTTGGGTATTTGATAAATGTTGAGGAGGATGAGCGGACCAAGATCGTGTCTGGTGATAAATATAAATTTGCAAGATGGAAAACAAATATTTATCGTTGTTCTAGTTAGCGCATGCCAAATAATAATAATAATATTATTATATGGAATGAGGTTATATAAGATTTATTTTATTATTTAAGGGCCCTTGTTTAATTAAATAACATTTTAACATAAACCCCAACTCTATAAGTAGATTTTTGTATCTATAGTGTAGGGTTAATCGAGAATTGATAATCGTTATGCACAAAAAATTTATCTCTACATTCCTCCTTCCACATTCCTCTTAAGAATAATAAGAACAAGAGATAATCCTTTAAGTTTTAAGGAACTCAAAGCAATCAAGAAGAACATCACAAGATAATGGATCCACCACACTAGCATTCGACATTCAATCAGTGTTGTTTAGAGATCAAAGGACTATGTGAAGATCACCATTAGAGGGTATCTACTTTTTTTCATCCCTATGCAATGATGATAATCCAAAAAAGGGTTTTATATGATCAATATCATCATTAAATAAAGATCCTAAGTTGAGGTAATATTTATTTATATCTAATTTAAATTAATTATAAATTTTACATGTAAAAGAATCTCTCTAGGTTCTAAGATTTATATGCCAGTATTCAATGAAATAATTTCACTGGTCATGATGTTTACATCTTGCACAATTGATAAATGATCCATCAAATAAAAAAAACCTTAATAGTTATTTTCCCACTAGGCATTTTCGCTATGCCTGGAACCTTCAAGTGGCATCAGAGTGGTCATGTTTAAATTTATAATTATTTATTTAATTTTTGATTGATTATGTGAAATAATGGTTAGATATTTAATTTTTATATTATTCATTATTTAATATGAAGTTTAATTAACTTGATTTTGATATTTTAATATTCATTGATTAATATAAATATTTTATTAAAGGCTAAGAACATATGGATAATTATTGGATATACCATTAGGAGATGCCAAAGTTTTTGGCCGATTGATTATGTTACACGATGTGTAGCTGAAGTACACGCTACATACCCAAGTTCACTTCACCTGGACATGAAACGAGATATATAGCATGCCAAGCAGTTATTATGTGTAGTGAAATTATTGTACACGATGTGTAGACTGGGCCAACCTATCACACAATTTGTCGGATTACATGACGTGTAGCTGGTGTACACATTGTGTAGTCTACACAATTTAGTGGAGAAATTCTCTCTAACCATGTGATCAAATATATAATTTCTAACCACATGAGACCAGTATCTTGGATAATTAATAAAACACATGGCATGTAGCCGATGTACACAACATGTAACTAATTAATTCCCACCATCCAAAGAACACATCGAGTCATTTTGTGGGTTACATTGACACATAGAAAGTTGAATACACGATGTGTATTTGGAGTACACTTAGTGTGGTTCCACATTTAGAAAACATGCTGATCCAATCGATGGATTATATAGACACATTATAATTGGAACACATAACATGTAACTGGTTAGTATATTCCATGTAATCTAGTTGGGATACACACTGAGGCCCTAAGAATTTATCCCAAATACATGAAAAATGAGGAACATGAAATATGGTTGATAAGTACATGTTGTTTAGTCTCATAATAAAAGAAATAATTAAATTACATTAAAATAATTAATTACAACATTAAAACCTAATTACACTATTGGCACCAAATGTGTTTGACTATGTAATAAAGGTTTTGAAGAATTAATAAATGCTCAATTAATTTATTTTAATTATATGTAATTATTGGTTATATATTTTTTATTTTCCATGAATGAATTTATAATGGGAATCTCTAAGATACTTCATATGGTCATTAAGATAAATGGAATTAATTAATTAATTAATATAATCATGTTTATCTTAATAATAAAGAATGAATTGAAGTGAATACTAGCCAGTGTACTTTTGCGTATTTGTTTCATTTTCATGACTGTTCCTGAGCTTTAACTATACCTATGTATGTGTTGGTTTTATTTAACTTATTTTTATTTCATGGTTTTACAATTATTAATTATTAAATTAAGTTTGATGTCCGGTGAGTCATCCCTCCACTTTTATTATGTAGGACCTACATGTCCAAGGTTGTTTATATAATTCCCCTAACCAATCCTCTAGTTCCCCTCACCTACATGTGAGTTATAAACATATGTAATAAAAGAAGTATCCCAAGGTTCATGGAGGTGGTTCAAGATGGAACTGTGATGAAACCAACCCAAGTGATACATAGGTGGACATGTGGAATGCTACAAATCATGCCAAGACCAACACAATGAGTTTTCCATTAGGTTTATAGGTTGATTTATTGTCTAATAAATAAATCAACTATTAAATAAGATTATGATTGGGTTATTTATTTATTTATTTATTTCTGTCTTATGTATTATTTTTTATGGATATAATACTACAATAAAATAAATAAATGGAATAATATGTAATGATGGAATTTAAATAAAAGGATTATTCATAAATGTTTTATCAAAACATGGTTAATCAATTAAGAAAAATTCATTTAATATTAACAAGACATGTAAAGGATAAACAAAGAAATATTTATTTATAATATATAAAATCCCTCAAAGGAATAATAAGTCATACAATGCCTTCCATTACTTAATTAGGAATAAAACCAATAGAACTAAGAGTTTGAAAAACCCTTACGAGACACTTAATTTTATAAGGGGAATTTTTATGAAAATTTTGTGTTGAATTAACCATTTTACATCAAGAGGAGTATCCATTTCTAGACTTATTGTAACTTGGAGGCAAGTGTTGAGGAAATCCTAGTTAGGATTTTAGGATTGGGGAATCCACTCAACAGATCAAGGTGCTTCAAGCCCATAGTTGGCAAAGACCTTCCTACCTAAATACCTTTGAGCAATTAACCAATACCTTGATTGAGTTATGAGAAGGGTCATATGGATCCTTGACACTACAATGTCTAATAACTAGACATTTTGAGTCCAATAGTGAGGGATTTGGGGACTTGATAAAATAATGAAAGAATTAATAAAATTTAATACATTAAATCTCACATAAATTTTAATCAAGTAAAGTACTAATAATTTTATATTTTATAATTGTAGAAAAATGGAAAGAGAAACCACAAAACCTGTGACATCCTGACCCGACTCACTCTATAATAGTAGCTGAACCAGTGGATACATGGCCTCAAGCACGTCTCCCTATATGCTAGAGGCTGCTGACTTGTAGTGAGGTTCTGAAGAGTGTAGCGGGGAGACTATACCATCATGATTATATCATGAAACAATGGTATAATAATAGAAACAGATAGTGGAAGCATAATAAATAACTAGCAATGAAAGAGTAAATCAACTAGTTATCATAAATAAACTGGTAGAAACCATATCCAATTTCATATATAAAAATATGACGATCATGTCATGATATAAAAAAATAGGGGGAGTATATGGGGGAACAAATAAATATTCATATACATCATTCTATACAAAAATGAACAAAATACCCAAGAAATATCCAATATCATCATGAGAATAAGCTCAGTCTTCTGCTCCCACACTCCATCCTAACACAAAAGTCAAGCATCCATAATAGGCTGCTTCCCCCTGTCCCAACCTGCATCCATGAAGTTTGTTCAGGAACCAATCAGTAGCTCGAACAGGGTGTGATATATACTCAGTAGGCTACCACCAACAATGTATATAACAAATCTAGTCTATGTGTATAAGATGAAGTAGTATGCAGGTATAACCGTAATAAAGGCTATAAATGACAAAGTAATACAACCCAATCTACTAGTACATTCTATATTCAAACATTCTATAAATGAAGAATAACTATACAATAGAGTTAGACATAAACTATGAACTATTCCATAATATCAAGTATCAATTATCTATGACATATTCTATAAAATCATGTATCAAACCTATGAGGTATAGGACCCAGGGCTATTGAATAAGGCATCCTCTTTGAACCCACATAACTCATCCTTGGAAAACTTTGTGTAATATATACCTATATGGTATAGAAACCCATGGACCATGGATGAGGAATCCTCTTCGAGTCTATAGAGCTCATCCATATAAATCTCACTAAAAACTTGGGTGGATCCCAAGGACTGTTTCTGAGGAATTCCAAGAAAGATGGATCCATGGTAACAGTCCAAGGCATCCAATATAAAATATGTAAGTGGGTCATCATTTCCATACCATGATACCTCACATTAGTTCCATACCATGTAATCTATTATTAATGTAATTTATATAATTTTTCAAGGGACCATGTTTTTTCCATGTCCTTTATCAGTTGAATTTATCATAATCATTCCATTAACTATTTCACATACAAGTGACAAGGATGGAGTCCATGTTAGTTTCCATGCCTTTAATCAATTCTATTTAATTAGTTATAGGTGGGATCAAGGGGCCATGTTAGTGTCCATGAACTTTATCAATTAAATTTATCATATTCAATTCTTTAATCAATTCCCATATGAGTGATAAGAATGAGGGATATTTTAGTGTCCATACCACTTCACTAATCAATTAAATAAATTTTCATAAGATAAGGGATTTTAAATTTCATTCCACAACTCCCATTTATTCCATTTAAGTACCCCCTTTAATTCAAAAATTCCAAGGTGATAAATGATGTATTTAACCTTTAAAAAAGAATTTAATTTATATATGGATCCCATTAATAATTGGCAAGCCCAACTCACCATAAGGGAGACATAATCATAGTAAATAGAATGAACTCACCTCAAGGGTGGTTTGGGTTGAGTTTGAAAACTTCTAACCTTGAATAAGGGTGTCATAACATGTTTAAATCAAGGATTAAACATCCAATTTAAGGGTTTATTAATTTTATGATCACCAACATGTGGAATAATGGAAATAAAGTATAAACACCCATAATTTTTGGGAAAATTTATAGACCACCTACCTTAGATGGGTAATACTCTCCTCATCTATTATAAACCTTTAATTCATTCTAGAATGGAAGAAATAGAAGAAATATATGAACACACTAAAAATAAGGCATATTAACCCACATAGATTTAGCATTCTATATAGTGAAATAATCGAAGAAAAGTAGGAAGAAGAGTCTAAGTCTTACCAATACACTTCCAAAAATAATAACAATGAGTGATACTAAAACCAAATGTATAGGATATCTCAAAGCCTATCTTGAGAGGGAGAAGGCAACTCAAGCAGCTGGAGTGGCTATTCATGTGAAAGAAGGAGAAAGTAAGATTTAGGTTATAAGGAATTAGTGGTAAAAAGGTAATTTGTCCTCTTTTTTCAAATGAATGAAATATTTACATCATAAATAGGGGATTTATGCTATAAATCCCTTATTGAAGGGGTATTCCCAAACCATTTACACTATAAGATTGTCCTACAGATAGTGCCCTACTCCCTTTTGCTACAACCTCTCAGAATACCCAAAAGTTCAATAGATATTTCTAGAAGGATCTAAACTAACCCAACTGAACCCAAAAAAGGTTTAATACAAAAATTAAATAAATCACACCTCTATGAAAATTTAGGACGTTACAACCTACCCTCCTTAAAAAAATCATCCCTGAGTTTCCCTTCTGAGGGTGGTAAACACCATATGAGAATAATTCCGGCCACTAAACATGTACATTGGCCTCTCACTCCTAGGTCTCATTCTATAAAAAATCATTCTAAAATTGTACCCATACTAAAGGAACAAACCTGCCTCAGAGAGCCTTTATTCTATGATTAATGAAACACATAAGATTTTCCTCAAAGGACACATCTACCTCCAAATCAACCTCATCAGGTCGAATAATATGAGACAATCCTGAGTGAAAATGACTTAACTGAGATACATGGAAGACGTCGTGCATGGATCAGTACCTTTGAGGTAACTACAACCGATAGGATATCATATTGACTCTCTCCAAAATATTGAAGGGCCTGACATAATGAGGTAAAATATTAGCCTATCTATGAATCTATCCATTCCCCGGTCTAGGAGAAACATGCAAGAAAACCTACCCCCACCTCTAAATCTAGTGGTTGGTGATGAATATTGACATAAGAATTCTTCCTAGACTAAGTTGTATACATACATTTCCTAATAAGATGTACCTACTCCAATTCCTCCTAAACAATATGAGGTCCTAGTAGCACTGCCTCTCCCTCTTATAACCATCATAGGGTTGAACAACACAACCTACCATATAGGGAATTAAAATTATCCTCATGTATAGTTTCTTAAATTCTTTTATTATAAGAAAATTTGGAAATTGATAGGTTTTTCTACGAAGAACTACAAAAATAAAGGTTTCATGCATGGATCATATCCTTTAACACCTATATCATATGATCGAACTGACCATTGGTATTTGGTGATAATCTTTACTCAGAAGTACCTGTGAACCCAATGCCCTCTACAACCCTTGCTAGAACCGTGACATAAAACAAGCATCTATGTCTAATAAAATAGTATATGGAACTCTGTGAAGGTGTATGATCTCCCTGAAATATATCCTTCCTAGCTCATCCATTGAAAAGGTCTCTCTGATAGGTTGGAAGTGAGCGACCTTTGTCAATATGTCTACGATCACCCATACTATGTCAAATCCCCAAGTTGACCTAGATAATCCCATCATGAAATCTATAGTCACATTATCACCCAGGAATGGACAATGTATATAAAATCCCTGTTAGTCTCTAGTGTTCCACCTTCACCAACTAATTAGTGGAACACTGAGTAATGAAACTAGATATCTCCCTTTTCATACCAGGCTAGCAATACTGGTAGCATAATTCATGATACATCTTGGTAATATTGAGATGTACTACCCAATTAGAGGCATGAGACTATCGCATCAACTCGTCTCACATGTATGCAGGAACCTAGACATGTCCATGAATTTTCAAGAACTTATCCCCATAAACGAACCATCCGGGCAATGATTCCTCACATGAAAGACTCTCTCATAGGACCAAGCCCTTAGGATCTTAAAGTTTCCACATATTCACTCTATATATAAGTGAAGAGTCCACTACTAAATATTCTAGTACAGGCTATCCCTAATAGTCCTTTACCTCCAGATGCATCTCATAAAACAAGTGCATCAATTTCCATTTGATACTAACCTTCCAGATAGCTTGTGTTTGAGTTTTCTATCTCAGAACATCTACAACAATATTGACTTTAATAGGCATATAAGAAAGATCAAAGTCAAACAACTTTAGGTTTTCAAACCATCTTTACTACCTAAGATTCAATTCACACTATGTAAAAATATACTTTAGGATTTTTTGGTCTGTGTACACCAAATTTTTTTTCCTAGTAAGTAATACCTCTAACAACACAAGGCATGAACCTCCTCTTCTAGCTCAATATCATGTGTCAGGATATTCCACTCATGTTCCCTCAAATGGTGAGACCTGTACACCACTACATGATCTCCCTACATCAGAACGAATCCCAGTCTGATTCTTGACACATCACAGTAAACCATATAGCCTATTCTAGGATCAGGTAAAGTCAGGATCAATATTGAATTAAGAATTCCTTTAAACTCCTATAAGGATCTCTCATATGCTCTAGACCACATGAATTTCACAAAATTTTTAGTCAAGCCCATATGAGGTGCTTTTAGGAATGCGAAATCCTGAATAAAGAATCTATAATAACCTACCATCCCTAATAAACTCTATATATCAAAGACGTTCTTGAGATGATCCCAAGAAATAATGACTCCCACCTTCTCTAGGTCAACTGATACTCCCACTCTGAGATGTTGTGACCAATTAAGTGGAAATTATTGATCCAAAAGTGGAATTTAGTGATCTTATAATATAAATAGTGCTCCCACATTGTGATCAAAATGATATCAAGATGATGGGCATGTCCATTTCAAGTATGTGAGTACCATAAGATTTCTTCCATGAAGACTACCAAAAATGAATCTAGATATGAGTGAAAAAATCAATTCATCAAATCCATGAATACTATTAGAACGTTTATAATACTGAATGACATGACTAAATACTCATACAATCCATATCTACTATGGAATGCTGTATGTGGTATATCCAATGATCTATCATTTACCTGATTGTATCATGACCTCAAATTGATCTTGGATAAAACCCTTTCTCCTCAGAGTTGGTCAAAGAGGTTGTTTATATGTGGAAGTGGATAAAGATTATTAATCATAATCTAGTTCAAACGACAATAATCTACACAAATCTTTAGGTTACCATCCACATTCTTGGTGAAAGGGATAGGAGAACCCCATAGGGAAGTACTGGGGAATGTAAAACCCTTCACTTACAAGTCCTCTAGTGGCCTCTTAAGCTCATTTAACTTAGTAGTATCTATCCTACAAGGGGGAATGGATACCAGTGCTACTTTCAGAAGTTATTCGATTGTAAACTCTACCTCTCTCTATATAGGTATCCTAGAAAATTCATCAAGGAAGAAATCCCTGAAATGATTTACTACAAGAGGGAAATTAACCTGATGCATTTCCTGATCATCCATATAAAGGCTATAAATATAGGCTGTCACTCTGCATAACCCATGATGCTCAGGTCCAGATCAACTTTCTTAGACATCCCATTCACCATTGTGAATATAACTATTGCCCTTCGGTGATGTGAAGGAACCCTTTGGAAATATAAATTGAAATAAACATGATAAGGAACCTACCAATACATCCCAAGAATGATTTCAGAACCTATCATCTCAAGGACAAAGAGGTCCCATAAGAAAAAATACCCACCTATATCAAGGGATCACTCCATGAACTATCATACACTCTCCAACAAAATTCTCAACAGAGTATCTAGTGTCATCATATATAAAGGAAAATACTCAATGAAACGAATCTTAAGGAAAATAATCTCTATAGTTTCCACATATATAAAAGAGTGGGAAACACCTATATCAAATAAGTTATATGCTGAAGTAGAGGCTACTAAAATATCACCTCTAATCATATATGGATCTACACTCATCTCTACAAGGATAAAAAATACTTCATATATCTAGTATTTTCTGTGGCCCTGAGATATAACATGATTTCTGTAACACCCCAGGTAAATAAAGAAGATGACATTTTCACATTTATCCATATTTGTGAATAAAATATTAATATTACTTTAAAGGGGATTCTATGCTCGATGGCGTACCCAATACGTAACAATGAGTTTCTTGGGAATCTTACGTTGCACTCTAATAATAAAATAATATTATTTTAAATGGTAGTTAACGCCTAGCCGTTGTAATGGAAGGAATGAAAATAACTAACTACAAAATGATTATATATGTTTGTTAAATATTTTTACTCTTTACAATAAATTTTAGAGGATTAAATATGTGAATGAATCCAACTTTAAGCATAAACATTCTAATATTCTTTAAAAGGTCGATTAACCGCCTTTTGATGGCGAACCTCCTTTAAATACAATTTTTGACAATTTTATGTGTTATATTTGACAAAATAAAATTCTTCTTTAGAATCGGGACATCAAAATTTACTTTGTGTAAATTTTTGGTATTTTTCCGATAAAGTTCTTTTTTTAATGAATAGTGAAAAATGTTGTATTTTAATTCAAAACCTATTTTTAATCTAATTTATTTATATGAATAAATTATCTTTTGAATTGGTTTTAAAGTGAAATTAGAATATATTTTTACCATTTAATTCAATAGTGGTCGTTGGAATTAATTTCACTTTGAAATTGGACTTAAACTAGTGTCAATCTTTTGATATATATTGTTTCATAAAAACACGCTATTTGTCATGACAACGGGAATTAATTATTAAATTAATTAATGTAACTTATATGATTTGAATTTTTTAAAATAAACATCATTTTTAATTCGGAAAATCAAATATATCTTAGGGTGAAGTTTTGGTTTTTTCTGAAAAACTTCAATTTTTGATGAATAGTGAAACCACTAAGTGGTACTTAAAAAACTGATTTTTCGTTTAAATGAAACATTACCACTTCTGTGTTTTGAATTTCAAAAATCCGACATACATGGTTGTCATTAGGAAGTAAAATTTGGTTCAATGATATTAAAATAATTTTTTGGTGAATAGTAACTTTTATGTTTTTAATCGCGATTAGAGGTAATTAGTGTAATTTAAGGTAAAAATAATATTTTAATAATATAAAATGAACTTGACACATGTCCTACCCTTATTGGATGTGTCATGACCGACCAAGACAATCTACGGGTCAACTTGGGGATCCCATGGAGCCACTTTGGTTGGAAAATGACATTAATACCTTTTTATTAAAAGTTAAAATTATAATGTCACAAACATGTGTTGTTTTACTAAAACAATTTTTACATGTAGTTATATAAGTCATATTTTTGACTATAAATATTAATTAGAAAGCTAAAAAGATTTCCTACATCATGATATTTTTTTTATAATTTTTAGACATTAAATAAATTAAATTATTTATGATACCATGATGATGCAACGATTACCTCATTATTTAACGATTTAAATAAAATGACAATATAATGTAAAATCTAAGACCTAAACTTGTCAAAAACCAATTTTATGGGTGTATTTCGAACCCTTATCACCTTATCCTCGAAATTTATAATTTTGGGACCTTTTTTATCCGAAAATCATTTTATAACAAAGTATCTTTTCTTAACTTTCCAAGAGTGCCCCTCCTCTCCTCTTATAAAAGGCCCCCACCTCTACCACCTTACCCACACTTCCAAAGCCTTTGGCTCGGCCAAAACCTGACCATTTTGTCTCTCCACATACCTCTATAACTCTTAGAAGCCTCAATTTGGGCTGAAGTCTTCCCAAGGAAGCCTTTGAGATCAAATCAAAAAGAGTTACCCGATTTAAAGGTAGTGTCTTCTCTTGTGTTCTTATGTTTTATTTTGCTTCTCCAACCCCCTAAACTATTTTTATTCATTTCTATTGTAACAAAACCAGTATATTACATATACTATTATGTTTTTATAAGAAGGATTCGAGCTACACTTACACACACCTACGTCTAATGGTTAAAGAACATATTGTTTCTGTGGATGGCGAATTATTGCCTCACGAAACGATGATTGTTCAACATTATTTTAACACATTTAAAGGTGGAAATTATGATATCACTATATTTTATATATCATATATATGGTATTTATGTTTTCTATATTCTTCTGTATTTTATATTTAAAACATACCTTTATTCTTTGCATGTTGTGCAAATGCGATAATTTCATATGAGGAAGTGTGGACTACCGCCCCCTCAAGTGATGTGACTCGTTCATGAAGTACATGGAATGTATAAAGAATGAAATTAATGAACATATGTGACCTATATAACATATATATTATACTGTAATTATAATATATATATAAATATATCATTTATTTTTAATTCCATTAATATGACAAAAAAATGAAAGTAGCGTTCATGCGTACGTACGGCCTACCGTCTCCATGAACGGTGCTTTTAATTTTTTATCTCCAAATGATATGGAATAGTATAAAATTAATATGTACTGGATATATATGATATTTTAATCATTAATACTATTCTTTAAATGATTTACTTATAACTACATGGGCAATCATTTTTCAAACAAGTTCATTTTTGACTTATATACCAAACATCGACAAAAACGTCTGATATGAACTAACATTATTAAACAATTATTATAACATTATAATATGTGATATGAACTGAATAATAATATTTATAGGAGTTCCTTAATCAATTATAATTTGACCAAATTTTATTATTCAGGAATATAACGAAACTAACAAGACAAGTCGGACTTGAGGTAAGGGATCCAACCTCTCTCTTTCTTTTTAAGTACTCTACTTTATGTCACTTCTTTTGAGCTACTATTTGTTATGTTGGGGGATTTTATTTTATATTACTCTTGCTGTAAATTATATTTAAATATTATGAGATACCCTATTTTATCTCATCAATCCATTTTTGGAAGTTTTAAGTGGCGCCGTTAGGCTGCCGAATTTTCGTAAGGGATCTGACCTCTCTCTTTCTTTTCAAGTACCCTCTTTTATGTCATTTCATTTATGCTCCATGTTATTATGTTGGAGGATGTTATTTTATATTAACCATACCGTAATTTTTATTTTTATATGATTAGATACCCCCTCTTACTCTTATCAATTCTTTTTTTTAGAATTTTAAGTGGCGGCGTTAGGCTGCCGAGTTTTCGTAAGGGATTTTTCATCTCACTTTTATTCCCGTGAGATTTATGCTAAATTTTCCACCATTTCCTTTGAGTGGTATATTTACTGCCCATTATTCTACTCTTTGTGTAATATACTTTCATTTATGAGTGTTTACATCAATGTTGTATTGTCCTTCTTTCATGGGGTGTATGTTTTGAAAGATACCCAAGTCGGTAAGGGAACCTTTCACCCTCCTCTTTTTAAAAGACTTATTTTGTTATGTCTTTTAATTCACATACTATTAAGTTGGAATATGTTCTCTTATATCCTTATTAATGTAAATTTTATGTCCAAGTGATGAGATACCCTTTTTATCTCTCATCAACTCTTTTTCTAAATTTTGAAGTGACGCCGTTAGGCTATCGAATTTTTGAAAGGGAACTTCTTAACCCAATTTTGATTCTTTGGGATAAAATTGTACTCCTTGAATATGTCGTTATATGAATATGTGTGAATAACCTGTGATTGTTTTACACTTAATATCCACTTATATTTGGTGTATTCGTTTGTCACAGATAATTATGTAATTGATTTATCCATAATCCAAGGATACAGTCTTTGTAAGGGAATCCGTCTCAATCTCCTTTCGTTGAGGCATATTTTGTTTTATACAAAACTTTCTTTTATACGGTGTATAAACCCCTTTGACTTTTTATGTTTATTCAAAAGGAATCTTTTTTATACGAAGCATTTACTAAACGACAAAAGGGAATGTTTTTTTGTCGTACGTATGCGACGACAATGACTTCTCCGCCGTCGTGACCATTATTTGAGTTTCAGTTTCCTCTACAAGTCATACCTTTTTTTTAAAATGAAAAATAAATACCATGTTTTACTTTTATTTTATTTTGGTATTTAAAATGGTTTTCATAATGTTTTTATATCAATGGGTTGTATTGATATCTTGTGATAGAAAAGTGGAAATGTTATGTTTCCTTTATGCATGTTTTATGTGATACGATTATGTTATGGTTCTTGGGAATTATTATGAATATGGGTGGTTCCGTGATAATCTAAGGGTGGGTGAGCCCGATATAGCTCTCCAATGCATTGGGTAACACGAAGGGTTTAAACGTTAAGGTTTCTCTGAAGAGATTTAGGGAATATACTGTGATGGGTATTCCAAACGTAACCAAGAGGGTTACTCCCTATGTAAGAATGTTATGAATGCCTCAAGTTACCTTTATGTCTTATGATTTATATGATTTATTCATGATTTGATGAGGTATGTTAAAATGCTTATGTTTTATGAGTAAAGTATGATTTCATACATGGACGAATGTTTTCTTTTCGTACTTTTATATCCCTTACTGAGGTTTTTATGCTTATCCCAAGTTTTTGAAATGTTTTTCACAGGTCAAGGGAAAGGTGCATGATATGATGATAGTGTCAAGGAAGTGTCAAGAAAAAATCCATGTTTTATTTTAAATCTATTTCCGTTGATGGGAAAACAAATACTATCTTTTATGTAACCACTTTGTTTAAATGTGGAATGTAATTCATGATTTATGATCTAATTCTCTAAAAATCTAAACCTGAAAAGATCCTCAATGTGAATTATTCATTTAATTCAATATTGATTAAGGTTTAATGCCAGGGCCATATAGTTGGTATTAGAGGTCGGTTTAGACAACTTTAGGGATTATGAGTTTTTGTTAGATACATGATTAGTCCCTATATCTATTATTTCAGTTAAATCCTTGTTTTATAACTTTTTTCAGGTCAGGTAAAGTCGGCTACGAATGGAAGGAGAAGGATCTCAAATGACATTCCTATCTCTTCCTGATGACATGCTTGCAATAATTATTGAAAAGTCATGTTCGGATGATTGTGAAACTTTTTCTAGCATAGAACTCACTTGAAAGCAGTTGTTTGAGATATCAAACACCTCCACTATACCTCGTTATCATCGTGGATCATGGGTTGTTTTTAGACAAATACTATTTTCACAATATTCTCATATTTTCAAGAAAGGTAAATATTATCGAGGTATTTTCAAATATTTTACCTTATCACAAGAATTTGAAGCATATTATGATTTTAAAAATGGTGCTGAGGAAGGAGACCCTTGCACAACCTATTTATATTTTCTTTTAAAATATAGTCTCTTAGCACATACTTATGGTATTTTAAAAGTACAAACAATAGAAAGTTTCAACTCAAATTCTGTCAGACTATTTTATAGAAATCATGTTTTATCAGATGTTTTGGAATTATATGTCATACATGATTATTTTCCAAAACTGTTTTTCTGTGAACACCCATATGACCCATGTTGTACAAGGTGTATTTGGATGGAGGAAGCAAATGATTTTGAAGGATATCTAAATTATTGTTGTAATGCATGGGACTTCTACCTACGTGAGCAAGATGATGATGAAACCGAGTGGACGGCATGATCAAGGTATGATGTTATTAATTTTGGGAATCATTTTATTTTATCTTATGGTGGTGAAATAAGACTTCAAGAATTAATATGTTGAGATCGTAATGAATTTGGATGAAAATGAGAGGTATAAGGAAACTATTGAGGTTAAAACATGTTAGGGTTATTTTTAGAGTTTTATAAAAAGGACAACACATAGACCGTGTGACAACCCGTCGCGTCGGACAAAGCTGCGGGAATCGAACCCACAACCAAAGTGAGACTGGTATTTATCGCCTACCACTGGACTACGTGAAGTCCCTGGTTAGTATGACTTATTATTTTTAGTTAGATGATTTTATGAATTAATAGTAAGTTGATTTTGGGTTATCTATGGAAATTATTAACCTATCATGGAGGATATGCGACCAGGTCAATTACTTTTCAATATGAGACTTTAAGAGAAACTTATATTATTTGGAGATAAGTGTTAATTTATACCTTGGAAGACTATGTGATTAAATACTTCAAATATTTGGGTTTCAATCTTAGTTTGGTTTACTTTGAAGAATTTTATGGACAAATTGTTTATTGAATGGTCTTTGTTGAACTTTGGGTATTGTTTGACAAATTTTGGAGAATAAGAATACATTTTTTATCCTTTTTGGGTATTATCTGATCTCATACTAACCTTTTAGGTTTTAGTTTTGGTTATGGTCTAAATACATGGGAAGTATATAGTTCTCTTTTGTGGATTAGGTGATTCTCTAGTAGTTTATTATAGCTCTCTTAATGTAAACAAGTCTTCCTAAATACTCATCATTTGGGGAAAGTACGAGTTTGTGTAAGAAATCTAGTAAAATTTGAAAGTCAACATGACAAGTAAGTATGTTTCCTTAAGATCAAAAATAAATTCCTCAATGAAAAGTAACTTAAAACAAAAATGTTTTCTATTAACTTTTCCTACGGGGGAATCGAATACCGTTTAACCCACCACAAGTATGTGATTTTCTTGTGGTTAACTTTCTCCTAAACATGTCTTCTATCACTCTCCCTTAGAACACGACCCTTTGTTTTTTTTCTCCATATCCATGTTTTCCTACATGGAATCCTAGTATGGGTTAACTCGGGTGACCTTTGTACTTCTCTTTATTTATTTTAAAGTGATTGTTTTACTGACTCTTGTTCCGATGTGGGATTTTCAATGAAGTTTCGAAGCCCAATTTTAAAATTGCAAGGACGCAATTCCCAAAAGGGGGGAAGGATGTAACACCCCAGGTAAATAAAGAATATGAAATTTTCACATTTATCCATATTTGTGAATAAAATATTAATATTACTTTAAATGGGACTCTTTTCTCAATGGCGTACCCAATACGCAACAACGAGTTTCTTGGGAATCTTACGTTGCACTCTAACAATAAAATAATATTATTTTAAATGGTAGTTAACGCCTAACCGTTGTAATGGAAGGAATGAACATAACTAACTACAAAATGATTATATATGTTTGTAAAATATTTTTACTCTTTACAATAAATGTTAGAGGATTAAAAATGTGAATTAATCCAATTTTAAGCATAAATATTCTAATATTCTTTAAAAGGTCGATTAACCGCCTTTTGATGGAGAACCTCCTTTAAATCCACTTTTTGAAAATTTTATGTGTTATATTTGACAAAATAAAATTCTTATTTATAATCGGGACATCAAAATTTACTTTGTGTAAATTTTTGGTATTTTTCCGATAAAGTTCTTTTTTTAATGAATAGTGAAAAATGTTGTATTTTAATTCAAAACCTATTTTTAATCTAATTTATTTATATGAATAGATTATCTTTTTAATTGGTTTTAAAGTGAAATTAGAATATATTTTTACCATTTAATCCAATAGTGGTCGTTGGAATTAATTTCACTTTGAAATTGGACTTAAACTAGTGTCAATCTTTTGATATATATTGTTTCATAAAAACACGCTATTTGTCATGACAGCGGGAATTAATTATTAAATTAATTAATGTAAATTATATGATTTAAATTTTTTAAAATTGACATAATTTTTGAATTCGGAATATCAAATATAGCTTAGGGTGAAGTTTTGGTTTTTTCTGAAAAACTTCAATTTTTGATGAATAGTGAAACCACTAAGTGGTACTTAAAAAACTGATTTTTCGTTTAAATGAAACTTTACCACTTCTGTGTTTTGAATTTCAAAAATCTGACATACATGGTTGTCATTAGGAAGTAAAATGTGGTTCAATTGGATTAAAATAATTTTTTGGTGAATAGTAACTTTTATGTTTTTAATCGCGATTAGAGGTAATTAGTGTAATTTAAGGTAAAAATAATGTTTTAATAATATGAAATGAACTTGATACATGTCCTACCCTTATTTGATGTGTCATGACCGACCAAGAAAATCCATGGGTCAACTTGGGGACCCCATGGAGCCACTTTGGTTGGAAAATGACATTAATACCTTTTTATTAAAAGTTAAAATTATAATGTCACAAACATGTGTTGTTTTACTAAAACAATTTTTACATGGGGTTATATAAGTCATATTTTTGACTATAAAAATTCATTATAAATCTAAAAAGATTTCCTACATCATGATATTTTTTTATAATTTTTAGACATTAAATAAATTAAATTATTTATGATACCATGATGATGCATCGATTACCTCATTATTTAACGATTTAAATAAAATGACAATATAATGTAAAATATAAGACCTAAACTTGTCAAAAACCTATTGTATGGGTGGATTTTGAACCCTTATAACCTTATCCTCGAAATTTATAATTGTGGGACCTTTTTTATCCAAAAATCATTTTATAACAAAGTATCTTTTCTTAACTTTCCAAGAGTGCCCCTCCTCTCCTCTTATAAAAGGCCCCCACCTCTACCACCTTACCCACACTTCCAAAGCCTTTGTCTTGGCCAACCACTGCCCATTTTGTCTCTCCAAATCCCTCTCTAACTCTTATAATCCTCACTTTGGGCCGAAGTCTTCCCAAGGAAGCCTTTGAGATCAAATCAAAAAGAGTTACCCGATTTAAAGGTAGTGTCTTCTCTTGTGTTATTATGTTTTATTTTGCTTCTCCAACCCCCTAAACTCTTTTTATTAATTTCTATTGTAACAAAACCAGTATCTTACATATACTAGGATGTTTTTATAAGAAGGATTCAAGCTACACTTAGACACACTTACGTCTAATGGTTAAAGAACATATTGTTTCTATGGATGACGAATTATTGCCTCACGAAATGATGATTGTTCAATATTATTTTAACACCTTTAAAGGTGTCCATTATGATATAACTGTATTTTATATATCATATATATGGTATTTATGTTTTCTATATGCTTCTGTATTTTATATTTAAAACATACCCTTATTCTTTGCATGTTGTGCAAATGCGATAATTTCATATGAGGAAGTGTGGACTACCTCCCCCTCAAGTGATGTGACTCGTTCATGCAGTACATGGAATGTATAAAGAATGAAATTAATGAACATATGTAACCTATATAAAATATATATTATACTGTAATTATAATATATATATAAATATATCATTTATTTTTAATTCCATTAATATGACAAAAAAAAATGAAAGTAGCGTTCATGCGTACGTACGGCCTACCGTCTCCATGAACGGTGCTTTTTGTTTTTTATCTCCAAATGATATGTAATAGTATAAAATGAATATGTACTGTATATATATGATATTTTAATCATTAATAATATTCTGGAAATGATTTACTTATAACTACATGGACAATCATTTTTCAAACAAGTTCATTTTTGACTCATGTACCAAACATCGGCAAAAACGTCTGATATGAACTAACATTATTAAACAATTATTATAACATTATAATATGTGATAATAACTGAATAATAATATTTAAAGGAGGTACTTAATCAATTATAATTTTACCAAAGTTTATTATTCAGGAATATAACGAAACGAACAAGACAAGTCGGACTTGAGGTAAGGGATCCAACCTCTCTCTTTCTTTTTAAGTACTCTCCTTTATGTCACTTCTTTTGAGATACTCTTTGTTATGTTGGGGGATGTTATTTTATCTTAATCTTGATTTAAATTTTATTTAAATATGATGAGAGACCCTATTTTATCTCATCAATCCATTTTTATAAGTTTTAAGTGGCGCCGTTAGGCTGCCGAATTTTCGTAAGGGATCTGACCTCTCTCTTTCTTTTCAAGTACCCTCTTTTATGTAATTTAATTTATGCTCCAAGTTCTTATGTTGGAGGATATTATTTTATATTAACCATACTGTGATTTTTATCTTTATATGATGAGATACCCCCTCTTACTCTCATCAATTCTTTTTTTAGAATTTTAAGTGGCGGCATTAGGCTGCCGAGTTTTCGTAAGGGATTTTTCATCTCACTTTTATTCCCGTGAGATTTATGCTACATTTTCCACCATTTCCTTTGATTGGTATATGTACTGACCATTATTATACTCTTTTTGTAATATAATTTCATTTATTAGTGTTTACATCAATGTTTTATTGTCCTTCTTTCATGGGGTGTATGTTTTGAAAGATACCCAAGTCGGTAAGGGAACCTTTCACCCTCCTCTTTTTAAAAGACTTCTTTTGTTATGTATTTTAATTCACATAATATTAAGTTGGGATTTGTTCTTATATATCCTTATTAATGTAAATTTTATGTCCAAGTTATGAGATACCCTTTTTATCTCTCATCAACTCTTTTTCTGAATTTTGAAGTGACACCGTTAGGCTGTCGAATTTTTGCAAGGGAAATTCTTAACCCAATTTTGATTCTTTGGGATAAACTTGTACTCCTTGAATATGTAGTTCTATGAATATGTGTTAATAACCTGTGATTTTTTTACACTTAATATCCACTTATATTTGGTGTATTCATTTGTCACACATAATTATGTAATTGATTTATCCATAATCCAAGGATACCGTCTTTGTAAGGGAATCCGTCTCAATCTCCTTTCGTTGAGGCATATTTTGTTTTATACACAAATTTATTTTATACGGTGTATAAACCCCTTTGAATTTTTATGTTTATTCAAAAGGAATATTTTTTATACAAAGCATTTACTAAACGAAAAAAGGGAATGTTTTTTTGTCATACGTATGCGGCGACAACGACTTCTCCGCCGCTGTGACCATTATTTGAGTTTCGGCTTCCTCTATAAGCCATACCTTTTTTTAAAATGAAAAATAAATACCATGTTTTACTTTTATTTTATTTTGGTATTGAAAATGGTTTTCATAATGTTTTCATATCAATGGGTTGTATTGATATCTTGTGATTGAAAAGTGGAAATGTTATGTTTCCTTTATGCATGTTTTATGTGATACAATTATGTTATGGTTCTTGGGCATTATTATGAATATGGGTGGTTCCGTGATAATCTAAGGGTGGGTGAGCCCGATATAGCTCTCCAATGCATTGGGTAACACGAAGGGTTTAAACGTTAAGGTTTCTCTGAAGAGATTTAGGGAATATACTGTGATGGGTATTCCAAACGTAACCAAGAGGGTTACTCCCTATGTAAGAATGTTATGAATGCCTCAAGTTACCTTTATGTCTTATGATTTATATGATTTATTCATGATTTGATGAGGTATGTTAAAATTCTTATGTTTTATGAGTAAATTATGATTTCATACATGGACTAATGTTTTATTTTCATACTTTTATATCCCTTACTGAGATTTTTATGCTCATCCCAAGTTTTTGAAATGTTTTTCACAGGTCAAGGGAAAGGTGAATGATATGATGATAGTGTTAAGGAAGTGTCAAGAAAAAATCCATGTTTTATTTTAAATATGTTTCTATTGATGGGAAAACAAATACTATCTTTTACGTAACCACTTTGTTTAAATGTGGAATGTAATTCATGATTTATAATCTAATTCTCTAAAACTCTAAACCTGAAAAGATCCTCAATGTGAATTATTCATTTAATTCAATATTAAGTAAGGTTTAAGGCCGGGGCCTTATAATTTCCCTGGGTAGGCCTATAGTACTAGAACTATAGATTTGGTATCTGAATCCCTTATCCACAACCACCTCCTTGTCCTATATAGCTGACAGTACTCCAACTTCCATCCTGACATGGAGCTACCGATCCTTCTCTTAAAGGTGGAGCTAGTGTAGATCCTCTTCCACTAGACATATGTGGAAAGGTATGAAAAAACCTTTAAAGATATCCCATCCTACCACATGATCTATACCAAACCACTACAACATTATTAGCCTTTAGCAGCGGTTTAATAAACCACCGTGAAACATGTTTTTTTACAGTCACGACACTTCTCCCCCCAAATCCCCCAACTCCCCCGACACCCCCAACCCCCCTGACCCCTATGACCCCCCAAAACCCTAGGTCCCCAGAAACCGGCGTGACCTTGACAACCAGCCAAAGCCCTCACCATGCCTCGCCTCCCCTCACCACGCCTCGCCACCCATCGTGATCCCCGCGACCCCCCGAAGCCCTAGGATCCCATGACCCTGGTGACCCCAGTGACCCTGGAGACCCCCTAAAGACCTCAATGCATCTCGCCACCCCTCACCACACCTCACCGCCCATCGCCGCCCCTCACTGCGCCTCGCATCCCATCACCACTAGTATTTTCTGAATTATTTATAATTCTTTTACGTGTGATGTAACATAATTTCATATGTTTAATATTTTTGGGAGGTTTTTGTTCAAATGGCATGTTCAATGAAATAATATGTTCTAATGGGGAATGAAACAATGTTGATTATGAACCTACAACATTATTGATATAGATAAAATTTATGGTATACTTATATAAGTTACATTCAAAAACATATTATATGATATGATACAGTTATGGTTCCCATCAAAAGGAATAATATGTTCATTTTATTAGTTTTGATATCTATATTATATTCCATATAAAGTATTTTATATGGATTGATAAATAGTTCAATCATTAAAAAAATTAGTTAAATACACTTGTTATCAAAATGGCTAGTGTTAGTTTTGCACATGGTTGATAAATTATATAGACCAACCATGTAAGGAGGGGTGTTTAATATAGTTCTTATCAAATGGATGATGCATGATTTGGTGAACTATGAATCCAAACCATGAAACCCTTAAAAAGTGTAATATTACTATTTTCCCTTATGATTTTATAATCCAATACCCCTCATTTCCTCCTATTTTGGCCAGTAGCCCCTCATGTTTAACCCTCCCCTCATCCCTCTCTTCCATGATGAGATCTTACTCATCCCTTTTTTGAATATAATTTCATATGAGGTGTTGTTGAGCCTAAGGTAAATCTATAACTCCATCTCCTTCCCTTATTCACTTATCTCACTGTTAAGTGAGCTATTTCCATTTATGTATAATATTCCCTATTTCCAAGCCTTTTTACCACTTTTTTTCCTATTATAGATGGAACCAAAGGCCGATATTAGATGAGTGGAAGTCTATGAGTCTAAGTTAGGTAGTCCTTAAAATTAACCAATAGTTTTAAATTTTTTTGAGTGGTGCATTTGTGGTCATAATGACCTATCCATTTATCGACCTAGTTTAAATTTAAAGTTTTAATTTCCATTTTCCTTAGTTAAACACCCCCTTTCACATACCTTGAACCTTAGAAAAAGGAAATTCCCAACAAAATTCCATAATTATGAATTGAACCTGGAATTGGAAAATAAAATGGTAATCCATGTTTCATAAAAATCAAGTGGATAATATTAAAGGGATAACTATAGTTAAAACCTTGACCTTGTTTTAGATTGGTATCATTGTATTACTCACTATGTTTATGGGGTTTAAAAATAAATTGTGATATAAATAAATGGTTATGAAATGGAATTTCACAATCATCGATGTTATGAAAGTAATTGAAATCATTATAAATCTTTATGAAATGAAGGGTGAATCTAAGGAGAAGCCTAATATTGGTATGTGACCCTTGTTTTAGGCCTAATAAATTGATAAGTATTAAACTATAAAATTATGAATTATGATTAACATGGTATTATGAAATTAAATTTTGAGATTATGATTTTATATTGACATAGAAAATTAGTAAACCTTGGGTTATGAAGTCGGAGATAGATGTTATGATGTGAATGGATAGATTGTGAATTTAAATGAAATTTTAAATTGAATTAGTAAATGTTAAAAATGTGAAATGGGATCAATATTATAAAAAGATGTGAAAGGGGTAGATTGGAATTGCTCTTATGAAATGATATTGTTATATGTATTTGTTTGGAAAATTCTCATCAGGTAGTATTGATTCTAAAAATGAAAACATCCTCCTAATATGTGTTGTGTTATTACAAGAAAATGATCTCATAGATGGTATTGAGTTACTATAAGAAGACACCCTCATAGGTGGTGTTGACTTACTAAAAGAAAATTCCCTTGAAGGCAATGTTTAGTTACTACATGAAAATTCCCTCATAGGCAGTCTTGAGATACTAAAGAAAATACCCATAAGGGTGGACATGATACCATTGTTGTCACAATCCATGTGATATGCTCATAGACACCCCAATATTGGCTGAATCAGGTATGGTTGATCAGAGTCACATGCTTATGGATAGATAGTGGTAGATATGAGAATCAGGTGTCATCACAGAGCCCAAGCATTAGTGGTTATTTACTGCCTTTTAATTAAATTATTATTATTTTATTTGTACCACTTCTACATGTACATTATTATAGTCTGGTTATATTTATGGATATAATTGGTGGTGGCCTATTTAATTATAGTCAAACCTTTCTCAGGATAACATATAACTTGGTATCCAAGTTGATGATACTTGATTGTAGGCTTGGGTTTGGCCAAGGCTCAATGCTTGATGATTGGATTACTTGGAAAAAGCATGGGAGTTTGGGACTAGGATTGGACTTGGAACCATCTTCAAGGTTTTTCCTAGTTTTTCCTTTTGTAATTTTGGTTTCTGATGTATATGATCTTCTACTGATGTATTCATTTCCTAACATGTAGTATATAGTTTATTTGTTATAGCATGGTTTGTTTTTTATTATCTCTATATTCTTTTATTGATATTTTTAATTTTCATGCTTTGGTTGTATAGTGGGTGGGTTCATTATTTACTATATGTATTTATATAGAAAAACCTTATTTAACATATTTATATATTTTTTAAACTAGTATATATAAATATCTTTCCTTATTTAGTAATAGTTATGTGTTTTAATTTTTTTTAATATTGTGTAGGCACATTGTGATATACATGGATAAAAGGTGGATCACATTACCAAGGAACACACCTTAGTATGCTAAGGGTTTGGAGGAGTTTTTAGATTTTTTAATTTCCAATCGATCCTTTGAAAGGATAATAAGATTTCCATGTCCTAAATATAAATTTAGAAGATGGTTAAAGAGAGATGAAGTTTATGAACATTTAATATTGAAGCAATTCCATGCTCAATATTTGTGTTGGATTTGGCATGGAGAATCAAACATTACGGAAAGGTTGAGCATTGATGTCAATCCACAGAATGTGATAACAACTTCATTGACAAAGGAAAATGAAATGAAAAACCTTTTAAATGATGCATTCGACATTACAAGACCCCACCATAAACATCAAAACATATCAGAACAACCAGATGAGGGTGCTACATATAGCAATGTGACAAGTGATGTTTTTGAGACTGTAGGACAACCAGATCAAGATTGTAACATATCATTGGATCCTTCTCTTGATTGTGTGGAGACTAATGTAAGAGAAAACTTCACTGAGGAAAATACATTTCATGGTTGATGATGGAAATCAAGAGTTGTATAGTGGATGTTTAAAATATTCAAAAATTTCTTTCCTGCTTAAGTTGTACCATATCAAATGTCTATGTGGAATTAAAAATAAGGAAATGTCCATGATATTGGAATTGTTGCATTATGAATTTCCTAAAGAAAACATCCTCGAGTCTTTTTATGATATTAAAAAATTTGTTAATAGGTTTGGTTTGAATTATAAAAAAATTCATGCATGTCAAAATGATTGTATTCTCTATTGGAGAGAGGATTCAAGTAGATAGGATTGCAAAAAATGTTCTTCTTCTAGATGGTAGTAAATGGGTGATTTTGGAAGTCTGAATCAACATACTACCATGATTAAGAAGAAAAGGAAAAAATCTGCAAAGGTTTTTCATTACTTTCCTTTAAATCCTTGATTGAAAAGATTATTCATTTCATCAAAAACCACTGAACACATGAAGTGGCATTCTGTAGATAATAACAATGATGGGTTAATGCGACATCCATGAGATTCACAATCGTGGAAGATATTTGATTCATTACATCTATATTTCTCACCCGATCCTAGGAATGTTCAATTGGGATTGACTATCGATGGATTCAACCCATTTGGGACTTTTAGTACCAGTTATAGCATTTGGCCAGTTGTTTTGATCCCTTATAATCTGCCTCCATTGATGTGTATGTAACAAAATTATTTTATCATTGCGATGATTATTTCTAGAAAACAAATGCTTGTAAATTATATTGATGTATACTTGTAGCCTTTAATTGAATAATTACATGAGTTATGGAGAAACGGTGTTGATACATATGATGCTTCTTCTAAAACAATGTTCAAAATGCATGCTGATTTAATGTCGACCATTAGTGACTTCCCTAGACTTGAGAATTTATCTGGTTGGAATACTTACATGGGTTTGGATTGCCCAGTTTGTAACTTTGATTTTGATCCCAAACAGCTACTTCATAGTATAAAATGGTGCTTCTTGTGCGATCAAAGATTTCTCAATACATCTCATATATTTCGGCTGAACAGATCAAAATTTAATAGTTTCATTGATCGTAGAACACCTCCAAAGTTGTTAATTGGTTCTAAAATATTGGCACAACTTGGAAATGTTGAAATATAATTTTGTAAGGTTCATAATTTGAATGATAGTGGTAAATGAGTTCAAAGTGCATTTTCAAGTGAAATCAGAATGCAACAATAGAAGAAAAAAAGTATATTCTTCAAACTTCCATATAGGGAATTTAATTTGTTGCGGAATAATCTTGATGTGATGCATATTGAGAGGAATGTTTGTTAAAATTTGATCTTCAAATTTCTTAATGAGTATGGAAAGTTTAAGGATCATCTCAATGCTCGGAAATACTTACAAGTAATGAACATAAAACAAGATCTCTAGACAGATGAGAATGAAAAGTATGCTCTGAAATTTTTTGCAATGAAAAATAGGGATAAAGATACATTAATTTGAATTTGAAAGCATGTGAAGGTATCTTATGGGTATTCAAGTAACATCTTGAGGTGTGTTGAGTTAAATAATATTAGGTTACATGGATTGAAAAGTCACAGTTCACATATTTTGTTACAGCAATTACTACCATTGGCATTGCGTATATTATTACCTGAAAAAGTTATTACTGTTGTACTCTAATTCTGTACATTTTTAAGACAACTATGTGAGAAATATCTACATTTATTTGATCTTGAAAACCTTTAGGAGAGGTTTGTATTGAAACTTTGTGCAATGGAGATGATCTTTCCTCCATCATTTTTTACTGTCATGATGCATTTAACTGTGCATTTGGTAGAGAAAGCTAAATTTGGAGGCCCCGTACATTATTTATGGATGTATACAATTGATAAATACTTTATTTATATGTTTTTTCAGTTAAGTAAACAATTATTTTCACTTAATTAAATGTATAATTATGTTTGTTTATTTTATTTCACAGATATCTTGGGCATTTGAAATCATACGTTAGAAATAAAGCTCAACCAAAAGGCTCTATTCCTGAAGGTTATTTTTAAGAGGAGTGTCTTATATTTTTTTTCTAGATACTTAGATGATATTGAGATAAGATTTAATTGAGTTGGATGTGTTTATGACACATCTACTCAATCTCAAATACAAGGTAAAGAAAAAATATTTCCTACTATTGGCCGATAAGTTGGGAGGACCTTAAATGTTACACTGACAAAAATGAAATTATTAAAGTCACATAGATATGTGATGATGAATAGTGAAATAGTAGATCCATTTATTGAAGAGTTGAGGATACAAACAAAGAGAATAATGAGAGGCCGGACACGAAATGAGAAAGATATAACAAAATTTGTTAATAAAGAGCTTGTAGAATGGTTTGCACAATGTGTAATATCATAAATATTTCAATAAATGTGGATATTAGTTTGACACATATATTTTTTAAATATAATAATGTATATTTTTTTAGATCATTAATACTGATACTTGAGAAGAGTTGTCAAAATATTTGAAGTTTCTTTCTTGAGGTCCTCTAAAACAAGTTAGAAAGTTCGACGCTTACAACATGAATGACTTTATATTTCATACAGTCGATCGAGAAGAGGGTTTGAAAACACATAATAGTGGTATATTTACATTTTTTAAAGTGGGATACTATGGAAAAATGACTGATATTATTGAATTAAACTACCATGAGCATTTTTCCTTTGTTTTATTCAAATGAAATTGGGTCGATATTATCAGAGGTGTTAAAATAGATTCCTTGCAATTTACTTATGTGAACTTCTCTTACTTGATGGATGTTGGTGATCATGAACTACATGATCCTTATATCTTATAATCATAAGAAAAAATGGTATATTATGTGAATGATGTTTTGGATGAAGGGTGGAGTTTAGTTTCTCACATAAAACAAAGAGATTTGTATGATATGGGTGATGAAGTGGAAGATTTTACCTCTGATATTGAATATCATCAAAAGAAATAAGTGAATATATTAGTCCATCATGATATTGAAAATATTATTCTAGAAAGGATAGAATAATTGGATGAATAATGGAGTAAGAAACCAATATAATTGAAGGGGAAAATGATTGTATGTACAATTATGCATTCATTTAGCAACCACTTATTTCATTTGTGCAGTCATTCATTATCATTGTTATGTATATTTTGTTTGTTAGTACTATGCATATGTTATCATTTTTAATTTTTGTTTTCAGTATATATTTTTTAAATATATGTTATGAACTTAATTTTATTTTATTAAATGATAGGAATGACAAGGAGGAAGCATTATACTATTTCATCGACCACTGCGATAGATGAAGATCCATCTGTATCCCTCCCTATAACATCTGAGCTACTATCTGCTTTCCCCCTTACACCATCTCCCCCTAAACCATCTCTCACACCCTCTGTGAGCATCCCTTAAGTAGCTCAATTGTCGCCTCCCCCTTCAAGAGCCTCAGTAGTGAGGGGACGGTGCGCCACTTCTAGTTCTTCGCGGGGATACTAGAGGGTGACTATTATAGGTACAAATTTTAATATGAATAAATTTATTGAAATTTTTTATACTAACTGTTTGTTCATTAAAGAAGGAAATAATGAAAGTATAGAGAAAAATATAAAAATTTCAGATGTATGGAATCTGACTGGAGAGAAGATATTTGTACCATTTGATTCATATGGGGTCCCTATGGATGACGCCACAGGATTACTTGTCCAGATTATAGGCCAGCTGGATGCATAGAAGGTTTCCCTTCCTATTTCGTATAATGATTGGAGTTATATGCCTTCAAATTGGAAAAATGAAGTTTTTGATTCCCAAATAAAGTTAATTTTAATACATTATGGTGTAATTTAATGTCATGTTATTAAATTATAATATTTTCAAAATGAATTTCTGTGTACAAATGTTTTTCAACTTTACGGTTGATGATGTTCTAGCACGAAAGTGGAAATTGAAAAATCTAGGAAAGAAATGGAAAGAATTTAAATGGATATTGTGGAGCGATGTCAATAATACTTCATTGACCACCCAACAGATGTATGACAAGCTACCCAATGGAGTGCCCAAAGAACAATGGAAATTTTTTGTTGACAGACATCATGATGAGAAGAAGATGGTATTTAAATATATATTATCATATTAATCTCATTTTACATTTATACATGTATATGAAGAGGATATGAAATTGAATACATTACTATTAAATTAAATTTTATTTATTTTAGGATCTTTTAAGGAAGAATGCATCAAGCTGGGCTAAGCAAGTCATCCCGCACACTGCAGGGTCAAAGAATTTTTATAGAAGCCGATTCGATCTGCTAATCTTTTCATTAGTTTAAATATTTATAAGAAAATATTATCTATTTAATATATTAAAATTTTGATTTATATTTGTTTAATCCTATCATAGAGTTTAGGGCACCAAGAATCCCAAACATAAGTGTGGTTGAATATTCACAAAAAATCTGATGGAAGATTTGTTAATGATCCTACCAAAGAAGTTGGGGTATGAAATAATTTTTCATTATAATAACTTATTATCAGATGTTACTATGTTAATATATATTGATTCTAATATTATTGATATTTTATTTATTGGTAAAAATTAAATAACTATGGGATTCCAATCCTGCACAGTCCTACTAAGTCTCCTAGGATGACCCAGTTACTAACGTCCTTAGGAAGGAGCATCCTGGTAGAGTGCACGAGATGAGTTTGGGAATCATACCATCTGAGGTCTTTTGCATGCCACCAGGGATTGCAGCTACATATAATCCTGGTTGTAGTCAGTCCATACCCTGAGATACTCAGAGAGAAATTTTTTATCTACGAAACACAGTTCAAGAACAGGTGGCTCAAATATCTTCTTTGCAGAATGCGTTGATTGATTTATATCAGAAGATAATTGGATATTCCCTCAGTGGTATTTCATCGACTGGTGGTGAGCAGATAAATAAAAAAAATTGAAATCATTTAGTTTGCAAACATTTATTGGTTTTAAGTTTAAATATAAATATAAAACCATATTTAATTTTAAATATAATGTTCTTATAGGTGGTATAAGGAAGTATAGATGGAGGTGGAGAGGGTGACAAGCTGTGTTCATCATCGAGCAGTGATTAATTGTATTTTTTACATGTTTTAAAAATATGGTAATAGTCGGTTTGTATATGTATCATGTGTGGCACATAGTTTCCACCAAACATTTTCATGACCTAACATTTTCTTGATTTCTCATGTTTCCTTTTATGTATTATTAACCCAGTCTTCTAAAGAAACTAGGAATTTATGATCCTTATGTTGTATTAATGGATATTTATATTTATGAATCATAAAATAATGTGTAAAAATTTCTAGGTTGTTATATCTATGGTGTAGAGGATCAGGAGGAGGTTTTTGGTGCTATTTCTAAAATCATTAAAATGTCTTCAGGTATATTTATAGCCTTCTTGGACTTCCCACATGGAATCTTCTAAGTTTATTTATTTTTATGAATCATTTTTATGATTCATTTTTCCTAAATTTATTAGGTTTGTTACCCAAGGATTAACAATCAACCTTTTTGTTGATTTTCATGGAAATATCCAATTTTGTAACTCCCTTCAACTTGTTTTTACTGGATAGCCCTTCTTTTTTCAAATTTTATAGTATTCTCTTCTCATGTTTTATATCTGGCATGTGATTACTCCCACTTATGATTTTCTCTTATTAAAAATAGTTTTGATAATAATTTACAAATATCTATTGAACACTTGAGTGTCTTGATCCTATTAAGGTAGAGGGATTTTCCACTTCATTAGTAGTAGAATAAACCACCATCAATTATCCTTATAAACTAGATCTATCATATTTATCATTATATTATGGAGAAACATCTTCCTTAATCAATAGGAATATCTTTCTAATTTTATTCTTCTTTTAATTTATTGTATTTATAAAAGTTATGGAAGAAAATAAATTCTGATCAAAGTCAAATCATTCTTATCTAAAACTAAAATTCATTATAAATCATGAAAGAAACTTCAAACATTAAAAAGAGAATAAACTTCCAATAGATAACCCAATCAGATATGAACCTATACTCTAATACCAATTTATAGGATCCAAGGAAGTATATGATCAATACTGAGAGGGGGATTGAATTAGTGTTGGAGTCCAATTAATAATTTTTAATCCCTATTGACTTTTACTTTGTCACATTTAGGTGAGTGATTCTATTATTCTCTCACTCAATTTATCTTTTTTTATTTCAATCAACAAAAACCAATACACACACATAAGAGACACAAATATTTACAAGTTTCACCTTTCAAAACAAAAGGCTAGTCCTTGGCATGATCTATAATTTCACCAAGATTATATGATCCACCAGTGTCATGCTATGAATACAATAGGGAAAATTTTATACGTGTAGCCATATATGTTTCATACCATACTCAACATCATACCATTGGATAATTATATTATTATACTAATAGTTTCATAATTTTAGAGAAAACAAACAAATATCCCTTCACCAGTACAACATGATACAGGTATTGGAAAGAGGTATAATGAACAGTTTGTACACGGTTTCCAATTTTTACTCATGAACTATGAGAACACCCTCTATAATCCGTGGCATGAGAATGGTGGGCACACAGTATGGATAACCATGTAGAACAACTATGTGCCTCATTAAACAGGCTATAAATTACAAAAATTCCCCTCCATCCTTATTTCTTTTCACCCTATATTTATTTCTCCTTCATGTGATCAAGGGGGCTCCTGCCCATGCTCCTCCTATCCACTCCTCTCAAAGGGTTGGATTTATCCCCATTATCTAGTGTTGAATTCAACCTCTGTCAAGTGAGTTTTATATCACTCAGTGAGTCTAGGAATCTTTCTTCCTTATTTCTACATTTATCTCCTCTATATATGTATTATTTTGGTGCAAATCAATTCACCATATTATCAAGACATTCATCTATTTCCAGAATTTCTATCAATATGGATAGAAAAACGCCTTGATATTGGTCATGTCATCCATACATGGTATTTGGTAGGTGGTCTATAGCATTTCCCTTATATTCTTGATGTTTTATAAATTATTTCACTATGATTTCTGGCGGTACTTCCATGCGGTGACTTATGGATTTTTTGTTTAATTTTTTGAACATATTCATTAGGATTAGTATCCCTTGTTTATTAAATTGGCCACGTTAAGGACCATGAACCTCAAATTTGAACCACACATAACGATGTAATCCTTGAATGACTTAATATAATTAGTTTTTTTCTAATAAAACCCCCTTTAAGTGTATTGTTTTATAAACTATAAAAGTGAAGTTCAAATGAATTGTGGGAGGATGTGATAACCCCCTATGTATGCCTTAGTGACCAAACACTATTTTAGGTGGTTAGGGCCTAAGTTTTATTGAGTGAACTAGATGTTCTCATATGGAATACATGTTAGCATTGCCTACCACATAACTTTTCATGTATGGTGTTAACTACCATGGGTATTCCACATGGAACTATTACTTTTATTCAATTCTCAAAAAAACTTTAATTATTTAATGGACTACCTAATTAATTAAATGAAATGGTATGAGTTATGGATTGATTACTACATGTCCCTTATGAATTTATAATTGAAATGTCTTATGGATGTGAACCTCATTAAATCCACTTTATTTATAAGATGGCATGGCTCTACACATGGCATCATTAATATTTAAAACATAAATAAAATCAATGTATTAGTTACACCTTGAAAGATAATTGTTTTCCTCTTTATGGAATACTAAGGATGGGCTCATAGGTTTTTGATACTTTGTGCATTAGGTGTGATACATGTTATATCATGGATGATCACAGTGTTTGGATTAATTAGCGTCATATGAATAACACTGGCTCCCAAGGGGGAACACATGGATGGGCTCGGTGGAATGATTATTACACCATGAAATGAGTGATACTAAGACAAGTGTGTGTGGATTTGATAGTGACTTTTCTTATAAAAATGTTGGTTTTCTTGTATCCTTTTGGATGTAGGATGTATGTGCATGTGAAACTGGAATGGTTTTTTTTAGGGAACTGGTACTGGGGCTGCAGAATTAACTATGTTTTTTTTTTGTAAATCTAGATTTAGCAGCAGTTTAAACCACTGCTAAGTAAATGGATCATATTTATAAGTGGTTAAAATTGCCACTATAATTTGTTATTTTACTATCATCGGTGGTTAAAACCGTCACTATATACAATAATTTAGTGATGGTTAAAACTGCCGCTACATAATTTTCATCTTCGGTTCTCATTTCATGGTGGATATCATGGTTTTAGTAGCGGTTTTCCTAGAGAAAATGAATTTTTTTTAGCATAGGTATAATCCACCATGAAAAAAACCATTTTCTACTGGGAAAACTGCCACTAAAACCACAAAAAACTACCAAGAAATGCATTCACTATGATGGTTACCATAAACAACTGCTAAATTAAAGAAACTGCCATGCATTTTATGCCAACACACAATTTAGTGGAAGTTTTTTGAAACTACCACAACAACATATTGCAACCGTTTAAACCACCGCCATATAAAAAAACCACTACTATATGATGATTTTCCTATAGTGAATTGGGGATCTATCACACCATGGATTCATATGGCCCTTCTTACCACACATATGATAGATCACGTGGCTACTCAGATGCATACTCCGACTACCACCTCCTCCTAAAGAATGCTCAAAACGACACTTCCTAATACTAGATGAGATTATTCCCTATTAAGGGACTAAACCACTATGCCACATACCTCCAATATATCTAAGGTTCTACTTAGTAATGATGGACTGGTTCACTATCTTAGTGATGATGGTCAAATAAAACACATTCACCTAAGACCGGATGGTGTATATGATCTCATACTCAAAAAGTTTAGCTCTGGAAATATTTTCTACAAGAGATAAGGAGAAAACACTGAATATTCATTTAAATATATACATAATACATAATATATAGAGTGACCTACTCTAGGTGTATTAATTCTCTAGATCTCTCAACCCTTAATGTATCCAGAAATAAATAATCATATAATGATATATAGAAATCCTTCCAGACCATAACTTGATACCGACCAGTCTATGTCATCACATACTACAATATCTTGGCTGAATCATGTAGCATGTAAGATGTGAGCTTGACCCTCCTCTTGATAGGCTTCTATAGATGCTTGAAAATAGATAGCATGGACTCTATAAATGATTCTACAGCCTGTAAACTACTATCCCCTAAAAAAGTGGGCAGATGTTACTGCTGAAATTCATACATCAACTCTATCATAGTTAGGTTAGGTCACATGGCTCCTTGGATGGTCTTCATGATTCATAAGAACCCCTATCAAAACTAGGCATCGTTTCCCTAGTTGGGGATAACATTAGGTTTCATAAGTGGCACTATAGGAGGTAATAATTGTGGCTTAAGGCCCACCACCTTTGGATCATGGTCACTGACACCCTCTTGGAACATGACTCAAGGACTTCATGGTGGAATATATTTATAATTACTAAGAACATGCCATATAAATATTCCATAATGATATTTATCATGAATATAATAATAGGTTAGGTACAAGACTTCATATATAAGATCCACACCTCTCTACCTACTCTTAAATCTAGGTCCAGGTGACTGATAATACCATAATGAATCACAAGAAATACTACCTACTTCCCACTACTAAGGTCTATCCAGGGTCAAGTTATCTGTCTCATATCAGGGGTTCCAATATAGCATTTCAAGTGTAAGTTATATAGGAAAACACCCTTTAAGTTTTATTTGGAATAACCATTAAAAACAACCATTTATTTTAATTTTTAAGAATGAATAGTTCATAATCATTTATGTATATAATGGTCTAGTCAGATGAGTCATAATTCTCAAGTTATAAATTAATACACTTTATAATTTGCAATTGGCATGTCATGTAACTGTAACCATGTTTTTACCTTTGGTCTCTGAATATAACAAGTTCATATATGATGGATTGATTATATGGGTTACCCTTACAAATTTATAAATGCCCATACACTTTATGAATTATTATTGACACCTATTTAATCATAACCATAAATGTTTCATCCCACGAAACCAATGGTTCATGGATCAAACATGTCCCAATTGGTTAATTAAGGTTCTATCATCAAGTGATATGGGAAAACACCATTTAAGTTGATTAATATACTTTAATAACTAATATTATATCATAAATACAATAGGTAATTATATCATAGAGCAATAATACCAGTAAAAATGGAAATAATCACAAAATCATGGTATATAAGTAAGCATGCTGAATATTTACTTAAAAATGGTGTATAGATAAACATGACACATAATCAGGCAATCAAACAATGAAATCTACATGGAATGACATATGTATGACATGTGAATCTCTATGTTCCTACAATGATGCATGAGACAATATCTCCTTTCCATATCTTCCAAGGGTAAAATAAGATCCATAGTAATAAAAATAGCACCACAAATAATCTGTATCACCCAAAAGTGAAATCAATACAACTATAATAGGCATAATCTAGAATAGAAATTCCCTTCCCAAGTAATTTGGATTTTCCCTGTACGTGGGTTAGCTACTCCCAAACATAGGGTCATTACCAAATTCCAAAAAATTCTTAGTCTCCTTTCTACCAATACTAAACAATATGACAAAAAGAATAAGGATGCTTTGATACCACTTTGTGACATCCTGACCTAGATCACTCTATAAAATTTTCCAAACTAGTGGCCACATTCTATCAAGAACATCTCTATGTGCACCATAGGATGCCAAATAATAGAAAGGGTATGAAGATTATGGTGGGGAGATTATACTATCATGACTAGAGCATGGAATAATAGTATAGTAATAACAATAAATAGCAGAATCATAATAAATAACCAAAAGTAGAAAATTAAATCAGCCAAATATCATAAATAAACTGGTAAAAACCATATCCAATTTCATATATCAAAAGATGATGATCATTTCATGCTATACAAAGGGGGGGGTACATGGGGAATAAATCAAGTATAATATACAATATGATACATAAAAAAAAAAAAATACACAAACTATCTCCAATATTATCACAATCACAAGCTCAGTCCTCTACTCCCACACTATATCCTAGTACAAAAGTCAAGCACCCATAACATGACACTTCCCCTTGTCCCTACCTATGTCCATGAAGTCTTTCCGGGTACCAATTAGCGGCCCAAAAAGAGTGTGAGATATACTTAGTAGGCCACCACCAATGGTTTCTATATCAAATCCAATCCATACATATAATATGAAGTAGTGTGTAGGTATAATAGTAATAAAGGTTGTAAATGATAAATCAATACAACCCAGTTTACCAGTACATGATGTCATAAAGTAGTCTATAAATTATTAATAAATGTATAATAGAGTAAAACATCATCCAAAACCTACATTGATATCAAGCAGCTATGACATACACTGAATAATCATGAATCAAGCCTATGAGGGCCAAGACCTAGGGCTATTGACCAAGGCATCCTCTTTGACTCCATAGAGCTCATCAATAGAAAACTCGATGCAATGTAGTCTACATGGGCCATAAACCCATGGACCATGTCCAAGGAATCATCTTCGAGTCCATATAGATCATCCACAAAAAACTTAGAAAAGACTTGGGTGGAGCCCAAGGAGTATGTCCAAGGTGGTCCAAGAAAGTCGGATCCAAGCTAACTGTCCAAGGAATCCAATATAAAATATGTAAATGGGTTATTGGTGATATACTGCGATACCTCACATCAGTTTCATATCGTGTCATCCATTATCAATTTAATTTATATAATGATATAATGGACCATGTTAGTGTCTATAATCTTTATCGGTTGAATTTATCATAATCATTCCATTAACCATTTCAAATACAAGTGATAAGGAAGGAGTCTAGGCTAGTGTCCATGCCTTTAATCAATTCCATTCAATGAATTATATAAGGGATCAAGGGGCCATGTTAGTGTCCATGAATTTTATCAATTGAATTAATCATATTCAATTATTTAATCAATTCACATACAAGTGATATGAAGGAGGTTTTTGTTAGTGTCCATGCCACTTCACTAATCAATTACATGATTTTTCATAAGTTAATGGATTTTCCATTTCATTCCACAACTCTCATTTATTCCATTTCAATACCCCCTTTCATTCATAAATGTCATGGTGATATATGAGGTATTTAACCTTCAATAAAGAATTTAATTTATATATGGATCCCATTAATAATTGGAAATACCAACTCACCCTAAGGGTGGAATAATCATAATCGATAGAATTAAATCACCTCAAGGGTGGTTCGGGTTTAGGTAGAAAACCTATAACCTTGCATAAGGGTGTCATAACATGTTTAAATCAAGTATTAAACATCAAATTTAATTGTCTATTAATTTAAGGATCAATTCCTAGAAAGTATGGCATGTGGAACAATGAAAACAAATTATAAGTACCCAAACTTTTAGGGAAATGGTATAAACCACCTACCTTAGATGGGTATTACTCACCACATCTGTTATCGGCCTTTAATATAGTCTAGAATGGGAGAAATCGAAGAAATAGATGAATTCCATGAAAATAGGTCATATTAACCTACACAGATTTAGGATTCTATATGGAGCACAAATTGAAGAAAAGAAGGAATCAGGGTCTAAGGATTATCGATACACTTCTAATAAGATGAATGATGAGTAATTCCAATGCAAGATAGAGAGGCTATCTCAATGCCTAGCTTTAGAGGGAGAAGGTATCTCAAGCGGCTGAAGGGGATATGCATGGGAAAGAAAGGATAAAGAAAAATTTAGGTTATAATACATTAGGGTAACAAAGGTAATTCCCCCATTTTTTAAGCTACACAACATATTTAAAGCATAAATAGGGAATTTACACCATAAATCCATTCTTTAAGGGGTATGATCGAACCATTTACATTGTAAGACTTTCCTGCAGATAGTTTCCTACTACATTTTACTATAACCTATCAGAATACTGAAAATTTCAATAGAGCTATCTAGAAGGGTCCAAAATAACACAACCAAACCCAAAAAAGGTTTAATTTGAAAATAAAAGAAACTATACCTCTCTAAAAAGTTGGGATGTTACAAACCCACTGTGACCATTTCTTAACTCATGGCATGATCTTACAAATACAAATTCCTAGATATGGTACAATCATTTATTCAATGTATTATTATCAAAAAATTTGTATTCTGTATTAGAACCACCTATTCCTATTTTTCCTCCCCAGCATGTGATAGAAGGTGAAAAGGATTCCTACTAGTGATATATAGAGGATTATTCCTATTTCTGTTGTATTATATTATTAACTATGTACTAAGAGTTTATGATACAATATAATGAAATGGATTATTACACTATAATATATCATATCTATTTTCTTGATAAAGATAATAAAATGATTGAGTTAAATAATATTGTCAACGCACTATATTAGTGTAAACTAAAATAAGAGAATCTATCTACTGAACATGGTTTCAAAATTTTAGGGCATACTAATTGGTTAAAAAAATTGGGCCTCCACTTAGATAATAAATTATTCATTAATCCTATTTATCTTTACCACCAAGTTTATCCTTATTTTTCTAATCCTGAATAAATAAAATGGATAAGTCACTCAAGAAACATTTTTCTATACTTCACCAGGTGAATAAGGATTTTTTGAAGCATGTTTCTCCACCCATTATGGTGAGATGTTTGAAAGAAAAGTATGGAGATCCCATAGATTATATAAATCCAAAAGATCCTTTACAAAATCCTTTAAAAATACAAAAGTTTCAGAGGTAGAATAATAAACAAAAGGCTATTTTCTTTTTATATGGAAATAATGGGAACTGGAAGAGAAATTGTAGTGAATTAAAGAAGAAAGAAATTGCATCTACTTCAGGTATATTCATCAAGTTTTCATTCACCACTTATGTATTAAAACACAACATGATTACAACACACATGTATTTAAATATGGGAAATGATAAAGAATAGAAAGGTTATATAGTGAAATCAAAAGGATATATAAAAGTGAGATTCCTATATCATCCAAGGGGAGATCAATACTTCTTATTTCCAAAATGGATTGATTCAGGTTTGTAATAAGTGTTACAAAAAAAATTAATCTCAACGTCTAACTAGACACAAAGAGACATTAGTTCACATTTGTAATAAATGTTTTTATGGAAATTCAATACTTAACTAACAATTAATTAACACTTTAATAACAGATATCTATAGAAATTAATAATTAATATAAAATATAAGACTCTTACCCAATTATAACAAGATAATTATTTTTTAAATAAAACCAAAATTATTTGAATTTTTTATACCTATAAAATTTTTTTAGTCTTAATTGATCTAAGATACTAGATATAAATACAAATTAATTATAATGTATTATATAAAAAAACCTTTATAAATAAAGTATTTCCACCGATCTTTTAGATTTAGTTCAACACGACCATGTGAAATATTCCAATGTTAAAAGTAATTTCATATACTTCATGAGATTCCTTTAAAAAAATTTATAAATGATCTCTAAAGTAAATGAGTGTACTTGATAAATATTGATGAATCTCTGAGATGAGTTTTCAAAGAACATATTATCCAAGTAATCATTGATCATACATATAGAGTAATGGTATACCCAAATTCACATTTCCTTATATAGATCAATATCATGATGTTAGTAAAAGGAAGAACAATGATGAGTCTTATATATATTGAAAATATTCCTCAATTTTTCCAAGACATGTTGTAAAAATAGAAGTGAAATAAATAACCATATGACAACTATATTCCACAATGAATATCATATTAATTTATACATGATAAGAATATATTAGGACACCACCATAAGACTTTGTTCAAAAACTATTTTTTAAAAGCTGGATTTAGCTAAAAACAAACATAAAAAATAAGGTGAATCTAAGATAAAAATCCTATAACCACTAAGGATATTAATGCCTATTTAAGAAAAACTATTTTTACATAAAGGAATCCTATATCTTTAAATATAATTAGAGAAAAATTAACTTTTATTGGTTAAGGATTTGGATACACATGGTTTGGAATAGGAATGCTAGAATCCACTAATCTTAGATGGAGGGGTAGTTCTAGAGACACATACTATATAGGAATTTATAACCAAAGATTTAGTTTATGTTCACCATGGCAGGTGATACATATATCGTTATTTAAGAATAATATTCCCAAAAAGAAGCAGTAAATGAAAGTATTTTAAGGTTGAAAAGTATGTATAAGTTAAAGTAATGGAATCTATGTGTCAAGATTTAGGGAATCCTTATTTTGAATGTTTCTAAAACTTGATACCATTGGTGAGTATTTAAGATTGACTAGACATGGATGGTATAATATGGCACCCACAAGTCATGATTTATTATTAAAAGGTATAATCCATGAAAAAACCTATAAACCAATCATTATGACTAAAATAATTTTGAATTATGGTTGTGAAATCATACTTCTATAACCATAATATTGGGATATTGATGGTCAAAGACACCTCATCAGAGTAATCCTTATAGAATATGTGTATATGATATGAAAAAAGGGAGACCCTATGGTATATGTTTATAAGGCATACCAAGAAAGGGTTAGTGACATTAATAAATTCTAATGGGATATAGAAATTACATAAATTCATTTATGAATAAATCATGCATAGTGATCATAAAATATTCATTTGGAAACAAATGAACAACATATATCTCTAATAGGTTACTGGGATAACTATAAGTTTTCAATATATATATGTTGAAAACATATCGCAAATAATTATTTTTTCTTTCCAAGTTCTTAAGACTAAGAAATGAAATTTCTATAAGTATGAATTAAAGTTTAAACTATGTTTGTGGAACAAGATCTAAAAAATAGATCCATGGATTTGATAAATATAGTAATAGTAAATATATTAACAATGTAATGAAAAATAAAAATTGAAACAATTCAAGATAGAATTTTTGTTGGAACATAATCCTTCCAATAGAACATGCCTAATAATAAGAAGAGATTACTGAGATTAAATGAATTCCACAAGATTAAATGCTTTGAATTTATCTCATATTACATGAAATGTATTGATGTTTTATATTATTGAATAATAATGGGTGAATATAAAATTAGTTAAACATAATTTCATCCACTTATAGTTAGAACTATATGACATTACTTGAAAAGTAGATCTGGATGAGTTCCTAGTGTCTGGAGAAGTGTGAATACTAGTGATCAAGGTAATTGAACACTTGTATTTAATTAGTTAAATTTGATCTAGTATCATATAAAAGTCTAAGGTAATATGAAATAAAAACATTTTACAACTAGTGGTTTCCATATCTAAAATATACAAATATGTTGTGGCTTCTGATGTAGATTAAGAAGAGGTTTAGAAAACTCCTATTTAAATTTTGGGTTTTTCCAAAATAAATAGTTTTATCATTATTATGAAGATATTTGACTATGGTATTATTCAAGATGTCAGGATTATGACATGTAAATAAGAGGTGGATACTCAGTTTTATCATTACTTGAGGGATTCTCTCAAGGTAGTAATATTAAAGTAAGCATATTCACCACACAAACATGTGATATTACCAACCCTAGTAATAGAAATTTGATAGGACCAATAACTATATCCATACTCAGTATAAGTATGTTTAACATGTGAGAAATAAATAGTTGTTAGCAGTTGGATTTAGTGAAAGTGGAAGTCTATTGGAGTAGGTTCTCTAGAACCAACTACTTTTTACTTTAAATTACATGTATATTCAATGAAGTTAATATTAATTTAAATTCAATATCACTTATTGATTATTATTATGCATAACTCTAATGGGATAATGTATAATATTATTTTTCTCATTGAAAAGGGAATAACCGTTCTCTGCTATGATAAGAACCTTGAGATACTATGATGGAATCTCTCAAATATTAGTTCTATGGTAATAAAAAATTATATGATAAGGAAACATAGTATATTGATTTTTATGTTCCATTACTCACAATAATACGAGACTTCATCTCATGAAATTTTCATTTGGTAGTCTCTAAGATGGGAGATTATGAGAATAGACCCACCGGTAGGAATTCCACATGTTTATGTGTCATCAGATATACCTATTTGTGAGTGTGTGTAATGGTCCTTAGAATTTAATAATATTATTAATTCTTTTCATGACTCACATACTTTAATTTACTTATAAAAATTATGACACCATATGTTCATGGGAAGTATGGTACATTGGGTGCATTATTAATGACATGTTATTAATTAATAAGTTGAGGAAGGATTTGTCCCTTCCATATTTATAAAAGTCAATACCTCATACCTTTGATTGAAATTGAACCATTACATTAAATTCTATGGCCATGGTGTAATAATGAGTTTATTTTAGATAGTCAAAGAAAGATGGATCAAGTGAATAGGTTGATGACACATGTCTGAAACCTGATTGATGAGATATTGCAATAAAAGGATTATATTATACAGTAAGTATTTGTGTGTGGTTGTCAATGTTGGGACATTAACTTCTTTCTATTGGGTTCCTTGACCCATCACTATATAGTAATATTGGAATTTAGGCAAGGCCGACTAATGCCAATAAGAAAGAATCCAAGAGGATCACACATTAAGTATTTTCATTGATCACAATTAAATTCTATTTGAATTTAATTATTGGAATAAATATGACTCTCAAGACCAAGGAATAATTTTATTTAGTATTTAATGATCGAAAATATTCACAAGGTAATAAATAATTATTTTTAATTATTAAATAATAATTGATTGAATTATGTGGATAATTAATAGATATTTATTATTTATACTGTAAATAAAATATTTATTTTTTTATTGAATATTTAATGAATATTTATTTTCTAGATTTTAAATAGAATATCTATTCATGAATAAATATTTAATAAATATTTATTCATGTATTCGATAAATGTCGAGCAAGATAAACTAATCAAGATCATTTCCAATGATAAATATTAATTTATAAGTTGGTAAAATAATATTTATCATTGTGTCATTTAGAACACACCAAATAATAATAATAATATTATATTTCATTAGATAAGGTTTATTATATTATTTAAGGGCCCTTATGTAATTAAATAATATTTTAACCTAAACCATAATTCTATAAGTATATAATTGTATCTATTGGTCATGATTAATCAATAATTTAAAATCAATATCCATAACACATTTCTATCAAGAATCCTCTTCCTCTCATACTATCAAGAATGAGTATAATAATAGATAATCCTTCTAGACCGAAGGAACTTGAAGTGATCAAGATGAACAACATAAGATGATCAATCTACCATTCTAGAACCTATCATTCAGTTAGAGTTGTTTGGAGATCAAAGGACCATGTGTGGATCACTACTATAGGGGATATACTTTGGGTACACCATATTAATTTGTGGTAATCTAAAAAAGGGGTTTGGATGATCAACATCTTCATTAAATAAAATCCTAGGTTGAGGTAATCTTTCTTCAGATCTAATTTAAATTAATTATAAATTTTATGTGAAAAAGTTCCTCTCTGGTTTTTGGGAGTTCTATTTCAATATTCAATGGAAAAATTTCATTGTTAATGACCTTTAAATATTTTAAAATTGGTGAATTATCCATCGAATTTGACAAAAACCTTAATGGTTATTCTCCCACCAGGTGCTTCAGCTGTATCTAGAACCTTCAATTTTTTTCACCTCTATAAATTTAATATTTTAAAATGATTTTAATATTTTGAATCATAAGATTAAAATTAGATAATAAGGTCCATTTAATTTTTATTCATAAAATTTAGTTTCCATAGAAAAAAGTTAGTCACCACGTCAAGAGTTAAAAGGGTTAAAGCGGGGGTTAAACTAAGGGATAATGCTTCATATTACTCTAAAACTTATACAATTTTGATTAGATTAGTGGATTGAAACCCTATATTATCTTATATTATAAAATTTTCCACTTTGTTTATATTTTACCATTAGAAATACATTTATATTATTTTAAAGTTAAGGGAATTTACAAGGGTGCTACTCCTCTCACTTATAAAAGGGAGCCAAATATCCTCACTTATCCACACAATTTGAGCACATTATAATGAACAAGAACGACCCAAATACCTATAAAAAACCCTTATTCACATTTTATATCTTTCGATCTTCCCAAAAAACCAATCCAATAAGCCTTAAAGTGTTTTTCAAAGGATATTATCCATAGAAGAGGTATATGTTCTAACCAAGCTCTTTTAAGTTTATTTATTCATAAAATTTATCCAAATACTCTATAACCATATTAATGATAAATAATATAATTACTATAATAAAATGTTATTATGTTTATGGAATGACCATTATCTATTTTTTCCATCCATAGAAAAATGAAAACATTATCAATGTGTATGTACGGACTACCGTCTCCATAGACGACATATTTCATTTTTCATCACTACCTCACGTGGATGATTATAATGATGGATTAAATGAATAATTATTATATTTATAAGATAATTATGATTATTTAATGATAAATTATAATCTAATTTCTTTCCCTCCTATCCATTGGAAAATGGAAATGTTGCTCGTGTGTACACATAGACTATCACCTCCAAGAATGTTGTGTTTCATTTTTCATCACCTCCTTAAATGGATAGTTATAAAAGTAAATTTAATGAATACTTATTATTTTTATGAAATTATTAATATTTTTTATATATTATGGAACCATTTTATGACATTTTTTTGACCTTGATCAACACAATGAAATTGTTTTTGACCAAATGACCTACGTTAAATAAAAAGATTTAGTAGATAGATAAAAAGTGAAAATAAATGGAATTAGAGGAATTATAATATGTAAATAAACATTAAAATGTTCCTAAATAAATTAAACAATTAATATAATTTTATCACTCAAGAGGGTAGAGAACATACATGGTGATTCATGACTTTATGTAAGATATTTTTCTTTAAAATCTTATTTTAAATAATTCCTTAAAACTATTTTTATTCCATGACCATGTTCTTTAAATTGATTCAAGAGTGTTATTATTTATTCTAAAATTAATTTTAAAATTCATTTTTCACTATATTTAACATTTTAAAATGGATTTAAATATAATATTTTTAATATTTTTACTATGATTCATTTTTTACTTTCTTTATGATAGTGAAAAAATATTATTTTTAATATTTACCACATGATTGGATTTTCCCAACATCATAGTCATTATTTATCATAAATATTCCTCTATAAGTTTTCATGGTTTTCGAAATTCAATTCAATTACCATTGTTCATTGAATTTTTTATTTTAAAGAGTTCTCAAAGAAAATGATACTTTTATTCTTGTGGGATAACTATAAGTGTTTATTCTTTTGGGTTAAAATGAATGTTTTATGAGTTTTATAATGAAATTTAAAGACCATATGTGTTGTATTCATGTTATAGTTATTAGAAATTGTATATGATGATGGGTGGGTCTGTTGTAATTCTTTAATTCATTTCGTAATGTGGAAAGAGTTAATTGGCTACAAGTTACTCCTATGAATCTGATGGATTTAATTGAATATAAGTTACTACTATTAATATGTAATGATTATAGAGCTAACTGAACATAATATAATACTATAAAGAATTTTTAATTAAGTGAATAAGTCATTACATTGTAAGGGAGATTTAAATAATGATTTTATTATGATGTGCTAAGTAACCTAAATGATAATGATTTTTTCCTTTATACTTTCCTAAGAAATATTTTATGAAAAACTTTGGTCAAAGAATTTGATTTCAAGGGAAAGTTATTATTTGAGATCAACATTTATTACATGAAAAGGTAAACTTTCATATGTATTTTCAAGTTTTTTAAAGTACTCATGGGTTTTCTTTATTTTTATATCCCTTAATGAGATTTTTTTTCTTATCCCATGTTTTCAAAGGTTTTTCACAGGGCCTAAGGATGAGTAGGTACATTAATAAAGTTGATGTTTTGGTTAGAGATATTTTTTTGAATAAAGAAATCATGACATAAACTAAATAAGGGTTTTAATTTAAGACCCTATTTTTATAGGAAAAAAATGTACACTATGTAGAATTTTACAGTTTATTATGTAATGATTTTCCTATTATTTTAAACTATGAACCTAAATTATCATGGGAATGCAAGAAAATAAAATCATTGTTATCAAAATCATAATTATGGTTTCGTTTTTTATGTTTTGATATAGTTGGTATTAGAGAAAATGTGTACATAAATTTAGAGGTTAAGATGTCATTAAGGAATGATAATTTAATTTATTGTTCTAAAAAAATTTAATTACTTTAAGGGTTTCCATGTTTCTTTATTTAATTTATGTCCATTTTAGAATAGTTTTCTATAGAGTTAACAATGTAAATGAATTAGGAAGAAAACACGAATAAAATATACTTCTGAATTAATTACCTGAGATGGTTGGATTTGGAGATAAAAGTTTTTTTTTCTGTTTTAACTCAATTAACATAGGTTATAAATAGAGGTTCCCCTGAACTATAAAATTATTTTAAAAGGAACATGTAAATAATATATCATTTCATGCAACGAATTCCTCTAAGATTTGGTGGAACCTCAAACCCACAGGTAGAAGAAAGATAAATAAATTACTTGGAAAAGATATTTTAAGTTTTGGGTTGTTCAGATAATTATAAGGAACCCCTTTCCATCTAATGTATTGAAGGTGAAACCGATCAGTGGTGGTCGTTTATAAAGAATAAAAAATAGAATAATAGGATTTATACCATGGAGTGAAAGTTGTTTAAAGATCTATTTCTTGAAAAATATTTTCCTATATTTATTTTTATTAGGATATAAAGCAATTTTATAGAGTTAAAATAAAAAGAATATGGATTAGTGACTATTTTTAAATAAAAATTTACCAAATTGGCTAGAAATGAACCAAGTTTTGTTCTAAGATATGGAAGTAAAATTAATAGATTTTACTCAATATTAAAACCAATTTTATTAAGGTCCCTAGTTACTTATGAATTTAGGAACTATAAATAAATTTTTTGATCTACTGAGAGGGTTTAAATGGAGTTTTTATACCTTTTTTGTATCCTATAACAATAAGGATTAAAAGAGGAAAAACTGGATTGTGATAGATAAATAATCAATAAGAAAATATGGAGGTAAATTTATCCCATTATCTAATTATGGAAAGAATCATTATGGGGAATGTATTATGAGATTTAGAAAATGTTACTGGTGTGTTAATTTGGTATATCTAGCTCATGAGTGAAAATAAAAGAAAAATGGTAATGGTCAAACCAATAATGAAAGGCCAATAGTGAAATGTTTTAAATTTAACGAGATAATCCATTATGCCAGTGCATATCTGAAGAAAAGTATTAAGGTTGGATATCATCAAAATCATAAATAGAAGGGTGTGGAAAAATAATTTTCTACTACCTCAGAAAATGATAGACCATCAAACTAAGTAGTGATAGGTACATTACTTGTTTACTCAAAATATTCCAATGACTTATTCAATTCAAGATCTATTCATTCTTTTATTTACAAGAAATTTACAAGTCAAATGAAAATATCACCTCAAGAAATAGGGATGGAAATTTTGGTAATTTTTCGGTGGAAGTATTAATGAAACAATGATTTATAGGATCCTTCCAATTATTATCCATGGAATAGTTTTTGCTTCAAATCATATTTTTTTACCCTTAGTGGATTTTTATATTATTTTGGGTATAGATTGGATTTAATTTTATAATTCTAGGATATATTATAGAGCTAAAGAATTCATATTCAATTTTTATAGTAAGTTTAAATTTGTATATAATAACGAGTTCACACATGTAACAACATATTTGTTTGGTGTTATTATTGATTGGGAGGTTGAATTCACTATTGACATAGTTCCTAATTATAAGACAATTTCTAAACCTCCTTATCAAATTCTCCATTAGTGCTATTGAAATTGAAAAACCAATTACAAGAATTACTTGATAAGGGTTTCATCCACCCTAGCACTTTACCTTAGGGGGACAATGCTTTTTTTTGTTAAAAATAAGGATGGTTATATGAGGCATTGTATTCATTATAGAGAACTCAATAACATTATTATTAAGAATAAGTATTTGCTGCATCATATTAATGAATTGTTTGATAAACTCCAGGGTACTTAGTATTTTTTGAAGATCAACCTCAAAAAAGTATAACATCAACTAACATTTAAGGAAAAAGGAAATTCTAAGGATAGTGTTTCATACTAGGTATGTCCATTCTGAGTTTGTGGTTATTCCTTTTAGGTTAAAAAATAAACCCACTATATTTAAGGATACAATGAATAGAGTTTTCAATAAGTATTTGAAAAAAATTTATGGTGGTATTAATTGATGAAATTATGGTATATTCTAAGAGTTATGAGTATTATAATAAATATCTAAGTAGTTTTATATATAATTTAAAATAAAATAAGTTGTATGAAAAATTTAGCAAATATGAATTCTGTAATGACCCCAACCCCAGTATCCTAGAGATAGTGCCTTAATTTATTACATTGGAATAGATACAAGATTCAAATCCCAAAGGACTGATCAGTTTATCAGTTTTGGAAGCTAGATTATATACTTGGAATTCACATTATAATCTAAAACATAAAATATACAAAGAAATTTCTTTGAGCATACCATTAATCACCTTAGTGTAACCCTACATATCAAATCAAGAATAATTCTTCATATCCTGGAAAAAAATAAACATGATAAATGGTTGATATTGGATGCTCAATAAGTGTATGCATACAATAGAAGCTATGAGTTAACATGATATTAACAATAAGGAAAGGTAAATAATTGAAACACAAGCTATTTAAAAAATAACATGAGCTAGAAAACTTAACCATGGATACTCTACTAGTTGAATAATCACATGGAATATTAATAAATAATATCATAATGATTGAATGAATAATGATAGACATCTGAAACATACTGTTGAGGTCTCAACCAAGACATATAAAAATAAATGCTTAAGTCCTCAATCAAATTCATATATGAAAATAAATGGGCAAGGCCTTGACTAAGTACATATATATTTTGTCTCATGAGACCTACCAATGCATTGTGGGGATATATTAGTCCCCTCTCATTACTTACTAAGTCCAATAAATTCCTCATATGAATGGGGTGAAACATAAACAACATATACATATGAAATGTGAATAACTTTCCCTAATCAGTAAACATAATCACAAACCATTATGAGTAATATCGTGAATGCTATCAAAATATCACATCCACAGTCAAACTAATCATAAAAAATTTAATAGAATATGGTAAGTTATATCATATTATATCAACATTAATGAAGCATAAAATTCAACAAAGGATATTAACATAGATGAAAATCCTCTAATAAAATCACTGAAAATTATTAAGATAAATACCCCTTTTAACTTTGAAATTATTTATTTTAAAATCCATGTAATTATAAATGAAGAAAATTTTATTTTAAAAGAACCTTTTAAACTTTTAAAGGAATCTTCAAAATGTTAAGGGCTCATGAAGGCGAAAAAATCCACTCATGTCGCATAAGTTTAAAAAAATATTCCTTTCATCGAAAAAGTCATAAAGTACCTTGTTTGGAAAACAAAAAAAAGATTCCTTTCAAACCATTTTATAAAAATTTGAACATGGTTTAAAAGAATTTAAAAATTTATACGATAATAGTAAAATCCTTTTTGATTTTTTTAGAAATCGTTGACATAGAAGAGAAATATTCCCAAATAGAGACTTAAATAGAAGTAATCTCGATTAATGATGAGATTATGAATTAAACCCTCACCTCGGGTTTGATTTCCTCCATAATTGTCCAAAACTCCTATATAATAAATATAGGTTTATTATAAATCTTTCAAAAAACCATATTCATTTCTATAATACAATATATTAACTTCTTATAACTTCTCATTATCCATTTGTTAACAATCTTCCATTATTTTCACTATTTTGGGTGTTAATTGCCTAGTTTTTCGAGTATGTTGATTATCCAATGAATGAGGATAGTATTATTTGATTATATAATAATATTCATGCTCTTAATTATTAATAAACATCATTTTTAGTTAATTTTACAATTTGAACTTTATTTCACATCACGGTTATAATTCTTGTTTAAAGTGCACTATTACTTGGTACATTTTGCAAAAATTGTAAATAAACCATTAGTATTGATTTTAATTTAATATTTCATATTTAGGTTTCAAATTCCATTGGGAATAATTCATTCTTTTGGAGAAATAGGATATTCACATTGGAAGACCACCATTTTGGACATTCAACCCAGAAAATTCTGGGTGATGTTAATTGGACAACAACCCAATAAAATGATTGTATCGACCATTCTCAAGAATAATTAAGATGAAATTTTATCCAAATATATATGAAATATTTTTTAACAATTCATTAAACTTATTTCAAGTACAATTATGTCATTTTTAGGGATATATTGGTGGCCCAAGTTGAACATGAAATTCTGGGCCAGATTTCAAGGCCAAAACATCCATCTCACCATTTCAGGAATAACTCTTAAATTTATGATCTAATTGGGATCAAATTTTTATAGGATTTATAATACTAATATATATTAATTATTTTCTTGTAAAACCATGCCCAATTTTATCAAAATAAAGTTCATTCTGGTGGGTCAATGAGGAGATAGAAAATGCATGCATACTGTCTTGGAAATGATGAAAGATTAAATTTTCACCCACTTTACTCCACCATTTGGACTAACCTAGTTAATGGTTAAAATTTGAGGATGTTTATAGACCAAATTGACTTCAAGGATCTATTTAAGGTGGAATTTGGAAATAACAAAGAGGTAGTTATGTTTTATTTTCCTTGTAATGTTATGATGCTACTTTGTCTTTGTAATATTTATCTTTATCATGTAATTTATTATAATTCACCTTGGATTCTTAATAAAACATATTATCATTCTTCTAAATTCCTGTTAATTATTTTTATACTTATGATACCATTTCATTAAAGTGTGAATTTATTCACATAGAAAATTGTGAAATTCCTCACACAACTATGGAGTGTTCCATATTTTTTTATTTTCACTTCTTCAATCTCACTTATTTAAGTCAACTCTCATATTCCTTTGAAAGGTTCACATCGATGGAAGGATAAAAATTTTATGGGTTGATCCTAAAACGTTGCTTGGGGTTGGATTGAATTTTATTTCATGATCTTTGATATTTTAATCAGTTCATTATTTTAAGATTTCTATTTGATGAGTTATTTTCTTCTTCATCTTCGCCAACTTTAATGAGGACACATTTTGATTGCTAGTATGATCCAATTCCTTGGATTGTTAATTAAAGTGATCATCTAAGAACATTGGTGACTATACTTGAAATTATGTAAGGATTAAATTGGTGAATGATGTCATGGAATTACCTTGTTTTTTGGATGCATATTGAATTAGTGATCTGAAATTTTCTAAGAAAACAAATACATCCAATTTAGCCCTAACAATAACCTAGGATCCACTCATATTCATTAATTGTTTCCATCCAAACCATTAGGTGTTTTATTCTTAAATTAAAAAAATTATCTTAAGAACAATATTATTCTTATACCCCAATTGAAATTAACCCTAAATTTGGTCACTTCATATCCAAATCCCTAAAAAATCTGAGTGTCTCAAGGACACTTCTTTAGTCCATGTGGATTCAACCCCTACTTGTACTACAATGACCTCTTCTACATGTAGGGTAAATTTGGGTGACACCATATGTTTTGACATGTTACTTATTATTCCTATTAATTAGATCATTATTTAATTATCTTTATAATGTAAACCATGATGTAAATATCATATATATTCAGCACATATGTATTTAGAATAATCCATAAAATTTGGAGATAGGAAATGAAATGCACCGTTCATGGAGATGGTAGGCCACACGTACGCATGAATGATACTTACATTTATTTGTTGTATTTAAAGAATGAAACATAAATTATGTATATTATAAATATAGTATAATATTTATTTAATATATGTCACATATTTTTATTAAAATAATCCTTAATACATTCCATGTATAGTGTGAACGAATCATATCATTTTGAGGAGACGGTAGTCCACATGTCCACAAATGAAGTTATCATATTTACACAAAATGGAAAACATGAAGGTGTGTATTATATAATTTTTATATAATAATAAAGACATAATAAATATCATATATATAATATATAAATATAATTTCCATCATAATGAACAACCATGATATGTGGTAATGAACAAAAAACAATATCGTCTCGTGAGGTGGTAGTTTACCGTACACAAGAACGGTAAGTTCGTTACCCATTAGATGGAAGTGTGTGTAAATTTAGTTTGAAACCATAATATAAAAACATATCAGTAAATTTATGATATTGAGGTTATTATATAAACCTGAAATAATAATAAATTAAGAATCAAAGAAAGAAATAAAACTAAATCGATCGTTGAAGAACGTTACCTCATTTTCAGGTAACTCATTTTGGTTTATACCAAAAGACTTACTTGGTTAGATTTATTCCTAAAGGGTGGATTATATGACGAGGGTATATAATTTTTTAGGATATTTGGATATATTTTTTCTAAACAAAATAGGTTCTTAAGTGTGAATAAAAGAGAAGAATAGGTGCCCTTTTATAAGGGGGGAGGGGTACTCTTGGAATTCTTCAAATTATTAAATTAATATAAATTAATTTTCTATTACAAATGGCTCCAAAATGATTTATTTTAAATATAATATGACGAAAGGTTGAAATAAATTCATCCAATTAAAATTAAACAAGTTTTGACTATTTTTAATCCTTATCTTTCAGCTTTAACCCTTGTTTAGCCTTTTTAATTATTACCATGATATCATGTAATTTACAATTTGAGGGTTAATATAATTACTATAAAATTAAAAAATACCAATAAATGAGTAATTTATCACATTTTTTGACTTATCCAAATAATTTAGACTAATTACATATTTTTATGATTTTTATATCATTTAATAAAATAATATTTATTTTAAAACATCATTAGTGTCAATTTTAACACTATTAGTTACTTGAATTTTAAAAAATATCATAAAAACAAGATATAATCAAACCAATACTTATAAAACATCACTAACATGTTAAATTAATCTAAAAAATTATTGGATGACATTAATTATATCAAATTATATATATTTTAATATTTTAAATGTCATTTATTTGATATTTCCTTTAATTAAACAATTACCACATCATCATTATGTAAGCCTTTAATTTAATTATTTATTCTCTAAAAATAATAAATAAATTATCATTATGTAGATAATCATTTTATATAAAGACCCTGGCCCCATTTTCCTAGATTCGGTGCGTTATTTTTTTACATTGGCATATTAACAAGGAAGTCACATCCTAAAGGACCGAATAGTTTAGTAGTTTTGGAAAACTAGATTATATATATGAACTTTAAATTATAACATGAAATGAAATACAACATATCAACTTCTTTTGAGTCACACATAAACTCCTAGATTATCCCTACTGGTCATTAATAATACCCATCTTTGCATCATAAGAAAAAATAAAACATAAGAAAGGGTTGATCTCATATGACTAGTAAGGGAAAGAAATAAAGTGGAATCATAAATAAACATTAAGGCATGATGAATGACTGAAAACACATTCAATTAAAAGTAAAATTGAGCATAATATGTCAGGAATATAAAATGATTAAATAATGACATAAAAATACTTAACCATGGATATTCTACTAGTCGAATAATTACATGGACTATAAATTAATAGTTTCATAATGAGGGATGCATAATGTGTGACATCATAACTATATTGTCAAGGCCTCATGAAAATACCATACATAAACAAGTAAAAACCCAAACTATTTTGTCTCATGAGACCTACCAATGCACTAAGGGGATATAGTGGGCCCCACCCAAAACTTACTAATTCCAATGCATTACTCATATAAAAGGGGTGAAACATAATCAAAAAATAAATTCATATTGAAACTAACATTTGAAATGCAAATAACTTTCCCTAATCATTAAACATAAACACTACCCATTCAGAGTAATATGGTGAATGGTATCAAGATAGCACATCCATAGTCAAACTAATAATAAATCATTCAATAACTTATGGTCTATGATATAATAAAATATTAATCCAAATTAAACATAATAATCAACAAGAGTTTTGAAATATATGAAAATAATCTTATAAAATCATCGAGAAATCCTTGAGAGAAATACTCTTTTACTTTGTAAAGAAGAGTTCTTTTGGAAAAATATTTGTATAAAACCAGAAGTGAACTAAGTTAGTACTTCCATAATAAAATTAGTGATTTTATAAAAATAATGGTGTATTTAAATAGATTAAATAGCTCACTTTAAAATAGATAAGAATTCGGGAAGTTCCCTTAAATCAGGCTTGTGTATCAGGAAGAATTGAAAAGGATCCTTATAAAACATGTAACTCCCCATCAAATAAAGAAGGATTATGATTGGTACACATATAAAGAACATTCAAACAAAATTTATGAGGAGTAAATAATAATAAATAAGAATTTCATAGTGGTAAATATAGAGAAAGCGTCACCCCAAATGAAAAATGGAGGTTCGGGGAGAAACCCTTACCTTATGTCCAAATGTATTCTGCACTTGACCTTAAAGTCATGGATAATCAAATTAAATCAATTAATTAATTAACTCAAAACCTTATATACATATATTTTATTCATTATTTTTTATTAAGTTTATTTATTTTATTATTTATAAGTTATAAGATTGAATTCCATCATTCTGGAGTGTTTATTTCCTTGATTTCATGATCAGTTTTCTTGATTACAAGTAATGAAGTTTATGTAAAATGGGTATAATTCTCTAGAATTGGGATTTAATGTTATTAATTAAAAAATATAATTTTAATTGGTGTTATTTATTATTATTTTTCCATATATGAGGATGAATCATTAGATAACATATTAATGATAATAATTTACCTAAATTTTAGCAGTTTTTTTATCATAATGAACTAGTTTGGTACTATCATTTAACATCATGTATATAAAATGGTTCCAGAACATTAAATAATATATAATAAATATTTTATAATATTTTTCAACCATAAAAATGGTTTCATGACCATAATTAAAGGAGAAATTAAATAATGAAAATTTTTCATCCATGATGGTTGTAAATCGGCACCTTTCGGACGATGATTTTGTTTTTAAAATAAAATAGAGAGAAAGTAAGGAGATTGATAATGGATGTTACATTAAAATTAAATAAATACATTATATATATGATAATGTATTTATAATTATAATTTTTATATTGGAGGTGAGGAGATAATAATAAAAGAAAATAAATTGAAATGAAATTTTAGAAAAAGGAAGATGGTTTACCTATTGAATTAACCTCCTTGAGAACCTCCTTAACGAAAGGGGTTTTGATCTTTTGGAAAGACCAAGAGCTCCTGAATGTGGGGAGAGACTAGGGAAGTGGATTTGGGTAGAAATTTTATGAGCTTCAAGGCTTAGAGGAGTGAGGATAAGAGGGGGTGAGGGGTGGTTTTTATAGTGGAGGAGAAGAGTAATTTTTGAATATTTTAATCATTAGTTTATTATTTTGGCTTGAGACTATGAATATTTTGGAAATTATCATCAAATATATTAAAATAATGAATGACAGTTCAATATTATGATATTAAATCATTCATACATCATCTATGACTCAATAAATCATGTATTTAGTATTTATTGTAAATTATCGTATTTTACTATTCACTAAAAATTCAAGTATTTTTGAAAAAATCCAAAAATTTAACATAACCATTTTTAGACATTTAGAATTAAAAAATGGACTCCATTTTATCAAAATAATTTTATAAATAAGTGAAATTTATTTTTTAAATAAAATCATTAATTTTCTTGAAAAATATAGATTTTAAATTTAAAACCGATTTCATAACACTTTTGAAAATTAACTAAGGCCTCATAAAATTATCCTAAAATAATAAGACAAAAAAATATTGATTTATGAATCCATTTTAGGAAGATGAATTTTATTTTAAATAATTTTATTAATTATAAAATTTCAATTATATATTTATGAATTATAAAAATACCAACACATAAATATTAGTTTTTAAAATATCCACTTACTTTTTATTTTGATATAATTATATCATACTTTTACTCATGAAATTCCTAAATTTTATTTATACTTTTATGGTTGAGGTTAATATTCATTAGGACGATTTACTATTCATAAGGGTCATATTACTATTCCTAAGGTAAAGTTACTATTTCATCAGTATAAGTACCTTATCATCTAGAAATTCCTCTTATTTTGTTCACTATTCATTTATAAAGATTGTATTGTATTCTATATGTGGTTTTATATGATTCATACTATATAAAATAAACAAAGGGAAATCCCATTGATATAATTCTGGGTCGTTACATTCTCCCATCCTACAAAAATTTTATCCTCGAAATTTCCAAAATTTTACCTTATAAAAAGACTAGGGTAGTTATTCATCATAAGTTCCTTAGGATACCACACTGCCTCTTCAATTTTATGATTTTCCAAAGTAACTTTACCAGCTAAGTCATCCAATTCCTCAACACCTGTTCTTTAGTGTTTAGAATTCAGATAGGATCTTTAAAATAAGATAATCCAAGTTTCAATTATATTCCATTAAAAGTGAGGACATTTATTGGGCCTGGAATTTACTTCCTTAACAAAGATACATGGAACACATGTGTACCTTAGAAAGGCTAGGTGACATTTCCAAACGATAAGCTACAACTCCGATTCTCTCTAGAATTTTAAAAGGGCCAATGTACCTAGGAATTAGTTTCCCTTTCTTCCCAAATCTCATAACACCCTTCCATAGAGATAATTTCAAGAAAACATGATCTCCCACTTGAAATTATAAATCCTTCATTCAATTATCAGCATAGCTCTTTTTCCTACTTTGAGCTTCTTTGATATGGGTTTGAATAATATTTACCTTCACTGTTATTTCCTCCATAAGCTCTTGGCCTATAAGCTCCCTTTCTCCAACTTCATCCCAACAAGTTGGTGTACGACATCTATTTATGTACAATGCTTCGTATAGTTCCATTTGAATTCTAGAATGGAAACTATTATTTTAGTAAAACTCTACCAAAAGTAAATACTAATCCCACATACCTTGAAAATCAAGTGAGAGTGATATCAACATGTCTTCTAAAGTTTGAATCATCCTTTTTGACTACCCATCAGTTTGAGGGTGATAAGAAGTACTCAAATAAAGCTCAGTATCCAGATATTTCTAAATTCTTTTCTAAAATTTTGATGTAAATCGTGGATCATGATCAGATATAATTGATTGAGGTGCTCCATAAAGTCTTACAAATTCATTAATGTAGAGTAATGCAAGGAGATTGAATGGAAAATCCTCCCTTATAGTAATGAAATCGACATATTTGGTAAGTCAATCAACAATTACCCATATTGCACCATTCTTTCTTGGAGTTTTGGTTAATCTAGTGACATAATCCATAGTAAATTCATCCCATTTCCATATAGGAATAGAAAGAGGTTGCATGAATCCTCTAGGATGTTGTCTTTCAGCCTTCACTTGTTTACATACTAAACATATTGATACGTAATTAGTAATTTCACACATCATATTTTCCCACCAGAAATGTTCTTTCAAATATCTATACATCTTAGTTATACTAGGGTGTATAGATAAATTTGAACTATGGGAATAATCCAATAACTTCCTTTTTATCTCAAGTTTATTGGGAACACATATCCTCCTCCAAAATTTTATAATTCCATCCTTGCACATGAAGTTTGTAAACTTTCCATCATTCACATATTTAATTTTAATTTGAAGATTCTCATCATTATTCAGAGAACTTTTAATTATTTCCAATAAATATGGTTGGGAAACCAATTGAAAAAGTAATGATGTTTCACCTTCTTTGATAATTCTCATACCCATATTTACTAGATCCATTAACACATTATTCCTTTCAATCCTCATTCTTTTTAGAACTCCATGATCCTTCCTACCTAACACGTCAGCTACCTTGTTTTCCTTTCCTAGGTGATAGTGTATTGAACAATCATAATACTTGAGTAGTTTGATCCATCTCCTTTTCCTCATGTTGAGTTGTTTTTATGAGAATATATATTTTGATCTCTTGTGATCTGTATATATCTCACATCTTTCACCATAGAGATAATGTATCCATATCTTCAGAGCAAATATTATAGTTTCTAACTCAAGATCATGGGATGGATAGTTCTTTTCATGAGTTTTAACTACCTTTATACATAGGTAATAACTATATCATTCTAAATAAGGAAAAAACCAATTACTTTCTTTGATGCATCACTATAAATATAAAATCCACCATTCCCTAATGGTAGAGTCAATATTGGATCATTCACTAACCACTTATTCAATTATTCAAAACATTCTTCACATTATTTTATCCATATGAACTTAACCCCTTTACAAGTAAGATTGGTTAATGGATTATCTAATCAGTTAAGTTCTGAATGAAACACTGATGATAACCTGTAAAACCAATAAAACTACATACCTCAGTTATGTTCATTGTTGTAAGCCATTCCTAAACTACCTTTTTATTCACAGGATCAACTAAGATTCAACCCATAGAGACAATATGGCCAATAAAAGAAACTATTTGTAGCAAAAATTCACACTTGCTAAACTTCCTGTATAACTCATTTCTTCTAAGAGTATTCAGAATAATGCACAAGTGATTCTCATGATCTTCATAGATTTTGGATTATACTAAGATATAATCAATAAATACCAAAACAAATCCATCAAGATATTCCTTAAAAACTCTATTCATTAGATCTATAAAAATAGAGGGTGCATTAGTCAGTCCAAAAGGCATTACTGTAAACTCATAATTCCCATTCCTAGTTCAAAATGATATATTTGGAATATCTTACTTCCTCACATGTAACTGATGATACCAGATCAAAGTTCAATCTTCAAAAAATATTAGGCTTTGTGAATTTGATCAAATAAATAATCAATGTGATGAAGATGATACTTATTCTTTATCATAATAGCATTGATCTCTATGTAGTCAATGGAAATCCTTATAGATCCATATTTATTCTCAATGAAAATAACATGACCTCCCCATAGAGAAACACTATGAAGAATAAACCCCTTACTACTCAACTACTATAGTTGTTTCTTCAGATCCACTAATTCCACTATGGCCATTCTATAAGAAGTATTTGATATAGGCCTTGCACTAGAAATTAAATCAATAGAAAATTCAATTTCCCTCTCCATAGGATGTCTAGGTAAATCCTATAGAAACGAATCAATGTATTCTTGAAAAATACGTACATCATTAATTTGAATATTCCTTTCCTCACCCATAGATATTGTTTTCTCTTACTCCCCAAGAATTTCATTTAGTAGAGCTACTGGGGGTGGATTTAAATAGAAATCAGATGGTTAAGTTTCCACTCCAAAGATAAGGGACTATATATCATTGTCAAAAATTATAACTTCCTTCTTCTCTCAATATATTTTCACATCATAATTTTAAATCTAATTCATACTGAGTATTATGTCAATGTCAATCATAGGTATGATGATAAGTTCAGCAACTAAATCATGTTTATGTGTCATAAAGGGGGCTGATCGACATATCTTTGTTGTAATGATACTTACCTTAAGAGTTTTGACTAATAACTCCTTTATTAAATCAAATTGGAAAATGTATAATTTTCTTGTAAAAATGAGAAGATATAAAAGAATGTGATGATCCAGAATCAAATAAATCATTGGATAAGTTTGAGGAAATGATTAAAGTACCTATAACCACATCATTAGGAAAATCAACCTCATCATTTGTGATCACATAAGCTTGGCCTTTCTCCCTTGACCTTCTATAGGGAATTTTTCATTTATGTCTAGGAAATTCATGTGCATAATGTCCCATCTCTTTAAAACTATAGCAATGAACATTGGAATACTGTTTCTTTCCCTTGTAATCATGGGCTTGGTGGTCTTTTTTTCCACACTTGTAACAAACACCCATTCCCTTCAGGAATGTACCATAGTGTTTCTTCCCAAAATTACTATAGGGTGGAAAGTAAACTCTTCAATTATTCTAAATTTTCTTATTTCCTTTTTCAGAGTTTTCAATATCCATTTTCTTCTCTTTATTTCCTTTAAATTCATAAGAATTATAGAATTAATTTTCTATCTTGATAGCACATGAGACTATATCTTCATATCATAAGAAAGTTTGGAAGACCAATGCCTGTCATAGGAATGGATTTAAACCATCAAAGAATCTATCAATATTACTCATTGGGTTACATATGTAGTCCACAACATACCTTAAGAACCTTGTGAAGTTAGCTTCATACTTTTTAAAATTCTCATCCTCTTTTTACCTTAAACTCAGAAACTGCCTTTCCATATATTCTCGCTGTTCATGAGGAAAACATTTTTATAAGAAAATATCTTTAAATTCACTCCATGCCATGTTTTATATTTCTTCCTCCTCCTTCATGTTTTGAATGAATGACCACAATTAATCTACATATCCCAAAAGATTATAAATTTACATAACAACCTTCTCCCTTTCGTTACATCCCAAAGTGAGAAATATCTTCTCTAAAGAACTTAACCTTAAATCCACTACAAATGGGTTCGTAGTCCCATTGAATGATAGAGTATGTTGTCACATAAATTGGTATAAAATTTCTCCTCTACATTGTGGATCATGATGCTCCATACGAGTAAGGTTATTATTCACAACCTGATTCAACTGTCCGAGTAGTGTTATAATTTTCTCAGAAATAGTCACAGCTTCAGAACCAACGTCGTTATCTTACATAGGAGGGAAATCCCTACATGGGATACACACATTCATACAGTTTCCATTCCTTCCACTAGGATCCATTTAAAAATAATGGCATACACTAAATTAGGTTGTGAATCATAATGTATATTATCAAACTAGAAAAACACTTAACATAAATTGAAATTTTATGCATGTTTAGTATCATAATCATAAGAATGGTTTCTTTGGGGACATATTTACAATTAAATACTTCATAATGGTTTGTAAAGAAAATGTGAATTATCCTAAGAATATCCCATAGGAGTGTCAAAACAGGTGCGCAGTAAGGCCTGTTTTCATGTTCTATTTTATCCTAAGTCATTCTCGGAACACCTTTCCCGAGTTGTTACTCCTAGGTACATATGTTCTAGAACCACGCCCACTTGTAGTATCCAGTTAGGGATGTATTTTCTAGAAATATCCAAATAATCTATACCTTACCAAAATTATATGACTCTCTTATATGATTATCCTCAAAGTATATCTTAGGGTATATTCCCTAATATATGTTTTCTAAATCTAGTTTCTAAGGATTATACTAAACCACTTGTGATACCAATTATAAATACCCCGACATCAGTTTCCCAGAGCTGATGCCTTATTTTATTACATTGGAATATAAACAAGGAAGACACATCTTGAAGGACTAAATAGTTTAGTAGTTTTGGAAAACCATATTACTTATATGAACTTTACATTTCAACATGAAATGAAATACAACGTATTAAATTATTTTGAATCACACATAAAATCCTAGATTATCACTAAATGTCATTCATAATAAAAATCTTTGCATCCTTGTGAAAAATAAAACATAAGAAATGGGTGAGATCAGATGATCAGTAAGAACAATAAATACAATGGAATCATAAATAAACATTAAGGTATAGTGAATTATTGAAAACACATGCCATTAAAAGTAAACTTGAGCATAATATGGAAGGAATATAAAATGATTAAATAATTCCATAAAAATACTTAACCATGGATATTATACTAGTAGAATAATCACATGGAATATCAATTACTAGTTTCATAATGATGGAATTCATAATAAGAGATTTCATAACCATACTGTAAAGGCCTCATGTAAAGACCATACATAAATGGGTAAAAACCCAAACTAGTTTGTTTCATGAGACATACTGATGTAACGAGGGGATATAAAGGGCCCCAACCAACACTTAATAAGTCTAATTAATTCCTCATATTAAAGGGTTGAAACATAATCAATATATACATTAATATTGAAACTAAAATATGAAATGAAAATAACTTTCCACAATCATTAAATATAAACAATAACTATTCAGAGTAATATGGTGAATGATATCAAGATAACACATCCATAGTTAAACTAATCATAAAGAATTCAATAAATTATGGTATATTATATCATAAATTATTAATCCAAATTAAATATAATAATCAAAAAGAGTGTTTAAATAGATGAAAATACTCTTATAAAATCATCGAGAAATCTTCAATAGAAATACTCTTTTACTTTGTAAAGAAGAGTTGTTTAAAAAAAATATTTGTATAAAACCAGAAGTGAACTAAGATAGATTTTACATAATAAAATGAGTTATTTTAGAAAAATAATGGTGTATTTAAATATATTATAGAGTGAAATTTAAAATAGGTAATAATTCGGGAAGTTCCCTTAAATCAGGCTTGCTTATCCGGAAGAATTGAAAAAGATCTTTATAAAACATGTAACTCCACATCAAAGAAATAAGGATTATAATTGGTATAAACATATAGAAAATTAAAATAGAATTTATGAGGAGTAAATAAGAAGAATTAATATTTTCACAGGGATAAAGATAGAGAAAGTGTAATCCTGAATTAAAAATGGAGGTTCCGGGAGAAACCCTTACATTATGTTCGAATGTATTCTGCACTTGACTTAAAAGTCCTGAATAATCAAATTAAATCCATTAATTAATTAACTAAGAACCTTATATACATATATTTGATTCATTATAGTTTTATTATGTTAATTTATTTCCATATTTATAAGTTATAATATTGAATTCTGTCGTTCTGGAGTGTTCGTTTCCTTGATTTCATGATCGGTTTGCTTGATTATAAGTAATGGAGTTTATGTAAAATGGGTATAATTCTCCATAATTGAAATTTTATGTTATTAATGAAAAAATAAGTGTAATTTATTTATGTATTTTTTTCCATATATGAGTATGAATCATTAGATAACATATTAATGATAGTTGTTTAGCTTAATTTTAGCGGTTTTTCGATCACAATGAACAAGTTTTGTTCTATCATTTAATATCATGTATATAAAATGGTTCCAGAACCTTACATAAGATATAATAAATATTTTATAATCTGGTTTAAACATAAAAATACTTTCATTACCAGGATTTAATCATAAATTAAATAATGAAAGTTCATCATCCACGAAGGTTGTAAATCAGCACCTTCCAGACAATGATTTCTTTTTTAAAATAAAATAGAGAGAGTAAAGAGATTGATAATGGATGTTACATTAACATGATATAATTGCATTATATATATGATAATATATTTATCATGATCATTTGGATAGAGTATGTTAATAGAGAATAAGAAAACAAAATAAATTGAAATGAAATTAAAAGAAAAAGGAAGAGGGTTTACCTCTTGAATTAACATCCATGAGAACTTCCTTAAGGAAAGGGGTTTTGGAATTTTGGAAAGACCAAGATAAACTAGACATGGGGATAGAATAGAGAAGAATATTTTAATATAACTTTTAAAAGCTTTAAATCTTATAGGAGTGAGGAGAAGAGGGGGTGAGGGGTGATTTTTATAGTGAAGAGAGGGGTAATTTTTGAATATTTTAATAATTAGTTCATTATTTTGGATCAATACTATGAATAGTTTGGGAATTATCATAAAATATATTAAAATAATGAATGATATTTTGAGCTTAAGGGGTTACATTAGCCATACATCTTATATGACTCAATAAATCATGTATTTAGCAATTATTGTAAATTATCGTATTTTACTATTTACTAAAAATTCAAGTATTTTAAAAGAATCACAAAAAATCACCATAACCATTTTTTAATATTTATAATTTAAAAATGGAATTAATTTTATCAAAATAATTTCATAAATATGTGAAATTTATTATTTAAATAAAATCATTATTTAATTGAAAAATACAGATTTTAAATTTAAAACTGATTTTATAACACTTTCAAAAATTAAATAAGGTCTCATAAAATTATCCTAAAATCATAAGACAAAAAAATATTGATTTCTAAATCCATTTTATGAAAATTAATTTTATTAATTATAAAATTGTAATTAAATATTTATGAATTATAAAAATACCCACACTTAAATATTAATTTTTAAAATATTCACCTATTTTTATTATGATATAATTATATCATAGTTTTACTCATGAGATGCCTAAAATTTATTTATACTTTCATGGTTGAGGTTACTATTCATTAGGCTTATTTAATATTCATAAGGGTTATATTATTATTCCTAAAATAAAGTTACTATTTCATTGGTATGGGTTCCTTAACATCTAGAAATACCTCTTATTTCATTCATTCTTCATTTATAAAGATTGTATTGTGTTCTCTACGTGGTTTTATACGATTCATACTATATAAAATAAACAAAAGGAGGGAATATCATTGATAGAATTCTAGGTCATTACATTTTATATTTCTATATACTATTTATAGTCAAACATATCCCTTATACAACCCCATATTAACAATATTTTACTTGTTAAAAACAAAAGTGTGACAAAATTGGATTTTCATTGAATATGTCATAATCTCACCCAAGTGGCTTCCAAAAGTTTTAATTTCGACCCAAGGATAATTTTGTTCAAAACACACTCATCCAATGGAATTAGGATAAGTGTTAGGGTAATTTTATAATATTTATAATATAATTTTTACCTTTAATTACCTGATTTACCCTTAACCGTGCTAATAAAAACATTACTAAAGTTACTATTCATATTTTACAAAAATAGAAGGAAACTATTTACTAAATTTGAAAATTTTTATTCTAGATATTGAATCCATTCTTCAAAATTCAACACATATAATTGGCTAAAACTAATTTAAAATTAATCTTGTTAACAAAATGAGAAGACGTGTTTTTAAGTAAAAATGTTCAAAATATTGAAATATTTTTATATATAAATTCAAATAAATTCGATTCCAATGACCTAAATTATATTAAATGATAAAAAATTGATCTAATTATACTTTAAAACCATTCAAATATATAATTCAACACTATAAATAAATTTGATGAAAAAATAGTTTTCCATTAAAATGAAATATTTTATCACTTTTCATCAAAACATGAAAATTATTAGAAAAATAACAAAAACTAAAACAAAGTAAATTTTTTATATTAATATTTAAAATAATAAGTGTATTTTTTACAAAATATTATATAAATGTGTCAAAAATTGTATTTAAAATAGGTTCACCATTAAAAGGAGGTAAAACCGCCTTTAGTAAAATATAGGTTTTTAATGCATAAAATTGGATTCATTCTTATATTATACCTATAAAATTATTTAGATTAATGTAAAAACATTTTATTAAATATATAATATATAAATTTCATAATTTATTAATACTATTCATTCCATCTAATTTAATGGCTAGGTTATAATAATAATATTTTAATAATATATTTTTGTTTGGTAAAACTCAGCCTTTCGTGTAACGCAATCCAACTCATTGTTGTGTGTAAAATAATCTTAACATAGTTTTTTGTATAAATAAATATATTGACAAAATTATATTTATTTAAAAATTAAAATATTTCAATGTCTTGGGGTGTTACATTCCCTTCCTTCAATAAATTGCATCATCGTAATTGAGATTTAACTTCAAAAATAAAAGGTTGATACTTGAAAATTAATTTGTGGGAAACCCAAATCATAAATATGATTAATAAAACATCCCATTAATAATAGGGAAAAGGAAATGTGAATGTCAACACAAAACAAGGCTTTTTATTAGAAGAATGTTAGTGAAAACATGTATATGAAAGAAAAATCAAACTATCAAGTTTTGATAGAGAGTGATAGAGAACATGTTAATCATAAAGTATACCATAAAAAAACCATAAATCTGTGATGTGTTAAAGAGGATATTGATTTATTAGTAAGAAAAATAAATGGACAATATTTTTTTTCAAGAATATTTTTCCTAGAGTTGAGAGACTATTTTACTATAGAGATTAGCACTTACTTGATTTCTTTTTATGTAATAAGAATAATATCATCCTTTGGTTGTGCTTAAATATATTTTTAAATCATTTCATAAACCTATAAATGAATGTTAAATATGATTTTTTCATGCTTGAAGCACTTTTATGAATTATAAGATCCATGAGTCATTACTTTGGCCTTTAAATATTTAGTAAAACCAAAATTGTTAGCACATATTATACAATAAATCACACTTTAACCTGAAATAATATCCCATGTTTAACTTAATCCATTCCAACCATAAGTATCTCCCAAAATACATCTATCTAAATTCAAGTCCAAAAATTTATAAGGAAGGTCCCTAAATTTCCAAAATCAACTTAACATCATATTTCTCAAAAAACATCATGTTTATCTTATTGTAACATACTAAATATATGAATACCTTGATCACATTAAAAACTTAATGAAAACTATCATGATTAAAAATAATTAAAGAATAAGTACTGCAGTACAATCCTTATATATCTCATGATTCTAATAACCAAAATATCATAACATAATTCTTGAATCCAAAAACAAAAATACATTAATTATTCCACTTTGACTATAGTAACATCATAAGATTGACCTTGAACCCTTTTATTTTTCTGAGATATATTTCCTTGATGCTTAGGAAAATCATTTTCATAATGTCCCATCTATTTATGATTGTAACATTGAACATTGGTAGGTTATTTATTTCCCTTGAAATCATGTGATTAATGGCCTTTCTCACCATACTTGGAGCAAACTCCTTTTCCTTTTAAGTAGGCACCAGGGTGTTTCCTTCCACAATTATCACATGTGAAAAAATACTTATTTAAATTTTTCCTTTTATCCATATCTTTTTATGCCATTATCTTCTTCTCTTTTTTTCCCTTTAAGTCATAAGACTTGGAGAATTCTTTCCCCATCTTAATAGAAAATGAGACTATATCTTCATATGATGAGAAATTTTGGGAGACCAATGCATTATAAAGGAATGGATTTAACCCATTAAAGAAATGATCAATCTTACTCCTTGGGTTATTTATGTAGTCTGTAGCATGCCTTGTTAACTTGTAAATTTTTCTTCATACTTAGTAACATTATCATCCCCATTTTGCCTCAAATTCAAGAATTGTATCTCTATATCCGCTCTCTATTCGTTAGGGAAATATTTTTCCAATAAAAGTTCCTTGAAATAATTCCATTCCATGTTTTATATTTCCTCATACTACTTATTTTTTTGGATCAATGACCACTATTGATATGCATTTACCAAAAGATGATAAATTTCCATGAAAATTTTCTCCCTTTCAGTACTTCCCAAAATAAGAAATATATTATCTAAGTAACTTATCTATTGTTTAGCTAAAAATGGATTTGTAATTCTATTTAATATTATATGTTGTTGTCTCATGAAGTGGTATAACATTGTTCCTCCACATTATGTATTAGGATTATCCATACAAGTAAGGTTATTATTCATAACCTGAGTCAGCTGTCCTAGTATAGTTATAAGTTTCTCTGCACCATTTGTAGCTCCATCTCCAACATCATTATCTTGTATAGGTGGTAAATCGCTACATGGATTAAGTGAATTGATACATTTTCCATTACCTCCACTAGGATCCATTTCTAAATAATGCAATACATTAGATTAGGTTATAAATCACAATGAATAATTTTCAAACTAGTAACACGTAACATAAATTTAAAAATTTATGCATAGATAATCTTATAACCATAAACATGGTTTCTTTGGGGACATATTTAATTTTATATATTTTATAATGGTTTGTAAATAAAGTGTGAATTATCCTAAGTATATACCCCAAGATTGTAAAACTGGGTATATAGTAAGGCCTGTTGTCGTGTACCAGGTTACACCAAGTCAGGACTAATGCACCTTGTCAGAGTTATTACCCCTAGGTACATCTGTGCCAGAACCACATCCACTTGTAGTATCTAGATATAGATTTATTTCTAGGAATACCCATATAATCTCCACATTACCAAAATTCTAGTATGTTCTTATATGCTTATCCTCAAAGTCTATCTTAAGGTTATGTTCCCTAATCCATATTTTCCGATTATAGTTTCCAAGGTTTCTACTAAATTTGCTCTGATACCAACTGTAATGACGCTAACCCCAGTAGCTTGGAGATAGTTCCTTACTTTGTTACATTGTCATAGATAAAATATTTTAATCCTAAAGGACTGATCTATTTAGTAGTTTTGAAAACTAGATTACATACTTGAAATTCACATTACAATCTAAAACATAAAATACACAAAAAATTTCTTCGAGCATGCAATTAATCCCCTTAGTGTAACCATACATTTCAAACTCAAAACAATTATTCTTATCCTGGGGAAAAATAAAAAATAATAAAGGGGTGAGATCAAATTCTCAGTAAGGGTAAGCGTACAATGGAGGCTATAAGTAAATATGGCATAAAAAATATGGCAATGTAAATAAAGAAACACAAACTATTTAAATAATCACATGAGCTAGGAAAGTTAACCATGAATATTATACTAGTATAATAATCACATGGAATATAAATAAATAATCTCATAATAATAAAATTTATAACGTTGGACATCTAAAACATACCATCGAGGCCTCATAAAATACATTTGAAAATAAATGGTTAAGGCCTCAACCAAATACATATATGAAAATAACACATCCACATTCAAGCTGATTATAAAATATTTAATAGAATATGGTAAATGATATAATAATAGATCAACTATAATTAAGCATAAAATTCAATAAAGGATATTAACATAGATTAAAATACTCTAATAAAATCATTGAAAATTCTTGATAGAAATACCCCTTTTATCTTTGAAATTATTTATTTAAAAATATGTGCAATTATAAATGAAAAATTTCTATTATTGTAACATTGAACATTGGTAGGTTATTTATTTCCCTTGAAATCATGAGATTGATGGCCTTTCTCACCATACTTGGAGCAAACTCCTTTTCCTTTTAAGTAGGCACCAGGGTGTTTCCTTCTACAATTATCACATGTGGAAAAATCCTTATTTCAATTTTTCCTTTTATCCATATCTTTTTATGCCATTATATTCTTCTCTTTTTTCCCTTTAAGTCATAAGACTTGGAGAATTCTTTCCCTGTCTTAATAGAAAATGAGACTATATCTTCATATGATGAGAAAGTTTTGGAGACCAATGCATTATAAAGGAATGGATTTAACCCATTAAATAAATGATCAATCTTACTCCTTGGGTTATGTATGTAGTCTGTAGCATGCCTTGTTAACTTGTAAATTTTTCTTCATACTTAGTAACATTATCATCCCCATTTTGCCTCAAATTCAAGAATTGTATCTCCATATCCGCTCTCTATTCGTTAGGGAAATATTTTTCCAATAAAAGTTCTTTGAAATAATTCCATTCCATGTTTTATATTTCCTCATACTACTTATTTTTTTTGGATCAATTACCACTATTGATCTGTATTTACCAAAAGATGATAAATTTCCATGAAAACTTTCTCCCTTTCATTACTTCCCAAAATAAGAAATATATTATCTACGGAACTTATCTATTGTTTAGCTAAAAATGGATTTGTAATTCCATTTAATATTATATGTTGTTGTCTCATGAAGTGGTTTAACATTGTTCCTCCACATTATGTATTAGGATTATCCATACAAGTAAGCTTATTATTCATAACCTGAGTCAGGTGTCCTAGTATAGTTATAAGTTTCTCTGCACTATTTGTAGCTCCATCTCCAACATCATTATCTTGTATAGGTGGTAAATCTCTACATAGATTAAGTGAATTGGTACAATTTCCATTACCTCCACTAGGATACATTTCTAAATAATGCAATACATTAGATTAGGTTATAAATCATAATGAATAATTTTCAAACTAGTAACACGTAACATAAATTTAAAAATTTATGCATAGATAATCTTATAATCATAAACATGGTTTCTTTGAGGACATATTTAATTTTATATATTTTATAATGGTTTGTAAATAAATAGTGAATTATCCTAATTATATCCCCCAATATTGTAAAATTGGGTATATAGTAAGGCCTATTGTCGTGTACCAGGTTACACAAAGTCAGGACTGATGCACCTTGTTAGAGTTATTACCCCTAGGTATGTCTGTTCCAGAACCACATCCACTTGTAGTATCTAGATATAGATTTATTTTTAGGAAGACCCATATAATCTCCACCTTACCAAAATTCTAGTATGTTCTTCTATGCTTATCCTCAAAGTCTATCTTAAGGTTATGTTCCCTAATCCATATTTTCTGATTCTAGTTTCCAAGGTTTCTACTAAACTTGCTCTGATACCAACTGTAACGACCCTGACCCCAGTAGCTTGGAGATAGTTCCTTACTTTATTACATTGGCATAGATAAAATTTTTGAATCCTAAAGGACTGATCTATTTAGTAGTTTTGAAAACTAGATTACATACTTGAAATTCACATTACAATCTAAAACATAAAATACACAAAAAATTTCTTCGATCATGCAATTAATCCCCTTAGTGTAACCATACATTTCAAACTCAAAATAATTATTCTTATCCTGGGGAAAAATAAAACATAATAAAGGGGTGAGATCAAATTCTCAGTAAGGGTAAGCGTACAATGGAGGGTATAAGTAAATATGGCATAAAAAATATGGCAATGTAAATAAAGAAACACAAACCATTTAAATAATCACATGAGCTAGGAAAGTTAACCATGAATATTATACTAGTATAATAATCACATGGAATATCAATAAATAATCTCATAATAATGGAATTTATAACGTTGGACATCTAAAACATACCATCGAGGCCTCATAAAAGACATTTGAAAAATAAATGGTTAAGGCCTCAACCAAATACATATATGAAAATAGCACATCCACATTCAAGCGGATTATAAAATATTTAACAAAATATGGTAAATGATATAATAATAGATCAACTATAATGAATCATAAAATTCAATAAAGGATATTAACATAGATTAAAATACTCTAATAAAATCATTGAAAATTCTTGAGAGAAACACCCCTTTTATCTTTGAAATTATCTATTTAAAAATATGTGCAATTATAAATGAAAAAATTTTATTTGAAAAGAAATATTTAAAATTTTAAATGAATATTAAAAATGATAAGGGGTCATTATGGTGGAAAAAACTGCTCATGCTACATAATTTAAAAAAACATTCCTTTTATCCAAAAATTCATAAAGTACCTCGGTTGGAAACCAACAAAAATAATCCTTTCACATAGTTTTATAAAAAGTAAAATATGGTATAAAAGAATTTAAAATTTTATAGGATAATAGAATTTTTTTGAAATTATTTTTAGAAATCATTTATATATAATAGTGGAGACTTAAATAAAATAAATGTCAATTAACGATGAGATTGTGAATTATACCCTTACCTTAGGTCTGATTTCCTCCGTACTTGTCTAAAACTCTTGTATAATAAATATAGTTTTATTCTAAATCTTTAAAAGAAACATATTAATTTATATAATACCATATATTAACTTCTTATAATTTATCATTACCCATTTGTTAACAATCTTCCATTATTTTCACTATATAGGGTGTTAATGGCCTAGTTTTTCGATTATGTTTTGACTTGTTAATTTTTCCTATTAATTACACAATGATTTAATTATCTAAAAAATATAAACTATGATGTAAATATAATATATATTCATTACATATGTTTTTATAATAATCCATAAAATTTTTAGATAGGAAATGAAATGCACTGTTTATAGAGATGGTAGGCTATACGTACGCATGAACGCTACTTACATTTATTTGTCATATTTAAAGAATTAAATGAAAATTATGTATATTATAATTCTAGAACAATATTTATTTCATATATTTCATATATTTTTATTAAAATAATACTTAATACATTCCATGTATAGTGTGAACAAATCACATCATTTTGAGGAGGCGGTAGTTCACACGTCCACAAAAAAAGTTATCATATTTACACAAAATGGAAAGCATGAAGGTGTGTGTTATATAATAATTAATAAAAGTACAAATACATAATAAATAAAATATATATCATATATAAATAGAGTTCCCATCATAATTCCCAACCATGATAGGTGATGATAAAGGAAAAATGAACAACATCGTTTCGTGAGGCGGTAGTTCACCGTACACAAGAATAGTAAGTTCATTACCCATTAGATGGAAGTGTGTGTAAGTAAAGGTAGAATCATTAATACAAAAAAATATAAGTATATTTAGGATAATTAGGTCATTATATAAACATTAAATAATAATAAATGAATGAGTGGGGGAATAAATAAAACTAAAGTGATCATTGAAGAAGTTTACCTCATTTTCAAGTAACTCCTTTTGGTTTATACCAAAAGACTTCCTTGGTTAGATTTATGTCAAAAGGGAGGATTTTATAATTAGAGTAGGGAAGTTTGGAGGAGATTTGAATAGTTTTTTTTCAAACCAAATAGGTTATTAAGTGTGAATAAAAGAGAATAAGACACACCCTTTTATAAGAGGTGGGGAGGGGCACTCCTGGAATTCTTCAAATTATTAAATGAATATAAATTTATTTTATATTAAAAATGAATCCAAAATGATTTATTTATAATATAGAATTATTATGGGTTGAAATAAATTCATCCGATTAAAATTAAACAAGTTTTGACTATTTTTGAATCCTTATATTTTAGCTTTAACCCTTGTTTAACCCTTTTAATTCTTACCATGATATCATGTAACTTACATTTGAGGGTGATAAAACACTATTTTATTGAATATTTTATTGATAATAAATGATATAATTTCCTCAAATTGTGTTATATATGATCAATTATGGAATATTTGGGATTAGATCACTCAATTGAAAATTTGATGAAAATTCCAGTTTTACCCTTTTAAAGTGCACTGTGGTATATTATTAATAAATATTTTTATTGCTAGAATTGGAACTTAATATTTTGTGATCGAATGCCTCACTAAATTTTCTACAACTTTCATTCAGGCCATTAGAGCTAGATCGTGGGTTTACTTGGAGTAAATGGGCCATGAAGACAAAGCTGGACTGGAATCGCTGGGCTGGATAGTGCTTCTGTATTTGGGCCATAACGTTCTTATCCGTGCTTGGATGTGGCCCAAATTTGGAGATAATCTAGAAGACAACAATTATCACAAATCATTCTTCTGGAAGAGCAGCTGGATCGCGCGTTTTGGTGGTCAAATGGGCGGTTCAATTTGCATTAAAATATTTGGCCGAATTTCCACATTCACACTTGAAACCACTTGTAACCTATCCTCCCCTCCCCTCTATAAATTGGAGTTTTTCTCATTTGGAGGGGTTGGGACGTGCATTGGGAGATTGGAGGCAGAGGATAATTTGTTTCACCCAAATTCTCAAAACATTGTAAGAGGGGTAGCTCTTGAAGCAAGGATCCCCTCATCGAAGCCTCCTTCTCTTCTTCATTTTGTAATGTTTTCATTTGTGTAATAAACTTCTTTGTTCTTCTTTTATTTATTATCTTTTATTCTGTTTTGTTTAAATTTATTCTTCTCTTAATCTTCCTCTTTGGGCTGGAATTCTTGAGTAGAAGCGTTATTGGGTTATACCCATTATAAACCTTTTCACATGCAAAACGCTTCTACGATGATTACGCCACCCATGGAAGAGTAGTTTTTTAGTAATCGATCTATATTCTACCCTCTTCATTTAATTATTTTGAATCATTGAGATACTGTAATTCACTTAATATGATCCATGAATTGTGTTTTTAAATTTTAAGAAACTAAGCAAGCAATTGAACAATTAACACAAAAACACGCGAGGTCGGGATTTTGTGTAAATTGTGAGAGCGCGATCTTAATCGGTAATACAAGACCACATGGGATAAATTTGTAGAGTTCAAATATAATCCCTAAACAAAATTCATCCTCATTTCCAGAATGGATATGTGCCTTAATTTACCACTGACCATAAGCTAATCTTAGAACATCAATGAAAGAAGGGTGCTGCGATTGCATGTTCTGAAGTTAGCCTAGGGTTAAATTCACATCATCTTCGTGGTAAAGTTAATTCTCGTAGGGTTCGGGATTTAACAAATTAAGGGATCATAATTAAGTGAATGTTAATTTAAATGATAATGATTAATAATAAAGTGAAGAGTTAGAGTTAGATCGATTACGCCTTTTAAATAGATTTCTAAAAAAACATCTTCTTGTTGTGTCATTTTAATCGAAATTCATTTCAAAACTAAAAACAAAAAAGAAATTATACAATCTTCTTCCAGAAAACTTCTTCTAGATTCATAAAATACAAAAAACCCCAATCCTTTAAAGTAGTGTTTTTATTCTATTTTATTTTATTTTATTTTTTTTAGAATACCTCTAATAATTTGTTAAATTCACTTCCTCCTTTGAGAGACGACCTTGGTCAGCCACTCTGCTGCACCTAAGTACCCCAAATTACACTAATCATTTGAGGGCACCCACGACAGCGCTCTATCAAATTGGCGCCGTTTTCGGGGAGGCAAGTAATTATTTCAACCAATTATAGGTATTTATTTTATTTTACATTTTATTCTCTTCCTCTCTTCTTTCTTCCTTCTTTACCCAATCTTATTTTTCTTCTTCTTCTTTTATTTTCTTCTACTTCTTTTTGGACCATCAACTCAAACTTGTCATTTTTATTTTACTATGGTCCACTTTCTTTCTTTTCATTTTTATTTGATCTATGACACGAACTAATCCCGAAGATCTCTTAGATCTTGACCCTGAGATTGAACGTAGCCTTAGGGCTCGAATCAGAAATTCTCAGTCTACGGGAAGTTTCAATATTCAACCAGTTGGTGAATTCCTCTCTTTTGGAAACTTTGAAATTGTAAGCTATTCAAATTCAAACATAAAAGAGGAACCAATGGCTGAAAACAATGGAAATGAACTTAATAGAACCATTCGAGAATTGGCTGCACCTGATATTAACTATCAACCAAATTGTATTGCATACCCAAATCTTGAATCGGACTTTGAACTAAAATTTGGGTTAATTCACTTACTTCCAAAGTTTCATGGCCTCTCTGGTGAGGATCCTAATAAGCATTTGAAAGAATTTAATGTGGTTTTCTCAACCCTTAAACCAAGAAATGTTTCTGAAGATCAAATCAAATTAAGAGCATTCCCATTCTCACTTGATGGATCTGCAAAAGATTGGATGTATTATTTACAACCCGAAGATGTAACTTGTTGGAACGATTTGAAACGTCTTTTCTTGCAGAGATTTTTTCCAGCATCAAGGACCACATCCATTCGAAAGGAGATTTCGGGGATCAAGCAAGCACAAGGGGAGTCAATGTATGAGTATTGGGAGAGATTCAAGAAGATGTGTGCAAGATGTCCACATCACCAAATCAGTGAGAAACTCCCCATTCAGTACTTCTATGAAGGACTCACACCTATGGAGAGAAGCATGGTGGATGCCGAAGCTGGAGGACCATTGGTGGACAAGACACCAGCAGTCGCATGTGCATTGATCGACAAGATGGCTCAAAACTCCCAACAATTCGGTGATAGAGGTACACCACATGTTCGAGGAGTACATCAAGTAAGCACTTCTTCTCTTGAAAGTCATTTGATTGATACTAAGTTAGAAGAATTGACAACTATGGTGAGGCAGATTGCATTGGCTCAAAAGTCATCCCAACCCCCTCTTTCAAGGCCATGTGGCATTTGCACTGAGACAAGCCACCCAACTGACTGTTTCCCACAACTACAAGAGACAGAAGATTGTGCAGCAGTGTTCCCCGGGAGACCATTTCAGCAACAACAACAACAACCATATCCCCAAAAGAAGTTTGATACAGTATACAACCAAGGGTTGAAAGATCAGTCAGACATGAGGTATGGCTCTGGACAACAACAAAGGCCCCCCTTTCAACCAAACTTCCAGCAGCCTCCACCTTACCAACAGGGTTTCCAACAACCCCAAAGGAGATTCGAAGCTCAAACATCAACGAGTCAACAACAAGGGAATATCCAACACAAGGTATACTCTAACACTGATGATCTTTTGAAATAAATTGTTCTTAATCAACAGAATGAGCTGAAGAGTCAAGGTTCGGAGTTGAGAGAGTTGAAGACTCAAATGAGTCAGATTGCCACCGCCCTCCATGAACTTGTGAGTAAGAATTCTGGAAATCTACCTTCCCAACCCACTCCAAATCCAAAGGGGAATGTTAGTGCCATCACATTGAGAAGTGGGAAGCAAATGAATGATACATCTGGACCTACCATTCCACCGGGATTCACCTCTACTCTAGAGAAGCCCCATTGCATACCAACTGATGAGCAATCCAAGGAGAAAGATAAAGGTAAGAAAAATATTGATGATGTACCTCCTAAACCCCTTCCTTTTCCAAATAGGGTTGTTCAAACCAAGAAGATGGCTAAAGAAGCAATGCAAAAGGAGGTTTTGGACACATTCAAGCGTGTGGAGATCAACATTCCTCTACTTGAAGCCATTAAGAAAATTCCAAGGTATGCGAAATTCTTAAAAGAACTTTGTACCAATCGAAGAGGGCTCAAGGGAAATGAGAGGATAAACCTTGGAAGGAATGTCTCAGCACTCATTACACCAACTCTAGCAATGCCAACAAAGTTCAAGGATCCCGGGACATTCACCATCCCATGTACCATAGGGGAGTTTCACTTCTCTGATGCTCTTTGTGATTTAGGAGCTTCAATAAATATGATTCCTCACTATGTATTCTCTTCCTTGCAGGTTGGTGAGTTGAAGCCAAAAAGAGTAGTGGTGCAATTGGCGAATAGAGCTACAACATATCCAGCGGGAGTTCTTGAGGATGTACTTGTTTGGGTAAGAGACATGATCTTTCCAGCAGACTTCTATGTGCTTAACATGGAGGATGATCAGGTAAGTTCTCATGCCCCCATTATCTTAGGTATACCCTTCCTCAAAACTGCAAAAACTATCATAAATGTCAATGAGGGTACACTTTCCATGGAGTTTGGAGATGAAGTTGTGATATTTAATGTTATGGATTCCATGAAGTACCCCTCTGAGGACCATTCTGCTTTTGTTATCTCCCATTTTGAACCACCAAGTAAAAACTCCATGGATTTTGATTGTCCTATGCTTAGGGAGATTATGAGTATTGGTTATGGTTTAATGTCTAAGAGAAATTCCACACCTGTTTCTAATAAACAAGACTATCTAAGAGTTGATTTTGAAATGGATTCATATTCTGATCTTGTTCATGTGAACTCTGATTATGACATGGCTATAGAGTATGCTGATGGATTTGATGCTTTATTCTATGATTTTGATGATGTATATTCTGATACTGATGCTCTTTGTGCACATATTTCGGTTCCTTCAATGTCTCCATCCATACTACAACCTCCTTCATTATAACTCAAGCCATTGCCACCAAATCTGAAATACTCATACTTGTTGAGTGGTGAGAGATTACCTGTTATCATTGCTAACAATATCCCTTTTGAACATGAAGAAAATCTTTTGAATATTTTGAGGGAGAACATCAGGGAGATCGGGTGGACCTTGGCTGACATATCAGGTATTAGCCCCTCCATTTTCATGCATAGGATTCTCTTGGAGGATGGGGCTAAACCGGTGAGACAACCACAAAGGAGACTCAATCCCACCCTCCTGGAAGTTGTTAAAAAAGAAGTTGAGAAATTGCTCGAGGCAGGTATAATCTTTCCCATTTAATATTCACAGTGGGTAAGTCCAATTCAGGTTGTGCCTAAGAAAACTGGTTTTACTGTTGTTAAAAATGAGAAAGATGATTTAGTTCCAATGAGGGTGCAAAACAGTTGGCGTGTGTGTATTGATTATAGGAAACTAAATTAGACCACTCGCAAGGACCATTTCCCCTCCCATTTATTGATCAAATGCTCGAGAGACTAGCTGGGAAAACACACTATTGTTTCTTGGATGGATTTTCTGGATATTTTCAGGTTCCTATAGCTCCAGAGGATCAGGAGAAGACTACATTCACCTGTCCCTTTGGCACATTTGCCTACCGGAGGATGCCATTTGGACTTTTCAACGCCCCAGGTACCTTCCAAAGATGTATGGTGAGTATTTTTTCTGATTTTATTGAGAATGTCATGGAGGTATTTATGGATGATTTTACAGTGTATGGGTCGTCATTTGATGAATGTCTAAGTAGTTTGGGAAAGGTGTTGACTCATTGTATTGAGAAGAATCTGGTCCTGAACTTTGAAAAGTGTCATTTTATGGTAGAGCATGGCATTGTCTTAGGGCATGTGGTGTCAAAACATGGGATAGAGGTTGATAGATCTAAGGTAGAAATTATTTCATCCTTACCCTATCCTTCATGTGTGCGTGATGTTAGATCTTTCCTAGGGCATGCAGGATTTTATCGGCGCTTCATCAAAGATTTTAGTAAGATCGCTCTTCCTATGTCACGATTACTTCAAAAAGATTCTGATTTTGTGTTTGATGATTCTTGTAGGACTTCCTTTGATGAGCTGAAGAAGTTTCTGACCACTCCACCTATCATACAGCCCCCACGATGGGACCTTCCATTTGAGATTATGTGTGACGCCTCCAACTTTGCGGTTGGAGCTGTCTTATCTCAGAGGGTGGAAGGACGTTCACATGTGATTGCCTATGCATCAAGGACATTGGATTCAGCCTAATCAAACTGCACAACCACGGAAAAGGAGTTTCTTGCTGTCATATTTTCTTTAGATAAATTCCGTTCATATTTATTGGGCTCTAAAGTAGTTTTTTTTTTTGACCATGCAGCTTTGAGGTACCTCCTGAAGAATCCAGATGCAAAGCCACGACTTATCCGTTGGATGCTCCTTTTTCAAGAGTTTGACATCGAGATAAAGGACAAAAAGGGGTCAGAAAACATGGTGGCGGACCACATGAGTAGGCTTACTCACACACTAGAGGATGACACCTTGGATCAGGTACCACTTCGGGACACTTTCCCCGATGAGCATCTCTATACCATCTCAGGTACGCATCCTTGGTATGCTGATTTAGTTAACTACCTTGTTGATTCTGAAATCCCTACAAATTTAAAGAAACATCAAGTCCAAAAATTAAAGAGTGAGTCAAGATTTTATGTTTGGGATGATCCATACTTATGGCGCATGTGTAGTGACCAAGTCATTAGGAGGTGTGTTCCCGATCATGAGTTTGAGTCTGTTTTGCATTTCTGTCATACACTTGCTTGTGGTGGACACTTTGGACCCCAACAGACAACTAGGAAGGTTTTGTACTCTGGATTATATTGTCCTAGATTATTCCATGATGCCCATGTGTTTTGTAAGTCATGCACTCGTTGCCAACACACTGGGAACATTTCTAAGAGACATGTGATTCCCCAACAACCCATACTATTCTGTGAGATTTTTGATGTATGGGGCATTGATTTTATGGGTCCTTTTCCTAGTTCATTTGGATTTTTGTATATTTTGGTTTCTGTTGATTATGTGAGTAAATGGGTGGAGGCCAAGGCCACCAGGACTGGCGATTCTCATGTTGTAGTGGATTTTGTCAAGGCTCAAATTTTCTGCAGGTTTGGAGTACCAAAGGCCATCATCAGTGACCAAGGGACACACTTTTGCAATAGGAATTTTTCTTCCCTCCTTCTAAAGTATGGGGTGACACATAAAACATCAACACCATACCACCCCCAAAAAAATGGCCAGGCTGAGGTTTCAAATCGTGAGTTGAAACAAATCTTGGAGAAAACAGTGCAGCCAAATAGGAAGGATTGGAGAAAGCGCTTGGATGATGCATTGTGGACTTATAGAATAGCATACAAGACCCCCATTGGTATGTCCCCATTTCGGATTTTTTTTGGGAAAGCATGTCATCTCCCAGTGGAAGTCGAGCATCGGGCTTATTGGGCTATAAATAAATGCAACATGGATTTGTCCCAAGATGGAATCCAAAGGAAGCTGCAAATTCAAGAGCTTGAGGAGATTAGATTATCATCATATGAGAACTCAAGGCTCTACAAGGAAAGATCAAAAGTATCTCATGACAAAATGATCCAACGAAGGGATTTTCATGTTAGAGAGAAAGTCCTTCTCTACAGTTCATGACTGAAGTTGATGCCTGGTAAGTTGCGTTCCAGATGGTTAGGTCCTTATATTGTGTCTAATGTTTTTCCTTATGGTGCAGTGGAGATCACACAAGAGGACACTGGAAGGAGCTTTACAGTCAATGGGAAACGTTTGAAGAGATACATTGAGGGACATCCTACTGATGCAGTGGATTTTATCACACAGCATGACCCCATCATCACTTGATCACATCAGGCTGTTCCTAACCCTTTCACTTTTATATTATTTGTCCTATTTAAAAATTCTGCATTTCATGTGCATATATCATCTCACGGGTTCACATTGAGGACAATGCAATATTTTAAGTGTGGGGGAGGGAACCTTTTAGTTTAGTAATTTCAATTGTTTTTCTGTTTAAAAAAAACCAAAAAAAAATTGTGTGTTTTTCAAAAAAAATTGTGTGTTTTTCAAATTGTGTGTGCTTATTTTACAATTTTCTGTGTTTTTGAAACATTTTGTGCTAAAATTATTCTCATCACCATTTTTAAATCCATATCAATAAGTGAAACAATTTACCCCTTGAAACTAAGCTTAAATGAATGCTGAAATGACTTTGTTTCAAGTTTAAATATTTAGTAATTTCATGAAAAGTACGCTGAATTTTGAATCCCATGCCAATATCACTGTCTTTATATTTGAAATCACTTTCCTGTGAGGCTTCTAAACCATTATTTTCATATTCTTTACATTCACCTCACTTCTTGAGATAACCAAACCATACTTGATTTAACCAGAATTTGATCTATTCCTGTCAAAACTTGAGGGTTTGAGGTACTTATGTTTAAATGATTGAGGCATTTGTTTGGTATTAAAGCCCCTATTTCAAAGAATCCTTTTTTATAATGGCCTACCTTGAATATTTAATCCTTGTATCCCTTAGAAGCCATGAAAATCCTGTTAGGTTAGCCACATTACAAGCCAATTTTCCCTATCCAACCAACTTTTGAAGTGAAATTGCATAATCTAGTTGAGCTTAAGTGTGGGGGAATCTATCTTGTGTTGTGCCACCACATTCTGTGATACTTTGGGTGGAAAATTAAATTCTGAAGAGATGTTTTTGCTGCTAAAGAAAGTCATTATATTGAAAGCTGTGCCTTTTCTGGAGCTTTCATGACAAGTGAAGCTGTTCCCATCTGGAGCTTTCAAGAAAATCATGTTTGAGAAGATTGACATTTTTTATGATGAAATGATGAATGGTGTAAACCTTTCATGACTTTTCATGATGATGGAGCTGAATTGATACTATGTGGATTGAAGAGAAGACCATATTTAAGTGAAAATTATATTAATGCAATTTTGCTTCAAAAGAGTCAATCCCTCCTCATTCAGCCTCAGAGTTTTTCACATCTTAATCCTACCAACCGAAAGCCACAGAAAAACCCTAAAAAGTCCTCATGATAAACATATTTCCTTGACTCACATCGGGTAGCGATGTAGGAATCTATCAAGCCTATGGTGACCCTTGTATGAGTTTGGATGAGAAAGACATTGCAAAAAAATTGATATTTGAGTAATGAGAGAAAATTCAAGCGAGGTAAGTGTTTTGTACATGGGCGGATAAATGAAGTGGAAATATATTGAATGATATAAATGGAGAACTTGGAATAATGTTTTTTATGAGGCATGATATCTTTTGATTCTTGGTGGAAAATTGATTGATCTCAAGGATATGTGTTTTAAAATTAGTTTTGATTTGATATTGATGTTTACTTGACATGAGGTTTTGCCCAGGAGTGCAAAAGGGTAAGTGTGAGGGAGTTGATAAAACACTATTTTATTGAATATTTTATTGATAATAAATGATATAATTTCCTCACATTGTGTTATATATGATCAATTATGGAATATTTGGGATTAGATCACTCAATTGAAAATTTGATGAAAATTCCAGTTTTACCCTTTTAAAGTGCACTGTGGCATATTATGAATAAATATTTTTATTTCTATAATTGTAACTTAGTATTTTGTGACCGAATGCCTCACTAAATTTTCTACAACTTTCATTCAGGCCATTAGAGCTAGATCGTGGGTTTACTTGGAGTAAATAGGCCATGAAGACAAAGATGGACTGGACTCGCTGGGATGGATAGTGCTTCTGTATTTGGGCCATAACTTTCTTATCCGTGCTTGGATGTGGCCCAAATTTGGAGAACATCTAGAAGACAAAAATTTGCGCAAATAATTATTCTGGAAGATCAGCTAGATCGCGCGTTTTGGTGGTCAAATGGGCGGTTCAATTTTCATTAAAATATTTGTCCGAATTTCCACATTCACACTTGAAACCACTTGTAACCTCTCCTCCCCTCCCCTCTATAAATTGGAGTTTTTCTCATTTGGAGGGGTTGGGATGTGCATTGGGAGATTGGAGGCAAAGGAGAATTTGTTTCACCCAAATTTTCAAAACATTGTAAGAGGGGTAGCTCTTGAAGCAAGGATCCCCTCATCGAAGCCTCCTTCTCTTCTTCATTTTGTAATGTTTTCATTTGTGTAATAAACTTCTTTGTTCTTCTTTTATTTCTTATATTTTCTTCTATTTTGTTTAAATTTATTATTCTCTTAATCTTCCTCCTTGGGCTGGAATTCTTGAGTAGAAGCGTTATTGGGTTATACCCATTATAAACCTTTGCACATGCAAAACGCTTCTACGATGATTATGCCACCCATGGAAGAGTAGTTTTTTAGTAATCGATCTATATTCTACCCTATTCATTTAATTATTTTGAATCATTGAGATAATGTAATTCAATTAATATGATCCATGAATTGTGTTTTTAAATTTTAATAAACTAATCAAGCAATTGAACAATTAACACAAAAACACGCGAGGTCGGGATTTTGTGTAAATTGTGAGAGCGCGATCTTAATCGGTAATACAAGACCACACATGATAAATTTGTAGAGTTCAAATATAATCCCTAAAAAAAATTCATCATCATTTCCAGAATGGATATGTGCCTTAATTTACCACTGACCATAAGCTAATCTTAGAACATCAATCAAAGTAGGGTGCTGCGATTGCATGTTCTGAGGTTAGCCTAGGGTTAAATTCACATCATCTTCATGGTAAAGTTAATTCTCGTAGGGTTCAGGATTTAACAAATTAAGGGATCATAATTAAGTGAATGTTAATTTAAATTATAATGATTAATAATAAAGTGAAGAAGTAGAGTTAGATCGATTACGCCTTTTAAATAGATTTCTAAAAAAACATCTTCTTGTTGTGTCATTTTAATCGAAATTCATTTCAAAACTAAAAACAAAAAAAGAAATTATACAATCTTCTTCCAGCAAACTTCTTCTAGATTCATAAACTACAACAAATCCCAATCCTTTAAAGTAGTGTTTTTATTCTATTCTATTTTATTTTATTTTTTTTAGAATACCTCTAATAAGTTGTTAAATTCACTTCCTCCTTTGAGAGACGACCTTGGTCAGCCACTCTACTGCACCTAAGTACCCCAAATTACACTAATCATTTGAGGGCTCCCACGACAGCGCTCTTTCATAGGGTTAATATAATTATTATGAAATGAAAAAAGATAAATAAATGAGTAATTGATGAAATTTTAGGACTTATCCCAATAATTTTTCTAAATTTCATATTTTTATGAATTTAATATCATTTAATAAAATAATATTTATTTTAAAACATCATTAGTATCAATTTTGACACTATTCATTACTTGACTTTTTAAAAATATCATAACAAAAAGTTAAAGAAAAAAAACTTCTAAAAAATCACTAACATGTAAAATTAATCTAAAAAATTAGTGGACGACATTAATTATATCAAATTATATTTATTTTAATATTTTTAATATCATTTATTTGATATTTACTTTAATTAAACAATTACTACATCATCATTATGTAAGCATTTAATTTAATTATTTTTATCTAAATTTTTTAAATAAATTATCATGATGTAGACAATAATTTTATAATTCTAAATAATATTTATAGTTGAAAATATCCCTTATATAACCTCTTATTAAAAATATTTTAATTGTTAAAAAAAGTGTGACAAAATTGACTTTTCTTTGTATATAATATTATAAATGTCATAATATCACCCAAGTGGATTAAAAAGGTTTCAATTTATTCCCAAGGATGATTTTGTTTTAAAAAAACTCATCCAATGAAATTAGGAAAAGTGTTAGGATAATTTTATAATATTTATAGTATAAGTTTTACCTTCAATTACCAGATTTACCCATAACTGTGGTAATAAAAAATATTACCAAAGTCATTATTCATATTGTCCAAAAATAAAATGGAACTATTTAATAAATTTGGATATTCTAATTATAAATATGGAATCAATTTTTCAAAATAAAAAACAGAGAATTGGATAAAATTAATTTAAAATTAATCCCGTTGAAGAAATCAGAAGACGTACTTTTAAGTGAAAACATTCAAAAGATTGAAATGTTTTTATATCAAAATTCAAAATGAATTTGATTCCAATGACCTAAATTTGATTAATTTATAAAAAATTTATATAATTATACTTTAAAACCATTCAAATATATAATTTAACACTACAAATAAATTTGATGAAAAAGAAATTTTTAATTAAAATGCAATATTTTATCACTATTCATCAAAACATGAAACTTATCAGAAAAATACCAAAAATTCAACCAAAGTAAATCATAATATTCCACTTTAAAATAATAAGTTTATTTTTTCAAATAGAGTATATAAAAGTGTCAAAATTTGGATTTAAAATAGGTTCGCCATTAAAAGGCAATAAAACTACCTTTAGCAAAATATAGGTTTTTAATGTATAAAATTGGATTCATTCTTATCTTATGAATAGAAAATAAATATATGAATTTAATTTTTTTTATTAAATATATAATATATAAATTTCACAATTTGGTTAATACTATTCATTCCCTCCAATTTAATTGCTAGATTATAATAATAATATTTTAATAATATATTATTGTTCAGTAAAACTCAGACTTGCATGTAACGCAAGAAAACTAATTTTTGTGTGTATAATAATATTAAAATAGTGTTTCATATAAATTAATCTAGAAAAAAAATTAAATTTATTCAAAAATGAAAATATTGTAAAGTATTAGGGTGTTACAAATTTTGGTTATAGTAAATTTCATTCCTTGGGCATATTGTTTCTAAATATGACATAAATATTAATCCTACTAAAAATAAAGTGGAAAAATATTGGAAGACCTATAAATTTCATTTATATTAAATGTTTTTTGGATTAATGGGTTTCTACTAACTATTTGTTGAATTGTTTTCCCAATTATCTATCCCACTAACTAAGTTAACTCAAAATGGAGTTAGATTGTTTTCGGAAAAGGACTATGATGAATGTTTTTAGAAATTAAAAATAATACTAGTTAATGCTATAATTTTATCTTTGACATCTAGAACTGGGGGGGGGGTTCATTATTCATAATCATGTTTCTTTGAAGGGACTTGGGTCATTTTTAATTAAAAAATGATAGGGTAATTTCTTATGCATCACTCCAATTGAAATATTAAGTGAAAAATTATCTTATGCATGAACTTGAACTTGAAGTCATAATTTATGATTTAAAAATTTGGAGGAATCATTTATATGGTTCAAATTTGAAATATATATTAGTCATAACAGTTTGAAGTATACATTCACTCAGAAAAAGATGAACATGAGTTAAAGAAAAAGGTTGGAACTGATAAAGGATTACAATTATATAATTCACTATCATCTAGGTAAATATAATAATATAGTAGTTTTCCTAAGTCAAAAGGACAATTAATTATTAACCAAAATATATTTTTAACATGTTCTAGTTGTTAATTATTTAATGAATATGATTTTATATGTTTTTTATTTGAAAACATTTTCACTTTTAGCCCATGTTTTAGTATAATCGTCCTTTTCAAAAATAATAAATAAGGATATTAAGTAATATCCTAATTTTCAAAGAAAGGTAAAATTGGATAAGGAAGGAATGCTTCTTAAGTTTAATTCTAATAAATAAGGTGCCATAAGATTTTTATATAGGCATTGTGTACAAAGTGATTTTCATTTGAAAAAGAAATTTTTAAATGATGCTCAAAACTCTCAATTTTTAGTTTATCCTAGTAGCATAAAAATATATTGGGATATTCAATAATATTATTGGTGGGAAGGAATAAAGAGAGAAATTTATAATTTTATCTTGAAATGTTTAACTTTTTAATTGGTTAAAGCTAAATGATAACTATATAAGGGGATACTTCAACCATTGTCAATTCTAGAATGGAAATGGAAGCATTTATCTATTGATTTCATGGTGGTATTACCAAATAATTCTCAAGATAATAATACAATTTGAGTTGTTAATGTATATTTAACTAAGTATTCTCATTTTCTTACTATTTGAGATGATATGTATTTGGATCATATTTCTCGACTTTATCTTAAGGTGATAGTCAGGGTACATGGATTTTCTCTCTCTATTGTATCTAATCATGATCCTAAATTAATATCTAATTTTTGGAAGAGACTTAAAAAAGTCACTGGGTACTGAGTTGAGTTATAGTAAAAAATTTCATCTATAATTTCATGGAAAATTGGAGTAAAAAATTCACTCTTTAGAGGATATTCTTTATAATTATTCACTAGATTATCAGGGAGGTTGGGATCAACATATTTTATTAGTGTATTTTTCTTTCTGATAATAGTTTTAATTAATGTATACAAATGTTAAAATTTAAGGAATTATATGGAAAGTGGTGTCTGACTCAAACTTAGTGGGATGAATATAGGTAGAGAAAATTATTGGGACCAAAATCAATATAAGAGATGGTTGAAAAGGTGAATATGATCCCACATCATGAGGGAAGTGTATAGAAGAAATAAGAGATATATAGATAACTGAAGGAAGGATCTTTTTTAAGTAAGGAGACCATGGTTTTCTTAAAATATCTTTAAGGTAAGGTGGGATGTGTTTTAATAATAAAGGGAAATTAATCTTACAGTTTATCGATCCATATGAAATTATAGAGAAAGTTTGATAAGTTACATACTGAGTAGCCTTACCCTTGATTTTATCTTAGGTATTTAACATGTTTCATGTTTTGTTGTTAAGGAAATGTGTACTTGATGTAGGTCATGGTTTGATCCGTGAGGTGAAACCATTAAAAGAGAATATCACATATCAGGAAAGACTAGTTCAATTTCTTGATCATAAAGAAAAGTGTCATGGAATATAGTAATTCACTTGGTTAATGTTTTTTGGAGGAACCATATGTCTGAAGAAGTAACATGGGAGCCTGAAGAGGTTGTGAGGGAAAAATATATCCGCCTATTTATGTAACAAACTAACCCAGGTTGCCCTCAAACCTAGCACCTGACCCGATCCATCACATACTAGAAGGGCATTCCTGATCCCCATGGGCTGACAACAAGCACTCGGGCATTGAATGACAAATAGAGGGAAATTATTTCACCCAAACTTAACAAAACATAGGGAATATATATACACGAAGCAATAAGAAGTAAACAAAATCCAATAGATATATGCCATAAATGTAATAAAGATAGTGGAAACAAATGACTATAAAAGTACCCAAAACTCAAAGAGACAAGTCCAACTACAAAGGAACAAAACCAAATAGCTACTCCATGTGATGACGTGGATGAACTCCCAACATCTCACCACTAGCTACCCAACTCAACTGACATGAAACCTCACCGCCACACTACGGTTCCTTGCCTTTCCCTACATTGGAAGACATATAAAGGTCTAGGAACCATCTAAGAGGTGCACAGGGTGTGAGCTAACAGGGTTAATATGATCCCACCTGGGTGATCCATAATAAGTCTCTATATAAATACTAGTATATGCTCATTTTAAATAAAACATGGCATGATAGGCAGTAAAGTAGTTCTATAGAAAAAAAGGTAAATATTTCCTCTTTATCACAGTTCTAAAACAAAAGTAGGTATATCAATCTCAAAGAAAAATTTTCCATATCATCTTTCAAAAGAATCAACATGCGTATCAAGGATAAAAAAGTAAAAAGACAACCAGTAAAAAACAATAGTAGTAGAATAGGAATCAAAACACCAAGGGAATACAACAGGTCAAGAAGTAAACTAATTATCCCCAAAAATCTATGAATTGTGCACTATGGTACTAGAAGCCAATTATCTACACACCAGGACTAGGGAGACACCTGAAAAAGTGAAACCCTAACATCATATATGTACCTAGATCCAATAATCTACACTCTATGACAAGAGTACACCCCATAAAGTGAACCCCCACAATGGACGATGGGATCAAGCTAAACCTTCCACCTAGTACCCAGGGTAACCCATGTTCTTGTTTTCAAAATCATCTCAATGTTTTGAAAAATAATTTCAAAACCATTTCACAAAACCCTTTTCAATTCTTTTAAAATATCCCTTTTCTTTCTGTTTATCAAAAATCAAGGTAAATTTTTTTATTCAAAATAAAATTCCAACATACACACACACACAAAATCATGCCAATTTCATACCAATTTATTTTTTAACCAATTTATAAAAAAATAAATCAATACAATTTATCCAAAATAGGCTAGATATGGAACCACCTACCTAAAAACTTAGGTCTCACACACCCACAATGGGTTCCACTAACAAATAAAACCCAAAAACATCAATGAAGGCCCTAGAATCCAATCCACACATCATAGGATTGATCCAAATGAGAAAAAAGGTTAGTGGAGAAGAGGAAATACTACATACCTCAAGAATGAACACCTACCGCACCATGAACAACAAAGGAATGGCCTACATAATGAGATTGTACAATAGATCTTGGATGAAGACAATAAGAAATAGAAATTTAGATCAATTTATCTGATGAGGAAACCCAAGGGTGCTACCATGATCTATGGTAATGAAGAAGTAGAAAGATATCTTACCTGGAGAGACGCACCACAACTGTAACAAAGATCAAACACCAAACAGATCAATCTAGAAGGAATGAAGTCTCCCAAAATCACATAGAAATTTCCATAGGTTTAAAGAAAGAGATTATGAAGAAATAACCAAAACAAAATAGCCACATGCCTATTTTAAAAACTGTACATGGGTTGTTACATGACATGTAACCCAATTACATGAAGTGTAACTGCCAAAGTCCCACATACGCCAGAAAACCCATCACCTCAGATTAAAAACATGAATTTTGTTAAATCATGACATGTAAAGGCTCTTCACATAGTGTAGCCTTTCACATCATGAAGCCTTTCATGATTTTCACCCAGCAATACTTACACATTGTGTAACTTAGTTACATGGCATGAAATCCTCATACGGCCTGCAGAAAAACTGGTTAAAGCATAGAGTATAAAAAATATTTGAACTCACCATTATAGGTATCCTCCTAATTCCTTATTGGACCTATAAATACAATGATAAAATGAAAACCATAATGAGGTAAAATATGCACATGAAAGATCAGTAATGGGATGTTACAAACTCCCCAACATAAAGATTTTCCGTCCCTGGGAAGTCATGTGGAAGATGAAATCCCTAGAAAAAGACGAGGCCAATGCTCCCTCATCAATGAATCATGTTCCAAAGACTCATGAGAATCCAATACATGTTTCCATATAACTCTAACCAATGGAATCAACTTTCTATGCAAGACTTTCACCTGAGAGTCAACAATCTCCACTGGTTTCTCTAGAACAGTAACATCTGCCTCTAACTCAATTTCTTCCCTACTTAGAATGTGAGAGATATCACAATGATACTTATTGAGCTCATACATGTGAAAAAAAATCATGAATACCCATAAACTAAACCTACAATGATTACTGATAAGTAACCCATTAAATCTTCTCAGCAACCACAAACAGTCCAACATATATTGGAGCCAACTTTCCTTGTTTTTCAAGTCGATGGTGACCCAAATGAGGATAAACCTTCAAGAAAACCCAATCACCAACTGAAAACTCTATAGGATGACGTTGTTGATCCTTATATGATTTCTATTAACTCTGGATTATAACCAAACATTGATGTACATCACGAATATTTGCGGACATCTCCTGAACCAAAATTGGTCCAACTAAAGCTACATCACCCACCTCATCCCAAAAAAGAGGTGATCTGCACGGGTGACCATAAAATGACTCAAAAGGATCCATTACTATCGATGACTGATAAATTGTTTTGTAAACAAAATCAACCAGTCCCATATGTTTATCCCATGATCCACTGAAATCAAATACATAGGCATGAAGCATATCCTTCAAGATCTGAATTACTTGCTCTATCTGAATGTTTGTCTATGGATGGTATGTTGTGATTAACTTTATCTAAGTTCCCATTTACTCATAGATAATCCTATATAACCTAGAGATAAACCTATTATCCCTATCCAAAACAAAGATAAAAGGACTCCCATGTAACCTCACAATATCCTTAACATACAACTTACCCAGATCTTCAACCCCAGTGCACTACTGGAATTATTGGTAATTGCAATGGGCTATTTGTGATGGGATCCCGTCGCAAATAGGATTTAATGACGGGGCCCTGTTGCAAATAGCCCATTATAGAAAACTTTGTCTCAAATACAAGTATTTGCGACAGGCCCTTCGTAAAAAAAGTTATTTGTGATGGGCAACATCTCCGTCGCAAATAAGCTTCTGATTATATGTATTATATATACGTAAACATTTTCGCGACGAGCCCGTTGCAAAAACTATTTGCGATGGGCTCTCATCTCGTCGCAAAATATATATATATATATATATATATATAACACTTTCTACGATGGGCCCGTCACAACAAATTATTTGTGACGGTACCACTTGACAGTCGTAAATATGTTTTTAAAAATATTTAGTTAGACTTTTTGCAACGAGGTCTCGTCGTAAAAGGTCCCTTCACAAATAATAAATTAATTTAAAAAAGAATAAAATTTAATAAAATTACGATTAATGAAAAAATAATATTACTATTATTAAAACAATAAAAAAATAAAAAATATTAAAATTCTCAATATTCACAAAAAATAATAATAAAATATTAAAAATTAAATTATGTAATATTTGTACCGATATAAAAGACATAAAATGTAAATAATTCATATTAAAATGTTAAATTCAAATGTTTGTAACATAAAAAAAATCACTGGGGGGGGTCATCTTCTGGAGGAGGTGGAGGAGCTGAATGAGATGGTGGAGGAAACTCCTTCCCTAAACTATGAGTCAGACGGCGCATGTACTCCATCTGCTCGTGATGCTGCTGCTGCCATCGATGCATATGCTCCTCGTAATGCTGCTCCTACTACTGCTTCCACCGACACATCTCTTCTTGCTGCTTCTACAAAGTCTCTATATGCTCAGCCTGAGCTCGCAACTGCTCCTAATACTGTGAGCCAGAAGATGATTCCTCTCTATGAGCTGCTCTCGAGATGGATGCTGACATCACAACAATACCATAATAAGTACCAGGAGTCAAATGAGAGCCGATGCAAACTACTCTGCCCTTCTCAAATCCATAATGAGTTGCCTGCATCCATGCTACCTCATCGAAATAGTGAGCACTGGTCTGCTCAGCCGTCTCATCCTGACCCTTAGCCTGTGTCTGAGAGGTCGCATCCTCATATGACTCCTTCAATTCCAATTTAAAATTAAAATTTTCAAAATATTATATGCAGTTAATTGTTAGGGCATAGTAGTCTGTTGTCGCTGCACAAATGTCTCAAAAAATATATGATATGTCTGTTATCGAATCCCAAATCATAGAATTCAACAAACCTCTGAATCCAATCGGCATTAGTCTTTCCATTATAACATGACAGTCATGACTTTTTAATCCAGTAATATAACCATTCTTAACACATCTGCCCAAATTGGAAGCATATCCATCTGGAAGTCTCAAATCTGCAATCCACTAACAAAATAATAAGCGACTCTCTTTGGACAATGTATAAGCTACTTTTGGCTTCATTAACCTCTGTGATCTGACATTTTCAAATAATTCAAGTTCTGGTTGCCTGCAAATTTGGGCAAGATCCAATCGTGTCTTTACAGTATCTTTGGTCTTACCTGGTGTATCCAAAATTGTATGAAATAAATTATCAAAACAGTTCTTCTCAATATGCATAACATCCAACATGTGGCGGACCAACAAATCAGACCAATGCGGAAGATCCCAAAAAATGCTCCGTTTTATCCAATTATGTTCTTTCCCAAATCCATGATTTTTTTTGGTTTACTGTTTGTCCAAATGTGATGGGGGGTAATGAAAATACAACTGATTTTAACTCTGTACCTGAGATCATCTTTGGAGGTTCATCCCTTTCAATTGTACCTTTTCTGAAATGAAATTTGTTCCTCCGAAAAGGATGATCGGTTGGAAGAAATCTACGGTGACAATCAAAATATCAAGGTTTTTTTCCATTGACCAGCATAAAGGCTTTGTTTTCTTTCATACAGTAAGGACATGATTTCGGACCATGTGTACTCCAACCAGATAACATGACATATGCCGGAAAGTCACTAATCATCCACATCAATGCAACTTTTAATATAAAATTTCGTTTCGTAGCAACATCATATGTATTAACACCATCACTCCATAATGCATTTAACTCATCAATAAATGGTTTCAAATAAACATCAATATTCTTTTTCGGATGTCCTGGGATTAATAGAGTCAAAAAGATACAAGGCTCCTTCATCAACATCCATGGAGGAAAATTGTACGGAGTTATAAAGACCGGCCGACATGAATACTAACTACCATAAGAACCAAACGGACAAAAACCGTCAGTAGAAAGACCCAATCGCACGTTTCGGGCTTCTATAGCAAAAAAATGGATGCAGACGCTCAAAATGTTTCTAATTGTTCCTAATTGTTCCTAATTATTCCTAATTATTTCTAATTCTCCCTAATTATTTCTAATTATTGCTATTTATTTCTAATTATTCTTAATTAATACTATTTATTCCTAATTAATACTATTTATTCCTAATTAATACTATTTATTCCTAATTAATCCTAATTATTACTAATTATTAATAATTATTCCTAATTATTACTAATTAATAATAATTATTCCTAATTATTCCTAATTATTACTAATTAATAATAATTATTACTAATTATTACTAATTATTCCTAATTATTCCTAATTATTACTAATTATTGCTAATTATTCCTAATTATTGCTAATTATTGCTAATTATTACTAATTATTGCTAATTATTGCTAATTATTTCTAATTATTACTAATTATTACTAATTATTGCTAATTATTGCTAATTATTACTAATTATTCCTAATTATTACTAATTATTACGAATTATTCCTAATTATTACTAATTATTACTAATTATTCCTAATTAATACTAATTAATACTAATTATTACTAATTATTACTAATTAATACTAATTAATACTAATTAATACTAATTATTACTAATTATTACTAATTATTGCTAATTATTCCTAATTATTCCTAATTAATACTAATTATTCCTAATTAATACTAATTATTCCTAATTAATTATAATTATTTCTAATTATTACTAATTATTACCAATTATTCCTAATTATTCCAAATTATTACAAATTATTACAAATTATTCCTAATTATTCCTAATTATTTCTAATTATTCCTAATTATTGCTAATTATTCCTAATTATTCCTAATTATTCCCAATTATTCCAAATTATTCTTAATTAATAATAATTATTTCTTATTATTCTTAATTATTGTTAATTATTCCTAATTATTGCTAATTATTACTAATTATTCCTAATTATTACTAATTATTCCTAATTATTACTAATTAATACTATTTATTCCTAATTATTACTATTTATTCCTAATTAATACTAATTATTCCTAATTAATAATAATTATTCCTAATTATTTCTAATTATTCTTAATTATTCCTAATTATTTCTAATTATTCTTAATTATTTCTAATTATTCCTAATTATTCCAAATTATTTCTAATTATTGCTAATTATTACTAATTATTCCTAATTATTACTAATTATTACTAATTATTACTAATTATTAATAATTATTCCTAATTATTCCTAATTAATACTAATTATTCCTAATTAACACTAATTATTACTAATTATTCCTAATTATTACTAATTATTACTAATAATTACTAATTATTACTAATTATTCCTAATTATTACTAATTATTCCTAATTATTCCTAATTATTCCTAATTATTCCTAATTATTGCTAATTATTCCTAATTATTCCTAATTATTCCTAATTATTCCTAATTATTACTAATTATTCCTAATTATTCCAAATTATTCCTAATTAATAATAATTATTCCTAATTATTGCTAATTATTGCTAATTATTGCTAATTATTACTAATTATTCCTAATCATTACTAATTAATACTATTTATTCCTAATTAATACTAATTATTCCTAATTAATAATAATTATTCTTAATTATTCTTAATTATTCCTAATTATTCCTAATTATTCCTAATTATTGCTAATTATTCCTAATTATTACTAATTATTCCTAATTATTTCTAATTATTGCTAATTTCTAATTATTCCTAATTATTATTAATTATTACTAATTATTCCTAATTATTCCTAATTATTACTAATTATTACTAATTATTACTAATTATTACTAATTATACCTAATTATTCCTAATTATACCTAATTATTCTTAATTATTACTAATTATACCTTATTATTACTAATTATACCTTATTATTACTAATTATACCTAATTATTCCTAATTAATACTAATTATTCCTAATTAATACTATTTATTCCAAATTATATCTAATTATTCCTAATTATATCTATTTATTCCTAATTATATCTAATTAATATTAATTATAACTAATTATTTATAATTATAACTAATTATTTATAATTATAACTAACAATATCAAATTCTTAGTAAAACTAAATATAAATAAAAATCAATAAAAATCTAATTAAATTCGAACTAATAAAAAAAATTAAAATTAACATAAAAAAATAAAATAAACATAAAAAAATAAAATATAAATACATTAAACTTTGATATTCTGAAGATATTGACGCCCTCCGATTGATCTCGTATAAAAAACTTCAACTAAAAAAAAGTGTCTTTAAAACTAAAGAACGAAAAGAGAGAGAAATCAAGATCTGAATGGCTTGTGAAAAAAACGGATGGGGGTATATATAGGTTAGATTAGTTGTGACGAGATTATTAGCGATGAGCTTTCCGTCGCAAATGGTCGTATTTGCGACGGGCCCCGTCGCAATTACCCTTGCCCGCATTAATTATAGTCGGCGGTTAAAAGGTTATTTGCGACGGGACCCGTCGCAAATAGTACCTACCGATAGTCTTTTTGCGACGGGACGACATCCCGTCGCAAAAGGGTATTGACCGCCGCCGGGTATTTGAAACGAGACCCGTCGCAAATAAACCTGCGTTGTTTGGCGCGCAAGCCGCGCGGTTTGGCGCGCAAGTCGCGCCAAACTATTTGTGACGGGAGGCGAAATCCCGTCGCAAATACTTGGTTATTTGCGACGAGCTACTTTCCCCGTCACAAATAGATTCTTGGACTGGTTATTTGCGACGAGAAGTGATCCCATCGCAAATAACCCGTTGCAAATACTGCTTTTTCCCGTAGTGGTGGTATCCTTGATAGGAATGAAATGTGCAGACTTTGTCAATGAATCAAAAACCACCCAGATAAAATTCCTCCCTTGGGGAGTCCATGGTAATATAATAAAAAAAATCCATGGATACCTCTTCACATTTTTAGATCATCACGGGAAGAGGATGAAGCAAACTATAGGGTTTCAAGTGCTCTGCCTTTATCTGTTGGCAGGTGTAACAGCGGGACACATAATCTACAATGTTACACTTCATACCCGGCCACCAGAATCATCATCTCATGTCATAATACATATTATTAGTGCCTGAATGAATGTACCATGAAGAGATGTGATAATCAAACAAGACTAAACCCATCACAGATGCTGGGATGACAACCCACTTCCCAAAATAGAGCATACCATCTGAAGAAAGAGACCAACCAGAAATAGTATCCCCACAATAAAGGCTTTCTTGAACATTAATAAACTCACCATCTTGCTGCTAACTCTATAAAAGGGACACCATGATAGATGATGATAACTGAACAATGGTCATAACATACCTAAAACACCCTCCTGAGCATCCAAGTGAAACTGAGTGAAAAGCCCCATAAGTTTCCACTCCTCCTTTGATTCCAGAATAGTCTACGATGGTACTTTCCTAATGAGAGCGTCTATAACCACGTTTCCATTCCCCTGGGTGTATGTGATATTGAAGTCAAATATTTGAAGGTATTATACCCATTGCCTCTTTATGAGATTCAAGTATTTCTAAGAAAAGATATAGCTCAAACTATTGTGATCAGAGGAGACCATTAACCTCTCCCTAAAAAGATAGTTCCGCCAACATTTAAGAACATGCATAACTACATCAATCTCTAAATAGTGAGTGGGGTAATTATTATCACAAGATCAAAGATGATGAGATCCATAAGATACCACATGGTAATCCTAGATAAGCATGCATCCCAAACTAGCACCAGAAGCATCACAAAATGCCACATACCCCTTATTGGGATCATGTCAGATCAGAATATGAGATGATGTTAGAAGTCATTTTAGTTCATATAAAGAATACTTACACTTCACATACCATGTGAATTTCACCAATTTTATGTTAAGAGTAGTCAAAGGTGATTCTAGCTTAGATAAATCCTTAACAAACCTTTAGTAGTATCCAAAAAGACCATGGAAGCTCCATATCTCAAAGACATTCTTTGGTTCCTTCCATGACAGGAAAAACTTCACATTCTTAGGATCAACTGATAATCCATGTTCAAAAATCTTGTGCCCTAATAACTTTACTTATTTAATCTAAAAACTTCATTTTGAAATATTTCTATACAAATGGTGACTTCTCATAATTTCAAGATCCAAACTTAGATGGTGCTCATGCTCACACTCAGATTTCGAATAAACTAAAATATCATCCACGAACACTACCAAAAAAGTTTCAATATATTAATGGAATATCTAATTTATCAAATCCATAAAAATTGAAGGAGTATTAGTTTGACCAAAAGGCATCAAAATATATTCATAATGTCCATACTTGCTCCTGAAATCCTTTTTTTGTATATCAGACTCCCGAAATCTGAGCTGGTGATAACCTGACTAAAGACCAATATTTGAAAACCACTTTTCCCCCTTTAAATGATCAAACAAATCATACACACTAGGTAAGGGATAGTTATTATCAAATTTTACCCATTTAAACTTCTAATAGTCCACACACAACCCAAGTAAACTATCTTCCTTCTTGGAAAAGAGCATAGAAGCTGCCCAAGGTGAAACTCTAGGCCAAATGAAACCTTTTTCCTACAGGTATTCCAACTTGATTTTTTGGATCTTTCAACTCCACTGGTGCTATATGACAAGAAGGTATCAATATTGGCTGCATACCTGGAACCAATTCCATCATAAAATATACCTCCCTTTATGGAGGAAAGTCAGCGAAGTCATCTAGGAAAACATTAGAAAAGTATCGAACAATAACGGGAAGATAAACAACAAAAGAAACGTCATCGGCTTCAAATGAAATACAAGATAGAAAACTCCTAAGATATATGTGGGAAGGACCTACACTACCTAATATAGGGTCCCAATCCCCCTTAAACACATGAGAGATCCCATTAAAAACAAGAAATGAAACATTCCAATTATAAAAATCAACCTCATATCGATGAGAGATAAGACAATCCATATTAATGATGATGTCGAACAAATCCAGATCAAGAATGAGAAAATCCAAAACCAACTCCACATCAACTATCGTTAATGAAAAAGGACACCGTAACCCCTACTCTTTACTCTTATTGAGAGGTGTCACTAACTCCATTAAAAAGGGAATAAGTTCTGTTGTAAGTTTAATAATATCATCAAAATGTGAAGATATAAATGAGTGGGAGGAACCAGTGTCAAATAAAGAAATTTCTATAGAATATGAAATAAGTACAGTACCTCTCACTATCACCATACTTACATCAACTTCCACTGGACACTCATCTATTGTGTGAAAGTGCTTCACTCCTGATGCCTGTAGCTAGATACCTATAGTCTTTGAAGCTTCTGACTACATTGTAGTATCCTTTGGAGCTGATGAACCCTAACCATAACGAGGTGTAGCCATAGCCTAACAGAAGCATTGTGTATGACCAACACATCCACAGCTATTTCACGTCTTCGTGAGCATAGGATAAAAACTTCTAGTGTGTCCTTCCTTTACACATTGATAGCAAGTTAGATGCACACTACTAGAAATAGTAGACAGTGTAGAGGAGTCTCATAGCTGAGACCCACCACCACCACTTCTACGATGATCCCGCCACTTCCTCTTCTTCCCATGAATGCCACTGAAAATTCCACTAGATGTAATAGAATGGTTGGTAAATCCAACTTTTCCAACCATATCCATATATTCCATCATATCTCTGTTTACTATCTCTGTATAGGTATAAAGTTTCAACATAAATACCTGTGATCTGATATTCAGTTGCAAACCCTACAGGTACATCTGAGCCTTTAGCTATTCATTATTCACCATATCCAGAGAAAAATGGATAATCTTAGAAAACCAATAGGTGTATGATGACACCATACTCTCTCCCTATTGCAAAGATAATAACTATAGAGACTTTACCAACATTAGAGACTCTGAAAAAATACCTAGAAGAACAGGGTTTTAAAACCCTTCTAATCCAAATCTATGTGTATGTCTTCTTGGATCATAGAATCCCACTAATGCTTTCCAGAACCCTCAAGACTGAATGTTGCACATTTCACCTTGATATTTTTATGTGTCTCCAGGAATTAGAAGATTTGGTCAATCCTATACAGCTATTCCTCCACCTATTGAGGTTCATTCATTACTTTAAAGGATGGTGGCTTCTCACATAAGAATTATTGCGATCTATCTCTGTCCTTCAGCTCCTGGATATACCTCAACAACTGCATTCTGAACTCATGGTACATCCTGATAAACAACATGAACATCCCATATGACGGTCTTGATGAAATTATAATCTATTGGATGATTCCCTTATGGAGCATCAGCTACACCTTCCCGAGGAACTCATGGAAGACGTCTTGGAGGCATACTACACACCGAAATTAAAGGGATGATTATACAACAAAATAAATCTCAGTTCAAACCAAAAAACCTATAATCAGAAATTGAGATTCAAAACAAAACCCAATACTAGAGACTCATATCCAACTTCCCATGGGAACTTGAGTCTTGTCATGACAATAACTATCCAGGCACTTATCGCAACATACCTCTCAAGTCTTGACAATCCTATCTCTAGTCTAATAGATGTCCCAAGATAAGGACTCTTGAGGAAAAACCTCCTCTGATACCAAATTTTAATGAACCAACCTATGTTTACCTTAAACCTGGCACCCAACCTAATCCATCATATACCTGAAGGGTGCTCTTAATCCCCACAGGCTGGAAACAAGAACCCGAGCATCGAATAAAAAACTAGAGGGAACGATTTCTCCCAACATGAACAAAAAACATGTTATATATACATGAAGTAATAATAAAAAATGTAAACACAATAGATATATTCTATAACTGTAATAAATACAATGGAAACAAATGACTATAAAAGTATCCAAAACTCCAAGAGACAAGTCCAACTTAAAAGGACGAAAACCAAATAGCTACACCATGTGATGTCATAGAGAAACCCCCACCATCTCTCCACCAGATTCCCAAATTGGCTGACATGAAACCTTGCTGCCTCACTATGAAACCTTTCCTTTACCTGTGTTGGAAGACATACAAAGGTCTACACACCACCGAAGAGGTGCACTGGGTGTGAGCTAACAGGCTCAATATGATCCCACCTAGGTGTTCCATAAAAATACTCTTTATAAAAACTCCTATATGTTTATTTTAAATAAAACATGGTATGATAGTAAGTAAAGAAGTTTTATAGAAAACATGGTAAATATTTCCTCTTTATCATAGTTCTAAAACAAAAGCAGGTATAACAATTTCAAAGAACATTTTTACATACCATCTTTCACATGAATCAAAATGGATATCAAGGCTAAAATAGTACAAATACAAGAAATAAAAAACAACAGTAGCAGCACATGAATCACAACACCAAGGGAATACAACAATTCAAGAAACAAACTAATCATACCGAAAAATCTATGAACAATGCACTATAGTACCTGAAGCCAATTATATAAACTCCAAGACTAGGGATACACCCCATAAAGTGAAACCCAAACATCATGTACATAACTAAATCCAATAATATACACTCTATAACAAGAGGAACACCCCATAAAGTGAACCCCCAAAATAGATGATGGCCTCAATATAAACCTTCCACCTAGTACCCAAGGTAACCCATGTGCTCGTTTTTATAATCATATCAATGTTTTAAAAAATCATTTCAAAACAATTAATTTTTTTTTCAATACTTTGAAAATACCCCTTTTCTTTCCATTTATCAAAAACCAAGGTAAAACCAATTTTATTCAAAATTGAATTCCAACACACACACACACAATCATGCCAATTTCATACCAATTTATTTATAAACCAATTTATAAAAAAATGGAACAATACGGTTTATCAAACATAGGCAAGAGAAAAAACCACCTACCTCAAAACTTAGCCATCACATGCCTAAAATGGGATACACCAGCAAAAAAAAAACCCAAATACATCAACATAGGCTCTAGAATCCAATAAAAACATCATAGGATTGATCCAATTGAGAAATATGGGTGTTATAGAAGAGGAAATTCCATGTACCTCAAGAATGAATGCCCTCCGCACCCTGACCAATAAATTAACGACCTTCAGAATGATATCATACAACAGATCTTGGAAGAAGAGAAGAAGAAAAACCAATTTAGATCAATGTATCCTATGATGAAACCCAAGGGTACCACAATGATCTATAGTAATGAAGAAGTAGAATGATTACTTACCCATAGGGATGCGCTACAACTGCAACAAAGATCGAATGTTGAACGTATCGATCTAGAAGGAATGGAGTCTCCCAAAAATTTCTTGGAATTTACCTAGGTCAAGAGCAATAGATTTTGAGGAAATAACCAAAAAAATAGCCACACGACTATTTTAAAAATTGTATGCAGGCCGTTACATGACGTGTAACCCAGGTACACGATGTGTAACTGCCAAAGTCCCACATATTCCAGAAAACCCATCACCTAGGATAAAAAACCTAACCTTTTATTAACTCATAATGTGTTAAGGTGCTTCATGTAATGTCCCAATATGGAAGCCACTAAACCAGTGCTTCGAGCCGGTTCACCACCAGGACTCAAGCACGACTCCCCGTATGCCAGAGGCTACTGACTAGCAGTGAGGGCCTAGGGTGTAATAGTGGGGAGGCTATGCCTTCATACCAGAGTAAGAAAACAGCAGAAATAACTAAGTATCATACTAAGAGGAAAGTAAAAAGAGTGAGGAAGAAATATACAACTGAAATAGAACAAGATGAAATAGTTAAATTCTATAAAATCCCAAACAGCTATGCAATACAATACAACACTGGTCACCCACCGGGCTGAACATACAAATACACGTACAAAATAAGCTGAAAGTAAAAGTACAAGGCTATGCTATTAACTCTGAGCCAACTCACGTACCTGATCTCCAGACACTGTTGAACTGCATCAGCCCGATCAATAGAACCACTCAAGCATCTCCGCTCGATCATGCAACACTGGGCCTCAGCCCCATCCACCATGAAACTCGTGCTCAACTTGAAAAGCAGACATAAGTTTTACACGTACACCAAGGTGCACGTGTAGGGGTGAGAAATAATCTCAGTAGGGCACCCCGACAAGCAACCTATAACTGTGTTGCTAAGTGTATGCAACAACAACATGCTCAGCCTAGCTGGAACACAACAAAGGAAGTAAACCAAACGTGCAACCACAGTCAAACCTAGGGCATGTAATCCTTGTCAACTGGGCAAGTTCCACCATGGATGTCCATATCTATGTACGTACACATGCATAGTCCCATACCTATGCACATATACATAAATATGAATATTCATGATTAAGTGATTCAAAAAACGAGAGCAACATCAGCAGTTGATCCTTGGTACCATAAGCCTGATCTCCTGGAAATCCTATGCAAGGGCATTGATCTGGACGTCGTTCCACTCAAGCTGTGTATCATTAGTCGATCTCTGGGTCTGTAATCCCATCGACATGTACCTGCTTCGGCCAAAGCCAGAATTATATCTCTGAGCAAGCTAATTAAAATCAAGTAATCCTCTAGGAAAGCTCTCACAATCTAACCCCTTTGTTCAACAAGCCATCAATAAAAAACACACGACCACCTGGGCAGATCTCACAGTCTGAACCATATGGGTCTAACATAGCATCAAATAAATTATGAATGACCTTCAAGTAGCTCTCATAGTCAATACCCCCTGGGTCCAACATAGTATATGACTACCTGGGCAGCTCTCACAGTCTAACCTCTTTAGTCTCATGAAGACAAAGAATCTCTGAGGAAGCACTCACGGTCAATTCCCCCTATAGTATTTTAACGTTAAACTACAGAATATCTTAGGAATCACTCACAGTCAATTCCCTCTATAGTCAAAAGTGATTAAAGACTCTCTGAGGAAGCTCACATGGTCAATCCCACTTATAGTCTACTACACCAGGTTCTCACAACCCTGTGTAAGTCAAACGAGCATAGCAATGCAACACAACCAAAGTAAACCTCAAAAACTACTTGGATAAACAGTCTACAACATATAAAGCATGTTATATAAAATCACTCCATCCTAACAATACTAGGAATGTAAAACAAAGTATCCTAACAAGCAAAGCTAGACCAAATGGTCAATATCAAGCAACATGGGAAAACACATCCACAACAAAGTAAATTAGCCTATTTACAAAAAAACCACCTCTACTCAGAAACACAAGGCACAATAGGCATCCCAAAAAACTAGAAGACGCCTTGCGTCAGGCTCAATATCCACCAACCAGGAAGCACCTATGGTAACCACTACAACATCAGCAAATCAAGTCAAATATAAACAAACGAGTGAGGGTGGCCCGAACGCCCAACCTAACAATACATCCAAATCCCAAAAAGATTATCAGTTTGGCACGGGTTCTAGATGACACCTGATCACCATATCTACCCAAACCCTATGTAACAACTCAGGTCAGTAAAACAATGGGAACACACTAGGTTGATCAAGTTAAACACTGAGGAGGCATCATGCTCGGGACCCTCTAGGTAAACACGAGTGAAGGCATCCTACACGGGATCCTTAGCGAAGAGTAATGGAGGAATCATACACAGGATCCTCAAATGAAATACAACACAGGCATTCCATAACATTGGTACTATCAAAGGAAAGCAAAAGAGAGATTCGAGAAGGGACTCCCTAGGTTAGCACACAAGTAAAGGCATCCCTCAGGGGATCCTTGGAAGTATCCAGTCTCATAGCCTCATAGGGAAGAAGGAAAATCTCACAAGAGGAACAATGATCAAAATCATATGTCACAGGAGATATCTCATAGCTTATCTCATCTCAAAAATTCTTAACTAGGTTGGTTCGAACACCCAACCTATCATCCGCGCCAAGTCTCACTCTCAGGTGACAAAAGAACTCTATAACTGAAGGAAGAACCTGTCCATTTATATAGAAACCCCCAAAAAATAATTTATATGACCTCTAAATGTAAAAAATATTCCACCATTCCAATATATGTGAAAAAATGGACAGAATAGACTACTCAAACACCAAATTCTGACATCTAGGGCCCAAGATATCCCCAAATTACTAAGTTGAAGTAGTACATGGCCAGACCCATGGGGTTTGCCTGTGTAATAGTAAATAGTGTGTAATTTACTGTACATAGTGTGTACTATTAAAAAAAAGTTACTCCATGTGCATTTTCACCCGAACACATGCCCATGTATCACTACACGATGTGTAATTTACTGTACACGATGTGTACTCCTTAAAAACCACTATTTCATGTTCTATTTCACACGGCCAGTCACACGACCACCCACTACATGAAGTTTACTCAAAGTAAATGGTGTGTACTTAAGAAAAATTCATCTTCCCTAAATGAGAAGAACACATGGCGTGTACCCCTATAACACACGCCATGTATTCTGGTTTTTTCAATGGGAAATCCCTCAAAACGCTCGAAACGCCCGTTTTCGCCCCAAAACAATAGATCCAGCCTTAAGAGGACACAAGAAAGAAATATAAATCTTTAAAGACTTAAAAAAACATGTTTAAATAGTATCTATGGAAAAAACATAAACGACCCTACCTTTGGTCGGAAACCGCCAAAGCTTCGGTTGATTTCACGACTCACGGTTGTCACACGCCGACTCAGCGCGTCGAGAGCTTTGAATCGGTACCCCTCTTGCTTCCCAACTCTCTCTCTTTCTAAATCTCCATACCTCCCCAAAATAAATGGACAAGGAGGAGTCATGTTCAAGGAGGAGGAGGAGGAATGAAGAGAAGGAATAATGAAAAGAAAAGAAAAGGAAAAGAAGAAAAAGGGGCCCAGGCCAGCCCCGACGCCCAACATGAGTTTATGCCTTCCCTAGGCTAAAATCCCCATTCCAGACTCAACGGAGTAGAAAAAATCTCAATACAACATTCTGTTTAAAAGTTATTTACAAACTAACCTACGTGAATATTTTAATATTCAATTTAATGATATTAAATATTAAATATTCCGCTAAAATTCGAACAGCTCAGATTTCCACCAAAATCCTATACTAGGGTAAAATCCCTATTCTGAGACCAATAAAGTTTTTAAAAAAATTATCAGAGATCAGATGGTAGTGTAAAAAGACCATTTTACCCATCACAATCATCCAACAACAAAAATTCAAATTTCCTCTCAAAAGGATAGTCCGGAAAAACATGGGTTCTTACAAACTCCCCACCATAAACCTTATCATCCATGAGAAGCCCAGTGAAAGGACCATCAATCATGCTCCATACCCAAGAATCTACACAACCAAGCTATCTAGACCATCCAACGATTAGCCTTAGCATTAACAACCACCTTATACATAGAAGAAATTCAACTACGACCGATCTGGTACTCCCCACCATAGGAATATCCTTATCATCATCTTAAAAGAAACTCTGAGCCCAAAATACCACTGGAAAACAATGTAGTTAAACCTAAATAAGGAAAACCACTCTCAAAGGGCCAATGGTGCACTCCCCACAACATGGATTTCCTTACAACACTCCAAGAGCACAACCAGAATAGGTTCCATCCTCAACAGGGATGAAAATTAAGAAAGAAAAAGGAGCTCGATGTAGGGTCAAAGATCTCTCAGTATACTCAAGATGAATCAAGATAGCGCATGATCGTCTATTACAGGAGTACACTAAGATTTCACCAAATGCGTGTCCATCTCCCTCTGAGACACACTAACATCCTACCAAAACCCAATCAGGATTCAAGCATGGGTCTACCATTTCACGGTAATCCAACATTTCACAATGTCACCTCTAAAACATAAGGACATTCCAACACAACTTCCCGGATCCGAGTCCACAGAAAGTCTTGAAACATCGGTCCTCAGCTCGAACCCGACCACTCATTGATTTAGATTAAAATGATACCACCCGCAACAGCAACATCAGAAACACTGGTCGACCAGGCCAGGCACCCAAAAAATCCTACCCATTGAAGCCAATCACGAAGAACAAGCACTGCCAAAAGGCATTGGAAAACACTAGACAACCATTCTCACACAGGTTTCCCTAGAACGGAACAGACATCAACCTATAAGGGTTCAAGTCAAAACCAAGGGTGTCTAGGTCTTCCACCTAGCCCTATAGAAAAATCCTCACAACTAGGTCACAAGGTCTAACCACCTAGCCCAAATGATCAAAAACCTCTCAGAAGAAGGTAAATATCACAATGACCAAAGAAAGTCAAAACCAAAACACTACCTACAAGGGCCCTGATCCTCTTCGAGCATCCTTAGAATGAACTACTCCCCAGAGTCCACAATCCAAGAAAAAGAGAAACTGAACTGACACTCATCAGGTATCCATATATGGAAATACCACTAGGAGGTCCAGTTAACATGAAAACCTTGGTATCTATCGACATCGTTCTCAATGATCCAACTAGATAACCACATACCCAAGAAACAACACACAAGAAGGTTTAAAAAAAGAAATCACGTTCCATATCAACCAACTGGGGTCACTACACCACTTGTGCATGAGGGATGAGTCTTCATCCTCACACCAACACCTCAACATAGATCCACATAACCTTCCATCAGAGTAAAAAGCATGTGTAAGTAGAACCAAAGGTCTCAGTCGTTAGTAAAAACACACACTAGTAGGCCTATATGCTGTGAATCCTATGTGCCTTGTATGATGCATGAGATGCCTCTTACCTTTGCTTGCCAAGAGTCAAAATCCATCCCCGACATCTTACCAATGGCCAAGAGCCATAGATCCATAGTAAATAAACACACCACACAACATGTGCATCGCTACAGGTGAAAATAATATACAACTATAACATCGCAAAATCAGAACAACAATCCCAAACCCTGGAAACCGAGACTTCTTACTGGAACAAGTGTTCTCAATGCACCAGCCCGATATCCATCATAGGTTCCAACACATTCCTAATAATCCAGTCTAACATATCCCAAATAGTAAATACCAGGAAAGAATTCTCCTCTGATACCACTTTGTAACGTCCCGACCTGGAAGCCACTAAACCAGTGCTTCAAGCCGGTTCACCATAAGGCCTTAAGAGCACCTCCCCGTATGCCAGAGGCTGCTGACTAGCAGCAAGGGCCTAGGATGTGATAGTGGGGAGACTATTCCCTCATACTAGAGTAATAAAACAATAGAAATAACTAAGTATCATACACAACAGAAAGTAAACAGAGTTCGGAAGTAATAAACAACTGAAATAGAACAAGATGAAATAGTGAAATGCTGTGAAGCCCAAACAGCTATGCAATACAATACAAGATTGGTCACCCACTGGACCAACCATACAAATAAAAGTACAAAAGATACTGAAAGTAAAAGTACAAGGCTCTTCTACTAACTTCGAGCCAACTCACGTACCCGATATCCAGACCCTGTCAAACTGCATGAGCCCGATCAATAGAACCACTCGAGTAGCTCCGCTCGATCATGCAACACTGGGCCTCATCCCCATCCACCATGTAACTCATTCTAAACCTGAAAAGAAGACATAAGGTCTACACGTACACTAAGGTGCACGTGTAGGGGTAAGAAATAATCTCAGTAGGGAACCCCGACAAGCATCCTATAACTGTGCTGCTAAGTGTATGCAACAACAATGTGCTCAGCCTAGTTGGAACACAACAAAGGAAGTAAACCAAATGTGCAACCACAGTCGAACCTAGGGCATGTAATCCCTATCAAATGGGAAAGTGCCACCATGGATGTCGAAATCTATATATGTACACATGTATAGTCCCATACCTATACACATATACATAAATATGAATATTCATGATTAAGTGATTCAAATAAAAAGAACAACATTAGTAGTCGATCCTTGGGACCATAAGCCCGATCTCTTGGACATACTTTGCAAGGGAATTGAGTTGGATGTTGTGCCACTCAAGCCGTGTATCATTAAGTAGATCTTTGGGTCCGTAATCCTATCTTAATGTACCTGCTTCGGCCAATGCTGGAATTATATCTCTGATCAAGATAATAAAAATCAAGTAACCCTCTGGGAAAGCTCTCACAATCTAACCTCTTTGTTCTACAAGACATCAATCAAAAACGCACGAACACCTGGGCAACTCTCACGGTATGAACCCTATGGGTCCAACATAACATCAAATAAATTATGAACAACCTCTGGGTAGCTCTAACAGTCAATACCCCCAGGGTCAAACATAGTATACAACCACCTGGGAAACTCTCATAGTCTAACCCCTTTGGTCTCATGCAGACAAAGACTCTCTAAGGAAGCACTCACAGTCAATTCCCCATATAGTCTTTTAACGTTAAACTATAGACTCTTTGAGGAAGCACTCATAGTCAATTTCCCTTATAGTCAAAAGTGATTAAAGACTTTCTATGGAAGCTCACATGGTTAATTCCCCTTATAGTATACTACACCAGGTTCTCACAGCCCTGTGTAAGTCAAACGAGCATAACAATGAAACACGACCAAAGTAAACCTCAATAACTACTTGGATAAATAGTATACAACATATCAAGAATGTCAGATACAATCACTCCATCCTAACAATACTAGGCATGGAAAACAAATCAGCCTAACATGCAAAGCTAGACCAAACGGTCAATATCAAGCAACATGGGAAAACACATCCACAACAAAGTAAATTAGCCTATTTACAAACAAACCACCTCTACTTAGGAAAACAAGGCAAAGTAGGCATCCCAACCAAAAAGAAGATGCCTCATGTCAGGCACAATATCCACCAACTAGGAAGAACCTCTAGTAACCACTACAACATCATCAAACCAAGTCAGATATAAACTAATGAGTGAGGGTGGCCCGAATGCCCAACCCCACAATACATCCAAAGCCCAAAGGGATTATCAGTTTGGCATGGGTTCTAGATGACACCCGATCATAATCTCTACCCAAACCCGATGTAATAACTCAGGTAGGTCAAACAATGGGAACACACTAGGTCCCTCAAGTCAAACACCGAGGAGGCATCATACTCGGGACCCTCCAGGTAAACACAAGCGAAGGCATCCTACACAGGATCATTAGAGAAGAGTAAGGGAGGAATCATACACAGTATCCTCAAATTAAAGACAACATAGGCATTCCCTAACATGGGTCCTATCAAAGGAAAACAAAAGAGAGATCCTAGAAGGGACTCCCTAGGTCAACACACAAGTAAAGGCACCCCTCAAGGGATCCTTGGAAGTATCCAGTCTCACGGCCTCATAGGACAGAAGGGAAATCTCCCAAGAGGAACAATGATAAAAAATCATATGTCATAGGAGATATCTCATAGCTTATTTAATCTCAAAAATTATCAACTAGGTTGGTCCGAACACCCAACCTATCATCCGCGCCAAGTCTCACTCTCAGGTGACAAAAAAACTCGATAACTGGAGGAAGAACCTTTCCATTTATATAGAAACCCAAAAAAACATCATTTAGATGACCTCTAAGTGTAAAAAGGATTCCAAAATTGTGATCTAAATGTAAAAACTCTCAGAATCAACTACTCACACGCCCAATTCTGACTTCTAGGGCCCAAGATATCCCTAAATTACTAAGTTGAAGTAGTATATGGCCAGAACACATGTCCAGACCCATGGGGTATTCCTGTGTAATAGTAAACGATGTGTACGTTACTTTACATGGTGTGTAATATTAAAAAAAATTTACTCCTGTGCGTTTTCACCTGAACACATTCCCATGTACCACTACACGGCATGTACTTTACTGTACACGACGTGTACTCCTTAAAAACCACTATTCTGTGTTCTATTTCACACGACCAGTCACACGGCCACCCACTACACGGTGTGTACTTACGAAAACTTATTATTCCCTAAATGGGAAGAACACATGATGTGTACCCCTGGAATACACTCCATGTATTCTGGGTATTCCGATGGGAAATCCATCAAAACACCTAAAACACCCGTTTTCACCCCCAAAACAATAGATCCGACCTTAAGAGGACACAAGCAAGAAATATAAAACTTTAAAGACTTAAAAAAAATGTTTAAAGAGGATATATGGTGGAAACCTAAATGACCCTACCTTTGGGCAGAAACTGATGAAACTTCGGTTGATTTCACGGCTCATAGTTGCCGCACGCCGACTCAGCGCGTCGAGAGCTTCGAATCGATACCCCTATTGCCTCCAAAATCTCTCTATTTCTCAATCTATATATCTCCCCAAAATACATGTCCAAGGAGGAGGTGTGCGAAAGGAGGAGGAGGTGGAATGAAGAGAAGGAAGAAAGAATAGAAAAGAAAAGGAAAAGAAGAAAAAGGGGTCTGGGCCAACCCCAATGCCCAACATGAGTTTATGCCTTACCTAGGCTAAAATCCCCAATCCAGACTCAATGGTGCATATGGAATATCAATCTGACATTTCGTTTAAAAGTTATTGACAAACTAACCTACATGAATAATTTAATATTCAATTTAATAATATTAAATATTAAATATTCTGCTAAAATTTGAACAAATCATATTTCCACCAAACTCATAGCCTAGGGTAAAATCCCTATTCTGAGACCAACAGAGTTGTCGGAAAAATTATCTGAGATCAGATGGTAGTGTAAAAAGATCATTTTACCCCTCACAAGAATCCAACAACAAAAATCCAAATTTCTGCTCGAAACGACGGTCTGAAAAAACATGGGTTTTTACACTTCACGTCATGTAACCTCTCACAGCATGAAGCCTTTGACAAATTTCACCCAAAAATACTTACACATCATGTAACCTAGTTACACGATGTGAAATACTCCTACAGCCTAGAGAAAAGACAGTTAAATCTAAGAGTCTAATAAATTTGTGACCTCAAAATTATAGGTATCCTCCAAATTACTTATCAAACCTATAAAGACAATGAGAAAAGGAAAACCTCAATGAGGTCAAAGATATACCTGATAGATCAGTAATGAGATGTTGTTGTCTATCAATGAATAAAATTGTGGGGTTGAAATTTATTTTAGGGGAGGAATAAGAAGAACCATGTATTTTGGCCAATGAATAAATTTTATGTTTAATTAATATTCATATTAATTTTATGGATTCTTATAAATTTTAATTCTATAAATGATTTTATATAATTAAAATAGAAATAATTTTATTCTAGAAAAATTATTTTTCATATATTATATAGTTTTATTTAAAAGTTAAATTTATAAAATTTATAATTTTAATTTGGTAAAATAAACTTTATTTTTGGATTCTTCATATCAAAATTATCTTAGGGTGATTTTTTTGATTTTTTTTTAAAAATTTTATTTTTCACTAAATAGTAAAAATACATATTTTGAAAATAAAATTACTTTTATAAAATTATACTAATAAAATAATTAATTAAAATAAAATAAATAATTTAAAAATATTATTGTGAATTTAGAAACCTATTTTTTGGAATTTTGAAAACTAAGTAACGTTTTATTCTAATAAAAGAATTATTTTAACCATTTTATTTAATTAAGTATTTACTAAGTTAAATTTGGATTTAAATTGGGTTTAAAGTTAAATAACTCTCATTTTTTTGTAATAAACCAATAAATTTCATGGTCATCAATTCTATACATGATTTTAGTGTAAATTCATTTTTATGCTTAAATGACATTTTTCTAAAAACTGTTTTCATTGTGTTTTGTATAATTTTATTTAAAGTAATTTTTAACACCTATAGAAATTAAATTTTATAAAATGGTTTCTATATTTTAAATTAGAAGTTTAATTTTTTAATAAGTTCAATTTCATTTTTAAGTATAAAATTTATTTACCTGACTAAAAAGTTAGCCACCACGTTAAGGGTTAAAAGGGTTAAATATGGGGTTAAACTAAGGGAAAATGAATAAAATATATCGAAAACTTCTCTAAATTTTATTGTATGGATATATTTAGAAACTCATTTATCCCATATTTGAAAATTCTCCACCTGGTTCCATTTTACCATAATAAATAAATTTATAATATTTTAATGTTAAGGTTAATTACAAGGGTTCCACTCCTTTCACTTATAAAAGGGAACCCTCTATACTCACTTATAAAAACAATTTGAGAACATTATAACGAAAAATACATACCAAAATATCTCCTAAATACCCTTAGACACATCCTAGAGATTTTTTTCTTCCCAAAAGTCTAATCCATGAATCCTTAATATGTTTTGAAAGGTGATAAACCAAGGAAAACATATATGTTATAACAAAGATCTTTAAAGTTTCTTTCTTCTTAAAAATTATAAAAATATTCTAAAACTATATTAACATAATTAAATTAGTATTATTACTATATTAAAAATTTATTATGTTCATGTAATAACAATTCTCTACTTCCATATAAAAATGAAAATGTTATCTGTGTGTATGTGCAGACTACCGCCTCTATGGATGACATATTTCATTTTTCATCACCACCTCACATGGATGGTTATAATGATAGATTAAATGAATAATTCTTATATTTATAACATAATAATTATTATTTATATCTAAACTGTTATCTAATTTCTTTCCCTCCCATCCATTAGAAAATGGAAACATCACTCTTATGTACTACCACCTCTATAAATGATGTGTTTAATTTTTCATCACCGCCTTAAATGGATGGTAATAAAAGTGTATTTAATTAATAAATATTATTTTTATGCATAATTAATATTTTTTAAGGATGATGGAACCATTTTATGATCACTTTTTACCCTAGTCAACACATCAAAACCGTTTTTGACCAAATGACCTCAAAATTCCCTATGTGAATTATACCAATTTAGTAACTAAATAAAACATGATAATAAATGGAATAAAAGTAAGGATAATAAGTTAATGAACATGAAAATTGTTTTAAATCAAGTAAATAGTTAATAAAAGTTTATTACTAATGGTGTAGAGATCATACGTGGTGAGACAAGGCTCGAGTTTTATGATGAAAGTGCAAGTCCCTATGTGTTTTATTCATGTTATGCTTCTTAGAAACTGTATATGATGATGATTGGGTTTGTTATATACCTAAAATTCATTAGATAATGTGGAAATATTTAACTAATTATCAGTTAATCCTATAAATTGGATGGATTTAACTGTATATATGTTCCTATGAAGATGTAATGATGACAGAACTAACTGGACATAAGATAATATTATAAAGTAGTTAGAATTGTCTAAGTTTGTTATTCCTTTATAAGGGTGTTTACAATAATTATATGATTATGATTTCCCAAGTAACCTACATGATAATTATTTTTCCTTTATGCTTACTAATGAAATGTTTTAGAAAAAACTTTGGGAAAAAGGATGATTTTAAGGGTAAGTGATTATTTGAGATCAAAGTTTATTAAATGATAAGGGAATATTTCATATGGGTTTTCTTGTTTTTCAAAGGAATAATAGGTTTCATTTATTTTTATCTCCCTTACTGATATTTGTTTTTACTATCCCATGTTTTCAAATGTTTTTATAAGGGCTTAAGGATGAGTAAGAACATTTAAAAATATGAAGTTCGGATTATGGAGATTTATTTTAAAATAAGAAATTGCGTCATAAATGAAATTGGATTATTACTTTAAGACCTTCGTTTTGTGAAAAAATATACACTATGTGGAAGTGTTAACTTTTTTATGAAACTATTTTCTTAATTTTTTAGAACTATAAACCTAAAAGATAATGGGAATGTAATAAATTATAATCCTCTTTATTAAGATCATAATTATGGGTTAGTTATGTATCAGTTTTAATACTATTTGAATCATCTAATAACTCCTTCCATAGTTCTAGAATTTATTAGACACATATTTATATTACAAATTTTACTACTCTATATTTTTCAAAATTGAACTCCAAAATATTTCACATCTTCTTTTGAAACTTCATATAACCCTTATACACCTCTTTGATATTCATATCAATAGATGGTTAAATAATCATTTTAGAAAAGTATGAATTCATCAATTTTTTTATAATTTTCATGTCCATCCTTTGAATATCCATGATTATTGGATATTTTTAAAAAATTATCATGTATAAAGTAATATTTTCTTATCTTATAAAAGTATTAGACACCTTATTAACCTTCCTATCATGATAATGTATTAAGAAATCATAGTATTTGATTAAATCTAAACACATCCTTAGGTTTATGTTAAAATACTTATATGTGAATATATACTTAAATATTTTTTTTGATTAGTATTTATATCACACCTATATATATAAAGATAATGCCTCCAAATCATTAATAAAAATATTATCACTACTAACTCTAGATCATTCGTTGGGTAATTTTTCTCACGGGTATTTAATTTATGTGAGATAAAATTTACCACCTTGTCATTTTGTATAAGAACACAACACAAACACTTATTGAAAGAATCACCATATATCATAAACCATTCTCCACTGCAAGGTAGTGTGAGTACATTTTCAATAACTGAACACTTCTTAAGATTCTTGAAGCTATCTTCACATTATTCTATCTAGATTAAATTTACCCCCTTTTAATTTAACTTGGTTTTTGGAAATAATAATTTTGATAAATTTCATGAAAAGAATCAATAGTTTCCAACTAATCTAAAAACTATAAATCACTATTACATAATTTGGTCTGTTCCATTATTCAATAACTTTTTCCTTAGAAGGATCCATAAATATACCCTCACTTGTGATTAAATGACCCAAGAATGATACTTTCTACAACCAAAATTCACACTTGATGAATTTCCATTTATTTTATTCTTTCTAAAGGTCTTAAATTAAAATCCTAAAATTATCTTTATTTTCTTTATTATTCATTGAATATATAAAAATATCACTAATAAATACTAGCATAAATTTATTCATGTAATATCAGAAGATTTTATTAATCAGATGGATGAAGATAATTGATGAATTTATAAGTTTTAAAAGCCTTCACTATGAATTTATAGTGTTTATATCTTTTATGAAAATATATATTAGGAATATACTCCCTTTTAATACTTAGTCGATGATATATAAATTGAATATCTACCTTTTAGAAGCATCAAGGCCCACAAAGTTGATCAAAAAAGTTATCAATATGAGATTAAAGATACTTATTCTTGATCGTGATCTTATTAAGCCCATGATAAACATTGAAAATATGATTAATCCATCCTTATTTTAAAAAAATAGGATAAGTTTACCCCATAGTGAAACTCTTATGTTTATAAAACCCTTGTTCAAATTATCTTGTGGGTTCTTATTAAATCCTACCAATTTATTATGGATAATTCTCTAGACTCTTTGATATGGGAATGATTATAGGTATGAGTTTAGTTTAAAACTCAACCTCATAATCTAATGAAATATTGTGAAACTCTTTGGAAAATACATAAAAATATTCCTACACAATTGGTATATCTTGAATGTTGAGTTTCTCCCCAACTATTTATGAAAAACAAGCCTCATTATTGGGTATTAAAACCCATATTAAGGAATTCATTTTCATAGGAAGTTCATAACCATCCATGCAGAGATATATGATCATGGTATGATTTGAGATAAGAAATTACATTTCCATATCCTTGAAATTTATGTTATCTCAATGTAGCATTAAAAAATCCATTCCTAATATCACATCAAATTATACCAAAGGAAGAATAACTAGATTTGTAGCAAGTATATTCTCATAAAAATTAATCCAAGAAGAGTTTTATACTTAGGAAGCAATATTCACACCATTAATTTTTTTCACTAATAATTAAATATACAATATTTATTTCACTGAATAAATATTCTTAGTAAAATATCATGATATGAAGAAGTTTATAAAATAAGAATCGAATAAGATGTTAACAATTGTTTAATGAATAATAAGTGTACCTTTTTCCAGTTAATTTTTATGGTTTTAGTTCCATAAATTTACTAAAAAAATAGTTTTTGTGAATAAATATAATATCTAATAAAATGAAATTAAAAAATCATATGCATATAAAAAACAAATCCTAAAATGTCTTATCCTATGAAACCTTCGGTTTTACCTATGACACTTTCAGTTAAACCCATGTTACTTTATATTTTATCCTATTGTTATTCATAACCTAATCCACAACATCAAATAGTTATGATACCAACTAATAATATTCAACTATTACAAACATATATTTCACATCATTTTTCTTGATTATACACCAAAACCCATAATTAAAACACACTCCTAAAACCCAAATCTTTATTATATTTAGAGATTATCTATATATCCATATTATTACATAATAAAGAATTCATTTATTATACAATATTATTTAAACTTTATTCCATTTTAGACATATCATATTTAGTATTCTCTTTAATTATTTGTGGAAATAAGAAACATATGAAAAGTAGGAACCCGAATGCTCAATAAGGGGTAAAAAATTGAGTTATCAGTAAGAGTAACATAATGATAAGAATAAAGGTGTAAATCTAAATTGGACATATTGGTAGGAAAATGTAATCATCTCACCTAAAAACAATTTAAGTAAATCACACAGTATAAAAAAAATGGATACATAAACATGAATGATAATAGAAGAATGTGACATGATATAATAATGTGACATGCACATAATAATAGGATATCATAAGCATATTTAAAATATAAACATCAATAAAATCATAATATAAAGGACCCAATTGACTTCCCATGTTCCATAACATCATGGATTAAGTTCACTACCCATTTACTGTAACATAATTATGTCATGATATGTAAATCTTTAGATAATTATTTAGTGAGATATATAATTCCAATACCACCTATAAAATAAATATATCCTTTTATATTTATGATACATGGGAAAGAAAACAATTATAAATTTATCAAAACACATAACCTTATTAACCAAAGAAATTATATATTGAATTATATAAAAAAATTCCTTGAGGTATAAGAATAAATCATTATGAGAAATAAAGTAAATGAAACCATAAAAGTGTATCCCTAGTGAAATATAATAAATTTTAATAGATTTTAAAAAGGATATTATCATATATGAAAAACCCTTCTTAGGAAGATCAGAAATTATATAAAAATTTATAAGAAAAATAATTTTCATTTTGATGTTTCTTATTATAAATGAATAAATTGTGAATAAATTATATGAAAGTGAATTATACATGTAATAAAAAATATTTTAAAGTGCATGTAATAAGGATAGAATCTAAAGGAATATATATAAATAAATTTAAGAAAAAGGTTAGAGAAATTTATTGAGCGAGAAACATAAAGATTGAGATAAATATTATATTCCCACCTTTGTAAGTAGGTCAAAATCAATGGAAAGTGACCACAATAAATTATATAAATAGAGGGAAGTATATAGATTTCATACATGAAACAATACAAAGAAAATATACATGTAAGAGAAATATTTCAACAAAAAAGATAGATAAATAATATTCCAATTACTTTTACTCATTAATTTCTTGAATGCACTCTAACTAATATTATAATAAATATATACTTATTAATAATATATTTTATAACATTATTTATAAATATCACCATTGTTTCCTAAAAAATGTGGTTTACACTTTGACATGAAGACCATGATATGGTCCTCTCTTAGATGACATGAGTTGAGTTGGAGTAATATGACACTATATAAATAAGAAAAAAATAAGATCTATATGTACTTCATGACTTCCCACACCAAGTGATGTATACCCTTTAAAAATATTTCCCAATTTGATGATGAAGTAGTGAGAAGCTCCTATCATGAGTTGGAAATGAATTTAATCCATTTTTGTAGAAATGGTTTCTAAATATTTAGTTCCATTTTAGAGAATTTATAGAATTATTTTAGACCTATATAGGGAAATACCATATAAAATGGCATAGATTATTTCTCAATTTTTATATTATAGATCATGGAGTAAAAACATCTCCTATCTAAAGTTATGTTCGTTTAAAGTTAAAGAAAATTTTATTATAATATAGCTTTTGTGAACTCCATAACCCTCTTTAGGCATGCACAAACCACACACCTTTTAGTCATTTCATATAAATAACTCTATCTATCCATCATTTTGGGGGTTTACAACTTTTTAGAGAAGTTAAAATCCAAGGAAATGATACATTAACTATGTAATCCCCCATTAGGGATACATGAACTATGTAACCCCCTTTAAATGTACATGAAATAAATACCACCCAATATTTACTTATAAATTCCCAAATGAATACCTCATTTTGGGGATTCAAAATTTTTTATAATAATTTGATGTGACTCAAATATTAAATAATTTATATTACCCCTTGGGACTCTTCCCATCCTCATATAGGTAAAACCACGGGAGAATGCTTGAGACTGGTTATGTGATTCACACGACACCCCTTTTACACTTGATATCCATGAATCAAAGACCCATATAAGTGAAAATTATTCTAAGTATATATAATAACTTTGAATGTATTATCAAATTATGTAATTTAAGTACCATAAAACCCCCTTTTTAGGGAGAATAGAAAATTTTGTTTAGGCATCTCCCTCTTCCCGAGACCCTACATGATCACTTACCACTAAACATAACCATCCATGATGGAACACCCCTCATCATGAGTATCATTGACCTTGAACCCCAATAAGGGTATTCCCATAACCACACACCTATCAATATAGACATCTGTGATCAGACACCGAACAACATGAACCCCTACAATCACACCCCCTATACCAGGTACCTCTGTGTCCATGAATACTTATATTAAAACCCATGTGATATTGATACTTATTGATAGTGTACCCCTATTAGAATGTATCTATGAAATCATGTATGTATATTCAAATATATCTTTATATAATTGGCCCTAAAATCTTGAAAAAGGATAATACAATTTCACACCTATTTGATAAAGGAGATTCAATATTTTCTAAAAGGTCTCCCCTATGGAATTACTATTTCTCTCATCAAATCCAAAGACATGTTTAATTGTGAACCCCCTTGATAATAAGGTCCCTTCATCATGAGTATCCATTTAATGCCTCAGTGTCCTACATTTTTTCATCACAATTAAGGAAACTATTTTAATTTTAAGGCTTCCTTTCTAGTGTAAGACCCACACTTTCAATTGGATCATACACAAGATCCATTAAATTGTTTATATTCTTGGGTATCATAAATTTTAGAACTCCCAAAACTATAAGGTTGATATCCTTTGATCTCATCACAATTAGGTGCCTCCTTGTAATAAAACCAACTTTTCTTACACTCCTTTCCATCTCCCATGGGTTCAGTCATCCTCCTATTGTTTATTTTCTAATACACATGGGATGATTACAAATGGAATACCATTCCAATTATACCCCTATACACATTCACTAATTTAATTTTAGGGATTGAGTCTTCAGGTCCACAAAAATTTTGTATGACCCATGCTTTCACTTGACTCATCTGTCAAGGAAAACTATAAAAGGGACACCTATTCTTAAGTATTAAACCATGCATAGGATTTTTTTGCTTAATGGTCCTTGTCATATAACCTTAAACTATAAGAAACCATGGTCCCTAGTGTATAACCATGAGATGGAAATCACTGGTACTTTTCACATGACCTTAAAACATAAAATATTCCCTATCATATGACTATTAAATCACAACATCAAACTATGTGGGTTGTTGATTACCTTCACAAGGATAAGTAGGAATCCCATTTAAGTGCCCAATCCCAAATTAAACACATATTTCACCACCATTGAACATTATATCTTCTCAGGATACCTTAAAACCCAATATAACCTTTAATACTTCCTAAAAAACATGAAAATCCAATATAACATTAAATCTTCTTAAGAGACCTTAAACCCAAAAAAACCCTTTAAAACTTATTGGATGAAATTAAACTCATGAATATATTCCTATATTTCTTTAAATTATAAATAAAAAGCACACATACTCATGAAATATGATTAATATTCCCTGTTACTTGAGCATACAATGATTTAAAATTCACTATAATGTCCTTTCAAATGCATCAGGGTTAGTTAATCTCTTTTTAATAGGTGTTCACCCCGTGAAGAAGACAAGTGATATAAATAAAACTAGTATTTTTACTAGGAATGATTTAATGATCATGAATTAAATCTATACGATTCATATACTAGAAGATAAGTTCCTCTATGATATGTGTTAACCTACCATCCTCATTGTTTCAGCATGTAAACCCTAATTCAACCTTGATCACCATTCCTTTATCACAAGGAAGGGCCCTTGAAAACATACAGGGGGGAAATATTGGAAACAAAATAGTGAAATAAATGTGAAATCCTTTACATGTGAATTATATTTGATGAATATTTGTATATACTTATGATTCTTAATTGATTGGTTATTATTTTTTATTTTAATAGAATCCAAAATGGTTTTTTTGGTGGTCGCCATATTTCCATAGCCATTAATAAGAAAGGATCCAACCCAATGGATTATAGTGACCCTATAATTACCATCATTATACTATCAACTCATATAGTTATGTTTCCATTAATGAAACCACTAATTCAACTTCTAAGTTCTGATTCTCACTATCCCTAACTCAATGCCTCTATCATCAGATAGTGAGAACCCTCATGAAAAATTATGTTGGAATAGTGGAGACCGATCCTTTGGATAAAGTTGGGATGAATTGATAAAGTCCCATACTATAAAACAATGTGTAAATGTAGTATTATATACTTTGAAATAATTACTATAGTAGAGTTAACTTGAAAAAATGATAGGGTACTGTAGATCTAAAGACTTCTACTAAAATAGTGGGAAAACTTTGTGGAATTTTCACCATAGAAAAGTGGATTATTGTAGTAGAACATTTCTTTATGATCTCATTTTGAGCTAGGGTTCCTACACTCTATGATTTCCCCTAGAATCTTACTCTTAATGTAGTTATTTTTTTTATCTCTCCATGAATGTTGGGATTATTCTTGAACCATGTAAATCCAATGTCTTGTGATATTATTATTGTTCTTTTTTTCCATTTTACTCTTCTTATGGAATAGATTATCATTGTTTACCTTGATGTTTCTATATCATCTTTTCCAATAAAAGATATATTTTATATTTCAACAACTAATATTTATGAACCTAATTATCCTGAATAAGAAGATGACAATCACCCCTCTTAAGAGATTGAACAACATTATAGTACACAATAAATTTAATTTTTCTAAGGAGCTCATTTTTACATATAATTCCCAAAAAAATCTTCATAGGAATCTGGTAATTCAGGATCATTCTTATATTTGATTCACTTAAAGGGTTGAAATGATTTAATGTATATGGTAACTTATCATTAGTTCCTAGAAAATTTTCATTGAAAACCTCTAAGTGACCTATATAGTATATGTAAGTTAAATGATCTCTTATAGGAAATTCCTGTGAGAACTTTCAGTGATTCTTATTATTATTTAACAAAGGAAAAATATATTGAGATTAAAATAAAATTTAAACTAGAAATTTATATATATTTCCCCAAAATGTTTTGTCACTTTTCTAGAAAGAACCCCAAAAACATTTATAACAAATGGACCTATTGCCTTTAATTTATCAGGGGACCCCTATAGAATTTAATTATCTATCATCCTTTTTGGAAAATTCCTAATTTCATAAGTGATAACATATAATGATTTAAAAACTCACAGTAATAGTATTTTTTTTATTATCTTAGGTAAATACTTTAGAATCATAAAACTAATATATATATATATACACACATTTTTGAAAGTGTATTCATTGTATAGTGGGGTTTTTTATTTCACTATACATGATTCTTAAAATATATTTATAGTGTTTTTTATTTTTTTTTAAAATATATTGTGTTTACACAATTATCAATATTTATATATTTTATACAAATATGTATACATATATAAATATATATTAATTATTATAATTATAGATATCAATACAATTATGAAAATTTATTTAATTCTGGAAATGGGTTTGTATATCTGAGTTTCCAATTATATATGTATAATATTTTCTATTCATAATCAGTGCATAAATTTAAGAATAAAAAGTGAATATGTGTATTAATCAATATAAATCTATATATATATATGAATGTGATGTATTAGTGGACATAATTTTGTATATGTATAAAATTGTGTATAGAAATATAATTTTCCTGATATATATAATGATTTATATATAATAACTATTATAATTAATCATATATTTTAAATTTTGAATGTATATTAACTAATACAACTATAATATATATTCACTAATACAATTAAAATATTTTTAAGAAACCATATCTTCATTTTAGGTATGGATCTTATTTTTAGGTTGTTTTGAGGAAAAAGGAAGAAAAGAGGATTTTCTAAGTACACGTCGTGTAATTCTATGTACATGTCGTCTACCTAGCATGCTGTGTATGGATGTGTTTTTACCATGTAATGGACGAATACATGGCCATGTGGTGACTTGGTAGACCCACTTAAGTCAGATACCAGTTGAGTCTATAACATGGCATGTAGTGTTAATGGACACACCATGTAGTTTTCTTTTTATTTGATATATCAGAGGGGGGGGGGGTCACATCTCATATCCAGAATTATATTCTTCTCTGTGTTTCATAAAAGAGATCTCTAGAACGAATGACAAAGTCCGAACCCTCAATTCTCCATACGATCTATAATCAAGACACCATCAGGTGCATTGGAATCCCACCCGTGAGTTCTCAGACCCTCTTAATCCATGCTTCCTGATTCATTCTCTCTCATGAGTTATTCAAGGTTGGTCGTTTTTCACACTTTTGTAGATCTATGCTGATCAAGGCCGATTCCAAATGTGACGTTCAAGAATATCAATCGTACGACATTAAGGTATGTGGTTTGTGCCTTTATCTATTTGTATTTGGATTATATATGCTAAAATTGCAGCATGCCCATGTTTTGGGTATTGCTTGATTTGGAATTTAACCCTGTTATTACCTACTATGGTTTGATTGATTGATAAAGGGTTTTTGCTTATGCGTAAGGTTGGATACCTAGTCTAAGGGACACCCATGAGAATGTTTCCCTTGTTTGATTGTTCATGGCTGTTTGTTCTAAGTTTCTTTTGAGGTGTACCCTATTTTCCATGTCTTGTTTGATTAGGATGAAGTTTGATTATATGAAATGCCTATGATATGATTTGAAAATGTTTATCCATGTAGTAGTTATAGGTTACATGAGCTTCTTTGATATGATATGCACACTATTTTTACAATTGAATATAAGAGCATTGGACCAGGAAGATCGAGGGGACTTCTAGATTATTTACGCAGGACTATGAGAGCCTTGGTGTAGATGATTTACTAGAGGAGACTAGACTGTGAGAGCTTTCCCATAGGGTCTTTATTTAATGAATTGAAGTTATGTTGGACCAAAGGGGTTAAAACATGAAAGATTTCCAAAGGGTCATTATTTAATGAATTGACGCTATGATTAGACCAGAAGGGTTAGACTATGAGAACTTTCCCAAAGCGTTGTTTTGGAATAATTGAATGATTGGTATGAGTCTTCCAAGCTAAATCACAAGCTTGGATTCAGTCTTACATGATTGTTTAGATGGTCTCCTATGACATCTATTTTGTTACTTTACACAGGGGATACAGAGCTTAGGCTAGATCCCATGGTTGTATGATTCAATGGGTGAATAATAAATGTTAAATGAATGTAATTAAAAACTATAGGATCATTTAGTTTTGAGTACTTCCTAGTTTATCATTTCATTTTTCCATATTACAAGATATATATATTCCCTGACAGCTAGGCATAGATCTTTTGGTGGTTACCTACTTGGATTCATCTCACACCCTATTTGGGTCATGCTTTTAGACCCAAGCATATTATATGATTACAGGTATAGTTAAGGGAAAGTGCCCTTCTTCATCAGGTGCTTGATTTCTATTTGAGATGGAGATAATGTGACCAAGTTGAGGCTTGCGATGTTGTTGGAGTTTAATTTATATTTCCTTGTATTTTATTGTATTATATTTCCATATTTATGACCTGTTTTGGATGCTTTCCTAGACACATATGACATGAATCATTTATATATATATATATATATATATATATATGCCCCAGTTGTTTTATTACTACCAGGCTTCCACTGTTTACTTCTGTTGTATGGTATTACTGCTTATGATATTGTTTTATTATTAATTCCACTATGTATACTCTACCAATGAGGGCATAGTTTCTCCATTATCAGACCTTGCCCCTCACTGCTAGTCGAAAACCTCTGGTGTTTGGGGAAATGCGCCAGAGGTCATGTGACCAACTATGTACGGGGCACCCTTAGGTGGCACCCAAATCCAGGACGTTACAATATTTCAACTATTTTTCCATATTAATCGATTTTTTCCATATTTATATCATTTAAAATATTAATTTTTCTATTATATACATTTAAATTGACATTCATTCACTTAATTCCATTTCAACACTGTGTTAAATTAATTAATTACAGTATCTATTAATACCCATGCAAAAAATATTTTTAATTTATAATGAACAAGGAAAATACTCATTTCAAATAAAGTTAGAAAGAGAAAAAAAATTCTAGAATGAATAAAAAATTAAAAAATATTTTAATTGTGCATTTTTATAAACTTTTTCAATTGTGTATATTTTAAAATTATGAATATGAATACAATTTCTTGATTTAATATAATTATAGATTCCCTCTCTTACCAGTATTGAATCTTAAATGTTTAAATATTAAAATTCCTAATATTTATATTTATAACCCTATATGTATACTTTAATTTAAACTTCATTGATTTTCATTACGTGTACCAATATATTTACAATATTATTATATATGTTTTTGATTAATATCTTCACAATCATTTATTTTTTTATACCAAACACTAATCTTTGATTTAGTATAGAGTATTTATATGGACTTATTTCCATCATCTAAATTATATTTCCCACCTATATATTATATGTACTGGTATTAAAATCATTATAATTTTTGTTTTGAACCCTAGTCAGTGACTCTAACATACTCTTAATTAAAATCCATCTTCAAATAAATTATGGTTGAACTCTAAAAAAAATATAAAAATAAGATATAATTTTTCATTATAAATTATAAATCTATAGAAAGTGAAGTCTTTTTTTATTTTTTACTTTCAATTTTAAAAATATTATTTTCCAAAGAATTCGATATTTTTTTTATGTTTTTATGTTTTTAGTATTTATTGAATCTTATTCTATATGGTTGCTGGTGAATATAACATGGCTCCTTATTTATGAAAGTTTCTATCTGAATCACTATATATATAATTAAATCTTACTTCTTCATTTTATGATTCTTTTTAAACATTTTTTATTCTTCTTTCCTATCATTTTATTTCAATAATAATTCGCACAATATTTTGATTTTAATTTGTCATTCTTATTTTTATTTGTAAAATAGGATATTTGATTTTCTAAAATTTTAGGCTTCTCCCCTCTCCTCTATATTTTATCTTACATGTTTATATATTAAAATTCCTAATATTTATATTTATAACCCCAGAGGACTGCCTCGATTTCACATTCTTAGATGTTGTGCATTACATGCACCAATATATTTATAGATTTAATATATATATATTTTACCCTAATATATTCATTGCTCTGTAATTTTTTATCTGGGCCACCCCTCATTGAGTCAGCTTGGGGTATTTGAGTAGACATATATCCATAGTTTGAATTAAAATCCCCAACCATATCTTATGTGTATAAATATTAAAATAAATATAATAATTGTTTTGAACCCTAGTTGGTGACCCTGAAATACACTTATATAGAATCTATCTTCAAATATATTATGTTTGAACTATAATTTTTTTTAAGACATGATATAATTGTTAATTATAAATTATCAAATGAGGTAAATATATAAAAATTGAAGGTTTATTTATTTTTTTCCTTTTATATTTTAATTTTTTACTTTATAATTTGAAAATATTATTTTCCTAAGAACTCATTATTTATTTCTTTAAAATTATTAATTATCATTAATTATAACTACTAACAAGATTTTAATTTGTCATTTTTACTAATTTTTTCTTAGATTATAAGTTATTACACCTTAGGAACTATGTGAAAAATACAAAACAATTATAGTTGGTTTTATGAATCATGAAACTCCTATAAAAAAGAAGTTCAAGGAATAAATTATAAAATTAGATGCAAAAATTGCAATGTAAATCCAACATCCATTAGTATAATGAAATGGATATTTTATTTTGAAACCATTTAATGATCAAAATATCTATATATAAAGAAATTAGTTGTTATACTTCTTACCAAGTACTATCAATCAATAACAATTTCTCAACTATATTATAAAACTTTATATTAGAATCACATTTAATAAATTATCTTTAATACTAAATTAGTTTTATTATATAATTCCATTTATATTAACACAATTATAATTTCTTTCCAATTTAGAACTTACTATATCTTATTTAATACTTTGCAAATCAAAACCATATAAGTTATCTGCAAGGTATCTATTCATAATTAACCATAAAAAAATGAAATTACTTTCAAATTTTTTAACTATATGCATATATTGTATGCAGTATATTGTAATAAATCAATATATATTCACATCAATTAACTATGTGCATACATTATTTATAAAACACTAAAAATTACATTCACATTGTTTAAAAAACAAATGTATAAATACAATTTGTATACATTCAAATTATTTTAAATTACTTTCGTATAGATGTACATTATTTAAATAACACAAGTATGTATCCAACCATATGAATACATGTATTAATAAATTCCCATTATTTAAAACACTTGTATACATACACCTATATGCATACAATATGAATATAATCACAATTTTAAAAGTACTAATATCTAGAAACCTATTTGCATACAGTATGCATACATTATTTGAAATTATATATACATGTATGCATACAATATGAATACATTGAAATTACATACATCTATACATATATAGTATATTGTATGAAATATGTAATTCCATAGTACTGTCTCTCATGCCTCTTCCAGATTCATACTATGTAGAATCATAGTATGTATATAGTATGTATAATTTATGTGTATAGGTGTATGTAGTACACATAAACTATGAAAAAAATATGAATTTATTTAATTACATACACTTGTATTAATACAATATGAATAAATTGATTTAAATTACATACATCTATATAGATATAGTATATTTTCTGTAGTATGAAATTGCATACTCCCATGCCACCCATGCCTCTTCCAGATTCATAATGTATGCAATTATAGTATACATACAATATGAATACATTATATATGTATGCATACTTGTGATTTTTAAAAAATATCCATTTATTTTTATAGGTATAAGTAAATTCAAACGATGTATTCATAGTGTATACATACTAGTGTATTAAATTTAAAACAACGTATGCATATACTATGAAATTGATGCATATTGTCTGTATAATATTTGTAATTTTTTAATCTGAATTATATTTTAATCTGAGGGGGGGGGGGGTACTCGTATAACTGTAAACAAAATTTTAAACATTATATAGCTATTATTATATTTAGTATTTATTTTCATTAAAATAATCAAAAAATATTACTTAAGATCATATATGAGGTCTCCCGTTTATAACTGACTGGTCCTTGATATCATTTAAGGATTTTATATATGACATGCAAGTTCTATTTTGTCAGCATTATAATAAAAATACATTATTAATAAAAACACACAAGTAATAATAAATGATTAAAAATAAAATGTTAATAATTAATAATAAATTAATAATAAATTAATAATAATGATATATTATTAATCATAAACAAAAATAATGATAAATAATGTAATTAGTAAAAATAAAATTATTAAGAATAATTTATAATAATTAGTAATAATAATGTAATTAGTAATAATTAACAATGTATTTAATAACAACTAATGTAATTAATATTAATTAATATTGGATTTAATAATAATTAATAATATAATTGGTAATAATTGATATAGGAAAGAACAATAGTTAATATTGGAATTAATAATGTAACAATGTAATTTTTAATTAATTATATTATTAATTACAATATCAATTATTATTAATAACATAAGTAATTAATAATAATAATTATTACATTATTAACTCAATATATTATTAAATACCAATATTAATTATAATGATTATTATTATTAATTGCAGTACTAATTATTAATAATATATTTAATAGATCACTTGAGGGTTACATTAAATGTCCAAGAGGGTTAAAACAAGGGGACCCTCTATCCGCACTTCTCTTTGGAATGGTTGAAGATTATTTTATTAAAAGTATTTTACAAGCATCAGTATTTGGTTGATTCTCCTCAATCAAGGTGGCAAGGAACCAGAAGGATCCAATACACATCTTCGATGTTAAAGATCTTATTCTCATAAATGAATAGGATAACAATAATCTATAGAACATCAAGAATATTTTTATGAATTATGATAATGTTTCTAGGTAGGTCATTAATTGGAACGAATCATTTTCTTATTTTGGGATGGGACTTAGCTATGCTAGAAAAATATATGTCTAGAGGATATTAAAAGTCAATATTGGAAGTAAACCTTTCAATTAATTAGGGGTTCCTCTTTTTTGAGTTAAGGTGAAGTACATATACATTAAATACATTGCCTCTAAAATCTCATCTCAACTTATTGATTGGAAAGGAAAAACCCTATCACAAGCGAGTAGAATCTGTTAGTTCAACTCTATTGTTACTTCCATGTTTTTTCACGTTTTTGACATCTAAAAATGTATAATTGGTATTATCAAGAAACATCATAAGAAAATAAGAAATTTCATTTGGATATGATTAATACATAAAAAAAACTAATCACTGTGGCATGGAATAAGTGTACAAAAACATTGGATTTGGGAGGACTTTGTATCAAGAACCGGAAGAAATTCACTGATTCTCTCATTGATAGCTTTATTTATAAACTACTTATCAAAATAAAGGAGGATATTTTTTTCTATAATTTGAGAACATTAATAGACTCCTGAAAGGGAACAAATCCAATGTTGGCTCCATTGTTTGGCCTACAATCTAGGGTGAATTTGAGAAAATTAATCAGAAAACCTAGTGGTTCCCATCGAGGAACTCCAACTAGAATTTTTGGAACACCAAATGGATTGAATTACGCATTTTTAGTTTATGAAGCATCCTTAATGGGTTGGTTAATCTCAATATTTTAGTAGAATTGAATAGGTGTGTCCTAATTATTGAACACATACCTATAAAAATTATTATAGAAATATAAAACATTTTTTTGATCATGATTCAAATTTTTGTCTCCCTACCTCATTAGAACACCTCAATGTTGATTACTGTTATAGATTCCTATGTGGTGCTACAGATTCCCCACTATAATTGCTTAATTTTTTTGAAATGAAACACATTTAGTTTGGGTAAAGATTATTAATCTAGAAAACGTGGTATAACCATCTTGAAACTAATGAAAAATCTAAATGTGAAGTTTTCAAATTATATCTATCCATTATATATGTTCATCAAAATATAAACATTTCAATCAAAATTTTCTTTATTGTACCTTTACTTTGAATATTTGGAATCAAATATTTGAATTTTTCTAATTGAATCTTCCTGCTACATCAGATATTCACTCCTTTTTGAACTTTATTATCAATCTAGAGTTGAGTAGATAGATCTTCAACCTATTGATTATAGCCATTGGAATAAGATTCTTCACTATTTTTAATGTTAAAAACCAATTCTTCTTTGATGGTAAAGTGACACCGATCAAGGCGATTCTTGTAGGCATTATTAATGATTTACATGCTATTAATAAAGTGAAATATAGATCTATGTACAACTGTATCCTTAATTTAATTATCACTAAAACCAACAGGTTCAATGGGTTACTTAGGTATCCAATGAAACATGATTATGCGACATTCATACCATCATGTCCTAACTAGATCAAGGTCAATATTGATAGTGAAATAATGGGATCATTTGGGTTTATAGGTAGTGGTGACATATTCAAAACATATTGTGTCTTTATCAAAGTCCCTTTATCTCAATTTTATGGGAAATTTATTACATATTAAGTAGAATTTTTATCCATTAAAAATGAAATTTAATATGCTAAGAAACATAACTAGCATAAACTTTGGATTAAAAGTGACTTTATGGTTGTTGTATAAGCATTTGAAGCCCACACTCTTGTGGTTCCTTGTCCCATTATTATTGACTAAATCAAATTCCCTAGATCATTAGAGGGGATGCACATTAGAATTTCTCATATCTACATAGAAGGTAATATGTTGGAAAAAGCTATCTCAAATAAAGCTATTGAAGAAAAAGTATCCCATTGGTCTTTTTATCTCATGGATTGTTTAATGTTTGTTGAATGGTGCAATGTGGCCGGTGATGTTAATACTCATGTTTAACACTCTCCTTTATAGTCATCTCCCATTTAAATAATAATTTTTTGGATTTGAGACTTTGAACCAATGCTTTGACCATTTTTGATTATTTATTAATAATTATATTATTAATTAGTTGCATGGTTAATAATTAATAAATATAATAATCATAACATAATTAATTAATCACATTATATATAATAATAATAATTATTTTTACTTTATTAAATAATTATAGAATTTATTATTATTAATGATTGATTATTAAATTAATTATCTTTAATAAAAATAAAAAAATAATAAAAATAACGATAATGTGATTATTAATATCTGTATCATTCTTATTAATAAATAATAATTATATTATTATTAATTACACTAATAAATAATATTAATTAATAAATATCACACTCTTAATTAATTAATTACATTATTAATTATCATTTATTTAAATAATAATAATAATAATTTTTAATTACATTATTAATTATTATTAATGAATAATTGTTAAACTATTAATTAATTATCATCAATACCAATATTAATTATTATTAATTACATTGTTAATTATTACTAATTTCATTATTAATTACATTATTACTATTAATAATTTTATTTAACTACTACTTATTATTATTATTTTATTAATTGAATGATTATTATTAATAGAAATGATCCGAACAAGAGACCCAGATGACCTACCCCATTATCCTTTATTAATGATAATTAAAAATGTATTGTTATTAATTATTCTTTATTATTAATAATAAAACACTATTACAATGTTTAAAAAAATGAAAATTGTATCCCATATAAAAAAATACTAGAGGAAAATATAATTCCTTTATAAAATAAAGGTTTGATATGAGATTTTAAGAAACATTTTCAGATTACTTTAATGAATGTAAATACTAAATATATAAATAGTTAAATATCATTTAATTTTTTTATATAAATATGAAAAAAAACAAAAAAAAAACAAAAAAATATAATTGGCTCCTGTGAATACTATTCATACATGTTTTATCCCATTTGGGTAAATAATTTTTATGCGGATCATTTTTGATATTTTTTTTCAACAAACAAAAAAATGGGGAGGCCACTCAACATGGCCGATGTTGATGAAACAACATTTGTCTCCTAATCTCTTGTCAAGATACATATGTAGAAAAGGGTTTCCAAGGATCAATTAATATTGGATCAAGGAAAAAAAGTGATTAGAAACCTCTTTTCACAAGATCTACCATGTAGGAAACCCAAAACCATAAATATACATAAAATGAAGACACTATCTTTACCTTATATCGACGATCACTACCACATTAGTATTCAATCATATGGTTGATGAAGAACACTAAGAGGTATCCAAAAGATGCTCTCCTCTTTGGTGTATCCTTGGGTCAAAGATGAATCACCCATCATGTGGACATGAACCTCACACCTCCCCATGTTATGCTAGTATCTCACAAAGGATAAGGGAGAGGAAAGAATATAACTATAGAAATGGAAGAGAATTAGTTAAGGATTGGGTGAGTTTAGATGATCTCATCTCATGGTGATCATATCCTTTTATAGCCTCTTGAGACACCAAAAATTCATCCATAAATTAAGTCATAGGTTATGGAGTGTATGAGCTATGCATGTGGTTAAAAATTATTTTTAACCCCATGACCAAACATACATTGTCACACCCCGACCTCAGACACTCTTTTATTTTATTCTTCTCGTGGTCTCGTATCATGTAGAAAAAGTTTGTTTTGGAGTCCCACTTTGAAATTCTTGAAGTTTAATAATATTTATGGGTTTTAGACTAGTGTGTAGGCACTACATGGTTGTTGGTAACCATGCGGTTGGATCAGGTGCACTTGCGGTTTCCCATTTTTTTTAAAAATAATAAAATTTTATGAGAATAAAATGCGGTAAATATTTAAAACTTGATAATAATGATAATAATATTATTGTGTAAATATTATTATTATTATTAAGAGAATTTTAAATAATATCATTATCATAAAAATTATGGTCAATATAATTATTATTGATTTATTATTAATTTCATTGTGGTTTAAAATGAAATGAATAAAATTATTATATTATTGGTTTTATTATTATCATTATGAAAATTAATAATATTGTTATGATTATATAATTATTAATTTTAAAAATTAAGAATAAAATTATTATTATTATTATTATGATAATTTTTTTCATTATTAAAATTACTACTATTATTATTATCAAAATTTATATTAACATTTTTATTAAGTTTTTATGTTAATTTTATTTTAATTATTTTTTTGGGGGAGAAAAACCTAGGGGATTTTCCCCTTCTTTATTCCCATGGATTGCGCCCCTCCCCTGGTCTTCTTCCCATTATGTCATCCCTCTTCGGCCTTCCCTCCACTAGTCTTCCGTCCCGCTCCCCGTCTGGTGCCCTCCTCCTTGCACCTCCCTCCTTGCGGTGCACCATATCCCGGTGACCCAACCCCCTTGCGTACACCCTGTTTGGTACATAACTCGCACCAGCCTCCTCCCATGGTGAGGCATGATAGTCCCCTTTTGGATCCCTCTTCCCAGGTTGGATTCTCCTAATTTCTTCATAGATTTTCTTGAGTTTATCCATGTAAGGATTTCTCCATCACTTTCCATCTTTGATTCGGCCTTTTTATAGCACTATGGATTGGTCTAACCCTAGGGTTAGGGTTAACCAATTTTTTTTCATTGTTTCTTATGATATAGGTTGGATAAAAGGCCCATCAGGTCATTTTTGTGTGAGTTTTGGTGTTCTCCACAGAAGGTGAGATGTTTTGGGTTGTTTCGGTTCACCACCACCATCCGAGGTGAGGGCTTGTTCTTGTTGTATGGCATTGCACCATAAAATTTAGTGTCTTATGGTGTATATGATTCCCTGGTAAATTAATTAGAGGTACGTTGGTCTTTTCTGCCTTAATTTTGGATACATTTTGATGTTATAGTGAATTTTGGTCAATGATAGAGGGCACACACAAATATAATTAAGGTATATATATATAATATATATATATAATATATATATATATATATATAATATATATATATATCCTCCATGTATGTATTCCCTCATGGTGCAGGGAATACATGCATTAGATTATGGATATATGTATATATATATAGGTATGTTCATGCGAGTGTGGTCTGGTTACGAGTGGTCTCCACCTAATTCATAAGTTCCAAAGTGTTCGGCATGGCTCAGTTCCTCTTTGAGGTAGGTGTCTCCATGCCCTTTCTTTCAATTTCTTTCCATTTTATGCTTGTGTTTTATTATTTAATCCTTAAAAAATATTTCACACCCTTATTATAGTCATAGTTAATTAATCGTATCATTTTCATGTTGATAGATTTGATTAAAAATAGAATTTTGATTGTTTATCTATTTATAAATATGTGTGTGCCTTACATTTGGATTTGGATAACTGTCATTTTCCTTCAAAATGGTTATGTTGGATATGTTGGGTGGTGTTTTCTTAAAGAAATATTTTTGTGGAAGTTGATTGGCTTGGTTTGGTTGGTTTTATGAAACTTGGTGTTTTAGTGTAAATGGTTATTTATGCTAATAAATGGTGTTTTTGTGGTTTATTTGAAAATATTTGGGAGAATACCACTAGTTCTATGCCATTGGATGTGGGCATATCCATGGATGCATGGAGTGAAACCATGGATGGACCTATAAATGATGATGAAATATGGAGTGACTATTCTCTCAAACCTTAGTTTTCTAAAAAGGACCTCTATATTCTATTTCCCTATCTTCTTGATAAATGGAATCATGGTTTACAAAGTGAATTAAGGAGTTTTCAATAATTGGGTGAAAGGTTTTATGACACATTTGGTGTTTGATAACCAGGAAATTGTTTCTTAAAATGGTTGAAAGCCTGTTTAACACCTTTGTATGCATTGTTTATGTTTTAAACTCTTTTTTATAGTAAATTGTATTTGAGGTAAGGGCCCATTTGGAAAATATGACATATTTGGGTGTGTGTTTGAAACTTAAAGGCCGAATGTAAAGGTCATAATGAAAATGAGATATCTATTTGTTGGAAATGTTTTTCTTAAAGTGTTTTGGTAAATGTAACTTAGATAGTGAAATCTAAAGGCCCATTTGGCACTTTTGGTATGGTTACTTGGAAAGGTTTTGATGTGTGAAAACTAGATGAGGCTCATTTGGAATCTTTGAAATGGTTTTGGGAAAACCCCTCTTGAGTTAGGTCATTTTCCTCATTGGTTGATCGTGAGATGGAAGGTTCTTCAGTATGGGACTTATTTGAGTGGTAATTATTTTGAGGCAAGGGACAAACCCTTGAGGTGGTTGTGGTAGTGCCATATTGTGTGGTATGTTTGATTATATGTATGTAGATTTTTGTTTTAATTTCATGGAACACCCCCTTATGAAATATACATGGGAACCTAGCATAACAAAGAGGTTTACTGAGAACAATTTCTGCACTAGTTAGATTGCGCACTGATAGTGGCCCATAGTAGGTGGATACTTGGGTTTATTGCTAAGGGATCAAGCCCCTTGGTCTGTCCTAGGTTAGGGTGGATGGGAATTTGTGAATTATGACATTATTGGGTTGGGAATGCCTTTAGAATGGGTCACATGTATTTGTATGTTATGGTCTTCCTCTGAGTTCTTAGGATTTCCCGTGTTTCCTTGTTACAAGTATTACTAGTGTCGTTTCCATCATTGTGTAGAGTCATATTCATTGTACCTAGTTTTGGTTTTTATTTAGAAAACTGTGAATGTTTGGTTGGTTTAAAAATATTTCTAAGTGGTTGTTTGAAAAAGAAAGAACGATTCCATGTTTTCCTTCTTGTGCCTTGTTTTAAAATATGAGGGCAATGGATCATATTGATTGTTTGTTTTTAAAATGCAAGGTATGTATAGAAATATATTTTTTTATAAATTTATTTCAAACTAGAATCAATGGAACGTTTTTTGGAAAATAATTTCATGGATTCTGTGATGATTTTCCTACTGAGCATTTTGGTGCTCACTCCTACTATATCATTTCAGTTTTTGGTTCTGTTAGTGATGGATCGCTCTTAGAGAGATCTTGGTTCAGTGTTGGCTGGCGAACTAGAAGGTCACATGGTGGTATATGTAGTTTAATTTATTTCTACTACTAGTTTTCAATTTTACTGTAAGTCTTTATTTATTTACCTATCTTTTATATATGGTCCAAATCATTCCCTTTTATATTTTTTGATGCCCATCACTAGTTTCCATCCTAGGGGATCAAGAAGTCCCCTAGAGACATGTTGTGAACCAAATCGAGTAACTAGTTCAGGGTATACCCAAGATGGTTTGTGACAAAATGGTATCAGAGGAGGCCCTTGAAATTTTGGGTGTATGGTAGATAGAGATTCAGACTGTCAGGACTCAAGAGGTAGGTGTGGGAAGAGCATTGCGAACTCTTTCCCACACTGATCCTCAAGTCTCAAGGGGTATTTAGGGATTTTAGTCTTCTATCTTGGTTCGTTTTGGATTAAGGGATGATAATAGAGGTGAATTGGGTTATGTTGTGGCCTCACATGGGGTGGTGACCCATGCAGAGTCCAAGTGCCCAGTTCAAGGTCCTCTTAGTGTTATACCTTACTTAGGGCATGACTCACCACTATATCGTCAAGTTAGGCACGAGAACTAGTTCCTTATTCTGATGGTTTGTTATTGGTTATGTTTTGTTTTGATTTCAGTTTATGTGAGTGTGTGTTAAAAATGAAAGTAGTTTCAAAATGGGAAAAAGGTTTCTTTCAAATTGTTTTTGAAATTGGTAATGTTGGTTTTTAAAGAGAAATTGTTTTGGTTTGGAAAAATTTGTATGTATTTAGATTTGACAAGGAAAAGAGATGTTTGAACCTTGGAACTCTTTATAGAGGATAAAATGTGTGTTGGTATGTACAGATAGTGTGTGGTGGCACATGTCCACGGATGATGTAATTGGTATTTGATGAACACACATGTGACGATTCATAAGGTTCCATAGGTGAGTTTTAAAATTTTAAAGAAATGGCAGTTTTTGAAAAAGTAATTTTTGCTTGTGTTTGTAAATGTTTGTATTATGTCCCTATTTACCTTGGCTTGGGCTGTTTTTTTGATTGAGTTTTGGATTGATTTCTATTTCATTTGTTCTTTTTTGCGTTGTTCAGAGTATGCCACTTAGAGAGGTCGCTAATGTTACCAGTGATTCATGCCTAATTTCCAGTTCCTCCTGGGTGTTGCTTGTACTTTTATAAATTTGAGGTCTGTTAGAAGTAGTGGAGTGGTTTGATAGGAGAAGAGCATGTCTTAGGGTGGTTGGGAACTCCCGGGTTAGTTAGAGTCCATCTTATCTCGAATTTAATGGAGGGTCCAGTGGGACCAGTGGAGGTTGGGAACCTCATCGTTGTTAGGATTTAGAGTGTGGTTAAAGGGTAGTTAGTTTTCATGAGGGTTCCCCATCTGGGGAGAAGGGTTTACCAAAGGAACATGTATCTAAATAATCTTCTTCGTTAGTTCTGACTCCCAATTTGTCAGAACATTCTCTTGTATGCCACCAGTATGGCTAGTTCGGGCATTCTAAGCCATCATCTTGCATCCCTTTGAAAAATTACCACCATTGTGGTCATTTGAATCATTTGGAGGAAGGATTTTAGGACTATAGGTTTCAAATGTCTGATTGTGAGGTAGGAGATGCTTCATCCGTTAGGGCCCCAGCCACATGTCTTAGGGTGAAGCTCACACATAGTCAGGAGTTGTTGAGGGTGCATGGAACCTTGGTTCAAATCATGTTTTCAGCTTTGGGTTGTAAATATCCAAAGTTTATTTATTCTATTCTTGTCACCATCATAATATCATCCTATTTATGGTGGTGTGATGGTCTCATTCTACCACAATCCAATCGGTTTTATCTGCTCATATTGTGGTTTCTAAATTGTTCGGATTCCTTGAAGGGTGTTGGGTCCGTGAATAAATGGGTCTGTTTTGATTTTGAGTTTGATCTATGTTGTGTTATTTAGGGGGATTTTTGGCTTCATGAAATTAATGGGTGGTGTTTTTGGGCCCTTTCTTAGTTTGGGTGCCTCTCTATGGGTTTTCCTTTAGCATGTTTTGGTTTTATAGGGTATTCCTCTGCCCATTGTCTTGGTGTTCTAGTTTTCCCAACAATGGTTTTAATTTGGGTGGTGGATTTGTTACATTAGAATTAAAAAGTGGGTTGATTTCAAGATAGGAATTCCTTAGTCTCCGGTTGCAGTGAGAATTATATTCAGTCGGTGTGGGAGGTGTTGGGTTAATTTCTAATCCCCAGGTTGCTGGGTCTTCTTGTAGTAAGCTTTCCATTTAAGTCCTAGGTGTTTTGTTCAGTGTTGATGGAGGAGATTAAATGGGTTCAGTTTGGGAGTTCCCATGTTGGCCTTCCCCCTAGGGGTGGTGTGTTTGGGTTTCAAGGTTTTCGAGTTAGTGAATTCTTGTGGTGGGGAGAACCCTCTTGTGTTCTCCCCTCAACCTCAAGCAATGGTTTCTATTGAATTGGTCAGGTGTGATGTGTGTTGGGAATGTCCACCCAAAGGCTCTTAGTTTCCTTTGGTTTTCTCTTGGCACATACTCGAGTTGTGTTAACTGCTGGCTTAGTGAATTTTTGGGGGAAGAAGATGTATGTGGTGTGGAGAATTGTCACACTCCGACCTCAGTCCCTATTTTATTTCATTCTTCTTGCGGTATTGCATCATTTAGAAAAAAATTTGGTTCAGGGTACCAATTTGAAATTCTTGAAGTTTAATAATATTGATGGGTTTCAGAACGGTGTATGGGAACTGCACAATTGGTGGTAACCATGCGGTCGGCCTAGGTGCCCTTTCGGTTGCCCATTTTTTTTAAAATAATAAAATTTTATGAGAATAAAATGGGGTAAATATTTAAAACATGATAATAATGATAATAATATTATTGTGTAGATATTATTATTATTAATTTTAAGATAATTGTTAATAATATTATTATCATTAAAATTGGGGTGAATATAATTATTATTGAACTGTTATTAATTTCATGATGGTTTAAAATGAAATGAATAAAATTATTATATTATTCGTATTATTGTTATCATTATGAAAATTAATGATGTTTTCATGATTATATAATTATTAATATTAAACACTAAGAATAAAATTATTATTATTATCATTAGAAAATTTGACATTATTAATATTAATACTATTATTATTATCAAAATTTATATTAACATTTTTATGAAGTTTTTATTTTAATTATTTTTTTGGGGAAGAAAAACCTAGGGGAATCTCCCCCTTCTTCCTCCCCATGGATCGCTCCCCCTACCCCTAGTATTCCTCCCCTAAAACCAGCCCTTTTGGCCTCCCCTCCACCTACCTTCCATCCAGATCCCCATCTGGCACCCTCTTCCTCGCACCTCCCTCCATGTGGCACACCATCTCCTAATGGACCGACCCCCTTGCGCACACCCTGTTCAGTGCGCAACCCGCACCAGCATGCTCCCATGGTGAGGTGCGATGACACCTTTCCAGCTCCCTCTTCACTGGTCGGTTTCTCCTAATTTATTCACAGATTCTCTCCAATTCATCCATGTAAGTCTTTCTCCCTCACTTTCCATCCTTTATTTGGCCTTTTCATTTCCCTATGGATCGGTCGAACCCTAGGGTTAGGGTTAACCAATTTTTTTATTTTTTTCTTCTGATGTAAGTCATGTGAAAGGTTCATTAAGTTCTTTTTGTGCGAGTTTTGGTGTTCACTATAGAAGGTGAAGTGTTTTAGGTTGTTTTAGTTTACCGCCTCCATCTAAGGTGAGGTCTTATTCTTGTTGTATGGCTTTGAACCATTTAATTTAAGGTCTTATGGGGTATATGAGTCCCTGGTAAATTAATTAGTGGTGTGTTGGTCTTTTCTGCCTTAATTTTGGGTACCTTTTGATGTTATAGTGAATTTTGGTCAACAACAGAGGGCGCACATGCATATACTTAAGGTATATATATATATATATATCCTCTATTTACATATTCCCTCATGGAATGGGGAATATTTTCATTGAATTATGGATATATATATATATAGGTATGTGTGTGCGAGTGTGGTCCGGTTACGAGTGGTCGCCACCTAATTTGTGAGTGCCAAAGTGTTCGGTATGGCCCAATTCCTCTTGGAGGTAGGTGTCTCCATGACCTTTCTTCCAATTTAATTCCATGTGATGCTTGCATTTTAGTATTTAATACTTTAAAAATATTTCACACCCTTATTATAGTCATGGTTAATTAATCATAACATTTTCATGTTGATAGATTTGATTAAAAATAGATTTTTATTGTTTATCTATTTATACTTATGTGTGTGCCTTGCCTTTGGATTTGGAAAATTTTCATTTTCCTTCAAAATGGTTATGTCATACATGTTGGGTGGTGTTTTCTTAAAGAAAAAAAATTTAGGAAGTTGATTGGCTTGGTTTGGTTGGTTTTATGAAACTTGGTGTTTTAGTGTAAATGGTTATTTGTGATAATAAATGGTGTGTGCGTGGTTTCTTTAAAAATGGTTGGGAGAAGACCACTTGTGCTACACCATTGGATGTGGCACATCTACGGATGCAAAAATTGCACCAATGTATGGTCCAACAAATGATGATGGCATTTGGAGTGGCTATTCTCTTAAACATTGGTTTTCTAAAAAAGACCACTATCTTTTCTTTCCCTCTCCTTTTGATAAACGGCTCTATGGTTTACAAAGTGACTTAATGAATTTTCAAGAATTGGGTGAAAGGTTTTACGAAACATTTGGTGTTTGATAACTAGGAAATTGTTTCTTAAAATGTTTGAAAGCCCGTTTGGTACCTTTTCATGCATTGTGCATGTTTCAAACTCCTTTTTTTATAGTAATGTGGATTTGAGGTAAGGGCCTGTTTGGACAATATGACATGTTTGGGTGTGCATTTGAAACTTTAAGGCTGGATGGTAAGGGAATAGTGAAAATGGGATCTCTATTTGTTGGAAATGATTTTATTAAAGTGTTTTGGTAAATGTAACTTGGATGGTTAAAGCTAAAGGCCCATTTGGAACTTTTGGTATGGTTACTTGGAAAGGGTTTTATGTGTGAAAACTAGATAAGGACCATTTGGAATATTTGAAATAGTTTTTGGAAAACCCCTATTGAGTTAGGCATTTTTTCTCATTGGTTGATCATGAGATGGAAGGGTACTCGATATGGGACTTATTTGAGTGGTAATTATTTTGAGGTAAGGTACAAACCCTTGAGGCGGTCAGGGAAATGCCATATTGTGTGGTGTGTTTGATTATATGTATGTAGATTTTTGTTTGAATTGCATGGCACACCCCCTTATGAAATATACATGGGAACCTAGCATAACAAAGAGGTTTATCGAGAACAATTTCTGCACTAGTTATATTGCACACTGCTAGTGGCCCATAGCAGGTGGATACTTGGGTTTATTCCTCTAGGATTGGGCCCCTTGGTTTGTCTTGGGTTATTATGGCTGGGCGTTTGGGCATTATGAGGTCATCGGGTAGGGCATGCCTTCGGGATGATTCACATGTATTAGTATGTTATGGTCTTCCTCTAAGTTCCTAGGATTTCTCATGTTTCCCCGTTACAAGTATTACTAGTTCCATTGCCCTCATCATGTGGAGTCCTATTCCTTATACCTGGTTTTGGTTTTTATTTGGAAAACTTTGAATGTTTGGTTGGTTTAGAAATATTTCTAAGTGATTGTTTGAAAAATAAAGCACAATTCCCTATTTTCCTTCTTGTTCCCTACTTTAAAATATGATGGCAATGGATCATGTTTCTTGTTTTTTTTAAAATGAAAGGTATGTATAAAAATCTATGTTTTTTATAAATGTATTTAAATATACTATCTATGGAATGTTTTTGGTAAAATAATGGCATGGATTCTATGATGATTTTCCTACTGAGAATTTTGGTGCTCACTCCTAATATATCATTTCAGTTTCAAGTTCCACTAGCGCTAGATCACTCTCAGAGAAAGCTTGGTTCGATGTTGGGTGGTGACCTAGGAGGTCACATAGAGGTATGTGCCGTTTAATTTCTTTCTACTGATAGTTTTCATTTTTACTGTTCGTATTTATTTATTTACCTGTCTTTTATATATGGGAAAAATTGTTCCCTCTTATATGTTTTGATTCTTGACACTAGTTTCCATCCCTGGGGGATCAGGAACGCCCCTCAGGACATGCCACAGACCGACTTAGGTGACCAGTTTAGGGTCAACCTGGGCTAGTTCATGAAATGCATTCATCATATGAATTCATCATGATCCTCATTCATTACAGTCATTAATAATATCCTTATGTGGAAGATTTTAGAGTGATAATATTTATTATTTAGTTTTATAATACAATATACTACATTATGATATAGCCAAACAAAGTGTACAATATTACCAAATCATACCTTAAAATTGGAAAATGGCAGTGTCATGTTATCTTATAACATGATATAAGATATGCTCATATTGTCTCATATGATATAGTCCCATTTCATAACAATAATAAGGTATTTAAGACATATCTTTTTAATACTCCCAATTACACTAAATCCTCATAGACTTATATATAATTACTTGTGAAACCATATCTAAAATTCATTTTGGACATCTTACATAACACTTTTTGAAATCCATCATCAAATTTACCATGTATCAAAGCATATGTAATACCTTGTGAATACCCATCCAAAATCCATTTTGAATAATCATGAAAACACTTTTAAGGAAATTATTTGAGTCAAACTTAATACCCATTCAATCAACAACAAAGTATAACTTCATGGTACTCGGTAGTACTGACAATAAATATGAATTCTCAAATTCATAAATGATAGTAAAGAGCATCCTATAGAAAATCATCAATTCTAATCCTGATACAAAGGGATGTATCATTATTACCATCAAACACATGTATCTCTATACCTATTTTCACCAGCTGAATCATAATAAGGATTTAATTTTCATATGTTTCATTTATCCAAGTTATCAAGTAATAATGGGACATAAAGCATGTAAATCCCATATAACTTATTCTTATGTTCTTGATTCTCTAAGTATATAATAACCATGTTAATGAATACATCACATGTCATTCATCCTTAGGGATAAGTACATCACAATCTCCTCATCCAATAGATAAACACACCATATGTATTATCTATGTATAGTTATAAAATCCTTTAGTATATCTCAATTGAGAGGCCAAATTTCGTACCAGAAGAAAAATCCCATCTTGGTTAAGCTCTAACTGATGACATGATCAAAAACATACCTAACCACCTTTGGATTAGCTAAAACTTAAGACTTTCATAATAAAGGCACAAAAGTATGAAGGTTATAATTCTAGATATCTTGCTAACATCAAGTATAAGTAAATAAAAATATGAAACATGCAACCATAGTATACCAAAGTCATAGTATATGAAATTACATATTGTATATACTTGGGGGGATATCTATTGAAAAAAACTCATTTTTTCCTCATGAAAATATTTTGTATCTCTATAAAAAATCATACTCATGATAACCTTAACATTTCATTACAACTTATAATACTCTATGAAAAACATCAATTAAGGATAACTCAAAGTCCTACTTTGAGAGGTTATTTATCATTTCACTTCATGAAATAGATGTAACCAACAATAATAAAGATAATATAGAGTTTGAATTTTATATAACATGATATATTTTATATCCATAAAATATTTTAATAATAATAAATAAACCATACATAATCATCCATATAATCATAACACATATGATATACCACTAGATCAACCTCATGTTTGCTGCACTTTTAGGGTTTTGTTAAATTCATTACACCTCTATGTAATTCCTTCCACATCTCTATGTGACCATATAATAAAACCCTACCACTAAAATCTTTTAAATTGTAACATCTATAAAAGAATACAATTTAAATAATGGTGGGACTTTTGAATTATATTCATATGGTTCAAATTTTGAATATAATAGTCAAATACTTCTTCACAACATCCAATTTTATGATGTTAATAACTTCTATTTTCATCTTAGAACTATTTATAATTCCATTATTATCATTCATGGGACACTTACCATCAATTTTTTTCATTGATATCATTTTGGTAACCAAAATAACTCTTTAAATTATTTCTTTACCAACATATCCTAAGTTCATTTAGGATATAAAGTGAAGAAACCTTTGGTTTGTGTTTTTATTTGTTTTTAATATAATTGTTAGAGGAAAGTAAATGTGTTTAGAAGTTGGGTGATGTAATAAGAATTGACCTACTAATATTGTGTTCTACTACCATGGTTAATATATATAAAAGGAAGATGCATAAAGCTGCTACTAACTTTGGATAACTAGATGGAAAAATTCAAGGTAGAATCCATACATTAGATGATTAGAGAGATGATACCCATGAAAAATGAAAGTGTTATAGTTTAAGGTATTGTCTATAATGGTTTATAATATGTGGATAACATTTGAGTGGAATATGTATGTTGATATGTTTCTGTTAGAAAACTTTTAAAACTATATATAAAAAGGCAATAACATGTTCAAAGTTTAGAGAAATCTAGATGAAATATAGGAGAATCCATACTTGTATTAATGAGTATGAAAATACTTGATATCAGTGACAATTATCCTTTAGATGATGGTTTTTGAAGGCTGAATTTGAATATAAAATTGCTAAGGTAGAGAAGTAATCAGAATACTCTAACATGATTATTTAGATACTTAAAACTAACTTGTAAGTTTGATAAAATATATTTGAATTATTTCATTAATTCTAACATTTATTTGAAGAAGTTATAAGGAAATTTTAAGTGTTTGAGAAGAATTAGTATTAATTAAATTAAATTTGATGTAATTTGAATAAATTTAGATTTTTGAGACTAAGACTGAAAATAGATAAGTCCAAAAATTCCTATGTATGATTTTATACTGGTATAAGAATAATTGGAAACTTTTTAAACATTATTTTTTATGTGTGTAAGTATCATCCAGTGTAGTTTTTTGAAAATTGGAAAAGGAATGACTTCATAAGGATCAATCATAAGGATAATCAATGTTTTCATAAAGATAATTTTTGATATTCTTCAATATCATTGAGTCTCTATGTATTAATCATTTTAGTTTTCATAAGTATGAATAATGAGTTATATAAGCATCATCCGCATAAGAATCAATATCTCTAAGGATCATTCCTTGGTGAAAATTTTAGAGTTATACAAACTAAAAATATGAGTTTTCTAGAATAATATTTTCTAAAGTTAAAATGACTTGGGATGATGAAAAATTAGTTTATTCATGTTCAAAATATCATGAAGCTATGTTGAGGAATGAAATAATCATGAGATAAATAATATTGAATGATATAATATAGAAGATCACTATTCTTTATTTGATGAAATTCAAATGAAAATATTTATAAATTCAATATTGGTGATAAAAAATAGATATTAAACTAGACTATTATTGATTCAAACTTTAATATTTAAAATCCCACAAAATGACTTGGTATACAAGCTATATGAATTAAGTAGTTGATCTTCATGTTTGAGAAAAAAGAGATAAATACGAGATGAATTTTTGAGCATTTAAAGTAAAAAAAGTGGTCTAGATGAGATGAATTAATAAGTTAAATTTCAATGTGTTGGAGTTGTGATTAATGTTATAAATATCACAAACAAAATTATGATTCTTACTTAATGAGAAGAATAATGGTGTTGAGTTCCTTACTAGAGTGCACCGACTTAAGCGTGAGGTCTGTACTGATCTTCATGGAATACTCTCATGTTTTGTAGAGAAAGGGAAAAACCTAAAGTTGTTCCACTATATTTTTATATAGTTTTGAAGAGTGTTTAAATATAAATTTTCATGTGGTTTACTTTGAGAAGAATAAAACTTGATCCCACTATAGAAATAGAGGAATATTTATTCGAATAAGAGAAATTGATAAGTAATAAAAGAAATGTGTTTTTCTAAAACTAATGGAGAAATAAGTTATGATATAATGGAAGGGGAATGTGGGGACATAACCACATGATGACCTTAGAAAAAGGATATGGGTGATCATGGTTTTTTGATGGTTTTGGATTTCATGTCAACTTTTGAGATATTTCCATTTATGGGAATATGAAAATGACCCCAAGAAAAAAGTGGTGGAGTGTATTTATAGTTACAGAACATGTGACTCTTGAGGAGATTATGATATACTATAAAATATATCTCTCAAGAAGAATATGTAAAAGAGAGATAATAATTCGAGAGAATGAGTTGAACTCTCAAAGGTGAAGTGTAAGTCGATACTACATTGACTAGGAAGATCATCTTAGTGTCTAAAAAGAAGAATAATAAGGAAGAAGAGAACTAGTTAAGATCTAAAAGATACGATCTTATGAACTTAAGAAGAAGAATAAAAATAAGGAGAATAATTTAAGAGAAATAATTAATTATGCTTATATTTTTTACTCTTTAGGTGAATTTATGGGATGTGGTTCTTGATGAAGTGAGTTAAGTTTGATAAGTCCCATTGAATATCTACTAGTAGTCAAAGTCCTTAATGTTTAAGGTGAGTCAAGTTACATATTATTCTTGAATATATTTAAGTAGTAAAAAAATCTATACTATTTAGGAAGAAAACCATATTATTGAATGTTGTGTCATCCTGTGCACATTGGTGATCTACTTTAATAAGGTTGGAATATAAGAACAATTGGTGGGATGCCATTATAAAGAAACCATGGGAGTTACTTACATTCACATGTGTATTATTGTGAATATTAACCTATGTAATATGGTTAACCTGTTATAGGATGATAACTTCCCAAAACCTATTGAACTTTGATGATAATATTTATAGTTGAAAATCTATGACTCGGTGAATCCTGATCATAAAAACAAGTAGGTTTCCTACATTGGTACCGAACCTTGTAAAAAACTTATGCTATTATTTACTAATATACTTGTATTTCATGTGGTGTATGTGATTATAAAAATATAAATAGATAAAATTACATCCAAATGGGTTATATAGCTTCAAAAATTAATGGGGTTAAGTGATAAAAGATAAATTAAAATTTGATAAAATATTTGGAAACACCTGATTCAACCCCTCTCTCAGGTGTCTACACTACTGTTAAAGAACTGAAAGTGTTATCAGAGCACAAGGCCCCCTCTATTTAGATCTATTTTGAATACCTATTTGGTTTTTAATAAATAATATAAAGTCCATATTTGAAATGTTTCTTAATGAGCCTCATATTTAAGAATATTTTTTTATACTTACTAGTGGTTGTTTATAATTTTTGGCTAAGAAATTGAAAAATAGGAAGAAAACTGAGGCCATGAAGTTGATAAATAAAACAAAAGTAAGAGTGGAATAAAAAATAATTTAAGTTAGTTAAAGTGTTAAGAGTATTGGTAAATATGTCATAGATTATTCCTGTAGTGAATAATGTTAAATCTTTAAAGAAGATATCATTAATTAACCACTAACTGATTTTTATTATGAAGTCAAGGGTTACTTAAATAAGGTTCTTATTTATGTTTTCACTCATATATTTTCATATATCAAGGGATTACATGATGAAAAGTCACAACAATTTTTGGATAAAATGTAATAGAAGATGAATTGGAGAAAAGGTAAGTAGTTGTAACACCCTCATAAAAATTGTGAAAGCTAAGGAGGAATCTTTCACACTTTGTAGTGAAATATTTTTTATGGATGATGAAAAATTGAAAAGAGATTTTTGTGATAGAAATTTGTTTTAAAATATTATTAAATAAGTGATAAATTCATTTTATAAGCTTTATCAAGTCTCTATGAATGTAAAAGATGCTCATTTAAAGGTAAAAAAAGTGGATAAGAGAGATAAATATACTTTTTACAAGATAAAATTCATATGAATGAAGACCAAACTAGAAATATGAAGAAGGATTGGGAGGACAAGTTGAGATTAGTTGAAGCTGAAAAGAATATCCTCAACTTAAAGTGTCTTGAGATAGAAATCAAATTGAAAAATCTTGAAGAGGCTAAAACTAGAACTTACCAACATATTAAAAGAAATAATACTACCATAAAAACTTATAAATAGAGTATAGATTATAAGAAGTCTCAAAATGGTGTAAAGAAGATAAAAGAATAATATCTTGATCAACCCAAACCCAAATTAGTGAAAAATTTATCCAATAACCATGTTGAATCTTTTTATATTAAATATTTTTTAATAGGTTATACAAATTTCAAATAAAAAACTATACAAATATGGAAGGATAAAAATAATAATAAATTAACTATATCATTAAGGGTAAATATAAGATTTTCTAAGAATATAAAACCCCTAAATGGAGCTCAAATGAATGGGGTTTCTGTCTAAAAATATTAATAAGGAAAATCTTGAGAGAATACATCAACTAGAAAAATAATGATAATTTTTGGGTATTTTTGGTGCTATAAAAGTTTTGAAAAGAAGGCCGTATATTATTAGAATAATATGTCAATATGTGGATGTGATAAAAGGCTTTAAGTAATGGGGAGAAGAGATAAAATAAAAGGAAATACTACTGTAAAAAATCAAAATTTATACAAAATAGAAATATATCAGGAAAGAATAAATTTTATTTTTTAGAAAAAATATATCAATTTAACAAAATATTTTCCACTTCTATGAAGAATATCAGTATGTACTATCCCAATATAATTGTAACACTAATAAAATGAGAAGGAGACAAAAATAGAAGAAATAAATAAATTAAATAAAGTATGTCTTAGGAAAGAAATTAATGAAGGTGGATATTGAACAATGTGCACCCAAGAAGTTAGAGATGAAATTTGAAATGGATATCAAACCAAAGTGGAGATGCTTTTATTATGGTAAAAAATGTTACAACATGGAAAATTCAAGATGGCCATAAATATCATGAAAGAACAGAGAAAGATGAAAACTTAAAGGGAATCAATCCAAGAGATTGATATTCATATTGGTTTAGTTTTTGAATTCCAAGATAAAGAATTTGAATTCCTTAAGAGGTTGTTAAAGAAATATAATTCAAATTCAGTTGAAGAGATGCATGGAAGGTGCAAGCAGTCATGTCATATAGCTACAAAGTGCATGATTGTTCTTCTTGGGAATGATTTTCTAGAAAGATACAAATTAAAATCACCCATAAACCTAAATGTATAAACTACTATAAAGTAGGATATACATACATGGAGAATGATGGGCATGTAAAAAGGAATATTTACCTATTTTTCTAGACTAGTTTGAAATAGTTAAAATTATTAAGGAGGTAAAAAAGAATGAAAAAGCATTTTTGGATAAAGAGAAGAAGGATATTTAAGTTAAGAAGAATATTGATAAAGATATGGAAACCATTATAACCTATCTAGTTTAGACCTATAAAATAAAATATAAATCTAGAATAAAGTGTACTAGACATTTTTAGAGATATAAGGAGAAGAGTTTTTGGGATGAGAAGAAAATTTACGTCTTATTACTCACATTAGAGAACTGATGTAGACCCACCTTATTCCCATACTCTTGTTATTGTACATATTAAAATAGTGAATTAAAGGTGAATTATAAAAATTATAACTGATGAATACCGTGGTTTTTGTACAATATAGAATAATATCCATGATTGTGACTTTTCAATGGGAATCTTAGTGACTCGTTGAGACACATTAATTATCAAATATCAAATGGAATCAAAATGATCAGAGTTTATTTGTTGAGGAAGGATTTACCATAGTTATGGTTATTATAGATTATTCGTTGAGGGGGATCTCAAAAGAGTAAAGTTTCTAGATATTTATTATTTTATATTAAATTTTTAATTCTATAAAAATTAAAGAAAACTGAATGTTAAAGTATTATTTTTTCTCTCCAATAACTTTTTTGGTTTTCTTGAATATAACTATTAAAGGGGATTCACTATTTGAAGAAATCGGGAAGAAAATATCATTCACTTTAAATGTTCTAATTTATTTGTTGAATTTGTTTATAGGAACATGGAACTTTATGAAAATATGTCTGAACAATCTCTAAGAATAAAAATCCAGTGTTGGTATTACATTGTGGTTTTTATATAGATAACTTTATTATCTAAATTGAACACTCTTGTTTTCAACACCATGCTAGCCTTAATAGACTTAAATCACAATAGTTAATGTAAAATTTTAAAGAAAAATGTGGTTACACCCATCTCTCATGAAATTTAATGACTCTCAAAAAAGGGAGAGAATACTTTGTATTTACCCTTTTATTTTTTTATTAAAGGGGATTAGAAAATCATTGAGTTTATACATGAAGTTAGTATTGATAAAAAATACAAGGGGGGGGATTAAAATAACTTTTGGTTTGTGGTTGTATTTTTTGTAAATGAAAATATTAGAGGAAATTGAATGTTTGTTGAAGTTGGGAGATGTGGTTAGAATTTACCTACGAATGCAGTGTTCTAATTCCATGGTGAATATATAGAAATGGAAAATGCATGAAGTTGATACTACCTTTAGATACTTGGATGGATATATTGAAATTAGTATTAATACATAAAATTATTGGATATATTTTCCTAATGAAATAGAAAAGTTCTGTAGTTGGTGGTAATACTTACAACTATTTATGAAAAGTGGAGAACATTTGATTGGAAGTTGGCTGCTGAAGTGATGGTGCTTGATTGCTTGTAAATCTATAAATAATTTTTTTTGGAGAAATATAAATAAAAATGTGTGAATCCGTACTTGGTTTATTGATCATGTAGGGACATTAAATCAGTGTCAAATATCATTTGGAAGATCATTTTTGAAGCTTGAGTTTGAAGTTGCAGTTACTAAGGTAGAGAAGTATAGCTCCTATCAAATGATGACGTTGATATATTTAATTTTTTTTCAATAGTTTATAGTAAATTCAATGAGTAAGTTGAATGATAATAAGCTTCCTTTGAATGTTATGGAAGAATCACATTGGAATAAATTATTCTTGAATGATGAATCAATATAAGAAGAAGTTCTATATATGTAAGATCTACTTAAAAATATGTCCGGAAGTTAAGAAGAAAAGTTTAGAATAGTTCTACTAATGGATAAAGGATAATAGAATAAAAATGTTTATATATAGAAGAAACTATTAACATTAGATTCTTGATAAACTAATCTTCAATGTATTTATAACCCGTGTTGAAAGATTAAGAATAACTTTTAAAAATATTTGGAGTTGAAGAAGTAAGTGACAACAAATAAGAAGATTATATATTTAATGATGAATATAATCCTAAAAGTAAAAGCATTGGAAGTAAAATTGAAGGAACTGGGATATTAAGAAGGATAAATCACACTAAATAATTGATAAAGGTTCTCATGGTTCATGATGAAGTTTCAAGAACAATATAATTGTAAAAATTTCAAGTTATGAAGTCTTTAGAAAGTTTTCATAAACATGAAGGCTACCGAATGATCAGATAGATTATTTTTAAGTCCAAAAAAGGAATAAATATCTGAAGGATATTAGATAGACATAAACCAGTTTATCAGACATAGAAGTATTTATTTTTACCTGAAATATATAGTTTATATCACGTTCAAGTTATAAAATGATGAAGTTGAAAAATATACAAAGTTTGAAGTTATGAATTCATGGAAGTTGGTAATATAAAAAGGATGATCTCTGAAGTTATGACTAGACGCCATATGATCAAACCCAAAATAACCAAATAAAGATCTTATAACTCTAATGGGAAGAGTAGATCAGAAAAACTATAAAAAGATCCACCAGACAGAGGAAACTAGATAAAGGAAAGAATATGATTATACTAGAAATATAAATTGATAATATTAAATTTTGTATAAGTTCAACCAAAAAGACATATGAGGGATCAATATAAATATAAGTATCAAATAAAGAAATGTGATGTCATTGGATGGACGATTCTATGAAGTTGTACTAGATGGAGAAAGCTGATGATCACTAAAACAATTTCCAACTGACATACTCATGAAAGATCATTAGAAAGTGATTTCCTAAGTTTACTGGATTGAGATGAATAGATGAGGAACATCACATATATAAGTATTGTAATATTTATAGAAATAGTAAATCTTTTCAATACTACCAGATAGAGAATCATGAGAGTTTTTCCACCAGATAGAGAATTGTGAACTTTAAATAATTTTTTTTAAAGTAAATAACTATAAAGATTATGAAATATTCTTTAAAAATTTATAAATCTAGGAAATATTTATGTAATATTTTAAGAGTATTATTAAAACAAATATTCAAGGAAACCTCAATAATGAAAGTTTACTATGAAGTTTTAGAGGCTTTGAATATGGTCAAATAGAAATTGAGTTGGAGGGGAGTTCAAACTAAAGCCCGCATATTCCCTGTATATATTGGAAGAATATTTCCTATATAAATAGGGTAATAACACATGAGTTTTGTATTAATCTATTAAAAAGTGAGTATTATTATCAGATGTTTATCATTAGGCACCAAGTAAGAAACTACTTGGTTAATGAAGTAGAATCAGTTGAAAGAGTTCCAAATGAAAAAGTTATAGATAGTGAGGAACTAAAAAGACATGCACCAAACAGAGGCATACTAGATAGAGTATACTAAATAGATTCACATTAGACAGAGGAAGATCAAATATAAGTATCACTGGACCATGATGCAACAGATTGAGGGGAACCATACACAATATACCAGAGTAAGAAGTAATGGACAAACTAGTCCTGAAGAGTGAAAACTCTAGAAGAACATTCCACAATAAGGATAAGACAATGAGTATATTGAGTACAACCAATTATCTTGAGGAATTAGAAGAATCATCCATGAGGAAGTTTGAGAAGATTACTCCAAGACTGGTGGTTCCATTATAAACAATGATAATATTCATATCTGGATATAGGAGGAGTTTTTTGGGAGTTATCTTAACCATGGAACACTATATAAAGATCCTTTATTTGTATAATATAGTAAATTAATTAGGATTAGGTTGATTCCTTCCCATACAACTTATTATTTGTGATTAATATATAATTAGAATAATTATTTACTTGATGGGAGTTGACATGACAATGATTAGATTCTCACATTGTGGTCGAAAATTATAAAAATCCCTCTATACTCTTTACTTTAGATTATCTACATAGCATAAGGAAAAATTGGGTAGGGAATGTTTTTTAATATACATACATCCTAACTGATACCATAGGTTCAATAAACTTAAGGGAATAAAGAGTTTAAATTGAAATTGATCGGTAAAAGTTGGTCACCCCAGATTCACCCCTCCTCTCAGGGTGACTGCGCTATCTTATATTAATCTCAATTGGTATCAGAGCGAGGTTACCTCTATTTGGATCTATAAGTTTATTCCCAATTATGTTCAACCATTTTATATAAAGTGTTCCAATATAAAAGTTAAATAATTTATTTCTAATAATGATAATAAAATTAATCTTGGACTAAAGAAAGTGGTAGTTATTCCTAGTTGTAATAATATGGAGGTTTTGGATAAAATGTTGAAAATCCCCATGAAGAAAGAATATCAAAAGTAGTGGAGGTTATCCTTTAAAAATAAAAAGTAGGAGGATACACCACTACCTGAATTCAAAGTGTGTGTTAAGAATTCATGTGAATCTGATAAAATTTATCCTCCAAATAAATCTTTCTCAAGTTATGAGGATTATGATTCAGTGGAAAATATTTATTTTTTTACTCTAAAATCATAGATTACATGATAAATGTTCCTATTTAATTTATTAAATATATAATTAAATATATCAAGGGATAATATGAGAAAATTTTATTGTAGAAATCAAAACTTGATGAGACATGTAATGCATTAGAAAATAAGTTCAGAGACTGTAAAGATCTCACTAAACTCATTGAATGAAAGGAATAAAATATATTACATTATAAAAAAAGGTTCAATATTAAGGAATAAGAATTGATTTTTTTCCAATAGTACTATTATAAATTAAGTTGTTAAGGAAAGTTTCCATTCATTAAAAACTATTATTGAAGTCAGGAACACTCATTTGGAGGATAAATATAGAAGAATAAAAGAGCTTAAAAATCAATACATGAAGATGATAAAATTCATGAAGAAAAAATTTGAAAGGAACACATGAGAGACACCCTCACTAAAATAAATGATATTGAGGATCAATTAGTAATATCCTATGAATAAAGTTTCACTTTTATGAATGAATCTTTCTTGAGGAGTTTGTGTGAAGAAGATGTGTTAATAAAAGTTGTTAAATAAAATCTCCATGCACTAGAAGATATTCACAAATAAATTGTTAATGTTAATAATACTCTACTAGAGATCAAGGAAAAATGAGTTAAAGAAGTTTACCATTCCTTAAAATAGGTGGAGAAGAAATGCGCCCGTAAAGGGCTCTCATTCTAGGGATTCCTCTCGCCGCGACCGGCTCCTTCGCGGCGGACAACGCGACACTTCCTTCTTGAGCTTGGTGGTGGTGGTGGTTCTCTGCCGCTGTGGCATCTGAGTGGTCTTCCCTCCGGCTGTGGAGATGCTCTACGGGCCTTGGTGGTTGCTAGTTCAAAGCCGCAAGTGTAAGACCGGTCTGGTTGACGACATACTCTTCAGAGCGCTTCTGGCTCTGATCTCGGCAGTTCACCGTTTTCCTGGGGTGTTTTTGCGTTGGAGGGTCGCGCTCTTACGTCGGCGGTTTGTTGGGTTCTATCTCCTCTCAGCTGAGTTTCACTAGGGTTTGTTGTGATGGATGCGGTCGGTTTTTCTGGTTGCGGCGGTATTTTCTGTTCTGTGGTCCGGTTTTTTCTTCTATGGTGTGGTGATTCGGTTGATGCGGGTTGAAGGCGGTGCCGTGATGGAATGACGACAATGGTTCTATCTTTTGGTTTTGTTATTTGCGGGGTTTTGAACCGCAGTGAGTTGTTTAGGGTTGAATTTTTTCCTCAATAGTTCGAGGATGATTTGAGTCGATGTTGAGATTCCTTTTCGGTGAATGTTTCGAAGATGGCTATGATGCGTTGTTTTCTGGTGACGTCGAGGTGAAGTGAAGAGCGGTTCCGTCGACGGTTCCACAGTCAAGTGGCGCGTGGTGATCCGACATTTTGAGGAGTGGTTGTTTTTCACACTTCTCGAGGTGTGCAGATTGAGGTGATCACATGGATTGGTCTGAATTTGAATTTTGAAGCCCGAGGTGGTGCGTGGCTCGAGGCATCGAAGGCGGTGCTTTTTAAATTTTTGAAGTATGTCATTTGAATTTTGAATTTCAAGTTGTGGTGTTGTGGAATTGAAGTGAATCTATAAGGGGTTCCGGGAACCCTTAAACCGGTCTCATGGGAACCAGCTACCCTCAAACCGGCAATTAGAAAATTAAAAAAAAATGATTTGCAGCTTAAAATAGGTGTGTCAGCTACATAAGGAAAATATACTAAAGGTTAATTTAGAATCTGAATAGAAACTAAGGGCCCTTGAAAATTAGAACACTTTAAATTTAAAGTGTCTTGAGAAGATGAAAAGATTGAGAAATATGGAAACCAATCAAGTAAAATATTTATGGTAATATGAGAAAAAAACACTATAGAAGTTTCTAAATATTATCTTAATTTGATAACATCTCAATCCAATTATAGGAAGAATATGAAAGAATCAAAAGCATCATCTTCTGATAAGATAAAGAAAAAGGTAACAACACATTTCGATGAATATGTAAGCACTAACTCCCATATTTTTAGTGAAGGTTATAGTTACAAAAGAATATGTTTGAAAAAAGTGAGATAACCACCTCTTCTATAAATGTGGATTTTAAAAAAAGAGATATGTTCCATTTAATATATTCAAAGAAACAATCATTGTAATAAGTCTCCACTGGCCAAAATACATCACAATAGAAGAATCTAAGGATTATTGGATTCTGTTGGTGTTGTTGAAATTTTGGAAACATGAATATTGATTATTATCACAATATGACAAGGTATAAATAATAAATAAGTCCATAATTAAGGTGTTTTAAATTTAAAGGTAAGGAAAAATCAGTTATTTACACCTAACCCTCATAGAAAAAGAAAAACATGATAACATTGAATTGATCTTATTATCTTGATAATTTATGGGGAAGTTGCAGAATAAGTGGTCTTGTAGATAAAAAGTGCTGGTTTACTTCTACAAAGAATAAATTAGGTATAAAAAATGGAATAGGATATAAAATCTAATGGAAAATGTGAAGAATAATTTTTTAGTACCCAAAAAACGATGCTACTTTCATAGAAGAAAAGGTTACTTCATGGAAAGTTATAAGATCACCATGAATGTTCAAGTTAATAGAAGGAATCTCAAGAAAAAAAACCAATCCAAGAAATACATGATCAATATAGAAGAGTAGAGGACACATAACACAATGATATTTTAGAATATATTTTTCTTTAAATAAAATGTAAGTGTTTCGTAGCTTTCTTTACAGGTAACCCCAAGTTTATATAAACTGAAATATAGTAAACTGTTAAAAGCTAGCCATTAAATTGGAAGGTATGAATAGTAATAACCAAACTATGAAAAATATTTTTAATATTTTTAAATAATGAAAATTTATTTATTAATTCATAATAAGTAAGCACTAAATTTTTAATAAAACCATTTTTTGTGATTCAAAAAATGTGTTTTCTTCAAAAATGGGTTTTATCACATTTTACACACATGGAAATTATAATTAATTTTTACCATTTTTAGAAATTTTATTTGATAGAATTAATATTTTTTTTGAATTAATCATTCTAATATTATCTTATGGTTAATTTTTATGATTTTTCTAAAAAATTTTATTTTTCAGAGAATAGCCAAAAAGAATTTTTTTTTGTAAAAAGTATCATTTATTTTAAAGTAAAATTAAAATTATGTTTTTAATTTTATATTAAATTAAAATAAGTATCCTTTAATTATAAATAATATAATTAATTACATAAGAATCACCATTATACTTTATTGTGGTATAAGTTTATTTTTGGGCTTAAAAACACATTTTTCTAAAAACTATTTTTATATGCGCAATGTATTTTTATCTTAATAAATTAAATAATATTCATTTATGAATGATTTTAATGAAATTTATATAATTTATATTCATTAATATATTTTGACTTAAAATTATGGAATTTTCGAGGAATTAATGTATATAAATTATGTTTTATTCTTAAATATTTATTTTTCTAAAACAGATTTTCGTTGCGGGTTTCATGCTAATTTAAAAATAAATTCCACCGCTATAGAAATTAAATTAGTTAAAATGGATTTTATTTTTTGAATAATAATAATTTTTATAATCTAATAGGCTCAAATTAATTTTTGGTCATAGTGAATAGTAAATACAATAAAATTATGTTACCACAGTTAAAGTTATATAAAATGAGTTTACTGTGGGAGGGGGGGGGGGGGTTAAATAAATATATATGGCTAAAATTTCCACCCAAACCTGTATAATTATTATTTTATGAATATATTTCAACATTATATTGTCCCATATTTGAATCTTTGTCTATTTTGAGCCACATTTCCATGAAAGTGACCTTATATCATTGAAATATTTTAAGAAATTCCATGTGAATCCCTCCCCTCACTTATAAAAGGGAACCTCTTCTCATATGTTATTCACACCATTTGATACACACACACAAATATATATATATATATATATATATATATATATGAATACCCGATTTAAATACTTACTATAATCATTCCCTCCATCCTTTAGATCTATTTATTCACTTAAGACAAATCCTTAAAGGCTTAAGGTGTAAGACAAAGGAGGTTTCTCAAAGAAGAGGTATAAATATTAACCAAGCTCTTTCAATTTTATTTCTTCTTAAAAATTATATATAAACTTTTTATATCTATAAAAAAATTATGTATCAATCATAATAAATATAATGTGATGTTATTATGGTGATGTAACTACCATTTTCCAACCCTTTTCCATCAAATGGGAAATAAAATTATTGCTCGTGCGTACATGTGGATTACTGCCTCTACACAACGATATGATTCATTTTCCATCACCATATTTTATGATTGGTTATAATTATTGATTTAATATTTATATATTATATTTATAAAATAATTATTATTCTTTAATTATAATATATTATCTCCCTTATTACAATCCAATCCATTGGTAAATGATAACGTTGTTCGTACGTACGTGTTGACTACCAACTCCACGAAGCGATGCAATTTGTTTATCATTTTTGGTTTTCTTGGATGGTAATAAGTGTAGGATCGAAATAATGATGTAGATTCTCAATATACAAGAGGGGGGGGGGGGGTGAATTGTATACTTTAAAAATTCCTTTGGAACCTTTAAAGTTAGTTACGATTAACTATGTTTTCCTTAAGCAAAGGAAAGGGCTAAGTTTAACAAAGTTAAACTAAGTAAATTCACAACACCTCTAACACCAAATACAAACTTGGAATAAGATTCCAAAAGTGGGTCCTGGAAATATGGTTCTGGAAATTGAAACTTAACAAAAGTTACAATATGAGATTCTACCTTAAAGCGTATAGAATCTAAATGAATCAGAGTAAGTAAGGTAATATAAGAAAGTTATACTTTCCTTAAGATAAAAAATGCAGCGGAAATAAAACAAGTAGTTAAACTACAAGTAACAAGATAATAGTCTTTTAACCCAAAGAGAAGGGTATCCAACAACCTTGGATAAAGGTCCCTTGATTTATACTTTCAAGCAAGTCTGTCTTACCCACACCAGGGTAAGCCCTCTATACGAAGATTGGAATCTCTGTCTTGCTATCCCTGCAAGCCCTCAACTTCAAGGTAGTTGGTAACCTCTGTCTTCCTCAGCAAGGAAGCCCTCGAACTTCAAGGTAGTCGGCACCTCTGTCTTCCTATCCCCGGAAGCCCTCGAATGTAATCACCAACATTCGGAGTCACACGAAGCTTTGAGAGTTAATAAGAGCCTCTCTCTCTAAAAATCACTTCAAGCATGTAATCACATGAGTCGAAGATCTGTCAGCCTTTCAGCACCGAGCTCTTTCAAATGAGCTCCTATTTATAGGCAAGGTCGGCTCCTTCTCCAACGGTCATATTTTCCTTAAAGATGGAGGGACCTGTACACGTGTCACTTAGACAACAGTTAGTTTATAAAAAAATAGACGACATCGTTTTATAAAAAAACAAGTGTAACAGAATGTACGACATCGTTTTAAAATCTAACATAAAAGTTCGGAATGAAAGCTTCAGAGTGAAGGTTCGTAGTGTAATGGAAATAATAAAGAGTAGATAGATTATAGAAATGTAAGCAGAATAAAAGTTCGGAGTCTAACCAAAATATTTTTCGGAGTCTGAATTAATTCAGTGTGTATAAAACAGAGATGATCAGATTCTGTTTGATAGGAGAATTTGGAATGAGAATTCGGAATAAGAATTCATCATTATAATTCATAATGAGAATTCATTATTATAATTCGGAATGAGAATTCATCATCAGAATTCGTAATGAGAATTCATCATTACAATTCGTAATGAGAATTCATCATTAGAATTCGTAATGATAATTCATTATTAGAATTCGTAATGAGAATTCGTCATCAGAATTCGTAATGAGAATTCGTCATCGAACTTCATAAGAATTCGTTATCCTGAATCTGGAGTAGAACTTAATCAGAGTTCGTATCCGGAATTCGGAATGAAACTTTATCGTAGTTCTCATTCTGGATTTCGGAGTGAAACTTTATTACAGTTCTTGTCCAGAATTCGGATCCTAAAATAGAATACTTCATATCAAAGTTTCAAGTAATTCCGAGAAAATAAAAGTGAATCTGAATCTCATACTTAAGAAAAATCTGGATGAAAATATGATAAGAATAATTTTTCTTACAAAAGCGATTTTCCTTATAAAAACATTTTTTCTTATAAAAGCAATTTTCCTTATAAAAGCAATTTTCCTTAAGATAAGGTGTTTGTGATTTTCAAAACAAGAAGGAATGGAAAAGTCATAAGGAAAACCTTATTGACTCAACAGTCTCCCCCTTTTTGGAAAGCACAAACATCCTTATGAAAAATAAATTCTAGGAAGAAAGAAAAAACATTAAGGCTTATCTCCCTTTGCTTTAAGGATATTGATGAATACGACTAACTCCCCCTTAGGCTTTGAAACTCTAAGGATCGTATTCAGATTTCCAGAATGACATTTTAATATGAAAAAGAAAGACTTATTTAATGAAAAACTCCCCCTTAGATAGACTCTTATTAGATTTCTTTTTCCCTTTAAGGATTTTTTCCTTCTCTCCTTTAGATAAACTCTCATTGGAGTTCTTCTTTTTCTTAAGGATCTTTTCCTTCTCCCCCTTTGTGATTTTCAAAAAGAAATCGAGGGAATGGAAAAAAACAAAGTACCTGAAAAAAATAATAACAACAAAGGAACCGAGAAGTAAAATTTTCATTGGGTTTAAAAACTCAGCAAAAAAGAAAATTACATACAACAAAAAGATCATATTTAGTTATTTCGGATCTTTTTCCTTCAACATGAGCCCTTTAAGAATAGTCTTGATCTTCTTGAGGTCTTTATGATCTTCCTAAGCTTGCTTCTCTAAGACCACTATTCTTGAAGATTGAGTCTCAATATTTTCTTCCTGGGCTTTCAGTTTTTCTTCCTAAGCTTTGATCTTTTCTTCCTGAGCCTTCATCTTCTCTTCAAACTCAATCCGATGTTCTCTTTCAAATTTCCAGTTCTGTGAAACAGAATTTAACTTCCCATTGAGATCTCTGACTTGTTGAATCTGGAAGTTCTTTTCATCTGTCAGCTTCTCTTCAAAGGATGAAGTCAGGTCATTTATCTTCTTGTCCTCAGTCTCAAAGGCATCCTTGACATTGTCTTGAAACTCATCAAATAACCTCATCTCTTCAACAGTATTCTTCGACCAGTTTATCATCTTCTTGCAAGATTTTCTATGAGCTTCGTAGCCAACAAAGAAGGTTTTGAACTGAGCCTCAATTTCAACGCACTTGTCCATAACCATAGATACAGAGTCAGTTTTCTGATTCAATGCATGTTGGAGCATCTGGCACCTTGAGTCAATACTTGAGAAGGTCGGAATGGATCCCACCAACTTCTTTAAAGACAGAACAACAAAGTCATTCCCCACAGAGGATGACTCCGAATCTGAAACTTTGCTTGGAGAATTTTCTTCTTCAATAAGGTCAAGCTTTCTTTTCGAAGAACTACCAACTTCCTTCGTCTTTCTCACTTCTGAGCTCGGAGTATCAGCAAGAATTTGCTTTCCCTTGACTTTTTCCGGAATTGAATCCTGTTCCAGAGTTCTCTTCTCACTATCAGAAACTTGAACAACATTATCTTCCTCAACAACAACTTCCAGAACACGAACCCCTACATTTTCTTTCTGAGCAGCATCATGTAAGAGTTGTTCTTCTTCTCCATGATAAGTAACTTCTTCTTATCCTTTCTCTTCTTCCATTGTTGGAGTAACTAGCTTCGAAGATTCAGCTTCTGAAGTTCGGAGTGATAAGTGTTCCGAAGGTGTCCCCTTGTAATCATCTACTTGTTTCAAAACATCTCTGGTTTCACCACTTCCTTCAGCAACATCTTCTTCTTGTTCCACTTTCTCAACTTGCTCTACTTCCTCAGTAGTCTTAGCAACAGCTTCTTCCTGAGTAACGAAATTTCTTCCTGGATTCTCAGGTAGAGATTCCAAGGAGAAGGATCTCGGAACAGGAATAGTTTCTGAAACCATCTCATTGAATTTCAACAAAGCCTGAGCTACTTCAGCCTCAGACATCTTCTTTTTGAGCTTCTTTTCCTTTACTTGTTTTTCAAGCTCATCAGCTGTTCTCTCCTTCAAGGCCCTAGCCTCCACAGGGTCCAATCCGAACTGTGGATCCCCTTCTTTCCTTTTCTCTTTATCTGCTCTCCACTTCGTAACGACTTCATCAGGATAGGATTTCTTCTTCTTTGGTTTTGGAGGTGCGGAATGGACTTCCTTAGACTTGGGATTATCTGCTTCTACTTCCACTTCTTTCAGTTTTCTCTTCCTTACTGGCTTTGAGGATTCCGGATCAGCAACTTTCGGAACTGCTTCTCCTTGAGCAGGTAAATCAATAAACTTTCCAGACTTCTTTTCAAAAGCTACAAGAATTCTCTTAAGAGTACCATCGCTCACCAGCATGATCTTGAAAACTCTTGGCTTAGATTTTCAAGCCTTCTTGAAAGACTCAAGGCACCGAACAATTAACTTGGAGAGGATTGCTGGATACATAATAATCTGAGCTCTCAGATTTCCTTTCTTTAAATTCTCAATGGTGATAAGAATATGCTTCATCAAGTTAAACTTCCTTATATTTATCAAAAAATCTAGGATGTAGATCTCACTCTTCTTCAAGCTATCTTTGTCACCTTTCCTTGGTACGATAAGTCCTTGTACCCATAACTCCAGAATCCAGAAATTTGTAGATAAACTAGCAATTTTCAGAGCCTTGTCATCAGTCAATCCGAGAGTTTCTAAAGCTTTTTCCTTGTCGAAGCTACCTTTAGAGTCCGGCAACACATGCGAAATAAATTCGTCTTCTCCTTCATATGTCATCCCTACCAAGCTTGCTGCCTTAGTGTGAGAAAGCTTGTAAGTCTTTCCATAAGACTTAAAAGACAATTTTTCCTTATTATCTTCCTGATAGAAGGAGACTGACTCATAGAACTCAACAAGTAAGTCTGTATACACTTCATCTTGGTTCCCAGGTTTTGACACCGCAACATCTTCCCAACCATTAAGCTCGATATTCTTAGAAATAAGAGAATCATACTTGTTGAAAAAGTCCGGATGAACCAGCCTTTCTTTGTAGACTAACCATTGAGAAATTGGCTTAGTGGATGACATATCTTGAGAAGCTACTTCCACAGACATTCGGATTTGAAAACCTTTGAGAAGATCGGAACGGAGACAACTGAAGTTCGGAACAGCCTTAAAATAGAGAGGCAGAGATTCGAGACGCAAGAGCTTGTGAACCGATGTGGGACGAGTATTCGGGTCCCCTTTATATAGGCAATGAGATGACGGTTCAACTTCCTCGGTTGATCTAACGGTTGTGAGAAGCTGAGATCAGATCTGACGGTTGAAAACTTGAATCCGATCTTTTTGAGGTTTTTATTGAAACAAGGAATTAAGAAAACTATAATCTGAAAACATAATACAAGAAAATGCCAGCAAGTAAAATATGACTACAAAAACTTGAGTAAGGTAATCATATTTTTCGGATTAGCTTTGGAGAATTATTCGTAATGGGTAATATAAAATAACTACGAAAAAAAACTTTATAATGAAAAGACAGAGTTCGCAAAAGATTTGCTATAGAAAATAAGCTTAGTATAGAAAAACTCAGTACGAAAAACCTCATTACGGAAACTTGAGTACGAAAAAAAAATTCAAAAAAAACTTATTTCAGTACGAAATTTTCATTATGAAAATACCAGTCCGAAATTTTCATTCTAGATTTTTTCAATACAAACCCTTCCAAATCAGAAGTATTTTGTATGAAAATATCCTTTCTGAAAAATTGTAGTTCCGGAAGTTTCATTCTGGAAATCATTGTTCCGAAAAGTTTGAAAACAAACTTTGAAAAACTTTGTTAAACTAACAAACAAATGTAATCCCCCTATGAAAAGGAGTTTATTGCTGTAAGGAGACTTTTTCAACAGAAATTTAATTAAGAATGATTACCTTATGGTTATCATTCCTAACTTCTGTTTAATATATTCAAATCTATCAGAAGGAAAAGATTTTGTGAAAATATCAGCAAGTTGTTCTTGTGTTCCGATAAATTGAAGAATAATATCTCCTTTTAGTGTGTGATCCCTAAGAAAGTGATGATTAATATCTATGTGTTTTTCATGGGAGTGATGTGCAGGGTTCTTACTAAGGGCAATGGAACTTGTGTTATCACACAAAATTTTAGTTTTAGAAAAACTCAAGGCATAGTCTGTGAGTGTGTGTTGCATCCATAACACTTGAGCACAACAACTTCCAGCTGCTACATATTCAGCTTCAGCAGTGGATAGTGCTACAGAATGTTGCTTCTTGCAGGACCAAGAAACTAAAGAATCTCCTAAGAAATGTCAAGTTCCGGATGTACTTTTTCTATCCATTCTACATCCACCAAAGTCAGCATCAGAAAAGCTTTTTAGAATAAAATCATTTCCAAAAGTATAAAATAATCCTAGATCCATGGTTCCCTTAAGGTAGCGAAAAATTCTTTTTACTGCCTTTAAGTGAGATTCCTTAGGATTATATTGATATCTTGCACATAAGAATACTGAAAACATTAAGTCTGGTCGACTAGCTGTTAAGTAAAGTAAACTTCCTATCATACCTATAAAGGCTGTTTGATCTACTGGTTTCCCAGCTTCATCAAGATCTAAAGAATTTGAGGTACCAATAGGAGTACTTAAACTCTTAGTGTTGTCATAACCATACTTTTTAAGAAGATCTTTAATATACTTATGTTGAGATATGTAGGTTCCTTCTGGTTTTTGAGAAATTTGAAAACCAAGGAAAAATGTTAACTCACCCATCATACTCATTTCAAACTCAGATTTCATTAGACTTGGAAAGGATCCAGTCAAAGATTGCTGAGTTGAACCAAATATGATGTCATCAACATAAATTTGAACAATCAAAACATTTTTGTTGTCTTTCTTTATAAAAAGAGTTGGATTTGCATTTCCCTTAACATAGTTATTTTGAAGCAAAAATCCCGTAAGTCTATCATACCATGCTCGTGGGGCTTGTTTAAGGCCATACAAAGCTTTGGTAAGTCTAAAAACATGATCAGGATATTTTGAATCTTCAAAACCAGGAGGTTGTTCAACAAAGACTTCCTCTTGAACATAACCGTTAAGAAAAGCACATTTCACATCCATTTGAAAAAGTTTGAAATTAAATAATGCTGCAAAGGCAAGTAGAATACAGATAGATTCAAGTCTAGCTACTGGAGCATAGGTTTCTTCATAGTCTATTCCTTCTTGCTGATTATAGCCTTTAGCAACAAGTCTAGCTTTATTTCTTACTATGATTCCATTTTCATCACATTTATTTCTAAAAACCCATTTTACTCCAATAACAGAAGTTTCCTTAGGTTTTTCAACCAAGGTCCAGACTTTATTCCTTTCGAATTCATTTAGTTCATCTTGCATGGCTTTAATCCAATCATCATCACCTAAAGCTTCATCAGTGCTTTTAGGTTCTAATTGGGAAAGAAATGCTAGATGTTCTACTTCATTTCTTAAGGAACTTCTAGTCCTTACAGGTTGATTTACATCAACAATGATACTATCACTGGGATGATTCTTAAGAAACACCTGATTTGGGTTTTGTAAAACCTGTTCATCAACATAGGGTAGAAAATCTTCTGGGGTAAATGTTTCAGAAGTATCTTCTTGAACATTATCCTTATCAGAAGGTTCTTCTATCAAAGGTTGACAATCAGTTTTTGAAAACACATCTGAGGATGTAGGTAGGGAAGATTTAAAAACAAAAGGATCTGACTCATCAAATTTTACATGTACTGTTTCTTCAACAGTACAAGTGTTTTTATTAAAAACTCTATAAGCCTTAGAGGTTGTGGAATATCCTAAGAAAATCCCTTCATCAGATTTTGGTGCAAATTTATGTAGATTATCTTTAGTATTCAAAATGAATACTTTGCAACCAAAAACCTTGAAGTAGGATAGTCTTGGTTTTCTACCATTCCATAACTCATAAGGAGTTTTATTAAGAAAAGGTCTAATCAAAACGCGATTTATAGTATAACAAGCAGTACTTACAGCTTCAGCCCAGAAATGTCTAGCAATAGAATATTCACTCAACATGGTTCTAGTTATCTCTTGAAGAATTCTATTTCTTCTTTCAACTACACCATTCTGTTGAGGAGTTCTAGGTGCTGAAAAATTGTGAGTAATACCTTTCTTACTACAAAAAGTTTCAAAATCATAATTTTGAAATTCTCCTCCATGATCACTATGAATAGTTTTCAATGGAAGGTTTTTCTCATTTTTAACTTGAGCTCTAAAACATTTGAAATAGGAAAAAGCTTCAGATTTCTTTGCTAGAAAATAGACCCAAGTAAATCTAGTGTAATCATCAACTAGAACAAACACATAGTATTTGTCTCCAATACTTCCAGTTTGTGTTGGACCAAAAAGATCCATGTGTACTAACTGTAATGAATCGGTTGTTGAGACTTCACCAATCAATTTAAAACTATATTTATGTTGCTTACCATATTGGCAAGGATCACAAACTTTAGAAGAATCAAATCTAAGCTCCGGTAGATCCTTAACTAGTTTCTTCTTAGAGAGTTTACATAGGTTCCTAAGGTTACAGTGACCTAGTATTCTATGCCATAACCAGGAATGATCTTCCATTGCACTTAGGCAAGGTAAATCCTGGCTCCTGAGGTCTTCTAAGTTTAAAGTGTAGACATTCTCTTGCCTATTGGCTGAGAGAATAAACTCTTCCTTGGAATTGTGAACTAAGCACTTATCATTCCTAAAATTCACAAGGTAACCTTCATCACATAACTGACTTATGCTAATGAGGTTTTTCTTAAGACATTTAACAAAAAGAACATTTGAAATCAAGGTTTTACCAAGAAGAACAATATTACCAATACCAACAATCTCTCCCTTAGCATTATCTCTGAAAGTTACCTTTCCTCCTTTCGTTTTAATAATATTTTCTAAAAAGCTTTTGTTACCAGTCATGTGCCAGGAACATCCACTATCCATGTACCATGTATTGTTGCTGGTACTCTCTTTGTTTTCCTGAAATCAAAAAGAAAATTAGATTTTCAGAATCCAAACTTGTTTGGATCCGAGATTTTCAGACAATAAGATTTTAGGTACCCACACTTTCTTAGAAAAATAAGATTTGTGAAATCCTAGAGATTGGGTTTTATTTAAGGAACAATCCTTTGCCCAGTGACCACCACATTGACACTTGGTACAAAATGGGGCACTTTGAGGAAGAAAATAATTGTTACTGAAAATTGGTTTTTCATGGGTATAACCAAATCCGGATTTATTTCTTAAAGCTCGTATTTGGGAATACATCTTATCAAAATTTTCCTTACCATGGGTAAAGTTTGATAAACACTTCTTTAAGGAAAAAATTTCGGACTTGAGTTTTACAACCAAGTTTTTATCCTCAAAATCAATAGTTTTTGAACTAGAGTTAGGCTCGAAAACATTTTTATTAGAAATTACTTTTTCTAATTATTTAGAAAGTTTGTTCTTCTCAGAACTTACTTACTCAAGATTCTTTGAAATACTTTCAAAATCAACATTTTTCTTATCAAGATCTTTAGAAAGATCTGATATCTCTTTTGTAAGAATAGAATTCCTAGAGTTTTCCTTATCAAGTTTCTTATTGAGTTTGGAATTCTTAATTTCAAGAAGTTCAGCAAACCTAGAGACTTCTTCATAAGTAGGTAAAGTATTTTCCTCATCAGAAGATGATTCTTCATCAGAAGAGTTATAATACTTACTATCATTATAATTTAAAGAAACATTGGTCAATGATTCAACATTTCGTACCTTAGCCATAAAACAATGATTATCAATAGGTAATCTGGCTATAAGACCAAGATTCTTCTATCCTGAAGATTCATAATCAGAAGATTCATCTGAAGAGTTACCACCACTGGCACTCCAGGTATCATTAGCTTTCAAAACATTCTTAGCTTTAGATTTGTAATACCTCTTTCTGTTCCTGTCTGAATGCCTTTCTTTTATTTCTTTCTTTTTGAGCATAGGGAAATCTGGTCTTATATGTCCAGCTCTCTTTCATTCGTAACAAGTAACTTCTCCATCTTTCTTATCTTTCTTTTCCTTTTTCTTATACTTGGATTGGAAATTTCTCTGACCGGCTATCTTGTTCATCCTTCGAGCAAGATTTTCTAGTTCATTTTATGAGACTTCACTCTCACTAGATTCGGATTGGAAAATAACTTTCCTAGACTTGGATCTGGTTACTCTCTCAGGAGTCTTAGCTTTCATCTGATTTGAAGTTGTAGTAAAAGAAACAGTACCATTTCCATTCTTCTTCTTGATGTTATCTTCATCTCTCTTCATTCTGGTTTCATGTTGTAGAAGAGTTCCAAAAATCTCATCAAGTGAGATCTGGGTGACCTTCCTGTTTTCATCTATAGCTGTTCTTTTGGATTCCCACTCATTGGGCATAATATCAATTATTTTATCCACAAGAGCTTCATCATCTAAACCTTTCTCTCCCATATATTGTAGACTGTTGACGATGGTCATAAATCTCTATTGTACTTTACAGATTGGTTCTCCATAAGGAAAGTTGAAGCCATGATATTCAGCTCTAAGCATAGCTCTTCTAGTCTCAATCACTTTAGAAGTCCCAAAGTGTGTAACCTCTAACTTCTTCTAGATATAGTTATCTGCTTCACAAGAAGATATTTGTCTATATATATTTCTAGTCATTGAACATAGTAAAGTATTGCGTACCTTATAGTTGAGTTGATATTCTTGCTTTTCCTGGTTAGTAAAAGTTCTGACTTCCTTATCAGGAATTTTATAATCACCAGTAAGCATAACAAAATTGTCTACTCCAGTGTTGATAACAAAAGTCTTCATTTGATCTCTCCAGTACTCATAATCATTACTATCAAATATTGGTGGTCTTGTAGGATTTAGTTTATCAATCGAACCGACATTAATTCCTGCCATACTAGAAATAACCTTGTATACACAAACTTGTTAGTAGCAAAAGTTTCGTAATAACAAAGTTCGGATTAGGAATTTTCCGGAATAGAAAAGTTAGGAATGAGAAAAATGAGCAAGAAAAACTTATTCGTAAGTATAAGTATTTCAGAGACCTCCTCTGATACCAATTGTAGGATCAAAATAATGATTTAGATGCTCAATATACAAGAGGGGGGGGGGGGGGTGAATTGTATACTTTAAAAATTCCTTTGGAACCTTTAAAGTTAGTTACGATTAACTATGTTTTCCTTAAGAAAAGGAATGGGCTAAGTTTAACAAAGTTAAACTAAGTAAATTCACAACACCTCTAACACCGAATACAAACTTGGAATAAGATTCTGAAAGTGGGTTCCGGAAATATGGTTCTGGAAATTGAAACTTAACAAAAGTTACAATATGAGATTCTACCTTAAAGCGTATAGAATCTAAATGAATCAGAGTAAGTAAGGTAGTATAAGAAAGTTATACTTTCCTTAAGATAAAAAATGCAGCGGAAATAAAACAAGTAGTTAAACTACAAGTAACAAGATAATAGTCTTTTAACCCAAAGAGAAGGGTATCCAACAACCTTGGATAAAGGTCCCTTGATTTATACTTTCAAGAAAGTCTGTCTTACCCACACCAGGGTAAGCCCTCGATACGAAGATCGGAATCTCTGTCTTGCTATCCCTGCAAGCCCTCAACTTCAAGGTAGTTGGTAACCTCTGTCTTCCTCAGCAAGGAAGCCCTCGAACTTCAAGGTAGTCGGCACCTCTGTCTTCCTATCCCCAGAAGCCCTCGAATGTAATCACCAACATTCGGAGTCGCACGAAGCTTTGAGAGTTAATAAGAGCCTCTCTCTCTAGAAATCACTTCAAGCATGTAATCACCTGAGTCAAAGATCTGTCAGCCTTTCAGCACCGAGCTCTTTCAAATGAGCTCCTATTTATAGGAAAGGTCGGCTCCTTCTCCAATGGTCATATTTTCCTTAAAGATCGGAGGGACCTGTACACGTGTCACTTAGACAACAGTTAGTTTATAACAAAATAGACAACATCGTTTTATAACAAAAAAAGTGTAACAGAATGTATAACATCATTTTAAAATATAACATAAAAGTTCAGAATGAAAGCTTCGGAGTGAAGGTTCGAAGTGTAATGGAAATAATAAAGAGTAGATAGATTATAGAAATGTAATCAGAATAAAAGTTCAGAGTCTAACCAAAATATTTTTCGGAGTCTGAATTAATTCAGTGTGTAGAAAACAGAGATGATCAAATTCTGTTTGATAGGAGAATTCAGAATGAGAATTCGGAATAATAATTAATCATTATAATTCGTAATGAGAATTCATTATTAGAATTCGGAATGATAATTCATCATCAGAATTCGTAATGAGAATTCATCATTACAATTCGTAATGAGAATTCATCATTAGAATTCGTAATGAGAATTCATTATTAGAATTCGTAATGAGAATTCGTCATCAGAATTTGTAATGAGAATTCGTCATCAAACTTCATAAGAATTCGTTATCCTGAATCTGGAGTAGAACTTAATCATAGTTCGTATCCGGAATTCGGAATGAAACATTATCACAGTTCTCATTCTGGATTTCGGAGAGAAACTTTATTACAGTTCTTTTCCAGAATTCGGATCCTAAAACAGAATACTTCATATCAAAGTTTCAAGTAATTCCAAGAAAATAAAAGTGAATCCAAATCTCATACTTAAGAAAAATCTGGATGAAAATATGATAATAATAATTTTTCTTACAAAAGCGATTTTCCTTATAAAAGCAATTTTTCTTATAAAAGAAATTTTCCTTATAAAATCAATTTTCCTTAAGATAAGGTGTTTGTGATTTTCAAAACAAGAAGGAATGGAAAAGTCATAAGGAAAACCTTACTGACTCAACAATAAGGATATAATTAATGAACATATATGATATTTATTATATAATAATTATTATTTAAAGGTGAATTATCAATTAATTTTCTTTCATTCCATCCATTGAAAAGTTGAAACACTACTCATGTGTACGAACAGATTACCATCTCTAAAAAGTGATGTAATAAATTTTTCATAAACAATTAATATAAATGGTTATAAAAATGTATATAATGAATATATTTTTTATTTTTATCATTATTAAAATTATATATATGTATGCACCATGATAATAGAACAAGGAATATATCTTTAGAACTAAAATATATATGAAAAGCGAATCAATTAACACATGAAATGAATAATTTAATAGAGAATTTTTAATAAAAAATTGTTAAAATTATATAAGTATATCATATATGATATTATATGTATTAATATTATTTTGGTTTATAATTATTATAAATATAAATTTATTATACATGATGTTAGAACTCTTATGAATCAAGTGAGATATAAGGTAAGGGTTTCTTTGTCTCATTTTCAAATTCACAAGACATGTTTGATATTGCACACCATCATTTATTTTATTTAATGTGATAAATACCTAATTAATATATATTTAAATATTAATTAAATTCATAAGTTCTTAATATACATATCATTTTCTTTCTTTACATGGCCTTATATTCAAAAGATACCTATGTTGTAAGGGTTTTGTCTCAATTTCTCTTCATTGAGACTTGTTTTAATGTTATATAATAATTTATTATTATATGGGGTATATAAAACCCAATAATTTATTTTGGAATAATACATGATTAAATTAAAGGGATTTATTGATCCATATCATTTTCAAGCTTTTAATTAATTTCATTTAAAAAATTACTGAAGTCATCAGGGTTCATCATCCCAATTTTGTTTCATTGAGACATATTTGAATTTATACACCTATCTTCTTTTATGAGGTGTATCTGTAGTCCCATTGATAAGTTTTATCATGAATATAATTATTCTCATGATATTTAAAGTTTCATTTGAAGTTATTTTTTCCTGGGGGAATGAGTCAAAAGCCACCAAAGTGGTAATGGTTTTATGTTAAAATATCATTTTTACCGAGACTGTTTATACTTAAATTTATGATAAAGAAAATATATGATATATCCATTTAAAATATTATGTTTTTTATTATCCTATATTTATTTATATATATTACATGTTTTCCTTTCATTTTACTCTATTTTAGTCCTCAAGAAACCTACATAATTTTTTAAGGAAAATTGACTTTATTTCCCTCTTCAGTTAAGAATATTTTCTTACATGTCGATATGTTCTTCAAAAAAATTTCAAGAATGTTTTTAGTATCCTATAAAGATTTTTTAAATTAATTTTTTAATATATTTTAATTTATTACTAAGGATTAAAAGTAATCTTCTTCTCATTTTCCAAAAATGGCACTTTTGAATTTTTATTGAAAATATGAAAGGAATTTTTATTTTAAAATACACAATATAAATGAATTTCTAGGAAATAATGAATAAAATTTTATTAAAAGATCCCTTTATAATTATCCTGAGTTATTTTCAAAGAAAATTTATTTATTAATACTTAATGAATTTTTAGATTTTAAATATGTTATTTCTAAATGAAAATAGTATTTTTCTTAAGAAATGTTCCATTAATCTTTTTAAGGTATTTTTCATTTATAACAACATCCTATAATTTTTCTTATGTATTACTAAATATATGATCCAATATCATCATCATTATTCTTTTTTATAAACATTTTATGTTTATAATGTTGAATTTTTTATGAAATTTATTTTCTTTACATGGTTTAAGCTTTGATGTAATGATAAATGTTTTCATTATCTTGTATCATAAATATGAATAGATTATGATTATAAGATGTGTGTTTTTATTATAAATCAAGGATGAGTAGTTACATTATAAACCAAGGATAAGTGATTATGTTATAAAAAAATATGGGTGGGTCTGTTATAGCTCTCTAATAAATTGGGTAAAGATGGATATCTCATGAGATAATAAGGACTATAATGGTGATTTGACCCAATTCAGTAAGGGAATTTTTCCAATAAGATAGTCCTGGGAGTAAGCCTAAACTAAGGAAATGATGAAATGAAGAGTGAACCCAATCCACTATGATAATATTGAAAGTAATTCTTGACTAGAAAAATGATTTTCTATGATTATGTAAATGAAACAAACTTATTTTTTTTGCTTATAATATGTTCTCATGGTTCATGATTAATTATTGATGATTCCAAAATCTTATGTATTATTTATTTTGATTGATAACAATTTATTTCATGTTTCATTATTATGATCTATGAATTGATGGGCATGATTTTATATTGTTAAGATCATGTTCTAATACCATTATGTTTCTATTATTCTCACTTATGATCATTTATTGATATCTCTTATGTTTACCTTTACTAAGAATCTGATCTAACCCTTTCTCATTGTTAGGTCCAAAAGAATATCCATACCATAATTCACCCCCATCTTACGATATCCGAGCCCCTTTTGGACCTAATAATTAGTATACGAGGGGTTGGTTTCTTTTATCAGATTTTTTTACTCTAACTTGGTTCAGTTGAATACTGATGTTAAATATCCAGTCTGCTATTATATTTATATTCCATAGAAAAGGGAAGAACATCAAAGAAGAAGCATAAGTTAGGTGATATTCCTCAGAGTGGAAGTGTCAATAGAAAGAGTGTGATTTAGTCAAGTAGTGAATATAATAATGATTTGGATAAATTATATAGTGAAAATAATTTCTCATTCAATGATGTAGAAGGAATGAGCGAAGAACCTTACATTCCAAGTGATGTTGGAACTATTGATGATGAAGAAATTTTAAGAAGTCCTAAAGTGGAAGCTGTCTACAAAACAAAGAAATTAGATCATAAATTTGATGAAGAAATTAAATCTAAAGATATTCAGATCTAAGTAATGGATATTAAGGTCAACAAGCTAAGAGGTTTAAATCAAAGGGTTATCTATGTGGCTATTGATTTGAGGGAGAATAATGATTCTTAATATGAAGAACTACAAAATATGTCTACAAAGAGAGACTAACAAAAAGTTGATGAAAATGAAGAGAATGAAAAGTCAGATGAAATTTAGAATCTAAATGCCAGGAATGATGATCTTACTACTTAGTTTTCTGAACTAGTCCAAAAAATCCAAAGGCTACAACAAGAGAATGAATTCTGTTTTGATTCTACTTCTCAAAAAAATTTAAAATAAAAGAGAAACGTGAAATGGTGGATAAGCTCACATGTGAATTGGAAGATTAGATAAGTAGAGGGAGGAATATCAAGAGATAAATTAATTATCAAATTTAATCAAGGGATATGAATATTCAACAATTGAGGGAAGATCTAGATTCAGTGAAGAAAAAAGTGGAGAAATCTAATGCTAAAGGCAAGCCAAAGTTAAAGGATTCTCTGCACTTACTATTTGATTATCCTACTAGAAGTGATGATGAAATGAAAATAAAATATGCTACTTCATAGGAGAATAATGAAAGTATTGTATCATCCTAAAGGACATATAGTTTGGTAAAAACTGGTATTGGGTATGATGAACCCTCTCCCACACATGAGAGGAAAAGATCCACGAATAGTTCTAGAAATAGAAAAAAATTAGTTGGTGATAAAGACAAACCTAAAAAGGATTTTACAGGAAGTAATGACATCATATGATATTTTTTTGGGATGCATGTTGATACACCAAGTTTTTGTTCAGAGGATTTGGAATATATTTCATGCTGCGAAGGCAGAAATATTGCTAAATCTGAGAATAAGAAGAAGCTTCATGAAAGTTCTTAAAGGAACACCTATCATATGAAATCATCCATCAGATGCTATTATTGTGGAAGATAGGTACATAATATGAGTATGTGCAAAGTAGTGTAGGATTTCAATATCAGAGGGAAAATTGAAGCTGTATCAACATATCAGTCAAGAAATAATTACATGAGGTATGTATTTAATGGGAGATGTTTAATATGTTCTAATTATAGTAATTAAACAAGATATTGTAGTAGGAAGAAAATGAGGAGGGAAAAGGAACTCAGAAGAAGAACCCAAACTCTAGAAATGTATAACAAAAATACCTATATTGGAAGACATAATGATAAGTTGAAAAATAAGTTTACAGACTTATGGGAATCACAAGAAGCTCAATGAAAGGTGTATCAATCACCTCCTCTACAAAACTCACAAAAACTCTATGGGAAAGAATGTGAAAAAACCAAGAATAGAAAGGGAATAACTACTCCAGTTGTAAGAATGAAGAATGTATGTTCAGTGAAGAACCCACCAGTAGTAATAAATAGCGTGGAGAATAAAATAACCAATAAAAGAAAAAATGAATGAATATTGTATCAACAATATCACATGATTTACAAGGAGAGAAGTGAAATAAGGGGAAATATACCTCAAATGGAGTAATAATAAAGAGAGTATGACTAGTGGAGAGATTCCCACTTAGAGAAAGAAATATGAGAAATGAAATTTGGGTGGAACCTAATAGAAGGAATTTTTTACTAGTGGGTATAAACCCCAAATTGTGAAGAAAGACAAACCCACAGAACCTAAATACTAGAATAAGACTTAGAATGTGGGTAATGAATGTTTATTTATATGGAAAGAAGAGTTGAGGTTGGATGGGTAGTTGGAATATGAACATACAGAGTAAAATTATTTGTAAGAATGCATCAAAGGGTTGATCCAATAGGATCAACCACAATACTCTTCTTGATGATTCTAGAGAAACCCCCATCCCTATGTGTATAAATGTTATTAACCGATGTTCAAGTGTTTTAGGTTCAAGGGGAGATACGATCTAAGGGGAAGTCTCATAAAAATATACAAATTAGTGAAATTATGGGCTCTAGAATGTTAACTAATTAAAATCAATTATCAGAGTTGAAGAATAAATATGGAAGAATTACTTGAAAGGATTAAATGGTTTATGTATTTATGAGGTGTATGGAAGTAATTGGGAACAATGGATAGTGGTGGTGATATTGAATTTATCTCTTGTTTGATATAACGAGTCCCAACTCAGTAGGCATAGAGGTTCTATTGATGGATTATTACCTAGTTGTATGTTTAACCAATGTAAATCCCATTGAAGGCAGCTACAATTGGAATATGTTATTGAGCTGGAGAAGTTTCTAAAACCTGCAGTCACATGTGAAGAAACGATGTAGAAGAATAAGAATGTTTGTGGGTATAAACAGCAGGCCTAACAACTAGAAGAGTTTCATATCATAGGGGGATAATTCTATCTCATATTCAAATGAAGGATCTAAATGGTATAGAAATGATGAGTCTATGTTTAAGAAGACTGACTGGGGGATGAGCAACAAAATTCTTGTATTTCATGATTATCTAATTTTCTCTAACAATATAGTATCAGCTGACTATTTTTAGGATACCAAGATTCTATGAAAGAATGAAAAAATGTTTCAACATGAGGTTGAAAAATTAGTTGAAAGAAATTATGTCACTGTAGTAGATAATTAACAAAATCTTTAACATAATAGTGAAAAGTTTATTTATGACAATAATGAGGAGGTGCGAAACTCAAGGTGAGTAAAATTGTAAAATGTTGATTTAAATGAAAGATAATGATGACGATAAGGAAGAAGCTAATGAAGATGAAAACTGGGTTCAGTCTATGAATGAATATCTTGAAAAAATTAAGAAGAATTAGATATGGGAGATTGTTTCAAGGCCAACAGACAAGAATTTCATTAGGATTAAATGGCCCTTTCACAATAAGATGAATGAATATGGTGAAATGATTTGAAAAAAGAACAACTAGTATGCAAAGGGTACTCCCATATAGAGAATATTGATTTTGATGAGACATTGTCATATGTTGTGAGGTTATAAACAATCAAATTATTCTTGGGTATTGTAGTGTAAAGAAGGTTTAGAGTTTTCCATATGGACATCAATTTCGAATTTAGGAATGGGGTTCTAGAAGAAGAAGTGTATATTGAGGAACCAAATTGGTTTCTCATTTATGAAGATGATAATAGAGGGTGTTGGCTGAAGAAGGCACTGTATGGGTTAAATCAATCACCAAGAGCACATTATTCAAGGCTCAATCAATTTTTGAAGAAGGTCAGACTTCAGAATTGTGGAGTTGATTACAATATCTATGTCAATAATGATAGTAATCAAAGGATGATGGTGCTGGTGACACAAGGAAGGAATGAAACATTTATTTCTCAATATAAATATGCCAAGGATGGTTTTGTAATATTTAGAATGGAAAATTTCAAGGGGATAAAGAATCTGGTTGCTAGATAAATGAAACTATCGAAAGATGATGAAAGAAAAGTGGTCAATATCACAAAATACAAATAGATCATTGGAAGCCTATTGTACTTAATAGAAACATTACTAGATATTGTTTTTCCACATTCCAAGAAGTGATATATCAAAGCAATCCCAAGAAAATCCACATGATCGTAGTGAAAAAATACTTTGGTATATCATGGTAATTATGGATTTTAGTTTAATGTACAATGAAAAATATCAGCTAGAGATATTGGGATATACAGATGCATATTGAGCTGGTTCAGTAGAAGATATGAAATAAATGACCAGAGGTTCATTTTACCTTGGTGGATTTTTTATTTCTTATCTTAGCAAGAAATAATATTGAATTTTATTGATCACTGTAGAAGTTGAGTATATTGCGACCACTCAAGGTTGCACACAGCTATTGTGGATAAAGAAACAACTTGATGATATGGGAGTTGAAGTGAGTTATCTGATCAGAATCCACTGTGATAATTCAAGTGCTATCAATCTTAGAAAAAATCCAGTCCATCACTCATGAGAAAAGCACATTGAAATCAAAGATCATTTTATTAAGGAGAAGTTATAGCAAGGGCTTGTGAAATTGGAGTATATGCCTATAGAACTACAGGTTGTAGACATTCCAACAAAGTCATTACATAAATAATCATTTAAGAGGCATTGACTGGATCTGGGAGTCCATTTGACTCCCCACACTTGAAAAATTATGGATGTGGATCCCCCTCTCCCCGAGGTATGATGAGATTTTCCCTAATGTACTAATTTGTGTTCATTACTCTATTTTAGACCACAAAGGAGTGACCTTTGGGTTTATTGATAAATGGTGAGAAAGTGTGTCTATTCAAGGGGGATAAATTGTGGCTAAATAAGGGAGAAAATATCTTTCTCAAAGACATGGGGAGAAGCTGACAGGTGGAGCAACGTGATAAGAGGAGAAGAAAGATAGGGGGAGAATTAAATCTGACGATGCTAGAAGTGATTGATCAAAGAAGATATATCATGATAGCTTAAGTTTTTGATGAAATTAGTTGATTGGTTTTGAGAATTGGTGTTTGGAATGGAGTGACTCATTGATGAAATTTTTATCATACTCTTGTTTCTCACACCAAACATTACTCGTGTGGGATTAAAGTATGTGTTGAGTTAGTCTTTGATCCCTATTTGAATCGCTAGAGGTGAATGATGGTATAAGATGGATGAATCTATTAATAGGTATCAATTTATGAATGAGTTGTCAAAAATCCAAAAGGGGAAGATTGTTGGGAAAAAATACCTCAAGGTAACATTGAATCATTTTTGGGTTGATTGTGTTTGTTGACAAAGAGGGTTTACATTGTCAGTTGTGGAGTTCTAGAGGTATTATTAACAAACTATGCTGATAAAGAACCATGAAAAAGGAATGAATGATCTAGAGGCTATAAAAAAATAATATATACAAGGTGGAACTATTTTCCAGTGACTTCCAAATTTTTGGGCCTCAAAATTGGAAAAAGGAGAAATGTGTTTTTTGAAAAGGAAGTTGCGCACAAGATATAAGGTGTTTTGGAAACTTGTGCACACGGAATGTTTCATGATTATAACATTTAAAAATGGAAAAGGAATGATGTGCGTGAAATATTTAGAAATGTTCATGAAAGATGCAGTTACGTGAAAGAAACTTGTGCACCCAATGCGACATCAAATTTGGTTTTTCATGCACTAAAGGTATCTTGTGTGACATGGTGAATCTTCCATGCAAGGGATGATGATTCTTATTAATAAGAGGTGACCCCCCTCATTCAAAGTAGCTCAACACTTAGAGGGGATCCGAGCTCCATACTGTATAATAATTTCGTGTAAAGGGAGTTTCATGAAATATTTAGTGTTTCATGCAAGATAAGGAAGCTCACGTAATATTTGAGTTTCACACAAGATAGAAGTTGCGCGCAAGATGTGTTTCATGAAAAAAGTTAAATATTGCGTGTAGAGCATAAAACATGAACACAAGGCATAGTAAGGTTTGAAAAAAATATTTGGAGTTGCCTAGTACATCTATGGTAAAGTAGTATTCATTAGTGGATGAAAGTAAGAAATTAATAGAGCATATAAATATAGTGGATAATTAATTCATTAGATATTATGAAGTGACCTAAAAGTCCATAAACTATGTGTGGATCCCTTCCAAGATCAGTGAGATAAGGAAGAAAAAGATGATGATCCCCCAACTAGTAGTGAGCCTGAGGAAGAGACCTTGGGAGTGACCCTTGGGAATGTAGTGAACAGACCCTAAAATTTGTAAAGGCAATGAGTCTGGGTATAGAAGGGATCTAGTCTGAACCTTGTGATTGGAAGTAAGATTTAGTGGATTTAGTACATCATCACATTATCGTTGTATTCTCCTTGGATGTAGCCTAGTGAGGGTGAACCAAGTAAAAATATCTATATCTATGTGCTTTCATTCTTGCATTACTTTCAAAGCATCATCATAAGATAAAGAAGAAAAGGAGAGATCATTATAAATGCCTTTCTCAAAAGAGGGTTGATAGTGAACCACCCCGGTGGGTAGTGAACCTCGCTGAAGAACAAACTCATGTGGAAGTGAACCAAAGTAGAAAATTTTGTGATGTAGGTTTCTACAGCCCTAATTTAATCCCTACAATTGGTATCAGATATAGGAATGAAAACCTCTGATCGTAGGGAAAACATCGGGGGAGAGATTGTTTAAATATCAAATGAACATAGTACAACCCTACGATTCAAGGTTTCTAGGTGAAGGACCCTATACCACATCAGAGAATAGAGGGTTCTGGGCATCATATATAATCCTCAATCACCCCTCCCATAACAAGGACTTTTCAGAAGAGGTTTGGTAGTGATCCACCCAGGTGGGTAGTGAACCCTACTGAAGAACAAACCCATGAGGTAGTGAACCAAAGTAGACAATATTGTGATGTAGGGTCCTATGACCCCAATGTAAGTCCTACAATTATGTTTCCCTTCCTTAGGTTATTGAGAAAGGTTTTAAGTATGTTATATCCCAGAAGGGTTCTAGTTGTGAAGAACTTCATGGGAAATGATGTAGATAATTTATGTAATAATTGTTTATGTATGCATGTTTCCAAAGACACCAAACCTTTGCAGTTCTGGAATGGATTATATTAATATATAATGAATGTTTTCACAAATAAGCTTTAGTATTTATGTATATAAAGTTTGGGGTTTTTATATTTTGTATCAGAGTATGTATTAGTTATTTTTGGAAATTAATATTAAAAACTTTAGCGAGAACCCTTAGGATAATCCTAATTATAGGATAACATCCTAAAGTTTTGGTAAGTTAGAGATTATGTGGTTTTATAAGAAATACATCCCTATCTAGATACTACAAGTGGATATGGTTTTGGTACAAATTCATTTATGGGTAATAACTCAGAAAAAAGTTGGTTGAGTATATCTTTGATATCATTATGATGAATGGTCCCTTACCACACACCAAGTATGACACTCTCAAGGGATATGATTATGTTAAATCACGTTTTATTTATGAACTATTATAAAGGTTTTTTATAGATAATTACTATGGATGACCTTAGGAAAACCTAAGGTGTCATATGTTGAAAAATAGGTGTCATGGTTAGGAAATCCTATGAATTATTTTTCATTACTCATTACTATTTTCAACATAATGATTTTGGTTTTAGTTAATGGACAGAACCATGTGGAATCATGTTAATGTTGAATGTGATGGATGATGCAATGATTTTCCTCAAAAGAAACCAAATGAGATGGGAGATGCAATGTGAAAGTTTGTGATTATGTCTATCCATATTTCTTATTATATGATTAACAAATTTAACATAGGTGAGTTTTTGAATGAACCAAATAATAGAAAAATGGGATTTCATAAAGATCATATAGGAAATATGATTCAAATTTCTACATGTAAGGAATTTGGGAAGAAACACTCTGGGAAATATCTTAAAGGAATGAGAGGATTTTTTATGCATAGAAAAGAAGGGCACATAAAAAGTAATGGGTGATAAAAAATGAAGAGTTAAATGGAGGGAAATAAACTACATCCCATGGTACCATTTATCATTTGATTTATTATATGTGGGGAACTTGGAAATTATCCAATTAAACACCCTAATACAAGGTATAACTCCCAGAATAAGGAAGGGAATATCTTATTCCAATCATTTAAGTGGAATAATTGAAGCGTTTAAGTATTTAGATTTGATAATTATATTGTAAAAGTGTTTTATTAATGATATTCTAGTTATATGAATCATGAATCATATAAGGATTATTCCATATTATTTTTTCTATAAGGGTTTTAAAACATATATTGAATGGTACTAATAACCTAGAAAAGTGATTTAGTGGTAAAGTGATATTTTTGGAAAACACATGATTGAAGGATGGATAACACATAATATATGCCTAATGTTGAGATAATAATGTTTATTTGGGATAAATAAATGATTTATTTTGATAAATTAAATTGTATAATATTATTTTCCTATAAATTTATTAGTGATTTTATGAAAAAGTGAATTATACTATCTTTTATGCTATTTATTACATATTTGGATTTGTGGAATATATTGGATTGTGTATGATTTTATTTAAGGAATAAGGATAAAGATATTTTTTGGAAGCATATGTTTTTTATTGAGGTTTTATGGTGATTTAGGTTATTTTAGTAAAGGATTAGTATTTTTAAATAGAATATGTTATCATGGTATTCACATGTATGGTATGTGAAATTAATAGATACTTTATATTATTAGACGAATAAAGTTAAGTTGATTTTGAAAATTTTGGGACCTTTTTAAAAATTCTTGGGTTTTGATACTGGTCAGACATATTTTGGAGGAGTTTTAAGGTAAACTATTTATGGAATGGTTTGTGTTGAAATTTAGGTGTTATTTTTGAGTTTTAGATATTAATGTATTATTTCATTATACGAAAATTTATCCATATTAGATAACTTGTGCTAACCTTTTGGATTTTGGTTAAAATATGAAGATATAAGAAATGACTTGTCATTATTTTATAGATCTTATGATCCATTAAAAGTTAATTTTAGTACTTTAGTAATGAAAAAAATAATTTTGAATATTCATTTCTTGGATTAAGAGATGAGATAGATGTGGAAATTGACTGAAGCACAACCAAAGGATAAAATTCTACTTATGAAATAAAAAAGAATAAAGTAAGTATATTTTCTCATATTCTATGGTAAAATAATTCCACAACCCTAGGAAAAAGGATCTTTACATGAAAATGTTTACCTTTTACAACTATTTATAAGGAGTTGATGGTCGTTTTCAACCCACTTGTCACATCCTGACTTTTTTTTAAATTATTTATTTTATCATTTCTTGGATTTGGTTAGCCTTGTTAGGGTGCGAGTTGAGAGCTGGTCTAATTTTTTTGACGTTTAATATTTTTATTTGGGTTTTGGACTGGTGAATGGGCACCATATGGCTGGCAGTAACCGTGCGGTCTCCAGGTGCCCATGCGATTTCCAATGCTTAAAACAAATAATTTTTTATAAAGATAAAATATATTGAATGTTTAAACCATGATAATAATAAAATTATTGTGCTGATGACAATAATAATAAAATAAAATAATAATTGTTTTTATTATTTAAAATGAAACAAGAAAGGAAAAATAAAAATTAAGGGTATGTTTTGATAATAATAATAAAGATATTGTTAATATTATTATTGTGATATTTTATTATTATTATTACTATTATTAATAAAGGAAATTATTATTATTCTATTGTTATTATTATTATTATTATGAGTAGGTTATTATTATTATTAACATAGTAATTATTATTATTATTATTTGTTTTATTATTATTATTATTATAAAACTAAAAAAACCCTAATCCTAATTTCAAACCCCCTTCTTCCACGGCACAACCGATATCTCCCCCTCCTCGGTTTTTCCCTGCATAGCACCACCCCACCCACTTGCCCCCTTCCTCTCACACGACGCATAGTCGCTCCACCCCACTTGGCCCCTTTCCCTCGCACGGTGCACAATAGCCCCACCTGTCCCCTTCCTCTCACATGGACACACCCCCAATGAACTCCCTTCCTGACTGCCCTCCCTCTCTGGTGGTCTCTACTCCATCTGCCACCTCCTTTCCCTCACCGGAGCTCCGACCGCCCTCCTCACTGTGCCTCCCACCAGAAACACACCTAGTGCCTCTGCCTCCTTCCTCCAGCAACAAACGCGAACCCAAAACCCCTTTACAGTGCCTCTTCCTCCTCTTCAGCATGTGGAATTCTCTCCTCCGGTATATTTCTATTACAATTTTGGTGTTTTATTCAGTTTAAACAAACTTTGACATCTCGATTTGTGTTTCACACTTTTTTCACAATTTCTAGAGTATGAGATTGATTTATCAAGACCCATTGGTCCATGTTCTGGCATCCTCTTCTAAGGGAGAGGCAGATGGACTCATCTCGCTATGCCATCGATGTTTCTGCTAAGGTTAATGCACCCACTGTTTTGTTTCACATCATTAAATTTAGAGTCTATTATGATAAGTGAGTCCCTGGTTTTTGTTTGTATGTGTGTTGGTCATTGCACCCATTAATTTTGGGTGCTGGTTGATTTCTGTAGGGTTGGTTTTTCAATCGTATATTGATTTATTTGTTTGGATTAAATTTTATTTTAGAGATTTTTGGTGTTTTTGAGTCCTGGGGTTTTATTGTAGGGAGTTTCGGTTGGTTTCTAAGGTGTGCACGCATATTCCTAGGTATGGATATGTATAGATATAAGTATCTTATATGTGTGTGTTCCCTCATGGAATGGGGAACATATGCATCAATTTAAAGATATATATATATATATATATATATATATGGAAGTGCGTGCGTGCGAGCAAGATATTGTTTGTGTTAGAAAGCATGACATGACCATTGTTTGAGGTAGCAATTTTTATCCTTTACCTCTTTTCAGATCGTTCCATGGTCACCTGAATGATTTAATTTAATTTATAAATATTATTAATAACTTTATAAGCATGATAGTTAATTCATTTTAGTGTTTTTATGATGGGTTTAATTGTTAAAAATGGCTTTGAAATAGTTACTTGATTATGTGTAGATGCTTCCATGCCCTTGTTCCTATTTTTAATCCATTTAATGCTTGTTTTTTCTTAATTAAATCTTATATTATGTTTTTAACCTCTATTATGTTTATATCTAACTTATGGTAGAGTTTTATTGTTGAAATATTTTATTAAAAATGATTTTTTGGATGCTCCTCTGTTTATGAACATGTTTATGCCTTACCAGCTTGGTTGGAACTAAATGTATTTATCTACAAATGGTATTATTGGATGTCTTGAGTAGAGTTTCCTTGTAAGAACATTTTATGGAACTTTTTTGTCCTACGTTGGTTGGTTTTATGGAACTTTGTGTTCTTTTGGAAATGATTTCACATCTCTTTTGAGGTTCGATGAGCCATTAGATATTGGCACATCCATGGGCGCACTAGGAGCACACATGGGCATGCCCTCAAATTAAGACGGTTCTTTGAATTGGTATTTTTCTTGAAACCTTGATTTTCTAAGCAATTATTGTTTTCTAAATGTTTTTTTTCTCTTAATATAGATCTTTAAATTAGTTTGAAAAGAAATCCATGAATATATGCTTGTTTATCTTTTGGTGTAATTTTTGTTGAGTGTGTGGTGTAAGGGGTCGTTTGGTTTGTTTTTATGAAATTATACATAGTATTACTAAATAATTTTATGTTAATGCTTAGAAACTTGGAACCTAGAGGCCCTTTTGGATTTTTAAATACAAAAGGTTGTGTTTAGAGTTGTTTTAAAAGAGAATGTGCAATATTTTTATAAAGGTATTTGATTATGTAAAACTAAAGGCCCTATTGACAACTTCAAGTGTTTTATAAAGTCATTTTGATAACCAAATGATGTGACAGCCCGATTGGAACTTTTTATGTTTGAGATGTATGAATATATATATAATTATATGGGGAACTCCTATCTAGGGTAACCCTTTATGGGCGAATGCACAGGAAGCATCCATGTTTGCGGTAGGCAAGTGCAGTGATAGAATGGTAAGGTGAGTCATGCGTGTGAGGGCCTCTTACTTACATACTATGATTACTATAACCACCATGGGTTCCTGTACATTTTTTGTTGACTGAGTGATGGTTTCTTATCAGCCTCGATTCGATGGGTTGGTACCCATTGGTCGGTATAGAGGTTAGATGGGGAGTGCTATTGATTTCTTTTACCGTGAGGGTGATCAGTTGGTTATAGACTTTGGGGCTTCACCATATGCCAGTAGGTGGTTCCGAACTGAGTATGTTCAGGGGTATTATAGGGTTTTTTAGGATCACCCATGGTTACTTAATTATTTATATTTCTTGTCTAGTTTTATCTATACATGTTAGTTTATTTCTAGCATGCACTGTTTACCTGTTTTATTTTAGCACAACCTTGGTCTTTCTATCTTGGTTTTGTTTATAAAATGAAAAATGGTTTTGGAAATGGTATGTATCATGTTTTGGGTTTTCTTTATATGGTATTTTTTTCTTATTTTAAAATGTGAATAACCTACTTTCATATTTGTATTTAAAACTTGTGTTTATGGACTACTTCAGAAAAGAGAAATTTTTGATGTAGTGGTTTATTCTTGGCATCCCTACTAAGCATCTCGTTGCTCATATATATTATATCTTTCTAGTTGTATGTTCAGTTTTTTGTTCAGGTTCCTGGTTCAGCTGCTCAGTGATGGAGCAGGCTTGGTTCTGAGTTGGGTGGTGACCTAGAATGTCACAAGGAGGTATCTATAATTTATTTTCTTTGTATTGATAGTTTTTTATTGTCAGTCTTTATTTATTTGGTTATCTTTTTTTATGGGCCAAATCATTCCCAATTATTAGATTTTGAAACCCAACACTAGTATTCATTCTAAAAGGATTAGGAACGCCCTTCGGGACATGTTGTGGGCTAGATTAGGTGACCGGTTTAAGATTGACCCTAGCTGGTTCATGAAAAAATAGTATCAAAGGAGGCCCTTGTTATTTGGGTTTCTAGTAGACGGAGATTAGGACTATTGGAACTCAGGAGGAAGGTGCGATAATAGTGTTGCGAACTATTGCTCGTATTGATCGTCGAGTCTTTGGCGGTAATATGAGATTTGAGTCTTTTGTATTTGGTTGTTTTGGATTGAGGGATGACAATAGAGGAAAATCGGGTTATGTTGTGACCTCATGTGGGGTTGTGACCCATGTGGGGTCCAAGCGCCTGATTTAAGGTCTTATTAGTGTTATTCCTTATTTGGGGCATGGCTTACCACCATGTCACTGGGTTAGGTATAGACACTAGTTCCTCATTTGGATGGTTTATCATTGGTTGTGTTTCATTTTGAATTTAGTTGATGTGAGTGTGTGTTGAAATTGAAAGTGGACTTTTAAATTGAAAATGGTTTTGTAATGGGAGTGATTTCCTCAAATGGTTTTAAATGGGTAAAGTGATTTTTTAAAAGGGGAAGTGTTTTGATTTGGAAAATTTGGTATGTGTTTGAATTTGATGAGGAAAAGAGATGTTGAACCTTGACACTTCTTATGGAGGGTCACATGTGCGTTGGTATGTATGGAGAGTGCATGGGGGAACTTTTCCACAAATGATGTAAGAATAATTGGATGAATGTAGATGTGAAGGTTTATAAGGTTCCATTGGTGAGTTTTAAAATTTAAAAATAAATGGTGGTTTTTGGAAAAGTAATTGTTGCTTGTGTTTGAAAATGTTTGACTTATAAGACCATTTCCCATGGCTTGGGTTGGTTCTTTTATTGTGTTTTTTCTTGATGCCGATTTTAGTTGTGTTTTTTGTGTTGTTTGGAGTATTCCGTCCAGGAAGGTCGTTGATGTTACTAGTGAGTCATTCCTAGTTTTTAGTTCTTCTTGGGTGATGCTTGTGCTTCGAGGTGTGTGAGGTTTATTAGAAGTAGCAAAAAGGTTTGATTGGAATAGAGCATGACTTTAGGTGGTTGGTAACTCTTGAGTTTTTTAGAGTCCGTATTGTTGCAGGTTTAATGGAGGGTCCATCTTTGGAATAGTAGAGGTTGGGTTCCCCATTGTTGTTAGGATTTGGGGTGTGGTTAAAGGGTAGTCATTTTTATGAGGGTTCCCCATTTGGTGAGCGGGGTGTGCTAGAGGAACCTGTTTATGAAGAATCTTGTTCATTAATTCCATTTTGCAGTTCATCATACCATTCTATTGCATATCACTAGAGTGGCCTATTAGAGCATTCTAAGCTATCTTGTCTCATACCTTTGAATTCTTGCTACCGTGTGACCATTCAGGTCTCTAGGAAAGGTTCCAAAAGAAGTTTCATTTGAGGAATGAGTTTTGGTCGGGGGATTCTAATACCTAACTATGAGGCATAAGATACTTTGGACATCAAATCTGTAGCCTCAAGTCTCAGGGTGAAGATCACACACAGTCAGGAGTTGTTGGGGGTGTGAATCCTTGGTCTGGGTTGTGAGTTATGTGTTGTGACTGGAACATCTAAAGCCTTTTCATTATTATTTTTATTCCATTAAAGTTATACACTCATCACAAGTTTATTGTTTAAATAAAAGAATGTGATGATCTTGTTCTATTATAATCCAAGCAGTCCTGTTCATCTGGATAGGGCTTTTTAAATTGTGTGTCTTCTTAAAACTGTGTTTGGCCCTTGTATAGGTTGATCTCAGTTCAGCTGCGCTCATTTGGAGATGTAAGTACCTGTGGAAGAGTTGATCCTTGTAGTTGTGCATGGGTTTCCTATTTAAGTCATGGTTATATGGTTTATTTGTTTGGGGAAATTGAATGATCTTGGTTTGGGAGTTCCCACATTGGCCCCCCTTGAGGGTGGTGTGTTTGGGTTTCAAGGATTTTGTGTTAGTGAATTCTTTTGGTGGGGAGAACCCTATCATGTTCTTCCCTCAATCTCAGGTAGTGGTTTTTATTGAACCGGTCATGTGTGATGTGTGTTGGGAATGGTCACCCTGAGGCTCTTGGTTTCCTCTGGTTTTGTTTGGGCATGGATTCAAGCTGTGTCTACTATTAGTTTGGTGAATTTATAGGGATAGAAAGTTTTGTGGCGGGGAGAATTTTCACACCCCAACTTTTTTTAAAATTATTTATTTTATCATTTCTTGGATTTGGTTAGCCTTCTCAGGGTGCGGGTTGAGCATTGGTATAATTTTTTTTGATTTTTAATATTTTTATTTGGGTTTCCAACCAGTATATGGGCACCACATGGTTGACGGTAACTGTGCGGTCTCCAGGTGCCCGTGCGGTCTCCAGGTTCCCGTGCGGTTGCCAATGCTTAAAAAATAATTTTTTATGAAGATAAAATACAGTGAATGTTTAAACCATGATAATAATAAAATTACTGTTCCGATAATAATAATAATAATAATAAATTATTATTATTATTATTATTGTTATTATTTAAAATGAAATTATAAAGGCAAAATAAAAATTAAGGGGATGTTTTAATAATAATAATATAGATATTATTAATATTATTATTGTGATATTTTATTATTATTATTATTACTATTATTAAGAAATGAAATTATTATTATTATATTGTTGTTATTATTATTATTACAAGTAGTTTATTATTATTATTAAGATAGTAATTATTATTATTATTATTATTTTTAGTTTTATTATTATTATTATTATTATAAAAAGAAAAAAACCCTAAGCCTAATCCGGCACCCCATTCTTCCTCAGCGCGACCCACATCTCCCCTCCATAGTTTTTCCTTATGTAGTGCCTCCCCAACTACTTAGACCTTTCCTCTTGTATGGCACACAACCGCCCCGTCCCACTTAGCCCCTTCCTCTCGCATGACGCATAGCTGCCCCGCCCTGCCTGGCCCCTTCCTCTCGCATAGTACACAACCACCCCGCCCCGCCTGGCCCCTTCCTCTCACACAGTGCACAGTCGCCCCACCCTACCTAGCCCCTTCCTCTCGTGCAACCACACCCCCCAGCAGCCTCCCTTCTCAACTGCCCTCCCTCTTTGGCGGTCACCACTCCAACTACCGCCTCCTCTCCCTCACCGGAGCTCCAACCGCTCTCTTAACCGCACCTCCCACAAGCGGTGCACCCAACTTCTTTTCTTCCTTCCTCTAGTGGTGAACTCGAACCCAAACCCCCTTCGTAGTGCCTCCACCTCCTCTCTAGAATTCAAAATACTCTCTTCTAGTATATTTCTATTACAATTTTGGTGTTTTTTTCAATTTAACCGAACTTTGACATCTCAGTTTGTGTTTTTCACTTTTTGCACAATGTCTAAAGTATGAGATTGATGTATCAAGACCTGTTGGTCCATGTTATGGCATCCTACACCAAGTTAGAGGCGGATAGACTCATCTCGCTATGCCACCAATGTTTCGGGTAAGGTTAATCCACCAGATGTTTTGTTTCGCATCATCCAATTTAGAGTCTATTGTGATAAGAGAGTCCCTGATTTCTTTTTAGGGTTGGTTTTTGAATCTTATCTTAATCGATTGGTTTTTATTAAATTTTATTTTAGGTATTTGTGGTGTTTTTGAGTCTTGGGGTTTTATCGTAGGGAGTTGCGGTCGGTTTCAAAGGCTCTCACACATATTCCTAGGTATGGATATGTATAGATATATGTATCTTTTTTGTGCATGTTCCCTCATAGCGCGGGGAACACACACATCAATTTAAGGATATATATATATATATATATATAGAAGTTCTTGTGTGCGAGTGAGCTTCTGTTTGAGTTAGAAAGAATGGTGTGACCATTGCTTGAGGTAGGTGTTTCCATAATTTCCCTATTTCTGGAGCCTTCCATGGAAACTTGCATGATTTAATTTAATTTATAAATGTTTTCAAACCTTTATATGCATGATAGATAATTCATTATAGTGTTTTTATGATGGTTATAATTGTTTAAAACATATTTGAAATAATTACTTGATTATGTGTATATGTTTCCATGCCCATGCTCCCATTTTAATCCATTTAATGCTTATGTTTTCTTAATTAAATATGAGATTATGTTTTAAACCTCTATTATGTTTATAGATAACTTATGGTAGTGTTTTCTTGTTGAAATATTTTATTAAAAATGGATTTTTGGATGCTTCTCTATTTATTCACATGTTTATTCCTTGCCAACTTGGTTGGAACTAAATGTCTTTATCTACTAATGGTATTATTGGATGTATTGAGTAGTGTTTTCTTGTAGAAAAATTTTATGGAACTTTTTTGTCCTATGTTGGTTGGTTTTATGGAACTTAGTGTTTTTTTGGAAATGATTTTTCATCGCTTTGGAGGTTTGATGTGCCATTAGAAGTTGGCACATCCATGGGTGCACTAGATGCACACATGAATGTGACCTCAAATGAAAATGGTGCTTTGAATTGGTATTTTTCTCAAAACCTACATTTTCTAAGTGGTTCTTGTTTTCTAAATTTTGTTTCTCTCTTCATGAAACTCTTTAAATTAGTTCAAAAGGAAATACATGAGTATATGCCCGTTTGGATTTTGGAGTATGTTTTGTTGACTGTGTGGTGTAAGGGGTCATTTGGTATGTTTTTATGAAATTGTGTATCGTATTACTAAATAATTTTATGATAATGCTTAGATACTTGAAACCCATAGGTCTGTTTGGCTTTTAAAATACAAAAGTGGTGTTTAAAGTTGTTTTAAAAGAGATTGTGCAATATTTTGGTAAAGGCATTTGATTATGTAAAACTAAAGGCCCAATTAACAACTCAAAGTGTTTTATAAAGTGGTTTTAATAACCAAATGATGTGACGGCCTAGTTGGGACTCTGCATGTTTGAAATTTATACATACATACATATATATATATATATATATATATAAGTATATGGGGTGATCCTATCTAGGGTAAACCTTTATGGGTGAATGCATATGAAGAGTCTATGTTTGGGGTGGCTAAGTGCGGTGACGACATGGTAAGGTGAGTCACGTGTGCGAGGGCCTCTTACTTACATAGTATTATTTTTAAAACCACTATGGGTTCTTAGGGATCTTTTAGTGGATCAAGTGATAGTTTATTATCATCCCTGATTAGAAGAGTTTGTACCCACTGGTAGGTATAGAGGTCAAATGGGGAGTGCTGTTGATTTCTTTTGCTGCGAGGGGGATTAGTTGGTTATAGACTTTGGGGATTCACTATACACTGATAGGTGGTTCCAAAATGAGTATATTTAGGGGTCTTCTATATATTTTTAGGATCACCCATGGTTACTTAATTATTTACAATTATTGTATACTTTCAGCTATACCTATTAGTTTATTTCCAGCTTGCACTATTTACCTATTTTATTTTAGCATAACCTTGGTCTTTCTATCTTGATTTTGTTTATAAATTGGAAAATGGTTTTGGAAATGGTATGTATCATGTTTTGGGTGTTATTTATATGGTAAAAACACATTGCTTATTTTAAAATGTAAAAACCTACTTTCATAATTTTATTTCAAACTTGTGTATATAGACTGCTTTAGAAAAGTGAGCTTTTGGATGGAGTGGTTTATTCATGGCATCCCTACTGAGCATATAGATGATCATGGATATTATATATTTCTAGTTGTAGGTTTAGTTTCTTGTTCAGGTTCCTAGTTTACCTGCTCAATGTTGGAGGAGGCTTGGTTATGAGTTGGGTGGTGACCTAGAAGGTCACAAGGAGGTATGTACCATTTATTTTCTTTCCTATGCTAGTTTTTTATCGTCAGTCTTTATTTATTTGGTTATCTTTTGTTAATGGGGAAAATCACTCCCAAAGGTTAGGTTTTGATTCCCAAAACTAGTTTTCATCCTGAATGGATCAGGAATTCCCTTCAGGACATGCCGCAGGCCGGCTCGGGCGACCGATTCAGGGTTGACCCTGGCTGGTTCGTGACATAACTGATTTATGGTTTGGTGTTCATTAAATTTATCATGACCATGTTATATATCACTATCACTTATTATTTCGAAATAATATTTATCTAGTATGTTCTTATCTTCACTTACCACTAATTTTATCCTTATATGGGATCTCGATTATATGTTATTTTAGGTAACCGTTATGTTTCCCCTTCCTCTTTTCAAAGGAATTTTCATTATGCCTTTGTACAATTTGGGTTTTCAATAAATGTATTTTAAAACATTAAACCTTTTATTAACATGATAAAAAAATAAAAGGGTGAAATTTATTTAATGGGGAGAATATAACACACTAATATTTTAGAATATATTTTTATTTAAATATGATGAAAGTGTTAAATATGTTTCTTGGCATGAAACCCCGAGTTTATATGAACCTTGATATAATAAACCTCTATAATCTAGTCATTAAATTGGTAGATATGAATTGTAATAAAAATATTATAAATAATATTTATAAGTTTTTAAATAATTTAATTTATTAATTCATAATAAATATATACACAATTTTCAATAAAAACATTTTATGCTTCAAAAATATGTTTTCTTCAAAAATTGTTTTTATTACATTTTATGCACATGGATATTATAAATAATTTTAATTTTTTTTATAAATTTTATTTTTTAAATGTATATAATTTTTGTAATAATCATGTTAATATTATATTAGAGTTAATTTTTTGTATTTTTCTAAAAAGTTTTATTTTTTTAGTAAATAGTGAAAAAAATACCATTTTTAAAAAAAAAAATTCATTTGTTTTATAGTAAAAATATCATTAGGTTTTTAATTTGATCTTAAAGTAACATAAATATAATTTAATTATAAATAATATAATTAATGACATAATAATCATCACTATACTTTATTTTGGTATAAGTTTATTTTTAGGCTTAAAAACACATTTTTCTAAAAATTGTTTTTATGTGTGCAATGTGTTTTTATATTAATAAATTAAATTAATATTTATTTATTAATGGTTTTAATGAAATTTATATATTATATATTCATTAATATATTTTAACATGAATTTTTTTTTGTTTTATGGAAAGGAATTTAAGTAAATTATATTGTATAATTAAAGATTCATGTTTCTAAAACATGTTTTCATTGTGGGTTGCACTCTTATTTAAAATAAAATTATAAAACTTATAGAAATTGAATAAAAAAATAGATTCCATTTTTAGAATAATAATAATTAATATAATCTAAAAATGTCAAATTAATTTATTGATCATAGTGAATAGTAAAAATAGTAAAATTGTGTTACCATAGGGGAGGTTAAAATGGGTTTACATGGGGGGGGGTTAAAATAATATATAAGTGTAGTATTTCCAAAAAACCTATATAATATTTATTGGTTTAATATATTTAAACATTATATTATCAAAAATTTAAATATTTGTCTATCTGGTTCCATTTTCCCATGAAAGTGACCTCATATCATTGAAATCTTTTCAAAAATTCCATTTGAGTCCCTCCCCTCACTTATCAAAGGGAATATATTCTACTCACTTATTCACAAAATTTTATCCTTATAAATATTGAAATACCCACTCAAAATACTTACTATAATACTTAAATTCATCCTAGATATTTTGATCTTATCTTAAGTATTAAGGTGTAAGACAGAGGAGGTCTCTTAAAGAAGTGGTCTAAATATTAACCAAGAAATTTCAATTTTATTTCTTCATAAACATAATATAAACTTATTATATTCATAAAAACATGATTAATACTATATAATAAATATAATTTTATGTTATTATTATGATGAAACAACCATTTCCACCCCTTCTCCATCAAATAATAAATAAAGTATCATTCACACGTATGTGTGGATCACAACCTCCACATAACGATACACTTTATTTTCCATAACCATATTTCATGGGTGATAATAATTATGGATTAAATATTTATATATGATATTTATAACATAATTATACTTCTTTAATTACAATATTTTACCTAACATCTTATCATCTGATCCATTGGAAAATGATAATGTCGTTATTGCATACAGGTGGACTACCACCTCCACAAAGCGAATTGATTTTTTTATCATTTTCAATTTACGTGGATAGTAAAAAGAATAAATTTAATAAAAATATATGACATTTATGATATAATAATGATTTTATAAAGGTTAATTATAATTTACTTTTATTTTTTTCCATAAAAAAGTGGAAACACCACTCATGTGTACATACAAATTTCCGTCTCCATGATGTGATGTGATGTAATTCATTTTTCATCACTAATTAATAAGAATAGTTATAAATATTAATATAATGAATATATATTGTATTTATATCATGATAACAATTATATGTATGGAGGAACCATGATAAAAGTTCAAGGACTATAACTGCCAAACTTAAACACACATGAAAAACAAAGCAATTAACACCTGAAATGACAACTTTAATAGAGAATTATTAATAAATAGGTTTTGAAATGATATAAGTGGATAACATATGATATTATGTGTATTAATATTATTATTTTATATAATTATAATAAATCTAAATTTATTATATAGGAAGTTAGCGTGCTTATGAATCAAGTTGGATATAGGCAAGAGTTTCTTTGTCTCATTTTCAAATTCATGAGACATGTTTGATATTTCATGACATCATTTATTTTATATGATTTGATTACTACCTAATGAATTTATTTTTACATATTCATGAAATTTATGGGGTTTTAAGAGCCATATCATTCTTTTTCTTTACATGGCCATTGATTCAAAAGATACCAATGTTTTTAGGGTTTCATCTCAATTTCTCTTCACTAAGACATGTTTTAATATTATACACCAAATTATTATTTATATAGTGTATATAATTCCCAATAATGTATTTTAAAATAATAAATTATTAAATTAAATTTATTTATATAACCATATGATTTTAAATCTTCTAATTACTTTCATTTAAAAAATTACAAAAGTTGTAAGGGTTTATCATCTCAATTTTGTTTTATCAAGATATGTTTGATGTTATACACCTATATTAATTTATGAGGTGTATCTACTACCCAATGGATATGTTTTATCATTAATATCCTTATTTTAATGGTATTTAAAGTTTCATTTGATGTTATTTTTTCAAGGGGTTTAGGAATCAAAATCCATCTAAGAGGCAAGGGTTTTATGTTACAAACTCATTTTTACTAGGATTGTTTATGCTTAAATTTTCAACAAAGAAATTATATGATATATATATCCAAAATATTATGTTTTTTATTATACTATATTTATTTATATATATTAAATTTTTTTATTTCATTTTACTTTTTAAGTACTCAAGATACTAAAATATTTTTTTAATTAAAAATGACTTTTTTTCTCTCTTGAGTCGGTAATCATTTTTTCATGTCTATATTTTCCTAAAAAAATTTTGAATAATGTTTTTAATATTATAAAATGATTATTTAAATTCATATTTAACTGTATTTAATTTTATTTACTAATTTTTAAAAGGAATTTTCTTGTCATTTTCCAAACATGGTACTTTTGACTTTTTATCAAAAATGTGAAAGGAATTTTTGTTTTAATGTACATCGTAGGAATTGATTTCTAGGATTTAATAGATACTATTTTATTTGAAGATTAATTTATAGGTTTACTTATTTATTTCCAAACAAAATGTTTTCTTTAATATTTTTGGAAATTTTTAGTTTTTAAATATGTTATTTCAAAATGAAAAGGTTATTTTCCTGAATAAATGTTCCAGTGATCTTTTAAAGATATTTTTCATCTAGAAAAACAACCTTTGATGTTTATTATTTTTTAATGGGGATATAATACAATTTTACCATGTTTATTATTTATCTATATGGTTCATTTTTGTGATAAATAAATTTTTATGAAACTGAGTTTCTTTCCATGGGTTAAAATTTTATATAATGATAAATGTTTTTGTGATCTTGTGGGATACACATTAATTGATTACGATTATGTGATGAATGGTTTTTTTTATAAACCAAGTATAGGTAGTTATTTTATAAGCCAAGTATGGGTGTTTATACTATAAACCAAGGACGGTTTGGTCTGTTATAGCCATTCAATGCATTCAGTGAAGATGGATATCTCATGAGATACCAAGGACTGGAATGGGAAGTGTGGCTAGTTCAGTAAGTGGGTTTTTCTAATAAGATAGTATTGTAAGTGAAAATTGACTAAGTAAATTATGGAATGGGGAGTGAACACAATCCACTATGATAGTATTTGTAGTGAGTCTTGAATAGGGAAATGATTTTCTATGCTTATTTCGATGCAAAAAACATATATCTTATTCCCATGATATGTTCTCCTAGATCATGCTTAATTATTGATGATTACACACTCTTATGTATTATATATTTTTATTGATAAAAATTTATGTCATATTTAATGATTATGATCTATAAATTGATGAGTACGATTTTTTATTGTTATGATCATGTTATCATACCATTATTCTTATCTCATGCTCACTTATGATCATCAATTGAAATTTATTATGTTTACCCTTACTAAGCATCCAAGATCACCCTTTATTATGTTTCACTTATCTTGGTTATGGGGAAAGGTTTTAAGTATGTTATATGTAAAATAGTTCTAGTTTTGAATAAATTAATGGGAAATGATGTAGATCATTTATGTACCAGCTATTTATATATCCATGATTCCAAAGAAACTAAAACTTTATAGTTATAGTGTGGATAATATTGATATATAATGAATTTTTCCTCTAATAAGATATATTATTTGTGTATTTAAAGTTTAGGGTCTCTATAGGAAGTCTTCAAGGAAGAATTTTTAAAACACCAAAAGTTACCTATGAAGAGTAACTTACCAAAAGATAAGAAGTTATGCTGAAGATGTATGTTAGAAACCAAACTCCTAAAAATTGTTTGAAAATTTTACGAGGATAATATAATTTAGTAGATATAAATAAAAAAGATTTAGAAGTAACTATTGGTGATATAAAGAAATCTCATCACCTAAATAAAGTTGAAAATATTCTAAATGTTTTAATTGTAGAAAAGAAAAAATATTTGGTGTAAGAAAAGAAGATGGAAGAATAATAAAATAAGAATAGTGAATCTTCCTTGCTATATAAATTTAAGAATAAAACACCACACAATTTTAAAAGAAAATGAAATGAGAATAAACCCATGATTTCCAATAATATTACTTCTTGGAAAGATAATGATGAAGGTATAGATAAAAATAAAGTAAAATAGAAAAGAGTCTCTAGGTTGAGAAAATTTTCTTAGCCTTGTTACTTTATCTGAATAGATAATCAAAATCCACCTTATTCCTTCATATTTCCCAAAGATCCTACTTTGAAAAGATAATTGAAGGCGAGGTTATTCATGGGGAGTTATGAAGTAAAGATGAAGATATTTATTGTGGAATCTTAATAAGTTGAAGTAGGAAGGAATTCTAGTCAACCAAGGCATTCCAACATCAGAACATGAAAATATATTGGATTTAAGAATGAAGTACCTGAAAGCCTAATGTTTGGGTGATAAATAAAAAATCTAGATAAAAAAGTTCTAAAGAACCAAATAAGTTTTTTTCACTAAAGTAAATTATCCATACTCTCCCAATCATCATATGAAAATTAAAATCCAAATATAAAAAGCGAAGAATTGATTTACTGATGAAAAATTAAGAATCATCTTACAAATGGAGAGAAACATACTTTGTTTTATGCTTGAACATTTTTATCTATTTTTTAAGATGGATTCAGGAAATTAAGATGGAATTACACCTAAAATAAGACTTTATTTAAGTTGGTATCACTTGGTATTATCTTAGATAAATTTAATTTCAAAATTAATCAGTATTGTTTTCTAAATCAAGAATTAATCACATAGGATTAAATTTGATTGATGTTGGGATTATTTATTTAATAAAAAGTAATGCCATACTTACCTTAAGAAGTTCAAAGTTCATATTTAGTTCAATGGAAGAAGATAATAGATAAATAAAGAAGTGTGAATAAATTTCATCCATCACCCTAAGATATTAGTAAGGGGGATTTAGAATTAAGATCATTAAGGATGATAGAAAATAAGTCCCTCACTTATAGTTCACTGAATAAGTACATAAAAGAGACTTTGAATTAATTATAAATAAGGGGGACTCATTTATTTTATTCATAATTTGGTATTGACCACAAATAAAAGTAATGATATTATAGATCCTATCAGATGATGATGTTAATATACGTATTTTTTTCAATAGTTTATAGAAAATTCAACAAGTAAGTTGAAGTAGAATAAAATTCCTTTGGATGTTTCATAAGAAGTCCACTGGAGGAAGTAATTTGTAAGGTTGAACCAATGGAAGAAGGAGCTCTATAGCAAGAGGATTTACTTTCATTAGATTTTTGAAAGTTAATAAGTAATGTTGAGAATAATTATACTAATAGATAAATGATAAGTACATTGAAATTTTTATATCTAGAAGTACCCATCAAAATAATAAGTTTGAATAATTTATCTTCATTGTATTTATGACTAGTACTAAAAGATGAAGAAACACTATTAACCACATTTGGAGTTAAAGAAGTAAGTTCTAGAAGTTAAGGAGATTTTATATTTGATGAAAAATGTAATCCTAAATGTAAAACCATTAGAAGTATAATTTAAGGATCTTGGTTGATCAAAAGGAAAAAAGAACCCAAAAGAATTGATAAATATTATCATTATTGAAGATAAAGTTTTTTTTAAGGAAAAAGGCTTTTTATTGATAAGCAAAAAGTTACAAGAGGCGAAAAGATGGGATTCTTTTACAATCTCTATCAAACAAAGATAAGAACTCAGCAGGTAAAGAGGCCAGCCAAGTCATGGTCTGATGAATGCCTTTGTCGGCAAGAGCATCTGCAACAGTATTCACTTCCCGATAGGCGTGAGTGGCTATGTAGTCAATCCCCTGTAGAGAGTTGAGAGAATTCATCCAAAGAGTGGTGAGAGGCCAAGCCAGATGAATGGTACCATTCCAGATGGAATGAATGATAGTAGTAGAGTCACTTTCAATCCAGAGTTTTTTCCAGCCTCTTTGAAGGGGAAAATCAATGGCGTGGATGACACCCAGCATTTCAGCTTCCAGGGAAGAGTAATGACCACAGCCAACATAGAAGCAACCCTGGCAAAGACCAGCCGAGTCGTGAAAAATAGCACCACAACCAGCAGGGCCTGGGTTACCCTTGGAGGCACCGTCAACATTCACTTTGATCCATCCCGACATCGGTGATTGCCAGAAAACTTCAAATGATCGTTTGGTACGAGGGAAGACGCCGGGCACACGAAGGTGATGAAGGATCTCAAAATCACCCACCGAGTTGGTGCAACAGTATTTTTGAATGGAAGCCGCTTCATGAATCGCAATAAGAATTCGAGATTTACCTGCAATTAAACTAAATGAGCGCTTATTATGAATGATGTCATTTCTAGCATACCAGATCACATGAAGCAGTTCTTCCACCGCCGTAAGCAGAAGATTTTTAACCTGAGGAGAGAAAACATAACTAGTTCACTTGTTAATGATTAAACAAATAGTATCAGAAAGGGACCATCTGCAATTAAATAAGTCAAAAACATAATTCCATAAAGCAGATGCCGTCGCACATGACAAAAAAAGATGATCCGCATCTTCCCTGTGTTGATTGCACAAGCGACAAATGGAGCAGAGTTGAATGCTAAAGGCTTGAAGACAGGCTTCAGTGGGTAATCTATTATGGTTAATTCTCCAAATGAGAGTAAGCCTAGAAGGTTTGATCCACGGCTTATCAAAATGGCTCACCCAGTGTAAAGTAGAATCACTTTCAGAAAAGTAATGCTGGTAGAAGTTTTTGGAGTCAAGGATTCCATTCGGGGCAGGTTCCCAAACAAGGAAATCACCAATAGAAGAAAAGTGATGATCATCAATGATCTGCGCAATATTGTCGGGGAGAGCATGCCTGTGATATTGTAAGACATCCTTTATGGAAAGATTATAGTCTTCGGGGGTGATGTTAGGTGGTAACAAAGATATCAGGGGGTTACCACACCATTTATCGCACCAAAAATTAATGGAAGAATCAGCACTAACCATCCATCTATAATTTTCCATGATCTTCTGATACGAGTCTCTAATCGAGGGCCAGATTGAAGAGTTAATGTAGTTGAGCTTCCCACTTAATAGCTTGGTGCGGAATCTATGGTTCAAGAAATCAGAAGCTTTGGAATTACCATTGATAATACGCCAAGTGAGACGGGCTTGGAGAGAATTATTGAACATCTTTAAATTTTTAATACCAATGCCACCTTTGTCGAGAGGTTTGCAACAGGTTTTCCAGGGAATAGTGACAAGTTTTCTTTCAAGAATACTACCTGTCCATATGAAGTTTTTGATATAGGTATTGATCTTCTTGACAATGCTGGCGGGCCATTTGTAAATCATCATAGTGTAAACCATCTTAGAGACAATGGTCGATTTGACTAGACAAATCCTGTCAGCCATAGAGAGGGATCTTCCTTTCTAGGTAGAGAGTTGGTTTACAATTTTTTCAGTGATATTAGTGAAATAGCTAGCCTTAGGACGACCCCAAAAAATTGGGACACCTAAATAAGCGAAAGGGAGGAGACCCTCTTTAATTCCAAGGTAGGAAGTAATGGTATTTTTTCTTCGGACAGGAAAGCTCTTTCCAAAATAAATATATGATTTATTCCAGGATATCGATTGACCAGAGACTTCCTCATAATGGTTAAGAGCATGTTTTAAGACATGAATATTCCTTTGATCCCCCTTAAGAAAAAGAATGATGTCATCAGCATATAAAAGGTGGGTAGGGATATTTAAGTTCCTGGAAGCTTGTATGGGCTTCAGGGATCCTTGAGCAACCAGACTATTTAGGAGTCTGCTTAGGTAGTCCTCAGCAATGACAAAGAGGATGGCCGATAGGGGGTCACCCTGCCTGACACATTTAGAACAGTTGAAGAAGCCCCTAGGAGTGCCATTGAAAAGAGTTTTCAGTCTTCCAATGAAAGAGTCCTGAAATCCAAAGTTTTTTAAAACCCTGAAGATGAAATTCCAGTCAATAGTGTCAGAGGCCTTTCTGATATCAAGTTTAATGGCCACACACCCCCCTCTAGTGTTTTTATTAAGACTATTGGTACCTTCCGAGGCCAGACAGATGCATTCCTGAATGGCCCTACCTTTAAGGAATCCAAATTGATTCCATGAAACTATTTTGTCACAAATGGGCGCTAGCCTATTCTCAATTATTTTAGTAATGATCTTATAAAGAGTATTAATGAGAGCAATGGGTCTGAATTGATGAATCTCCGAATCATTTTCAACCTTAGGTATTAAAACTAAAAATTGAGCATTAATACCATGAGGCAGAGAACCATGGGAAAAAAAGGTTTTAACAAGGTTAAAAACATCCTTTTGGATAATGTCCCAATGCTTTTGGTAGAATCCATTATTGAACCCATCCGGACCAGGTGAACTGTCTGGATTAAGGCCAAAGACAACATCTTTAATTTCTTGATCAAGCGATGTACTTAAAAGAGTTTCATTGTCTCTATCATCAACTAGTAAGGGGATAATATTGTCCCTGATGTCAATATTTATGTCCGGACCGTTAAAAATGTTGTAAAAGTACGAGGTGACATGATCCATTATGGATTCTTCAGTATCGATGAGCAAATCATCATGAATAAGATTGGTAAGAGGATGATTTGCCTTTCTTATTCTTTGAAGAGAATTATAAAATTTAGTATTACGATCTCCATCAACAAGCCATTTAGTCCTAAACATTTGTTTATGTAGGTTATCCTTAAAAGTGAGCAAAGAATTAAGTTTAAGGGCAAGGTTAGCTTCCAGCTGAGGATCCAAACTGAAATCAGATATAGTGTTTTGAAGTCATTAAAGTTTCTAGTTTACATATGATGATATATAAAGTTTTAATTGAACACAATATTATTTGAAGAAAAATAATCAGATATAGATCTTATAACTCTATAAAATATAATAGATAATATAGACTCTTTAAAGATCCACTGAACAAAGAAAAAGGATGAAGGAAAGAATGTGATTGTACAGAACATAGAAATCCATCAGATTAAATTTTTATGAGTTCAATTAGATAGAATTATAAGGTATCTTTGAATTAATGAGTATCAAATGTAGAAATTAACTGTCATCAGAAATATGATTCTATGAAGTTTTACTAGATGGAGAAAGCTGATGATCACTAAACAAAGTTCCAATAGATATAATATCAAAATATCATTAGAAAGATAATGCTTGAGTTTACTAGACCAAGATGATCAGATGAATAATATTAATAAGATAAGTGATTTAATAGCTCTATATAGAGGAAATCTTTTCAATTATACTAGACAGATAAATATAAGAGTTTATACACCAAACTTAGACTTGAGTAACATTACATAAACTTTGTAAAGTCAATAATTATGACAATGATGAGATATTATTTCAATGTTTATAAATATAGATAGTATTTAAGTAATATTTTAATAATATCATTTACACTGATATTTGGGGAAACTTTATTGAAGAATATTGACTATGAAGTTTTAGAGTCTTTGAATGTTGTCAAAATAAGTTGAGTCAGTGGGAAGTTCAAACTGGGACTTATGAATTCCCCAAATACATTGGATAAAGATTTCATATATAAATAGGGTAACAACACTTGAGTTGTGTGATGATCTATTAAAAAATAGAGTGTTATTATTATAAGCTTAGTGTGATCCACAAACCAATAAACTACTTGGTTAAATAATAATAACCAGATAGAAGGGTTCCAAATAAAGAAGTTTTTTATAGAGAGGAGATGGAAGGACATGCACACGAAATAGGTATACTAGATATAGTGTACTAGATATAAGTGAATTAGACATAGGAATATTAGATAGGAGGATCACTAAAATCAGGTTTAATAGAATGAGGGGTGCCAGACACAATATACCAGATAAATAAGTGTTGGATGGACTGGTCCCAGAGAGTGAAGGATCTAGAAGAACATTCTACCAGAAGGAGGATGGGGCAATGTTCATATTGTGTATAATAGAAGATATTGAGGTTTTTGAAGAACCATCCATGATAATTCTTGAGTATTTTATTCTAAGATTAGTGGTTCTGGTATATACAATTCCAACATTCCTTTTGAGAGATAAGAGTATATTTTAGGGAGATAACATAACTATGGGATGAAATATAAAGATCCTTAACTTGTTTATTATAGTGAAGTAATTAGGTTAAGGGTGATTCTTTCCCACAACACTTGTAATATGTGATTTATGTATAATTAAAATAATCTGTGACTTGATAGGAGTCGAAATGATGAGAAGTAGGTTCACACTTTGAGGCTGAACCTTGTGAAAATACTTATGTGTTGTTTACTTTTCATTATCTACATATCATAAGGGAAAAATAGAAAGGGAGAATTTTTGAAGATCTATACATATTAACTGATAGAATACATTCCTCCAACATAAAGGAAAAAAGTGTTTAATTTAAACTTGATTGGTTATAGTTGTTCAACCCTAATTCACCCCCTTTCAGTCCGACTGCACAATCCTCAGAGAATATCAAGAAGTACTTGGAATACTCTAACATGAGTATTAAGAAACTGTAAATTTACTTGTATTCCTATTAAAGGACTTTGAAATTATTTTATTAATACACACATTTATTTGAAGCAATTTATGGGTAATTTTAAGTGTTTGAGAAGCCTTTATATTAATTGAATAAAATTTGATTTAATTTGAAGAAATCCACATTTTTGAGATTGAGGATGAAAATAAAAAATTCTTGAAGTGTGAATAGATGATTTAATAACCATTTTAGAATCATCGAAAACATCATAAACATCATTTGTGTTCTGAATAAGGATCATCCAATGAATATGTTTGAAATTGAAAAAGGATTGACCTCATAAGGATCATCATAAGGATGATCAATGTCTATGTGAAGATAATTTTTGATTTGGGTAAATATGATTAATACTCTATGTAAGAATAATTTCTATCTATATAAAGATGAATCCCAAGCTATATAAGAATCAATACACATAATTATCATTATTTGGTTAAAATTTAAGAATGATACAGAATAAAAATATGAGTTTTATATTATAAATTATTCTAAAGAATAAATGATTTGGTTTCACACTCTGACTTTCTAATTTATTTTTATTTTATTAATTCTTAGCTCCGGGTTCTCGCGCCAAGGTCCGAGCAGGGTCCCGGACTAAAATATTTGTTGTTTAATACTTTTACTAGATTTCGGCCCCGTTTGTGGTCACTACATGGTGGGAGGTCGCCGCGAGATCACCCCAGGTGCTTGCGCAAATGCCCAAGTGGTCTGAGTTGAGGTGTGCAACTTGCGCGTGGTTTATTAAGTCATGCAACGAGTTCACAATGATCCGGTTTTTAGAGTATGTTAAATAAAAAGATTAAAATTTAAAAATAACGTTCGATAATAATGATAATAATAATTTTACACTGTTTTTTTATACTTATTAAGATTATTATTACAAGTATTAATATTATTAATATTATTAATACTATTATTATTCTTATTATTATAAATTTTATTAGTTTTATTTTTATTATTGTTATTAATATGACTATCAATATTTATTATTTTATTGTTATTAATTATTATTATTATTTCACTTATTATGGTTATTTTATTATGGTTTTATTATTATTGTTATTATTATTATTATGAAATGAAAAAATATATTTGAAACACTAACCTAATCCTGAGGCACCCCTCCCCCCTCTTTATTCCTATTCGTGCACCAAGTCCAGTGAGCCACCTCGCTTTCCTGCTCTACTGCCCCCCACCTCGCTCCAGCCTCAACGTGCCTAGTCCCTTGCCCTCCGCTGCAATAACTGCTCTCCCCAACTTCCTTGCACCATGCCCAGCCCCTGCCGCTCTATGCTCTCACCGTCACAACCCCCCAACACCCGACATCTACCCTCTAGAACCTCCAACAGGCCTCGACCTTCGGATCCCAGCCGCCGCATGCGCCATCCCCTCCCTGGTCTCCGCAGCCCCTCACCGGTGCCCCTCATTAAACCTGGCCAACCACACGTTGCGCCCAACACCTCCCCTATCCGCAAGCTACCCTCCAGGCATCCCCTCATCCTCACTCCACTCCCTCCTCACCAGCGCACCCCAGCCTTACCTCCCCTATCGGACGACCTCCCTAGTGTGCTACACCTCCACCACTCGCGATCACTCCCGGCCAACTCTCCGCCAGCTGTGATCACCTCCCACAACCAACCACACCCCCTAGCCAGCAGGTGTGACCCTCCAACATGCACAAACCTACTCCGACAAACCTTTCCGGTGAGGCCTCCCCTCCGGTACTCACTTGCTCCTTCACTATTCGATTTAGGATTCTTCCATGGATGGGGTTTTGATTTAAGGGTTATATTCTTAATTTATTAAGGTTGGATTCCATTTCTTATGCTTATTTAAATTATGTTTACTTTGTTTACTTGATGTTCACATCTCTTAGGTTGCTGATTATGTGTTTTTCTTGTTAAATTAATTATATTATATAGAAATTGTTGGTTCTCAATTATTTGGATAATTGTTTCACCCATTTAATACAGTTTACAAGTTTTGTTCTTGATTAGCTTGGTGCAGATTTAGTTTTTGTTTCAAAATAATTTAGTTTGTTTAACTAGTTTGGTGCGTCTTTAGTTTCTAAAAATAATTGAGGTTGTATTTGATACTGTGTGTCATGTATATGTGAAATAGGGTCTGTTATGCTGGAAAACCATTTTTTGTGATGTTTAATATCTTTTCATAGGAATGTGTATTTAGTTTTTGTCTATGCATGTTATGCGTTTTCTATTTTAGTATGTTGGTGTGTGTGTTTGATAAAAAATGTGTTCTTTGGATGATTCATGGGTGTGTGGGTTGTGGGTTACTCTTTGGGAATTGTTTTATAAAATTTAAAGTGTTTTAGGAAATAATGTAAATGGTGTGATGTATGTTTTGAAAACATATCGAGGTGGTTTTCACACCGTTTGTTCATTTGGATTGTCTTAAGTTAGTGGTTATGGGTTTTTAGTTTTTTTGCGTTTGTTACAACATGTGTCGGTGAGGAAAACCTGGGATACGAAAATCATTGCTTGGTGTGTGTTTGTGCGTCTGTGCGAGGCATGATGCGCCATTGTGTTCAGACAGTGAGCTGAGGTAGGTCCCCCATTGGACTCGCCTTTAAATTCAGAATTTATTAATTGCTTGATATTTTATTAATTTTAATAAATGAGAAATAATATAAGATAATTAATTTTAAAATGATTATTTGGTGTAAAAAGAGTCGTTTATTTTATACACGACACTTGAAATATTTTCTTAATGAGCAGACACCCAATAGTGAAAGAATGCCCATTTGGATTTTAAACATAATTCACAGAATTTTAAATGTAGTTCTAGTTTATTGATAAATGATTTCTTTTGAAGTGTGAGCAAGCGTTTTGATTCTCTTGAGAAATGAGGATTTTCTTTAAAATTGGTGAAGGCCCATTTGAGACTTTAATAAAATAAATAATTTTGGAAAAATATTTTTGGGGTGAATCAGAGGTGATATTTGGTGTATGTTGACTGCATGATTTGTGTGTGATTTTTGTGCTACTTCATTGACTTTTTTGACTCACCCATTTCCTGTTTATTATACATGTTGACATGGGAACTTGGCAAAGTAAGTGAATCCTCTATGAACGATTGCTGCACTAGTTTAGATTAGGCACTGGCTAGTGGTCCTCAGTACGGATTATGCTCTACTAGGGGATTGGCCCCCTCGGTTAGGCCATGTAGGAAAAAACTGAGTGTTAGGGCGTTATGACGTCATCGAGAGTAGGCATGCCTTCAGGATGAGTCACATGTATAGTACATTCTGGATTTTTCACAAGCTCTTAGGTTTGACCTATGTTCTCTTTTAGTGTTTATTTGTATGCGGGAGATGATTGAGAGGTCTAGTTTGGTTGCTAGCCTCATGTGCCACTTTTTCCATTGCCCCAAGTGTGTGTTGTGTGTGGTTTTCCATTTGACCGACAACTAAAATTTGGATTTCTAAATTGTTCAAAAAAATGTTTTAAAATGCAATACATGTGTTTCTTTCAAACAATAAACTTATTTTTAAATTAAGAAGGTAAATGGACTGTTACTTGTCTTAGAAATGAAAGTGTGTGTGTGGAAACCCATATTTTGTATAATTTAGTTCAAACCTAGAATTAGTAAATTTCTTTGTTTAAAGGTAGTGCATTGGGAATAGTTTTTTGGGAATGCCTACTAAGTTTTAATACTCACGCCTATAGTTTTTTCCTATTTTTATTTTGTTTCAGGTCTGACTTGAGCTTTCTTGCTATGGGAGAGAGTTGGTTGTGGACTGGTGAGCAACTCTCGGAGCCGTGAGGAGTTTTGGTGGTGGTTAGGTTAGTTTGCTGTTGTTCTTTTTTCCTCCTTTTTTGTGTCATTTATTTTCCATGCGTTATTCTACTTTTTCCACTGCTTTACTTGCCTTTAATTTATGGGACAAACCATTCCCTCTTGTTTAGTTTTGATTCCTGGCACTAGTTGCCCGCCCGTCTGGATCGAGAACGCCCCTCAGGCCTTGCTGCGGGCGACTCAGGTGACCAGTTCAGGGTCAACCTGGGTTGGTTCATGACAAAATGATATGAGAGGTAGATCTTGTTATTTAGGGTGTCTGGTAGATAACGAATAGGAATTTTGGGACTCGAGAGGTAGGTACAGGAAGGACGTCATGAACCCTCACCCGTTCCGAACCTCGAATCTCCAGGGGTAGTCTAGGAATTGAGTTCTTGTCTCATTATGATTTGTTTTGGATTGAGGGATGACAAAAGAGGCAAACTGATGTTACATTGTGATTTTACTTGGAGTAGTGACCTATGTGGAGTCCACGTACACAGTTTAAGTTCTTCCTATTCATTGAAGCTTACTTAGGGCATGGCCCACTACCATGTCTCTAGGTTAAGCATGACTACTAGTCCCTCTCTTCGGTGATTTTATGAAAGTTGTGTATTGTCGTGGTTTTTGTGGGTGTAAGGGCACTTTTGAAAATGAAAAAGGGTTTTTTAAATGATAACGTTTTATTTGAAATGGATTTAAAATTGCGAAAGGGATTTTTAAAACTAAAATATCTTGGCCTAAAAATCTGATGGTCGCTTAGAACTGGTAGAGATATGGTTTGGGTGCAACCTCGGGTAATATTTATGAACGTTTGCACATGTGAGGGAATGCATGGGAAGTGCGTGTTGGTGCGTATGGATGAAAGCGGGATGAAGACATGTGCAATGTTTTATGGGATTACTGGGGTGTGCAATTGGTAGTAAAGTCTTGACCTTGTTTTTCTAAAGTGATTTTAAAAAAGGTAAATGATTTTAAAAAAAAATTGCATTTGGTTTGAAAATTGGGTTTGGGTATTTGGAAAGTGTCCTTGAACAAAGGTGGTTTTAAATCAAAAAAATGGAAAGGGGATTTTGGAAGAGGAATTTTTGAATTGTGTTTGTATTTGATTGTTTATTTTGAGTTGGTTGTTTTGGATGAAGGCGTTTTATTTGATGTTGCTTCGACTTGATATCAGTTTTGGCTCTATGTTTTATATTTTGTTTAGAAAATGCCACCCAGGAAGGTCCCCAGAGTTTCTGATAATTCATGCCCAGTTTTTGGTCCTTCTCAGACATTGTCTGTACTTAATGGTGATTTAGGTCTGTTAAAGGTAGTTATGTGGTTTTAAGAGGTCTAGCGTATCTTCAAGGTATTGGGAACTCCCAAAGCTGTCAGAGTGCATTCTATTTTAGGTCTATTTGAAGGTCCATCTTTGGATGTATGGGAGTTGACCTCCCCACCATCAATGCAAGTTGGGATGACTTGGGATGTATTAAAATCGGTCTTCGTCCGATGGTTTATACCTGAAGAGGTGAAGATGAAGAAAAGGGAAGACCTTATGAACATTCAACAAGGCCAACGGATGGTGAAGTCATATGTTGAACATTTCAAGGAACTTGTGTCCTTTTCTCTGGAGGTATTGTCAAAGGATTTGATGAAGACTTCTATCTTCATAGGGAGTCTTCGTCTAGAGATCATGGAGCAAGTCCTCCCTTTTAAGGGCTATTGTTTCGAGAAACTAGTGGATGAGGCGTTCTTAGCTGAGTGGGTCTTTGATGTTTAGATTGTCAGAAATCCAGCGTATCCAATCACTTGCAAAGGTTCCCATTTGGCGAGAAGGGTGTGCCAGAGGAACCGTTTTCTAAAGAGTCCTCTACTGTTGTTCTGGCTTCCAGTTCATGGGACCGTTCAGTGGCGTGCCACCAGTGTGACTAGTTCAGGCATGTGAAGCTGTCATATTGCATCCCTTCAAAGATGTGCTATCGTTACAAATGTATGGGCCATCAAGGGAAGATCTACAGGAAGCGTCGCCTGAAGAAGACATTGTGAATGAAGGACTCTAGTGCCTGACTATGATGCAGGAGATGCTTCAGCCATCAGAGCCCCAGCCACAGGTCTTGGGGTGAAGCTCACACACAGTCAGGAGTTACCATGGGTGTGAATCCTTGGTTCGGGTTTAGTGTTTCATGTTGGCAGTGGAACATTTAAAGTCTTTTCATCCTTTTCTTTTCTACTGTTAAAGTTTTGTCGACATTGTAAGTTCATTGCTTCATTGTGGAGTTATAATAGACATGTTATATTATAATCCAACTGTTTTTTTGTCAGATTATGGTTTTCTAAATCTTTCATTTCTCATAAAAGTGTGTTTGGCCCTGGTGTGGGTTAATCTCATTTTTTCTATGTTTGTTCGGAGATGTAAGTGTCTGTGGATGAATCAATGTTTCTATTTGTGCTCAGATTCACTGTTTGGGTTAACCTTTTCTAAATTTTTTTTCTCTAGTGTTGGGGGTTTTTGGTCTGAGTCAAGAGTTTCAAGTTTCAGAGGATCTTTTGTTTGCTCGTGCTATAAAAGTTAGTTCAAATTGGTTGGGAGTTCCTGCGTCAACCCCCCCTTCCCGGGGTGGTATGTTTGGGTGTTGAATTTCTGCACCAGCTGAGTTCTTGTGGTGGGGAGAACCCTCTCATGTTCTCCTGTTCTCTTGTGTTGTGGTTTCTTTTAGTTTCAATTGGGCATGTATTCTTGTTTGGTCTATAGTTCAACTAGGTGACTTTCTGGGGGCAGAAAGTGTCTTTGGTGGGGAGAATTTTCACACTCCAACTTTTTAATTTATTTTTATTTTATTAATTCTTGGCTCCGGGTTCTCGTACCAAGGTTCGAGTTGGGTCCCAGACTAAAATCTTTGTCATTTAATATTTTTACTCGATCTTGGGCCCGTGTGAAGTCACCTCATGGTGGGCGGTAGCCGGGTGATCACCCGAAGTGCTTGTGAGAATTCCCAAGTGGTCTGAGTTGAGGCGCACAACTTGCGTGTGATTTATTAAGTCATGCAACGAGCGTGCGGTGATCCGATTTTTAGAGTATGTTAAAGAAACATATTAAAATTTAAAAATAATGTTCGATAATAATGATAATAATATTTCTACGCTGTTATTTTTATTATTATTAAGATTATTATTACGAGTATTAATTTTACTAATATTATTAATATTATTAATATTAATATTATTCTTATTATTATAACTTTTATTAGTTTTATGTTTATTATTTTTATTAATATGACTATCAATATTTACTATTTTATTGTTATTAATTTTTATTATTATTTTACTTATTATGGTTATTTTATTATTTTTATTTATAGTAATATTATTATTGTTATTATTATTATTATGAAATGAATATATATATATATAACCCTAACCTAATCCCGCAACACCCCTTCCCCCCCCTCTTCATTCCTATTCGCGCACCAAGTCTAGCGAGCCACCTCTCTTGCCCACTCCACTTCCCCCCACCTCACTCCAGCCTCGACATGCCCAGTCCCTTGCCCTCCGCTGCAATCGCCGCTCGCCCCAGCTGCCCTGCGTCATGCCCATCCCCTGCCACTCTATTCTCTCACCGTCACGACCCCCCAAAACCTGACCTCCGCCCTCCAGAACCTCCAACATGCCTTGCCCTTCGGATCCCAGCCGTCACATGCGCCAGCCCCTCCCTGGTCTCCGCAGCCCCCCGCCGGCGCCCCCTCAGCACACTTGGCTAGCCACATGCTGCGCCCAACACCTCCCCTATCCGCAAGCCGCCTTCCAGGACTCCCCTCAGCCTCGCTCCACTCCCTCCTCACCAGCGCTCCCCAGCCGTACCTTCCCTATCGAACGACCTCCCTAGTGCACTGCACCTCCACCAGCCACGGGCACTCCCAACTGGCTCTCCACCAGCCGTGATCACCTCCCGCTACCAACCACACCCCCTGGCTAGTAGGCGTGACCCTCCAGTGCACACAACCTTCCTCCGACGAACCTTTCCGGTGCGGCCTCTCCTCCGATACTAGCTTGATCCTTCTCTCTTCTATTTAGGATTCTTATTGGATGGGGTTTTGATTTAAGGGTTAGATTCTTAATTTATTGAGGTTGGATTCCATTTCTTATGATTCTTTAAATAAATTTACTTTGTTTACTTGATGTTCTCATATCTTAGGTTGTTGGTTATGCGTTTTTGTTGTTAAATTAATTATATTATTTTGAAATTGTTGGTTATCCATTGTTTGGATAATTGTTTCACCCGTTTAATGCAGTTGACAAGTTTTGTGGTTGATTAGTTTGGTGAGGATTTAGTTTTTTTTAAAATAATTTAGTTTGTTTAACTAGTTTGGTGTGCCTTTTGTTTCTAAAAATAATTGAGGTTTTATTTGATACTGTGTGTCATGTATATGTGAAATATGATGTGTTATGATGGAAAAAAAGTTTTTGTGATGTTTAATATCTTTTTATTGGAATTTGTATTTAGTTTTTGTCTATGCATGTTATGCGTTTTCTATTTTAGTATGTTGGGGTGTGAATTTGATAAAAAATGTGTTCTTTGGATTAGTTTTGGGTGTGTGGGTTGTGGGTTACTCTTTGGGAATCGTTTTATAAATTTTAAAGTGTTTTAGGAAATAATGTAAATGGTGTGATGTATGTTTTGAAAACATGTTGAGGTGGTTTTCACACCGTTTGTTCCTTTGGAATGTCTTAAGTCAGTGGTTATGGGTTTTTAGTTGTTGTGCATTTGTTGTAGCATTTTTCGGTGAGGAAAACCTGGGATACTGTGGTCATTTATTGTCACGTGTTTGTGCGTCTGTGCGAGGTGTGATGCATCATTGTGTTTGGACAATGAGATGAGGTAGGCCCCCCACTACACTCACCTTTAAATTCAGAATTTATTAATTGCTTGATATTTTATTAATTTTAATAAATGAGAATCAGTATAATATAATTAATTTTAAAATGATTATTTGGTGTAAAAAGAGACATTTATTTTATACAAGAAACTTGAAATATTTTCTTGATGAGCGGACACCCAATAGTGAAAGAATGCCCATTTGGATTTTAAACATAATTCACAGAATTTAAAATGTAGTTCTGGTTTATTGATAAATTATTTATTTTGAAGCGTGAGCAAGAATTTTTATTCTCTTTATAAATGAGGATTTTCTTTAAAATTGGTGAAGGCCCGTTTGACACTTTAATAAAATAAATTATTTTGGAAAACTCCCTTTGGGGTGACTCAGAGGTGATATTTGGTGTACGTTGACTGCATGATTTGTGTGTGATGTTTGTGATACTTGATTGACTTTGTTGACTCACCCCTTTCCTGTTTATTATACATGTTGACATGTGAACCTGGCATAGTAAGTGAATCCTCTGAGAACGATTGCTGCACTAGTTTAGATTACGCACTGGCTAGTGGCCCCTAACGGATTATGCTCTGCTAGGGAATTGGGCCCCTCAGTTAGGCCATGTAGGGAAACACCGGGTATTAGGGTGTTATGACGTCATTGAGAGTAGGTATGCCTTCAGGATGAGTCACATGTATAGTACATTCTGTATTGTTCACGTGCTCCTAGGTTTGACCCATGTTCTCTTTTTAGTGTTTATTTATATGTGATGAACAATTGAGAGGTCTAGTTCAGTTTCTGGCCCCGTGTGCCACTTTTTTCCATTTCCCTTAGTGTGTGTTGTGTGTTGTGTGTGGTTTTCCATTTGACCAACAACTAAAATTTGAATTTCTAAATTGTTCACAAAAATGTTTTAAAATGAAATGCATCTGTTTCTTTCAAACACTAAACTTGTTTTTAAATTAATAAGGGCAATGGACTGTTACTTGTCTTAGAAATTAAAGTGTGTGTGTGGAAACCCATATTTTTTATAATTTAGTTTAAACCTAGAATTAATAAATTTCTTTGTTTAAATGTAGTGAATTGGGAATATTTTGATGGGCACAGCTACTGAGTTTTAATACTCACGCCTATAGTGTTTTCCTGTTTTTAGGTTTGTCACAGGTTTGACTTGAGCTTTCTTGTTGTGGGTGAGAGTTGGTTGTGGACTGGTGAGCGACTCTCAGATCCGTGAGGAGTTTTGGTCATGGTTAGGTTAGTTTGCTGTTGTTGGTTGTTCCTCCTTTTTTCATGTCATTTATTTGCCTTACGTTATTCTACTTTTTCCGCTACTTTACGTGTCTTTCATTTATGCGATAAAATGTTCCCTCTTGTTTATTTTTGATGCCCAACACTAGTTGCCAGCCCATAGGGATCGGGAACGCCCCTCAGGCCTTGCCGTGGGCTGGCTCGGGTGACCAGTTCAGGGTCGACCTGGGTTGGTTCATGACATTTGGGATGATGATAAAGTTATTCTTTTATGTTTAAAATATCTTGTGGATATGTTGATCCACTGTAAAATCTTGAGGTGAATAATATTGAATGATATGATAGAGGAGATAACTATTTTTTATCCTATGAATTTAAAATGAGAATATTTGGAATTCCATATTGGTGATAAAAAATATAGATTAAACTAGATAATGATTGACTTAACCTTTAATGTTTAAAATATCATAAAATTAATTGTGATCTAATCTAGATGAAAAAAATTAGTTGATCTTCATATCTGAGAAAATAAGAGACTAGGTTTAGTTGAATTTATGATAATTTAAAGTGAGTAGAAACTAATAATTTCTCAATGAGTTAAATCTAGAAGTTAAATGTGAAAGTGATGAAGTTTTGATCTATATTCTAAATATTAAAATATAAATTATGATTCTTAATGAATAAGAAGAATAAGGGTGATGAGTTTCTTACTAGAGTTTATAAAACCAACCATGATGTTTTTGTTGATTTTCATGGAATGATCTCATGCCATAAAGGATAAGGGTCATGTTACAAGCTATGCCTATATATTTTTATATAGCTATGAAAAGTGTTTAAATATAGATTTTTTAGTGGTTTATTTTGAGGATAAGAAATTTTGAGCCTACTATAGAAATAACAGATGATTTATTTGACTAAGAGAAAATGAGAAGTAACAAAAGAAGGGAGTTTCTATAAAACTATTATACAAATTAGTTGAGATAAAATAGAAGGGGAATGTGGGGACACACCCGTGTGATGAAATTAAAGAAAAGGATATGGAAAATCATGCTGTGTAGTTGGTTTTGGATTACACATCAACTTATAAGATATTTCCATTTATGGGAATATAAAAATGGCCTTATGAAAAAGCATATTATTTCATGTATAGTTATGGAACATGAGTCTCTTGAGGAGAGTGTTTTGTCCTCTAAAATATATCTCTTGAGAGGAAGAAGATATATAGGAGATACGAGAAGCTAAGAGGATGACTCTCAAAGTTATAGAGGAATCCAATACTATACCAACTTGGAAGATCATATGAGTATTAAAGAAGAATACAAAGAGTGAATAAGAGAACCCATGAGGATCTTTAATATATGATTTTATGTGTTGAAGTAGAATAAGAAGAAGAAAAATAAGAAGAAAAATAAGAATAAGAAGTTACAAGAATGAACCAAATGAGCTTACACTGTTTACCCACTAGGTAAATTTCTGGGTTGTGGTTCTTGAAGAAGTGAGGCAAGGATGATATATATAAATCCTACTAAATATCTAAAATTAGTTGAATTCCTTGAGGTTTGATGTGAGTGAAGTCTTCAATCTTGATTATATTCGATACTATAAAGAAGACTTAAAAACTAAGACCGAATTACATATTATTATTGATTATATTTAGGTAGTGGAAGAATCTATACTATTGTGGAAGTAAATCATGTTTTTGGATGTTGTGAAATCCTATGAACACTATTGATCTACTTAAATAAGTTTAGAAGAAGATAACAACTAGTGGGATTCCAGTATAAAAAACCCATTAGAGCATTTTATATTCACATGTGTAATATTATGAATGTTCACCAATGTAATATGGTGAACCATGTTTAGGATAATAACTTTCCAAAACACAATATAATTTAATGGAAAGATTTATAATTGATAATTTATGACTTGGTGAAATTATATCATAGTAAATAGAAGGTTTCCTATATTGAGTCCAAACCTTGTAAACACACTTATGTGATTCTTTACTACATTACTTTCATTACATGTAATTTATGTGATTATAAAAAGGAAAAAAGATCCACTTACATCCTAAAACGAGATAGAGGTTTAAAACCAAAGGGGTTTAAGAGATAAAATAGAAATTGAAATTTGGTAAAAGATTTGGAAACACCTAATTCCCCCACCCTCTTAGGCATTAACACCACTCATGGGGAACTAAATAAATTTATTTTCAATTAATTATGATAACTAAATGTAAATATTATAATTTCTTTTAACCTACATATCATATACTCTTAGAATATTGAGTGATATTCACTTTGAATATTATCTACCACAATATTTTATTTGTTAACATTGAACTTATTTATGTCCAAACATACTCCCACTAGATTCTTAGAAACTATATTCTATTTAGAATATCATGTTAATATACATAAAATAATTTAAATTAAGAAATAACACTTATTTCCTTTATAGAGAATATTTAACAAATAAACTATTATATACATATGGTATTCTATGTTTTTAGAATATTCTATGTTATAAAATTTATAAATTATTATCCATTTGTAACATATCACATTATCGATAACAAAAATTTATTAATAAGTAAATTCTCTTATCATGTAAAAGAAATTATATAAAGATACAAATACATTACTTAGATCCATATGAGTTTTATATGTTCCTATACATTCAATTATTTGATATATAAACTCTTTTATTAATCAGTTGAATAAAATTACAATATCTATAAATTCTTTCTTTGGTTTTGAACTTATATGTATTTATAAAAATTGTAAAGTATACAACTGGTATCATATACCATTTAAAACCAATTAATTGATTTATATAACAAAAATTTTTGGAATGAAAAATACAAGGATTTTCCTAAAATCTTTAAGAATACATGATATATCTATTATATGGAATCATTTCTCTTACCACCTTAAGTTTTCATTGGTTTTAATGAACATGGATGGCTATTTGAACAAGCATCATTGTAATTTCCAACTAAATTTCTTCTTTTTTTGAACTTTTTATCCAATTATACTATCAATAAATTACCACAACCTAGAAAACATATTCCTAGTTTATATATTATCAAAACTTTTATAAAAGGTTAAACATTTCTTAAATTCATTCACATTACTAGAACATTTGCATTGATTATAATAAAATGATTATCATAACCAGAATAATCCTTAAGGAAACCTCTGATATCTCTAAGTCATTAACATATCCACTAATATTGAATATATGAGTAGAGAATAAAATCCAATTGTCTATTTTTCTCCTAATACTTTTGAATCCTCATATAAAACATTCTATAATTCTCAGAATAATATATTCACTTGTTAGACAACTTTAACCATGGGTTACTCAGAATGGTGTTTTCCATAACACATAAAATTTTCCTCTTAAGAATAGTTATTAAGTTTATTCCAGTTCAAAAAGTTTCTTACATTAAGATTCTATTTATTAAGGATTTATCTCAAAGACAATTTTATGATGATTATGTTATTTATCTACAATAGAATATTTTATTAGATGAGTATCATTTTTTTCAAAAATTTAATATATACATTTATTAAATGTGATCCCAATAAAATAATGGCCCCTTTAGAATTTCCATAATATCCTTAGTGGTATAAGATCCATAATTAATTAAGAAAATGACCCTTATTTGGTGTGAAACTCAAAAATTATCTATTTAGGCTAGGAATCATCCCAATCATAACATGTATAACTCTTGGATAGTTGAGTGGAAAAATATTTTCCATATTTATCATATGGATAGACTCAACACTATTCCTTTGGTATATTAACTCTTATATTTTCAAATATAACTGTAACCAAAATAAAATACTAAAAATGAGTCACCTAAAACTTAAGTTCATCTCACTACTTTCTTCCTTATATAGAGGTATCCGTCTTTTTCACGGAACTACCCAGTTAGATGATTGAGGTTTTGACAGGTGATTTCTTTGGAAGGAATCTAAGAATTAATATTTTTAAGTGGATTTAATCTCAACAACTTGCCTCATGTTATTACCTTTATATGTATGCATGATTATATTTATTTAGTTTTGAATCTTATTCCTTCCACTAAATTAATATATTCAAACCATATTTATGTGTAACCCTTTACACAAATTACAACTTGAATTACTATACCAAATGAAAATTCATTTGTATTCATACATATCTAAATTAATATTATGAATAAGGTATATGAAAATCCTTCATACAAAGGATTATAATTATATGAAATCAATAACCCCTCATGATTAAACCTAGAGCCACAAATAATCAACCCTCACTTTTCTTGAAAAGGCATAATCCTACAAGATAATGAGTATTCTGACCCAAATTCCCTCTACATAGGGATAATTTACCCAAGATCTATTTTAATTCCATCATAATTTGAAAATCAAGTATACATAAACTATAATTAACTTCTTAATTCAATCTCATAACCCAATACAATCCATAGTCAAAGTAGACAAAAACTAAATCATTTATCATACCTAGAATTTATCTCCTTAGATGAATATATAAAAATTTAGAAGAAGTTTATCAACTTAAACTAAAGAATACATACTAATAATATAAAAATTATATATATGATTAAAAACAAGGTAACAAAATGAATAAATGAATAATTTATAAAATTAAACATGAGATGAAAAATCTATAACCAATTCATAAATAAACAATTCTAAACACTTTATTATTTATATGAAATTATAGATATTGCATCATTAAAATAAATATAAACTCTCCTTATTTCTATCTAATATGAATTCATTTATATATTCCATTATATAACATTTAACTTTATTTGAAATTACATGAAATATAAAAATTTTATATTCCAATTATATTATATAAAAAATTCACATAATCTAAATATCTCATATTATATATTATTTAAACCTTGAACAAATCAATTATTAAACCCCTTTTGATATGGTTTAAACAATTTCTCAAATAAAGACTATAATTTGAAAAATTCAAATTAATTAATTCATAATTCTAAATTTAAATTCTTTTTATATTTATGCCTTATTTTATACTTTATAAACACTATATATTTCTCATATAATTTACATATAAACATTTTGTATCAAAATTATAAGTCTCATCATATTATTTAAAAATGGTATGTTAATATCAATATTTAATTTTATGGATATTTTTTTATTAAATTTTTCATAAAAAAATAATTAATTAATAAAAAAATTATAATTAGTTAATTTATAAGCACCTTTATAAATTAATAAAGATCCCAAAATACCTTTTACATAGTTTATAAACAATTAATAATTTATATTAATTAATATATAATTGAAATTTAGAAAAATAACGTTTATATATATATATATGTATGTATAATATTATATGATATTATCAAATTATAAGGTATGATTGACCAGTTACAGTGTGTGAAACTCCTTTTACACTATTAATCATATTTTACAATTAATATTTCATTGGATGCGATAGCTTACATATGATTGAACTTGGTGTGTGATCATATCACAATATATAATATAATTCTATGTAGGATAAACCTACCACACATAATAATAAATAAGAAGTGGCTTGGCCTATCATAGTTTACAATAAGCATTACATAAGGAAAAATAATGCGGCATGCAACTTGCATAGGAATAACACAGTACTCAGTGGGATGTATATGAATAACCAATGTGGAAATTATAAATCACATCCTATGAAAATATTTTCATGATAATAATATGTCACTACATAGGAATAATATAGTGGTGTGTAGCAGTTCCTTGGATATATCATGTTATCAAATGTTTCGTGTCATATTAATCAAGCACCTTGTATGAATAACTCAGTGTTCGTGGCTTTTGAAACTTATGATAAGCCTTATGTGAGTGTAACCCCTTGATACATATAATTTATTATGATATAAAATATAAAATATTAATTATAAAACATTCTATTTTTCAAATTCTGATAGATCCCATTACTATATACAATATCCCATATCATATCTTACAATGTATTAAAAAACGTAGAATTTATCTGTATTGTTTCTTACAATACCGCATGTCCTAAAAAATGGATTTGTGATTTTTTATGGAATATTATAGCAAACAAAATTTCATAGTTTAAATTATCAATCATATTCTATGATATAAAATACAATATACATAATATATCAAGTTTCTTTTATTTTAAAACTTGATTTTGAGAATCAATGATCATGAAAATTCTCTGATACCACTGATGGGTTTCTAAAGATTGATAACACTTAATCAAGGTAAAAAAAGTGATTAGAAACCTATTTTTTAAATATCTACCTTTCATAAAACTCAAAATCAAGAATATATATAAAATATAGAAATTTTATGCATCTTACACCCAAGAATTCCTCCACATTATTCTTCAATCATATGGCTAATAAAGAACACTAAGAGGTAGCTAGAGGACTCCCTCCTCTATGGTGTATCCATGGGTCAAATCTGAATCAACCTTTATATGATAAAGATCCTCACATCTCCTATGATATGCTAGTATCTCACAAAGGGTAATGGAGAAGAAGGAATAGTTATATAGGAATGAAAATGAATCGTTAAAGGATTGGGTGAGTTTAGATGATCCCATCTCTTGGCGATCATTTCCTTTTATAGCCTCTGAAGACACCTCCAAGCAAACCCGACATTAACTCACATTTTATGAAACATTTGAGTTATTTATGTGGTTACAAACTATTTTTAACCCCATGAATGAACATGTATTCATAATATTAATGCATAATGATCCTCATTAGTTATAAGTATTGATGAGATCCTCATATGGAATATTCTTAAGTGATAATTTTATCATTTGGTAATACAATAAAACATACTATATTACTATATAACCAAACCATTAATATGATATTAACAAATCATACATCATGATTGGATAAGTACAATGGAATTTTATCTTAGTACATTCCATATGGTATGCCCATATCACCTCATATGATATTTCCCTTGTGCATCACATGTACAAGGGATTTAGGGATAATATCCTTCATATAAAACCCAAATATTTTAAATAATATTTTTAGGTAAGGGTTTTCTGATATATTATAACATACTAGATTTAATCAGGTATGAACCATTTAAAAATTTGTTATCTAATTCCTTAAAGTGACCCAGGGTGTGCGTTGACGCACCCCACTGTAGGTACTGGGTAGCTATTTAAATAATTTAAATAAATGAAGAGGTTTTATGAAAAATGTTATATCGTGCTTTAGCGTGGTGCTCAGGATTAAAATAATTAATTAATGGTTTAAAATAAATAAGAATATATTTAATTTTTTTAAATAAAGCAAGAAGGGTTAGAAAAAATTCATAAATAAAATAGAAAGAGCGTTACAGAAAAAGTAAAAATCATTAAAGTGGGATATTATCATTTTATTATTATTATTATCTTATTTATATTTCCATCATTTTTATTCTATTTTATTATCATTTTATTTTCAATTTTCCTTTTCTTTTTTTTTTCTCTTATTTTTTCTTATTTTTTCTTATTTTTCTCTCCTCTCTTCCTCTCCCTCTCACGTTATGCCTCCCACTCTCCCTAGGTGGCACACCACCTTTCTTCTACTTCAGAAGATCATTGCACCTCCGTTTGTCATCCGTTTTCTTCACTATCAAGTGATATGTAAACCTTAAGTCAAGGATAATATTACTCATTTATAATCCTAGAGTTTCATTGATTATCCTTCGCACAATCTACCACAAAAGGATTTTACCCTATTTTGGGGTTTTTCTAAAATCATATGTTTTCTTCTTTTTTATGGAAAATCAAAGCCTATTGCGGATCATAGAATCATCTATTACCATTAGTTAAGGTTTCTACTCATTTTCACTCCATTTTTTTTGTGATTTATTAAAATGCATGGTTGTTCCATTCATCAGTGCCTACCGAATTTGTGAAAATTCACATAATCTTTTCAATATAATTGATCCACTTGATTATTGCAACCCTATTTATCATAAATTAAATTGTTTAAATTGTTTCAATGTGGTTGAACACCCCTTTGGGTGTGCCGATTTTTTTGGTATAAATTTTGTTAGCCTGAGCTTTTAATTTATTTAACTGCATGTGTTGCACAACCAATTTAGTTGTGTTTAAATTAAATAATTATTTTAGAATAATTATGAAACTTTAATTGTTGTATTTTTAGTAGTTTATTGTGCTTAATTATTTATTTATTAAAAATTTCATTTATCTTCTTGTGATGATATGATATCTTTCCTCGTTAAGTCTTGCACTACAATGTTAAATTAATACCTTGTGTTGCATGGGTGTATCTGCTTAGATTTCAAGATACGTTTACATATGTGTGCTATGTCATATCTAATATTATGAAATTTTAATTAAATTCAGGATGGGGAGAGAATGTGGCTTCTATATGAAGGTCCACACATAGGATCTCCATTCCTGACTCATTTCCAATGCATTTTGGGGGGCAGTGTCTTATGCTTTGCCAGACTAAGACTTCCCCGGGCTTTCTAAATACTTATGAGTGATACCGGTTCTAAAAGGGCCCATTGAGGATAGATCGATTATCAATGTGTCTATTCTAGCCTCGGATGATGCTCTAACCATTTTTTCTAGATTGTGACAGACTCATGGTAAAGCCATGCCTCGAGCGATACTCAGTCTTTCAGAAGATTTCCATAGATGAGCTCGATGGTATTGGATAATTTGAAGGATGTACCATTGTGATACCTTCAGGATGGACTCATACTCTAACTCTAAACATTAACATATTAATAATGATGCATTGAATGTTTATGTTAATTCCTCTTTGAGTCTCTTGAGAATTGTGATATTTTTTTGGTATGTTGAAGCACACCTGGTTGACACATGATTTTGAACCCAAGTTAAAGCACAAGATTGGGGGTGTACCTATTCCTTGTTTTAACATGATTTTCCAGGCTTATATATCTTCATATGTGAATTATTCTTATTACATGTACTTCCTTAAGACTCCCGGCTTAGGCCAAAGGAGGTGATTAGGGATAGGTGCTGTTGGGAACCCGGGCTGAGTTAATTATATTATTGCGCTTAATTAATTCTCTGCATTTATTATATAATGAAACATTTCATTTTATTACTACATGAAATGGAAAGGTTTAGACACCATGGGTGTTGACCTACTAAGATTTTATCTCACACCCTACTCGAGAATCATTGACACCTGAGTAGATTACATGCTTGTAGGTATTGACAAAGGGAAGCATGTTGCTTCTGATGCTTGATTGTTTCTTGCTGCTAAGGATGGAGACTGGGGTAGAGGGATGAGCCTTTCTCATGATGCATTTTTCTCACTTTGTATATTTTCTTTTTAGTTGATAGTATGCTTGGGTTTCCGTTTTCTATTCTTTTAGTTCAGATAAACCTCATAGCATGACATTGTTTTGTGATCTTCCACACTTGATTCTTATTCAGTTGGATTATTCATATTGCTTCTGCTGTAGTTTATTAACTAATATGATTCCTCTAATTATTATTAATTTCTATTTACTTATGATGTGATAGTACCTATTACCTATGAGGTAATATTCTCCCCCATGGACCTGAAAAGGCCCTTGCTGCTAGTCGACAGCCTCGAGCATTCAGGGGGATGCACTTGAGGTTATGTGGCTAACCTATCTCAGGGCACCCTTCAGGTGGCTCTCAGGACAGGAACACTACATATATAGACTTATATTTTTTATAATTACCCATTAAAAATAATTATTTTAAACTATATATGTGTGTGTGTTTATTTCATTACATAAAATTTGATTTATTTAAAGGTTAAATAATTTTTATTATTTTATATATTTAAATAATTTATTTAAAAATATGATTTTTTATAGAGAAATATTTATATTCATTTTATCAATTTATAATTTATGGAATGGTATTAAATAAATTTTTTTTTCTATTTAGAAATAAATATATTCTAGTTTGAAAATATATATTATTTTAATATATTATATGATTTCATATTAAAATTTAATCTTTAATAAATATATATTTATTTTAACAAAACCAAATTCATATTTTTAATCATCATTAAAACATTAGATGAAAAATATTTTGTTAATTTTTTTTAAATAGCTTGGTATGATAATAAATAGTAAATGTGATGTCTAATTATATTTTTTGATAAAAACATTATTAGATTTTATAAATGATATTTTGATATAAATTTATATTTATAAATCTAAAAAAATGGCTTTGAAAGTCAATATTTGAATTCATTTTTCTTATAAGTTGAATGATATATTTGAATTTTATTTTCATTTCAAAATAAAAGTACTAGTTCAAATTGAACATTACAAACCATTATTGAATCTATGTTTAAGAAGTTATAGAACACTTGAGAAGTATATGAAATATATTATAATACTTAATATATATATAAAAATTACTGTTAATGTAAATGGAAGGATTAAAATTGGTAATAGGCTGAGTAAAATATTTGAACTCTTTTTTATAATAACTGTTTGAGATCAAATGGTATTTTACCACCTATTATTCAAATTTTATCAAGAATGATATGAAACATTTTAGATTTATATTGAACATGTTATATATGATTAGATATTAAATATATTAAGAGAATTTTATCTAATTAATAAAAATTAATTTATATTTTAAGATAAAAATCTAAATGATTCTTCAATATTGATGTAGTTCCTGTGTAATATAGTAAAATTAAAAAATTTAAACTTAAATGTTCCAAAGTGATAAGACTTAATTCCATTTTTTATATATTTTTAAACTCAAATTAAAATATTAACCTAGAAAAACACTATAAATAATGTTTTGATCACTCTTCTCACAAAATTACTTTAATTCATGGTTTTCATTCATTTCTTATCTCTACATACTCTCCAAAGTTCTCTCTTTTCCATTTCTTACACTCTACCAAATTCATTTATAAAACTAAAGACTCACTTAATGAAACCATTTTTAAATATAAACTAAGTAATTATTTACCTTTCCTTTTCAATGATGTCTAAAAATTAGGTTTAATTCTCACTATTTCATTATTAAAAGATAACTCACACAAATAATAACCCTATTTTACATAACTTATAATTTTGTTTCATTTTCTCTTCCATTTTCTTTTATTTTCTTTTATTCTCTTCCTTTTATTTTTATTAGCCACTTATGGGATGAACATGAAACTTATGGATGGGGTATTGATATTTATTTAACTTTATGTTAAATATACATGATATCAAAATTATTCCTCATGGTGTATATATAATTACATAACTGTATATAATAGTGGGATAATTATGTCACGAACCAAATCTGGCCGCCATCAAAACCGGTTCCAAAACCGGTATGTGAAAAGTCCCGAAGGGCATTACCTATCCATATGGGCTGGCACAAGTTCTCGGGTATCATTTATTTTTGTTTGGGAACAATTTACCCGAATATGGATACAAAAAACATAAAAAACATTTGATAAACTGAATCTAAAAAATTCATACCAAACAAGGTTTATATAAAATCCAGAAATGAATACATAAGTTCAAAAAAAAAATGTCAAAAGACACAAAGAAACATCAGAAAAACATCCCCAAGGACTCCACATGACAAGGGGTCTTCACCCACAAGCCATCTCCACAACTCTGCACCAAGGATGGGAACTAACACCCCAAACCACCACCACCCAAAGAATTTCCTTTACTCGTGTAAAACAAGACCAAGTATACTTACACCCAAGGGGAGTAAGTAGGGTGTGATATTAATCACAATAGGATACCACCCAAATATTCCACGGAGTATGCAATATAAGGTGAAAAAGCACACAATTTTAATATGGAAGAAAAATGGCGATAAATTCCAAGAAATGCAACATTCAATTGTAAACTGTTTTCAAAATAAAACTTTCATAATGTTAAAAAATTTGAATAATACATGTTATATACTGTAATTTACATCCAAACACACCCTAATACATGGGAAAATACCACAAATCCAATGGGCACCAAAACCGGTAACACCCCTAGGCACTAGACAGTCTCAGACCCTATGTACGTCGTACCTCAGTGTGAAAATATCCATGTCACAATCCTTTACCATGCACAATAAACTAGTAGGGAACATACCCATAACCTAGTGGTCCCCATAAATCATCCATATAGTAAATTTAGAGTTGTATTTATACATTTTCTCAATGAAATTGGGACAAGACCAATCCGGATCACTACCGTACTAGTACATATCCGACCACCTATGTATCCAGGATTCCCCCTTTGTGATAAAATAATTTCAGCATGCCACATACATAAATTGGAATATAAAAACACCACTACTGGTCAAATACAACCAATAAAGTAGCTATACACACTTTATACCACTTAAAACACATTACAAAACATTTTGATTTTCAACAAAACAACATCTCAAAATCTCACATTATTTTGCACCCAAAACTCCTTGAAATACCCACTTTTCACACTATTTGCAGACTTATAAGTCATAAAAACAAAAATTTAAGTCAAATACCATTCAATGAAACCAAAAAATCAGTTATAGGGCAGCCCCATATGAACCATGAAGTGAGATCATTGTAAAACCTCCATTTTCACGCAAACAAAGCACTTAAAGTTCATATGCTTCACAAAAACCATTAATTTTTTTTATAGCAACAACCAAAGGAGATAAACATTAAAACATTATTTTAATCCCTAATACATTTCAATAAAACCAACTAATTAGTTATAGGGAATCCCCAAATGAATCAATAAAGTATTTCTATGAAAAAACCCTCAATTTCACATAAAAATGGTACTTAAACTTCATTTTCTTTACAAATACCACTATAACCATTTTTTTCACCAATAATCAAATGAGATAAAAATTAAAATATTATAAAAACAGCAATATAAGTCACAGAGATTTCATACAGATGGAATCACCTACCAAAATTGTTAAAACCGTTGAATCTTTGTGCAAAAATCCAACTGCACCACCGCCACACCACGAGGGACTTAGATCAAGACTCAAACCAGAAGAATAGACCATGAAACCAAGGATAAAACCTTATGTTAGAAACCCTACCTGCTGGACACAAGTAAACTCAAGGATAGGGGAATGAACCCTAAATAATGGAGATAAATCAAAGATAGAATCACTTACTTGAAGAGAACTTGAAGTTTCCCCATCAATAACTCATTTAAAAATGAGTTCCAAGGGAGGTTTGGGGATCTTGGTAGGCTTCCATGGCTGATATGATCGAATGGGGGAAGAAAGGGGTAAGTTTGGATAAATCCCAGGAGGGGAAAATTGGAAATTAAAACCATTTTTAATGACCTAGACAAGGGCGCATAGTTTTTTTTTCACAATTTAGCAAACCGTGCACCCAAACCATGCACCCAAACTGTGCACCCCCTTCTATCTAATAAAAAAGTTTCCAAACTACCTCAATTTTAGGGGGGTCCAAGGGGAAAAACTATGGGGAAATACAGTCCAAGTATATGGGGAAATAATACCCAAAAGAAAATGACCTTTCCACCCAATGACTCATCCAACTCAAGGGTATAAACCACCCCAACAACTTACCCAACAAGTGGTGCCACTAAGAGAGTCACAATTCCAACTCCAAACCACCTAAACCTCATACCATACATTTGAAAAAATATGAGTCCAATTACCATCTAATACCCCCAAGAACAATATCATATATCAAGAACACAGGAGACACCAAAATCTAATCCTGAAACACCTAGAGAACAAGAGAAAACCAAGAACCAAAAGTGGTTTTGAAATAAAGGATGGAAATTGAAAATTTGGATGTGAAAATTCTCCCCAGCATAATGATTTCCTCCCCTGAAAAGCCACAACAACACTAGATGTAAAAACAAATCCCAAACGATAGACCAAGATGAACTCCCTTGCTAAGTTTTCACCTGCCTCCAAAAGGCCAAACTCCTTTAGTTGATAAAAAAAGTAAGATAATACTCTCACCAACCAAAACTTACCCCACTTACCTAAAATGATCAAACATATTCAAACTAAATCCCAAAACAAAAACCTCAAACACTACTAGATGATGCTCAAGAAAACCACCTGAAAGGAACAACAAACCCGAATAACGCTACCACAACCTTAAACAAAATCATTGGGAGTGATCCAATCCCACATTTACCTATGTAATAAATTGGTGGCTAGATATCCTCAAACGAGACTACCTCCAACCAAGAAAACACCAAAGAGAAAACTAATTAACTTATACGGGGTGACCCAAATGAACTTCCCACCACCAGGGACAACTTAATTTCTGAGACAAAATCCAGAAACTATCAGGGGGAGGCTCGAACGGACTCCCTAGTACAAGGGGTAGACTAACATTAGACTTTTTCCAAGAGAACTTACATGATACCCATGATGGGTCTCCCCACCATAATAACCAACCATCTTAATTGACCAGTATGGGCCGACATGAAAAGACCCAAAAATATAAAGAGTTGGAATGACCACATGGTTAGTTTGAATGATTTAGGAAACCATGGACTAATCAAGAAAATCATTCTGTACAAAGGGAAAGATTAGCATGACTACATGGGCCAAAGAGAACAGCCATGTAGAGACCGCACAATAGCTTTTTTCTCTTATCACATAGTTTTTTAGGTTGGTGCATAGTTACTACTAACCGTGCACAAACTTTCCTCTTCAATATGACTAGCCCAAATTTCATCCTTTTCTCTAAAAAATCGAAGGAAACCCAAGGGAATAACATGAACCCAGGATATAACATGGAAACAAGGTCCTCCCACCTCTACCACCAAACATGAAAAATTGGAACAAGATAACAACACTAGAGGTTTAAACTATTATCATCCTTCATACTAAGGATAAGATTTTGAAAAATGGTTTGAATGACTCTAGGATTTCCCCTGACCATGCGCCAACTTCTCTCTAGGACCTATGGTTGGAGCTCAAATTATTGAAGCATCTTCATCCTCGTAGTTAGGCTTTGGAAACCCATGAATAGACATTCTTCTTCAAATGTTACAAACAATTACATTGTGATCTTATATGGTCTCAATGAGACATGACACACTTCAAAACCACTTTACCCCAACCCATAATTTTACCAAAACAAGGGCTTAGAGAATATAGACATGTCACTCCTTATTTCTTCGGATGGAAAACAACATAATTAAAGGACACATAGAAACACATTACTCTAGAATATAGGATTTCATAATTACATGAAGGGATACAAACATCCAAAAAAATAGATACTCTCATAATATTGCACAACCTTCCCCCTTATAGTTATACAAACTCACGACATCACAAGGTGTCACTGAACATGACCATTACATCTAATAAAAAAACTAGGATAGGGACCTTATACCAAGTACAAAACAAAACACGATTCCAGCAAGCGGTCATAACAACCACTATTGGAAAGAATTTCTACACTGGTGGCCTAACATGAACTCTTCCTTCGATGAGACTGACAAATAACCCAAAGGCCCTTTAAGACATCATTCTATATTGACAACCCTAGACTGCATTCACCTTCGATGACTCTGGAAACATAAGAAACTAAGGTCTATTTCAACCTCCCACAACCAATCTCCCTCCATAAGGGGATCCACTTAATTGAAAAAGAAGAGGGGAAAACTCAATCTTCAAAGCATAATAAAAAATTTCTTATGTTGATCAACTGTAAGATCATCCAACAATGAATCACTATGGGCCACATGTGAATCATGAATTAACTCTTTATAGGGGAATACCCTAGCCAACAAGAAAACCCAATGACCCCCCAATCTGGTCATTTGTTCACAACATACCACAAACCTGAACCGAACACATGAGGGGAGCTACCACATTGGCCTCCCAAACTTTTTCTCAAAAGAGACCAGTGACCAATGCTTAATTCCAACTTATCGATGAAACACCAACCCATAAGATCATTTAAACAAGAGGTGTTCTTGAACTAGAAACATAAAACAATAATAATCCCTAAAACACATAAGCCACACCTCCCAACATCAAATTATCAAAACACAACACTTTCCTTCGAAATAATTTTACAAAAATAGTGTTAGTGGGTTGTGCATTTTACAATGGTATATCATGAGCCTCACACATGCATGTTCATATGCCACACCGGGCACCCACCTCATATCCATCTTGACACTCATCCAGTGGTTCCATTTACCATCCATATTCCCATATAAACCCATGAATGTGGTCACACTTGAGAACACCAAAGACCAAAACCAAACCTTTCCACTTTACAAAATAAAAACCTTTTTAACCACACTTTCCCATTCTCAAAACCGCTAAACATAAAATCCAAATCCAATTTAAATCTTACAAACCAATTTATAAAAGCACCCATCATTCAATAAAAACTCACTTTCATGCCTTGAAAAATCATTTCAAAAAATTTCAACCTATTTCAAAACACTTCTAATTAATGAAAAACACCATTTTATAAATCTCCATTTAATTAAGAACTCAACTATTCTCATTTCAAAACAAGGTTCTAAAATTTCCTAAAACTTTTCAAATGATCAGTAGTTACCAAATAAAAATCCATCTTTAACCCCCACACATAAATTTTAGAACACTTAATTCAATTCAAAACACTTTTCCATGGTTTAGAAAATTCTACTAGAAACACATTTTCAAAACCCCCTTTAATAAAATTCATACTTTAAAAAGATGTGTAAACACATAATTTAACCTTATAAATAATTATAAAATTTCATTTCTATACTTTCAGAAATAAAACTATTTTCACTTTACTATAAAATCACTTCACAAAAATTCACACTCCTTAAAATAAATATTTTTCTTCTTGAAGAAAACAATTTTACAAAACTCCAAAACAAAGAGACATAAGACAATGTGAGAGGAAAATGTATCAGTGGGTGATTGTGACATACGGTTGGCAGCCATACTCCAATCAATTCATCATCACAGAGTGTTTTAGGGAAATATCCCTAGCTCCACATGGATTTCTAGACCTTGAGAGATCACTGAGACTATTATCCCAACTCTCTTTGCATTTCCACCAATCATCAATGAACCATGAGAAATAATGAACTCAGATAAAACCCTGAATCCCATGATGACTTGAAACCCTTCATGAGGTGTGATGGACATGCACAATACCCATAACAAGAATGTCATGTCATGACCCAAACCAATATGGATCAAGCTGCGACTCCCCAATCCTACCTCCAATAGGCCAGGCGATGGAATCTAGTGCGGAGTAGGCTATTACACCCATGGGAGGCATTAGCCTAAGGTACCTGTACACATGCACCCACATACACCTCTATGAAACAGTGTAGAGATATATAAAACTGAAAAGAAAATGCATGTACACATCTATCCCAAACTAGAGTGCAACAGTAGTACAAAAAAGGAAAAAACATGGCCCACCAAAGGAAAACTAAAAAAGTGTCCAACCTGCTCAGAAGGAGGGAAAACACTGCCAAAAACCTTCTGGTATGATCCTTGGCACAACTCCGATAAATAACCCAGTCATACCCACTCACTAAACTCCTCCAGCTCCAGGTCCTCTTGGGACTCTGTCAAAAGGCATGTGGTCTGCACAAGACACAACCATGTGTGGGAAAATCCCATGCATGGGTGAGTATAACAATACTCAGTAGGCACCCCAAAAACCAAAAAAAAGAGAGCAACTGAAAGGCAACAGTCTGCTCATCCCAACTAGAGGGAACCCAAATGAGAGAGAAACTCCATCTTGTGACCATCCTTGGCTAAACACAACTAGTCAGCTCAGCTCAGGTGTATGCCCATACATACACCATGAACAATCCATATATACTCAGCTCACGCACCAAGCCACAAGAGGTAATGACCTCATCACCAGCAACAGTTCACAACCCGGAGAACACACTCCATGATCACTGTCATCCCAGATGACACTCATCCAAGAGATACACTCCATCGGGTCCCACACAAACATCTTATATGCTCACCTGAGAGATCACGCTAATCGGGTACCGTCACTGAGGAAACTTCACTGAAACAACATAAAAACCAAACTCCTCGGATAGGGGATCACTCCTAGGGTATGATAGGGGATACCAGAACCCACACCAGTATACGAAGATCTCACAGATAGGGGATCACTTCCAGGGTCTACTGGGGGATACCACAAACCGATCTGGCAATCATAGATCTCACAGATAGGGGATCACTTCCAGGTTCTGCTGGGGGATACCACAACCCGATCTGGTGCTCGACAGAAACACGTCACTCATATAGAGGATCATCTCCCATGTAAAGGTGGTCATGACGATCCCAAAACCTTATCTGGTATAACTCGTGATGTAGGGGATCGAACTAACAATTCCGCAACACTACAGAAACCACATGTTGAGTAGGGGATCGTATAACCAACGATACCGCAACCCTACTAAAAAACTCATGCTGAGTAAGGGATCGTAGACCCGATGATGACACAACCCTACTGATCATGGACCACTGTGTAGGGGATCATATTCCCGATGATGCCAAAAACCCTACGGGGTTAACCTACTAGATATGGGATTTTTCCCCTGGATTAGTGGTCACAGCGATACCAAGAACTCAATCTAGGAAAACAATGCTAGAGGATCCTGTTCTGGGCCCACCGAAGGGATGCCACAACTCTAACAAATTAAACATCCCATCGTGATGATCAAAAACCTACATTAAGTTTGTGATGCCACCCAAACCCTCATAGGAACTAACCAATGGAGTACCCTCAACACTGCTGGTCCAACCGTCACTAACACAAGAGACCCAGCACAACGCCACACTGCACACCTCCAAGGCCGATACTGAGGCCACCATCATGATCCATGTGGAAAAACCGACAGGATAGGATTTTTACTCACCCGAAATAGACAATCGGTGAAAAAGGAACTATTCATCATAGCTAGCCTTTGTGGGGCCCACACTACAATTCCTAATCTCATCAAGTGAATCATACCACTACAATCCCCTTGAAAAAACACACGGAATCGACTACTTGATCGTCCCAAACGAACACCTGGTGAAAAAGGTACTATTCATCGAAGCTAGCTCAAGTGGGGCCCATGCCTCGATCTCGAAACACATCGAATGTATCACACCATTGCAATCCTCTTGAAAAAACACACAAGATCGACTATTCATCCGCCAAAATCGGACTCACAGTGGGAAAGTTACTTTTCTCCGTAAACGCCCAAAACCTGGCCTTGTGGGGTTTGCACCCCAAACTCAGTCCCAACACCCGAAAACCATCAAGAAAAATCTACCGTACCATTAGGGTCTCAACGCCATTGACGTCACGTCAATCGGACGCTCCGGGTTGAAGATACAACGACCTGAAGTCGAATAGTAATAAAATATTATTATTTTATTCGACGTTTCAAGATCCCGAGCCATAATCTCAAACTTCAAAACCCCCAAATCCACACGAAAGGGTTCTCCTCATTGCCAGGGTCGCGTTGCTGCAGACGACATGTGAATCCGACCCCTGGATTGCAATAAACAGGGGTTTTAAAAACCCCCATGTACAAGGTGAGGGCCGGACCGGCCCGCGCCGGCCGACCCGTTCACCTTCACCGTGGGCCCGCACTGGCTGGCGCCCCTCCACCATGTGGTGGCCTGTGCCGCCACGCTCCGCTGCGAACCGTCGCGGGTTCTCTAGCGCTGCCTTGCTGGCGGAACTTCCGCGGACCGCCGGGGTCACCCCGATGGTCCGTTTTGTGATCCGTAACCTCTTGCGTGATCCTCATGACCCAATCTTCCCAGCTACGATAAAAAAAATGAATCAATTTGAATAAAAAACAAGTTTGGGGAATTAAAACTCAAACCGACTACCTCGCGGGCGAAACACCGAAGCTTTGAGCGTAGAACGATGCCAGCGACGCCCTGAAGCTCGATCCGCTGACGATTGGTGCAGAAAACGGACCATTACGGCTCAATTCAACGAAGAAATGGAGGGGGGGGGGGGGTGTCATTTCCTCCTGTGCATTGAAGGTGGGGGATAAGGGTGGGGGAGATGATTTTTATTTAAATTATTTTAATAAAAATCTCATTCGAGCTCCCCTCCAACATGCCTCCGACCCCGCAGCCCACGCCGACGAAAATTATATCGCACCTAGGGTAAACACAGTGGTCTAAATGCAATGGCACACTCAGAATTGTGATACGAGACTCCGTTCAGGAGTTATTCATGCCATCACTCCTAAATTAACTTTTCCATTTATTTACGAAAATGCCCCTGGTGGCTTTTCTCACAGCAGGCCCGAGCCCGCAAAGTTTACACCTCGCCTAGGGTAAACGACACACTCTGGACGCAACCGTGCCCTCATATTCCTATTCTGAGCTACTGTTTATGAGATATCATACCCCCAAAATGTGCATAGTATAAAAATACTTAATATTTTTATAAAATTAATTCCGAGCACACAGGGCCTTGGAATCGCACATCGTCTTCGTGCCTAGATCTGGAATTATTCATAGAAATATTACAAAGTCTGACAGGGACAAAACCTGAGTCGCTACATCCTCCCCCGTTAGAACTTTTTATCCCCGAAAATCCATAAGCAAAAGGGAAGCGACTGGACTCTCAACTAGGCCTCCCACGCCAGCGATTTCACCAACAAACAACCATGCCTGAACACATAAGTCAAAAGGACTCATCCACCATACCTCAACACTATCTGCTTTGGGCGACACTAACTCACCGGAACAGTTTTAATCGCGTCAAAAAAAAATGCATCTCGGTGGGGGAAGTATCCCTCTTACTTACGTAGTCGAAGCACACCAAACAAAACCCACACAGGGTCTTACCAACGCCCTTAACAAAACACGAGCAAGCAATGGAGAGGAAGAGTACCGCTAAACAGTGTCTATCAAAACTACTGCAGAAAGTAGAAAGGACACAAGGAGTAACTCTATCCATCCGCAGAGCCTCTGGGTCAATAGCCTCTAGCGACTGCAGATGTCCTCACCCTCAGCCACCAACTCCATGAGTTTGGCATGGACCACTTGGGGGTGGGGGTGGTGGCAACTGATTCCGCCTACCACCTCCTGCTGCTGCATCAGCTCCATCGCCACGTCCACCGCCCTGCAGACATCCTTGCTCAAGATGCTGCTTCTGCCAAGGCGGTCTGTCAACCAGCTCCCTCTCAGCAGCACGATGGGTCAGATAATCTCTAGAAAGATGTCATTATCCATCACAAGAGTAACACCGCCTCTCCTGAGGCTGACCAAAACTGGTCTGCAAGCCCTATGAGCCCTGAGCCTCAGATCCTCCGTCTTGGGGTCACCTCCTAAAATGTCACGCATGTCCAGACCCTTGCGCCTACTGCCAGCTACCAGAAGCTGTTTTGATTGACGAAGTCTCAGCTCTCGTGCCCCCAGCACTAACAGGCGGGATCTGCTCATCCAGAAATCTCTCCACCACCAACGCTCACTCCAGTACTCCAGCATAGGTGGGCAGACACAAAGAAACCACACCTGCCCGGATGTACCTACATAACCCCTACTCAAAGGTCTGACCCCTAAAGAATGGGTCTCGAACCATATCCAAGGAGTAGCACGACAGATCAGTAAACCTCGCTGAGTACTCCGACACAGTCATGCCCTCCTGCTGAAGCTACAGAAGCTCCTGAATCCGCACTGACCTCAGCATCACTGGATAGAACTCTTCCCTGAAGAGCTGCTCAAACTCTTCCCACGTGAGTGTCTCCACATCGTGGGACTGCATCACCAAACTCCACCATCGCCCGACCGAACCATGTAGAAGGCTCGCCACTAGGACCACCATATGATCTCGGGGTGTCCTCACCAGGCAGAAAACTCGGGTGACTGCTTCGAGCCAGTCATCGTGGAGGCATCCTGAAATACATTCAAGACGCACCACATTCAAAGAGTATATCTGGTGAGCTGACTCAAGGAGAACAAGGGAAACCCAAAAAACCAGCACTATATGATGTATGTATCATTATGTACCTGCGACCAGTGTACAAATGTCCCAAGTTGAAAGGTAGGTTATCAGAGTCCTTGTGTATAGATACATCGGCCGCCGCACCAACACTGGAGTCTCTGGCCTGAAAGCCGAGCTCGAAAAATCCTAACACTACCGCTATGCAACCCAAACCAAAATCACACCTAGACCAGCTATGCTCTAAGATCACAAAGGTGGAACCTCCTTTGATACCACTCTGTCACGACCTGAACCAATGGGTCTCAAGCCGTGAATCCCCAAGCCCGCCTCCAATAGGCCAGGGGCTGGCATCTAGCACTGGGTAGGCAATCACACACAAGGGAGGCATTAGCCTGAGGTACCTGTACACACGTACCCACATAAACCTCCATGCAACAGTGAAAAGATATATAAAACTGAAAATAAAATTCATGCACACATATATCCCAAACCAGAGTGAAACAATAGTACAAAAAAGGAAAAATAGGGCCCACCAAAGGAAGACTAAAAAAGTGTCCAACCTGCTCAGAAGGATGGAAAACACTGCCAAAAACACATACCGGTATGATCCTCGGAACAGATCTAGTAAACACCTAGGTCAAACCCGCTCACTAAGCTCCACCTACTCCGGGTCCTCATGGGACTCTGTCGAAAGGCCTGTGCTCTGCACAAGACACAAACATGTGCAGGCAAAGCCCGTGCAGGGGTGAGTATAACAATACTCAGTAGGCACCCCAAAAACCCAAAACAAAAGAGAGCGACTGAAAGGAAACAGTCCGCTCATCCCAACCAGAGGGAACCCAGATGAGAGAGAAACTCCATCTCGTGACCATCCTCGGCTAAACACAACTAGTCAGCTCATCTCAGGTGTACACCCATACATACACCATGAACAATCCAAATATACTTAGCTCACGCACCAAGCCACATGAGGTACCGACCTCATCACCATCAACGGTTGACAACCAGGAGAACACACTCCATGATCACTGTCATCCCAGATGACACTCGTCTGAGAGATGCACTCCATCATGTCCCACACAAACATCTTAGACGCTTACCTGAGATATCACACTCGTCGGGTACCGTCACTGAGGAAACCTCGCTGAAACAATATAAACACCAAACTCCTCGGATATGGGGTCTCTCCTAGGGTCCACTAGGGGATACCAGAACATACATCGGTATACGAAGATCTCACCGATAGGGGATCACTCCTAGGGTCCGCTGGGGGATACCACAACCCGATCTGGAAATTGTAGATCTCACATATAGTGGATCACTCCCAGGTTCCACTGGGGGATACCACAACCCGATTTGGCACTCAAAAGAAACACGTCTCTTAGATAGAGGATCGTCGCCCACATAAAGGTGGTCATGACGATACCGAAACCCTATCTGGTATAACTTGTGATGTAGGGTATCGAACTGACGATGCCACAACCCTACAGAAACCACACGCTGAGTAGGTGATCATATAACCAACGATACCACAACCCTACTAAAAACCTCATGCTGAGTAAGGGACCATAGACCCGATGATGCCACAACCCTACTGAGCACAACCCACTGCATAGGGGATCATATTCCCAATGATGCCACAAACCCTACAGGGTTAACCTGCTAGATAGTGGATCTCCGCCCGTGGATTAACAATCAAAGAAATACCAAGAACCTGATCTAGGGAAACGATTCTAGAGGATCCCGCTCTGGGCCCACTGGAGGGATGTCACAACTCTAACAGATTAAAAATTCCATCAAGAGGATCACAAACCTATACTAAGGTTATGATGTCACGTGAACCCTCATAGGAATGAACCAAGGGAGTACCCTCAACCACTGCTGGTCCAACCATCACTAACCCGAGCGACTCGCCACAACACCACACTGCACACTTCCAAGACCAATACCAAGACCACCATCACGATCCACACGGAAAAACACACAGGATAGGTTGTTTACTCACCCGAAATAGACAACCGGTGAAAAAGGCACTATTCACAATAGTAAGCCCATGTGGGCCCCACACTACGATCCTGAATCTCATTAAGCGGATCATACAACTATGATCCCCTCGAAAAAACACACAGAATCGACTACTCGATCGTTCCAAACAGACACCCGGTGAAAAAGGTACTATTCACGAAATCTAACTCGGGTGGGGCCCAGGTCTCGATCCCGAAACTCATCTAATGTATCACACCATTGAAATCCTCTCGAAATAACACACAGGATTGACTATTCATCCACTAAAATTGGACTCCTGGTGAGAAAGTTGCATTTCTCTGTAAACGTCCAAAACCAGCCTCATGGGGCCCGCACCCCAAACTTGTTCCTAACACCTAACAACCATCAAGAAAATTCCATCATACCATTAGGGTATCAACACCACTGATGACACGTCAATCGGACGCTCCGGGTAGAAGATACAATGGCCCAAAGTTGAATAATAATAAGATATTATTATTTTATTTGACGTTTCAAGCTCCTGGGACATAATCCAGAACTTTGAAACCCTCGAACCCACACTGAAGGGTTCAACTCGTCACCAGGGTCGCGTTGCCATAGACGGCACACAAATCCAACCCCTGGATTGCAAGAAATTGGGGTTTTAAAACCCCCATGTACAGGGTGAGAACTGGCCGGTCCGGACGGCCTGGGCCGGCCTGCGCTAGCCGACCCGGCCGCTGCCCCCGCTGGCCCACCCCGCCCGGCGGCCCTCCACCGCGCGGTGGCCTGTGCCACCGTGCTCCACCAGCTCCAGCACCGCCGCACCAGAGCCTCGTCAGAGGAATTTATGCGGACCTCCAGGGTCACCCCGGTGGTCTGTTTTGCGATCCGTGACCTCCTGCGCGATCCTCGGGACCCAATCTTCCCTGATACAACAAAAAAATGAATCAATTTGAAGAAAAAACAGATTTAGGGAATTAAAACTCAATCCTCCTACCTCGCGGGTGAAACGCCGAAGCTTCAGGCGTAGAATGAGGCCCACGACGCCCTAATGCTCGATCCGCTGACGATCGGCGCAGAAAACAGACGGTTGTGGCTCGATTCAGCGAAGAAACAGATGAGGGAGGGGGGGGGGGGTGTCGTTGCCTCCGGAGTGTAGAAGGTTGGAGAGATGAATTTTATTTTATTTGTTTAATAAAAATCTCATTCGAGCTCCCTGCCAACACGCCTCTGACCCGACACTTGGCGCTGACGAAAATTATGTTGCGCCTAGGGTAAACACGACATTCTGAATGCAACGACACACTCAGAATTTCAATACGAGACTCCATTCAGGATTTATTTGAGCCATCTCTCCTAAATTAACTTTTCCATTTATTTATGAAAACACCCCTGGTGGCTTTTCTCATAGCAGGCCCGCGCCCACAAAGTTTACACCCCGCGTAGGGTAAACGACACTCTCCGGATGCAACTGTGCCTTTAGATTCCCGTTCTGAGCTTCCATTTAGGAGATATCACACCCCTCCATGGGCATAGTATAAAAATACTTAATATTTTTATAAAATAAATTCCGGGCACACCGGGCCTTGAAATCGCACACCGTCTTCGTGCCTAGCTCTAGAATTATTCATAGAAATATTACAAAGTCTGACTGGGACAAAACTTGAGTCACTACATATCAATTCTCAACAATCCTAGCTCTAGAATATCCCGACTCTTCCTCAAATAACATGACCCAAAGAGTGAACCTTCCTCTGATACCATTTTGTTACGAACCGAATCTGGATTCCATCAAAACTGGCACCAAACACAGCATGTGACAAGGCCAAAAGAGAGTTCCCTATCCCTAATGTCTAGTACAAGTGACCGAGTATCTTTTTTTGGGTTGAGAATGATTTATCAAAATATAGATATATAAATCATCAAAAACATTTGATAAACTGAATCTGAAAAATTCACACCAAACAAGGTTTATAAAAAATCCAGAACTGAATAAAAAAGTTAAAACACAATACAAGAGGTCCAAATACACAAATAAACATCAGAAAAACATCCCCAAGGACTCCACATGACAAGGGTTCATCACCCATAAGTTGTCTCCACAACTCCACACCAAGGATGGGAACTAACACCACAAACCACCATCACCCAAATCCTTTCCTTTACCTGTATCAAACATGACCAAGTATACTTACACCCAAGGGGTGTAAGTAGGTTTTGAGCCTAAGACCAATAGGATACCACACAAATATTCCAAGGAGTATGAAATACAAGGTGAAAAAGCATGAAATTTTAATATGTAAGGGAAAACAATGATAAATTCTACGTAATGCAACTTTCAATTGTAAACTGTTTTCAAAATAAAACTTTTAGAATGTCAATTTTTTTTAATAATACATGTTGGATACAGTAATTTACATCCAAAAAAACACTAAGAAATGGTTAAATACCAAAAATCCAATGAGCACCAAAACCGGGAACACCCCTAGGCATTGGAAAGTCTCGGGCCCTATGTACCACATACCCCGGTGTAAAAATATCCATGTCACAATCCTTTACTATGCATGATCCACTAGTAGGGAGCATACCCATAACCTAGTGTCCCCCAAACATCATCCATATAGTTTATTTAGAGTTTTTTCTATCCATTTTCTCAGTGAAACATAAACACAACCCATATAGGTCACTAGCGTACTAGTACATATCCGCCCACCTAGGTATTCGGGCTTCCCCATTTGTGATAAAACAATTTTTTCATAAAAAATACATCATTATTCATATAAAAACCCCACTATTGGTCACATACAACCAATAAAGTATCTATACACACTTTATACCACTTAAAACGCACAACAAAACATTTTGTTTTTCAATAAAACAACTTCTGAAAATCTCGCATTATTTTGCACCCAAAACTCCTTGAAATCCCCACTTTGCACACTATGTACAAACTTATAAGTCACCAAAATAATGGAATTCCAATACCTTTCAATGAAACCAAAAAATTAGTTACAGGGCATCCGCATATGAACCAAGAAGTGAGATTATTGTAAAACCTCCATTTTCACACAAACATTGCACCTAAAGTTCATATGCTTCACAACAACCATTAAATTTTTTTTATCAACAACAAAAAAAGGAGATAAAAATTTTAAAAAATTATTTTAAACCCTAATACATTTCAATTAAACCAACTAAGTAGTTATAGGTCATCCCTAAATAAACTAATAAAATATTTCTATAAAAAACCCCCAATTTCATATAAAAATGGAACTTAAACTACATTTTCTTTACAAATACCACTAAAACAAAACAATTTCACCAATAATAAAATTATATAAAAATGAAAATATTATATACATAGTAATATAAGTGAAAAATATTTCATACAAAAGGAATCACCTACCATTTTTTTAAACCCTTGAATATTTGTGCGAAAATCCAACAGCACCACCCCCGCACCACGAGGGACTCAGATCAAGCCTAAAACTAGAAGAATAGACCGAGAAACCAAGGATAAAACCCTAGGTTATAAACCATACATGTTGGACACAAGGAACCTCAAGGATAGGGAAAGAAACCCTAAATAATGGAGAGAAACCAAAGATATAAGCACTTAATTGAAGAGAACTTGAAGTTTCCCCATCAAAAACCCATTAAAAATGAGTTAAAAGGGAGGTTTGGGGAGCTTTGGATGCTTCCATGGTTGAAATGGTCGAATGGGGGAAGAAAGGGGAAAGTTTGGATAAATATTGGGAGGGAAAAATTGGAAATTAAAAACATTTTTAATGACCTGGATGAGGCCACATGGTTTGCTTGCACGGTTTAGCAAACCATGCGCCCCCTTCTATCCACTCAAAAAGTGTTCAAAAATCCCTAAATTTTAGGGTGATCCAAAGGGGAAAACTTGGGGTAAAGATAGGCCAAGGATAGGGGGAAATAATACCCAAAAGAAAACCACCTTTCCACCCCAAGTCACATCCAACTCAAGGGTATAAACCACCTTAAAAATTTACCCCACAAGTTGTGCCATAGGAGAGTCACAAATCCAACTCCAAACCACTTAAACCTCATACCATTCCTTTGAAAAAACAGGAGTCCAATTACCATTCAATACCCCCAATACCAAGATCATAGATCAAGAACACATGAGAAACCAAAATCTAATCCTAGAACACCCGTAGACCAAGAGAAAACCAAGAACCAAAAGTCGTTTTGAAACAAAGGATGGAAATTGAAAATCGAGAGGTGAAAAATTAAGTATCCAAAATTTTATTTTAATAATTTATTTCATTTTTGATATTTTTATTTTCAATTAACTAAATTATAATGGGTCATTAATAACTTTATGTAGTGTATTATTATGTGTATATAAGTATATGTTCATCCAAGCATTGTATCATTACCAAAAATGAGATATATACTTACACAGTTTTTTTACAATATAAATATTAAATTTTAAAAAAATTAATATATTATTAAGTATTATATTAATGATCTAATTTAAAAATAAAGAAAAAATATCATAAACATAGATATTATAACTCCATAATATTTATTTCAATTATAACTTTGAACTCTTAAATTTCAATGAAACCAAATTTCATAATGTTAAAATTGTGATCTATTGTGACTATCAAATTTCAATAATTGTGAATATCATAGACACTGAACATTAAATTTAGAATAAAATATGATATTAAATAAATTAATATAATTATATGAAATTATATAATTAGATTATTTTAAAGTTATAATAAAGTACAATACATTATAATTCATTTTTTTACAGGAAAAGTCACAAAAAATCATATTGTAAAAAAGTAAGAAGTTTCTTAACGCTTTTCTCAACTATTTTCTGATAATTCTAAATATATTTCTCTTAAAACTCTCTCTAATTTTATATAAGAAAATTATTTCTCATATTGTTATTAATCTAGTACTTTTATTTATCTATATTATATGATTCAATTTTATTTTCTTTTCAATGGGTAATTAGTTGACCCATTATATTTAATTCATTTTGTTTTATTGGGTTAACTTTAATTATTATGAATATGGGTTTAAATGAAATTTTACATGTGTTTTATTCATGTTATGTTTATTGAAAATTATAGATAATGATGAGTGTACTTGGTATATATCCTATCAATTTATCGGGTTATGATTTATTCTCAGGAGAATTTATGTTAGAATTTATAGGATATGTTATCCCATAGTGATTATGAGTGATTTTGGGTGATTTGAATATAATGTTCTAAGAAAAATTCATAATTATTCTATTGTATTTTTGTTTTCATATGAGTTTTATTTATAATACTATTTATAATCCATCGATATGTGAAAAGAATTTATCATTTTTTTATTTCCTGATTTAATATATGTTAAAGATCCTATATGAGTTTATGGAATCTTACTATGTTATTAACTTAAAATATATTTAAATTTATGAGTTTTCATGTATTTGATGGTTATAAAAGTTTTTTTATCTTTTCCTCTTTATTGAGATTGATATGATCATACTATATTTTATTATTATTTTATAGGGTCTATGGATAAGTATAAATGATAATGAAGTCAAAGTTCAAGTTATGTTTGTTAGTCTTGAAATAATTAATTATATGATTTGTGAATACATTTTTTTTGGAAAGAATATATAATTACTAAGTGAAAAAGGTAGGTGTTGTTATATAATGTTTTGTAATGGATTTATTAATCCCTTAAAACTCTAAACCTAAAGGTATTGGGAGTGAAAGTATTTAAATATTATATGATGATTAATTATAGGTCATTATAGTTTGTATCAGAGAATACTTTAGACCACTTTAGTTGTTAGGATATAGGTAAAGAAAAATTTGAAAAAAATTATAGGTCTTAATGAGGTTTATATAAGGATAACCCATTAATTTTTTATTTTATTTACATGATATAGTTCTCGATAATTATTTGATGAGAGTTTATATATTATTTAATTTAATTTATATCTATTTTAGAATGGTATTCCTCGAGAGGTAAATGGTGAATGAAGTAGGAAGGAGACAAGAAGATAATACCATTTCAAATCAGTAACTTGAAGTAAATTATATTGGATATGAGTAATTTATGGTTGTGTTAACTCAAATACAGAAGGCTATAAGTAGTGGTACTAATATAAGGGATTGAACAAATTATTCTTAGAGTAATATATCAATAGTGGAACATTTCATGCGATAAAATTTAAAAAAATTTGGTGTATACTCAAATGTAGTGATAGGTGAAGGGTGTAAAAATTCTTTAGATAAGATATTTTAGGTTTTTGGTTACTTAGATCATTGGAAAGAAACTCTTAAAGTTTATCATATTTAGGGTGAACCTAGTTAGTGGTTGTCACTAATTAAGAATAACAAGGAGTATAATAAGATTATTTACATAGAATGAAATGTATTTAAATATATTTTTCTTGAAAAATATTTTCCTAAGGTACCTAAACTTAGAATGAAAAGATAATTTCTAGAGTTTAAGTAAAAGGAAAAGGACTTAGTTGCTTCTTTGGAAGAAAAAAATATAATATTATCATTGCATCCACCAAATACCTCAAGTTAACCTCACCATATATTGGAGGATTTTGAATAGTGTCAAGGTTCTATGGGTAAAGTAGGGATAACATACCATTATTAGTAAAAAAATTATTAAATCATAATGGTGGAAATATAAATACTAGAAAGCACATAAATAAATTAGAAAGAAAATAAATCCCAGTTACATTCCAAATAAAGTAATTTCAGGCAATCATACAAGATATAAACAAGATATACCATAGGTATACCATGTAAAAATAGTCCCAAAATTAAAACAAAAGTGTTTTAATAGATAAAAAAACTAGTCCTAATTTCATGCCCGACCCCTAACTCATAGCCCCTACCAAGCTCTAGATCAAACATCAAGCATAGGGTATTTTCCCTTATATACTCCTATAACCATGAAGTCTACCTAGGTACCCATAGAGTCTAGATAGAGTGTTAGTATAACTCATTAGGCCACCAAAAGTTGTTTATATAAATATATACAATAAAAAAAATGAATTTATAGTGTAATATGCTTGTAAATAAAGAAAACTAACACAAATAATAATAATAATAAATATACATCACACCTTTGAGTTCTCCTCAGTCAATTAGGAATCCCATCCTAAGTCATAGTCAGTAGAAATTAAATCTCATTAAAATATATTGACAAATCAATAATAATTATATCCCAATGATATAACCATAACCAAGGGAATATCCTCCTTGTGATAACATAGTAACCAATACAAGGATGGTATATTCCAATATCATTTCTAAACAATGTGAATAACAACCTTGTAACAACATAACCATCAATATGTGGGAAAAATTTCAAAAAAAAATAGTCACATTCATGGGTATATCATTCCTAGGTAAGCATATACAAGAAGGAATCATGAACCAACTATATGATCAAAATAGGGCATAACATCCCTAGCTACAATGACTAAAAAGTTGGAATGACATCCCTAGTCACAAGGATTCACACTAGTGGAAGGGTATTATGTCACATAATAATTGAAACTTCTACAATAATCACACCCCTTCCATGAAAGTATCAAAACATGGGAAATATATTCCACCACCATGGGTAATAAAAAATAAATGGGTAAAGTGACATATCCCCATCATCAATAGAGTCACATGGGTTTTTCATCTCATCCCCATGGGAATTCCATCCTGAATAAAAACCAAATCATAATGGGTATCATGTATCTCAATGTATACAACATGATAAAGGTGTAAATACATAATAATATCATGGTAATATCATCCCAATCCCAAATATACAAGCTATAGGTCATAATGTCCCTTATTATGTATAATGCATCACAAGAGGGCATATAAACCCCACTTTTCCATCATAAACATCAAGGGAATATAGTCCCATCAATATATCTGAATATCATAAAATGGAATAAAAACAATTTGATATCAATATATAAATAGTTTTATTTAGGGTTTCTATATCATCTAACAATATTTAAAACACTACTGGAAATTCAGCATTTTCCAACGGTTTAGAACCGTTGGGAAAGGCTGCAGAACCGTTGGTATATGTTATACCAACGGTTCTGCAAACCGTGGGGAAGTAAGCCATTGGGAAAGGCTTTTCCCAACGGTTTACAGAGAACCGTTGGGATAGGTTAGAAAAAATCAACCTATCCCAATGGTTCTTCCAAACCGTTGGGAAAGGCCTTTCCCAACGGTTTGGCCCGTTGGGAAATCAACAGAGAAATTCTTTCCCAACGGTTTACAAACCATTGGGAAAGGTTTTTACCAACGGTTCATAGAACCGTTGGTAAAAATAACCATTCAACAGGATATCCCAACGGTTTCAAACCGTTGGGATAGGTTTTTTTTACCAACGGTTCCTTGAACCGTTGGTAAAAACAGCTACATAGAGCCTATGCCAACGGTTTTCAAACCGTTGGCATAGGCTTTGCTGTGCAAATTGCACAGCAGCCTGAAATTTGCACAGCAGGTCTCGGTTTCAATTGAATTTTCAATCCAATTATGCCCTCGTTTTCAATTCATTTTTCAATCCAATTATTGTACCTGTAACACATATAATGCATACCTATAGAGAACAAACCAACACATAAAAATACTGCAAACCAACCAACCAACACATATAATGCATCCTGAAAATATACACATCCATAATTAAAGTAGAATTCATAACATAATTATAAACATACATAATTAATTTAGAATTCATTTTAAAATTTAGATGACAATCATATGTGGAATCCGGAATTCAATTCATAATTTGATTGGTTTTTCATATACCATATATTTTTAATAGAAATGACATCCATTTTAAACAAAATACATACATATGGATTGATACCGGTCACACCGTGCCTCGGATTGAGGCGAGGTTAACTCGTACACGTCACAAATGAATCATTGATCGTTTTTCTAAAGTATCAACATATTCCGAAATCGTTTGGTCGGTTTTCCGTATGTCAGTTGTTGTTTTCACTTAAAATGAAGTGTTTTTTAAATAAAAGAGAGACACTTTGAATGGTGTAGGCCACACCGCGCCTCGTATTGAGGCGGGGTTAACTTGTACACATCAAAAATGACCCATGGATTGTTGTGCTAAAATATAAAAACAATCAGAATGCGTTTGGTTGGTTTTCCGTATGAATTTAAAATGTAGTCCATTTTAAAGAAAAGAGATACACTTAGAGTGGTCTCGGCCAAAACACGACTCGGATTGAGGTGTGGTTGACTCGTACACGTAACATATGACCCATGAATCGTTGTCCTAAATTTTCAACAGATTCCGAATGCGTTTGGTCAGTTTTTCATATGTCAGTTGTTTATTTCACTTATAATCTTGTCCATTTTAAACAACAGAGACACAGTCAGAGTGGTACCGGCCACACCACGTCTCGGATTTAGACGGGGTTGACTCTTACACGTCTCAAATTACCCATGGATCATTTTCCTAAAGTATCAACACAATCTGAATGCGTTTGGCCAGTTTTCCGTATGTCAGTTGATGTTTTTCACTTAAAATGATGTCCTTTTGAAACAAAATACATACACTTTGAGTTTTTCCGGCCACACCATTCCTCATATTGAGGTGGCATTGACTATTACACATCACATATAACCCATGGATCGTTCTCCTAAAGTTTCAATGGAAACCGAATGCGTTTGGTCAGTTTTCCGTATGTACTTAAAATGTTGTCCATTTTAAACAACAAAAAGTCACTTAGAGTGGTCCCGACCACACTTAGATGAAAATTAAATTAGAATTCATAACGTAATTATAAACATACATAATTCATATAGAATTCAATTTAAAATTTAGATGACAATTATATGTGGAATCTGAAATTCAATTCATAATTTGATCGGTTTTTTCTATACCATATATTTTTACCTCAAATGATGTCCATTTTAAACAAAATACATACACCTGAAGTGATACCGGCCACACCGCACCTCAGATTGAGGCGGGTTTGACTCGTACACGTCACATTTGACCCATGGATAGTTGTGCTAAAGTATCGACACAATCCGAATGCGTTTGGTCGGTTTTCCGTATGCCAGTTGATGTTTTTCACTTAAAATGGCGTCCTTTTGAAACAAAAGATGGACACTATGAGTGGTGCCGACCACACCGCGTCTCCAATTGAGGTGGGGTTGATTCGTACACGTCACATATAACCCATGGATCGTTCTCCTAAAGTTTAAATGGAAACCGAATGCATTTGGTCGGTTTTCCATATGTACTTAAAATGTTGTCCATTTTAAACAAAAGAGTGACTCTTAGACTAATCCTGACCACACCGCGACTCAGATTCATCCTGGGTTGGCTCGTACATGTCACATATTACCCATGGATCGTTTTGATAAATTATCAAAAGATTACGAATGCGTTTGGTCGGTTTTGCGTATGCCAGTTGTTCTTTTCATTTATAATCATGTCCATTTTAAACAAAAGAGACAGAGTTAGAGCGGTGTCGGCCACACCGCGTCTCGGATTAAGACGGGGTTGACTTGTACACGTCACATATGACTCATGGATCGTTGTGCTAAAGTATCGATAGAATCCGAATGCATTTGGTCGTTCTTCCGTATGTTAGTTGATGCCTTTCACTTAAAATGACGTCCTTTTGAAACAAAAGACGGACACTTTGAGTGGTGTCAGCCGCACCGCATGTCGGATTGAGGTGGGGATGATTCGTACACGTCACATATGACCCATGGATCGTTCTCCTAAAGTTTCAACGGAAACCAAATCCGTTTGGTCATTTTTCCGTATGTACTTAAAATGGTGTCCATTTTAAACAAAAGAGAGTCACTTAGACTTATCCTGGCCACACCGCGACTCAGATTCATCCCGGGTTGGCTCGTACATGTCACATATGACCCATGGATTGTTGGTATAAATTATCAATAGATTCGGAATGTGTTTGGTCGGTTTTCTGTATGTCATTTGATTCTTTTCACTTAAAATGACGTCATTTTGAAACAAAATACGGACACTTTGAGTGGTGTCGGCCACACCACGTCTCCGGATTGAGCTGAAACCACCGTGCAACATTCTAATTATTATTTGTGACGTGTATGCGCAGACGGAACGTCAATCGGACGTGTGGTTTGCGCAGTACGACTCAATATTCGTGTTTTAAGTGATGCGCGCGCTTCGTAAACACGCGTGAGGGGGGTCCAAACGGGCCGAACGAAGTCGGAATGGCCTGAAATAAGACGAAAAATATGGGAGAGTGATTTATGAAGTGGTTGAGCAGACGGAACGTCAATCGGACGTGCCGTGTGCCCGCGGTGACCGACAACGTAGTTTTGGTGTCATAAACGGCCAAAACGGGCGTCCAACGGTCAAATTCATAGCGTACGACCTCATATTGAGCTGAAACCACTGTAAAACATTCTAATTATTATTCGTGACGTGTACGCGTAGACATCACGTCAATCGGACGTGCGGTTTGCACGGTACGCCTCAATATTCGTCTTTTAAGTGAAGTGCGTGCTTCGAAAACGCGCGTGAGGGGGGTCCAAACGGGCCGAACGAAGTCGGAATGGCCTAAAATCAGACGACAAATACGGGTGAGTGATTTCTGAAGTGGTCGAGCAGACAGAACATCAATCGGACGTGCCGTGTGCCCGCGGTGACCGACAACGCAGTTCTGGTGTCATAAACGGCCAAAACGTGCGTCAAACGGTCAAATTCATATAGGACAACCTTGGATTGAGCTGAAACCACCGTGAAACATTCTAATTATTATTCGTGATGTGTACGCATAGACGGCACGCCAATCGGACGTGCGGTTTGCGCGGTACGGCTCAATATTCGTGTTTTAAGTGATGCGCGCGCTTCGTAAACGCGCGTGAGGGCGGTCCAAACGGGCCGAAAGATTTCAGAATGGCCTGAAATCGTACGAAAAATACGGGTGAGTGATTTATGAAGTGGTCGAGCATACGGCACGTCAATCGGACGTGCCGTGTGCCCGCGGTGACCGACGACGCAATTCTGGTGTCATAAACGGCCAAAACGGGCATCCAACGGTCAAATTCATAGCGGACGACCTCGGATTGACCTGAAACCACCGTGAAACATTCTAATTATTATTCGTGACTTGTACGCGCAGACGGAACGTCAATCGGACGTGCGGTTTGCGCGGTACGGCTCAATATTCGTGTCTTAAGTGATGCACGCGCTTCGTAAACGCGCGTGAGGGGGGTCCAAACGGGCCGAACAAAGTCGGAATGGCCTGAAATCAGATGAAAAATATGGTAGAGTGATTTATAAAGTGGTCGAGCAGACGGCACGTCAATCGGACGTGCCGTGTGCCCGCGGTGACCGACAATGCAGTTCTGGTGTCATAAACGGCCAAAACGGGCGTCCAACGGTCAAATTCATAGCAGACGACCTCAGATTGACCTGAAACCACCGTGAAACATTCTAATTATTATTCGAGACATGTACGTGTAGACGGAACGTCAATCAGACGTGCGGTTTGCGCGGTACGGCTCAATATTCGTGTTTTAAGTGATGCGCGCGCTTCGTAAACGCGCGTGAGGGGGGTTCAAACGGGCCGAACGAAGTCAGAATGGCCTGAAATCAGACGACAAATACGGGAGAGTGATTTATGAAGTGTTCGAGCAGACGGCACGTCAATCGGACGTGCCGTGTGCCCGCGGTGACCGACAACGCAGTTCTGGTGTCATAAACGGCCAAAATGGGCGTCAAACGGTCAAGTTCATAGAGGACGACCTCGGAATGAGCTTAAACCACCGTGAAACATTCTAATTATTATTCGTGATGTGTACGCGCAGACGGCACGTCAATCGGACGTGCAGTTTGCGCGGTACGGCTCAATATTCGTGTTTTAAGTGATGCGCGCGCTTCGTAAACGCGCGTGAGGGTGGTCCAAACGGGCCGAACGATTTCGGAATGGCCTGAAATCAGACGAAAAATACGGGTGAGTGATTTATGAACTGGTCGGCCAGACGGCACATCAATCGGACGTGCCGTGTGCCCGCGGTGACCGACAGCGCAGTTCTGGTGTCATAAACGGCCAAAACGGGCGTCCAACGGTCAAATTCATAGCAGACGACCTCAGATTGACCTGAAACCACTGTGCAACATTCTAATTATTATTCGTGACGTGTACGCACAGACGGCACGTCAATCGGATGTGCGGTTTGCGCTGTACGGCTCAATATTTGTGTTTTAAGTGATGCGCGTGCTTCGTAAACGCGCGTGAGGGGGGTCCAAATGGGCTGAACGAAGTCGAAATGGCCTGAAATCAGACGAAAAATACGGAAGAGTGATTTATGAAGTGGTCGAGCAGACGGCACGTCAATCGGACGTGCCGTGTGCCCGCGGTGACCGACAACGCAGTTCTGGTGTCACAAACGGCCAAAACGGGCGTCTAACGGTCAAATTAATAGCGGACGACCTCAGATTGACCTGAAACCACCGTGCAACATTCTAATTATTATTCGTGACCTGTACGCGCAAACGGAACGTCAATCGGACATGCGGTTTGCGCGGTACGGCTCAATATTCGTGTTTTAAGTGATGCGCGCGTTTCGTAAACGCGCGTGAGGGGGGTCCAAGCGGGCCGAACGAAGTCGGAATGGCCTGAAATCAGACGACAAATATGGGAGAGAGATTTATGAAGTGGTCGAGCAGACGGCACGTCAATCGGACGTGTCGTGTGCCCGCGGTGACCGACAAAGTAATTCTGGTGTCATAAACGGCCAAAACGGGCGTCAAACGGTCAAATTCACAGAGGACGACCTCGGAATGAGCTGAAACCACCGTGGAACATTCTAATTATTATTTATGACGTGTACGCGCAGACGGCACATCAATCGGACGTGCGGTTTGCGTGGTACGGCTCAATATTCGTGTTTTATGTGATGCGCGCGCTTCGTAAACGCGCGTGAGGGTGGTCCAAACAGGCCGAACGAAGTCGGAATGGCTTGAAATCAGACCACAAATACGGGAGTGATTTATGAAGTGGTCGAGTAGACGTCACGTCAATCGGACGTGCCGTGTGCCCGCGGTGACCGACAACGCAGTTCTGGTGTCATAAACGGCCAAAACGGGCGTCCAACGGTCAAATTCATAGAGGACGATCTTGGATTGACCTGAAACCACAATGAAACATTCTAATTATTATTCGTGACATGTACGCGCAGACGTCACGTCAATCGGACGTGTGGTTTGTGGGGTACGGCTCAATATTCGTGTTTTAAGTGATGCGCGCGCTTCGTAAACGCGCATGAGGGGGGTCCAAACGGGCCGAACGAAGTTGGAATGGCCTGAAATCAGACGACAAATACGGGAGAGTGATTTATGAAGTGGTCAAGCAGACGGCACGTCAATCGGACGTGCCGTGTGCCCGCGGTGACCGACAACGCAGTTCTGGTGTCATAAACGGCCAAAACGGGCGTCAAACGGTCAAATTCATAGCGGACGACCTCAGAATGAGCTGAAACCACCGTGAAACATTCTAATTATTATTCGTGATGTGTACGCGCAGACGGCACGTCAATCGGACGTGCGGTTTGGGCGGTACAGCTCAATATTCATGTTTTAAGTGATGCGCGCGCTTCGTAAACGCGCGTGAGGGGGGTCCAAACGGGCCGAACGAAGTCGGAATGGCCTGAAATCAGACGAAAAATACGGGAGAGTGATTTATAAAGTGGTCGAGCAGACAACACGTCAATCGGACGTTCCGTGTGCCCGCGGTGACCGACAACGCAGTTCTGGTGTCATAAACGGCCAAAACGGGTGTCCAACGGTCAAATTCACAGCGGACGACCTCAGATTGAGCTGAAACCACCGTGCAACATTCTAATTATTATTCCTGACGTGTACGCGTAGACGGTACGTCAATCGGACGTGCGGTTTGCGCGGTACGGCTCAATATTCGTATTTTAAGTGATGCACATGCTTCGTAAACGCGCGTGAGGGGGGTCCAAATGGGCCGAACGAAGTCGGAATGACCTGAAATCAGACGAAAAATACGGGTGAGTGATTTCTGAAGTGGTCGAGTAGACGACACATCAATTGGACGTGCCATGTGCCCGCGGTGACTGACAACGCAGTTCTGGTGTCATAAATGGCCAAAACGAGCGTCCAACGGTCAAATTCATAGTGGACGACCTCAGATTGAGCTGAAACCACTGTGCAACATTCTAATTATTATTCGTGACGTGTACGCGTAGATGGCACGTCAATCGGACGTGCGGTTTGCGCGGTACGGCTCAATATTCGTGTTTTAAGTGATGCGCGTGCTTCGTAAACGCGCGTGAGGGGGGTCCAAACGGGCCGAACAAAGTCCGAATGGCCTGAAATCAAACGACAAATACGGGAGAGTGATTTATGAATTGGTCGAGGAGACGGCACGTCAATCGGACGTGCCGTGTGCCCGCGGTGACCGACAACGCAGTTCTGGTGTCATAAACGGCCAAAACGGGCATCCAACGGTCAAATTCATAGCGGACGACCTTGAATTGACCTGAAACCACCGTGCAACATTCTAATTATTATTCGTGATGTGTACGCACAGACGACACGTCAATCGGACGTTCCCTGTGCCAGCGGTGACCGACAACGCAGTTCTGGTCTCATTAACGGCCAAAATACTGTCCATTTTAAAAAAAATAGAGACACTTTGAGTGGTGTCGGCCACACCGCGCCTCGGATTGAGGTGGAGTTGACTCGTACACGTCACATATGACCCATGGATCGTTCTCCTAATGTTTCAACAGAAACCGAATGCGTTTGGTCGGTTTTCCGTATGTCATTTTTTGTTTTCACTAAAAATGAAGTCCATTTTAAACAAAATAGAGACACTTTGAGTGGTGTCGGCCACACCGCGTCTCGGATTGAGGTGGCGTTGACTCGTACACGTCACATATGACCCATGGATCATTCTCCTAAAGTTTCAAAAGAAACTGAATGCATTTGGTTGGTTTTCCATATGTACTTAAAATACTGTCCATTTTAAACAAAAGAAAGTCACTTAGAGTGATCCCGACCACACCGCATCTCGGATTTAGGCGGGGTTGACTCGTACACGTCTCAAATGACCCATGGATCGTTGTATTAAAGTATCAACATAATCCGAATGCGTTTGGCAGGTTTTCCGTATGCCAGTTGATGTTTTTCACTTAAAATGATGTCCTTTTGAAACAAAAGACATACACTTTGAGTTGTTCCGACCACACCGCATCTCGGATTGAGGCGGGGTTGATTCGTACACGTCACATATGACCCTTGGATCGTTTTCCTAAAGCATCAACACATTTCGAATGCGTTTGGTCAGTTTTTTGTATGTCACTTTTTGTTTTCACTTAAAATCTTATGGAAATTCATATAGAATATTTTTATATCATATTTAGTATGGATTAGATTTTAGTTGATCGTGCTATGAAACATTTCAGAGCTAATGAAATTAAGGAAGGTGGAGGGGCTGTCCGGGGGGCTGTCCGGGGGGGGCTGTCCGGTGGGTGTCCGGGGGGCTGTCCGGGGACCAAGGAGGAGGGTGGGGGGGCTGTGCGGGGTCTGTCCAGGGGGTGTTTGGGGGTTGTTCAGGGGGTTGTCCGGGGTTGTTCAGGGGGCTGTCCGGGGGTTGTTCAGGGGGTTGTTCAGGGGTTGTTCAGGGGTTGTTCAGGGGTTGTTCAGGGGTTGTTCAGGGGGTTGTCCAGGGTTGTTCAGGGGGCTGTCCGGGGGGTGTTTGGGGGGTTGTCCGGGGTCCAAGGGGGAGGGTGGGGGGGGGGGGGGGTTGTCCGGGGGGCTGTCTGGGGGGATATCCGGGGTCCAGGGTGGAGGGTTGGGGGCTGTACGGGGGGCTGTCCAGGGGGCTGTCCGCGGGGGCTGTCCGGGGGGGCTGTCCGGTGGGTGTCCGGGGACCAAGGAGGAGGGTGGGGGGGGGGGGGGGGGGGGGGGCTGTGCGGGGTCTGTCCGGGGGGTGTTTGGGGGTTGTTCAGGGGGTTGTCCGGGGTTGTTCAGGGGGCTGTCCGGGGGTTGTTCAGGGGGTTGTTCAGGGGTTGTTCAGGGGTTGTTCAGGGGGTTGTCCGGGGTTGTTCAGGGGGCTGTTCGGGGGGTGTTTGGGGGGTTGTCCGGGGTCCAAGGGGGAGGGTGGGGGGGTTTTCCAGGGGGCTGTCCGAGGGGCTATCCGGGGTCCAGGGTGGAGAGTTGGGGGCTGTACGGGGGGCTGTCCAGGGGACTGTCCGCGAGGCTGTCTGGGGGGTGTTTGGGGGGTGTTCGGGGTCCAAGGGGGAGGGGGGGTTGTCCAGGGTCCAAGAATGAGGGGGGTTGTCCAGGGAGTTCTCAAACACACAACCACTAAAAGACAACAACATCCATAAAAATAGACAATATATAAAAATAACTCAACTCCAATACTATACTATGAGTCTAGATAAAACCAACAACTAGAATAGATTAAACATCAAATCTCAGTAATATAAGTCAAAAATGTAACGGATCAATATGTCCCACATCAGCATCACCATCACCATCATCATCATCATCATCACCCTCGTCATCGTCCTCCTCATCGTCCTCACCCTCCACAGCGCCTTCCTCCTCACCTTCGCCCTCCTCCTCGCCCTCCTCATCTCCCTCCTCTTCCGCATCAGACTCCTCGCCATCATCATCTTCAAGCTGGACATCGGCCTGACCACCACTGGAACTGCCACCTGGTGCACCATATATAGAATGTATCGACGACATGTATTCATCAATCGCTGGGCTGACCTCTGTTGGAAGTGTTGGACGTAGAACTTCAATAAATTTCATAAATGCACTGTTTGCCCTAGCAGACTGTTCTGCCGTCTCTGTGGCCCTTTTCTCAGCCTGTTCTGCCTGTGCCCTAACTTGCTGCAGCTCGGTGGCACTAAAACTTGTACCTGAGGCAGGCCAATACCTCGTCGGGGCTATCCTAGGTCGGCAGCATACTCTTCCAGAATGATCCTCTCCCAACACCTGATGTAAGTGATCAGATGGCCCAAAATTGTCTGCTTCTTGGGCATCGAGGGCCTCTAAAGAATCTTGTTACAAATATAAATATATTATTAAGTTACGAAATAGATATTAAAATATAAAATCAACAGATTAAAACTTACAATATGCTGCTGAGTCGCTTCGTTGACAGCACTTCCATCCTTTTTTCGTCTACTCGAGCAAAACAGTTTTGCTCGAGGCACACGTCCTTCAATATTTTGTACTTGCCTCTACAATGACATTGAAAACAAAAGTTATATAAAAACTTTAGCAAATGATTAAATAATTGAGGAAATAAAAGAAAATGTATGTCGTAAAGAAAACTTATAAACAATTGTCATACCTGCTGCCTCTCATGATCTGACATCGTCGTGCGTCCTAATGTATGGAGGTATTTTTTTGCATCAATCTTTTTTTTTATTTTTTCCAGATGATTCCTAAATAATATTCGATAATGCAAAGGATAATATTAATGCAAAACTTGAAAGTTATTATTTAAATACCTTAAATGTAATTCATACCTTAAACTGGGTACTCGTCCAATGAGTAATCATCTGACGATACTGCTCTATAGGACAATCATCCACGACTGGTACCACCTCTAACTCAGTGCCAACTCTAGCACGCCAGCCAATATACAGCTCATGCTTGTAGGCTCTCCAAATCTCGCCTAAATCCTTTAGACGTTCAAGTCGTACACCCTCACCATCAGGAAAATTAAATCGAAGCGGAAATCAAAATATTAATTCATATAAATACAAAAATAATTCATGGCATTAAATACAACAGATTTTTTTACCCATATCTCTGCCCAAGCTCTATCTTTGACCTCATGTGGCAAATGTCTCCACGACAGCGGGCTGACGGGAATGACGTCAGAGTATTTGGCAAGTGTCGCCAGAAAACTCCGACATTGCTGCCCTGTTTTCTCAACCATCTGATTGTCTTCATTATATTCCACCATAACCTGTGTGCGGCGGTTCCACACCGAACGCATGCGTGTACAGCCCCGCCCCCGCCTCCTGTCAGTAGATTTATCTGTCATGAAATAAAAACAAATATTTTATCAAAACATGTTATAATGAAAATAAATATTGCTATAAAAATTTGTTAGGGTTTTATAAATATACCTGCGCTAGTCTGATCAATGAGTGGCGCCGGATCCACAGAACCTGATGGAACACCCTCTGGTGGAACAGGAGTCGAAGACGATGGAATATAAAAGCTCAGAGAGACAGAAGTAGAAGGAAAAGAAGATGGAACAGCTGTATGACCTGATGCTGACTGGGGAGTGGGAATCATCATGGGATGTGAAAATGATGGGGCAGAAGATGCAGAAGGTAGCGAAAACAGGGGAGGCCTAAATACCCCGTGTGTCCCTAACAACACACCGGGATCAGAATGTGGGAAGGCTGAAATGTCAGTGGGAGGGGCAGGGTCTAGTCGGGCACGCGCAGCTCTACGTCCACCTCTGGTACGAACCCTCCTCGTACCACCGGCCTGAGTACTAGGACCAGTACTAGGCTCCTCGTCGAATAACTGTCGACGTAATGGTGGATCCTACAAAAAAGTTTACAAAAAAAATTAATCACATGACATTATATATTCTGTAAATATATATATATATATATATATATATATTTGAAATAAAGTACTCACTGTAGGCACTAATGGTGGAATGCCCATATCCTCCATCCGACGATTGTTCTCCACCATTTTTTTTCTTCGTCTCTCTTCAATTGGCTGCATTTCCTGCATTTGAAAACAAATATGTAATTAATTAGAAAAAGAAAATTAATGTGTAAACCAGAAAACTAAATATATGAGGGAATGAGGGGATTCATTGGTAATTTAGCTATCAATTGTTTTAGAAGATCTTGAATGAATTTAATAAAACATAAAAGTTGTAATGTTCACCAAGTTAGAAATATTGTTTGATTTGGTTTGAATACAGTTCAATTCCAAATTAGAAAATGCAATTCAAATAAAACAGCAACCAATAAACATTGAAAATTCACATAACGGTCAAGTCAGCTAAAACATATTTGTGATCAATACTAAATAAATATGAATATTACCAACCTTAACAACCCAACTCGAGGTAAACCAAAAGAATTGAGAACATGGATGAATGATTCTATATATTTCCAACCACAACTTCAGGTTCACAATCAACTCTGACAATTGAGCTATTGGAGTCATCAAAAGAAATAAATGGATTGGTTCCAATGGCAATAGGGACAGTGTCAATTCCATCATCAGCATCATCAAAAATATGTCTTGGAATTACTTCAACTATGACACCAAATTCAGGTTGAAGTTGATCTTTGACATAAAAAACTTGTTTAGCCATTGATGCCAACACATATGGTTCTTCGGTAGCAAGAGTGCGGGTCATATTAATTACTCAAAATCCACAATCATCAATAAATGTGCCATGTATCGTCATCGAATCAAACCAATGGCATTTCATCATTGTGACTCGTCCATGAGAGTAATAATCCAATATTATTATTTTCTCAACGACTCCATAATAACCCACATTTTCAAGTCGCGGTCTACTATCTGATGCACTGGCATAACAATCTGTTGTGGAAGTAACCATAATACCATCATGTTGTGTTCTCATGTTTTTGGCTCGTTCAGTGCCAATAAATATGTACCCATTGATAACAATTGATTTATAGTCACAAACCACGGTATTAGGACCAAAAGCCAAAGATCTTATTTCCTCAGAGACAGAGTCAGCAGACAAACTCAATACCTGCAATATAAATGACAGTTAAACTTAAGTAAATATTGAAATAATTAATTTAAACAGTAATATTTTTACCTTCAATTTTAACCAAGCAGAAAACTCTTTGCTATGAAAAGTCTCTCTCCTTCTCAAAGATAAAGAACGATGCTTCCTATTTATCATTGTTTTATGTTCCCTGTAGATAAAAAATATGAATAGTTTAACAGATATATATGTAAGATATACATATTCAATTTTGTTACCTGATATAGTCATCGAACAAATCACAGTTGAACAAAACTGTGCGATGTGCCATCTGCGGCTCTTCATGGCTTAATGTCTTCAATGTATATGATCCAGGAATTCCTCCTGTTTGAGGAAGTGATGGAAAACTGGGTTCAATTTTCTCATATTGTTCTTCTTCATTTCTCATTTGTTTGTTCATTCTTGTAGTAAGATCAGACAAATACATTGAACAGAAATCCATACATTCTTGAGCTAAGTAACCGTTCACGATAGAACCTTCGAGATGATTCTTGTTTCGAACATAATACTTTAATGTGAACATATTTCTTTCAGTTGGATACATCCAACGAAAATAAATAGGTCCTCCGAGAAGTATTTTAGTTGGAATATGGACAGTCAGATGCAGCATGCATGTGAAAAATGATGGGGGAAATATTTTCTCCAACTCACACAAAATTAATGGGGCATCTGTCAACATTTTTTGCAAGAAATACTTGGACAACTTCTTAGCACAAATATCTCTAAACAAATGGCACAATCGAATAACACCCACCCTTACATTATTGGAAAAAAGATGACGGATTGTTATTGGAAGCAACTCATGCAGTAGAACGTGATAATCATGAGTCTTCAAAGATTTTAGCTTCAACTCTCTTCTGTTGACCCGTTTAGATATGTTGCTTGAATATCCATCAGGAACTCTAATAGTCTCTAATACTTCCAAAAATTGTTTTTTTTTTCAGTAGGTGTCATCACATAAGAAGTACATGGAAGTTGCCATTTATTTTCACTGATACGCACAGGATGCAATTCTAGTCTGATGCCCCAATCCACCAAGTCACGTCGAGATCGTAAATCATATTTTGTCTTCCCCTTGACATTTAGAAGAACTGAAAGCAACATTTCACATATATTCTCTTCAATATGCATTACGTCTAAGTAATGACGTAGCAAATTGGTTGACCAATAAGGCAAATAAAAAAAGATACTCCTCTTCCTCCAATTGTAACAGGTTTCTGTGGAAACATTCTTTCTCTTTCCAGATTTCATTTGACCCTTCCCGAACGAAAAACTGAAATCTTTCAATTCATTAAGCACATCAGTTCCAGACATACGCTGAGGTGGATCATCGGTCTCTATAGTATTATCAAATCTTCGACGATTCATTCTATATGGATGATCCTTTGGCAAAAATCGTCGATGTACCATAAAACTGAAACTACAACGATGTTTCAGTCTTCTGGATCGTGTATTCTTCATACAAACTGGACATGACAGTTTTCCCTTCGTGCTCCATCCAGACATCATTGCATAAGCCGGAAAATCATTGATCGTCCACATAAGCGCAACACGCATCTGAAATATGTCTTTCGAACATGCATCGTATGTGCGCACACCCACATCCCAAAGAAGTTTCAACTCTTTTATTAAAGGTTGCATGTATACATCAATATCAATGCCGGGATCAGAAGGACTAGATATGAGTATACTCATGAAAGTGAAATATTTTTTCATACACAACCATGGGGGAAGATTATAAATGTGTATAAAAACTGGCCATGTGCTGTGCGAAGTAAGCATCTGCCCAAACGGATTAAAACCGTCGCATGAAAGACCCAGCCTCACATTACGCATGTCAGCTGCAAAATCAGGATGTCGAGCATCAAATCTCTGCCATGCAAATCCATCTGCAGGATGAACCAACTCATCATTAGTCTTCTTTCTCTCGGTATCATGCCATCTCATTTTTATTGATATGTCATCAGACATAAAAAGATTCTGGAGTCTGGGGATCAATGGAAAGTGCCACATTACTTTCTGTGGAACGCGGGATGGTGTTCCATCAGATTTTGACTTCCAGCGGGATGTGCCACATTTTATACATTCATTTCGTTCAGCGGTTTCTTCCCAGAATAAACTGCAATCTTTCGGGCAAGCATGAATTTTGTTTCTGGAAAATCCAAGTTCTTCAACTAACTTCCATGCCATATAGTGGTTTGAGGGAATATCTGCATCATCTGGAAGTAAATCCTTCAAGAGGGTAAGAATGTAATCGATTGCTGTATTAGAAATCCCATACATAGTTTTTCCATGAAACAATCAGATTAAAAATTCCAGCTTTTTCATTTTATCGCATTGTCGATATACTGAAGTCGTGGCAGCATCATTAAATTTTTTCACCCTATCAATATCATCATTTTCACTAGATGCATCAGTTATCCTCATATCGACGTCTTCTTGAGTCGAAATCCTTTCTTTTTCATGATGACGAATAAACGGAAACCGATCATCTAACAAATTCTCCATTCCAGTCCTTTCATTTCGATCATCACCAATTTGAGATTTCATTTTCTCCCCATTGTGATACCACACAAAGTAGTTTGCTTGAAAACAATTTTTGGTTATGTGGTAGCTGACTTCTTCACAACTCAACCAAGGGCTACCAACACAATTGGAACATGGGCAGTGTATGCGACCACTATCTGAAGCATTGTGAAATGCAAAATCTATAAAGCTCTCCAAATTGTTTTGAAAATCGCTTGAGATACGATCGGTTTCATACATCCAACTTCTGTCCATTCTGTAAAAAGAATTCATATAAGTCATTTTTTCATAAACAATTCAATAGGATTGAACTTTAATAGAAAATACATTTAAGTAAATGATAAAGGAATAAAATAATCATGGTATCAACTACACATGTGAAAAAACATACTAATGTGTTATTGAAAAAATGTAAAACCAACAAGAACTTAATGTGTTATCACATCAGAGCATGCCTCATCCCATAACCATATTAGTAGGGTATCCTCATATGCGATTTACCTTTTTGAATTAATATGCACTTCCTCACTAGGTACCTGAGTAGATTTCATAGATATAATCATCTCACATCCTGTAAGGCTTCCATTATGTATGATCTGCAGAATAATTTGAGTGATCATGAATCATGCATGGGATCTTCCCATGATCACTATAGATTATGAGAAGGAATTATGATAGGTCACGTGAAGAACATCAAACACATATTTTAGATAATTTGAGACATAATATAATAAAATAATGTATAAATCTATGGAATTTGGGATAAATGGTGGGTTTTCCACGGGGGTCGATGATGTTCGGACGGGGGGTTCGCGAGAGCACGAACACCCCCTGTGGCCAGCCCACCCACCCCCCCTGGACAGCCCGCCCACCCCTCCTTGACAGCCCGACCACCCCCGTGGACAGCCCGTCCACCCTTGTGGACAGCCCGCCCACCCCCATACCCCCCTGGACACCCCGTACCCCCCTGGGATAGCCCCGCCCACCCTCCCAAACAGCCCACCCCCCCTCCCCTACAACCCCACCACCACCACCTAGACATACCAACCCCCCTGGACACCCCACATACCCCTCCCCCACCAGGACACCCCACCCAGACCCCCAGGACAACCCACACCCCCTAGACAGCCCCGCCCACCCCCGTGGATAGCCTTTCCCACCCTCGTGGACAGCCCCGCCCACCCCCATGGACAACCCACCCCCGTGGACACCCCTACCCCCTAGATAGCCCAACCACCCCCGTGGATAGCCCACCCACCCCCTCGACACCCCTTCTCCCTATGGACAGCCCCCACCCCGTTGGATAGCCCGCGCACCCCCCTGGACACCCCTACCCCCTGTGGCCAGCCCACCCACCCCCCTGGACAGCCCGCCCATGCCTCCTTGACAGCCCGACCACCCCCGTGGACAACCCGTCCACCCTTGTGGATAGCCCGCCCACCCCCGTACCCCCTGGATAGCCCCGCCCACCCTCCCAAACAGCCCATACCCCCCTTCCCTGCAACCCCACCACCACCACCTAGACATACCACCCCACCTGGACACCCCACACACCCCTCCCCCACCAGGACACCCCACCCAGACCCCCAGGACAACCCACACCCCCAGGACAGCCCCGCCCACCCCCGTGGACACCCCCTACCCCCTAGACAGCCCAACCACCCCCGTGGACAGCCCACCCACCCCCCTCGACACCCCTTCTCCCTATGGACTGCCCCCACCCCCTTGGATAGCCTGCCCACCCCCCTAGACACCCCTACCCCCCGTGGCCAGCCCACCCACCCCCCTGGACAGCCCGCCCACCCCTCCTTGACAACCCGGCCACCCCCGTGGACAGGTCCACCCTTGTGGACAACCCGCCCACCCCCGTACCCCCTGGACACCCCGTACCCCCCTGGATAGCCCCGCCCACCCTCCCAAACAGCCCACACCCCCTCCCCTGCAACCCCACCACCACCACCTAGACATACCACCCCCCTGGACACCCCACACACCCCTCCCCCACCGGGAAACCCTACCCAGACCCCCAGGACAGCCCACAGCCCCTAGACAGCACCGCCCACCCCGTGGATAGCCTTTCCCACCCCCGTGGACACCCCCGCCCACCCCCGTGGACAACCCACCCACCCCCGTGGACACCCCCTACCCCCACAATCCATTATCCAAAACATATCAAATTGGTTTGAACACAATCCATAATTCCCAAAATCCATTATCCAAAACATGTAAACGTCCCAACTCTGATTTACATGTTTTGAACACTCTCCTTCCAAACATAGAATACAAAAACATTAAAGAAGTCTTCACAAACACAAACAATATCCTATTTAGATATTAATTTCAATAATCAATTAAACCACCAACACCTGGAAAAAATCTATTCATTAAAACAACTACAACAATATGGTTGAGATCAAAGTTTACCTATTCGTATGGGGGTGTACCTATTGGGATGGGGGTGCTGGTGTTCGGATTCGCGAGAGCAGTGGAGTCGGATGGGGTTCGCGAGAGCACCAGAGCGAATAGATTAGGGCTCTGTCCGAATGGGGGGAGGAGATCGCGATCTGCAATTTGGGGGAAACCTTTGCCAATGGTTTATAAAAACCGTTGGCAAAGGCACACATTTCCCAACGGTTCACTAGAACCGTTGGGAAATGTGTGAGTTTAGCACCCCTTTCCCAACGGTTCCAGTGAACCGTTGGGAAAGGTGTGAGTTTTTTCCAACGGTTCCACTGAACCGTTGGGAAATGTGTGATTTTAGCACCCTTTCCCAACGGTTCCAGTGAACCGTTGGGAAAGGGTCCACCGAAATTCTCTTTGCCAATAGTTTTCTTAAACCATTGGCAAAGGCTCACTATACCAACGATTTAAGAAAACCGTTGGTATACTGCCGTTGGGAAAAGACTAAATTCCAGTAGTGAAAGATAACTATGTCATTTTCCTCATTCTCAACCTAAGTTTTCATGATAATTAAGGCATAACCAACCCAGTTCCACAAGATATCAAGAGAGGAACACTCACTTCAATCTAATTCAAATAGAAATGGGCAAAAGGTAAATAATAAATCTCTATAAGAATCACATCATAAGTCAACCACACTGAAATCAGGCCTCTCCTATCTCAAGAGAGTTGAAGGGTGTCATTTAGGTCCCCTTATATCATCAAAAAATTCAAAGAAAGCCCAATCAGGTTCTAAGTATTTAGACCATCATACTTTACATTAGGTTCATAGCTATATGTAGAAACCATAATAAGTTATAACCATTAAAGGGTCCACATGGTCCATAAACATTCTTACCCAATTCAAATTAGTTCAAATGAAACAACTTAGATTAATTTAGGGTAAATCATTTATGGGAAATGGGACCACATATCACATATTACATGAAATTAATGTAAACCACATGGATTAGTTAGGGAACACCCACTATGGTTAAATATAATCTTTCTCATCGAGAAACTAAATATGAAATGGATCCAATCGACAATTTTACAAAAATTTGAAAAAACCCCAAATTATGATATAAATGATATAACACATTAAGACAACTTGAAAAACAAAAAATAGATAGAGGATGAAGTTTATTTTTACCTCTAATAATCCATTGAGACAAAAAAACCACAAATCCAATCCCAAATGAAATAGATCCAAATAGTGAGGTAGAAGAACCCAAGTGAGAAGAGAGGATATGAAATGTATTCTATGAAAAAATGGGGAAATACCACATTTCACATGTTTTAATATTTAAAACATTTAATTAAATTAATCAAATAATTAAAAAATTAACTAAAATATGCATTGAGGAATGAATGTATTGGTCATGGTGTAATGGACCTATATGGTCACCCTCAGGGAATAACCCCTCTAGTCATGACATGACACCCTTTTCTAGGTAAAAAATGTCAAACCTAAGTCTTTAGGCCTTCATGAAGTGGTTTACACCTTCATGTCACAACCCCTTCTCATGGTAAGGGATTGATAACATGAACCACTTTAGGTTTGGGGATTTAGGGTGTGTCGAATTCCCTTATAACATAGTGATTCTCACTGAATTATCCTAATGACACAATCCCTTTCCTATGATGTGACACATCCACACTGAGTAGGACCTCATGAAGCAACACATAGGATATAGTGTGCAAAACTTCCCAAAGAAGGATTTAATCTTACAAGGCCCTCAATTTACTCTTATTAAACTCTCCCCATGTTGTAATTCCCTAAAATGTGATGCAATTTCTCTTGATTCCAAAAGAATTTAAACTTACATAGGCCCTTATCACAACACAATATATTTGGGTAACATCATGAATCTAAAACCTATGATAAATTTAATCTTATGAAATTCAAAATTATTATTACACATCCCCTATCACATCACAAACCACTCCATAATGGAACAAAGGTATCATTATCATTCCTCATCATGGTCAAACCCTCATGTGTTGTAGCATAAAAATCCAACTATAGTATAACTGCAACCCGAACATGGGGCCAACTCCTAGAATTGACCCCAGAGTCCCATGATAACACCTCCAATTGATAAAAAAAACACGAGGTTAGGTGAAAATTAAAACAAATCAATACCATTTATTGATGCGGGGTGTTAAAACCACCCCACTATAGATAATATCATCCCCAAGATGCATTACTGAGTATAACTAAGACTCATTCGTGAAAAAATCTAGTTATTAAGCCTGTATATCCAACTCCCACTACCATATATCCTTCTAAGTGAACCCATTATACAATTTCACTCATACTACATGAACCATATTTTTACAAATTGTCTTTTTTTATTTAATCCAAAATACAAACCAATTTCTCCTTAAACAACACATCCATCTCCAACCCATCATCCTTGATGTTAATCAAATGATATGGTTAATTATGATACATATTAAGATAAGATACATGAAATTTACCTTAAATAGCATAAAAATATAAGGAAGTACTAGTTGGTAAGTTACAATACTATCCCTCTTGACAATCTCAAATTAACCCACATACCTGGACACCAAATTCCCTTTCTCTAAATACGATAGTTCCCAAAAAATTAAAACATGCATATGAAACCCCAATAACCTACCTCAAACTCAATAGGATGATATCTATGATATTCATTTGAATTTTTCCTACTCCTCATAATAACATATCTCTTCCAATCCAACTAAATATGTTTTGATATCTCTTAAATGAGGCCCCGTACCACAATTTCTAACATCCTTGATTCTAACTAGAAAAAATGGGAATGAAATTACCTTACATACAAGGCATTAAATGTTTACACATAAATATAAATATTACAATTATTTTTATAGGTGAACTTAGTAAGCATGAAATAAATTTCCAATGAATTTTAGAAATTCAAGACACACTCTCGGATTTCCCTCTAATAATGTTATAGTACACTCAAATTACCCATCAGTTTGAGGTTAGTGTGACATGATCAAATGAACCTGAATATCCTGCATCATATACAGACCCTTATAAAAGAGATAGGTGAATTGGTTATCCTAATCATAAATTATACTCATTATAAAACCATGAATACATATGATCTCATGGAAAAAACTTTCTTAGCTCATCAATATACTAGGCATACCTGAATTTAAGGAAGTGTATAACCTTAGTCAAATGTTCCAAAATAAACCATACTATATCACTAATTCAAGTTTCCCTTGATAAAACCATCAAGAAATTCTGGGTCACATGATATTTTTTTACCTAGGAATGGGTAGTGACTAAATAATACATAGGAGTTATTTATTCTTTGACTTTACCCATAAATAGCTAATGAATAATGAAACAAACCTCACCATATCTTTATTCATGTTAAGAAACCAATACTACCTATAAATATCATGGTACATATTGGTAATCACTGGTTCAATAGCCCATATTGAGGCATGTGAATCCCTCATCATCTTCTCATGTATGATCTTAGATACCAAAACCTGACCTTGGGTGTAAAGAAACTCATCTGTATCATGAGAGAAAAAAAGTGGAGGATCCACACCATATATTCTATCCCTAAGAGGGGTACATTCCATATCAAATTTAAAACTACGAATGTACTTAACCCCCTCCTCTACTGATGGGTTAGGTATCTATGAGGGAATATATACTTATGGATCTTATGGTTTGTATATATGAAGAAACTATTTCCAAATTACAGTGGAACCAACATCTCAAACCATGCACTACCACCACAAAATTCAAATTATGATTTGGGTAATTCTTCTCATGTATACTCAACTACCTAGAACCATAGAAAAAACACAATTGACTTTCTTTCATCAGGAATGCTCCCAAACTAACCTATGATGCATCGAAATTTTGGGTATACTCCTTTAACATCCCAAGAAAGTTCAAAAAAAGTATAGATGTTAGTCTTACATTAATATTTTAGTTTTCTATCTCATATGAATCAAACCATTGGAACTTTTCCCCTTTCTTAGTTAGGGTTGTCATCATTACTGCTAACCAATAGAATTCCTTAGTGAATCTCCTATATTATCCCGACAGTCCTAAGAAACTGTAGATATCAAAATATGTAGGATCAAAATAATGATGTATATGCTCAATATACATGAAGGGGGGGGGGGGGTGAATTGTATACTTTAAAAATTTCCTTAAACAAGGAAAGATCTAAGTTTAACAAAGTTAAACTAAGAAAATTCACAACACCTATAACACCAATTAAAATATTGGGGAAAAGTATGAAGTTATGAACTTCTAGTTCTATGTACTTTCTTAAATCTGGAAAGTGATTCCGAAAAACAAGTTCCAGAAATATGGATCCGTAAATTGAAACTTAACTAAAGTTTATAATATGAGATTATACCTTAAAGTGTATAGAATCTAAATGAATCAAAGTACAAGTGTAAGGAAATATAAGAGAGTTATACTTTCCTTACAATACAAAATTGCAGCAGAAAAACAAGTAGTAAAACTAAAAGTAACAAGATATAAATATTTTAACCCAAAGAGAAGGGTATCCAATAAACTTGGATAAAGGTCCCTTGATTTATACTTTCAAGAAAGTCTGTCTTACCCACACCAGGTTAAGCCCTCGATATAAAGATTAGAGTCTCTGTCTTGCTATCCCCATAAGCCCTCAACTTCAAAGTAGTTGGAACCTATGTCTTCCTCAGTAAGGAAGCCCTCAAACTTCAAGGAAGTCGAAACCTTTGTCTTCCTATCTCCATAATTCCTCGAATGTAATCACCAACATTCGGAGTTGAACGAAGCAATCCGAACGATCAGTTCAGTATGCACAAAGCATGAAAATATTTCTCTCTCTATAAATCACTTTAACAACGTGTGGTCTCTAGAGTGATCAACTTTCTATGGAGCTCTTTCAAATGAGCTCCTATTTATAGGATTGGTTGGAACAGTCAGCTCTCTCCTCCAACGGTCATATTTTCCTTAAATTTCGTAGGTACCTGTACACATGTCACTAAACCAACGGTTAGTTATAAATTGAATGGATGACATCGTTTTATAACAAAACATGTGTAACTGAAAGCACACCATCGTTTTATAATGAAACAAGTGTAAGTATAAGAAAAACTAGAATTCAGAATGTAAGAAAATAATAGTTCAGAGTCTAACCAAAATGGAATTAGGAGTCTATAATAAAAAGATGTTCGGATTCTTTTTATAGGAATTCGGAACCTGAATTCTGTGGGAATCCGGAGTCTGAATTTCTAAGGAAAATCGGAGTCTGGTTTCACTAGAATTCAAAATCTGAACTTATAATGTCCAGAGTCGAACTGATAAAAGTTCGGAGTCGAACTTATAAAAGTTTGGAGTCTAACTCATAAAAGTTCAGAGTCGAACTCATAAATGTTCTAAGTCAAACTCATAAAAGTTCGGAGTCCATAATTCGGAGTGGAACCTTATGAGAATTCGTATCCATAATTCAGAGTGGAACTTCATTACAGTTCATATCCAAAATTCAGAATGGAACTTCATTACTATTCATATCCAGAATTCAGAGTGGAACTTCATTACAGTTCATATCCAGAATTCGGAGTGGAACTTCATTACAGTTCATATCCAGAATTTGGAGTGGAACTTCATTACAGTTCATATCCAGAATTCAGATCCTAAAAACAAAATGCTTCATATCTAAGCATTATATGATTCCGAGGTTTTAGGTATGAATCTGATTTTTGTACTTAATAAAAATATTGATATGTATAATAAAAACTTGGTTAGGGTAAATTTCCTTAAGAAAGAAAATTTTCCTTATAGAAGTAAAATATAGATTTGATTAAGTATAAGGTGTTTGTGATTTTGAAAACAAGAAGGAATGTAAAATTCATAAGGAAAACCTTATTGACTCAAAAAAATATTTCTTGGGCCACTCCCAAGAAACCATGGCCTCACCCTTCAAAGGGTTAACTAATATACCTTCTTCATATGTCACATTCCCTAAGAAGCACAAATTTGCATTCTAGAACCAGAAATTTGAAATATTGGAATATAGTTGATTATATTTAAGTGTACTTATAATGATATCTAAAGGGAGATCATGGGTTTCCCTCAATTAGGAGTAAAAAAATGTTTTCTATAATAACTACTATAAATTAATCCATATGTTGATGGAAGATACTATTCATTAGGGACAAAATCATGGTTGGTGCACTCATAAATCTAAATGAAATCACAAATAATGATATAAACCATAAATTATATTTAATATAGTATGATGGATTTAAAAAGGCGTCACTCTTCACTGATGATAACATGATCTAAAATAAATCTTGGAGAGTGACTTAACTTCCCTCATTTAGTAAATAAAAATCATAAATACACAGAATAGGATCTTGGTTCTTGACCATCACTATGTTTAACCTTTGATAATACATACATAAGCATAATAAGGAATATTCCTTCTTTGAGAACAATATAAGATATCCCTAAGGGGAAGTTTTTGGGTGAATAAAATCCTTTATCTCAAGGTCCTCAACTGAGCCTTCAACTGTAGAATCTCTTCTGAATCCTTCCTATAAGATGGAATATATATGAGTTTCAAACCTATAATGAGATCAATATTAAACTATACCTCTTTCTATCTCTCTTAGGTATCATCCCTAATAATTCCCTAGTAAAGACATCCTATAACCAATCAAAAATAGAAGGAAAGAATGTATAATGTATTTCCTCATCATCTAGAAAATTTTGGTAAATTTTACTAAAAGAATCCCTAGTTTTTGATGCTCAATTACCAGATAACCCACCAACAAATCCCATTAACTAGTAAGGGTATGAGACCCACCCTCAATAGATGTGAGTGATTCCTACCAGTGATAGTATTTGAAATTTTATTGATACCGATCCAACTAATATATACCTAGGACCACATTAAAATTTTTCATCGTTCACATAAAGAAATCCTATAGATTCTGATATAAACTAATCACAAGGGAACACTCAGAACATCAATGAATATCCTTATATCATACCCATAAGGGTATATCGATATACATAAATCCATATAGGTACTTTATAGATAACACCATATCACTAGCATACTAAGTTTATATAAATGAACGTGATACAACCATATCCAATAGAGCTCAAGAGAGTGTAAATTCAACTAATATCATACCTCAAATAGTCAAGATTCCATCATCATTGTTAGTCAGTGTTGACTTAATGACATGAAGTTGGACAAACCCCAAGCCTCTTATTTGGCCTCTAGAACTCTGTATTTCTTAAGGAGAACTACCCTACAACCTTGTTTAACCTTGAGAACCTCGATCACTTCCATGACTTTACTAGATTGATGGACTTAAATTACACTCATATAGTTCTATAACTTATCCCACAACTAATCCCTGAGCCAAGATACTATCATGACCACTAGTTGGAGAATAATAACTTTGTAAGAAATGTTTCAAGTTCCCCATATACCCAGATGAATGAAACTCTACTAGAGATCATTGTTATTATGATCAAGTATAAATCGAACTATCACAGTGATAACATACTAGTTGAGACCTACCATGCTAGGAAAAATAAAAATTATGTCCATGACTAGCCTACCAATTATCATTCTAGTAAGAATAACTTAAAGCCTATTTTTAGTTTCCTAAATATCCACTCTCTGACTCAATATATGAACTTGAATTCCTAGAAGGTCTATCTTTGTATAGGTTCCTCATTTTAATATGGGATTAATTTATAGATTTGGAAAAAATACACCAGTAAAATAATATTTACCTGATAATGAATCAAATGTATCAATCCATCCTCAAATCGGAGAACACTAACAGTCTCATCACTCACCAATAAAGGATAAAAAAGAAGTAAATTTTCAAAATGAGAAAAATCGTCTTTCACTGACATGATACCCTAATATAGATGCTTAAAATTTTATTCTTTATCATCTCTTAGTGTCTTGATAAATAAATACTTAAATAATAATGCATGAAAGTACTTCTAGGATATAACTATATACTAATCTACCTAGAAAAAGACACCCCATCAATGCCTCACTGGTCCTAAAATCATATACAATAAAAGATTCACCTTCCTATCAAGGGATGAATCTAAATAATCAAATATATATTGTACAGAATCTATTTGTATCTCAATAAAGAGTGGTCCAACCTCTATAGTAAATAGAGGTCGATATTGCAACAAAAACTCCATATTCATTAGATATGTAAGGATCACCACTTGAAGCTACAAATCCCATATACTGAATAACATAATGAATATTCTCATGCGGTATCTAATTAAGAGGAGTTATAATTGAAAAGGGGTATCTAGTTCAATAATTTGTGAGTCATGTTTACCCCTTCCTTATTGGTTATGAATTTGTGGTCATCATATTTTCAAGTCACTACAATGCCAAATGAATGATTCATAAACACACATATAACATGCAAGAATATAAAAATTGGGTAATCAATGATAAGAAAATAATCCCATTAATCCATAAACACACCCTAGAATCCCTGGGGTCCCACATAACCTCGAGTTCTCTCTTTATCCCCAACTAACCACCCTATATTTAGGGTAGAATTAGATATATTAGGGATTCACATTTTCAATTTTATAATTATAGAAAAAGTAATAGTTTAGTTAAGTATAATTCCACCATCATGTCATATAGTAATACACTATATAAGTTACTATTTACACTTTAAATGACCCAAATACTTATCATAATAAGGGTTTTTAATTATATAAAATCAAAAAAAATTTCATTTGAATCCTATGTGATGATAATGATTCATGAAATCACACCATCTTTCCACCTATATCCAAGAATAAAAACCAATATTTCACTAATTAATATCAAAATGTATTATATTTAGTAAAAACAACACAACTGTAAGAGTGAAATCAAAGAACAATAATCATATCCCTGATAACTCAAACTCCCCTCATAAATGGGCTTTATAATCCATATAACATGATCTATATAAAACCCTGATAACATCATATCTTATATCTACCATTTACCACATTATATGAAAAAAATAACCAAGGCTTTGACACAAATTTGTAGAGTCCTCAATCTATTTTACTTCCACTGTGATCAAACTAAGCACCACATTCCTCAAGCCTGCCCCTTTTATGATAGAGGACTCTAACTAGTGAAAAGGGTCCATGATTAAATTGGGGATATTATACCCTCATAGAGATAAATATATGTAAATCATAATATAATAAATATAAATAATTTCCAACACATAAATAATTTTTAAAGATAAATATTCATAGATACATTGGAAATATAGTAATAACAAAACCCATGATATACTTTAATAGTAATTTCAATCCATCATACAAGATATAAAAAAGATATCTAATAGAAAAACTATGTATATATAGTAGAAAAAGTAGAAAAATGGATATAATAAATAACATAACTTTTCATGAGAACACGCCCAATCCCTAAGTCAAAAATCTTACCAAGTTTTAGATCAAAAATAAAACATAGGGTCTTTTCCCTTATATACTCTTTCATCTATGATATATGTTAGGGTACTCGTAATGCCCAGAAAAGCTATGAGTACCACTCAGTAGGCCACCAAAAATGATGTACTTAAATATATCCAGTAACATAAGTGAATGTAAATTATGATATTCTCTTAAATAAACTTATATAGGTAATAATAATAATAATACATCACACCATTGGTTGATAATTAGTCACCCTATGTGATACATACCCACTTCATCTAGTGTTGAGGTGTTTCTGAACATATCACATTATAATTAAATGGGGATCCTATCCTAACCAATTATTAGTGTGAATTATATCCTTTTATAATATATTGACCAACACATGGGAATTATGTCCCAATGGAATAACCATTGCTGAGGGCATACCATCCCTATGATAACATGATCACTACTACATGAGGGGTGTATCTTGATATCATTTCCATACCATGCGCATAAAATCCCTATAGAAACATAACAATTAATACATGGGAAACACATATCATAACATAATAACATTCATGGGAATAACAATCCCAAGTTACCATATTAAAGTGATCATCACGACAAAACCATATGATCAAGAGAAGGAATAATGTACCTATCCATTGCGATTCAAAAGTGGGAACAAAATCCCTAGTCCTAAGGCTTTACATGAATTGAAGGGAATCAAATCTCATAATCATTGAAACTCATATGAGAGTTAAATCCTCTTCTATGGATGTACCTCAATAGGGGAATTACATACCACTTCCAATGGAAATAATAGATAAATTGGAAAATAATCCCACCCCCTCATCATTAGGGTCATGTGGTATTTTCATCTGATTTCCATGGAAATCCCATCCTGAAGACAAACCACATCATTATTATATTTGCATCCTTAAACAAATACAACATGATAATAGTGGTAATATATACCTACATCATGGTTATAACATATCATTTCCAAATATACAATAAATAGGGCATAACATCCCTTATCATGTACAACATATCAAAAATGGGCATATCAACCCTAATTTTCCATCATAACAACAAGGGAATATCATCTAATAAATATAGCTAAAATTCATAATATGAATTAACAAAAATTTAATATAAATATATAAATAGTTTTATTTATGGTTTGTATATCATCCAACATGATTTAAAATATAACTAGGCTATTTTCCACATGCTCGAACTAAATCTGCAAGATAATCAAGGAATAACAAACCCATTTTCACAAGCTATATGGAAAGGAACACTCACCCTAGTATACTTGAACTTGAAATAAACTGAAGGGAAACTAGAAATCTCCCTAATGTTCACATCATAGGTTCACCAAACCAAAATCACACATCTCCTATATTAATAGAGATAAATTCACCTATTCAAGGTCAATCATATCATTAAAATACTCAAATAAATCCCAATTAAGTTTTGAGTATTTAGGTTATAAAAATTTACATTATATTCATGGTTATTAGTTGCCAAAAAAAATTATAACCATTTAATAACCCACAATGGACTTAAACATACTTATCTAGATAACATTAGGTAAAAAAAACTCCGATTAATTTTGGGCTAATCACTCATGGTCATTTAGAGAAATCATCACACATAATATAAAATCATTATAAGCCATAAGAATTTGTTAGGGACCAAAAAACTTGATCTAATATGATCCTTTTATTTATAAAACTATGGATGAAATGGATATGATTTGTAGTTTTTCAAAAATCTATAAAAAATAATATTAGGGCATAAACCATGGAACACTCAAAAAAATGTTAGAAACTAAAAATAGATATATGACTAATGTTAGTTTAACATTTATAAATCAATCAAGACAGAAGACACTTGAATATGAACCTAAATAAAGTATATTTCTATTTTAAGGAGGAATAACGCAAGGGGGAAGAGAGGATATGGTGTGTCTACTATAATAAAGGGGAAAACCTATTTTCATATGTTTTAATGTTTAAACCATTTAGTTTAATTAATCAAATAATTTAAATTTTTTTTCCCAAAACATGAATTGTAGTTTGACCATACTAGTCAAGACATAATGACCCTCTAGGGTTACCAACACAACATGAACCCTCCAGTCTTGGTGTGACATACTTATTTAGGAAAAAACCATTGAACCCTATCCTACAATACTTTATGTTTTGGTCTCCCCCTTAATATAACAACCCCATCCCCATGGTCAGGGTTTCATTACATGAAGCACTATAGGGTTTGGGATTCATGGTACAACCCTTTCCCTTATACCACAATAATCCCCATTTCCCTGGTCTCATGGTGTAACCCCCTTCACTATGGCACAACAAACCCACATCAAGTGGACCCGCAGAACCAAACACATGGACTATGGTATGAATAACTAAATAGAAGAAGATTTAATTTACATGGGCCTCAATATACTCTTATGAATATCTCAATATGCCAAAATTCCATAGGAAGTGGTGTGTTTTTTCAATTATAAATTAATTTAAACTTACATAGATCCTCATCATGGAACAATACCCATGCTTTGCAACGTGACTCTTGATCCTCTGAAAAAAGTAATCTTAAAAAACCCAAAATCATTCTTATGAAACCCCCAGTCATGCAATATCTCACTCCATCATAGAATAATGTCCTCCTTCCCAAATATCATCATGGATTGACCCTTATGTGTTATGTCATGAAGATCCTCTTATAGAAAAACTGTAACCTAAACTTTGGGATAACGCCTAGAACCAACCCCTAATTCTTACACAAACACCTCCAATAGCTCACAAATAATGAAAAAAATTAGGTTAGGTGAAAGTTTTAAAAAATAATACCTTTTATTTATTAGGGTTGTTATATCATATATTATTAGGGAAGTGTTATATGTTTGTAAATTTTTACATATGAACCATGATTATAAATAATTTAGTAATGATAAAGTTATTAATAGGAAAAATGGTGAACCAAAATCATATAAAGGTATTCAGTTGGAAGTGAAATGTTTTAATTATAATAATATAAGTCATTATACTAATATATGTTTGAAGTTAAATATTAAAGGATGAAATCAAAAATATCATAATCAGAATGGTGTAAAAAAGTTATTTGTTATTACTACCATAGATATTGATTCATAAAGTTAAGTGGTTGAAAATACCTTTTTTGTTTACTTAAACTATGCTAATTTCTTTTTTGATTATGGATCTATACATTCCTTTATTTTTGGAAAATTTTCTATTAATATAGAAATAACATCTCAAATAATGAATTCTAGAGTTTTGGTAAAAACTCATAGTGGATGTATTAAAGAAACAAGGATTTATAATAATCTTCCTATTATTATCTATCGTATTATTTTTCATAGAAATATTATTATCATTCATATATTGGAGTTTGATTTATTTTGGTTATGGATTAGATTTTATGATATAATTTTATGATATATTACAAAATAAATAAGGTTATATATATATATTTTAATGAGATTAACTTTGTATTAAAAAATAAATCCATATTAATTATAGAATATCAAGAATTTTAAAATTGATAAATACAGAGGTGAAATATATCTTACTCATATTATTTAATAGAAGGAAATAGTTAATCATAATTTTTTTCCAATTTTAGAAGATTATTTTTTGTATATTTCCTATTGATTTTATTACTTTTATGTTGACTGGGAGGTTGGATTCAATATTGACTTGGTTCATTATGCTATAATAATTTTAAAAAATATTTATCAAATGGATCAAGTGGAGATATTGGAATTCAAAATGGAATTAAAAGAGTTTCTTGATAAGGGTTTTATTTTACCTTGAACTTCACCTTAGAGTGATCTAGTTTTATTATTTAAGAAAAAATATGGTTCTATGAGGCTTTACCTTGAATATAGATAACTCAATAACAATAATATTAAGAATAATTATCCTTCAAATCATATTGGTGACTATTTTGACTAGATAAGGGGACATTAATACTTTTAAATTATTGACAATAGGTGTGGATATCATGAATTGATGGTAAATGAGGAAGATATTCCTATGATGATTCTTAAAATGAGGTATGGACTCAATGAGTTTATAGTTATGACATGTGGGAATTAACCTATTGTATTTATGGGTTTGATAAAAAATTATACAAAGAATATTTGGAAAACTTTTTAGTTTTATTTATTGATGATATGTTTGTATATTCAAAACTTTATGAGGATCATGATAATAATTTTAGAATTATTCTTAAAAATTTATACAAAAGTAAGATATATGTAAAATTTTGAATATGTGAGTTTTCATTATAAAACATTTAATTCATTAGGTATATTATAACTAAAGAAGGAATTACAATGGATCCCATTAAAACTAAAGTAGTGGAAGAATTTACAAGACCAACTAATATCAATTAAATATATATTTTTCTTGGACTAGAGGGTTATTACTGATAGTTTTTTATAACATTTCTCTGTTAAATTTACCATTAACTAAGTTAAATCGAATGGAAGTTGAATTCATCTAAACAAAGAAACATAAAGAATGATTTTAAAAATTAAAAATAAGAATGATTAGTGATCTAGTATAATTATTCCCTCAATAAATGATGATTTTTTTATTTATAGTGATTATTATACAAAGGTTTTTAGTTGAATTTTGATAGAAAATGAACAAGTCATAAAATTTTCATCATAATAGTGAAAATATTATGAGAACAATTATACAATGCATAGCCTTGATCTTGGAATAATGTTTTTTTCTCTAAAAATTTATATGAATTATTTATATATATATTTATGTGATATATATAATCCATAAAAGTTTAAAGTATATATTCAATAAAAAATAATTGAATGTGCGGAAAATGAGGTGGTTAAAATTTATAAAAGATCAGGATTTTATAATTCATTATCATTTAGGTAAAGTATACATGGTAAAAGATAATTTGAGTCAAAATAATAACTCAACATTAACCATGATATGTTTAGAGAATGATATATTAGTCAATGATATAAAAAAATGGATTACAAATTGTGAAAGTAGAAACCTCTTATTATTTAAAAAAATTAATGGTAAAATAATATTTATAGTAAAGAATAAAGTATTATCCTAAAGTATATTATGGAATGTAGTAGAATATAAAATTAATAAATAAAGGAAAGTAAAATGTGTTTAATATTAATGCAAAACATTTCATAGGATTTGGAAATAGGTTATGTGTATTGAATGGATTTCACCTAAAAAGGGAATTGTTGAATGATACTCATAGTTATCCATTTTCCATTCATCTGGGAACCACAAATATTCATAGTGATCTTCAAGAATATATTTAGTGGTAAGGAATGAAACAAGATATTGTGAATTTTACAATGAAAAGTTTGATGTTTCAATATATTAAAGTTGAATGAAAATATTTTTAGGGAAATTATTTAACCATAAATATTTCCAAATGGATGTGGTAACTATATCCACGGATTTCATCATGGTATTTCCAAATACATATCAAGGTAATAATTCAATATAATATATATTTGGTAATTTTACTGGCATTGTTAATTTTAGTTATATTCAAGATAATATGTCTTTAGATCATATTTTATGACTTTATCTTAATGTGATAGTAAAGTTATAATTCGTTCCTCTATCTATTGAATTTGATCATGATCTAAGGTTTACATTCAATTTTATAAGGCACTTAAAATTATTTAGGTATGAAATTATGTTTTAGTGAAACTTTTTATCCTTAGGATAATTGAAAATTAAAGCATAAAATTCCAAATTTGGATAAAATTTATTTATTAAAAACTATGCAGTGGTAGTTACACAACCTCCCTTCAAGTGAAAATGGTGTTATAGCACATTAACTGAAAGTTACCCTAGGTCTTATCCACACAGATGATATGTGAAATTCAAAAATAAAGTATACTTGTGTGAGAATGTGAATGAGAGGTGTGAGGTGTGTATTGAAGTATGTGACCAAGTAACACTAAAGTAACAACATAGTAAGAAAATAAAATAATAATTAGAGAAATGGTATTAGGGTTGGATAATAATATGATATTTAGTGTGGTGTTATGATTGGTTTCATTTCTTCATATTTATTATGCTTTAATTTCTTAGTTCTTTACCCTCACACTCACTTTAAAATTTGAAGTGCTATATGAATTCATTCATTTTCTTCTTAGTGAAATCAATGGTCCATGTATGGTTTCCTATACTAACTAAACTATGAAAACTAAGTCCTATGTGGTCTAGGATTAATGTGCACTATATTCTCTTAGGACACTCATGATTTAGACAACTAACTAACTACTTCATGTTCATGGGATTGGATTTCAACTAAGAATTATTCACTCAATTACCTAAGGTGATCTACTAGTTGATTTGGATATAAAAGAATTAACTAGGGAAGAATAATATTTTTAGAATCTAATTTCATTAAATCTTTTAGAAATAATCAACAATTACACTTCTCCCTAACCTAACTAGGTGTTTCTCCATGAATGTTCATGCTATAAAATATAAATAGAATAAGTAAGAAGAAAATTCTCAAATGACAATCATGATTAATCTTCCTATAATGGTTGGGTATCATCCTCCTTGAATGAAGAACTCTCCAATCATTTTACCTCTAAAAAGATAAATTCCTTCTAGCTCTATTCATGGATCTTCACTCGGTATTTCCTTATAATTTCTATGATAATTCCACATCTATAAAGAATTTTGAGATCTTTCCACATGGAACAACAACTTGTATTCTCTTCTGTTAATCTCCACTAACTTTCCCATGTGGATCCTCTTATCTCTATCAAAAATTGAATTTAATCTTTCTAGATTATTGTTACATTCCTTGATTTGGTTAGAAAATTTTGTATGAGGATTAATTTAGTCCCCACAAGTAGTGCATGTGATCCACATTTCATCTTTTGTGAGAAATGGACCCTAATGGTCAATATCCTTCCCTTTCTTTTGATTTAATAATTTAAAGTAGTTTTCTAATTATTTTGGTCCGCTTGAGTATTTTTATAACTCTTTTAATACTTTTTAGGGATAATTTTAGTATTTTCTGAAATTGGATCCCTAATGATCTATTGGATGTAATGTATAATGTATTGTGTGCCTACATTACATTTTCTTGGAAACATGGTCTTAAGTTGGTGGGATTTGGGCTATGGTGTAGTGTTAAGATATCTTACAGAACTTCCTAACATTGTGTTTGAGTGAAGATTCATTCTCAAGATACAACACAAGATACATTGTCTTAGATTTCAATATCACACTACATTGAGTCTCATATGTATCATTAATTGGATTCTGTGAGGAAATATTAGTGGAAATGACATCTCAAGTTATACCCCCACACTATGTTGTGGCCGATATAATCCTAGTAATTTGACACAATGTCCGTTGATGAGTAGATATAGCCTTAAGGTGATGAACATGGGTGTTTTTTATGCATCAATGTACTCTCAAGCTTTATACATGGATTCATTATCCTTGAAATATGTGTGGAGTTTTCCCTAACATTGCATTAGTTCTTTGAAACCTTCTCAAATATGGCTATAAAACTATGATAGATAGGGTATGTAACACCAAATATACCAATTAAACATACATTGAACTCTAATATAATCTTAATCCCAAAATTTTAATTTTAAATAGATTTCTTAATCTTATGTTCATTCTTTCATAGCCTTATAACTTTCATTCAAATACATCTAAAATCCAGTGAATATTCTCTAAACATATAAAGATTCAAATTATATATCGAATGATTTTAAATCAATGCATGAATGTTTCCTATTTAAAATCATATTCCCAAAACTACTAAAATTCTATAAACTTACATATACTATTATAAATAATAATAAAATACAAAAAATATTATTGAAAAACTATATAATATCCATAATATATTTGTGTAATTAATATTACCTTACACTTTAGTGGTTAATTTTCCTTAATTAATTTCACTCAATATGTTTCAAAATGATTCATAATCACCTCAAGTTAAATTTCCAGGTCATTGAATATTAAATCAATAGATTTTAGTTTAGTAATTATTCCAAAATGAAACACCTTTACAAATACATTTCCATTATGTTCATGAAGCACTATTTTGATTCTCACTTCCTCAACCCAACTTAAATAATAATATTAAAATTAATTTTACCATTATTCATATGAATTCAATATTCTTCTCACTATCCATCCCTTTAGAAAATTAGACACACACACACACACTATTTTTTCTATTTTCATGTTATAAAATGTGCTAATAACTTATTAATTGAATATTAATGTTATATAATTAATCCATAAGTTATGGAAATCATCCTCTGGTGTTAAATATGATAACTAGATGTAAGTGGGATAAGGGTATCCAACTATTAGAATTATATTTCACACCTTAATCATGGAGTTTATTTTTCACACACACACACATATACACAAACACACACTATGCCTAATTATCTTAGAAAAATAAAAATTAATCCCAATTTACCATTTTAATATAATTAAAATGACTTATATGATTATCTTTTAAGTTTTCTCTTTAAGGTGTTGATCCCTCATAGAATACAATTCACTCATATTTAAGTTAAAATCTTGGTTTGTACAAGTCAGATTATGATTCCCCTAAAATATTTTCCTTTTAATATTTAATAAAAAAGTTCATAAACTAAAGACTAATTTTTTTAAAGTGAAATGTTTCATAGAGAACCGATAAATAGTATTATCAATTGTTACTTCAAAATAATGCACACACCACATTCCACCACACTTTATTTTTTTTAAAAATCAACATGTACAGATGTAGGTAATTACAAATTTAATATAATAATAAGATAAAATTAAAGTTATAGGGTATGTATAATACCCCCATTAGTTTATTTCTCTCATTTCATGGTGATTTTTTTCACTGATATTTAATTTGATTATTTCAACCCATGCTATAAAATATTAGAAACACAAATTGTGGGAGAAATTTTTCTTATTGAAAAAAAACAAAGTAAAAAAGGGCTTACTCCCAAGAATGTTTTTTTATTACCATCAAATTGAATATTCATCCACATAAATATATAGTTTGAAAATTAGTGATTTTATCCACATTTCATACATAAAATTATAGTTTTAGCCTTTTTTATTCATCGTAAATGGCTCTCCATTATCACTAAAAATATTCACAACTCCACTTGGGTTGATGTTAAGTTTTTTAAAAAGTAAAAAGTAAAGATAAATAATATTTCCATTAAGTAGATTCATCCTTGAATTGAACAAAAGGACTAATTTTCATTCCTTGATTTTTTTTGAATCATCTTGTTGTGAAACTATTTATCCCTATATTTCATAATTTTTTTACATTCTCATACAATTACCTTACAATATCTTATAGTTAATTCAAATTAAACAGATTTTTTTCAAAAACACTCATGTAATCTATGTTTACTATATTTAAAGACCAAAAGGCCTTGTGTTCAATTTCTATTGGAAAATATCAAGTCTTCCCAAAAACAACTGTGTGAGGAGAAATATCAATGGGTTTTTTAAGTGGTTATATACTCCTAAATATAATCCTCTAGTTTTAAGTATAAAATTTTATTAAGAAAATCAATGTATTTTTCAAAATAAACTTAAATTATTTATTTAAAATTTTAGGTTTTCCTATAATTTTTGGATGATAGGATGATCCAGTCTTGTGTTTATATCCATATTTTTTTAGACCCGTGACACTCTCGACAATGGACCAGATACCCCACAAACCACTAACTCAGAACTATGCTCATCTGGGCCACTCAACTAGGAAGAGTATTAGTATATCTCACCTATCTATCTGTGGATTTATTTTACCTCCTCATAGATTCTAAATTAGGTCTAATTTACATAATACCCACCGAGGAGCATCTCTGGTACCACTAAACCATATGGAACAGTGGTACTCATGATGCTCCCTGGTAAATTTTAATCCTATGGCCTTAGGTTCGAATCATGGGGGAGGATTATTAAATCCAAAAGGGCATGAGGACAATAAATGACAAATTGGGTGACCCCAATTGAGCCCATTACTGGTTGTTGGCTGTGGCATAGCGAGAATACGACCCAGTTGTGGAAAAGGTTAATTAAAAAGGATACTTTTTTGTTGGACCCATGATGCTCCTAAAAACAGACCAGATACCCCATATCTCACTAACTTGGGACTGCACTCAATTAGGTTACTCAACTAGGATGAGTATCAAAATATCTTTCCTAGGAAGTTACAGATTTATTTCACCACCCCAAAGATTCTAACTCGAGGTTGACTGGTATGATAGCCACTAGGGAGCATCTTTAGTACCACTACACCATATGGAATAATGGTACCAAAGATACTCCCTGGTGGCTATTATTACTATCAACCTTGGGTTCGAATCTCTATGGAGGGGAAATAAATCCCCAGCTAGCTAGGGGAGATATCCTAATACTCGGCCTAGTTGAGTGTCCCAGTTGAGCGTAGTCCCATGTTAGTGGGTTGTAGGGTGTATCATCTGTTGTCAGAAGCATCAAAGGTCCATGAAATTTCCCATCAACACTATGAATTTATGATTCTAAAAGTGTACACTATTATCACTTATAATAGACCTTAGAACTATATATCTATAGAATATTTTTTTCCTCAAAAATTTCATCATAGAAGATCTCATATTATTTACCAGGGAAATGAATTCAACCCATTTTTATATATAATCAACTTCCATGAATATAAATTACTTCCCATGAGATTTTGGTAATGAACCCATGAATTTAAGACCTAAAAAATAAAAAATTTCCACTTAAAAAATTCCAATATAAGGAATCTCTTTCCATCTTCTAATATTTTCTGACATTTGGAAACTATCATAGTTATTGAAAAACTCTCTTTCTTTTTTAAAAATGGATGGCCAATAGAAACCACTATGAAAATACTTAGCAGTTATTTTTATACTTCTATAATTTCCACCACATGGAAGTGTGTGGTAGTGAGTTAGAATTGATAATAACTACTCTTCTATCACAATACTTAAAATAATTCCATCAACCCCTTTTTTATAGAAATGGTTGTTCTTATATATAGTATTTCACATATTTTTTGAACCACCTTTTCTCATTATATTTAATTTATTCTAGAATATTTATGGCATATATATCATTTTTAATTTCAAAATACCATGAAAACACTTTAGTTTTAAAATAATATTTATTCATTAAAGAATTCACCCTTTATGGGATCAGTAGGATATTCCTTAAAGTCCTCTATACTATATAGGTTTTCAAATACTTGATTTTAGGATCCTTTTTTACCTTTAATATCAAGATCAAAGTTTTATAAATGTAAAAAAAATTTAATTAACCTTGAATTAACTTCTTTATTCAATAATTGAAACCTTAAAGTAGCGTGGTCTATATACAGAGTTTTCTTACTTTTAATGAAATATGGATTCAATTTTTCAATTTCATAGACAACTTCCAACATATCTTTCTCTATTGTGAAATAATTTACCAATGATCTATTAAAAAATTACTTGTATAGTATATAAGATATTGTTTCAATTATATTTTCTTCCCAAGAAAAGATCTAATAATAAGTTTACTATAATCACACACGATATCAAAAGGTAGAATCCAATTAGGTGTTATCATTATAGGAACTAAAAATCCTTCTTCAATATGTTCAAATATTTTAGGTAGTCTTTATAAAAATTAAAATTATCATCTTTTTTAATAGTGATAATAATGATCAAGATATTTTTAAGAAGTCCTTTATAAAACTTATATAAAACAAAACATGTCTAAAGAACTTCTCATTGAATTAGCTAATGTTGGAGGAGGTAGTAATGAAATTAATTTAATATTGGCCTTATACATTTTAATTTCATCCTTGGATATTTTTTGTCCCAATACAATACATTTCTTATCCATGAATTGCAATTTCTCTCAATTGAGTACCGAGTTGGACTCTTCATATCTAGCTAGCACCTTTTACAAATTTTATAATCGATCTTCAAATTTCATGACTATGATATAATACCAATTCATGATAACTTCAATAATAATTTATACCATGTTTGAGAAGATGGACATCATACATTTATGAAATGTGGTAGGTGTTCGAAATAGTATAAATGGAATTATCCTACATGAAAATTGCCACATGGACATATAATGGTTGTCATCCCTTGATTAACATGATCAATTATAACTTTTTTATATCTTCAATAACTATCAAAAAAAGAAAAAAATGAAAGTGTACATAAAACCTTCCAAATATTTTATCAATGAACAAAAACAGAAAATTATGTTTCCTTATGAATTGTTGAAATTTCTATATTATATATATATATCCTCAAACTAGTTACAATTATTATTGAGATCTTCTTATTAATTTAATTTGTGATTATTTTCAAGCCACTTTTAATTGGTAAAACATGTATAAGTTTCACTAAGAACATTCAATAATGGGATAGATGATCCCATAATAAATTAATATTATTATTTTAGCCTCAATAACTCTCTACATATTTGGGTTGATCCTTATTTAACACTCAATAGATGATTAAAATCATACACTATGAGAATTTTGTGCATGAATATGGTTAGAATAATCCCTTTTATATATGATATTGTTTACGAAATAGATATTATATGCCTTATTAACACATCAAGTAGTTTTTCCTCTTATTGGGCCTCAAATTCATATGAGACAATAAAAAAAATTTATCTATTTCACTAAAATATATATATTATATTTCCTAGAAATACCTTAGATTTTAAACTAGGTATTGTTTATAGATGGTTTAGTATGATGTTTTTCTTTACTTGTATCCTCTTAAAACTTCCTAAATTCATTATTAATATATTTCTCTCCCATATTTTTGTTATGTTCTTCAAAAATTCATGGTTGAGTTTTCCTTGTTTCAAATTTACTCCTCTAGTTTAGTATATTAATCTTAGTTTGAGTCTATAATTCAATTTTCACTTCTAGATAAATGAAATATAATGAAAAGTAGTCATCCAATACATATGTAATATTCATATCTTGAAATAAATTTACAATATATTTTCTATCCCCCAATTTAAAAGTGAGTTTTATTTGAGGCACATCAATGAAATCATGTACAGTGAAAAATAATAATATTCTTAGTATATTTGAAACCTCTTTATCACTCTACATTTATAATACCAATAAATTGGGTGGTAGGATATGGTTTCCAACTATAAAAAAAAGTATTTGATAACACTTGATGGGTAGGTAAGGGACCTTCTAGCTAGATGTAATTCCATAGTTTGTGAATTTAGAACTCTAATTCCTAGTTTGTATACTAAAAATATAATCAAGGTAATACTTACTCCCAAATCCAATAAGAAAGTGATTAACACTTTTCCTTTAAATTCACAAGGAATCATAAATCTCTATGAATCCTTGATATTTTGAGGTATATACATCTGAATCATAGAACTAAACAATTTAGTGAGTGTTACTATGGAAAACTATTCCAACCACCTTTGGTTTGAGATAATTCTATTTAATAACTTTGTATAGGATATAATTTTGGTAAGTGCCTCTAAAAATGGAATATCCATTATAATATTTAAAACATTTGAATAAATATTTTAAAATACTTTTTTATATGATTATCTAGATCAATGTATCTTTTAGGAAATAGATTAGGTGACCCATAAGACTTGAAAATACTATTAGAAAGATCAAGAATCACTCCCCCTTAATCTACTTCCATTTTCTTCATTTTATCAGTTAATTTATCTTGTAATTATTATTTTATTCTCAATGTCATGATTTTATTCTTAAGAGATAATTCCCACTTCTAGTTTAACTTCTACTTTAGGTTTTATAGGTTAATTATTATCTCTTATTTTGATAGTATAACCTAATCTAATAGTAACTTATAAACATACCTCTCTAGGATTTATTTCAATGGTTCTAGGAAAATTTCCCTTTTTATCTTGTCATGTTTTTCTTATGAATATTTTAACTTTTATTTTGAGTTTTTAAATAATATCCTAGTTTCCTTGTATAATCTTATCAATTCTTAATATTTTATAGTTATTTTTCATCACAAAGTCATTCATCTTCAATTAATTCCCCTTGAATTGTCATAGTTCCCTTGAAATATTCTCAATACTAGATTATAATTCCTTTGATGTTGAATCTTGATTCCTATATTCTACTCAGTTATTTTTACCTTGGTATTCAAAATACTAACTTTATTAAAATGTAGTTTATCCTACTTTTTTAAATTTTCATTACCCATTAAAAGATGAATTTAGTTTATTCTTCCATCCATGTTTTTAAATATTTAATAATGTATCATTTCTCAAGGGTTTTATCCCATGGTTTCCCATGTATCTAGTTTTCTCCACTTAACTAGGTGGTGAACCTCGGGATGGAATTTCAAAGTTCATACAATGTATACAACTATTTACAAACATAATATAGTAATTTTATTATCCCCTTTCTACTTGGTTAAAGGATACTAGATTTTTTATTTTCCTTTATAGATCAGTAATTTTAAAATTTACATAATTTTTCATTTCTACTTATTTAACTATAGATTTTCTTCCTCCGGTTTCCTTTTTTTTGTGATCGGTAGTAAGCATGTTATAGAGATTCCTAAGTTCATATACTACATTTTCACAATAGTTTCATCATATTTTAGTTTTTACTAAAGTATATTATATTACCTTAAATCCTTCATAAGAAATTGGAATAAAAAATAATTATGGAACTAGTGATGAATAAACTACTGGTAGTTATCCATGAATCATTATTATACTTCATAGAAGTCCACTTGATCTTTTTGTAGAAATTTTGAGATCTTAGAAATTAAATAAATACTCATTTTTATAGGGTATAATATTATTATAAATACATTATATATATCTACCCATGTGTGGAATGAATTATCCTTTATTTATAATATACATGTTCTTGTGTTTCATTTTAAATTTTAGGGAAAATATCTCATTTTTAGGCCATACTCACTCACTATGTTAATAAAAATGTACTGGGTTGTGGATAAGAACTCTTTTATAAAGGCTAGATTATCCTATAAAGAAAATCCATTAAACACTGGTTAGTTATGTTAGCGATAGTTATATATATCATAATTTATGTATTTGTTCTAAAGTAGAAAAATAAATATTTTCAAAGAGTTGAGTTAGCTATAAATCACATAGACATGTCAATACTAGTTTATTTCGGATGATTTTATCAAGAAATTGAGGCTTTTATCTATTATATTATCTACCAACATAATTAAATTCCACCATGTATTATACAATTCTATATTTTCTTTAGTGGAAAGGTATTTTTACATCTAGAATAATAAGAAACAAGTATGCACTTATATTACTAGTGGCAATGTACCAGTAAAACTATATAGTTATATTTTTAAATTAATATAAGTGTAAACTATATAAAAATTGTTAATATGTAATAATTATATATCAAGTTTACATATTTTTTCTTGTTTTTCTAAATATTATAAACATTAATGTTTTATTAACATTTTCTTCCCTGATAGCTTTTTCAAACATGTTTGATTTATAATTTTGTAGTGGTAGCTACATATCCACCCTGAAAGTGAACAGAGTGATATAACACTTTAACTGGAAGTTACCACATGTCATATGCACAAGGATAGTGGGTCTAATTTATAGACCAAGTATTCTCATGTGTGAATATAATGGAGGAGAGTTGGGGTGTATGTCAAAATATGTAATAAAGTAACCATAAAGAAAAAACATAGTAAGTAGAAAATATGATCATATGGTCAATGATATTATGGTTATAGAATAAAATGAGATTCATTTAGGTGTTGGGATTGGTTTTGTTTCTTTATATTAATTATTAATTAATTATTCATTTCTTCATTAGTATATTCACTATATATTTCCAAGTAATCTCTCAATTAACACTTCAAATTCTTAGTGAAATCATAGGCCCCCATAAGGTTTCCTATATTAATATAATTAAGTTCATTGTGGTCTATGATTAAAGTGACTTATCCTATAAGGACACTCTCATTCTTTAGATAAATAATTCAATACCTAAATTTAATTATATTAGATTTAAACTCTAGTTTATTCACTAAATCGCATAAGTCCATATTTTAGTTTGCCCGAATAGAAAACAATTAAGAAAACAAGAAGATATATAAAAATTTGTCAATTCAATATTTTATAAAAAATACACAACTACACCTCTTTCTAACCCCACTAGCTGTTTATATATTCATTTTCATGCTATAAAATATAAAAAAATGATTAATAAATATATCATATAATGGTTATCATAAGGAATCTTCCTCTAATGGTCTGGTATAATTTTTCTGAATAAATAACCACCAAATTCTTCTACCTCTGAATAAATAAATTCCTTCCAACTATATGGATCAATATTCCCTTTTCAAATTTACATGATCATTCCACATGGGTAGGGAATTTTGAAACCATTAAAAATGTAAAAGACACTTTAATTCTCTTCAGTTAAGATCCACTAACTTATGTTCATAGATCTTCATCTATCTCCCAAGGATTTCCATCCAAATATACATATTTTTATTCTGTTCCACAATTTGGTTAGACAGTTTTGTATGGGTGTTCCTTTGGTCTCTATATGATATGTGTGTTCTCCATATGAAATATTTAGTGAAACATGTACCCCAATGATCTATATCCCCCTTAAATATTATTTTACAATTAAAATTATTTTTTTGTTGATTTTTTTACCAATGGGTACTTCTATAACTCTTTGGATACTTCACTGGTGGAATTATAGTTTTTTCTAAAATTGGATCCCTAAGAATCTATTGGATGTAACATATCATGCATTATTAGTTGACATTACATTATATTGTAAACTTAGTCTCAATTTAGTGTAATATAGGTTACATTGGAGTGATAGAATATCATACATCATTTCCTAACATTGTTTTAAAGTGAAGATGCATTCTTAGGATATAAAAAGGCTCTCATTTTCTTGGATGTAGCTTTGGAAAATGAAATAGGCCACATTGTCTTGTAAACATAGTCTTATTTTACTAAATTTTTGTATTACTACAAAAAATAGGATTTCACCATTCCTTGCATAAGTTCAAATCATGCATTGAACCCCTAATTTATTGGTCCATATGAGATTTTAGAGATAGTGGTATCAATGGATTACTAAGTAGGCTTGCCTCTAAGTTTATCTTAGGTACATAATGTATTTCTTCCTTATTCACTAAGGATATATGTACCAAATTTATCTTATATATTGAACCATAAAGTTGTATATATGGTCTATTATATTTTTCAAGAAGAAAAATAGTTTAGATTCTTGATCATAGATAGAAATTATTATGAAATAAGACAAAATTTTCGGTAAAATTTCTTTGAAAAAATCATATGGCTAAAGAAGAAACATGGGATCCTGAAGAATCTATGAAATAAAAATATCTTTACTTGTTTACCAATGAGTAAAATTTACATGTACATAATTTATTTAAGGAGGGAATGGAAAACCCATATATTTTAAATAATATTTTTAGTTATGGGTTTTCTCGGATACATGCTTATATTTTTAATAATTATCCATTAAAACTAATTATTTAAAATAATATATATATATATATATTCATGTTTATTTCATGGTATAAAAGTTTATTTACTTAAATTATAAATGATATTTATTATTTTCTTTATTCAAATAATTTATTTAATTATACGACATTTTATATATATAAATTTATATTGATTTTATTTATTTATAATGATATTTTTATTAAAATAATCTTAGAAATAATTATAGCATGGAAGGGAATAAGAATATATTTTTTAGATTAAAAATAAATGTTTGTTATTTTGAAAATATATATTATTTTAGTATTTTATTATTTTTTATTTTAAAAATTAATTTTTAAAAATTATATATTTATTTTATAAAATTGATTACATATCATGATTCGTCATTTTAAAATTAAATTAAATGTAATTTGTTATTTTTTTTAAATGAACAGGTATCACAGTGAAATGTAACAGTTATGTATAATCACATTTTTTAATGGAAACATAATAATCATTTGTAAATGATATTTTTATTTTAAATAATATTTCTGATGATCTAAAACAAATATTTTATAAATTTAACATTTTAATTAATAGTTTTTATAAGTTAAGTGATACATCTAAAGTTGAATTCCTTTTAAAAACAAGTGTTTTGGTTGATATTAAACTTTATAAACCATTATTAAATATATTTCTAGAAATATATAGATCAATTAAGAAGGGTATATAATGTGTTAGAGTACTTAATATATATAAAATATTTTTTAATGTCAATGGATAGACTTAAATTAGCTATAGATCAAGTAATATATTTTAACTCTTTAAAATAAGAGTTTGAGTTCAAATGGATTTCTACTTCCCATTATTATTATTTTTATCTTAAATGATATGGAACATATTATAAATATTTATAAAATATTTTATATGATGATATAAAAAATATATCAAGTATATATTATCTAATTAATTAAAAATTAAATCATATTTCAAGATAATCATCCAAATTCTTATGCAATGCTCGAACAATGTGGGAATAATAAAAAATTGAAACTTCTGTGTTCTAAATATAGAATATTGAGAAGGGATAAGTCTATGTTTAGTTTTAATAGATAATTATGATTATTAAGAATTTATATAAATGATATAAATTGAATTATTATATTATGAAGATATTTTTAAACACAAATTGTTAGAATAACCCTAGAAAACTTTATAAATAGGTGATTTTCTCTCTCTTATCTCATGATTAATTTTATGCATGATTTTTTCTCATTTTATATCTTTATTTATTCTCCAAAGTTTTTTATTTTCATTCTCTACACTCTTCCAATGTCATTTATTAACATAGTGGCTCAATAAAAGTATTCATTTTTAAATATTGATGAAGATATGATTTAATTTTCTTCTTCAACCATGTTCTTATTTATGATATTATATTTTAGTAAAGATAAAATATCTTTAGAAAATAAACTGTGTAAAAATATATTGTTTAATTCTTATATTTTCATTCCTAAAAGATAAAACACACAAATAATAACCCCATTATATGTAAGTTTTAATTTTGTTTCATTTTCTCTTTATTTCCCTTCTTTTATTCTAATTTTATCTTTTTATTTTTATATTACACTTTTGGGATGACTGTTCCACTTATGGATATATTATTGATAAGAATATACCTTTATGTTAAATACACATGATATAAAAATTATTCTCTAGAATGGATATAAACTTATGTAGCCATATATAATAGTGAGTTGATTATGTGTCCAAGAAAAAGAGTTTCCTAGGTTTACCCATGTAGTATTGGATAAAGATCAATGTTAACTATGTGACCTCATTGAGATATCTTAAGATCCAGATAGATTTATTTTCTCAAGTGAGGAATCAGGGACTTTCTCCAACAAGGGTTATCACTATATTTTATCCTCCTCAAACAAGCAAGATCAATGGGGAGATGTGATGTGGTATAAAGAAATACCTAAAAAACTCAATTTCCTAATTTTAAAATTACGTAACAATGATCATCCAACATATGAGACCGTTCAATGTATTAGTATCAAACTATTCTCAAGATTATGATACTGTATTAATCCTTGGATTGAATCTATAGTGCACTTATTCTTTGAAGGAGAATGGGAGAATACAGTATGAATTTCCTTCTCTGCATGGACTGGTTTCTCCCCTCAGACACATATTATTGTGTCCTTCCTTGATAGTTAGTTCCAAGGAATAGATAGTAGCTACCTAGAAAGGAAGGCATATACAATCATTATAGAGTTAGGCTATTGGTGTATATGGCTGGCTAGGAATAAGGATCTCCATAAGGAGCTCTCTAGTTCGAAGATAGACTTCATTCATAGATCCAAAAAGTCTATTAATCGATATTTCTCAGCTCTTCATAGACTAGTCCAAGTCCCCCTTTCTCATGTTTCTGAAGAATATAAGCTTCCCTTCCCCCCTCATCATAGAATGTCAAGGGCTCTAATCCACTGGCAACCCCATCATTCAGGGTACAAAATGAACACAGGCAGCTCATGTTTCATAGTTAGTATATGGGGAGGAGGTATTTTTCTTCATTATAGGGGTTCTATCATTATGAACTTCACTACTTTCTTTGTAATTGATGATTCTCTACAAGAAGAGGTGGCAGTGATGTTAACAGGTCTTGACATTTGAAGACAACACAACATTACTTTAGCTTCCATTGAGATGGACTCCACAATAATCCAAAATTCCTTGTGAAACTCTAAAAAAATCCCTTGGTCAACCTCATACCTTCTTTGCAAATGAAAAAAGTATCATCAACAACAAAATGGATATTCTTCGCAATTATCATGAAGGTAAAAAAGTGGCCGAATTTATCACTTCCAAGGAAACTCATGATATAAATATCACTTTTTTCTCAGACTTGGGCTCCTTTCCTTTGGAAGTCATTGATTTAGTCTAAGGGGATTCCCTTAGGATTTATTATTTTATACTGCCTTAATTTTTGGGTTTCTTCTACTATAATTGGTTTGGACTGGCCCTCAATAATAAAATAAAGATTTTACGTGTTAAGTTGATTAAGTATCCACATAGTAATTTTAATAATTTATTTAATTTATTATTTTTTAATTTTAATTAACTAAATCTCCATAGGTATGAAATCAATCACTATGGTAGAAAATTAGGTTTATATACGTATATATTCATCCCATATTGATATCATATCCACAATTGAAACATATACATATATTTAAAAAATTTAAATATGTGATTTTAATTTTTTTAATTAATCATCAAATAATATATTGATAATGGAATTTTAACAGTAAGGAAAAATATCATGAATATGGATATTATAACTCTATAACATTACTTTAAGAATGTAACTTTAAATTCTTAAACTATGATGACATAAAATTTTATATGGATGGAATTTTGGACTATTTTAACTATCAAACTTCAATTATCATTAATATAATGGATATTTAACTTAATTTTTTTTAATCAAATATGATATTAAATGAATTAAAATAATTTTATATAATTATATAATAATAATTATTAGATATGAGGGCTATAATTCAAACTTCAAAGACACAAACACCCAAGGGTCAACTAGAACTTGCCTCACTCTATGCCCAAGAGTAGGATTACTTTCCATGTTAGTCCATTATTATTATACATATGTCCCAAGTAGGCCCATGCGAGTGTCCTTAATAGAACTTTTATTTTATTCAATTTTTTAAAACCCATATATATTCTATTTTTTATAACATGTAAGACCAATATTCTAGCTGAGAATTCTATAATACCTTCCTCTTGACATCAACAAGTAAACCATCATTTTTTTGGTTTTTTACATTTAATCCCATAAGAAACTACATAGTATACAACCAATCTATTGGGAAACCAAAATACCTCACCCAACATGTCATGAATTGTCATAGTGGGTCTTGTGTTGTGACTCCTCAATCCCACCTCCAATTGTCCAGGGACTGGTGACTAGCACCGAGTAGGCATATCACTAACATGGGAGTAAGTTCCTATATATCTGTACGCACACACACATCACCAATCCCAAAAAATTATGAAATGTAAAAACCATTAAGAAAACAATGCATGCATACCACTATATCCCAACCAACATAGTAAAATAGAAAGTAAATAAAGAAAGGTAAACTGGTTCAGAATACAAGCCCACCAAAAAGAAGTATGTAACCACAAGTACAACCTGTAAAGAGAAGGTAGTGGGTGTCATGAACTGAATCTGGTCGCCACCAAACCCGACACCAAACCTAGCCCGTGATATTTCCCTAAGGGTGTTCCCAATACCCATGGGCTAGAACAAGTGTCTGAGTATCATAAAATGATAATTGGGAACAATTTACCCGAGTTTATAAACATAAAACAACAAAATAATCCAATAAAAAGAATATGGATTTTTCAAACCAATCAATCTTTAAAAAAAATCAGAACTGAATTACATATTTTAAAACAACTCAAAATGACTATAACAAAGGTAAAAAACCAAAAGGAAATAGCCCAAGAACCCTCATGGCAAGGGGCACCACCCTCAAGACATCTCCACAAGACTTCACCCCCAAGGACTTGCTAGAAACCCGAACCAATGACACTAAAAACTGTACCCAAACTGCGACAACAAAAGAAAACTAAGTCAGTTTAAAACCAATGTTCCCAAATTTCAAAACTAAAGAACACAAGACAATGTGAGAGGAAACTTTTTTCAGTGGGTGACTTGGACATATAGTTGGTGTAAATATTCCAATCAGTTCACCATCACAGAGAGTGTTCTAGGGAAATATCCCTAGCTCCACATGGCTTTCTAGACCCTGCGAGCTCACTAAGACCATTAACCCAACTCTCTTTTCATTTACACTAATCATTATCAAACCAAGAAAACCAAAGGACTCAGAAAATTCTTGACTTCCCTTGGCGACTTGAATCCCATCATGAGGTGTGGTGATCAGCCACACTACTCCTAACCAGAATGCAAAGTCCCAAAAATCATAACCCCAGACTATCCCGACTGTTCCCCAAATAATATGACCCAAAGAGAGTGAACCTCCTTTGATACCATTTTTTCATATTATTTGTGGAATAGTTGGGATAGTCTGGGGTTAGGATTTTTGGGACTTGGCATTCTGGTTAGGAGTAGTTTGGCTGATCACCACACCTCATGATGAGATTCAAGTCACCAAGGGAAGTCGAGACTTTTCAGAGTCCTTTTGTTTTATTGGTTTGATGATGATTAGTGGAAATGAAAAGAGAGTTGGGTGAATGGTATTAGTGAGCTCACAGGGTCTGGCAAGGCATCTGGATCTTGGGATATTTTCCTAGAACACTCTCTGTGATGGTGAAGTGATTAGAATATGGCCACCAACCATATGTCCAAGTAACCCACTGAAACCAATTTCCTCTGGAATTTTCTTGTGTTCTTTAGTTTTGAAATCTGGGAGCTTTGGTTTTAAACTAACTTTGTTTTCTTTTTTTGTCACTGGTTGGGTACAGTTTTTAGTGACAGTGGTTCGGGTTTCTAGCAGGTCCTTGGTGGTGAAGTCTTTTGTGGATGGCTTGAGGGTGGTGCCCCTTTCCATGAAGGTTCATGGGTTGTTTCCTTTTGGTTTAGTACCTTTGTTATAGTCCTGTTGGGTTGTTTTAAAATATGTAATTCTGTACTGATTTTTTGTAAAAGATTGATTGGTTTGAAAAATCTAGATTCATTTTATTGGATTCTTTTGTGGTTTTAAGTTTATAAACTCAGATAAATCATTCCCAATTCTCATTATATGATACCCGGGCACTTGTTCCAGTCTGTGGGGATCGGGAATGCCCTTCGGTCCATGTCACGGTCTAGGTTTGGTGTCAGTTTTGGTGGAAACCATATTTGATTCGTGACAGTGGGGCTACTGTTTGTAGCCATTGGAACAGACCTCGGCCTATCTGATCTCACAAGGAACATTCTGGTCTTGGTCCACCAAGGAATCCATCAAAAGGTTTCTCATCTGAACAAGACATGACATGTGTGGGAAAAGCTTGTGTAGGGGTGAGTATAAAAATACTCAATAGGAAACCCTAAAACCAAAAAGAAATACACAAAAGAAACTACAGTCATCTCTACATGTGCCAGTACATGGTGTCAACCCATGTGTCTCTACCCATGAACCCTTATATGGGGTAGTCCATGTACTTGGTTCAGGAGAAGTCATGAGGTGGGGTATACACTTTGTAGGAAACCCATGCACTCCACCCAGTATCTATGTATATCCTGAGATACACACCAAGTCTCTAGGAAGGTCATACACACTATATGATAGTGGTTACAGGCCATGTGATATTTAACTATTCCCTAAAACCCTAGTCACTGCTCAGTGGGGGCCACACACCATGTAATTCCAGATTACACACCGTGTTCATCGAGATTTTCTAAAATTTATGGTTCTTCCTCTGTGTGCCTCAAAATATATCCTAAGATCTGATCTAGTGGTCCGTTTATCTAGAAACTTCAGATCAAGGATCCTTTCATCACCCTAACAACGAATCAAGGTGTTTCAAGCATTCAATCATATCAAAAATCTATTTTGATTCATTTTGATGAAAACCACCCAATGAATGATTTCTCCCGAACCATTATGATTATTCCTTCCCTGCCACCTACACACCTTCATTAGGTCATCCCAAGGCCATATCTTTAATTACATATTTTTCACCATGAAACGAAGGAATAAAGATCATTTGTTCATAAACACAATGAAGAATGAAGAACACACATAGAAAACAGGGGAGAGATAAGAAAAAGGAATAATTCTGAGGAAAGAACCTTGGCCGTTGTTCATTCCAACCATGATATGCTCCTATAAGAATGAACAATAATCAAAATATTAATCTCTATAATCAAACCACGTAAATCTGGAAGAGTATAACCCATCTCACAAGGAATTATCAAACCATGGATGAACCTATTTGTTGGTTGGTCTGCGTTCATCATCGAATTTAGGAAATACTAAAGAAATCCAAAATAACACATCCTAACTATGAATTATATCATTAAATATTGAATATTGATTTCCGTTGGTGAGATATATCAAGAACGATCTTCGATCCCAGTATCTTCCATCAACGTCGAGATAAATTCTCTAGGGTTTCTCTCCAGAGCCTCCAGGGAATTCTGAAGTTATGAGACTAACCCGAGATCCATACCTAAAGTCTTAATTAAAATAATAAGCAATGTTGTGTCAAAAAAATGGAGAAAATAAAACAAATACCCAATTTATTTTATTCATTAAAAACACAAAAAACTAATTTTCATAGCCAACCTATGCTGGCCGAAGTTAGGTCACACCTAAGATAAAGATTTTACTCTGAATGCAATAGTTCCCTTAGATTTGTGATCCAGACACCCATTTAGAAGTTATTCCACTTTTTTAGGAAAAATGCATGCACGTGCTATTTAATATTTTAATATATTTTAAACATTTATTTTTGGCATACCATGCCACAGAATTGCATGCCTTCTGAGCACCTAGTCTCAAATTAATTCCATATAATATTTAAAAATAATACATAGAAATTTTGGGGCATTAAATTATCCCCATATTGGGGATTTTGATCCCTAAAAAACAAAAAACAAGGCTACTCAAAAAGATAAAGGTATTGAGCATGAATCTGATCCTCCATCTCCCAAGTTCTCTTTTGGAGATTTCCGTACTTCCACCAGACATGCACTAAAGGGATAGCTCGTCCATTAAGGATCCTCTCTTATCGATGCTCGATCTCTCCTGGGTACTCATCAAAAGTCTCTCATCCTCCATGTACATCTCTCCCCATTAGATAATGTGTAGTGGGTAAAGCACGTACCTCATTTTTGTGACCCGTAGAAGACATTGTGTACCCAGTCCAATGGTGGGGGTAGACCTAAACGGTATGCCACCTCACCAACTCTACACAATATCTGAAAAGGGATGATAAACCTCAATTATAAATTACTACCTAGACCAAATTTTTATAATCCACATCAAGGTGAAACCCATAGGAACATGTGATCTCCTTCCTTGAACTCTGAAGGCCTCCACCACCTGTCAACATAAGACTTCTCATGACTCTATGTAGTCTTCGTTCACTAATGGATGATTTACACTTTCTCTATAGTAGCTCACACCAACTCCAAACCCATGAGTGCTATCTCTCTTGGGTTAGTCCAGAAAAGTGGTGACATAGAGGGTCACCCGTACAAATCCTATAATGGAGCCATAACAATGGTGGACCAGTAGCTATTGTTGTAAGTGAACTCCACCAATGGTAGGTGATCCCCAAAACTACTTTTGAAGTCCAACATGAAACCTAAAAACATATCCTCCAAAAATTGAACGGTCCATTCCATCTGGCCAACCATTTTGTTGGTGAAACACTGTGCTCAAGAGAAACTGGGTCCCAAATGCCTCTTATAATCCCTTCCACAATTAGGATGTAAAATGAGCATCATGATATGAAACTATCACCTATGGGACTCCATGGAGTAGAACTATCTCCACCACATATAGGCATCCCAATCTCTCTACTGAACTCTGATCTCAAATAGCTAGGAAGTGAGCCAACTTGGTGAGTCGATCAACAATAACCCATATGAAATCATGTCGCCTATACATACATGGTAAACCCATCACGAATTCTATAGATATCTCATCCCACTTCCTTTTTGTAACCTTAAGGGATTAGGATAAACCAACTAGAACCTGGTGCTAAGCCTTCACTTACTGATAAGTAAGGCATCGAGAAATGAACTCTACCACTTATTTCTTCATTCATAGCCACCAAAACTAACATCAGAGATCCTAGTACATCTTCTTCATACCTGGATGTACCACCAAAGTGGACATATGAAAATCCCTTAAAACATCTTCCCACAATGTCACGAGTACTACTGTGCATCCTTTAAAAAGAATGATGTGCTCCCCAACTTTTTAATACACATCGGGATCATGCCCTATGGACATATAAGCACGTAGGGTATTACAGTCTATATACCCAATATGTGACTCCCTGACTCACTATAAGAGTGGAGGGGTAACAACCATTGAATGGAGGTAAGATACTCCATCACCATACAAATAGTATAACTATAATGAGGACAACTTCTTTGATGTCCCATTTAGAAACTTTGAACTAGATCTCTTGCAGAGAGCATCTACCCCCATGTTCCCCTTACTAAGAGTATAGAAAATCTCAAATTCATAGTCTTGGAGTAACTCTAGCCATCACCTATTTCTCAAGTTTATATACTTTTGAGAGAATATATACTCAATACTCTTGGGATTGGAGTAGATGATTAACCACTCTCCAATCAGGTAGTGTCTCCACATCTTCAACACGAAGACTACCAATACTAACTCAAGATTGTGGGTAATTTAGTTCTTCTCATGTGGTCTCAACTGGCATAAAATATAGACAATTTTTTCTTACCTCTACATTATAAATCCACCAAGCATGGTCCCTGATGCATCATAGAACACTACGTAATCGACACCCTCATTCGTTAATATTAATATCAAAGTGCTCATCAAAATATATGTTAACTAATTAAAAGAATGTTGGAACTTCTCTATACTGATGAAGGCCACCCTTTCAAGTCAAAACTGTCATAGGTACTAATATCCTAGGGAAATCAGGTTTGAATCTCTGATCATATCCTTCTAGCCTAAGGAAGCTCCGCACCTCCATCACATTATTAGGTGGCTCCCATGTAACACAGCCTCAACCTTGGATGGGTCTACTACCACTCCATCCACTGAGATAACGTGTCCTAGAAAGTGGACCATCTGAATCCAGAACTAGAACTTTGAGAGTTTCCCATAATTCTATTTCTCTAAGAGTACGTCTAGAAGTATACTTAAGTCTCTCATGTGCTCCTCCTCAGATGCTGGGTATACAAGGACATAATTAATGAATAATACCACGAACCGATCCAAGTAAGGCTAAAAGATCTGGTTCATGAGTCCCATGAACACTAATAGGGATTTCATCATGCCAAAGGGCATCATTAAGTACTCCTAGTGACCATAACGACATTTGAATGCTGTCTTCAGTATATCCTCATCTTATACTCACAACTAGGGATTACCTAATCTGGGGTGACCCTTATAGAACCATAGTGCCCCTATCAACTGATCAAAGAGGTCATCGATCGTAGGTAGTGGATACATTTTCTTCATGGTCACTTGGTTAGAGATCTAGTAGTCCACACACAACTTTAAGCTCCCATATGACTTTTTAGAAAACAACATTGGGCCTGACCAGGGTGAAACACTAGGTCTCATGAAGACATTCCTTTGAAAGTCCTCCAACTTTTCCCTTATCTCATGAAGCTCTTCAGGAGCCATTCAATTTGCTGGTGAAGATATCGATGCTATCCTAGGGTGTAAATCAATGCCTAAGTCTATCTTCTGATAAAAAGGTAATCCTGAAACATCTTCAGGGAAGACATCCTTGTACTCCGCCACTACTATAGAAAACTAGTAACTCATAACATGAGCTACAATGAGGTCAATGCTATCCAACTGATGAGTAATCGACTATACCCTCCTATGCATGAGTCCATCCCATGGTGTAAGGGTTTCCTTGTCACCAAAAAAGAAAAAACCTTATTACATCACTGCGAACACACTACACCCTTCAACTAAAGTAGTTATTATGGGCATGGAATGTGGATAACCAATCCATATTAAGAATAAAGTCGTAAGGACTCAACATTTCCACTAAGAGGTTCCAACCAAAAATCTCACCTCCAAGGGCCAGGTCGCACTATCGGCATAGATGTGTGATCAATGAGTCTTCTCCCGTAGGTGTCTCTAAGCATAAGGTTTTAATCAATGGTTCAATCAGAATCTCTAGGTCTCTAACAAGATATGTAGAGATAATGGAAAGATTAGAACCAGTGTCTATTAGTACTGCAACTAAAGTAGAAAAGACAGAGATCGTACCTTGAATCATTCTTGGATCCCCTAGTTCATACCCCTCCACCGCATGCAGCTGTCCCCTCCCCTATTCTCAAGTTCCCCGAGCCTAGTGTGGACCTCCTAGGGGTGGTGGTGGTAATAAGTATGAACGTCAACCACCTCTTACCACTCTAAAATCTCATATGCCACGTCCTTTTCCTAGTAGATCTACCAGCTCCTATTTCTGTCACTACCCGAGTGGTCTATCCATAGTCTACCTATTAGCAGCACAATGGGTAAAATAATCTCAATAATATTTCCCTTACCATCAAATGAATAGCACCACATCTCCCTATGATTACTGGACCCACCCTGTGAGACCTGAACTATAGATACTCTATCATATGACCTACTCTTGAATCTTCTCTAATGTCTAGGTCACTGGGACTGATGTTAGCTCCCTACCACTGAGGTCTCTACTCCTGCTCATCCACTGCTAACTATCACTGGCTGAATGTTCTCATCCAAGAATATTTCAATCACCAAATCTCCCTCAAGAAACCCAACATATTTATTAATTCATAGAGGGATAATGATGGCTCAAATTTCTCCATGTAGACCCCATTTTAAGGTTCGGGCCCTGATGTATGGATCTATAACCATAGACATTGAGTATCTAGAAAGTTTGGTGAACCTAGATGAACAATCATCCACTATCATGCTACCCTACTGAAGCTGAAGAAGCTCCTGTATATGCACAACTCTCAGCATAACTGGTGATAACTTCTCTCTAAAGAGACTCTTGAACTATGTCCATGAAAGATTCACCCCATCATGAGTCTAGATAACCAAAATACCCCATTTACCTGGGGAACCATGTAGAAGGATTGACGTAAGAACCACCATCTGATCCGTTGGTGTCCAGAATAGACAAAAAAAACAGGTCACCACCTCAAGCCATCCCTCATCTTCCCAAGGGTTGGGCTCACCTCGGACCCTGAGGGGTCTCTATCTCTGAAACTCGTGAATTGAAATCATCCTGCATTCCTCATTTACTAGTACTGCGGGTAAAACATGCTTCTCAATAGGTGACGGTATAGCTGGTGCACCACATAAAGGTAACATCTGGGGAATTTTTCCCTATATTGAAGCCTCGTAAATGAGGGGGTCATCCTCATGATCAAGCTACTAAATCCTAGCTAGTTTGTTTCATAGAATCATCCTTTAAGAAAAAAATTTATACCACAGTCAATGAATATATCTGAAGAATTGACTCAAGAAGAACATAAAAACCATAAACAATTCCTATATGATGCATGTACCATTATTTTCCAAGTAACTAATGTTCTCATGTACTGAGTTAAAAAGTAGGTTATTAGAGTCTTGGGGTATGGATATGTCGGCTACCCACACCTGCACTAGAGTCACTATCCTAAAAGCCGAACTCAAAACACTTAACACTGTTTCCCTAAACCAATCTCACAGACTCCTGATCCTAAAGTAGAAATGACATCCTCTGATACCACTTTATCAGGATAAATCCCAGTGGAGCCCATGCCATGACTCCCCAATCCCACCTCCAATAGGCTAGGGGATGGTGACTAGAACTGAGTAGGCATATCACTAACATGGGAGGCATTTATGATGTACCTGTATGCACACACACATTTCCAAGTGCACAAAATGTTGAAATGTAAAAAACCCTAAGAAAAAAATGCATGCATACCACTATATCCCAAACAATAGAGTATGACATAAATTAAAGAAGGTAAGGTAAACCAGTCCAGAATAACATCCCACCAAAAAGAAGTTTGTAACCACAAGTCCAACCTGTAAAAAAGGTATTGGGACTGCTGTCTGTAGCTATAGGAACACAACTCGACCTGTATGATCTCACAAGACACCATATGGTCCTGGTCCACCTAGGAATCTATATAAAAGTCATTTGTCTATACAAGACATGACATGAGTGGGAAAACCCATGCATGGGTGAGTATTAAAATACTCAATAGGATACCCTAAATCCACAAAGCAATAAAAAAAGGAAAGTATGGTCATCAATACACAGTATATGTCAACATCACATATAACAAGAATATCCAGATATACTTAACCAAAGACACACATCTAGACGTAATCCACAACTACCGCAAAACAACACTAGGAATTATGCTCAGAGATTCAACAGACCACTCATCTGGGAGAACACACTTCTGAGTATGATAACACTAATGATGCCCATCTGAGAAGTAATTTTCGTTGAGAACTTTCATGAGAGAGATACACTAATAGATCTAAAGAGAAAAACGATACCACAAATGAGGATCATAACCAAGGCCATGTGGTGATACCAAGAACTCTATCTAGATTAACTATCTAAGTATAGGATCGATTCCCATTTAAGTTGGTCACATCAATACCAAAGAATCTACCTAGGGCATGAATAATGAATAGAGGATCCTGCTCTAGGTTTCTTGGGGGATTCCAAAAAATCTATCCAGGAAGTCTCACTAAAGGGATTATAGTCTTATGAGTATGAAATGATTCGTACCTACCTTTAGGGAAGCGATAAGGGAAAGATCCTAGCAAAACTTTTCCAATATACAAAGGACAAGATAATAAATCCATGTAGAAAGGGATACACAATGTGTAGTAGGGTCACACACTATGTCCTTTGACCCCACATACTGCCTGTGTATAATGGCCCGTGTCATTATAAATTGTGTCATATAGAAGATGGGTACACAACATATAGAAGGAGTCACACGCCGTGTCCTTCCATCTAGGGTCCACCCATGTACTCCAGCCCTGTTCCAATACACAGTGTCAACCTGCGTATCTCTACATGTGTACCATTACATAGGTTATTCCATGTACTTGGTCTAGGACATGTTTTCTAGTGGGTTACATGTTGTGTAGGAAACTTGTGTACCCCACCTCGTGTGCATGTATCTCCTGAGATTCATGACGAGTATCTGGGAAGGGTTGACATGTCCCATGACAGGGGCCACATGCCATGTGATATTTAACTATTCCATAAAACACTAACCCCCACATAGTTGGTTCCACACACTATGTAATCTTGGATTACACACTGTATTCATCGGGATTTTCTAAAACGTTGCGTTCTTCCTCCATGCACCCCGTCTGATCTCTAGGGTTCTTCTCTAGTGGTCTGTTTGCCTCAAAACTATAGATCTAAGCATGTTTCATTACCCTAAGAATGAATCGACTTTTTTCAAGCCTTCTATCATCTTGGAAATATATTTTGATTCTTTTTGATGAACAAAAAATGAAGAAATATTTCTTCTAAAATGTTCAGACTCATCCGTCACCGCCGTCGCCGCACCTTCGTTAGGTTGTCCAGAGGTTGGATATTAAATTTTGGATAGTTTCACTAAGAAAGGAACATGAAAAAATCATTCTTTACTAAAACCAATGAATAATGAAGAACATGAATATAAAATAGAGGAGAGATAAGCACAAGGAAAAAATTTGTGGAACAAACCTCAAATGTTGTTCATTTTGGAATCAATCCATTACCATAATAATGATCAATAATAAAAACTATAATCTCTATATTCAAACCCCTTAAATCTAGTAGAGTATAACCCATCCCGCAAGGAACGATTGAACCGTTGATTGACCTGTTTGTTGGTTGTTCTGCAATCATCATTGAATTCAAGAACGGGGAAAGAAATCCAAAATAACAAATCCTGACTAGGAAATGGATTGTTCCCTGTTGAATATACATTTCCACTGGTGATATCCATCTAGAATGATCTTTGATCTAATTCTATATCATCTCTTTCGAGATAAATTATCTAGGGTTCTGTCCATAGACTCTAAGGAATTCCGAGGTTATCATCATAACCCTGGATCCCTGTTTAAAGGATTACTTAAAATAATAAGCATTGCTATGTTTCTTCATCATTGCGTCAATGAAATAGAGAAAATAAATTTAATATTCAATTTATTTTATTCATTAAAAATGCGCAAAACTAATTTTCACATCTGACCTGCGCCAGACGAAGTTAGGTTATGCCTAAGGTAAATCCACTACTCCTAATGTAACAATGCCCTCAGATTTATGATTTGGATACCCATTTAGAAGTAATTCCACTTTTTAAAAAAACTACATGTTCTTGTTATTTAATCTTTTAATATATTTAAAACATTAATTCTGGGCACACTGAGCTTGATAATTGCACGGTGTCTCAGCGATTGGTCTCAAATTAATTCTATATAATATTAAAAAATAATACATGGAAAATCCAGGACATTACACAACATAAATTTTACCTAAAATGTGACTTGATCCTAAAATCCACTTCCCAAATTTTGATTAAAATATAAATGAATTAAAATTGTTGGATATTGAATTTCAAACCATTTATTGGAAGGATGTAAAATGTCATAAAAATCATATTGTATAGATGTAAAGGGTTTCTTAATCATTTCCTGTAGTATTTTCAAATAATTTTCTTTATGCCTCTCTCAACTCTCTCTCTTTACCACTATACAAGAATTTTTTTCTTATCTTCTAATTGACCTACTACTTTTGTTTATCTGTATCCCATGATTCACTTTTATTTTCCTTTTAATGATGAATTAGTTAACTCGGTCTATTAACTTGATATACTTTTCTTGGGTAAAATGTAAAATTTTCTTGGTCCCTAGGCAAGAATAATTTCAAGATTGACCAGAAAAGTCTACTATCTTATTACACCCCATTATCAAATTCCTAATGATCTTGGGAGAGTCATAACCTTATTATGGTAAATAAGATAAATGTTCATGATAAATGGAGATATGTTTTTTTAGAGGCTTCAAATTATGGGAAAGAGTATCTTATTTCCTAGGTTCATGAGAGAAACAGATGATCCTTATAAAAGTTTTGGATAAGAAACCCAAACTAGTTAAGTATGGAATTTTGGTTGATACAAATCTTGTGTAATTTTTCATGTTTTCTCTTGGAAGTGAGCCAATGGACATATTTATTCTTATAAATAAACCCAAATCCTATCAATGGCTATATGATAATGTAAACAGACTACTGTCTATATTAAATATAATAATTAATGAGTTAATTTGGCTTGTCTTAATCCCTTCCCCAAGGATTCAAGCAACCTGTTTTGCTAATCGGTGATGTGATGTGGCCATTTAATTACACATTGACATGGTATGCTCTATTGACTATGATGGTATTCATGGATTTAAAGACAATGAATCTAAAAAAAGTTTGAAGGTGCAAGTGAGGGATAAGATATTTCTACGAAGAAGGCATGCTTGAAAAGACAAAGGAGGTGAGTGTTATATTGATTTGAAAAAAGTTTGGTGGGATATGTCTTACTTTAGGGAAGGATAAATTTTTTTAAATTATCTAATAATTTTTTACAAGTTTAGTGAATTTAAGAATATAATAACAATAATTTTTATAAGATCATATATATATATATACATAACAATTATATAAATAGTATTTATTTTATTCTATTTTAATCTCATTCATATAATTTTTCACACACACACTCAATATAAATATATTATTTATAGAAATAAATATGATTTATATAAATAAACATTGAAATTAAAAAAATAATTACATTATATGTAAATGAGATATATAAATAAAAATAATACTTTAATAAAGATCTTTCTAAAATTAGAGTAAATTAATAATAAAATTATGATGATTAGTAATACATAAGATAAAATGCACCAATTTAATATTAAAGAGAAAAAAACATACCAATAATTAGGACCAGTTGAAATAAACATTAAAATTAATTTTATCTTATTTAATGTTCCAAATCAAGTGGAAAATTAATGTTAGATTCCATGTTCCAATACCTTCAATGTGTGACATGAAGGAAGCACAAATCTACAGGTACTCATCCATAGAGATTAAATCCTAAAATATTTCATGTTAGAACCAAACATCTTGAACATGAAATCAAAATGATTGTGAATAATATATTTATAGACACACAAGAACACATATATAATAAATAATTGTAACTATATGTGAATTTTTTTAAAAATTTATATTTTTATATATTTAATAAATACATATATATATATATATATAAATATTAATTTTATATAATAATAAACTGACTCTCTATATCATGTAATGAAACTATTTTATCTTTATTTGAGCTTCACATATTTTATTCCCACATTTATTTTAAGACTAGTTATTATTTTATAGATCTCAACTTTATCATTGATTTTTTTTTCAATAATAAAGGACAACCCTTTTTTATAAATTTCAAAAAGTTTTTTTTCTTATACTTCTTGATAATTCTATCTCAAATATATTTTAACCTTAGTGTATCACATATTCTTCTTCTTATTTCCCCTTTTTTCTATTCCACTCAACTATACATTTTTTATTCAACACACACACAGACACAATTTATATATATATATATATATTGTTCATATATATGAATGTGTATTTTTGAATACAAACATATAAAATTATTAAAAACATATCCATGTGTGAGAGTGAGAATTAACACTCATTCATTAATGGTCTTGCATGTTCATGTGATTGTATAAATATATATATAATTACAACACACAAATATATATATATATATATATATATGTTTGAGTGTGTACATATATATAATTATGGAATACATATCACTTCATGTGAGAATGTGTGCAGACACACACACACACATATATATATTTGACAAATATACTATTTTTTCATGCCCATGCGTGTTTGTGATTATCCCACAAACACCCAAACGTGTAATATTATGAGTTTTCTTATGAGTATGAATTTTATTTTACTTAGAGCTTAGAACCCATTTAAATTTTATAAGATTAATTATCACTCATTTTAATTAAATTAGAAGATTAGTGTGGCTTATTTAATTATGAAGATAAGTTTTTAAAGGAAGCATTGAGTTTTTAGGAAAAATGATAAAATATTAATTTCCTTCTAAATGCGATCTCAGATTGTAAAATGAACTTCACCATTGAGACCAGAAAAAAATATTTACTTTTATATAATATTTTATAAATATTTTATTGATGTTTAATATTTTAAGTGTTGGTGGTTGGATTTTTTAGATAAATAATATTTATTAAAACAATATTTAACATAAAAATCTCTTTTAAATTCATACTATAGAGGATTTATAGAGAAGTTATGGATGAATAATTATTTGAATATGGATTCCACCACTATAGTTAGAGGCTTCATTGGAGTGTGAGGAATCATTATGGATAAAGAAGAGTTATTTGATTTGAACATGTATGTTTTGATAATTATTAAGTCCTAAATCTATATCCTCATTTTTTATTTAAATTTTGTTAATTAAACTAAATTAATATATGTTATTCTAAAAATTATGGTGATGTTATGTTTTCTCAAAAAATGATGAATGGATTTTGACTAAACTAACATACATCAAGCACACTGAAACTTCTCTCTTAGTTTTTAAGGCTATTTCCTTCGACTCACAATTTTTTCTTTAAATATGTTATTATTAATTTCAAAATGGTTCAAATAATTCAATAATCTCATAAATTAAATTCATGGATTTTAAGATACCATAGAGAGAAATTATAGGGTTCAAAATTTCCCTATTCAATTTAAAGAACATAATTTTTGGATTTATTGAATACTTTTACACACATATCTTTTATTATTAGATGTATTAGATGTATTTTATTAATTTGGTTTTTTTAAAAATTTTATTCAAGGTTTTCAAGAATTTTTATATAGATTTTTTTGGGATTGTTTTGATAAAATTGAAATAACTTATTCATCAGGATGGATCACAATTTGAAATAGATATAACTAGAAATCCCATGAAGAGATAAAGTTAATGTAATTGGAATCTGTTCAATTATATTTATGGTTTGAGAGAAAAAATAATGATACTTTTTTATTACTTATAATTTTTCTCTTAGATTTGAAATAAGGGGAAATTTTAAAAAATTTGGGCCATATTTGGGATCCTTAGATTGATAAGATTTTATTTGTGAAGTTTTTTATCCATAAAACACTTTCAATATCTATGTTTTAGGCCACATGTAGAGGTGGCTACAACATCTCTGGTGGTAGTGTAAAATATACACCAGAGTGATTAAATTCATATGATTAGTGATCAGATGAAAAAGAGAGGGGACACATAGCCCTTCCATTTAATGGGGATGTGACTCATGTGGGGTTCGAGATTTTCTGATTAATTTATAGGAAAATCATAAGGGGGAGGCATGACATGACATAAGGGAATGGAGTGGATAGACCAAGACCACTCAATTGTTTGATTGAATGGATGTGAGGTGAGTAGAGGCTATAATGGTGGGTTGTGCATGAAATTTTACATTGGGGTTCGATATGGTGCCCCCTTATTTGTCTTATACACTTGAGGTGCACGAGGAGCTCCATTTTAGGCATTAAAAGTTTCTTTGTACTCCTCTCAACATTTCAAACCTAATTGATTCTAATTTAATTCATTTTAGAAATGTATGATAGGTCATTCAATATAATGATGTTAAATTAATTATTTAAATTATTATCATTAAAATAATAAATATTTGGTGTGGTTTAGCTATGTGATGAGATAAATGAATTACTCATAGTAGTTGATAATTAAATTAACAAAGGGAATGGGATTAATTTAGTGAAATGAAACACATATAATGGGATGTCAAACTAACTTTTTTAAAATTACTTGTGATATTAATAATTGATAATAATATTACATAATAAGATGTTTTGGGAATTAAATGAGGAACATGGTTAATTATAAGAATAAATTATTAAAATCAAGGAAGAATGGGATTTAATATATGGTAATTTAAAGGGTATGATGAGATGATGAAATACAATTGAAAATAAAGGAAATAAAACAATAAAAATATTAATTAATTTTATAGAACAACCTTATTAAATTGAAAGGATATTAATAATTAAATAAATTTAAAAGATTATATTTATAATTATGGAAATGAAAGAATATTATCATAGAATTTATGATAATGAAAAATAACACAATATTGATGTTAATAATTTACTTAAATGAAAAGTAAATAATAAAGAATAACTAGGTGATTATTTAATTATGTTATTAAGGTTGAAACTCAGCAGACTTAATTGGATAATTTAGATTTACATATATCAAAGAATAGATTTTTTTGAGACCAATAAATGCATATAAAAAGGATAAATTATATATTTCAAGTAATAATGACTAATATTGTGATCCATTAAATGAAATGAAATAATTAACCTACCAATGTTAAAGTAATATCTGATGAAGAAATACCATCTGGATGGAATTATAATATCTTAATGAAAGTCTTGAAATTAATGGAATAATAATAAATAATGACGACTCAAACATTATAAATTATAGTGATACTTTAATAAAGATTCATATAATCCATAAATTTTTTTGAAAATGAAGTTTTAGTCATTTATGGTAGTTTAGGTGATGAAAATGTACCTCATAATAAAGATATTTATATCAATGAATCTTTGATGAGTCTTGAATAATAATTATATAAATAATATTAGTTATTATTGAGTTATTATTAATTGTATTCAATGAGCTAGGAAGGTAGGGATCTATTGAGGATGATGTAGCATCTCCAAACTATTATGTATAAAGATTTTCATGGATGATATGAGGATTATTGATTTGGAGATATGATTTCCTTGTGTTCTCATCCACTTTGAGGAGTGATTAAATATAGTGACTGCAAAATATTAATGGTAAGGATATTCCATTTTGATTCGGTTTCACTCACTCATTAACTTGGGTTGGAGTGAGATGATGATATTACCTTTTTCACCCACTGATCTGGGTAGGGACCGGTGAAAAACTATAATTTTTTTATTCCCATTCACCCATAGTATTGGGTTAGATGATGATTAAAAATACATGAGACTATAAAATACAATAATTCAATTGTGTGTTTACACTATTTATCTATCATATCTCTGAGATCAAGATGGATGATGATGCACTAAGTATTATCTCTACTACCCACAACAATGGGTTTAGGAGAGTTAAAGATACAAATAAAGCTTTTGTATGAGATAAGTAGATGCATTTATTTCATTAAGTATCTTAGAGATAGGTGGAGATGTTTATTTCTTCTAGCATATCATGGATAGATAAATATGTGTATTTTCTCTATCATCCAAATTTATATATCTAGGGTGATTTAATAGAAGGGAAATCTATGAAGGGATGTGATATAATATTATTATTTTTTGTGATATTTTTTTATTTCATGAATTCTATCCACATGTGGAGTAGATGAGACCCAAAATAAAAAATTTTATGAGAATTGATAACTAGGGTTATATCCAAGGTCTCCTCTTCAATGTGAGGGGTACCAAATTAATCTATTAGAATCTAGTGATTTCCTAGGTGAGTCTACTTCTTTTAATTAAATAAGTTTGGTTTCATTATATATATGTCAATGTTTTTATTTAGTGAGTGTGATGAAAGTGAGATAAGGGTTGATTGTTAATAATTAATTATGAATAACACTGTAGTTGGTTATATCATCTTATGAAATTGGTTTGTTTATGATTTATTTATTATTGATTCACATAGAAGATAGTTTTTCATGGGGTTGAATCACTATTTGGGACAACCTTAATGAGTATTATTTCTCACCTATATATTTAGATTCCTGAATTATCAGACTTGTGTCCATGTAAATCATTAGATGTACATGGTTGATGAATTTAGAGGCTAGATATGGATGGTTTACATGGTATCTAATGATGTATAATTTTGATTATGATGAACACATTTGTGTCATTATTGTTTGGGATTATATCTATTTGGGATTTTATTCTATATATATATATATATAATTATCACATTTACATATTATGATTTTATCCATGCCTAAAATTGTTAGTTAAAGGTGAATGGAAAATAAAATTATTGGTAGTTATTGAATAACAAACAGGATTAACAATCATGGTGTGTGTGTGTGCATGTGTGTATTACATTTACTAGTTCTTTTTTAATGGTTTGACCATAAAACATATATTATGTTAATCAAAACTCATTATTTTTTGGTGATTATATATATTTTCATGTGAGTGTGTGTGCATGAAAATATATACAATTTATATCTTTGTATGTATATCCAAACAATATATATACATATATATATAAATAACACTCACACACACATTCACACACAAATCGCATGCATGTGTGTGTCTCATTATATATTTATATATATAATATATATATATATATATTATATTTATAAATTAATTATATATATATATGAATTATGTGTATATAAATATATATGAGTCTGTGTGTATGTAAACATATATAATTATAACAAAATATATGTATATATATGCATATATATTTATGTGTGTGTGCATATATATAATAATTATCACATATTTGTGTGTGTGTAATTATCACTTACATGTGTGTGGGAAGGGCCTCAACCCCCTGCTTGTGTTGCCTTGCATCATGCTTTTGGGGGTGAGGGTAGGTCCTTCATTCTATTTTCTCAACTTGAGTGACTCTCAAAAGTTCCTAGTATCTACATTTCTTTGAAGGTCCCTAGGGTCTATCATGGCCAACTAATAGTTTTGATACCTGCTTAGAAATTTCATTAGGCTTCTTCATTGCTCTCTTCATCTTTGTTGGTCAGGTTTTTCCAGCACCGCTAGCCTATTTATTTGTTCGATAGGTTCATGAATGAAGAATGGGGATTAAAATAACAAGAAATTGTTGTCCTCCTAGGGCCGCAACATATCCTCATTTTCTTCACTGATGAGGAAGATCTAGCAAAGGCTTGGTTTAAGTATGGAAGATCTATTTTTGGAATTTATTTTTACCTTCTACACTAGTTGTTTGAACTTAATTGAATCAGGACCCATACAATATGGATATCTGGATTTAACTTCCTCGTCTACCACTTCCTTTCAATAACCCAAATCTCGTTATGTCTATTGGTAACTCCATTGGTCTATTTTTTTGTGTTGATCCTAGGACCTCTACTCTAAAACATCATATTGTAGCATGCAATTATGTTGAAATGGAACTCTTATGACCTCCTCCAAAAGTTGTGTGGATCATTATTGTAGGAGAATAAAGGTATTTCCAACCTATCCTTTTTGAATCATGTATGGATATTTGTTATATATACAATAGGTAGGGGAAATTTCATATCTATTTTCATGAGAGGCATTTAGGTGTTACTTTGGTTGAAAAATCTCAGCATCTTGAAGGGGAAAAGAAACCTTAAGGTCCTTCTATGGATGTTATCATTCAAGATCCCTAGTGCTTAGTATATAATTCTCTTAGATTTTTTGTGAGATCTATTCCCCCTAACTTGTCTGATAGGACTTTTTTCATCTTATGGAGATGTTTCTCATATTGGTTTCCCCAGGGTCAACACTGATTCTTTTTATCCTATATTTGAGGTTCTTTCGGGGCCCAACTTCTACTAGGGTGTCCAACCACTCTCTAAGACACTGTAAAAGGTGGAAGAGGAAGGAGATAAGGATCATTTAAGCGTCACTTGCTAGAATGGTGTGTCAGTAGATTGTTTTGGCATAGGGATCACCTCAAGTTATCTCAAGACCTAGACATGGTGATGATGCTATGCATAAGAAGGATGATGGTTTCAAGATTCTGAATCAATTTGAACTTATAGGTGGAGATACAATTTGGAATAATAAAACTAAGGTATGGAAGGATATATTTCCCAAGTATAAGAGAAATATTGAGATATCCAATAACTTTGAGGATTTACATTCAGATGAGGATATTAAAGTGGATTTTGAGGACACATATGGAGATAGTGAAGGTATTTCCCAAATCCTGGATCCTTTAGAATGTGAGGAGGATAGATAGGAAGGTGATTTATTTTACAAATTAATAAGAAATAGAAAAAAGTATGGAATTAATTCTGGGGAATATCCTTTCAAAAAAAAGAGAAAATGTTGAAAACAAAAAGATTACTCTATTCTTCCTAAAACAATGCTCACAAGATCAATTAGAAAAGTTAGTGGCATCAAGGTGCATGGATGATCACCCTGTACAAGATATGTAGAGGTGAGAGAGAATATATATCAATGACAACTTGTTAATAGAGAATTATTAGTTATTCAATCTGATCATAGAGCTATGATACCATCATCAGAGGAAAACTAGGGATTAACCTCCATTGACAAGGGATTGGTCAAGAATGAAATTATATAACCTTGTAAATTGGATGTGCCATAAGATTTGGATAAAGTGGTTAAAAAGAATTTCAAAACACAAATAATGATTCAGAGTTCTATGTTAAACAATACTTGAGATATTTCAAATTACCTTCTTGTTTCTCAGAAATGATGAAGAAAATTTTCAATAACTTTGGAAAGGAAACAAATGATGAATATGTAAAAGTGAAGAAAAATCCTATCATTTTATCACTGGAGGATAAAGATAAAATGGGACAACTAAAGATTTCCTAGGGCCTCAAGGGTGACACTAAATAATAGTTTGAAATTCAGGTTGACTGCACCCTTGAGAAATTGAATGAACTGTTCTCTTATGAAGACTATCGAGATATCATAGAATTCATTACTACTATAATTGAAAAAAATGATAGACAACCCAAAATATGAGATCAGGAGATTACAATGGAGATACTGAAATATTCCTTTTGTATATAATTTCTTGGCATCAACTATTTAGTGATGGTTGTCTCCTATCTTTTCTATTGCAGACTGTGCTCATTTTAGCTTCATCTCAATGGTGGATTTTCATGATAAAAGTGTTCTTGGGATTTTGAAGATTTTTTCAATTTCTATTTTGAAACTGTAAGATGCCTACGTTATGGTCTCTAATTTCTCTAGATGGTTTTTTATTGATCCTTTTTCATGTTTTGTTTATTGTATGTTTCCCACTCCACCAAAAAGGGGATTTTTTAAAATTTAAAAAAGGAAAGTTGGAGTGGAGTGATATAAAATTGTAACTATTTATAGGAAAATATTTCATGTTATAATCTTATAGGATAAATATGTATTGAAAATTGATGAATTCTAATCATATACTAAAAGAATATAATGAAAATGTCAAAAATTTCATTGAGTATAAAATAGACTATTAAACTAAACATTTTATAATAATGTGTCCTTATTTATGTTGTTGTTTATCAATATGAATTGGTATAGTTAAATAAGAAGGAACACTTAAAGAATAGACTAGATTTATAAATTTTAGACTAAAAATGTGGAAAAAGTAAATTCATCATGTGTGTGGAATAATAATATGAATTTCAAATAACCTAATTTCAACACAAGTGTATACAATAACATATTTTTTTGAGAAAATGAAAAAGATGGTTTATATTTAACATCAAAACATTATTATAATTTTTGAGGCATTGAATAATTTTTAAAAACATGTTAGTGAATGATAATAATAGAAAACTTATAAGGAAAAACTATCTAACTAAAAAGTGGCCAATAGATGGAGTGACACCAATTTTATAAAACTAATTTCTCTTTAGAAGGACATTGTTAGGTCCACTAGGCTAGATACCCTGAGAGGTGGGGGGGGTGAATTAGGGTATGACAGATTAAAACAACTTCTACTTTTGATCTTGTTTTGATATTAGACAAAACCCTCTTCCCTCTTCTTCTCGTTGTATAGTATGAATAAACCTTAAAGCATGCACATGACACAACAATTTTTACTTGGTTCACCCTCACTGAGCTACGTCCAAGGAGCATACTCTAGCAGTGTGCCGATGTACCAATTCCACTATAAGCACACTGATGTTTACAAGTTCGAAGAGAAATCACTATCCCTCCTAGTTTACCCCCACTCAAAATATGAGAACTCACTGCTCTCTCAATTGAAGTGAGCTCACTGCTTCTTCCGAAGATCTACTCATAGTTTATAGACCTTTAGGTCTCTTCATTACCACTAATTAATGCATCCTCCATTGTATTTCGATTCTCTATTGAAGTACAAATTTAATAAACTAATGAATACCCACTTTCCCCTGACCATTGGGCACCAAACTTTGGGAAAAAACTTTATAAAGCACCCTACTTCACGAAGCTCCCAATTTCGCAAAGCTCAAACAAGGTTTAACAAATTTCTTGCCTTTTCGCGAAGCTCACACCTTTGTAGAGCTCAAGCTGTTGCGGAGATCAAGTCGTTGTAGAGAGAATTCCTTTGCAAATCTCACTGAGCCAATACAAAGCACACAAATTTTGCAAAGCTAGATTAGCCGCTGTGAAGATCCTTCTTTTCGCGAAGCACACTGCCTTCACAAACCACCTTCGTGAGACGAGAGAAAAAAATATTTCTTAGAAAACTCTCTACATCTCTTGAGGTGGTTGAGTCCTTTTTATAGGTGATTCCACGGACCCTCGAACCATCCACACAATGTTAGTGCCACGTCATCTCAAATCTTGAAGCTCTGAAATTCCTAGAGAAATTCTCTCAATATTGAGAATCACCACCACAATTTTCAGATTTCATAGATCATCGTAATCACAAAGAATTACATAAATTACTTCACACCACTATCGCGAAGCTCCCTCACATTTCCCTTCATCTCTTCCATTCACAAAGCTCATCATAATCATGAAGAACACCATCGACATTCTTCTTGTATTTTCAAAATTCAATCCATGAAGTCTATCTTCATGAAACTCATTTATTTTCCATATTTTGATGAGATCTTCAAGGAAATCCATATTTTTATATTCTCACCAAACTCCAAATTTTGGACCCCAAAAATTTGGCAAACACGTGAAAATAGCGCCACCTTGTATCTGTTCTTTTGTACTGCCTCTAGATCTTCCATTCCTTTGTCTTGGTTCTTTGTCAACATGGATTGTTAAAAATATCTCAAGAACTCGACAATTCACCATGGAAACCTGAATTGTAATCAAACACAATCAACCAAAAAATGCTGCAATGATACCTTGATGAATTTTTTCCCAATAATCTACCCCTTTGGGTTAGATTGTCAGCTCTTCTCATAATTATTCTCTGCACTTTGATACCTCTCTGAAGCTCTTTCCATCATCACCTAGCCTTCACCTCTTGTGATTCATATAGTGACCAAAAATTCACTCTCCAAATACTCTAATCCCACATAAGCAATGCTCGGTGTGAGAAACGAGAGTATAATGAAAAGTTCATCAATGAATCGCTTCATGTCAGACATCAATTGTCGATACCAACCTAATACCAATTTCTAAACTGATACCAATTATTGATTGCTGGAAACCCACAAACACCATTCCAAAAACACTCTTATGCTTTTATCAAGATCTTTAACTTTAGTGATATCTATGATTTGATCGATCACTTCTAGCATCATCATATTTAAAAACTCTCCCCTATTTCATTGCTCTCCCCCTATCTCATTACTCCCACTATCAGCTTCCCCCCATTTCTTTTACTAAGACATTTTCTCCCTTTATTAGACACAGTTTTTCACCTTGAGGAGTCATTATTTCTCCCACTTTGTCAATGAACCCAAATATCACTCCTTTATGGTATGAGACATTGGAAAGAACAAAGATTAGCATAATATAGAAAAAAAACACCATACCTCAAAGAGAGGGGTCTTGGGGACCCATATCCACACTTTTTCAAGTGCGGGGAGTCGAATGAACTCCCAGACTCAGTCGATGCCTCTCAAAAGCTTCCTTAGGTAAGGCCTTTGTCAGGATGTCTGCAACCTGTAGCTCTGTAGGAACATACTCCAACTTCACAATTCCCTGCTAAACCTTCTCCTTAATAAAATGATACTTTATCTCAATGTACTTTGTCCTTGACTGATTTATGGGATTTTTTCTAATATTTATAGCACTTGAGTTATCACACTGGATTTTGATCGGAGACTTCACTACAACACCCATATCATCAAGCTGCTACTTCATCCACAATAACTGTGTGCAATCTTGAGTGGCAGAAATATACTCAGCTTCTACGGTGCTCAATGAAATAATATCTTTATTCTTTCTTAGCCAAGAAAAACACAATTCGTCAAGATAGAATGCACCTCCTGATTTTTATTTCTTGTGATCTTCTAAATCAGACCAATCTACATTAGCATATCCCAATAATTATGACTGAGACTTGTCACTATATATCAAGATGAAATCCACCATTCCCTTGATATAATGAAGTATTCCTTTTTACTACAATCATGTGTCTTTCCTTGGGATTAATTTGAGATCTCGATGCTTGACATGTGGAAAAAACAATATCAGGTCTCGTCCCTATCAGGTATAGTAAACTCCCAATAATATGCCTGTATTCTGTGATATTAATTGCCTTGCCATTATAATATTTTGATAATTTCATCCAGGTAGCAACCAGAGTCTTCATCTCCTTGGAATTTTCCTTTCCAAATCTCCTTAGAACTTCTTTTCAATATTTGGATTGAGAAATGAATGTGTCATTACTTCCTTGTGTCACCTATAAACCAAGGAAAAATGTCAGCTCACCAATCATAGACATTTCAAACTCATGTTTCATGAATTTAAAAAACTGTCACCAATGTGTTTCAGATGATCCATTGAAGATTATGTCATCGACATAAACTAGGACCATCATACTTTGATTACTATTATTGTTTAAATAGAGATTGTAATCAACACCACCACACTGGAAACCAAGATTCTTCAAAAACTGATCAAGCCTAAAGTACCATGCTCTCGGTGTTTGTTTTATCCCATATAACACCTCCTTCAACTGACAAACCTTGTTCTCATCCTTGTGAATAAGAAAACCATATGGTTGCTCGATATACACTTATGACTCTAGAATCCTATTCAGGAATGCCGAATTGACCTTCATCTAGAATACTTTGAACTTTCATTGTACTACAATGGCTAGAAATAATCTGATTGTCTCAATCCTTGCAACTGGTGAAATTGTCTCATCAACATCAATTACCTCTATCTAAGAGTATCCTTTTCACACTAATCATGATTTGTTTCGAATAACTATTTCATCTTCATTCATCTTGTTGATTAAGATCCATATAGTCATGATGACATTCTTATCAGCTGGTCTCGAAATAATCTCCCACGTCTGATTCTTTTCAAACTGATCTAGCTCTTCATTCATAGCCTGAACCCAGTTTTTATCATCAGCTATATCATAAAACCATTTAGGCTCTACCTGAGATAATAAAGATGTTTTCTGCAGAGATTTCATTCTCCTTGTCTGAACTGGAGCTGACTGATCACCAATGATATTTTTCCTATCAAATTCTGCTCAACTCCTTGGATTCTGTGTAGATACAGATTTTTCAACTTCATGCTCATCTTCAGTATCTTCTTCTAAATCAGCATCATCCACTTCTGATCCTCCTGTGTTAATTTCCTCCTCATCTCTTTCATCTAGAAATTTTTCACTGTGCTATTGAATACTCTACACATTCTCTACTACAGTGAAATCATTGCTCTCAACTACATTTCCCAGCCTTTTGTTAAAGCATTTGTATGCTTTGCTTTTTCTTGAGTATCCAAGGAGTATCCCCTTATCTCCACGAGACTCAAATTTCCTATGTTTATCCTTATTGAGGATAAATCACTTACTTCCAAATATTAGAAGTTATTTCACTGTTGTCTTCTTTCCATACCACATCTCATTATGAGTCTTTTCTTCCTTCAGACACAACAGAGCCCTGTTAGAAATGTAGACTGATGTCAATACTGCCTCCTTCCTAAATTTCTCTAGCTGGTATTTTTCTATGAGCATCGTTCTGGCCATGTTGTTGATGATCCGATTTCTCCTATCAACCACTCCATTCTATAGGGGAGTTCGCACTAAGGAAACTTGATGTCTTATCCCGTGTTTATCAAGATAGTCTTCCACCTGATTGTTTGTGAATTACGTACCATTATCTGTACAAAACATCATAATTTTCTGTCCAAGCATCCTTTCGCACATTCTCCGGTATTGTTTTAAGTAGATGAACATATCGGATTTATGGGAAATAACAAATAACCAAGACATTCTGCTATAGTCATCAATAAAAAGAACGTAGTACCTCTTTCCGTCAATTTCTCATGGTGTGATAGGCCCACAAACATCATCATTGTAGCACCCCAAACATTTGATGGTATTTTTCTCTTAAATACATTCTATTAATCACTATTTTCCTTTGAAACAACACTAGGATATTTCAGATATAGTCAAAACCTAGCCATTAAAAATAAATTTTCCACTTCTATGTTTTGAATTTCGAAAAATGGTCATCTAGAGTTGTGATCAGTAAGTCATTTGGAGTCTGATAGAACAAACATGGGTTTTGGTGAATAGTAACATACCCTTATGAATAGTAATATGACCCTTATGAAGATTAAATAAAAATATTATTTCATTTTCTTAAGGAAACAAGATAATGAGATATGAATTAATTTTTCAATGTCACATAAAACTAACTGCACTTCAAGATTGTTATTTTTCGAATTAACTATGACCTTATTTAAAAATAAAATTAATATTATTCAGAAAATTATTTTTGAAAAATGGATTTCACTTTTTAATTTTACATGTAGAAATATGGTAGGGGTGAATTTTTTTATATTTTTATGAAATTTTTGAATTTTGGATGAATAGTGAAATACGGTAAAATATCGTATATTCAATTTATCAGTAAAATACACTATTTATGACATCATAAGTGATAAAAGGACACTCGATTCAAACTCACAAGCCATTATTACTATTAGGGGTCACATGAAACAATACTATTGATTGTCGTGATGGAAAAAATACAATAATGAAATTAAATATTCAAAATTTACCCCTCTCCTACACTATAAACACCACCACCTCTTCTCTTCACTCCTCTAAGCCTTGAAGCTCCTCAAAGTTCTACCCAATAATCCTCCCAAGTCTCTTACCCAAATCCTAGAGCTTCTGGTCTCACCGAATGACCAAAACCAAATCCCTTAAGAAGGATCTCATGGAGAAGAGATCAAGAGGTAAACAACCTCTTTTATTTTCTTTCTTTTCTTTCATTTTGTGTTATTATCTTCCATTAACTTTGGCTTGTGTTGGGATATTTCATTAAATATTCCCCCTTACTGTCCATATTATGTATGAATGATGAGATATTCCATTCCTATCATCAAACTATTTTTATGAAATTTTAACAGACGTCGTTAGGCTGCCGATTTTTTTTGAGAAATTTATCAGGTTTTCATTCATTTTAAGATTCCTTTCTTTTCTTCTTCTTTCGTCACCTCATCTTAACCAAGAGGAATGAATTATCTAGAATATTTTATATTATAATTTTTATAATTTTTATGGAAAATTATTCATCATTATTCTTCTCTTCTTCCACTTATTTAAGGAATAAAAAAACATTGTCTGTGATGTGTCGAATTACCAACATCATGGACGTTCTAATTTCAATTTCCATTAATTCTTCCAAGTCTGGTCATGAAACCAAATATATGGTTGAACCATGTCATAATATATGTATTTTATCTTTATTAATGTTCTTTAATATTTAAACATTCATAATATGGAATAAAAATACAAAACAAGTTTATTTAGCACAAAACTGCCAATCCAAATTCAAGCGTTTATCTTTAACTCATCAAATGAGTCATCATCATGGAATATAACCAAAATAATTATAAGATAATTTTTGTCTCTTTAATTTCACTAATAATGTATATTAACAATTCTAGATGTTTAACCATATTTCAAACCAACTTCCATTCATGAATTCAAGTAAACAAAGAATGAAAACAAGTAAGAAAATGCTTCCAAAACAATAAAATTAAATCTCTTAAATCCATAAAAAAGGCCATTAATGAACTAAATAAGGTTATACCATATAAATTAAATATAAAAGAGGTTCTGGAATTATGAATTAATAATCCTAATTTGTTTATTCAGGTCTTTAAAAACAAGACAAGAATACCTTCAAACATAAGGTAAGGGATCCTCTCTCTCACTTTTGTTCAAGAATATCCCCTTTGTTGTGACTAACATTGTATTGTGCTCCTAATAATACTTATGTGGTGTACCTACTACCCATTTGAGATCACTTTCCATTTGAAATTATATTTCTATTAAATATCCATAATCTCATGTCATGGATATGTTTATTGTCTAAACCGTATACCATTTCACATACGGTGTATATTAGGGATGTTATTGATGAATCCGTATTATATACTCTATACAGATATTGAAAAGGAATATTTATCTTGTATTGAATCATTTTATAAAGAATTATTTGGATGTAAAGGTTGGTGGGGCCCACTACATCCCCTCTATGCATCAGTAGGTCTCATGATGCAAAACAGTTTGGTGACAGACCTTTCGAGTTTGTTTCTAAAAAATCAGATGTGTTTCTACCAACAATAGTAAACTGTTTTTATGGTATAATGGTTTCATGTTCCAGATACATGATGTCAAATTAATAAGCATTCTCTTTATTCATTGTCAGTTATTATTATTATCCATGAGGTTTTCACTATGACAAAATCTATGGATGCAATTTCATTCTCAGTTTATTAATGGAATTAGTTGTTCATTTATTCACTATGACATTTTGATTATGTTAGATTGATTAGGATTAACTTATTATTGTACTCATGATTCCTCTATTTTTAACCCTTACTGAGCATTTGAGCTCACCCCTTTCATTGTTTACCTTCAACAGGTTATGAAGAGGAGGTCATTTATTGAGTGCTTGTGGATGCAGTTTTTGTTTTTCATTATGGATTGTATATTGTAACCTTATCCAATGTAATTTATGTTAAATAAATGTATATAGTTTCTTTAAGACTACTAAACTGATCGTTCCTTCAGGATTTTTATTCCTTCTAACCATGCTTGTATCACAAGTAATGAACTGCCTCCGGCCTAGAGGGGTCGGGGTGTTACAGTTGGTATCAGAGGAAGTTCAGTATGAAACTTGGAAACCAGAGTAGGAAATATAGAGTAGGGAACAAGGCCCTAAGGTAGTATTTGAGGATGAACTTACAAGAACATCCTGGTATTTTTTTAAGGAATAGATTACGTGTATCTTTCAAGAAATACATCCTTGTCTGGATATGAGCAGGTAGAGGCAGCTTTGGCACAAATGTATCTAGGGGTAAAACCCAAAAACACCGCTTTGAACTAGACTCGAACGGGAACTGGTACACGAAAATGGGCCTTGCCGCACTCTTGGTTACAAAAATCCTAGGGGATATGATTAGGATAATTCATATTTTCTTTACAATCCATTATGAATGAGTTTAATGTAAATTTTACCTTAGAGAAACCATGTTTATAAGATTATCTATTCATAGAATTTAAATCTATGTTGAGTTCTTTTCTATTTAAGATTCATAAACTAATCTATTTTATCCCATTATTTAGAAATGGCATCTAATGGAAGAAGGGGAATCAATAATTGTGGGCAATGTAGAGATCTACCTACTGATCAAGTCAACACAGTCAATATTGGAGCAGATCAGATCATGACTATATTGGGACAACTTACTCAAGTTGTAACGAATAACCATTCCACACCTGTGTTGGATCGTTTAATGTGGCAGAAGCCCCCATATTTCAGTGGGACTAATAACCTAGTGGTAGTTGAGAAGTGGATCAAGTCACTTGAGAAGATATTTAGGGAATTAAGATGCAATGAGAATGAGAAGGTGGTACTGGAAGTACATTGTCTCAAGGGTGAAGCTGACCAATGGTGGTCCCTGATTCAGAACACCATGGAGGAAGAAGAGATAGAAGATATGGAGTGGTGGACTTTTAAGGAAATATTATTTGAGAAATATTTCCCTCATGAGCAACGAAATAAAATGAAGCAGAAATTCCTTAGCTTGAAATAAAGGGAAGAGGACAGTGTTGCAGAGTATGAGGCTACTTTTACAAGGCTGGCCAGGTATGCTGTAGATTACGTACGTGACTCAGTAGAAAAGATTGATCATTTATTTGAAGGTCTTAAGCCAAGTCTTCGGAGGGCACTGGCTTCTCAAACATTTTCAGAATATGATGGAATTGTATCAAGTTCCATCAAAATAGAGAGGTAATTTTCTAGATCAAATCTTTTCAAAGGAAACCCAGATAAGAAGCAGTACTCCGATAACAAAGGAAAAGGAGAATCACCAAAGACGATGAAGGGAACAAATAGTTTCCCATTATGTGAGAACTATGGAAGAATCATCTTGGGAAATGCTTGAAAGGCATGGGAGTTTGCTATAACTATGGAGAAAAGGGTCATCGATCCGATGAATGCAAGGGGAAGAAAAAATTAAATGATGTTCAATGCTAAAAGTGAAGAAAGATGGGGCACTATGCAAATGAGTGTCCTAAACACCGAGGAAACTTGACTTAGAAAACGCCAGGAGATCAAGGGAGAGCTTAAGCGATTACAACTGCAGAGGTTGAAGTCCCTAATGATGTGGTGGAAGGTACTTTAATTGTTTCCTCAAACTTAACCAACACCTTATTTGATTCTGGATCATCACATTCATTTATATCTTCTAAGTTTTCCAAGAAAATTAGATATGTCCAATTTGATTTAATAAAGGATTTGCCAGTCAAAACTTCTTGGGGATGTATCATTGCAACAGAGACATGTCGACTAGTTCCCCTCTTGTCACCAAAACATGATTTAGTTGCGAACCTTCTTATCATACCAATGACTGAATTTGATATAATTCTCAGCTTGGATTGGCTGTCAAATTTTGATGCGAAGATTTATTGTAAGAAGAAGGAAGTTACAATTTTTGAAAATGGTGTAGAATCCCTTGTCTTTAGGAAAGAAACATCGCCACCTGATTCTTATCAAGAACCACCCCCAGTAGCTCTACTAAATGAAATACTTGGAGAGGAAGATAAACTAAAATCTATGGGCGAGGAAAGAAATCTTCAAATTGAAGATGTGCACATAGTGTAAGAGTGCATTGATGTATTTCTAGAGGATTTACCTGGACATCCTCTAGTGAGGGAAGTTTAGTTCTATATTGATTTAACTCCTGATGCAAGACCTATATCAAAGACTCCCTATAGAATGACCACTGTGGAATTGGTAGAGCTAAATAAAAAACTAGAGGATTTGAGTGAAAAAGGATTTATTCGACCTAGTGTTTCTCCATGGGGAGCCCCGGTCCTGTTTGTCAAGAAGAAAGATGGATCCATGAGGCTATGCATTGATTATAGGGAAATCAATGCTATTACAATAAAGAATAAGTATCCTCTGCCTCAGATTGATGATTTATTTGATAAACTCTATGGAGCCCAATACTTTTCGAAGATTGAACTTCGTCCCGGATATCATCAGCTGCATGTGAGGAAGGAAGATATTCCTAAGACAGCATTTCGAACCAGGTATGGGTATTATGAGTTTATGGTGATTCCATTTGGACTGACTAATGCACCCTCTATTTTCTTGGATTTAATGAATAGAGTTTTCAAAGAATATCTTGATAACTTTTTTGTGGTGTTCATTGATGATATCCTGGTATACTCAAAAAGATATGAAGACCATGAGAATCACTTGCATATTATTCTGGAAACGCTTAGAAGAAATCAATTTTGTGGGAAGTTTAGCAAGTGCGAATTCTTGCTTCAGTCAGTTTCTTTTCTAGGACATATTGTCTCTAAGGATGGAATCTCAGTTGATCCTGCAAAGACAAAGGCAATCCAAGAATGGACCATGCCATCAAACATAACTGAGGTACGCAGTTTTATTGGATTAGCAGGTTATTATCGACATTTCGTTCAGAATTTTGCCCGACTGGCTAACCCACTAACCAAGATCACATGTAAAGGAGTTAAGTTTGTGTGGACCAAAGAGTGTACAGAATGCTTCAAAGAATTGAAAAAAATATTGGTCAATGCTCCAATTTTGACTCTTCCATCTGGAAGTGATGGATTTGTGGTATACAGCGATGCATAAAAGAATGGATTGGGTTGTGTCCTTATGAAAAACGATAAACTTATTTCTTATGCATCAAGATAGTTGAAGAATCATGAGAAACTTTATCCAACTCATGATCTTGAGTTAGCAGCCGTAATCTTTGTTCTAAAAATATGGTGTCATTATCTCTACGGAGAGAGATGTGAGATCTATACGGACCACAAGAGTTTGAAATAAATTTTCACACAAAAAGAACTCAACATGAGGGAAAAAAGATGGTGTGAGTTACTAAAATATTAGGATTGTTCAATACACTACCACCCAGGAAAGGCGAATAAGGTGGAAGATGCATTAAGCAGGAAAGATCATGGCCTTCTGACTCAAATGAGGATTAAAATAGATCTTATATTCATGTATCTACTGAAGATGGATATGGGAATTGTTAAGGAAGTGGAAACATCACTCTTTCAAATGATTTCTAAACCATCTTTACTAGAAAAGATAAAAATTTCTGAATCTGATGATGAGAATCTGCAAAAGAAAATTAATGCAGTTAAGGATGGAAGACTGGCTGATTTCGTGTATGAAGAAGGAGTTCTGAAGTTTGGGAAGAGGTTATGTGTTCCATTAGTACCTGAGATAAAAAGTGAACTATTATATGATTCTCATAGCTCAAATTTCTCTATATACCTCGGTATCACCAAGATGTATAGAGATCTGAAGGAATATTTTTGGTGGGATAATATGAAGTGAGAAATTGCTGACTATGTGTCAAGGTGTCTACTTTTTCGACATGTGAAGGCGAAGAGATAACATCCCAAAGGATTGATGCACCCTCTACCTATTACTATGTGGAAGTGGGATAACATTATGATAGATTTTGTCACCGGACTACCGAGGACACTTAGAAGGAATGATGCAATATGGGTAATTGTTGATCATCTCACTAAAACATCACATTTCCTTCCAATAAGAGAGGATTTAACACTTGAGCGCCTGGAAAGACTTTATATTAATGAAGTTGTGAGACTTCATGGTGCACCTCTATAAATTGTCTCTGATTGAGATCCCCATTTTATGTCAAAATTTTGGAAAAGTCTCCAGAAGGCTTTGAATATTGAGCTTCATATGAGTACCGCAAATCACCCCCAAACCGACGGACAATCTGAAAGGACTATTAAAACTCTAGAAGATATGCTGAGGTCATGTTCTCTTGACTTCCAAGGTATGTGGGATCAATACTTTCCTTTGGTGGAATTTTCATACAACAATAGTTTCCATTCTAGTATTCAAATGTCTCCATATAAAGAATTATATGGAAAGAGATTTCAAACCCCAACTTTTTGGGATGAAGTTGGTGAGAGGAAACATATAGGCCTATAACTTATTGAAGAGACCATGAACAAGGTGAAGAAAATACAAAACCATATTAAAGCATCCCAAAGTAGGCAGAAGAGTTATGCTGACAACTGGTGAAAGGGCTTGGAATTTCAAGTGGGATATAATGTATTTATAAAAGTATCTCCATGGAAGGGCGTCTTAATGTTTGGTAAGAAAGGGAAACTAAGCCCTAGGTACATAGGACCATTTGAAATTTTTGGAAGAATCGAAGCTGTAGCTTACCATTTAGCGATGCCACCAAATCTCTCTAGAGTTCATGAAGTGTTCCATGTATCATTGTTAAATAAGTACATGACAGACCCAAAGCATGTACTCACATATGAAGAAATAGAACTAGAACATGATTTATCATACTCTGAAAAGCCTATCAGGATTCTTGACACAAGGGAGCATGTATTGAGAAATCGAACAACTTGTCTAGTAAAGGTTCTTTGGAGAAATCAGAATATGGAGGAAGCAACATGGGAACCAGAGGATTTCATGAAGAAGAACCACCCACATATTTTTAGTGGGCTTTATTCATAAAATTTTGAGGATGAAATATCCGAAAGAAGGGAATAATGTAGCACCCCAAACATTTTATGGTATTTTTATCTAAAATATATTCTATTCATCACTGTGTTCCTTTGAAACAACACTAGTATATTTAGGATATAGTCAAAACCAAGCCATTAAAAATAATTTTTTCCACTTCTATGTTTTGAATTTCGAAAAATGTGCATCTAGAGTTGTGATCAGTAAGTCATTTGGAGTCTGATAGAACAAACTTGGTTTTTGGTGAATAGTAACATACCCTTATGAATAGTAATATTAATAGTAATATTAATAGTAATATGACCCTTATGAATAGTAAATAATAATATTATTTCATTTTCTTAAGGAAACAAGATAATGAGATCTTAATTAATTTTTCAATGTCACATAAAACTAACTACACTTCAAGATTGTTATTTTTCGAATTAACTATGACCTTATTTAAAAATTAAATTAATAATATTCAGAAAATTATTTTTGAAAAATGGATTTCACTTTTGAATTTTACACGTCAAAAAATGGTAGGGGTGATTTTTTGGGATTTTTCTGAAATTCTGGAATTTTTTATGAATAGTGAAATATGGTAAAATACTATATATTAAATTTGTCAGAAAAATACAATATTTATGTCATCATAAGTGATGAAAGGCCACTTTTTTCGAACTCACATGTCATTATTACTATTAGGGGTAATATGGAACAATATTATTGGTTGTCTTGATGGAAATAATAAAATAATGAAATTAAATATTCAAAATTTACCCCTCTCCTCCACTATTAACCCCCCAACCTCTTATCTTCAGTCCTCTAAGCCTTTAAGCTACACAATTTTCTACCCAATAATCCTCCCAAGTCTCTTCCCCACGTCCTAGAGCTTCTGGTCTCACCAAACGACCAAAACCAAATCCTTTAAGAAGGGTCTCATGGAGAAGAGATCAAGAGGTAAACAACCTCTTTTATTTTATTTATTTTCTTTCATTTTATGTTTTTTTCTTCCATTCCCTTTGGCTTGTGTTGGGATATTTCATTAAATATTACCCCTTATTGTCCCTATTATGTATGAATGATGAGATATTACATTCCTCTCATCAAACTATTTTTATTAAATTTTAAGAGACGCCGTTAGGCTGCCGAATTTTCATGAGAAATTTATCAAGTTTTCATTCATTTTAAGATTCCATTATTTTCTTCTTCTTTCCTCACCTCATCTTAACCAAGAGGCATGTATGCTCCAGAATATTGTATATTCTAGATTTTTTAATGTTTATGTAAAATTCTTCATCATTATTCTTCTTCTATCCCACTTATTTAAGGAATAAAAAAAACATTGTCCGTGATGTGTCGAATTACCGACATCGTTGACGTTTTAATTTAAATTTCCATTAATTATTTCAAGTCTGGTCATGAAAAAAAATATATGGTTGAACCAGGTCATAATATATGTATTTTATCTTTATTAATGTTCTGGAATATTTAAACATTCATAATATGGAATAAAAATACAAAACAAGTTTATTTAGCACAAAACTGCCAAGCCAAATTCAAGCATTTATCTTTAACTCATCGAATGAGTCATCATCATGGAATATAACTAGAATAATTATAAGATAATTTTTGTCTCTTTAATTTCACTAATAATTTATATTAACAATTTTGGATGTTTAACCATATTTCAAACCAACTTCCATTCATGAATACAAGTAAACAAATCATGAAACCAAGTAATAAATGATTCCAAAACAATAAAATTGAATCTATTAAATCCATGAAAAAGGACATTAATGAACTAAATAAGGTTATAAAATATCAATTAAATATAAAAGAGGTTCTGTAATTATGAATTAATAATCCTAATTTGTTTATTCAGGTCTTTAAAAACAAGACAAGAACACCTTCAAGCATAAGGTAAGGGATCCTATCTCTCACTTTTGTTCAAGAATATCCCCTTTGTTGTGACTAACTTTGTATTGTGCACCTAATAATCCTTATATGGTGTACCTACTACCCATTCTAGATCAATTTACATTGGAAATTATATTTCTATTAAATATCCAAAATTTCATGTCATGGATATGTTTATTTTCTAAACCGTATACCATTTCACATGCATTGTATATTTGGGATGTTATTGATGAATCCGTATTCTATGATCTATACGGATATTGAAAAGTCATATTGCTATTGTATTTAATAATTTTATAAATAATTCTTTGGATGTAGAGGTTGGTGGGGCCTACTACAGCCCCTCGATGCATCTTTAGGTCTCATGAGACAAAATAGTTTGGTGACAGACCCTTTGAGTTTGTTTCCATAAAATCAGAGGGGTTTCTACCCACAACAGAAAACCGTTTTTATAGTATAATAGTTTCATGTGCCAGATACATGATGTCCAATTAATAAGAATTGTCTTTATTCATTGTCAGTTATTATTATTATCCATGCAGTTTTCACTTTGACAAAATCTATGGTTGCACTTTCATTCTCAATTTATTAATGGCATTAGTTGTTCATTTATTCACTATGCCATTTTGATTATGTCAGATTGATTATGATTCACCTATTATTGTACTCATGCTTCTGCTATTTGTAACCCTTACTGAGCGTTTGATATAACCCCTTTCAATGTTTACCATCAACAGGTTATGAAGAGGAGGTTATTTATTGAGTGCTAGTGGATGCGGTTTTTGTTTTTCATTATGGATTGTATCTTGTAACCTTATCAAATGAAATTTATGTTAAATCAATGTATCTAGTTTCTTCAAGACTACTAAAATGATCATTCCTTCAGGATTTTTATTTCTTCTAACCATTCCAATATCACAAGTAATGCACTGGCTCCAGCCTAGAGGGGCCGGGGTGTTACAGTTGCTATCAGAGGAAGTTTAATAGGAAACATAGAAACTAGAGATGGAAATATATAGTAGGGAACAAGGCCCTATGGTTTTTTTTGAGGATAAGATTACAATAAAATCTTGGTATTTTGGTAAAGAATAGATTATGTGGATCTTTCAAGCAATATATTCCTATCTGGATACGAGCAGGTCGAGGCGGCTCTGGAACATATGTACCTAGGGGTAAAACCCGAAAACACCGCTTTGATCTAGACTCGAACGGGAACTGGTACACGACAACGGTCCTTGCTGCACTCTTGGTTACGACACTCCGGGTGGATGTGATTAGGATAATTCATATTTTCATTACAAGCCATTATGAAGGAGTTTAATGTAAATTTTACCTTTGAGAAACCATGTTTATAAGATTAGATATGCATATAATTTGAATCTATGTTGAGTTATTTTCTATTTAAGATTCATAAACTAATCTAGTTTATCACATTATTTAGAAATGACATCTAATGGAAGAAGGGGAATCAATACTCGTGGGAAATTTAGGGATATCCCTACTGAGAAAGTCAACACAGTCAATGTTGGAGCAGATCATATCATGACTATATTGGGAAAAATTACTCAAGTTGTAACGAATAACCAGTCCACACCTGTGTTGGATCGTTTCATGCGGCAGAAGCCCCCATCTTTAAGTGGGACTACTAACCCAGTTGTAGCTGACTAGTGGATCAAGTCACTTGAGAATATATTCACGGCATTAAGATGCAATGAGAATGAGAAGGTGGTACTGGTAGTATATTTTCTGAAGGGTGACGCTAACCAATGGTGGTCCCTGATTCAGAACACTATGGAGGAAGAAGAAATAGAAGATATGGAGTGGATAACTTTTAAGGAAATATTCTTCGAGAAATATTTCCCTTGTGAGCAATGAACTGAAATGAATCGGAAATTCCTTAGCTTGAAACAAAGGGAAGAGGACAGTGATGCAGAGTATGAGGCTACTTTTTCAAGGCTGGCCAGCTACGCCGTAGATTACGTACGTGACTCAGCAGAAAAGATTGATAATTTCATTGAAGGTCTTAAGACAAGTCTTCGGAGGGCACTGGCTTCTCAAAAATTTTCATTATATGATGGAATTGTATCAAGTGCCATCAAAACAGAGAGGTAATTTTCTAGATCAAATAATTTCAAAGGAAACCAAGATAATAAGCGGTACTCGGATAACAAAGGAAAAGGAGAAGCACCAAAGAAGAGAAAGGGAATGGATTGTTTCCCATTCTGTGAGAACTATAGAAAGAATCATCTCGGGAAATGCTTGAAAGGAATGGGAGTATGATATAACTGCAGAGAAAAGGGTCATCGATCCAATGAATGCAAGGGGAAGAAAAAATTCAATGATGTTCAATGCTACAATTGTAGATATATGGGGCACTATGCAAATGAGTATCCAAAATGCCAAGGAAACATGACTCAGAAAAGGCTAAGAGATCAAGGGAGATCTTATGCGATTACAACTGAGGAGTTTAAAGTCTCTAATGATGTGGTGGGAGGTACTTTAATTGTTTCCTCAAACTTAGCCAACACCTTTTTTGATTCTAGATCATCGCATTCATTTATATCTTCTAAGTTTTCCATGAAAATTAGATGTGTCCTATTTGATTTAATAAAGGAGTTGTCAGTAAAAAATCATGGGGGGTGTATCATTACAACAAAGGCATGTTGACTAGTTCCCCTCCAGTCACCAAAACATTCTTTAGTTGCAAACCTTGTTATCATACCAATGACTGAAATTGATATAATTCTTAGCATGGATTGGCTGTCAAATTTTGATACGAAGATTTATTGTAAGAAGAAGGAAGTTACAATTTTTGAAAATGGTGTAGAATCCCTTGTCTTTAGGAAAGAAACATCGCCACATGATTCTTATCAAGAACCACCCCCAATAGCTCTACTAAATGATATACTTGGAGAGGAAGATAAAACAACATCTATGGGCGAGTAAAGAAATATTCAAATTGAAGATGTGCACATAGTGCAAGAGTACATTGATGTATTTTCAGAGGATTTACCTGGACATCCTCCAGTGAGGGAAGTTGAGTTCTATATTGATTTAACTCCTGATTCAAGACCTATATCAAAGACTCCCTATAGAATGGCCACTGTGGAATTGGTCGAGCAAAAGAAACAACTTGAGGATTTGAGTGAAAAAGGATTTATTCGACCTAGTGTTTCTCTATGGGGAACCCAATACTTTTCGAAGATTGACATTCGGTCCGAATATCATCAACTACATGTGAGGAGGGAAGATATTCCTAAGATAGCATTTCGAACCAGGTATGGGTATTACGAGTTTATGGTGATTCCATTTGGACTGACTAATGAACCCTATGTTTTCAGGGATTTAATGAATAGAGTTTTCAAGGAATATCTTAATAACTTTGTTATGGTGTTCATTAATGATATCTTGGTATACTAAAAAATCTATGAAGACCGTGAGAATCACTTTCAGATTATTCTGGAAACTCTTAGAAGAAATCAATATTATGGGAAGTTTAGAAAGTGTGAATTCTAGCTTCAGTCAGTTTATTTTCTAGGCCATATTGTCTTTAAGCGAGAAATTGCTGAATATGTGTCAAGGTGTCTAGTTTGTCAACAAGTGAAGGTAGAGAGACAACATCCCAAAGGAGTGCTGCAACCTCTACCTATTCCTATGTGGAAGTGGGATAACATTACGATGGATTTTTTCACCGGACTACCGAGGACACCTAGAAGGAATGATGCAATATGGGTAATTGTTGATCGTCTCACTAAAACAACACATTTCCTTCCAATAAGAGAGGATTTACCACTTGAGCACCTGTCAAGACTTTATATTAATGAATTTTTGAGACTTCATGGTGAACCTCTATCAATTGTCTCTGATCGATATCCCCAATTTACTTCAAAATTCTGGAAAAGTCTCTAGGAGGATTTGAATATTGAGCTTCATATGAGTACCGCATATCAACCCCAAACCGATGGACAATATGAAAGGACTATTCAAACTCTAGAAGATATGTTGTGGTCATGTTATCTTGACTTCCAAGGTATGTGGGATCAATAATTTCCATCGGTGGAATTTTCAAACAACAATAGTTTCCATTCTAGTATTCAAATGACTCCATATGAAGCATTATATGGGAAGAGATTTCGAACTCCAACTTGTTGGGATGAAGTTGGTGAGAGGAAACTTATAGGCCCAGAACATATTGAAGAGACCATGACAAAGGTGTAGAAAATACAAGCCCATATTAAAGCATCCCAAAGTAGGCAGAAGGGTTATGCTGACAAACGGTGAAAGGGCTTGGAATATCAAGTGGGAGATAATGTATTTCTAAAAGTATCTCCATGGAAGGGCGTCTTAAGGTTTGGTAAGAAAGGGAAACTGAGCCCCATGTACATAGGACCATTTGAAATTTTGGTAAGAATTGGAGCTCTAGCTTACCATTTTGCGATGCCACAAAATCTCTCCGGAGTTCATGATGTGTTCCATGTATCGTTGTTAAAGAAGTACATGCCAGACCCAACGCATGTACTCACATATGATGAAATAGATCTGGAACCTGATTTATCATACTGTGAAAAGCCTATCAGGATTCTTGAAACAAGGGAGTATGTATTGAGAAATCGAACAACTCATCTAGTAAAGGTTCTTTGGATAAATCAGAATATGGAGGAAGCAACATGGGAACGAGAGGAGTTCATGAAGAAGACCCGCCCACATCTTTTTAGTGGTCTTTATTCATAAAATTTCGAGGAAGAAATTTCTGAAGGAGGGAATAATGTAGCACCCCATACATTTTATGGTATTTTTCTCTTAAATAAATTCTATTCATCACTGTGTTCCTTTGAAACAACACTAGGATATTTAGGAGATAGTCAAAACCTAGCCATTAAATATAAATTTTCCAATTCTATGTTTTGAAATTTGAAAAATGATCATCTAGAGTTGTGATCAGTAAGTCATTTGGAGTATGATAGATCAAACCTGGTTTTTGGTGAATAGTAACATAACCTTATGAATAGTAATATGACCCTTATGAAGAGTAAATAATAATATTATTTCATTTTCTTAAGGAAACAAGATAATGACATCTTAATTAATTTTTCAATGTCACATAAAACTAACTGCACTTCAATATTGTTATTTTTCGAATTAACTATGACCTTATTTAAATATTAAATTAATAATATTTAGAAAATTATTTTTGAAAAATGGATTTCACTTTTTAATTCTACACGTCGAAAAATGGTAGGGGTGAATTTTTGGGATTTTTCTGAAATTCTTGAATTTTTGATGAATAGTGAAATACGGTAAAATACCGTATATTCAATTTATCAGTAAAATACACTATTTATGACATCATAAGTGATGAAAGGCCACTTGGTTCGAACTAACATGCCATTATTACTATTAGGGGTCACATGAAACAATACTATTGGTTGTCTTGATGGAAATAATGAAATAATGAAATTAAATATTCAAAATTTACCCCTCTCCTCCACTATAAACCCACCACCTATTCTCTTCACTCCTATAAGCCTTGAAACTCCTCAATGTTCTTCCCAATAATCCTCCCAAGTCTTTTCTCCACGTCCTAGAGCTTCTGGTCTCACCAAAAGACCAAAACCAGAGCCCTTAAGAAGGATCTATTGGAGAAGAGATCAAGAGGTAAACAACCTCTTTTATTTTCTTTGGTTTCTTTCATTTTATGTTATTCTCTTCCATTAGCTTTATCTTGTGTTGGGATATTTCATTAAATATTCCCCCTTACAATCCATATTATGTATGAATGATGAGATATTCCATTCCTCTCATCAAACCATTTTTATGAAATTTTAAGAGACGCTGTTAGGCTGCCGAATTTTCATTAGAAATTTATCAAGTTTTCATTAATTTTAAGATTCATTTATTTTATTCTTATTTCCTCACCTCATCTTAACCAAGAGGAATGTATGCTCCATAATCTTGTATATTATATATGTTCTAATGTTTATGGAAAATTATTCATCATTAATCTTCTCCTATCCCACTTATTTAAGGAATAAAAAAATATTGTCCGTGATGTGTCGAATTACCGACATCGTGGACGTTGTAATTTCAATATCCATTAATTATTTCATGTTTGGTCATGAAACCAAATATATGGTTGAACGATGTCATAATATATGTATTTTATCTTTATTAATGTTATGTAATCTTTACACATTCATAATATGGAATGAAAATACAAAACAAGTTTATTTAGTACAAAACTGCCAAGCCAAATTCAAGCATTTATCTTTAACTCATCGAATGAGTCATCATCATGGAATATAACCAGAATCATTATAAGATAATTTTTTATGTTTAACCATATTTCAAACCAAATTCCATTCATGAATACAAGTAAAAAAAGCATGAAACCATGTAAGAAAATGCTTCCAAAAAAATAAAATTGAATCTCTTAAATCCATCAAAAAGGCCATTAATGAACTAAATAAGGAAATACCATATCAATTCAATATAAAAGAGGATCAGGAATTATGAATTAATAATCCTAATTTGTTTATTCAGGTTTTTAAAAACAAGACAAGAACACCTCCAAGCATAAGGTAAGGGATCATCTCTCTCACTTTTGTTCAAGAATATCCCCTTTGTTGTGACTAACTTTGTATTGTGCACCTAATAATACTTATGTGGTATACATACTACCCATTTGAGATCACTTTACATTTGAAATTATATTTCTATTAAATATCCATAATCTCATTTCATGGATATGTTTATTGTCTAAACCGTATACCAATTCACATACGATGTATATTTGGGATGTTATTGATGAATCTGTATTATATAAACTATACGGATGTTGAAAAGTCATATTTCTCTTGTATTTAATCATTGTATAAATAATGCTTTGGATTTAGAGGTTTGTGGGGCCCCCCTACAGCCCCTCAATGCATCAGTAGGTCTCATGAGACAATACCGTCTGGCGACAGACCCTTCGAGTTTATTTCCAAAAAATCAGACGGGTTTATACCCGCAACAGTAAACCATTTTTATGGTATAATGGTTTCATGTTCCAGATACATGAAGTCCAATTAATAAGCATTATTTTTATTAGTTGTCAGTTATTATTATTATCCATGAGGTTTTCACTATGAAAAAATCTATGGATGCAGTTTTATTCTCAGTTTATTAATGGAATTAGTTGTTCATTTATTCACTATGAAATTTTGATTATGTCAGATTGATTATGATTAACTTATTATTGTACTCATGCTTCCACTATTTGTAACCCTTACTAAGCATTTGAGCTTACCCCTTTCATTGTTTACCTTCAACAGGTTATGAAGAGGAGGTCATTTATTGAATTCTAGTGGATGCAGTTTTTGTTTTTCATTATGGATTGTGTCTTGTAACCTTATCCAATGTAATTTATGTTAAATCAATGTATCTAGTTTCTTCAAGACTACTAAACTGATTGTTCCTTCAGGATTTTCATTCCTTCTAACCATGACAATATCACAAGCAATGCACCGGCTCCAGCCTAGAGGGGCTGGGGTGTTACAGTTGGTATCAGAGGAAGTTTAGTAGGAAACTTGGAAACTTGAGTAGGAAATATATGCTAGGGAACAAGGCCCTAAGGTGGTATTTGAGGATAAAATTACAAGAAAATCCTGGTATTTTGGTAAGGAATAGATTATGTGGATATTTCAAGAAATACATCCCTGTCTGGATATGAGCAGATAGAGGCGGCTCTGGCATAGATGTATCTAGGGGTAAAACCTAAAAACACCGCTTTGATCTAGACTCGAACGGGAACCGGTACATGGAAACAGGCCTTGCTGCACTCTTGGTTATGACACTCTCGGGGGATATTATTAGGATAATTTATATTTTCATTACAAGCCATTATGAAGGATTTTAATGTAAATTTTACCTTAGAGAACCCGTGTTTATAATATTAGATATGCATAGAATTTAAATCTATGTTGAGTTCTTTTCTATTCAAGATTCATAAACGAATATAGTTTATCCCATTATTTAGCAATGGCGTCTAATGGAAGAAGGGGAATCAATAATCGTGGGCAATATAGGGATCTCCCTACTGAGAAAGTCAACACAGTCAATGTTGGAACAGATTAGATCATGACTATATTGGGATAACTTACTCAAGTTGTAACGAATAACCATTCCACACCTGTGTTGGATCGTTTCATGTGGTAGAATCCCCCATATTTAAGTGGGAATACTAACCTAGTTGTATCTGAGCAGTGCATCAAGTCACCTGAGAAGATATTCATGGCATTAATATGAAATGAGAATGAGAAGGTGGTACTGGCAGTATATTGTCTCAAGGGTGACGCTGACGAATAGTGGTACCTGATTCAGAACACCACGGAGGAAGAAGAAATAGAAGATATTGAGTGGAGGACTTTTAAGGAAATATTATTTGGGAAATATTTCCCTCGTGAGCAACGAAATGAAATGAAGCAGAAATTCCTTAGCTTGAAACAAAGGGAAGAGGACAGTGTTGCAGAGTATGAGGCTACTTTTACAAGGCTGGCCAGGTATGCCGTAGATTATGTAAATGACTCGGTAGAAAAGATTGATCATTTATTTGAAGGTCTTAAGACAATTCTTCGGAGGACACTGACTTCTCAAACATTTTCATCATATGATGGAATTGTATCAAGTGCCATCAAAACAGAGAGGTAATTTTCTAGATCAAATCTTTTCAAAGGAAACCAAGATAAGAATTGGTACTTAGATAACAGAGGAAAAAGAGAAGCACCAAAGAAGAGTAAGGGAACAAATATTTTTCCATTATGGGAGAACTGTGGAAAGAATCATCTTGGGAAATTCTTGAAAGGCATGGGATTTTGCTATTAATACGGAGAAAAGGGTCATCGATCCGATGAATGCAAGGGGAAGAAAATATTCAATGATGTTCAATGCTAAAATTGTAGAGATATGGGGCACTATGCAAATGAGTGTCCTAAATGCCAAAGAAAATTGACTCAAAAAAGGCCAAGAGATCAAGGGAGAGGTTATGCGATTACAACTTCAGAGGTCGAAGTCCCTAATGATGTGGTGGAAGGTACTTTAATTGTTTCCTCAAACTTAGCCAACACCTTATTTGATTCTGGATCATTGCATTAATTTATATCTTATAAGTTTTCCAAGAAAATTAGATATGTCCAATTTGATTTAATAAAGGAGTTGTCAGTCAAAACTCCTAGGGGATGTATCATTGTAACAAAGGCATATCGACTAGTTCCCCTCTAGTCACCAAAACATTCTTTAGTTGAGAACCATGTTAGCATACCAATGACTGAATTTGATATAATTCTCGGCATGTATTGGCTATCAAATTTTGATGCGAAGATTTATTGTAAGAAGAAGGAAGTTACAATTTTTGAAAATGGTGTACAATCCCTTGTCTTTAGGAAAGAAACATCTCCACATGATTCTTATCAAGAACCACCCCCAGTAGCTCTACTAAATGAAATAATTGGAGAGGAATATAAACTAAAATCTATGGGTGAGGAATTAAATATTCAAATTTATGATGTGCACATAGTTCCAGAGTACATTGATGTTTTTCCAGAGGATTTACCTAGACATCCTCTAGTGATGGAAGTTGAGTTCTCTGTTGATTTAACTCCTGATGAAAGACCTATATCAAAGACTCCCTATATAATGGACACTGTGGAATTGGTAGAGCTAAAGGAACAACTGGAGGATTTGAGTGAAAAAGGATTTACTTGACCTAGTGTTTCTCCATGGGGAGCCCCGGTCCTGTTTGTTAAGAAGAAAGATGGATCCATGAGTCTCTGCATTGATTATAGGTAAATCAATGCTATTGCAAAAAAGAATAAGAATCCTCTACCTCAGTTTGATGATTTATTTGATCAACTCCATGGAGAACAACACTTTTTGAAGATTGAGCTTCGGTCCGGATATCATCAGCTGCGTGTGAGGAAGGAAGATATTCCTAAGACAACATTTCGAACCAAGTATGGGCATTACGAGTTTACGGTGATGCCATTTGGACTGACTAATGTACCCTATGTTTTCATGGATTTAATGAATAATATTTTCAAGTAATATCTTGATAACTTTGTTGTGATGTTCATCGATGATATCTTGGTATACTCAAAAATCTATGAAGACCATGAGAATCACTTGCAGATTATTCTAGAAACTCTTAGAAGAAATCAACTATATGGGATGTTTTGCAAGTGCGGATTCTAGCTTCAGTAAGTTTCTTTTCTAGGACATATTGTCTCTAAGAATGGAATCCCAGTTGATCCTGCAGAGAAAAATGAAATCCAAGAATGGTCCACACCAACAAACATAACTGAGGTACACAGTTTTATTGGCTTAGCAGGTTATTATCGATGTTTTGTTCAGAATTTTTCCTGACCGGCTAACCCGCTAACCAAGCTCGCACCTAAAGGAGTTAAGTTTGTGTGGAAAAAAGAGTGTAAAGAATGCTTCAAAAAATTGAAAAGAATATTGGTCAATGCTTCAATTTTGACTCTTCAATCTAGAAGTGATGGATTTTTGATATACAACGATGAATCAAAGAATGGGTTGGGTTGGGTCCTTATGCAAAACGATAAAGTTATTTCTTATGCATCAAGATAGTTGAAGAATCATGAGAAAAATTATCCAACTCATGATCTTGAGTTAGCAGCCGTAATCTTTGCTCTAAGAATATGGAGGCATTATCTCTATGGAGAGAGATGTGAGATCTATACGGACCAAAATATTTTGAAATACATTTTCACACAAAAATAACTCAACATGAGGCAAAGAAGATGGATCAAGTAACTAAAATATTACGATTTTTCAATACACTACCACCCAGGAAAGGAGAATAAGGTGGCGGATGCATTAGGCAGGAAAGATCCTGACCTTCTAACTCAAATTAGGATTGAAAGAGATCCTATATTCATGGATCTACTGTTGATGGATATGGGAATTGTTAAGGAAGGGGAAACATCACTCCTCTTTCAAATGATTTCTAAACCATATTTACTAGAAAAGATAAAAATTTCTCAATCTGCTGATGAGAATCTGTAAAAGAAAATTAATGCAGTTAAGGATGGAAGACTGGCTGATTTCATGTATGAAGAAGGAGTTCTGAAGTTTGGGAATAGTTTATGTGTTCCATCAGTACCTGATCTAAAAAGGAAACTATTAGATGATTCTCATAGCTCAAATTTCTCTATACACCCGGGGAACACCAAGATATATAGAGATCTGAAGGAATATTTTTGGTGGGATAATATGAAGCGAGAAATTGCTGACTATGTGTCAAGGTGTATAGTTTTTCAACAAGTGAAGGCGGAGAGACAACATCCCAAAGGAGTGCTGCAACTTCTACCTATTCCTATGTGAATGTGGGATAACATTGCGATGGATTTTTTCACCGGACTACTGAGGACACCTAGAAGGAATGATGCAATATGGGTAATTGTTGACCGTCTCACTAAAACCGCACATTTCCTTCCAAAAAGAGAGGATTTACCACTTGAGCACCTAGAAAGACATTATATTAATGAAGTTGTGAGACTTCATGGTGCACCTCTATCAATTGTCTCTGATTGAGATCCCTGGTTTATGTCAAAATTCTGGAAAAGTCTCCAGAAGGCTTTGAATATTGAGCTTCATATGAGTACTGCATATCACCCCCAAACCGACGGACAATCTGAAAGGACTATTCAAAATCTAGAAGATATGTCGAGGTCATGTTCTCTTGACTTCCAAGGTATGCGGGATCAATACATTCCTTTGGTGGAATTTTCATCCAACAATAGTTTCCATTCTAGTATTCAAATGTCTCTATATGAATCATTATATGGAAAGAGATGTCGAACTCCAACTTGTTGGGATGATGTTGGTGAGAGGAAACTTATAGGCCCAGAACTTATTGAAGAGACCACGACAATGGTGAAGAAAATAAAAGCCCATATTAAAGCATCCCAAAGTAGACAGAAGAGTTATGCTGACAACCAGTGAAAGGACTTGTAATTTCAAGTGGGAGATAATGTATTTCTGAAAGTATCTCCATGGAAGGACGTCTTAAGGTTTGGTAAGAAAGGGAAACTAAGCCCTAGGTACATAGGACCATTTTAAATTTTGGGATGAATCAGAGTTGTATCTTACCGTTTAGAGATACTTCCAAATCTATCTAGAGTTCATGAAGTGTTCCATGTATCGTTGTTAAAGAAGTACATGCCAGACCCAACACATGTACTCACATATGAAGAAATAGAACTGGAACCTGATTTATCATACTGTGAAAAGCCTATCAGGATTCTTGACACAAGGGAGTAGGTATTGAGAAATCGAAAAACTCGTCTAATAAAGGTTCTTTGGAGAAATCAAAATATGGAGGAAACAACATGGGAACCAGAGGATTTCATGAAGAATAACCACCCACATCTTTTTAGTGGGCTTTATTCATAAAATTTTGAGGACGAAATTTCCGAAGGAGAGAATAATGTAGCACCCCAAACATTTTATGGTATTTTTCTCTTAAATACATTCCATTAATCACTGTTTTCCTTTTAAACAACACTAGGATATTTAGGAAATAGTCAAAACCTAGCCATTAAATATAAATTTTCCACTTCTATGTTTTGAATTTTGAAAAATGGTCATCTAGATTTGTGATCAGTAAGCCATTTGGAGTCTGATAGAACAAACCTAGTTTTTGTTGAATAGTAACATACCCTTATGAATAATAATATGAATAGTAATTTGAATAGTAATATGACCCTTATGAATATTAAATAATAATATTATTTCATTTTCATAGGGAAACAAGATAATGAGATCTTAATTAATTTTTCAATGTCACATAAAACTAACTGCACTTCAAGATTGTTATTTTTCGAATGAACTATGAACTTATTTAAAAATTAAATTAATAATATTTAGAAAATTATTTTTGAAAAATGGATTTCACTTTTGAATTCTACACGATGAAAAATGGTAGGGGTGAATTTTTTGGATTTTTTTGAAATTCTTGAATTTTTGATGAATAGTGAAATACGAAAAAATACGGTATATTCAATTTATCAGTAAAATACACTATTCGTGACATCATAAGTGATTCAAGGTCAGTTGGTTATAAATCACACGTCATTATTACTATTAGGGGTCAGAAGAAACAATACTATTGGTTATCTTGATGGAAATAATAAAATAATGAAATTAAATATTCAAAATTTACCCCTCTCCTCCACTATAACCCAACCACTACCTCTTCTCTTCACTCCAATAAGCCTTGAAGATCCTCAATGTTCTACCCAATAATCCTCCCAAGTCTCTTCCCCACTTCCTAGAGCTTCTGGTCTCACCAAAAGACCAAAACCAAAGCCCTTAAGAAGGATCTCATGGAGAAGAGATCAAGAGGTAAACAACCTTTTTATTTTCTTTCTTTTCTTTCATTTTATGTTATTCTCTTCCACTACCTTTGGATTGTGTTGGGATATTTCATTAAATATTCCCCCTTACTGTCTATATTATGTATGAATGATGAGATATTCCATTCCTCTCATCAAACTATTTTTGTGAAATTTTAAGAGACGCCGTTAGACTGCCGAATTTTCATGAGAAATTTATCAAGTTTTCATTCATTTTATGATTCCTTTATTTTATTATTCTTTCCTCACATCATCTTAACCAAGAGGCATTAATGCTCAAGAATCTTGTATATTATATATGTTCTAATTTTTATTTAAAATTCTTCATCATTATTCTTCTCCTATCCCACTTATTTAAGGAAGAAAAAAAACATTGTCCGTGATGTGTCGAATTACCGACATCGTGGACGTTGTAATTTAAATTTACATTAATTATTTAAAGTCTGGTAATGAAACCAAATATATGGTTGAACCAGGTCATAATATATGTATTTTATCTTTATTAATGTTCTGGAATCTTTAAACATTCAATATATGGAATAAAAATACAAAACAAGTTTGTTTAGCACAAAACTGCCAAGCCAAATTCAAGCATTTATCTTTAACTCATCGAATGAGTCATCATCATGGAATATAACCAGAATAATTAGAAGATAATTTTTGCCTATTTAATTTCACTAATAATTTATATTAACAATTCTGGATGTTTAACCATATTTCAAACCAACTTCCATTCATGAATACAAGTAAACAAAGCATGCAACCTAGTAAGAAAATGCTTCCAAAACAATAAAATTGAATCTCTTAAATCCATCAAAAAGGAAATTAATGAACTAAATAAGGTTATAAAATATCAATTAAATATAAAAGTGGTTTTGGATTTATGAATTAATAATCCTAATTTGTTTATTCAGGTCTTTAAAAACAAGACAAGAACACCTTCAAGCATAAGGCAAGGGATCCTCTCTCTCACTTTTGTTCAATAATATCCCCTTGGTTGTGACTAACTTTGTATTGTGCACCTAATAATACTTATGTGGTATACCTACTACCCATTTGAGATCACATTCCATTTGAAATTATATTTCTATTAAATATCCATAATCTCATGTCATGGATATGTTTATTGTCTAAACCGTATACCATTTCACATATGATATATATTTGGGATGTTATTGATGAATCTGTATTATATACTCTATACAGATATTGAAAAATCATATTGCTTTGTATTTAATCACTTTATAAAGAATTATTTGGATGTATAGGTTGGTGGGGCCCACTACAGCCCCTCGATGCATCGGTAGATCTCATGAGACAAAATAGTTTGGCGACAGACCCTTCGAGTTTGTTTCTAAAAAATCAGATGGGTTTCTACCCACAACAGTAAACAGTTTTTACAGTATAATGGTTTCATGTTCCAGATACATGACGTCCAATTAATAAGCATTATCTTTATTCATTGTCAGTTATTATTATTATCCATGAGGTTTTCACCATGACAAAATCTATGGATGTAGTTTCATTCTCAGTTTATTAATGGCATTAGTTGTTCATTTATTCACTATGCCATTTTGTTTATGTCAGATTGATTATGAGTCACTTATCATTGTACTCATGATTCCACTATTTTTAACCCTTACTGAGCGTTTGAGATCCCCCCTTTCATTGTTTACCTTCAACATGTTATGAAGAGGAGGTCATTTATTGAGTGCTAGTGGATGCAGTTTTGTTTTTAATTTTGGATTGTATCTTGTAACCTTATCCAATGTAATTTATGTCAAATCAATGTATCTAGTTTCACCAAGACTACTTAACTGATCGTTCTTTCGAGATTTTCATTCCTTCTAACTGTGCCAATATCAGAAGTAATGCACTGGCTCCAGCCTAGAGGGGTCGGGGTGTTACAATCATTCACCAATTCGAGCACCCTTGTTGAATTATTTTCCTTAGCCTTATACGTCTTTCTGATGATCTTCCCTTGTTGGCATGCATCACACGTGTGAGTAAAATCATGTGATAGCTTAAGGAGGTCTCTTTCTACATCAGACTTTACTAGATCTTCGTGGTATAGTTGACATAGATGACCATGTCATTGATGCCACAACATGTTTTCTTCTTCTCTAGAGAGATAACACATATCTTCTTCTCCACTTACCAGGTACAGATTTCCCTTTGTTCTTTTTTCCCTTTAGAAACACTACCTCGTCTCTTCCTTTGACGATATACATCATCTTAGTAAACCTTATAGAATGATTCACATAGTTGACTCACACTGATCAAATTGTGACTGAGACCTTCTACTACTAAGACATCATCATGTCTCATCTCTTTTCCCCCAAGCCCGGCCTTTCCTAAGCCAATAATCTTCAGGCCTTCATCGTTTCCAAACTTGAAACCTCCTTCTTTGTAATATTTTACGCCTGTAACAAGATCCTTATTACCTATCATGTGAGATGTGCAACCACTGTCAAGGATCCACACACTAGAGCGATCTGATGCTTTAAAGGAAATTTATACCACCGCTGCCTTCTAATCCTTTTTCTTCTTGGTCTATATTTTTGAATTCACACTTGGTATGGATTAAGGCTTCTGATCTTTCTCAAAGTATGATGGACCAACTTCATCATGAAAAGCTGCACATCTATTTTTCATTTTCAACTCAAATGTTGGTTCATTGATATGCTGCTTGTGAACATTTTGATTATCCTTTGGAACATTCCTCTATATGGTTGAAGTAAAATACCTATCCATGTGCCCAAATCCTCCGCACAAAATAGAGTTTCCTTCAAAATATGTTCTATAGAACCGTTTTTTGTTTGGATTCCACCTCTGTTCTTATTCCCTCTGATATCTCTTGTCTATGGAACACACATATTGTGAATGTCCTATCCTTCCACAACCATAAAACCTAATATACAACACATTCCTTCTTGTCACTTCAACACTGCTAATTTCCCCTTGGGATCTCTAAATATTCTGAATCCTCTTTATGCCCAAATCAACCTACAATCTTGGAATGGGTGCTTGCATGCTAACTTCAATTTTCACAGTTTTTTTTTGTTTTTGATCAAGTCCCCCATCAGCCTTAGCATCTGAACATAATTGATGCTTCCTTTCTTCTAAACCACCATTCTCCACTTTCTGCTATTCGGTTTTTTGAGTGATATTATTTCCTGATGTCCCAATAGGATTCAAGAGTTTTTCTTGATCCTTAACTTGTTTTTGAAAAAAAAAACTTCTCCTTCAAGTTATTCAATACACTTGATTTGATATTTCCTTGTGTTATTCAAAATATCGATCTACCTTTTATATTCTTCAATATTTATTTTATACACACTAATTTATTCTGAGTCCTATGGTGTTAATGAATTGAGTATCTCAATTTCTTCCATCAACTCAGACTTCTCTTCTTCATTCTGCTGTATATAGAGTTTGGCATCAAGAATAACTCTGTTTGATTTCTTTTTTCAGCTCTCCAAACATATATCTATTCAAGAGCAGCCTCTAACTCAACTTGTATATCAACTCTTCCCTGAACTTCTTCTTCTTCTTCATTAGCTTCAGTTTCATTCTTCTTCAGATAACTACCGATAACTTCCACCATTGCATTTTCTCCACAATCTCTGCAATTCTCTATCTCTTCAACCTCCTCAACCTTAGACTCGTCTGAGCTATCAAATTCCTTTGAAAGAAGGTTCTTTTTATTAAAGAAATTTATCTTGAACTATTTCTTGCCTTTCCCATAAGCTGGAGACTTCTTCTTGGGAATTTTGATTTCATCGACATCATCATCCTCTTGTAACTTTTTGGGCCACCTTTCCGCAAGATGTCCAACCTTTACACATTGAAAACAAGAAAGTGGAAGCTTGCATTTAAACTTCCCTTTTCCTATTTGAAGGTTTGAGGAGATAAATGACATCACCTCATCTATCTTTTCTTCCTGAGAATCTTCAATGGTGAGTTTCTTCATGGCCTTGAATGAAACTTCATTGGATTTCCCTTTTTTCATAGCATCATTATCATGATTTCTCATTTCATATGCAATAAGGGTGCTATGTAGGTTATCCAATGTCAGCTCTTTCAGGTCTTTATCTTCCAAAACTAAAACTTTCGGATTGAACCGTGGTGGAAGTTTCCTCAAGATGCACTTTAAAATCTTTATGTCTTCAGTAACTTCTCCAAGACCTCGCATGTCTTCCTCTACAAAATTTACACTATTAAGAAATGCATCAACAGAATCATTCGAGTTCATTCTCAGCTCTTCATACTTGTACCACAACGCTTTCATCTTTTCCTCTATAACTTTCGTATCTCCTTCATATATATTAAATATCTTTTCCCACATGGCATGTGATGTTTTTCATGATATCAACTTCATAAAAATAACATTGGATAGGGATCTCCCTAAAGCATTAATTCCATTGGCATCGGCATCCAATTCTATATGCTCAGCTTCAGAAAATTCACCACTATTAATATCGGCTATTGTTCCATGCATTGCTACTGTGAACACATCCATTCCAAAGGATTGAAATTAGTGTTTCATCCAATTCTTCCATAGATGAAAATTGTTCCCATCGAATATCGGAATCCCTTTGTGATTAGATACCTCCATTTGAGAGAGAAATACTGATATCAACCTTTCCCTATGATACCAATTGTTAGGTCCACTAGGCTAAATACATTGAGAGGGGGGGTGAATCAGGGTATGACAGATTAAAACAACTGCCCCTTTTGATCTTGTTTTGTTGTTAGAAAAAACCCTCCTCTCTCTCCTTCCCGTTGCAGAGTATGAATAAACCTTAAAGCATGCACATGACACATCAATTTTTACTTGGTTCACCCTCACTGGGACACATCCAAGGAGCATACACCAGAAATGTGCCGATGTACCAATTCAACTATAAGCGCACTACTGTTTACAAGTTCTAAGCGGACTCACTGCCCCTCCTAGTTTACAACCACTCACAATTTGAGAAATCACTACTCTCTCAACTGAAGTGAGATCACTGCTTCTTCAGAAGATCCGCTCACAGTTTATAGACCCGTAGGTCTCTTCATTACCACTAATGAATGCATCCTCTATTGTATTTAGATTCTATATTGAAGTCCAAATTTCGTCTAATTTTGAATACCCCTTTTCCCCTGACCACTGGGAACCAACCTTTGGGAAGAACCTTCATAAAGAACCCTACTTTGCAAAGCTACCAATTTTGTGAAGCTCAAACAAGCATTAGAGAAGCTCCTACCTTTTCATGAATCTGACACCTTTGTAGAGCTTAGGACATCATGGAGCTCAGGTCGTCGCAGATCGAATTCCTTCACAAAGCTCACTAAGCCAACACAGAGAACACAACTTTCACGAAGAAAGATTAGCTACCGTGAAGCTCCTTGTTTTTGCGAAGCACACTGCCTTCGCGAACTACCTTTGCTAGATGAGAGAAAAATATTTTCTCAGAAAACTCTATACTTATCTCGAGGTGGTTGAGGATGATTTATAGGCAATTACACCAACCCACCAACCATCCGCACGATGTTAGCGCCACATCATCTCAAATCTCAAAGCTCCAAAATTCCTACCAAAATTATATCAATATCACGAAGCACCACATAATTTTTTGGATCGCGGAGCTCTTTGTAATCACAAAGCATTCTGTCAATTACTTCGCGCCACCACTGTGAAGCTCCCACACATTTCCCTACATCTTTACCATTCATGAAGCTCGTCGTAATTGCAAATAAAACCATCAAAATTCTTATTGTCTTTGTAAAATCCAATCCATGATATCTATCTTCATGAAACTCATGTATTTTCTATATTTTGATGATATCTTCAAAGAAATCCATATTTTGCGATGCTCACCAAACATAAATTTTGGACCCCAAAAATTTGGGTAATACTGGAAAACGACGCCACCTTGTATCTGTTCTTTGGTACCTCCTCCAGATATTCCATTCCTTTGTCATAGTTTTTTGTCAACATGGCTTGTTACAACATCTCTGAAACTTGACAATTCACCATGGAAACCTGCATTTTCCATAAACACAAAAACCCAAAAATGCTGCAATGATACCATGGGGGATTTTTTCCCAATAGACATGATACTAGATGATAATTGTGCTTTATTTTCAAAAATATATGGGTAAATGAATGTTATGTTCTTGGGTAATAATCTATAAAAATATTCATACATGTTCCAATGAAAACTTTTATTTTGAAATGATTATTTTCACTAAAAAATTCCCATAGTGTGATGTGTTTCGATATAAAATAAATCAAGTATGATAATATTTTATGGTAATTTATAATAATTCCAAGATTTAGTATCCCATATGTATGTCTATAGATTAAAATTAATTTATCATGATACATAAATAAAAAAATTCAATATGGTAAATTTACACACCTCGTATATAGAGGCCCAAAATATCTTAGTCCTCCATTTTTCGTTTTTCATGTGTTGAAGATACAAGGAGAGGGTTTAAAGGTGGTTTATCAGAGAATATATGAGTTTTTATATTTTATATGAAAACACATTGTGATTTGTACATGAACACATTATAGTTTGTCTAGTTTCCTCAAAGCGATGGACTTGGTCCTGGTGCTCTCACCATTTTTCTAGGAATAATGAGACTATGAGGAGTCTGGACATTTTTAGTGTTGGCTACATCATGGTTGTAATCCATGATGTTATTTGATTATGTTCAGAATTTTTATAGTTTTTTAAGGTATCAGATCCATGAAGTCTTATTCTTTGTGTGTTTTTGAAACTCATGGTGCTCAGAGGCAGCTTAGTGGGACTGTAGAGGTGTTTGGCTAATAAAAGCTAGAAGTATGGATAATTTATAGTGTAAAGGAGTAGTTTATGGAATAAATGATTTTTTAGAATAAAAGGGGTTTCATATCTTGTGTAGGGTGATTCTAAAAATGTGAATTTATGACGTAACATTAATATTTATGTTGTAAATATACTGTGTCTGGAACTTGAAAAATCTAGTCATGATAAACTCAAGCCATAAATATGAAATTTATGACATGAATTAAATAATGGTTGTAAAATTTGAGGCGATGTCTTTTTCAGTGGAATATAAACAATTGGACACTTAAGATGTAAATGAAACATTCATTTTATATTCCCACACCAAGAAATGAGATACAAATCCTAAAGTTCCATTCACTTGACTCAAACCCTACAACCACTTAAATTTTAAAGTGTCCAGTAGTGTTCTTCTTAGGTTTTTTAGGATCTAATAAAAGGGGATTGATTCCCAGATTCCGTCTTCAATTCATAGTGATCCAAGGTTAGTTATCAGTTTTTATCTTGTGGTTATGCAATCTTGTTCCTTATATTTATTTCTTACGATGTGATGGAGGTTCCTATCCATGTTCTTATGATGTTCTATTGTTATTGGCATGGTTGAGGCATGAAATCATGGAGGGATAAAGTCTTTTTTCAAGAGAGGTGATCATGATCTATAATGATGATACATTCTCATGTGAATAATGTTGATACCTTTGATATAGAGGATTCATTTAGTATCCCATATATTTACATGAAATCATAAATTTAGCATGGTTTATCCCTTTATATAGAAATATAATCCACCTAATAAATATTAAACCATATTAATGAAGAATTATATTAGAAGTCGCTTTTTGTTGCTTTTCACCATGATAATAATTTTCTTCTTGATTTGATAGATAGAATTCTATCTATTCTATTATTGTATAGCTTATTATTATGATTGGTTTATTATATTGTTCTTAATAGAAAATAGAAAAAAAGCTGAAATTAATGGATTAATTGGATTTAACATCTAAGATGAGGTATGTATGTAATTTGGTGATTCTTATAATTTGATGGTATTAAAAATTGATTCAATTTATATGTTTAACTTAATATTTTTTTTCCATTTGGTAATGGAATTGATAAATAATGTGAATCATAAAAATTAATTTTTAGAATAATAAAATAAAAAGGCATGTTAAACGAGAAGGGTACTTCTATAAGTCTGTTAAAATTTGAATTATTGCTAAGATCATGTTAAACATTTGATAGATTATTATATTTGAAGACTTAGATTAGTCATATTTGGAACCTTTGAATAATAAATCATTTAATTTAATATGGAATAAGAACTGTTAGTTATTTAAAGATAATATTTGGGGCTGGGAGTTCCCATTTAATTACAATGGATGAATGAACTATATTGGGATCCATAACAGATAATTTGTATGTGAAGGCTGAATGCCTTGTTATTAGGGAATATATTTACCTTCTAAATGTTCATATTTTATTTATTACTTGTGATGTTCTATGAATGTGAGAGTTTCTATACTGATGTGTTATGATTCACGGATGGATAATCCATGGATGGATGATGATATGAAATGGGGAGGTCCAAATAATGTGGCATCAGTTGACGTATATGATGGAGAGATGACTCAGGATATACATGAGGGTGTTGAGGTTGGAATCATAGATGATGGAATGGTTTGAAGATAATATTACCCAATGTTGTGATAAAGCTAGATTCTTGCTTGATATGAATCTGTTTAACGACCAATGGTTGGGGTGCTTGTTTTATCTGCATTCCTTTCCCTATTGCTTGAAAAAAATGGATTTACTTAGTTGCATGTTTCCTCATGGTGGTAGAATATGATGTTTTCCTAATGTACCTTAATTTTGGATTGAAGTTTAATCATGTTTAATAAGAGACTTGACCCATGCGGTTGTTGTTGTTGGAATGAAAATGAGATGTTACTTCTACGAAATGATTAACTCAGTTTGGATTATTCCGAGAGGGTCTGGACTTGGTTTTGATGTATAGAAATGTTTAATGTGGAATAATGTTTTTGTTTATTTAATGGATAATTAATTAATTAAAGAAATCATTACTATAAAAAATAAATATGTAATTCAATGTAGATCTTTAAAATGTTTTTGTTCTTATAGGTTTTCTAGTCTCAGTAGTGGCAACTGGGAGTTCCAGTGACATTAGATTTAGTTGAGTCTAAGACTAGGTTATTACCAGAGTTTGGTTGTGATATATATTATATCTTGTATTTTTTATTATTTCATACAACACCCCACCCATGTAGGTTTGGGAGATAGACACATAGTGGACTATGGGAGGGTGTTTTACCCAACATCACGGTGGGAGGATGGATGACTACTACCACTATAACACCACTCTCTTTACTTGGTAGTATTATGTGATGGTATGCATGGAATTTAGTTTCCACATATATGTTTGTAGAGGGATGTTATGGATTTTGGTTATTTTACACACATGAATCTCAAGATGTAGTATCAAAAGGATTATAATATGTGTGATTTGTATAGGATGTGATGGCTTGAGGGACCTTACTTGGCGTATGGGCTATGATGGCTTGAGGTATAATACCTGATGTATGATACACATAATACACGATATGGTGGCTCTTGAAAATTAATTAGATACTATATATAGATATGTATATGTGATGATGTGATGCATGAGGTGCATATTGTGATACTTGTCCCAGGTGTCTTTGGATTGACTTATTTTGGAGAGAGATGGCTCATAATGTGAGATATTGTGGCATAGAGGAAAACTAGTGGGAAAGCAGTAGTGGGATACCTTGTTGTTGATATTATATTATATAATCTCTTGTATGTGATACTTAGTGATAGATATCCACAATGTGGATGGGAACATAATATACCTGTTTAATTGATGTATTAGTTTCACTTATTTTTCAATGAGATTTAGTATATTTTCTTTATCTTTTTCATGAGAGGATTTGGACTGGATCCTAATAAGTATACTATTATTATCACCCTAGTTATATATAAAATATTTTTAGGTTAGTAATATTAGGTTGGATAATGGCCTAAATATTACTATCTCATGGTTTTGTAGGATCTATTGGGGCTTTATGGTCACTATTGAGTTTACCTTTTTTGGGTACTTGTAGTTTCATTTTCATTTATTTTAGTACTGGAATACATTAAATGTATGAACTTGGTATTTATTTTATATATATAATTTGGTGTTTATTGGTGTATCTTTCTTATATCTCTCTTATACATTTTATCTTGAAGGGAAATTCCTCCTATTTTTATTCTTATTATACCCTCAGTGAAAGTTTCCAACCTGGGCCCTACTGGAGGTAGGACTCAAGAAGTCACCATAATCCTTCTCACATTTCCTCCCCAGGAGGGGTTCTATTTGAGGGGATGGGGTTATGATGAAGTGGTATCAATAGTTTAGGTTTAGGGATAATATGGTGTTTAGAGTTAGACATAGGTGATATTTCATGGGTTGGTAAGGCATTAATGTCAACTATGTTTAGTAAGTCATATAACAATGGGGTACTAACTGAGACATCGGTATTTAGGATCCCTATGATCTGATTCATGTACCTTTAATCTTACCAATCCTATAAAATGAAATGATTATATTTGTAGGGTAAAGACCTAGGAAAGGATCATGCATCATTCTTTGTTATTCTAATGTTTGAAATGGGAAGACCTTGTGATATGTTCAAACTTAAATGAAAAAAATAAATAAATACATAATTAGTGTTATGTATTCTATATTATAGGTTTTAGAGCTCTAAATATATATTATTTTTGTAGGTATGGATTCAGGTTGATGTCCTCATTAGGTTCATGATGAAGATGTTTAGCAAGATCTACTAGCGGACCGTTGCAGAGTGGTGGTCTATAATAATGACACTTAGAGGAAGAAAATTTGAGGTTTTTAGTACCAAAGTCTATTGAAGTATGAGGGATCCATTTTATAATCATTAATAGATTATTTTTTGGATGAGTTTGAGATAAAATTTATTTCAATCATTTCTTTGAAGGTGAACATTGTTTTTTTGGTTGTGATGATGCTAAATAGAACATAAAGGAAGTGTTGGATCTTATTCCTTGAGGATTATAAGGATTTGGTGGTATCATGGGAGAAGTTTTGAGGCCACTTCTGAGAATATTTTATTTATTTGACTGTGAAGGAGGCTAGTTTCTTGGAGCTTCTTACACTTCCATAGGGGAGTTACATTATGTGGGAGTTTGAGATCTATTTCAACACCCTTATGTGATATTATTTAGACCTATTTCTAGATGAGAAGATGCATTTAAAGGAGGATTTGTATCCAAATATTTAGTTTTAGGTTACCCCCTTCATATTGTCGATATATCTTGAGGTGTTGGAAAGAGAAGAGGTCATTGAAAGGATATTGGATGGAACCAGATCATCATGAGAAGGGAGTTTTCAAGATTTCTTTTTAAGTAGAGATGTTGTTCGGGGATTCCAATTTTTAGGATATAAGTGGTTTTGGTTATAAGGGGGTAGGTCTCAGACCTCATCATCCCATTTCTCTAGGTGTAGCAGTTCTCAGATCTAGGTTAAGGGATCATATTTTATTTTTTCTTATAGAGGACAAGGTCATAAGCTATTAGAGTTCCCAACCTTTCTGTTCAGTTAAAATGTAACATGTGTTCCACTTCAGTTTTCTCTGTTGAGATAGTTTTAGCTGAGGAAATAGTATCAGGGTGTTATAGTTTGAGATCAGTAAAGAGGAGTTGGAGTGGATAGCGGATATACATGATATGAACTTCATTCTAAGAGAGTAGATCATGGCCACGGTTGTGGTCAGCAACAGGGTCAGAGAGGTCATGGAGTAGGTCATGGTCAGATTCATGGTCTACCATTTCCAATAATATGCAGGCCATATGTTTTTTTAGGTACCATTTTCTTGTTTTCTACATGGGTTCATGCTTTATTATTTTATTCTAAATGTCATGATTCTGTTCTTAAGATATAACTCCCATTTCTAGTTTAACTTCTACTTTAAGTTTTATAGGTTATTTTTCATCTCTTCTTTTGAAAGTATGACCTCTTCTAATTGTAACTTATACACATACATCTCTAGGATTTATTTCAATAGTTCTAGGAAATTTTCCTTTTTCTCTTTTCATGTTTTTCTTATAAATATTCTTAACTTTTATTTTGAGTTTAAAAATTATATTCTAGTTTCCATGTATAATCTTATCAATTATTAATAATTTTTAATTATTTTTCATCACAAATTCATTCATATTTAATTAGTTCTTCTTGAATTGTTAGAGTTCCCCTGAAATATTATCAATATTAGATTATAATTCCTTTGATTTTGAATACTGATTCCCATATTCTACCCAGTTATTTTTACCTTGGTATTAAAATTACTAAATTCATTAAAATTTAGTTTATCATACTTTTTTGAAGTTTCCTTACCCTTTAAAAGATAAATTTTATTTATTCTTCCATCCATGTTTGTAGATATTTAGGAATGTATCAATTATCATGGGTTTTATCCCATAGTTTCCCATGTTGCTAGTTTTCTCCACTTGACTAGGTGGTGAACCTTGGGATGGAATTTCAAAGTTCATACAATGTACACAACTATTTACAAACATGCTATAGTAATTTTATTATCACTTTTATACTTGGTTAAAGGATACTAGGTTTTTTATTTTCATTTATAGATCAGTAATTTTTGAATTTACATCATTTTTCATTTACACTTCTTTAACTATGGATTTTCTTCCTTTGGTTTCCTTTTTTTTGTGATTGGTAGTAAGCATGTTATATAGATTTCTGAGTTCATATACTACATTTTCACCATAGTTTCATCATATTATATTCTTTACTAAATTCTATTCTATTAAATTCAATCATTCATAAGAAATATGAATAAAAAATAATGAGGGAAGCGGTGATTAAGAAACTACTAGTAGTTGTCCATGAATCATTATGATACTTCATGTAAGGCCACTTGATCTTTTTGTAGAATTTTTAAGAGCCTTGAAATTAAATAAATAATCCTTTTTATAGTGTATAATCTTCTTATAAATACATTATAGATATCCTCCAATGTGTTGAATGAATTACCCTTTCATTATAATATCCATGTTATTATGTTTCCTTTTAAATTATAGGGAAAATATCTCATTTTTAGGTCATACTCACTCACTTTGTTAATTGGAAAGTACTAGGTTGTGGATAAGAACTCTTTTATGAAGGATAGATTATCCTCTAAAGAAAATCCACTAAACACTGGTTAGTTCTGTAAGTGATAGTAATTTATATCATAATTTATGATTTTTTTTTCTGAAGTAGAAAAATACATATTTCCAAAGACTTAAGATAGCTATAAATCACATAGACATGGCAATACTAGTTCATTTTAGATGATTTTATCATGAAATTGTGTCTTTTATCTATTATATTACTTACCAACATAATTAAATTCCTCCATGTATTCTATAATTATAGATTTTATTTAGTGGAAATGTCTTTTTATATCTAGAATAATAGGAAACACGTATGCACATATATTTCTAGTGGGAAAGTACTAGTAAAACAATATAGTTATATTTTTAAATTTGTATAAGTGTAAACTATATAAAAAATGTTAATATGTAATAATTATATATCAAGTTTACATATTGTTTCTTTTTTTCTAAATATTATAAACATAAAAAATTTATTAACATTTTCATCCCTGATAGCTATTTCAAACATGATTGATTTTTAATTTTGTAGGGGTAGCTACATATACACCCTAAAAGTGAATAGAGTGATATAACACTTTATCTGGAAGTTACCACATGTCATATGCACAAGGATAGTGGGTTTAATATATATACCAAGTCCACTCTTGTGTGCATGTAAAAGAGGATAGTTGAGGTATGTATTAAAATATGTAACAAAGTAATAATAATGAAAAAACATAGTAAGGAGATAATATGATCTCATGATCAATGATATTATGGTTATAGAATCAAATGAGATTTATTTAGGTGTTGGGATTGGTTTTGTTTCTTTATATTTATTATTCATTAATTCTTCATTTCTTCATTAGTATATCCACTATATATTTCCAAGTAATCTCTCAATTAACTCTTCAAATTCTTAGTGAAATAATAGGCCCTCATAAGGTTTCCTATATTAAGATCATTACGTTCATTTTGGTATATGATTAATGTGCCTTAGCCTCTAAGGACACTCTCATGCTTCAAATAAGTAAGTCCCAACCTCAATTTAATCATATTAGATTTAAACTCTAGTTTATTCACTCAATCCCCTAAGTCCATATTTTAGTTGACCAGGATAGAAAAAAATTAAGAAAATAAGAACATAGATAGAAATTTATCCATTAAATATTTTATAAAATATCCACAACCACAGCTCTCCTTAACCCCACTAGGTGTTTATCTATTCATTTTCATGATATACAATATAAAAAATTATTAAGAAGTATCTTATATAATGGTTATCACAAGGAATCTTCCTCTAATGGCCTGGTATAATTTTTCTTGAATAAAAAACTACCCAATTCTTCTACATTTAAATAACTAAATTCCTTCCAACTATATACATCAATATTCCCTTTTGAAATTTACATGATCATTCCACATGGGTAGTGAATTTTGAAACCATTACAAATGGAGAAAAACATTCATTCTCTTATGTTAAGATCCACTAACTTATGTGCATAGATATTTTTCAATCATCCAAGGATTTCTTTCCATATATCCATATTTTTATTCCATTCTACAATATGGTTATATAGTTTTTATGGTGGCTCCTTTGGTGTCTGTAAGATATGTGTGTTCTCCATATGGAATCTTCAGTGAAAAAATGTACCCTAATGATCTATATCCAACTTCAATCTTATTTTATAATTAAAATTATTTTTATATTGATTTTTTTACCAATGGGTACTTCTAGAACTCTTTGGATACTTCACTGGTTGAATTATAATATTTTTTGAAATTATAGCCCTAAGAATCTATTGGATGTAACATATCTTGAATTATGAGTTGACATTACATTGTCTTGGAAACTTAGTCTCAATTTACTATAATCTAGGTTACATTGGAGTGAGAGAATATCATACATCATTTCCTAACATTGTTTTTAAGTGTAGATGCATTATTAGGATGTAAAAAGGCATGAATTGTCTTGGATATAGCTTTGTAAAATGAAATAGGTCACGTTCTCTTATAAACATAGTCTTATTTTACTAAATTATTGGATTCCTACAAAATACAGGATTTCACCGTTCCTTACATAAGTTCAAATCGTGCATTGAGCCCCTAATTTATTGGACCATATGATATTTTAGAGATAGTGGTATCAATGACTTACTAAGTAGTCTTGCCTCTAAGTTTATCTTAGGTACATAATGTATTTCATCCTTATTTACTAAGGATATATATACCCAATTCATATTATATATTGAACCATAAAGTAATATATATGGTCTATCATATTTTTAAAGAAGAAAAATAGTTTAGATTCTTGATCATAGATAGAAATTATTATTAAATAATACAACCTTTTTGGTTACGTTTCTTTAAAAAAAGCATATGGCTAAAGAAGAAACATGGGATCCTGAAGAATCTATGAAATAAAAATATCTTTACTTGTTTACCAATGAGTAAAAATTATAGGTACAAAATTTATTTAAGGAAGGAATGGAAAATCCATATATTTTAAATAATATTTTTAGTTATGGGTTTTCTAGGATACATGATTATATTATTAATAATTATCCATTAAAAATAATAATTTAAAATAATATATATATATGAAAGTTTATTTCACGGTATAAAAGTTCCTTTACTTAAATGTTAAATGATGTTTATTATTTTATTTATTTAAATAATTTATTTAATTATATGATATTTTATATATGTAATTTTATATTAATTTTATGTATTTATAATGATATTTTTATTATAATAATCTTAAAAATAATTATGACATGAATGAAATAAGAATATGTTTTTTAGTTTAAAAATAAATGTCTGTTATTTTGAAAATATATATTATTTTAATATATTATGGTTTTTTATTTTAAAATTTTATATTTTCAAATTATATATTTATTTTATATAATTGATTATATTTCACGATTCATTATTTTAAAATTAAATTAAATGTATTTTGTTAATTTTTAAATGAATAGGTAGCATAGTGAAATGTAAAAGTGATGTATAATCACATTTTTTAATGAAAACATAATAATCATTTGTAAATTATATTTTTATTTTAAGTCATATTTTTGAGAATCAAAAACAATTATTTTTAAATTTAATATTTTAATTAATAGTGGTTATAAATTAAGTGATACATTTAATGTTGAATTCATTTTAAAAACAAGTGTTTCTATTAATATTGAACTTTGTAAACCATTATTAAATATATTTCTAGAAGTATATGGATCAGTTAAGAAGGGTATATAATGTGTTAGAGTACTTAATATATATAAAACATTTTTTAATGTCAATGGATGAACTTAAATTAGTTAGAGATCAAGTAATATATTTTAACTCTTTAAAATAATAGTTTGAGTTCAAATGGATTTCTACTTCCCATTATTATTATTTTTATCTTAAATGATACGGAACATATTATAAATATATATAATTTTTCTTATATGATAATATAAAAAATATATCAAGTATATATTAACTCATTAATAAAAAATAAATTCATATTTCAAGATAATCATCCAAATGCGTATGCAATGCTGGTACAATGTAGGAATAATAAAAAATTGAAACATAAGTGTTCCAAAGATAGAATATTGAGAAGGGATAAGTCTATGTTTAGTTTTAAGAGATAATTATGATTATTATAAATTTATATAAATTATATAAATTGAATTATTAAATTATGAAGATATTTTTAAACTCAAATTGTAAGAATAACCCTGAAAAACATTATAAATAGGGGATTTTCTCTCTCTGATCACATGATTAATTTGATGCATGATTTTATCTCATTTTATATCTTTATTTATTTTCTAAAGTTTTCTATTTTCATTATGTACACTCTACCAATGTCATTTATTAACCTAGTGTCTCAATCAAAGTATTCATTTTTAAATATTGATGAAGATATGATTTAATTTTCTTCTTCAACCATGTTCTTCCTTATGATATTATATTTTTAAAAGATAAAATATATTTAGAAAATAAATTGTATAAAAATATAATGTTAAATTCTTATCTTTTCATTCCTAAAAGATAAAACACAGAAATAATAACCCCATTATATGTAACTTTTAATTTTGTTTCATTTTCTCTTTATTTCCCTTTCTTTTAGTCTATTTTTATCTTTTTACTTTTATAGGAAACTTTTGGGATGACTATTCCACTTATGGATATATTATTGATAAGAATATACCTTTATGTTAAATACACATGATATCAAAATTATTCACTAGAATGGATATAAATTTATATAGCCATATATAATTGTGAGTTGATTATGTCTCCAATAAAAAGAGTTTCCTAGGTTCACCTGTGTAGTGTTGGATAAAGATCAATAGTACCTATGTGACCTCATAGAGATTTATTTATATCTAGATAGATTTATTTTCTTAGGTGTGGAATCAGGGAATTTCTCCAATAAGGGTTATCACTATATTTTATCCTCCTAAAACAAGAAAGATCAATGTGGACATGTGATGTGGTATAAAGAAATACCTAAAAAACTCAATTTTCTAATTTTGAAATTACGTAACAATGCTCTTCCAATAGATGAGATCGTTAAATGTATTGGTATAAAAAAAGTCTCAAAATTTTTCTACTATATTCATCCTTGGATTGAATCCATAGTGAACTTATTCTTTGAAGAAGAATGAGAGAATACAGTATGGCTTGCCTTCACTGCATTCACTGGTTTCCCCCCTTAGACACATACTATTGGGACCTTCTTCTATTGTTGGTTACAAGGTTCTGATAGTATCTACGTAGAAAGTAAGTCATATTCAATCATTATGGTAGTAGGTTATTGGTGTATTTGGTTGGCTAGGAATAAGGCTCTCCATGAGGGGCTCTCTAGTTCGAAGCTAGACATTATTCACAGATCCAAAAAGTATGTTAATCAATATTTCTCAGCTCTTCATAGACTAGTCCAAGGCCCCCTCTATCATGTTTATGAAGAATATAAGCTTCCCTTCTCCCCTCATCATAGAATTTCAATGGCTCTAGATCCACTGGAAACCCCATCATTCAGGGTACAAAATGAACACAGGTAGCTCATGTGTCACAAGTGGTATATGGGGAGGAGGTATGTTTCTTGATTTTATGGGTTCTATAATTAAAAATTTCACTACTTTCTTTGGTATTGATGGTTCTCTACAATTATAGGTGAGGGCGATGTTAACAGGTCTTGACATTTGCGTAAAACTCAATATTGCTTTAGCTTCCATTAAGACAGACTCCACAACTATCCACAATTCCTTGTGTATCTCTAAAAAAATCCCTTGGTTGATCTCCTACATTAATTTAAAATGAAAAAGGGTCATCAAAAACAACATGGATATTCTTCACAATTATCATGAAGGTAAAAAAGTGGATGAATTTATCTCTTCCAAATAAAATGATTATATATCTATCACTTGTTTCTCAGACTTGGGTTCTTTTCCTTTGGAAGTCATGGATTTAGTCTGAGGGGATTCTCTTAGGATTCATTATTTTAGACCCCCTTAATTTTTGGGATTCTTCTCCTATACTTGGTTTGGAATGGCCCTCAATAATAAAATAAATATTTTGTGTGTTCAGTTGATTAAGTACCCACATAGTAATTTTAATAATTTATTTAATTTATTATTTTTTCATTTTAATTAACTAAATTACCATAATAATGATATAAATCACTGTGGTGGAAAAATATGTGTATATATGTATATATTAATCCAATATTGATATCATATCCAAAATTGAAACATATACATATATTTAAAAAATGTAAATATTGGATTTTAATTTTTTTGATTTATCATCAAATAATATATTGATAATGGAATTTTAATTGTAAGGAAAAATATCATGAATATGAATATTAAAACTCTATAAAATTCCTTTAAGAATGTAACATTAAATTCTTAAACTATGATGGAAAAAATTTTATACGGATGGAATTTTGAACTATTGGGACTATCAAACAATAGTTATCATGAATATAATGGATATGGAACTTAATTTTTTTAATCAAATATGATATTTAATGAATTAATTTTTTTATATAATTAGATAATAATTACTTTTAGATATGGGGGCTATAATTCAAAATTCAAAGACACAAACACGAAAGGGTCAACTAGAAATTTTCACACTCTATTCCCAAGAGTAGGTTTACTTTCCATGTTAGCCCATTATTATTATACATATGTGCCAAGTAGTCCCATGTGAGTGGCCTTAATAGACCTTTTATTTTCTTCAATTTTTTTTAAACCCATATATATTTTATTTTTATAATATGTAAGCCTAATATTCTAGCTGAGATGTCTATAGGCCCTTCCACTTGACATCAACAAGTAAACCATCAATTTTTTTTGGTTTTTTACATTTAATCCCATAAGAAACCACATGGTATACAACCAACCTATAATGAAATCGAACTCCCTCACCCAACATGTCACGACTCGTCCCAGTGGGGCCTGTGTTGTGACTATTCAAGCCCACCTATAATAGGTCAGGGAATGGTGACTAGTACAGAGTAAGCATATCACTAACATGGGAGGATTTTACTTTATACCTGTAAACACACACACATCTCCAAGGCCAAAAAATGATGAAATGTAAAAACCATTTTGAAAACATTTCATGTATACCACTATATCCAAAACAAAAAAGTATGACAGTAAGTAAAGAAAGTAAGTTAAAATGGGTCAGAATACAATCCCACCAAAAAGAAGTCTATAACCACAAGTATAACCTATAAAAAGAAGGTACTGGGACTACTATTTGTAGCCATTGGAACAGACCTCATCTTATCTGATCTCACAAGGCACAGTCTTGTCCTGGTCTACCAAGGACTCTGTTAAAATGTTTCCCATCTGCACAAGACACGACATGTGTGGGAAAATCCCATGTAGGGGTGAGTATAACAATAATTAGTAGGAAACCCTAAAACCAAAAAGAAATACACAAAATAAACTAAATTTATCTCTACACAATATATTTCTACAGCACATATAACAAGAATATCCATATATAATCAATCCAAGACACATAGTCTAGAGGTAAGTCATAACTACTGCATAATAACACAAGGAATTAAGCTCAAAGATTCCATGAAGCACACATCTAGGAGAACACACTCCTGAGTCCAATAACACTGATGATGTCTATACAAGAATTACTGTTCACTAGGAACTATCATGAGAGAGATACATCGATAGATCTGAAGATAAAAATGACACTATATATGATGATCATAGCCATGGCAATGGGGTGATACAAAGAACTCCATCTGGATTAACTTTCTAAGTAGAGGATCGACACCTAGTGAAGTTTTTCATGTTAATACCAAGGAATATACCTAGGTAATGGATAATGAATAAGGGATCCTGCTCTAGGACTCTCAATGGATTCAAAAAATTCTATCCAGGAATTCCTACTGAAGGGATCGTAGTCCTATGAATAGGAAATTATTCGTACCTATCTTCAGGGAAGTGATAAGGGAACAAAACTTAATAAAACTTATCCAAGATATAGAGGAAAATAGAATCATCCAATGTATAAAAAGATACACAACCTGTAGCAGGGTCACATATAGTGTCCCTTGACCCTGGGTACTACTCATGAACAATGACCCATGTCATTCTAAACTGTGTTGTGTAGAAGATGGGTACACAGTGTCTAGAAGGAGTCACAAGCCATGTCCTTCCATCTAGGGTCCACCCATGAACTCTAGACATGATCCATTACATGGTGTCAACTCGTGTGTCTCTTCCCATGTACCATTAGATGGGGAATTCCATGTACTTGGTTTAGGCCAAGTCATGAGGTGGGGTACGCACCTTGTAGACAACCCATGCACTCCACCCAGTATCCGTGTATCTCCTGAGATACACACCAAGTATCTAGGAAGGGAATGTAAACCATGTGATAGGGGTCACATGCCATGTTACATTTAACTATTCCCTAAAACCCTAGTCACCGCTCAGTGGGGGCCACACAACATGTAATCCTGGATTACAAACCGTGTTCATCAGGATTTTCTAAAATGTATGGTTCTTCCTCTATGTGCCTTAAAAGATCTCCCAAGTTCTGATTCAGTGGTCCGTTCATCTAGAAACTCTAGATCTAGGCCCATTTCATCACCCTAACATTTAATAGAGGTGTTTTGATCCTTCAATCATTTAGAAATCCATTTTGTTTCGTTCTGATGAAAACCTCCCAACGAATGATTTCTCTCGAACCATTCAGATTATTCCATCTCTATCACCTACACACCTCTATTAGGCCATCACAAGGTCATATCTTCAATTTCAGATTGTTTCACCAAGAAATGTATGAAAAAAGATCATTCGTTCATAAACACAACGAAGAATGAAGAATGCACATAGAAAACAAGGGATAGATAAGCGCAAGGAACAATTCTGTGGAAAGAACCTCAGTCGTTGTTCATTATAACCTCGATCTGTTCCTATAAGAATAATCAAAAATCAAAACAATAATTTCTATAATCAAACCACGTAAATCTAGCAGAGTATAACCCATATCACAAGGAATGATCAAACCGCAGAACAACCTATTTGTTTATTGGTCCGTTTTCATCACTGAATTTAGGAAAGACTAAAGAAATACCAAATAACACATCCTAACTTGGAATTGGATCATTCACTATTGAATATTGATTTCTACTAGTGAGATCTATCAAGAATGATCTCTGATCCAAGTATCTTCCATCCCCGTCGAGAGAAATTCTCTAGGGTTTCTCTTCAGAGCCTCTAGGGAATTCTGGAGTTATGAGAGTAACCCTAGATTCCTGCCTAAAGGCTTACTTAAAACAATAACCATTTTTGTGTCAAAAAATGGACCAAATAAAACAAATATCCAATATATTTTATTCTTTTAAAACACCAGAAACTACTTTTCACAGCCAACCTAGGCCGACCTAAGTTTGGTCACACCTAAGGTAAAGATTCTACTCTAAATTCAACAGTGCCCTCAGATTTATGAACCAGGCACTCATTTAGAAGTTATGCCACCTTTTTAAGAAAACTGCATGTGCGTTCTATTTAATATTTTAATATATTTTAAACATTTATTTTGGGCACACCGAGACTCATAATTTCATTCCATCTGAGCACCTAGTCTCAAATTAATTCTATATAATATTTAAAAATAATATGTATACAATTTAGGACATTACATTCTACCCATATTGGGTACTTCCATACCTAAAAACCAAAAAACATGGCTACTCAAAAATATAAAGGTATTGAGCACAAATATGATCCGCCCTCTCCTAAGTTTTCTCTTGGAGATTTCTGTACTTCCAATAGACAAGAACCAAAGGGATCACTCATCCATGAAGGATCCTCTCCTATTGATCCTCGATCTCCACTAGGTACTCAACAAAAGTCGCTCCTCCTCTATGTACAGATCTCCCCAGTCGATAATGTGTAGTGGGTCAAGCATTTACCTCCTCGTTGCAACCTGTGGAAGGCGTTGTGTACCAAGTCCAACTATGGGGGGTATACCTAAGTGGTATGACCCCTCGCCAACTCTACAAAGTCTCTGAAAAGGGCCAATAAAACTCAAAGATAACTCACTACAAGGACCAAATGTCTATAATCCACATCGAGGTGAAATCCATAAGAACATGTGATCTTCTTCCTTTAACTCTGAAGGCCTCCACCACCTGTCATCATAAGACTTATGACAGCTCTGTGCTTTCTTTATCCACTCCTAGATGATCTATACTTTCTCTGTAGTAGCTCACACCAACTCTGGACCCATGAGTGCTGAATCTCCTGGTTCAGTCCAAAAAAGTGGTGACAAGCAGGGTCGCCTATACAAAGCCTCGAATGGTGACATACCAATGGTGAAATGGTATCTATTGTTGTATGTGAAATCCACCAGTGGTAAGTGATCCTCAAAACTACTTTTGAAGTCCAACATGAAACCTAACTGCATATCCTCCCTAACTTGAATGGTCTTCTCCATCTGGCCAGCCTTTGTGGATGAAACACTGTGCTCAAGAGAAAGTGGATCCCAAATGCCTCTTGTAATCCCTTCCACAATCAAGATATAACACAAGAATCATGATATGAAACTATCATTTATGGTACTCCATGGAGTCAAACTATCTCATGCACATATAGGCATCCCAAGATATCTACTGAACTCTTCTCTCAGATAGCTAGGAATTTGGACAACTTGTTGAGTTTTTCAATGATAAACCATATGGAATCATGTACCATAGAAGTACATGATAAACCCATCATGAATTCCATAGATATCTCATCCCACTTCCATTTTGGAACCTCAAGGGATTGAGTGAAACCTACTGGAACCTGGTGCTAAGCCTTCACTTACTAATAAGTAAGGAATCGAGAAACGAACTCTACCACTTCTTTATTTATTCATAGCCACCAAAACTAATATTATATATCCCGGTACATCTTCTCTACACTTTGATGTACCACCAATGGGGAAATATGAAACTATCTCAAAACATCCTCCAGCAATGTCACTAGTACTATTGTGCATCCTCTAAAAATAATAATGCTCTCCCCATCTTTTGAATATGCATCAGGAGCATGCCCTGTGGACATATAAGCAAGTAGGGTATCATAGTCAGTATACCCAAAATGTGCCTCCTTGACTCACTGTAAGAGTTTAGGGGTAACAACCATTGGTGGTAAGATACTCCATCTTCATCCATAAAGGATAACTTTAATGAGGTGAACTACTTTGATGTATCATTTAGAAAATTTGAACTATATCTCTTGCTAAAAGAATATTCCAACACATTCCCCTTACCAAGAGTATAAAAAATCTCAAATTCATCATCTTGGAAGAAATCTGGACATCGCCTCTTTATCAAGTTTATATCCTTTTGAGAGAAGATATAATTGATACTCTTGTGATCAGAGTAGATGATAAACTGCTCTCCAATCAGGTAGTGTCTCCACATCTTCAACACGAATACTACCACTACTAACTCAAGATTTTGGGTAATGTAGTTCTACTCATGTGGTCTCAACTGGCATAAAATATAGGCAATTATTTCTTTCCTCTTCATCAGGAAACGACCAAGCATGGTCCCTGATGCATCACAGAACACTACATAATTGACACCCTCATCCCTTAAAATTAAGATCAGAGTGCTCATAAAAATCTATGTTAACTAATGAAAAGCATATTTAACTTCTCTATACAGATGAAAAACTATCCCTTTCAAGTCAAAACTTTCATAGGTACTAATATCCTAGATAAACCATGTTTGAATCTCTGATAATATCATTCTAGCCTAAGGAAGCTCCGCACCTCCATCACATTATTAGGTTGCTCCAATGTAACACTTCCTCGACCTTGGCTGGGTCCACAACCACTCCATCCACTGAGATAATGTGTCCTAGAAAGTGGACCATCTGAATCCAGAACTAGAACTTTGAGAGTTTTCCATAATTCTATTGCTCTCGGAGTACATCTAGAACTATACTTAAGTTGCTCATGTGCTCTTACTTAGATTCTGAGTTTACAAGGACATCGTTAATGAAGAATACCACGAAACGACCCAAGTAAGGATAAAAGATCTAGTTCATGAGCCCCATGAACACTACTGGGGATTTCATCATGCCAAAGGGCATCATTAAGTACTCCTAGTGACCACAACTACATCTGAATGTTGTCTTTGGTATATCCTCATATTATATTCACAACCAGGGACTACCTGATCTAAGGTCAACCTTAGAGAACCATAGTTCCCCACTTAACTGATCAAATAGGTCATCGATCCTAGGTAGTGTATACTTGTTCTTCACGGTCACATAGTTCAAGCACTGATAGTCCGCACACAACCTCAAGCTCCCATATGCCTTTTTGAAAAAAAAAACACTGGGGCCGACCAAGGTGAAACACTAGGTATCATGAATCCATTCCTCTGCAAGTCCTCCAACTCCACCCTTAGCCCATGAAGCTCTTTAGGAGCCATTCGATATGCTTCTGAAGATATTGGTGCCATTCTAGGGTTTAAATCAATGTAGAAGTATATCTCCTGATAAGAAGGAAATCCCAAAACATCTTCAGGGAATACATCCTTGTACTTCTCCACTACTATAGGAAACTAGTAACTCATAACATAAGATGCGACGAGGGTCAGGATAGCTAACCGATGAGTAATCGACTACACCCTCCTATGCATGAGTCCATCCTGTGCTTCATGGGTTTCCTTGTCATTAAAAAACGAAAATATCATTCCATAGTTGCAGACACATCACACCTTTCAACTAAAATAGTCAGTTTGAGAATGGACTGTGGATAACCAATCTGTATGAAGAATGAAGTCGTAAAGCCTCAACATTTCCACCATGAGGTTCCAACCAAAACTCTCACCTCCAAGGGCCAGTTCACACTGTCAGCATAGATGTGTGATCACTTAGTCTTCTCCCATAGGTTTCTCTAAGAATAATGTTTGAATCAATGGTTCAATCAGAATCTCCAGGTCTTGAACAAGACATGTGGGGAGAAAGTAATGATTAGAAATAGTGTCTATCAGTACTCTAACAAAATTAGAAAAGGCAGAGATCACACCTTGAATCATTCTTGGAGCCCCTAGTTCATACACCTTTACCACATGTAGCTTTCCCCTCCCCTATCCTTAAGCTCCCGGAGCCTGGTGTGGACCTCTTGGGGGGTGGTGGTGGTAATAATTAAAAACTTAAACAACCTTTTACTAATCTCCAAGATCATATTCCATGTCCTCTACCCTACAGATCTACCTGCTCCTATTGCTATCTCTACCTTAGTGGTCCATCCATAGTCTCTATATTAGCAGCACGATGGGTCAGATAATCTTAGGGAGATTTCCCTTGTATTCACATGAATAACACTGCCTCTCCCTATACTGACTGGACCCACCCTGTGTGACCTGAACTATAGATCCTCTATCTTATGACCTCCTCCTGAAACTTCTCTAATGTCTAGGTCACTTGGAATGACATCATCTCCCTGCCACCGAGGTCTCTACTTCTGCTCATCCACTACGGACTATCACTAGTTGTATGTTCTCATCCAAGAATCTTTCCATCACCAAAGCTCCCACAAGAACTCCAACATATGTAGGAATGAATATAGGGATAATTCTGGCTCAAATTTCTCTACATAGACCCCGTTATAAGGTTCGATCCCTAAAGTACTGATCTATAACCATATACATTGAGTACCAAGAAAAGTTGGTGAACGTTGATGAATAATCATCCACTATTATGATACCCTACTAGAGATGAAGAAGATCCTGTATATGCATAACTCTCAGCATAACTGGTGAGAACTCCTTTCTAAAGAGACTCTTGAACTCTTCCCACGAAAGAGTTACCTTATCGTGAGTCTGGATAACCAAACTCCACCATTTCCCTAGTGATCCTTGTATAAGTCTTGACGCAAGAACCACCAACTGATATACTAGTGTCTGGACATGGAGGAAAACACTGGTCACCACCTCAATACAGTCCTCATCTACCTGAGTTTCAAGATCACCTAGGATCAAGAGGGGTCTCTGTCTCTAAATCTCATGCATTGCACTCAACCTGTGTTCCTTATCTACTGGTATTGTGGGTACCACGTGCTTCTCAATAGGTGACGATATAGCTGGTGGACCACATGGAGGTAACATGTAGGGAATTGGTCCCTGTATCAAAGCCTCATAACTAAGGGGGTCATCCTCATGATCAAGCTACTAAATCCTATCTAGTATGCACTAGAGAGGCATCCTTTAAGAAAACAAGATGTACCACGATCAATGAATACATCTGACGAGCTGACTCAAGATGGACATGGAAACCACGCCACATTCCTATATGATGCATGTACCATTATTTTCCCTATAACTAGTTTTCTAATGTACCAAGTTAAAAATTAGGTTATTAGAGTCCTGGGGTATGGATACGTCAGCTGCCCACACCAACACTAAAGTTCCTAGCCTGAGATCCAAACTCGAAACACTCAACATTGTTTCCCTAAATCAATCTCATAGACTTACGATACTAAAGTAAAACTAACCACCTTTGATACCACTATGTCATGATCCATCATAGTGGGGCCTATGCTGTGACTCCCCAATCCCACCTCCAATAGGCCAGGGGCTGGTGACCATCACAGAGTAGGCATATCACTAACATGGGAGGCATTGCCTATGTACCTGTATGCACAGACACATATCTAAGTGAACAAAATGTTGAAATGTAAAAACCACTAAGAAAACAATTCATGCATACCACTATATCCTAAACAATAGAGTATGACATATAATAAAGAAGGTAAGGTAAATTGGTCTAGAATAACATCCCACCAAAAAGAATTATATAACCACACATCCAACCTATAAAAAAGGTATTGGGACTGCTGTCTGTAGCTGTAGGAATACACCTTGACCTGTATGATCTCACAAGACATCGTATGGTCCTGGTATACCTAGGAATCTGTCATAATGTTGCTTGTCTATAGAAGACATGACACGTGTGGGAAAACCCCATGTAGGGTTGAGTATAAAAGTACTCAATAGGACACCCTAAAACCACAAAGTAATACTAAAATGGAAGTATGGTCATCTCTACATAGTATATGTCTACATCACATATAACAAGAATATATAGATATACTCAACCTAAGAAAAACATCTAGAGGTAAGTCACAATAACCAAAAACCAGAACTAGGAATTCAACATGAATATTTGACGAAGCACTCCTCTAGGAGAACACACTCCTGAGTATGATAGCACTGATGATACCCATATGAGAAGTACTATTTTTCAAGAACTGTCATGAGAGAGACACACTGACATATATAAAGAGAAAACAATACCACATATGAGGATCATGACCAAGGCCATGGGGTGATAGAAATAACTCCATCTGGATTAGCCTTCTAAGTAGAGGATCGACGCCCAGTGAAGTTGGTCACATAAATACCAAAGACTCTACCTAGGGCATGAAGAATGAATATAGGATCCTGCTCTAGGTTTCTTGGGGGGGGGGGTCCAAAACTCTATCCAGGAAGTCTCAATAAAGGTATGATAGACCTATGAGTAGAAAATGATTCATACCTACCTTCAGGGAAGCGATAAAGGAACACATCCTAACAAAAATTTTCAAAGATACGGAGGAAAAGAGAATCAAGCCATGTAGAAAGGGATACATGATGTGTAGTAGGGTCACAAATTGTGTCCCTTGACCCCACATACTGCCAGTGTACAATGGACCATGTCATTATAAACTGTGTCATGTAGAATATGGGTACACAACCTGTAGAAGGAGTTACACACCATGTCCTTCCATCTAGGGTCCACCTATGTACTCTGACCGTGTTCTAGTACACGGTGTCAACCAGTGTATCTCTTCCCGTGTACCAGTACATAGGTTATTCGATGTACTTGGTATAAGATAGGTTTCACTATGGGAAATTTAGTATATACCAATGGTTTTAAACCATCAGTAAAGGTTGTATAACCATTGGTAAAACATATACCAACAGTTCATCCAACCGTTGGAAAGTAATCTATGGGGATAGGCTTATAGAAATAGTTATAAAATAACCATTGGGATAAGCCACCATAAGTCATATTATACCTCCAAATGGTTTAGAAACCATTGAAATAGATATTTACCAATTGTTTTCAAACCGTTGGTAAATATTGAGAATAATGGGCCTTTACTAATAGTTTCTGAAAACTATTGGTAAAGATTGAGACTAACATGCCATTACCAACAGTTTTTGAAACCATTGTTAAAGATTGATAATAAAATGTATTTACCAATGGTTGTAAATCATTGGTAAAGAGTTGGTTTTTCAATTATATACCAATGGTTTTTGGAAACCATTGGTATAGATCCTGCAATTCACCTTGTCCATAAACAAGCAGCTTCTCTCTATGCATTTACCTGTAGAATAATGCAGAATTCAGAATACAGAATACCTAGCATTTTACCTACACAATAACATTGAATTTAGAATACAGAATACCTAGAATTCTATACCATAGGTCTATAAATGAAATTTAGTTTTATAATGATCTCCCCAATTCAAAACCCTAAAATATCATATTATGTCTTATGACTAAATTTTATAATCTATGTGTTGAGTTGACTATAAAATATATATTTATGAGGGATCTGTTATAAAACCCCTAATTTGAGTTATTACAAAATGGAATCACATGTTGAGTTTATTAATGTACAACCTTTATGTCTTGGTTAATTCTATCTTATTTTCTATACTGAGTTATCCATATAGACATAAAGTAGATTAACCAAAGTCTCTTAGGTAATTTTTCAGTGAAACTTTCATTATCTCAAAAGGTGATGTGGGATGTAATTATGAGTAAAATAGGGATAATATGGTATCTTTTAGAGAATTTAAATGAAATGAGAAGATCCCAAGATATCCTTTGTATTTATTATCAATAATGTGGAAAAATATACCAACATATTGGTATAAGAGTTGTTTGTTGGTATTGTAAAACAAAGAAAGCGTGACATTGATGTTCCTATTGATTTTATTTTATTTTTTATCAATGATTTTGGCATGATATAGTGTTGAGAAGTGATATAAGATATTGATTTCAAGGATGGTGGGGGTTTTCCAGGGGTTGGGGGTGCTGTCCAAGGGGGTAGGGGATGTACAGGGTGTGGGGTGTCCAGGGGGTGGAGGGGGGGTGTCTAGGGGGTGGGGGGGGGTATCTAGGGCGTTGGGCGGGCTGCCTAGTGGGTAGGGGGGGATGTCCAAGGTGGTGGGGGTGTCCATAGGGGGGTGTCTAGGTGGTGGGGTAGTGTATAGGGGGGGTGGGGGTGGGGGGGGGGGCTGTACAGGGGGTGGGGTTTGTCAAAGGGTGTGGGGTGGTGTCCTGAGGGTGGGGGGCTGTCCATGGGGGTGGGGGTTGGGGGTGTCCAAGCGGGGGGGGGGGGGGGGTCCATGGGGTTGGGGGTGCTGTCCAAGGGGGTAGGGGTGTCTAGGGGGGTGGGTGGGTGGGTGGGTGGGGGGATTTCGAAGGGGTGGGGGTGTCCAAGGGGTAGGGGGTGTCCAAGGGGTGGGGTGGTGTCCAGGGGGTGGGGGCTATCTAGGGTGTTAGGGGGCTGTCCAAGGGGGTAGGGGGTGTCCAAGGGGTTGGGGGGGGGGGGTGTACAAGGGGTTGGGGGGGAGGGGATGTACAGGGGGGGATGTTCAAGGGGTTGGGGGATATCTAAGGGGGTAGGGGGTGTCCAGCAGGGTGGGGGTGTCCGGGGGGAGGGGGGTGTCTAGGGGGATGGGGGCCAGTCTAGGGGTTTGGGGGTGGGGGTGTCCAGGGGGGTGCTGTCCTAGGTGGTTGGGGGGTGCTATCCACGGGGGTAGGGGTGTCCAGGGGTGGGGGTGGGAGTGTCTAGGTGGTGGGGTGGTGTCCAGGGGGTGGGGGATGTCCGGGGGGATTATTTAGGGGGGGGGGGGGGGCTGTTTAGTGGGTTGGGTGATGTCTATGGGGGTAGGGGGTATCTAGTGGGGTGGGGGTGTTTGGGGGGTGGTTGGGTGGGGGGGTGTCCAATGGGTGGGGGTGTCTAGAGGGTGTGGGCTATCTGGGGGGGGGGGGGGGGCTGTCTAGGGGGGTTGGGGGCTATTCGGGGGAGGGTGGGGGGGGGGGGTATCTAGGTTGGGGGTGTCCAGGGGTGGGGGTGGATGTCCAGGGCAGTAGGGGGTGTCCATGGGGGTGGTGGTTGTCCCTGGGGGTGGGGGGCTGTCTAGGGTGGGGGGGTGTCCAGAGGGTTGGGGGGGCTATCCAGGGGGGGTCCTGGGGGTTGTGGGGGGGTTCATGGTGGTAGGGGAAGTCTATGGGGTGGGGGTGTCCAGGTGGTGGGGTGGTGTCTAGGTGGGTGGGTGGGGGTGCGGGCTATCCAGGGGGTTGTGGGGCTGTCCAAGGGGTAGAGTGTGCCCTGGTGGGTGGGGTGGTATCTAGGGGGTGGGGGGCTGTCCACGAGGGTATGGGGTGTCCAAGGTGAGTGGGGGGGTGTCGGGGGGTGTGTGTGGGGGCAGTCTAGGGGTTTGGGGTGGCTGTCAAAGGGGGTAGGGGTGTCCATGGGGTAAGGAGTGTCCAGTGGGGGTGGGGGGATATCCATGGGATTGATGTGGCTATCCAAGGGGGTAGGGGTGTCTTGGGGGGGTGGGTTGCCCAAGGTGGGGGTGTCCAGGGGGTGGGGGTGTCCAGGTGGTGGGGTGGTGTCCAGGGGGGGTGGGGTGGGGGTTATCCAGGGGGTTGGGGGCTGTCCTTGGGGGTAGGGTGTGTCGAGGGGGATGGGGGGCTATCCAAGGGCTGGGGGGGGGGGGGGGTTATCCTGGGGGATGGGGGAGGGGGTGTCCATGGGGGTGGGGGGTGTCCTGTCGTGGTTGGGGTGGGGGCTGTCCAGGGGGATGGTGGGGTTGTCCAGGTGGTTGAGTTTGATGTCCAAGGGGGTACGGGGTGTCCGAGGGGGGGCTTTGTAGGGGGTGGGGGTTTTCCAAGGGGGTGGGGGTGTCCAGGGGGTGGGGGAGGGTCCAGGGGGTGGGGGGTGTCTAGAGGAGGTGTGAATCAGTATCAAAAAATCATCAAGACAAGTTTTTTTAGTTATAGATAAATAAATAAAGATAACCTTACCTACCAAATCACACATATATTCAAGAACAATAAATAAAAAACATAAAATTTCAGTAATATTAGTAAAAAATGTAACAGATCAATATGTCCCTCATCACCATCACTATCATAACCATCATCATCTGCCTCACCCTCATCCTCATTGTCATCCCTATCATTGTCCCCCTCCCCCCTCAATGCCCTCCCCCCTCACCCTCATACTCCACCTCAGTCTCCTCCTCTCCCTCCTCCTCCGCCTCAACCTCTTCCTCACCCTCCTCCTCCGCCTCGACCTTTTCCTCGGCCTCCTCCTCCTCTACCTCGGACACCTCCTTTCCATTATCTCAACCACCACTAGAACTGCCACCTGGTGCACCATATATAGAACTCATCGATGAAATATATTCCTCATAGGCTGTTCTGGCCTCTAGTGGAAGTGTTGGATGTAAAACTTCAATCAATTTTATAAATGTTGTGTTTTCCTTAGCAGATTTTTCTGTCGTATCTGTGGACCTTTTGTTAGCCTGTTCTACCTATGAATTACCTTTATAGAACTCAGTGGAACTACAACTCATACCTGAGGAGGTCCAATACCTCATTGGTACCATACTCTTCATAGGTTATTAGTGTACTCTTCCAGGGTTCTCATCTCCAAACACCTGATGTAGGTGGTCGTATGGCCCAAAATTGTCAGGTTCCTTGGCATCAAGGGCCTATAAAGCAGACTATTACAAATATAAATAGATTATTAAGTTACCAAATAGATATTAAAATTTTAAATCCATAAATTAAAACTTACAATATGCTACTAAGTTGGTTCATTAACTGTACTTCCATCTTTCTTCCTTCGACTCGAGCAAAACAGTTTTTCTCAAGGCACCCATCCTTCAATATTCAATTTTTCTCTCTACAATTACATTGAATGTAGTAAACCATAATTATAAATAGTTTTCCAATAATTAATTTCATAACTAAAGTTATATAACAAATTTATTAATCAAATAAATTATGGAGGAAACAATAGAAAGTGAAAGTCGTAAGGAAAATTATAAACAACTGTCATACCTGCTTCCTCTCATGATCTACCATCATAGTACGTCCCAATGCGTGGAGATATTTTTTAGCATCAATGTTTTTTTATTTCTTTTGGATGATTCCTAAATAAAATTAAATAATACAAAAGATAGTATTAACAAAAAACATGAAATTTTTCATTTAAATACCTCAAATGTGATTAATAACTTAAACTGGGTGGTCTTCCAATGAGTAGTCATCTTCTGAAACTTTTCTAGTGAACATTTATCAACAACAGGGACTTCCTAGAACTATGTGCCAACTCTATCACACCATAAAATATACAAAGCATGTTTATATGCTCTCCTAATCTCACTTAAATTATTTAGACATGTTGGATGTGCACCCTCACCATCAGGGAAATTAAACCGAAGTTGACACCAAAATATTAATTCATATAAATACAACCAATAATATATTACATTAAATACAACTGATTTTTTACCCATATCTCTGCCCAATCATTATATTTTACTTTATTTTGAAATTGTCTCTATGATAGAGGGCTGATAGGAATGATAAAAGAGTATTTTGAATGTGTTTCCAAAATCCCGACATTGCTACCCTGAATTTTCAATCATTTGGATGTCTTCATTTCAGTCTACCATCAACTGAATGTGGCGGTTCCACACCACACGCATGCATGTCCACCCCTGTCCCCACCTTCTATCAATATATGTATCTATTATGAAAGAAAAAAAATATTTTATCAATATTTATTATAATGAAAATAAATAAGGATATAATTTTTTTAGGGTACTATAAATATACCTACGACAGTATGATCAATGGGCATCGCTGGATCCACAGAAATAGAAGGAACACCCTGTGTAGGTGGAGTGGGTCCTAGTGTATGCTCCGTAGGGATAGACTCTGGCGGAGCAGGAGTCAAAGAAGATGGAATATAAAAGCTTGGAGAGAATGAAGTAGAAGTAAAAGAAGATGGCATAGATGAGTAGCCGAATGCTAGATGGCGAGTGGGAATCATCATCAGATATACTAAAGATGGGTAAGGAGACTCATATCTAATGGGTGGTGAAAACATGGGAGGAATAAATATCATGTGTGTCCCTAACGACACACTAGGATCAGAATGTGGGATAAATGGTATGTCAGTGGGAGGAGTAGGGTCTAATCAGGTACACTGACCTGATCGACTAGTTCTTGTACCACCCCCTTTATATGAACACCCTGAGTACTAGGACCACTAATAGGATTCTCATCAAATAATTTTCACCTAAGAGGTGGATCCTGCAAAATTTTTTAAAACAAAATTAATAACCTGACATTATATGTTATTTAAATATATATATTTAAAATAAAATACGCACTACATGCACTAGTGGTGGAATACCCATCTCATCCATGCGACATTTTTTATCCATCATCTTTTTCCATTATCTATATTCAATTGGTTGCATTTCCTGCATTTGAAAACAAATATGGAAGTAATTAGAAAAGGATAACCAATGTGTAACCCAAAAAACAAAATAAATGAGAGGGAATAGGGGGATTCATAGAGAATTTAACTATCAATTGTTTTAGGTGAGCTTGAATAGATATATAATGAATTCAATAAATCATACAATATGTAATAAAGAAATTTAATTTTTATTAGGATGGTTATTTACTAATAATAAAAACCATCATGTTCATAAGGGGTAAATCACTTGTGAAAATTAAGGAAAAAATTAATTTATTTTGCCCATGTATATGATGCAGGTTTCTATACATGTTTTGCAGAAGAAGACAAACCATCATGTTCATTATCTGGTGAAATGTTAAAGGGAGGTCTTAGAGTTATAATAATTTTATACATGGTCAATAAAGCATTTAAATTTTCATGAATTTAGAAATGTTGGTTTTGTAGGTTTGAATACAGTTAAATTCCAAATAAGTAAATGTCATTCAAATAAAATTGCAACCAATAAACATTGAAAATTTACATAATGGTAAAGTTGGATACAACATATATGTAATAAATATTAAATCAATTTGAATAGTACCAACCTTACCAACCCAAGTTGAGATAAACCAAAAGAATTGAGAACATGGATGGATGATTTTATATATTTCCCACCACAACTTCAGGTTCACAATCAACTCTGAGAATTGAGCTATTAGAGTCATCAAAGGTAATAAATGGATTGTTTCCAATGGAATTTGGGATGGTTTTAATTTCATCATCACCATCATCATAAATATGTCTTGGAATTACTTCAATAATAACACCAAATTTAGGTTGAAGATGGTATTTGACATAAAAAACTTGTTTCGCCATTGATGCCAATACATATGGTTCATCGGTAGCAAGAGTGTGAGTCATATCAATTACTCGAAATCCATAATCATCAATAAATGTGCTATGTCTCATCATCTAATCAAACCACTAGAATTTCAACATCATGACTCATCCATGAGAATAATAATTCAATATTATTGTTTTTTCAATGACTCCATAATAACCTAAATTTTCAAATTCCAATCTACTATCTGATGCACTGGCATAATAGTCGGTTTTGGTAGTAACCATAACACCATTATATTGTGAGATCATGTTCTTTGCTCATTCAGTGATAATAAATCTATACCCATTGATAAAAATTGATTTACAGTCACAAACTATGGTATTAGGACCAAAATCCAAATCTCTTATTTCCTTAGAGATAGAGTTAGCAGGAAAAATCAATACCTGAAATATAAATGAATATTAAAATTAATTAAATATTTATTTAATTATTTTAAACAGTAACATTTTTACCTTCAATTTTAACCAAGAAGAAAACTCTTTTCTATACAAAGTCTCCCTCCTTCTCAATGATAAAGAACAATGCTTTCTATTTATCATTTCTTTATGTTTCCTGTAGATAAAAATAAGAATAGTTTAATAGATATACATGTAAGATATATACATATATTCAATTTACATACCTAATGTAGTAATCGAACAAATCATAGTTGAACAAAACTATGCGATGTGCCATCTCCCACTCTTCTAGGCTTAATGTCGTTAACTTATATGACACATGAATTCCTCCTGTTTGCGGAAGTGATGGAAAACTAGGTTCAATTTTTTCATACTTTTCTTCTTCATTTCTCATTATTCTATTCATTCTTGTAGTAATATCAGACAAATACATAGAGTAGAAATCCATAAATTTTTGATCCAATCACGATAAAACCTTTGAGATGATTCCTATTTCGAACATAAGAATTTAATGTGTACATATTTCTTTCAGTTGGATAAATCCAAAAAAAGTAAATAGGTCCTCCGAGAAGTATTTTAGTTGGAATATGGATAGTCAAATGAAACATGCATGTGAAAAATGATGGAGGAAATATTTTCTCTAACTCACAAAAAATTAATGGGGCATCTGCCAACATTTTTTGCAAGAAAGACTTGGACAACTTCTTAGCATAATGATATCTAAAAAAATGGAACAACCAAATAACAACCACCCTTACATTATTGGAAAAAAGATGACAGATTGATATTGGAATCAAATTATATAGAAGGATGTGATAATCATGAGTCTTCAAAGATTTTAGCTTCAACTATCTTCTATTGACCTATTTAGATATGTTGCTTGAATATCCATCAGGAACTTTAATAGTCTCAAGTACTTTCAGAAATTGCTTTTTCTATGTAAGTTTCAATACATAAGAATCACATGGAACTTTCCATTTATTTTCACTGATACACACATGATGAAATTTTGGTCTAATGCCCCAATCCAACAAGTCACGTTGAGACCGTAAATAATCTTTTGTCTTTACCTTAACATTTATAAGAATCGAAAGCAACATTTAACACATATTTTTTTCAATGTGCATTACATCTAGGCAATGATATAACAAATTGGTTGACCACTAAGGAAAATCAAAGAAGATATTTCTCTTATTCCAATTTTAATAGGTTTTAGTGGAAACATTATTTCTCTTTCCATATTTCATTTGACCCTTCCTGAATGAAAAATTGAGATCTTTCAATTCATTAACCACATCAGTTCCAAACATTCGATGAGGTGGATCATCAGTCTCCATGGTATTTTCAAATCTTCGATGATTATTTCTATATGGATGGTCCATTGTCAAGAATCGTTGATGTCCCATAAAACTGAAACTACATCAATGTTTCAGTCTTCTGGATCATGTATTATTTATAAAAACAAGACATGATAGTTTTCCCTTCATTCTCAATCCATACATCATTTCATAAGCAGTAAAATCATTAATCGTCCACATAAGCATATCACACATCGGAAATATGTCTTTTGAACATGCATCATATGTGCACACACCCACATCCCAATGAAGTTTCAACACTTTTATTAAAGGTTGCAAGTATACTTTTATATCATTACTGGGATCATAAGGGCCAGATATGAGTATACCCATAAAAGTGAATGGTTATTTCATTCACAACCATGGGGGAAGGTTACAAATGTGTATAAAAAACAGCCACGTGCTGTTCGAACTAAGCATATGTGCAAACAGATCAAAACCATCACATGAAAGACCCATCCTTACATTACGCACTTCAGCTGAAAACTCAAGATATCGAGCATTGAATATCTGACATGAAAATCCATCTACAGGGTGAACCGACTCATCATTACTCTTCTTTCTCTCAGTATCATTCCATCAGATTTTTATTAATATTTCAATAGAAATAAAAAGATTCTGAAGTATGGGGATCAATGGAAAGTGCCACATTACTTTATGTGTTACACGAGATGATGTTCCATCATCTTTTTTCTTCCATCAGGATGTGCCACATTGTATACAATCATTTTGTTCAATAGTTTCATCCTAGAATAAACAACAATAATTTGGGAAAGCATGAATTTTGTTTCTTGAAAATCCAAGTTCCTAAACTAACTTCCATGCCATATAGTGGTTTGAGGGAATATCTGAATCATCTGGAATAAAGTCCTTCAAAAAGGTAAGAATGTAATCGATGGTCATAATAGAATTTCCATACATAGTTTTCCCATGAAACAATCAGATTAAAATTTCCAGATTTTTCATTTTACCGCATTGTTGATATATTGGAGTCGTGACAACATCATTCAATTTTTTCACCCTAACAACATCATCATTTTCATTAGACAGATCATGTGTGCTCATATTGAAGACTTCTTGGGCTGGAATCATTAATTTTTTATGATAACAAATAAACAGAAACCAATCATATAAAAAATTTCCCTATCTAGTCCTCTCATTTGGATCATCAACAATTTGAGATTTCATTTTCTCCTCATTGTGATACCACACATAGTAGTTTTCTTGAAAACCATATTTTTTTGTGGTAGCAGACTTCTTCATGCCTCAACCAAGGTATTCCAACACAATTGTAACATGGGTTGTGCATGTGACCACTATTTAAATCATTGTGAAATTCAAGATCAAAAAAGCACTCCAAATTGTTTTGAAAATCACTTGATATCCTATCGGTTTCATAAATCCAACTTCTATCCATTCTATAAAAAAATTGTTATAAGTAATTTTGTCAAAATAAATTCAAAAAGATTGAAGTTTCATCAAAAATATATTTATGTAAACGAGAATTTTTCACTTTATATGAAACCATAACTCAATCTAGGAGAGTTCTCTCAACCTATGGTTAAAAACCAAAGTGTTGATTTTATTTAGATTTCATCAGGTGATGGAAAAATTTTAAACAAGGAAAACTTAATATAAAATAATGAAGGGTGGGTGGGGGGGAAGAAGGGTGCAGGGGGGAAGTGGAGGTGGGGAGTTATAGTGAGGGGTGTGGGGTTAAGGGTGGTGGAGTGGTGTTGGGGGTGTGGAGGGTGTAGGGGGAAGTGGGGGTGGGGGTTATAGTGGATGTAGGGGGTGTAGTCGGGGGGGGGGGGGTAGGGGTGTAGGGGGAAGTGGGGGTGGAATAATAGTATTATAAATTATATATATATATATATATATATAAAGGTACACAATTTACTATTTTTTATCATCTTTATTAAAAAAATTGGATTTTTTATTATGAAATACATTTTACTTGTTTGGTTTTGAATTCTAAGGATTGTGTAATCTGGAGGGATAATGCTTGGTTTTGAGAATTTTTTGGATTTCATAAAGATTTAGTTTAGGTAACTTCATTTAATTTTTATTTTCATTGGTTTAATTTAATTTGGGTTGTCTTGATTCTAGTAGTGTTAGTTTAATTCCATTTAATTTGGATTAGTCCAAATCTACTTGGTTTAGTTTAGGTATATAACTTTATGTTCTTATTTTAGTGAATCAATTTGGTTGGATTACATTTATTTAGTTAGATACTTGTAGTTTTTATTAGGTTTTATTTAAACTAGGTTGGTTTTCTCATTTCTAGTAGTATTAGTTATATGTTCTATTTTATTTGGATCATGTCACATCTATTTGGTTTAGTTTAAGTCCATATCTTTTGGTTCTTCTTAGTTTAGTGAATCAATTTGGGTTGATTAGTTTTATTAAGTTAGAGTATTTGGATCAGCATGGTTTTTATTCTTGGTTGATGTTATACATTGGGTGCAAGGGGCTATCCAGGGGGTGCAGAGGGGTTGTCCAGGGGGTATACGGGGGCTGTATGTGGGTGTAGGGGGGCTGTCCAGGGGGTGCTGGGGGCTCTCCATGGGGTGCTGGGGGGGATGTCTATGGGGTGCAATGGGGCTGTCCAGGGGGGCTTGGGGGTGCAGGGGGGCTATCCAGGGGGTGTAAGGGGGATGTCCAGGGGGTTCAAGGGGATATCCAGGGGTGTGGGGGTGTAGGGGGGGTTGTCCTGGGGGGCATGGGGGTGTATGGGGGATGTCTAGTGGGTGCAAGGGGGATGTTTAGGGGGAGGGGCATGGGGTGTAGGGGGATATCTAGGGGGTGCAGAGGTAATGTCTAGGGGGCATGGGGGTGTACGTTGGTTGTCCAGGGGGGCAAGGGGGTGGGGAACTAGGGGGAACTAGATTTTATTTATAGAATATAAATGATATAACCACAATTTTAACTATGGAAGTAGGGCCTTAGTGCCACAATTTAACCATGGTAGTAAGGACTCTAGTTCCATGGTTAAAACCATGGTAGTAGGTAAGACATACTTCCATGGCGATAGCAGCCATGGGTTTTGGTCCTACAACCACAGTTCCAAACCATGGATGTAGGTGAATTTTCTAGTTGTGTTTGTTTTGTGAGATATATATCAGAGAGTAAATAATGTGTAGGCATGATCAACATTGGTGAGTTTATTATGGTTATACTCCATTATTATGGGTGCCTTCCAAGGATAGAAAATCATATAAATACCTTAATAATTCTTTATAACTTCCTACGAAAATTGTGACATGAATTCATAAAAATCATTTTTAATTTCAAGAAATATTACAAGTGTATGACCAAACCACTTGAAGGAGTAGGAATAAATGATAATATAATAGAGTAAATTTGGGTTCTATCACCATTCACACATGAAAATGACCCCAAACCCACTCTATTGGTTCAGGTGGAAGTGCCACTTCATTGAATGACTTATAGTGAGTGTATCATCAACTTAATGTCAGAGTTTGATATTTCAAAGACAACATTGAGTGGTACATTCATAATTCATGAGTATATCATCGTTCCTATTAGGATAAAAAATTCTATAACTGTATTTATGTCTAACAAAAAAATCATATCAATAGACCTTAAATTTAAAATAAACCAAGGATAAAATAACTCAGGATCATATTGACCTCTTCAATATCAATCAAAATTATTCTATACAGATAAATCACAACAAAACCGTAACCTAAATTGATATATTTCTTGTGTTCATAAGGGGATCATAATACATAGTTCATTATAGAGAAATGGAATGAAAAAATCTAAAATAAATGAAGGCACGTGTATCTATTTTAAATGGAAGAACAAAAATTAATTGAATCAAAGATAGATGCCTAGTTCGAAATTAGAGTTAGAACCCTCAAGAGAAGATTTGGAAGTAGGGTTTGAACCGAAACCTAAAATGATATATGCCTTGTGTTTGTAAGGGGATCATAATACACACTACATTGTAGAGAAATGGAACGAAAAAATCTAAAATAAATGAACTCACATGTATTGATTTAAACAGGAAGAACAAATCATTGAGAAAAAAGACCTATCATGCTGGGAAGTAGGGTTCGCATTGAGATTTTGGGACACATTTTCAAGATGGCTGAGCTTTAGGGAAAAATATTTGAGATGGTGCGTCGAGATCTCGTTTAGGGAAAAACTTTCAAGATATCTAGAGTTTGAGATCTCTGTAGGTTTTGAAATTTGGAGATTTTCTTTCCCAATGATTTTTAGAAACCGTTGGGAAAGTAATGTTATCTCAATAGTTTACAACCGTTGGGAAAAAAATCTTAAAAAATTTATACCCAATGGTTTGTTTAAACCATTGTGAAAAAACTCTTAACCATAACATACCCAATAGTTTACTTAAACTTTTGGGAAAAAAACACTATACCCAATAGTTTTCTTAAAATGTTGGGAAAAAATCCATATGAATATACCAATGGTTCTAGATAACCATTGGTATAGTAGAATTCTACCAATGGTTTTTTAAACCATTGGGAACATTGTGTTGGTATAGATGGGATTTCGACCAAGGTTTTGTGGTGGGGTACATGCTAGGTAGGCAAACCTTGTACCCCACCCCATGTCCGTGTGTCTCCCTAGATACATGATGAGTATCTGGGAAGGGCTGAAATGTCGTGTGTTAGGGGTCACATGCCGTGTGATATTTAAATATTCCCTAAAACATTGACCGCCAAATAGTGGGGTCCACACGCTATGTAATCCTGGATTACATGCTGTGTTCATTGGGATTTTCTAGTACGTTTGGTTCTTCCTCCATGCACCTGTTCTGATCTCCTGGGTTCTTCTATAGTGGTCTGTTTGCCTCAAAACTCCGGATCTAGGCACGTTTCATAACCCTAACACCGAATCTAGGTGTTTTAGGTCTACAATCATCTTGGAAATCCATTTTGATTCATTTATATAAACAAAAAATGAAGACATATTTCTTCTAAAATGTTCAAAATCTTCCATTGCTGCCATCACCACACCTCCATTTGGTTTTCCAAAGGTTGGATCTTAAATTTTGGATTTTTTCACTAGGAAATGAAGGTGAAATAATCATTATTTCATAAAACTGATGAAGAATTAAGAACATGAATTGAAAACAGATGATAAATAATCAAAAGGAAAAAGTTTATGGAAGGAACCTCAAATATTGTTCATTTTTGCATCAATCCATAACCTTAAGAATTATCAATAAAAAAAATAATCTCTATAATAAAACCACTTAAATCTAGTAGAGTATAACCCATCCCACAAGGAATGATCAAACCACTGATCAACCTGTTCGTTGGTCATTTTGTGTTCATCATTGAATTCAAGAATGGGGAAAGAAATCCAAAATAACACATCTTTCCTAGGAAATGTATTGTTCCCTATTGAAGATCGATTGTCGCCGGTGAGATCTATCTAGAATGATATTTGATCCAAGTCTATGTCATCGCTTTCATGATAAATTATCTAGGGTTTCGGTCTAGAGACTCTAGGGAATTACAAGGTTATGATCCTAACCCTGGATCCCTGATTAAAAATTTACATAAAATAATAAGCATTGTTGTGTTGCTTAATCTCTATGTTGATGAAACAAAGAAAATAAAAATAAATATACAATTTATTTTATTCATTAAAAATTCTTGAAACTAGTTTTCATATCCAACCTACGCCAGCCGATGTTAGGTCATGCCTAAGGTAAATCCACTACTCTGAATGCAACAATGCCCTCTGATTTATGATTTGGGTACCCATTTAGAAGTAATTCCACTTTTTTAGGGAAACTACATGTTCTTGTTATTTACTATTTTAACATATTTTAAATATTTATTCGGGGCACACTGGACATCAAAATTGCACATTGTCTCAAAACTTGGTCCCAAATTAATTCTATATAATATTTAAAAATAATACATGGAAAATCCAGGACATTACAGAACATAAATTTTACCTAAAATGTGTCTTGATCCTAAAATACACTGCCCACATTGTGATTAAAATAGAAATGAATTAAAATTAGCGGATATTGAATTTCAAACCATTTATTGGAAGGATATAAAATGTCTTACAAAATCATCTTGTACGAATGTAAGGATTTTCTTAATCATTTCCTCTACTATTTTCAAATCATTTTATTTATGTCTATATCAACTCTCTCTATCTACCGTTATCTAAGAATGTTTTTTCTTATCTTCTTATTGACCTACTAATTTTATTTATTTGTATCCTATGATTCACTTTTATTTTCCTTTTAATGACGAATTAGTTAACTCAGTATATTAACATCATATCCTTTTCTTGGGTAAAAATTCAATTTTTCATGGTCCCTAGGTAAGAATAATTTCAAGATTGACCAGAAAAGGCTACATTCTTATTACCCCCCTTTATCCAATTGCTAATGATCTCGGGAGAGTCATAACCCCATTATGGTAAATAAGGGAAATGTTTAAGATAAATGGAGAGAATTTTTTTGGTGGTTTCAAATTATGGGAAACATTATCTTATTTTCTAGGATCATGAGAGAAATAGATGATCCTTATAGATATTTTTGGATAAGAAACCCAAACTAGTTAAGTATGGAATTCTGGTTGATATGAACCTTGTGTAATTTTTCATGGTTTCTCATGGATGTGATCCAATGGACATATTTATTTATATAAATAAACCCAAATCCTATCAATGGTTCTATGATAATTTAAAAATACTACCATCTATATTAAATATAATAATGAATGAGTTAATATGACTTGTCTTATTCCCTTCCCCAAGGATTCAAGCACCCTAGTTTTCTAACCAGTGATGTTACGTGGCCATTTAATTACACATTGACATGGTATCCTTTATTGGATATGATGGAATTCAGGGATTTAAAGATGATGAATCAAAAAAATGGTTGAAGGTGCAAGTGAGGGATCATATATTTCCATGAAGAGGGCATGCTTGAAAAGACAAACAAATGAGGTGAGTGTCATGGTGAGTGTTATCTTGACTTGAAAAAATATTGGTGGGATATTTCTTACTTTAGTGAAGGATCAAAAATTTTAAACTATCTTCACTTTTTTTACAAGTTTAGTGAATTTAATAATATAATAACACTAATTTTTAGGAGATCATATGTATATATACATATCATTTATATAAATTGTATTTATTTTATTCAATTTTAATCTCATTCATATAATTTCACACACACACACACACATATAAATATATTATTTATAGAAATAAATATGATTTATATAAATAAACATTGAAATTGTAAAAATAATTACAATATATGTAAATTAGATAGATAAATAAAAATAATACATTATTAAAGATATCTCTATAATTAGAGGAAATCCATAATAAAATTAAGATGATTAATAATCCACAAGATAAAATGCACCAATTAAATATTAAAGAGAAAAAACTTACCAATAATTAGTACCATTAAAAATAAAATTTAAAATTAATTTTATCTTATTTAATGTTCCAAATCAAGTGGATAATTAATGTTAGATTACATATGCCAATACCTTCAATGTATGACATGAAGGAAGCACAAATCTATAGGTATTCATCAATAGGGATTACATCCTTAAATATTTCATGTTAGAACCTAACTTCTTGATCATGAAATCAAAATGATTATGAATAATATATTTATAGACACACATACACACACATATAATAAATAAGTATATATATAAATGATTTTAAAAAAAAATATTTTTATCTATTTAAGAAAGAAACAAAGAAAGAAAGAAATAAAGAAATATATATATAAATATTAATTATATATAATAATAACCAAAATCTCTATCTCATGTAATGAAACCAATTTTTTTATTTGAGCTTCACATATTTTATTCCCACTTTTATTTTAAGACCAGTTATTTTTTTATACATCTCACCTTTATCAGTGCTTAATCATAGTTGATAAAGGACAAACCTTTTTTATAAATTTCAGAATGTTTTTTCTTATAATTTTTGATAATACTATCTAAAATATATTTTAACCTTAGTGCATCATATATCATTCTTCTTATTTCCCCTTTTACCTATTCCATTCAACTATACATTTTTTATTCAACACACAGACACACAATATATATATATATATATATTGTTTATATATTTGAATGTCTCTGTGCATACACACATATATAATTTTGAAAAACCTATCCATTTGTGAGTGAGTATTTACACTCATTCATGCACGTTCATGCATGTTCATGTGAATGTATAAACATATATATAATTACAGAACACAAATATATATATCTATGTTTGAGTGTGTACATATATATAATTATGGAATATATATCTCTTCATGTGAGAATGTGTGTTTACACACACACACACACACACATATATATATATGACAAATATACTATTTTTTAATGCCCATGGGTGTGCGCGATTATCACACAAACACCCAAACATGTAATATTATAAGTTTTCTTATGATTATGAAATTTATTTTACTTAGATATTAGAAACCATTTTAGTTTTATAATATTTATTATCACTCATTTTAGTTAAATTAAGAGATTAGTGTGGCTTATTTTATTATGATGATATGTTTTTAAAAAAACATTGAGTTTTTATGAAAAAGGATAAAATATTAATTTCCTCCTAAATGAGATCTCAGATTGTAAAATGAACTTCACCATTGAAACTAGAAAAAATATTCCTCTTTTGAAAATATATTATAAATATTTTATTGATGTTTAATATTTTAAGTGTCGGTTGCTGGATTTTTCAAATAAATAATATTTATTAAAATAATATTTTACCTAAAAATATCTATAAAATTCATACTATAGAGGATTTATAGAGGAAATAGGGATGGATAATTCTTTGAATATGGATGCCACCACTAGAGTTAGAGGATTCATTGGAGAGTGAGGAATCATTATGGATAAGGTTGATTTATTTTATTCTAACATGTATTTGTTGATAATTATTAAGACCTAGATCTATATCCTCATTTTAATTGAACTTTGGTTAATTAAACCAAATTAATATATGTTATTATAAAAATTATGGTGATGATATATTTTCACAAAGTATGATGAATGGATTTTTACTAAACTAAGATACATTAAGCACACTAAAACCACTCTCTCAATTTTTAAGGCTAAGTCCTTTGACTCACAATTATATATTTAAATATGTTATTATTAATTTCAAAATGGTTCTAATAAATCAATAATCTCAGAAATTCAATTCACAGATCTCATGTTACCAAAGAGTGAAATTTTAGGGTTCAAAATTTTCTTATTCTATTTCAAGAAATTAATTTTTGAATTTACTGAATCCTTTTAAAACATATCTTTCATGATTAGATGTATTTGATTTATTTGGTTTTTTTAAATTTTATTCATGGGTTTCATGAATTTTTAGATAGATGTTTTTGGGATTGTTTTAATAAAATTGAAATAACTTATTCATCAAGACATATCACAATTTGAACAAGATATAAATTTAAATTCCATTAAGATATAAAGTTAATGGAATTGGAATCCGTTCAATTGGATTTATGGTTTGAGAGAAAAATAGAGATAATTTTTTTATTACTTTCACTTTTTCTCTTAGATTTGAAATAATAAAGGGGAATATTTTAGAAAATGTGGGAAATATTTGGGATACTTAGATTAATAATATTTTACTAGTGAATTTTGTTATCCATCAAACACTTTCCATCTCTATGTTTTAGGACACATGTAGAGGTGGATACAACAACTCTGGTGGTAGTGTAAAATAGGCACCAGAGTGATGATATTCATATGATTAGTGATCAGATAATAATGATAGGGGACACTTAGCCCTTCCATTTCAAGGGGATGTGACTCATGTGGGGTACAATATTTTCTGATTAATTTATAGGAAAATCATAAGGGAGAGGCATGACACGACATAAGGGAATGGAGTGGATAGACCAAGACCACTCAATTATTTGATTGAATGGATGTGAGGTGAGTAGAGGCTAGAATGGAAGGTTGTTAATGTAATGTTACATGGGGGTTCTATATGGTTCCACCTCATTTCTCTTATACACTTTATGTGCTTGAGGATTCTCATTTTAAGCACTAATAGTTGATTTGGACTCCTCTAAACATTTAAAATCTAATTGATTCTAATTTAATTAATTTTCGAAATTTCTGATAGGTCAGTCAATCTAATGATGTTACATTAATTATTTGAATTATTATCATTAAAATAAAAACAATTTGGTGTGGCATAACTATGGGATTATATGAATGAATTACTCCAAGTAATTGAGAATTAAATTAACAATGGAAATGAGATTAATTTAGTGAAATGAAACACAAATAATGGGATGTCAAACTAACTTTATTGAAATTACATGAGATATTAATAATTGATAATAATATTACAGAATAAGATGTTTTGGGAATTAAATGAGGAACTTGGCTAATAAAAAGTGTAAATTATTAAACACAAGGAATAATGATAATTAATATATGTTAATTTAAAGGGAATGATGAGATGATGAAATAATATTGAAAATAAATGAAATAAATCAATAAATCAATAAAATTATTAATTATTTTTTAATGATATTTTAACAACACTAAAATATTTTATAAAATTAATTATGATTAAATTAATTTTATATAACAACCTTATTAAATTGAAAGGATATGAATAATGAACCAAAGTAAAAAATATTATATTTATAATGATGGAAATGAAGGAATATTATCATGAGATTTATGATAATGAAAAATAACATAATATTGATGTCAATAATTTACTTAAATGAAATGTAAATACTAAATAATAACTAGATGATTATTTAATTATGTTATTAAGGTTGAAACTTAGAAGTCTTAATTGGATAATTTATATTTACATATATCAGAGAAAGTATTTTTGAGACCAATAAATGTATATAAAAAGGATAAATTATATTATGAAAGTAACAATGACTAATATTGTGATACATGAAATGAAATTAATTAATTAACTTACCAATGTTAAATAAATATCTGATGAAGAAATACCATCTGGATGGAATTATAAGATCTTAATGAAATTATTGTAATTAATGGAAGAATAATAAAGAATGAAGACTCAAACACTATAAATTATAGTGATAATTTGATAAAGATTCAAATAATATATAGAAATTTTTGAAAGTGAAATTTTAGTCATTTATGGTAGTTCAAGTGATGAAAATGTTCCGCATAATGATGATATTGATATCAATGAAGCTGGGATGAGTTTAGAAGAATAATTATATAAATAATATTAGTTATTATTAATTTTTTTCAATGATCTAGGAAGGTAGGGATCTATTAAGGCTGATATAGCATCTCCAAACTATTATGTAGAAAGACTTGCATGGATGATAGGAGGATTATTGATTAAGAGATACGATTTAATTTTGTTCTCATCCACTTTGGGGAGTGATTTAGTCTAGTGGCTGCAAAATATTAATTTCAAGGATATTCCATTTTGATTTAGTTTCACTTAATCATTGACATTGGTTGGAGTGAGATGATGATATGAACTTTTTCACTAACTACTCTGGGTAGGGACCGGTGATAAACTATAATTTTTTTTATTCCCATTCACCCATAGTATTGGGTTAGGGGATAATTAAAAATACATGAGACTATAAAATACAATAATTCAAGTGGGTGTTTACACTATTTATCTCTCATATCTCTGAGATCAAGGTGGATGATGATACACTAAGTATTATATCTTATACCCACAACACCAGGTTTAGGAGAATTAAAGATACAAATAAAAATTTTGTATGATATAAGTAGATACATTTATTTCATTAAGTATCTTAGAGATAGGTGGAGATGTGTATTTCCTCTAGCATATCATGGATAGATAGAGATGTGTATTTTCTCTATCATCAAAATTTATATATCTATGGTGATTTAATAAGAGGGAAATCCATGAAGGGATGTGATATAATATTATTATTTTTTATGATATTTTTTTTTATTTCATGTATTATATCCACATGTAGAGTAGATGATACCCAAAATACAACATTTTATGAGAATTGATAACTAGGGTTACATCCAAGGTCTCCTCTTCAGTGTGAGGGATACCAGATTAAGCAATTAGAATCTAGTGATTTCCTATGTGAGTCCACTTCTTATAATTAAAGAAGTATGGTTTCATTATATATATGTCAAAGTTTTTATTTAGTGAGTGTGATGAATGTGAGTTAAGAATAGCTTGTTAATAATTAATGATGAATAACACTATAGTTGGTGATGTCATCTTATGACATTGGTTTGTTTAGGATTTATTTATTATTGATTCACATATAATCTAGTTTTTCATGGGGCCGAATCACTATTTGGGACAACCTTAATGAGTATTATTTCTCACCTCTGTATTTAGATTCTTGAATAGTAAGACTTGTGTCCATGTAAATCATTAGATATAGATGTTTGATGAATTTGGAGGCTAGATATGGATGGTTTAAATGGTAGCTAATGATGTAGAGTTTCCATTATGATGAACACATTTGTGTCATTATTGTTTGGGATTATATCTATTTGGGATTTCAGTATATATATATATATAATTATCACATTTACATATTATCATTTTATCCATGCATAAAATTGTTAGTTAAAGGTGAATGGAAAATAAAATTATTGGTAGTTATTTGATAAAAGTAGGATTAAAACTCATGGTGTGTGTGTGTGTATTACATTTACTAGTTCTTATTTTATGGTTTGACCATAAAACATATATTATGTTGATTAAAACTCTTGATTTTTTGGTGATTATATATATATTTTCATGTGTGTGTGCATGAAAATATATACAATTTATATGTGTGATTGTATATCTAAACAATATATATATACATATATATAAATAACACACACACACACACACAAATCGCATGCATGTGTGTGCCTCATTATATATTTATATTTATAATATATATATAAATTATATTTATAAATTCATTACATATATATATATATATATGAATTATGTGTATATAAATATATATGTGTATGTGTGTATGTAAACATCTATAATTATAACATAATATATTTATATATATGTGTATATATTTATGTGCGTGTGCATATATATAATAATTATCACATATGTGTGTGTGTGTATAATTATCAGTTACATGTGTGTCGTAAGGTCCTGAACCCCCAGCTTGTGTTGCATTGCATCATGGATTTGGGGGTGAGGGTAGGTCCTTCATTAAATTTTCTCAAGTTGAGTGACTCTCACAAGTTCTGAGTATCCAAATTTCTTTGAAGGTCCTTGGGGTCTATCACGGTCAACTAACAGTTTTGATATCTCCTTAGAAATTTCATTAGGCATCTTCATTTCTCTCTTCATCTCTACTGGTCATGTTTTTCTAGCACTGCCAGCCTATTTATTTTTTCGATATGTTCTTGAATGAAGAATGGGGATTAAAATAACAAGAAATTATTGGTCTCTTAGGGCTGCAACATATAATTATTTTCTTCACTGATGTGGAAGATCTAGTGCAGTCATGGTTTAATTATGGAAGATCTATTTGTGGATTTTATTTTTACCTTCTCCACTAGTTGTTTGAACTTAATTGAATCATGACCCATCCACTATGGATATCTGGATTTAACTTCTTCATCTACCACTTTCCTTCTATAACTCGAATCACCTTCTGTCTATTGGTAACTCTATTGGTCTATTTTTTTTGCTGATCTTAGGACCTCTACTCTAAAACATCCTATTGTAGCATGCAATTGTGTTGAAATGGAACTCTTAAAACCCCCTCCAAAAGTTATTTAGATCATTATTGAGTGAGAATAATGGTATTTACAACCTATACCTTATGAATCATGGATTGATATTTTTTATATCTACAATAGGTAGGGGGAATATCATATTGATTTTCATGAGAGGTATTTAGGTGTTACTTTGGTTGAAAAATCTCAGCCTCTTGATGGGGACATGAAACCTTAAGGTCCTTCTATAGATCTCTACATTCCAGATCCCTAGGTCTCAGGAGACAATTCTCTTGGATGTGTTGTGAGATCTATTCCCCCTAACCTGTCTAATAGGCTTTTTTATCTTATGGAGATGTTTCTTATATTGGTTTTCCCTGGTTCAACACCGATCCTTTTTATCCTAGATTTTAGGTTCTTTATAGGCCCAGATTCTATTAGGTTGTCCAACCACTCTCTAAGACACTGTAGAAGGTGGAAGAGGAAGGTGATAAGGATCATTTAAGCATCACTTGCTAGAATGGTGTGTCAGTAGATTTGTATTTGGCATAGGGACCACTTCAAGTTATCTCAAGACATAGAGATACTGATGATTCCATTCATAATAAGGATGTTGGTGTCAAGCTTCTGAATCAGTTCGATCTTTTAGGTGGAGATACAATTTGGAACAATAGAACTAATGGATGGAAGGCTATAGTTCCTAAGTAGAAGATAAATCTTGATATATCCAAGACATTTGATGATTTACTTGTAGTGGATGATATTAAAGTGGATTCGAAGGAATCCTATGGAGATAGAGAAGGTATTTACCAAATCTAGGATCCTTCAGAATGTGAGGAGGATGGATAGGAATGTGATTTGTTTCACTAAGTAATAAAAAATAGAAAAAATTATGGAATTGATTCTGTGGAATATCCTTTCAAAAAAAGGAGAAAACTTAGAAAACAAAATGAATACTCTATGATTCCTAAAACAATTCTCACTAGATCAGCTAGAAAATTTAGTGGCATATAGGTTCATGGATAATCACCCTTTACAAGAGATGTAAAGGTGAGAGAGAATAGACATCAATGACAACTTGTTAATAGAGAATTATTATTTATTGAATATGATCCTAGAGGTATGATACAATCATCCGAGAAAAACTAGGGATTCCACTCCCATGACAAGGGATTGGCTGAGACTGAAATTATACAACCATGTAAATTGGATGTGCCATAAGATTTGGATAAAGTGGTTAAATAGTAATTTCAGAACAAAAATGATGATTCATAGGTCCAAGTTGAATAAGCCTTGATATATTTCAAATTAATTTCTTATTTCACATAAATGATGGAGAAAGTTTTCAACAAATTTTGAAAGGAAACATATGATGAATATGTAAAAGTGAAGAAAAATCATATCATTTTATCTCCATAGGATAAAGATAAAATTGGACAACTAAAGCTTCCCCAGGGCATCAAGGGTGAAACTAAATAATGGTTTTAAATTTAGGTTGACTTCACCCTTGAGAAATTGGATGAACTATTCTCTTATGAAGACTATCAGGCTATCATGGACTTCATTACATCTATAATTGAAAAAAATCGATAGTCAACCCAAAATATGATACCGTGAGATTATAATGGAGATACCGAAATATTCCTTCTGTGTATAATTTCTTGGCATCGACTATTCAGTGATGGTTGTCTTTCATCTTGTTTATTACAGGTTGTGCTGATTTTAGCCAAATATCAATGGTGGATTTTCATGATAAAAGTGTTCTTGGGCTTTGGAAGTTTTTTTAGTTTCTATTTTAAAACAATAAGATGCCTGTATTATGGTCTCTAATTTCTCTAGATGCTTTTTATTGATACTTTTGTATGTTTTATTTCTTATATAGTTCCCACTCAACCACAAAAGGGTTTTTTTAAATTAAAAAAAAAGGAAATTTGGAGTGGATTGATATACAATTGTAAGTATTTATAGGAAAATATTTCTTGCTATAATCTTATTGGGAAAATATGTATTGAAAATTGATGAATTCTAATCATATACTGAAAGAATATAACGAAAATGTCAATAATTTCATTGAGTTTGAAATAGATTATTAACTGAATATTTTATAATAATTTGTCCTTATTAATATTGTTGTTTATCAATATGAATTGGTATAGTTTAATTAGAAGAAAAACTTATAGAATATACTAGATTAATAAATTTTAGAATAAAATATGGAAAAATTAAATTCATCATGTGTGTATAATAATAATACAAATTACAAATCCCCTAATTTCAACACAAGTGTATACAATAACGTTTTTTATTGAGTAAATGACAACGATTGTTTAAAATTAACACAAAAAATTTCTTATAATTTTTGAGCCATTGAATAATCTTGAAAAACATGTTAGTTAATGATAATAATTGAATATTTATAATGAAAAAACTATCTAACTCAAAAGTGTCCAATAGATGGAGTAACAAAAATTTTATAAAACTAATTTCTCTTTTGAAGGACATGTTACTAGATTATAATGAGATTTATTGTAAAATATATAAGGGTTAATGAATTTTATGTTCCCTAGGAATAATCTATAAAAATATTCATACATGTTCCAATTAAAACAATTATTTAGAAATGATTATTTTTCACTAAAAAATTACCCTAGGGTGATGTGTCTTGTTAAAAAAACAAACAAGGTATGTTAATATTTTATGGCAATTTATAATAATTTTAAGATTCAGTATCCCATGTGTATGTTTATAGATTACAATTCATTTATCCTGATTGATAGATAAAAAAATTGAATATGATAAATTTCTACACCTCATATATAGAGGCCCAAAATTTATTGGTCCTCCATTTTGTGTTTTTCATGTGTTGAAGATGTAAGGAGAGGGTTTATAGGTGGTTTATGGGAGAATATATTTGCTTTTATATTTTATATGAAAACACATTATGATTTTTACATGAACACATTATGGTTGGTCTAGTTTCCTCATGGTGATGGACTTGGTCAGGGTGCTCTCACCGTTTTTCTATGAAGGAAGAGACTATGATGAGTCCAACCATTTTTAGTGTTGACTACATCATGGTTGTAATCCTTGATGTTATTTGATTTTGTTCACCATTTTTATAGTTTTTAAGGTATTAGATCCATGTAGTTTGATTCTTTGTGTGTTTTGAAACTCATGGTGCTCAGAGGCAGCTTAGTGGTACTGTAGAGGTGTTTAGCTAATAAAATTTATAAGTATGAATAATTTATAGTGTAAATGGGTGGTTTATGGAATAAATTATTTTTATAGACTAAAAGGGGTTTCAAATCTTGTGTAGGGTGATTCTAAAAATGTGAATTTATGATGTAAAATTAATATTTATGTTGTAAATATACTGAGTGTGGAACTTGAAAAATCTAGTCATGATAAACTCAAGCCATAAATATGAAATTTATGACATGAATTAAAAACTGGATGTACAATTTGAGGTGATGTGTTTTTTAGTGGAATATAAAAAATGGGCCACTTAACATGTAAATGAAACATTCATGTCCTAAACCCACACCTAGAATTCTTTTGACTCAAACCATACAACCACTTCTATAAATTTTGAAGTGTTCAACGGTGTTCTTCTTAGGTGTTTTGGGATCCAATAAAAGGGGATTGATTACCAGTTTCCATCTTCAATTCATAGTGATCCAAAGTTAGTTCTCACTTTTTCTCTTGTGGATATCCAATATTGTTCATCAAATTTCGTTCTTACCATGTGATTGAGGTTTCTATCCATATTATAATGATGTTTTTTTGTTATTGTCATAGTTGAGGCATGACATCTATGGAGGGATAAAGTCTTTTTGCAGGAGATCTAATCATAATCTACAATGGTGATCCATTCTCATGTGAATAATGTTGATTCCTTTGAGGTTGGGGATTCATTTAGTCTCCCATTTATTTACATGAAATCATAAATTCAGCATGTTTTATACCTTTATATAGAAATGGAATCTACCTAATAAATATTGAACCAGATTAATGAAGACTTGGATTGGAAGTCACTTTTTGTTGCTTTTCTCTATGATAATAGTTTTCCTCTTGATTTGATAGATATCTTTATATCTATTCTATGCTTGTGTAGCTTATTTTTATGATTGGTTTATAATATTGTTCTTAATGGAAAATAGTAAAGAAGACAAAGCTGAAATTAATGGATTAATGGGATTTATCATCTAAGAGGAGGTATGTATGTAATTTGGTGATTCTTTTAATTTGATGGTATTTCAAATTGATTCAATGTACATGTTTAATTGAATATTTTATTCCATTTGATAATGGAATTGATAAAAAATGTGAAGTATAAAAATTATTTTTCAGAATAATAAAATAAAAAGGCATGTTAAATGGCAGGGGTACTTCTATAAGTTTGTGAAAATTTGAATTAATGATAAAAACATGTTAAAAATTTGATAGATTATTATAGTTGATGACTTATATTACTCTTATTTGGAACCTATGAATAATAAACCATTTAATTAAAGTTTTAAGAAGAACTAGTTGTTTTTTAAAGATAATATTTTGGGATAGGAGTGCCCATTTAATTAAAAGGGATGAATGAACTATGTTGTGATCCATGAGAGATCATTTTTATGTGAAGGTTGAATGACTTGTTCTAAGGGCCTACATTTTCCTTCTTAATGTGCTTATTTTCTTTCTTACTTGTGATTTTCTATGAATGTGAGACTTTCTATATTGATGTGATATGATTATGGTATGGATAAACCATGGATGGATAATGATATGAAATGGGGAGGTGCGAATAATGTGGCATCAGTTGATGTATGTGATGGAGAGATTCGTCAGGATATACATGAGGGTGTCGAGGTTGGAACCATAGATGATGGAATGGGTTGAAGATAATATTACCCATTGTTGTGATAAAGCTATATTCTTGATTGATATGAACCTATTTATTGTCCAATGGATGGGGTGGTTGTTTTATCTTCATTCCTTTCCCAATTTCATTAGGAAAATGGATGTACTTGGTTTCATGTTTCATCATGGTGGTATCTTATGATGTTTTCCTAAAGTACCTAGTTTTTGGAATGAAGTTTAATCATGTTTAATAATAGACTTGACCCATGCGGTTGGTGTTGTTGGAATATAAATGAGATGTTACTGCTAAGAAATTATGGACTCGGTTTGGATTATGCCTGGAGGGTTTGGACATGGTTTTGATATATAGAAATATTTAATGTGGAATAATGTTTTTGTTTATTTAATTTATAATGAATTAATTAATTAAATTATTACAATAAAATGGAAAATAAGTAATTCAATGTAGCTCTTGAAAATGTTTTTGTTCTTATAGGGTTTCTAGTCTCAACAGTGGCAATTGGGAGTTTGAGTGACATTAGCTATAGTTGAGTCTAAGACTAGTTTATTACCAGAGTGTGGTTGTAAGCAATATTATATCTTGTATTTTTTATGATTTCATACACTACCCCACCCATGTAGGTTTGGGAGATAGAAACCTAGTGGACTATGAGAGGGTGTTTTATGAAACATCTCAGTGGTAGGATGATTGGAAGACTACCCCCTATAGCACCACTCTCTTTACTTAGTTGTATTATATGCTGGTATGCATGATATTTAGTTTCGACATATATGTTTGTAGTGGGATGTGATGGATTCTGGTTATTTTACACACATGCATCTCAAGATATAGTATCAAATGGATTATTATATGTGTAATGTGTATAGGTTGTGATGGCTTGAGGGAACTTACATGGCATATGGGCTATGATGGATTGAGGTATAATGTATGACACACATCATACAAGATATGGTGGCTCATGAAAAATACTTGGATACTATATATAGATATGTAGATGTGATGATGTGATGCATTAGCTTCATGTTGTGATACTTGTCCCAGGTGTGTTTGGCCTGACTTATTTTGGAGAGAGATGGCTCATAATGTGAGATATTGTGGCATAGTGGAAAACTAGTGGGGAAGAAGTAGTGAGATACCTTATTGTTGGTATTAAATTATATAATCTTTTCTATGTGATACTTAGGGATAGATAGCCATAATGATTATGGGAAGATAATATACCTTTTTAATTGATGAGTTAGTTTCACTTATTGTTCAATGGGATTTAGTATATTTTCTTTATCTTTTTCATGAGAGGATTTGGATTGGATCCTACTAAGTATACTATTATTATCACCCCATGTATATATAAACTATTTGCAGGTTAGAAATATTAGGTTGGATATTGGCCTAGATATTACTAGCTCATGGTTTTGTAGGATCTATTTGGGTTTTGTGGTCACTGTTGAGTTTACCTTTTCTTGGGTACTTGTAGTTTCCTTTTCAATTATTTTAGTACTGGATGACATTAAATGTATGAACTTGGTATTTATTTTATATATATCTGTAGGTTTTTATTCGTGTATATTTCTTATATCTCTCTTATACATGTTCTCTTAAAGGTAAATTCCTTCCATTTGTATTCTTATTATATCCTCTGTGCTAGTTTCCAACCCGAGCCCTACTAGAGGTAGGACTCAAGCAGTCAACATCCACCTTCTCACATTTCTTCCCCAGGTGGGGTGCTATTTGGGGGGAGGTGGTTGTGAAAAAGTGGTATCAATGGTTTAGGTTGAGGGATAAGATGTAGTTTAGAGTTAGGAATAGGTGACATTTCATGGGTTGGTAAGGCATTAATTTCAACTATGTTTATTATGTAATATAAAAATGGGGCACCAACTGATACATTGAAATTTAAGACCCCTATCGTCGGATTCATGGACCTTTAATATTACCAATCTTACTAAATGAAGTGATACTAGTTTCATGGTAGAGACCTAGGAAAGGATCATGCATCATTCTTATTCATGCTAATGTTTGAAATGGGAATAACTTGTGAGAGGTTCAAACTTAAATGAAATAAAATAAAATAAATAAATAGTTAATTGTAAGTATTCTATATTCTAGGTGTAAGAGCTATAACTATTTATTATTTTTGTAGGTATGGCTCTAGGTTGACGTCCTTGTCAGGTTCATGCTGAATATGTTTAGTAGGATCTACTAGTAAGTCGCCGCAGAGTGGAGGTCAAAAATGATGATACTTGGAGGAAGAAAATTTGAGGTTTTTAGTACCAGAGTATATAGAAATATGGGGGATCCATTTTATAATCATTAATAGATGATTCATTGGATGTGTTTGAGATAAAATCTAGTTTGATGTAACGCCCCGACCCTAGTTGCCTAGAGTCGGTGCATTATTACATAACATTGGCATGATCACAATAAAGATCAAATCTCGAAAGACCGATTGGTTTAGTAGCCTTGGAAACACTAGATATATTCATAAGTTTTACATTACATCATAAAATGAAAAACTACTACAACAACATAATGTCTCCATAATCCACACTACTATCCCCTCATAATAACCCTGCAGGTCATTCATAATTTACTTCTTCACATCCTGGGGAAAAATAAAACATAGAAAAGGGGTGAGCTCAAATGCCCAGTAAGGATAACAATATAGCGGAAACTTTCATAAATAAGAATAAACATTTAAGGCAATGAATTACTAAAACAAAAGCCTTTTAAAATTGAACTTCAACATAGTATGGCAAAAGTAAAATGAAATAATGCCATTTACTTGTTCACATGGATATTCTACTAATCGAATAATCACATGCAATATCAAAAACCACTTTCATAATGTTGGAATGCATAATGCCAGACTATCATAACCACATAGCCAAGGCCTCGTGCCAAGACTAAAAATAAGATTTTGTCAAGGCCTTGTGCCAAGACACTAGTTTGTCTCATGAGACCTACCGATGCATCGAGGAGCTATAGCGGGCTCCACCCGTCACTTATTAAGTCCAATGCATTCCCATATGAAAAGGTTTAAACATAACATAAACATTCGTATTAAAACTAGCATACGAAATGTCAATAATTTCACAATAAACTATGAATGGTATAAAAATAGCACATCCACAGTCAAACATATCACAAAACCTTCAATACAATATAGAAGTTTTGTATCATAATAAATCAACTTCAAATAATCTTAAAATCCATCAAAGGATGTTGACATAGATGAAATCAAAATTCTTTTAAAAGAAATATCTCCTTTTATTTTGAAATCATTTAAGATCCATATAAAATAAAACATTTTCTTTGAAAATATTCTTATAAGCTTGTATGGGAAGCTTCGACGATTTTATAACGGCGGAAAATAACCGCACCCGCCGTATAAGTTAAAAAAAACATTCTTACCTCAATTCTGTCGAAAAGGTTAAAAAGGACCTTGTTTTGAAAACGACGGAAAGATTCCTTTATAAACCTCTTATAAAAAGTCAAACAAGGGTATAAATGACTTTAACCCATATTCTTGTAAATAGTAAAAATGTTTTGAAATACATTTCGAAGAAACATGGATGTGGATGATAAAGAGATCCCAGTAGATTATTACGTATAAACAACCTCGAATAATGAAGAGATTGTGAAATAATCCTTACCTTGTACTTTTCCTTGGTTGTGGTAGGTTAACCTCCTGTATAATGGTGAAATAATTGTTATTAAATTATACAAGAATCATATACATTAATATGATATCATATATGATCTTTTAATATTGATTTGATAATAATATCTTAGTATTATCGTTGTTTCGGGTGTTAACTTACTTGTTTTCTTTCATATGTTTTGTTACGTAAGACATGTTTGTAAAGGATAGGTTGTATATTATTCATATCCAGAATGATATCAAGTCCTTAAACATCATTTTTAAATCATAAAATGATAATTACGCTTTAATGGTTACGATGGAGAATGAATCTCATCGCGTTCGTGGAGACGGTAGTCCGTACGTACGCACGAGCGACAATATCATTCTTTTGATATTAAAATAATATATAAATGGATGGTATATCATATATACAGAATCATTAACATGTTATATTTATTATTTACATGAGTTACACATCATTATTATACCCATCCAAATAATATTATATTGAATAACAATTACACCACGACGTGGAGACGGTAAGCCGTACGTACGCACGTATGGTGACATGTTATTCAAAGGGTGGATAGAATACTGAATATGATTGTACCATATTTATAATAACATCACAGTATATGTGAGATACTGGAGTTATTATTTCAGAATGGTAAGAACAAAGGAAGAAGAAGTGGAAGAAGAAATGAACTTAGAAAAGGGTGGTGAGATCATTACCTCTTCTTCGGGTTCTTCCTTTTGATTTGATCAAAAGGGCTCCTTAGGTTGGCTTTATGATCAAACTAAGGCCTCTAGGTTGTAGTGAGGGATGTTGGGAGAGTATTTGGGCAGAGTTTGGCCGAACCAAAAGGCTTTGAAGGTGTGAAGAAATGAGAAGGAGGAGTGCCCTTTTATAAGAGGGGTGAGGGGCACCTTTGGAAAAGTTAGAAATATTAATTTATAATAAATTCATATTCGGTTTACAAAGGCTCAAAAGTTGACTACTCAAAGGATGAGGTGTGGATAGGTCGAAAACAACTCATCCAATAGAATTTAGACAGGTTTGGGTACTTATATTAACCTTATCTTTAAGTATTAACTCTAAGTTAATTAGTTTCACTTTTACAATGTCTCTTTGTATTTTTATATAATATGATTAATAAACTTACTATATACATCCAAGCGACCCCCAAGTGGTCCATTAATGAGGAACCTATCATAATATAAGTCTCTTGGCCGAACCTTAGATTTTTAGGAATTTAATATCAATTAATAATATAATATTTGTTTTAAGAACTCTTTTATGTCAATTTTGACACTATTCAATAGTTGATTTTTGTGAAACTCATAACAGATTGATTACTTAGAACAAAGTCAATTAACTCAATCCTAATATCTCATATTATCCTAGAAAATTAGTTTAATTCATTAAAAGTTTCATATTATATTTATTTGGGTATTTATAATATCAATTATTTTAATTTTTCACTATAATAGTAATTACTGCATCATCATTGTGTCATAAATAAAATAAATTATTTAATGTCTAAAAATTATAAATAAAACATCATTATGTAGGAAATCTTTTTATCTTTCTAATTAATATTTATAATCGAAAATCCAACATGTATAACCCTATGTAAAAATTGTTCTTCTAAAAGATGTATGCTTGTGTCATTTTTGTATTCATTTTGACTTAATTAAAATAAAGTGTCATTATCACTTACAAGTGGATCCATGGGGTCCCAAAATAGACCCAAAGATGCCCATGGTCGACTATGTATCAACCAATAGGGTTAGGACACGTTTTAGGGTAATTTAGTATTATTATAATATTATTTTTTTAACCCTTATTTACCGGATTTACCCTTAACCATGGTAAATAAAATATTTACCGCAGTAATTATTCAAAATGTCTAAAAATAAAAGTTACCTATTTACACAATTTGAACATCCTGATTCCAAATATGGAATCCATTTTTCTAAATTCAAAACACAGAAGTGGCAGAAATTAATTTAAAATTAATTCCCGCTGTCAAAACAAAAAGCGTGTTTTTAAGAGATAATAACTACCAAAAGATTGACACTTGTTTATGTTCGGTTTAATTGTAAAATTATGTCCAATGACCAACATTATATTAAATGGTAAAAATATATTCTAAATATACTTTAAAACCACTCAAATTCATAATGTATCACTATTACTTATTTTGATTAAAAAAGTTGTTTTTAATTAAAATCTAGTAATTTTCACTATTCATCAAAATATGAAAGTTATCCGAAAAGTACCAAAATTTCACCTTAGGCTAAATTCGATATTCCGAGTCCAAAAATGAAGTCCATTTTCAAATATAAAATATATATAATTTCAAAAATTAGGTATTACTATTCACAACGGCTAGTTTAATTAGTTGTGGTGTGTGTTAGAACTCGAGGTTGCGTACAACACACGCTATCGCATTATTCAAAGGGAAACGTACCGTAGAAGCTTGGGGTGTTACATTCTCCCCTCCTTCAAATAATTGCGTCCTCGCAATTTCTAGGGTATTACTGCATAAGAAGACTCGGGTGGTTCTTCATCATAAGTTCCTCGGGTTCCCACGTTGCCTCTTCCATCTTATGATTCCTCCATAAAACTTTTACCAGACGCGTCGTCCGGTTTCTCAGCACTTGTTCTCTCGTATCAAGAATCTTGATGGGCTCTTCGCAATAAGACAGATCGGGTTCCAGTTCTAAATCTTCATAGGTGAGTACATGCGTTGGGTCAGGCATGTATTTCCTCAACAGAGATACGTGGAACACATCGTGAACTTTGGAGAGACTTGGCGGCATTGCCAATCGGTAAGCTACAGCCCCAATTCGTTCTAGAATTTCGAAAGGTCCGATGTACCTGGGACTCAATTTACCTTTCTTACCAAAACGTATGACTCCCTTCCACGGAGATACCTTTAGGAAAACATGATCACCGACTTGAAATTCCAAATCCTTCCTTCGATTATCGGCATAGCTCTTCTGCCTACTTTGAGCTGCTTTGATGTGATTTTGGATTACCTTCACCTTTTCCACCGTTTCCTCCACCAGTTCTGGGCCTACAAGTTTTCTTTCACCAACGTCATCCCAACAGGTTGGTGTACGACATCTCTTTCCGTATAACGCTTCATATGGTGCCATTTGTATACTCGAATGGAAGCTATTGTTATAGGAAAATTCTACCAGAGGTAAATATTGATCCCACATACCCTGAAAATCAAGTGAGCAAGATCTCAACATGTCTTCTAAGGTCTGAATAGTCCGTTCTGATTGTCCGTCTGTCTGAGGGTGGTAAGCAGTGCTGAAATGAAGTTCAGTATCCAGGGATTTCTGAAGACTTTTCCAAAATCTTGAAGTAAAACGGGGATCACGATCAGAAACAATCGATAGGGGAACTCCATGAAGTCTCACAACTTCATTAATGTATAGTCTTGCTAGACGTTCCAGGGGTAGATCTTCTATTATAGCAAGAAAATGTGCTGACTTGGTAAGACGATCAACAATAACCCATATTGCATCGTTCCTTCTAGGAGTCTTTGGTAGCCCCATGACAAAGTCCATCGTAATATTGTCCCATTTCCACTCCGGTATGGGAAGAGGTTGCATGACTCCTCCAGGCTGTTGCCTTCCAGCTTTCACTTGTTGACAAACCATACATCTTGACACAAAATCAGCAATCTCTCTCTTCATGTTGTCCCACCAAAAATGTTCCTTCAAATCCCTATACATTTTGGTGCTCCCAGGGTGTATAGAGAAATTGGAACTATGAGCATCATCCAGCAATTCCCTTTTTAGATCAGGTATATTGGGAACACAAAGTCTCTTCCCGAATTTCAAAATTCCACCTTCATACGCAAAGTCTCTCAATCTCCCATCATTCACAACTTTAATCTTCTTTTGGAATTCTTCATCATCAGTCTGAGAACTCTTAATCCTTTCTAGTAAAGATGGTTTGGCAACCATTTGAAAAAGCATTGATGTTTCACCTTCCCTGGTTATTCCCATGTCCATCTTCACTAGATCCATGAAAATTGGATCCCTTTCAATTCTCATATTGTTCAAAACTCCATGGTCTTTTCTACTCAAAGCATCTGCCACCTTGTTTGCCTTCCCCGGGTGGTAGTGTATCGTACAATCATAATCCTTGAGTAATTCAAGCCATCTCCTTTGCCTCATGTTGAGTTCTTTTTGTGAGAAAATATACTTCAAACTCTTGTGATCAGTATAAATCTCACATTTTTCACCATAGAGGTAGTGCCTCCATATCTTCAAAGCAAAGATCACAGCTGCTAACTCAAGATCATGAGTAGGATAGTTTTGTTCATGAATTTTCAACTGTCGTGATGCATAGGCAATAACTCTATCATTCTGCATAAGGACACAGCCAAGTCCTTTCTTTGATGCATCACTATAAATAACGAACCCATCATTCCCCGATGGTAGAGTCAATATAGGAGAATTGACTAATCTTCTCTTCAGTTCTTCGAAACATTCTTCACACTCTTTTGTCCAAACAAATTTAACCCCTTTACGTGTGAGCTTCGTTAATGGGTTAGCCAATCGGGCAAAATTCTGGACGAAACGTCGATAATAACCTGCCAAACCAATAAAACTACGTACCTCAGTTATACTCGTAGGTGCTGGCCATTCTTGGATTGCCTTGGTCTTAGAAGGATCAACAGAGATTCCATCTTTAGAGACAATATGGCCAAGAAAAGAAATCTCCTGAGGCCAGAATTCACACTTTCTAAACTTTCCATATAATTCATGCCTCCTCAGAGTCTTCAAGATAATACGCAAGTGATTTTCATGATCTTTGTAGGTTTTGGAGTATACCAAGATATCATCAATAAATACCACCACAAATTCATCGAGATACTCCTTGAAAACTCTATTCATTAGATCCATGAATACAGAGGGTGCATTAGTCAATCCAAACGGCATTACAGTAAACTCGTAATGCCCGTACCTGGTTCGAAATGCTGTTTTCGGAATGTCTTCCTTCTTCACACACAACTGATGGTATCCAGATCGAAGGTCAATCTTTGAAAAGTATTGAGCTCCATGCAGTTGGTCAAATAAATCATCAATACGAGGTAGGGGATACTTGTTCTTTATCGTTATAGCATTGATCTCCCTGTAGTCGATACATAACCTCATAGATCCATCTTTCTTTTTAACAAAAAGAACAGGGGCTCCCCATGGAGAAACACTAGGGCGAATAAATCCCTTATTACTCAATTCCTCTAGTTGTTTCTTTAGTTCGACTAACTCTACAGTGGCCATTCTATAAGGGGTCTTCGATATAGGCCTTGATCCAGGAATCAAATCAATAGAAAACTCAACTTCTCGTTCTGGAGGATGTCCAGGTAAATCTTCCGGAAATACATCTAAAAATTCTTTCACAACAGGTACATCCTCTATTTGAACATTCCTTTCCTCACCGATAGTTACTTCATTCTCTTCCTCCCCAATAATTGAATTAAGTTGAGCTACTGGGGGTGGGTCTAAATAAGAATTAGGTGGTGACGATTCTGCTCTAAAAATAAGGTGTTCCTTATCATTATCATCAAGAATCGTAACCTCTTTCTTCTTACAATAAATCTTCGCATCATAGTCCGAAAGCCAGTCCATACCGAGGATTATATCAAACTCAATCATAGGTATGACGATGAAATCAGCAGATAAAGAAAATTTATGTGCTCTAATGGGGACTGATTCACAAAACTTTGTTGCAACGATACTTCCCTTAGGAGTTTTAACTGACAACTCCCTTATTAAATCAAATTGGAAATATCTAATTTTCTTAGCAAACTGGGAAGATATGAAACAATGCGATGATCCAGAATCAAATAATGCATTTGCTAAACTTGAGGAAACCATTAAATTACCTGCCACCACGTCTTTCGGAGCTTCTACCTCAGCAGTAGTGATAGCATAAGCCTGGCCTTGATCCCTTGGCCTTTTCTGAGGTAAGTTCTCCTGACGCTTAGGACATGCATTTGCATAATGCCCCATCTCCCTGCAATTGTAGCACTGAACGTTGGTAGCTTCCTTCTTCCCCTTGCAATCATGAGCTTGGTGGCCTTTTTCACCACACTTGTAACAGACTCCCATTCCCTTCAGGCAAGCACCGGGGTGTTTCTTCCCGCACTTACCACAAGATGGATATTCAACCTTTCCCTTCTTCCCCTTATTTCCATTCCCAGATTGATCAGCAGGTCTCTTCTTCTCTTGCTTTGCTTTAAAGTCATAAGACTTAGAGAATTCCTTTTCGGTCTTGATAGCACATGAGACAATGTCTTCGTACGATGAAAAGGATTGTGAGACTAATGCTCGACGGAGAAATGGTTTTAACCCATCAAAGAAATGATCAATCTTACTTCTTGGGTTGCGAATATAATCACCAGCGTACCTCGCTAACCTTGTAAAGTTAGCCTCATACTTTGTGACATTCTCATCCTCCTTTTGTCTCAGACTCAGAAATTGCCTTTCCATATCTGCTCGATGGTCGCGAGGAAAGTATTTTTCTAAAAACAGATCTTTGAACTCCCTCCATTCCATGTTTGATACTTCATCATCTTCCTTCATGTTTTGAATCAATGACCACCATTGATCAGCATCTCCAGTGAGGCGGTAAACTGCCATGGTAACTTTTTCCCTTTCACTACTCCCCAAAGCCTGAAATATTTTCTCTAGGGAAAATATCCATTGCTCAGCTACTAAGGGATTTGTACTTCCATTGAACGTTGGTGGTTGTTGTCTCATGAATCGATCTAACATTGATCCTCCACGCTGCGGATCAGGGTGCTCCATACGGGTAAGGTTATTATTCATAACCTGAGTAAGTTGTCCCAGTACGGTGATTAGCTGATCAGCACCAGTTGCATCACCAGCCCCACTATAATTATCTTGAGCAGGAGGGCAATCCCTACATGGAGTGCGTGCATTGATACGGTTTCCATTTCTTCCACTAGGCGCCATTTCTAAACAATGGCATAAACTAGATCAGTTTATGAATCAAAATACATAATCCCATACTTATAAAACACTTAACATAAATTGAACTATCTATGGATATAATCCATAATCATAAATATGTTTTCTTTGAGGAAGTATATACTCATAAACCCTTCATAATGATTTGTAAAGAAAGTGAGAGTTATCCTAAGCATATCCCCCGGGAGTGTCGTAACCAAGAGTGCAGCAAGGCCCGTTGTCGTGCACCAGTTCCCGTTCGAGTCTAGCTCAAAGCGGTGTTTTCGGGTTTTACCCCTAGGTACATCTGTGCCAGAGCCGCCTCTACCTGCTCGTATCCAGACAGGGATGTATTGCTCGCAAAACTCACAAAGTCTCTACAATACCAAAATTCTAGGAAGTTCTTCTATACTAATCCTCAAAGTTCATCTTAGGTCTACATGCTCTAATAAGAGTTTATCTAAATCTAGCTTCCAAGGTTTGTACTAAACTTCCTCTAATACCAACTGTAACGCCCCGACCCTAGTTGCCTAGAGTCGGTGCATTATTACATAACATTGGCATGATCACAAGAAAGATCAAATCTCGAAAGACCGATTGGTTTAGTAGCCTTGGAAACACTAGATATATTCATAAGTTTTACATTACATCATAAAATGAAAAACTACTACAAAAACATAATGTCTCCATAATCCACACTACTATCCCCTCATAATAACCCTGCAGGTCATTCATAATTTACTTCTTCACATCCTGGGGAAAAATAAAACATAGAAAAGGGGTGAGCTCAAATGCCCAGTAAGGATAACAATATAGCGGAAACTTTCATAAATAAGAATAAACATTTAAGGCAATGAATTACTAAAACAAAAGCCTTTTAAAATTGAACTTCAACATAGTATGGCAAAAGTAAAATGAAATAATGCCATTTACTTGTTCACATGGATATTCTACTAATCGAATAATCACATGCAATATCAAAAACCACTTTCATAATGTTGGAATGCATAATGCCAGACTATCATAACCACATAGCCAAGGCCTCGTGCCAAGACTAAAAATAAGATTTTGTCAAGGCCTTGTGCCAAGACACTAGTTTGTCTCATGAGACCTACCGATGCATCGAGGAGCTATAGCGGGCTCCACCCGTCACTTATTAAGTCCAATGCATTCCCATATGAAAAGGTTTAAACATAACATAAACATTCGTATTAAAACTAGCATACGAAATGTCAATACTTTCACAATAAACTATGAATGGTATAAAAATAGCACATCCACAGTCAAACATATCACAAAACCTTCAATACAATATAGAAGTTTTGTATCATAATAAATCAACTTCAAATAATCTTAAAATCCATCAAAGGATGTTGACATAGATGAAATCAAAATTCTTTTAAAAGAAATATCTCCTTTTATTTTGAAATCATTTAAGATCCATATAAAATAAAACATTTTCTTTGAAAATATTCTTATAAGCTTGTATGGGAAGCTTCGACGATTTTATAACGGCGGAAAATAACCGCACCCGCCGTATAAGTTAAAAAAAACATTCTTACCTCAATTCTGTCGAAAAGGTTAAAAAGGACCTTGTTTTGAAAACGACGGAAAGATTCCTTTATAAACCTCTTATAAAAAGTCAAACAAGGGTATAAATGACTTTAACCCATATTCTTGTAAATAGTAAAAATGTTTTGAAATACATTTCGAAGAAACATGGATGTGGATGATAAAGAGATCCCAGTAGATTATTACGTATAAACAACCTCGAATAATGAAGAGATTGTGAAATAATCCTTACCTTGTACTTTTTCTTGGTTGTGGTAGGTTAACCTCCTGTATAATGGTGAAATAATTGTTATTAAATTATACAAGAATCATATACATTAATATGATATCATATATGATCTTTTAATATTGATTTGATAATAATATCTTAGTATTATCGTTGTTTCGGGTGTTAACTTACTTGTTTTCTTTCATATGTTTTGTTACGTAAGACATGTTTGTAAAGGATAGGTTGTATATTATTCATATCCAGAATGATATCAAGTCCTTAAACATCATTTTTAAATCATAAAATGATAATTACGCTTTAATGGTTACGATGGAGAATGAATCTCATCGCGTTCGTGGAGACGGTAGTCCGTACGTACGCACGAGCGACAATATCATTCTTTTGATATTAAAATAATATATAAATGGATGGTATATCATATATACAGAATAATTAACATGTTATATTTATTATTTACATGAGTTACACATCATTATTATACCCATCCAAATAATATTATATTGAATAACAATTACACCACGACGTGGAGACGGTAAGCCGTACGTACGCACGTATGGTGACATGTTATTCAAAGGGTGGATAGAATAATGAATATGATTGTACCATATTTATAATAACATCACAGTATATGTGAGATACTGGAGTTATTATTTCAGAATGGTAAGAACAAAGGAAGAAGAAGTGGAAGAAGAAATGAACTTAGAAAAGGGTGGTGAGATCATTACCTCTTCTTCGGGTTCTTCCTTTTGATTTGATCAAAAGGGCTCCTTAGGTTGGCTTTCTGATCAAACTAAGGCCTCTAGGTTGTAGTGAGGGATGTTGGGAGAGTATTTGGGCAGAGTTTGGCCGAACCAAAAGGCTTTGAAGGTGTGAAGAAATGAGAAGGAGGAGTGCCCTTTTATAAGAGGGGTGAGGGGCACCTTTGGAAAAGTTAGAAATATTAATTTATAATAAATTCATATTCGGTTTACAAAGGCTCAAAAGTTGACTATTAAAAGGATGAGGTGTGGATAGGTCGAAAACAACTCATCCAATAGAATTTAGACAGGTTTGGGTACTTATATTAACCTTATCTTTAAGTATTAACTCTAAGTTAATTAGTTTCACTTTTACAATGTCTCTTTGTATTTTTATATAATATGATTAATAAACTTACTATATACATCCAAGCCACCCCCAAGTGGTCCATTAATGAGGAACCTATCATAATATAAGTCTCTTGGCCGAACCTTAGATTTTTAGGAATTTAATATCAATTAATAATATAATATTTGTTTTAAGAACTCTTTTATGTCAATTTTGACACTATTCAATAGTTGATTTTTGTGAAACTCATAACAGATTGATTACTTAGAAAAAAGTCAATTAAATCAATCCTAATATCTCATATTATCCTAGAAAATTAGTTTAATTCATTAAAAGTCTCATATTATATTTATTTGGGTATTTATAATATCAATTATTTTAATTTTTCACTATAATAGTAATTACTGCATCATCATTGTGTCATAAATAAAATAAATTATTTAATGTCTAAAAATTATAAATAAAACATCATTATGTAGGAAATCTTTTTATCTTTCTAATTAATATTTATAATCGAAAATCCAACATGTATAACCCTATGTAAAAATTGTTCTTCTAAAAGATGTATGCTTGTGTCATTTTTGTATTCATTTTGACTTAATTAAAATAAAGTGTCATTATCACTTACAAGTGGATCCATGGGGTCCCAAAATAGACCCAAAGATTCCCATGGTCGACTATGTATCAACCAATAGGGTTAGGACACGTTTTAGGGTAATTTAGTATTATTATAATATTATTTTTTTAACCCTTATTTACCGGATTTACCCTTAACCATGGTAAATAAAATATTTACCGCAGTAATTATTCAAAATGTCTAAAAATAAAAGTTACCTATTTACACAATTTGAACATCCTGATTCCAAATATGGAATCCATTTTTCTAAATTCAAAACACAGAAGTGGCAGAAATTAATTTAAAATTAATTCCCGCTGTCAAAACAAAAAGCGTGTTTTTAAGAGATAATAACTACCAAAAGATTGACACTTGTTTATGTTCGGTTTAATTGTAAAATTATGTCCAATGACCAACATTATATTAAATGGTAAAAATATATTCTAAATATACTTTAAAACCACTCAAATTCATAATTTATCACTATTACTTATTTTGATTAAAAAAGTTGTTTTTAATTAAAATCTAGTAATTTTCACTATTCATCAAAATATGAAAGTTATCCGAAAAGTACCAAAATTTCACCTTAGGCTAAATTCGATATTCCGAGTCCAAAAATGAAGTCCATTTTCAAATATAAAATATATATAATTTCAAAAATTAGGTATTACTATTCACAACGGCTAGTTTAATTAGTTGTGGTGTGTGTTAGAACTCGAGGTTGCGTACAACACACGCTATCGCATTATTCAAAGGGAAACGTACCGTAGAAGCTTGGGGTGTTACATTTGATCATTTCATGGGAGGAGAACTATGTTTTTTTGGTTGCGATGATGCTAAATAGAATAACAATGAAGTGGTGGATCTTTTTCCTTGAGGATTATAAAGATTTGGTGGTCTCATGGGAGAAGTTTTGAGGCTACTTATGAGAAGAGTTTCTTTATTTGACTGCGAAGGAGGTTAGTTGATAGGATCTTCTTACACATAGATAGGGAAGTTACAACATGTGGGAGTTTGAGACCCATTTAAAGACCCTTATGTGATATTATTTATACCTATTTCTAGATGAGGATATGAATTTCCAGGAGTATTTGTATCCAAATATTTAGTTATGGGTTAGCCCATTTATATTGTCGACATATCTTGAGGTGATGAAAATAGGAGAGGTCATTGAGAGGATGTTGGGCTGAACCAGACCATCAAGAGAGGGGAGTTTTCATGATTCATTTTTAAGTAGAGATTTGGTTTGAGGTTTCTAATTTTTAGGATATAATAGCTTTTGGTTAGTAGGGGGTAGGTCTCAGACCTCATCATCCTATTTCTCCAGGGGTAGCAGTTCTCAGATCTATGTCAAGGGATCATATGTGATTTTTTATTATGGAGGATAAGGTCATAATCTATGAGAGTGCCCAACCTTTTTGATCAGTCAAAATGTAACATGTGTTCCACTTCTGGTTTCTCTATTGAGATAGTTTTAGATGAAGAAATAGTGTCAGGGTGTTCCAGTTTGAGATTGTTAGAGAGGAGACATAGTAGACATAGGATATATATGATATAAACCTCATCCTAAGAGTGTAGAGAATGGCCATGGTTGTGGTAAGAAACAAGTTCATAGAGGTCTTGGAGTAGGTTATGGTCAGATTCATGGTCTTCCATTTCCAATACTATGCAAGTCATATGTTTTTTTACATACCACTTTCTGGTTTTCTACATGGGTTCATGCTTTATTTGATTTAAGAGTGATGTAATCCTTTATATCACCTACCCTTTTACATGCTTTGGGAATTTAGGTAGAGAGGATTCTAGTGACCATGGCATTGATAATTCCAAATATAGGTCATGATAACTTATATGAAGTATGTAGAGACTGTGTTCTAGTGCTAGGTAAGAACTATTCTTTGGGAGAATTACAATGTTTAAAGATAAAAAATTATGAAAACATCCTCGATATGGATTGGATGTATTCAGTGTAGGACATTGTGGATTGATTTATGATGTAGGTTGTGTTCTATGATGTTGATTGAGATCCAACAATGTTCATTGGTGAGAGATTCCCTTAAATGGGTTAGAGGCATGTTTAATACCTGTCTTCCATGATGGATGAGATAGTTTAGAGTTCATAAAAAGTTTATTTTTTGGTGTTTCCTAGTGTTTTGGAAGAGTAACCTGATGTCTTTCCTAAGGAGGTTGTAGCATTACCCCTCAATCAGTGATTGAGTTTGGAATAGAGTCACAACCATATGTATCAATTATTTTTAGTTATTCGTTTAAGATGGAACCTTATAGGTTACGAGAGTTGTGAGTACAACTTGATGATCTATTCATGTGGGTTTTTTCTCATCTGAGTGTGTCACTTTACAGTGCACAATTTTTTTAAGAATAAGGATGATGGATGTTTTTGGATTTGTATTGATTATCATTTCATGAACTAGGTGACAGTGAAGAGCTGTTATCCTTATTCATGGATTGATAATTTATTTGATCATATTAAAGGGAGAAAGTTGGTTCTCAATGATCAATATGTTCTCAGGATATCATCATATTTAGGTGAAGTATGAGGATATTTCTAATACTACATTTTGTTGTCTTCATGGGAATTATGAGTTTATTATGATTCTATTCAGTGTAATGAATTCTCTAGTCATCTTCATTGGTTTGATAAATAGAGTATTTAGAGAGATCCTGGATAAGTTCATGGTGGTTTTCATTGAAGACATACTTGTGTACTTCACATTTTAGGAGGGGAATATAGAATATATATGTGCTATTTTTGGAGTTATTCATCATCAAAAACTATTTGGGTAGTTTTAAAAGTGTTAATTCTAGTCTCATGAAGTTTGTTTCTTAGGGAATTTTGTGACTCATTAGGGAGTAACTATATAAACTTTAAAGATAGATGGATTTGTTTCTTAAGAATCCTCTAAGATAGTGGAAGAGGTTCATAGATTCATTATTCTTGTATGCTATTACATGAGGTTTTTAGTAGATATTTCTTGGGTTAAAACTCATTTAATATCTTTGACAAGAAAGGATCAAGTGTTCTTGTTGACTAATAGGTGTCAAATAGCATTGAAGTACCTAAATTATAAGTTGGTCAGCACCCCCGTCCTTTTTTTTCCAATAGAGGGAGTCCAATTTGAGGTAATATTTCATATATTTGGTTGTATTGTGTTTTTATTTAGTAGGGATCAGTTGTTTCTTAGGGGTCTTAGAAGTTATGTCCCGATGAGAATAACTATGACACCTATGATCTCGAGTTGGAGGCAGTTTTGTTTTCCTTGAAGTTGTGGTGACTTGAACTTATTAGTGAGAAATTTGTGGTTTTTATTGACCATAAAAGCATGAAGTATGTCTTCTCTTAGCCCAACTTGAACTTATAACAAAAAATGTGGATGTAATTCTTGTAGTATTCTGACTGTGAGATTTCATAATTGCTAGGAAAAGGTAATGTTGTGAATGATTCTCTAAGCAGGATGTTATGTAGTGATGCTTTTTGTGGATATAAAGATTCTTTAAGAGTTATGGAAGAGCTATTAGTGATTAATTTGGATATGGGAGAGGTTTTAAGGATATGTTGTCCTTTAAATATGATACTGCAATCATATTTAGTGCAGCTAGTGAAAGAGTCCTAACTAGAGGATTTTGAGGTGGAGGCTAGGATAGATCCATTTTTTATGATTCCCTTGATTCTTGGTCTTAGGATGAATAAAAATGGGTGTTATTCCAAGGGAGGGTTTTAATCCCTTCAGTGACGTGTGAGATGGTTCTCTAAGAGTTCCATAGATCACCCATGGGGGTACATCTTAGCGTGACAAAGATGTAGCAAGATTTCAGAGGCAATTTTTAGTGGCCTAGGTTGGAGAATGAATTTTATGAGTTTCTATCTCATTGTTTGGTCTTCTAGAGTGTGAAGTCTAAGAACCGTGTTCTAGGTGGTTTTCTTTAGCTATTAGATGTTCACCAGTGGAGTGAGAGGATATCTTTATAGACTTCGTTACTAGTTTACCTTGAGATCAGTGAGCCTATGATGCTATATGAGTGATATTGTATCATTTTCAAAATCATCCCACTTCTTAGTGATTAATGAGTTTATATTAGTGGAGTTTTTTTGATGAAATATTTTGGGGAGGTGGTGAAACTATATAGAGTTCCATGGATTTTTATCTCAGGTCATGATCCTTATTTTACATCTAGGGTGTGGAGAGGAATCCATCAAGATTTTTGCTCTTAGTTATTCCTTAGAACTAATTTTTATCCATAGAAGGATGTTTAGATAGAGAAGACCATTTATAATCTTTAATATATGTTTTATTCTTATGTCTTGAATTTTTTAGGTTTATTTATGAGGAAAATTCCCTTGGTTGAGTTTTCTTACAAAAATAGTTTTCACTCCACCATTGGTATGAATCCAGTTGATTCTTTATACATTTGGAATTTTTGTACTCTGTTGTGTTGGAATAGGGTTAGAGAGGCATAAATTATTTGGTCAAAATTGGTATATATCATTAAATATCCTGGATACTCTAGTACCTTGATAACCAGTCTAGTCCAGGCATAGCAAAAAGGGTGTTCCTAATCCCAACGGGTTGGAGACTAGCACCTGACATCGTACAAGTTTAAACTACAAACATTTTTTTCCACATACACCGCAGAAGAAAAAATTATTAATCATTATTATGAAAATAAAACTCCATAGGGTGAACTATACTAGAAGTAAAATATGTATAAAAAACCCAAAGTACATTCACAAAGTACCAAAAAAAAGGATAACAACCCAAGTCCCAATGGACACAACTCTCCAAGCCTTAGGATCAGCAACAACAACCACCTCCAAGTGGTGCTTTAACCTTGATCAAACTTGGATGAATATAGTTTAAAAACACTTGAAGGCACATTTAGGATGTGAGATAAAATCCCAATAGGGTCTCACAAAGGATTCCATAAAAATATAGCCCAATTAATTAACCAAATAATGCTTCCAATTTTGAATAATCAGGCATGGAATTTTAGAATAATATTTAAAACAAATCATAATTTACATTTCTAATGATTGTAGTACTTTAAAAAAATTTCTTAATAAAAATTTTATAAAAAAATTATCTAAATTCACACAGAATGTGAAAAATGGTTTTCATACAATGGCATATATTTCAAGTATAAAAAAATGTGAAACATGGACATCTACCAAGAGGAACGATAGTTCTTGGTTATAGAATCCTCACACACTTATAGAGTGAAAACTAAAATGTCCCCACATGTCCCTTGGACACTGGTCAAAGAGGATTGACCAACATGATTCTGAGGAAAAGATCTACCAATAAGTTTATGTTAAAGTTGAAAAATGTCAATCTGTTGCTAGGGAAATTCCAACCTAGCATGTTTGTCCCAAACAACTCACTAACTACCTAGGATATCATGTTCTCTAATAACAATCAATAGTGGGTAATTCATTTCAAAACTATTTAAAATAAAATTCAATGAAATTTTCCATTTCTATATTCTAATTTCCAATTAAAAAACAAAATGGGTTTTAATAAAATCATGCCTTTTCCAAATTAAAACCAATGTGTTTCTATCAAAATTATTTAATGCATTTTTCTAAAATCCAAATTTCAAAAATAAATTTCATAATTTAATTCCCAAAATAAAATTTCACTAATTCCTACCAATTCCATAAAAATAAAAATCTCACCCCAATTCATGAGATTTGAAGGGTTTCCCCCCAATTTCATGCCAAATCAACCAAAAAAACCAATTTCAATGGAATTATGTTTTTAATAAACCAATTGAAATAAATTTAATTTAAATCAAGAGATTTAGGGTTAAATGAATTATCCAATTATAAAAGGAACCACTTACCTTAGGATCATGAGATCACAAAACACCATACCCTAAACGGGAAATTCTAATGAAGAACGTCAGTAATGAAGATCCGAGAATCAAACTAAGATTCAAGATCTAAAACAATGGGTATTAGATCCTAAAAAAATGGACATATATTAAAACTTAGGGAGTATAGAAGGAGATATAAAGAGATAGATAACATGGAGAGAAATCTTATTAGGAAAGAACCGAATGAAGATTTCCAAGCTTCTATCTACCTTGGAAGGGGCTTAGAGGATCCAAAATCTATCCTTGAGATCTCCACTATCCTTGAAAAACATTCTAAGTCGAGTTAGGCCTATGAGAGCATCAAATTGGGGGGGGGGGGGTTAGGAAACTTTAAATTAATTTTTAGTATAATAAAAATCCACATGCATGGTGTCCTGGGTAGGGCCACATGGTTAGAAAAACCATACGTCCTAGCCATGCACCCCTTCTGATGGGGTTACATGGTTTCTCCATAGTGGGAACATGGGTTTTCAAATCGTGTTCCATATATTTAAACCCTCACTACCCCAATTTTCTTGGTTTTCACTAGTAGGGTGCACGATTTGGGAAAACCATGTTCCAACCCAATATAGCCAAAAATCCCTTCAAAATTTACAAAATGTCACCTAAATAACCCATAAAAAATACCCAATGAAAGAATGGTCAAAAGTGGGATTAAAGAGTATCTAAAAATAGTAACAAGATGTTACAACCTCCCCACCATAGAAACTATCTGTCCCCATAAAGTCTATTAATAAGATTCCATGTAATAAAGATGAGGTCACTACTCTCTCATTAGTGCCTCCCTCTCCCACATCTCATTAGTAACAAAACTATGACACCATAACACTAAACAAAAGGTATCATCCTCCCACAATGTACCTTGGTTTTAGAATCAACTCTCCTTATTGGATTCTCAGTTACAGATTAATCTTGTTTAACATAAAGATCACCCTAGCTTAGAACATCAGGTAGACCAGAAAAATAATTTTGTAGATGAGATACATGGAACACATTATGTATTGATGTTATCTATGGAGAAAGAGTTAAATGGAATGACACTTTCCCCACCAACTCAACAACCAAAAAATGTCCCACAAAATGAGGATAAATATTCCCTTTCCACCCAAGATGTCAATGAACCAAACTAGATGAAACTTTCAAGAACACCTAATCACTAGTTGAGAATTACAATGGTCTATGGAGATGATCAACATAAGATTTATATAGGCTCTACACCATCAATATTATATGAAAAATGAATTGAATCTTTTATGTCATCTCTTTAACCAAGATTGGTCCAACCAAGGAACTATCACCAATATAAAAAAACATATATTTATAAGGTAGACCATAAAAGGTTTCAAATGGATACATTATGATCATTTAATAGTAACTATTATTATAATTAAACTAAAAAAACCCTATATGGTCATCCCAATACCCACCAAAGTCAAGGATGCAAGCATGAAGCATATCCTCAGGAATCTGTATAGTTTTTTCTATCTGTCCATCTAACTATAGATGGTATGACATAATCAAATGGACCTGAGATCCTAGTGACTCCTAAAGGCCTATAAAAAATAGAATTGAACTAAGGATCCCTATTAGAGTCTATATCATATGGAACTCCTTGAAAATATAAAATCTATTTCAAATAGATATTTCCCAACTATTAAACTTTGGTAGTATCACAAATGGGTATAAAGCGAGATGATTTTGTAACACTATTGATCAAATCCGATATCACATTTCAATTTCTCTAGGTATGCAACAAGATATACATAAATTCCATAGAGATCCCATCCCACTTCCAAGATAACATTGGAAGTGGCTGAAGCAAACCTAAAGGTCTATGATGCTTAGTCTTTACCTGTTGGCATGTATAAAAACAAGAGACAAAATCAGAAATGCCCTGTTTCATACTTGGACACTAGAATATATGCCACATGTCATAGATTGCCTTAATGGTTACTGGGTGCACTAACCACTGAGAGTTAGGGAAATCACCCATCATAGATTTTCACATGGGAAAAGGTACTATGTTCCTATTCTGGAGACATATAATTTCCTCCATAGAGAATGACCATTCAACAACACTCTCCCCACCATAAATAGAGTCTCTAATGATAAAAACTCATAATCAATATACTATTATTAGAGAATCATCTCAAGAAGAGTGGATATAAATTTCACACTAACCAATGAAACCTCAAACCCAAATTCCCAAACTCTAATATGCAACTATAAAAATAGAGCCATCAAGTTCCACTCTTCTGATGATTCATTCTTTGTCTTGGATGAAAGTTTATGCTCAAATCATCTATTATGAAATTCCATTTCCTTAGGGTATATATGATTTCAATGTAAAAATATTGTAGGTATTCCACCCATTTCCTCTGTTAGAGGATAAAATATTTTTGAGAGAATTTATAACTCAAGATCTTGAGGACAGAATGCACAGTAAACCTTTCTATGAAAAGGAAATGTGACTAACTCTTAAGTGAAAGAATGAAAATTACAAGTTCAAGGTCATGGTTCAGATATTATTCTCCTTTGGACTAATAATATGAGATCTATAAGAACCAATATGATAACACTTTATAATAATGCAGCCCAAACAAAAAATTGATGCATCATAGAAGACCACATAACCCTGCCTAGCCTCTGGATTAGTCAACAACAGTGCAGTAGTCAAAAGACATTTCAGTTCAACAAAATAATTTTTAAATTTCTCATCCCAAACAAAATTTTTTCCCTTATGATTTAGATCAGTCATTAAAGAAGAAATATTTGAGAAATCATTCTCAAATCGACAACAATACCCAGCTAAACCTAAGAAAATATGAATCTTGAAAACATTTCATGGTATTTACCATGTCAGAACAGATTTCACCATTTTAGGGTCAACTAAAATACCATGTTATGGCACCATGTATACCAATAACTTAACTTCCTTAATCCATAAATTTCATTTTGATAGGTTGGAATAATGTTAGTGATTTCTCAACAATTCTAGAACTACTCTCAGATGATACACATGATCATCCTCATACTTAGAGAAAAAATGATATCATCCATAAATAACACCATGAATGTATCAATATACTCATATAAAACCCTTTTCATTAAGTCCATAAATACTTCAGGAAAATTTGTTAAACCAAATTGTGTGATAAGGTACTCATAAATATCATACCATATCTGAAAGGCAGTTTTATAAATATCAGATTCTTTTATTCTCAATTGATGGTAACCTAATCGAAGACCAATCTTTGAAAACCACTTATCCATTTAAAATGGTAAAATAAATCATCAATTTTTGGCAATAAGCCCTTTTTATTTATAGTTAACCTATTTAGTTTTCTGTAATCCACACAAAGGCGAAGTGATACATCAAAATTATTAGCAAAGAGAACCAACATTTCCCAAGGTGACACACTCAGGTGTATAAATAATTTATCTAAAAGATTATCCAAATTATTTTTCAACTCTTTTATTTTATCTTATTCCATGAAATAATAACTAATAGATACTAGTTGTGTATCATGCACTAAATTGATTGAAAAATATTGCTCCATTACTAGTGGAAAACCAGAGAAGCCAGAAGAAAAAACATTGGGAAACTCAATGAAATGTGGAGGGAGATCATCATTCAAAGATTATCTCCCTATATCAAAATAAAACATATATATTACCATACCCAGATATGGATAATAATATATGGATCTACTTAACCATGGGTCCCATTCTCATTGAAATACAAACCCCATTGGGTGTAGTAAAGGAGAAACATTGAAGATAACAATCAATCCAGGATTTATTGGAAGTGATCCAATCCATCCTGAATATGATGTCAAGAGGTTTCACATCGAGAACTAGAAAATCCCTAGAAATCTCAAAATATGATAATGAGAAAACATAAGCAGGACTATGGATACTGTTTACTCTCTTTGTTTTGATGGGTGTAGTAATATCCATCAAATAAGACAAAATCTCCAAATGAAGATTTAGAATATTGAAAATATGAGTTGAAATAAATGAATGAGATGTACCAGTATCAAATAAATAAGTATATAATGATGAATCTATAGTGATGGAACCTCTCATAGTTGTTGGACCCATATCTTCTTCCTCTAGAGACTCTTCCACTGCATGAAGAATCTTCATTCAGGATGCCTTTGGATGGAACCCATTTGTTTGTGAATCATTTGATTGCACCACATTTTTATTAGGTGATGATGATCCCATGACACTATTTAGAGTGTAATAGATATGGAATAACTTATTCAAGTGACCTAAGCAAGCATAGGAACCACATATTTTTGACACTTTAGTGAAAAACCATTTTGATTTCCATAGCTTTACACACTATTAGAAAATCAAAGGACTTATTCTAGGAATTGCAGGTGGTATAGAAAAACCCTACTATTGAGAACCAAAATGAGAATAATTATTATTGATCTTCACTTTAGAGGAAATCCTAGAACATACACTGGGACTAAAAGGAACTCCAATCATCCCTGACATACCAAGCAAGTCCATTCCAACCATTAATAACCTATCCAACACATCAAAATAAGAATGTATCTTAAGAAAGAAAAACAAAGAAAAAAAATATTAGATCAAAGTCCCATATAAAAAAATCAAGTCTTCAGCATGTCATTTGATACAATATCATGTGAAAACTATATAATCTCAAAAAATAGATTTTCATATTCTCTTATGGTCTTTTCAGCTTGCTGGACTTTGAAAAACTCCATAGCCTTGGCCGACACCATTGAATCTGGATAGAACTGGTCAGTGAAAGGGGACTTAAAGTCTTTCCACTATAATACCTCATACTTATTCTCTATCACCATCATGTCCCACCATCTCTTTATAGGTCCCTCTAGAATGAAGGTGGAACAATTCACCTTTATTTCATTAGGTGTCTATAAGAACTCAAAAAATGACCAATCATGCTCAACCAATACTCAAATTATTGAGGATCATTAGTGCCTTTGAATGCTAGTGGCTTCTAGAAAAGGAAATCCTAAGCATAATTTCTGAAAACATCCCTATGAGGTTCCACAACTAGAGCCTGAACGAGCACTGGTGGTGGAGCCTATCCCAGATATTGGACAATATGCACAATCACTTTGACCATACATGGGTCCATGAGAGGATTTTCTTACTATGTTTCATAAAAATATTCCCCTAGATTTGATTCACATGTCTTATTGGAAGAATTACTCTACACAACATCAATAAATAACATTGAAGACATCATATTAACACTCAAACCAAGAAAAAAGGGAAATTAATCACAATAGATCAGATATACAAGATTTGGATTTCATCCTATTAAAATAAAAAGTAGGGAAAATAATAGAACTAATCTTTAAGAGTTCTTTCCAAAACCACCCCTAGTGACTTAAGGCTCATCATAGTGAGATATTTCCAGTCACTCAATCAGAACTACTTCCTAAGTCCGGACATGATTACTCATCTACATACTAAAATTAAGGCAAGATGCTTAACCTTCACCTTTGATACCACTTTGTCATGAACCATCCCAGATACCTTGGTAACCTGATATCTAGGATGGTCATGAAATATCCTAAAGGGAATTATTGATCCCCATGGTTTGACAAATAACACATGAAATTATACAAGATTAAGTTAGGAATGGGTTCTCCACATACATAATGGAAGAAATAGTCACAAGTCAGTATAACTAAAAGAAATCTCCAGATGGAGAACTGTACCAGAATTCAAACAGGTATAAATGACCCAAAGTACAACAAAAAAGTACCAAAAATAGGATAACAACTTAACCCCCAACGAAAACAAATCTCTAATACCAAGGATCAACAATAAGAACCACCTAAAAGTGGCACTTTACCCTTTCTCGAACCTAGTAGATGATAATATATAATCACCCAAAGGAATAGGTATGGTGTGAGCTAAAATCCCAATAGGGACTCACCAAGGATTCTATAGAAATATGAAACAATTAATTAAAAAATAAATCTTTTAATTTTAAATAAACAAGCATGGTATTTCAGAAGCATATTTAAAACAAATAATTCTTTACAGTTATTATGATGTGAATACATTAAACAAATGTATTAAAAAACATTTTATATAAAACATTTTATATAAATTCACAAGGCATGTGTAAAACAAATTACAAATAATGGTATACATATCAAGTATAAACATAAAATCAACATGGTCATATTACAAGAGGTACAATAGTGATATGTTATGTGATCCTAACACACTTATATAGTGAAAATGGATATTTTCACACATGTCCCTTTGACCCTAGTCCAATAGGACATACCAACATCTTACTAAGAATAATATCTACCAATAAGTTCATGATATAGTTGTAAATTTTCAATCTGTTTATAGGGAAATTATAACCTAGTATGTTTGTCCCAAATAATTCACTAACTACATAGGCTTTAATGTTCTCTAATAGTAATCAATAATTGGTAATTTATATCAAAACCATTCATAATATAATTTAAACCATTTTTCAATTTCAATAGGCTAATTTCCATTTAAAATCAAAAAATAGGTTTTTAATCAAATCATTCCTTTTCCCAAGATAAAACCAATGGGTTTATATCAAAAAAATTTAAGCCATTTTTCTCAAATACCAATTTCACCAATATAATTACAAAAATTAAATTTCACCAATTCCATCCAATTATATAAAAACCCAAATCACACCCCAAATAATAGGAATTGTGGGGTTTTCCCAATTTCATGCCAAATCAACAAGAAATCCCCAATTCACTAGGATTGTGTTTTTACTAAAAAAATTGATTTGTTTAATTTAAATAAATAAATTTTGGGTTAAAGTAGTTGTCCAATCATAAATGGAACCACCTACCCTGGGACCACAGGATCACAAAACACCAAGACCTGAACAAGAAACTCCAAATAAGAACATTGACAATAAATATATGTGAACCAAACCTAGATTCAATATGTGAAACAATAGGTATTAGATCATCTAGAAACAAATATGTCTATTAAAACTTAGGGATTAGAGAAGGAGAGAGTGATAGATAGAGAATTAAGAGATAAATCTTAACAATAATGGGCCAAATGGAGATAACCTAGATTTGAACTACTATGGTGGGGGTATAGAGGAGTCAAAATCGGTCCTTGATAGATCCATTGACCTAGTAAATTGTTCTATGATAAGTTAGGCCTGAGAATGTGTTTAAATGGGGGTTTGGGAAACTTTAAATTAATTTTCAGAATAATAAAAATCCACACACTTAGTTTCCTAGGAAGGTCAACACGATTAGAAAAATGGTGTGACCTAGAAGTGCTCCCCTTATAATGGGGTTTCATAGTTTTTCCTTGGTGGGTGCGTGATTTTTCAAACCATGTTACAACCATGAAAACTCTTACTTGCTCAGTGTACACAGTTTAATCTAGCAGGGCACATGGTTTGTGAAAACTATGCGCCAAATGTGCATAGCACAAAATCCCTTCAAAAGTTCCAAAATTTCACACAAGGAACCCATAAATAATACCAAATAGAATAATGATCAAAATATATGTTAAGGAGTAACTGAAAATAGTAATAGGATGTTATAATATAGAATAAAATAGATATGGTTCAAGTGATACATGAAAGGATAAAAGAAGCGTAGGATCATCAAAGCTCTTATACTGGTCATAGGAGAAGACCTATAGAGTACAACATTGAAGCCCACATGTTTCTAAAGAAGGATATTCCTCATAGTAGGTGAAGGTTTGGATATGGGACTAAACTCTCTCCTTGGTTTTTTGGGGCTTTCGAGGTGTTGGATCATGTTAGTGCTATGGCATATCAGATAGAATTTCCCCTCCAGAAGAGAAGGATACATGATGTTTTTCACATGTCATAAATCCATTCTTACCTTTATGATGGATATCACATCATTTATTGGGGTGAGATCAAAGTTGATGATGATGTGACCTTTGAGGAGTAGCCTATGGAGATCCGGGACCATTAAGAGAAGGTGTTTCATGGGCATAGTGTTCCCTTGGTTCATGTCTTGTGGTGACATGTTTTAATAGAGGGGAGTACCTGGGAACATGAGTCGTAGATACACACTTAGTTATGTTTATATATTCTCTTATTATAATTATTTTTTTGTTGACCCTTTTATGTTAAATGTGATGGTTTTATTTTTTTCCCTTGTTCTTTGAAACTGTGCTCTCATTTGATAGGTATCTCCCTAAGGAGACCATTTAAGAGATGGTTGTTATTATTGTATGGTTTGTATATTATTATTATAATGAGTTGGATGTGTGACTATAATGGATAGATTATTAATAATTATCTTGTGGGTGTCCATTCAGATAACCCATATCATTTTATCTCTAGGTTTATTTATTAATTATCAAGGATGAGAATTGTTTGAGGGGTATATGATGTAAGGGCCTGGATCTATGTAGTTTGACCCTGTGCATGTTTCAAAATCCCTTGGTGCTTAGAAGAGGCTTAATAAGGTTTTAGAGATATTTTTTTTGCTAAAATATGGAATCATGGAGAATTTATGGCATAAGGGAGGGGTTTAATACATAAATGAGTTTAATAGCCTAAAAGGGGGGTTTTTGCTTGTGTATGACGATTTGGAGAATGTGAATTTATAACATAACATCAAAATTTTAATAATTAATATGCTAATACTTTCCCTTGGAAAATCAGGTCATGGTAAAATCACATCATAAATATAGAATTTAAGACGTGAATTAAACATGAGATTTGAGGTTTGTGGTGACTTGTTTTTCAGCGGAACATGAAACATGATCCAATTGGGACATAAATTACCCATTCACAACATAAACCCATTCATAGAAATGAGATATTAAACATAAAGTTCCCTCTTCTCAACACAAACCCTATGAAATATTCTCCCGGTCACCAAGCATCCAGTAGAGATATTCTTAAGCATTTTGGGATCCCTTCAAATGGGATTGATTCTTGGATTCTATATTCAAACCACAACGATACAATGTTAGTTTTACTTTGTTCTCTTATGGATATCCAATCGTGTTCCTCATGTTTCTTTCATTACATGTGATGGTAGTTCCTCTCCATGTTCTAATGTAATTGTATTATTATTTTCACGGTTGTTGATCGATGTCCTTAAAGGGATGCAGTCTTTTTATGGGATAGGTGATCGAGATTTGTAACATTGATCCATTCTCATGGGAAGAATATTGACATATTTGAGGTAGGGGATTTATTTCTTCTCTAATTTATTTATGTGAAATAAAAAAATATAGCATTGTTTATCCCTTTGGATGGTAATATAATTAACCTAATAAATATTGAACTAGATTAATTAAGATTTAGATTGGAAATCACATATTATTTCTTTTTGTCATGATAACAGCTTGCCTATTGTTTTTATAGATATCATTATATCTATAATATGATCATGTAGGATGTTTTTATATTTATCTTATCATGTTTTTATTAATAAAAAATGGTAAGGAAAATAATGATGAATGTAATGGATTAATTGGATGAAGAATTCAAGAGGAGGACAGTCTATAATTCAGTGATTCTTTTAATTTTATGGTAACTACAATTGATGAAATGTACATTTTTAATTGAATATGTTAATCCATGAGATAATGGAGTTGATAAAGAATAAGAATCAAGCCAATTCATATTGATAATTATAACATAAAAAGGAATATTAAATGAGAAGGGTGCTTCTCTATATTTATTGAAAATTGAATTAGTTCTAATAGCATGTAAAAATTTTGACAGCTTATTATAGATGATTCATTATGTTTAACACATTTGGAACCTATTAATAATGAATTGGTTAATTCAAAATTTAATAAGAACCGTTTATTTTGTAAATATAAATATTTGGGTTTGGGAGTGGCTATTTACCTATAAAGGATGAATGCCCTATTTGGAAGCCATTAGAGATAATTTGTATTGTATGTGAGGGATGAATGCCATGTTTTTGGGGCCTATAATTCTCTATTGAATATGGTTATTTTCTTTGTTTATTTGGATGTGTTTTGAATTTTATCCTTGCTATGTTGATGTGTTATGATCCTAGGATGGATGATCCTAGGATAATTAATGATATGGGTGGGGAGGCCCGGATGATGTGGCAACATTTGGTGCATGTAATGAAGATATGTGTTGGACCCTCTATGAAATAACAGTTTTCATAAACACAAATCATTCCAATATAAAAATTCTATTAATTAATATATTGAGTTAATAATGATAATAAATATTTTTAAGTAAATCAATTATTTCACATGGTATAATACATTTCAATAAATCAATAAAATATGAATATTTATGATTCAATATATATACAAGTGTATATTTACATGTATTTATGAATGTTAATTAATCTGGTAGTGTTATGTGTAAGAAAGACACTTTATAAGTTTTTCAGAGTCCCTGGCACCGATAGTTCAAAAGGAGTCACCGTTGGTGGACTCACTGATGAGGACTCACTGATCGAAGAAGTCACCAGTTGAAGAATACATTGATTCCAAACTCACTGATAGAACAAAGGACTCACTGATGGTTGAGTAACCAATGATCGGTCCCAATGATCATTCAAGTGAGTCACCGATGAAGAAGTCACCAATGAACAAGTCAATTATGGATGAAACACCGATGAATGAGTCAACGATAAGTGAGTCATCGAGGGATGACAAACTAATGAATGAGTAACCAATGAACTAGTCACCGATGGATGGCACACTGATGAATGATTCACCGATGAACGAGTCACTGATGAATGAGTCACTGATGGGTGACACCCTAATAGTTCAAAATGAGTCTTCAATGACGACTCACCATTGCCTAGATAGACCGATAGCACTAACGACACACCGATACAATGAGTCACTTATACTAATGGAAAGGAATCACCGTTACATGAAGTCATTGATGCTAACTCACTGATGCTAACAGACCAATGATGAGAGACCGATGAAAATGAGTCACTGATACTTATGACTCCCTAATATTCATGAATACTGCTTTTAATTTATCAATTGAAATTTATATCTAATGGTAATATTTAGACAAATTAATGTTTGTGACATTATTTAATGTTGTATGTAGGACTATTAGTGGACAATAAAAGGTACATGCACGTGGGGAGATCATCATGCCTGATGGACCTCAAAGTATAAAAGAATTACACATTGAATCATTTGATATATGTGGAAAAAGGAGAGACAAGGAATGTGCTATGATGTAAAAAGAACAGAATACCTAAAAACTCCAGAAACTCTCGATGATTTCTTCAAAATCCCATGAATTCAAAGCTAGAGCATACAGGGAGATAAAAAAGACAATAAAAAACCTGCTAGACTTCACTGGACATCGTAACATCAAGAAGCTGAACTTTTTACACCTAGAAGGTAGAGTATAGGGGCTATGATAATCTGTTTTAAATAAAACTTTATGGAAGAAGACTCAAACATCCTTTCCACTACATCAATCGAGTCCATAACTTCACTTCATAACACACAGAGCCTTCTAAATCTTAATCTACATCTTTAGATTTGTTGTGTTCTTTTATTTCCCTTTTTGAGCAGTGTGTGTGTCTGTCTAACACACACACACACTGTCTCCTATGCATAACTGAAGGATACTTGATATACTCAAACTCACTTTCATTATTATCTCTTGTATCCCACATATAATAGTGGAACAGGTCAAGTGTGACCTATTTTTTTTCCCATGAATAACTATAGTAGAGGTAAGGTGTGACCTAGATAGACTTGTGTGCTGTTGTGAACCCCAATCAAGGGTGTGGATAATTTTTTTTATTAAATTAAACTCCTTGGTGGTAGGTGATCACCAAGTGGAGAGGACTGAGTCTCAGCTTAAGACTGAACCTCTTGTTTATATTCGCTATGCCTTTTCCTTTTAGTTTTAATTTGTGTTTATTACATTTTACATAAAACAAAATTAAACATTGATAGTTAGTTTAGCAAGTGTTTATATCTATTTTGAACCAGTAGGTTAGTTTCGAAATTTATATTAATCTTCAGATTAGTATAGCTGAGAACTAATCAATCTTTTGAGAAATTATTTGAACATTCAAGACTTTTATAAATTCACTACAAAATGAATTTGATTATTTTATAATTGGGAAAATTTCAAAGAACCGATTTTAACAATTTTTTTTATAGATACTCAATTCAACCCCCTCTTGAGTAATCTACTCCGACCAGTATTTGATATCAAAGGCATTTAGAAATTTGTCAGTTTTCAATGATTTTTAAAATATTTTTCTACTATGATTGTAGTTGTCTTTCAATGATCTTAAATTTTTTGTTATTTCTAATTTTTTATCTCTTTGAAATACTTTTACAATTTATATAATGGATAATATACTAGAAAGAGATTATACAAATAGACCACATTTTTTTAATGGAACCAATTATGCTTAGTGGAAACGTAAAATGAAAATATATCTAGAAATCATGGGATTTAAAATCTGGACTGTTATTGAAAGTAAATATGACATTCCTAAAACTGATAGAAAAACTTTGGATGAACCTACCAAGATTTCCTATAGAAATAAATTTAACGAAATGAATGCTCTATACTGTGATCTAGGAGATGAAGAGTTTAATCACATTTCATCTTGTAAAACTGTGCATGAGATTTGGGACACTTTGTCTGTTTCCCATGAGGGAACATCTAATGTGAAGGAAATGAGATTAAATACTTATACTATTAAATTTGATAATTTTCGAATAAAGACTGATGAATCCATTTCTGATATGTATCTTAGGTTTAATGAAATAGTGAGCACTATGATTTCTTTAGAAAGATTTGTCAAAAAAAAGGAGCAGATCATGTGGATTCTGTGATTCATACTAGAGATATGGAAAGGGACATCACTATCCATTAGAGAATTATGATACATTGATAAGATGGTAGTGAAGAAGTTTATTAGAAAATTAATGATGTATGAAGAGGAAATCAAAGTAAATCAAGAGTATAAAGAACAAAAAAAAATAGCCTTCAAGAATACCACTTCCAAAAGAATGAAAAAAGTGAATATTCAAAATACTGTTGAAATCACAAGTAGTGAAGAATCGGATTCAGATAGTGATGATGAAATGGCCCATCTGGCCAGAAGGTTCAAGAAATTTTATAGGAAGAAAAATTTATTCAAGAGACCAAACTGTAAAGGAAAATATGATAAGGGAAAATGGAAAAATGATTGGAAGAGAAATGATAAATCAGAAGAGATAGTTTTCTACGAATGTAAAAGGAAAGTAAATGTAAAATCTTACTGTCCAAAGATCAAATAAAAAAGGAATTATGAGAATAAGGATAGAAAATATAAGAATGAAATGAAGGACACCTGAAGTGCCTCTAAAGATAACTCTAGTGAATCTGCTTCTACTCATGATGAGAAAGATGATATAGCTAATAAGTGTTTTATGAAAAACACTTTTGAGGAAATATTAGAATCTACTATTGAAAATTATTATTATTTTGAAAATGAAAGTGAGTTTGAGAATAAAAAAATGATTAATTATTTGAATATTGAAACATTCTAGAAGAAACATGTGACGAGTTAAAAGATAAATATTAATATTTAAAGAAACTGCATAGTCTTATTGTAACTATTAAATCTGAACTTACTACTTAAAAAGAAAAGAATTCTCAATTTCTCAATAAAAACAATGAGTTAAAAATGTCTAATGGGAAATTAAAGAAGGATATTGAAATGTTTACCAAAGGAAAAAAACACACTTACTCAAATTATTGGTAAATAGATAGCTCCAAAGTACACTTCTGGAATAGGATATCAACAAGGACAAAGAAACTTATCCAAAACACATTTTATGACCAAATATGGAAAATATGCTTTATTCTTCAAAAACCAGAGTTTTACTACAAGTTCCAGTTATAAAAATTCTTTTATTGAATCTAGTTCTTCAAGATCAACCAAAGTTTATTTTTCAAATACTCTAAGTTCTACATATAGAAAACCCCTAAGAAAATTGTGGGTTCTTAAAGCTTTTATTGCTGATGTTTTTGGACCCTGATAAATATGGGTACCAAAATCGTTTCTTGGATAAACTGTTTTATAGGTAAACTATCTAAAGAGTTCCTGTAGAAATATGTGGTACTTAGACAATGGTTGTTCAAGACACATGACAGAGGACTACAAAAGCTTCGAAAGTCTTATCAAAATTGATAGAGGACATGTCAAATTTAGTGACAATGGTAAAGGAAAATCACTAACCTAGGAAAAATTGGTAACCCTAAATCTATCTCAATTTACAAAGTACGTTATGTTGATTGACTAAAGTATAACATTCTTATCATATATCAACTGTGTGATGATGGATTTAATGTAAAATTTAAAAATGTTACACGCCATGTTTTTTATTCAAAGAATAACTTACTATTTACTGCTCTTATAAATGATAATATATATGCTATAAATTTAGACACACTGGCCTCAAATAATGTTTCTTATCTAAGTTCCTTTCACAAAGAGTCTTGGATCTGGCACAGAAGACTATGAAACTTCAATATACACTCCCTTAAGAAGTTAACTAGAAAATGTTTAGTTAAAGACATGTCCAAATTAGAGTTTCCAGACAATAAGGTGTGCAATCCTTTTCAAAAAGGAAAGCAACATAAAATCTCTTTCAAATCAAATAAAGAAGGGACTACTTCTCAACCTCTTGAGTTGGTTCAGATGGATTTTTCTAGACCATCTAGATTTTCAAGTCTCAATGGGAAGCACTATTTTTATGTTCTTATAGATGAATTTTATCGGTATACTTGGACCTTTTTCTTAACTCAAAAAAGTGAAGCTGGATCTCATTTTACCATGTATGATAGGACTGTAGAAAATATTAGTGGACTTAAAATTAAATCATTAAGAATTTACCATGGATGTGAGTTTGAAAATCAGGATTTTGAATATTTTTTCTCAAAAAATGGCTATAGGAACAACTTCTCTGCTCCTAGGACACCTCAAAAAAATGGTGTAGTAGAAAAAAGAAATATAACCCTATATAAAATTTCCCAAACTACACTTAATGAACATGAAATACCAATTTATTTTTGGGCTGAAGCTGTTAATACAGCTTGTTACATAATAAACATAGTCTTAATCAGAACCATCCTTAAGAAAACTCCTTATGAGTTATGGAATAATAGGAAACCCAAGGAAAATTATTTTAAATTGTTTGGATGTAATGTTTATATTCTGAACACTAAAGACAATCTAGATATATTTTCCTCCAAAAGTGATGAAGGAATATTCCTTGGATATTCTACATCTAGAAGATCCTATATAGTTTTTAATAAGAAAACTAAATGTATAGATGAATCTGAACATGTCATGTTTGATGAAATAGATCTTCATGAGCCTAAAACCTCACTAGAAAATCTTGAAGAGGATATGTCCAATCTAGAAATTAAGGAAAAAACCTCAAATCATCCTATAAAGGAATCTGTGAAAACTTCCCATTCTAGAAATTCTCAAGAATCCAACCATAATGAACTAGATCAAAATGAGGAACCTGAAATAACTATTTCTACCTTTACTAGACCAACTAGGACCCTTAAAAACCATCCATTATGTTGACCTCACCTGTTTTGATAATCCCAATTATGCTTTAATATGTTCTGATAACCCCAATAACGCTTTAATATGTGTTTATAATCATATATATATATATATGTTAAATTATGTTGAAAAAAAATCAAAATAGTCATTGAAATATGTTAAACGTTTATCTATTTTTATAATTACTTTGAAATAATTCTAACTCAATATGGATATATTTCTCATATAAAAAATAAGTGTTAAGTCCACCGGTATGCACATAGATACTCATATAGACGAAAAAATGCACAGCTACTGATAAGGCTGAGTACACTGGTACAGAAGTCTACCGATATGGATAAGGTCACTGATAAGCATAACATCTACCGATAGAAGAAGAGCTACCAATATAAAAAGTCTACCGGTATGCACAAATAGAATAATACAGACCTACAGGTACATAGTATATCGATAAGTAAAGGTCACTGGTACATAGTTATGGATACAATCTACTGATACAAAGAAAAAGACAGACAACTCCCAATATAAATTCCACCAATACAGACATACAAGCTACCATTTTGAAGTCCATAGATATAGATAGATACCGACATACATCTACCGAAACAAGTATACTAGTACAGACAGAAAATTACCAATACAAGTATGCTGATACAGATAGACAGCTATCGATACAAAGTCTACTGATACAAGAATGCCACCAGTAGAAAAGAGCTACCGATAGAAGAGCTACCGATAGAAGGTGCTACTGATAGAAGGAGCTACTAATAGAAGGAGAAATCGATAGAAGGATCTTCTGATAGAAGGAGCGAACGATTCAAGCAAGCCACCGTTATAAGGAGTAACACCTACCGATGGAAACTAGTCACTGTTTCTCTAAACTCTATTTCTATTTGTTTATTTAGCAATGGTCATATTTGATATTTTTAATGAATTTGCTATTAATTAATGATAGTGGTTAGAATTTCAGGAACCATACCTCATACCTGTAAAAAGGTAATCATTCCCATTGTTGGAGCTCAAGGTATAATAGGAAGATCAAGCTAATGAAGAAAAAATAGGAATACACGTGCAAGTGTGTGACAACTGAATTGAAATTCAAAAATAATAACACAGGAAGAACTCAAAGAACAATCATACACATCAAGCAGAAATTTCAAAGAATAAGCTCAAGTGTTACAATGAATAATCTCTTACTCAATCTGAACACCTACACTGGAAGTCAAATACAAAAACAACACTCTGTTTCTTGACAAAAACCAGAGAAGGACTCAAAGCTTCATCTGCATCAATCCAAGGAGTCTAGAGCTACACTCAAAATATATAGAGTATTATAAACTCATCTATACCTGTTTAGCTCTATTGTGTTTCATTTATTTACATTTTGAGAAGTGTGTGTGCTCTGTATTTTTAAACACGCACTGTCTCCTATGCTGAACTAGAGGATTTATAAATCCTCACTCAATATTACCATATACTATTATATCCCACTGTGGATAGTGGTAGAGGTCAAGTGTGACCTGGATAGCCTGTGTGCTATTTTTTTGTTTTCCCATGAAGATCTGTGGTAGAGGTCTCAGTACATGGGTAGTCTTTGTACTGTTGTTAACCCCGATCTAGCGTGTGGATAAAAGTTTATATAAATTTTTTGAGAGGACTAAGTCCCAGCTTGAGACTAAACCTCTTGGTTAAAACTACTATGCCTATTTATTTTGTTTTTAAACTATATTGAATATCCCACTACTAAGTACTTTGAAATACAAATAGATTTTAAATGAACTCTGATAGTTAAACTAGAAAGTGTTTGTATTTATTATAAACCAGTAGTTTAGTTTCGAAAGCTAATCTAATCTTCATATTAGTCTAACTGAGAACTAATCAATCTCATGAGAACCTAACTGAACGTTTACAATATTACAAATTCAATACAGTTTATTTTGTTATTTAAATTGGGATATTTTAATAGAAATCTTTTTAACAAAATTTTTTAATTAGAACTCAATTCACCCTCTATTGAGTATCCACTCTGACCAACATTTGGTATCAGAGGTTGTTATTTATAATGGATTTTCAAACAATCTATTTTTCAACTGTGATTTTAGTTGTATCTTAAAGATCTTAAATTTCTGTTAGTTCTAAATTTTATCTCTTTAAATATATTTGAAAAAATCAATCTATGGATAATAGATTTGAAGGTGCTGCTACCAAAAGACCACCATTCTTTAATGGTGTTAATTATGCCCAATGGAAACTGAAAATGAAAATTCATTTAGAAAGTATGGGCTTTGATATTTGGACTGCTATAGAGACTCAGTATAAGATTCCAAAAACTGAAAGAACTACTTGGTATGAACCGACGAAAACAGATTAAAATAATAATTATAAAGTAATGATTGTCCTGTATTGTGCTTTAGGTGATGAGGAATTTAATAGAATATCTTCTTGTAAAGATGCTTATGAAATTTGGGATACTTTGGATACTTCCCATGAGGGAACAACCAATATTAAAGAAATGAGATTGAATACCTACACTATTAAGTATGATAATTTATAATGAAACCTGATGAACCTATTTCTAACATGTATCTCAGGTTCAACGAAATTGTAAATACAATGAGCTCACTGGGAAAAGTTGTTCCTACAAAGGATCAGATTATGATAATACTAAGATGTCTTCCAGAAAGATAGAGAGGCACATAAGTTTCGATAAGAGAATCGTGTGATATAAGTTCACTTCTTGTTAAATAACTGATCGGTAAGTTAATTATGTATGAAGAAGAACTGAAAGTAAAAAAGGATGAAGATGATGAACCAAAGAGGAAGTTAGTGACATTTAAGTCTACTGCCTCAAAGAGCAAGGAAAAGAGAAAGTTCACATACCTACTGAAAGCTCAACAAGTGAAGGTTCAAATTCTGATAGTGATGAATAAATGGATCAGATAGCCAGATGATTTAAGAAGTTTTATAGAAAGAAGATGTTTTTCAGAAAATCTAATTATAAGGGAAAATATGACAATAAAGTTCATTGGAAGAAATATTGGAAAATGACAGATAAAAGTGATGACATAGTTTGTTATGAATGCAAGAGGAAAGGACATGTGAAAGCTGACTGTCCAAAATTGAAGTTCAAGAAGAAATATGATTATAAGGAAAAAAAATATAAGAAAGCTATGAAAGAAACCTGGAGTGCTTCAGAATATAGTTCAAGTGATTCTGATTCCTCTTAGGATGAAAAATATCAAAAAGAAAATATGTGTTTCATGAAAAACACATCTGAGGTAACATTGGATACTCCTGCTTTAAATTATTATTATTCTGGAGATGATTCTGATTCTGAAAACATGACTAGTGAAGAGTTATTTGAATACTATAATATGTTAGAAGAAAACTACAATGATCTGAAAGATAATTATAAAACCTTAAAGAAACATCATGCTTTAACTATCACTGTAAAATCTTCATTAGAAGTAGAAATGGAAAATAATGCTCAACTTTTGAAGGAGAATAGTCAACTTAAATTGTCTAATGAGAAACATAGAATAGATTTATAGAAGTTCACAAATGGAAATAACAATCTTACACAAATTCTAGGAAAACAAGTTTTAGAAAAGTACACTACTGGTTTGGGATAACAACCTGGAAAGAGACAACTTGTTAAAAATAAATTTATTCCTAAATCTGGACAGTATGCTACTTGTTCTAGTTTTGAAAATTCCTATGCCTCAACTAGATATTCACATAATTATAGATCAAAAAAAGTTTATCTTTAAAAATCTTTTGAATCTATTGATTGTATGATACCCATTAGATAAATCTGGGTACCAAAAGTTTTTCTTGCTAACCTGTTTGGACCCATGAAGATCTAGGTACCAAAATCATTTTCTTTTTAAACCTGTTTTGTAGGAGACTTACTTGAAGAGTTCCTATAAGAAGATATGATACTTGGACAGTGGATGTTCAATGCATATGATATGATATTACTCATGTTTAAAGTGTTTAATCAAGGTTGATGGAGTACATGTCAACTTTGGTGATAATTAAAAAGGAAAAATAATCAGGTTTGGCTAGATTGGTAACACTGATTCAGTTTTAATTTATAAAATATTATTTGTTGATGGATTAAAATAAAATCTGTTAAGCATTTCTCAGTAGTGTGATGATGGTTTCAATGTTAAATATGAAAATGATGCTGGTAATGTTTTTAATTCTAACAATGTTTTAGTATTATCTGCCTTGAAAAATGAAAATGTATATACTATAGATTTAAATTATTTAGCCAAATAAAAGGATACCTATTTAAATGATTTACATAGAGAATCTTGGCTATGGCATAGAAGATTAGGGCACTGCAATATATATTCACTTAGGAAACTGACTTGGAAGAACTTAGTTAGAGACCTACCTCAACTAAAATTCCCATCAGACAAAGTTTGTACTCCCTGTCAAAAGGGAAAGCAATATAAAGTTTCATTCAAATCAAAGAAAGAAGTTTCAACTTCTCAACCTCTCAAGTTGGTTCACATGGACTTGTTTGGACGTTCTAGAGTTTCCAGGTTAAATGGAAAGCACTATGTCCATGTCTTAGTAGATAACTTTTCTAGATACACTTGGGTATACTTTCTTGCTCACAAAAGTGAAGATTGTTATTATGTTATGAAATATTCCAAGTCTGTAGAGAACCTTAGTGGACTTATGATTAAGACCCTGAGAAGTGATCATGGTCATGAGTTTGAATCTTACTGCTCACACAATGGCTATAGTCACAACTTTTCTACCCCTAGGACACCTCAACATAATGGTGTATTTGAAAGAAGAAATAGAATCCTTCAGGAAATTTCAAGAACTATGATCAATAAATATGATTTACCTATTTATTTTTGGTCTGAATCTGTGACTACAGATTGTTATATTGTAAATAGAGTCTTGATTAGACCTGTTCTTAAGAAGACCCATTATGAACTGTGGAATAATATGAAGCCTAATGTTAGTTACTTCAGTATTTTTGGTTGCAAAGTCTTTATTCTTAATACTATGGATAATCTTGACATGTTTGCTTCTAAAAGTGATGAGGGAATCTTTCTAGGTTACTCTATAACCAGTAAGTCTTATAGAGTCTTTAACAAAAGAACCAAATGTGTGGAAGATTCTGTTCACATAAAATTTGATGAAACTGATCTGCATAAACCTAAGTCTTCTCTTGAAAATATTGAAGACGATCTATCTATTATGTACCTAAATGATAAAATTAGTGAACCTGCAGTAAAACCAAGAAATTATGGAAATTTTCTAGAACCTGCTCCTGGTGAACCCGAACATAGAGAATAACCTGAAATTTGTAGTCATACCTTTACTAGATCAACTAGGATTCAAAATAATCATTCTTTATATGATATTGTTGGAAATCTTGATAGAGGGACACTGACTAGAGAATCTCTAAGAAACCAGGTTGAACATCAAGCCTTAATTTCACAGTTAGAACCTAAAAATATCAATGATGCAATCAATGTTGAATTTTGGGTAATGGCTATACAAGAAGAATTAAATCAATTTGAAAGAAACAAAGTATGGGAATTAGTTGACAGACTTAAGGACACTTTGACCATAGGCACTAAATAGGTTTTTAGAAATAAAGTTGATTAATTAGGAAACATAGTTAGAAACAAAGCAAGGCTATTTGCACAAGGATATAGTCAAGAGAAAGGAATAGAATATGAGGAAACCATTTCACCGGTTTATAGATTAGAATCCATTAGGATTCTACTTGCCTATGTTTCTCATCTAAATTTCATGTTATATCAAATGGATGTTAAAAGTGATTTTCTAAATGGTTTTATAATTGAAGATGTTTTTGTTGAACAACCACCCGGATTTAGTAATCCTCATTTTCCAAATCGAGTTTTTAAGATCTCTAAATCTTTATATGGTTTAAAATAATCCCCTCGAGCTTGGCATGATAGACTTAGTAATTTTCTTATTTCAAAAGGTTTTCCTAAAGGTATTGCTGATCCAACTCTCTTTATTTAAAGAATTCCTAAAGATGTTTTGATAGTGAAAATCTATGTTGATGATATTATTTTTGGATATTTTAAAAATGCTTTGTGTATTGATTTTTCAAAGAGTATGAAAAATGAATTTGAAATGAGCTTAATGGGAGAACTCAAATATTTTCTTAGATTTCAAGTTTTTCAAAATGAAAATGGTATTATTTTCAATCAGAGTAAATATACAAAGGATATTTTAAAACGTTTTTGTTTAGATTGTATTAAGGAAAGTGACACACCTATGAGTACTAATTTTAAGTTGGATGCTGATGAAACTGTAAAACTAGTGCATTAAACCAACTATAGAGGTATAATAGGGAGTCTACTTTACCTTACTACTATTCGACTAGATATTATGTTTAGTGTGTGTATGTGTGAAATATTTCAATCTATTCCAAAAGAGTCACACTTGGTTGCTGTTAAAATAATTTTCAAATATCTTAAACATACTGCTAACATATGATTATTTTATCCAAAAGGAAAATAATTAGATTTAATAAGTTATTCAGATGCTGACTTTTCTGGTTTCAAGTTAGAAATAAAGAGTACTTCTGGAACATTTCATATTCAAGGTAAGTCATTAGTATCATGGTGTAGTAAAAATTAGAACTCTGATGCATTGTATACTGCTGAAGCAAAATATATTTCTACTGGTAGTTTCTGTGCACAAATTCTGTGAATGATACATACTTTATTGGACTACGGATATCAGTTCAGACATGTATCTATAAACTGTGACAACACTAGTGCGACTAACATATCTAAGAATCTCGTGTCTCACTCTAGGACCAAACACATTGATGTAAGGTACCACTTTTTGAGAGATCATTACCAAAAGGGTGAAATTACTCTTGAATTTATAGGTACTGAACATCAATTAGCTGAAATTTTCACCAAGCCTTTAAGTTCAGATAAGTTAAGTTACATTAGACATGAGATAGGAATGATAGACTTTGTAAGTTAGAAACCTCACCATTAGAAACCTCACCATTAGAAACCTCACCGTTAGAAACCTCACCATTAGATACCTCACTGGTATGAACCTCACTATTATACCTCACCATTATAAACCACACCGCTATAACTCACTGTTAGTGGACCTCACCAATAAAAATACCTCACCATTAGGAATCCTCACCGGTATGTGTTACCGTTAGGTTGTGCTGTTTTTAAACTTCTTCATCCTTAGCCGCCAGAATCCATATAATCTGTATTATACTTATTATGTTTTATTTTTTTATTTTTTTATTAGAAAATGATAAAACATAAGTCTTGACCTCATCTTGATCCACCTCAAACCCTTTACCTTCAAGCCCTACCTCCTTGATCTTTGAACCCTAAGCCTTGCGATTAGCAGAATGGAAAGAGTGAAGAGACCACCAGTCAATGAAAAGGATGATGATCCAAATGCTAGGAGACTCGAAGGAGAGTCTAGTGGTGGAAGTGATGTGAAGAAACCTAAAAATCCTCATCTCGTTCAAAGGAAAATAGTATTTGAGAAAGAGATATGCGCGGAATGGTTTATGTATAGTAAATCATTAGTTCTAGAGGTGCTGGAAGATCAGAAATGGGTAGAGTGCTTCTCAAATAACAATGGCCCTTATTATCCAAAGCCGGTAAAATAATTCTAAGAGTTTTTTTGTTTTGAGAAATCAGAAGTTTAGAATAGAATGGTTTCATTTTTGAATTTAAAGGAAATATCTTTTTCCTCTGTTGAGTGGGATGAATGTCTGAAAGTTCCACATGAAGGAGTTTTTAGATATTTCTTGAAATCTATACCTCCTACCAGTAACATCTTTGAATATGAAGCTACTTTGGAAGAATTAATAGGATAAGGTACACCAAGAAAGGTAGTTTCTGCAGAAATGGATGGAGATAACCGGTTACTGTTCAAGTTCATTCAACATGTGCTAAGTACAAGAAGAGGGGAATTTGAAAATCTGAAATACCAAGATATGTATTTGCTACATCTATTAAGACATGGTGTTAAGGTGAATTTTTGTAGACTGTTAATGATTCATATTGATGATATGACCAGTTCAAAGTCAAAAAATAATGCTCTATTCTTTGAAAAGATGATCTCTATGAAGATCAAGGTAAGAGGTGTGGATAAGTCTCATGATGAGACAGTGGTTATGAAAGATAGCTTTTGTGTTACCAAAACTATCTATAAGTACATGAAGATCAATTGGAATCCATGGAGAAGATAATGAGTTAGTGATGATGAGAAGATATAAGATATGTTTATTCTTGTGGATCATCCTTCTAGGCTTAAGGATGTGAGGGATCCAGGTCTAGGACCTGATGAAGATGAACCTCAATATAGTGATGATACTGATGAAGAATATACCTCTATAGCTGATGGAAGGGATCCAGACTTGCCTCCAAGTCCTGTTGTTGAAGTTGTGTCATATAGAAAGGAAACAGTCTTGAGAGTAAGTAATGAAGAAGCACCTATTGATGAGGAGGACCAGCCTACTCTAGAGAATGAAAAAGAAAGAGAATATGAAACCGAAGCATCTGATTCTTCTTGGTTGAGTCTTAGTCCACTGATTGGGCACTCCTCAATGCTTACTGAGGAAATTGTCGAAGTAGATAGACCTACACCTTTTCCCGAGGAGCCTCCAGCTGTTGGAGAATTGGAAGTGGTTGTGAAAGATTCTTCTGAGGAAGACTGACCTACTGAGGGTGCTATTTCCATACATATACAGGATAATTCACCAGTTGAGGGGGATCATCCAACTAGACTTGGAAATGTTTCAGTTTCTAATGAGATTGAAGACTGGGTAGAAGACCCAGGTTTTGTAGTTTGTGGGTTGGACTATTCTGATTTTGAAGACGAGACACCCATGAATAGACCAAAAGTTAACTATAATATCTCTTCTGAGTTTTTACCTGAGGATGTGGTAAGAAAAGACGATCTAGACCAGTTTAAGTCTGATCTTAAGACCTCATTTGTGGAAGAGATAAGAATAATGAAAAACTATTTAATATCATCCATTCAATCTATTATGAATGACTCTATGGCTATTATTGTGTCAGAAAGAGCACCTGTAGTGGTGCATGACAATCTTGTAACTAAGGTTGATCCTGAGTCTTTAAAGGGTGAGTTGAAGGAGACTTGGACTGCATCTATTGTAGATTTAAATAATTGATTTGTTTAAGAGATGAGAAATATGAAAAAATCTTTAGAACTCTCTCTCGGGTGTATGGTTTTAGGCCCTGTGACAGAAATGATCAATGAGATAAGAGTATGTTAGTCTCAGATTGAGAGCTGGATAGGAGTTGTTGCTGCCTTCAAGTAGTCTGTTTCTTCTCTAACTACCTTGAGTAGTTCTCAAGCTCAAATGAGTGGTGATATCAATTACATTAAAGGTGTAGTGAGGCAATTTGTGGATGTTTTTGAGGGATTTAAGAAGTCCATGGAGCAACATGTTAGAACCCATGACTCTCTTGTGAAAAATCTCATAAGTGGGATGACTAAATCTTTTAAAGAAAGAGTATCCTTTACTGTTTCACCTATGAGTTCAACCAACACTTCTTTGGATATTGAACAGAATCGAGCTGTGATGAGAGAAGAGATTGGACAGTCTTCTACCAGTGGATCTGTAGACTCTGCTGCCTTGACCAAAGTTGTAACTACCACTATGGATATAGGGAAAATTGTTCAGAATTTTATGAGAGAAGCCACTACTTCTCAGAAATAGGTAAAAGATAAAGTGTATTACTATTTACAAAGGGTCTATACCAAGAATCAGCTCAACAACCATTTCAAGCTTATGTTAGAAAACATGAAGCTACCCCCAGTCACTCAAGCTTTCAAAGAACAATTGATCAAGCTCATGGAGTAGAATCATGCTCTAGACAAGTTAATGGAGAACAAGGATGACTTCATTTATGCTATGGAAAGAGGAGGATGTATCATTATGGACTTTAGGAATCTGTTGCAGCCATTTTTTCATGTAGACAATACTCCTATCATTGCACCTCCAGCTCTGCCTGCCTCTACTCAATCTGCCCCCATTCCTCAGATGACTCCAGTCTAAGCAATACAGAGCCTCACTCCTATGATCACATAATGAGCTACCCACTATAGGCCAGGAACATTCTATTTTGCTCAACCTCCAGTTGCGCTTTCGAGAATTCCCAAGCCTTCTAGTGATGCTACCCAACCTGAGTCTACCTCCAAACCCAAATCCAAATCCAAAGTGGACATTAAAAAGGTAGATTAATTATTGGATATGACATTTTATAGGAATAATTTGAATTATTTTTGATTCAATTCTATATTTCTATGTATTTTTTAATCAAGTAATATATAAATGCTTTCATTCTCTCTTACCTTCTGTTACTTCTATCATTATTTCTTTCCTACTTTTTTCTAATCACAAAGGGGGAGAAATAATACCAAGGGGAGAAATATTAGAAATATGAGAAATATGAGCTTAATATTTATGAGCATAATACATTTACCTCTGGTACATTTATTTTATAATTCTTCCTCTGATACATTTGTTTTATATTTCTAACACATTTTTTTATTATTACCTCTGATACAATTTCATTTAATACTATATCCTCTGATACATTAATGATTATTTTGGATTATAATACCATAATATGTGATTATCAAAAAGGGGGAGATTTTTGACCTCACCTATTTTGATAATCCCAATTATGCTTTAATATGTTTTGATAATCCCAATCATGCTTTAATATGTGTTTATAATACTATATATATGTTAAATTATGTTGAAAAAAATATTAAAATAGTCATTGGAATATGTTAATCAATGTTTATCTATGTTTATACTTACTTTGAAATAATTATAACTCAATCCAGATATGTATCGCATAGAACATATAAGTGTTAAGTCCACTGGTATGCACATAGCTACTGATACAGACAAATAGATACACAGCTACTGATAAGGCTGAGTACACCAGTACAGAAGTCTACTGATATGGATAAGGTCACCGATATGCATAACAGCTACCGATAGAAGAAGAGCTACCGATAAAACAAGTTTACCGGTATGCACAAGTCGACTAATACAGACCTACCGGTACATATTCTACTGATAAGTGAAGGTCACTGGTACATAGTTACCAATACAAGCTACCAATACAAACAGACAGACAGACAAATGAAGTCCACCGATATAGACATACAAGCTACCATTATGAATTCCACCGATATATACAGATACTGACAGAAAGCTACTGATACAAGTCTACTGATACAGACAGACAGTTACTGATACAAGTCTATTGATACAGACAGACAGCTACCGATACAAAGTCTATCGATACAAGAATTCCACTAGTAGAAAAGAGCCACTGATAGAAGAGCTACAGATAGAAGAGCTACCGATAGAAGGATCTACTAATAGAAAAGAGCTACCGATAGAAGAGCTACAGATATAAGGTGCTACTAATAGAAGGAGCTACTGATAGAAGGAGCTACAGGTAGGAGGATCTACTGATATAAGGAGCAAACGATTCAAGTAAGATACCGTTACAAGGAGTAACACCTACCGATGGAAACTAGTCACTGTTTCTCTAAACTCTATTTCTATTTGTTTATTTAGCAACGGTCATATTTGCTGTTTTTGATGCACCTTCTATTATTTAGTGATAGTGGTTGAAATTTTAGGAACTGTACCTCGTACCTGTAAAAAGGTAATCATTCCCATTGCCAAAGCTCAAGGTATAAAAGGAAGATCAAAGTAATGTAGAAAAAAAGAGGAATACACGTGCAAGTGTGTGACAACTGAACAGAAATTCAAAAATAAGAACATGAGAAGAACTCAAAGAACAGTCATACACATCAAGTAGAAGTTTCAAAGAAGAAGCTCAAGTGTTACAACAAATACCCTCTTACTTGAGCTGGACACCTACACTGGAATTCAAATACAAAAATGACACTCTGTTTCTTGACAAAAACCAGAGAAGGACTCAAAGCCTCATCTGCATAAATCCAAGGAGTCTAGAGCAACACTCAAAATACATAGAGCATTCTAAATCCATCTATACCGATTTAGCTCTATTGTGTTTCATTTATTTACATTTTGAGCATTGTGTGTGCTCTTTATTTTTAGACACACACTGTTTCCTATGCTGAACTAGAGGATTTATAAATCCTCACACAATCTTACCCTATACCCTTATATCCCAATGTGGATCGTGGTAGAGGTCAAGTGTGACCTGGATAGCCGGTGTGCTATTGTTTTGTTTTCCCATGAGGAACTGTGGTAGAGGTCTCAGTACCTAGATAGTCTTTGTACTATTTTTAACCCCGATCTAGGGTGTGGATCAAAGTTTATATAAATTATTTGAGAGGACTAAGTCACATCTTGAGACTGAACCTCTTGGTTAAAACAGCTGTCCCTATTTATTTTGTTTTTAAACTATATCGAATATTCCACTACTAAGTACTTTGAAATACAAATTGATTTTAAAGTAACTCTGATAGTTAAACTAGAAAGTGTTTGTATCTATTATAAACTAGTACGTTAGTTTCAAAAGCTAATATAATATTCAGATTAGACTAACTGAGAACTAATCAATCTCTTGAGAACAAAATTGAACCTTTACAATATTAAAAATTCACTACAATTTAGCTTGTTTTTTAAATTGGGGGATTTTAATAGAAATATTTTTAACAGAAATTTTTAATTGGAACTCAATTCACCCCCCTCTTGAGTATCCACTCTGACCAACACATTATATGTTTTTGTTGGAGATTTAGATAAAGGGACACAAACTAAAGATTCTTTGAGAAATTATTTTGAATATCAAGCATTATTGTCACAACTTGAACCTAAAAGTATCAATGATACAATCAATGATGAATTTTGGGTGATGACTATGCAAGAAGAGCATAACTAGTTTGAGAGAAATAAAGTCCAGAAGCTTGTTGATAGACCAAAAGATACTTTTACCATAGGAACTAAATGGATGTTTAAGAATAAAGTGGATAAAGCTGGAAATATAATAAGAAATAATGCTAGATTTGTTTCACATGGATATAATCAAAAAGAAGGGATTGATTATGATGAAACCTTTTCACTATTAGTTAGGCTTGAAGATTTTAGAATCTTAATTGCCTATGCAACACACTTAGATTTTAAACATTATCAAATGGATGTCAAGAGTTCATTCTTAAATGGTTATATAATTGTGGATGTTTTTGTTAAAAAAACCCTAGGTTTTATAAATCCACATTTTCCAAATAAAGTTTTCAAATTATCTAAAGCTTTATATGATTTGAAATAGGCTCCAAGAGCTTAGCATGGAAGACTAAGAAATTTTCTTATATCTAATGGTTTTATAAAAGGAGTTGTAGATAAATTTTTTTTTTATAAAAATAATTTCAAAAGAAGTTTTAACAGCTCAAATATTGGTAGATGATATTATCTTTGGATAATCTAAAAATTCTTTATGTAATGACTTTTAAAAAATGATGCAATGTGAATTTGAAATGAGTTTGATGGGTAAACTTAAATATTATCTTGGAATTAAAATATATTAAAATAAAGAAGGTATTATTATAAATCAAAGTAATTATACTAAATATATTTTGAAAAGATATGTCTTTGATTGCATTAATAGTAGTGAAACCCCTAAGAGTTCTACATGTAAGTTAGATCTTGATGAAAATGGGAAATCTGTTGATCAAACTTCTTACAGAGGAATGATTGAGAGTGTACAATACTGAACTGCTAGTAGGAAAAATATTATGTTTAGTGTATTTATGTGTGAAATATTTCAAGAAAACCCAAAAGAGTAACATTTAAATGCTATTAAAAGAGTTTTCAAATACCTCAAATATATAACTAATTAAGGATTGTTGTACCCCAGTGGAAAACCTTTTGATTTTGTTAGTTATTCAGATGATGACTTTGGTGGATGTAAATTAGATAGAAAGAGTACCTATAGAACATTTCACTTTTTGGGAATGTCTCTAATATCATGGTGTAGTAAAAAAGAAAAATTCAATTACATTATTAACTGTTGAAGCAGAGTACATTGCTGTTGGTAGTTGCTGTGCACTAATTTAGTGGATGAAACACACTTTTTTAGACTATGGATTTCAATTTAGACATATCCATATAAATAGTGACAACAAAAGTGCTATTAAAATCTCTAAAAATACAATTTCTCATTCTAGAATGAAACAAATTGATGTAAGACATCACTTTTTGAGTGATCATTATCAAAAAGTTGATATAACTCTTTAGTTTATTAGGGATGAGCATCAACTTGATGACATATTCACCAAACCCTTAAACTTTGAGAGAATAAACTACATCAGACATGAATTAGGAATGATAAATCTATAAATACTATCCAATACTTTTCCTATTATAAAAATATGTTTTTCTATGATACTGGTATAGGTGAAACCGATCAGTAAAACCAACCAGGTGAAACCGATCTGTCAAACCGATCTAAAACTGTTCACATGAAACCATTCACATGAAACTGATTGTGTGAAAACGATCCCATGAAACCAATCAAATTAAGTCAATATTGTAATACCATTAGTCTAAAACCAATGCTTATAAGTACCTTTTGGTAATTCTATTTATTTTAAGTGAAATGACGTAGTTTTGTTTTCTTTTCACCGCTATTCAATTTTATATTTTTATGATTTATAATCGCTAAATGATAAAATAAATTCAATCCACTTTGACCTTTCACCTCCCTCACTACCTGTTGAACCTTATATACTTTGAAACTCTACATCTATACTCACGAACTTTCAACTACCTTCAAACCTGAACCTTCAGAATGGAAAGGATGAAGTACGTGATGGAAGGACCAAGTGAATATCCATCAAATAAGAATCATAAAGGAAAATCTAGTGGTACTGAAAAGCCAGGATTGGGAAGATGAGTAGTAAAAACTGAGAAAGAAATGTCTGCAGAATTTCTCCTGTCTAGAAAGTCGCTTTTGCAAAAAGTACTGGAATCACAAGGGTAGATTAGTTGGTTTTCGAATAATGATAGGCTATTTTATCCCTAGCTGGTACATGAGTTCTATCTCAATTTAAAGATATTTCTAGAAATAGATGATAAAGTAAGGATAAAGTCTGTTGTGATGGGAAAAAATATTTCTTTTTCATCAATGGAATGGGATGAATGTTTGGAAATGCCTCATGAGGGCATCTATGATGACTACCAGGGTAACATACCTCCAACCTCTAATTTATTTTCATATGAGGATTCTTTAAAGTAATTGACTGGGAATGAATAGTTGAGAAGAGATACAACTATTGAGTTGGATGGAGATGCCATACTACTCTTTAAGTTCATTCAAAATCAAATCTGCCCAAGGAAGGGAGACTTTGTTGCTGTGAAATTTTAGGATAGTTTCCTAATTTACCTGTTGAGGAATGGGATAAAGGAGAACATGTGTAGGTACATGATGATACATATTTATGACATGATAAAACCCTCCAAGAAAGAAACATGTTTGTACTACCCTAGGATGATCTATGAAATGATAAAGATGCTGGATTGTGTGGAAGATTGAGGTGAAGTGATTAGTTCCTATAGTGACTTCTACCTTCATAAAGAAATTTATAAGAGGATGAATTTTTTTTGGAACCATTGGAAGAAGTGTTGGTTAAGAGATGAGGATAGATGATATGAAGATTAAAATCCCATTGACCATCCTATCAGACCAAAGGATCAAGCTAATCTAGGCCTAAAACCTAGTAAAGTATCAGCTTATTCAGACGAGGAAGCTGAGGATGAGCTGCCAAGGAAAGAAGGATCTCCTATTGATGACAAGAGTGATCCTGATATTGATGAGAGGCCAAAGGATATGTCTTACAAACCTGCTAGTCCACATTTGGAAATCCCCTCTAGGAAACCTTTGTTAGGTGATGAGGATGAGGAAGAGACATAAGTCACTGGTGTAGAAGGGTATGTAAGTAAGTCAAATGATGATGATTATGATGAGGAATGAAATGATGAGCATGTTAGTGACTCATTAAAAGCGGGTAAAGAAGTAGTAGACATTTCAAGTGAGGAATCAGTGCATGGAGCTAATGGACAGGGCAAAGCTAATCTTGTTGAAAAAAATGCTGATAGAGATGTTATTGAGAAGGGAATTCCTGAACATATAGATGATGAAGACCGAGGCATCATTTAGGGTATAAATGAAATTATGGATGGTGGCCAAGAGGAAGAGGATAAGGATCATATTGAACCTATGCCTCGGGTTGAGGAATTTCTTAGAGAAGATGAAGTGGATGGACTGCATGTAGAACCTCAAGTTTAGTTGGTACCAGTGCCTATAAATATTATTTTGGCTAGAGGATAGGAAGAAGAATAAGATGAAGCTGATATTGTACTTGTGCCTCAGGGAAGAAAAGTCAAGATTGACACAATAGAGCCTATAGATTGGACTTTTACTGGTGAATGGAATAGGAATCCAGGGCTCATTCTATTTGGGATGGATTATGAATAATATGAGGAGATGATGGATCCTCCTCCTACTCCACAAGCCCAAGCTAAAGAAAAACCTATTTTACCTACTTCACTGATTGAACCTCCTGCAGTTGGACCAGTAGCATAGCCAGTGTCTAGTGACTATGTCACTAAGGCTGATTTGGAGCAATTCAAAGAGGATATCTTTGAGTCAGTGTACTGAGTGTAGATTTGAAGAATTTAAAGGGGGAACATGCCAAGATTATTTCTAGTCCATCTAGTTTTAAAGGTAGTAGGGATACTTCTTCTGATTTAGAGTCTCTCAGGGCTGTGATGAGGGAAGAACTCAAGAGTCTTTAGAGTGATTCAGATAAATAAACCATATCCATGAAGCATAGATATAATGATCTTATTTACAACATGGTAATTCAATAAAAAATGAAGCCTCTACTACTCAGAAGGATATTAGAGAGAAGGTGGAGAAGTATTTTTCCAATATCTATACTACGTATGACCTGATGAACAACTTCAAATACTTAGAATAAAATCCCAAGATTCCTCCAGTAACAAAATTATTCAAGATGCATGTGGCACAATTGAAGGAGTTTACTCCTATCCAGGAAAAATTCTTGGTGAATAAAGATGATTTTGATAAGGATATGCAATATGGAATAGAAATCATTAATTATTTCATCAAACTTCTCAAGCCATACCTTTATGTCCAGGCCAAAGCAATAGTGGTTACACCTGATGCTTTCGGTGGAACCAGTTTTCATCCTTATGTTCAGATGACTGTCTCTCAAGATCTCTCTCAAATTCGACTAGTGATTCAGGAAAAACCTCAGAGCTAGGTTTTTTCAAAAAGAATACCTCTCCTTGTAGCCAATGTCCCTATAGGTGTTTCCTTGCCTCGTGTTTCCATTCACTCAACCCCTCTATCTACCACAACACCACCTCCTGCACCTCTAATTGATCCTTCAGATAAAGGAAAATCACCTCAAACATCCAAGCCTTAGTTGTGGATTGTTTATTTGATAGGGCTTTGTACCTTTCTTTTTATAATTGTACTTTTTGAATCTTAATGAACATCCTTTTGTCTTTATTGTGTTTCACATTTTCATTGTGTTATTTTTTTTATTGTTTATCTTTATTTTCACCTTTTTGTTAATCCCAAAAGGGGGATAAATATTTAGGCATAAATTCTTATGCCTAAATTATTAATCTAAATGGGAGAAACACTGGCATAGGAACCATGGAATGTACACAACATAATATATATATATATATAATCTATAATACAAATTTCTCTGTGATTTAAAGGGGATCTTAAAAAGGAAATACTTCATTATATTGAAAATTCACATCTTGTTTATGCCATAATTTGTGATTTTCAAAAAGGGGGATATTTTTAGACCCTCTGTGAAATAATGGTTTTCATAATCACAAATCATGCCAATCTACAAATTCTATTAATCCATATATTAAGATAATCATGTTAATAAATATTTTTAAGTGAATAAATTATGTCACACTGTATAATACATTTCAATAAATCAATAAACTATGAGTATTTATGCTTTAATATGTTTACAAGTATATATTTACATGTATTTATCAATGTTACTTAATCTGGTAGTGTTGTAGTTGGGGTTTGGCTTAGTGGTAAGCACCCCATAATTCTACATGGAAAATGGGGGTTCAAAACCCATTGGGCGCAGGCTACGATAGCAGCACTATAGCGCTACTGTAGTAGCCAAGATACTGTTGCAACGACAGAACTGTAGCGGCGACATGAGAACTGTAGCAACAGCGGGTACTATAGCAGTACGAGTACTGTAGCAGTACTATTCACAGAATGGGCTTTGGGCCAAAAAATTTGGCCTATGGGCTATTTAATGGGCTAAATGCCCACTGGGCCTTAGGGCTATGTAATGGATCTCCCTCTACTCAGTTAAAGAGGTCTTTGCTTTGTTTCAATAATAATAATGAGGCTTCAGCCCCAACCTTTAAAAAAACTTAATTTGGTAGTGTTTTGTGTAAGTCATACACTTTATATGTTTTTCAGAGTCCCTAGAACCAATAGTTCAAAAGGATTCATCGTTGGTGGACTCATTGATGAGGACTCACTGATCGAAGAAGTCACCGATTGAAGAAGACAATGATGCCAGACTCACTAATAGAATAAACAACTCACAGATGGTTGAGTAACCGATGATTAGTCACACTAATAGTTCATGTGAGTCACCGATAAATGAGTCACCGATGGATGACACACTTATGAACAAGTCACCCATGGAAAACACATCGATGAATGAGTAACTGATGAACGAGTCACCGATGGACGACACACTAATGAATGAGTCACCATTGAATGAGTCACCAATGAATGAGTCACCGATGGGCGACACCCTGATTGTTCAAAATGAGTCACCGTTGATGACTCACTAATGTACGGATAGACCAATAGCACCAACGACTCACCTATACAATGAGTCACTGATAATAATGGAAATGAATCATTGTTACACAGAGTCATCAATGCTAAATCATCAATGCTGACTCACCGATTCTAATAGACTGATGATGACAGACCGATGAAAATGAGTCACCGATAATTATGACTCACCAATAGTTATAAAAACTTCTTTTAATTTATTAATTGAAATTTATATCTAATGGTCATATTTAGACAAATTAATGTTTCAAACATTATTTAATGTTGTCTATAGGACTATCAGTAGATAGTATGAGGTATAGAAATGGGGGGGGTGATCTTTATGCTTGCCAGACCTCGAAGTATAAAATAATTACACACCAAATTATTTGATATGTGCAGAAAAGGGAGAGATGAGGAATATGCTGAGAAGTAAAAAGAATAGAACTGAAAACTCCTACAACTCTCGAAGATTTTTTTGAAATACCAATAATTAAAATCTAGAGAATACATGGATATCAAAAAGACAGGAAAAAACCTTCTAGGATTCATTGAACATCCTAACATCAAGAATATGAACTTTTCACTCCTATAATATAGAGTACAGAGGCTAAAATACACTGTTTGGAATCCAACATTCAAGAAGAGGACTCAAACTTCATTTCCACTACATCAATCGAGTCTAGAGCTTCACTGCATAACATAGAAATCCTTAAAAACCTTTATCTACATCTTTAGCTCTGTTGTGTTCTTTTACTTTACTATTTGAGCAGTGTGTGTATCTGTTTAACACACACTCTCTCATGTGCATAATTTAAGGATACTTGATTTCCCTAAACTCACTATTATTATTATCTATTGTATCCCTCTTAGAAAAGTGGAAGAGGTCATGTGGGACCTATTTGTTATTTTTCCCACAAATAACTGTGGTACAGGTCTGGTGTGACATGGACAACCTTGTGTGCTATTGTGAACCCCGATCCAGGGTGTGAATCAATTGTTTTATTAAATTAAACCTCTCGGTGGTAAGTGATCACCAAGTGGAGAGGACTAAGTCTCAGCTTGAGACTGAACCCCTTGTTTAAGTCCACTATGACTTTACCTTTTATTTTTAATTTTTTTATTACATTTTACATAAAACTAAATTGAACATTGATAGTTAGTTTAACAAGTGTTTATATCTGTTTTGAACTAGTAGGTTAGTTTCAAAAGATATACTAATATTCAGATTAGTATAGATGAGAACTAATCAATCTTATGAGAAATTAATTTAACATTCAGGACTTTTATAAATTCACTACAAACTGACTTTTATTAATTTTTAATTGGGGGAAATTTTCAAAGAACCAATTTTAACAGAAATTTTTATAGATACTCAATTCAACCCCTCATTAGTAATCTATTATGATCAACAAGATGAATCAGTATATGCATGAGGGTGTTAGGTATAGAAATAGAGATGATGGAATGGGTTGAATCTAGGATTACCTATTGATGTTATAAATCTGAATTCTTTCTTGATATGAATATTTTTAATGTTCGATGGACGATTTTCTTGTTTTCTCTACATTCTTTTCCCCACTGCTTGAGGTAGCTAGATGTTCTTGGTTACATGTTTATTAATGGGGGTAGCTTAAAAAAATTCTATAGAAAACCTATTTTATAGAATAAAGTTTAATATTTTTTAATAAATGACTTAACCCATAGGGTTGGGGTTGCTGGAATGCAAATGATATGTTACTCTTGAGAAATTGTGGAATCAGTTTGGATTATGCCTGGAGGGCATAAATTAGGATTTAATAGATAATAAAGTTTAATGTGTAATAATGTTAATGGTTAATTAATTAATAATTAATTAATTAATGAAAAGATAACTTTAAAAAGGAAATAAGTAATTTAATTTAGCTATTTTAAATGTTTGTGTGCTTATAGGATATACAGTTTTAGTATTGGTAGTCGGGAGTCCAAGTGATGTTAGCTGCATTTGAGTCTATGTGTAGGTTATGAGCATTGTGTGTATGTGAGATATATTATATTCTATATATTCTATTATTTCATATGCTACACCACCCATGTCAATTAGGGTGACCGAAACCCTATGGACTATAGGAGGGTGTTTTCACCACCATCCTGGTGGGACAATGGATGGATGACTACCCCTCTGACCCTGATCTCTTATCTTGATAGTATTATGTGTTGGTATGCATTGAGGTTAGTCACCCCATATAAGTGTGTAGAGGAAAGTGATGACTTGTGGTTATTTAAGACTAGTGTATCTCTAGATATAGTATCTAATGGATTATTATAGGTGTGTCATGTATAGGTTGTGATGGATTGAGGTACATTACTTTGTGTATAGTAAATTATGGGTTGAGGTACAATACCTAATGTATGATTCATGTTGTACAGGCTATGGTGCTCCCAAAAACTACTTGGTTACTACATATGGATATTTGGATGTGATAATGTGATTCATAAGGTGTATGTGATGATACTTAGCCCAAGTGTCTTCAAGTTGACTTATTTTTTAGATAGATGGTTCAGAACATGTGATGTTGGGGAAAAGTGAAAAAATAATGGGGAAGTGGAAGCAGGGTAACCTTATTGTTTATATTATTTATATGATCTCTTGTATGCGATACTTGGTGAGAGATAACCATGGTTAGTTTGGGAACATTGTATACCTATTTAGGTAATGAGTTAATTTCACTTGTTTTTCACTAGGCTTGGAATGATTTCTTTATCATATTCTTGAGAGGACTTGGGGAGTATTCTAATGAGTATACTATTACACTCAATCCACCTATTTATAAATTATTTTCAGGTTAGTAGGAGAATGTTTGTGATCAGGCCAAATATCAATATCTCATGGTTTTGTAGGAGATTTTTGGGATTCATGGCCACTACTAGGTTTACATTACTTTGGTATTTTTAATTTCATTTTCCACAATTTTAGAATTGAATTACATTACATGTATGTACTTGTGATTTATTTTATATATCATATCTGGTTTTGATTGGTGTATCTATCTTATCTCTCCCTTATGTATGATCTCTTAGAGGGCAATGCCTCAAATTTGTATGATTATTATACAATCACTAATAGTTTTCAACCTGGGACCTACTGAAGGTGAGACTCAGGTGGTAACCATCCTCCTCCTCTCATTTCTATCTGAGGAGGGTTACACTTTTGGGGTAGGGGTTGTGATAATTTATTTTCTGTGAATAGATTATTTTTTCTATAGGGAGGAGAAAAATGCCCATAGCACTCATCATGGTGGGAAATAGCAGATAAAGATATGCCCTAAAGTCCAATGTGTATATAATCCATGTTATACTATATCATAGTGTGTGATATATGGATATCATAATTTATTATTTTCATTATTAAAAGGAGAAAAATATATCATGGATGGGAATATCAGTTCTTATGATATAATGATATCATAGCTACTTCCTAGACTATATGTAGTGTATGTAATGGTCCCATTGTATAAAAGTGTGATTTAAAGAATCATATTATAATATTCTCATAAAACTCTATGTTTGGTAATGGCATTATAACATTAAGTTATTAACATTAAATAATTTTACACTATTGGCTGTCATCGATTATAATGTTTCATATGATGAAACATTGGAGAGAATGGATAACTGAAAGTTAAAAGTGTTATAACCACATGTCATTTACTCATATGTTTTATAATATATTAGTAAATTCTATAGATTATCAAGGATTATATGTAAGGTCTATATAAGTATGATGATTCCATTGCGATTCATGTCCATGCTTTCCCAAGCCTCCCACTAATATATCATTCTCTATCAAATCTGTATCCTCCACCATTCTTTTCCACCCGAGGTATTAATATACTTTCGTTATGGGGATGATCCTTAAAATGTCATTGGGAGATCAAAATAATAATGTGAATACACTGTGGTTGGAGGAACCCATTTATTTTTCTTTATGGAGTTTCATCAACCATTGTTATTAAAGAACATGAGAAGAAGCTATAAATAGTGAAATGTATATGTTATTTTTTTATACATGATTTTTGTTTTCAATAAAATGTAGATATTGGGAATAAAATTTCTAATGTTTTACTATAATTTTAAAAAGAATTATTCAATCCATAAAATCCATTTCATGATATTTGAGCCTTTCCATGATTCTGGATTTTGAAATAAAGTTTAAAAATGAAGAAAAATGTATATCATTTTGATATTGTATTGATAATTATTAAAATGATAGAAATTTTGTTATATGGATGGTTATATGATATGAAATATCATAATCCATGACATAGTCATGCCATATGATATATGATATCATATTTTATGATGCAATATAATTATTAGGTTTTTTAAATATCATGGAATATGATATAGGATCTCATAATAGGTGATAACATTGATCTATGTTTATTAAAACAGTGTATTGTACTATCCTTATGATATAAGTAATGTCATAGGATATGAAACCAAGGCACTGTGGAATGATATTTTAGTTAAAGTGTTATCTATCATATAATAAGATAGATAATGGAGCAAACAACATATTACAATATATGTTATATTGGTTGGGGCCGAAGCCTCATTTATTATTAAAGAAAAGTAAAGAACTCTTTAACTGGGTAGAGGGAGACCCATTACATAGCCTGAAGGCCCATTGGGAATTTAGCCCATTACAAGGCCCATAGGCCCATTTGTTTGGCCCATAGCCCATTCTGTGAATAGTACTGCTACAGTACCCGCGCTGCTACAATGCTGCATAGTACCCGCCACTGCTACAATAATCTGCCGCTGCTACAATATGCTACAGTACTACTACAACAACCTACACCCAATGGGTTTTGAACACCCATTTTTCATTTTTTTAAAGGTTGGGGCCGAAGCCACATTTATTATTTAAAGCATAGAAAAGACCTCTTTAACTGGGTAGAGGGAGACCCATTACATAGCCCGAAGGCCCAGTGGGCATTTAGCCCGTTACATAGCCCATAGGCCCATTTTTTTGGCCCAAGGCCCATTCTGTGAATAGTACTGCTACAGTACCACTGCTACTACATTACTCTACCACTACTATAGTGCCTTCCGCCACTACATTGCCCTCCGTTTCTACAGTGATGTCGCCGCTACAGTACGCTATAGTACCTGCACCAAATGGGTTTTGAACCCCCATTTTTCAAGTAGAATTAAGGGGTGCTTACCACTATGACAAACCCCAACTACATATATGTTATATTGTTAAATACAATAGCATGAAAATAATATTTTTTCTTATTTTCAATTATTATTTTAATTATATAATTTATAAATTATAGGAAAATTTATTTTGGGATATTTAATTAAATTCTAAAGTGTTTAAAAATAAATTAATTATACATTTTTATAATTAATTAATTAATATTTATAAAAAATATTAAATAAAATATATATAATATTAAATGTTAATATTAAATACCATTGATTTATAAACCATGGATTATAATTTGGATATAAATTGTTTATATATAAATTATAAGCTGATTTATAAATAGTTTATAACTTACAAAATAAGAAATTATATAAAGGTGTTTATATTATTTTATAGATTGATTATAATAGTTAATTGAAAATGTTCAAATTAAAATTACTTATTTGAGAGAATTATTTAAAACATATCTAAATGAGTTTTGATAATTGATATGATCGACATTTAAATAATATTAAATGTTTAATATTATTCATGTTTATATAATATATAAATAGTTCATATATACATTGTTTATATTTTAGATATCATATAATGAAATATAATTTTATATAAAGGTTAATATAAAGGAATTTATGTAAATATAAAGTGTTTATATTTATTTTATTATTTAATGCCCATAATGCATGAATAAATTTAATATTATTTATAATTTATTTATTTATGAATTATTCATAAATATTTATCTCATGTCTAAATATAGGAGTTTTTCATTTATCTAGTTTATTCCATAAATTATTCAGGAATATAAATTTTATATTTTGAATGTATGCATGATTTAATTTAAAATGTTAAATTGCTTCTATAAAATTTCATACATGTATCTAAGGATTAGATGCTTGGTATTATAATAGATTTCTTTTTCTTCAGCCTTGACTTTGAATTGTATTGAGTTTTGAGATTGAATTTAAAGTCTTATTATAGTTTATACATATTTGGTGTTAGAATTATAGTGTATTTGAGAACACTTTTGAGTAAAGTAACATTGGGTAGATGGAATTTTGGTCAAACTAGTCATTGGTAAAGAGGCTTATTCCTTTTCAAGAAAAGTGGGGGTTGGATATCTCTCATTCTCTGTGGGGGTTGGATATCTCTCCCTCTCCATGGAAACTGGCCTAGGCTTGAGTCCTGCTAGGCTTGAACACGGTGTATATTATGCACAGGGTGATTCAGATCTATTTTCCTTGCTGGGGAATGTGTTGTGCGTGCTCTGGGTATACTTGGGCCCCCCTTTGGGAGTCGAGTGTAAAACCTTACTCACATTTTTCCCATGGGGTGTTAGCCAAGTGGTACCTGCTGGTTGTACCTCTTGCTCTCTGTGGGAACTGGACTAGGCTTGAGTCTCGCCAGACTCGGACACTGTGCATATTATGCACAGGGCGATTCAAATCCATTTTTATAGCTGGGGAATGTGTTGTGCATGATATGGGCATGGAGGGTACCCCCTTTGGGATTCGAGCGTAAAACCTTACACATGTTTTAGCCAACGAGACCATACCCAAGTGGTAAGGGCTCTTGCTTGGCATCCAAGAGACCCAGGTTCAAAACCAGGTGGAGGGAAATTTCTGGGATACTGTAGTAGTCCATGTAGCAGTTACTGTTCAGTAATGTAGTAGCCAGAAATATTCACCTGATTTGGGCCTTCGGGCCATCGGTTTGGGCCACAGGTCTCAAGGGCCTTCGGGTCATCAAAGGCATTTGGGCCACAGGGCCTTCGAGCCACAAAGACCATGGAGTAGCCCAGTTCACATAGAACATGCCCTAGTAGAGGATCAGATCAACAAGAGTAGAAACCACCAGAAGAAGAGGTAACCAGATTGGAAGAATGAGAGGGTATGGTAGCCACCATCGGGACCAGGCACCGTGCAGATTTGTATTGAGAAATTCTAGACGATCAGTAATGCAAGGTGGAGAGCTAGGTGATCAATGACGCAGAAGTCGGGGAGATGCGGTTCTAGTGGGTTGGGCATACAGGTCATGTAATGGGCATGGTTTGCCTCTAGGACTTCGGGTCATGTATTTTTGGTTAGTTAGGACTTGTGCCTTGGGCCTATGGGTCGTGTATGGGTTCCCCTTCAACCATTAAAAGGGGGATTATCCACAATAAAATAAAAATAAGGCCTTCAGGCCATTCGAGCTATATAATGGTGCTTTATGTATAATATGCATGATATGAATTTGTATATGTGTGAATAAAATTGGATTTTAATTATGGTTTCTAACACAGGTTATGAGTTGGGTAAGTAGTTACACATCAATATGGTTTGACCTTGTTGATTTAGTGGAAAGAATATGATTAAAGAATAAATCATCATGAGCATGAATAATTTTTAATAAAATATATAATATAATATGGTGAGATTAAATCTCCTATAAAAATAATAAGTGTAAAATTACTTTTAAATCAAACACCTATCAATACCTCGATCATCCAACCTTTTAGGTCATGCTAAATACAGGTGGCCATAAATTATTTTGTGTTAGGAAAACATTTAATGGATGAAACTAATAGGATTAGGTTCCTATTTTTTGGAATTTGGATTATGTCACATTGAGATGGGAGACCCTATTAGGATTAGTATATTGGAGGAATAATGTTGGGTGAATCCATATGACAGATTAGAATAAAGAGTTACCTGTTCAACTATCCAATAGTCAAATACGGTATGAAAAACATGTTTTTCTACCTAAAGAGATAATTGGCAAGAGAAACACAAAATTTGGCTCATTTATTAGTGAAATATGGATATGATCCCACTATTGGGTATGATGTATATCAAAATGGGTCATCATTATGGTGGGAGAATATTTAATAAAAGTCCCGATTAAATTATTGTAAATCATGATACTCATCTGATAAAATATTTTGTGGTAGATATAATAGCATAACCATCATGATAAAATATTACTTTGAGATTAATCTTATATAAAGGATGAGATTAATATAAGTAACTTATTATATTGGTATGTAAACTTAAAAATAATTATTATGTAATTAGAAAAATTCCCTATGTTAGAACAATACCCATCTGAATAACAAAAATTTTAAGTTGTTCAAAAAGTTGATCAATATTATTATGAAAAGAATAAAAGAATTAACTTGATGTTTCAATATCATAAGATTCATAAATACTAAAGTAACTTAATTCTATACTCATAATTCAGTATGATTGAGTATGTTTATCACTTAGAGTGACTGAAGGTTTTATTTAAGGCTTGTTCTAGATAAGTAATTCAATCTATATTTATTGTCTAAAGTGTTTTTAAAATGTGAATGATTTCAATTAAAGTTTATCCTATTTTATCAAAATGTTGTGGATTTATTAACTAGGCATGATATATCTTGGTTATGGAACAATTTTAACAGTATTAGTGGGTATAAAGTTCAAACTTGAAGAAAAAAATTTAGTTATAAATTCTAATAATTCCTCCTTGAGTATTCATTCATGGTCATGTAAACCTAAATGTAGAATTGGGAAGGAATGATAATATTTCCATAGGATGTAATTGTTAGAGAAAACGGAAGGGGTTTGATAAATTTTGATAAATTTCATTTTTTAGTATTAGTGTTAGAGATAACATTCTTCATTTTTAAAGGTTTCAGGATATCATATGTATTCTTTACAAATGTTTTAAATATAATAGAGTTTAAGATCAAGGAAAAAGTTGATGAATCTTGTAGTTTTCATTCAAATGATGAATAAAAGTGTTAAAAAATCATCATGTTTAATTCAAATGAATATATCAATGTCAAATGGATTTTAATAATTGATGTGTATTTATTTCTTATTAATATTATATGGTAAGAGATGTTGTTGGTAAAAAAGGAGTTATTATGAAAAATATGGGATGATGTTCTAATATATATGGTTTATGATTCAATTAATATTATAATATAATTAAAAATAATATAATGATAATAATGTTTTGTAGAGGATAAATGCGTTTATCCATATCTTTGTTAAAATATGAGGGATATTATCCTAGAACACATTAATGGAATATTTTAAAGAATAAAATATTCTTTTCAGATAATTTCTCCAAACACATAGAAAACCATACAAGTCATGGATATTAATTGTTTATTTGTCAAAAATTCCCACTAAAGGAGATAATTTTTATTTAATAACTCCAAAAGATGTTTTTATATCATATAATGATATTATAAAATGATATTATAAAATTAATATATTTTATAAGAGACTTGTGAATATATTTAGACTTAGAGAAGTTTAAAGTAAAATAAATTATTATTGTAGTCCAAATTTAAAGTGAATGTCACTTTAGCCTAAAATTTTTTAGGGTGTATTGGTAAAGTGAAATGTAAATAGTTGTATTTAGTTACCATAATGAAGTGAAAGTCACTTTATATTCTAAAATAATTTCAGGATGTGTTGGTAATGAATAATATAAAGAGTCATGTTTTTATACCAAAAAGATCTGAAGGAAATTTTTCGATGGATTCGTTCTAGGAATGATGATAAGGATGAAATTATAAAGAGTTCAGATTAGAAAAAAAAGTTATTAAAACTATAAAATTGGGTGTTGTGATATAAATTAGTTTGAATATATGATCTATGAGTTGAACATTTGGAATGTTTTTTTATGTATCACCATTATTCAAATAGGCTTACTTAATATATGTTAGTCACTAATGAAGTATAGTTTTATGGTTTTATCATATGATAAAATAGTTTTGTAGAAATAATTACATATATATTTAATAATTTTAAAAAAACACTAAATGTTTAGTAATTAAAAGACCTCTCTTTAGATTCCCCTAGACCCGTACATCTAGATCTAGTAAAAAACTTAAATAATTTCATTCATAAATTGAAATTTTAATTTCAACATCCATTCAAAAAATAATAAATTTAGTTTATTTTGTGAATAGACACATATTAAATCATTATACTATATGATACCAATAAATTAATTAATTAATATTTCTTCATAAACTTCATATAAGTTCACTAAACTCTTTTTAATACTTGAAATCACCCGAGGATATACAATAAAGAAAGGGTGAGCTAAAATTAAATTAATGGGAAAGGAAGAAAAACATGGGAATCACAATCAATGGGATATACCATGATATCAATAAGTGAGCCCTAGAATCACAACATTGTATATTCATAAGGCATCACGTGAAATAATATTGAGTAATACTTTGAGGTTGTCAAGTAAAGTTTTACACCCTGATCTTTACTTTCCCCATTTGTTTATTTATTTATTTATTTATTTTTTAATGTATTAATTGAGTTTCAAGTTAATTTATTTTTAAATTTTTAGAAACTATATTATTTTTCATGGAGCATTGTTAGGGCATGATTAGGGGAAACCACATGACAGAAATGTGATAGGGTCTATATTTTTTAGCAAAGGCTTCTATATGGTTAGCAAATGATTTTTTTAACTATACAACTAAATCATGTGACATATACAATGTGTGTCTTGTGAGGGTTGATTAGTCAATGAATGGTTAGGTAAACCTTGCAGAAACCATGAAATCTGATCAAGAATTTTAATACTAGAAATTCTTAAATTACCCTCATTAAATTAAGAACCAAAATAGAGTATCTTTCTCCAAAAATGATATAGTAATCCATGGGAGATCCCTAATGTGAATTCCTTTTAATTAACACTTTATTTTGGACCCCTTTCATAAATTATTGGTGAGTTATTAAAGGTTTATTTTTCTATCTCCCTTCATTATTCTTCCTTATTTCTTCCTTATCCTCCTATTATGGGTTGGTGTTTGTAGAACCCTATGAAGGGTTTTAGTTTTAATCATTGTGTATTTATCTCCTAGGGTGTATGAAATATTTCATAGGCCATTCTCTAACCATATTTGATGGTTTTTCATCATCCAAACTTGGACTAGGAAGGTGTTTCCATGCCTTTCACGTTTTATTTACAACCCTTGTGATGATTATGTTTTACAACATATTTTACATAATAATTATACATGCAGAGAAATATTTTGAATTCATAAAGTGTTCTCTTAATGGAATTGGTATATTTTAAAAAGGATGGTCTAAATTTACAAGGTTATTTTTCATAGACCATAAGGGTTTCTCTTGATAATTCATTTTAAATAGATTTATTTGTGTATTTTTAATTTTTCATATGTTTTTATGGATTAAAAATGGTTATGGTGTTTCATTAATTATTCAATGATGTTTTCCCTATTTTTTATAGTTTATATGAGATTTATTGGTTTTTAATATGGGACTTCTTCTTGGTTTTATGGTTTTTTAAATATCACTATATTTCAAAGTAGGTTTTCAAATAAGAATTACACACACACACATACATATGTAATGATTAATTGGGAAATTGAAGTATTTTTTGGAACTTGGCATGATGATTTCAAAATGTTACTATTTTTAAATGGATTTTTAAGGATATTTTTTAAAAAACATTATTAGTTTCAAAAGTATAGGACTTAATGGAACCTTAAATAAATATATTTTACTAAATGAGATACACTATCAAATAATTACCCATCATTTATGTTAGAATGATTTTGATGATTGAATATGTTTTTTGTTGTTTTTTTATTAATCAGAATGGGGGATTTAGTGAGAATGGTATGTGTGAGGGTGGGTTGAGGTTTTTTGTCGGAATGTTATTCCTTGTACACAGCTACTAGTGTGTGTATGATATAGAACACATCCTTACTCACCCTTTTCTATTACTAGTATCATGGAAATCATAGGTGTATTAGGGAGTGATAAAGGGATTATTACTATCTAGTCATGATTATATTGACTAGATTCTCCATGTGATGGATACATACCAACTATAGGGAAGTTCCATTGGTGAGGCTAGATACGAGTAGCCAGTTGGCTATAGATTAAGAATGCATTGATAGTATGACATATGATTCCACCAAAGTACTTCTAGGATTATCTCATTGGATGTTTATGATTTATCAATAATTATATATAATTTACTTATTTTCTTTATTATTTTACTTAGTTATGTATTTTATTTAACACTTCCCTTATTTGTTTGACATATTATGTTCCATTTACTTAGTTTTACACAAATTTATCACATTTTATTTGGATGTGTTATATTTTTTTAACAAATCATAATAAAGGAGGCATTGAAAATAGTTTTGGAAAGTAAGTCTTCAAATGAATATTTATTGAAAATTTATTTACTTGGTTTTATGTTTTTGGGGCTTTAAAAGAAAATAAATATGTTTTAATTAATACTTATTTGGTTTTTGAAAATAAAAATGATAAAATATTATGTATTTGTTATCTTAAAATATCAAAAACCTATTTTAAAATAATATATTTGAAATTATTGTTCTTGGAATGATAAAAAAAATAAAAAAATCTATAATTTTGTGAAATTATATTGGGATATTTATGATCACACCATACATACACAACTTAGTTTTTGTACATGAAGTGGCTATTTTTTGGTTCAGTTTTATATTTTATAGATGCCTAAACTTCATGGAATCCCCTTTCTTGGCCACTTTTGGAAGAGTGTGTTTGATGGTGACATCTGGTTATAAAGAGATCATGATCTAAAATTATTTTTTTATTTTAAATCTTGGTTGTATTAGATAATTAATCATTCATTATATTTTGGTATCTATCATCCTTATTATATTTATTTTGATATGGATTTTCATTTTTAGTTATTCCATTTCTATCTTTTTGATGTTTCAAAATTGTTTATTTCATTTTTCATGGACATTCAACATATGGACACACCATGTAATATTATTAGTAATATTTTTCTAAATGTTAAATGTTATTTTTGGGGTAAAACAATTCCCAATGAGTTTATTTGATGCCTTGAAACTATTTTCTAGACCATAGGGATTGAAAATTTCCTTTGGGACTTTCCATAGGCCAGCTCAGGCACGTAGATTAGGGGTGTCTAGAGTTGGTTCATGAAAAAAATTTATTATAGGGACCTATTTTTTTGGGTAATCTAGGTAGAATTGAGATAGTGTTACTAAAACATAGGAGTTAAGTCATAAGAAGGTTTTTTTATCACCAACTCTCATGATGAAACCTAAGTTTACATGGTATTTCAAGGTTTGAGTCATGATTTCAAGTTTTCATTATTTATTTCTAGTTTATTTTACTATAATTTATTTTTTTAAAATTATAATGAATTCAAATGGGTTTTTTGGATATTTTCAGGATTTTTTGGTGAAAATGAGAGTTAAAATTGAGGAACAATATTTGATCATAAGGCCTGATAAACCATTTTGTGCCTTTGTGCTTGGTTCTATGAAGATCCTAGTGGTCTGTCACACGTTCAGTCAAACTTTGTGGACAAATCTTTTATAACCACTAACGAATTATTACATTTTTTTGGTTCCTATAAATTTTGGTTTGTATTTGGATAAAGAATATTAATATTTTGGATGGAATTTAGGGACTTTATAGGATGTGTTGATGATATTGGGTTGGATTATGTTGGTATTTTGTGATGAAAATGCGATTTAAAATAATGAAAACTTGGTTTTTAAAGTTTATAAAGAATCTTATGAAAGTTATTTAAAAAATATATATTTGGAATTTATGAAATTTATTTAGTAATATACATGTGGTTTAAAACATATTTTAAGTGTAATTTCAGTATTTTAAAATGTTTTTATAAATAGCCCTTCAAAACCGAAAATAAATTAGTGATTTTTTAAAAAGGAATTTTTAATTTTATTTCTTGGGTTATTTTAATTAGAGTGTGTTGGAAGTTTCATATTCTGATTGATTTTCATGATTCATATTATTATTTAGATCATGTTTCCTATAAAATTCTCACTAGATAATATTAAGACTTTATCATGGAGAATTCCTCAACCTAGTACCTATCAGGGCTTAGATGTGGTCCATCCCACTATTGACCCAATGTAGAATCCTTGTAAAGTGGTAAAGTTGAAATCCTATAATTTTTTAATATTATATGGGGATAAATTAATTCAAGTGGTTATGGAGTGTCTTGGATGGATTGAAGTAGTCTTCATTTCACTGAAAATTCTAGAATCCTCATGGATGAAAACCCATCTTAAGCCTATTCAAAGACCAAGCATACAACAATGGAGGATCACTATTACCCTTTAGCTAAAAGTTTATATGTATTGGGAATTGTTTAAGTTGACATTAATCCAATGGAATTTTACTAATAAGGTAAAAAGGGTGAGGGTGGAAAAGCTTATGAACCTCCTGAAAGGTGACCAATCAATAGAGTAGTATGAATCCCATTTTAATTTTTTGATCCCTTTTCCCCTAAGTTGGCACTCAAGGAATCACTAAAGTTTTATAATTTTATGAGGGGAATTCATTAAAACCTCCATTATGCATTTATTATTTTTTAACAAGATTCATTTGAATATATATTTAACAAGGCCATGATAGTGTATTTGATATCTATGGGTTATCCCAGTAGATGTGGTTACACCATTCCATTCGACATCAATTAAGTTTTAATATATAATTAGAAGAAAAAATAGGATGAACCAGAGGTAGGAAGTTAGATTCATTGGTATAATCTTCTTATACCACTACCATTATTAAGGATAAGAAGCTATTTCTAATGTACTATTAGTTTTTTCTATTTGTTCATTATAATCCCTCCTATTTTAAATATGAAAAGACCTAAAATATATATAGTTTCATGGTCCATATTTAGAAATTATGTTTGTTCAGGAATTAATGAAGGATAGAATCATTACCTTAGCTTAGTAATTGGGGGTATTACAGATAATATTTCTCTAGGTACCTTGTGTTATCCCTTGTTCTTTTGAGATTCTAATGTTTTTTGATATACATTTTGTTCTTTAGTGTAATTTTTCCTTTTTATTATTTTAGAGACACTTATAAAATGTGATGATATTATGGATAGGTCATTGGGATTAGTAACCAGTTCTAGGTTTCCTTATTTAGAGAGATGAATATTTCTTTTTAGTGTTATTTCTTGAGATATTAGTTTAATTTTGACCCAAAATGGTAATAGTAATCCTTATATTATGGGGACATCAGTTACCTATATTAATTTAATTGGTTTTCCATTGGATCTTCCATATATTCATTTATGATCATTTTTTGGTCTTTGGGATGTTCATGAATTTAATATTTTCTCATTTTCTAGGATATTTTGTTTTTAGATTAATTATAGGTTGTATTGGTTGGATAGTTCATTCCACCTAATTTTTGTCACTTTCCTAAACATTTTTTTTCTTTGGTGAATTTCTAGGGAAAAAATGTTTTATGGTTGATATAATTATCACACCCTGAACTTCAAATTCCTCATTATTTGGTTTATTTATCAAATGTTACTATGGTCCTTGAGTTTCAAGTCATTTCTATTGGATTTTTTTTAAATCTATGAATTTTTCCTAGCATGTGGTTAAGGGAAACTGCGTGATGACCATATGATTGGGTCAATTGTTTTTAGCATAGGTCTATATATGGTTAGTGCATGTATTTTCTAACCATGAGGCCAATCTGTAAAACATGTCTAAGGTATATACAGTGAAGGGGTCACTATTGGCACATGCTTTGTTAAACCATGTAGAATTTATAAAATATTCTCAGACATTTAAAAATTAGAAATTCCTAAAATAATCACATGAAATTGAGTCCCCAAATGGGATCTCCTCCATCCCCACTCATGTGAAGATTCCAAGGGGATTCATGGGGTGATTTCCTTTCACCCTCTTATTTTACACTTTTGATTATTAGTGATTTATTCATGTTTTCTCTTCTTTTCTCCATTATTTATTCTTCATTATTTGAATATTGTTTCTCCCCTTGTTGTGGGTTGGTTTTAGTCAAAAACGCGTTAGGGTTTTGGTTTAAATCCCTATATATTTTGTTCCTATGGTGTGATTAATCCTCATTAATCATTCCTATCCTTGTATTTTAAGGATTCTAATCATTCATGCTTGACCTAGGTTGGTGTCTTCTTTCCTTTCAATTTTTATTTATAGTCTATATAATTCTTGTGTTTAATTGAATATTTTCCTCATATATGATTTGGAAACTTTTGAATTCCTAAATGGATTCTATTAAAGGAATTTTTATTTTTAAAAAGTATGATCTTCAATTATAAGTGTATTTTTCTTGGATCATATGGGAGTTTTCTTGGTAATTCATTTTAAATGGACATAACTATATTTTTTAAATTGTTCTTATGTTTTTTATTGATTATAAAATTTTATAGTGTTTTCTTAACTATTTATGATATTGTGACCTAATTTTTATGGTTGATATGAGATTTTTTAGTTTTAAAGTGGGGGTTTTCTCCTTAGTTTCAAGTTGTTTTAAAATATATCCTTATTTCAAAATAATTTTTCAAAAAAGTTGTACACACAAAACACATATATATATATTCATATATAACTATTAGTCATGAAATAAAGGACCCATTTTTCAATTGGAAAGAATATTTCAAAATGTTATTATTTTAGAAATATATTTTCAAAGAGATTTTGGAAAACAAATTATTAGTTTCAAAACTCAATGCCTGGTTGAAAACATATTTAAATAGATTTTTCTAAATGAGTTACACTCTTAACTAAATCCCCATGCATTATGATAGAATTATTTTTATTATTTAATGTGTTTCTTATAGTTATTTTTATGGTTTATAATTATTGATTTAGTGAGAAGGGTGTGTGTGAGGGTGGGTTGAGGTTTCTCATGAGAATAGTTTTCCTTTTATTCTATTATTAGTGTGTGTCTGATATGGTACCCATCCTTCCTCACTCTATTTTTACTAGTATAATGGTGATTCTAGTAGACTTAGTGTGGGATTGGGATATTGTTACTATCTGGTCATGATGATATTGACTAAATCCCCCTTTTTTGGTATACGTATTTACCCTGTGGGAGTAATTCTAATGAAGTTAGATGAGACCAACTGATTGGTTATATATTAGGGTTTCATTGATAGGCTGGTAGATGGTTCCTCTCAAGTAATTATAGGATCATATCACAAGATGTTTATGAGAAGAAAATGATTATATACACTTTAATTTCTTTATTTATTATTTTACTTAGTTATAAATTTTATTTAATACTTTATATTATCATTTTAACATCTCATGTGCCATATAATTAGTTTTATCTATGTGGTTGAAATTTTATTTAAGTGTGTTACATTTTTTTCACATATTATTTTAAAGGAGGTATTTAAAATGGTTTTAAAAAGTATGTTTTAAAATAAATCATTATTGAAAATTTATTTACATAGTTTTATTATTATTTTTTGGTTTTTTAAAAGAAAAGAAAAATGTTTCCCATCAAATGTATTTGGCATTAAAAATGAAAATGAACAAAATCATGTATTTGTTTTCTTAAAATGTCTCGAAACCTATTTTTAAATATAATATTTAAAACTAGTGTTCATGATTTTTTTTTAAAATAAAACACATGGAATCATTGGTTAAATCATATTAGGTCATTTATTATCACACCCTATTAACATCACGCAATGCCTGTAGACTAACTGGCTTTTATAAGTTTAGTTTTAGGCTTTTAGGGTGATCTGACACCATCAAATTAAATTTCTTATATACTTAGAGAGAGTTTGTGGTGGATGATGATCTTGGGTCATGATGATATTGTTACGACCGTACCCTAGAAGCCCAGGGTCGGTGCATTATTTTAATACATTGGCATGATTACAAGGAATCAATTCCCGAAAAACCGATCAGTTTAGTAGTATTGGAAAATAGATTACATAAATGAATGTTACATTATACATTAGAAAATAAAACACAACATAAATGATCCTTTGAGAACTCCATTAACCCCCAAGATTAACCCTATTTATCAATTATAATACAATTCTTTGAATCCTGGGAAAATAAAACATAAGAAAGGGGTGAGCTCAGATGCTCAGTAAGGATAACAATATAGAGGAAACTTTTATAAATAAGAACCAACATTTAACTCAATGTATAAGACTAAAACAAAATCCTTTAAAACATAAACTTCTGCATAATATGGCCAATATAAATCAGATAATTCCATTTACTTATTCACATGGATATTCTACTAGTCTAATAATCACATGCAATATCAATAACCAATTTTATAATGATGGAATGCGTAATGCCAAACTTCATAACCACCTAGTCAAGGCCTTGTGACAAGACTACAAATAAAATTTTATCAAGGCCTTATGCCAAGACACTAGTTTGTCTCACGAGACCTACCGATGCATCGAGGAGCTATAGTGTGGTCCACCTGTCACTTACTAAGTCCAATTCATTCCTCATATGAAAAGGTTTAAACATAACATAAACATTCATATTAAAACTATCATATTAAATTTGAATACTTTATTCATAAACCATGAATGATATAAAAATAAAATATCCACATTCAAAAATATCACAAATACTTCAATACAATATGGAATATTTGTATAATAAATCAACCTTGATCAAGAATAATATCCTATAAAGGATGTTGACATAGATGAAAATGATTAGTAAAAATCTTAGAGAGAAATATTCCTTTTTCATGAAATCATTTAAAATTCACATAATTTATAAAGGAAGTCATTCAAAAAATTGTTTTAAATCAAAGTGTCCCGTACCACTTTGAAGCTTTTTAATGTAATTAACATTTTAAAAAATTCATGTTCATATAAATAAATCCTTAAAATCATTTTGAAAACATGGACATTAATGAGAAAGGATTATAAGAATAAATCATTAAAACATTTAAAATGATGTTTTAGTAAAATGTCACTTAAAAATAATCCATTTTAAAACTCTTTTATGAAACATTTAAATGGATAATAAATATGTCCCTGTATATACTTACATAAAATAAACCTCAGATTATAAAGGGATTGTGAAATTAACATATACCTTGCACTTTCCTTTGGTCAAAGGTATGTTTAACCTCCTGTATAATGACAATAGAATGTTATTAAATTATACCATAACCATATTAATATTTATTATATCATAAATTATTCATTAATGACTTTATACTAGCCATTTAATAATTATTTTGATGTTAAATTAACATTTTTGGAGATAATAACTTTCTTTATTGTACATGTTTTAACTTGTTATTCTTGATCGTATCACATAGATCATGATTTAAATACTTCCTGAATATAAAATACGATTTACATATCATATATAAATATATAATATAAATATGTATAATATATAGATATATGAAATGGAAAACACCGTTTTTGGAGAAGGTAGGTCATACGTATGCATAAATGTTGTTTCCGTTTTCATATCATATTTAATAGAAGTAAGTGAATAAGATATATGTAAGTAAATATATATATATATATATATATTCAGTATAATTATTATGTCATATATTATATACTTATTAATAATATATATTTTTATAATCATCATTGAATGGTGAACGTGGAAATGAATCTCATCGCGTCGTGGAGACGGTAATCTGTATGTATACACGAGCGGCAATATCATTATATTGATGGAGAAATCACATGTTATTGGATATTATATTATATATAAAGAATCATTAACATGTTATATTTCTTATTTATATCAGTTATACTCATTATTATACCCATCCAAAAAATGAAGTGTTTGAATAAAAAACTACACCACGACGTGGAGACAGTAAGACGTACGTATGCACGTATGGTGAATTTTTCATTTATAGGATGGATAGAATAAAGAATATGGTTGTAAAATATTCATAATAACATCAAATTATATAGGAGGTACTAGGATTATTATTTTGGTATGGAAACAACAAAGAAAGAGGAAGTGGAAAAAGAAAAGAACTTGAAAGAGGGTGATGAAATTATTACATCTTCTTTGGGTGTTTCCTTTTGAGTTGATCAAATGGGATCTTAGGTTGTATTTATGATCCGTGGAAGGACTCTAGGATGAATGTAGGAATTTTTTCGGGATATTTGGGTAGGTTTTGGCCGAGAAAAATGGATTTGGATGTGTGAAATTAAGAGAAGGGGAAATACCCTATTAGAAGAGAGGTGAGGGTCACTTCAGGAAACGCTTGAAATATTATTTTATAATAAAATAATTTTCGGTTCATAATTGATCTAAAATGATTTATTTAGATTATAAGGTGGGTATTGGTCGAAAAACTCTCAACCAATAGGTTTTAGACAAGTTTATTTCACCATATTAACATTATCTTTTAGATTTAACTTTTTGTTAAATAGTTTGACATTTATCATGTCTCTTTGAATTTTTATATTATATGATTAATAAACGTACGATAACAAGCCAAGATAACCCCATGTGGTTAATTATTAATATAAATACCATTATATAAGTTCTTTGTCTTAACCATATATTTTTAGGACTATTATATAATTTAATAATATAATATTTGTTTTAAAAACTCATTATTTCAATTTTGACACTATTTAGTATTTGGTTTTTGTGAAAGTCATCACAACTTGATTAATTCATAAAAAATAAATTGAATCAATAATAAAATGTCATATTATCCTATAAAATTCTTTTATGGAATCAAAACTTTCAAATTATATTTATTTTAATATTTATAATATCATTTATTTGATTCATTCATTAATAAGGAAAATACTACAGCATTATTGTGTCATATATAAATTTATTTATTTTATGTATAAAAATTATAAATAAAATATCATGATGTAGGAAATAATTTTATATTTATAATGAATATTTATAGTCAAATATATCAATTATATATCCTCATATAAAAATTGTTTTACTAAAAGATATATGCTTTTGTTATTTTTGTCTTTACTTAAGATTATTTAATATAAAATGTCATTATCACTCTCAAGTGGCTCTATGGGGTCCTAAAATATACCCAAGGATTCCCATGGTCGGAAATGTATCATACAATAAAAATAAGACACGTGTTAGGGTATTTTAATATCATTATAATAATATTTGTTTACCCTTATTTACCCGATTTACCTTTTAACCATGATAAATAAAATATTTACTAAAGTAAATATTCATAATGTATAAAATTAAATGTTATCTATTTAAAAAATCTGGAACTCCTAATTCCAAATATTTAATCCATTTTTCCAAATTCAAAACATAGAATTGACATAAATTAATTTAAAATTAATTTCCGTTGTCAAAATAAAAATCCTGTTTTTAAGAAATAATAACTATTAAAATATTGACACTTGTTTATGTCCAGTTTAAATGTAAAATTACATCCAATGACTTAAATTATATTAAATGATAAAAATATACTCTAATTATACTTTAAAACCACTCAAAATTATAATTTAACAATATAAATTATTTCGATTAAAAATGTTGTTTTTAATTAAAATTTAGTATTTTTCACTATTTATCAAAATATGAAAGTTATCAGAAAAGTTCCAAAAATTTATCCAAACAAAATTTTTATGTCCCAATTCTAAATAATAATTTGATTTCCTTAAATTGAATATATAAAAGTGTAAAATATTGGTTTTAAAAAAGGTTCTCCATTAAAAGGCGGTAAAATTAATTTTTTTAAAAAAATACTTCTTTTATCTAAAAAATGAATTTGTTCATTTATTATGTCTAAGAAATATATAATATGGACTCTAAAATTATATAGAGTATATAAAATTCAGAATTCAGTTAATACTATTCATAACTATTTTTTGAACGACTAGTTTGGTAAGTTGTGGTGCACTCAAACTCGGTGTTGTGTGTAGCACAAGCTATTAAATTACTTTAATGAGATAACGTACTATGAAAACTTGGGGTGTTACATTCTCCCATCCCTCAATAAATTGAATTCTCATAATTTGAAAATTTTCTTTGAGAATAAATGGTTAAAAATAGAAAAATACCTTTGTGGAAAACCCACATTAGAAATTTGGTTAATAAAATTTAGTCTTAATAAGAGGGTAGGGGAATTGAAAAGGTCAAAACCAAATTTTGATCTCAATTAAGAGAACATTGGTGGAAATCAGAGACACATAATTGGAGGGAAAACATAAATATTTATAGGGAGTTATTGAGGTCATCAATCCCAAACAAGTGTAAAATTGAGGGTCTCAAAACCATCAATCTACGATGTTTTAAAATATCATCGGTTCAACAAAACAAAAGGTACTAGGATAACACATTTTTTTTAAGATCCCTTCCCTAAAGTTTAAGAATTAATTTATTCATATAATAATAGGGAAAAAATATACATGACAAGTAGAGTTTCATCCTTCAACTAATTCCCACCACAAACTCTTCTTTCACTCCAAAAGATAATAAAATTCAAAAATATTCTATTTATCCTAATCATATAGAGTTAAAAAAAGAAATTTGTAATTTATCTGTCAGACCATTTAAAAAAACTAAATTATACAAACCAGGAAATCATGTATTCCAATGGTAGGTGATCCACCCTTGTCGCCCTTCGGTTGTGGGTTCAAGTCTCGTGGCCTTGCCGGACGCGATGGGTTATTGCTCGACCTCCAGATTATCCTTTTTATGACATTCCAAAAATAATCTCAAGAAATTATTTAACCTTAATAATAGTATCCGATTACAAAATTAATCTATTCCAACCTTTATACTTATCCAAAATACTTCTATCCAAACTCACAATCCAAAATTTATATGGAAGGCAAACACAATGAAGATCCTTTTTTCCACATAATAACATGTGAATACCTTCATCATGTATTCTTATAAAACACTGTAACACCTTGAATTGCCATAAAACCTTATTGATTACATTCATGTTCCCTTATTCCTTATAGAATACTGGATGTATTCCTTCAATCCAAAAATTTTGTAAACTCCAACAATGACGGAATATACAAATCATTAATCAGTTTCAAGGTAGTCAAGAATATCCAATTTAATTTATCCAAATCAATCATATATTATTCCAAAATCACTACCTCAATATCAGAAACATATTATGGTTTATCTTTCTCTCAACCATATATTTTCTAAGAAAAATTAACCTACTATTGAGTCACTTTTCTTGATTCCACACAATCTCAATTCCTTAATGAAATAGTACTGCAGTACAATCCTTATATACTCTATAATTCTTATAACATGTAAATCATTAATAAAATACTCAAATGACACAATAATTTAACAACAACATAAGAACTCTAATCATTCCTCTTCATCTTCGTTAGTATCATAACTTGATTATTATCCAATAGCAGTATTTGGGGCATACTCTGATGATTTAGACATTGATTCGTGTAGTGTACCAACTCCATGTAGATGAAGCATTGTACCTTTGAAACCTTTTTCATACCCATGAAATCACATACTTGGTGTCCTTTTCTCCACACTTATAACAAACTCTCATTCCCTTCAAGCATTTACCAAGGTGATTATTTCCACAATTATCACATATGGAAAAATCATTATTTCCCCTCTTACCTTTATCCACATTTCTCTCTACCATCCTTTTCTTCTCTTATTTCCCTTCAAAGACATAGGACTCATAGAAGTCATTACTTATTTTATTAACACATGACACTATTTTTTCATATGATGAGAATACATGGGAGACTATTTCCATTTTAAATGTTGGATTAATACCATGAAATATATGATCCTTCTTAATTTTTCAATCATGGGTATTGCTGGAATTATCATTCCTTATACTAGGTGCCATTTCTAAACAATGGCAAACACTAGGTTAGTTTATGAATCACAATTCATAATTAGAAACTTGTAAAATACCTAATGTAAATTGAAAATATTATACAGATAATCCATAATCATAAAATGTTTTCTTTGAGGAAGTATTTACTCCTAAATCCTTCATAATGGGTTGTAATGAAAATGTGAATTATCATAAGCATATCCCCTGGGAGTGTCGTAACCAAGAGTGCAGCAAGGACCGTTTTTGTGTACTAGGATACCCTGAGTCAAGCCTGAAACTCCTTGTCAAAGTTTTCACTCCTAGGTACATCTGTTCCAGAGCGGCTTCTAACAAATCATATCTAGACAGGGATGTATTACTTGGAAAATACAAAAGATCTCTACATTACCAAAATTCTAGGAAGTTATTCTATACTAATCCTCAAAATTTTATATTTAGGTAATGTTCTATAATAAGAGTTTATCTAAATCTATTTCCAAGTGTGTTGCTAAACTTCCTCTAATACTATCTGTAACGCTCTAACCCTAGAATCTCAAGGTCGGTGCATTATTTTAATACATTGCATGATTACAATGAATCAAGTCCATAAAGACCGACCAGTTTAGCAGTCTTGGAAAATATATTACACATATTAATGTTACATTACACATTATAAAATAAAACACAACATAAATGATCCTTTGAGAACTCCATTAATCCCCTAGCATAACCCTTTTTATTAATCCCACTACTGGAAATTTAGGCTATATCCACGGTTTCAAACCGTGGCTATAAGTCCCAAAACCGTGGCTATAGGTTATAACCACAGTTCAATGAACCGTGGTTGGTAATGGCATGGCTATAGGGAAAGACCTGTAGCCACGGTTTCAAACCATGGCTATAGGGTATTGTCATAGTTTGAAACCGTGGAAGAACATTAAGCCGCACAAAGACTATATCCACAGTTCAAAACCATGGCTATATAGATTTACCCACGGTTTAAAGCCATGGATTTAGGTCTACATCCACGGATTAAAACCCTGGCTCTAGGGCTTGACATTTTGTAAAAAACCCACATCCCCCCCTGAACAACCCCCTGGACAGCCCTTGCACCCCCTGGACAGCCCCCCATGCTCCCCTGATAGCCCCCTTGAACCCCCCCGAATAGCCCCCTTGCACCCCCATAGATAACCCCCATGCCCCCTGGACAGCCCATATTCCCCCTGGACAGCCCCCTTTCACTCCCCCTGGACAACCCTTGCACCCCCCCTGGACAGCCCTTGCACCCCCTGGACAGCCCTTGCACCCCCCCTGGACAGCCCTTACACCCCCTGGAAAACCCTTGCACCCCCTGGACAGCCCTAGCACCCCCTGGATAGCCCCCCTTCACCCACATTCCCCCCTGGACAACCTCCATGCAACCCCTGGACAGCCCCCTTTCCCCCCACCCCCCACTCCTACAGTAGCCCACCACCCTACCCCCTCCCTGTAGCCCCCCGGGTAGACCCCCCCTGGACAACCCCCTTACCCCCACCCCCACTCCTACAGTAGCCCACCCCTGACCTGCAGCCCCCTTGTGCAGACCCCCCAGCACACCCCCACCCCATCTTGCACACCCTCCCTGGACAGCCCCCTTGCACCCCCCTGGACAACCCTTGCAACCCCTGGATAGGCCCCCTTGGACAACCCCTTGCACCCCCTAGACTACCCTTGCACCCCCTATACATCCCCCCTGCACCTCCATGCCCCCCTGGATATCCCCCTTGAATTCCCAACTCCTGGAGTAGCCCACAACCCCACCCCCTCGTTGCAGCCCCCCGGGAGATGAGTGGAGAAGACCCTTGAGAAGCTGCCAGACTTATTTATTCCATGCAAATAATGAATTTCTGGAAAGTTCTTGAAAAAATCATTGATGGGTTATGATTTTTTCTCATCCTTGTTAATGAACGAATAAAGTTTGATATTAAGGGGGAGAAATTGAATTAATCAATGACAAGAAGTTGAGGAAATTTGAGATCTCAAGGATGATTTCTAAAACTTGCTACATGTACTTGAATGTTTTCAACATGTGTATTGAGATGAGTTCAAGATCTCAGGTTGTAAATGAGGAAGTCAAGTTGTTTCATGACAATATGCATATGATAATTGGATTTCAAGTTAGTTGGAGTACCCAAGAATATTGATGAGACAATTAGGAGTTGGACAGCTTAGAAGATAGTTGGAAGTTCCCAAGCTTGTTGAGAAGGAATATGAAGTTATGAAGAAAAGGTGTTAGTATTCTAATCTTAAAGCCCCCCTTCCCACCTTGGACCGACCCCACTCACCCCCTAGGCAGACCCCCCATCTTGGACACCCCCACTCCCTCCTGGAAACCCACCTGGATAGACCCCCCCCCAGGACAACCCCACCCGGCAGCAGCCCCCCCCCCTGCTGAACACCCCTTGCACCAAGCCTACTGGATACCCCCCTGGACAGACCCCCCCTCTAGGGCACCCCCTCCCTCCTGGACATACCCCCCTGGACAACCCCACCCAAACAGCCCCCCGAACAACAACCCCCACTGGACCCCCCCTCGTGGACACACCCTCCCTCCTAGAAAACCCCCCTGGACAACCCTAACCGGATAGCAGCCCCCTTAGGAAAGCAGCCCCCTCCACCCCCTAAACAGACCCCCCCCCCTCTTGGAAACCCACCTGGAAGGACCCCCCCCCCCCCCACGAAAACCCCACCCAGACAATAGCCCCCCCTGCTGGACAACCCTTGCACCACCCCTACTGGACACCCCTCCCTCCTAGAACCCCCCCTCCTGGAGACTCCCTTTGACCACCCCACTCAGACAGCAGCCCCCCCTCCTGGAAACCCTATACTGTTGTGCTGCATTTAGGTCCATTGTGATTTTTTCATGCTGGATTTATCCATTGGAATGGGATAGGAATGTAGAGTGGTTTTTTGCTGGTTCTTAGCTTGTGTGCGTCATACATGCGATGTTCTTGTGGGGGTTCTTGTTGCTATTATGGTCTTGGGTGGGTGTGGGTTGTTTATAGTGCAATGATCCTGTGCAGAGGATGCCTAATTTTAGTGTGTGGGGATGATTCTAGAGGGGCTTCTAGTGTGGTTTGGATAGAGTCACATGTTATTATTATAGGTTCAATTGTATAGGATAGGGTTCATGGTGTGGGTGATTCAAGTGGGGATTTCTAGTTTTTGGTTGATTGGTTTCTTTTTGGGTTGTGGTTTTCCAGCTACTTGGATACATGTAGGGGATTTGTTGTGGATTGTTGTGGTTGATTTTGTGGTTGACTGGTTGAGCGTTTCTTTGTTGGCTGGACTTTTTCATATGGTGATGTTAGGATATTTTTTTCTTGAGTCTTTGAGTGGTTGAATGTGGTGTTCTGGTTCCGTGATATTGTAGAATGTTTCCTTGGATTCAAGGTTTATGAAGTAGTAGGTGGTTCAAGTTGCATATGGACTAGTGTTGTTGCTCCTAGAGGAAGGTTTTCTTTATTGGAAGGGTTATTTCCAGCAGCCTTTTGGGTTTCAGTAGCTATTCTTGTGTGATTGGCTAGGAGGGTTGGGTTTTGTTTGGTGTTAGGTGGGATGACTACAATTATTGGTGTTTAGGGGAGCAGTGTTGTGGTTGGGTGGTTGGTGGATGGTTTGTGGTTTTGTAAGGGTACATGAAGGTGGGTTTGATTGATGGTGTTTATTGTAGGTGAGTTGAGTGGTCTGTTGTAGGGATTATGTGATTCCAGAGATGATTGGATAATGATCGCCTTGGATGGATTCTTGCGGTGATTTGGAGGTGTTTCGCATGGGATGTTCAATTATATCATATCACTGGATAGACCCCCCTGGACAGACCCCCCTCCCTCCTGGACAACCCCCCTGGACACAAGACTCATGGAATACTATTACTGCGAACTATCACGGGTTGTCATCCTGGAGTAGGGCCAAATCATGGCGTGATCGAGGTGTGACCACGGCGTGACCGAGGAATGACCGCGGCGTGACCACGACATGACGGTGGCGTGACGGCAGCATTACTATGGCGTGACCATGGCATGACTATGGCGTGACCGCGACGTGACCGCAACGTGACCGCGGCATGTTGGCCTGGTCTAACGACATCTGCGGGGCAACATCATTCGGCCCGGAGTGAAGGGAGTGGGAAGAGGCATATGAAATACTCAAACCAAATCTAAACATGATACAAATAACTATCACTACTCTTTGGTTTAGAATACAGAGCACCTCCGTTGGAGGGGTTTTATTACAAAATCATAGAATTGATTTATCACACAATTTATTTAATTATATTTAACGTTTATTCTAAAAATCATTCAGCACAAATAAAATGCAATAATTTAAGCAGCTAGATCAACATAACTGTCATTGTGAGTTTTCGCAGATAGCACACCTCCGTTGGAGGGGTTTTATTATAAAAACATGACTTTGTCAAATGAAACAATTATATTAAAGAAAACTTATTCAAGATATGAAATTCAATATAATTAAGCATAATTAAGAAAGAAGCTAAATTAAATTTAAAGCATTCTTGAATTAAAGAGGCTAGAAGAGGGATACTACCTCAAGGAGGAACCAAACCGTCCACTTTGTCTTTTGGATCTTTCTAACTAAAATTTGTTGCTCCCCCACTAAGTATATGCACCTTCACACATTAAATGCATTTTACAGAAACCTTGAAATTAAATGGGCAATGTCTCACATAAAATTTAAAGGGGAAGGTAGAAAACATAGAAAACATTGAAAACAAAGTGGAAACACGAACCTGTATGTTTGTTTATGCTTCCAACAATATTATGATTAGATCTTTCAACAGGTTCATGAGGTGTTGTCCAGCTTTTTACGTGCCCAAAAAACACAAGAAAAATGTTATTAAATAGTAAAATAACTAAAGGAAATAAAATAAAAGAAAAGGGAAAAGAATTTTTAGGTTTCAAACCCCAAACAGGGGCTGTTGTTAACCTGTCCACAGCTGGACAGTTCCAGCAGGTCAACCCCAGTCCATTTGTGGGTGTGGTCATCAGAGTAGGAACCACCTCATCTTGTTTCTATTGAGTGTTGATTGCAGTTCCCATTGAACTTCAACTTGAGTGAAGTCAATACGATGTCCATTAAGACCTCTCAGTAGCTCTTCTCGGTGTGCACCCCCTTAGCATCAACTAAACTACTTAAGTGACAGTTCTTATACAATAATCAACCTGAACCCAAATGTTTAATGAGATAAAACACAGAAGCATAGTCATGTATATAAGAGTTCATAAAGAACAAATTTTAAAGCCATGAATTATTGGTCTAATACCAGCCAAATAAGAATAATGAATGAACTGTTTAATTGCGAACCACAAACAAATAGTAAAAATGAAGTATGGCATATCAAAGTTTTTAATCTAGATAATGGTATTTACATATTTATCAGAAATTTCAATATGGATAGCCACAGGAATGAATATTGAGAAAATAAACCTCTCAACATTACAGTTGTAGTATGGTAATAATAAATAAATGGACATGCCAAAATGTTACCTTCGAGCAGTAGGGCACATTAAGAGTATATTGTCAAATAGATTAGTCTTATGGATGGTAAAATTGACGTCGTTAACCCATCACCTACCTTTTGTAATAGTAAGTAGTGGCCATATTTTACCTATGTTTGCCGATAGAATTGAAGGCTTCTTGTTTTTATATATCCCATCTATTACACTAATATGCTAAGACTTATTCCTCATTGATAATAGAACAAATAGCAGTTTATCCAAAATTGAAAATGAATGTAAATAAATCAAAAGAAGAATATAAATAAAATTATTTAAAGGAAAAGTATAAATAATTTTTCTATGTTATAAAATGTTTTCATTTTTTATATGCTGAGTTTTTGTATAAAAAAACATTTAAGAAACTATAAATTAGTTTATAAGAATGATCAAGATCCATATAGAAGTAAAACTGCATTATCTTAGTAATCAATAGTTTCAAAAATGAAAATTAGCAATTCATATTGAACACTTGCCATAAAGCTATTAAATTAACGGAACACTAAATCTAATTATCAAAGTATAGACCTTAATGTCCAACAATTTATGTCCCCTTCCCCCTACCCCTGCCCCCAGCCCCCAGCCCCCTTCCCCCAGCCCCTGTCCCCCTCCACCCTGCCCCCCTGCACCCCTCCACCCTGCACCATGCCCCCTTCCCCCTTCCCCCTACCCCCCTCCACCTATCCCCTAGTCTGCACATTCCCCCCTGCACCCGCTGCACCCCCTGCCCCTACCCCCTCCACCCTCCCCCTGCCCCCTGCCCCCCCTGCCCCCAGCCCCCCTCCACCCTACCCCCTGCCCCCTACCCCCCTCCACCCAGACCCCTAGCCTATACAGCCCCCTGCACCCCTGCCCCCTCCATCCGTTCCCAGTTGAAAAATAATGTTTTTTTATTATGTACAAGTGCTTTATGAACCAAATTTTCCTATGATACTAAACATTTAGATCCTTGAATGTATTATTATGTTATTTATCTTAAAAATTATCTAATAGACATGTACAAATAGGTTGGTTTTCTATATAATGATATCTCAATGTCCCTTTACATGGTTTTACATGAATATGATAACAAATACCACTATAAGAACATTACATTATTGAGTACATATCATTGTATACATTAAAATTCCAACACCTGAGGAATATGGAACTTTCTCCATGTATTGAAACTCTTCTTCCATTGTGAGTTCTTATACCTTGGTCATGTTGAAGTGCAAGATGGGTAGTCACTATTTATCATCTATTCATGCCCAACCTTTTGATGATCCTATTGATATGTTCCTTCTGGGTTATTACTAAATCTACATTCTTATTATCTATTTTTGTACTTATCCACAATATCTTCTTCAATTTCTTGGGATTTTTCATCTCCAAACCTCCAAAAAATTATCCATATATTTCTAAATCATTCAATCATCTAGTACAAGTAGAAACATGTAATTGAAATACAATATGAAATTTATGAAGGTACCATTATCCCATTTATTTCAGTAGAAGTAATTATCTCTATTGAAACTATCAAAGCCTTCATCAGTGATAAATGATTCAAATTTCTGATTCCACTATCCCAGTACTTTATTTATTCTATACAAGATTTTATACAATATACAAACCAAGTCATGGATCCCAATTGCTAGTACTCATATTGGTTGTTTCATGTTGATTTATTCCATTAACTCACCATGAAGAGAAGTTGTCTTGATGTCCACCAAATCTAGAATCAAATTTTCCAATTCCACCATACTTAGAATTGTTTAGATGATATAATGCTTATATTTAGTGAGAATATTTCCAAAAAATAAAAAATTTCATTCTACTAATAACACATTATTACCATCCATAATTTTCATCATTTATAAAAATAATTATATTAATTAATTTAGTAAACCCACTTATTTTCAAGTTCCTTTTTACCCACTTAATGTTCAACCAAATCCGATTTTTTTATCTTCAAAGAATCCATATCTTTATTCATGGAATATCTCAATAATTTGAATAAAAAAATTATAGTTTAATTTGGATTTTCATATTTCTATTCATTCAATAGAAATATATAATTCATTTAAACCCCATACCTTTTAACCAGTCTCCTAATTTTGGTTGATCTCATCAATTGAATCATATTTTCTAAACTACTCGACTTAGTTCTTCCTACATGTATACACCAAAACATATACCAAACACTAACATCATTATATGGTAGAATTCAATGTATAAACCAAGAATAAAATTTACATCTAAAATGTACCTCAATATCAGTATCATCAAAAACATCACGACCCTCATCATCTTCTTCAGAAACACCAACATCATCATCTCATTCTCTCAGACCACCATCATCATCAACATCAGCATTGGCATATACACCTAAATCAATGGCAGGAGCAAAAGAATCCTCATAAATTGAACACAAATAAACGATAATACATTTAATTAATGAAAAAATATTTAATTAATGAAAAAATAAAAAGGTTATCACTAAAATCAAAAAATCAATACAGATTTATATTACTCATATAAAATCATACAAAATGTGAAAATATACAATGCCAAGGATTTTAATGGAATTTGAGGGAATAAAACAATGAATTACATATAAATATTTATGAAATTTATAATTCGATCACTCCCCCGCAATTAGTTTATTAAAATCCAAGGAAATTCATTGACTATTGGACTTTTAAAAAATGAGAAACACCTAATGAATATGAAGTTCACAGCCCTATCATCTCATCCAACAAAAAAAATTTAGATAGTTTAAATTGTATAAACCTACGCAATCATTTGTCTATAACAATTACTATTAATATAGTTTCGGAACACTTAGATCTATGTAAGAACTCCTTTATTTCCTGAATCTCTTTATCTAAAGGTACACAACCTTGGAAAATTTATGATTTAGTTGCTCGTCTTGCTACTATTTGGGGATTTCATGACATCAAATGTGCTTCTTTAGGAAGAGGTTTTTTTCACTTGTTGTTTCCATCTGTTGAACTGAAGGGTAAAGCATGGAGCTTTGGTTCCATAAATTTGAAGCCAGGAACCCTTATAATCAACGAATGGAAGCTAAATTTTAGTCTCTATGATTTTAAAGACACTTTTTTCTAGGTTTGTATAAATATTTATGGTTTAAATTGGGTTTTGTGGCATTTTGAAATTCTTTATGACATCACCTCTGCGATAGGTATTCCAATCCAAATGGATTTGGCTACTGAAAATGTTAGCTATGTACATTTTTCCAAAATTTTAGTTGAGGTAGATTTATGTTCTACCATGGTTGATAAGGTAGTTATATCCACACCACAGGGTGAAATTAATCTTCGTATTGTGTATGAAAAGTTGCCTTTGTGTTGTAAAGTCTGCTCTATGATTGGACACTCAAGGTCCAACTGTCATTCCAATATTTTTCGTACTAGATGCATGTTGAAGGGGCATGATGAGGCTCATGGAAGAAGAACAGAATGTAATAAATTTCTCCAAGGGACTGATGTCCAATATTCAGAACACGTTGCAAATGAGATTTCTCACAGCTCTCCCAACAGACTCCTAATCTCTAAAAATGTTCAGACAATGTCTCAGACTGAACATCTGATCAAGGATCATAGTAAATTCCCAAAGTTGGACTCTATATATATCATGTTGAAAGATTCAAAGCCTCCTACTTTTCAGTTGATTGTAGACCCAATGTCACTTGGGCTGATTTAGTAGAAGAAAGTGACTCACCTGAAGTGGGCCTGTCTTTTAAAGATGTGCTGACTAAAGACATGAACCAAGATCAAAATGAGACAGAATCTGTTGAATGTCAAATAGATATAGATCTTTTAGAAAAAACTAAGGCTGATGAAAGAATTAGGAATGATCAAACTACTTTTTCTTCAAAATGAAGATAAGTGAAGCACATGTTAGAGACAACAACCTCAAGTAAGGTTAAGAATAAAAACACAAACAAGGAATCCAAGGAAGTGACTACTGACAATGGAAATGAAAAGGTCCCCTGCCCTACCAAGTCCAAGGAATCTGTGAAAAAGGATGATGTTGCAAGCCCTTCAATGGACATACAACAAACACAAGGCGCGACTTCAAAAAAATCTTGTCTCCCAAAACCTGCTCCTACAGTGGGAAGTGGAGTTAAAAAATTTCCTGCAACTGATAGGGCGCTACATGTTCCTATAAATCTACAAGTTTTGAGTTTGATCATTAACCCTCCTATGGTGGGAAGTTAAGTTAATCACTCTACTGCTGAATTTTCACCCAAACTGGTGCCCAACACTCACCCTGATAGTACTCTTGCTGGAACTTCCATAGGAGTTCATGGCATGAATGTTCAACCCACTTGTGTGGCATCTAAGTTTCCCATCGATGAGAAGTTACTAGAGAAGTTTAAGATACCCATCGCAATGGAAGGGATGATTCCCACGCAAAGTCATCCATCTCAGAGTGGAAATAATCCAAGGCTAAGAATCCAGCCTAATTCTGATATGATGAAAGAGTTAACTCCTGCTCAAGAGGAGGAAAATTATTCTCTAAAAAAGGGTTCCCTTCTAGACCCCATCTCTATTTTGGGTGTTTCCAAGCCAATTGGACAAACACACAATGTGACGGAGTCAAATACAATTCCTCCTCCAAAAAGAGGGGCACATACACCTATGAAGAATGCTGAACTATTGAGATCAAAGGTTTCTACCTCTCTTACAAGAAGCGCCCCAACTCAACCATCGAGGACCCAAACAAACAGAAATGTTGGTACTCATAACACTTATGAAATCCTTTCCTCTCTTAGCAGTGATGATGATGGGAATAAAAGTGATAGAGTGAATAAAGATAAAACCATAAATACTGAGGCTATTGTGGAGAACCTTGATGATGCTAATGGTGAAGGTCTATGAATACAAGCCAGGACCGGGAGGAGAGGTCAGAACTCCCGCGGTAGGGGTGGAAGACTTTCTTCTCATAGTATGAATACCCATTCTAAAATGGGTTGATGTATTTTTAAGTGTTGTGTTCTTGTATTTCCTATAAACATTCTTCTTTTTCTTTATAATTTAAATTAATATTACTTTGTTCCCTTAAAAAAATTCCTATTAATATAGAGATTATAGTCAACTACTCTCATAAACCTCAAAGAAAGTGAACATTTTCAAGCCTCGATTTCCAAGCTATGTGTAATTATTTTAAGCCACAAAAATCATTCTTAAAAATCCACAATTTATTATCATCATCATTTATTTGAAATCCACATAGTTGACCAATTTAAACTTCCTTAAAAAAATCCAATGATAAAAGAATACTTTTTATTATATACATTAGATAAACCTTGATATTCTCTATATAACTACGGTAATAAACAATTTGGTAACCTCAATAAAATAAATTGGTGAAAATATTTTATCTACAACCACCTTACCAATCAATGAATATCCCTTTTACAAAATTCTGACTATGAATTTTATAACTTCTTTATTTTCATTAAGGATATTTTTGAATACTTACTTAGTGAATATGATATTTTCATCTATTTTTTGTGGAACAAATTTCTATGTGTCATTATTTTTTGTCTAATTTAAATCCTAATTCATATATTTAATCCAATTTTAATCATTGGATGCTTAATCAAATATTTTTTACTCAAATAAATATAAAAGGGCATTTCTTTTATTTCTATACATCCTCCTAGTTTATACTACATCCTATTTGTCTCCCAAAATGATCTCTTCATCAATATGTTTAGTTCTAGTAAATATTTTAAGTGTAATTGGATTCTTTATGTCTTTTTCTTTCTCATATTCATCAAAAAATTCTATGATGGAGTCCTCAATACCCCTAAGAGACTCTCTAGGCTCTTATAAAGATTCATTTTTCTCTACATTATCTTCAATTATCCTATCATAGATTCCTTTTTCTTTCCTATCCATTATTACATATTTTATTCCCAAAATTTTAATGAGAATCTTATTAAAAAATCTATAAACCTTGATTCTTAAGGAATATATATGAAATATAACTTCATCGTGTTATTTATGTACTTTTATTGATTCCCTTCCATGTTAAGAATATAGAACTTACTACCAAAGACTCATAAATACTTCAATGTTGGATTCCTTTTATACCTTAGTTCAGAAGGAAACTTTTTTTTATACCTTGTAATACCACTAGAGATCACCATAGTTTGTGTTATATTATTGACGGTTCTACTTTACCTCTCAACCACCCCATTCTATTAGTGTTTCTACATTACAGTATCTTATTGAGCATTATGATAATTCTCTAGATACTTCTTAAATAAATAATAAGTGAATTCAATTCCATTATTATAACTTGGAACTTTGATATTAATTCCAAATCATGGTGTGAATAGAAGTTTAAATTTTCAACCATATAAACCTATCATTGTACTATATTGAAAGCACTGACATTTCCTAACCCAATCATATTGGTTCATCATAAGCCATCCTGATCTTGATGATGATGCATAGACTCCAAACGTCACCACATTTTTAGAACATTCAATTCCCAATCCTCCTATTTCAGGAGGAACATCATGTTCACCATTATAGACCAATGAATTAAACTCTTGAAACATGGTGAAATTCTTAGGTCTGGGCCACCACCAACTAGACTACCATCAATCCCTATCACCATCTTTGACATAAACAGGATTTAACACATTTGGATCATCAAAACCACCCCAAGTCCGAAAACTAGTGTGATTCCCTCATTTGGGTCATTAGACGATCAATCCCATGAAATGAATTCAATAAGAACCAATTAATTTTCAAATCTAAAGAAACCTTGGATATTTACTATTTCCACTCAACCTAAATTCCCATGTTCGGAATCTGATCTCCATGAAAAAACAACACAATTTAGGTACTCATTGGGTCCTTGGAACCTAATTTCCATTTGAAATACCTACTTATTTGTCTTCCAAAACTAGGACTCTACCCTCATGGGTTTATATTTCCCAGGACTAATGTCACTCTCCCCACTATAGAATAACCCTTGTCACAACATCACTTGATCAAAATCCATGCACCACAACCCACATCCTGTCTATCCCCAAACATGATGACTGGATTCATCCAAAACCAATGTATTCCCAATAGAAAACCAAAAAACTACTCAATACCCATTCTAAGTGCATGATAATTCCATTCTTGGCATGCGATGAGTTTTCTAGAAAAAAAATATTATCACCTACCACACCATCCATTGGTTCACTCACCACCACATGGATTTACTAAAAATTGCTCCATAAGAAACACCTCGAAGATCCAAATCTAAATCTATATACCACTTCTCCCAAGACATTATCAAATCACCCTAGGAAACACTTTTCCTTAACCAAGATCAGGTATAACCATACCCAATATATTTCCAAAGATCCCTTTTTCATAGGGCACTTCCTCCATTTCATTTGAAGCTATGGGATACCTCACATATGAGAATCTCACTAAAATTTCCATTGATACTCTACCCTCTGTCATCTAACTCTAATTAAAAAATACACAACACCCAAGCATGAATTGTTTGTGCTTACTCAAATTTTGTCAAAGTCAATAGGTGTACGCTCACGTACCACCTAGTTGCAACCCATGTCACGGATCTAGAAGTCACGTCACAACTGAACTAGGATCACATGACTAATTAAAAAGATTACAGTTCCTCTTGGATGTTAGTTCCATGAATCCAAATATTAGAATAAATTGAACCACCGATCTAGATAAGGGAAAACATGAGACCTAAATACCACGTTGGAGCCGAAAATCAGAAAATACCTGGCGAGGAAAGGAGTGTAGTAGGCATGGATTTTGAATGGGAAATTGAAGAAGGGTGGATTTCTCTAGGGTCCCTTGAGTGGGGTGAGAGATAAATCATGGGAGGAGGATGCCAAGGTAGGACTTGGTTCGACTGAGAAATTGGGAAGGTGGGGCCACTGCGTCGGAGGAGAAGAATCGGGGGTGACTGCGTGGAAGGAGGATCCCGAGAGGTGGAGTGGCTGCGTCTGAGCAGATCAGGGTAGAGTTGAATCCATTTCGGAGTAGAGTCTGAGAAGGAGAATCGCGATGAAGTGGGGTGGCCACATCATAGGCACATCGTCATAGGAGGTGGGGAGTTCGCGTCAGAGCAGCGACAATGGGGAAGTGGAGTGGCCACACCGAAGGGGGATGATCGTGGGGAGTTTGGGTCGCCCGTCAGAGGAGGAGGATCGCGAAACCTCATAGAGAAGAGTCGCGAGGAGGAGGGTGTTAGGAGGAGGGGCACAAGAGGGTTATGGTAAATTGTGGAGTGGGGGTGGGTTAATTTCCACGGATAGTGAAATTACCGTGGTTGTAAACAGGATGTAGACACATTTCCTATTGTCTGTGGGTATAGCTACATAGCTATAGCTCTAAATTATAGTAGTGTCATAATATACTTCTTGGAATATTGAGAAAATAAAACATAAGAAAGGGGTGAGCTCAGATGCTCAGTAAGGATAACAATATAGCGGAAACATTCATAAATAAGCATACACATTTAAGATAATTCAAAAGTCTAAAACATAAGCCTTTAAAACATAAACTTCTACATAATATGGCCAATATAAATAAAATAATTCCATTTACATATTCACATGGGTATTCTACTAGTCAAATAATCACATGATATATCAATATGCAATTTCATAATGATGGAATGCATAATTCTAGACTTCATAACCACATAGTCAAGGCCTTATGCCAAGACTACAAATAAAATTTTTTCAAGGTCTTGTGCCAAGAAACTATTTTGTCTCATGAGACCCACCATTGCATCGAGGAACTATAGCGGGCTCCACCCATCACTTACTGAGTCCAATGCATTCCTCATATGAAAAGGTTTAAACATAACATAAACATTTGTATTAAAACTGGCATATGAAATGTCAATACTTAATCCATAAACCATGAATGGTATAAAAAGAACACATACACAGTCAAACATATCACAAAACCTTCAATACAATATGGAATATTTTTATAATAAATCAACCATGATCAAGAATAATATCCCGTAAAGGATGTTGACATAGTTGGAAATGATCAGTAAAAATCTTTGAGAGAAATATTCCTTTTTTCATGAAATCATTTAAAAGTGACATAATTTATAAAGGAATTCATTTAAAAGATAGTTTTGAATCAAAGTGTCCCATACCACTTTGAAACTTTTTAATGTAATTAACATTTTTAAAACATTCATGTTCATATAAATAAATCCTTAAAATCATTTTGAAAACATAGACATTAATGAGAAAGGTTTAGAAGAATAAATCATTAAAACATTTAAAATGATGTTTTAGTAAAAAGTCCATTAAAAATAATCCATTTGAAAACTCTTTTACGAAACATGTACATGGATAATAAATATTTCCCAGTAGATACTTACATAAAAACAACCTCAGATAATAAAGAGATTGTGAAATTAACCCTTACCTTGCACTTTCCTTTGGTTGAGGGTACGTTTATCCTCCTTCATAATGACCATATAATGTTATTAAATTATAAAAGAACAATATTCATATTTATTATATCATACATGATTCATTAATGACTTTATACTAGCCATTTAATTATGATTTCTATGTTAAATTAAAATTTCAGGTAATAATCACTTTCTTTATCATATGTGTTTTAACTTGTTATTCTTGATCGTATCACTTAGATCATGATTTAAATACTTCCAGAATATAAAATATGATTTATATATTATATATATATAATATAAATATTTATAATAGATAGATATTTGAAATGGAAAACACTGTTTATGGAGACGTTAGGTCGTACGTACGCATAAACATTGTTTCCATTTTCATATCATATTTAACAGAAGTAAGTGAATAAGATATATGTAAGTACATAAATACACACACACACACACACACACATATATATATATATTCAGTAGAATTATTATGTCATATATTACATACTTATTAATAATATATATTTTTATAATCATCATTGAATGGTGAACGTGGAAATGAACCTTATTACGTCGTGGAGATGGTAATCCGTACGTATGCACGAGGGACAATATCATTATATTGATGGTGAAATAATATGTAATTGGATGTTATATTATATATAAAAAATAAATAAAATGTTATATTTTTTATTTACATCAGTTATACTGAATATTATACCCATCCAAATAATGAAGTGTTTGAATAATAAACTACCCCATGACGTGGAGACGGTAAGCCATACGTACGCACATATAATGACTTTTTCATTTATAGGATGGATAGAATAAATAATATGGTTTTACCAAATTAATAATAAAATCACAGTATGTATTAGGTACTAGAGTTATTATTTTTTTATGGAAACAACAAAGAAATAGGAAGTGGAAAAAACAAAGTACTTTAAAGAGGGTGGTGAAATTATTACACTTTCTTCAGGTGATTCCTTTTGAGTTGATCAAAAGGGATCTTTAGGATGGATTTATAATCAAAGTAAGGCCTCTATAATGAAGGTAAGAAAGTTTTTATGATATTTTTTCAGGCGTTGGATGAGCCAAATGGCTTTGGAGGTGTGAAATTAAGTGAAGCGGATGTAATCTTTTATAAGAGAGGTGAGGGTCACTTCAGGAAAAGCCTGAAATATTATTTTATAAGAAAATCATTTTCGGTTTCTAAAGGCTCAAAAATGATTTATTTCTAGGATAAGGTGGGTATGGGTCTAAAACCTCTCAACCAATAGGTTTTAGATAATTTTAGGTCACCATATTAACCATATCTTTTAGATTTAACTCTTAGTTAAATAGTTTGACATTTACCATTTCTCTTTGTATTTTTATATTATATGGTTTATAAAATTACTATAACAAGACAAGAAAACTACATTTGGTTAATTATTAATATACCTATCATTAAATAAGTTATTTGGCCAAACCTTATATTTTAAGGATTATTATATAATTTAATAATATAATATTTGTTTTAAAAACTCATTTATGTCAATTTTGACACTATTTAGTATTTGGTTTTTGTGAAAGTCATCAAAACTTGATTAATTAGAAAAAAAATATATTGAATAAATAATAACATGTAATATTAACCTATAAAAGTCTTTTATGTCATCAAAAATTTAAAAGTATATTTATTTTAATATTTATAATATCATTTATTTGATTGATTCATTAATAAGGAAAATACTGCATCATTATTGTGTCATATATAAATATATTTATTCTATGTATAAAAATTATAAATAAAATATAATGATGTATGAAAATTTTTAGATTTATAATGAATATTTATATTTGAACAGATAAATTATACAACCACATATAAAAATTGTTTTACTAAAAGATATATACTTTTGTTATTTTTGTCTTTACTTTAGATTATCTAATATAAAATGTCATTATCACTCTCAAGTGGCTCCATGGGGTCCCCAAATCGATCCAAGGATGCCTATGGTCAGACATGTATCAGAAAATAGGAATAATAAACATGTTAGGGTAATTTAATATCATTATAGTAATATTTGTTTACCCTTATTTACGAGATTTTCCCTTTAACTGTGGAAAATAAAATATTTAATGAAGTAAATATTCATAATGCATAAAAATAAAAGTCACATATTTACACAATTTGGACCTCCTGATTCCAAATATGGAATCCATTTTTCCAAATTCTACACAAAAAATTGGAATAAATTAATTTAAAATTAATTCTTGTTGTCAAAATAAAAATCGTGTTTTTTAGAAATAATAACTATCAAAAGATTGACACTAGTTTATGTCCAGTTTAAATGTAAAATTATATAAAATGACCTAAATTATATTAAATGATAAAAATATAATCTTATGATACTTAAAACCACTCAAATGTATAATTTTACATGATAAATTATTTCGACTAAAAAACTTGTTTTTAATTAAAATTTAGTATTTTTCACTATTTATCAAAATATGAAAGTTATTAGAAAAGTACAAAAAATTTACCCAAACTAAATTTTTATATCCCAATTCTAAAGAATAATTTAATTTCATTAAATTTAATATAAAAAATGTGTCAAATATTGGTTTTAAAAAAGGTTCTCCATTAAAAGGCGATAAAATTGCATTTTTTGAAAAATACTTCTTTTATCTAAAAAATGAATTTGTTCTTATATCACGTCTAATAAACACATAATATGGATTATAACATTATATAAAGTATATTAAATTCAAAATTCAATAAATACTATTCATAACCACTTTTTGAATGGCTAGTTTGGTAAGTTGTGATGCGCTGGAACTCGAGGTTGTGTGTAGCATAAACTGTTGAATTATTTTAATGATATAACATACTATGAAATATTGGGGTGTTACAGATGTCATGATCCAGTATCAATTTTTTATTTTTCATCTTGGTTGTATCATCCAGGTCAGATATCATTTTACTATGGTATCTATCAGTCTTTTTACATTTATTTTGAGTTGTATTTCTCATTTATAGTTATTCCTTGTCACGACCCGTCCCCCAGGGCCCGTTCCGTGTCTACCCCAAGCCCACATTCCCTAGGATAGGGGCTGGTGACTAGCACCAAATACATGAATCCCTAAAACTGGGAAGGAATTTCCTTTATAAACTCTAAACACAAACAACAGTGTCACACCCGGTTTTTCATGTCATTGTTTCGATCCGGTCCATTACAAATCCCAATCCTTTCCATGGTTATTTTGTGAGATTAATGTTGAGTTTTTATGTTTCATATATGTCTCATCAACATAATTTGGGTTCCTCATTAATTTTTTAGGAGTTTTTGAAGAAAAGGAGGTTACTTCATGATTTGGGCCGACCATGAGCCCATTTCCAATTTTAAAACCCAAATTTGTTTCTTTTATAACTCCATTTTTTTCATCTTTTTTCACCCATTACACTTCCCAATTGTCATATACTGACATATTAAAACTTAAATATCCTTTTGTACCACTTAATAATTCATGTTCATGGTGAATTTATGTTACTTATTTAGGTATTGGGCCAGCCCATGGGCCCATTTCCAGTTTTAAAAAAATAATTTGTTTCTTTTATATATTTTTCATTTTTTAATATTTTTCAGTGATTCCACCTCCCCCTATAATAAAATACCACTATACGCACCACCATTATCTATTTACCCTATTTTTAGCTCATATGGGTCACTGATTAGGGCGAATGTTCTCTGGTTTCCTCAAAACGTCCAGAATTGAGAAGGTAAATTGTTTCACACATAAATCATTCAATTCGTGCTCATTTTGCCACAAATCTCCTTTACCTGGTTCTTCCTGACCGTAAGATACTCTACAAGGAGTTTCAATCCATTCCCTTCTCTATCGTGTTGCATATCTAATGGAAGATGAAGAGTTTTCTAGGTTAAAAGGTGAAATTCCTTCTCCTTTCTCCTTCCTCTTCCCCCTCCTTTCATTATTTCTTGGTTTTATATTGTAACCTAGTCATTATAGACCTAGGGTTCTGTTATAATATGTTTTTTGATGGGGTTTCTGTTCATTTAGGTATGTTCTTTATAGTATTAGGGTTTATAAACCCGTGACGGGTGATTTTGGGTGTGCGTTTCAATTACGCCAAGGATTTGAGGTAGGATACCCCTTGCACATGGCTTTATTATTTAAGTTTCATAATTTTATTATTTTTAACACCTTATATATATGTTTATTATTGTTTTTGATCCTTCTTATAGTTTTCTTGGTGTGCAAAATGGTTGTTTATGCCTTGTTTTGTTAAAGGTAGTGTTGTTTTGTCATAAAAGTGCACACCTAGTTTTTTTTAAAATGTTCTGCTATATTTCGATTTTTTTGAGGTTTAGAAGATGGTTTATGATATTTTTAACATGTTACAGTATCTTTAATGAAATATGGAATGAAATTTGGGTTTTATTCCTTTTCAAGTTCTTAAAATAAATCGTTTTGTTTAAAAAGGGCACGTCATGTGTTCGGTAAATTGCCTGGTTGGCTTTTATGTGTGATGTGTTATTTAAAATTTGTTTTTTTGGATTTATAAATGAATTGGAAGAATTATAAATGGTATTTTTGGGTCCTTATATGGCTTTCCAATTTGGATTTGTTTTTACAAACAAATGGGTTTTGGTTTACAACATGTTTTGGCCCGAGTTGTCGGAAAATGGTCTGTTTCACATCCTTATGAAAATGGTTGTGTTTTGAATATATAACCTGAGTATTTTAAGGGATTTATAAATGTGTTTTTCTGATTTAAATGGTTTTTATACATCTTCTTAATAAAATTTAAATGAATACCTTTTTCAAATGTTTGTTTTGGGAAAGGCTTAAAGGCACATTTGGCATTTTCTTTAAACAAATTGTATCCATGTGTATATTCTGTTCTATATTTTGGGACCATTTTATGGTCCCTGAAATTGATTTATTAATTTAACTTGGGGCTGAAAAATCTGGTTTTTTAGGTTATTTATGGGTTTATGGTCTTAAAATAGTGTTTTTGAATGAGTTTTATGTGCAAAGCCTCAATACACTCCTTGAAATTGTTTTATGAAAATATCTAGTGGTTTGTTGATTCGTGAATGAAAGGTGAAGAAATTTTGTGGGATGTTTATGTGTTTATGGTTTGGGAATGGAATTTTGATTTGAAATTTGTATTTGATAATATGTGTAACTTGATTGAGCACTAAAGGGAATCCTGGGTATCTAGGTGGGCGGACGTGTACTAGTATGCTAGTGATTCTGTGGGGGTTGGCCTCTGTTTCACGTAGCAAGTTTGACGATGACAACACTAACTAAACTATGATTATGATGATGATTGGGGACCACTATATTATGGGTATGTTCCCTACTAGTGGCTCGTTCACGAGAACGAATATTTATTATTGTTACTTTCACCGAGATACGAGGTACCTGGGGCTCACAACTAACTAGTGCCTAGGGGTGTTCCCATGAATAGTGCTCATTGGCTATTTTGTACTCACCATTGGCATACAGTGTGTTTGGTTGGTAAATTTAGTAGTATGTGTTATTTATTTAAAATTTAAAATTCTTTAAAGCATCCCTCTTGAAAACTATTTTCATTTTGAAGTTGCACCTCTTTGAAAAAAAATGATACTTGCATTTTTGTTTATTAAACATGCATGTTTTTGTCTGATAATTATTATAGCATGGAACCTCATTTGTAAAACATAATTATATATATTTAATTTAAAACTATAAATTGATGTTTCTTTTATTTTAATGTAATGTGCATTGGGAATATAATATCAGGCTAACCTACTGAGTTTTAATACTCACGCATATAGTCTTCTTCTGTTTTAGCCCTTGTGCAGGTTACAGCTTGAGTTTGATCGCCTTGGGGCGAAATGTGATGATTGTATTAGAGAGTGACCAGAAGGGTCACATGGAGTTAGTTGGTTATCAGGTTTCGTCAGTTGAGTTGTTGGTTTAGTTTTACTTTCAATTTCTTGTACAAATAGTGTTCAAGTCAATTTTTATATAAATGTATTTTAGGCTGTCTATTTCTCTCCATTGTTTTTATGATTGATTATATACAGGATAAATTGTTCCCTTGTGTACTCTATTTATCCCCTTGGTGATTGTCACCATCCTGGGAGGATAGGGAACGCCTCTCGGGAATTTTTACGGGTTGCCCTGGGTGACTGGTTTAGGGTCTACTCAGGCTGGTTTGTGACAAAATGGTATCAGATGAGGTTGGATCTTAATAGACCTTTCTTTTTAGAGCACCCTTATTATTTTGGGGATTTCAAGGTATATGGAGTAGGATTTTTGGGACTTGAGTGGTAAGTGAAAGAAGAGCTTCACGAACTATTTCTCATACTATTCATCATGTTTCCATGGGAAGTCCAGTTTTATTAGTGTCCTTTGTTCTTGTTGATTGTTTGGTGTTGGGATATGACAAGGGGAGTCTGAATAAGGTCCTTTGTGAGCGCACAGGGCCTGGAAAACCATGTGGAGCTGGGGAATGGTCCAAATAAGTCTCTCTATGTTGGTGTTGTGTTTGACATATTGCCGCCAACCATATGGTCAAGTCACCCACTGACACTAATTCCCTTTTTTGGGTCTCTTGAACCGTTCTTGAATTCTGATTTTTTTGTTTTGAAAATCCTTGTGTGAGAATTTTGGAAATGGGTTTTAAAGGAAGGATTAAATTTTAAAAAGTGTAAAAGGTGATTTTCAAAAATTAAATATAATAATTGTTTTGGAGGGTTGTGTTTTTGAAAAAAAAATAGAGGGAAGTGGAAATGATTTAACGAGATTGGATTATCCATAATCTAAACTTGTGGTTTGTTGGAATATTTTTTTTTGAAATTGTGAATCATTTTAAGGTGATCTTAAATCATTGTTTTAAATGGGGTATTTTGGGAGGTCAAAAAGGTTTTTAATCATATAAATTAGTTTTGGGAATTGGTTTTTATCGGTTGGTGTTTTCCTAGAAAGAGTATTGGTCTCAATGGGACTTGAATTATGAAAACTTACCTTTCTGAATTTTAAAAAATGGGAAGGGGTTGTTTGGAGTGGCTTGGTTATTTTAAAAGTTATTAAAAATAAAAAGGGGTAGGTTTTTAAGAAAATGGTTCTTATTGAATTGAGGTTTTTTTGTGAAATATGAACAGGCGTTTTGACTTGGTGGTTGGTGTTCCTTTTGAAGGTACACGATTTTTGGAATGATGTTGTTTTGTTTTAGTCTTTGCTATTTTCATGGGTGATCACATGCATGGTATTATTCATATATAGAAGTATGGACTATATTTCATGGCGGTTGGGTGCCTAGGGTGGCAAGGAAATTTGCATGTGGGTGAGAGTTGATGAAACACCATTGGTAAATGTGGAAGCCCACCATGTTAGTTTGTTTTTCAAAAGTGTTTTGAGCTGAAAAATTGTGGCCGTTTTTTCAACCAATGGTTATATGGCTTGATTTTTCTATGTATTAGAAGATTTTTTTAATCATTAAGATTACTTTTTATCTAGAATTCATACTATTGTTGTATATTGAGATGAGATCTTGTTGGTGGCTCGGTTTTGGAGTAATGTTCATTGGGTTTCTAAAGATGTGTTTGATGCTGTGAAGTGTCCATGGATAGTTCTCTGTTGGAAATATTTCCAGCTGATCAACCGAAGGATTCATTTCAAATTTTAAATCCACCAGTATTGATGATGCCTCAACCTATTTGTTGGAATGGAGAGCTATTTGGGATCGATTAAAAGTGCTTCTAGGTTGTGATAATTCTTTTGGACATAGCAGTTGTGTTTGGTGATGTTGATGTGTTTCGTCATATACCTGGTCCATTCTATCCCTTGTTCAGAGTGAGAAATAATTTTGATATGAATCTATGAGTTCCTATTTAGATGAATGTTTTTGTTTGGTGATCAAGTGAGGTTTTTTTTGAGTGGTGTGATCCTTATCACCTGACTGCGGTGCATCAAATGATTCAAGAATCAGGGTTCCATACATAGGCCTCAGAGTGAAGCTTTTCATGCAGTCAGGAAATCGACAGTGGTGTGGAGTGCTTGATTAGGACCCTTACTCCTCTGTTTTGGTATGTTAGTTTCTATGTCAATGTTTTGGTTCCTCATTTCTGTGAATTTCCCTTTGTCGTAAGAAGCGTGGTGTACTTAGCCCCTCACACAGTGTCTATGGTTATTCCTTCATGGATGTGGGTTTTCAATCAATGTCCCTGTGTGGACCGCCTGTAAAAATCATGTGTAGTATTGGTGTTACCTATTAATAGGTGGAGAGTTTTGGGTAGTTTCTTTGTTTCTTTTGTGGTATCAGTGGCCTAATTATTGGGTCCCCTTCCCTCCCCTCCCTGAGTTGTGGGGGTCCAAATCCATGCTGAAAGTCTTGGCCCAGTTCTTGTCCCCTCTATTCAATAGTGGTTGGTTTAGATGTCCATGTTGTAACCCTATTAACATGGGTTTTTAGGTTGTTTTGGAAGAGTTTTGGTGGTCCTGTACAGGTGAGGCCCAATTCTAGTTCATTTTGAATTCTTTTTTTTTGTTCATTTCTAGTTGGTCTTTAATGGTGGGGAGATCCACTACGGGTCTCAAAGATCTTTCCTTTAGGATTTTTATGATGGTAGTTGTGATTTAATGGTTGGGATACCATTCAATCATCCACCCCAACTCATTGGATTTTGTGAGTGAACTATGGTTTGGGTGGTCATTGGGTTCAATGGGAGAAGGCCCAATAATCTAGTTCTTGTCTTGGTTGTGGAGGTGGTGGCTTCATCTTTCCGTTGATTCTCTGGAAGTGGTTAAAAGTTGGTGTTTTGGTTGAGGTAAGAGGATTAAGTTCCATTAATGGGTGATGTAGTGTCATTGGATTAGGAGGCTGGAACATATTGATAATGAATCATTATTTTTTTATCTTTCATCTGGAAAGCTTTATGGCTTTCTGGGGGCGGAAAGCTTTAATGGTGGGGAGAATTGTCACACCCAGTTTTTCATGTCTTTGTTTCGATCTGGTCCATTGGAAATACCGATCCTTTACATGGTTATTTTGTGAGATTAATTTTGAGTTTTTATGTTTCATATATGTCTCATCAACATAATTTGGGATCCTCATTACTTTTTTAGGAGTTTTTGAAGAAAAGGTGGTTACTTCATGATTTGGGCCGACCGTGAGCCCATTTCTAGTTTTAAAACCCAAATTTGTTTCTTTTATAACTCCATTTTTTTCATCTTTTTTCACCCATTTTACTTCCCACTTTTGCTATATTAATATATTAAAACTTACATATCCTTTTGGACCACTTAAGAATTCATGGTCATGGTGAATTTAGGTTACTTATTTAGGTATTGGGCCAGCCCATGGGCCCATTTCCAGTTTAAAAAAAATAATTTGTTTCTTTTATATCTTTTTTATTTTTTAATATTGTTCGGTGATTCCACCTCACCCTTGAAGAAAATACCCCTATACGCACCACCAGTATCTATTTACCATATTTTGAGCTCATATGTGTCGCGGATTAGGGCGAATGTGCTCTGGTTTCCTCAAAACGTCCATAATTGAAAAGGTAAATTGTTTCACCCATAACTCATTCAATTCGTGCTCATTTTGCCACAAATCTTCTTTACCTGGTTCTTTCAGACGTTATAAGACTCTACAAGAAGGTTCAAGACATTCCCTACTCTCTAGGGTTGCATATATAATGTAAGACGAAGAGTTTTCTAGGTTGAAAGGTGAAATTCCTTCTCCTTTCTCCTTCCTCTTCTCCCTCCTTTCATTATTTATTGGTTTTATATTGTACCCTAGTCATGATAGACCAAGGGTTATGTTATAATATGTTTTATGATGGGTTTTATGTTCCTTTAGCTCTGGTCTTTATAGTTTTAGGGTTTATATTCCCGCGACGAGTGATTTCGGCTGTGCGTTTCAATTATGCCAAGGATTTGAGGTAGGATACCCCTTGCACATGCCTTTATTATTTAAGTTTCATAAGTTTATTATTTTTAACCCCTGATATATATGTTTATTATTGTTTTTAATCCTTTGGATAGTTTTCTTGGTGTGCAAAATGGTTGTTTATGCCCTGTTTTGTTAAAGGTAGTGTTGTTTTTTCATAAAAGTGCACACCTTGTGTTTGTTAAAATGTTCCGATATCTTTCGAAAAATTTTTGTGAGGTTTAGAAGATGAATTATGAAATTTCTAACATGTTACAGTATCTTTAATGAAATATGTCATGCAATTGGGGTTTTATTCTTTTTCAAGTTCTTAAAATAAATTGTTTTGTTTAAAAAGGGCATGTCATGTGTTCAGTAAATTGCCCGGTTGGCTTTTATGTGTGATGTGTTATTTAAAAAATTATTTGTTTGGATTTATAAATGAATTGGAAGAATTATAAATGGGATTTTTGGGTCCTTATATGGCTTTCCAATTTGGATTTGTTTTTACAAACAAATAGGTTTTGGTTTACAACATGTTTTGGCCCGAGTTGTCAGAAAATGGCCTGTTTCACATCCTTATGAAAATGGTTGTGTTTTGAATATGTAACCTGAGTATTTTAAGGGATTTATAAATGTGGTTTTCTGATTTAAATGGTTTTTATACACCTCCTTAATAAAATTTAAATGAATACATTTGTCAAAGGTTTGTTTTGGGAAAGTCTTAAAGGCACGTTTGGCATTTTCTTTAAACAAATGGTATCCATGTGTATTTTCTGTTCTATATTTTGGGGCCATTTTATGGTCCCTAAAATTGATTTATTAATTTGATTTGGGGCTGAAAATTCTGGGTTTTTAGGTTATTTATGGTTTTATGGTATTAAAATAGTGTTTTTAATGAGTTTTATGTGCAAAGCTTCAATACACTCCTTGAAATTGTTTTACGAAAATATCTAGTGGTTTGTTGATTCGTGAATGAAAGGTGAAGAAATTTTGTGGGCTGTTTATGTGTGTTTGGTTTGGGAATGGACTTTTGATGTGAAATTTGTATTTTAAAATATGTGTAACTTGATTGATCACTAAAGGGAATCCCGGGTATCTAGGTGGGCGGACGTGTACTAGTATGCTAGTGATTCTGTGGGGGTTGGCCTCTGTTTCACATAGCAAGTTTGACAATGAAAACAATAACTAAACTATGATGATGATGATGATTGGGGACCACTAGGTTATGGGTATGTTCCCTACTAGTGGCTCGTGCATGAGAACAGATATTTATTATGGTTACTTTCACCGAGATACGAGGTACCTGGCGCTCACAACTAACTAGTGCCTAGGGGTGTTCCCGTGACTAGTGCTCATTGGCTATTTTGTACTCACTGTTGGCATACGGTGTGTTTGGTTGGTAAATTCAGTAGTATGTGTCATTTATTTAAAATCTAAAATTCTTTAAAGAAGCCCTCTTGAAAACTATTTTCATTTTGAAGTTGCACCTCTTTGAAAAAAATTGTTACTTGCATTTTTGTTTATTAAACATGCATGTTTTTGTCTGATAATTATTATAGCATGGAACCTCATTTGGAAAACATACCTATATATATTTAATTTAAAACTATAAATTGATGTTTCTTTTATTTTAAAGGAATGTGCATTGGGAATAGAATATCGGGCTAACCTACTGAGTTATAATAGTCACGCCTATAGTCTTCTTCTGTTTTTAGCCCTTGTGTAGGTTACAGCTTGAATTTGATCACCTTGGGGCGACGTGTGATGATTGTGTTGGAGAGTGACCAGAAGGGTCACATGGAGTTAGTTGGTTATCGGGTTTCTTCAGTTGAGTTGTTGGTTTAGTTGTACTTTCAATTTCTTGTACAAATAGTGTTCAAGTCAATTTTTATATAAATGTATTTTGGGCTGTCTATTTCTTTCCGCTGTTTGTCTGATTGACTATATATGAGAGAAATCGTTCCCTTGTGTACTCTATTGATGCCCTTGGTTCTTGTCACCATCCCGGGAGGATTGGGAACACCTCTCGGGAATTGTCGTGGGTTGGCCTGGGTGACTAGTTCAGGGTCGACTCAGGCTGGTTTGTGACAAACAGAGTAAGTTGGAAGTAAACACTAAGTAAAGCTATATACAAAAGAAGTGCTGGAAAGTAAAATGGGCCGAAAATACAAGCCCAACCAGGAAGTGAATGTACAACTGAAAAGCTATTACAACAGAAAAAGAAAAGCAGCTACTGGGTCATTCTCCAGGGTTCCTGCATGAAGGGTAGGTACAGATGACCTCCTCAGCACTCCACATCTGTCAGTCTCCTCCATGTACCGACTCATCGTAAGGTCCACCTCCAGGTACCATTCTGTCCTGCTACTCAACCTCAGTTAGCGTTGTATGTCGTCTGCATCCAACACAATGAGGTGCGGGCATAGACCTTGTAGGGGTGAGTATAACGATACTTAGTAGGAACTCTGAGACCCTCAAGGTCTCACAAAATCCAACAAGGGTAAACCACAAAGTATGAAATCAACGGATAACCATTACATATGTATATGCCCATAAATATACCAAAGTTATCAAGTAACCCATCTTAATCATGAGGAAAACACAGAATTCACTAACTCACCTCACACAGGTATACAACATTTGTAGTGAGATAGATATGATCAAATATAGCCACTGAATCATCTAAGTTGTCAGACCAACACATGATCCAGGACTAGCTATTCTGTCGAACAAACACATGATCCAGTGGCTATATCTTATCATCTATATCCAAATACAAAAGTTGTATACCTGTGTGAGCTGAGTCAGTGACTTATGTGTTTTCATCATGATTGATATGGGTTACTTGATAACGTAGGTATATGTATGGGCATATATCTAATTAATGGCTATCTGTTGATTTCATACTTTTTGGTTTATCCATTATGGATTTTGTGAGACCTTGAGGTTATCAGGGTCCCTATTGAGTATCATTATACTCACCCCTGTACGGGCTATGCCCTAACATCATTGTGTTGGATATAGACGACGGACATCACCGACTGATACTAAGTAACAGGATTGGATGGTACCTGGAGGTGGACCTTACGACGAGTCGACACACGGAGGAGACTGACGGACGTGGAGTGTTGAGGAGGCCATCTGTGCCTACCCTTCAGGTAGGAACCCCGGAGGATGACCCAATAGTTGCCTTTTTTCGATTGTACTAGCTTTTCAGTTGTACTTGCACTTCTCTGTTGGGCTTGTATTTCCGAATCCTTTTACTTTCCAGCACTTCTTTTGTATATAGATTTACTTAGTGTTTTCTTCCATCTTACTCTATTTTGTGTGTTTAATGTTTATAAAGGCAATGTCTTCCATGTTTTAGGGATTTATGCCTTTGGTGCTAGTCTCCATCCCCTGGCCTATGGAAGGTGGGCTTGGGGTAGTCACGGTATGGGCCCCGGGGGACGGGTCATAACAAATTCGTATCAAAGGAGTCAGTTCTACCGCAGAACTTAGGACTCTGATATTTCTTTTTTGTGAAGCAATAATGTTAAGAGAACTGAGTGTGGTTTTCATTCTAGGAGTCCAGTGTTGATGCGGTGTCCGACGTATCCATACACTAGGACCCTGACTTCTGATTTCTGACTCAGTGCATGAAAACACTGATTGAGTGTGTGTTAAAAGAGTTTTCTTTGTGATATCTTTGAGTCACCTCACCATGTATAACTTATTGACTGTGGAATACCTGTTTCTTTTAGGATACCTCCACATAGACAGCCATCTAGGGTTCCATGAGTTGTACGAGATGACAACCAACCGAGAGATGAGGCCTCAGTGCATGGCCCCATCATAGTGGAGGAACCAGCAGTACCACTACCTGTTGGGCCACTGATGCCACCAGCCCCAGTAACATACGATGCACACTGCTTGATCGCGTTGTACGTGTTCTAGTTCCAGAGGATGCCTAGGTTCAGGGGTGAGATGAAACCACATGCAGCTAAGGATTGGCTGGAGGCTGTGGTGAGAGTCTTCAGACTGGTAGGGACACCTGCAGACCTTATGGTGATCTTTGCGGCAAGTCTCCTTCAGGCAGCAGCAGGAAGATGGTGGATACTGATGCTCTAGGTACATGACGAGGTGACACTACTCTGGGCTGACTTTGAGAGCCTATTTCCGGTGGAGTTCTTCCAAGTCACCCTACGTGCGGTGTGGATACATGAGCTACTGCATCTACAGCAGGGTAGCATGACGGTGGCACAGTAATCAGCTAGGTTCACTGATCTCTCTCGCTACTCCACAGATATGGTGTAGGACCCATTCTTCAGGTCCCGAACCTTCAAGAAGGGGCTCAGGTGAGAGATCAGAGCTTTGATGAACTCCCTCAGCATTCCGAAGCAGGTGGGAGTATTAGAGAGAGACCTCCTAGTAGAGAGTTTCCTTGCTGAGCAGTCACCAGCAGTGAGACCCACCACCGGGCATCATGTAGCAGAGTCTTCTGTAGTTGGTAGCAGATAGATATTGCAGAGGTCCAAGCAGACTAGACCATCCGGTGGATAACCTCAAGATAAAGGTTCAGTTGTGCAGGGCACATGAGACAGAGCTAGTCATGCCAGGAGTGGGCAATGTTACTCTTGCGGCAGGCAGGGTCACATGGCTTGTGACTGTCCGACCTGTCATACTGTTGATCAGCAGACAGTTGAGGGACGTCCCAGGTAGAGGAATAGGTTCGATCGAGGAAGACCGCAGGGAGAAGGCGGACATGGCAGAGGAGCTGGCTGTGCAGTTGGTGGTGGACGATGATTTGAGGTGTTACCGCCACCACCACCAGGAGGTCCACCCCGACCGCAGGGAGTAGGTGGAAAGGGGAGAGATTAGCTACAGAAAGCTGAGGCATACGATCATGTCACTACGGAGATGATTCGAGGTACGATATGTGTCCACTCCATCCTAGATGTAGTTCTTATAGACACAGGTGTCAGTCACTCTTTCATTGCCATGACCCTCATTCAGATCTCAGAGATTCCTACAAAGCCATTGGCTCGATCCAGAAATCTTGAGACTTGGGAGAAGACTCGACGATTATGAACTGGTGCCGGCAGTGTGAGATTACTCTAGGAGGAGAGATCTTCGACTGAGATCTCCTCATAGTGGCGTCGAGGACTTACGACATCATCTTGGGTATAGACTGGTTTTTTTACAGTCCATGATCAGATTGACTATATTAGGCACAAAGTGCGGTGTGTTCGCACGGATGAGACCAGGTTCACCTTCACTGAAGGAATGGAGCCTTTGTAGTGCAGGACAAACTTACTCGGAGGAGGGTGCTACCAATCACTCATCAGTTGGCCTACCTTACCCTCGAAGCAGTAGATGTGGAGAGTTTGAGATATCCTATAGTGGTGGACCAGTATGAAGATGTTTTCCTAATGATGTCCCATGTCTACCTCCTCAAAGATAGGTGGACTTATACATTGACCTATACCCTAGGATGGCACTGATATCTACTCCAGCATATCAGATGGCTCCCACTGAGCTTCGCGAAATGAGGGTATAGCTAGAGGACTTGCAGGGGAAGGGATTCATCTGGCCTAGTGTTTCTCCCTATTCAGCCACGATTCTGTTCACCAAGAAGGCAGACGGGATCTTGAGGCTCTGTGTTGACAACCATCGCCTAAATTAGGTGACCATGAAGAAAAAGTACCCACTCTCGAGGATCTACGACCTCTTTGATCAGATGAAGGGAGAATGGTGGTTCTCTAAGATAGACCTTAGATAAGGCTATCACCAGCTCAGAGTTCAAGACGAGGATGTGCAGAAGATGGCCTTTAGGTATCGTTATGGCCACTATGAGTTCTTGGTTATGCCTTTCGGTGTATCCAATGCTCCAGTAGTGTTCATGGGAATCATGAATAGGATCTTCCAGCCATACCTCAATCACTTTTTCTTAGTCTACATTGACGACATAATGATCTACTCGACTACTGGGGAGGATCATGCTTACCATTTATAGGTAGTACTAGACACACTCCGAGAGCACCAGCTTTTTGGTAAGCTATCGAAGTTCCAGATTTGGATTAAAGAGGTTTACTTCATGGTACATTTCATCTCAAAGGCTGGAGTTGTAGTGGATTCATCAAAGATTGAGGAGGTACTTTCTTGGGAGCCACCAAGAAGTGTGATGGAGGTACGAAGTTTCCTGGGTTTGGTGGGTTATTACTAAAGGTTCATGTCGGACTTTTCCAGAGTTGCAGCACCATTATCAGCCTTGATGAAGAAGGGGAAACCCTTCATGTGGTTGGAGAGATACCAGCAAGGCTTTAAGGAGTTGATGCAGAGGCTAACTAGTGCCTCCATCTTGAGGCTTCCAGAGGAAGGTGTAGGGTACGCAGTTTTCTGCGATGCATCCGGGACCGGAATCGGGTGTGTCCTGATGCAGGAGAGAGCAGTGATCACATATGGTTCTCGGCAGCTGAGACAACATGATTAGAACTATTCTATCCATGACCTTGATTTAGCAGTAGTGGTCTTCGCCTTTAAGATGTGGTGACACTATCTGATGGGAGAACTTTTTACCATGTACTCTGATCACAAGTGTCTCAGGTATATCTTCTCTCAGAAGGACCTAAATCTGAGACAACTCTGATGACTTGATTTCCTCCAGGACTACGAATTCGAGATAGTTTATACTCCTAGAAAGGGGAATGTTGATGCAGATGCACTCAGCAGGAGGTCTGGTATACAACTTCTAAGAGAGGCGAAGGAGCAGCTAGCCTCTTTATAAATATCCTTTGTGGATAGAGATGGAGTAACCTTTCTACAGTCTCTTACAGTCACTCCCCCACTCCTTCAGCGAGTCAGGGAATCACAACACGGTGACGCAGACTTCGAGACATGACGTGCTCTGATATCCATAGGGCAAGCACCTGATGGATTTTCTAAAGGTGAGTAACACTTCATCCTATTCAGAGGACGTACTATGGGATCAGTGTCACTTCAGGAGGAAGTGTTGAGGGAGTTCCACATGTCCCCTCTAGAAGTACATCCAAGAGTGGTGAATATGTACCAAGACCTTCGACGATAGTACTGGTGGCCAGGTATGAAGAAGGTAGTAGCGAAGTATGTCTCTCGATGCCTCACTTATCCGCATGTGAAGGCAGAGAACCAGGTACCACCAGGCTTGGTTCAGCCATTAGAGGTCCCAGAGTGGAAGTAGGATGGGATATCCATGGACTTAGTGACGGGTCTTCCATGTAGATCTAGGGGTCATGAATCGATTTGGGTGATCATCGACCAACTCACCAAGTCGTCCCACTTCCTACTGATCAGAGAGTAGGGTTTATTAGAGAGCATGGGATGCCTCTACGTGTAGAAGATTGTGTGGCTACATGGAGTACCTTCTTCTATTGTCTTTGATCGTGACACACACTTTACTTATTGGCTATGGAAGGGGTTGCAAGAGGCTTTTAGGATGCAACTATGTCTGAGCACCGCCTTCCATCCTCAGACAGACGGCCAGACTGAGAGGACCATTCAGACCCTCGAGGACATGCTACGCACTTATGTCCTTGACTTCGGTTGTAGTTGGGAGGATCAGTTACCATTGTCTGATTTTTCCTACAACAACAGTTATCACCCCACCATAGGGATGGAAATATTTGAGGCGTTATACGGGCGACATTACAGATCACCCTTGTGCTAGACAGACCTAGGGGAGTCAGCACTGGTGGGACCAGAGATGTTACGAGCTACCACAGAGAAGGTACAGATCATCCATGAGCAGATGAAGACTGCATAGAGCAGGTAGAAGTCATATGCTGATAGGAGACAGAGGCCTCTGGGGTTCGAGAATGGTGACCACGTCTTTATATGGGTCTCACCTCAACAAGGTCTACAGATATTTGGTAGAGGTGGAAAGTTATCTCCGAGATTCATCAGACCTTTCTAGTTCCTCAGTAGAGTAGGCAAGGTGGCTTACTGCTTAGCACTTCCACCTCAATTGCACCGGGTGCACAACGTCTTCCACATATCCCAGTTGAGGAGATATGTGCATGATCCTTCCCACATCATCGACCATAGAGAGTTGGACGTTGATGATGGGGCGACTTTTACAGAGGTTCCAGTTGAGATTGAGGATCAAAAGGATGAGGTAACACATGGATGATCGATACCTCTGGTGTGCATTTGCTGGCAGTACGAGAACCTCCAGGAGAGAACATGGGAGAGGGAGGCTCAGATGCATGCTCAGTACCCCCATCTGTTCCCATAGTTCGAGTTGTAGCTTATGGGGACGTAAAGACCCAAGGTGGAGAGAATGTAAAGACCCGAAATTTCCGTGGAATTTTTTTAAATAGATGGGAATTTTACAAGTCTGCGAAAATTTATGGTGCATGATTACGAGGCCCAGTGTGGCCGGAATCATTTTCTGAAGTTTTGTTTGGGTACGTTTCATAAACGTGCGAGTGGGTTTTTATAACTTTTGAACCAGTGCTCGGAATTGAAATCTAAGGGCACCTTTGAACTCGCAGCACTAGTATTCTTTTAAGGAGACTTTCACCTCGACGATAGATTCTCGAGATAGAGAGTTAGTTTTTGGGTTTTCTTGAAGAAATAGTAATATAAAGTGTGCAAAACTTTATTGAATTTTAAGCTTCCATGTGGGTGATTTTCGGTTAAAACCACCACTTCGGAGTTGGAGGTGGGACTGCCACACCCTAACCTCCCATGACAGGTTATGGTGGTGGGGCCTATCCGAACATAACCTCCCATGAGAGGTTACGATGTGGGGACCACCCGAGACCATAACCTCTCATTTAAATAATTGGGGTGGGGCCACCCGACCCCTATTAATGGGAGGAGAGTTTAACCTCTCAACTCTCCCTCATTAACGAGGGAGAGCCTCTCCACCTCCCTCTTTAATTAATGTGCCAACCACTAGAATTAAATTAGAGGATCCTTTTAATTTAATTCTTCCTTTTTGAATTATGATCCAACATTAAAATAATAGACAATCTATTATTTCATGGGCATATTTAATTTTTTATAAGAGGAGGATTAAAGGATTATTGGAGAAATCTCCCAAAGAAGAACCATTCTTGCATTAAAGAACGAAGAATGCATTCTTCCAATGAAGAACGCTGATAATGATTCTTCTTAGACTTCTACCTCGGACACCTACCGATCTACCCTCTGCAATGTCATCAAAGAGCCGACGCAGATAGAGATTTGAGACGTGCGGCGGACATGACGAACAACGACCTGGGAATCAAAGTTAGGGGGTTTATTTATTTTTGAACCTGTACCTTTTTCTTACCTTCTTAAATGGATAATAAGGGATTGTTGCAGACGTATTATTGATCATATTATTCTCATGATGAGCCAAATGATACCTCCCTAAACGCGGAGGGTGCATGCCAACCTAACATGGCCCGACATCCTCTGTCGTTCTCTCTCTTCCTGTGACGTTCTACGGCACGGTGACGTATCAATGAAGAGGAAACGGAGGTGGCTACGACAATGGTCACGCTACTCGCGGCCTCCATGAATCGAAATGCCGGCCCGTGCCAGCCGGAGCTCTGCCAAACCGGCCTGCCCGTGACCCCCTCAACGCCCTACCCGGCACCCAGATGCCTACCCGTGACCCCCCAACACCCTGCCTGGTGCCCAACCGCCTACCCGTGGCCCCTCAGAACCCTGACCTATGCCCAACCGCCTGCCCAACACCCAGCCGCCTGCCCGACGCCCAGCTGCCTGCACGCCACCCAGCCACCTGCCTGCAGCCCCCCGGTGCCTTGCCCGATGCCCAGTCGCCTGCCTGCGACCCCCGCACCCAGTGCCCTACCCGGTGCCCAACCGCCTGCCCGCGTCCCCCCGGCGCCCAGCCCGACACTCAGCCACCTGCCCACGGCCTTCCCACCGGGCTGCCCGGTGCCCATGCCGACTCCCCCCGGTGCCCTGTCGCGGCCTGCCCAGTTGCCCCCATGCCAGCCTTCGCATGACCCGCGCGCTCCTAGCCAAGCCGGCATCTGGCTCTCTCGTGCCCTGCAGGCCGAACCGCCCCCGCAGTCCGCTGGGCTGGGCCCAGCGGACCGAGCTAAACCTTGCGGGCTGACCCACCCAACGGGCTGTGTCAGACCCAACAGGTCTGATAGGGTCGGCCCAGACCGGGTCGGCCCAGACTGGGTTGGGATAAGTCGGTCTGACCGGGTCGAACCGGACCCGGGCCCACTACTGACCCCTTTACTTACTTTGGCCATATCTTTGGCACTGAACGTCTGTTTGACGAACCGTTAGCGACGGTAGTTTTCTTGGATCAAGAAGGTCCCTTGAGTATACCATACTGGAGTTCAAGATAATAATGAGATAAGATTAGGTTGTATCATAAACGAATCCAACCAGGCCCCAGGGACTAAAAAACTAATAACTCATAGTCCGAGCGTCCGATTGACGCGCTATCTGTTGCGTTGAGACCCCTATGACGAGACAGAACTTTGAGATACTTATTCATGGGACTTGGTGTCAGTTGATGTGTCGACACTTGTATTGAAGATTAGACCCTCCCAGAATTAAGCGTGCTTTGTGGAAACCCTATTGCTGGCTATGCTCTATTGACTGTTCCAGGATCATGTGTTGGTCCAACAGTTCTGATGACTGTTCCCGGATCATGTGTTGGTCTGACAGTTCTAACATCTGTTCCGGGATCATTTGTTAGTCCGATATAATAGCTGGACCTAGATCATGTGTTGGTTTGATAGCTCAAATGATTTTTCCTAGATCTTGTGTTGGTCTGATAGTTCTGATTTCTATTCCTGGATTATGTGTTGGTCCGACAGAATAGCTGGTCCGGGATCATGTGTTGGTCCGACAGCTTAGATGATTCAGTGACTATAACTGATCATCTCTATCTCACTAAAAAAGTTGTATACTTGTGTGAGGTGAGTCAGTGGCCTATGTGTTTTCCTCATGATTTAGATGTGTTACTTGATAACTTAAGTATATGTATGGGCATACACCTAAGTAATGGCTATCCATTGATTTTATACTTTCTGTTTTATCCTTGTTGGATATTGTGAGACCTTGAGGGTCTCGGGGTCCCTACTGAGTATCGTTATACTCACCCCTGCATGGGCTATGCCCGCACCTCATTATGTTGTATGCAGATGACAAACAGTGCTGACTGAGGCTGAGTAGCAGGACTGGACAGTACCCGGAGGTGGACCTTACGATGTGTCAGTACACGGTGGAGACTGAAAAATGTGGAGTGATGAGGAGGCCATATGTACCAACCCTTCAGGTAAGAACCCCGGAGGATGACCCAGTAGCTGCTTTTCTTTTTTGGTTTTACTAGCTTTTTAGTTGTACTTGCACTTCCCTGTTGGTCTTGTATTTCTGACCCCTTTTACTTTCCAGCACTTCTTTTGTATACAGCTTTACATAGTGTTTGCTTCCAGCTTACTTTGTTGTGTGTGTTTTTAGTTTATAAAGGCAATGTATTCCCAGTTTTAGGGATTTAAGCCTTTGGTGCTAGTCGCCAACCTCTGGCCTATGGAAGGTAGGCTTGGGGTAGTCACGGCACGGGCCCCAGGGGACGGGTTGTGAAAATTACCCCGCAGACATGTGGTCCCCACCCTAGTGTCCACCCACATACCTGAACGGGTCATCTGACTAATGATAGTTCCAACATTCCATGTTAAGGCGGGGTGTCTGTGCTCTCACTAGGGCCCACTTGTCACATTCTAGGTCAATTTTATTACTATTTTGAAAATTCTTATTTCATTTTTCATTGACATCCAATGTGTGAGTACACCAAGACATTTTTTTGTATAATTTCAATGCAAATTAAATTTTATCTTCTAGGAAAAGTTATTCCCAATGTGTTTATTTAATTCCCTAACACTAGTTTCCATCCTATGGGGATCAATAATTCCCTTTGTTCCATAAAATGGGATGGATTGAGTGCCCAAATTAGGTGTGTCCTGAGTTTTTTCATGTTAAAATGATATTAAATCAACCTATGTTATTTAGGTAAGTCTGGTAGATTGGATACAAGGTCATCATAACTCATGGGGTAGGTTATGAGCAGGTTCTTAATCAGCACATATCTTGAAAAACATGATTTTTCATGTGATGTAGGGATTTTATTAATTAATGTAGAGTTTTATCCATTTATTTTGGGAGTGTTTTGACATAAATTAATTATTTATTAATTTAAAATGAATTTATGTGTTTTTTTTATATTTTTTAGGATTTTTGGGTTAAAATGGGTGTTGAACCATGTTAGAAAATAATCCCTCAGGATAACATTGAAGTATTTTTAGGTTTATTGTTTTTATTGACAAAATAGGTTTCCATGGTCATTTGTGGAGTTATATAGAGATTATTGACAAGGTATTTTGACAAAGATCCAATAAAAAGGAATGGATGTTATGGAGGTGGTATATAAAGATGTGTACATAAGGTGGCACCATTTCCAATTATTTTCCAAATTTTTTGTGGTCCAAATTTGAAGGATGGAAAAGATGTTTCTGGAAAATTAATTTCACGTAAAAGTATAAATTTGTGTGCAAGGGTGATGGTGATTTTTTAAATTTGTGTCCAAGTCAAGATTCGGGATCACCACATCAAAATATGTATATGGAAAAAGGTGAATGTAGGATCTGAAATTAGGTGAAATATGGGTTTGTGTGACACAAAATTTGCACGTAGTAGTAAGAACACAATAATATTATGCACCAAATACTATGTAGAAACATGGAGGTTATAACTTGTATAAATTTGTGCACAAGGAGGGATTAAAATAGATTTCTTACATGTATAGTGTAAGGCACAAAATAAAGATGAGTTCATGTTCAGAAGTTTCTATAAATAGGTTTCTACACATCTCTTTTATGTATCTCAACCATTAGAGAAATTTAGTTCTCCAAATCACAAAATAGGTGCATGAAAAAAATAAATGTTTCACGCAAAAGAGTTAAGAAAAACAATGACTCAAGTGATTTTTTCACATAGAAAAGAACATGTTTCTAAATGACGAAGGGAGGCATGAAAAAATTGTAAAAGTTTCATGCAATAGTAAGTTCCACAACTGAACAATAGTTGTGCTAAATTTGGGAGTTCCATGACTAAAATTTAATATTGCACAGAAGGATATAAAGTTGTGTGCAAGACATCCAAGGTTTTCATGGAAGACAATGTTGTGTGAACCTATAAGTATTTCCCCAATAATTATATGGTAAAGGGGTATTAATCAAGTGGATAAAGGTGGAAATTAATGATGCACCAGATGATGTGTGAAATATATTGATTCAAGTGATCAAAAGAGGATTCATATAATGTTTTAGTGAGCACACTTCAGTTGAGAGAGTGGTGAGATTTCAATTATGAATGGTTATAAACTAGGAGGGACAGTGATTCTTTTCCAAAATTTTTAAAGGTAGCGATCCTGGGCATAGAAGTGATCTAGCCTGAACATTATTCTTATAGTTGTCATTAGTAGATTTTTTACATTAGAACATTTCCATTGTATACTCCTTGGAAGTATCCCAATGAGGGTGAACCATGTAAAATTATTGTGTCTCGTGAATTCTTTTATTTATGCTGATACATTTCTATGGGAAAGAAAGAGAAGTGTTTTTTATTTAAATAAAAAACAAGATCTTAAGGGGAAGTTGTTTTAATCTATAATACCCTAATTCACCCCTCATTGTATTTAACCAAGTTGATTTAACAAAATAGATGCACATGGTATTCTCACACATAATAAAAAACTATGTAGTGTGTATACACATAGTTATATGAAGATCTTAATGGAATATCATAAGGTTGGTACATATTATATTAAAATGTGTGGCCAAACAATGGACAACCACTAAACACTTCTCAAAATTTTCATTGAATCCTCCATCTTTTTGTTAGATTTTTTATATAGCCTATTTATATTTGGAATGGGTTTTAGAGAGTTTTTATGATGTGTTTATGATATTTAAATGGATTTCATTGGTACTTATTTTTGATGAAAATGTGATTTAAAAGAATAAAAAATTGGGTTCTGACATTTATAAAGAAGTTTACTATAATTATTTAAAACAAATGGTATGTTTTGATTTTTCTAAATATATCTTGAAATAGAAACGTTGTTTGAAAATTATTTTAATTGAAATTTAATAGTTTAAAAAAGTTTTTATGAAGTAAAACTTCAAAACCATAAATAAAGTGGTGACTATTCAAAAAGGATTCTATAATTTGATTGCTTGAATTTTTTTTAATCAGAGTGTATTATAATTGGATGTTTTGATTGAGTTTTGTTATTTTTATTTTAATGTAATTCACACCTCAAAAAAATTATGATGGATCATAGGAAGTATATGTAATAGATAATACCATAGCTTAGTGCCTCATGAGGGTTAAATGTGGTCTTTTCTTCATTCAACCCTCCAGAGACAACAAGTAAAGTTGTAGAACCAAACTCTTCTCAATATTCACTTATATTACATGTGGATAAAGGAAATAAAGAGGATATAGAGTGGATAATAAGTATTAAAGGAGTCTTATATTTACTAAAAATTATATAACCCCCTTGAGGGAAATCCATATTAGACTTTTTTGAAGGAATGATATTAGAATGGTGGAGGACCATTGTACCCTCTTATTTGAAAGGTAGTATGTCTCAAGAAATATTTTAATCCATATTCATATAGGGGAATTTTATTTATAAGGGGAATAAGGAGAGGCTGATTAAGACTATGAACCTCCAATAAGTTGATTAGTCAATGAAGGAGTATACGTACCATTTATTTTTGTTAATTACCATTCCACATAATTTTTTATTCAAAGACTCACTGATGGTTCCAATTTTTGTGAGGGGAACTTAGCCAGACCTCAATTCTATAATGCCTCAATTTAATCCAAATTTATTTGAGGGTGTGTTCAATAAGGACATGATGGTGGAATTTATCTTTATAGTCCAGCCTAGTAGGATTGGTGAACCTGTTCTTTTCAGTATTAATGAAAGTTCAATATCATATGAGAAGTAGAAGCAAGATATACCTGAGGTAGGATGTTAGTATTTCTTGGGAGAAACTTCTTATTCAAGTGTAATTCATTCTTTGAAGTATAAAATTATCATGTGTTATCAATGTAGTCCATTTAAGAACTCTAATCCATCAATTTAAAAATCCCCAAAAACTTTACTTATTTGTGGTTTCTTAGGACATCTTCAAAAATTATGTAAGTTGAAGTGTTGGCGAAGGAAGGTATGCTCATATTATGATAGATATTAGGTGGTAGTTAAGACAATATTTATCTAGGTACCTTGTGTTTTCCCTTATTATTTTGATATTCTTTATTTCTTTTTCATTTTTTTCTTTTACTGGGATTATTCAACCTTTGTGCTATTTTGGAGAGACTTATTTCATTTAATGATATTATGTTTGGATCATTGGAATTGGTGATGTTGTATAGGTTACATTATTTGGATAGGTGGGTAATGTTTCATAGTGTTCTTCATAGACATAATATTTTCATTTTGACCCACTATGGTATGAAGAATCCTTATATAGTGGGGATACAAGTTACTATTTTTTGTTCAATAGGTTTTCCCTTTGGAGATTCCATCATTGTATTATTTATATTTTGTTATTTGGTATTGGTTATGTTCATGATTTTATATTTGTGCCCATTTTTTTGGTTATTTTGGTTTTACATGAAATATAGGTTGTATTTTTGGGTTAGTTCATTCCTCTAATCCTGAGTATCTTTCTTGAATCTTATTTTTATCTAATGAATTTTTGGGGACATAAAGTGCTTTTTTGGGGAGAATTGTCACACCCAAACATTCAATTTCCTCAATTTTTGTTTATTTTTTAATTTTTACACCAATCCTTGAGTTTTTGTTCATTTCATTTATAATTTGTTCGGAAAATATAATAATTTTTACTAGTTCATAGTTAGTGCATGGTTTGGGAAACCCCTGTGAAAACCATACAAACAGGTTTATAGTTTTTAATAGAGGTGTCTATACAATTGGTGCATAGTTTTTCTAACCATGTGATTAAACCATGCCTTATCTCCTATGAATGTTCAGGGAGCTACACATGATTGGAATATAATATGGAAAATCATGTGGAAACCATGAAATCTTCCCATGCCTTTAAAAATTTAAAATTTTAAACTACCATCATTTTATTAAGACCCCAAATAGGGCCTCCTCATCCCTTACTCACATTGATATCCAAGTGAGATACCTAGGCAAATTTCCGTTCACCTCATCCCTCAATTTTGGCCCCCTTTCTTCAGTTCTTGGAAAATTATTTGAGGTTTTTATTCTTTTCCCCCTTATTTATTCTTTATTACTTGTTTCTTCCTTCTCCTCTTGTTGTGGGTTGATTTTGGTCAAAATATAGGTGGGATTTTTGTTTTAATCCTTATGTATTTGGTTACTAGGGTGTAATAAATCCTTCCAGGGCCTTCCTCTCCACATATATAAAGGTTTTGTCTCATATATTCTAAACCATGGAAGGTGTTTTCATTACATCCACTTTTTATTTACAATCTATGTGGCAATTTTGTTTTATAACAATTTTTTATTAAATTTTATTCATGATATGGATTATTTTTAATGAAAAAATGTATTATCTTAGATAAATGAATATTTTTAAATATTTAAAGTCTGCAATTAAAAGGATATTTTTCGTGGATCATAAGGTTGTTTTCTTTGTAATTCATTTTAAATGTCTTATATATGTGTTTTGGATTTTTATTATGTCGTTTATTGATTACACATGTATATTGTGTTTTCATAATTGTTTAATAATGTTGTTTCATATTGTATTATAGTTTACATTGGATTTTTTAGGGTTTAAAGGGGGGTTTTGCCCTTGGTTTCAATGTGTTTCCAAATGTCACTTAAGAAAATAATATATTTAAAAAAAGGCCGACACACACACAAACATACAAACACACACACACACACCTGTAACTATTAGTTGGGATATGGAAAGCCCGTTTGACACTAATAAATATGATTTTAAAATGTTATTGTTTTAGAAATTTATTTTTATAAAGGTATAAAAATATATATTATTATTTACAAAACTTAATGATCAATCAACACCTTATATAAATGGATTTTATTAAACGATCTACACTCTTAAATAAATCCCTATAAATTATATTAGAATGAGTTTGATGATTTAATGTGTTCATTGCTTTTATTTTCATGAGTTGGAATAGGGAATTTAATTAGAATAGTGTGTGTGAGGTTTGGTTAAGGTTTTTTATGGGAATGGTTTACCTTTTATTCTATTAGTTGTGCATGTATGATATTTTAGATATCCTTCCTCACCCTCTAAAATTACTAGTATCATGAATATCCTTAGAGTATTAATGGAGCATTAAGATATTGTTACTATTGTGTCACAATTAAACTTACTTGATCCCTCTTGTGTGGGATACATCCCGAGATATGTGTAGTGAAACTGGTGAGACTAGTTAAGAGCAGTTAGTTGGTTATAAACTAGAAATGCATCGATAGTCCTCTAGATGATTCCACCCGAGTGTGTCTAAGATAATCTCATTGTATGTTTAGAAGTTACCTATGATTACATACCATTAACTTGTTTTCTTTGTTGTTTACCTTAGTTATTTTTTTTTCATTCCTTTCTATTATTGTTTTAAAATCTCTTTTCCATATTTTTAGTTGTATTAATGTGGTTGATATTTTATTTGTATTTGTTAAGTTTTTAACAACATTTTCTAAAGGGGGTCTTGGAAACGGTTTTGAAAAATAGTTTTTTCCAATGGTACTTTATTGAAATGTTTTCTACTTAGTTTTAATAATTGTTTAGGGTTTCAAAAAAAATAAAGATTTTTTCCTTAAGCTTTATTTTCTTTCAAAATAGAAAATGGGAAAATATTTTGTATTTTTTTATATTAAAATATCACTAATTTTTTTTTAAATACTATATTTTAATCCAGTGTTTTTATACTGTATTGAAAAATGAAACACATGAAAGATAGAGCCCCACTCGCCTGGATGCTCCCAAGCTCTCAGCTCATAGGGTTCCGGCTGTCCCCCGTTGGTGATTGTTCCTCTATGCTGCTCCTATGAAGTTATTCTTCTCTCTCGCTCACTCTAGGATATGCTCTATCTTTGCTTTTCTTTTTATATCGCTCGCCTCCCTACTCTACGTTGGTGATCTATCTTTCTCTTCGTTCGTCTCTTTGCGCTCTGCTCTTGCATTCCAGAACTCCTATCCAGGTCGGATTTAGAGCAAGGGATACGCCGAGGGTTTGGGAAAGCTGTTTGGTGGATGACAGATTTCCAGTCATCACCGGAGTTTTCTCTTCTTCCAAGTTTTCAATCCCAATATCCTTTTCGGGTTTTTCCCACTTCCTCTTGTTCTATGGTGGCGTGCAGTGTTATTATGTTTCTGTTAGGGGGTTTCGATGGCGTTGTAGTTTTTATTCTGTGAGTAAAGGTTCGTCGTTGTTTTTTTATGGTGATTAGGATGGCGTTTTCTCGGTTGTGGTTTACTTTGGAAGGCCTAGCAACTAGTACTCCTCTCTGGCCTCCAGATCTGCTGCTCCCTTGCAGGTTGGTCGACTGTGGTGGTTTTCTAAGAGTCTTTGGTCTGTGTTGTGCATTGTGTTGGAGGGTTCCTGGTAGCCCAGACTGCTTTCACGCGGTGGGGGGATCTCAGTTTGTTTGGGTGATGTTTGATGGCGACAACGAGGGTAGTGGTGGATCTGCATTTATGACTGTCAAGATGAGGGATATCCTGGGATACAACAGCGGTGGTGTTTGGTACAGGAGGTGGATTTCGAAGAAGAGGCCTGCGAAGAAGAGCTGATGAGTTCAAACGAGGACGATGATAGTGGTGTGATGATTGTGTGACGTTTTGTGTTTCGAGTACAGTGGTGACAAGATTTTTTTTTCATCGGCGCTGGAGGATGCCGGTGGAACTTGCCGGTGATCTGGTTTTATGCGGAATGGGTGGCTGTCACGTTCGGTTTGTGTCTTGAGGCATGGTGTGAGACTCGAGGCGGCGTGTGAGTCGAGATGTCTGGATGGTGATGCTTGGTTTTTGAATTTTGAATTTTAGGGATTTTGGATGGCTGCATTGGCGGTGGGGTTTTTGATTTTGAAATTTGTACGCTCTTTGTTGATCATTATGTGTGGGTGATGTGGAGTTATTATGGATCCCACTATTCCAAAAAAGTGGTTTTTATAAATAAAAAAAATTTCTTGGCATAACACATGAAATATTTGGAGAAATTATATTGGGGTATTTATGATCACACCTTACTTAAAACACCAGGTGTTTATAACCCAAGTGGATCTTTTTAGGTATTTGTTTAGGATTTTTGGAAGCTTCAACATCATGGACTTCCCTTTCTAGGCCTCTCCTAGAGAGGGTGTTTTGGATGGTGACCTAGGGTCATGAGGAGATCACTATCTATTATTGTGTTTTTATTTTGTATCTTAGTTGTACTGTCTAAGACAAATTTCATTGTACTATGGTATCTATTATTCTTGTTAAATTTATTTTTATATGGATGTTCATGTTTAGTTATACGATGCTTATTTTGATACATTTTTGAAACCAATTATTTCATTTTACATGGATGTACAGCCTAATTACATACCTTGATAGATCCTCAGTAGAATTTCTCTATGTGTTAAATGATATTTTCTAAGTGAAATCATTCCTAATAATTTTATTTGATACGCTATCACTAGTTTCCAGCTCATTTGGATTGGGAATTCCCTTCAAGCCTTGCCATGGGCCATCTCGAGTGCCCGTAATATGGGTGAAATGATTTTATTCATGACATAAAACATAGGATCATAAGAGAAACACGAGTCATAATGATGGAAAAGAGAATAAATACACGTTAATCAAAGGAATGTGCACATAAATCATTATACTAGATGAGTGAGAATAATAATAATTATTATATTATATTAAAATGATCATAATCTTAAGTATGAGGCAATCATTTAAAGGAGGCATGGAATATTTAATATACATAATAATGAAACTTTATGAAATTATTTTTGAACCCTAAACACAATTTTTGAACAAATATAGCATCATGTTTATGAATAACATAAATGTATAAATCCTCACTTCAAAAATTATAAACAATGATAGCACCTTGTTCATGAATAATACACATAATTGTAGATTTGTAACATTAATCAATACATTGGGGGGGAGGGGGTAATATATAATTTTTAACCCACCCTTCACATCATAAAATTATCATATTCATCCATGTAACATATAAAATAATCATATAACAATCATAAAAAAGAAATAATACCAGGAAGATATAATTGGTTTCATAAGGATGTAGTAAAAAATATTTCAATGAATAACCATGAATTTTACAAAAATAATAAAAGAAATATATTTTTTGGAAATTAAATATGTTTATAAAAATATCACAATCAATGGTGATAGGTGGAAACAACTCAAGAAGAATCAATGAGATGTTTTTGAAAATGACATATTTTTTTAAAAATCATTATAGTTGGATTAGAAATAATCTAAAAGTAGTTTAATCATGAATATATTATGAAAATAAAGGTAAATAAGTGGGAAAATAAAAATAGAATCTATTTGAGAATAATAAATGTTTTTAAAAATAGATTAGTGTTAAACTTAAAAGGAAAGAGTTGGGTTTGAGATTCCTCTTAACTTAGCTCCTAATTTAATTCATCACCTTTAAGTACCCTATATAATATAAATATTTTTGTTAAAAAAATGAAATAGTAAGTGATTTATATTTATTTTTTCTACTATTGATCTATTATAATCATTAGATTTTATTTATTAATCTTTATTATTAAATGTGATGTGTTTAGAGGTCATGTTTTCTTTTAATTTTCCCACCTTGTTTTGATTTTTAAATTTTTATTATTTTTAATTTAATTTTTTGGAAAATTATTTTAAAAATATTTGATTATATAAAAATAAAATTATAATACATAATATACACTAAAAATCCTTGTAGGTGGTGATAAGTAAAACAATGGCAATGTCCTTGTAGGAAGATGAAATAGACCATTAATATGACATGTCAAAAGAGTGGAGAGTGATTATATACAATAAAATTGATTAAAATAGTTATAAATGTATCATTATAACATTAATATGTTATATACTTATACATTAAATTATTTATTTTGGTAAAAAAATAAAATTATTTGGGTAATATAAAGAAGATGAGAAATAATGAAAAAAGAATAGAAAGGTTCACATGTTAACTCTTTATTATAGATTAAATCCTTGTTAAGGAGATAAACCCATATGGTATTGGGGTTGGATGGAATAAGAATGTTCCAATGGTTTTAAAGGGACTTAGGTGGAAGGATTTTTGTAGCAATTGGACTTTGAGAAGTGGATGAGAAGTGATTTTCCAAGGAAGATATATGGGGTATTTATATTTTTAGGGATGGATATTTTTGGGTTAAAACATTGATCAGATTATAATTTTCATGTTAGTGTTTGTGTGGATCCTTAAAAATTTAATTATTAAATGTTTTGATAATTATTTTCTCTGATATTTTCATTTTTAGGTTATAATTTTATAATTTATTTTATTTTAATGAAAATAATATTTATCGAATTGTTCTTTAATTATTTGTTAACTGTTCTTTATTTTTTTTGTTATTATTATTTTTAATTATTTTTGGTTATAATTTATGAAAAATTAATTTCATAAAGTTTTTTATAATTAATTAAATTGTATCAAATAATCTTCACCCTTAAGAAACTTCTCTTTTTACCCTCACATGAGTTTTTAAAGTATGTTTTTACCATTATGTAAGTTCTATTTATCCTTACACATATTATAACTCTTTTTCTACCATTACATAAGTTATGAATTACCCTTATACATCATTTTGTAGATTCTCCCTACCTGTTTATGAGATATTTAGCACCTTCATGTAAGCTTTAGGGTTTTCCTCTTACCCTTATGTGACTAATATTTTACCCTTACATAACTTGTTTTTACCCTTACATAAATAGTCATAATTATAATTTACCTTTGCTAAAATATGGTTTTAACCTTAAGAAACATATATAATTCTTCTGTTACCCTTACAAAACTCTATTCTTACCCTTAAATGCTATTTATAATATTTTTACCCTTATACAACATTTAAGATTACCCTTATGTAACCTGTAATCACTATCTACCTTTACACAAGGTATGTTTTATCATTAAATAGCTATTTAACGTACCTTTATAAAGATTTTTTATGATACCTTTTACCTTTACATTGAATTTGAATATTTTATCTTACAATTTTGTATTATTTAAATATTATTTTTTATCTTTACGAAACATGGTATTTGACACTTACATAGGTTTAAAATTATGATTATCAATAGTTCAATCCATTTCAGGATTTCCATTATATATTGATTTTTTTCATGTTAGTTATAAGTATTTAAATTGATTTAATTATTTTATAAATTATTATTAATTATCTAGAATCTACGAAACAAAATTTTGCATTATTAAAACACATTTATAAGTAGACTACTTATATTCTTCATTCATGATTATATATACATTATGAAACTTCTAATATTTGGAATTTTTTATTTTGAGTAGATTTGTTTGTTTATAATGTTTCTAAATTTTTATTTAAGTTTGAAGAAGATATTCAGACTTTTTTTAATATTTTTAATGCAATATATTCTGATGTTTGATATTATCGCATGATAAATATTAAAATAAGATTTAATTTAAATTATGACTATTATAGTTTGAGTTTGTGTGAGTTTTCTATGATATTTACATCCTATTATTATATAAGTTTTTTGAACTATATAATAAGCATTGTAAAATGAGTTTGAATTGTTTAAATGGTTTAATAATTTAAATTATAATCTCTCTATATCTCCCTCTTTCTCTGATAATTTGGTAACTTTTAGTTTTGTTTTTGAATTTCCTAACAATCAACTTAAATTTGTTGAGCTGTTTATTTTCAATGGGATTAAAGAATTTGTGAGATAGAATGGGTTTTGACATATACAATTGTGAAAGTGATTTTATGCCAAAATGTCTCGTCTGTTAAAAAAATATTAAGGCCGGATAAATCATATACGACTTTATTAACCATGAAGATGTGTTTTGATCCTTATTTGAGATCTAGAGGTTGAGCTTCATCACTCTTCATAAACTTTTACCTAGTTTAGTATAAGTAGTTTTTTTAATTCATTCTATATTCTCATTCATGTAGTAAATTTGTCTCATTATTTTAACTTAAAAAATCATTATTTATTCTTTGTTTTTGACTCATTGATTCTAATGCTAAGATCTGAGGGTTGTGACTCACTGTATTTCACGTCAGTGTTGTATCAGGTTGTGAATCATAAATTTTAAAGTTAGGATCATTAAGGTTATGAATCATACTGTATAAATTTAGAGTTGTATTTGGGTTTTAAACCCCATAAAAATGATTTTTTCTTTCTAGTTATACCATAAATAGAAAAGGCCTGTGTTGTACTAGGTTATGATTACCCCTTAGAAATCAGGTAGTGAAAACGTATATCTCATTGAGTAGAGAGGTGTAAGAGTAGACTTGGTCCATTTTGTACCAAACTACTATAAAATTCACCATGTTATTTTTTTATTTTTCTATTCAAATTAACTTTTCTAATTTTATTTGATAAAAATTTAAACTAGTTAATTTTTTTATAAAGTTTATTAACACCCCTCTAGACCTTCAACCATCCATTCTGACCTAATAGTTATACCTTTCAATAGTGATATTTTTTACATTATGAATTATATTTGATTAAAAACATATGTTTTTAACACTTTTAAAACATTTATACTGTGAATTTATTATTTTATATAAATGGAAAAAATAAAAAAATTGAAATTATTTTTTAATGAAGTACTTTACATTTTTAAACTTTGTAAAATATTTTTAGGGTTTTAATTTGAATTTATTGGTTTATTTATCTTATTGAATTTATTTTTGGTCAAACAAAAAATTATAGAATTTATTATGTCATTATTATATCATGAATACACTTTCTTTTAGATTTAAATTTAAATACCTATTTTATGGAATTCTAATATTTATATTTACTTAATATATTTATGGTAAATTTTATTTACTTGTGATTATACTATTTTATTTTTTAAGTTACTATTATAATGATCAAAATACTATTATAATGGTCAGGTTACTATTCTAGTGGTTAGGATACTATCCCTAACAACCAAGTTACTATTTCAAATGACACATTACTATTCAAATAGTCATATCAGTTTTATAAATACCTCAAATTTCCTTCATTAATCATTAACTTAAAATCCTCTCAAGGTACTATATTATTTATAAAATTTTGATTACATTAATATTTTTTTCCTTTTTACTATGTTATTCATGAGTGTGATAATTTTAGGAGAACAAAATAATCCACATTTTATAATTCTAGTTATTTTTTTTATTATACCATAGTAATTTTGTTAATTTTATTTGGTATATTTATTTTTTAATGTTCTCAATTAATGAAATAATGTATGTTTAGTTTTTTATTATATGGTAGATGTGTTTATACCATACAATATTTACTGGTGTTATGCTATGAAAAAGGCTCTCGCTGATGACCATGGAAGTGGAATCAGACTCAGAGGTGCTGGTTCAGGCTCTCCAAGGTAGAGGTGATATCCCTTGGTGTTGGACTTATTTGGTTCATGCATGTGGATTAGAGCTTTCTAATGATTGTGGTATCCGTCATATCCCTAGAGAGTCCAACATTACAGTAGATGCTCTTTCTCATGGCGGTAGTCTTGACAACCCTTTGGTGCTTTTCTCTAATCTGGGATCTCTACCGTAGGAATGTTTAAACTTTGTGGTTGGGGATGCTTTGGGTATCCATTATTTTAGACCTCCGTGATATTGTAATGTATTGTTCCTCTATTTGAAATAAAAAATCAAAGTTCATCCATTCATAAGAAAACATACATTTTATCATATAATAAAAACAATTCATGGTTAAAGAGTTATATAAAATATATTTTCATATCCTAAAAATAAAAAAAATTAATTTATTAAAAATTAAAATTATCAAAAATTTATATGTCAAAAATTTTGGATTTTATATTCTACTCACTTAAATAAATTACATCATCACCATTTTACTCATTGATAATCACCTGCTAATGTTTACTCTATAAAAATAATGTAATTATCAGTTCATGATATGACTCAACATTAATGGTCTAAAAATGTTTTCCATATTTTATCATACTTTCTACACATGAACAAGTTCTATAGAACTAAATATTATTTTTATAAGGATTTACAATACAATATTTATAATCCTAATTCCCAAAAATAATTAATTCCCACTTTAATACAAGACACCCCTAGACCCGCACATATAGATTTGGTTAAAACTTACATATATTCATATATAAATTCAATATTTAATTACAAAAAATTCCCAATATCCTAAGTTTAGTTTTTTTGGGAAATAATCACATTTTATATGATCATCCTATATTATATCCCTGAAAAATTAATCAATCTTTCTTCATAGGCCTCCAATTGAATGAAACCTTCCTAATATTTGAGATCACTTGGGGATATACATCAAAAAAATGGTGAGCTAAAATCCCAATACAAGGAAATAGAGGGAAACATTTGAATCATAATCAATATGAGATACCAAGATATAAATAAGTGACCCATGGAACCATAACACTGGATAATTATAGGGTATTATAAACCATATGAATGTGTAATTCCATTAATCCATCACGTAAATCCTTGGATCATAAGAAAAACACGAGTTGTAATGATGGAACAAGGAATAAAGATATGTAAATGATAGGAATAAAACACATGAATAATTATGTATATGGTTAGAATAATCCCCATTATCTTATCATAAACAAAGGTTCATTATCCTAAGTATTGTGGAATAATTTATAAGTGGCATGGGATGTAGAATATGTATAATAATAGAAAATCATAACATTGTGGTAAAATCCCACACATATGTTTTGAATAAAACTAACATCATGTTGACAGATAACATATGTGTATAGATCATCACATCATAAATTTTTAACAAACACAAAATCATGATCACATATAGTATATATAATCTCATGGGATATTTCACATTAATCAATAAGTCTCATGGATATATAATTCTAGGTCCACTAATCACATAATAAAATAATTGTACTCAATAATGATACATATAAAAGAATCATATAACAATAATAAACATAAAATAAACCCATGAATAAAGCATGGGTTTTTTATTTATTTAATAAAGAATATTTCATTGAATAACCTAAAAGGATTCCAAAATAAGGAGTGAATTTTTTTTGGACATTAAATATTAGAATAAAATATCATAGTCTATGGTGAGAAGTGGAAACATGTCAAGGGGAATCAAGGAGATGTTTTATAAAATAATGAATTTTTAAAATCATTATAATTTCCCTAGAAATCATTCCAATGAAGTAAATTCATGTGTATACCTTGGAAATGAAAAGGGAAATAATTTTGAAAATATTTATAGAATTTATTCAAGAAGAATAAATGTTTAAAATAAAATATAGAGGTGAAAAACCTAAAATAAATAGTTGGTTTTGAGATTCCCCTTACCTTAGCTCACAATTTAATTCATCACCTTTACTTCTTCAGAAAAATAGATTTACGTTTATTAAAACATGATGGAATATGAGATTTATATTTATTTTTTTACACTTGATGTATTATAATCATTGGATTTTTTTTAATTTTGTTTGTTAAATGTGAAGTGTTTTGATGTCATGTTTTTATTAAATTATTCTATATTTTTTAAATTCTAGGATTTTGATTTTTTCTAATTTATATTTTTTTAAAAATTATTTAAAAAATAATACAATACATTAATGTAAATTTAAAATACATAATCTAAACTAAATGACCTTGTAGTTGGTGATAATTAATACATTGGAGAAGTCTTTATAGGTAGATGAAACCGACCATTAACAAGACTTGTCAATAGAGGGATAGAAAGAGTGTATACACTAAAATTAGATTAAAATAATTATAAAAGTATCATAATGTCATGAACCCCCACTAAAACCTATTCTGGGTCACTAGGAGAGAAAATAGTGACCCCTTGGCCTACCTTCAAAAGGTTTTTGGTTGATGGCTAACACCGATGAAATTTTTAAAAAAGTGGGAGGCCTTAACCTCTTAAATACCAAGAGAAAATAATAGAATCACCCAAAAACACTCATGAATATTTGAACAAGAAATATTGTATCCCAAAACCCAGTGTCATCTATATGTCATAAATTTATTAATGTAATATAAACACATGAGAAATTGGAACTAAAACACTAATTCATCCTCTAACTACATACAATTTACTCAAACAATTGATCCAATATATCTCAAATTATCCTATAAGACAGTTAAAAAACATTAGTGGAGAGAGGAAAAGGAAGTACTTAGTAGGATAATATTTCTATTAAATTATATGTACATAAAAAATAAAAATCTAGGATAGACATTCATATAAACATCTAAGAAATAAAAGAGTGAGTGAAAACTAATAAGTGTAGAAATACTCACATACCATTCATTTTAAAAGAATTACATGTAGATATCTTATTATACCAATGTTTTATCACAAGTGATCATAGGGAATTATGATTAATAGAGATTTATAGAAATCAATGAGATACTCCAGAATATAATAATAATAGTGAATAAACATGACATATCACAGTTAAAATCATAATAATACAACCATAATATTTTTTATACAAGAAGAAAATATCATCTCTCAATATGAAACAGTCATCCCATAATCACATCCCAACACCCCATGTAACCACATCATCACATCTATGTTCCCCATACAACCACATCATAACATACTTGCATATCATGAAACTATATATCTACATCCCTATAGCCTATGTAGCCATATTATCATGTCTCTTCACCATGTGCAACCTTATGATCCATGAATTCATGATTAACCTTTAGATATTACATCTTAATAAAGAACATAAACTTTCAATCAATCACAACCATAAGATTCATGTATATGTTAAATTTAAACCATCATATCCCATAATTAAATTCACGTGTAATAACCTTGAGACATTATATCCTATATATGAAAATATATTCTAGTCAAAACCACGAGGCATCACAAATCAAATCATACAAACAATACAAACAAGAAAGTTATTATCAGACAGTAATATAAGAAATTAATCACGTAAAACAAAAACATGACATCAAGAAGATACAAAATAATAATAAATAATCATGAAAGAAATATTATTTATAAAGGGAACAATTATGAAAAATCCAAAATGTAATCATTCATACAATGAATGTAAACAACCAAATACAATTAAACAAATGTAGCAAAAAAATAAAAACAAGGGAAATAGAAGTGTTGATATGGATAATAAATCAATAATTCATAACCAAATTATTAGGCATGAAATCCCTATTAAATTTTACTATAAAAACCTAAGGAATAATATGCCCCAACTAAGTTTATTTACTAACCCATATTTTATAAACTATTTATTTCCAATTAGTAATAGACTAATTACTACTATGAGATTATATATTATTATAAGTTACTATATTTTAATTAATTTTTTATCTAATTCCACCAATTTTTTATAAAGTCATATTAATTATTATCTTCCATTATTTAATCAATTCACTACATATTTTATTCATCTAGTTATTTTAACTATGCTACTAAGACACAACCTAAGTTTAAAATATCCTATTACAAGTTAATATCAAAAATACAAAACTCGAATCAAGAATTACATCATTTTATAACTAATTCCAGATTAATACCTATTTATATTATCTCTAAAAATACCCTCTATAATATAATTTGAATTCGGTTTTATTTTTCCAATCTTATCATTATCTAACTCCCATCTTAAATTTATTATTCATCATTTCCTTCTCGACATAACATAGTAACCCATGCTTATCTATCAGAAAATAAAATATTAATCTAAATAATATCATGTATTCACATCAATATATATATATATATATATTACAATATATTAAAATCATCATGTAATGATAGCAATATTGAATCCATCATTCAATACTGATCCATATATGTGTAATATAAATTTCTAAGCACCAATGCATGAACAATTATTAAAGGAAGGTTAATATACAACATATCATTTCCTTATTTATATTTCCATTATTATCAATTTTGTTCTATATTCTCAATCCAAAATATCCCCACTTAACATTGATAGTTTTATAAAATTGGTAGTAATGAAATCATGAGTAACAATATACAATGACCAAAAATGGTTCAACTTATCAATATTACCCTTCCATATTTATCCTCATTATTCTAGATCCTTTTATGCATAACCACATCCTTAATATTATATTTTTACATAAATGAACTCATATTAAAGTATTAGTTAACCATGTGCACTCATTCCACATAATAAAAATAAGACACACACATTGACATTTCTACAACAATTCATGGAGCAAGGATAACTGGAATAATGATGTTATCCCTCAACCCATGCTTCCTAAATGATTTTTTATGGGTATGATATAATACCTCAAGCACACCTCCCAGTATGTTAGAGGATTATGACTAGAAGTGAGGTCCTAACATGGTCATGGGACACTATTCCTTCAAAGTAAACCCCATGTCCATTACTAAATTCTAATGAGAATCGGTATTACCCATACATATATCATACATCCTAAAATACCTATAGACATAAAACAAGGATCCCCATGGGCCCCCATAGTCCATAATATATATAAGTAAAATAGTTCATATGCTACCTGAATATAAAATAGGGAAACATCACATAACATGGAATCATATATAAAAGAAAACAATGTCACACTGGTTAGTAAAAATTATAAAAATTAATTAGAATGTAAACTATATGGCCTCCAAACCAACTCATACAATCCATTATATCAAGTCCTAATCCACCATGTTATATTAACTAAAACTCATTTTCAACTCCAATTGATACATGCGTCCTTATTGAAAATATAAATTTCTATCCACATACATCAAAACCCTTAACGTGTATACTGGTAAAAGGTGAGTCAAATGACCCAATAGAAATCCCCAATACCTAAACAATAACAACATTTTCTATGATCAAGTGGATACATATGTAATATATATAATAAGAAGAATTAAGGTCCATGAAACACACCCACTGGGAAATATAATAGAGAATGAATACAAAATCATAAAATTTTGGCCATCGTGTGCTAACCTAGCCACCACAACACACGAACCTACCTATTTTGAAACTATACCAGAAGGAAGAATGTCATCTCATACCATAACATATACTATACCCAAAGACATAGGGTAGGGTGAAAACCAAAATGATGTGTAACCAGAAATTTAATAATGAATGTTTGACATCTTCTAAAAAATAACCCAATACCCTAAGGAACATGTCATATTCATATATTTATAATCCTTTACCCATCCCTTCCCTCTCGAGAGGGGTCCATTTTTTTGTGTCATATTAAGAACACCTACCCATCCTCACTCACTAAAGGGATATCAAATCTATAAAAACGAAACATCCCCACAAACATAGGGGAAGTTATATAAAGAAAACTAATCTATTTCGGTACAATCAAGGTATGCCACATCAACCACACTAACCCTTCCCCACACATGCAAGGGAGGTCACATCAATAATAATGAATCATCCCTGCACCCTCAAGGGAGGTCACATGAGGCACACCAACCCATACCCATATACTTGAGGGAGGTCATATCAATCACACAAACCCATTCCCACACACTCAAGGGAGGTTACATGAATTCCACCAACCTATCCCCAAACACTCAGGGGCGGTTATGTCAAGAGACACTACTACAAATACGCCCTTTATCAGTGTTAAAAAGGGCCTTTAATAGCGCTAGGAAAAGCACTGTTAAAGACGGTGAAGATAAAGGGGGGGGGGTCCCCTTTATCAGTGCTAAAAAAAAGTGCTGATAAAGACCCCTTTTATCTGTGCTAAAAAAAGCGCTGATAAAAGGGGTCTTCTATCAGCCCTCAAAAAAGCACTGATAAAAGTACCCTTTTATCAGTGCTTTTTTTAGCGCTGATAAAGGGGTCCTATATCAGCGCTTCCTTTATCAGCGCTTTCGTTTTAGCGCTGATAAAGGACTCGTTTACCAGATCTTTTAAAAAAGTGCTCATAAAAGTTAAAAAAAATTAAAAAAAATTAAAAAAAATTAAAAAAATTACAAAAAATTACAAAAAATTTAAAAAATCATGCCAATAATGGGGGGGGGGATTTTATAGCGCTTGACCCCCCCTTTTAACAACGCTTTTTAGCCCCTCCAGCGCCTGCATGCACCCCATCCACCCTTTATCAGCGCTAGCCCCCAACATCCACCCCCATGCGCGCGCCTCTGCCTCCAGCAGAGTTTGAACTCGAGACCTCCCCACTGCGCACCTAAGCCCTTACCACTACTCTATTTTGATTTGTTTGCTATTTCACGATATCTATATATCTATATATATATAGTTATATTTATTCGTATAGTAATATATATTTATATTAATATATATATATATAGTTATATTAAAATATATAAATATAGTTATATTAATATACATAGTTATATTAATATATATATAGTGATATTAATATATATATAGTGATATTAATATATATATAGTTATATTAATATATATCTCTATTTATATATATATATAGTTATATTTATTCATATAGTAATATATATTTATATTAATATATTTATATAGTTATATTAATATATATAGTCATATTAATATATATATAGTTATATTAATATATATATATATAATTATATTAATATATATATACTTATATTAATATATATATAGTTATATTAATATATATATAGTGATATTAATATATATATATAGTGATATTAATATATACCTCTATTTATATATATATATATAGTTATATTTATTCGTATAGTAATATATATATATATATTAATATATATATATAGTTATATTAATATATATAGTTATATTAATATATATAGTTATATTAATATATATATAGTGATATTAATATATATATAGTTATATTAATATATATCTCTATTTATATATATATAGTTATATTTATTCGTATAGTAATATATATTTATATTAATATATATATATATATTTATATTAATATATATATATATAGTTATATTAATATATATGTAGTTATATTAATATATATATATATAGTTATATTAAAATATATATAGTGATATTAATATATATATAGTTATATTAATATATATATAGTTATATTAATATATATATATAGTTATATTAATATATATATAGTTATATTAATATATATATATAGTTATATTAATATATATATAGTGATATTGATATATATATAGTTATATTAATATATATCTCTATTTATATATATATAGTTATATTTATTCGTATAGTAATATATATTTATATAAATATATATATAGTTATATTAATATATCTATATATAGTTATATTAATATATGTCTCTATTTTTATATATATATATTTAGTTATATTTATTCGTATAGTAATATATATTTATATTAATATACATATATATATATAATTATATGAATATATATATTTATAGTGATATTAATATATATATTTATAGTGATATTAATATATATATATATAGTAATATTAATATATATGTAGTTATATTAATATATATATATAGCTAGATTAATATATATATATATATATAGTTATATTAATATATAGTAGTTATATAAATATTTATATATTGGTATTTTAAATAAAATGGATATTATTTATTATTTAGATAGAGCTAATATATTTTATATGTAAATATGTTTAATTATTTATTTTAAAATTTTAATTTTTAGGTGTGAATATATAAAAAATATGTACATATAGTTATATATTTGATTATAAATAGTAGTGCATTATAAAAACGATAAAATTTCAAAGAAATAATATCAATATGAATGTAATACCTTGGAATAAATTCAGTCCCCACCAAAAAAGCCAATAATACCCCCTCAAATGAGGCTGAAAACCCACAAAATGTTAAAAAATCTGGGTACCCCGACTAAAAACTCAGTTTTGGAGGCCTTCTGGGATTCTTTTGGCCTCGAAAAATGCTTGACCAAAGTCCTCTTAGTAACATAAACGTAGAGCTCATCGCAAGCTTCGATTTGATATGTGGTAGAGCTCAAACGGACACCCGGATCAAAAGTTATGGCCGTTTGAAGTTTGAGTTGCGTTTTCAAATTATTTTGGATGTTTTTTAAATTTTTTTAATTTTTTAGGCCTTCAAAGTGTTATTAAATGACTAATACTCCATAATAATTAGCAAATTATTAATTAAAAATATTGTTTTAATTTTTTAAGAAGCCATTTTCACTAAATATCTTATATATTAAGTATATTAAGTGTTAATGTACATTTATACTTATCTAAAATATATTTAAAAATTATATATTATATCTATATAAATATAACTATATTTATATATTAATATATTAATATATTTTATTTAATTTTAATTTTTTTTGAATTCGACCCTTTATCAGCACTTTTAAAAAAAGCGCTGATAAAGGGGTACTTTTATCAGCACTAATAAAGGCACCCTTTATCAGCGCTTTTTTGAGCATTGATAAAGCCCCCCCCCTTTATCAATGCTTTTTCATTAGCACTGATAAAGGGGGGGGGGGTGCTGGGAAAAACTGTTTTTGTGGTAGTGAACATTTCCCCATCCCCACACACTTAAGGGAGGTTACATCAAGTACATTGAACCATCCCCACACACTTAAGAAAGGTCAAATTAGGCACATCAATAAATCCCCACACACTCAAGACACATCCAGAACACCCATCCAAACCTCTAAAAAAAGGTTTAGTAAGGAAATTTTCCGCACATTCAAGCAATATCAAATAGCGAACATAGCCTATCTCACAACTCACTAACCCACCACCTACACAATATTCCTTGAGGACCTAATCCCATTTATTAATCATGTTCCAAAATCCATCTCAACCCTCTAAGGCTTATGTTACATCTAACATGATCAACCCATCACGTTAATACCAAGCATAGTTCTCACATGGATACGCACACTATAGGATCTGAGCGTAGCGGAAGCGCAATGTTGGAGTGGGCTCGATATTTCTTTTTTCCATAATTGATGACCAATTTTGGATCAATATGACAATAAATTTTAATACACATATATTTAAATCAAAGATTTATATAAATAATGAAAAACACTGAGAACTTGAGAGATGATCTTGCACATCATGTTTATAATTAATTTAATTAATTGCTGAAGAAATTAAATACCAGGGTCTTTGGTACTTTCTTCGTTGACGATCGTTGATCATCCTGAATGACCCTTCTATATTTCTTTCATTACACTCGCAAGGATCCAAAGTATAATCCATATAGAGGTGATCCACATTTTCATTAATGGTCTCCAATCAGCACCACTCATTCTTCAGGTGCTAGAAAGGAAAATTGAATGTCTTGCGTTGATCGTTCTTAATCGTTCATTCTTTATTCTTGAAGAAGTTCATTCTAGATAGGTAGAGAGTGAAAGATAAGTAGAGAGAGAATTCACTGAACATTAGCACAATAGAGGCACCCGTATATTAATTGAGATGGGGTTTCAGTCACAATATTTAATTTCATAAAAGTGATTAAATGCATTTATAACAATTAGGGAAAACCGAGGCCATTTAATAAAACATCTACATCATTATTTGTGGTGTGTTAACTTGAAAAAAATGGAACCGTAAATAAAATCCCTTGCCACATAAGGATAAAAACTTTATTATTATTTCATACAGAAACTAGATAAACAATATTTACCGGCTTGTAAATAATTAATTTATCACTGGACATGGTATTATTCTATTCAAACTCCTCTTCCATTTATTGAAAACCTGAATAAAAATTTTATTCTCTTAAATAAATATTTTCATTTACAAACCAGTAAATTAATATTTATTAAATGTTAAATAAAATAAATAAATATATTCAATTCATGATATGGTAAAGAAATATTTATTTTATTTTATGCAGTAATTTTAACTTGAAAAAAATTATTCCTAAGTATTAAGAAAAATATTTATTCCATTAATTAAATTCAAATATAATTTAATCAAAACCACCAAAAAACTTAATGTGTGCCCCTATAAGATTCTTTATCTCTGGCATTATTCTAGCTTTCCAATACTCAAGGATTACTTTCTAAAAACTAATAAATGCACCCAAGAGAAATAACTTAAAGTCACAATGACGACATCCACATAATAACATTCACTGTTTAATACAATCCCTTTGTCTTAATATCTCATCCATTAGGTTTCATGATGGTCTCATCAACCTATATGCCTGATAAATCATTATTTGAATACCTGAAATAAGCTTTTCGATAAACCATGACCATGGAATTTATGTTGACATTTCTATTTCAATCAAAGGGTCGAGATATCAACTTCCATAAATTGAAGGGAAAAATCCTTCTTGAACTTATCCATTAATAGCATCTGATTTGTGATGTGACCAGCATATCCTACTCCTCTCTAAAATATAGAGTGATGGTTTTCGTCAGTAAATCAAAGTGAATGAGTCATAACATGTATTAATGATAATCTTAAAGTATAAGGACCATTACACATACTCGTAGATATGAATATCCAATGACACCCAAACATAAGGAATTCCTACTGGAAGGTATATTATCATAATCTCTTATCTTGGAGATTACCAAGTGAAAAATTCATTAGAGGAAGACTCATATGATTACGTGTACTTTCACCCGATAGTCTGTATACTATGTGTCCCATCATATTATGTCATCCAACCACAAAACTATATTTAATAATATTAGTGTATCATTTAAATGTTCTCATCATAGAGGGTAACTACCATGACCTTATCAATTTAACAAATACACTTGGACATTATTACATTATATTCGTGCAGAACAATGAAAAATAAGTAATAAGATGATGATTATTTAAATGTATTAAATATTCATGTAATCAAATTACAAATAGTTTATTCTATGAAACCAACTCTAAAAAACTCCCACTTGGACTAGAGCCAACTGGCTACAACTTTCAGTCTGCTAGACCACACATGGTGATTATGTTTCTACTAAGTCAGGGTTTTAGTCAAGGGGTTAGCCACATTGTCTTCTATGGAAATGATGCTCACTAAAACTTCACCTCTATGAGAATAATCCCTCAAGAGATGATACCTCCAAAGTATGTGCTTCGTCTACTGATGCAACCTTAGCTCTTTTGCGAGAGTCCAAACTATAATATTATCATAGTAGAATGTGATGATATCTTTAATTATATATACCACATCTAGCTCTTGGATGAAGCTTCACATCCAAATATCTTCTTTATCTCCATTAGAAACTGTGATATACTTAGACTCTACTGTATAATCTATGACCACACTCTGGTTTGAGCTATTCTAGCTCAAAGAATTTCCATTCCAAATGAATATGTATCCCATTATAAACTTCATGTTATCTTGATCAGTCTATAAACTAGAATATTCATATCATCTGAGGATTAGTTCCTCATATCCTCCATAAACTGGGTACATATCCTTAGTATTCCTTTCTTACTTAAGGATAGTCTCGACTGCCATCCAATGGCGGTCACCTAGACCAGCTTGATATCTTCCTACCAAACATAATGGTTTGGCCACATCTAGCCTAGTACATATCCTGAAATACATGACTGACCAAATCACTGATGCATATGGAGTCCTTTTCATTCTATTTCTTTCCTCATGTGTTTGGGGACATATTTTCTTGGAAAGATGAATTCCATTTGACACTGTAAGCAATCCCCTCTTAGATTGTTCCACACTGAATCAATTCAGTATCTTATCAATGTATGTACTATGAAATAGGCCTATAAATATATTGGATATATCATGATGGATATTGATTCTAATAATATATACTCCCTCTCCCAATTCCTTTATGCAGAAGCATTTATTCAACCACACCTTAACACGTTGTAAGAATGGTATTTTGTTTCCAATAAGTAATATGTCATCAACATATACAATTAAGAAAATGACCACACTCTCACTAAACCATTTGTAGATACACAGATCAAATTCATTCTTTATAAAACCAAATTCCATTATGGATTCATCAAAATGAATGTTCCATGATATCGATGCTTGATTTAATCAATAAATGGATTTTCAAAACTTTCATATCTTATTGGCATATTTGGAGTCACAAACCCTTCAGGCTGTGTCATATAGAAATATTTATGAACGTTTCTATTAAGGAAGGATGTTTTTACATTCATTTTCCAAATATCATAGTCTTGTTAAGAAGAAATTTACAGTATAATTAAGATGGAGTTCAATGTTAAAACTGGTGAAAAATGTTTTGTCGTAGTCAATACCTTGATTCTGTTTAAACCCTTTTGAAAATAATCATGCCTAACCATTATTGAGTTGTCCTTACATGTCACGTTTCATCTAGAATACCCATATGAAACCAGAAGGCTTTACATATACTATATGATTAAACAAAATCTATACATTGTTTGGAATATTGAATCCATTTTAGAATTCATAACATCATGACACTTGGAAACATATGTGCCACTAACTGCTTCCTTATTGGTTAGAGGATCATTATTTTCATCTAATAATGAGTCACCATACTCGATGACTAGAAAACCATACTATTTTGGTTCTTGAACCTCTCTTGTACTCCTATGCAGTTCTTGTGTCTCTAGAACAAATTCTTCTTCCACAAGGTTCTATAGAATCTGCTCTTATACCAAGGATTGTGTGCCTTGATCCACAAATTCATCAAAAGTCTATCTCATTCCCACTATATCTTTTGGTTATGTGATCCATATCAATGAATATGGAATTCCTTGAGACTATAAACTTTTTGTCAGAGTATTTTTATAGGTAATATCCTATTATTTTATTTGGGTATCCTATAAAGGTAAACTCTGTGCCTCGAGGTGCATGTTTGTTACTTGAAGAGGCCTTAACAAATTCTTCGCTTCCCCACATATGAAAATTTAATAACATGGATTTTCTTTCACTCCAAAAATCATATGGAATATCATTTATTGATTTAGTTTGTAATTGGTTTAGTATGTGTGCTACTTTTTGTAATGAATATCACCAAAATGAAAATGGAAGACATTCATGACTCATTAATGATCTCACCATGTTCAACAAGGTTTAGTTCTTCCTTTCCCTTACACCATTCCACCGAGGCATGTAAAGAGGAGTGAGTTGGGATAAGATCCAAAACTTCCATAAGTAATCAATAAAGTCTTGATTAAGATATTCTCCACCTCGATCTGAGTGTAGTTTCTTAATATTCTTACCTATCTAGTTCTCAACTTCATTCTTGTATTCTTTTAACTTATTAAAATAATCTAACTTACACCTCATTAAGTAAATATATCCATATTCACTAAAATCATCAGTACATGTTATGAAGTATGTGTAACCACCCCTTGATTCAAATAGAAATGGTCCACATACATCGGTATAAACCAATTCAAGAATCCCTTTATCCCTTTCACCTTTCCCATCCAATGGTGCTTTGGTCATTTTTACTTAAAAACATGTGTGACATTCACCAAGGGGTTTTAGTTTAAAAGAATCTAAATATCCATCTTGTTGTAATTTTGTAAAGTTTTTATCATTTACATGACCTTTCTGTTGATGCCAAAGTTGGGTGTGGTATGATTCTTGTGATGTAATTTTGTTATCAATTTCCATTACTGGGTTTGTGTAATGCAACACATAAAGACCATTATATAAATGCGACTTACCAAAACATATGATGTATTTATAAAATAAGAAACATTCATTTCTAAATGTTAAAATAAATCCTTATGTATCTAGTATAGATATAGAAATAATTTTTTTGGTTACAAAAGGCACATAATAACAACCCTTAAACACCATGATTATCCCAGTCGACAATGTGATGTGGTAGTCTTTGACAACTACAACAACAATTATATCTCATTTTTCTACTCATAGATCTACCTCTCCTTGGTCAATTTTCTTGAATCTACTTGGTTCCATTATTTGTTTACATATGCGAGAACCAAAAGCTTTATCTAATACCCAATGTATAGAAATAGATAAATTGCACTCGATAAAAAATTTACATGAAGCTTTCCCTTGATAATTTGTATGGGTACAATTTTTCTTCCAGTGTCCCTTATTGCCACATGAGAAACAAACATCTTCATGTTTCCTTGCCTCTCATTTGATCTTCCCTTTCTTGGAAGTGCGTGAAGAAGCTATAGTATTAAATCTATTTTCCTTACCTTTCCTCTTATTCACCATAAGGACAGAAGGTTTTTTGTGCTTAATATCTTTATCCACAGGGTGAAGGAGGACAATAAGATCTGGAAGAGACTTCTAAATTTTGTTCATATTAAAATTTACAAAAAATCTAGAGATACTCTAAGGGAGTGATGTGAGAATGAGATTAGTGCCTAGTTCTTTAGGTATTCTAAACCCTAGAAACACTAGGCGCTCAATGTAGACAATGAGAATGACTATGTGAGGCCAAACTAGGGCTCCCTCTCCAAGATTACTCTGAAAGAGTGTCTTGAAGATCCCAAACTGTTCCTATACATCTCTCTCATGGTAAAGACCATGGAGGTTCACACTCATGTTATAGACATCCATGTTTCTATGATATTTCATGAGTTCACTAGAAATTAAAGAAAACATCAAAAATTGAACTTTGACTGCATCATTCATATGTTTCTCAAAGACCAGGAACTCTTTATCAATCACCTCTTGGGAAAGCTGATTAGATAATGAGGGATCCAACATGTAAGATTTTCGTTCATGGAGTAGATTAACCTGAAGGTGTCTAAACCATTCATAGAAGTTATTATCGGTGATTATGTTATCTTTATCTAGCATTGATCACAGAGATAGTGTGGTTTACAAGATTTTAATTTTTATTATTCAATTGAAAGAGCATATTATTAGTACTTTCTTGATTACAATTTTTTTAGAAATAATAAATTAATTTTTATTATGTCTCCCAATATTTTATAAATTCCTCATGCCCCTCTCCATTTAACTTGGAATGTCTAGTTTCTTGGACATTCTAGTGGAAAGGATCCATGTTCCCCTTTGTGTAGGTTTCGGGTGTAGTGGAAGCCCGCTTGGGCCAACACCCAACTTTAAATTTTACAATGATCAATGATTATTCCAGGATCAATACGATGATAAACACCAAATATACAAGGAATAAAATAAAATATTTACATAAAGAAGAAAGAGACCAAAAACCTTGAGAGAAGATCGACATATATTGTTTATAATTAATTTAATTTAATTAAATAAATACCTCCATGGTTTTATTTCTTCATTGATGTGTCTGACCATAGATATGCGGTGAGCCTTTCATTGATTTGTAGAGATAAAGTGTAGATATCCTATAGTAGTAATCCACATGTGCTCTGTGAATCTCTAGATGGTGTCGAAGGACTCTTGGGGTGCTTTCATGGAAGGTCCTTACGCTTGCATTGTCTAGCCTCAATTTCCATGAGATTTGATTCCCAAGTGTTCTCTGATCTAGTAGAGGATGACTACTCTCATTATTAAGACAATTCTTAGATAAAAAGGAGCTCTTGATCCTTGATATATTTTTTTCCAAAATGTTGTGACCAACCAAAATTGGCTCTCTAGCTTGTGGGTTTCCCCCTTGGCTAATAAGAGAATAATATATAACCAGGAATTTAATTCACTATGTAATAATAAATAATTAGCACAAGTGAAATTACATATTTTATTATTCCATGTCAAACCCCCCATATAAAATAATAATGGAAATACCATTATTTCCATGACATGTTCTTAGATTGAAAAGTACAACTAAATATTATTTTAATCATATAATATTTAATATTATTTTCTCACTGGACCCTTTAACTCGGTAATCCCATCCTCCAAAATATTTATCAGACCTTGAATAATGACTATTTCTTTATTAAATAAACCAATAAATCTAACTGTATTATTTTCCAATAAATAAATAAAATCAGATCAAGCATACCTGAATAATTATTAAACCAAAACCGGGAATAATATTTATCAAATTGATAAATAATAAATTATTTAACTCAGATTCTGGATACACTTAGTGTGTGACCCTCTAGGAATCTTTCTCAGCGGATTTAGGAAATCCTTCCTAAAGTCCAAGGTTAGCATCTAGAATCATGTCAAGGAACCCATAAAGAAAGAAGTTAATGCCTCAATGACATGTCACATCATAGGAATTCTTACCATGTATTATAATCTCTTAATCACAATATCTTTAATTGAGTAGGTTTCATTCCTGTGCCATCAAACTATATGCTCAATTACTTGTTCTCTAACTTTCTGGAAATAGAAATTTCCCAGATAACACTATGTCCATAGAATTATTTAGGCTATATAATTTCCAAAAATGGGACTGAGATATTTACTTCTATAAATGAATTGAAATGATAAATCCTTTCTCTCATTATTAATTAATGCAATATTACTCGTGACACACCCAATATATCCTACCTCACTGTGAAAATATGTCTTTATAGTTTCTTCGAATACATCAAAGTGCGTGACTCATTATATCCATTAATAATAATATTAAACTCTAAGGACCATTACACATGTCCGTAGATTGGAACATCAAATGAAACTTATATTTTGGATTTCCTACTGTTAGGTCTCATTCTCATAATATCCTATTGAATATTACTAGGGGAATACAACATGAAGAGGTACCTAAAATTCCTATGAATCTCCACCCTAGCCTGTATCATTTGTGTTCCTTCAAATTATGTCATCCAGCCATAGAACATTTATTAAAGAATAGTGTCATGGCACTTCTGGGTTCTCATCATAACGGGGACCTGTTATGACCTTTTAGTGTGAAAACTACTATTGGGACATCATCACAAGCTTTGTTATGTAGAAGAAAAATCATGACATGATAAGTAATTTATTAATATTCAAAACCATGAATACAAGTTTATCATAAAGTATAAATAAGTCTGTTCTAGGGTACCAACTCCAATATACTCCCACTTTCACTAGAGCCAACTGCTAACAACCTTCAGTTCACTAGCTCTCACATGATATTCATACTTCTCATGAGATATGACTTTAGTCAAGGGGTCTTCCATGTTCTCCTCCATGGACATGCTGCTCACCACAAACTTCATCCCACTGATAAAAATCCTTTAAGAGGTGATACTTATGGAGTATGTGCTTTTCCAATTGATGTGACCTTGGATCCTTTTCAAGAGCCACCATTGTAATATTATCACAATAAAATGTGATAGGGTCTATACTACTAGGAACTATATCAAGATCCTGGACAAAGTTCCAAATCTAGATGGATTCCTTGGTAGCATCATAAGCTGCTATATATTTGGACTCGACTATAGAATCAGAGACAACTAGATGCTTTGAACTCTTGCAGCTCACAACTCCTCCATTGTGACAGAAAACATATCCTGATTGCGACTTTAGATCATTCTGGTATATTTTAAAAACATCATTGGCATAACCTCTGATGGCAAGATCCTCATCTCCTCCATACACTAGGAACATATCTTTATTTCTTCTCAAATACTTAAAGATAGATTTAACAGTAATCTGATGCTATTCTTATGGATCTTCTTGATATCTTCTTACCAAGATCAATGCATAGGCAACATCAAGACTAGTATATAGCATATCATACATGGTTGATCCTATCTCTGAAGAATATGGGATCATACACATTCTATCATTATCATGTTGTGTCTGGGGACACGTTTTCTTAGAAAGATGTATGTCATGTGACAATGGAACCAATCCCCTCTTGGATTGTTCCATACTAAATCTCTCTAGTATCTGGTCAATGTATGTACTCTGACTTAGCTCAAGTCACCTCTTGGATCTATCACATATGTTATTGATCCCTAGAATGCAGGATACTTCACCTAAGTATTTCATGGATAAGCACTTGTTCAACCAGTTCTTAACTGGCTTTAATACCGGTATATCATTTCCAATAAGTAATATTTCATCAAAATATACTAATAGGATAATGACCTCATTCCCATTAAACCTTTGGTAAACACATGGCTCACATTTTTTCTTAATAAAGCCAAATTCCCTTATGGATTCATCAAATGGAATATTCCATGTCCTTGATGCTTCCTTCAAACCAAAAATGGATCTCTACAACTTGAAAACCATTTTGGAATCACCTAGTGTCACAAACCCTAAAAGTTGTGTTATATATACGTCTTCTAGAAGGTTCATAGTAAGGAACATAGTTTTGACATCCACATGCCAAATCTCATAGTTATGGAAAGATGCTATGGAAAGTATGATTATGATGGATTTAAACATAGAAACTTGTTAAAAAGTTTCATCATAGTCAATTCCATGATGATTTTTAAAACCTTTATCCACTAGCATTTATTTATAGGTACCTACATTACCTTCCATGTCAAGTTTACTCTTGAATACCCATTTAAATCCAACAGTCTTTACATCAACTAGAACATCAACTAAAACCCAAAATTGGTTGTAATACATAGAATCCATCTCATAATTCATATCTTCTTTCCATCATGCAGCTTCTGAGCTCTCTAATACCTCCTTATAAGAGAGAGGTTCACCATCGCCCAAAAATAATGAGTCACCGTCCTTGGAGATAAGAAAACCATATCTCACTAGTTCTCTTACCTCTCTTACACTCATACACAGTGCTTATGTTTCTAGAACTACTTCTTCTACGGGGACCTATGTAACTTGTTCCTATACCCACTCCTATGTATATTAAGCATCAAATTCATATAAGTCAATCATTCTCCCACTATCCTTTTGAGGATGTTCTCTCTCTCAGGAAAGATAGCCTATCTAGAAATAATAACTTTCTTGTCTGAGGGGTTGTAAAGGTAGTATCCCTTTGTTTCCTTTGGATACCCTATAAAGATATACCTAATACCTCATGGTACTAGTTTTTTTCATGAGAAAGCCTTAAAAAATGCCTCACAACCCCATACACATGTATATGAAAAAAAGGTTTCTTTACACTCCATAACTCAAAGGGGATTTTGTTTTCCACCTTAGTTGGTACTCAGTTTAATGTGCATGACACAGTTTGTAATGTATATCCACAAAAGTATAACAAAAGATTTTCATGAATCATCATCAAATTTACCATGTCCAACAAGGTATGGTTCCTCCTTTCACTAACACCATTCCAGTATAGTTTATAAGGGGGAGTGACATGAGATAGAATCCCATAAACCTATAAAAGGTTGATGAACTCTTGGTTAAGATATTCTTTTCCTCGATCTGATCAAAGATTATTTATCTTATTACCAAGCTGATTCTTTACTTCATTCTAGAATTAATTTAATTTCTCAAAGGACTTAGACTTGTACCTCATCAAGTAAATATATCCATATCTACTCAAATCATATGTAAAATTTATGAAGTAAGGATATCCACCTATAGCTTCTATTGAAAATGGTCCACACAAATTAGTGTGTACCAATCCCCGAAGCTCTGTTTCCCTTTCACCCTGTCCAGCAAATGGCGGTTTGGTCATTTTACCTTCTAAACATTCATGACATCTATCAAGTGGTTTTAGATCGAAAGATTCTAAATAACCATCTTGATAGAGCTTTATCGGGTGCTTCTCATTTACATGACCAAGGTAGTGATTCCCCAACATGGTGTTATTTTATTCATCTGAACAATATCAGTTATCAATTTCCAACACTTTGTTTTCATAATTTAATACATACAGACCGTTATTTAAATGTGCTATACCATAAGATATTTTGTCCTTATAAAAGAAACAATATTTATTTCTGAAATTGAAAGTAAAGAAATATGTATCTAAACTTGATATAGAAATTATTTTCTTGGTAACACTTGGTACATAATAATAGTCTCGGGAAACTAAAATAATCTCAGTCAGAAATGAAAGGTGGTAGTCACCAATGGAAAGAGCAGCCATCCTTGAACCATTGGCAGCTTGTAGATCCACCCCTCCTCTGGAAATCTTCTGAATTCTACTTGGTTCCTTTATTTGAATATATATGTGAGCACCAAAAGCTATATCTAATACCCAGTGTGTAGAAATGGAAAGATTTCACTAAATAAAGAACACACCTTTTTCTTCCCATTGCCTTTGGGTGCTGTTCCTATTTCAGTGCCTAGACTTTCTACATGCAAATGATACGACCTCATTTTCCTTGCCCTGCCTTTAGATCTTCTTCCTCTCGATTAGATGGTGCTCAGGATCTTTAGACTGTTTATAAATATTAGGTAACCTTTCCTTTTCCTTCCTCACCCTATTCACATTATGGAATGTGGGTTTGTCACACCCCATGTCCTTATCCACTTGGAGAATCAGGGTCATAAGTTCTGATAAGCTATTCCCATTATTTCTCATATTATAAATCATTATAAAGATAGAAAAGTCCTTGTTCAGTGATGATAGTGTGAGATTTTAATGCGACTCATTTGTGAATTTAATCCCTACGATGTCTAGATGCTCAACATAGCCAATAAGCTTGAATAAATGTTGTCCAACCAGCGCAATCACTCCGAGCTTAGTAGTGAACAAAGAATTGGAGATATCATACATCTCTAATCTCTACTTCTCTTGATAGATATCCCGAAGGTGATAAATCATGCTATAAGCATCTATTTACTCATTTTTCATCAATATCTCATTGGTCATGGATGATAGAATGAGTCAATGGACATACATAACATCATTAAGTTGTTTCTCACACCCAAAGATCGCCTCATCACTCACCTCATTCCTAGGAAGTACTAGTAAATATTTTTCTATCACATATAGTTTCCTTTCATGGTGAAGGATCACCCAAAGTTGAATTTTCCACTCTAGGAAATTAGTGCTGGTTAAAATGTTTTCATTCTCGAGTATGGATCACAATGATATGTTTGATGTCATTTTTAAGGCCATTTCTTCCAATAAGATAAATAGAGTTTTATTACTCTATCTGATAAAATTAAGACAAATAAATAAGTAAATATTCATTAGTATCCCACTATTTTATCGAAACCCAATAGCCCTCACCATTGGATTCATAATATCCTATTTCATGGATATTCTAGTGGCAAGGATCCATATTCCATTATCATCACCCCAACATTGGATGGAAAAGCAAGTTGAATGGTTTTAGGTAGGCATTCCAAATAAAAACTACATTAACTAATAGATTCTTGATCCACTGAGTGGATCCCCTATATTGAAATAATTATTTTATATTTTTTCAACCCTTGACTATCTGTTACACCAAGTCCTTATTTGGTAGCAACCCTTGATGTAAACCAAGTTAAGTCAACCTAAAACCTGAAATTAGAATTCTCTGATAATTGAAAGCACCCCAACTTTGTCTGGTCAAGCACTTTGAACAGTTAGTTCGATTCTAACCAAAGTAATGGAAGGCTATACCGACATTATATTTTATTGAGGGATTTTATCCTTTATTAATAAATATCCTCTTATTATCTTTTCACATGATTGTTAATAATAATTGGGATATAAATAAGTTATTAACCATGTATTGATAATATTTACGCATAAGAAATTTTATTTTAGTTCCATCTCACGTGATTTGTTAATTAATTATTTATGTGATCGTGAAAATACATCCATAATGAATAACCATGAAATTGATAGAATTAAAATAAAGGGTATGATAATGATATTTTCTAATGTTTAGTTTATTTAATGGTTGATAAACTTACCCTGACCTAGGGGAGAAACACCTGGAACCATTTATGGTTTGTGTTTACAACTTTCCACTTGTCTACCTTTGTGTCTCCTTGGATTGGTTTCACCTCAGATTCTAACTTTGAACCACCTCCACTATCTTGGGAGCTCCATCCATTACATATGATTTTAACTCACACACAGGTGAGGTGTAAAATGGGGTTTACATAAAAGAAACCATGCACACACAAGCCCTAAATATTAATGAGGAGAAGGCACACATGCCAACAATTTTAATTTAACAAATAAATTAAAAGGAAACTAATCACATATAAAGGTCTAGTCTATCTCATGATCATCCATAAAAATGTAATGAATTACACATTCAATATAACAAGCATTAAATTATTTAATCATCATTATTAAGATAAATCATGCTCAAATAGATTAATTATTATCTTTAATTAATAATTCCTTTTATCTTAATCATTTTTTGGAATTTACTTCAGATTATCATCCATTATAATTTTAAACAAATTGATAAATTCATTTAAAATTAATTGTTTACATAACTTGTACCTTGGAGGAAACCCATTGAATACCAGTACAAAACTACCTAACATGCATTATACTTGTATACACTGTATTCTTTGTGACAGGTAGCATGCATGAAGAATTATAATTGTAATACAACTCATACATGATGTGAATATATTTGAACATTAGATAGATGTTAATTAAACACAAACACACACACACACACACATATATATCAAACACCTATCACATGCTGTGTCCCAGCTTTACACCCATACAAAGTTACATGTCTTAAGGGTTATATAATATATTAATAATTTTTTAAATCTGTGTAATCTGGAAAACGTACACATCGTATAGATATACTACATGGCATGTACCCTCCTCATTATCCATCCGATGTACACACCTGGGGAAGTGGTGTGTGAGGTGTACTTTGGAAATATTCAGAGTACATGGCATGTATAGTGGGCCACACGCCATTTAGACTCCATGTTACATAGTCACCAGTCGGGAAATCCATGTATGGGATAAACAACTTGACCCTGGACCGAAGGGACTACAAACCATTTCTAGTGGGCCACACAGTGTGTAGTCCGACTGACCGTTTTCTAGTCTATCCATGTTAACACACGATGTAATAATTAACTACACCACAGGTAATTAATGTACATGGATTGAGTAATTTCTGAATTACTCCCAATGCACTGAACATAACTGTACGGTGTGTGACCTAGATTATACATCATGTATAGTAGATTACATAATTTGTAACTCATAATACATTGCCATTACTATTGTGTTACCTAGACCTAATAATCAAAACCTCCTAATGATATCATAGATTTAATTTTAAAAATAAAAATATTTGTTTTTGTTAGATCTGCGAGAAATAAAGGAGGAATAACTGATCTCTAAATTTAGATTACAAGAACAATTAAAAATTAATTGAAAAAAATTATTAAATAAAAAATCATCAACAAATTATTTAAATAATTATAAAAAAATATTACTCCTCTAATACCACTTATAGGTTCCGGTCAAAAAAGAAGCATGGTTTGGCTGACAGACAACATTAAATTTTACCGTGGTCAATGATTATTCTCATATCAATATGATGATGAAAGATAGTATCCACAGAATAAAATCAAAGATTTAGATAAATAAGAAAGACTACTAGAACCTAGAGAGAGGATCAACATATTTTGTTTATAATTAGTTTTATTTAATTAAATAAATACCTCCATGGTTTTCTTTCTTCATTGATGTGTCTGACTACAGATCTGCGGTGATCCTTTCATTTCTTTGTAGATATAAAGAGTGGATCTCTTCTAGCAGTAATCCATATGTGCTCTGTGAATCTCTGGAGGTCGCTGAAGGAGTCCTCATGGGCTATCACAAAAGGTCCTTGTGCTTGCATTTTACACCCTTGATCGTCTTGAGAACCGCTTACAAAGCATTCTATGATATGGTGGAGGATTTCCACTCCCGTTCTTAGAGAAAAATGAGATCTCGAGCCTTGATATATTTTTCTCCAAAATGTTGCGCACAACCAAAATTGGCTCTCTAGCCCATGGGTTTCCACCTTGGATAATAAGAGAATAATATGTAACTGTGAATTTAATTCATTAGGTAATAATAAATAATTATCACAAGTCCCGTTACATATTTTATTATTCAATGTGAAACCCCCCATATCAATTAATAACAGAAATACCATTATTTCCATGACTTGTTCCTAGATTTTAAGTTAAAATTAAATATTATTTTAATCAAATAATTTTTAATATTATTTTCTCATGGATCCATTTAACTCATTTCACTCATCCTCTAAAATATTTATCAGACCTTGAATAATGATTATTTATTTATTAAATAAATAAATAAATCTAACTGTATTATTTGCTGATAAATAAATAAAATGAGATTAGGACTACCTGAATAATTATTAAACTACAACTGAGAATAATATTTATTCAACTTTTCAAATAATAAATTATTTAAATGAGACTCCAGATACACTTAGTGTGTGACCATTTAGGCCTCTTTCTCAATGAAATTAGGAGAGCCTACTTAAAGTCCCTAGTTAATGTCTAGTAACATGCCAAGTCACCTATAGAGAAAGAAGTTAATACCACAACTACATGTCATCTCATATGTACTCTTACTGTGTAATATAATCCCTTTATCACAATATCTCCAATCGAGTAGGTCGCATGCCATTGTCATCAACCAAATACTCAATAATTAATTCTTTGACTTTTCAGAAATAGAACATTTCTAGAGAACACCATGGAACTAAAATTTTTTAGGCTATATCATATCCATTAAAGTTCCTTCTATATTTACTTCTGTAAATGAATATAAGGGATAAATCCTTTCTCGAATTATTCATTAATTCAATATTACTCGTGATGTACCCAATGTATTCTACCTTTATGTGAGAATATGTCATCATAGTTTTTTCCAATACATCAATGTGTGCAACTCATTATATCTATTAATAATTATCCTAAATTATAAGGACCATTACACACATTGGTATATAGGAACATCCAATGACACTTATAATGTGGATTTCCTACTATCGGGTCTCGTTCTTGTAATATCCAACTGTATATTACCAGAGGATTACACCATTAGAAGGTGACTCAATGTCCTATGAGTCTCCACCCTTGATAGCCTATATCATTTGTGTCCCTTAAAATGTTGTCATCTATCCATAAAAAATTTATTCAAGAACAATGTCATGGAACTTCTGGGTTCTCATCATAGTAGGTTAACCTTTTAGTTTGATAGCTACTCTTGGGACAATATCACATGTTATGTTACGCAGAAGAAAAATCATGACGTTATAAGAAATGTATTAATATTAAAAACCATGAATATATGTTTATCATAAATTAAAAATAAGTTGGTTTTAGGGCACAAATTCCAATACTTTGCATAACCCCTACATGGTTTGGTCAAGAAATTTGATGGTATTTATGTAGGAAGGTATTATCCAACTATGGGCTTCCAGCTGCTTGATCCATTGAGTGGACTCTCCAATCCTAAAATCATGACTTTGATTTCCTCAACACATGCCTCTAAATTTAATCCATGTCTAGAGAGGGCTATTCCTCTTGATTTAAAATGGTTATGTCAACCCAAAAAATTCATAAGTTCTTCTTGTATGAATGTAAGTTTCCCAACAAGGGTTGATTGAACACATAGTTTTATTGAGTCTTTCGCTTAATTTTGTAATGTAAGGCTTAGTCGGACTTAATATTTTATTGAGGTATATTTATTACATATGCATAAATTTATTATTATATTTATCACATGCCTGTTAATATTAAGTGGAATTTATTTAATTGATTAACCATATATTGATAATAATTTACACATAATCTAGGTTTATAGTGGTTTTATCTGGCATTCTTGTTAATTTATTAATTATGTAGTCATGAAAATACATTAATAATGGAAAACCATGCAACTGACAAGAATAAAATGAATCAAAGGGCATGATCATGAGGTTTTATAACAGTTATCTTATCTAGAGGTTGATAAACTAACTACTGACCTAGGGGAGAAACACCTTAAACCTTTTTAAGGCTTGTGTTTATTGATTTCCACCTTTCCACCTTTGTATCTATTTGGATTGGTTTCATCTTGACTCTCGACTTGAACCACCTCCACAAGCTTGGGAGCTCCATCCATTAGATATTCTTTTTAACACACATTAATGTGAGGGGTAAAAAGGGAGTGTAAATAAAATGAAACCATGGGAACACGGACCCAACATATTAATGAGGAGGGATGGTACATAGTCCAAAAATTTAATTTAATTAAAATAAAAATGAAACCAATCACATACAATGGTCTGGTATAGCTCATGATTATCCACATACATGCAACAAATTATGCATTTAATAAAACTAGATGTCAATTATTTAATCATTTTTTATGATAAATCATGATTGAATCAATTTATTATTATCTTCAATTATTCAATAATTTTAGATTAATACTTTTTAGAATTTCCTTGAGATTATCATCCATTAACTTGTAGGTAACATTGTGAATACCAATCCAAATATACCAAACATGCATTATATTTGTATACTGTTTTACACCTGTGAAATATTTCATACATGATTTAATTCCTACTATCAAAATTTTTACTTAACAGATGATTACATGAATCAATGTATTTTTTCAGCCACATGTTATGATTTAATAAAAAGAGTAAAAACTTGTAATAAAATTTATACATGATATGCAGAATGAACATTATGTAGATATTAAAGTTTTAATTATGCATAATTTGGTAAAGTACACAACATGTAGTTTCGACTACACTGCGTGTACTACTTTCACTGTCTATCCAAATTACATGCCTAGGGACTCGACGGGTCTTGAATACTTCGAAAATCTTAGAGTACACGGCGTGTCTAGTGATCCACACACCATGTTGTCTTCGGGTTACTTGGTCTTTGATCAACTAAGATGTGTATGGGATACACAATTTCACCTTGACCTAAAAGTGACTACACGTCAAGTCCAGTGGGCCACACAACATGTAATCTTGTAACTGTGTTTCTATTTGTCCTGGTCAACATGTGATGTAAGAATTCACTACACCAAAAGAATTAATTGCACACAACTTGAGAAATTTTTGAACTACTCCGGATGGGATAAACACAACAACACAACATGTAATCTAGATTACATGGAATTTATATAAGATTACATGGAATGAAACTCCAAATACATGGCGTGTACTGTCACGTTACAGGGACAGAATCATTGATGCCTTCTTATGAGATCCTTGATTTAATTTTAATCAAAAAATTACTCGTTTATGATAGATCTATGAAAAATTATAGAGGAAGAACAAATCTCGATATACAGATTATGAGAACGATTAAACTTGTATTTGAAAATTACATTATTAAAGTGTAAATCATCAATGAATTATTTAAATAATTATAAATGATAATGAAACCTGTTCTGATATAACTTGTAGGATCCAGGCGTAGCGGAAGTACAGCGTTGAAGGGGGCCCAACATTAATTTTTCTGTAATCAATGACATATTTGGGATTAGTACGATGATGAAAACTAGTATCCACTGATTTAAATCAAAGATTTAGACAAAGAAAGGAAATTACTGGAACCCTGAGAGAGGATCTTTCACATCATGTTTATAATTAATTTAATTAATTTTGGAAGAAATTAAATAATTAGGTGTTTGGTACTTTCATTGTTGATGATCGTTGATCATTCGGAATGACCCTTATAGATTGGCTTCATTTCTCTCACTAGGATCGAAAGTAAAATCCCTCTAGTGGGGATCCACATGTGCTTCAATAATCTCCAATAAATTCCACTCATTCTCTGTGGGATAGCATGGTGAAGCGAATGTTTTGCGTTGATCATTCTTGATCACTCATTCTTTGGTCTAGAAGAATTTCTCTCATTATTGAGAGGGAGAGAGTGGAGAGAAGTTGAGATAGAATTCACTAAACTTTGGCACAATAGATGTACCAATCTATTAATCGATTTGGAGTTTTAGTTACAATATTTAATTTAACAACAATGACTAAATGATATTATTACCATTAGAGAAAACCCATGCCATTTAAAAATAATAAAAACATCATTATTTGTTGTGCTCCAACTTTCACAAAACAAAACCATAAATAAAATCCCACTTTACATAATGATAACACTGTTATTATTATTTATTGTGAAAACTGGATAAACAATATTTAGCAACTTCTAAATAATTAATTTATCACCGGACACAATCTTGGTTCATTTAAACTCCTTTTCCATTTGTTGATCACCCGAATACATATTTTATTCTCTTAAATAAATATTTTCATTTAAAAACCAGTAAATAAATATTTATTAAATGTTAAATAAAATAAATAAATATATTCAATTCACTATCCAATGAATAAATATTTATTTTAATTTATGAAATCATTTTAACTTGAAAAAAAATTTCCTCAGTCTTAATAATAATATTTATTACATTAATTAAATTCAAATTTAATTTAATCGAGACTGCCATAAAAACGTAGTGTGTGACCCTCTAGGATTCTTTCTCATTAACATTAGGTATGCTTTCCTAAAGTCCCAGATTACTATCTAGAAATGAGTCAAGTCACCCAAGAGAAAGAACTTAAAGTCACAACGATGACATCCACATATGAATGCTCACTCTATAATATAATCTTTTTATCTAAATATCTTATCCAACAGGTTGCATTATGATGTCTTCAACCTATATGCTTGATATGTCATTCATTGACTACCTGAAATAAACTCATCGATACACCATGGACATGGAATTTAGGGATATAGTTCTATTTTATTCAAAGGTCTGAGATATCAACTTCCATAAATGGAAGGGAAAAATACTTCCTTGACTTATCCATTAATAACATTTCATTCGTGATGCACCCAACTCACCCTACTTCTCACCAACATATGGAATGACAGTTTTCATCAGTAAATCAAAGTTAGTGAGTCATGACAAGTATTAATGATAATATTAAAGTATAATGACCATTAAACATGCTCTTGTATAGGAATATATGATGATACCAAAACATGAAAAATTATTACTGGTGGGTATGTTCTCATAATCTATCATCTTAGAGATTACCAAATGAAAACTTCATGAGAGGAAGTGTCATCTGCTTATGAGTACTCACACCTGATGGTTTGTATAATATGTTTCACATCATAGTTTGTCATCCATCTTAATAACTATATTTAAGAATATTTTTGTAGCATTTAAAGCTTTTCAATATAGAGGGGATCATCCACGACCTTATCAATGCAAAAAATACTCTAGGACATTATTACATCATAGTTCTGCAGAATAATGAAAAATATCTAATAAGATGTTTAGTATTTAAATACATTAAATATTAATGTAATAAAAGGGAAAATAGTTTATTCTAGGACACGAAATCTAACACACACAACATGAGTCATCATGAAACAATTTCTAATAGATCCACAAAATATCATGCTTCATCATGAATCAACATACACACAAGGTAAATATAATTAATAAACACCATAAGAAACCAATTTTTGGTAGAACTAGGCATCCCCATAACATAGTTAAATAGACTAAAACAATTCTAAATTAAGAAAAATTGACTTACCTTTAATACAATAATAATCCCCTTATAAACCATTTAAAAATGACTCATATATTTCTTTGACCACACTAGTACCTTGGCCAAAAAACAATCAAAACTAACCATAAAACCCAATATTCATTTTGAAACACCATTTTGAAACCCATTTCCAAAATAATCCCTTCCACTTGAAATTCCATTTCAATCAAACCACTTTTTAAAACACATTTTAAAAAGAAAAAATTTTCTCTATGAAATCAAATACATACTGCTAAGTAGTCCCTAAGGAGGGATATTAGTACTCATTCAACTAGTGCTACACTATCAAACCGTTTAACAAGTAGTGTAGTCCAAGTTGACTACTATAATTACATGAGTCCACAAAAACATTATGAGGAAGAAATCACATATGTGAGCTTATGAGGCAAGATAAACATAAAATAACTAAAAAAATAGAATCAAATAAAACCAAGATCCTTGACATAAATCTCCATTTCTATAAATCCATCCCAGACCGTATAGACATCCATTGAGTCAAAAAATCTTGTATCATCAATAAATATTAAAAAATTAATTTATAACACAATTGAAACAATTTTTAAAAAATGGAATAATTGTCACTGAACTCACCAAGTAGCTCTACAATGTCTAAATTGTGAGAAACAGGTTGCATTCCACTCCCTACATGCACTCGTAGATAATCTACACAAAAGTTCCAAAATACATCTCTGATAAATGACTAATTTAACCAAAATTTATAAATATCACTAAGTAAAATCATTAATAAACATAACTCATGATAAAAGGAAAAATATATCATGATTTCCTCTTCTTAGGACCTCCTCTACAAACTTCATGAAAAATCCCCATCATGCATGATGATTTCACTATGATATACAAAAATTTTCTATCCAGAAACCCTACCAGCTAAAATAAAATAAAATAAGTGTGTATAAGATTAATAAATAAGAGAGGGGAGGATATCCTACCTAATTTTTTTTATGAAATACCCTCAAATGGTCTATATTTAAGGTTCCCCAAGGAGGAATAAGGGAAGCTCTCCCTCTCTATCAGATGCCATAAATTGAAGGAAACCTAAAAGGGGGTTCTCAAAATAAAAAACCTAGCCTAAATTAACGAATATTACTCAAAAAAGGATGTTAAAAAATCAATAAAAAAGAAGGCCTTCGAGCCTATGGGCCATGTAATACTTACACATATTGTCCTTTTCAGGGTTCAATATCTGAAACAACACAAAAATTTCATTAAATGAAATCCCTATTAATCTAATTAAATGTCTATTTATGTAAAATGTTTATATAAAATGTCAACTTCTTTGGTTTTATGTTTTTGGATTTTAAAATACTATTATTAATTGTGACCGTTGCTAATATAGTTGTTGAATAGTGAGCACATGATTAGTATAAATATAGGGCTTTAACGAATCCAATTTACTCAGACAAAGGAAGAGATGACCTCACCCAGTAGACATGCCCCATACAAAGACAATTTTTTGTGGCTCGAAAAAGTGGTGGTTTCATTGGGATTCACTCTTGACCTTTCCCAAGATGAGCTTCAATAGGTTAAGCTTGAGCAGGGCTGCCTACAAGAGAAGTGGAAGTTGATAGAGATTACCACCCGGACAATGTTATCCGAGCCACCCCAAGAGTCTGTCACCATCGCACACCTTACTCTTTGGAATTATACAGGTGTTATAAAGGTTTACGTAACAAGAACCTAGTACTATGGTTATGTACTTTATTTTTTGTATATAACAATTAATGTACTTTCAATTTGTTATTGTTACCTTGTAAATAATTTTTAAAGCAAATCAGTGTTTTTAGTTAATATTCAACTAAGAAATCTATTTGGAATAATTAATGGATTTTTGGTATTAAATAATATTTTAGTAAAATAATAATATTATTATTATATTAATTTTTATTAAATATAAAAAATTGTATAATTTTATGAATGCAACTCTAATTTTTATTAATGTTTGAAAGCCATTTTTGTCAAAACCCGTGATTTTTTGATAAATGTAGATTTTTATTTTAAGAGTGAAAATTAACATATTTAGAAAATTATTTATATAAAATAAATATTATTTCTGGAATTCGGATGTCAAAATTATCCAATGGTGAATTATTCTTAATTTCCTTAGACAGTCGAATCTTTGGGTAAAAATTAAATACCGTTTAAATATATAATGTGTTTTATGACATCATAATGACCCAATAGTTACGTAATAAAATACTATATTCTTTATGTTCGTCCAATATATGTTTTACCAATAAAATAATGTGATTTGGGGTTAGTTTGACTTATTTTACAAAGCATTAATGGACCCTTCAAGACTTATTAAACATCTTGTCTTTTTAAATTGTTTTCCTTGGGAGTGTGACTCACCCCACATAATCATCCCCATTATTTTAAGAATTTAGGACTTAGGACTTCTAAAATATTTCTTTCCACTTAAATTTTCCAAAAAACATGGGAAAAAACTAGGGGATGGTTTATGGTTTGGATTAGTTTAATGTGTGGTGTCCCAAACCTAAATAATAAATAATTACCTGACCTTTCCTATATAAACCAACCCTAGATCCCACTTCCTCCTCACTCAAAGCCTTTTGAGTTAGTAAAAACTCTACCTCCTCTATCTAGAATCATCCCAAGGTGCCCCATGCTCCCAAGAAGCCTCTCTCAAGCCTCTCTCAGGGTTTTGGAAGCACACTTCCAAGTAAGGGTTTTTTCTTCCTTTCTCATTATTGTCAAATATTCTTTAAGTTGTTATGCCCTTTAAAATTCAATTATAAATGTTGGGGTATGGTTTCTCACCTCCCCAATACTTCCCTCTTTATGTTTTAATTATTGGAGACCCTTTCCTCTATCATTAAATTCCTCCCATGTACACTCGTTAGTATGTCAAAATTCCGAAAGGAATTTCCCTCTCCTCATTTACATTCATGCAATTATTTTGTATCATGAATATGAATTCCATTATGTTTTTTGGGAAATGTATCTATATTCCTCCTTATTGTCCATATCATGTAACTATTATTATAAACCCCTAGCTCTCTCCTCAACATTTTTTATGAGTTCTTTTTTCACGCCGTTATGTTGCCAAAATTGTACCTGATTTTCCATGCTAAAGTCATTGTGGAGTAAATACCATGCCCATTTCTCTATCAAGGGTAATCACCTTTATGAAAATTTACTTATTATTTAAAGAGTTTCATGTATGTATTCCAAATTCATTTATCGTTTAATAAATGATTATGTTGAATGATTCAATGTTTCATTATCCATGTGGCACACTTATGCATGAAATGAAATGTTTAAGAATGGTGCGCCCGGATAGCGCTCCAATGCACTGGGTAAAGTATAGTATCATGATAAGTTATGTGCAATGGGTGTTGACTCATGATAATTCAAGTGCAATGAGGGTTTACTATTGCTTCATGTGCAATGAGAGTTTACTCATGCTCTATGTGAAATGATCCTTGGATCATGCTAATTCCATGTTAAGAGTTGTTGACACATTTCCATGTTATGATTATCATGCTTTATCATGCCTTTATGTTTATGCTTCTCTTGTTCTCTATTGATATGACTATTGTCTAACATGTATTTTATTCCTCATGTTATTTCTTGTTAATTCCCTTACTGTGCTCCTTATCTCACCCTTTTCTTATCCATGTGCTCAGGTTATCCCATGAAATGCTAAGTACGAGGGAATCTAGTGGTCATGTAAAGGATGTTTTCAATAATGATGTTGAATGTTTCATGTTTTAAGTTGTTATGTAATGATCCTATGCCCTAAAGACAATATACCTTTCAATATTCTATGTTGTATCAAGTGATGTTCATGTAATAAATTATGTTTAATTGTGTAATAAAATTAAGGGTTATCATAACATCACCCCTTGAAAGGTGGATTATAAAAAATCAATAAAAATGAAGGCCTTCGGGTGATTGGGATGGGCTAGTAGACTAACCACTTATGACCCACCCAAAAATCCACTTGAACACCCATAACATCATTAAAGATTTATATACCACCAAAAAACACTATTTAATGATATATAAACACTTGGAATCCTAATTTGATTGATGTTTCTCAAAACAAACCTCTCATGAATGAAAAAATTAAAATTCCCTCAAGAATTTTCAACCCATAACAGTGAAGTTGATTAAAAACTCCCCAATAAAATTATTCTCATCCTTGAGAAGTTTTGGTAACCCTATGAACATTAAACCTAGCATTCCTTATTCATAAACTTAGTGATAAAAGTCTATGTTTTACCTCCAATGTCTCATTACACTTTCACCGCATGACTCCAAACACTAATACAAGACATGTAAAATTTTCTTAAAAACCCCTAGTTTGATATGAAAAAATAGACCAAAAAATTAAAAATGACACTCTCAATGTGGTTTCCACTTCACCATGTCCAAATACTTATAATCACACATACTGGTCCTCCTCTAGCCGATTTCTCCTGAAAACACTTAGCAACACCTGTTGACGGATCACTGCACCACCCAAAAAAATTCCATACTCTAATATGCATCACCATATAATCCAAACATCCACACTGGGACCCAAGCCTGATACTCAGTGTAATTCCTAGATCATTTCCTCAAAAAACAAATCCACTATCATACTACACACAAATCAGAAATCCACTTCTGATCCAACTCACCCTCAGATTATGCCATCATTAACTAGAGACCATTAACAAAACACAAAATCCATCTAAAACCACACCAGAATTAACATGTTGTGTTTATCCATTCACTAAAAAAACACTACTATTTCAATAATTTTATAATCAATTACACCGCACCCACACCACTTTTGATACAAGGGTTTAACATATGTGATTGACAATATCTTTTCCCACCATAAGAGTATCCTTATAATTACCCTACCGAAACAAACACTTTATATCTACTATCCATATCTGAAATATTCCTATGAGTAATGATTTTATGTGATGAAACTGCTAATGCATGAGTGATGACTAGAAAACACATATCACTATGAGGCAAGACAAGGATAAATCAGGGCCATAAATCCCAAAATTCCAAAACACTAATGGTCAATCCATCAATCTATCTCTAGGATTATGTTTCTCCCAATTATAAGACTAACCTACTCTAAACAAATAAAAAGAAATCCTAATTTTAAAATCAATAAGATCATATCAAAACACACATTAATGGTCTAATCTCTGAACCCAAAAGAACATACCTAACTACTCAAGCCCGAATAAAAATATCTATGATCTCACAACTGGTGGATCTCTCAAAAAATACCTTGAATACCCATTAAATGCACAAGATCTCACCTGAGTCACTCTAGACCAACCTTGAAAAATAAGAAAACTTCCAACTTTGGAACCAATTTATTTTCCCAACATTCATCCAAAACATGTTCAATACTACCAATCAAACATATCAATTTCTATTAAAAATTAAATAAAATCGAAGAAACCAATTCCAGTATCCACATAATTCCAATAAAAAACATAATATAAATTTTTTTTCCCATAGGTATTAGTTTATTTGTTAAAAAAACACATTCAAATCATTTTATATACACCAAAACTCACCCATGTTAAAAACCCCCTTTGTATCCAATGAGTTTTCACTAAAAAAGTTCTCCCAAAATCCCTTGACTAGACTATATTTTTTATGAAAATAGATCCCACTTTCCAAAAACCATTTTAAATCAAATTTCATGGAATATTTTGAAATCTAGATTCAAAATCCATTATCCTTATTCTTTTATAAAAGTTAAAAATTTCAAAACATTTCAAAACCAGCAGATCCACAATCCATTTGTTAGAAAACTAATTTTATAACTATTTATACACACCTCATGACACCATGTGATTTTTCCTTGGAAACCAAAAATTCCTCAGTAATAAACCAAACAAAAAATAATCACCATATAATAGAAAAATGAGCATAATAATAAAAAATAATCAAAAACTAATCAAAAACCTCATATCCCTATTAATCCAATCACCAATTATAATATATAAAATAAGAAATCACTTATATTATTAATTTGAACAATTAATATGGATTTCGATGTGGATTTGTGTTAAAAAATACTTCACTTAGGCATGTGTACCATTCCCCTAATATGACACTATCATGATTCATGAATAACTCATTGTATCCCAAATAATCCCTATGACTCATCCCAAGTCTCATTTATGATTCCCTCTTGTTCTTAGGTATTCCTTATTTTGATAGTGGTTTTTCCATTTGGGCCATTCTATCGGTTTTTCAGAGATGAGGGTTGAAAAATTGGATTTTTGGAAGAAATATTCCAGGTTCATAGTTTAGCCAAACAATTAGTTTTAACCATTAAGAAACCATGTGTTTTGTCTCTATGTGGTTCCAATGCCATTTTTCATGATTTGAACATGGTTAGTCAAACCATGGGGCTCTACAACGAAACCATGTGGGTGTCTAGGTGGTTATTTAGGGGTGTCTCACAACTTGAGAACAATTTTCCCAAACTATGTGGATAATCTATAGGGAAACAAACACTATTTTCAAGGGATATATGCCACACAAAATTGGCATAAAATTTTTATAACTGTGTATCCTAACTGTGCATTGTGATTTGAACGATTAAAAAGATATACTTTTTCCCTTTTGCCATGGTATTTTCTATATCAAATCACATAATAATCCCCATCTGGACTAACTAAACCTTAACCATTTCTCTATAGTATTGTAATAAGATATATTTATCATTTTCCTTCCTTCTTGATAGATATCTCCAAGGTATGTTCCATCTTTGATCTGGTTTATCCTCTTCCTCATAGATCATCTCTTGATCTCTTATCCCCTTATCTAAATAGAACCTAATTGGGATGTGAATTCTAGATATAAGGGTTTTGATAAATATTTATTGATGTTTCATATAGATATAGGCTCATGAGGACCCAATCAACCTGTTCCTATTCTCCATTTTCAAAGGATATTTTTTACCTTTTTTCTTGAGGTTGGATTCTCTTTACAAAAGTTCCAACTAATGAATTACTTGATGTTTTTGTGAATTACTTTAGATATTTTATGAAAATTATTGATTTTATATTAAATTTGGTATGTACCAAAATATTTATGTTTTTTGAAGGTATTTTTCTATAAAAATATAGTTTTGAGCACTCTGTTTTTGATAAAACTTCTTAATGGTGGTTTTAGTTCCAAAAGGGAATTTCAAGCATGAATGTGGGAATGATTTGATGTGAAAATGTTTTATAAATTGTGATCACAGTTTTCAAATGGTTTTTGGAAATCATGGAACATATGGAACCTTGATTACAATGGTAAATAGACTATGTCACTTTAGTGTGTATAACACCACTAGAGGTTTAATTCTGACAGTCTATGACAAGACTAAATATCAGTTGGATTCATGTGATGCCTATATTAGAGTTTTATTTAAATGTTTGTGTAAGTATTTCCATAGTCTAGGGCCCAAATATTGTGTTTTTAAACTGTTCTTCATTTGACACATGATAGTATATATCATGGTTTTTTATCACTTTCTTATATTATGGTGTATCTATGGTTTTTTATTATACTATCATGATTTCTATCATGTAATTTTCATATTCATTGTTTGGGTGAATATAAAAGAATTTTTTGAAATCAAAATTATGTTTTATGAAATAGTTTTATCTTTTAAAAGTGATTTATAACTGGATTTTTAAAAGCTAATGTTAACATTTTCATGGTATTTGATTTTGTATATATTATTTGGTAAAATCCTACTAGGCTTTGTGCTCACACCATACATTTTTTCCTTTAATAATTTGTAGATGTTTTTTTGGATTGAGTTAAAGGGAAGCATGTCTTGTATTTCACTGGATTCTCTTGGTTTTGTTACCATCATAGTGGGATATTCTGTTGGTGATAGATGGTCACATAGAGATTCAACTTATGGGTTGTATTATTTACCTTCAGTTTTAGCCCTTGGGTATTAATGTTTTATATATCATGGATGTGTATACTTTCTTCTAATATTTACTCTATTTTTCCCTCATTCTAGTTATACATGATACTTGTTCTGGTTTCCTTATTACAATCTGCCTTATGGAGAGCCTACTTGGGTGGCATGTCAGGTTAACCTAGGATGGTTGATTACAAAATGGTATCAAATTCATTACCAAACATGAAGTGTTGTGAAACTACGTAGGTTTGGTTAAGGGTCTTTGGTATATATGATTTAGGACTATAATAATCTAGGTAGTAAGTGTAGGAGGTTTCTTGGACAAATCACTTCTATGTATAAACCCATGTTACCATGGGTGGTCATGGATTTTTTCTAAGCATGATACTTAGTGTTTTATGTTATTTTAATGAACTAGATTTAGAGTTCATTCGAATGAACCTATTACTTTTAATATTTCGTCTCTTAGTCATAGAATCCCTCATTTCATTTAATTATTATTGTTTAAAGGCATCAATATATACTCTTGATGTTAGTATTTTTATTTTCTAATTTTATATTAAGATAATTGGTTAATATCTTATTTTATATAGAAAATGCCTCCTAGAATAGATCTCCCAAATTCGAGTGAGTAAGTCTTGAGAAAAGGCCCATAATAAAATTCTCTAGTGAAACCTTCTCTGGAAGAAGCCGCAATCCACACCATTCAAACTCAAGGTCAACTGGGTGTTGGGATCCAAGGATGAGCGGTGGATCCTGGATCAAAATTCACAAATAATAATTTATTAATATTCTATTGTGACAAAGGATCCATTGTATCTAAATGGTGGCTTGATTGGATAAAAAAGATCTTCTATTAATTGAAAACTCCAAATGATTTTAAGATGGGTTATTTCACTTACATTCTTAAAATACCATGAAGGAGATAGCGGTCCTCTAACGTTAATGATAATCTATATTTGGATCTTACTTGGAATTCTTTCAAATAAATATTGAACAATTAGTTTTTTCATAAATTGTTTCATATAGTAAAGGATCCATAATTTATGACTTTAGAGTGAGGGGAACATACATTTCTAGAGTATTACACCCACTAATTTAGTTAGTGTTCTTTGCACCCGATCTTTTTACTAATGACTACCTTAAATATTTGAGGTTCTAGATGGGACCAAGGGAAGATATTCATTTTATGTGGATTCTCTTATGACTTTCAAACATTGTGGAGGTGGTTATTTAAGTTTCCATGGATAAGGCATACATTTCTTGGAAAATGAGCCTAGGTGGAGCTTTAGTTGCTATAGTGGTTATCCAGGGTGTGTCTTCTAACTGGAAAATGAAATCAAAAGTTTTTTAGTCTTCATCAAGTCTAGTTTTAGGTGATTCATCAGGACATATTTCATGAACCAGCCCTGGCTGACCTCGAATGGGTCACCCATGCTGGCCTAAGAAAAGGTTCAAGAGGAATTCCCGATCCTCCCTATATGGAAACTCATGCAAAAGGAATCAATAGAGTGACAATGGGAATGATTTCCCAAAATATAAATAAAAAACAGCGGAATAAACCTAAAAGAAAACCAAAAACAAATTTATTCCTGATTTTATATCAGTTACATTTATAAATTAAAATAAAAAGAAACTGAACAACAATTACACTAAAAAACCCAAGATAAACCTGACAACCCAACATCTCCATGTGACCCTGAAGGTCACCCTCCAATCCAAAACCAACTATCACCCAAGGCCATAAAAGCAAATATAGAACCTACAGTAGAAACTAAAAACAAGAAAACACTATAGTCATGAGTATTAAAACTTAGAAAGTAGACCCATATTATTCTACTCCCAATACATATCATCTAAATAAATCAACATTGATTTTTTAGGTTTGAAATAAAAACTATAAGAATGGGTTTTTCCAATTTTTCATTTGAAAGGAAGAAAATCACAACACATTTTCCTCACAATTTAAAAAAAGGCTCATTCATGGATTCACGTTAAGTTCATAGGGGAGACAGATAAAAAGAACCATGTAATAAAACTATAATTTTTTCATATAAATAGAAACTTGTAAAACAAGTGTTTATTCAAATTTTTTTTCTTGAAACATATTTAGAAAAACTACACTTTTACAATTTTCCAAAAGAACCCCAATAACCAAGAACAAGGTTGTATAGTCACTCAATGAGGGAAATGGACAATGATAGTAGTGTCGGAGAAACATGGGAGAACATAGGAACTTAGAGGAGAATCAGAACATTCTATACATGTGACTCATCCTGAAGGCATGACCTACTTGATGAAATCATAAAGACTTAACACCCGACCATCACTATACCTGGCATGGTTGAGGGGCCTGATCCCATAGAAATAAACCCAAGTATCCACCTTATATGGGCCACTATCTGGTACAATAACCTAGACTAGTTCCACAAATGTTATTAGAAATCATCTTTTCAATGCTTGGTTCACATGCTATGTTCGTAAGGGGGTGTTACAGACAATGCAATCAACAATAAAACACACACACACACACACATACTAACATTCACTCCCACAACTAGAACCACCCCAAACTCCTCAATGAGAAACCCATGTCTTAAAATAGAATCACACGAGTGGAGTCCCAAGACAAGGACATTCCCACCCATTTTTCAATTAACTAGGAAATGGATCCCTCAGAGATGGGTTTTCTAATTGACCAACTAAAGATTCCAAATGGTCCTTACAACAATTTCACAAAATAATTTATTTTACAATTAACCACAAATAAACCACTTTCACAACCAAACACACCTTTGGAAACCCATTCCATCAATCCAACCCACCATTCAATTTGAAAACACACTTACAAGGGAAAAAGGGGAATACCATTAATCACATAATGTGAAAAACCCATTTAAATACTCAAATCACCTTTTTGAACACCACCATCACATTTATAGAAAACCAAACCATAACTTTAAAAATCAATAACCACTTAAAAGAAACAACCAAGCCATTTAACAAGCACTTGGGGTGAAAAATCATGCCCAGCCATTCCAAACAATCACCAAAAAAGAGGATACCAACTTATTTCACATGATGCAGTTAATTTAAAAATAATAAATTCCTATTTAGAAACTAAAGGAGGTGAAAACATCAAGAAACAAAGGTAAACATAATTTAAAAGTAAATATGCAATGGGGACCTACCTCATATATTGAGAAACTTCCAGAATCTGGTGTGAAATATCAATCGTACCACCAAAACACCCAAGGGAGACAAGATCCAACCTAAAACATTAATATTCAACTCAAAAATTGAGGACTAAACCCTAAAAATTGAAACCCTATCCATGGGAGAGAGGGAACCCCTAGTAAGAGGAGAAGAAAACCGTAAATAGATTGAAGAAATGATAGAGAGGTAATTTACTTGAAGAATCATAGAAGACTAACCCAAATCTTGCAAGAAATTGAGGCCCCAAGGGAGAATTATAGACGGGGAAGTGCACCTAGGTAGGAAAAACTTGAGGGAGGGGAGAATTGATGGGCAAAGAGGTTTAAAATCAGGAAGATATAGAAAAATACCCAAATTTTTAATGACCCGGTAGGTTTCACGGTTAGTCCGCACATTCTGCCAGACTTTGTGGTAGCCATGCTACTGCTGATGTCGATAGAAAAGATATCACATAATTACCTAGAACTTACTGCATGGACATGTGGTAGTAGTGTGGTAGGTTCTATAACCTACAACATGGTTTGACAGACCGTGCAATAACTTTTCTCAAGGTACTATCCACCCCAAACCCCCCCAATTTCACCCAAAGCTAAAGGAAAGACCCAATGAGGAGAGCTAGGCCAAGTATAGAAGAGGAGAGCCTTCCATAAACTCAATCCCATCACACATGGTTCCCAAGAAAAGGACCAAAAGCTAAAATAAATCATAATCAAAGATGAATTTCAAAACCCAGGTGTGACAAATCTCCCCACAATAACACTTTCTGCCCCTGGAAAGTCAAACTAATGTTTATACTAAACGAAAAACTGAGTACATACCTATGCCTCAAGAATATCCCCAAGGAAAGACATATGAAGATACTATAAAAAATTACCAATAAGAATAAAAGTTAACAAAGAGAACTTGAGAGACCAAAATAGAATTCTCTCTAAGTGCCACCCATCCCCCAAAGTTTATACACCTCTTGTTGATCAGTTCAAGGACATACAATTTCTTCCACCCTTAATTCATCCTTGAAACACAACATCTTGAATGAATCCAAGAGGGACACAACCATCCTCCCTACACCAAAAAATTATCTTAAACCACAACGAATGATTAAATTTTAAAACCATACTATAACCAAACACTGGAACACTCACATCCCAACCGTTTACTCAATAAGATAAAATAAAATTTGTGGGTCCTGTACAAGATTTCCCATAACCAAACAATACCAGGAATGAAACCAAGACACCAACATGGGGAGTCCTGAATGGACTCCCCGCCATAAGATACTGTCTTACACTGCTTTCCTTCATAGTAAGGTTTCAACAAGACCCATGATGGGTCTCCACACTATAAGAACCGATGAGATCCAAAGAACTCGAGAATTTACCGCACAAACCAAGGACCCCCACCACCATGGGTGGGGAGGTAGGTCCCCTCTAATGGACTATCAAAACCACAACATACATATTCCAACCTCTCAATGATCCCTAGATAACCACCAACAATCTGAAATCAACTAGAACAAGTAGGGTGAAAGGGACATAAAAAGGAGGCCCACATTCAATGGAACACAACCACTAAGATCTTTAAATAAGACAGGACCAAGCCAACTATGTAGGAGGATTAATCTACCTCCACCTCCCATGATGATAATAGAACTTAAACCTAAGCCTTTCTGCACTACTGGGGTTCCCATGACTAAGTGCCAATTTTACTCCGAGACCTGAGGCTAGAGCTCTAATGATTGAATCATCTTCTACCACATAGTTATGCTTTAGAAACCCCTAAATAAAAAAATATATTGAAACATCAAGAAAAACAATTCATTTGAAATAAAAGTTCATAAGGATTTGATAAAAACCATCCCTACAATAGAAAGAAAATAAACACCATATAATTATACTATATGCGACTATAACATTGACATTAATTACATCAAAAGAGACCCATAACTATCCCTAAAGAGTGTATTACTCCAGAAAATGAGTTGGGGTGTCCTTCAATGAATTGGTTCTTGCTTCACGGTTCTTCTTGGAAACACTTCGATAGGATTACTTCAAGTGATCCAAATGTACATAGGTGTGGTAGGTTCTTGGAGCACTTGGGAACGATGGTATCTTATGATCGAGCTTTCCAAACTGATTGACAAGTCACAACATTCAACCTTTAGGAGTTTAATGAGAGGTTCTAAGGCCTCTTAATTCCCACACTATTACTGCCAGCATACGACCACTTTCCATTCTTTTTAACAAAATCCTCTTCACCATTTCTGGAGACCAGAGGAAGATTTTCCATATCAAGACCTCTTTCTATCTTAGATTCGTCACAAAAGTTTGGCCTCACTACATCAGAGTGGGTGGTTAGGTTGAGCTCTTACACCTTTGATTGCAACTCAAGAAAACAACCAAGATCAAAATGCTGAGCTTTCACTAGATCATTTCCAATATACCCAAGTTTATACGGTGCAGGATATAAGAAGTAATGATATAATTCTAACACCAATCCAAAACTTTTCTGAAGACTTCACAACTCCATCCACTTCCTCAATATCTCTATCTCAGAAAAGTACTATTTGATGAACGAAGGCATGAAGAAATCTCAGGAAAGATCTTTCTGATACTTACTCCGAGACAAATACTTCCACCATTTCCAGGTTGGTCCTTTTATCAAAAAGGTAGAGAAATTCACCTTACATGTATTAGGAAACTTGAGGAAACTGAATTCCCTATCAATCCTCAACATCCACACCAATTTCCTTAAGAGGATCCAAATGACCTTAGAAAATAGGAGGATTTAACTTCCAAAACTCATGAACATATTCTATGGGTTGATAAATTGAAGTGTTCACTAGAGATGTACCACCCAAAGATACACTGGGGGTATCCATGAAACCTATGTGGAGGTAAAATCTAAGAAACAATGGAAATAAGGAAATTTATTTAAACCAATCCAACAACATGGATCATTCACATAAAATATGACCAGAGAAACATAATTTCAAAAAATACAAGGGACACAACACACCATCACAGGCCACCAAAATATAAAATTTCACATAAAAAAATTTCCAAAATAAAACAATCTTGAAATTCTTCCAAACCGACCAATGTTATCCCATGGGCCTCACCCATGCACATACTCATGCTATAATGGGAACCCAGCCATTTTCCTTTTAATATATATGCATATGGTTGCTCATGGAAACACAAAAGGAAAACATTTAACTCATCCTTATTTTTTAAAAATACCATAATGATATTTTCAAAAATTGATATCCAATAAAATTTGAATTCTCATCCTAATACCACAAAAAAAATTTCAAAGAAACTCCTACTTTTTAGTCTACACTCATTTTACATCTTTTAACATCAAATCTAAATAATTTCATTTATTTAAAAAGTCTTATAAAGCTTCCCAAAAATTTACCAACCACCTAATCAAAATTATTTTTGTTTTACCTAAAAAATTCATTTCAAAAAAACCAAATTTTCCACTTAACAAAACAAGTAAATTTCAATTTTAAATTCAGTTTTTCACAATTCCAAAACATGAATTTTCAAAAAAAAATTTACAATTAAAGAATACCCCAAAAATTCCCAAGGGGAGAAACTAGCACCAATGGGTGACTCAGTCATATGGTTGGTGGCCATACGACAGTCACTCCACCATTAAAAAATGAATTCCAAGGTAATATACCCAGATCCACATGGATTTCCATGCCTTTTAAGCTCTTAGAGGCCACTACCCAACTCCTTTTTTATTTCCCAATACCAAAAAAATCCACTATAACCAAAGACACTGACAAAATCAGACATCCCATGGTAACATGAGGTTCAAAAAAAGTAAGAGTTCGAGACACTCTTCCTACATTGACACCTCGAGTCCAACAATCCTACTCTTTCTACCCTGATATCCCCAAATAACAATGGGTGCTCTAAAATAATGGTCTTTAAAAGATCTTACCTCTTCTAATAACATTTTTTTTCACAAACCATCTAGTTTCAACCCTAAAATATTCACCTGAACCGGCCCGCAAAAAGGCCCGAGAGGCTCTCCCTATCATCCCGGGATGGTGACAAGTGACAAGGGAATCAATAAAGTGACTATGGGAATGATTTCACCTAATATAAATAAATAAAAGCATCAGAATAATCATATAAGAAAAATGAACTCAATTTTTTTCTAGATTTTACATCATTTATATTTAAAAATAAAAATATAATGGACTGAACAATAACTACACTAAAAAAACCAAACTAAACCTAAAAACCCAACATCTACATGTGAACCTGATGGTCACCCTCTAATCCGCAACCAACTATCACCTAATGTGATTGAACCAAATATAGAACCTTCAGTAGAAACTAAAAACTAGAAAACACTATAGGCATGAGTATTAAAACATCATAGGTAGGACCAGATAGTTCTATTCCCAGTGGATATCCTTTAAATAAAGAAAAATTTATTTTTAGGTTTGAAATAAAAACTATAAAAATAGGGCTTTCCATTCTTTTAATTTCAATGGAAAAAAATCACAACCCATTTCCTGCACATTTTAAAAAAATTCTCATTCATGGAGGTAAGTTATGTTCATAGTGGAGAAGGATAAAAATAACCAATTAATAAATATATATTTTTTCCTTATAAAGATAAATAGGAAAAACACTTGTTCATTCACAATGTCTTTCTTGAAACTTATTTAGAAAAAATAAACTTTTACAATTTTCCAAAAGAACACCCAAAACCAAGAATAAGGGAGTATAGTCACACAACGATGGAAATGGATAATGATAGTAGTGTTGAAGCAACATGGGAACACCTACGAAATCAGAGGAGAACCATGACATACTATACATGTGACTCGTCCTGAAGGCATTCCTTTCTCGATGACATCATAACTCCATAATTCCTGACCTTCACCCTAACTTTACTGGTCAAGGGGCCCAATCCCATAGAAATAAAACCAAGTATCCACATGTTATGGGCCACTATCTTGTATAATAACCAAGAATAGTGCAACAAAAATTATTAGAAATCATCTTCTCTATACTTGGTTCCCATGAAATATTTATAAGGGTGTGTTCCAAATAATAAAACGAACAATCACACATAAATAAATAAATAAATAAATATATATATATATATACTTTCATACACTCCCACAACAAGCACCACCCTAGCCTACTCAAGGAGCAACCCATGAATTAAACAAGAATAACATAGGAGGAGTCCCAATCCAAAGACATTCCCATCCATTTGTCGATTAACTAGGAAATGGACCCATCATAGAGGGGTTGTCCAATTAACCAATTCAATATTCAAAATGGGCCATACAACATTTTCAAAAAATAATTACTTTTATAAGTAACCACACAAAATCCACTTTCACAAACAAACAAACCTTTGGAGACCCATTCCATCAATCCAACCCAGCATTCAATTTGAAACACACTTACAGGGTCCAAAGGGGCATACCATTAATCAGTTAATGTGAAAATCCAATTTAAATACCCAAATCACCATTTTGAACATCACCATCACATTTATAAGAAACCAAAACATACCTTTAGAAATCACTAATCACTTTAAAGATCCAAATGGGACATTTAACAAGCACTTGGGGTGAAAAATAATTTCCAACCATTCCAAAACATCACAAAACAAGATGAAACCAACTAATTTCACATTATAAAATTAATTTAATAACAATAAATACATATTTAAAAACTAAAGGGTGTGAAATAAAATCAAGAAACCAATGTAAACCTAATTTAAAGGGAAATATACACTGGGGTCCTACCTCAAGGATGGAAAAAATTATAGAATCTGGTGTGAAACATCAATCGTATCACCAATTCCCCAAATGGAGACAAGATCCAACCTCAAACATTAATATCAAACTCAAAAAATTGAGGATTCAACCCTAAAAATTGAAACCCTAGTCAAGGGAGATAGGGAACCCCCAGGAAAAAAGATAATAATTCCATAAACAGAGAGAAGGAATCAGAGAGAGGGTACTTACATGATGAATTATGTAAGAATCATGCAAATCTAGTAAGAAATTGAGGCCCCAAGGGAGGAGGATGGAAGGGGAGATATTCCTAGGGAGGAAGAACCCAAGGGAGGTGAGAAATGAGGGGAAAATTGGGTTAAAATAGGGAGGAGAGAGAAAAATACCCAAATTTTTAATGACCTAGAAGGATGCACAGTTAGTCCACATGGGATTCTAGATCGTGCAGTAGCCATCTGACTACTACTGCCGAGGGAAAAGGTACCACATGGTTACTTGGAACTTACCACACAGTTCGATAGACCATGCAATAACCTTGATGTAACTGCGATTAGCGTAATATCCACCCCAAACCCCCCCAATTTCACCCAAAACTAAATGAAATACCGAAGTAGGAGATCTAGTCCAAGGATAGAAGAGAAGAACCTTCAAAAAACTCAAGCCAGTCACACACGGTTCCCAAGAAAAGAACTGAAAATTGAACCGAACTCGAAGAAAATATGAATTTCAAAAACCATGTGTGATAACATAAGTATGTTGGTTATTTCCAGTGTCAAATTCCTAGTCCTGCCACAACTAATTTTATAGAATAACCCTTAATTTTCATTTTTGTAGGTAATTTGGTCATCTCATGTATATTTGTGTAAGGATGTCTAAAGGTAGTAAGGATGGATCTACACTCACCAGGGGTTTGCAACTTCATTCTAATGCATCCATAAGTGGTGTATCCTATCTTCATTCCAAGGGGGATGTTTATGTGGATAATGGATATCAAGGAGGATCTAATAATGTATGTCCTTACATAGTGGAGTATGCACTAGAGGAATCTGAATAAATGACAAGTACAATTAGAGGTATGGTGTTTATTTCAACATATATGGTACATGATCTATTTGAAAAAGGTGCTACTCATTCTTTTAGATAATTAAATTTAATTGATGTGGTGGGATTTCATTCAAAACTTATGTTGTTCTTGTTGGATATTTCCACACCTTTGAGAAAGAGGTTTGAATAAGATTCCAAATTTCCTGCGTGTCAGGTGATGATATCCAATTTTGAAGTGGTGTGAGATTTCATCAGTTCTAGGACTCTTTCATAGTCATGTATGTGGATGATATTTTTGTGTACTATAAGTTAGAGGATAAATACATGGATCATTTAAATATTATCTTTATAACCTTGAGAGAACATCCCTTGTTTTTTAAGCTTTCCAAGTGTGAATTTTGGATCAAAGAAGTAATGTTTATGGGGAATGTTATATCTATGAGCAGCAGATCAGTATATACTAAGAAGATACAACTGGTAATATCCTAGGAAAAACCTAGAATTGTGTTTCAAATTTGATTCTTATTGGGGTTGGCCGGTTATTTTAGGCAGTTTGTTCAGAAATTCTCTAGGATCACATCTCCAATGATATTTTTAACTCATAAAGGTGTTATAATTGAATGTAATGAAAAATGGTATATATTATTCAAGTAGTTGAAGAAGATATGGATTAATATCTATTTCTTATTCTTCCAAAATTGAGTTTGGGCTATGAGGTATTTTATAATTCTCTAGGTATAAGATTGAGTTGTGTATTGATGTTGGGAAAATAGGTGGCGGCATATGGATCACACCAATTATATACTCATGAGAAGAAATATGATTCCCTTGACACTGAGTAGACATCTATTATACACTCTCTCAAAATGTGGAATCATTATATATGTGGGGATCAATTTTTTGTATATTTTTATTATAAGATGTTGGAGTATATTTTTACTCTGAGGGATCTGAACTTGAGATAGATATGTTGGTTCGAGTATCTTTACACTTGATTTTTATATTTTCTATACTCCCAGAAAAGATATTTTGGACACTGATTCATTGAGAAGGAAATTATACACACAATACATAAAATAATTAGTAGAGGAGTGGTCTCTGATGATTTTTTTCTAAGATGATCTTGGGAGTGTAAGAGGCTAGAAGGCCTTTGTTCCTATCCTCTGTGAAGGATGAATCGTCATTTGATGATTGGTTTCATATTGAGTAGGTATTAGACATCGATTATTAGTGATTTAGTAAAATCATAAATAGTGGGGATACCTCGGGTGAGTGGTCTCAGTCTCTCCTGGGTTATTTATGGTGCTGAGGTTAGTTGGTTATTCCTATATCTCTAAGGTAGTAATTAATGGACAATGGAAACTGGTCATGTTGTTCTATACACCTTGGGAATACCAATATGTATCATGATCTAAAACATTAATATTAGTGTAAAAGGATGAGGTAGTCAATTGTAGGATCCACATCACTGTTCATTACTTATCATAGAATTAAGGCAGGGCACCAAATACCATATGGTTTGTTGCAACCCTTTCTGATTCTATTATGGGAGTGGGATAATTTTTTCCATCGACTTCATCATTGGTTCACAACGTACTTCTAGTGAGAATGATGTGATTTGGGTTATCATAAATTGAATTAGGAAATCATATCATTTCTTACAGATCAAGGATATGATTAAGGAGGAGAAACTCCTAGAATTGAATGTTTGATTAGTTGTAAAGATTCACAAGGTTCCCACAGAAGTTTTTTTCTACAAGGATACATGGTTTAAATTCAGGTTTTGGAATTATTTTATAGATTTTATTAGGTCCCAATTGAAATTTTGAATGAAATATTATCCTCAAATGAATTGGTATACCAAATTACCTATTCATATCCTTGAGGATATTCTCAGGGTGTGCATGTTTGATTTTAGTGTTTCTTTGGAAAAAATATTTTTTTTCAAATTCACAAAAAAATAATTATTATTCATTGATTAAGATGGAACCCTTAAAAGTGTTGTATTGGTGGCCATGTAGATCTACCTTGTGCTAGGAATTATTGCAAGAGAGGTCCTTGGTTCAACTGAATATTTTTTAGGAAATGATAGAAAAATTGTTGTTGATCAGAAAGAGATTGGTGATGGTATAGAGTCATCAAAAATCTTATACAGGCCATCATCTTTATCCACTAGATTTTGAGGTTGTGATGAAGTATATCTTTGAGTTTCTCCTCACTTGGGATACCATCAGTTGAGTAAATAGGGTAAGTTAGAACTTAGGTCTATTGTACCCTTAATTATCATTTGATGACTTGTAAAGGTGGATTATTTTTGAATTGTTCCATATTTTTTAACATTGATTCAAGACATGTTTTATTTTTCCCAACTAAGGAGGTAACAACCAGACTGTTCCCATGTGATTGAATTGGAGGATGCTGATCCTAGTCTAGACACTACCATGGTTGACTAACCAGTTCAGATTATGGATCACCAAGAAGAGGTATTGGGTAAAAAAATTCCTATGGTAAATGTTCTATGGTCACGTGGATGGGATTAAAATGATATGTGGGAGAAGGAATCATGAGAGAGACAATAGTGATATTCTCTTTTGGTGAATCTAAGATCATTAGAAATTTATAGGGGCATAAATATTTTATTAGAGGAAGAATTTCAAAACCCTCAAGATCACAAGAATTCCTTAGTTTGAGATTGGTTTATGCATTAGTCTATACAATAGGTTTCCAAGATACAGGGGTTAAACACTTGTAATTTTGGAGAAAACATGATAGGCACATGGTTTAGGAACACTATTAGTACTAACCGTGTATTATCCAAGAAGTAACCCTGTAGTATGGATCTATGATGTTCTAGTAGTGTTTTTCATGGTTTGAGAAAAAATAGTCAAACCATTTAGCATTCCAAATATACTATGTTTGTGTCTAGGTAGTTATCTAGGGGTGTCACGCATTTTGAGAACAGTTTTTCCAAACTGTGTGGCTTATCTTCAAATAAATGTGCACCTTATTTTTCAAGGGAAATAGGCCACACATGGTTGATACAAAATTTATCTAACCATGCAGCTTATCTATGCACCCTGATCAAAACCATTAAAATGTTATAATTTATCCCTTTTCCCTTGGTCATTTTTATGTCTAATTACCACCTAATCCCCATTTAACTCAAACCATGCTATCCCTAATGCTCTAGAGGTTTCTCAAATTGGATTCATGGAAAATATTCCTTTATTCTTGATAGATCTGTTTGAGTTATGTTTCATTTTTGATCCATTTTATCCTCTTATTCATAAATAATCTCTCTATATTTTATCCTCATATCTCATTATAACCCAATTAGGCAATTGATGCAAGATCTAAGGGGTTGGATAGAGATTTTATGATGTTTATTATGGATCTAGGATCATAGGGACCTAATCTACTCATTCATATACTATTTTTTTAAAGGTGATTAGTTTACCTCCATTATTGAGGTATGCAGCTATATAATAACATTCTAAATCATAAATTAGATGAATTTATTGTGAATTCATTTGGACTGATTTATGAAAATTCCTGATTTTATATCCCAATGGATTTTTCTCAAAACATTCATGTTTTTGAAGAATTTTTTATTTAAAACTAGATTTGTGCATGCTATGTGTTTGATGAAATTCCTTAAAGGTAGTTTTGGTTATAAAATGTGTAGGAGTTGGTGGCCTAGAACCAACTACTTTATATTATATTAATTAATAAATACCTTATCACATCTTGATTGTTCTTCTGTGTGATAATGCATGTGATAATGTCATAAGTATAATTGTTCCATTTAAGGGTCATAGCGGATCCTTGCTATGATGAGAACCCAGAAGTTCCATAACACTATTCTTGAATATATCTTCTATGGCCGGATGATGTTATTTGAGGGACACAAATAATACTGTCAATTATGGTCAATGACTCATAAAACTTTGAGGCACCTTCTCATCGTGTGCGCCCTTGGTAATGTCCCAGAGGATATCATGAGAACGAGACTCGCCAGTAGGAAATCCACATTTCAAAGTGTCATTGGATTTTCCTATCTATGGACGTGTGTATTGGTCCTTAGATTTTATGAATATTATTAATGGGTATTACAACTCACACACTTAGATATATTGATGAAAACTATGACGACACACTGTTTGCAGTGAGGTAGGATACGTTGGGTGTGTCATGAGTGATATTGTATTAATAGATAATACAAGAAATGATTTCTCCCTTCTATTCCATAACGAAAGAAGATATCTCAGTCACTTTGATGGAATTTATATTATAAGGACTCGGCCTTAAACATTACATAATCTGGAATTAAATGAATAATTCACATTGAGGATCTTTTCAGCTTTAGAGTTTCAGATAATTAGGCCATAACTACATTACATCTCCAAAATTACAAGGTAGACACTTGTACTCAGTTTCCGTTATTTTCATAAAATAAAAACTCTAGAAAAAAAGGAGTTATGTCTAGTCCCACGTTTTAGATATCATGACTTTTTCTTTATCCCATCCTTAACCCGATTCATCTTTAGGTCCTATGAATAACATTTTAAAACATGGGATGAGAATAAAAATCTCAGTAAGGGTTATAAAACAAAGAAATAAAACATTAGGTCATCATTTAATACATAACATTATCTTTTTAAAATACCTCATGAAATCATAAGATTTATGAATAACACATAGAAATCATAAATCATAAAGGTAACTTGTGGCATCCATAACATACTTATGTTGTAGGTATCACAACTATGTAGGGAGTTAAATTTAGAATACCCATCAAAGTATATTACCTAAATCTATTAGGAGAAACATTCATGTTTACCTCCATCATGTTAACCAATGCATTGGCGAGCTATCTTGAGCTCACCCACTCTAGGTTTATCACGGAACCACCCATATGCGTAAACAATGCCCAAGAAATATAACACAAAAAACAAGCCTAAAGAAAAGATAACATGTCCACATTATAATAATAATATATAATTTCAAGATATTGAAATAATAAATTATTTCTCAAAACCATTTTCAATACTAAAATACGTAAAAATGGTATATGGTATTTATTTTCCTTTTAAAAAACATTACGGCTTGTTAAGGAAGCCAAAGATCAAATAATACTCGTGGTGGAAGAAAGGTCATTGTCACCATGTACATTAAAAATAAACATTAATTTTTTTAGTAAAACACTTTATCGAAAAAGATTCCCTTTGAATAAAATGAAATTTCAAAGAGGTTTATACACGATATAAAATAAAGTCATTCATAAATCAAAACATGCCTCAATGAAAGGAGATTGAGATGAAATCCCTGGCCAAGATCATTTTGTAAATAAAATAGATCAATTATGTGTATTTACTATAAGTAAAAATAAATAATGTATTAATACAAGAGATGACATAAAATGATATTTATAACATAACCATTCCACATCATAACTTAAAATTATAAGATTAACCCAAAAAATGAAAATTGGGTTAAGAAGTTCCATTACTTCATGTCCGACTTGACTCAATCGTTCTTTAAACTTATGAATAGTAAAATAAATCTAATTTATACTTTATTAAAAAACTTTTTCAAGTTTATTATTCCTTTTATATCACTTATTACCATGTTATAAACATTATGTAATCATTTAAGTTAATAACGGTTGTTTTGTCGATATTTGGTTCTTGAGTAAAAACTGGACTTCTTATAATTACAAGTAGTTCACATGGTCAAAAGATCATTATATCCAGAATGATATTAATTATTTAGATATCAAATATATCATATATATACTGTATATACATGTATTTATAATATTATATAACATTTGGTGGTAAGAAATGAAATGCACCGTTCATGGAGAAGGTAAGCCGTACGTACGCATGAACGCTACTTTAATTTCTATTTCTTATTTTAATGGAATTAAAACATAATCATAAATAGGTATATTATAATTATAGTATAATATCATATATAATATCATTAAATCCTTCCTTTATATGTCCCATATATGGCATTAATGAGTCATATCACTTTGAGGGGGCGGTAGTCCGCACTTCCTAAAATGAAATTATCGCGTTTACCCATAATGGAAACCATAATGGTATTATATTAAAGAAAAATACATAAGTATAAAAAAATAAACATAATATATATCATATATAAATATAGTGTCATATTAACAGACCCCATGAGAGGCAGTAGCAGATAATCGAACAATCATCGTTTCGTGAGGCGTTAGTTTTCCATCCACAGAAACAGTATGTTCATCACCCATTAGATGGAGGTTTGTGTAAGTGTAGTTCAAATAATTCTCATAAAAACATAATAGTATTTTTAATATAATGGTTTTTTTATAAAATAAATGAATAAAAAGAGTTTATGGATTGTAGACGTAAAATAAAATAAAAGAAGTTAAGAGAAACTGTTACCTTTAATTTGGGTAACTCCATTTGGTTTGAACCAAAAGGACATCATGAAGTGCCTTCTGCCTAAGGTAAGGCTTCTAGGAGGAGGAGAGGGATCTTGAGAGATTATTTGGGCAGGGTTTTGATGATCCAAATTGTTTTATAGGTGTGTGTAATGAGTTAGAAGTGTGGTATTTTTATAAGGGGGAGTAGGGTCTCTTTAGGAAGGTTTGCTAATATTATTTTATTATAAACTTATATTCGATTTATAAAGATCCAAAACTCATTAAAGATAAATATAATATGACTCATGTTATAAATAAAATCATCCAATATGTATTGAACATGTTTTGGATATTTTTTTAATATTTATAATCTTATTTATTTAAATCATTTATTAATGATGTAAATATTGCGTCATTATTGTGTCATAAATAATTTAATTTATTTGATGTCTAAAAATTATAAAAAAATACCATAATCTAGGAAATATTTTTTATATTTACAATGAATATTTATAGTCAAAAATATAAATTATATAACCCATTTTTAAAATTAATTTACTAAAACAAATTTGTTTATGCCATTTTTGCCTTTACCTCAAGTTAATTAATATAAAGTGTCATTATCACTCTCAGGTGGCTCCATGGGGTACCAAAATCAATCCAAAGATGACCATGGTCGTACATGGCTAAAAAAATATGGTTAGGACAAGTGTTAAGGTAATTTCGTATTATTATAATATTCTTTTTACCTTGAATTACCCCATTTACCTTTAACCACGGTAAATAAAACTCAAAAGTTACTATTCAATAACAATTATTTCCATCTTATTGAACCAAATTTTACATACTAATAAAAACCATGTATATTGGATTTTTGAAATTCAATCTACATAAGTAGTCAAATTTCATTTGAATGAAAAAGTCAGTTTTTAACTACTACTTAGTGGTTTCACTATACATAAAAAATTGACGTTTTTAGAAAAACTACCAAAAATTCATCCAAATATATATTTGATATTACAAATTCAAAATGATGACTATTTTACCAAATTAAAAACATATAATTTGAATTAATTTATTTAAAATTAATTCATTTTGTCAAAACAAATATCATGTTTTTAAGAAACAATAACTATCAAAAGATTGATACTTGTTTATGTCTAATTTCAAAGTGAAATGAATTCCAATGACCAAGATTGGATTAAATGGTAAAAAAATAATCTAATTAATCTTTTAAACTAATTAAAATGATAATCTAACCAAATAAATAAATTATATTAAAAGTCACTTTTGAATTAAAATACAATATTTTTCACCATTCATTAAAAAATGATTTTTATCATAAAAATACCAAAATTTTACCCAAAGTGAATTGTGATGTCCTGATTCTAAATAAGAATTATATTTTGTAAAATAGAATATAAAAAAGTGACTAAAAATATCTTTAAATAGGGTTTTCCATCAAAAGGCTGTAAATCGACTTTTTAAAGAATATTAGAGTTTTTATGCTTAAAATTTGATCCATTCACATTTTAAGCTTCTAAATTTTATTGGATAAATGATAAAAAACATGTATAACCATATTGTAGTTAGTTCTATTCATTACTGCCAATACAATGATGAGGAGTTAAATTTATTTAAAATAATATTATTATATTATTAGTGTGAAACGTAAGATTTCAAAGAAACACGTTGTTGTGTATCGGGTATGCCATCGAGCATATCAACCCCTTTAAAGTAAAATTAATATTTAATTCACAAATGTTAATAATTATGAAAATGTATTATTTCTTTATTTACCTAGGATGTTACATCCTTCCCCTTTTTGGACATTGCGTTCTCGCATTTTTTATTCACTTAATATGTAAGTGTGGGTATTTATCCTTCATAGCATTTTCAGATTCCCAAGTTTCCTCTTAAACCATATGGTTTTTACAAAAAACCATTACCTGGTGAATCACCTTATTCCGCAACACTTGTTCTATTCAATGAAGAATCTGGATTGGCTATTCCTCATAAGAGAGATTATCTTCTCACTGAACTACCTCTGGACTTAAATCCTGAGATGGATCTAGCATATACTTTCTCAACATTGAAACATGAAAAACATTGTGTACCTAGGATAAACATGGAGGTAAAGCCACTCTGTAAGTAATTGATCCAACTTTATCCAGGATTTCATAGGGTCCAGTTATCCTTAGACTCAACTTTACCTTCTTACCAAAACACATCACACTTTTCCATAGAGAAAATTTGAGAAAGACATGATCACCTACCTCAAGAGAGAGATCCTTCCTCCAATTATCCTCATAACTTTTCAGCCTACTCTGAGCTATTCTCATGTGATTCTGAATCATCTGAACATTTTCTACCATCTCTTCTACCAATTCTAGTCCCATCAGCTTACTTTCACCTACTTCATCCCAAAAAGTCAGAGTTTGAAACCGCTTTCCATATAATGCCTCAAATGGATCCATCTCTATACTGGAATGAAATCTGTTATTATAAGAAAATTCAACCAAAGAAATATGTTGGTCCCAACTTCCCTGGTAATTTAGTGAACAAGCACGTAGCATATCCTCCAAGTTCTAAATTGTTCGTTCTGACTTCCCATCTGATTGCAGATGAAAAGCTGTACTAAAATTTAATTCAGTACCCAACGACTTCTGAAGGACTTTCCAAAAGTTAGATGTAATCTTTGGTTCACGATAAGATACAATGGAGAGGGGAACTCCATGCAACATGACTATGTCTTTAACAAACAACCATGAAAGTTGATCAAGATACAAAGTATCTTGAATAAGAAGGAAATGAGAATATTTAGTCAACCGATCAGTAATAACCCAAATTTCATTATTACCTCGATATGTCTTCAGTAATCCCACAAAAAATTCTATGGATATATTTTCCCATTTCCCCTCTGGCACCAGTAAAGACTGAAGCATCTGTTTCAGTAACTTCCACTCTACTTTAACCTACTGACAAGTCAAACTCTTCAAAGTAAAATAAGTAATATCTCTTTTCATTCCATCCCTCCAGTAATACTTCTGATGATCTCTCTAAATAATAGTACTACCAGGATGAACTGAAAACGGAGAACTATGAGCTTCACATAACAAATCATTGTTTAACTGTGAATCACATGACACACATAATCTCTTTCCAACCCTCAAAACACAATAATTATCAATGTTAAATTCAGGAAACTTACCCTTCTGAACCAACTCTATCTTTTTCTATAACTCACTATATTCCATCTGTGCTTGATTTATTCTATCTAAAAGAGATTATTTCATTGACACCTAAAACAAAACTAAAGAATTTACTACACCAACAACTTCTATGCCAAAGTTCATCAAATCAAAAACCAAAGGATCTTGTTCCAAAGGTATCATGGTTAAGAAAGCATTACTTTTTCGACTCAAAGAATCAACCAATTTATTTTCTCTTCCCAGATGGTAAAGGATCGTGCAATCATAATCCTTGATTAATTACAACCCTCTCTATCTCATGTGAAATTCTTTCTAAGTGAATATATACTTCAAACTTTTGTGGTCAGTATATATTTCACATTTTACTCTATACAAATGATTCCTGCAAATTTTTAAATAAAAAATAACAGTAGATAATTCAAAATCATGTTTAGGGTAATTTAACTCATGAGGTTTCAACTGATGTGAAGCATAAGAAATTACCTGATCCTTCTACATAAGGACACTCCCAAGTCCTTTCAATGAAGCATCACTATAAATAACAAACTCACCATTTTTATAAGGTTGTGCCCAAATTATAGCATTCACCAATCTTCTTTTCAATTCCTGAAAACGATCATCAAATTCTTTTTTCCAAATGAACTTAACACCTTTTTGGGTTAAATTAGTCATTGGACTAGATAACCGTGAAATTGTTTCAATAAACCTCTGGTAATAACCTACGAATCCAAGAAAACTATGGATCTTAGATATATTTCTAGGTCTTGGACATTCTTCAACAACTTTTGTTTTAGAAGGATCAATAGTTATGCAATTTTTTTAAACAATGTGACCAGGGAATTTTTTTTTCTATAACCAAAACTCACACTTGCTGAATTTCCCAAATAGTTTCTTTTCTTTTATGGTTTTCAAGACAACCCTTGAATGAATTTCATGATCCTATTTAATTTTATAATAAACCAAAATATCATCAATGAACACAACCACAAACATATCCAAGAACTCACATAAGATTCTATTTATAAGATCCATGAATATAGTAGGTGCATTGGTTAAACTAAAAGAAATAACTACAAATTCATAATGACCATATCTAGTATGAAAAACAGTCTTCAGAATGTATACTTCCTTTACTTTCAACTGATGGTACCCCGACCTCAAATCAATCTTCGAAAAATACTGAGCTTCCTGGAGCTGATAAAAAAATAATCAATATGAGGAAAATGATAATTGTTCTCAACAGGGATGTTATTCAAGGCTCTATAATCAATGAAAAGTCTCATTGGACCATCTATATTTTTAAGAAACAAGATAAGATCTCCCCATATTGATGTGATAGGTCGAATGAAACCTTTGTCTAATAACTTCTGCAATTACTTATTTAACTCTAAAAGTTCAATTTGAGCGATTCAATAAGGGGGTTTTGAAATTGGCTTAGCATTAGGAACTAATTCAGCAGTAAATTCAACCTCACAATCAGGTATAATACCAGGAAACTCATCAATGAAAACATCAAGATAATCATTTACCACTAACACATCATTAATCTGAATAGTTCCTTTATTTTCAACAATATGTGCAAGGTAAAATTCATTTCCATCTTTTGCTAGTTTCTCAGATTCCTGATATGTTATCAAAATTAAGGGTTTATTCTTGTACACAAACTGAAAATCATTTTGAAAAGAAACCTCCTTAGCTCTGCAGTCAATCTTAGCATGATAAATAGAAATCCAATCCATACCCTAAATAACATCAAACTGTAATAGAGGAAAAATAATAAGGTTTTCAGGTAGATTCTTTACGCACACAAGGATATGAAGGTTCTTAAAATTTATTTTTGTTTCAACATTTCCTCTAGGTGTTTTACCATAAGTTTAGGATTCATATCATGAGATGGAATTCCCAATTTACTAGAAAACTTCATAGAAATGAACGAATGCATAGAACCTGAATCAAACAACACCTTGACATAATCTGGACAAACAAACAGTGTTCCTGATTCTACATCATTTGATGGACCAACATCTACTGAAGTAGTTACAAAGGATTTCACCACCCCTTTCTACTTGTATTTCAGCTGCTTTCCCTCAATTGAGTTCTTCATTGGACACTCATTTTCATAATAACCCATTTCATTGCACTTAAAACATTTTACTGATTGAAAATCATATTTTATCTTACCATTACCCTCATCTTTTTCAGTGCAATTGCAATCCTTATGTCCCATTTTACCACATTGGTAGCACTTAACATAATTCAAAAGGCATTCCCCTGCATGTTTTTTACCACAATTTTTGCAAACTATTAACTTATGTTTCTTACCATCAGAATTTTTTGGAGAGTTCTTCCCTTTCCCTTTCCACCTCGATCTCTTATTTTATTGTTTTTCAAAGAACACCTGATCATCAGAAAACTCCACTTCCACCTTCTCTGCACAACAAACAAGCTTTTCATAACTTTTTAACTCACAAGAAGCTAAATCCACTAGATACTTTGGATTTAGTCCTGAGTAAAAATAATTGATTTTATTATTAGGATCTCGAATAAAATTTGGAGTATACCTTGCAAGTCGAGTGAATTTTGTATCATAAGTAGCCACTGAGTAATCCTCTTGCCTCAATTCTAGGAATTTTTTTTCCATCATAAGACGAACCAACTTAGAAAAATATTTATCAAGAAACATAATTTTGAATTCATCAAAATCATGAGCATCAATATCCTCACTATACTTGATATTTTTCACCATTGACCACTATTAATCAGCTTCACCTTCAAAACAGTTAACAGAAATACTAACCTTTTGTTGTTCTGAACACCCCATGACATCAAAAATTTTCTCTAGTGCTTTAATCCACTATTCTACTAGCACAAGTTCAGATGAACCTCTGAATGATTAGGGATGTTGTCTCATGAAATGCTCCACTACTGACATGTTCCTCTATGGTTGATATGGCTGATCTTGTGCATGGATACCACCACCATTTATAGCCTGAGTCAATTGTGCCATCACTACAACAAACTGTTTAGTTTTGATTCTGACCATCTCAGGTTGCTGATTTGGAAGGTTTTCTTTCTCTTGATGTCGTCCCAACATACCTGTCCTATTTCCTCTGTGGAAAACCATTCTAAACACAGAAATACCTTTGGGGAATAAATATGGTAATCTGTAAATTCTATATCATTTTAATATTAACTCAAAGAAATTTATGAATATTAATTTAACAATACCCTAACTCCTAATGTTATCTAAAATGAACTATTGTACCAACTATAAGGACCTGGACTTAAACATTACATAATATTGAATTAAATGAATAATTCACATTGAGAATCTTTTTAGGTTTAGAGTTTTAGAGAATTAGGCCAAAATTATTACATTACATCTCAATAATTACAAGGTATACAATTATACTCAGTTTCCATTTTTTTATAAAATAAAAACTCATGAAAAAAAGAGTCATGTCTAGTCCCATGTTTTAGATAGCATGACTTTTTCTTTATCTAATCATGGACCCAATTCATCTTTATGTCCAGTGAAAAACATATCCAAACTTGGGATGAGCATAAAAAGCTCACTAAGGGTTATAAAATAAAGAATGAAAACATTAGTTCGTCATTGCATACAAAACATAATCTTTTTAACATACCTCATGAAATCATAAGATATATTAATAACACATAGAAATCAAGAATCATAAAGGTAACTTGTGGCATCCATAACATACTCCCTTTGTAGATATCACAACTACGTAGGGAGTTACATTTGGAATATCCATCAGAGTATATTACCTAAATCTATTAGAAGAAACATTCAAGTTTTCCTTCATCATGTTACCTAATGCATTGGAGAGCTATCTCAAGCTCACCCACCCTAGTTTTATCATGGAACCACCCGTACGCGTAAACAATGCCCAAGAACCATAACACATAAAACAAGCATATTTGAAAGATAAAATTTCTACATTAAAATCAAAATATATAATTTCAAGATATTGAAATAATAAAAGCATTATAAAAACCATTTTCAATACCAAAATATGTAAAAAGGGTAAATGGTATTTATTTTCCTTTAAAAAAACATTACGGCTTATTAAGGAAGCCAAAGATCAAATAATACTTGTGGCGGCAAAAATGTCATTGTCACCACGTACATTAAAAAGAAACATTATTTTTTTTGTGTAGTAAAACAATTTTTAGAAAAATATTCCCTTTTAATAAAATGAAAAGTCAAAGGGCTATATACACCGTATAAAAGAAAGTCATATATAAATCAAAATATGCCTCAATGAAAGGAGATTGAGACGAAGACCCTTACAAAGACCATTTGGTAAATAAAATAGATCAATTATGTGTATTTACTATATGTACACATAAATAATGTATAAATACAATAGATGACATAAAAATTTATTTCTCACATAATCATAACACAACATAACTAAAAATTAGAAGATTAACCCAAAGAATGGAAATTGGGTTAAGAAATTCCCTTACCTCGTGTACGACTTGGCTCGATCGTTCTTTAATCTCAAGAATAATTAACTAAAGTTAATTTCTACTTGATTAATAACACTTATCATGTCTATTATTCCTTTTATATCACTTATTACCATGTTATAAACATTATGTAATCATTTAAGTTAATAATGGTTGTTTTGTCGATATTTGGTAGTTGGGTAAAAAATGGGCTTCTTATAATTACAAGTTGTTCACATGGTCAAACGTTTATTATATCCAAAATGATATTCTGGATTTAGATATCATATATATCATATATATCCATTATATAAATTTATTTATAATAGTACATAACATTTGGAGGTAAGAAATGAAATGCACCGTTCATGGAGACGGTAAGCTGTACGTACGCATGAACTCTACTTTCATTTATATTTCTTATTTTAGTGAAATTAAAACATACTGATAAATAGGTATATTATAATTCCAGTATAATATCATATATAATATCATTAACTCCATCCCTTATACTTCCCACATATGGCATTAACAAGTCATATCCTTTTGAGGGGGCGGTAGTCCGCACTTCCTCAAATGAAATTATCGCGTTTACCCATAATGCAAACCATAAATGTATACTATAAAAGAAAAATAAAGAAGAATAAATAAAACATAAACATAATATATATCATATATAAATATATTTTCATCTTAATGGCCACTATGAGAGGCGGTAGGAGATAATCCAACAATCATCGTTTCGTGAGGCGTTAGTTTTCCATCCACAGAAACAATATGTTCTTCACCCATTAGATAGAGGTGTGTGTAAGTGTAGTTCGAATACTTATCATAAAAATATCCTAGTATATTTATGATAATGGTGTTCTTATAAAATAAATTAATAATAAGAGTTTAGTTGTTGTAGACGTAAAACAAAAGAAAATAAGTTAAGAGAAACCATTACCTTAAATTTTGGTAACTCCCTTTGGTTTGAACCAAAAGGACTTCTCGAAGTGCCTTATGCCTAAGGTAAAGATTCTAGGAGGAGTAGAGGGATATTGAGATATTATTTTTTCAGGGATTGGATGTTCCAAAGGGCTTGATATGTGTGTGGAATGGGTTAGAAGTGAGGGATTTTTATAAGGGGGAGGAGGGGCTCTTTAAGAATGTTTGGAAATATTATTTTATTATAAACTTATCTTCAGTTTATAAAGATCCAAAACTCATTACCGTTGAAGAAAAGATGACTCAAGTTATAAATAAAATCATCCAATATGAATTGGAAAAGTTTTGGATATTGTTTTAATATTTATAATATTATTTATTTAAATCATTTATTAATGGGGTAAATATTGCATCATTATTGTGTCATAAATAATTCAATTTATTTGATGTCTAAAAATTATAAAAAATACTGTAATGTAAGAAATCATTTTATATTTTCAATTAATATTTATATTCTAAAAGGTAACTTATATAACCCCTTGTAAAAAGTAATTTACTATAAGATATTTTTTTATGCCATTTTTGCCTTTACTTTATGTTAATTAAAATAAAGTGTCATTATCACTCTCATGTGGCTCCATGGGGTCCCAAAATTGACATAAAGATTCCCATGGTCTTAAATGAATCAAAAAATAAGTTTAGGACATGTGTTAATGTAGTTTTTTTATTATTATAATATTCTTTTTACCTTAAATCACCCTATTTACCTTTAACCGCGGTAAATAAAAGTCAAAAGTTACTATTCACCAAAAATTATTTTCATCTCATTGAACCAAATTTTTGATACTAATAACAACCATTTATATCAGATTTTTGAAATTCAATCCACAGAAGTAGTAAAATTTCATTTAAATGAAAAAGTCAGTTTTTTAACTACTACTTAGTGGTTTCACTATTCATCAAAAATATAAGTTTTTCAGAAAAATACAAAAAATTAAGCCCAAGATATATTTGATATTCTGAATTAAAAAATGATTTCTATTTTACCAAATTAAAAAAATAGAAGTTGAATTAATTTATTTAAAATTAATTCCCGTTTTCAAAACAAATAGCGTATTTTTAAGAAACAATAACTATCAAAAGATTGACACTTGTTTATGACCAATTTTAAAGTGAAATTAATTCCAATGAACAAAATTGGATTAAATGGTAAAAATAATAATCTAATTACACTTTAATACCAATTAAAAAGATAATCTAAACATATAAATAAATTATATTAAAAGAAACTTTTGAATTAAAATACAAAAATTTTCACTATTCATTAAAAAATGAATTTTATCAGAAAAATACCCAAATTTTACCCAAAATGAATTTTGATGTCCCGATTCTAAAGAAGAATTTTATTTTGTCAAATATAACATATAAAAGTAACCTAAACTATATTTAAATATTATTCACCATCAAAAGGTGGTAAATCGACCTTTTAATGAATATTAGAGTATTTATGCTTAAAATTAGATTCATTCACATTTTATGACTATATATTTTATTGGATAAATATAAAAACAAACATGTATAATAATATTGTAGTTAGTTATATTCATTCCCTCCCATACAATAGCTAGGAATTAACTACATTTAAAATAATAATATTAAATTATTAGTGTGCAATGTTAGATTTCAAAGAAACCTATAGTTGTGTATCGGGTACGCCATCAAGAATATATGTAAGATCCAGGTTTTTGGAAGGGTATTTTTTCATTATGTTTTGGTTGAATCCCTTGTTTCGGGCTTCATGGGATGTCTTCGGAAAGTATGAGTGGTCTTGGGGGTGTTTTGGGGGCTCAGGGCACGAAAGAAAGGAAAGCTGGGCAAGACAAGCCTGGGCGCACGACCTGTGCACGACCAGGGAAAACCGTGTGGCCTACCCAGGTAAACCATGAAACCCGTTCTCCTCCAGAAAATAGCATGTGCACAGTTTGCGCAAGGTTTGTCAAACCGTGCGGCCAAACCGTGCGACCTCTTGAAGTTGGGAAAAATTACAAAATTTCCACCCCAGGATTTTAAGAACCCACTTGGGATTTCCTCTCCATTCCTCCCTCTTCACCCTAGGATGAACCAAATCACCCAAGAGCTCCAAGTGGTCGATCTCCCTCGTTTCTAAGGTGTTTTTGGTGCCGTTGGATATGGATCGAAGCTCCGGGTAAGGATAATCCCATCCTTGATTCTCTTTTTGGTTTAGGGTTTGTATCTTCTCTCCCTCTTGTTTCAGAGCTCTAAAACCATATCTTTTGGGTGTGTTATAGGTTGAAGATCCAAAGGCTGGTCGTATTGAGATCTAAGGACTCGATTGAGTGTGCATTCAACCACAGTTTCAAGGTATGTGATCTACAAACGTTATCCCATTGTTTTATGGTGGATTTATGCATGTGTGGCTTTGCTCATGGTTTCTTTTTTGATTGAGCTTGATCAACCTGGATGTGTTTGGTATAAAGGATGCTTAAAAATTTGTAAATGGGAACCCTCATGATCTCCATGGGATGCGCTGAGAATGACTTGACCTAATTGGGTCCATCCATGGGGTGTGCCGGCTTTTCCCGGGTTTAGGGATTATTATTAAACAAGTGACCTTGTTGTAATAAATGGTAGAGCCCTTGATGATTATGTTGGCATGATTGGTTGAACTTGGAATAGAATTTAGGTGATGCACCTATACTTGGCAATAACCTAAAGTTTATTTGGAATGGGTTGAATGGTTGATTCATGGAAATGATGAATGGGTTAAATGGGTTAATGTGTAAACAGATTAAAGACCATAATGGGATAGGTTTTGGGTTTAGTGTTGAATGCTTAGTGAGGTAGGCATAACACATGGGAATTGGGTGAATGGTTAAATGATGTGAAATGGTAATGTGTGAATGGGTTAAGGCATAATGTGAATTCCCATGTGGTTTGTTGTGAACGGTGTTTGTAAAAGGGAAATGGTATGGTGGGTTGATGGTTACATATATAAGCATGTGTACATGGCTTGGTAGTGTGGGGTATGACTTGAGGATCTATGACCATGGGTTGAGTGAAGAACGATGCCATGAACTCCACCCTAAATGCACGGGTTAGGAATGGGGACCGAGGATCTATTCTCCTAACGGTTGCATCCACCCAGACTGAGGATTCGAGGTGAGGATATGGTTGCTATGAGGGGGTTGGTCCTAGTGAGATATGATAACGATGTGTTTACCCTATTGCATGTGATTGTTGGACTTAGACCCATATAACATAATGTACGTGATTAACCCATGGAAATGTGATGAAATGGTAAGTGATTATAATTGGTTTGAAATGAATGGTAATGGAAGTGGCAATGGATTTGGGTCTGAACTGGTTAATGGAACCTTAAATAATTAGTTGGAAATTATCATTCATATTCCTTTTTCATTAACTACCTGTTCATACTGGATATTTTGTAGACACCGTTGGTGGTGGCCTACTGAGTTTTACTCACACCCTGCTCGGGCCACCATTGGGTACCTGAGAAGACTTCATGTTTGCAGGACAGAATAAGGGAAAGTGTCCTTTCTAGATAGTTGAGTGGACATGGGTAGCACTTGGTGGAGGATCCAGACTTGGAGTCAGGACCATTTTGGGGATTTTGGCCGTTGTCTTTATTTTGGAATTTTGTTCACTTTTTCACTTGTAGTAGGACACATTGTATTTATTGTTGGAAATGGTTGTTATACTTGTTCCTTGTTTATTGATTATTATTTCCACTATTGGTTTATTTATGTTGTGGATTTCTCTGATAGAAAGGGGGTATAGTCTCCCCACTTGACCACAAAGACCCCCACTGCTAGTTGGTAGGTTTTGGCGTTTGGTGAGGCACGCTTAAAGTTATGTAACTACTCGACTCAGAGCACCAGTTAAGTGGATTCCAGTTCGGGAACGTTACAAAGTGGTATCAGAGGAGGTCTTTCTTCTTATTCTCTGTGGTCTTGTTATTTGAGATTGGTTTCCAAGGGTTAAAAGGTGTCGGGCCTTGGTAAATGAGCTCGTGCTTAGTAGTAGCTAACCCATGTACGAGGGAAAACCCAAGTCACCCTAGGTGGGAAATGTTGTTCTTGGTTGTGTGTTGTTACAGTTGATGATATTTCACAGTTGGATGATGAAAATGTGGTTTGATGTGATTGTTTTATGATATTTGGCACGTTGGCTTAATGGAATGAGGATTTTCATTCAAGCATCATTGCAGGCACCTAGGGAGATAGGTGACATGCATTGTGTTATGCACATGCATGGGGTGGGTGTGTGAGGTAGGAAAGTAGGGTGCATCATGAATTTCATGAAACCAAGTAATAATGAGAATAATGAAATAAAACAAGTGGGTAAATGATGTTTAATGAAATATAAGGGTTTGAAATGAAATGGAAAACGTTTTTGTAAAATGTTGTGTGAGTTTGGTGGTAGTGCGTGGTTGTTTACCGCATGTGGACCATGGCCCACAGTAGGGATGGTTGGGGTGTGAATTTGAGGTGTTGATGTCATTGAATTAGTATATGAAAATGGGTTATTGTAGCTAGTAAAGTGGTTTTGATGAAGTCGTGAAAGTTTTATGGTTTGCGTGCTAAATCCCGTGCTTGGCAATGTAGAGAGATTCCACCACGACGTCGGTTACCAGCTGGGCAACAAGAGGATTTTGCTGAGAACAATCCTCCGGTAGAAGAGTGAAAAAATGTGGTGATCAATGAAGGTAGAGAAGACCAGTTCCGGGAGAAAATGGCTCACCTTATGCTGATGATGGACTGGGACCCAGGGCGGGTTGCACCGAGTATGTTTGAGCTAACCAGGGAGTTCCAGCTGCAGTACCCTCCAACCTTCACCGGAGAGGGTGGGCCAATGGTAGCGGAGTTCTGGTTAGAGTCTGTCTCGATGATACTAGACCATCTGGAGACCCCTGTTGAAAAGTGAGTAAAGCTAGCCATTTATATGTTGCGGGGCCAGGCAAGGCATTGGTGGGACATTCAGGCTCAGACCGAGTAGGCTGAGGGGATGTCCTGGAAGGTTTTCCAGGAGAATTTTCTAGAGCATTTCTACCTAGAGACTTTGTGGCAAGAGTGGGATGCAGAGTTTATGAGCTTGACTCAGGGAACACTATTGGTGATGGACTATGCTAGTCACTTCACTAATTTTCAATGCTTTGTCCCAGTGCTAGCAGGGGATACGGCAGCGGTAGCAAAGCATTTGTAGGATGGGTTGAGACATGAGATCAGGTCTCAAGTAAATATCCTCCGCTTGAAGTGGTTTGCATAGGTGATGGATTAGGCACTCATCTCTTAAGGGAACCTAAAGGGAGCTTCAAGTAGTGGGCTTGTTGTGCTAGCTGGGTAGACATGTGGTGCATCTTCCAAAGGTCGAAAGAGTCGTTTGGAAAGTTTCCAGCATGGTGGTCACAAGAGAGGGTCAACCTCTCCGAGTGGAAACCAGGTGTTCTGTTAGCAGTGCGCTAGGATGGGGAATATGTATGGTCAGTGTCTTCGACCTAGAGTTGAGTGCCGTTCGTGCGGCAGGATGAGGCATGTGCAGAGGTTCTGCAGGAACCCTCGACAGACAGTTGAGCATGATGATGAAAATAGGTACCAGGTATAGGAAGGGGATCATTTTCCCCGTATCAGGTAGGCAGTTGGAGCTGCACGGGCCTTACTGGTAGGGGCGTTGGACATGGAACTCTAGGGAAGGATCTCTCACACCAGCAGTGCAGTGCGACACATGGTGCTCAGGCTGGAGCCCAGGGTAGAGGGGCAGGTCAGCTGCAGGTAGTTCAGTTTGTTCATGGTGATGGTGAGGTTGGACCGTCAACTATTTGAGGTATGATCCTTGAAGCTTCTACATTCTCTAGTGCATTGTTTGACATAGGTTCCACACACTCTTTTGTTTCTGCTCAACTTGTGGTAGGGATGGGTTTACCTGTGGAGGGGGTGTATGGAGTTATATCAATTGACACCCTGTTGGGGGTGCGGGTTGAGGATATCAAGAAGTTCAAGGGATGTGCCATGGAAGTTGGTGGGTATTGTTTTCTGTGTGACTTTATTTATTCTCGAGATGTCCGGGTTTAACCTAATCTTGGTAATGGATTGGTTGGTGTTGTTTCGGGCGTACATAAACTATTATCATTGCATAGTATTGTTCACGTTGCTTGAGGGTGATGCTTATGTCCACCGTGGAAAATGGGATGTTCGAGCAGGGCGTGCGTGGCCGTTTTGTCAACAGATGAGTGGACTCACGACTCAAGTTGCATGTCTCATGCTTGATGATGATGAGGGAGGGGAAAAATATAATTTTCCTCTTGTGGTAAATCAGTTTCAGGATGTGTTTCCTAAGGATTTCTTAGGGTTACCACCTGAGAGGGATGCCGTGCTCACGATCGAGTTGCTGCCAGGAGCAGAGCCAGTTTCTATTCTGCCATACCGAATGGCACTGGAAGAACTATATGAACTGAAGGTTTAGCTTGAGGAGTTGTAGCATAAGGGGTTTATCCATCCTAGTACATATCCTTGGGGATCTCCCGTTCTTTTTTCTAAGAAGGCCGATGGGTCGTTGAGGCTGTGTGTTGACTATCGAAAGTTGAATCAGATGACAGTGAAAAATAGGTACCCTCTTCCTAGAATTGATGACCTGTTTGATCATTTGAGGGGTGCATCAGTGTTTTCTAAGATTTATCTGGGGTTAGGTTATCACCAGATGAGGGTGAGGTCTTCTGACATACTGCAGACAGCTTTCCGGAGTTGGTTCGGGTTGTTTGAGTTTGTGGCAATGCCTTTAGGCTTGACCAATGAACCGAAAATGTTTATGGATTTGATGAAATGAATCTTTCATCCTTATCTAGATCAGTTGTGATTGTCTTTATTGATGATATCCTAGTGTACTTGAAAACTCATGACAATCATTCCCAACATCTTGAAATTGTCTTGGGTATGCTAAGAGAGCATCAGCTATACTCCAAGCTATCAATGTGTCAATTCTGGATAGCTGAGGTACATTTTCTGGGTCACATCATCTGGGAGGCAGGTGTGTTAGTGGATCCAAAGAAAGTGCAGGCAGTTGTATCTTGGGAGCAGCCCAAGTTTGTTTCTGATGTTCGGTGCTTTCTGGGTTTGGCTGGGTATTACCCAAGGTTCATTTAGGAATTCTCTCGCTTGGCAGCACCACTCTCGGGCTTGACCAAGAGTGGAATCAGGTTCGAGTGGTCTGAGGCTTGTGAGAACGCCTTCCAAGAGTTGAAGAAGCGGTTGACAACCACACCTATCTTGATCTTACCTGATCCGGGTAATAAGTACATCATGTTTTGTGATGCGTCGGGAGTTAGACTTGGGGATGTGTTGATGCAAGATGAGCGGGTTTTGGCTTATGGGTCAGGGCAGTTGAGACCCCATGAGAGGAACTATCCCACTCATGACCTTGAGTTGGCTATAGTGGTGTATGCCTTGAAGTAATGGAGGCACTAATTGTTGGGAGAATGGTTTACTCTATTTACCAACCATAATAGTTTAAAGTACATCTTCTCACAATGGGATCTAATCCTTCGGCAGTGAATATGGGTTGAATATATCTAGTATTTTGTCTTTGAGTTGGTGTACATGCCAGGAAAGTGGAACAGTGTTGCTGATGCTCTGATCAGGAAGGTTCAGAATCATGTGGTTCAGGAGCCCAGCACCGATTGGAAGGTGATGGATTTGTTTGCAGAGATGCACCTGGAGGTAGAGGAGTAGAGTGGTTAGGTCACTCTTGCTTCCTTAATGATGGAGTCGACACTTTTGAGTCAAGTTAAGGAAGGTCATCTTGATGATCCTAAGTGTTTGATCATGAAGGAAAATCTTAAAGGTGGGGAGCTACCTTCTGATTGGGCCATCAGCGTGGAAGGTGTAGTTCATGTTCACGATCATCGGGTTTTTCCAAAGTGTGTGCGGGAAGAGTTGATGTGTGAGTTCCATGCATCAAAGTGGGCAGTGCATCCTGATTTGACCAAGATGTACCGTGATCTCTGAAGGCAGGTTTGGTGGCTTGTAATGAAGAAGGAAGTTGTGGGCTTTGTGTCATGGTGCCTTACCTGTCAGCAGGTGAAGGCCGAGCATCAATGCCCAGGTGGTTTGTTGCATCCATTGCCCATTCCAGAATGGAAGTGGGATGATGTAACAATAGATTTTGTCATGGTTCTTCTGAGGACACCACATAAGAATGATGCAATCTAGGTGGTTGTGGATCAGTTAACGAAAGTGGATCATTTATTACCGATTCAGGAGACCTTTATAGTCGACCAGTTGGGTGAGATGTATGTTTGGGAAATAGTGCGGTTGCATGGTGTTCCACGAACCATAGTTTCAGACCGAGATCCACATTTCACATCGCGTTTCTGGAAAGGGTTGCAAAAGGCTCTTGGTACACAGGTGTTTTTGAGTATGGCTTTCCACCCACAGACGGGCGAGAAGTCGGAGCGTACAATCCAAGTGTTGGAAGACATGTTAAGAGATTGTGTCTTGTACTTTGGTGGTTCTTGGTAGAGGAACCGATCGTTAGTTGATTTTTCCTACAACAACAGTTTTTTGGCTACGATTCAGATGGAACCGTTTGTGGCACTCTGTGAGAGTCCATGTAGATCTCTATTGTGTGGGCTAGAGGCCGGTGAATTTGAGTTTTTGGGGCCAAGTATCATGCAGGAGACTTCAGAGAGAGTTAATTTGATCAGGAAGTAGATGGATATTGTTCAGAGTAGGCAGAAGTTGTATACAGATCGGATTCGTAGACCTCTTGAGTTTGAAATGGGTGATAAAGTGTTCCTTAGGGTCCCACCAAGGTTGGGTCACAGTCAGAATCAAAAGCAGGGTAATTTGGAGCCCAGGTATATAGGATCTTTCGAGATTGTGGAGAGGATTAGACCAGTGGCTTACCGATTGGATCTTCCACAATAGTATGGTGGGATGCATGAGGTGTTTCATGTGTCACAGCTTCGATGGTATCACCCTAATCCATCTCATGTGGTTGATGTTGAGGATGTGGAGCTTGAGGCTGGTGCATCCTTCAAGGAGCATCAGGTTCGTGTGGTGGATCATAGTGCAAAGGTCTTGCAATGCAAGGTTGTGCCTTTAGTGCGAGTACTATGGCAGCATGGGAAAGTTTAGGAAGAAACATGGGAGTGGGAATCAGATATGTGGGCTCAGTGGCCCAAAATATTCTCTTTGGTGGATCAATGATGCTTGGAAACTCGGCTCAAGGACGAGCCTTTATAAGGTGGGGAGGTTGTAAGATCCTGGTTTTTGGAGGGGTATGTTTTCATTATGTTTTGGTTTAATCTGTTATTTCGGGCTTCAAGGGATGTATTCCAAAAGTATGAGAGGTCTTGGTGGTGTTTCGGGGGCTCGGGGCAAGAAAGAAAGGAATGCTGGGCAAGAGAAGCCTGGGCGCACAACCTGCACACGGCCAGGGCAAACCGTGCGGCCTACCCAGGTAAACCGTGCAACCCCTCCTCCTCCAAACAGTAGCATGAGCACGGTTTGCGCACGGTTTGTCAAACCGTGTAGCCAAACTCTGTGACCTCTTAAAGTTGGGAAAAATTACAAAATTTCCACTCTGGGATTTTAAGAACCCACTCGGGATTTCCCCTCCATTCCTCCCTCTTCTCCCTAGGATGAACCAAATTGCATAAGAGCTCCAAGAGGTCGATATCCCTCGTTTCTAAGGTGTTTTTGGTGCCATTGGATGCGGATTGAAGATCCGAGTAAGGAAAATCCCATCCATGATTCTCTTTTTGGTTTAGGGTTTGTATCTTCTCTCCCTCTCGTTCTGACGCTCTAAAACCCAATCTTTTGGGTGGGTTCTAGGTTGAAGCTCCAAAGGCTGGTCGGATTGAGGTCTATGGACTCGATTGAGTATGCATTCAACTGCGGTTTCAAGGTAGGTGGTCTACAAACGTTATCCCATAGTTTTATGGTGGATTTATGCATGTATGGCTTTGCTCATGGTTACCTTTTGATGATCTTGATCAACCTAGATTCGTTTGGTATAAAGGATGCTTAAAAAATGGTAAATGAGAACCCTCACGATCCCCATGGGATGCGTTGAGAATGAATTGACCTAATTGGGGCCATCCATGGGGTGTGTCAGATTTTCCCAGGCTTAGGGATTGTTATTAAACAAGTGACCTTGTTGTAATAAATGGTAGAGCCCTTGAAAAATATATTGGCTTGATTGGTTGAACTTGGAATAGAAGTTAGGTGATGCACCTAGACTTGAAAATAACCTAAAGGTTATTTGGAATGGTTTGAATGGTTGATTCATGGAAATGATGAACAGGATAAATGGGTTAATGTGTAAACCGATTAAATACTATAATGGGATAGGTTATGGGTTTATTGTTGAATTCTTAGTGAGATAGGAATTACACATGGGAATTGGGTGAATGGTTAAATGATGTGAAAAGGTAATGTGTTAATGGGTTAAGGCATAATGTGAATTCCCATGTAGTTTGTTGGGAATGGTGTTTGTCAAAGGGAAATGGTATGGTGGGTTGATGGTTACTTATATAATCTTGTGCACGTGACTTAGTAGTGTGGGGTATGACTTGAGGATCTACTCCCATGGGTCGATTGAAGACTGATGCTCTGAACTCCACCCTAAATGCATGGGTTAGGAATGAGGACTGATCATCTATTCTCCTAATAGTTGCATCCACCTGGATTGAGGCTTCGAAGTGAGGATATGGTTTCTATGAGAGGGTTGGTCGTAGTGAGATAGGAAAATGATGTGTTTACCATTTTGCATGTGATTGTTGTCCTTATACCCATGTAACATAATGTATGTGATTAACCCATGGAAATGTGATGAAATGGTAAGTGATGATAATTGGTGTGAAATGAATGGTAATGGAAGTGGAAATGGATTTGGCTCTGAACTGGTTAATGGAACATTCATTAATTACTTGGAATTTAACATTCATATTCCTTTTGCATGCACTACATGTTCATACTGTATATTTTGTAGACACCTTTGGTGGTGGCCTACTGAGTTGTACTCACACCTTGCTCGGGCCGCCATTGGGTACCCGAGAAGACTTCATGTTTGCAGGACAAGAGAAGGGCAAGGGTCTATGCTAGATAGTTGAGTGGATATGGGTAGCACTTGGTGGAGGATCCAGACTTAGAGTCGGGACCATTTTGGGGATTCTGGATGTTTTCTTTATTATGGGATTTTGTTCACTTTTTCACTTGTAGTAGGACACATCATATTTATTGTTGGAAATGGTTGTTATACATGTTCCTTGTTTATTGATTATTGTTTCTGCTATTGGTTTATTTCTGTTGTGACTTACTCTAATAGAAAGGGGGTATAGTCTCCCCACTTTACCACAAAGAAAGACTAATCGAGAACATGGGTTGATGGCACTACCAGGGAACCCTTTTGATTCGAGATATTGTGACAAAGGGATTACATGACATGGTAAGCGTTTGTAGGAGGTGACACATCATTGTAGTGATAAATTCTTTCTCTATGGGTTCCTTGGCGTGTTGCCAGATTCTATCCTTTGACTTTAGGTAGGCTCTGACTAATTCCAATGAGAAAGAGGCCTAGAGGGTCACACACTAAGTTTTTCCATGTATCTCAGTTAAATATTAATTTAACAAGTTGAATAAGGATTATTCCTGACTATGGTTTAATAATTATTCAAGGATACCTGATCGCATTTATTTCGGAACTAGATATTCAAGAGAATATATTGTGGGCGAAATAATATATTGATTATCTAGTAATTCCATGATATTTATTTGAGAAACAAATAGTCATTATTCAAGGTCTAATAAATGTGGTGGAGGAAATTAAGAAAAATAGAAAATAAAAGTACACACCGTGTATATTAATATATACACACTGTGTAGTTTTTTTTGGGAATTTATGAGAAATAATATTATTTATTTAATTAAATAATATTAGGTGTAATTCTATGGGTGCATGTTAAGTAATAATAAGAGTAAACTATTATTATTAGACATGGGGTATTAATAAGAATTAAATAAAATGAATAAATGCATTCAGGTAATTACTTCATTTTATTATTCTATGTAATTAAAAACCCCAATTATATATTTCTCATTAGCCTATCCATTTTGAGTGGTTGTGCACAACAGAATTGAAAAAGCTCTAAATCGAAGAGAGAATTATTTTTCCACCATGGACGCTCTCAAGCTACGAGAGAGAGAGATTCACATCCACCAGATCAAGGAAATCGAAGGCGAACATCGTAAGTAAAGGCTCTTCTATGATAGCACCCAGAGATCCATTCGACGATGTCTAGAGATATGTGGAGAACGTGTGGATCACTGCTAGAGGAATCCTATAATTGGATTCTATGACGCAATGATGGATCACATCAAATCGAGACTGGAGACATCAACAAAGAAATAATTCCATCAAGGTAATTCTTGTCAGTTAATTAAATTAATTATAACCAACATATGATGATCCTTTATATGGTTCTGAGACTCCCCTCTTTCTTTTTTTCTTCGTTCTATTCTGAAGATACGGCGTTTTATTATAATGACGGATCTCGGATTGATCGTTGTTAACGCTAAAATAAAAGTTGGGTAAACCCACCAATGTGATTTTGCTGCGCCGAGAACCTACAAGTGGTATCAGGGGTAGGTTATATCATTGATTATAATTATTTAGTTTTTTGTTGTTAATTTACGCATTTAATAATTTAGTTGTTTTAATTCAAGTTAATCATTATTTAAATTTGAATCTCGAGATATATTCCTCCTCTCTCATTTCTCGTTCACCTTACAGAAATGATTTTTTCTTTTAATTTTGATTAAAATAAAATAGAGGATCTCATCCGGAGGTGCCAAATGTTCCTGGCTATACAACACCAGAATACATGATGTGTATTCCGAAGTACATGCCGTGTAGTCTGGGTTCAATGCATTGGATTGGCCTGCCAAATCAGGCCTTGTAAATGGATCCTATATTTGTCTTTTGGACTCCATGTGTTGACCATGAACATGTGGCACCTGGTTTCCGGATTACATGTCGTATGGCCCATGGAACACGACATGTAGTTATTTTTTTTAGCGTTGGACCGTGTACCCCGTACACGGATTTCTCAAATCGAAACTGTGTAATGCAGATACTACACACCATGTGTCCCATTGAACATGGTGTGTACTCGGAAAATTTATAAAGTACATCTACACGACATGTTCCCAGGCATGTACTTCAGATGGACGGTGAACAAATGTACATGCCGTGTAGTTAGAACTACACATAGTGTACTCATCCAAATTACGAAGATTTATAAAAATGTATTATTATATTATAAAAATCATTGAGATGTGTACTATAGTGAAGGCGTAAAGCTAAGGCACAACATGTGATATATGTTTTATTTATATGTGTTTAATTTAACATCCGTGTAATTTTCATTTCAACTCATTGGGTTGTTATGAATAGGAATTCACTGGGTGGCCTCCAAGGTACAAGTTACGTACAAAGATTATTTTAAATTAATTTATTTGATTAAAATTTTGACGGATGATAATCTCAAGGAAATTTAAAAAAGGGTTTAAGTTAAAAGTATTGATTAAATAAAGATAATTAATTGATTCAAGCATGATTTATCTTAAACAATAATGATTAAATAATTGAATGATAGTTTTATTTATGCATCAATATCATTGTATGCATAGATGATCATGATCAAGACCAATACCTCTATATGTGAATGGTTTCTTTTAATTTATTAATTTAAAGTAAATTTGTGGCCTGTGAGTCTTCTCCTCATTAATATGTAAAGCCTATACACCCAAGGTTTCTTTTATGTAAAACCCTATTTTCCCCTCACCTGCATGTGAGATAAAAGCATATGTAAGGGATGGAGCTCCTTAGCTAGTGGAGGTGGCTCAAGTTAGGAGACAAGTTGAAACCAATCTAATGATATACAAAGGTGGACGGGTGGAAAGCTGTAAAAACAAACCCAAAAGGTTGAAGGTGTTTCTCCCTTAGGTCTTGGGTTAGTTTATCAACAGCTAGATAAACTAACCAATAGAACAAGCTCATGATCATATAATTTATTTTATTTCTGTCAGATGCATGGTTTATTTATTGAGGGTGTGTTGTCCCGATCACACAATTAATGAATTAAAAAAGCATGCAATATGGAACTAAAATAAGTCTGACTTATGCGTGAAATATTATCTTAGACATGGTTAATCACTTAAGTATATCCCACTTAATATTAACAAGCATTTAATCAAAGATAATAAAATTTAAATTTACATATAATGATAAAATCCCTCAATGAAATATTATGTCGGTATAACCTTCCATAATCTTAGTTTGAATCAAACCATAGTTCAAAGTGCTTGACCAACCCTATTTGGGGTGATTTCAATTACAGAGGAATTATAATTCAAGGTTTTTGGTTGACCTGACTTGTTTTTCATCAAGGGTTGACTACCATAGTAGGACCTGGTGTGACTAGGAGGCAGAGGTTAAGGAAATTGAAAATAAAAGGATTTCAGGATTGGGAAGTCTACTCAACGGATCAATGAGCTATGAGTTAGTGCAGTTGGAATTTGGAATGCCTACCTAAAACCCTTAAAGTTTCTTGACCCACCTTAGTTGGGGTAATACGAAGGGAAATATGGATCTCTTCCACTAGAATATTTAGGCAATAGAATATTCTAAAGTCAATGGTGAGGGCTATTGTATTTTGATAAAATAGTGGGAGACTAATAAGTATTAAATTATTCATGTGTCTCAGTTTTATCAAAATAAAGTACTAAACCTTTGCTCATCATAATTTTTAGAAATGGAAAGAAAATAAATTCAAACATATCATTACGAACCATACTCGAGAAGGAAAACCTTCTCACCAGCACCAATTTCCAAGAGTGGCAGAGGTGTTTACGTGTCATCCTTCGACCCAAGAGGAAATTGTATGTGCTGGAATAGCCTATTCCAGTTGTGCCTAGGAATGAGGCCAGTGATGAGGAACTATATCTCTATATGAAACATATGGATGATGCCACATATTTCCAATGTTTCATGCTATCGGCCACGTCTATTGAGCTCTTGAAGTGACATGAAAGCATGGTTGCGTATAGCATGATGTCTCACCTTAAGGATATAAACCAAGAGAAGGAAAGAAAGAAGAGATATGAGATCCCCAACGCTTTGTTTACAACTAATATTGGAGAGTCTGTTCTAGATGGGCCTCATGTAGTCAATCTTATTTGCTACATTGAACTCTGGGACATCTTTGGGATTATGTTCCCGGATGATTTTCATACAGATCACATCCTAACATCACTTCCCAAGACCTCCTATTGCTTTATTGTCAACTATAACATGAAAAATAAAGAGAAGAGTATATCAACACTTCTGACCTTAATTCTACAGGTAGATAAGGACATGGGGTGTGACAAACCCTCAGTCCTTATGGTGAATAAGAAAAGGAAGGACAAGACAAAGGTTCCAAGGAATATAAATGGTCTAAAGCCCCCGAGCATCGTCCCTCCAAGAAGGGGAAGATCTAGATATAGGGAAAGGAATGGGAGGAGGTATGTTTTGCATGTGGAAAGAAATCCCACTAGAAGAGGAACTGCACACAGAAGCATGGGGATGCTAAAGGTGAGTTCATTATCAAGTGTAATCTTTCCATTTTTAAAAATTGGGTATTAGATAGAGCTTCTGGGGCTCACATCTATATTCAAATGTAGGAACCAAGTAGATTTAGAAATATTTCCAGAGGAGATGTGGATCTTCGAGATGCCAATGGAACAAGGCTGGATGCGTTAGCTATTGGTGATTACCACCTCTCATTTCCAACTAGGATGACTTTGGTTTTACATAACTATTATTATGTGCCTAGTGTTACCAAAAACATAATTTCTGTATCATGTTTGGATATAGATGGATTTATTTTCATGTTTGGATATAAGGGTTGATTATTTTATAATAACAGAGTATGTTATGGTATAGAACATTTAAATAATGGTTTGTATGTTTTAGATTATTAAAACCAAGTGTTGGAAATCGATAACAAAATAAACTCGAATGACTCATACATCACCCAGTTGTGGCATCACTGTATCAATCATGTAAATGAGAAGCGCTTGACAAAGCTCTACCAAGATGGATATTTAGACTCTACTAATATAACACCAGTTGATAGATGTCATGCTTGTTTAAAAATTAAAATGACCAAGCCACCTTTCGGTGGAAAGGGTGAAAGGGCTATAGAGCTTCTAGGATTGGTATATATGAGTGTGTGCGGAGCATTTATAGTAGAAGATAGAGGTGGATATTCTTACTTCCTTACTTTTAATGATGATTTAAGTAGATATGGATATGTCTACTTAATGAGGTATAAGTTAGAATACTTATAGAAATTTATGTAATTCAAGAATAAAGTAGAGAATCAGCTTGGTAAGAAGATAAATATGCTTCGATCGGATCGAGTTGGGGAATATTTGAACCAATAGTTCATCGATAATCTATTAGAGTTTGGGATTCGATCTCAGATCACTAATCCTTATACACCATAGTGGAATGGTGTTAGTGAAAGGAGGAACCAAACCATGTTGGACATGGTGAGGTCAATGATGCATCATGTAGATCTTCCATTATCTTTTTGCGGATATCCATTAAAAACTGCAGAATACACATTAAACCGAGTACCAACTATGGAGGCAAATGGAATTCCCTCAAAATTATGGAATGAAAAGAAACCCATTTGGTCGCACACACGTGTATGGGGATGAGAGGCATTTTTAAGTCATTCTCAGGCAACAAACTAGAACCTAGTGGAATGAAGTGTATCTTTATAGGATATCACAAGGAAATGAAAGGATATTACCTATATAACCCTTTAGAAAAGAAAGTGACTATCTCCAGACAAGTCATCTTTCTCGAGAGGGATAACATCCTTTAAAAGGATAGTGGGAACAAGATTGACTTTGAAAAAGTTGATGCTCAAGATACACAGGGGTTGGTATAGGAACAAGTTCCAAAAGTCCTTGTAGAAGAGCTTCCAGAAACATAATTACTGCGTAGGAGATCAAGAGAGGTTAGATAACCAGAGAGATTTGGTTTCCTAGTCACCGAGGATGGGGAATAATTATTATTAGACAATGATGAGCCTCTATCCTACATGGAAGCAGTAAAAAGATTAGAAGCTGAAATATAGATAAAATCTATGAATTATGAGATGGATTCCATGTATCAAAACCAAGTCTAGGTTCTGGTCGATGAGCCAGTTGATGTAAAGCCTGTTGGATGAAAATGGGTATTCAAGTGAAAAATAGACATGGAAGGTCATGTTAGCACCTATAAAGCAAGGCTAGTGGCCAAAAGATTCAGATAACATCAAGGAATTTACTATGATGAAAACTTCTTGCAAGTTTCCATGTTTAAATACATAATAATCATACATTCCATTACAGCTTACCATGACTATGAGATTGGGAAAATGTATGTCAATACATCATTCCTTTATGGGAACCTTCAAGAAGATGTCTATATGATACAACTAGAAGGGTTTGTGACCCCAGGTGAAGCCAAATGGGTTTGCAAGTTGAAAAAATCCATTTATGGATTAAAGCAAGCATCCAGGTCATGGAACTTACGATTTGATGAATCCATAATGGAATTTGGTTTCATTAAGAACGAATGTGATCTATGTGTTTATAAGAGGTTTAATGAGAAAGTAGTCTTTATCAGAGTAGTATATGTTGATGAAATATTGCTTATTGGAAACGATGTACCAATCTTACAGTAAGTTAAGTACTGGTTCAATAATTTTTTCTACATGAAAGACTTGGGTGATACAACCTACATTCTAGGGATCAAGATCATTCATGATAGATCCATGAGGCTACTTGGACTATGTCAGGGTACATAAATTTACCAAATACTAAATATATTTAGTCTGTAACAATCCAATAGGGGATTGGATCTAGTATCACATGACCTACATCTTTCTATGAAAATGTGTCCTCAGACACAATAAGAGAAAGATAGAATAAGTAATATCCTATATGATTCGGCTATAGGATCCATCATGTATGGAATGTTATGTACCAGGCTTGATGTTGCCTATGCACTGAGCATGGTAGGCATATATCAAGTAGATCTAGAAGAACAAAAATGGACTATTGTTAAGACTATCACTAAGTATCTAAGAAGAACTAAGGATATGTTCCTGGTGTATGGAGGGATGAGGATCTTTTCATTAGAGGGGATATTGATGTTTGTTTTTAGACAGATTAGAATGATCTAAAGTCTCAATCTGGATATGTTTTTTGTCTCAATGGAGGAGCTGTGAGCTCGAAGTGTTCAAAGAAGCAAGTTTTCATTGATTCTATAGCAGAGTCAGAAAATATAGAGGCTTCTGATGCAGCCAAAGAAGCCGTCTGGATTTAGAACTTTGTCCAAGATCTTGATGTAGTGCCTAGTGGTAAAGATCCTATCACTTTGTATTGTGATAATACTACAATGGTGGCTCTTGAAAAAGAGACAAGGTCACATTAATGGACAATGAAAATACTCCGGAAGTATCACCTCTTGAGGTATTTCTATCAATGGTGTGAAGTTGTATGAGAAGAGTGTCCACAGAAGAGAACGTGGTTGACCCCATGACTAAAGGTCTATCTCAAAAGGAGCATGAATATCATGTGAGATATAGCAGGTTAAAGGTTGTTAGTAGTTGGCTCTAGTCCAAGTGGGAGTCTGTTGGAGTTGGTGGCCTAGAACCAACTACGTTGTACATTATTCATTAACAAATACCTTATCACATTTTGATTGTTATCTTTCATGACAATGCATGTGATAATTTCATAAGGATAGCTATTCCATTAGAGGGTCATAGCGGATCCCTACTATGATAAGAGCCCGAAAGTACCATAACACTATTTTTGAATATATGTTCTATGGATGGATTTTGTTATTTGAGGGATACAAATAATACAAGCCATTAGGGGTGAGGACTCATAAAACTTTGAGGCACCTTCTCATCATGTGCTCCCTTAGTAATTTCCAGGAGGATATTACAAGAACGAGACCCACCAGTAGGAAATCCACATTTCATAGTGTCATAAGATGTTTCTATCTGTGAACGTGTGTATTGGTCCTTAGTCATTAAGATTATTATTAATGGGTATTAAAACTCATTAACTTAGATGTATTGATGAAATCCAAATCACACTGTTCACAGAAATTTAGGATATGTTGGGTGTGTCGCAAGTTATATTGCATTAATAGATAATGCATGAAAGGATTTGTCCATTCCGTTCCATAATGGAAGTAGATATATAATGCCCATTGGTGGAATTGATATAACCTAAATAAATCAATGTTCATGGTGAGGAATGGTCAAGTTCAATTCCAAAAAATCAAAGAAAGAATAATCGAGCACATGGGTTGATGGCACTAGCATGCAACCCACTTGATTCGAGATATCGTGACAAAGGGATTACATTACATGGTAAGCATTCGTAGGAGTTGACACATCGTTGTGGTGTTAACTTCTTTCTCTATGGGTAACTTAGACTATTTATAGATGCTAACCTTAGAATTTAGGTAGGATCTGCCTAATTCCACTAAGAAAGAGGCCTAGAGGGTCACACACTAATTGTTTCCAAGTATCTCAGTTGAATAATAATTTAACAAGTTGAATAAAGATTATTCTTGACTATGATTTAATAATTATTCAATGATGCCTCATCACATTTATTTCGACACTAGTCATTTGAGAGAATATATTATGGGTGAAATAATACATTTATTAGCGTGTAATGAAGTGATATTTATTTGACAAATAAATAGTCATTATTCAAGGTCTAATAATTGTGGTGGAGGAAATTATGAAAAATGGAAAATAAAAGTACACTCCATATATATTAATATATACAGGTCACGTAGTTTTTCTGGGAATTTATGAGAAATAATATTATTTATTTAATTAAATAATATTTGGTGTAATTCACTGGGTGCATGTCAAGTAATAATAGTAGTCAACTGTTATTATTAGACATGGGGTATTACTATGAATTAAATGAAATGAATAAATGATTTCAGGTAATTAATTAATTTTATTATTCTATGTAATTAAAAATACCAATTATATATTTCTCATTAGCCTATCCATTTTGAGTGGTTGTATACAATGGATTTGAAAAATCTCTCCAGCTAAGAGAGAATTCTTTTTCCACCAAGAATTCTCTCAATCTACGAGAGATAGATCCACATCCACCAGATCAAAGCCATCAAAGGCCGACATTTCAAGTGAAGGATCTTCTATGCTAGCACCCAAAGATACTTTTAGTGATGTCTAGAGATACGTAGAGCACATGTGGATCATTGCTAGAGGAATCCTATACTTGGATTCTACGGCGCAATGATGGATCACATCAGATCGTGACCAGATACATCAATGAAGATAGAACACCGTCAAGGTAATTCTTGTCAATTAATTAAATTAATTATAACCAACATATTATGATCTTCTATATGGTTCTGGTACTCCCTTATTTTTTTTCTTCTTCTTTCTATTCTAAAGATCGGACTTTTTATTATCGTGACAGATCTTGGATTTATCTTTGTTAATACTAAAATAAAAGTTGGGTAAACCCACTAACACACTTTCGCTATGCCCGTAACCTACAAAATGAACTTTCAATCATGTAAGTGGAAAATATTTCCTATGAAAATGTTTTATAATCCATGAAAATGGTTTTAAAATGTTTTCTTTGAGCATGGGAAATTTAGAACATTTGGTGTATTGGGAAACAAAATATATCTTTTTTTGTGTGAGTAACACCACTAGAGGTTTGATATCGATAGATTGTTTCATGAGTTGATATTAGTTGGATTCAAATGATTCCTAGATTATTATTTTCTTTATATGTCTATTCACATATTACCATAGGTTAGGGCCCAAAATATTGTTCCTTATTAGTTGTTATTGGTTTTACATATGATAGTTTATCTCATTTTTGGTCACTCACATGCTTATTTTATGGTGTATCCAAGGTTGGTTTTGATTATAATATCATGTTTTTTATGATTTACATCTCATATTCCTTATTCTTGTGAATATTAAAGGATAATTTGAAAACCCAAGGCTATTTTAGAAACTGGGTTTTCTTTTAAAAGTGACTTATAATGGGATTTATTTTAATGTTAGAGATACTATTTTAATGTCATTAGATTATGTATAGATTTTTGGTGAAATCCTATTGGTATTTTTTCACACACACTACTTTTTCCTTTGGGTGTTGGTATATGTGGTTTTTTTGGAAATAGTTAAAGGGAAGGGTGTCATACAGTTGCACAGATTCTCTTGTGCTCTCCCCGTTGTAGTGCGATAGTTTCGCAGTGATGGATAGTCACATAGAGATTCAACTTAGGGATTTTCTTGTTTAGATATAGTTTTAGACCTTGGGGATTGATGTTTCAGGTCTCATGGATGTATACTATTTATTCCACTTTTTAATTTGTTGGTTTTCCACATTATAGTTATATAAGAGACTTGTTTTGATTTCCTTCTATATCTCTACCTTGTGGTAGGCCTACTCGAGTGACATTTTAGATAGAACCCAGACGGTTTATTACATCATCCATCCCACATTGGGAGTTGAAATCTAATCTACCACCCTACTCACCCTAGAGTACCCACTAATAAAATTAATCATTTCCAAGAAACATAACTTTCAGCTGATTTCATGTTTGATAGGAAATCGCTTGATCTACCTCTCGATTTTTGATAATCTATCCCTAATTATAACTAACTATCCCAATCTAAAAAATTTTATAAAACCATTTTGAAATGCCCTTGTCTAGGAAGCCTGATCGGTGCCTAAACATGGACACTACAACATCTCATGTGCACTTATCCATATGAAATAGGATATTCATTAGCAGTGATGGGATAACATCTTCATGGGGAGAATGAACCCTCTATGTGAACCTCAGGACCATAACAATTTTTTCCAAAAATTCAACATGACTTTTCCCTATATCAGTTATCTAGAAATACCTGTAGTAATAAAACAAATAGCACCACTTTCCCCTAAAGTAGAAAATATAAAGTTGTAAAATAGTCTATAAGATGCATAAATAGAAAACATAAGTGCAAAAAATAACATAGACTCATATATACAATAAAACAATATCAAACTAGCTAGTACACATGTTGAATAATAACTAAAAAGTAAAATTCTTGGCCTATGGTCCAACTCACAAAATCCAACCTACCAAGTCCTCAACCTCGATGAATTACTAACTAAACCTGATGTCCTACTCTAAGTGATACCTGTGTCCGAAAAGAAAACAAGAAGGCCTACCCATGCACATCATAACCCATTTCAAGTATATAGGTTGGGGGTAAGTCCAATGACCTACTATGAATCCCTAACGCCTCAAAAATACTGATTGATATTATGATTATGTGGATGTACATGAAATATATATAATAAGGTTCATTAATTTCAATGAAACACACTTACTCGGAAATATAACACACAATGAACACATAGTTATACAAGTCAAGTCATCATGTGCTAAATAGAGGACCACAACACATGAACTTACCAACATAGGCACCATGTTAGAAGGAAGAAGGTCACCCCATACCATATCCCAAACCATAGAAAAAATATGCATGGTAGTGTACTAAAAAATGATATTTCCATCCCACACTGAAAGACTTGAGTTTGGGAGTCACCCAAACCCTGAACTTGTAATTGACGGAATATGTAATGATCATACATCCATAAGCCTCAACACATCCATTCTCATTTGAGGGAGGTCCGTAATGTATGCATCACATCAAACACACTCACCAAGGGATGTGACATCTGGCCCACCAACCCATCCCAACATACTCAAGGGAGGTCACATTAAGGACCCTAACCCAAGCCTCTAAAATAAAATTCAAACTAGCATATAATTAGCACAAACAAGGAATAAAAAATAGGAATACAACCCACCACACAACTCACTAATTCACCAATAGGGCTCTAGTCCCTCAATACATAGCCCAACATCTCAAACATATCCCAAAAACCATCTCAACCATCTAAGGGTCTTGTTCCAACTAAACGGGCCAATCAATCACTTTTATAAAGAAGAAGAGTTCTTACAAGGATACACACACAACACCTATCATCATGAAAAACAAGTACTCTCAAGGAAACACACACAATATGCTTCATCATTCAACAACATGCACCCCATGAAAACATAATCAAGAAACACCACAAGTAAACAAAATTTTTGAAAACTGGCATCATCAACATATGATAAAATGGACCAAAACCATTCCAAACCAAGTTAATATACCTTCCCTTTAATCATATTGAAAATACTCTTTTCTAAACCATTTCAAAAGGAATCATATGGAACTTTACACATGGTAGTTACTTGGAAAAAAATCCATCAAAAACTACAAGAATAAACAATTTTTATTTTGAAATACAACATCAAATATCATTTAAAAATGATCCACCTTTTTCTTGGAGTTCCATTATAGTAAAAACATATTTTAAAACATATCTTAAAAAGAATACTTTTTATCATTGAAATCCAAAAATTTTCATCAAGAAGTCCACAGGGAGAACCACAGACACTTGTTTAACTATGGTGATACCGTTGAACCCTTTAGAAATTTATGTTGTCTATTTTGACTATTTCCCCAATGCAATTATTTACCAACCTTATGAGTCATATATCATAAAATTCAAGAAAAATATATAGGTAGGTTAATACTAATGTATCATGTGAGATTAAAATGTATAACTAACAATGAGATTTAAATAAATACAAAGACCCCTACATCAACTGATATTTTGATAAATATATCCCATATCATATTAGCCACCACTTATTCCATGATCACATATATCATCAATAAACACTAATAAATTAAATAATTAATCAATTAAAACCATTTTCAAAAAATGGCATAATAGGTGACCAAATCACCAGATATCCTTACAGTTCCTAAACCATAGGCAATTGGGTGTGGTACACTCCTAAAATTCACCCAAACCTAATACATGAAAAATACCCAAATTACATCACTGATTTAATTACCAATCCATACAAAATTCCCCAAAATACCTAAATAATGCTATAAAACAACATACCTCATGATAAATGGAAAACAATAACTTGAGTCCATCCTTTAATGACCCCCTCTATAGGATTAATGAAAAAGATCCATCAAGAACAATCATATCACTATGATCTGGTGAAATTATCTATTCAGAAACCCTATCGTCCATACAAAAAATAAAACAAGATCATGGTAGAGGAATAAAGAGGACATGTGAGGAGATCTTACCTCAAAAGATCTCGAACAAACACCAAAAAATGGACTAGATGGAAGTAACACTAAAAATGAATAATGGTGGTTTCACGACCCAAACCTCTAGGGCCCACTTAGATAATGGGAGACCCAGCTGGAACTACCCCAAACCTCCTCCATGGGTTTGGTGTTGGTGACAAGAACTGAATGGAATGACTAAAATTGGAGGTGTTTGTCCAAGAAACTATACGTATTCACTAAACCATATCTATTAATAAGTACAAATGAATAATAATAAAAGATAGTAAAATCTAGAGTAAAAATGATGCATGTAAAAATATCTAGGGAATGAAAGAGTGAAATAGTGAAATATAAAACATAAAGGACAAAATACAGGCCTGACCATAATAGATGTCACAACCAAAAAATAACTAGAAACGAAATACTAAGAGGGACTGTCCTTAGATATCCAAGACCCAACCACCATATGTTGTCAAATGCACTCGAGTATACCTATGCTCTCCTAAAATCACCAATGACCTATTTTTCATCTATATATTCATGAAACATGTAGGAAAAACCCATTCTAGGTTTAGTATATACAAACCTAGTAGGATATACGAAAAAATAGATGGTGAGAAATAGAATACACAATAGAAGTAGTCAGATCAACCCAATGAAAGAGGGAAATGAATCCCAAAAACAATTATATGTTCTCATATATGAAACCCATACAAGAGAGAAATGGGATCTGCATATCACATCCCAGTTTAGGAAAAGAGTTTTCAAATAGTTCCAAAGGTCTGTCATTTATTCCTAACACCACACGTGACTATCCTAATAAGTAACCATGTGGAGGACCCACAACTCTCCCTTGTGTCACATAGTTGATGGGGTAAAATCTCCAACTAGAGGAACAAAGCACTAGTTCATCATGGGGGGGGATACCACTTCATAGGTAAATGAACCATGCCCTAGTCTGTTATGGGGGAACCACTCAGTAGGTATAAGACCTACACCCTAGTCGATTAGGGGGTACCACTTAGTAGAGTGAGGACCCATGCGCTAGTCTATCAGGGGTACCAATCATTAGATAGGGTACCCATGCCCTAGTCCATCATGGGGTACCACTAAGTAGATATAGAATTCAATCCCTAGTTCTTTAGAGGATACCACTCAGTCGGTAGAGAACCCATGCCCTATTCCGTCCAGGGGTACAACTCAGTATATAGAGACTCCATGCCATAGTCCATTTATGGGGGGGGGGGTACCACCTAGTATATAGAAGACCCACACACTAGTTCATCTAGGGGTAAAAATCTAACCTCTCTATTATTATATTTCCTAATCACATTTGTCATCAAGAATCACGAAAAGAAGTTTCATTCTTTGAAAATATCATATTATATCTCAAAATCTAGTACGAAGGAAACCACCGTGTTTTATGTGAAAAAAAATCAGTATATGATACTTGTGAGACAAAATACAATTCAAATTTAATGATATATGATAGGTAGAATATTCTCAATAATTACACGGCATGTTTGGGGTTTGCATGGTGTGTGAACTCACTTGGACTCCAGGTTGTGTTCTCTCTAGCACATGGCATGCTGGACATTTAGTGCTACACAATGTGTAAGGGTAATAAATGACATATATCAACCACCTGGGACTGACCCATTCTCTCTTATCCATGTTCGTGTACCTCAAGTAATTTTTATGTACCTGAATGTGTATCTGGAAATTCCTTGGCACCCAGATGTGCCTGTGTACCTCAAGAGTACATGGTGTTTCCTCCCACATAGGGTTCTAGGTGTGTATAGCTAGAACATATCCTAGATTACAAGGTAGGGCCACAGGACCTATGTAAGAACCACTTCATGTGTGATACTTATATTCCCACAAACTCTAGCCACTGTAGCTGGGTGGGTATACCTGACACATGTTTATCAGAATACACGCCATGTAGTCAATGTTCTCATAGAAATTATTGTTTCCTGACACATTCTCTAGATCTAATCCACTATTGATAAATCAACTTGGTGACTGTATTAAATTATAGAAAAAATTATCTTATCATCGATTTCTAGTATTTGGATATCAGAAGGTCAAATCTTAGACCTCCTACATGAAGATCCCGTGCCACCCATTGCTCGTGGTGCCTCCTGCTATCTCACCGAGTCCCAATCTAGGGTGGGATCACCTGAATCTTCTTTAATACCTAGATATTTTTTTAATCCATCAATACATGTGTCCTTAATCCTACCACAATGAATCCAAGGGTTTGATTGTGCTTGAACCCACCCTAGAGAAGTTGAATTGTGACCCTATAGGCCAACAATGAAGAATTCAATGAATGATAGTAAAAAGAACCATAACAAGAAAGATAAAAATTTATTCCCAAACATTATCATTCAATGAATTCAACGTAGAGAAAATATGTTTATATCATGTAATAAGAAGGATAATAAATTGAATAAATAATTTAATTTTACAAAGGCGCTCATGCAAAAGGTGTGCAATTTCTAGCAAAAGATAAAATAATATAATTCATGCTTTAACAATTTAATCAAGATGGAATATACAAAAAATAAAGTCCTAACTTGATTTGGATCAATATTAAATTAATTAAATAGTCTCAAATGATGGAGAGGACCCATTGTGTTTGCTACGGCTTGATTTACCTTGACCTAGTTATCGACCATCTTCTGATATAGATTCACCAATGAAGGATGGTGGGATCCTCCTATCAATGATCCTATGATTATAAATCTAAGAATGGAGATTTTAAACAAAAGTTTATTTATATATGGATCATGTTATGGTTATTTAATGAAATTAATTAATTAATTAATTAATTAATTCACTTAATGTACATTCTAACCGTTTCCTCATCTGAATATTCATCTCATACCATCATTATTTCAAGACTGGGGTAAACCCCACACCATGGATTCAAATGTGGTGTTAGATTTTCAATACAATAATATGTTTAGTATATACTCCATTATTTCTGAAAAACTATGTGTGTGTGACACAAAATATATTTAATATTTTTATAAAATTAATTCTGAGCTCACCAGGCCTCAGAATCTTGCATTGTCTTAGAACCTAGCTCTGAAAATATTTCTTAATTTATTTCAAAGTCTTAAAAAAGAAAAAGGTATCCATATTATTCCCTCCATCAATATTTTTTCCTCAAAAATAAAAAACTAATAAAATAGGTGGGGATACTTAGCCCACATCTAGCTTTCCCACTCTAAGGAGATGTGCAGCATCCTCCCATGTTTCCACAAAACATTAACCTAGGGAATGATATGAAAATGTTGGAAACTCTCTTTCTTATCCTTGATCACCCCTATATAATCCATGAAGGTGGATCCATCATCTATGTATAACTCTCCCCAATCAATAATTTGTGTAGCATTAGACACATATCCCCTCAACTATGAAACATGGAAAAATTCATGCACTTTCTCTAACTATGGTGGTAAAGCTTGACGGTATGAAACCACACCAGACCTCTACAGGATATAGAATTGTCCAATGAAACTCAGGGATAGCTTGCCTCGATCAATTCCCCACAATCCTTATCATGGGGAGACTCTCTAGAAAGTGAGGGCTCCTCGATCAAACTCCAAGGGCCTACGACATCAATAAACACAATATATATGCATCCTATGAGCTTTACTCATCAACTCATGGATCACATGGACCTTTTATGTAATTTAATCCGCCATCTCTAGCCTGAAAATGGATGCCACACTAATCCCAGTCTTGCATAAGGGAGACCTACATGCTCTCCCATACATGTCCAAAAAATTTTCTAAACCAATAATAGAGTGATAAATATTATCAAAAGAAAACTATACCAAAGGAAAGTGATCCTCCCAACACTGGCTCAAGTCTAATATGCAATCCCTCTCCATATCCTCTAGAACCTGGATAGTGCGCTTGGTATTCCCTTCCATTTGGGGGTGAGAATCTATAATAACCCTCAATTGGGTCCTTAATGCCTCTTGTAGTCCCCTCCAAAACCATCATGCAAACAATGCATCACATTAAGAGGAAATTTTCAAGGGCAGCCCAAGGAGTTGTATAATATCCCACTTATAAAACCTCCCCAAACACTCCACTTAACTCTTATCCCTCATAGAAAGGAAGTGGGATGACTTGGTAAGTTGGTCAACTATATCCCATATGGAATTTTGGACTCTCAATATTTGTGGAATCCATATCAAAAAAACTTTGGATATTCCATCCCATTTCTACTTCAGAATAAAGAGGGTAAAAAAAACCTACAAGAACCTAGTGCTCAGACTTCACCTTCTAACATTTGAGACACCAAGAATATGGAATCAGCCATACTCTGCCTCATTCTAGCCCACCAAAACTACCATCAAAGGTCCCAGTAAATCTTCCATACACTAGTATTTATAGACAGAGGAGAAGTGTGATAATCCCTTATCAACACCTCTCATATTCCGAATGGAAGCACCATCCATCCCTAAAAAGGATCAAATGATTCCCTCTTAAAAAGAATCCATCTAATGGATCTCTTAAGGATATATAGCTACATAGGACATTACTTGTGATTTCTCCCAACAGAGAATACCTTACATGATGAAGGAGAAGAGGATTTAACAATATTGATTAATGAAAAACTATACCCTCATATTCTACAAAGGTTAGCTGCAAAGATGACAAATTCTTAGAAACCTCCTCCATCAAATGAGACTGGGACTTACTGCTAAGGGAATATGCCACCAGACTTCCCTTCCTTGGAGTACAGACTTTATCAAAGTCAAATTTTTATAGGAAATCCAACCAAAACCTTTTACTCAAGTTCATGTCTCTCTATTTTAAGACATACCTGAGACTCTGATGGTTCGAGTAAACAACAATATGATCTCATAAAAGAGAGTGTCTCCTTATCCATAAAGTGAAGTATACTACTGCTAAATCTAGGTCATGATTCATGTAGTTTTACTCATAGGGCATCAAATGCCTCAATCCATGTACTATCACCAACTTCTTCTTCATAAACACACAACCAATACCATCTTCAGAGGCATGGAAATAAACTATATACTCCATTCCCTATTCTGGAAGTTTCAAAATAGATGCACTCATTAGCCTTATCCTCAACTCCTAAAATGATCTTTAGAACTACTATGTCTAGGAAAATGAATTCCCATTATATTCCAAGCTGTTCAAAGGGGATACAATCCTATAGAAGTCCACCACAAAACTCATTTATTACACCTCCAATATAATAAAACTATACATCGATGGCATGCTCTTTAGTGGATCCCAGTCAAGAACTATATTAATCTTATGTTGGTCCATGGATAATACATGCTAAGAAATGAAATGCCCCAAAAAATGAACCTTATGGATCTTAAACTGAAACATAAAGAGATTACAGTAAAGATGGTTCTCTAGAAGCAAGTATTGGACCACAATCATGTGTCTTTCATGCTATTCCTATAATGCATAGAAGATGAGTATTTCATCAATGATGAAAACAAAAAATCAGTAGAAATATTCATTGAAAATATAGTTCTTTATATCCATAAATATAGTGGGGGAATTGTTCACACTAAAAGGAATCAAAAAGAACTCATTGTGTCCATAAAGACATTAGAATGCTAGATTCAGAATACTAGACTCAATAACCCTCAAATGGTGTTAGCTGAAATTGATATTGATATTTGAGAACCATGTTTTTCCTTGAAACTTTTAAAATATATCATCAATACTTGAAAATGGGTAAATTTTATTTATGATTTCTTGGTTCATGATATGATAATCAATACAGAGGTTTAAGATTCAATCCACATTTTTCAGAAACAACACTAGATTTTACTAGGTGGACACACTAAGTTTGATAAAAAACTTATCTCAAAGTTTTTAAATCTACACCTTCATCAATCATATCATAGTAGGGTCTGTAGAATATTAAAAAAAAGATATTGGAGTGGTCCCATGACGTTAGTCGATGATAAAATCCATCTACTACCTCCAAGGTTGTCCGAGAACATCCAAAGGGAATATATCTATATAATCCTCCAAGACAGAAGGAAACTAGATTCATGAATAGACCATTATTCCACGGGATAAAATCACGAACTGATGGATAATGATTTGAATGTTCCTAATTACAAGACCCACTCACTCCACCATGAGATATCTCTCACCCACAAAAGAGAATCTCGTCCCATCTATCTGATGTCATCTGACTCATCTATATTGACAATCAATATGGACTTAGACCGAGGAAAACCATTCCATACCTAATATGACATCATAAGGTCTCATCATGATGAGTATGATCCCATGAGAATATCTATCCACCAAGAGATAGCTCGCATTTCTAGAAGATAAATGATACCGAAGAATCATTCCCTATAGAGACCTCAAGGAAAAACTAATGGGCTAAAGCCTCTCTGGGAGATCCATCTGTCAAACTACATGTAAAGAGATGAATTAATTTATGACACTTGTGCATACTAGTGCTCAAGTAAGAGTAACATAAACATAGATTATACCTATAATCATCTAGTGATCCACCAAGTCATAAGCCTGCATATCTAGCAGCTTCCCTTGGCTCCAACTGCCATCTCCCTAAGCTTTGAATTAGACTTTTAGTGGTGGTGGTGGAAGGATATCATAACATCCCCCACCACCTGTAGCTCCTCCTCGAGTAGCCTCACCTAATAATCTTCCATATCTTCCTACCTGGGGGTTTCCCTGGCTTTGCCTGGGAGATATATGATCATGGTTCTCTCTCAACCCTAGTGGTTCATCCACTAACTACCTTCCCTACTTACCATGTCATATTGGGGAGTCACATTCCATGTGACCTTACCCATCACATGTATAGTATATACCATCTCCATGATAACCTAGCCCTTTGAGAGATCCCTATTCTGCTTGACCACATGCCTATGTCTAGTAATGATAAAGTCACATATGCTGGGATCCTATCAAATAACACCTACTAGAAGATGTAGATGAATTATCCCCATGACACCCACTGCCAGATTTAGCTACATGGAATCCCTCATATATTATGATCTTCATCACAAGCACCCTCTCTTGAACTCCATAATATGTGAGAATGTATAGGGGTACAATACTAGCACATATATCTATATACAGACCCTTCTCAAAATTTCACACCAATAAGTAACCACCCCTAATAATATTAAAGGGGTTCCATGTACGGTCATATAACCTCTTCGCATACTCATAAGCTATCATCCCTCCCTATCGCATCTCCAAAATCTATAAAATCGAAATAGTGAAGAAGAATTAGGGGTAATAATACTCATGTAACAACTATTAGAATTTAGAATGTGAGAGTGCTTACTCATCACGATTCTATGTGACTAAACACTAACAGCACCTAGTTGCTTCTTGGAAAAGGATGGATTCCTGTGAAACCATATGAACAGTCAGGGTCTGCATAGGTCTAAAAACATAGATCAATTACTCAATCCAATCCTCTCCCACATGATTCTTTGGATCACAACCAACCCTTAGTGGCATTTGGTGATGGTGCTCGTGTATCATGATAATCCTACGTGCATCCTCTAACAAATCTTCTAGTATAATATTCTACTTGGGGGGAAGGGGTTTTGCTACCTGACCACCTAGAGGAAAGATATCACATGATGGACCATCAACCCATGCCTCATCACTCATCAGATATTTATCATGACCTTGAATTAGTAACTAGGATGGCTATATTCCTAGAGGAACCCTGTATATTTAATTAATAAATACCATTATTTGAGGAGAATATATATATATATATATATATATATATATATATATGGGGAGTTTACTTAAGAAGGAAAATCAAAGGAATCAATCCTAGATGATGCATGCACCAAAGTTCCTTGCAAATAATGTCTTGGAATGATGAATAGATAAGAAGGTATTTAGAGTCCTAGTGAATAGATATGTTGGATGCCACACCAAAAATGGGTTCCATATTCTGAAAGCCACACTTGAGACACTTTGAAACTATTTCCATAAATTCCCAACCAGACCTCATAAGGGAAAAAACTCAAAATACCATACCGAGGTCAAACCAACTCTAATATCAAGCTACCATGATCCAAAGTAATGGGGCCTACCTAGATAGTAGATGGAAGATCCTAAAATAACCCATGCTTGCCTCTATAGTCTAGAGTCTGGTGACCTAAACCTGAAGGAATAAATAAAATAGGAGGCCTTTTCTAAAAGTACCTTCACACACACACAGAATCATATCCATGTATAAGTGAAGATGAATAATAATAAAACACAATAAAATCTAGAGTAAAAACCATTCATGTAATGACCTATATGGAATAAAAGAGTGTGACAGTCCAATTTGAAAAGTAAATGGAAAAAATACATGCCCAACTAGAACTGCTTTCCTAACCTGTCAGTAACTAGAAAATGAATGTTGAGAGAGCCTGGCTCTAGATCTCTTATCCCTAACCACCATATGTGGTCAAATATAGTCACGTATGTCTATGATCCTCAGAAATCACCATTGATCTATCCTTCATATGCATAAGAAATGACATATGTGGGAAAATCCAATCTAGGGGTCATAGTATACATACTTAGTTATACAACAAAACAATTGTATGGGGAGTAATTAGAGACATGATAGAAGTGGTTATATCAAAGAAAATAAAAAGGTAAATGAAATATAACAACAAAGATACATGATCATATAGGAAACCCATACAGGAGAGAAAGAGGATATCCATATCATAACCCAAATCAGGAATTTTTTTTTCCAATAGTTACAAAGGTCTATCATCAATGACCAACATCACACATGTCTGTCTAAAAAAGTATCCATGTGGAGGACCCACAACATTGCATTATTCCGCACAGTCGTGTGTGTATAATCTCTAAGTAGATAACCCACACCATAATTCATTAGGGTAGAAACACTCATTAGGTATAGGACCCACACCCTAGTCTATCAGGGGTTACCACTCAGTAGGTAGAGGAACCATGCCCTATTCAATTAGGGGGTACCACTCAGTTGATTGGAAACCCACATTGTAGTCTGCAAGGGGTACCACTTAGTTGATAGAAAACCGACTGCATAGTCTGTTAGGGAGTACCACTATTTATATATAGGACCCACTCCCTAGTCCATCTTGGGGGTATGAATCAATAGGTAGAGTACCCATGCCCTATTCTATTAGGGGGTACCACTTATTAGATAGAGGACCCATTCCCTAGTTCTTTAGGGGTACCACCTAGTTTATAGAGGAACCACTTCTTAGTTCTTTAGGGGAACACTCAAGCCTCTCTCTAATGATCTGTCTTGATAACTACCATCATTGAGCATATTAAAAAGAAGTGTCATGATTATAAAATCTTTAATCATATCTGAAAATCCACTATGAAGGACACCATCACATTTTGTGATGGAAAACACATAGGATATGTTACTCCTAGGCCAAAATACAAGTAAAAATGAAGGAGATATGAGAGGAAGAATATTCCCAAGAAGTAGATGGTGTGTAAGTGGTCCAAATGGTGTGTGATTTCATGTAGTCCTCTAGATGTATCTTCAACAACACATAGATTGTTGGCCATGAAGAACTACATAGTGGGTAAGGGCACTAACATGTGTTTCTTGGCCCCCGGTCCATTTTAGTGCTTTCTTAGCCATGTTCATGCACCTCAAGCCATGACCAAGTATCTTTTCATGCATCTGGTCATTCACGAGAACCAACAAGTGTCGATGTACCACTAGACATTCCTTTTTTACTCCAATAGTACATGGTGTGTCCTCGCACAAGGTTTCCTAGGCTTGTCCAGCTGAAATGTGACATGGATTCCAAGGGAGGGTCACATGACATGTGGCATAGACACATAGCTTTTGATCCTTATGTTCTCTAAACCCCTATCTGCCCTAGCTAGGTGGGATGACACGATGTGTGTTCATTAGAAAAGCCTCCATGTAGCCACACTTCTTACATAAATCATAGTTTCTTCACATGTTTTCTAGATATGCTATCCCACCATATAATCCACATGTTAACCACCAAAAATTGGAGGAAACCACCTCCATTCATTGATTTCTGAACACTGGTCACCATAAGCTCGAATCCTAATCCTCTGACATGAACCCCATGCACCACCCATTGATCATGGTGCCTCTTACTACCTCACTGAGTCCTGATCCACTTTGGGATCACCAACATCAAATTTCATACCTCAATCCATCTGTAATCCATAAATATGCATTTAATTCATTCTAATTCCAATGAATCTAGGGGTTCGATCACACTCAAACCCACCCTGAAAAAGATAAATGACGACCCCATAGGCCAAAGGTTATGAATGTGAAGAATGATGTGGAAAAAAAATCATAAAATGTGTGATAAACATATTTATCCAAGTGTTCATAAGAAATGGTTATGACACGAGATACTAGGGTAAGATCATGGCATAATAAGAATAATAAATTTAATAAAAACTTTAATTGGTCAAAGGGGCTCATGTGAAGTGTGTGAAATCAACAGAAAAATATAAGCAGATCAAATTAAAGATTTAACAATTTATTTAAGAGGTAAGAAATAGAAATTGAAAATTCATACATTTATTAGGATCGATCATTGGTGAAGAACACAATATCTAATGACAATGAGGACTTGTTGCCTTCATTGGGCCTTGATTCAATATGATTATGTTTCCCATCATCATCTGATCTTGATTTTACAATAATGGATGGAGAACGACCCATCTCAATGATCCATCAGTTATGTGGTTAACATTTTATATAACCGTATTAGGATATCTATAAAGGTAAATAGGCTACGAGTATTAAATGAATTAAATAAATAAATAAAATAATTAATTCACTTATCATACCTTCTAATGGATACCACATTCAAATGTTTAGCACCGACCACCATTAGGTCACACCTAAAGTAAAAAATGCACTTTAAATTAATCCATGATATCATATTTTCAATCCATGAATCTTATTAAGAGATATTAAATTTTTTATAAAAAATGTGAGTTCATGATAGTAATTATATTTAATAAATTTATAAAATTTTTTCTAGGCTCACTGGGCCTTGGAATCAAAATTCATCTCAAATATTATCTCTAAAAATATTTCTTAATATATTTTAAAGTCTCACTTGGATAGAATGTAGTCTCTATAGGTCGATACAAAGGAGGATATCTCTCTCAACCAAACACCCTAAATCAAGGGAACCCCAGGAGGGTTCCCAAAATAAAACCCCCATCACAAATTACCAATATGACAAAAATAAAGAGGTTAACCCACTTGTTTCATATTGTGAAGATTGGTTCATATCATGAACCTAATCTAGGAGTAAGTACAAAATTTATGCCCAACCCTTTCACAAAGTGACCCTTATATCCACACTATGAATGGTATCATACTGGTAATTATAGTAGCTTGACCACTCCAGTCAAACCCCAATGTCCTCTTGAATAACCATTAAACCATTTGAGCCTCAAAACCACATCCAAAACACCCTTTAAAGATTCTAAAACACTCAGTATCCCAATAAATATCTTATTTATCAAAACCAACATCCCCCTAAAGGAAAAAATTCAAAATTTTGCTCAGGAATTTATAACCTATAATGAGTTAGTTCATTACTTATGAAAAGTAATTTAATCCTACATCACTATAATATATGAAAGAAGATCATTTAAAAACCCCTTATCCTGAACCAAAAAAGGGATCAATATTAGAGTGAAATTATAAAATAATTTAAGTAAAAAAAACCCACCCCCTAGAATAAATCATCACCACCATTCCTAGGGAGATAATAATCATACCTCACTTTATGATGTTTGGAAAAGAAGGTAAACAAATGGTAGAATCTTTTCAAGAAGTATTATCTTAGGGATTTATTAAATGATTATCAGTCAAGTAAAATAACGAGGTCTATCTATACTATTTTCAAAGGGATGTTAGGAAAAATTGAATGAAAATGATTTCATTCATTCAGTAATAGACATTCATAATAGAATGTTTTAAGGTATCAACAAGGCTTAGAAATGTTTATAGAATATTAAGCATTATTTTTAAAATATAAGGAAATCTAAAAAACCCCAACCTGATGTGAATATTGGTGGTTCACTATGACATTCTTACTGTAATATTATTTTTAAATTACATTTATCATCTACTAGAAATGGGGAATAAGGTTCATACCACGAGGATATCCTATGGAAATTCTAAACATAGTGTCCTAAAATCACAATGGTTATTCGGTTGGTAGTCAAAATACTCTAGGGATGATTATCTGGTTTTATTCTTAGAGAGTGGATGGAAAGATGAATCCAGTGAGGAAAAAGTTTTAACAATCAAAATGTATATGAAATAATCGTCATGGTAGGGTTGAGATTTGTAAAAATACCACTACGTGTAATTGATATAGTTCCATATTTAAAATACAAACACATGCATGGATGTCGTGGTCTCACTTGGATGTGACGTGTGGACCTACAACAATATTTTTAAAAGATATCAGTCTCATTTATTTTTTTTATTTAATGTATGCGTGGAACTAATTTCCATTGAATCTCATTCCCATGATTAAATTTTAAAAATAGTAATAGGTTATTAGATAATTCAATGTTCTCCATTTTAATATAAAAACATCCATCATGGGATATCCCATTTCAATTATAATACACACTCCCATGATTTTAATTCCCATTTAAATTTAATACACCTGTTGTTCATGGGACTTACCATTTAATCCATAAAACATGTTTTTAAAAATATGTTTCCTTTTTTTCTAATCATTTCACTAGTTTTTTGATTTCCCATTTAATTCAAAATGTTCAAAAAATATATGATTTACTGAGAAAAGGATTATTTTTTATTTCCAAAATATTTTCATTAATTGTTTACATTTTTAAATAAATTTTATAAATGTATTTTATTTTTTTTTATAAAATCTCTTTTAAAATGCTTTACTTCTTCTTTTCCCCTTACATTTTCTTAATTTTTATTCACAATTACACTTTTTTATGGCATTTCACCTTTTCAATTTTCCCACTTCCTCAATTATAAATATAGTTAATTTTATTTTATTATTTTTAATATCATTAATTTATATTTATATTTTTTTAATGTCAGAATATCTATTTTTTATTATCAGTTAAAAATTATATCCCATAAATTAGTTAAATGATATATTTTTTATTCCGTGATAACCATCATATTTTAAAAAGAAATTATATATTATAAATATTAATAAAATTGAAACAAATTAATAATATTTAAATAGAATACATCTTAATTATAATGTAAAATCTACAACATAAAAATATAATCAATTTTTTATTTCCTGAAAAAATTAAAACAAGTTAGAAACCAATAATTTTTAGGTATTCACATTACCTAAAGTAGTGATCCAAGGATGTTTGGTTATCTAAAAATAAAAACATTAAAATGGTATATAATTATATATTTAATAGTTTAGGAATGTTTAGAAATTAGCAGACCACATGAACGGAAAAAAGATGATAAAAAAAATTGAAAGAAAGGATTGCGGGTTAACACTTTACTGGATATTTAATCATTTCCTATGGAGAAAAATTATTTTGTAATTTAGGTTTTTATTGAACTAGAAAATCCCTAATTTTATAAAGAGTCTTATGATGATGGATTTTGGCTAATCTTGTTCTTTGATAAGTGGACTAGTAGTGACTTTCCATGGATGGGACATGGGGTAATCATACTTGATGGGAAGGGTATTTTTTGGGTTATAGTGTTGAATAAATTATAGTTAATAAGGTAAAAGTTGTTATAGTGATATTTTTATGCTATAAATTATATTTTGTTAAAATATGTATTTTTATGACTTTATAACCTTTTATATATAACATCAATACCTGAACCACCTGGTTCGAGCTGGAAGGTCACATGACCTCATGCGCACCTCCCCGTATGCAAGAGGTTGCCAACAACCAGTGAGGGTTTGAGTCCATCAATGAAGAAATTATACCATCATTATCATCTCATAGGATCAATAATAAAAAAACCAATATAATAAATAAATATAGTAAACATGTAGAAAGGTAAATATGGAATACATGACTAGTAAAAAAAGTATGTCCCAAAAGTGGAAAGTCTTTTAAGGGAAAATAAATAAGATAAGTAAACAAGTTATAAAACAAAAGTCCTACATATTTTTTACTTATCCCACCATCTTATCCACATTCCTCAGTTATGTAGTCCTCTACAGTCCCCTATCCTTTTTTGGATCCCTCACTAATTATACAAGTACACTAAAATGACCAAGTAAGGTGTGAGTACAAGACTCAGTAGGATAACAACAATGCTTCCTTAAACTAAAGTGATCATGTATACAAGTGTATTAAATAACAATAACAAATGCGTAACAAGAATAAAAACACACAATCCAAAACCGAGTGGTCTTGTGCTAACAAAGATGTCACAAAACCCTAACCATACCTGTTTCAGCTCTATGCCAGATCGATTATTAGGGTGTCGAAAAAATCAAGGATTCGAAATGAGGCTAATTATTCATAGAACTCGACATATTGTGATCTTGTAACTCAGAATACTCAATAATATAGGCATCAAAGAATTAATGATCTCATAATTATCTAGGAATCAAGATTTACACAAAATTCACTAGGCAATGAGAAGATACCCCTTGTAATCCACCAGGAATCGAGTGCATCACATGGTATCCATGAGGAATCATCATATCCCTACCCTGTGCATAAGTCCCTCATATCCATCATCGTAAATTGTGTGAACTCCCCCTATAGTGGATAAAAATTTCATGATGGTCCACCTTCCTTGTGTTCCAAGTCCAATACCATGAAATCACACATAGCAAGGTGGGATACATGAGAAATCATGGAATATCATCATAAGTTAGGTAAAATAATAATACATGTGATCAACATAAAAAATGAATTACAAGATATAAAGTAATCATAGTATCAAGTGTCACATAAGGTTCTTAGGGAAACACACACCCACCCACCCACCCACATCTGATCATAATCATGCATGACCATAAAATATTTATACACATAAAACATATTAAGGAAGCATGTGTAACAGACCCCAAAAGGTAAGGAACCTCCTACCTCAAAATTTATTGATGTCAAATGTAAGGATAAGTCACCCTATGTGATCAAATAGATGGAGTGGAATCCTCAACTGTCAAAAATACCTCTTCATGACCTTATTATCATGAAAATTGATACATCAAAACCATTAGTTTCATCAAGTGTTCCTAGAATTGAAACTCTCTACTTTATTTCAAAAGGAAATAAAATATTACATGCAATTATAATTTCTCCCTCCTAGAAAATTTTCAAATTATCATTTAAATTATCACATGAGATGATATTTTATCCTTCATGGATAATTTCATATTATCATTTAAATTATCACATGTGATGATATTTTATCTTCTCCATAGTGCAAAAAAATTATTCAACATCGTTTTTTTTCTTCGAATTTTGGTGTTTTTTTAACAAACATCTATAAATGTGATGTACGAAACAAGGTTTTTATCATTAGCTTTTTAAAAAGAAATGGAAAAAAATGAGAATGGGAAGCATTTTTGACATTTTTTTATGAATGAAATTGATAAGGAAAATCAAACAATGTCATATTTTTTTGGTATCAATTTGTAAAAAATCGACCTAAAAAATGTAGCCGACATCAGTTTTTATTATAACTAATGTAGAAAATGGTTCTTATTGATTCAATGTAGGGTTTTATAAAAACCAACATATAAATTTAAAAAAATTATAAAATTTTGAATATTACACCCCCAAAATAATCAAAATCCCTATAATAGAAAAAACTATATGGCTATCATACAATATGTATCATTAACTAAAAATATTTAAAAGCATACATACTTTTATCTTGTTAATCAAAAAGTTATTTATGCATTATTATTATAAAGTATAATTAAAAAACACATACCTGAAATTAAAATCATGATCATTGTTGATTATTGTTAAGACATTCATTTGATATCATTATGTTCAAACACTTACTATAACAGAAGAATTAGTTTTTTTGAACATATTTTATTAGGAAAATGTAATATTCACCATAAACATTATAATATACATACCTTAAATCATAATAATACTTAACAAATAGTTCTCAAACAAAAATAAAATATGGGTAAGTTCATTTTGTGTATAAGACTCCTCATCATAAAATTTCTACAATAAAATTGAATTACATGTGATTAAAAAAATATAATTCTATGAAAAATATATAAAACAATTAATATAACTAAAATTATGAAATTTAGTAGTTACCTTATTTGTGATAATCTCATACATGAATCCTATAACATAATTATCACATTCAACCTGTCCTTGTAGATTATGAAACTACAATTATAAAACCATAAATTGATAATAAAAACCAATATATGTATATATATTAAATCAGAATAATATATAATATGAAAAATATTTAACATTACTTTCACATATTGGATTAAATTTGGTGTCTTTATCAACATGAGGTCATGGTTAATGTTTTTCCATGACTTAAATTTTCTTATATATCAACTAATAATACATGTATATAAAATAAGAATTAAATACAATGAACTTATAAATAATAAAAAAACCTACTTTTATGACAAGGTGATAAATTTTTTAGAACATCACCCAGTAAATAAAAAATCCAATATAAGGTGAATTCACATAGGAAGAATATGCCTAACATCCAATGGCCCCGATGATATAAAAAGTTCATAATTAATGAAATTATAATGAACATTAGTTCATAATTATGTTTTTGTACTTACCCATCAAGAAATGGAAAATACCAACACCCAATATCCAACTATGATAATCTCTCAAATATATATGCAATTATATAAGGATTCTTCACATATTAAATATCCATGGAAATGAATTCTGGATCTATAAAACCATAAATGCATGAGGTTTCATTTTTTATAAGAAGCGTGTGTAGATACCCAATTAAAAAAGTAATATAGTTAGTCAATTTAAACCATATTTAATTAAATAAATAAAAATTGAAACATAAATTTAATTATATGTAAAACAACTACAACAAATTCATTCTAAACTCTTCAAATTCAATTATATTCATCAGATATTTTCTGAATATTCTCAATAAATATTCTCTTCTGCAAATATCAGACATCATCTAAAACTCATAGATATTACCCAAGGAAGAAGAATCGTGGGATAATCTTTGTATCCCATCATAAATATCAGAGGTGTCTAAAGTTGTTTATTCCTAAACCTTTTGTTTCACTTTTGCCAGTTATTTTGATTTTGAATTATCCTATATTAGTTAAATTTCAAAAAACATTATAAGTAATTTTCAATCATTTGTAATTAATATTTTAAGGAAAAAATACCTCACATGAAAGATAATGAATAAGGATAGATGGATAAAGTAAAAAACGAACCAGAGAATCCCTAACTATGGTAACCTCCTCAGTAAAAAATGGTAGTAGAGCAACATGATCAAAAATATCAAGAACTCATACATTATCCTGACCCATTTTTATAGGCTGGTGATGTAAAAAATCTCCCAAAAAATGAACAAGTCCTAGCTCTATAATATGTATATAAGTATCCCCAACATAAAACTCATAGGACAAGGTTGGGTTTGAGAGAGGAGGTGGAGGATCATAGTAGGCAGGCTGGGTAGGGTAGTCTGGTTGGGATGGCTGTATAGGCTGTATAAATAGCTAGGTAGGTTGGACAGGCTACCTATCCTGTGACTGTCTTTTTAATAGCTCTAACATATCCTACACAACTGATTGAATTTGATCACCCATTTACTATTTCATATATTTCATCTCATCTTTTAATGATTCAGTTTATGGGTGTCATCATTTCTTACTCCGGTGACCAAAAAATTTCCATATACTAACACCAACCTCACATCCAATTAAGTGGAAAAAGTGTTCTGGATTTACTAAAGTAATAGATAGGATGTCCATCCTACCCTCAGGGATAAAAATGCCATGTGTCTCTTGATCCTATAGTTTATCCTGATATGAAAAATAAAAATGTTATATTAGTGGTTTTAATTTATAAAATAGAAAAATTCATGAAAAATAAATAATATTTACTTAATTTTTGTTCTAGAAAGTTCCTTAGCATTCTCTATAATAAATTTTTCATTTTTTTATTCTTCTCAATATTTTACATTTTTCATGGTAATTTGGGGGAGATGGAGGACCGAACTGGACCTCATCAGAACAACTAGTGGAGTGAGCTCTTAGTGCTTTAAACTTTTACTCAGTCTTTTTCTTCATTGATAAATGATACCCTCCATTTGATAGAGTTTGAGGGTATACATTCTGCAATATGATGTATTTTTGGGATTTCATGGAGGCCTGTTATAATAAAATTAAACTAACATGTAAATGGGTACATATATATAAAATTTTACAATATAATATAATTATCATACCAGAAAGGCTTTATCATGTAAACTAGAAATAAATTACTTCTTTGTATATGAATATATAAACTCATACTTGAGGCGTGGGTTTTCATTTTGTATCATTCTAAAAACATAATTTTTTTAAAATTCATTTTGAAATCTTTCCATCTAACTACCACCAATGTAAGAAAATTTTTCCTAATTTATTTTATTTGTTCAAAATTGAATGTCATCTATAATTGATTAAAATAAAAATTAGTCATTTAAAATATATCATAATTGAAAAATATGATAAAATAAATCAATTGAGATATTATTCCATTAAAGACCCCCAAATATGATCTTTTTTACATCTTTTAAACAACTTTAAAATTAGGATATAATATTCTAATCTTGAAATTGCTCTTAATAGGTATATAGATGATAAATTATGTTTCATTTGGTATAGTTACATTATTATTATCATAAAAAGTAATATGTAATCACTCATCTCCATGAGCAAGTGATATTTTTAGTAAATTTGTAATGCCATGTTTACTAACTCAAGAACCTGAGTTAGTAATAGTAAAAGCAGTGGACTTCATCACTGAAGTCTCATTAGTAGTCCTGCAATTATGATTTGTAAATTAAACGTTTGATTTATTTAAATAATTATATTAATTGATATTTAATATTATGAAAAAAGAAAACTACCTTAGTACATGTTCCCCTATCTCTATATCTAATTTTTCATTGAAACAAACTATTTTAATGAAATTCCTATGGACCTAAAAATTATTATCCAATTTAATAATTAGAAAAAAATAAAAATGAAATATGTAAGTACAAAAGGGCACATAAGTGTACGTTAAATAAAAAAATAAATATTTTATGATTATTTATAGAAAAAATTTAGAAGTTAAACTATTAAATATAAATATTACTTCTAAAATGATAGAAACATCTCTAAATTTAAATATTAAAGAGTTATAAAATAATATAGATTTTACCCATGTAAATTTAAATAAATAAAAATAATGTTAATAATTACAAGAATATTTAGCAGGGTAATTTAGTGTTTTCCCATATCCCTTCAGATTGATCATTTTATACTGCATGAACTATGTCTGTGTTATAGTCATTTTTATCTAGAAATTGTGTAATAGATGATGGAGGCTTGTATAAATCAATAACATCATCATTAGCCAAATGGATTATTTTTAATTGTAAAATGATAGATCAATGATCCTTCGATGAATCAATGACATAAAATATTTTTTTTCATGTGTGGCCATGCCAAATGGTTACTCATTGCAATTAAATATTTGAAAATCAACCAGTTTAACCACATATTCATCATGTTTCACATAACTATTATTTGAAACCCAATTAAACATAAACATGGTGAATCAAAATTTAATATAATAAATTTACAATATATATTCAAGCACTCCAAAATATGGAATTTATGTTGAAATTTGATTTTTATCTTTGGCACTCGAAAAACAAAATGCTTCAGCGACCACCATTACACCATTATATTGAAAAATAATCCTGTCATCCAAATTTATTTTGTAAAATTTGTACCCATTAATATAAATACTATACCATGTGATCACATTAAGAGATAGAAACCCTGCTAACCACTTCTATGTTTTTGATGCAGTAATATCTGTGATGAATTTCTCTTTAAACTATGAAATAAATACCTTTTTATACTCTATCATCAGCCAGTTTTAATATCTTTTTGGATATTGTAACTTTAATTCAGTGATATGTAATGATATATATGATTGAACCTCATCTATTTTGTTTAAAATGTATAAATATTTCTGCATCACTTCATCACATGGAATGAACTTTACCATTAAACCTCGAATCCCTCTACCTTCACTATAAACTACCATATATCGAGATATTTAGAGACCAATATGCTCTAATTCAAACAAATAATTAGTAAATAACACAATCACCTCTTTAGATACATATTTTTGAAGAATAGAGGCCTTTGGGTGATAAGGATTCTTAACATATCCCTTAAATATTTTCATATATCTTTCAAAAGGATACATCCATTGTAAATAAAAAAGACCACATATTCTTAAATCACACACCAAATAAATCACCGGATGAACCATTATATAAAAAAACATAGGTGGGAAATACTTTTCTAGTTGAAAAAGAATAAAAGAAGATTTATTCTCCAAAACATATAAAAAATTTGGATCAACGACTTGGATACAAATGGATTTGAAAAAATTACATAACCTAATGATAGTCTTTCTAATAGCTCTCAGAAATATACCACATAGTGAGGCTAGTATAATTTGTTGCATGAGTACATGACAATGATGATATTTCATAACCATTAATAATAAACCCTTAATTGACAAAAAATTATTCACATTTGAAGAATAACCACTCGACACTTTAATACATTGGAGACACCAACAAAAATTCATCTTCTCAATTTTGTTTAATGTTTGACAACCCAGAGGTAAATATGTTCAGTTTCCTTTCATAGTGGTAGATAAATATAATTGTATTCCCATTGATATCAAGTAAAATCTAGTATACAATCCATCATTTGTCTTTTCTTTTATATCTAGCAAAGTTCTAATCAAACCATCACATTTGTTTTTCTCAACATGTATAACATCAATGTTATATTTTATCTCTAAAATATATAAAATTTAGTTTGAAAAGGATAGAGTTTTTCTTATAGATTTTTTTTGAAAACTAGGAATTATTTTCGTTCTAAATTTCAAATCAATAATTTTCACCTCATCGTAATATTATTCAATTAAAAATGGTCTCGGGGGAAGATTATATTATTGTAAAACATTAAATGTTTTTTCTTCAATCAATGATAAGGATAGTCAATTGGAAAAAATATTCGATGTCCCATGTACAATTTATTTATTGTATTATTTAATTGATAATATAAAGTATCTTCTTCAAAAATTGGACATGCTTTATGTCCCTTAACACTATATAAAGACAAGTTTTCATATTTAGGAAATTAATTTAAAGAGAAAATTTTGTATGTATTGAAAACATTAACACCTATCTCCCATAGAAGTTTCGAATCATTAATCAATGGTGAAAGATACACATCAATATTATTTCCCATCAGTTTTGGTATAGAAATCATCAAGATCATCATAAAATATTTTATCTCCATTTATATATGTGGGGATATGTATTAGACTATCAAAAAAGGCAATGACCTATGTTGTCTACTTATGCTCCGATAGGGATTCATTCCATCAACACACAATCCCATTATGAGATTTCTAACTTCACTTCCAAAATCGCAAAATTGTTTATCAAATCCCTTCAACTATGTTTTATTATTAGGGTGAAGTAAGTTAGCATCATAGATTCACTCATATAAATGCCATCTCAACCTTGTTTCACCAATTTAATTTGTAAATATACAATTCAAAGGAAGAATTATTAGAAGGTACAAAATTTCTTTAGTAGGAGCTTTGATTCTAGTACCTGAGAATGAATCAAAGTTTTATTATCAAAATTATATGAATATATTCTTGGATGAAATTATTATAACGTATACAAAATTGATTTTTCACGAGGTCATATGAACGTACCTAAGAAGAAATAAAAGTTTACTATTTCATCCATCTTATAGCATGATGCAACACATGTAGGACAATTTGATAAATATTCATATTCATTCATATAAAACACACAATCATTGGGGAAATCATGTAGCTTTTTGTACCCCAATCCCATTAGGAATAATATTTTCATCACCTTGTAATTGGAATCTAGAATCCCATTTTCTTATAGAATTATATCTTTTAAAATCTCAAGTAACTTGGAGAAACTTTTATCACTCCACCCATTTCTTTCTTTCAGGTTAACTAATCTCAAAACAACTGATATTACTATATATTTACTATAAATTGAGAATAATGGTTTCTTTGAATATCCATACAATTATTCCACATTTAATGTTTTTTAATGGGTTCAACACCAAAATCCTCAATTAATTCTTCAATATGATCCTCTGCCTCATTAGGAACATTATCATCAACATTAGAAGTCTAATTTTATGTTCTTTGAACATGCCAAATCCAATGTGTATAATTAAGGCTAAAACCCAAGAAAATGATATGATTCTTGATTTATATGGGGTTTAACTTTTTTATATGCAAACAATTCACACAGAGACAGAAACTTAAATCTATGTTTTTAAGAGTTTGTTTAGAAAATTATAAGAAATCAACAACTCCCTTTTCATATTCATAAGTGGTTATTCATAAATTTATCCAATTATAATCCATTCACTACCTAATATCAAAATATTATTGGTGAATATATTTAAAAATATTAATATATATATATATATATAAAGATAAATTGTAAACATTAAAATATTCAACTGAAACGACTATTAACCAGATAGAAAACATCAACAATTATTATGAATAAAATAACAACTAATCTACTAATGGTATTTATTTTGCATGATGTGAGTCATGCTAATAAAATGGACATCATATGTAATTAGCCCTATAGAAATTCCCAGTTGTAAATCATTATTTCTTAAACTAATATATATTTTTGGTTTCAATTTATTTCCTATTATTTCTTTATATATATTTGATATTCCTAATATAAAATCATGATTTTTCCATTATATATTTATTTTTTAAAGCTCATATTATAATATTAGGATGTTTGTTTAATTTCATACCCTAATGTTTGTGGTTTTGTGTGACAAATGATTACTCATTTTACTTATTAACATTCTAATATAGGGGGTATAGTTTCCACATGGTAACTCCTTAGACCCCCACTGCTATTGAAATCCTCTTTTTGGTAAAATAATATTAATCATTATTTAAACAATTTTTTTCTAAAAAAAATACCAAAACGTTCGACGATGATAATATTGAGATTCTAAATCAATATTTGAACTTCATTTTACCAAATTAAAATTATGCAATTATGTTTTTAAATGAATTATTATTTATAATGTCGACCAATTATTATTGAAATATAACCATTTGAATATTTATTATTTTGTAATATTATTACAAAAGAATATGAAAATTAATTAATTATATTATATTAGTTCATATATGGAAATATCATATATTGTTTCAATCATTTCAAAGGTTTCAATTTAGTTTATTAAGGTCAATCACACAAAATTTTAACATATTTTATTTAAAAAATATTATTCTAGAAAAAAAATATATCTTCTAAATATAAACATAGTAATTTTTTATTTTATTATTATATAAATGTGGTCTATTTTTATTATAATTTAATTATTTTCAATCATATAACATATATAAGTTCATTTTACATAATTATTACCTTAGTTTGGTGTCGTGTGTGTCAAAATATGTTGAAGATTGTATTAATTTAACGAGTGAAAAAATATGGAGTCATTACATGTGATGTACACTATAGTGATGAACAATGACACCATATATCCTTTTCAATTTTGTAATATCATCAAAACCATTTTTGTAATTTCATAAAATAAAAAATTTATCAAAATAAATAATCATTAACAACAACATTTAAAAAAACAATCAACTGCATACAAATAATTAAAATAATAACTAAAAAATATAACAAAATTATAAAAATTTTAACTTCATAATTAAAAAAACATACAAAATTAGAAGTGAAACAAGAAAAAAGGGCCCTAAATCTAAAGTTTATCCCATGAATTAATTGTATGAATAAAAACTATAAGATGTAACAAAAATGTTTGTAGAAATAAATAATAAACCAAACAAAGAAATAAAATAACATCACAGTTAGTATTTGGTTTAAACATAGATTATAAAGAGAAATACTTTAGTAAATGATGAATTAAGTATAGATAATAAAGAATCTAGATCCAGATCATTAAATGATGAGAAAAAATGGAAGAGAAACAACAAAAATGGAAGTTTAAGGTTTGTGGGTCACTATCAGGGTCATCACGAGTTGAGAAAAACTCTTCAAACAGATCCAAAAAATGATGGTTTTACAATCCTGTGTTTTTAAAACCATTTTTGTCTTCTTTTATTACATAAAATGACACGATTTTTTTTATTTTTAGTTAACTTTTTTGGGATAACTAACACAATTGTTTTTCATTTATGGTATCATTTTATACAAAAATATAAATTATAAATCCAAAATCTAGAGTTTTGGCATCATTGTTTCAATAAATTGATGCAATAAACACTATATAAAATTATTTTGTCACTGTTTTATGTAAAAAACGATGCAAAAAATATTTTCAATGATACATTTTGCATGGATTTAGAATAGACCGACAATATATCATTAATTTTGAAACAACTACTTCTACTAGTGTTCCTAGATAACTTCATTTTATAATTAAAATTATCATATTAAATGATATTTATCTTTCTTGAATAATTTGAAATTACCATTTAAAAAAATCACAAGTGATGATATTTTAGATTCTTGGAATATTGAAATCATAATTTCAAAATATCACCGGTGATGATATTTATCTTTCTAGATAATTCAAATTATCATTTAAAAATATCAATTGTGATGATATTTATCATTCCTCAGTAATTTAAAATTATCATTTGAAAATATCACATGCGATTTTATTTATATTTACTACATGATTGAAATTATTATTTAAATTCAAATCATGTGTTTGCAATTATCCATAAATAGATTTTATGTCATAGTTTCACAAAAATTATCATTTGAAAATTCTTCTATATACTAAGAAAAATAATTCAATGTTTTACTTATTTCATAATTTTTATAATTTATCCTCTGATAAAATATTTCAATTATTTTCAATAATTTTTTTTCATTATTATCCTATAATAATTTTGATAATTTTTTTTATAATTTACATAAAAATTATATCTTGATAATACAATTGCAATTATCATTTGATAATTTTAGAGTTTTCATTTTTATTTCAATATAAAAACTGTTATTTTATTTTATGTTATTCATTTTTTAACTTAATTTTTTTCTTTAGAAATTTAAATAAGGAAGAATATTTTTTTAAAAAATAAAATAAAATAAAGAACAACCTATTACATGCATGAAAGAGGAAAGATGAGTGGGAGGAGGTTGGAACAGCATGAGATCTAACCAGAAACCATCAAACCAATTGCGACAAGAATATCCGAGGTCATTCTTAGTAGATCAGATCCACCATGAACCACAATGTTTGGTTTAGTTATAATGAAAACCCCAAGACAACTATCAATAATTTTAGGAATTTAAATACCCAATTTTAACTATTAATCAACCTAAAAATCAATTTAGAATCATTAATTTATTCTTAATAAGGTGTTCATAATTTTTTGTGTGGTAAAAAAGTTGATAAATCGAAGGAATAAAAACCATCAGGTATTAAAAATAGAGTCTAGCACAAAGTGTGGGAGGAGAAACATATTACACACTTTTTAATTTAATTAATAATGATAATTATTTAATCCAAATATCAAATAACTTAATTTAGTGAGGGAATTAACCAAACTCCCAATGTGCATATAAGTTATGCCTCGCTAATGGTAAAACCTATGTCTCAAACGTAATGGTGGTCTTATATTTCTCATACGATACACTATTTGGGAGATATTTATTTATTTTCAAAAAAATAATATAATAAAAATATTAAATAACTTATACTCATGTGACATATAACCAAATGTCTGATGTTCATAAATGTTACACCATTCTCATGATAAACACCACATCCCTGACTTAATAACGATATCATATTTCTCATATGATGAATCATTTGAGAGATATTCAATTATTTTTCAGAAAAATATCATAAAAATATTAAATAACTTATACTCAGATGTGATCTGAAAAAATGTCTGACAACCACATATGTTATACCCTGCGTAGGGTAAACACAATTTTCTCAAATAACAATGGTAATAGGTATCTTATACGACACAAAATTTGATAGATATTCAATTATTTTTGGATAAATTACATGACCGATGACCATGCTCTTCCATATTAGGTACACTCTCTCGGAGGTCTCCGGAACAATGTAGGGGAAAACAACCATTTCCCATCCACCTCATAACAACATAGTGGTGAGTGACACAACCTACCATAAAGAGACTAATAAGATTCCAACTGAATAAAAGGATGATAATTATTATTGTGCGTGAACTCAATCAAGGACATGTGATCATCCCATACTCTACCAAAATCTAGCATGCAAGATCAATGAATATCCTATAATATGCATATATTCTACTCAAACTATCCATAATTTTGAGGATCATACACCATGATAAATCTCAGTTAAGTACCTGTGGATTTCTATAAGCCTTTCCGAAAGCACGACATAAAACATGCATCTCTATCTGAAATAATTCTCAAGGTAACTCCATGAAGGGGTATGATATCTTAGGGATATATCATCCCCAACTCCTCCACAGAGTGAGTCTCTATAACCATTAATTAATGAGAAGACTTTGTTTGTCGATAAATAATCACTTATACTTCTTCCAGATTCCACGAGATTCTAGGAAAACTTATCACAAAGTCCATCATAAAGTCCTCGCACTTCCACATAGGTATCGAGATGGGATGTAAAAACCCACTTGGATGCTGGTGCTCGACCTACTCCCAATAATATGTAAGGAATCAATTAAAAAAAATACATAAATGATTATATTCATACTCAACCACTTGAAATACCACTTGATGTCTTGATACATCTTGGTTACACTAGGGTATACTACCCATCTAGAGGTTTGGTAATACCTTATCAGCTCCTCTCTAATGGTAACTGGGACTACCACTCTCCCATGTACCATGATAACATCATTTTCACCCAATGTCCATAAGGGAATCCAGTCACCCCCAACCAGCTGCTCCCTCATCACAACACACTTTGGGTTTGACTCCTAACCAATATTCAACTGATCCACAATCAAATATGTAATAATAAATTTGAAAAAATTCATATATCAATGATCATCTAAAGCACCAACCCATCAGTCAGCTAATAAAATCATCAATCACCACTTCTCCTCTAGAATACTCTCATTGATCACCTAATCAACCGTAGAATTATGAATAAGAGAATATATAATGACATTAACCTTTTCAGGTTTATATTCCATCTCAAATTCCGACTTCCATAAATAATCAAACAAGAGCCTCTGTCTTAGGTTCAAGTACCTATGTGTGAAGACATAGAGAAGAATCATGTGTTCTGAAAATATAATTAATCTCTCACAGAATACATAGAGTCTCCAAAATTTTAAATCTAGGACCATGAATTCCAGATCAAATTCATGTGTAAGGTAGTTCCTCTAATGGGGTCACAACTGAAGAGAACAACTGGCTACTATCTAATCTCTTTACATCAACACAACTCCAAAAATAGTTCTTTATGTATCACTATACACTATATAACCAATCTTAATTTTAGGGAATTTCAGTACTAGAGTTATCATCAACCTTCTCTTCATATCAATGAAATAATCTTAACACTGGTTTGACCACTGCAACTTTACTCTCTTCTTGGTTAGTGATCTCATGGGTATTGATAGTTAGGACATGTTTGGGATAAATCGTCTGTAATATTCTGCTAAAATTAGAAATCTACTAATCCCAAATACATTATAAGGATGTGTCTAGTATATGATTACCTAAACTTAAATGGATCTATAGATATATTGGTCTGATACCACACATGTCCTTGAAACTTCTCCCCTCGAATATAGAAGTCACACTTTCACAGATTAACACAAATCCTGTAAGTTCTAAGCATACATAGAAATATATTAAGGTGCATACCTTGATGTTTTGGTGTCATATAGTATATTAATACATAATTTATGAATAGTATGACGAATGAGTCTAAGTATGGATGGATAATTTTTATGAAGTCCATGAACACTTCTCCTGCATTCGTCTGCCCGAATGACATCACAATGTACTCATACAGTCCAAACCATCTTCAAAACTCCCTTTTTGGACATTCCTTCTCTCTAAATCAAAATTAGTTATATCCCTATCAATGATTAATATTAGATAACCACCGGTCTCCCTGTAGCTAATCAAAATGGTCATTGATTATGGGAAACAGATATCAATTCTTCACCGTCACCTAGTTTAGATTATAGTAATCAACATATATACAAATAATACCATCCACCTTCTTGGAGAAAAAAATAGGTGCACCCCATGGTGAAGTAACAAGTATAATAATTCCCTTCCCCTCAAAGACATTTACATTTACCTTTATCTCCTTCATCTCAGTTGGGGAAATATGATATGGGGTATCAAAATGGGTTGCCCACTAGGTATGAGATCTAACTCAAAGCCAAATCCTATATATAGATGGAGTTATATGAGTTCATCTAGAAAAAAATCCTGATAGAGATATATTATGGGTGTAAAAGACAAGGGGGATTCCACTAATCCTGCTAAAATATCCAAGTCTACCATCTGTGTTGTAATCATCCTGAATTGACTCAAATATTGTTTGAATCCTCCTAATTCTAGTTCCCACTCTCTAGTTATCATGAACTTATCTCCCTTTATCAAGGTAAAATATAATAATCCTTGGTAGAAATCAATGTGATATTGTAAGATGGTAAGCTAGTCCCGGTCAATAATCATGTCAAAAGTCCTCTTGTCTAGAATTAGAAATTCCCATAGATGTCTATAGCCATCATCAACTAGTGGAAACTCTGTGAATTAGGGAAGACAATCCACTCTCGTTTCCAAACTTTTATCAAGGTAGACTAACATTGATGATAAATTTATTTTCAAGTCAAGTACAAATACAACTTGTTATGGTATAAAATAATGAGAAGAACTAGTATATAATGAGGCATTTGATAATGTTCAGTTGACCAGGACTATACCTTGAAGAGTGGATGGTCCCTCTCCACAATCTACTAGAGTCAAATATACAACATACAAAAGACTTACCTTATCTCCTCTTCAGTATCCCTAAGGATAATGAATAGTCCTATTATGCTATTGAGAACCCAGACCAGATCCCCACCTTTATGAGAGTTTTACCTAGAAATTTTGGAGAAACATTATTGTATACGACCTGACTTCCATCACTTTCGACACATGCTCTGAAGTTCTATATAGAACCTAATGAATCTTCCAGTCTTTCCATAGTTGAAACATTGTGAAACCCCTCCGGAATGGGCTAATGAGGCTAAAATATTCTCAAATTACATGATGGTACTCATCTTCACTTCTCTTGTCTTCATCTTATTACTTGTAGAAGGAGCACCCATAGTAGTGAGATGAAACTCGATCATTGGACCGCTATGGGATGGGATTAATTCTACCACTTTATAATCCTCCAGTCCCTTATCCAAGGCCAAGGACTTGTGAAAGACCTGTGTATACATCATTAGTTCAAATCCCATAACCTAACATCAAAGATTCAGTTGAATGCCTATATCGAACCCCAAGCCTTTTTCTCTTTTTTACTAGCTAAAAAATAACAAAAGCAAAGAAACTACATAAATCATGAATAATATATAGAGATAGTCCTGGAACCTTATCATAATTCCATGAAATCCTAGGAATGGTCCATCTTGATCGTGTCAAGAAAATACTATTTGGGAAAATTCTCCTTGATGGATACCAAAGTAAAACCCTCTCATGTCCTAGACTTGATCATGGAAGTCCACCATCTCATGGAAGTTCCCTAAAAAATGAAGGTATCTAGGATCATGCACCCCTACTTAGGATTTTGGACCAGATAAAAGATTATCTCAATAAACTCTATCTAATCCTTTTCATCTTGTGGACCACTAGTACCCTGGAATGTTGGGGGGTTGATGGATCTAGAAATTTCAGGAAAGATCGGTCATGTTCCTATATGTGGATTTAACATTGATAGTCACTATCTGAAAGACTCTCGAATGAATGAGATCTATATACTAAATCATTTATGCTGGTATATGAGCATGCTGGGGTATATCCCCATATACTATAGGAAGTGGCATGCGAGTATTCTGGGCTTCCATAGCTGGAGGTCCCATAAAACATCTCCATGGTGAAATATATAAAACAACAATTTCATTAAGAAAATAAACATACCCTAAAATGACTATAGTATCTCACAAAGCTCTCCAAGGAGTCTACCCCTAACCCAAGGTATAACCCTCCTAGTTTTACCCTAGATCTTAGTCTCTGCAAGTTAGTCACATTCATCATATATATATATATATATATATATATGAGAACAACAATATGATATGTTATACTAATAAATGCTAGAAAATATATATTAAAAAACATGAAAAAACATATATATATAACACATGGAGAAACTATCCCAAATAAATAGTACAAATCAGGCATTTAATTTAAGAACTACCATGCAACACAAATAATAGGTATATATATGGAATGTTAAACTACATGCCTAGTTATGATGCATAAAATCACCAGAAATCCCATAAACCATATATCACTATAATTTGAATTATCAAAGGTGATTTTAATCAAAATTAATTAGAAAATATAAATTCCAAACATTATGAAAACTTGTGGTCTACTATACAGTGTTTGCCATACACTGTCATAGTTCCCTAACCTGAGTCCCAACCATCCCATCTCCTATCTATACTATCCCATACCAAGTCAAAGAGAAGAAAAACTTTAGTGAGTCATGATGATTTGATACCATTTTCTAATATCCTAAAACGAACCACTGGGTCTAAGACAGGAGGTCACACGACCTAATGCATGCCTCCCTATAATCCATAGTCTTCCAAATAGCAGTGAGGGCCTCATTCCATCAGTGGGGAGACTATAACCGTAGTATCATGTCATTAGATAAATAATCAATAATAACCAATATAATAAATAATTGGAGTCAACATTTGGAAAGGTAATGATCAAACACATGACAGGTAAATAAATTCATCTCCCAAAAGTGGAAAGTCGGTATAGGTTAAATAAAGAAGATAAGTAAAAAAATAATAAAATATAAGTATTACCAATTTCTAACACAACCACCCACACAATCCACACTCCTTAGTTTAGTTTTCCACAATTATGATGTTCCCCTTTGCTAAATCCCTCATGAAATATATAAGTGCATCAGAATTCCTAAGTAGGGTGTGAGTATAAAACTCAATATGAAACCAAAATTGCATCCTTTGCCCGATGTGAACTAGTATAAAAGTGTATTCTATAATAATAATAAATGTATAACAAGCATAGAAACACACAATCAAAAAACAAGAAGTCTTTCAGAAACCAAGTTTCCAAAAATACCTGGCCTTACCTACTTCTGCTCTATGCTGGAAGGATAATTAGGATGTCATAAGAATCAAGGATTACTCATGAGGCTATTAAATCATGTTAATAGACATAATGTGACCGTGTAACTCGGCATAGCTACTCATCATTCACTAGGCGTTGAGAACATACCAATTGACATTCTCTAAGCATCGTTATATAAACTGAAATCGTAAGTTTTTACAAATGGGAAGAAGAAAAAAAATTGTTTTATTAATGAAGTACATATATTTTTAGAATTTGGAAAATAAATTTTAGATTTGGAATTAGAATTTATTGGTTTATTTATCCTATTAAATTTATTTTTGGTCGAACAGAAAACTATAGATTTCATTAGGTCATTATTAAATCATGAATTATGTAATTAAAATATATTTTTCTATATAAAAATTGTATGTTTACTATTCACTTAAGAATTAAAGTTATTAAAAAAATTACCAAAAAACAACTCTTAGATATTTCCAACATGATTATTTTAAAAATGAAATTAATATTATAAAAATAATTTTATATCTTAGGATATTTTAATTATTAACATAAAAATTATAGTTTTATGTAATTATTTAAAATACACCTTATCAAAAAAATACTTACAAATTTTTTAAATTCCAATTTAAATACTTAATTTAAGGAATTATAATATTTATATTTACTTAATATATTTATGATAAATATTATTTATATTTTATTATATTGTTTTATTGGTTAAGTTTCTGTTATAACGAACAGATTACTATTTTTTTGGTTAGGTTACTACTCAAATGACCAGGTTACTCAACCTAACAGTCATATTACTATTATAATAATCACATTAATATTCAATAAGTTATATTGATTTTATAAATACCTCATATTTAATTCATTCAGCATTCAGTGAAAATTATTTTTAAGGTTATATATTCATTATAAAATATTGATTTCATTACCAATGTTTTGTTTCTTTTTTATAATGTTATTCCCATGTGTGACAATTCTAGAAGATCAAAATGGTACACATTTTCCAATTCTAGTTATTTTTTTTCCTTTATGCTCCAATTGTGATAATATCTATTTTATTGGGTGTATTTATTTTATAATGTTCATTATTAATGAAATAAATTATTTTGAGTTTTTATTATATAGTGCTCGTGTTTTATACAACACTATATTAAATATGACCAACTATCTATTCCTAATGAAATTTCCATATATAAATTATTGGTCATTGTATTATTGTAATGTTCTATAATAAAGTAAAATATAGACCATCTAATTGTGTTTTTCGTACAATTTCATTTTTCTATATTTTTACACATTGATTCTTATTTTATAATTAAATATATATTTAATAATATGAGAAAAAAATATTTTAATAAGGAGTTATATTAAATAAATGTTCATATCAAAAAAATAAAATTAATGTAATGTATTTAATTTTAAAAATATAATATAAAATAAATAAAATTATGGAAATATTATATGTCAAAAATTTGGGGTGTAATATTATACCACTTAAATAAATTATATCCACAAAATTTTACACATTGATAGTTACCTGTTAATGTTAAATATATAATACTAAAGTAATTATAAATTCATGATTTGACTTAATATTCCTGGTCTCAAAATGTTTACTCTTTTTTTCATACATTATCTATAAATAAGTTCTCTATGAATAAATGCACTCTACTTAAGGATTTAAACCAAATTATTCATACTCATAATTCCAAAAAATAACTGAACTCTATTTTAATATCTGTTGCTATTCCTTTAGACCCAAACTTCTTGATTTGGTGGAAAACGTAAATTAATTCATATAAAAATTGAAAATTTAATTAAAAAAAAATCCCCAAAATCCTATGTTTAGTGTGTTTGTGAACTAGATACATATTAAATCCTTATCTTATATAAGGAAACCAAAAAAATTAATAAATCCTCTTTCCTAGACCAACTGTAATTTTAAATAACCCTTTTAAATATTTTATACTTCCTAGTAGAACACATGAAAAAGGGTGAACTAAAATCTAAGTAAGTGGAATGAAAGAGAAACAAGATAATAATAATCAATGTGAGACACCAAGATAACAATAATAGATCCATAGAATAATAACATGAGATAATAATAAGGTATTTAATTTTATATAAATGGGTAATACCATGAGGTCATAAAGTAAATAATTAGATCTTAAGAGAAACAAGAATCATAATGATGGAACCTGGAATAATGATATGTTATTCATAGGAATGTGGAATATGAATAATTATAGTAAATTTGTGAGTACAATAATCATCATCATATAATAAAAAATGGTTTATCTTCATAAGTATTATGGAATTTTTAAAAAGTGGAATATTATATGGGATTTGAATAATAATGAAACATAGTAAAGTTGTGGTCAAACCCATCACATAAGTTGTGAACAAGGCTAACATCATGTTCACAAGTAACACACACACACACACACACACAAATATCATCACTTTATAAATTGTGAAAATTGTTTTCAACATCCAAAACTCTATAAGCATAAATACAACATTTATAATACATAATTAGTAAAATGTATAACATTTCCCGAAGGATTAAATAGTTTAGTAGTATTGCAATACAATATACATACATGCATTACAATTCAAATGAAAAGATACAAAATGATCACATTGAAAGAAAATTTTTATCTATTCCATCATATCCATGAAAATTACACATAGTCCCATTCTAGGTTTCTTAGGGAAATTAAAAAATAAGGGTGAGATCAAATTATTAGTAAATAATAACATACTTTGGAAGCTTACATAACATAAACATGGAATAAGTGATATGGAAAGAATAAATAAAAAAATAAATCTATAATAAACTAAAATTGAGGGTATAATATAATCAAGATAATATATGAAAACATGGATAACAATAATAATTAAATACATAATGAAGAAAAATATAATTCCATGCTTCTCAAATTTTTTTTCAAAGACCTACGCCAAGTCACTTTACTTGTCATCGAGAAAACAATCAAGACATCATCTTATTATGAGAAGAGGTATAAACCAAAACCCAACATGTTTAGTCTCATGAGATGTATCAAAACATCAATGGAATATATAATGTATATCCTCATACATCATATAATTATGTCCAATTATTTCATTATAAGATTCATCAAGACCTTTTATATAATTCCCCATGGGACATCATATTCAATATAACTTTTCTATCAGTATAATGAAGAATAGAATATATCAATTCATGATCAAGCTAAGTTGGTAATAAATAATCATCATAAGGATAATAATTTTCCCCATGTAAATAAAAGGGATAATATGATCATAACCCATCCTGATAATGAATTTGTATGGTTAAACAATACATAATAGCCATGCCAATAATCATCCGTAATGGAATAACAACGTATGAAAAAACAACAAATTTCCCCATGTCAATAGAATAACATAATTTATAGGAGAAAATCATATAATCCAAATTACATAAAATTTTATGTTCACAATATATTGATCAATGAGTATATATATAAGTCAATACCAGAATAATAAGATCATAATCCATTTATAGAAAGAAGTTAGATTGTTTAAAAAGAATATAACCAATTAAGTGATGGATATTCCTCAAAGGGTTTATGTGGTAGGAATTTTTATCCCGATAAAATAATTATAGAATATCAGATGATAAAATCAAATGGAAAAATTTACCGAAATTATGTGAATTTTTTTAAATAATGATCATTAATTAATGAATGAAAATTGAGTTATCAAAAATACATATTACTAGGGAAACAACCGAGTCAATAAACAATTGAAAAATGTAACATTATTTCATCAGTAAAAACCATTAAATAAAAATATTATTATAAAAATATATCCACTAGATGTGAATATACCATATAAAGAAAAAATAGAACACAAAAATGTACTGTCTTAAGGAATCATTATTTAGACTAATAAAACCCTAGTGGATTTAGAAAAATTAGAATATAAACCCATTGAAAGAAATTTATTGAAATTAAAATTAAAATACCATTATTAACTGATAATTCATGATATTATTTCTCAAATAGGTAGTATATACACCACATAAATTAAATTAGGTTCATACATACAATACTTGTCACAATGAGGGGAAACTGTGATGAAAACCCTTATCTATTATCCTGAATTACATGAAAAAACTTTAACCTCTTATAATATATATATATATATATATCAATAAATTTATAACATTTATTATAACCATTTTCACTCATACTCAACATAAATTTTCATTTTTGATATGAATTATTTTGATTTTTCACATCTATGTTCTTAGTTTTGTTCATTTGTACTAGTTTCATAATAAATGTATTCATATACATTATTCATAAAAATTTAATTATTAAAAGGTCAATAAATTTACTTTTATGCATGATTTATAATAATTTATCATGCTTTAAATTCTTCTAATTATTTTTTAGAACTTATCCTCAAGGATATAGTCGATACAAAGTATGTTTTGGTGATCTTTGTTGAACGAATGATGTTTCCTTAATTGATAAAATTGAAATTGATATAATATCTCAAAAACCCAAAAAACACTCTAATTACACATTTCTATCATATTATATCCATAATTATGTTACCATAGTCATTCATGTTATAAATTCAAAGTATTGTTCAACTTGGTGGTTAAACTGATCCAAACATGAACATACCATGATATATGGATGATTATGAGATTATTTAGTTATAATATCATTATAAAAGGAGTGTAATGATAATATTTAGTGTTTATTATTATTATATAAAATAATTATACAAAATTAGTACAATAATTATTGTGCATTAAAACATTATACAATTTGAATAAATGATCATCCTCACAGAACACTTTATTTTCAACGATTAAACTAGTGATGAATGTTTATTGATCATATCATTAATAGGTAATTAATTATTTCAGATAATAAACTTAATTATATCATAAAAATTATATTTATACTTTAATAAATTCCTTATGTAAAACCATGAAAGGTGATAAAGGAAAACAAAACATGTTATGTCATGGAGGCGGCAATCTGCCCAACACACGAACAAAAATTTAGTTTTTCTTAATGGATGGGGTATATGAATAAAAACAATAATAAAATTATTAAATTTATATTATATTATATTAATTATTTTAATATAATTATATTTTTGACAATATAATAAATATAGAATAAGAAAATTAAGAAGAAAAGAAAGTTGTTGACAACACTCCCATTGGGGACTTGATTTTTCCTTGGAAGTCACCCTGAATTTGAAGGTATTGGGATAAATAAAAGTGAATAGAGGATTACGTACACGGGAGAAATTTATAGGGAGAGTAAAATTTAATATTTTAATTGAGTAATTATAAAGGCAAGCATGTCTTTAAGTGGTTAATATTTTACACTTTTATAAGTGAAGGGAATGGTAACATTGGGAACAACTTTACAGTTTTCAATAATTCCATGAAAATATTCAAGGGTTAATGGATCAAAAATTGAAAAAGAGGAGATTAAATTTATTTTGTTTCTAGAATCACCTCAAACATACTTTTTTATACATTTTTAGTGATTGAGGGATTTTTATTTAAACTTTAATCCTTTAACATAATTTTTTTTACCTTATTAACTAATATTAATGAAAAAGATTAAAATTAAAAAATTTACACAATTTTATAATTATAATATAAAATTTAAATATAATTTTATTAAATAATATATCAAAAGTTTTAAAAGATAAATCTAATATAAATACACTTATTTACGTAAAAACTATTTTAAGAGAAATAAAATTTTAATGATATATATATATAAGGTAAAATTAATTTGGATACTGATTTTAATTACATAAATTGACTAATTATTAAATAAATAAAGGAAATTATCCTTTAAATAAAATATAAAATGGAATTCATTTTGAAAATAATTGATTCAATTAAAAAACTAAAAAATCATTTTTATATTCTAGTAACATTTAAATGTTTTCTAAAAAAGTTTTAAATAGGTTTTATAAGTTCAAATAATATTGTATAATGTGTAATTTTATTCCTTAAATTTAAATTTTATTAAATAAAAGGGTTACTAAACTTATAGTTCATTATTATATAAAGGGAAATTCAAACAAATTACAAGTTTCATGAAAATTTTAATTTATGACTGAAAATAGACCTGTTCAAAGAAAGATCAAAACTTCATACTAAGATAATTTTGATATGATGAATTCTAAAATAAAATTAGTATTTTAAATATTTTTTTTAAATTCAAATAAATTCTTAAGAAATGGCTCTGTAAAGGGAACATTTGCGCTATAGTTCGTTATAACAATCTGAAAATTTAAAGTACAAGTTTATATTCAATAATGCTTATGAACTGCAACACCAAGTCTAAAAAAGGGAATATAATAACCTTATAATTTATGACATATTTACTATCTTAAATAAATATAATATATTCTATAACTTGTAATGCATGCAACACTGAGTTATCTTGCATTACCCACAAGAGTGACCTTCCTCGACAGCTTGCATTACACGCAATAGAGACTATCCTATATAGATTTAATTACACCCAATAATGACCTTCCTCAATATCTAACATTACACACAATTGATACCATCCACAATAGATTTCATTATAATCAAGACCGAGTTTCACTAAATAACAATGTATTATTAAAATATTGTGATTTAATAAAATATGATATAACCTTGTCATTATGTTATAAGTTATGAATAGTATAAACTAAATTAAGAAAATTAACGGTTTATATAAATATAAAATTAACTAATTTGTCACAAATTAATTATAAATGTAAAGGAGAACCAATTGGACATAAAAAAGAAATATTATTATTTTAATGCTTCTAAATGAGTTTTTCCTTAATAAAAATAAATAATTACATTTATTTAATGATTTTAATGAATTATATATGGTATATATTCTATAAAATATTTTTCATATTCATGCACTAGGTTCGATATGCATAAGATAAGAATAAACACTATTTTTACACCTAAAAAACTTTATTTTTATAAAAGAAATTTTATCACCGTTTAAAGGTAAACCCATTATAAATAAGAATTTTGACCCATTAATGGATTAAATATGTAAAAATAAACTTCATATTTGAAATAAAAACATAATAATTAGTTTAGGGTGAATTTTTGATATTTTTCTTAAACGTTTCATTTTATTAGTGAATAGTTAAAAATATCGAATTTTAATTCAAAACTACTTTTCATCTAATTTTTTATAAGGTTAAATTATAAATTTAGTTGGTTTTAAAATTTAATTAGATAATATATTTATAAATTAATAAAATTTATATCATCTTAATCAATTTAAATTCAACATTTATTATAAAAACATAGAAACCTTTTCTATATTATTACTTTGAGAACCTAAATTATCGTCCTGCCTATAGGATGAATTCTATATTAAATTGTACAAATTATATGTTTGGAACTTGGAAAAATGGGTTCAATAGTTTGAATCCGCATAATTTATAATGTATTAAAAGGTCAACTTTTTTTTTATCAAAATTAATAGTGATAGTAATTAAAATTAATTACAATTATTAATGTGAAATTAAGCATAACCAAGGACAAAAACTTTAACCTAAGGGCCCAAATGACCAATAAACTTGTCAAAGAGACATTTTATAGAGATATTTAGACCATATAATTCATTTTCTATAAATTTTTACATTATTCGAGCCACTTTAAATGTGAAAAAATTTCATGGAATTTCATTGTAAAAATATTACAAGAGTCCTGCTCCTTTTCCAATATAAAAGAGCATCCTATTCTCCCACTCCCTTACACATATGAAGATAATGTTTATAGAAAATTATAATCCCAAATAGATTTTAAAAAAAACTAACCTAATCCAAGAATACTACCCTTGTTCACAAATCAATCCCAGTAATATTTTGTTTCAAACCAAAAGGAGTTATCCAATTAAGAGGTAACATCTTTCATTACGTTTTTTAGTTTTATTTCCATTATCCAACCCATAATATATTATTATTTTATTATTTTATAAAAACACCATTATATTAAATATGCTTGGATGTTATTATTATAAGTTTTGGACCCATATTCATACACACTTCCATATAATGGGTAACAAACACACTATTTTTGTGTACGTCGAACTACTGCCTCACACAGTGATGATTGTTTATTTTTGTTTTAACACCTATCAGTGTGGAATTATTATGAAAATGTTTTTAATATATGTTATATATTATATTTATTATTTATTTATTTTTCTTTAATTTTTTAAAACATATAAAATTATACTCTTCATTTTGTGGGAATACGATAACATCATTTGAGGAATTGTGGACTACCGCCCCTAAGAATGATGTGATTTTTTCTCACTATACATGGAACATATAAAGGATGATTTTAATTGAAAATATGTGACATAAAAAAACTATATATTATATTCATTAAATAATTTAATTTAGGTATATAATATATATACTTATATATATATATATCATTTTCTTTACGACCCTTTTACAGACATAGTGATAATGTTGTTCATGGAAGTGTGGATTACCACATCCTCAACACGATGTGATTTCTTTAACATCATAAGAATTATATATATAATTGTATACCCTTTAATAATATGGTATTTATGATTTAATTATTATTCTGGAAATATATATTATTACTTACCTTCTTTCCATAACGATCATTAAAAAATGGGATCGTTACTCACGAGTACGTACGACCTACCATCTCCATGATTGTAACATTAGTTCATTTTTCATAACAAAATTTAAATAATGATTTTAAAATTATAATTAATTTATTAATATGATACTTATTTCATGATTATTATTCTTCAGATGTAATATAGTGGTATTTTTTTACCATATTTGACATACCAAATTTATTTTTGACACAAAAACCGAATTTGGTCAAAACACCCAACATAAACATAATTGTTTAAGTGGTTGTATAAAGCATATTAATAAGTGAAATATAACTAATTATAAAAAGGAAATTTTTTTTAAAACAATTATATAATTAATATAAGTTTGTTATACAGGAAGTTAAAGGATGCTCACTTGAAAGAAAATGCATGGTAAGATATTTTTATCTCACTTTTTAGTACTGAGTGGTAAATTTCAAGTCCTCCACTTTCCTCTTTTGTGTGATGTATTTATTAAATTTTTTTATATATTATAAAATGTATTCATTTATCTCCATGGAATTTAAAACTTTAATTTAATATTATTTATTCACGAGTTTTAGGATTTAAAATGTTTCAAAAGTGTTATGAGACACTTTTGAATGTTTAAAGATTATTTTCCTCAAAAATTACTTTAATAGTCTTTCAATTCTATTTTTGTATCAGGAAATTATATAACCACTATTCAATAAAACTTTTATATTTTCCATCCTTGGGTTATTAATGACATCATTCAAGTATTAGTACCATTTTCCCACACTTTGGTACTCATGGGTTTTTAGAAAATGTTTTTATGCAAACCTAACTTTATTTATCTATTTAGTAGGAGAACTAGTTTTATTGTAAAAACCATGTTTTATTCAAATGTTTTCCAAAATATTTTTAACATTATTTTATAAATAATTTTTTACCCTTTTTTTCTTTTTCCAATTTTTTCAAAGGAATATTATTGTGACTTTTCTAACAAGGCATTTTTCTAACCCATTTTACAGTGACAAAGGAATGCCTCTTTTCACCTCATACGACATGTATAGATTTATCCTCAATCATTCATCTAAAGGTTCCCTTTCAAGAATAAAAGGATTATTTTTAATGAAAATGTTTATAAAAGGGATTTTAGAAATAAAAATATTTTATAATGTTTTTTCAAAACAAAATTTTATCTTACTTAAGAATATTTTTTCTTTTATTTCCTTCGTGGAAACAAACCAATATTTTAACTCCACTTGGTATATGTTGTGTTTATAAAATTTTAATTAGTCCTATAGATGGGTTTTGATTGATTTTTCTAAGGATAATATTCAAATTCACTTCCTTGATCCCTTTTAGTCCCCTTAAATTATTCAATTTCCTATGATCATTTGGCATTGAATTTCCTTTAAGTATCTACATCATTTTTTGGGGATATGATCAATTCCTAAACTGTATGAAAATTTTCATACAATTTTGACATTGAATTTTATTTGATTATTTGGGGAAATACTGATAAATTCTTATCTTTAATTTCATATAGATATTTGATAAGGCACATTTTAAAATTTATTATTCAATATATAAGGAATTATTTGGATAGGTATGACATGGGTGGGGCCTAATTATAGCTAAAAACTCTATACAATAATAGTATCATGGGATACGTTATTTGGTTACAGACTTTATATGGGGTTTTACATGATATCTATACTATCTTGTGAAAGTTATTGATGGTACCAGTTCCATGTACCTCAGAAACATGGTGTCAAATAATTAAGCACTTCCCTCATTCAGTTTCAATTATTATTCACCCATGAGATATTTCGTCGATATATCTATGGATTTATTTCATTTTAAATTATTTAGATAGAATTTTTTTCAGTTTATTGCATTGAAATATTTATTTTTCCTTATCTAGTTACTATAATGGCTTGTGTTTGCAGTTATTAACTTGCATATTATTTACACACTTCCATTATTTTAATTGATTACATGGAATGTGTGTTCAGTTATTTACCTTTACATAATGACTATTCTAATTTATTCATTATCACTTCCACTCTATTTTTCACTTAATTAGAATTTGATATCCCCATTGTTATGTTTATTTCCCCAGGAATCCAAGAATAGTATTATGAATGATATGCAGGGATATACTAGATGGAATAAAGTTAACCATGAAGTTATTTATTTATAAATGGAAAAACATTATACTATAATTAGTTTATTCATTTGTAATTCAAGACTCATTTATGCATCTGGTTTACAATGAATACTAAACTGATCAATCCTTTATGATTTGATTCCTTGTAATCATGCCTATGTAATTGATATAAGTCATTGGTTTCGGGATTTCTGGGGTTGGGGAAATATAGTTGGTATTAAATAAGTTTAGTAACAACCTTGGGAACTTGATTTAGGAAAATGTTAGTTATGTAACATAACCCTAATTTATAATTTGTAGATAAGTATAAAAGAATATAATAGAATTAAGGTAGGGTAGATATTATTTGTATCTTCCTAGAAATATATCCATGTTAGGATTCTACATGATGGAATGGTTCTGGAACAGATGTAACTAGGAGTAATAACTCTAACATGGTGTTCCAAGTCTGGCTCACTGTAACCTGGTACACGATAATGGGGCTTACTATGCACCTAGTTTTACACTAATGGGAGATTTTACTAGGATAAGCCACGTTTTCTTTATAAAAAATTATAATAAATTTGAATGGATAATGAAAATTAATGATCAAGGTTAAACCTAAAGTGTTTTAGATTTAAGATAAAGTGTCAAGATTTAGAAATCCTAGAAATTATTTTATGGATAAACATTAAACAAAGGAAGGGCCTATGTTAAAATGAAATGAATGAATTATTTATGTATTGAGGTTGTATCAAAAAACATACCTAAAAGGATATTCAGTGATTAACCTAATTTAAGGATGCACATCATAGTTATTTTTTAAATTATATTAATTTGGTTTTTGAAAGGGACAACTTGTAAGCTGAGTGACAACCAATGAAATCAGGCAAGGTTGTGGGTCTTGAACCTATGACCAATGTATGATAAGGGTTTCATGCCAATCCCTAACCTACAAAATTTACTTGATAAAATGTCATTGTTTTTAGTTAAAATTTTTGACAAAGAATTTTTAACAATAAACCAGTAGAATCACTTTTTAGAATTAGATACTAATCTATTAACCATATTGGTTTTGAAAGATAACTAAAGAAAAATAGTTAGAATTTTCACTCTTTTATGGACCTTAAGATCATTTATAAATTTATTTTAGTTCATCATGTGTCAATATTAATTTTTTAATGAATTGGAAAAATAGATTGAATCCCAACCAAAGGTTTAAATTCTTTTTATAGAAATATATCAAGTAAGTATACATAGGTAGTAAAATAATTCTTCAACATTAGGATAAGTATCTTCAAATAACATTTTTTCCTAATAATTTATTTTTTATAGAACCTATGTCTTAAAAATCAATGTATATTTATGGATTTGAGGCCCATAACTTTCTATTGATCATTCACTTGTTTGTGATTGATGACCTTAATCACCTCCCATAAAAATTTACACTTTTCCTATAAGTACATATATATACTTCCCACTAATTTTATCCTATATAGGGATCTAGTTACATGTAACTCTATATAGATTTTGAAATTCCCATTTTATATTTTCTGAATTTTTATTTAAAAACCCTTCTCACGATGTGGTATTTTTAACATAGGAAATATCAAACAATCTCTTTCTAAGATCAAGTTTAAATTGTAAGGACACAATTTCAATAAAGTGGGGGGAATGTGACATCCAAAAATTCTAAATAAATTTTTTTTATTCAATATTTTTTATGAAAAGACACACCAAGTGTAAAAATAGAATATATTAACCCAATATTTTAAAATATATTTACTCTATGAAATAAATATAATATATTCTATTTCTGGTAATTCACACAACACCAAGTTATCTTGCGTTACACACAAGATAGACCTTCTATGATATATTGAGTTTTAAAAAAGAGAGACCTTCCATGATAGATTTATTTACATAGAATAGTTAAATTCCTTGATAGCTTCCATTACATGAAAAAGTGACCTTCCACGATAGCATGTGTTACATGAAAGACTGAGTTTCACTAATTAAGAATGTATTATTAAAATATTATTATTTAATATGAAAAGATATAACGTAGACTTTATGTTAGAAGTTATGAATATTTTAAAATAAATTATGAAAATTTATGGTCTATATAAATATAAAATTAAATCATTGGTTACCAATTAATTATAAATGAAAATAAGAACCAATTGGGAATGATAGGAAATATTATTATTATTTTTCTTCCAAAAGAGTTTTGTCTTAATAATAAAAATTAATTACAATTAGTTAATTATATTAATGAAATATATATTTTATATATTCTATAATTTTTTTTATATTCATCAATTAGGTTTCATTAGCATAAGATAATAATAAAATCTATTTTTCACAAAAAACCTATATTTTTATAAAGGCAATTTTACTGCCTTTTAACGGTGATCCCATTTTCAATATAAATTTTAACACTTTAATGGATTAAATATGTAAAAATAAACTTCATATTTTAAATATAAACATAATAATCAGGTTAAGGTGAATTTTGTTAATTTTTCTAAAACATGTCATTTTTAGTGAATAGTCAAAAATGCTGAATTTTAGTTGGAAACTAATTTTTAATATATTTTATTTATAAGTTTTATTTTTAAATTTAATTGTTCTAAATTTTAATTATATAATATTCTTGTCAATTAAAAAATTTGTTTCTTTATAATCAATTTTAATTTGAAATTGGTTATAAAAACATAGCAAACTTTTGAACATTTTTACTTTAACCTACATTGTCATCCCACCTACAAGATGAATTTTAAATTAATTTATAAAACATATATGATTTGAATTTATAAGAATGGATTAAATATTTTAAATAAAAAAGTTTTATAATTTCTTATAAGGTCAACTTAGTTTTTAAAAATAATATTAGTGGAATAATTAAAATTAATTACTATTGATAATGAAAAATCAGGCTTAACAAAGGCCATAACTATTAACATAAGGGCCTAAATGATCTATCCACTTCTCCAAGATCCATTTTTGGACATATTTAGGACCTATAATACATTTTATCTAATTTGGTACATTATTGGATCCACTTTCATTGTGAAAACATGCATGAATTTCCTTTGTAAAAATATTACAAGAGTGCCACTCTTCCTCCATTATAAATGGAACTCCTCTCCCCCACTTCATCACACCAGTAAATCCAATTTGGATAGAAAAATATCTAATAAAATATATCCTAAACAGCCCAAAAACTTATCATATAAGCCTCCACTTTTCAAAAAATAAATACAAGGAATCATTTGGTTCAAGCCAAAAGGAGTTACCCGATTAAGAGGTAACATCTTTTCTTAAGCTTTTTAGATTTTTTACATTCTCCAAAACCTCATGTATTGTTATTATAATATTTTATAAAAACACTATTATCCTATATATACTAGTATTTTCTTATTCTAATGGTCCAAACTACACTCACACACACTTCCATCTAATGGGTAATAAACATACTGTTTCTATGTACGACGAACTACTGGCTCACCAAAAGATGATTGTTCATTATTTCCTTTACCACCTTTCATAGTGGACGTTATGATAAAAAATATATTTATATATGTAATATATTCTATAAATTATATATTTATTATTATTTAATTATTTTATAACACATAACGTTATACTCTCCATTTCGTGGGAATATGAAAACATCATTTGAGGAAGTGTGGACTACCGCCCCCTCAAAGCAATGTGATTGGTTAACACTATACATAGAATGTATAAAGGTGGGTTTTAATTAAAAATATGTTACCTAAAAAAACTATATATGATATTAAGTAAATAATTAAATTTCTGAAAATAATATATATATATATATATCAATTTGTTTATTAGTCTTTCACACACAAAGTGATAACGTCGTTCATAGACATGTGAATTACCACCTCTTAAACCTGATGTGATTACTTTTACATAAAAATAATTATATATATAAGTATAAATTATTAAATAATATGGTATTTATGAAATAATTATCATTTTGGAAAGATATTGTGTTACTTACCTTTTTCCCATAATGATCATTGAAAAATGAAAACATTACTTATGCCTACATGTGACCTACTCTCTCCATGATTGTAACATTGGTTAATTTTTCATAAAAATATTTATATATTGATTTTAAAAGTATAATTAATTTATAAATATGATAATTATTTTATGATTATCTTTCTTTAGATGTTATATATGTCCTTTTTGACCATTGTTAACCTACAAATGTTATTTTTGACACATAAACTGAATTGGGTCAAAGCTCCTGATGTAAACATAAATGTTTATGATTTTGAGTAAAAAATGGTAATAAGTGGAATAAAAGTAATGATAAACATGAAATATACTATTAATAAATTAGATAATTAACATAAGTTAATTATACAGAAAGATAAAGGACATTCACTCGAAAGGAAACACGAGGTAAGGGATTTTCATCTCACTTTTTACTTCCATGATATAAAAGTCATTTCATCACTTACATATTTTTATGGTGTATCTACTAACCATTTTTATATATTATATCATGAATTACTTTGTATTTATGGAATTTAACCTTTTTATTTAATATTATTCCTTCACAAGGTTTGTGATTTAATATGTTAGAAAGTGCTGTGAGATACTTTGAAATGTTTAAAGATTATTTTCCTTAATAATAATGTTAATGATACTTCAATGGTATTTTGGTTGAGGAAATTATAAAACCATTTTTCAATAAAACTTTTAATTTTCCAATCCTTTGGTTATTCACAACATATTTCATGTATTATTACCATTTTCCAATTTTTTGTTTTCAATGTGTTTTAGAAAAAGTTTTTAAGAAAACATGAATTCAACTAACTATTTACCTAGATAACCTATTTTATTTTAAAACCATTTTTTATTAAAATATATTTTTTAATTTTATTAGATAAATAAATTTCTAACATTTTTTTCATTCAAATTTTTTTTCAAAGGAATATACTTGTTTCTTTCTGAGAAAGGCATTTTGCTAACATTTTTTACCTTGAAAAAGAATGTTTCTTTTTACCTCATACAATATTCCCAAATTTATCTGCCATTATTTCTCTTATGCTTCCCATTAATGTTTCAATTTTTTTAATTAGAATTTTTTTAAAATGGGTTTTAAAATTAAAAGTTTTATTAATTTTTTTAAATAATATTTTTTAAATAATATTTTTTGTTTTATTTATTCATTGAAAAAAACCATGTATTTTTACTCCACTTGGGATATGTTGTGTTGATATCATCCTTATCCTTCCTCAGTATGGGTTTTGATTGATTTTTTCAAGGATAGTTTTCAAATTCACTTCCTTGATCACTTTTAGTCCCCTTGAAATATTCAATTGCCTATGATCAGTTGACATTGATTTTCACCTAAGTAACCATTTCTTGTTTCATGGATATAATAATTTCCTAAACCATATAAAATTTTTATATGGTATTTAATTTGAATTTTATTTTATTATTTGGAGAAATATTGATAAATTTGTATCTTTTATTTCATACAAGTATTTGATAAGAACCATTGTTAAATTTATTATTAGATATATATGGAATTCATTGGATAGATATGACATGGGTGGGTCATATTTATAGATATTCTCAAAATGAATAATTAGTATCCAGGGATGATTTAGTTGGCTATCTTCTTTATATGGGGTTTTACTTGATAGGTAAACCATACTGTGAAAGGTCTTGATGGTACTAGTTCCATGTACCTCGGAAGAAAAATGTATAATAATTATTAACTTCCATAATTTAGTTTCAGTTATTATCCATAAATGATATTTTGTTTTGAAATATATATGAATATATTTCATTTTAGGTTATTTAGATGACCTATGTTTCAATTTCTTACCTTGCCATATTTATTTTTCCATTCCTAGTAATTTGTATGGAATATGTTTCTAGTTAGTACATTTTCATATTATTTATGCACACCCATTCTTTCTATTTATTATATGGAATGTGTGTTGAGTTATTTGAATTTTCATATTGACTACTATCATTGATTCATTATTAATTCCACTAAATGTTTCCATTACTATGCTTTTGAGCTCACCCATGTTATGTTTCATTCCATTGGAATCCAAGAATCTTATAATGAAAGATATATCAGAATATAATAGATGAAATAATGTTATCCTCTTAATTTTTTATTTATAATGGAAAAAATATGTTATAATTAGCTTATTAATTTGTAATAAAATAATCATTTAGGTATTTGGTTTACCAAGACTACTAAATACATTGGTCCTCTGGGATTTGATTCCTTATAATCATGCCAATGTAATTGATAATAGAAATTGACTATGGGATTTTTGGGGTTGGGGTTCTATGGTTGGTATAGAGTAATTTTAGTACCAACCTTGGGAATAAGATTTGGGAAAACATAGGTTAGAGAACATAACCCCAAGGATCAATTTTTGGATAATTATAGAAAAAAATAAAAAATTTTTTTGGTACAATATAAATTTTATGAGTCTACCTAGCTATAAATCATTGTCTTTATACTATAAGAGGATGTGGTTCAAGAAAAAATGTACCTTGGGTTAATAGATATGATAATGTCTTCCAAGCCTAACTTGGGGTAACCTGGTATATGACAACATGCCATACTGTACACTTGGTTTGACACTCCAAGGATATTTTCTTAGGATAATCCACATTTTTGTTACAAACCCTTATAATGAATTTGAATGGATAATTAAAATTAATGATCAAGGTTAAACCTAAGGTATTTTAGATTTATGATAAGGTTTTATGATTTAGAAATCCAAGAAATGATATTATAGATAAACATTAGGCCAAGGAAGAACCATTGTTAAAATGAAATAGATGAATTATTATATACTGAAGTTGTACTAAAAACCACAGTTAAAAGGCTATTTAGTGATTAACCTGATTTCAATGATTTCCATTAAATATATTTTGTAAATTATAGTAATTTAGTTTTATAAAAGAATAACCTATAATCCAAGTGACATCCAATCAAATTCAGAAAGGCTGTGGGTCTTGAACCCATGATTGAAGGAAAATAAGGGTTTCGCACCCACAACTAACATATGCAATGTACGAGTTTAAATTTAATCGTTTTTAGTTCAAAAATTTGATGAATTTTTTTTAATTATGAATAGGTAGTATCAATTTTGTTGACTAGAGATCAATCTATAAACCATATTTGGTTTGGAAGATTTTTAAAGACAACTAGTCATTATTGTCACTCTTTTATGGGGATTAAGATCATTTAAAAATATATTTTATTTATTCATGCATCAATATTAATTTTTGAATGAATTGGGAATTATGTCAAATCCCAACCAAATGTTGAAATTTTATTTATAGAAATATAACAAGTATACATAGGTAGTAAAATAATTCTTCAATTATAGGAAATGTTTATTCTGACAAAAATGTTATCATAATACCTTCTTTTTTTTCCACCTATGTCTTCTAAATAATCACATATTTATGGATTTGAGGCCCTCAACTTTCAATTGATCATTAATATCTTGGTGATTGATGACTTCAATAACTCCCTATAAATATTTAATCTTTTCCTCTAAGTATGTATCTCTAATTTTTACTAATTTTCTCATATATAGAGATCTTGATACATGTTAGTCCATGCGAACTTTGTAATTCCCATTTTTGTTTTTCTATAGGATTATTTACAAATCATTCTCATGATGTCGGATTTTTAACATAGTAAATATTAAAAAATATATTACTAAGATTGACTTTAAATTGTGAGGACACAATATAATTAAGGTTTGGAGAATGTAACATCCTGAAATTCTAAAGTAAAATATTTTATTCAATATGGTTCATGACATGAAACACCTAGTGTAAAAATTTAATATAATAATCCGATAATTTACATTATATTTAATCTCTTAAATAAATATAATATGTTCTATAGTTTTTATTGCACATAACACCGAGTTAGCTTACTTTAAGTGCAAGAGTGACATTCATCGACATCATGAATTACAAGCAAGAGATACCTTTTCAGATATATTACTTTACATGAAATAGTGACCTTCCTCGATAGCTTTTGTTACACAGAAGAGTGACCTTACACGATAGCTTGCGCTACATGGAAGACTGAGTTTCACCATATAAAAATGTATTATTAATATTTTATTATTTAATATAATATGATTTAACATAGACATTATGTTAGTGGTTATCAATTTTATTAGCTAAATTATAAAAATATATGTTTTATATAAATATAGAATGAAATAATTGGTTACAAATTAATTAGAAATGAAAATAAGAACAAATTGGACATAAAAAGTAATACTATTATTTGTATGCTTCAGAAGGAGTGTTGTCTTAATAAACATAACTAATTATAACTATTTGATTATTTTAATGAAATATATATATTACTTACTTAGTAATTTTTTTTATATTCATCCATTTTTTATAGGAATAATATTAGAATAAACTCAATTTGTAAACATAGACCTATATTTTATAAAGATAATATTACCTCCTTTTAATGGAGAACCAATTATAAATCATAATTTTGAAACTTTAATGGGTTAAATATTTAAAAATAAACTTAATATTTGAAATATAAATATAATAATTATGTTATGGTAAACTTTTTAATTTTTTTTGAAATACTTCTTTTTTTAGTAAATAGTAAAAAAATACTGACATTTAGTTCAAAATTGATTTTTCAACTAATTTATTTGTAAGGTTGAAATTTTCAATTAATTGGTTTTAAATTTTAATTAGATAATATTTATATCAATTAATAATTTTTTTTTAAATTTTATTCAATTTCACATTGAAATTGATTATAAAAACATTGCAAACTTTTGTATGTTTTTACTTTTAAAACACGCATTTTTGTCCGACCTGTAGGATGAATTTAAAATTAATATATGCCACTTATATGATTGTAATTTAGAAAAATATATTCCATATTTGGAATATTAATAATTTATAATATCAAATAAGGGTATCTTTTTTTTACCAAAACGATTTGTAAAAGTATTTAAAATTAATAATAACTATTAAGGAAATACTAATCTTAACGAATAAGTAAATCTTTACCTTAAGGGACCAAATAACATAGTCACTTTCACAAGAGACATTTTATGTACATTTTTGGACACTATAATCCCTGGTCTCTAATTTGGTCCATTATTTGAGCCTCTTTCAATGCAAAAAAATATGCATAGAATTCCTTTATAATAATATTACAAGAGTTCCACTCCTCTTCCACTATAAAAGAACCTCATCTTCTACCAATTCCTCTCATATATAAAGAAACTTTGGCTCAAAAAATATCTTTCCAATTATCTTGAAAAAATACCTCCCATAATTCTATAGTCATCCCCTTGTTCATAATGCAATCCAAGGAATATTTTGGTTCAAACCAAAAGGAGTTACCCGATTAAGAGGTTACATATTTTCTTAATATTTTTAAACTTATTTCCATTATACAACTCCTCATATATTCTTATTATATTTTTTTATAACAAAAAAATTATCCAAAATATACTATGATTTTTTTAATATAATGGTTTGACCTATACTCACACACACTTCCGTCTAATGCGTAATGAACACACTGTTTATGTGTATAGCGAACAACTGCCTCATGAAAAGATGATTGCTCATTTTTCTTTTACCACCTCTCATGGGGTCCATTATGATAAAAAATGTGTTTATATATTCTCTATATTATATTTATTTTGTATTTATGATTCTTAAATTCTTTTATAACACATACCCTTATACTCTCCATTTCGTGGGAATACGATAACATTGTTTGAGGAAGTGTGGACTACTACCCCTCAAATCGATGTGATTTGTTCACACTATACATGGAACATATAAAAAGTGATTATAATTAAACATATGTGAAATAAAAACAATATATATGATATTCATGGCATAATTAAATTTCTGTAAACAATATATATATATATATATCATTTTCTTAATTGCAGTTCCACACACAAAGTGATAACATCGTTCGTGGATGTGTGTATTACCACCTCCTCAACATGATATGATAACTTTTACATAAAACTAAATCAATATATAATTATATATTATTAAATAATATGGTATTTAAGATATAATGATAAATCCGTAAAGATATATTATTACATAACTTCTTTCCATAATGATCATTGAAAAATGAAAATGTTACTCATGCGTACATATGACCTACCCTCTCCATTATTTTAATTTTGGTTCATTTTTAATAAAATTATATGAAGAATGATTTTAAATTTATAATTAATTTATAAATAAGTTTTATGATTATTATTCTTTAGATGTTTTGTAATGTTCTTTTTTACCATAGTTGTCCTACTTAAATTATTTTTGACACGTAAACCGAATTTGGTCAAAACACCCAACATAAACATAATTGTTTAAGTGGTTGTATAACACATAGTAATAAGTGAAATAAAAGAAAAGATAAAATTTAAAAATTTTATCTTGTAATTTGAAAATTAACATAATTTTATTATACATGAATTTAAATTATATTAACTCAAAAGGAAATGCAAGGTGAGGTATTTTCATATCCCTGTTTTATTTTCAAGAGATAAATGTCATGTTCACCACTTATTTATTTTTTGTGGTGTATCTACTAACCATTTTTTTATATTATATCACAAATTAATTTATATTCATAGAATTTCAAAAATTTATTTAATATTATTCCTTCATGAGGTTTATGATTTAAAATGTTTCGAAGTGGTATGAGACACTTGGGAATGTTTAAAAATTATTTTCCTCAATAATAACTTTAAGGAACTTCCAATGGTAATTATGTTATAGGAAATTATTTATCCATTTTTCAATAAAACCACTAATTTTCCTATCCTATGGTTATTATTAACCTATTTCAAGTATTATTACCATTTTATACTCTTTAGTACTCTAGGTATTTTAGAAAATGTTCTTAAGAAAACCCATGTTCATTTATCTATTTAGTCAAAAAACCTTTTCTCTTATAAAAACCATGTGTTATTAAAATGATTTCATTTTTTTAAAAAATTATTTTGTTAAGAAATTTTTACCCTTCTTGTCTTTACCCAATGTGTTCAAAGGAATCTTATTATCTATTTCCAAATAAGAAATTTTTCTAGCCCTTTTGTATATTGAAAATGGAAAGTTTATTTTTTAACTCATACTACATATAATAATTTATCCACCATCATTTCTTTGAAGCCTACCTTGCATGTTTAAAAGGATTATTTTTAATGAAAAAGTTTTAAAAGGGATTTAAAAAGTAAAATTATTTTCAAATGGTTTTTCGAAACAAAATTTTATCTTCCTCAATATTTTTTTTCTATTTTTTAATCAATGTAAATAACCATATATTTTTACTCCACTTGGTATATGTTATGTTTATACCATACATATTATTCCTATAGATGGTTTTTGATTGATTTGGATAACGATCATATTCACATTCACTTTCTTGATCCATTTTATTCTCCTTGAAATATTCTATTGCCTAAGATCATTTGACATTGAATTTCCCCAATATATCCTTATCATTTTTTGTGGAAATGTGCATTGTCTAAACCATATTCCATTTTTCATACAGTGTTAACATTGAATGTTATTTGATTATTTGGGGAAATATGGATAAATATGTATCTTCTATATCTTATAGATATTTTATAATTCACATTTTTAAATTGAATATTTGATATATGAGGAATGATTAGGACACATATGAGATGAGAAAGACCCGGTTATAGATAACCCCTCGGTGCATCAGTTGTCTCATGAGATACTTTAGTGGGATAACCTCTTTAGATTGGTTTCTACAAAATGGGTAAACCATCTTTTGAAATGTCTTGATGATATTGGTTCCATGTACCTCAGAAACATGGTTTATAATAATTAAGAACTTCCCTCATTTAGTTTCTATTATTATTCATCTATTTAGATTTTTTGTTAACATGTCTATGGATTCATTTCATTTTCATTTATTTAGATGGAATTTGTTTTTGTTTATTACCTTTCCATATTTATTTTTCCTTATCTAGTTATTTTAATGTAATGTGTTTCTAGATATTTAAATATCTTATTACTTATATATTTCTTACCATTTTATTGATCACAATGAATGTTTGTTCTATTATTTACCTTTTCATATTGAATATTCTCATTGATTCATTATTACTTCTATTATATTTTTCACTTAATAGGAATTTGATATCACCTTTATTTTATTTATTTATCCTGGAATCCAAGAAGATTATGATGAAACATAAGTTGGGATGTAATATATTGATTAAAGTTACCCTCAAAGTTATTTATTTATAATGGAAACACATTATTTTGTTATTAGTGTATTCAGTTATAATACAAGACTCATTTATGTATCCAGTTTGCCAACAATAATGAACTGGTTAGTCCTTTGGGATTTTATTCCTTGTAATCATGCCAATTTAATTGATATTAGACACCAGATCCATGCTTTCTGGGGCCAGGGTACTTCATTCATGATATGGTGTTTAACTACTACAATAGATTCTTAGGTTTTTCATTTCCACCCCTTAAATAATTTCATCCCCAAAATTAGGGTATGTATAATATATAGAGACTTTAAAATAATACTATTTTTGATAGCATATACAAAATTCCATGCTTAGCTTATGTGAACCATGAAAAATGATTAATTTATAATGAATATAATAACCTAGCTTCTAAATTGGTGGATATGAATAGAAATAACCACATTATGAAATATATCTAAGGATCATTCTCATTAAAAATATGATTATTAATTATTAGGAAATAAATACTAAAATTTTAGTAAATTAATTTTATTTTACAAAAATATATTTTCTTAAAAAATGGTTTTATTTTCCTTTTCTGAAAAAAATAATATAATTAGGTTTTATCAATTTTAAAAAATTTAGTTGATAAAGTGAACATCAATTTTGAAATATGCATATTGAAATTATCTTAAGATGAAACTTTGATATTTTTTTGAAAATATTGATTTTCTAGTGAATAATGAAAATTACTACTTTTTAATTAAAACTATATTATTGATTCAAGAGTTTAAAAGGAAAATTTTTGTTTGAAAATGGTTTAAAAGAAAAATTAGTTCATTATGTTTGGTATAAAAACATTTTTATAATTAAAATAAATTTATCTAAAAAATTATTTTTCATTGCCTTTTGTAGTTTTATTGTAAATTAATTTTTAAAACATAGATTAATTGAATATTGATAAATAGATAACATATTTGGATTGATGTGGTCTCAATTGGGTAAATAGTCCTATTTTATTTATTATCATTATGAATAGTAACCATAGTAAATAATTTTCACCGTGGTAAAGGTAAATTTTGTAACTTAGGGTAAAAAAAATATGACAAGGATTAAAAAATGACCCTAATAATTGCCTTAGTTTTATTTCATGATTATATGTCATACATAACCATAATTTTTTTAATATTTGACCAATTTTTTTTCATTTCTCCAGGAATTTTACCTTTATAATATTTTATGTAAATAATAGTAAAAAATGTCAATCTCTTTGTTTTATTAACTTTAAATTTGTAACATTGGGATAAAAAGATGGTATCTTCAATTATAAATATTCATTTTAAATATAATTTTTTTATTTATCATGTTAATTTATTTATAATTTTCAGTTATGAAATAATTATCATAAATTATTGTGCAACATCGAGCCAACATGTATTTAAATAGTAGAAAAATAAAATCAATTATTAAAAAAAGAAATATAAATTGAAATAATTATTGTGTTACAAAAATTTTGTGGATAAATATAACATGTTAGTGATTTTTTGAAGTATTATATTTCAATTCACTCAATTTTTGTTGTATTTAAAGTCAAATTAAATAAATATCATTATAAATGAAATTAATGATATTTTATAACAAATAATGTTTTCTTAAATCATTTAAAATTAATAAAAATGTTATATTCATACTAATAAATGAGATATGGGTTTAAAAATAAATCATGTTATATTTATTGGAATTTTTTTAATTTTATAGTACCATTATTAACCCTTAAAGGGTAGAAAACATTAATGTTACAGTAAGTGTAAAAAGGGTTAACAGGAGGTAAAAACTAAAAAAAAAGGTTTAAAAAACCAAAACATGTCCAAATTTCATTTTATGAAAGGATTTGGAATTATACTCAACTTCAACTCTAATTATATTAATTTATATCCATTTTTAGATGAATTGTTTTTTAAATTAATTCCACACTTCACGAAATTAAAAGAACCCCACCCCCCAATTATAAAATTTCAACTCTCATTTCTATTCATTACACAACTTTGTGCCATCTAGCTCAAAAAACCACTAAAAATTAGTCTTCTTAAAATCCTTACCCAATTTCTAGAGGTTATACCCTTATAAAATATAAACAATAGGACCCTCAAGGAGAGATATAAAATATGTCTACCAAAGAAGAGGTAATCACCTTTAATGACTCTTTGACATTTATTTCTTCTCATACTTCCTCATAATGTGTTAAAAACACCCTAAAATTATAAATATAGTATCATAAATAAACATAGATATTATTTTTTTTATAAAACTATATTCCATGCAATGGCCTGGACTATCTGGTCCGTTCCTTTTCAGAAATATGGTGTTAGAGGTGTTTTGTGAGGTTAAGGTGACTTATCCCCAACACTTTTTAAATTTTTAGTTATATGAATATTGTTTCCATAATGATAAGACATCTAAATATAGGTCCTATAGTGTTTCTATAATGATTATACATCTAACAGTAGGTGCTATAGCGTTTCTTGAATGGTGATACATCAAACGGTAGGTGATACAGTGCTTCCAGAATTTCAAGACATCTAACAGTGAGACATGAAAAAAGTAGGTGCTACAATATTTCTAGAATGGTGAGACATATAATGGATGGTACTACTGTGTTCCTAGAATGGTGAGTCATCTAACGGTAGGCACTACACTATTTCTAGAATGGTGATACATCTAATGGTAGGTGCTACAGTGTTTCCAGAAGGGTGAGACATCTAACGGTAGGTGCTACAGTGTTTCCAGAATAGCGAGACATATAATATTAGGTGCTATAGTGTTTCCAGAACGGTGAGTCATCTAATTGCAGGCGATACAATGGTTTCAGAATGGTGAGTCATTTCGAATAGTTGGTCAAATATCCATATTTTCCCATATGTCATATTTTTTCCCTTTTAAAATCTTTCATTAACATAAAATGAGTTGAATTCCATATTTACGTGGTTTTGAAGCTGTTTTAAGGATTATAAACCATATCTTTAATTTTATAAAAATAAAAAGGATTTTATTTGGTCAAACCATGTGGTGTAATGTGATCCACATTAGTGGAAATTCTAAGACATTTCAAATCTCATTAGTCTCAGATCTTATCCATAAAATTTAGACACATTTCCTTTATTCATTCATTCTTACTCATCTCAGTGTGAGGCAACCCAGGAATTTTTTCCATAGGAGAGGTGTGATCAAACTGTAATCCTTGAATCATTTCCCCTTGATGTTGATTTCTTCTACATGCAAACCCCCAATTTTGGTGTAACCAAGATGTGTCGATCTGTATTTAATATAAGGTATGTTCTACCTCTGTCTTTTGGGTTCCGCGATTTGTTTCCTCCCATGTCTCCCAAACATGTAATATCTTATGATCTCCAGGTTTCTATTGGATACTTCTTGGGTGTTGGTTGATGAGGTCGTTCCTTGATATCCTTGGGTGAATGCAGTTGTTGAAGGAGTGGTGAATGTGATCTTTTGTGATTGTCCCATTATCATGAAAAGAATATTGGAAAACTTTTGAATTAGGGGATTCACAACTTCCCTATTTTTACTACATGATGTAGTAGAGTTATCATGATTTAGCCCACTAAATCATAATGAAACTGATGTAATAAATATTTGAAAAAGATTAAATAATTAGTTGTTATCATATGTTAGTGAATCTTGATTTTCTAGATAGTGTGATATATATGCCTTGCTATTTATCATGTTTTTCTTAATGTAAATTATAAAAGAATGTAAATCCAAAAGTAATTGTAAATTAATTGGCCAAAGATAAATATGAATGTAAGTAAATTTGGTAGTTATTGTAATTTGATGTTAATCTATTATAAGTATAGGAGAATGTTTAATTTAATTAATTGATAAACCAAAATAATGTTGCTGCTTTTTGATTAAAGGCATGTCTAATTAATTGCTTAATTAATTTGTGACAACTATGATAGCTTTCTAGTTAGGTTTCATAGTTAAGACCTACTAATAATGAATTGTTCAATTCAAGATAGATTAATTAACAGGTTGTCGATAAAGGATAATGCCTAGTAGGGTTCAGAGTTACCCTCTTGATTATAAAGGTCAAGAGCATTATGGTTTTGAGCCATGACCTCTCTTTATGTGTGAAGGATGAATTCCTTGATTGTGGCCAAGATCCCAATTTATTGTTTTTTCCTAATTATTGTGATGTGATGTGATATTAGAAGGATGTTGTGGTATATGGGATAGGGGGCCTAGTGGTTGTGGTAGAATTTGATGCCTAAAGTGGCAAGATACATCAGCTTATAAATAAGGGTTCCGGAGAGGGCACTGGAGATGATGAAAAGGGTTGAAGCTAGGATTACATTATGTTTTTCTTGTTGGGTTCTTGTTTTTGTTTACCTTCAATACTTTCCCCAATTCTTGAGGAAGACTCTCTTACTTAACCTCCTTCCAAAAGTGTCTAAGATTCACAGGGTATGCCATGCGCTTTCCATGTTTATCTTCTTGAGGAATGATGGGTCTACACTCATGCTTTCAGTGGTAAGGAATCATAGTATTGTTCATCTTCTCAATCATTTGAGCCCCTATCATTTGGTAGCTTATAATTCTTTCTCAGAATACCTAAAATTATTGAAAAGTGTTAATACTATAATTAAATGGTTGAATAAATGATGTAGAACCCAGGGGGGTGGAGCTTACCGAGATGTAATGTTATGGTTACTTCTAAAGATTTGTTGACTCAGTGTGGTTATGCCTGGAGGTCATGAGACTTTGTTGGAATGATAATGTAATGTAATGTGGGAATGTAAATGGTTGATTAATGGTTAAAAAATTAGTTAATGTAAAGTGAAATAGATTAAAGGGGACATGATGATTTAATAAATCTCTTTAAATGATTGTATTCTTATAGGATATATAGTCTTAGTAGTGGCAGTTGGGAGTTGAAGAGACGTTAGATATTGTCAATTATAAGACTAGGAAATTCCCATATTGTGGTTGTGAGATATATTATATCCAGTACTTTTTGTGTTTCTATATTCTACTCTACCTAGTCAGTTAGGGACACTGACACCCTGGGGATTTTGAGCCTGGGGGGGGGGGCTTCCCCAAAAATGTAGTGAGAGGATGGATGGCTGAATACCCCCTTTAGCCCTGATCTCTTATCTTCGGTGTTACTTGTGTTGGTATGCATGATAGTTAGTTATAATAATATTTGTGTGTAGAGGGTTATAGTTATTTGTGGTAATTTCACACACATATATTCTGGATATAGTTTCCTAAGTTCCACTATAGGTATAACATGTATTGGCTGTGACGGCATGAGGATCCTTACTCGGTGTCTGGGTTGTAGTGGCTTGAGGTATAATACCCGGCGTTTGATATATTTTATATGAGATATAGTGGATAACATAAACTACTTGGTTTCTTCTGGTAGTGTGGATGGTGTGGTGTTTTTCCTAGGTGTCTATGGGAAAGCCTTTGTATTACATGAGGTTCATATTTTGGGGCTCACCTAGGTGTCTTCAAGCAAAATATTTGGAGACAGATGGATTAGGATGCGTGACATAGGAAAAAAGAATAAAACCAGTGGGGAAGTGGAAGTGGGGTACCCTAGATATTTTTCACATATTATATAATCTTCTATGTGATACTTGGTGAGAGTATCCATGGTGAGGTTGGGAACATAGTATACATGTTCAAGTGATGAGTTAGTTTCACTTGTTGATTCACTTTTCTTTAGCATGATTCCTTTAATTTTTCATGAGAGGATTTGGGGAGGATCCTACTGAGTATAATATTATACAAACACTATGTTATATGAACTATTTTTAGGTCACTTGGAGAGGGTTGGAGATCAGGCCAGTCACTACTATCTTGGGGTTTATAGGAGTTTCTCGGGCATTGTGGATGCTGTTGTTTTACATTATTTTGGTACCTAAAATTTTCTTTTTTATCTATAGTGTTTTTTTTCATGTAATTAAATATATGTACATGGGATTATTTTATATTATAGTTTGAGTTGGAGTTAGTTGGTGTATGTATTGTGTCTCTCTTTCACATGTATTCTCTTAGAGACTAATGACTTCCATTTGTGTATTTACTATACCCTCAGAGCTAGTGGCCAACTCGGGGGATAATGGAGCTGGGAATCGGGGTACATTATCCCTCTTCTCATATTTTGGACCCAGGAGGGGTACACTTTGTGGTGAGGGGGTCATGATGAAGTGGTATCAGAGGTCTAATTGAAGGATATGATTGAGTTTGGAGTTAGGCACATGCAAGGTTTCATGGGTTAGTAGGGGGTGATATCATCTAAGTTTGTAAAGAACTATGAACCCTGGAGACCAGGTGAGACACATGTATTTAGGTCCCCCTATGATCTGAGGCATGTACATTTAAGTTTACAATGGATTCTAAATGAAGTGATGTTGGTTTCAAGGTAGAGACGTAGTAAAGGATCATGCATCATTATTATTTTCACATGAATCTGAATGGGTAGACCTTGGGATAGGTAACCTAAAATGAATAAATGAAACCAATTAATTAATGTTAAATTATACCATATTCTAGGTTTTAGAGTTTTAACTATTTTTCATTTTACAGGCATGGAACTAGGATGACATCTTCATCAAGTTCACACAGAAGATGTATGACATGCTGTGTCAGAAGATTGCTGTTGAGTAGAGGTTGAAGATGGAAAAACTGGGAGGTGGAAACTTTGAGTGTTTTAGTTCCAATGTCTGAAGAAGTATGAGAACTCTATTTCAGATGCAGTCACAGGGGACTGGGTGGAATAGGTTGGGATAGCTTTCAGTTTGATCTGTGCTCAGAAGGAGAACTGGGTATCGTTGGTTGTGATGATGATGGACGGGGTAGGCATATTATAGCCCCAATATTCACCCCATTCTCAATGAAAATAGAATGACTATGGTGGGGTTCATTATTAGGTTTATAGAGGTAGTGGAGCAGGTCATCGTCAACTTTATTCTTTGGTGTTTCTAGAAACAGGAAAGCCAGATTCCATTCAAGGTACCCTTTGCATGTTTTCTACATGTGTGTATGCCTTATTTGACTCAGGAGGGATACAATCCTTTTTATCAGTTACCCTTGTCCATGATTTTGGACTTGAGGTAGAGAGGCTTCCAGTTCCCTTGGCATTAACTATGCCCATTGGAGGCTGAGCTAACTTCTTCGAAGTATGTGGATACTACAAGCTAGTGTTGGGGTATTACCACTCTTAGGGAGATTTCCAAAGATTACAAATACAACCATATAAATTCATCCATGGTCTGTATTGGTTTTATTTTGTTCAAGATATCATGGATTGCATCCAGAGGTTGGTGTTGTTATTCGATGCTGATAGAGAGACAAAAATGTTTGTGGGTGAGTGAGACCCTCGGATGGGTCCGAGGCACGTTCCTTCTCTATCATCCTTGATGGATGAGATGATGTTGAGTTTCTCGGAGGTTCAGAAGTCAAAATTTCCCATGTTCATTGAAGATTACCATGATTCCTTTTCTCGTAGTGGTTGTAGCAATACCCCCTCGATGAGAGATCATGTTCGAGATCATGCTTAAGCCAAGCGTGACTATGATATCGATTTCTCCACATAGGATAGTGCATTTTTCATTGTGGGAGCTATGTATATATATCGATGTTCTTTTAAAGTGTGGTTTCTTCTAGACAAGTGTGTCACCATGGGTTGAACTTGTTTTTTTCATGAATAAGGCTGACAAAATTTTATAGTTGTGTGCCGATTATCACTGCATGAACATAGTTAAACTGAAGAACCACTATCCTATTACACAGATTGATGACTTATTCAATAAAATGAAGCATGCAAGTTAGTTCTCTACGATAAATTTACGGTCCGACTATCATTAGATGTGTGTGAAGGATGATGATAACCCAAATACTTCTTTATATTGTTTTCATAAGAATTATGAGTTCTTAGGTGCAATGAATGATCCATCTGTGTTCATGGGGTTGGTGATCATTGTGTTCCGTGAGTTCCTGTGTAAGTTCATGGTGGTTTTCATCTATGAAATCCTTGTGTACTCCACATCTAAGTAGGATCATGCAGAGCATCTGTGTGCCATTTTGGGAGTTCATTGTCAATATTAGCTATTTGAAGAGTTGTCAAAGTTTGAGTTTTGGGATCTATAAGATAGTTTCTTGGGACATGTTGTATCCTAGTAGGGTGTACCTACAGATCCATCGAATATATAAGTAGTTGTGTCTTGGTAAGCCTCCTATATAGTGGAAGAGGTGTGAAGTTTCCTTGGTCTCGTAGAATATTATAAGAGGTTTATAGCCTATTTCTCTCAGCTTTCGACACCAAAAATAGTGTTTACTAGGAAGGATTAGGCATTCATGTGGACCAATCAGTTGTTGATAGCCCTTATGTATCTGAAAGAGAATTTGGTCAGAGTTCTGGTTCTTTGTCTTCCGATAGAGGGAGTTCAGTTTGATGTTTTCGGTGATGCGTCATGTATTGGGTTAGGATTTGTTCTAATACAGTAGAGATCATTCATTTCTTATGGGTCTTAGCAGCTATGTACCCATTAGTGTAACTATTCCACCCGTGATCTTATGTTGGAAGTAGTGTTGTTTTCCTTGAATCTGTGGAGAAATTACCTCATGAGATAGTGCTTTGGGGTATTCACCGATCATAAAAGCATGAGGTATGTTTTCTCCGAGCATGACTTGAACTTATGAAAACATCACTGGATGGATTTATTATAGGATTACAACTTAAAAATCTCATATACACCCGGAAAAAGGAATGTTGTAGCTGATGCACTGAGCAAGGAGTCACATAGTGATGTCATACATGAATATGGTGATTCCTAGAGAGTGATGGAAGAAATTTCAGCATTACATATGGATATGGGAGAAGTTGGGGGAATAGGATGTCTTTTCTAGATGACAGTGAAGTCATCTTTGGTGTAGTATGTGGAAGATATCCAGTTGTGTGATCTTGAGGTGGAGGTCCAGAGAGACTCCATTTTTTTGTGTTGAGGCCACTAAAGGTTTGTTTGAGGATGAACAACACTGAGTGTTGTTTTAGGGGAGGATTTTCATTCCATTGTCAATACATGAGATGGTTCTTAGAAATCCCATTATCCCCCATTAGTGGTGAATCCTGGTGTGAAAAATATGTACCGAGCCTTGAGGAGTCAGGTTTGGGGGCCTGGGTTGAACTATACAGTTTCAGAGTTGGTGTCTTGATGTTGGGTCTGCCAGAAGGTGAAGGTTGAGCACCGTGTTCCTGGTGGTTTTCTCTAGCTATTAGATGTTTCTCAATGGAATTAGAAGAAAATATCAATGTAATTTGATACCGGTTTACGTCGAGATCAAGTAGGCTATGATATTATATGGGTGGTAGTGGATCCTTTGAAAAAATCATCCAACTTTATAGAAATAAAGGAGTCAATCTCAGTGGAAGTTTTGTCAAGGCAGAATCTAGAGGGGGTTGTGAGACTCCAAAGAGTCCCAAGGATGATCATTTCCAATCAAGACCCCCATTTTACCTCCATGGTGTGGAGATGTCTCTAGTGTACTTTTAGTTATTAGTTATGCCTCAACACTACTTTTCATCTGCAGATGGATGGTTAGTTAGAGTGGACCATCTAGACTATTTAAGACATGAATCACTCTTATGTCTTGGATTTTGGAAGTTTACGGATAAGGAGCCTCCCCATGGTAGAATTATCTTACAAAAATAGAGTTAACTCCATCATATTTATGGTTCCATTTGAAGCCTTGTATGGATGACCTATCTGTTCTCCATTGTGCTCAAATGGGGTCGGAGAGTCAGAAATTCTTGAGCCGGAACTGGTATAGAATATGATAGAGTTATTTTAGGTAATTCATGAGAGGATAAAGGCAGCGCAGGATGGTTAGAAATATAATCTGATCATAGGAGGATACCATTGGAGTTTGAAGTTGGGGATCATGTTTTTCTAAAGGTGACCCCCATCAAGGGCATCAAAGGTTTGGTCATGGGAGTAAGCTTTCTACCCAGTTTCGGGGACTTTCAAGGTGTTTTATTGTGTTCAAGACCTGAAATATCATGCATCACTTCTGCCATAGATGAGCTGGAGAGAGGATGTCTTTCACATGTAACATCTCCGTCGTTATCTTCATGAAGACTCTCACATCATCGAATGCTCAATATCAATGTTGATGATGATGAGAACTTTGAGGAGCATCCTATAGATCCAGGATGGTAAGGAGAAGGTGTTTTATGGGCATGAAATCCCATAGGTTCATGTCTTATAGAGGAAGATGGGTGTGGATGAGAGTACCTGAGAATTTGAGTCGTAGATATGTGCTCAGTTTCCCTATCTATTTTATCTTTATCTTCTTCTTGTAATGATGTTCATTTGTGGTTGTATACCTTTCATTTTTATGAGTTGGATTTATCTTGTTCCTTGTTGTGGCTTCCTCTCTTTTGAGAGGTATCTCCACAGGAGAGTGGTTAGAGGTGATTATAGTTTTCATGTGGTTTCATGATGTCCCTTTGAGGAATTGGTTGAGCTCTTTTTAGTGGTGAGAGCCTTGAGGGGTATCTCAAAGGGTGATTGTTCATACCAAATTTTTTCCTATCAAGGTTGGTTTTGAATTATCGAGGACGAGAATATTTTGAGTGGTATCTGATGTAATTTCTTAGACCTATCTAGTCAATTACTTCGCTGAAATATGGTGTTTAAGGTGTTATGGGAGGTCAAGGTGACTTATCCCCAACACGATACCAAATTTCTAGTTTTGTGAATAGTGTTTCAAGAATAGTGAGACATCTAATGGTAGGTGCTACAGTTTTCTAGAAAAGTGGGACATCTAATGGTGGGATATCTAATTTTTGTTGGTTCAATGTTTCTTGAAGGATGAGAAATCTAATGGTAGGTTCTATAGTGTTTCAAGAATAGTGAGACATCTAAAAGTAGGTGTTATAGTGTTTTTATAATGGTGATTCATTTTAAATAGTTTTTCAAGTTTCCAATTTTTTCCAGATTTCCCAGATTTTCCATTTTGACGCTTTTATTTTACATAAAATTAGTTGAATTACATATTTAAGTGGGTTTGAAGCCATTTCAAGGGAAATAAAGCATATCATTGATTTTCTAAAAATCTAAAGGCTTTTAATTGGTCAAACTATATGGTTTAATGTGATCCAAATTAATGTAAATTCTAATCCATTTCAAATAAAAATTTATCTCAAATCTAATCCTTCATAGTTAGACACCTTTCTTTCGTTAATTCCTTATTCATTCTCTCGGTATGAGGCTCCCTAATACTTTTTCCCATAGGGGTGGTGTGATCGAACTATAATATTTGGATCATTTCCCCTTTAAGTTTATTACTAGTACATGTGCACCCCCTGTTTTGGTGAAACAAGGAAGTGCCAACCCATCATTGATATAAGGTATGTTCTACCTCTATCTTTTGGGTTCCTCGATCTATTTCTTCCCGTGTCTCATTGACATGTAATGGCCTGTGATATACATGTTTCTAATAGATAGTTCTTGGGTATCAGTTGATATGGTCACGCCCTAATATACTCAGGTGAATATAGTCATTGTGGGAGAGGTGATCATGATCCATTGTGATTGTCCCATTCTCATTAAAAGAATGTTGGAAACCTTTTGAGGTTGGGGATTCATGGATCCTCTATTTTTCTTACATGAACTAGTAGAGTTATCATGATTTGTTCCACTCAATCTTAGTTAAATTGAAATAATAAATATTTTAACTGGATTAAATAATTTTTTTGATAATATTTTGTTTCCCCATAATTTTCTAGATAGTGTGATATCTATGCCTTTTAGTTTAACAAGCTGTTATTAATTGAAATCGGTAAAGAAAGTAAAACTGGAATTAATTGCAAATTAATTCTCCAATAATAAAGAGGAATATAAATGAATCTGATTATTATTATTATTTGATGTTAATCAAATTAATGAATTGGAGCCTATTTAATTGAATTGATTGATAATACTAAATCATGTTGATGATTTTTGATCAAAGGCATGTAAAATTAATTGTTTAATTAATTTTTGATAGCCATGGTAGCTTTCAAGTTAGGATTCCCATAGTTGGAACCTACTAATAATGAATCTGTTAAGTCAAGATGGATTTAAGAACCAGTTTTTTATAAATGATAATGCCTGGTGGGGTTCCGAGTTACCATCTTACTTGTAATGTCCAAGAGCTTTATGATTTATATCCATGAGTGCTCATTATATATGAAGGAAAAAAATGCCTTGATTGGTTCCAAGATCGTAATTGTTTATTGTTTCCTGCTTCTCATGGTGTGATATGAGCCTGGAAGGATATTGTGGTATGTAGGGAAGGGAGACCTATTGTTTCGGGTAAAATTTAATGCCTAGAGTGGCATGATATGTCATTTTATGCATATGGGTGTCTAGGAGGACACTGGAGATGGTGAAAAGGTATGAAGTTAGGCTTACTTGATTCTTTTATTATTGGATTCTTGTTTTTGTTTATCTGATATACTTTCCCCACTACATGAGGTTGATGGTCTTTCATACCCTATTTCCAAAAGAGGCGAGGATTACCTAGGTATACCACATTCTTTCTGTGTTTAGTTTCTCAAGGATGGATAGGTCTATGCTCCTACTATGGGTTATAAAGACTCAACAGGTAGATCATTTAATCACCATGTGAGCCACTTATTTTTGGTAGGTTAGAATGATTTCATAGAATAAATGGTATTATAGAAAAGTGTTAATGATGTTAATAAATGATTTTGAACCCATGGGATTAGAGTGTTCTAGGATGAAATGCTATTGTTACTTATGAGGATCTTTGGACTCGGTGTGGTTATGCCTGAAGGGAATGCTACCTTGTTAGAATCATAATGTAATGTAATGTGGAAATGTTAATGATTGATTAATGGTTACAGAATTAATTAATTTAAATTGAAACTGATTAAAGGGGAAACACTTATTTAATAAAACCCTTTAAATGGTTGTATTCTTATAGGATATCCAGTCATAGCAGTGGAAACCGGGACTCCGAGAGACGTTAGATGTAGTAATGTTTAAGAATAGGTTATGCCCACAGTGTGTTTGTGAGATATATTATATCCTATTTTTTTTTGTGTTTCTATATGATACTATACCCTAATAGTTATGGAAACTAACACCCTAGGGATTCTGAGCCCTGGGGGGATGTTTTCCCCGACATTCAGGTGGGAGGATGGATGGATGAATACCACCTTTGGATCCACTCTCTTCTCGTGGTAGTTACTTGTGATAGTATGCATGACAGTTAGTTTTTACCATATATATGTGTAGAGGGATGTAGTGGATTGTGGTTATTTCATACACATATATTCTGGATATATTTTCCTAAGTTATTCAATTGGTATAACATGTATAGGCTATAATGTCTTAATGATCCTTACTCAGTGTATGTGTAGTAGTGGATTGAGGTATAATACCCAATGTTTGATACACATTACGAAGGCCGTGATGGCTCTTGGAAACTACTTGTTTACTTTTAGTTATGTGGATGGTGTGGTTCTTCACCCAGGTGTCTGCAAAAAATCCTTTGTGTTGTATGAGGCACTTGTTGTGGTGCTCTCCTAGGTGTATTTGGGCTAGATTTTTAGAGTGATATGGCTTGGATGTGCGATGTTGGGGAAAATTGGAAATCCATCGGGGAAGTGGTAGTGGGGTACACTTGATAATCTTTACTATATTATATACTATTGTATGTGATACTTGGTGAAAATTTCCATAGTGAGGTTGGGAACTTTGTATACTTATTTAGGTGATGAGTTAGTTTCACTTGTTGATTCACTGAGCTTTAGAATAATTCCTTTTCTTTTTCATGAGATGATTCGAGGAGGATCCTTCTAAGTATACTATTATACTCACACTATGTTATATAAAATATTTTTCATGTCACTTAGAGAAGGTTGGAGATCAGGCTGGTTACTACTAGCTTGGGGTTTACTGGAGGTGTTTAGGCTTCGTGGTTTCTAGGGTTTTACTTTCTTTTGTTACTTTCAGTTGCCCCCTTCAGTTTTTTTAGTTTTTCATGTCATTACATATATGTACTTGGGATTATTTTAGATTTCAGTCTTATTTGGACTTTTTTGGTGCCTGTCTTATCTATCTATTTCACATGTGTTCTCTTAGAGGGAAATTCATCCTATTTGTGTGTCTACTATACATCCCATTATCTCTATTCTCCCATTGCCAGCCTATAAGGGGTACACTTTATGGGGATGGGGTCAAGAAATTCCATCACTTTTTCATCCTAAAAAATTGAAAACACCCGTTGTGCGTACAAAGAACATAACATCTCCATGTAGCTGTGTAATTTTTTTCCATCACCACTTTACTTAGATTTGTATAAAGTGGTAATTAAATGTTATATTTGATATTTATGATATAAATATGAATCTATAACTATAATATAATATATAAATTTTTTAAATTCAAATCCAATGAAAAATGATAACGTTGCTAGTGTATATGTGTGGACTACCACCTCTATGAAATAATCAGATCTATTTCTCATTTAAACATTACGTGGATAGTAATAATGATTGATTTAATGAAAATACAATATATATATATATATATATGATATTATAATAATTATATAATGATTAATTATTATTCACCATTATTTTTTTATATCTTTTGAAAATTAAAAACAATGTTCATGCGTACATACAACTGAGCATATCCATGAATGGTGTAATTAATTTTTTATTATCTATATTTTATGGATGAATATAAATATAAATATATATATATATATATTGAATACATATGATATTTATACCATGAATTCAATTTTTTATGATGATGTAACCATAATGAAATTACAAGGACCAAAACTAATTCATTAAAACATACATAAAAAAGAAGCAGTTCACAATTGAAAAATGATAATAATAGAATATTAAAAAAATAGTTGATAAAATGTGATAAATAGATAATATATGATATTATAGTTATGCATATTTCTATGGTATTTAATTATAATCAATCTAAATTTATTATACTAGACTTTAAATCATGTTTAACTAAATGGATACGTGAGGTAATAGATATCATATCAATTTTCACTAAATCGAGACATATTTTGTATTATGAACGTATTTACATTATGTGGTGTATATACAACCCTTTAGAGTTATTTTACATTAATATCTATTTATTAATTATGATTAATTATTCAATTCAAGTTACTATTTCTAGAGTAATGTTTAAAAGAAAAGATGATCTTATTTATCTTCTTGATTGGTTATATTTTAATTCTATTTCAACCTTTATCAAAATTGTTTTAGGAAAATATTTTTTATTTAAAAAAATGATTTATAAAGGATATTTTATGTTATCCATGAATTTTTACATAGTATGAAATGAATCATTCTAATGTGTTACCAGAAGGGGTTATTTTCATCATTCTTTACCAAATTTCAGAATGAAATATTTTTTAACATATATGAAATTAACCAAAATTTCCACCTCCATAACCATTTGGAAACCTTTATATTTCCATATAATATTATAATGATTTTTAAAAGGACACCCTTCATTAAAAATTATTTTAATTTTTTCCTATCCATTGTTTTCAATCCATTAAAGGACATGATTTTACTAAAAAAATATAATTTTCTAATGGTCATCTCTCATATCTTGGTTAATTTTTGGACATTAAATTTCCCTTGAAACATTCAATTTAATATGATAACTGGATATTAAATTTATCTTAAATATACATATTCTTTATAATGAATATGCTTATTTATTAAACCATATATCATTTATACTTATACTATTTTACTACGAATTTTATTTGATTGACCCAAGAAGGTTTGATTAATCTATATTATTTATTCAATATGGTTATTTATTATTAAGGAATATTGTTTGTTAATTTAATTGAACATTAAATATATGAGGTATTAATTTGAAATATAGTGACAGGTGGTTTCTATAATTATGTATCCCCTTGAGGCATTAACAGGTCTCATGACAAAAATCAGTAAGTTAGAAATAATTCGGTTTCTGGTGTATACCTAATGAACAATTAAATAGTTTGGGAAATAGGATTAGATAGTATAAATATCAATGATATATGAATTCATGATGCGAAATATTAAGAATTTTATTTATTAAGAATTAATTTATTATTATCCATGATATTACTATATTTATATTATCCACATATTCTTTTCATATCCAATTTTTAATTTAATGTCATTTGTTTTTAGTTATTTACATTTCCATGTTGATTAATCCTTATTTACTCATGATTGATTCTATTATACATAACTCTTACTGAGCATTTGAACTCACCCTTTTATTTCTTTTCTTTTACTCAGGACATGAATAAGGATATTTTGAATAATATCAAGTATGAAATAATGGTTTTATGCTATGTATTTTATATTTCTATTGTAACATGTGAATCATATATGTATTTGGTTCTTCAAGATTTCTAAAATATTCTGTCCTTTGGGATATAATTACTTATATCTAGTTCCTATTTAATAAATAAGAAACCAACTCTAGGTTACTAGAGTTGGGGTTGTTAGAGTTGGTATTAGTGAAATTTTATTATAAACTTTGAGAAATATATTTTAAATGAACAAATATAAATATAAAATTATTATAATCCCTTATAATATTTGAAAATTTTTAACCTAATAGGTATTTTACTTTGTGGATCAAAATTCCTGATGATAATGAACTGACCTAATGTATTCCATTATTCAATGATTGTTCCTAATTTAAGAAAGGGAATCAACAATCATAGATAATTTATATATTTTGCTGATGGGAAAAAATGCACCTGGTATTTGAACTGAGTAGATCATGAACATATTTGGGTAGCTTACTTAGGTTATGAATAATCACCTTTCATGAATTGGGAAACTAATTTTTCTATAATGTGATTCTTCTATGTTGTATTTCTTTATTAGATAAAAGTATCCATCATTTAGAAGAACAATTAATCCATTGGTATATGGTAAATGGATTAATGCACTCAAAAAGATATTCCAAGATTTTGGATGTGATTAATTAGAAAAGGTAATTTTGAAATTGTATTATTTGGAAGGAAATGTGGATCAATGATGGTCATTTATCCAAAACACAAAAGGGACTAAAGAAATAAAAATCAAGTAATTGAGAACATTCAATGTAATATTTTTGATAAATACTTCCCTTGAGAAAATTGAGATGAAATAGAGATGATGTTCCTCACTCTAAAGTACAAGGATGAAGAAAGTGGGTAGAATATGAGATAACTTCAAAATATTATACATGAATACTTTAGACTATATATGTAATCCAAAAAGAAAGATTTATATTTATTTAATGGAATTACGATGAGCATAGAAAGGGAAGAAGTTTCTAAATCATTTGTTTTCATATAATGATATAGTATAGAGTTCCATTAATATTGAGAATGAATTTTATAGATACTATATATTTTGGGTAAATTAATAAATAATAAGATGATTTAAGAAAAATATAAATTGAAGGGTTAAAAGAAGAATAAGTGAACCAATCAATTTAATTAATGTGAAAATTATGGAATGAAACATTAAGGAATATGCTTGAAGTGTATGAGAGTTTATTAAAAGTTCAATATTAAGGGATATCTAGACAATGAATACAATATAAATAATGTGACCACTACTTTCCATTTCTTCAACTATAAATAAATGGGGAATTATTCAAACTAATGGCACAAGCATCAAGGGAATATACAATAAAAGATTCGAAGGGAAGAAGTCTAAATTTATTTATTAACTATAGATGAGGTTGAGGTTCCCAATGATGTGGTGGTAGGTACTTTAATCACAGCCTCAAATTTATCCTATCTTTTATTTGATTTTGGATCTTTTTACTCTTTTATATCTACCATATTTTAGTTTGGAATTAGATATTTCCCTATCACATTAATAAGGGAGTTTTCGATCAAAAATCATAGTTGAAATCTCATCATAACAAGGATTTGTTAGTTTGTTCCGATAATGGCGCATAAATATCACCTATTTTAGTAATAATAATTATACTAATGGTTGATTTTGGTATAATCCTTAGTATATATTGGATTTAAAAATATAATGAATTTTTTTTAAAGAGAAGGAAATTAGGATTCATTATGAGGATGTAAAATGTTCTATCTTTAGAGGGGAGACATCGACATATGAGTATTGTATAGACTCATCCCATGTGTATCTTTTAGATGATGATATTAGGGAAGAATATCAAACCCAATATATTGATGGAAAATGGGATCCTTAAATTTAGAATGTTTATATTTTATATAATAAATTGATATTTTTCTTGAGGAATTACATGGACGTACACTAGAGCGTGATGTTGAGTTTTAGATTGATTTATTCCCTGATACAAGACCTATATTAATGAATCCCTATTGAATGATTATTGTCGAATTAGTAGAGTTAAAGAAACAATGAAAGGAATTTTGTGGTAAAGGATTTATATTCCCTAGTGTTTCACATTAGGGAGCCCCTATTTTTTTGTTAAGAAGAAATATGGTTCCATGAGGCAATAAATTGATTATAAGAAAATAAATTCCATTACACTAAAAAACTAGTATCATATGCCTCACATTGATGAATTATTCAATAAAATTCAGGGAGATTAATATTTTTCAAAGATTAATCTTAATTCTATGTCTCATAAGTTGTGATTAAAGAAAGAAGATATTCTTATGACAATATTCTTAATGAGGTATGAAAATTATGAGTGTATAGTAATACCATTTGGATTGACTAATGAACCCACTATTTTTTAAGGGCATAATGAATTGATTATTCAATGAATATCTTCATAATTTTGTTTTTTGTATTTATTGATGAAAACATGGTTTACTCAAAAAGCTATGAGGATCACAAGAATCACTTGTAGATAAATCCTAAGACTATTCAAAAAAAAAAGTGTTATATGGAAAATTTAGAAAGTGTGAATTTTGGATTCAAAAAGTTGCTTTTATTGGCCACATTTTCCCCTAGGATAGAATCTTAGTTGATCCGGTGAAGATAAAAGAAGTCAAATAATGGTTTACACTAATGATTATGACCAAGGTTTTTAGTTTCATTAATTTGGAAGGTTACTATGGGATTTTTTTTTAAATTTTTCCCGATGGGCAAACCTGCTAACCAAGATTACACTTAAAGGGGTTAAGTTCATATTGTAAATGGAATGTGAAGATTTTATTGAAGAATTAAATGGGATATTGGCCATTGATATGATTTTTACCATAGTATTAGTAAATAATTTATTTGTGATAAATAGTGCTTCATTAAGGAAGGGACTTGGTTTGTTCATCATATATAATGATAATGTAATTTCTCATGCCTTGAGGAAGTTAAAGACTCATTAATAGAACTATCCATATCACGATTTTAAGTTTGTAGCTGTAAACATTCCTTTGAAGATATGGAGACATTATATCTATGGTGAAATATTTGAGTTATTCACATATCATAAGAGCATGTAATACATATTTTCAAAGAAAGATCTCAAGACGAGGCAAAGAAAATGGCTAGAGATTCTCAAGGATTTTGATTTATCAATACACTACCACATAGGATGCGAAATAATGTAGCAGATGAATTAAGAATGAAATATCATGGATCCTTGAAAAAAATATGATTGAGAGGGTTCTTATGTTCATGGATATAGTAAATATAGATATAAGATTTATTAAGGATGGTTAAAAATAAGATATTTTAAAAATGATTTACAAAAGAACATTTCTACAAAAGATAAAGAGTTCTTAGCCTGGTGATAAGAATTTTTAAAACTAAATTAAAGCTATGAATGATGAGAAATTTGAAGACATTATATATAAATATTTTATTCTGAAACATGGAAAGAGGTTATGTGTTCTATCAATACCTGAGCTGAAAAGGGAGTTATTATAAAATGTTCATAAATCAAATTTATCTATAAACCTTGGAATCACCAAAATATATTGTTTGAGGTAACCTTTTTGGTGGGATAATATGTGTTGTATTGAAATGTGGAATTTTTTATCAATGAGAAAATATGTGAGTGAAGATAAAGTGGTGATGCCTTGAGAACTATTATGGATTCATTTACTGGAATTAGATGTCATGATTGAGAATTTGTTCATGTTTAAACTCTGATTATTTTTGATGTGATCTTTAAATTTCAAATAAATGTACTTATGATATCACATTTCATAAAAAAAGTATAAGAAAATGGAAATTATTATTATTATTAAGTTAATAATAGAAAGATTTTTTACATTTCCAGGTTTCCATTAAAGAATATATGGAATTTCATGAAGGGGAATTAAGAAGGCCATAAAAATATATATTTTACATGAAGAATATTTTCGGTCCATGAAGAAATTTATTACTTGGGATGTTATGAAAATTCCATGTAAAATGTATTTACATTTTACACAAGGAATGGTTGAAGAAGAATTTTGAGTTGCATGGTTTGGTTTGACAACTCTTTTAAGGCAGATTATATAAACAAAGTTGGGAAAACATGTAATCCATGAATACTATCCATCCACCAATTATAGGGGGACCCTAGGGTCAAACCTAATGTGAAATAACACTAATCTACACATGTACAATGTAATATATGAGTGCAGGACCATGTATAAAGTCATCAGAAACATGTTCCCCCAAGCGTGCATGGGATCGTGCGTAAGGCCTGAAATGGAGATGGATTTCACTAAAGGGGTGTCATTTTGATAAGGAAATGGATTGGAGAAGCACCTTTACTTGCATCTAGTGGTCTGATATAACACATTGATTAAGATAATATAACCTTGATGAATGAACAGTTGATGTTGGGAAAGTTCTATATGTGTACTATTCATCCATCAATAAAATGATAGAAATAATGTGAGCCTCTTGATTGAGATGATATCGACCTTATGATTCGTTTAGGGAATCTTTATCTACCTCATGTGATGTATAAAGGTTTGTTTACATTGGTGTTTATAATGAACCACCATCGATCAATCAATCGACCATCTCCCATGATGATGTCGGTGAGATGAGTCATTTAGGATCATTACGATTCCATTCATGCAATCAGTGTCTTGCATTCATGAAGGAGTTGAAGAACAAAGATATTGTTGAAGATGATGTACATTAGTATAACCCTAAAAAAATAAGCACATAACCTACACCAAATTATTTTTTTATATATTAAGAAACAAATAATGTGGTGAAACATTTGTGAGGCCAAATGATAAACACAGAACCAGATATTCTCTTATTATTTTTAATGAGTTTTTTACTGAATACATAATTCATGCATATAGATATTGAGAAGAGGAGATATTCTCTGACGCGGCTTGCTGTCAACCAGGTGATCTTGGTCTCGATGTAGATCTGGATTCGGTGGATCTTGGTTCGCGGGCGACGCTTCAGTGGGGCCTTTGGTGGTCGCTGTTTTTTTCTGGGCTTTTTTGTGTGTGTAGGATTTAGATTTGGATCTAACTTTGGTCTTGTAATGGTTTTTTCTCACCGGGCTCTCGAGCCACTTTATTTTATGTCTGTGTACTCTTCCCTTAAAAGATTTTGTGTGTTCTTTTAAAAAAAATAATGTGGTGCAACATTTGTGAGGCCACCTGATAAACACAAAACCAGATATTCTCAAATTATTTTTAATGAGTTGTTTACTGAATGCATAATTCATGCATATAAATATTGAGAAGAAGAGACTTGTAGCACATGAAGAATAAAACCTGAACCTTTGGTGTTTAAATGACATAGGTTGAGTCACGGGTATTTTTATAACACTTGAAGTTATAGTGTACTCAAACCCATGGATATTCTATTTGAAATAAAGATACATGCATGAGGAAGATGATTTTCCAATGTTCACTAATGTGAAGAATATATAAACCCAAATCCCATGTGTTTTTTGATGTGGTCCATACATAAAAAATTTCATTTTAGTATTAAAATAATTATTTCTTGGAGAAATAAATATCCACATTCCACGGGTATTTAACTCAGTAAATATAATACCAAAAAAAAAATTTAGGTATTTATATTTGCAATGGGGAATAAATGTATTCATTAATAAAAAAATTCAAATGATGATTTAAATAAGGGACATTAATCATGGAATAACTGAGACCCCGTTCACCAAAATTGTTTTATATAAATATTTGCATGAAGGTGATGAGAATATATACACAATTGAAATATCCTTTGAGATCCCAATATACTCTTGTATCAGAGAGACAAAGAGTTTGAATTTGGGAATACATTGAAGAAATATCTACTTGTGTGACAAAGAATTCAAATATTTATGAGAATCTTGATTGAATATAATCTAGAATGAGTCTTGAGACCAACATTTTTGATGTTCTTGAGTAAGTACACAATAATGTGTAACCCAACAATCTTGTGGATGAAGATCATATAATTATCCTATAGTAAAGAAACTTTCAACAAAGGTGAAGTCTTCAGGTTAGATACCAAAGAATATATGAGTCAATTAGTTGGAGTGAGAGAAAGTGAACTTCATGTTAGAGAAAAAAATAGAGTCTCTCTTTTAGAGTCATATTATAAGTCTTTCAATTAGAGTTGAAAGAAATTATATTAACTTGTTTGATATTGAAGATTACATTTTGGGGTCCCTAACCAACATGTAGTGGAGTAGTATTTTCTTTACTGAATGTTGTTAATATGGTTTTCTTCTATCTCCATTATTACTATTTCACACAAGATTCTATTGAGAGGCAATAATATGTGTACCAAGATCCTTAAAAAGTCAAAGAGGTTAAATTTCAAAAGAAAAGGAATTCATAAAAATAAACGATTGATTCACCCCTCCCCTCACTATGGTCAAATTGGATTGGGGATCTATATGTAGTATCAAAGGGTTGGTCACCTCTAAAGATCCAATAAGATTAAATTAGATAAGGATTTCAATGATTTCATTACCCTTATATCATGAATATACTAAAAGGGTAAAGTTATAAAGGAGGAAAATAGGAAAAAGAATGTTGATTCATCATTTTCATCTCAATTTTGACATTAAATCAATCCCCTTTTATTACATGAAAATAAGAAGAAAAGGTAGAATTGATCCTATATGTTGTTCTATATAATAGAGGTAAAATAAGAACCAAATGTTATATCTGATTCTTAAACTACTATAGAGAAAGGATGTATAATTTCAAACTCATTCTTGGAGTTGAAAATGAATTGTGATTATGGGGATGATGAGGTAACAATATCGAGTTGTTAATAATTTTAATTCTCATACAAGGACAAATAATATCAATGGAGAATCATGAATGAAGTTTATTATTCAATAATTAATGATTTGACCTTGAAAAATTAAAAATTGAGGAGAGAAGAAGTTACCTTTAATCTCAACTCAAATAAAATAGGAACAAAGATGAAGGAGAAAAGTTAAATTATAAATGAGATTTCCTAAGATATTATATAATAAATTCCCCTAGAAAAGGGGATAAAGGTTAACCTTATATCTCTGAAATCCCAAATCAAATAAAATAGACAACCAAGTATGGATATTACTTCAAATATTAATTGAATAGTTTCTATGTTAAAGAGAAAAATATGAAAATAAGAGACCTTAATAAAACTTTTAACACCTCTATTGAGAAAATAAACATCACTCCAAAATATTTACCAAAATGTGTAGGAACAAAGAAGAAACTAGATCTGAAATTTGGAAGTAAAGTTTTCCCATGAAAAATATGGAACAATGGAATAATAAAATATGAAATAACCAAAGTGCTTTTATTGTAGAAGACGTGGGAACATCATTAGTATATGTTTCAAATCCAAAAAGCCAAGATTTGTTAGAAAAAATCCTTATGTTCCAATATCTCAAGCATAGAGATACCAAAAGAGGAATGAAATTTTTTACAAATGTTTTATTTTTTATAAAATTGATCATATAGAAAATAATTTTACTTGGATTCATTTATGTAAGGTTAACGAATATATAGGGATAAAATTTACTCCTATTAATTATAAGGAAACAACTTAACCTAAAAAAACCTATTATGTTGGAAAATAGGTTCAATATTTTGGAGTACAAAAATAATATTAAAAAAAGAGTATTTAAAACACCATAATATGAGCATTCCCAACAAAAAACATTGAAGAAAAGAAGTCAAATTTGGAAGAAAAAATAAGAGGTTATACCAGCTGTGACAAAGGTGGAAAATTTTATTCCAAAAAAATAGGAAATTAATGAGAAGCAAATATGTGCACAATACTTGAATCATGTCAAAAATTAATAAATAACATCCCATGATGATCTTGGGATGAGGATGAATACTAGGATGAGAGAAAACTCTCACCTTGAAAGTTTCTATTAAATAAATTATAGGTTCCGCCTTATTACTAATTATTTTATATGCAATGATATAAAATTCCGAGAATGGAATAAGAAGTGATGTTTATCATGGAGTAAATAAATTTCCATGATAATGAATGAGTTCATCCCTTAAGGGGGTTCTTAGATAAAGTTGTTAAATTTTCACTAGGTGGTGAGTTTGGAATTGTTGAACATCTCGATGAAATTTGATGTAGTTGTATGACAATAATATTTTTTCCCATATTCTTAATTCTATTATATTATAATTATGGGGGAGTGATTGGATGATGAAAAAATTGAAAAAGGTGGAGATACATATTTTTTAACCTAGACATTGTGTTGGGTTTGTTGAGTTATGTGTTGTATGTTTCATTTCATTTATAAATCTGACCCCTATATTCTTAATTGAGAAACTCTAATATTGATATCACATATGAGTATGTGTTGTGGAAATTTTAAATTTACTTGTTCATTTAAATTGTTTTTTTTCAATACTAGGTTATCTCATAAAAAATTAGAGTTTATTAGATAAAGGATCATTTCTATGTATCATTTGATATCATCATATTATTTTAAAATATGTGACGATTTTTTTGAGAATAAATAAGTGATGAGAAGACAACCCAAATTATAATTTTCATTTTATTATCAATAAGAGGTAAAATAATTAATGTTTCCACATATTAATTTTTATGGTGTGAAAAGATATTGACAACAAAAGATAAAGGGATAGATTTTTGTTCCCAATTGTTTCATTTATTGTCAATGAGTTAATATGCAAGGGAAGATAAAGTGGCAATGCATGAGGAATTGTTATGGATTAATTTAATGGAATTGTATGTCATGCTTTAGATATTATCAATGTTTAAAATCTAATGATTATTAATGTCATATTTAAATATCAGAGACATGCTATTAGGAGAGAACATTTCATACAACAAGGGTAAGACCACTAAAATGACTATTTTCATGAAGCGAAGAAGATAATATTAATTTACATTTTAAGGATTACATACAAGAAGAAATGGAATTGTATGAAGGACAATTAATAAGGACATGAAAAATATTTTTTTTTTCATGATGACTTTTTAAGGGACATGGATTAATTAATTTATGGAGAAGTTAAAAAATGGCCATGTAAAATGTATTTACATTTTACATAAGGAATGGTTGATATTAATTTGGAGTTGCATAGTTTTTTTGGACAACTATTTTAATGTGTATTATATTAGAAAAGATATCCAACCATGTGATTCATTAAGGATAGCCTTAAACCACATATTGGGGGACCCAAGGGTCAACCCTCATGGGAAAACCAACCAATGGAAGCCAGAATGGTTTCATGTAGGAGTGCATTCCCATGTATAGGGTCTGTAGGAGAGCTCGTCTAAAAGCACACACATATCCATGTGTAAGGAACAAAAAGAAGATGGGCCACATCACAGAGGTGGTAGCATGATAAGGAAATGGATGACATTAGGACATGTACTCATATTTAATGGGCTAATAGAAAGCTTTGATTAATATACTACATCCCAAATGAATGTGGATTCTCTGTTAGACAAGCGCTACCCAGGTACTACTTATCCTTCATTAAAATAATTAAAATAATGTGAGCAACTCAATTTAGTTGATATTGAACAAATGATCACTTGATGGAATTTTCTTCTACCACCCATGGTTTCTAAATGTTCCAATATACTAATGTTCATGATGAACCACATGAAATAAAGAAACTAACCATCTTCTACAATAATGTTGATCGGATGAGTCATTTGGAATTGTTCTGATTCCATGAATGGAATTAGTGTCTTTCATGAATGAAATAGATGAAGAAAAATGATACTGATGAGGATGGTGTAGATGATTTAGACCTTTAAAAAATAATCATGTGACCTACACCACATTCACATGAGTATTTCACCATGAGGAAGAAAGAAAACTCATGATGCCACTATTCTCAGCATAGATTATTTGAGATATACCAAGATATTTGGTATTTAGAAAAAAAATTACTCGACATGAATTATGGGGGATGAATGAAGAATAAATGGGTGGAAGAGTCTTGATGTGTTTATGTAGGTATTTAAATGAGGGTTAAAATTTGGTTTTTAATACCGCATTAACAAGATGGTAATGAGGCAATGTGATGTTTGTTTTACAACAAAGAATGAATTGTTACTTTTTTGATGACACATAATGAATTGAGAACCTGACATTATTTGGTTGTTTTGATGTGTTCTTTCCCACATTTATAATTAATGCATGCAAACGTTGAGCTAAGGAGTAATTCACTACATGAAGAATCAAACCTGATTCTTCTTGTGTTTAAATGATGCAGGGTGATCCATAGGTATTCTCATACAATGTGAAGTTATAGTGTACCCGAACCCATGAGTATTCTATTTGAAATAAATATGCATACACTAGGATACTGAGATGTAGAGGATCATCTATTTAAATAAGGAAAAAACCAAAATCCCTAAGGTTTTTTTGATGAGGTCCATGTAGAAACCATTTCATTTGGGTATTCAAATAATAATTGTATAGAGAAATAAATACCAACATTCCAGGGGTAATTAAATGAGTAAATATAATACCCAAACAACATTAGGATATTTATATTTATAATGTCTAATCAATGTGTTCATTCATAAAAAAATTTAGGAATGGGATGATGGCTTCCAAGATCACCCCTCTTGCGACATGTGCTCTTTAACTTCTCACTTCATCTTCTGTGGTGGGATTCTCTTTGGGTCACTATTCACTAGTGATAGAGGTCTCTCTATCAGGACTATATGATTTGGAGATTTCCTAGGTACCCCAAAAATGAAGTCTTTCATACTCCTCCTTTAGTTTTTTCTCTTCCTAACAGTCCTACCATCCCTCTTACACCTCGATGCTCTGGGCGAGTTGATGGTTGTCCTTTGGTGGATCTGTCGATGGATGAACTGAACGAGGCATCAACATTCCATTATTTTTTACTGGTCACAAGCTTTGGATGAGACAAACCATCCTTTTATATCTCCAAGTCTTTCGTGATCTCATGGGTTCTTTAACAACTGGCGGTGGTCTCAATGCCTTTATGGTTTTCTTTCTGTATTCATCTTCTAAAATGGGAGTACTTTATGGAGTCTTGTTCAATAGAAGAGAGATGTTGTGGTAAGTGGAATTTCTCTCTATCCCACTTTTCCTAGGTGGTTCACTATGACAATAAATCTAGAATGGCAGTGGTTTGGATTAGGTTTCCTGGTATTCCCTTACCGCTTCAAAATCATTTCATTCTTCAATCTGTTGGTAATGGTTTAGGAAACATATTGTGTCTAGAGAAAAAATCGATGCCGTCAGGTGGATACTTTTCCTCAAATTTTTGTTGAAATGGACGTTGTGGTGAATTTCTATAGCTAGGTTCTGATTAGAGTGGGTGATGGATTCTTTGAGGGGACATCGAAGCATCAGAGTGATGATAAACACACAAAATAGAGAATAAAAAGGAATAATAGATGATATTTACATGGTTCGGAAATTTGAATATGCCCATGGGAGAAGTGGTCCGGTTTTTCTACTTCTATAACTAGATAAAACTCAATGTAGGATCACACATACACAATTGAAGACCACACACTTCATGGGATTTAATACCGTTTTAAAGTGGAAGGAAACATCATCTTCTCAAGTTGGTTTGGGTAGCTCATCTACCCAGGAAAAAATCTCCTTCCACCTGCTTCTCATCCATGATGTCTGATTAATAAGGATGTTACTGCTTAGGTTGTTACCGACCAAGGAACAACACTATGACTGACATAGGAATCCTTGTTTATTTCTCCCCATATTGGGAGTGGCCCCCAAAAATCTCCCCCCATGACCAATTTAGTGCCGAAACTAGGCCTACAGTATCCTTATAGGAATTGAAAACTTCATTAGAAAATTGAACATGCTTCTTCTTACCATATTACATGTCACATCCACTATCTTCAATTGATATCAAACAGACTATGGTCCCCATCAAATGATACACCCCTTGAGACTCTTTTCCAGTAAGCATCATTGTATTTCCATGTGATACATACAACACTCAACACACTATGGAAATATTGTACCCTCTTTCATCAAGCCTAATTAAAGATACCAAGTTCCATCTCATCCGTGAAATAAATTTCAGGTCATCCAGTCTATGTTCTACTCAATCGAGTGTCTTCAATTTCACTACCCTAACTCCTCAAACCTTGCATGTTGACCCATCACCAAGTCTCACAAAATATCACACCTACTGAAAGGTATGAAACACAAATTTTTTGTATATATGTGTGCTGAGATCCCTAAATCCAAAACCCAACTGCCTTCTTTTATATTTTGATCCTTCTTGTTCTTCCTTTTTAAAGTGATTCATTCCTACTACATGTTTTTGTATCATTGGAAGTAAAAACACTACACTTCCCCCCATTCTACTCTCCCATATAAGTGATATCTTCCTATTATCATCCATATTTCACCATCTCCTGATGATTTTGTGATGCTTGCAACCTTCTCTTCATATTTCACTTTCCCAGCAATGTACCATTTGCACTCTCCATATTCACTTTTATAGCGACCATTTTGCTTACACCAGAAACACGTGATTTCACTAGGATATTGTCCCCTCAATTTTGGACACAATTATTTACCTCTTGAATTTAGATATCATCTCCACCCACATTAATCATCTCACATCACCATGATTTTCTCACCTGAATTCATGATGGGTCTTCAAAATGCCTCCAAATCATGAAGAAACACAATCACCTCGCCTAGGTTTAATGTTTCATTACACACAATAAATGTAGTTACAAGTCAATAAAATGAGTTTGGTATAGATGATAAAATAAAAAGTGATTTATCTTCCTCTTCAACCTTCACAACAAGCCCTAATAATTATGTCATGATTTTGTTGAATTCGTTAGTGTGATCCCAATTGTTTTCCCTCATCCATGCACAAATGATATAATTTATTATTTAAGAATAATTTTTTGGTGAGAGAAATAATCATATATTGATTCTCCAACTTCTTCAAAATATCTTTAGGTGAGGTCTCATTCAACATGGAGTATATTACATCATTCGACTGACACATTCTAATTGGGCTGATGACCCACATCTCAAGCTCTTTCTAATCATCATCAATGGTTCTCTTGGGATTTTCTCAGATCAATGGTTTGATCATGCCCTAATACACTAGATTATCTTTCACTTTTCTTTTACATAGGATGAATTTTTTTTATCCATAAAACTTCCCAATATGAAATTTTGTTAGTGCTCTACCACCAACCAATGTCATTTTAACAATACACGATTATCACCATCGATTGTCGCGCATTTTTGAAACCTCCACATAGAGTGTCAATTTTAAAAATATAACCATATAGATATAGTTAAAATGGTTGAAATAGTGATAATAGACTCTTGGATCACCAAAAACCAAGTCTATTTAGCTGAGACATCACCAAAATAATTTAAATGATCAAGATCGCTCACTGACGTGGCACTGACATGGCTCACCGGAACAGTTAGTAGAAAACTCACTGGAATGTCATCACCAGCTTGAAAAATATCATCATCTTTGATAGGGAGTTACTGTTTTAGTAGATACTTGAATAGAATGTTGACATGCTCTATAGTCTTTATTTCATTTATTTTTAACATAGTTTGACCTGTTGGAACCGTCTTGTCGAGCTCTTCGTAGATTTGGGATCAAAAAAAATTCTAATAATTTTATTTTTTTTGTCACTAGAAAACCCACCCACTTCTATTTCATTTTGAACTCCCTACCTGTTATACAACTTCTGAGGGGTGAATGGAGCATCAAGGAAACAATAAATACACAAAATAGAGAAGAAAAACAAAGAACACATGTGATTAACAAGGTTCGGAAGGTTTCTTACATCCATGAGAGAAGGGGGTCGATTTATCTATCTCTCTCTTTAGATAAAACTCAATGGGGGATCACACATACATGATTACACACAACACACTTCATGGGATTCAATCCTGTTTTAAAGAGGAAGAAAACATCATCTTCTCCATTTGGTTCGGGTAGCTCATCTACCAATGGAAAATTATCCCACTACCTACAGCCCATCCATGATGGATGCTCACAAAGGAATATACTGCTGAGGTTGTTTCTAACCATGGAAAAATGATGTAGCCGGTAGAAGAATCCTATGTTGATTTATCCCTATATTGGGAGTGGCCATCGTAACTTTTCCTAGTGGAAGTTTTGGGGTTTTCAGGCTCATCCAAGGTTTTTCTAAAGGTGTTGTCTTCCGAACCACATAATGAATTTCTATAGAAATAATCATCTTTAGTTTTTGGGGTCCAGTCCGGTGGTTGATTCAACTATGGATGGACTAACTCATTCCGATTCATCTTTAGTGGATCTTAGTTGGTCGTGGAAGAAGTATATGTGAGATTCTTCAGAGGAATTATTTCCATTTCCAGGTGGCACCAATGACTATAAGATGGTTGTTTCATCTTTTATCAAGTCGTATTATACTAATCCCTCTTCTGAGGAGCTTGGAAGTGCATTAGAGAAGTCCTTTGAAGGTTCTCTAGTAGTCTTAGTTCTCTCTCTGGGTGGTTCCGATGATGATTGGGTGTGACTTTCATATTCAAAGTTGCAATCTTATGCACTTGACACGTGATATACTCTTTTTATCAATGAGGAGAAAATGGGATCTAACTATTCAATGCTTTATTTTGATCCTACCCTATCAAACCCTATCAATTTTATTTTCGGTCAGCTCTCGACACCACCTTTTCCAATTTTAATGGCCTCATATAAACTTATTAATGATTTTATTCTCTTTTAAATAGGTTGTTTCTTGGGTATGAAAGAAGCTCTATATGATAAATCAATACTTGTGGGAGTTTTGGAGGAGATTCATGATTCCCAAAATTAACTAGAAATAATGATGATGGTCTCCTTTTTTTGGAGGATGTGATTCCATTATATCATTCCCCTTTGGCTTGGTTACCTAACAGGTTCTCAGTTTTGGAGGAACCAGAATATGCTTCGATGAAGTTGGATAATTTCATTGAGCATGAAAATTCTAATGCGAGAATTATTTCATATTGGGATTTCAGTAGGCCAATGGCTAGAGCCAAATCTAGGGATTCTTCTATTGCAAGTTTTAATTTTAAGTCATATACTCTTGTATATAAGGCCACAACTCATCATGTTTAATGTTATATATAATTATCTTGAATGCTCGAGGACTAGGGATACATGTGAAGTTTGTGTTTATTACCATTGAGTCAAGATATAAGTCTTCTATAGTAGCTATACTCGAACCTAAATAACAGGTAAGATGTATTTCAAAATTTTCCAAGAGTATAGGTAACATTTGTTGCATTTATGCTTGCCCAACCAACATACACACATATATTTTATAGAAACAAGTATCTTGATTGATTATGTGGATGCTTGGTCACAATTAATTACCACAAAAATCAATACAAGGGGGTAGTGAAATTTTTCTTTCATTTTTCTAATCTAGATGTGAAGTGGCTGAGCATGTGACTTTTTGGAATAACTTAAAACGTTTAGATAGGAAACCCGCAATTGTATGTGGGTGGGGATTTAAATGTTATTGCCGATAAGTCGGAGAAGTGAGGAGGAAATATTTACATTACCTTTACCGTGAAACAATTTAATTATTTCATTTCTTCTAAAGGTTTAATAAACATGGGATTTTCAGGAAGAAAACATGCGTGGTGTAACAACTGTAAGGGCGCCAATAGAATGTAGAGCAAGATTGATCATTGTTTTACCAATATTCATGGTTTGGATGCCTTTGATCATTCTAAAGTTACACACCATACTATATTATTATCTAATCACACTCATCTTCTTGTGGTGTTAAGAAAAGAATATTCAAGACACCACTATTTCTACTACTCCACCAATTGACAACAATCTAAATATTTTTTGTAAATGGTTAAGGAATCCTGGGAGCACCCGGAGAGGGCCATTTCTTTGGAAGGTCTAAAAAACATCCTTTAGATGGTGAAAAATAATATTTATGCATGGATGTTTGGTAAACCTGATGATGATACTAACTTGGAAGGACTAAATGGTGATATTGAAAAGCTTGAGGAAAATCTCATGGAAAACTGGGATGATGGCATGTTTTCCCTTTTGGCCTAGAAACTAACCATATTTGCTGAAAAGTTTTTGGAGATGGAAAGAATATGGAGGAATAATTTTAGAGTGTTATGAATCAAGGAGGGAGAATTAAATAAGACATTTTTATTGGAATGTTTGAAAGAAAAAAAAGAAGGAGGGTCAACCTTAAGCTGGATGATGGGTCATTCATCACGGACCTGGATGTGGTTGAAATAAGGGCACTTGATCACTTCGAAATCCTTTTAGTAGGGTCAATAAGAATCATTCCTAGATCTAGTTATATGAAAAATAGGGAAGAGGAATTTATTAATTACTTTCCTAGGATTATTTTATGCGGTCACCTGGGACATTTTCAAGGTCCATGTTATTGATTCGGTGCATGATTTTTTCAAGGGTTGTCCACTTAATAGTTCTACTTGCCTATTTAGGGTTATTATGATACCAAAAGAAAAGGATCCAAATTCCATTACTCAATATAGATCGATATGTGTTTGTAAATTATCCAATAAAATTGTTGCTAATATCATGAACAAGAGACTTAGTAGTGTCATCCTAGTAATTATTTTTGGGGAGCGACATGGTTTTGTGAAAGGTAGAGGTATACAAGGGGAAATAAGTATTTCTATGTAAATGGTTGAATAATTGAATAGAAAAACAATTGGCTCTAATGTTATTATTCATGTTGAAATGGATAAAAATTATGTTGAATTGAATGGGGTTTTATGAATAAGGTCGTGATGAGGTTCAGATTTCAGGATTGTTTTTGTGATTTATGTTTCAGATGCTTTTCTTCTATACGGCTTACCATTTCTCTTATGGGATTATAATTTGGTTTCCTCAAAACTATTTGTAGTGTCATACAGGGTGATCCCTTGTCTCATATCCTTTTCATTTTGGAACAATAATATCTTAAAAGGAATGTTAACAAAGGCATTGGTGATGGGAGGATACTACCATACAAAAATAAGGGCGGGAATGGGCTTATCTATCATCTACTGTTTATAGATGATATCTTATTTTTCATCAATGGAAGACAAAAGTCAATCAACGGTTTCATGAAAATCATTTCCATTTTTGGTAGCTTGAGTGTAAAATTTATCAATCAAAGGAAGAGAAATATTTTTATCTCCAATAAATGTTAAGGAAGATTCAAGTGTGCAATTCAATGGAATCTGGGTATAAAAAATAACAACTCCTAAGGATTTATCTCAGTGCTCCCATATCGAATGGAAGGATCATGAAGTCCCTCTTTGATGATATTATTATCAATATCACAGGAATGATTGGTAACTGAAAAAATATGTTTTGTTTATTTCGATAAAGGGTTACCTTAATTAAGAATTTCCTAATATCTATCCCCATGAAAGAGTTTTCCATTATTAACCCACCAATGAGAATGATTATCCAGATGGAAAATATCATCACTGCTTTCCATTAGGATTCCATTCAGATGGCATGATGCCACTAGGCCTCAAGGAATAATCTTTCCAAACTGGTGGAGGAGGGTGGTGTTGGTATCCACAACATATCCGAGTCCATGTACTCTATGCATGCAAGTTTGGATTGGGATTCTATGGAAGGGAACTCACATTGGAAAAAAATCATCAGATACTGAAATGGGGGTGATAGGAGGAATGGGCCTCTCATGCATGATGAATTTCAAGCCATTATTGATGAATTTTATCTCACATGGAGGAACTATAGGACCACAATATATGGGTTGTTGGGTGCGACAATATAAACCTATGGATTTCGATTTAGGCAGGTGAGAAGATGTTTTTCCTAGTATTACCTATTACAACTATATACTTCAGTAAAGAAATTTGATTTCCTACATTTATGGATGAAATTATCGCCTAGGATCATAAAGATTCTTATGATACCATATATCTAGTGGACGATCCGGATGAGTTTGTTTTTATGGATTCATCATCTGGAAGGTTAAACAGTCAAAGAATCAGGGAGTTGATTCATATTGAAGATAGTTCACATAGATGGACACATTATATCTAGTGCAAAGACATCTCGATCAAGATGAGTTATTTAACATGGAGGGTAAGGAATCAGGCTCTCTTGATGGATGAAAATATCTAGAAATAGGGGCTTCCCTAGCTTCTTATTGAAATTACTGTGATTGATCTTAGATGGAATCTTCATGGAATGTTTTCATATAAGGATATTGGGAAAAAGTGATCTTGGATTCCATGGGGCATTGTATGAACATTGAAAACCAAGGGAGTTATTTACAAGAGTTCCTTCGGGTTTTCTTTTGGGGAGAAAATCAATAAGGAGTTGAAGAAAATGTTTGAGGTGAAACTTTGATTACTAGTTGTTGGAATCTATGGGAGGATAGAAATATGGCTTGAGAGGGAAGGCAAATTTCATATATTTATCTCCATGGGTAGGTAAGAGCTATTAAAATTGAGCAGGTGCTACTTCATAAAGGAGGAATTAACATTGTCACACTTTATAGATTATTTCCTAGAAACATTATAGAGATGGGATCAAATGTGTTGGCACATGATAAGTGGATCAAATAGGACCCTCTGGTGAAGGGAATAAAGCTAAATATTGATGGATCATTCATTTCTAGAATTATGAGGGGGGGATGTCTGGTAAGAGATAATAGAGGCTCATTTTTTATGGAGTTCAACTCATTATGTGGACCAGGAAACACCATGTGTATAAAGGAAATATCCATGAATATCGGTCTCATGCTTTAAGATCTTTACAATCTTCAGGTTGTAAATGTAGAATCTGACTCAGTGGTGTTTTTCTGACATATCAATTGGAAGAAAGATCCACATTGGTATTTGAATTACCTCATCAAAATTTGAAAAATGAAAATCCATTCGGGATGTCTTGTTGGACACTGTTGTAGGGAAGGAAACTTTTTGGCGGATGTACTCACCATGGGAAGAATACCTAATGATAAGTTAATTGTTTACACCAAATTAGGTTCCCTGTCAATTTACAACAAAGACATAATTCAGGGTGACTCCCTTGGCCTCCATCACTTTAGTCCCCCATGACCCAATTCTCTTTGTTTTGTATTTTTCTGTTTTGTATGATTTATGACTTTCATTTCTAATAAAAATTGAATTTTGATCAAAAACAAATTTAAACGATTATTTAAATAAGGGTTTTTTAAATAATGGAATAATTGTCACCCCATGAACCACAATTAATTTTTTTTAAATATGTGTGTTAAGGTGATGATAATACATACACAATTTCAATATCCTTTGAGATCCCAAAACACACTTGTATCAAAGAGAGAAAGTGTTTCAATCCAAGATTATTTTAAAGTAGAATCAACCTGGGTGATGAAGTATTCAAAGATTGAAGAGAATCTAGATTTCACCTAATTTAGAAGGTGTTTCAAGACCAATATTGATTAAGTTCTTGAGTAAGTACACAAGAATGTGTGTTCTAACAGGATTATAGAAAAATGTGATAGAATAATCTTACTGTGAATTATCCATTAACAAAGGTGAAGTATTCTCATTGAAGCTAGGGCCAGAAGGAATATCTTTGTTAGAGGTAGAGAAAGAAGTATTTTGGTTAGTGAAAAAATAAAATGGAATCTCTTGATTGGATTTATAGTACAAGTCTGTCCGTTGAAGCTGAAATCAATTGTATTAACTTGTTTGATAGTAAAAAATCTATGTTGGGGTGTCTATCCAACATGGTAAAGATTAATAAATTAATTTCCAAACATTTTAAATCATGTATGATGTTCTCTATAATATTAATATTACACATGAGGTTTTATTTAAAGACAATATTGTGTGTATTGAGAAACTGAACATGTTTGAGAGGCTGGATTTGAAATGAAAAATAATTTTTAAACATAAACCAATGATTCAACCCTCCCCTCTCAGTGGTCAATCCTGTATAGGGAACCACAATAGGAAGTAGGAAATTAATGATTATGTGTTTATAATTTAGGTTTTTCTATAAGTTAATACTAAAATACAACATTCTATAGAGGCATGCAACCCCTACCCATACCTATGTGGAAATGGGATGAAATTTACAAGGAATTTGTAATTACATTAGAAAATAAACCTAGAAAGAATGTTGTAGTGTGGGTTATTATTGAACACCTTAGAAAATATATTAATTTACCCACTATGAAAGAATAATTATCTCTCAATCGCCTCACATTACTCTATATTAATGATGTTTATTAGGCTTAATGAAGTACCTATTTTAATTATGTTTGATCATGATCTATGATTTACATCAAAACTCTAGAATATTCTCCAGAAGTCTCATGATACTAATCTTCATTGGAGAACCACATATCATCCTCAAATTGATAGGAATTCCAAAAGGACTATTCATACATTAGAATACATTTTTAGGTCATTCTAAATTTACTTTCGTGGTATATGCGATAATTATTAACCTTTCATAGTGGTTTCCGATAATAATAGATTCCATTCAAGTATTAAAATGTCTCCGTTTGAAGCATTATATGGTAAGAGATGTCACACACCATATTGTTGGGATAAATTTTGGGAAAGTAATATTGTAGGCCTATAACGTTTTTTGTAAAAAATGATAAAGGTAAAGACTATCCTGACTTATTTTAGTGAAGCTCAAAGTAGAGAATAGATTTAGGCTATTAACCAAAGGATGTATTAGGTATTTGAAGTGGAAGATCATATTTTATTGGATGTATAAACATTGAATGGTGTTATAATATTTTTAATGAAGGAAAAAATTTTCCTCAAGTACATTGTACCTTTCTAAATTCTTTAAATAATTGGAGCTATGGATTATCGATTTACAGTGATGCCAAGACCCCTTAAATTACATGATGTGTTCCATATCACTTTGTTAAGAAAACATATTCTAGAACCAACACACGTTGTCACCTATGAAGAAAATTAATTGGAACCTAATATTTTATACTATGAAGATACTATCCATATTATTGACACTAGAGAGAAAGTATTAAGTAATCAAACAACTCAACTAGTAAAGATACTTTAGAGAAATCATAAAATAGAGGAAATGATGTGGGAACCTGAGAATGTTATGATAAAGAACCAATATCATTTGTTTAGAAGGTAATATCAAGGAAAATTTTTTGGATGGTATTTTCATAGGAGGTACAAATTTGAACCCTCGAGACAATAAAATAATACTCAGTTTGATGGTGTATATAACATGCAACCCTGATCATAAGCAAATCATGGAAAATTATTATTAAAATATAACTGTTATAACCTAGTCATTGAATTGGAAGATATGAATAATAATAATTAAATTATAATTATATATATATATAAATTTCCTACTCAATGTAAATTTATTAATTAATAATTAGGAAACATACACTCAATTTTTAGTAATGTCATTTTATTCTTCAAAAATTCATTTTCTTCAAAAATGATTTCTATTGATTTTTGTGGGAAACTAATATAATTATTTTTGAACACTTTTTGAAAAATAATTTTATAAAATTAAATTATTTTCTTAATTAATCATATAAAAATTAACTAAGGATTAATTTTTGAGTTTTTTTGAAAAGTGTAATTTACCATTGAATAGTGAAAACACTACTCTTTTATTGAAAGCTATATTTTTGTTTCAAGAGTTTAGAAAATAAAAAATTCCAGATAATATAAAACTAAAATTAATTATTTAATATTATTAATAATCCATTTATGGTCATTAGAATCAATTTTATGGTAGAATTTGGTATAAAAGCATTTTCATTCTTAAACATCATTTTTAAGAAAAATATTTTTTCATTTCATTTTGTAATTTTATCATAAATTAATTAAGTAAAATTATAGGAATTGAATCATAAAAAATATATATCATATTTGGAATCAGGAGGTCCAATTTTTTTAATAGGTCCCTCTTATTTTTGGTCATTATGAATAGTAATTGTGTTAAATAATTGTCACCATAGAAATGGTAAATTGGGTAACTTTGGTTAAAAATAATTTTATAAGGAAAAAAAAATTACCCAAACACTTTCCATAATTTTATTGGATGAGTATATCACATCCATAAGCATAAAAATGTTTTACATATGACCTTTTTTCCATTTGGATAATATGTTGACCTTTTTAACATTTTATGTATTGAACAGTCAAAAATATCATTCTTTTTATTTTATTTACTTTAATTTTATTATATTGGGATAAAAATATGACATGTTTGGTTCTAAAAATTAATTTGAAACGTAAATTATTTTTATTTTTCATGTTAATATATATTTTTTAGTTATGAAATAATTAACTTAAATTCTTGTAAAATACCAACACAACATTTGTTTAATTAAAAGAGAAATGAAATACAAAAATTTATAAATAATAAAAGAAATATTATTTGAAATAATTAATATATTACACATAATTTTTTGATAAATATAACAGTTTTGGGATGTTTTAAATTATTATATTCTAGTTACCCCCTTGAATTTTTAAATTTAACATCAGATTAAATGACTAGTGTTAAAAATGAAATTAATGATATTTTATAATAGATAATGTTTATTTAAAAGATTTAAAATTTATAAAAAATTTAGATTCCAAAAATTGAATTGAATATGGTTTAAATTTTTTTCATGGTCCATTTATGTGTTAATTTTTTATTTTATAGTAACATTATTAATCCTTAAAGGGTAAAAAAAATTCAATGTTACAGTAATTTTCAAAAGGGTTAACAAGGTGGGGGTGGGTGCTAAAACTATTAGATAAGGGTGTAAACATACCTAAAACATATAAAATTTTATTTTATGGGAGGATTTGTACTTTTCAAAAGTTTTGAACTTGTAATAATATTATATTATAAATAGATAAATTATTAACCATTTGGGAATGGAAAATAATTTATATTAATTTAATACATTTATCAATTCTTAGAATGCCCCTCTCTTCATTTATAAAATTACACCTCTCATTTATATTATTTACACTAATTTTTCGATATAGATTGAAAAAAACCTAACAATTACTCTTATAAACATCTTTATCTAAGTTATTGAGGTTTTTTACCATCCAAAAGACTAACCCTCGGTCCCATTAGAAGATATCTAAAGGAAGTATAGAAGAGAAGAGGTAATCATCTTTACCTACTATTTCAAGTTCATTTCTTATTATAATTCCTATTAATGATTTTTATCCAAAAAAAATAACAAATATAGTATCATAAGTATACTTATATGTCATTATTATTATGGGAAACCATATTACATCTCTCTTCCATCGTATGAAAATAAAAAATATCACTTTTGTGTACGTTTAACTTACCGCCTCCATGTAACATTATAATTATTTTTTCATCACAACTATAATTGGATGGTTATTACCATTTAAATAATGAGTATAAATATTACATTTATTACATAACTATGATTATGGAACTAAAATATCATATATACCTTTTTTAACTTCCAATATGTTGGAAAAAAATAATATCGCTCATGTGTACGTGTGTACTACCACTACCATGGAGTGGTCTGATTTATTTTTCCATTTAATTTTTTTTCATGAATGGTAATAATTATTTATTTAATGACTATATTTATGATATGTATGATAAAAAAATTATTATTTTAAAATTACTTATTATTTACCTTTATTTTTTCCATCTGTAGAATAATGAAAACATTATTCATGCGTATATACATCCTACCATCTCCAAGAATAGTGTAGTTCATTTTTCCATCTAAATATTTTATGAATGACTATATGTATATAATATGATATATATACCATGAATAAAATGGTATAGATTATGTAACCATAATAAATGTACCAGGACCCAAAATACCTAATCAAAACATACAAGAAAAATTCTTCAATTAACAAATGAAATAATAAAAAAAATAAAAAAAATAAAAATAATAAATGATTATTAAAAAATAGGGGATAAAATGTTATAGGTGATAATATATTATATTATAGACATGTATATGGTTATTTTAATTAATTATAATAAATATAAATTTATTATACAGTAGGTAAAAGCACATTCAACGAAAGGTAAATGTGAGGTAAGCGATTTCATCCTAATTTCCACTCTATTGAGACATATTTCGTATTATGCACATATATACTTTATGTTTCATATATAATCTCTTTTTGAGTTATTTAACTTTAATATATATATATATATATTCATTATGGACATCTCTTTTAAGACAATTTTTTAAAGTAAAATCCAATCTTATTTCTCTTATTGATCAAATATATTTTTCTTAAATTTTATATACTTTTAAATATTATTTTATGAAAATTATATTAATTTAAATTTTTTTATAACGAGTATTTTAAGTTATCCTTGAATTTTTCCTTTTTATAAAATTAAAATTTATACATATTTTCTAAAAGGGGTTATTTTCATCTTTTGATAGAAAATGTAAAAAAGGAATGATTTTTAACGTATAAAATGTGAATAGACTTTTCTTACACCAAAACCATTTTACACCCTTTTCTTCATCAATGAGTTTTCCATTATTTTTATATGAAAACTATTATTAAAAACTTATTTTAAAATTTTTCTTTTCCTTTTTGATATGTTCTTTAAAATAATTGTTTTTACTAAAATATATACTTTTCTAATGTCCATCTATCATATATTGACTAAATTTTGGTCATTAAATTTTCCTTGAAACATTTAATTTCTTATTATCATTGAAAATTACATTTATATTAAATATTTATATTATTTATCATGGATATTCCTTTTTCTTAATCTTTATATCATATCAACGTAGAATTTTAACTATGATTTTTTTGATTTATTGTGAAAAATTTACTTAATATGTTTCTTTAGTGAATATCTTTATTTATTTATAAGGAATATATTTTATGAATTTAATTGATCATTAAATATTTTAGGAATTCATTAAAAATTCAATGTAGGGTGGGACCCAAAATTATATATCCATTAAATGTATCAACATGTCCATGATATAAATTTGTAATCTAGAATTAAATGGGTTTCTAGTGTATAACTACTCATTAATTAAATATACATGGAACAATTCATTTATGTTATAGATATCATGAAGTTTTTAATAATGAATCCCAATATTAATAATTTTATTCATTGAGAATTAAATTATTATTATCATTGATATCATTGAATTTATATTATACATGGAAACTATATATACAATTTTAATGATTAAATGGTATGATTTTTCAGTTATTTACCATAACATGTCAATTATGACTTATTTACTCATCATAAATTTCACTGTACATAACCCTTAATGAGCACCTGATCTCACCATTTTATTTGTTTATGTTTATCCAATATATGAAGAAGGAAATTATGAATAATATTGAGGATTGAAGAATTATTTGATAATATGTATTTTATATTTCCAATGAAATATAAGAATGATTTATTTATTTTGTTCTTTAGTCCTTAGGGGTGAGATTCTATGTATTCTATTACATTTCAATAATAAATAAACTAGTTCTATGTTACTGGAGTTGGGGTTGTTACTGTATATATCAACTATTGAACAAATTCAGATATTTTTTCCTTACATCTTCTTTAATATTCAAGGTTTCCTATTCTAATTTTTGATTTCCTCAAAATACTTTCTCCAAAAGTGGTTTATAAGTCCTTAATAATTACTTTAAGTTGATAAGAATCTGTAAAGTACACTCATTATAAGACAAGTAACTTTCTAACTCTATTCCCTCAAACATGACCACATGCATTTTAACCGTTAGGTATTTCCTCAGTAATGAAACATTAAAGACTTCATGTAATATTTTATGGTTGGGAGGCATAAAAATACAATAAGATACAACCCCAATTATTTATAATATTTAAAATTTCAAATGTATCTAGGGATTAGGTTCCTCTATTTATCAAAACATATAACTCCATTATATGGTAAATCCTTCAAGATTATATAATCCCTATCCTAAAATTCCAAGTCTTCCCATCGATTATCACTATAACTCTTTTTTATAATTTGGGATGATGTACTATGATACAGAATAGTTCCCACCTTAAAAATTGTAAACTATATATGTTCTGGGCCATCCGACATCCTTTCTAAAACATTTTTCTAATATGATGGAGTATTAATCCTCTACCCATACAATGGTTTGTATGGTTCCATATGGATGCTCGAAAGGAATATTTTCTTGTATGAAAATTCCTCCAAAGGTAAATATTTCTCCAATATTACTTTTAAGTTAATATAACTTGATCTCACCATGTACTAGAAATATTAGATAGTTATTTTTATATCATTTATCAGTATAAGGATTATTTGTGTCACTTAAATGAATATCATTCATGATATCCCTTTGGATACTCTTCTAGAATATCGATGTGAAACAAGAGTCATAGTCAGATATAGTTGATAAAGGTTCCCTGTGAAGTAATATGATTTTATTGATATAGATCCTAAAAAGAAACTAAAGGGGTAGATCTTCTATTATTTATAATAACTAAGTAGTAAAAATAAGAAGATCAATAACGATGCATATAACATTGTTCATCCTTGGAGTCTTTTGGATTTCAGTGAAAAAGTACATTATAACATTATGAATAGGTTTCATGACTTCCTTAGGATTTTTCCTTTCAGCCTTTACCTACTAGCATACTCAGCATATGAAAATAAAATCTAAAATTTTCCATTCCATAACATCCCACTAGAAATATTCTTTTAAATCCCTATATATCATTATGATACCAGGGTGTAAAGAGATAATTGAGCTATGTGAATTATGTAGTAGTGTCCTATTAAATTAAGGTATGTATAAAACATATAACCTCATCCTAAACATTAAAATTCTATCTCTATAGATTAATTCCATCAATTTACCACCATTACCTATTTAATATTCCATGGTAAGTTCTATATATACCTTTGATCCTTCTCTATCATTTGTAGTAAGGATGATTTAAAAGTTGATTAGAAAAGTAATGATGGCTTACCATACCTAGAACTCACTTTATCCATATTTAATATATCTCTGTATATAGGATCCTTTTTAATCATCACCTTGGTTTAAACTCCATGATCACTCCTACTCAATGCATCAACCACCTTGTTTTCCTTCCCAGGGTTGTCGTGTATCAAAAAATCATATTCCTTGAGTAATTCCAAACATATTATTTGCCTCATGTTATGATCATTCTCAGATAAGATATACTTCAAACTATTGTGGTATTAATATATCTATCACCTTTAACTGTAGTGGTTATGTCTTTATATTTTTAAAGAAAATATTATGGTTTCCATATCAAGTTCGTTATTTGGATAGTTTTGTTCATGTATTTTAAAATTCTTGGATTTATATGAAATCAATCTATCATTTCGCATATGGACATAATTAATTCCTTTCATCGATGCATAATTATTAATTAAAAGTCCTTCTATAGCTAATGGTAGTGTCAATATCAGTGTATTAATATGTATCCACCTAAGATATTCAAAAATTTCTTTACAACCAATTTACCTTGTTAATTCACCTCCTTTATAAGTTAACATGGTTAACACATTTTCCAACCAGGTGAAATGTTGAAAAAACACAAATAGTAATATACTAATCCTAGGAAACATCCAATATTTTTTTTGTTCATTGGTGCATGCCATTATTTTACCACCATTGTATTTGAGGGGTAAATAGGTATAACATCCTTGTATACAATATAAAAATGAAAAGAATCTTTATTTATAAAATTCACACATACTTTACTTCCCATAAAATTAATTTTTGAAGGGTATCTATAATTATTTCTAGATTACACTCATGATAATTGTATCGCTTAGAGTATATCCTAATTTCATCAATGAATAAAAACGAAAAAGTTATCAAAATACTACTCAAATACTCTATTCATCAGATTAATAAAGATAAAAGGTGCATTATTAAATCCAAAAGGCATTACCATAAACTCATAATGTCTATACATTGTTTTAAATTTTATATTCAGTATATCATCCTTATTTACCCGTAAATGATTATAACCAGAGTGAAGATAGTTCTTTCAAAAGTATTAGAATCCTTGTAGTTGATCAAATAAGTCATAAATTAAGGGAAAATGATACATAATCTTTATTATAGTGGAATTTATCTCCCTATAATCGATGTAAAATCTCATGAACCCATCCAACTTTTTTACAAAAAAAACAGGGGCTCCCCATAGTGACACAATTGGGTGTATAAATCCATTGTAACTCAACTCATATAGCTATTTATTTCACTTCAATACCTCCACTGGTTACATTATATAAGTATTTTTAGATATGTTCTTTATATTAACAATCGTTTTGATGGAGAACTGAAGTTCACACTTTGGTGGATGTCCGACTAAGTATTTTAGAAAAACATCAATTAATTTTGTACCATAGGTACTGCATTTATTCTTAGGATACCTTCATCCTCTATAGGTTTAACATTATATTCCAATTTATATATTATTTCATTAAGTATATATATTGTGGGAGGATCCAGACATGATTTGAAAGATGAAGTTCCCCCTCTAAAGACAAGAGATTCCACCTCACCTTTGTGAATCATAATCTTATTCTCTTGGAAATAAATTTTTTATATTATAATTTAAAATCCAAAGCATACTAAGGATCATATCAAAGTATAACATAGGTTTAATAACCATTTTTTCATATATCGTATGCTTGTGCATCATAATTAGAGTTTCATGATATTTTTTTTACCATATGACTCCCACTTGGTTTCATAAATGAAAACTCCCTTACTAGGGTTCTAGGGAAATATTTATTTTTTTGTAAAACATGGAAAAAATAAAATCGTGACAATATATATAATCAAACAAAAAATCAGTTAAATTTGTATAAATGATCAATGTACTTTGCACTACATCATTAGGAACTTTGACTTCGTCTATGGTACCTATATAACCTTTCCCTTTCTACCATGGTATTTTTTAAGGAAAATTACACTAATGTTTTTTGTAGTTGGTTCATATAATTTCCCTTATCCATATAGTTAAATCATTTAATTTCAACAACTTTGGCCATTCCTTTATAATGGTGAACTTGATTTCCTTTTTTTCCCACAATTGTAACAAACTCACATTCTCTTCCTGCAAGTTCTGGGGTGTTTCTTTGCATATTTATCACATTTTTGGAAACAAAATTCTTCCTTCATTTCCATTATCCACATTATTCTTCCCATGCTTCTCAACCTAACTTTTCTTATCTTTATTTTCCTTGAATACATAGTACTTAGAGAACTCACTTTCTACCTTAATAGGGATTTAGAATACATATTTATATAAACAAATATTCTAAAATACCAATTCCATTAAAAGGATTAATTTATAACATAAAATAAATGACCAATATTACATTCTAGTCTATGTACATAGTCCACAACATGCCTAGATAACCTTCATAAGTCATCCTCATACCCAACAACATTTCCCTCATCCTTTTTTATGGTTGGGGAACTTCCTTTCTATTTATTCTATTTTATAATGATGATTTTGTTTCAATTAATACATCCGTAAAAGTACCATATTCAATACACTTGAAACCATCTTCATCTTTAGTTTTTTTAATTAGTGACCACTATTGGTCGGCATAGGCATTCAGATGATAGACTTGAAAAATGAATCTTTCCTTTTCACTACATTCCAAAGTGAGAATGATCTTCTCTAGGTACTTTATCCATTGTTTAGATACCAATGGATTAGTAGTTCCACTAAATATTGGAGGATTTTGTTGTATTAAGTGATATAATATATCTTTAATATGTTATGGTTTAGTAGGACACTCTATATGAGTGAGATTTTTTAATAACTGTGGTTAATGACCCCAATATAGTTGTGAACTGATGATCCTCAACTCTAGATTTATTAACTTATTTAGGTGGAATATCCATTCAATTAGTATGGGTGTTAATATGGTTCCCATTCACACTATCAATTATAATCCTTATATATAATGGAATATATATAACCATCTCATTATACTATAAAATAAAATTCCTACTATGTTTTCTAGAATTTGCCCCACAAATCTTGAGTTCTTTTCACAGTACAGTAGTTGAAAAATATTTTTTAACGTCATTAGTTTGATTTCAGATTCATACTATCTGACATAATATATGTTTTTGGTGAAATTTGGGGGTCGGGTTTTTTAAAAATCAACATCAAAAAGAAAAAAATAGTTTGGGCATTGGTTTTTTAAAAACCCACACCAAAAAAATTACAAAAAATATTTTTGGCGTCAGGTTTTACAAAACGCGGATGCCAAAAATAAGATTCTTTTTCTATGTTTTAGATTATTTTATATGCTTTGATTTGACTTGTCATGGAGTAAAAAAAGTTATGGATTAAAAGTTATGGTTTTCAGAAGTTGATCTTATCTAATAGAAGTCTTAAATAAGTTCATCTTTCAAAGGCCATAACTTTTAATTCGTAACTCCATGACTAGTAAAATAAAAGATTAAGAAATTAACTAAAAAATTATAATTTTTTTTAAAAATTTTATCATCAGCTTTCATAAAAACCAATTCCAAACATAATTTTTAAATTTTTCACCCCAGTTTTTTTAAAAACCGACACCAAAACGTTTTTTTTGTTTTTGGCATCAATTTTTTTTAAAAAATGACGCAAAAAGTGTTTTTTAATTTTAGTGTCTGTTTATTTAAAAACCGACAGCAAAATTATTATTATTTTTTTACTTTTTGGCATTGGTTTATAAAAAAACCAACTTTAAAAATAATTTCTTTTTTAATTTTTAGCACCGTTTTATATAAAACCGACACAAAAAATGATATCTATTGTCATTTTTGGAGTCGATTTTTTAGAAAAACGACACCAAAAATACCAATGTAAATCCCTTTTCATGTCTGTTTAAAAAAAAACCGATGCCAAAGAGTATTCTCCAATACGCTGGATCAAAATTTCATTTTTTTGACAACCTGCATTTAACTTTTTAAACCTCTACCTACATTTCCAAAAAACACTATCGGAAATATTTTTTTTTCTATATAAAAATCCATTTTACCCTGCGTTCAAAATATTCAACCTCTTCAATTAAATCATGTTTGAAATGTGGATTCAATCGTTAATTTGAACATTTTACCTATTATAAAAATTTATTTTCATTGTTTTTCTTTTCCTTCCTTTCAAAACAACTCGATTGGCTTGCTTATAAAGATGATTTATTCTTATTATCGAGTTAGAAATATATAATATTCGGAGGGGATTTACCAATTTTTGTGTAAATTTAATTATCGATCACAATTTTCATTTGGTGTATGTGATTTTAATTTATGTTTATCAAATTTTATTTTAAATGAGTTGTAACGATTGAATATTTGACAAGTTTAACTTCCGATGATCATAACGTTTGATCCGTAAAACTATTTTGGCTCTACGACTTGTCAAATCGAATCTTAATAAATGATCTAAAAAATGGAAGAATAAAAAATTACTTTTTGGTGTTGGTTTTTGAAAAAATCAACACCAATTTTTTTTCATTTATGGAATCAATTTTTTTAAAAAACAGTCGTTGAAACAATTTTTTACACATTTTGGCATCAGGTTTTAAGGAAACTGGCCCCATAAATGATACAGATGGATTTTTTTGGCATTGTTGTTTTATAAAATCAATGCTAAAAAACAAATTTAATTCATTTTTGGATTTGTTTTACAAAAACTAATGTAAAAAGTCATATTTTTTACGTTGGTAGCTTCAACATCGGTTAAAAACCGTTTTGAAAATTAAAAAAACTGACGTTAAAGACAATTTTTTTACTAGTGGTACTTGTTAAATCATATATATATCATGTAATTCTAAACCCCAAAATTTATAATAAACTTCTTTTGATATAGACTATAACATCCTAGAATCCAAAAGCCTAGAGATTATAGTTGTATTACCTAAATATTACAAAGAACATGAGTTCCCAAAGGATTCAATAGTTGAGGAGTCTTGGTAGACTAGATACATTCCAACATTACTCTTGTAATCAAAAGATACAACCAGATCACATTTTTAGAAAATTATTACAAAATTGATTATATCCCTAAAAATTACACATAATCCTTTTTTAGGTTTCCCAGGGAATGGAAAAAAATATCGGTGAGATCATATGCTTATTAAGGAGTAAGTTATAGCATAAACTTACATAACCTAAACATGAAATAAGTGATATGAAAAGAAGAAATAGATAACATCAAGCCATAATTGACCAGAACTAATGGAATAATATATCCATGAAAAAAAGAAAATATGGAAAATAATAACAATTATTCTTGTACTGATGGTATGCATAATTCTATACACCACAAACATACTGTTAAAGCCTTGTACAAATACAGTTTACATGTCCTGAAAGCCGCAACAAAGACATTATCCTATTATTAAAATAAGTATAAACCAAAACCGAAATCTTTTTTCTAATAAGTCCTATCAATGCATCATGGGGATATATAATTATGAGCCCCAACCATCACTCAATTTTGTCCAATTCATTCACTATAAGAGTCATCAAGGACGTAATTACATTCCCTATGGAACATCATACTCAATAAAACATGGAAATCAATATGATGAATAATATAGAAAATTAATACAGGACGAACCTGTATTGTTAGTAAATAATCATAAATAATAATAATACTTATCCTGATGGCAATAAAATGGATAAAATGATCATAACACATCTAGAAAAAGAAGTTGGACTATTAAACATTACATTGTCAACTTTCCAAAAATAATCCATATTGGAATAACAATGAATGAGAATCCAATAATTTTTTACATGAAAATAGAATAAAATACCTTCTAGGTTAACATCATCTAATATTAACTATTTAAACTTTGATGTTAACACTATTTAGATAACTGATTATGGATCTAATTCAATACTAGAATAACATGATCATAATCCATCATAAAAAGAAGGTGGAGGGTTTCCAAAGAACCTAACTCAAGAAGTGATTGATATTCATCAAGGGATTTACTTATTAAGAATATATATTCCCAAAAAATGTTATAATACCACATAATATAATCAAAATGAAAAATTTACAAACATATATGGAATAAGATGAAATGATGATCATAACTCAATGAACAAAAATTATGTTACTAAAATTCATCAATACTATGGAAACAAATGAATTAAAAAACCCTTGAATAAGGTAACATGATTTGGAAATTAAAAATAACTAAATAAAAATTTTATAAAAAATTATATCCATTTGAAGTGAATATATCATACAAAGAAAACATGGCCCACAAAATGTATTACGACTCAAAGGATTATAATTATGACTGACAAAACCATTACAAATTTAGAAACATTTGAATCTAAACCCAATGAAATATAGGGCTTGAATTTGAAATTAAAATTAATTTTTATAATATAAATAATTATATTATTTATAAAATCGGTAGTATATACACCATATAAAAAATATTTTCATAAATACAATACTTGTCCCAATGAAGAGAAATTGAGACAAAAACACCGACCACTTATCCGGGATTCTGAAAACAAAAATTACCCTAATGTATTATAATATATATATATATATATATATTAATAACTTAATTAAAAACATTTATCATATATATTTTCATTCATACTCTTCTTAAATTTTCATTTCTATATGAATTCTTCTCATTTTCCACATCGGTGCTTATAGTTTTGATCATTTGTTCCATCTTTAAAATAAGTAATTCCTATTCATCATTATTTAAAATTAATTAATAATAGGTAATTAAATTTAATTTTAATGACTGTTGATAATAATTTATAATGTTTTAAATTCATTTCATGAGTATTTTATACCTTATCCTTGAAGATAAAGTAAAAAATAAGCATGTTTTTGTGAATTTTGATGAACGATGTTTATCCTTAATTGATGAAATATATATTTATATAATATCTACATAAAAAATAGAAACATATAGTTAAAAATTATTATAATAATATACTATTAATTAATTTACCAAAGTCATTCATTGTATAAATCCAAAGTATTATTCAAGTAGGTGGTTAAACTGACCCAAACATGAACCTATAAGGATTAGTGGACAATTATGAGATGGTTTAGTAAGAATATCATTATAATAGGAGTATAATGATCATATTTATAATTTATTAGTGTGATATATGTTAATTATAAAGAAATATGAAAATAATAATTGTATATAAACACATTATTCATTTGGATAAAAGATTATCCCATTAGGACACCTTAGTTTAAGCTATTAAAAAAACGATGAATATTTATTTATCATATAATTAATCATTTCTTAATTTTTTCACAACATAACATTAATGATATCATAAAAATAATATTTATTGTTTAATACCATCCTTATATCCAACCTTGTAATTCTATAAATGAAAAAACATGTTACATCATAAAGACGGTTGGACACACATTACACAAAAAATGATTATTTTTTAATGTATGAGGTAAATGAATAAAAAATGAAAATACCCTTATTACAGTAATATTATAGCCTATATATTATAATAATATCATTATATTACTTTTTATAGAATAAATTTTAAATAATATAATTAAGTGGAAAAGTGAATAGTTGAGAATACTCACATCGGGTATATGATTTTTCCTTGGAAGTCTCCCTGAATTTGAAGGGATGATGATAACTATGAGTGAAATGTGTCTGGTATTTTAGGAGGGAGTTTTAGTGAGAGTAATATAGTATATTTTAAATTATTAATTACATATATAAGTGTGTCTTTAACTACGTAATATGCTTCCATTTTAAAAGTGAATGGAAGGGTAGTTTTGGGAACACCTTCAATTTTTTCAAAAATGCAATGACACTATTCATGGGTAAATAGATCAAAATATGGACCAAATAGGAGAGTAAATTAATTTTGGGTATAAAATAACCTCAAATACTCTATTTCTTTGGAAATTTTTATTGATTTAGGGTTTTTAACTATTAACTTTTACTCTAATTTTTCATTACCTTGGTAATTAATTTATAACCTCAATAATTAATTTCAATGAAAAAGAATAAGATCAAAATTTTTAAAAAAATTATAATTATAATTTCAAATTAATATAAAACATTATTACATAAAATATCTAAAGGTTTGAAAGGTGAAATTTAAAATAAAAACACTTAATCGCGTAAAAACTATTTTTAGTGAAATAATGTTTTTATGATTTAAATTTATTATTATCTTGGATATTAATTTTAATGACCTAAATTGATTTATTATAAAATAAATAAATTATATATTTCATTTAAGGAAATCCAAAACCTATTATCCTTTGAAAATACTGTATTGAATGAAAAGACCGAAATATGATTTTTATATTAAGCAACATATAGTTTTAAAACTATTTTCCATTGGTTTTATAAGTTAAAATAATATTGTAAAATGTATAAATATATTCCTCAAATTCATAATTTATTAATTAAAATGTTTTTTTTAAATTTTATTTCATTATTATATAATGGTAATGTCATACAAGTTACAAGATTCCCGAAAACCGAAATTTTCAACTAAAATCGAAAATTGTTAGAAAAAGAAAAAAATAGAAATAAGATAATTTATATTTGATGAATTCAAAAAATGGAACCAGTTTTATCATTTTCAAATTCTAAAATTTTTCCTTTAAATAAATTCTTGAATAAATGATCTTTAAAGGGAACATTTGTGAAATAGTTCTGGATACAGTTTTTCCCGACTATAATAGAGTCTCGAGTGTTACAAAGTTATTAACATGTTCATGCATAAGAAACATAGTATCATGAGATATATAATTTTACCTAATGAATTTAAGAGAGATATAAGTTTTATATCCCTAATTATTTCATAAAATTATCATATTCATGTATGACACATAGAAAATAATCATATAACAATTGTTAACTTGAAATAAATTCATAAATAATGAATGGATTTTGTAAGGATTTAGTAAAGAATATTTCATTGAATAACCATTAATATTCCCAAATTATAATGTAGAAATATATATATATATAGTTTCATAAAATATCCCAAACCATGGCGAGGAGTGGAAATAACTCCAGAGAAATCAATGAGATGTATTGAAATATAAATTAATTTTTAATCATTATTATTGGCTTACAAATAATTGAAATAAATTAGAATATTGTATATCACTTAAAAAATAAAATATAAATAAGTGTTAAAATACATATATAATTTTTTTAGAAGAATAAATGTCAAAAATTAAAGAGATAGGTGGTAATATCAAAAGGAAAGAGTTGAGTTCGATATTCCCCTTACCTTTACTCCCAATTTAATTCACCACTTTTAGGCATCCTGTATAGTAAAATTATGTTTTTTAAAAAATTATACCATAAGTGTTTCATTTTTTATTTCTTGATCAATTATAGTCATTGGATCTTATTTTGATTCACCGTTTTTAAATGTGAAGGGTTTTGTTTCCATGTTTTTATTAAATTAAACTACCTTATTTTAATTTATTAATTTGGATTATTTTTAATTATTTCTATTTTGTAACAATATTTAATAAAAATATAATATGTAAAAATAAATTTATATTAATTAAGATGCACTAAAAATCATTTTATGTGGGGATATTTTAATCATTGATAATGTCCTCATAGGTAGATAAAACTGACCATTGACTAAATGTGATAAAATCAGTAGAGAGGGAGTATGTACACAACACCTTGATTAAAATAGATATAATAGTATCATAATAACATTAATATCTAATATAATTATATATAAAATAGTAAATTAAGGTATAAAAACAAATATATTTGGTGAGTATAAAGATGAATATAAATAAAAATTAAAATAAAGGATCACATGTTACCACCATATTGAAAATTTACTCTTTTTTTATAAAGATAAATAATTGATGGATTGAGGATGAATGGAGAAAAAACATAACTAAGTTTATAAAGAGACTTATTAGGAGGGATTTGTGAAGATCTAGGGATTTTATATGATTACGAGAAGTGAGTTTCCAAGAAAGGTGGAGGGTGTATTTATACTTGAGGGGAGGGGTAATTTGGGGTTAAAATATTTAATAAATTATAATTTCAAAGGTAAACATTGTATTAGTGTAATTATTGACATTATGAATTAGATATAATTGAATATATTTGTTTTTTTATATATTTAAATCCTTTATATTGCAAAGTTATTAGTTTATACAAAAGGAATGAAAAAAATTGGAAAATTATTTTTTAGGGAAATACATGACATTTTTTGACATTGGATGATACTTTTTAAGATTGGAATTTCAATTTATTGGTTTATTTATATGATTAAATGTGTTTTTGGTCTATTAATAGACTATATAATTTATTAGGTCATTATTATATCATGAATTATGTAATTAAAATACATCTTTTACATAATAACTTTGTTATTTAATTTTCACATAAAAATTAAGGTTCTTCACAAAATTACCTAACATAAAATCAAAAATAATTTAAATATGATGATTCTGAAAATGAAATCCATTTTATCAAAATAATTTTATAACTTAGGTAATTTTAATTATTATAATAAAAATTATGGTTTTTATGTAAATAGTTAAAATACTCTTTATCAAATAATAAACATATAATTTATTTTAGATTTTAATTTGAATGTTTATTCTGTGTAATTATAATATTTATATTCACTTGATTTATTTATGTTAAATATTATATATATTAAATTATATATTTTTTTGGTTATTTTTTTATTCTAATGATTATATTACAATTCTAACTTTCCAGTAACTACTATAACAGCTAGGTTATTATTCTAACAGCCATGTTACTATTCCTTAAAGGTAAATTATTATTCAAATGGTCTCATTACTATTCAAATGGCCACATTTTCTTTTTATAAATACCTCATATTTTCTTCATTCATGATTTACTTAAATTCCTCTCAAAGTTCTATATTTTAATAAAATATTGATTGCATCGTCAATATTTTGATTCTTTTGTAAATTTTTTTCTGTGAGTGTGATAATTCCTATAGTTAAAAATGATACTTAATTTATGATTCCAGTTTTTTCATTTTTCTATGTTTTTTATATCATTATAATATTATAAATTTTATTCTGTATATTTATTTTGTAATGTTCACAATTAAGGAAATAAAAATATTTGGAGTTTTTATTATATTGTGTATGGCGATTATAAAATTATATATTAAATATAACAGACTATTTAATCAGAAGTAAAATTTAGCATATAATAGTTAGATTAATTACATTATTTTAATGTTATATAATGAAGTAAAATATTTTGCATCTAATTTTGTTTTCCATACAATTTCATTTTGGTATAATTTTATAATTCAATTAATATTTTATATATAAACATATATTTAATCATGTAAGAAAAAAAATTAAGGGACACAGAATTATATAAATTAAATTTTCATATAATAAATATTAAAATAATTTTAATGTACTTAATTTCTATAAATATAAATTTTTAAAATAAAATTTTAGAAAATTTATATTTCAAAAATTCTAGTTATTATATTATATTCCCAAAATGAAATGACAAACTCAAAATTTTATTCATCAAGAGTCACTTATAAATGTAAACTACGTAAAACTAAAGTAATTATCAGTTCATGATATGACTCAAAATTAATGGTCACCAAATTTTTACCCTATTTATTCATACTACATATCTATGAAATAGGTCTCTATGACTAAATGTAATCAACCAAGGGGATTTACAGCCATATTATTCTAATACTAAATAAAAATACAACTAACCTCCACTTTTATACCAAATGAGACACACATATACCAAAAAATTATAGATCTAGTGAATAAATTATATAAATTCAAACATAAAATGAAAATTTAATTATAAAAAACATTCCAAGAATCCTATGATTAATGAATTTGGGAACTGAGAAATAAATATATCATAATATAATTGATATAACCCAATGAATAATAAATGATTCTTATTAGACCTTTTATATGTTAACATAACTCTTATAAATAATACAAATCTATAGAGGATATGCATCAAAGAAATGGTGTGAAAAAAAACATGACGAGGAAAGAAATTGAAACATGGGTATCATAATTAATGTGAGATACTAAGATATCAATAAGTGATCTATAAAATCATAACATTAGATGATCATAAGGTATTACATGGAATTTGAATGAGTATTACCATGTGGAAATCAAGTAAAGTGAAGTATCATTATAGAAACATTAGTTATAATGATAGAACATAGAATAATGACATTCCATATATATGAATACAACACACGAATCATTATAGTACATGGGCAAGAATAATAATTATAATCAAATCATAAAAAAATGGTCATAATTAAAAGTATAAAATAATTTTTTAAAAGAGACAAAGAATTTTTAAAATGAATAATAATGAATCCTCATAATAGTGTTGTCAAATATCACACATAATTTTTAATAAAATCTATCATCGTGTTCACACATAATGTATGTGTACTAATTATCAATCCATAAATTTTGAAAACTTTTATTTAAAATTTCATGCATAATACACTTAATATAATTAGATATATCTTGTTAATTAATATATTAAAGGGATATATAATTTTTTCCCACACATTACATAATAAAATCCTTTGGTCCATGCAGTTTATAATGAAAAACAATCATATAATATTCATAAACATGAAATAAACCGATGAATAAAATTCAATTTCATAAAGATACAATAATGAATATTTCATTGAATAATCTAAAATTTTTCCAAAGGAATAATTGAAAAATATTTTTATACAATAATTATTGGTTTAAAATGTCATAATCTTTGGTGATAAGTAGTAAGTATTCTAGATGAATCAATGAGAAGTTTTGGAAAATAAATTCCTATTTTTAAATCATTAATGTTAGCCTTGAAATCATCTTCCTGAACTAGTAGCATACATATACCCATGAAAATAGAAGGGAAATAAGTGGTAATATATATATATATACAATATTTGAGATGACTAAATGTTTCAAATAAAATATTGATGTGGTAAAGCCAAAAGTAAAGAGATAGGTTCAAGATTCTCCTCACCTTATCTTCTGATTTAATCCTACCCCTCAATGCTTGCTATATAATAAACATATGTTGGTTAAAACATGAAACCAAAGGTAATTTACATTCATTGTGGTAACTCTTGATCAATTATAATTATTGTATTTTTTAATATTATTTTTTAAAATTTGAAGTGTTTTGATGTCACGTTTCCTATAAATTGTCCTATCTTATTTTGATTTTTTGAATTTTAATTTTTATAATTTATTTATTTTAAATAACTTCTAAAATATTATAATAAAATAATATAAATTTATAATACATAATGTACTCTAACAATAATTTTATGTAGTGATAAGTAAATCATAGACAATGTCCTTATAGGGGGATGAAAACTACCATTGATGGGACATTCCAAAAGGGGGGGGGGTATATATAGTATAATTATATTAAAATAGTTACAAAAATATAACAATAACATTAAAAATTTATTTACTTATATATTTAATATTTTATTATGGTTTAAAAATAAATATATTTTGTGGGTATAAATAATAAGAGAAATAAAAATGAAAATAAAGGATCACAATTTAACTCTATATTGAAGTTTTATTCCATTTATATGGAGTGAAATCATTTAGGGGTGGAGGTTAAATTGAACCAAAATTTCCCTAAGCTTATAAAGAAACTAAATAGGAGGTATTTGTGTAGATCCTGAGATTTAATAAGTGTATGTTATGTGATTTTCCAAGTAAGTAAGAGAGGGTATCTATACTTAAGGGAGTTATAATTTTGGATTAAAATATTGAATAAATTATAATTTTCATTGTAATACTTTTAATAGACATATTTTTTGATAATATGAATTAAAAATTATTAAAAATATATTTTTTAAGACCTTATAAACCTTTATAATCATAAGTTATTTGTCTTTACAAAATAATTGAATGTAAAATGAAATTTTTTTTTAATGAAATAACTTGCATATTTAGAATTTGGAAAATACTTTTAATGTTTTTAAATTTTAATCAATTGAATTTTATCATATTAAATATGTTTTTTGTTAATAAGAAAGTTATAGAATTTATTATATCACTATTAATTCATTAATGATGTAGTTAAATCATACCCAATACGTAAAAACTACATTTTTACTATTCAGAACAAATTAATGTTTTTAAAAAAAATTACTAAAAAATAATGATTAGATAATTTTGACTTATGATTTTGAAAATCATATTCATTAAATAAAAATATTTTTTTCACTAAGGTAATTATAATTATTAAGATAAAAATTATGGTTTTTATGAAATTTTTTAAAATGTGTTTTATTAAAAAAACTAACACATCAATTTAGATTTTAATTTAAATACTTATTTTGTGGTATTATAATATTTAATTTATTTATGATAAATAATATTTACCTATCACTATACGTTTTATTCATTAATTTACTATTATTGTGATCATAGTACCATTCTTATAAAAAAATTACTATTTTACAACCTAGTTACTATTCCAAAAAATCACATTACTATACCAATGATAAAATTATTATTCCAATAGATGTGATGATTTTATAAATACCCCTTATGTCCTTTATTCCCCATTCACTTAAATTTCACTCAATTTTCTATATTATTTATTAAATTATGATTACATTACTAAGGGTTTGTTTATTTATTACACTGTATTTAACAATCGTGATAATTATTGGAGATCTAAATGATCCACATTTTACAATTTTAGTAATTTTATATTTTTTGTTTAGTTTCACATTTTAATATTTTTAATTTTATTAGGTGTATTTTTTTGTAATGTTATTTATAAATAAAATAATTTTTTTTAAAATTTTAATTATATGGTATATGTGTCTTATAAAAATATATATCAAATATGAAAAACTATCCATTCAGAATGCCATTTCCCAAATATAAAAGTCCAAATCATTCTATTCTTTTAATGTTCTTTAATGATGTAAAATATATGTCATGAAATTTTGTTTTCCATAAAATTTCATATTAGTATACTTTAATAAATCAATTCATATTTTATAAGTAACCATGTATTTAATTATTTCAGAATAAAATTAATTGATAAATATTTATATAAAATTCAAGATTATATCCTAAAAAAGTAATATAAACTTTTTACAAAAATATATTTTTTAAAAAAATTATAGAAAATTTATATGTAAAAAATTCATGATTTTACATTAAAAACCCTTAATGAAATTTTATTCTCTCAATTTTAACCATTTATAATCAAATATTTATGCATACTCTATAAAAATAATTTAATTACCAGTTCATGATATGACTTGGAACTAAAGGTCTCTGAATGTTTACCATATTTGTTTATACTATCTATATATGAACTAGTTCTCTAAGACTAAATGTTATCCACCTAATGCTTTACAACAAAAATGATCCTTATATTAACTCTAGAAAATAAATAAAATTCAATTTAATACCAAATCAGATTCCCCCATACCCTCACTTACAGATTTTGGGCAAGACATACAAAATTTCATAGATAAATGGAAATTTTATTTACAAAAAGCATACCCAGAATCCCATGTATAGTTTCATTGAGATCTATGCACATATTACATCATAAAAATGTATGATACCATGAAAAAATTAATCAATACTTCTTTATAGACCTCCTATAAGTTGACTAAATCATTTTTTAATTATTTTGATCACCAAAGGACATTCATCAAAGAATGGGTGATGAAAAAACCTTATAAGTGGAATGAAACAGAAACATGGTAATCATAATCAATGTGAGGTACTATGATATCTATAACTAACCCATAGAATCATACCTTTGAATACTCATAAGGTGTTACATGGTATATGAATCAGGAATACCAAATGATTATCTTGAAAAGAATTGGATAATAAGATAAATACTAGTCATAATGATGGAACATAGAATAAAGATATGTCAATCATATGAATGTGAAATATGAATCATTATAGTACATGAGTGAGAATAATGACCACAATAATATCATAATCAAAGGATAATACTCATAAGAATGAGGGGACCATTTAAAAATGAATTGAATGTCGTATATTCATAGTAATGAAATATCATAACATTATGTTCAAATATCATAGATATGTTGTAATCAAATATATTATCATGTTCATGCATAAATTTTTTTTTATAAATCATCACTTCATAAATTAAAAAAATAAACAACATAATGTTCATCCATAATGAATAGAATATGTTGAGATTTATCACATTAACTAATGCATTGGAGGGATAAATAATTTCATCCCCAGCATTCAAATCCTAAAATGATCATTTTAATTCATACCACATAAAAAACAATATAACAATTATAAATTTGAAATAAATACATATAGAAAGAATAGTTTTTATAAGGATTAAGTGAATAATATTTCATTGAATAAAATTAAAGGTTCAAAATGGAAAAAGTTAATATATTTTGTGATATTAAATATTATCAGAATATATCACAGTGCATGGTGATAAGTGGAAACAACTCAAGTTTAATAAATGAGATGTTTTTGAAAATAAAAATACTTTTTAAAATAATTATTGTTATCTTTAAAATCATCTCAACAAAATATAAGCACAGATAACACTAGGAAAATAAATGTAAGTAAGTGTGAAAATACATAAAGAATGTATTTGAGAATAATAAATTTTTGAAACAAAATAGAGAGGTGGAAACCCCAAAGGGAAATTTGTGGGTTCTAGATTCCCTCAATAATAACCCTCTATTTAATTTTTCACCCTTACACCTCTGATGTAATAAATTTACGTTTTTTAAAATTTGCAACCAGGATTGACTTATATTCTTTGTTTTTACTCTTAATCAATTATAATCAATAGATTTTAATTTTTAGTATCATTTGTGAATTGTGAAGTGTTTTAATGTCTTTTTTTCTTTAAATTATCATGTCTTTTTATAATTTCATGATTTCTATTTTTTAATTTATATTTTTTGTAAATTTTGTTTAAAATTATAATAATACATTAAAATCCATTTTTAATAAATATAATTGTCTAGTTTTTTTGTTGGTAGTGATATGTAATTAATTGATAATATCCTTATTAGCGGATGAAAATAACCATTGATGGGAAATTTAAAAAGTGGTGGTTGGGGAGATATATAACAAAATTAGATTAAAATAGTTATACAAGTATCATAATAAGATTATTATATTATTTAGTTAGATATTTAATAGTTTTTAACGTAAAAAATAAATATGTTGGGTGCGTAGAAACAAAGTGATAAAAAATTTAAAAAAAGGATTGCGAGTTACCACTTCATTAAAGATTAAATCCTTTTGTATGGAGCTAAATTCTAAAGGGATTGTGGGTTAATGATACCAACATGTAACATCTTGAGATTTAGTTTCTATAATAATTTTACTTTTAAATATGTTTTTCTTGGTAGGAAGATAATTAATATATTTAGGATGAATATACGCATTTAATAATAGTAAAATAATATTTATTTAAGAATATAACTAATATTGTTAGTAAAATATTAATTTGATGTAAGAATATTAAAATTTTAATAGATGTATTATATATATTATGAAAAAAATTAATTATCATAAATAAAATGATAAGTGGATATAATTATAAGAAGATATAAATAAACTTAATTTAGAAATTATATTATGAAAATGAATTTTTATAATGTTAATTATAATTTATTTTTACAAACTATGATAATTTATAGTAATTGATAAATAGAAATCAATTGCTATCATGAAATAATATCATATGTCAAAATTATTAACATTGATAAATTAAAACTATGTTTAAGACACATAAAAAATATATTAAGAATTAATAAATGGGATATATTAATATTAATGGATTATAAGAGTTAGAATTTTATAATTTAATATTTAAAATATTATTCTTCATTAAAAATCTATTTACCTAATGGTAATTTCTAGTTTCAAATAATACATATGGGTAATTCTCACATAAAGGTTAGATGGTGATCACATAAGTGTATTAGTGAGTTATCAATACTCTCCTAAGGGTAGTCTTAACATGCATAAGGGTAGGGGTTATTTCATGCACTCGTAAAGGTCCTATTATAATCATATAAGGGTAAGAAGAAACTCATGTAAGGGTACTCCTTAGTTGTTTAAAGGTTATTGAGGAATTTAATACCTCATGAAAGGGTAGGTTGTTCTTATGTAAATGTCACTATATCGCTACGTAAGGGTCATCATAGTTCCCATGTAAGGGTAAGATGCGTAGGGGTCATCGTACTTTATTTAAGGGTAGAAAACCGTTACATAAGGTTATGAAAAGTATCACATAAGGGTAGAACTGAATTTATGAAGGATGTTTAAGGGTTTTAACCACAACACAATGGTACCCAACTGACTCACATAAGGGATACACACCGAATGCATATGCCATATATGGGTTGTATGAACCTTTCCGAGGCTATATAAGGGTACAAATATCCTTATGTAAGGGTGCGTTGTTTGAAACGAACTCTACATAAGGGTCTATGAAACATAAGTAATGGTAAATGTAAAGAACCAAAGCCTACGTAAGGGTACCCAAAACTAACATAAGTGTAAAAGTAACATAAAGTGGGTAACATTTGGTTCAGGTAGAGAGTTTGAAAACCTATTCATAGATAAAATTCAATCCATATAAAGATTAGAGTTCACTCTAATTTAAACATGTCGCATCATCTACTTCCTTACATGAAACCAGTAGATAAAAATGTATAATTTATATATTTAATATGTCATTATCTTCTTGGTTTACATGTATTTTTCATTTACAAAGAATAAAAAGATTAATGAAAATCACCATTTATAAAACCCTGTTTTATCCCTCCACAAGATTTAGAAATAGTTTCTAGCTTTCTAAGTTATCCATAAGACATCCTCCCTGAAATCTTTATGTTTCGAAGCTTATAGAGAGTCAAACTTACCAAAATCATGGCATAATATAGGATATTATTATAAATGATTCATAGATGTAGATGTGAAGTGTATAATAAGAAAAATATAAGAATTTATATTTTTATACACTCTATATAGAAGATTCCGGAACCATTCATCTTCAATATCAATATTTGTTAATTATAAAACACTATAATATAGTTTAAGGAGAGTTATAAAAAGTGTAAATTTATCTCCATGATGGAGATAATTCATTCTTTTGCATTAGATATCATATTTCTTTAGTTTTACCCTTTACAAACAAAATAAGAGGAGAGTATATTCAGGGGAATATTATCTCAAAAGAATGTAGGTTACATAATTGGAGTCCTAGAGTCATGGGTGAAGTGATCTATAAAAGAGTTCAACTTAGTAGTAGAACCAAAGGTGAGGGAAAACTTATTTTCTATAAAAAATCAATGTTTATGTTTGTTAAACCCATTGTCTTATAAGGGGGTATTTTTAATATATTTTCTTTAATATTTTCAATTTAGTTTCTAATTTTTAAAAGAAAATACGTTTTATATTAACATTTATTTTATTTTATTATAAAAACTTCTTTTTAATAAAAAATTATTTTATTAAAATTATTTTTTACAAACCAATTTCTTATAAGGATATTTGATTTCAAACTTTTATTTTAATATTTCATGAAAAAACCTTATTATTTGGGAAAATAATTTTATTGTTTTCAAAACCCTTTCTTTTAACAGAAAAATGTTTTCAAAGTTATTTATTTTTGAGCTCTTAATTTTAAAGTAGTTTGTTCTCGGAATTCTATTTTAAAAGTTCTATAATTTAAAGAAATCGTTTAAGTAAATAGGATTAATCTGAAAAAAATATTTATAAATTAGTATATAATTTATATAAGTTTATTATACTGGTGTAAGAAGATATACATAGAAAATCGAGAGTCGAGGTAAAAGATTTTGTCTCAATTTCCCTTTGTTGTGGAATATTTCAATGTTATGGACCTAATTTATTTTATATTCTATATTGTAATATCCAAGATTCAGAATCCACTACATGGTTCCCCATACCCTATTGGACACTTGTCCTGAAGTTCATTTCCCCAAACGCCAGAGGCTACCGACTACTAGTGAGGGTCTAAGGTGTGATAGTGGAGAAACTATGCCCTCATTAGAAGAGTGTAACACAACGAAATAAATAATAAAAATAGAAAAAGCTGTAAACAAGATAAACTGAATTAAACTACTAAAGACTAAAGATAAAGATAACCAGAAGGCATATAATATCAAAATAATGAATCAAGTCACATGTTCTATGAAAACAGAGAAAAAATGATACATTGTAATCAAGTACAATACAATACCAAATTATGGTAAAACGAAATGAAACTTAGCAGCATTGCACGTTTTGGAATGGACCCATGCTCTCCTTCTCCTAAGAAAAAATCAAGTACCGGAGAATATGGTCTTTCCACTATCGATACATGCAACAATATAGTCTGTTTGGGCCCAAAAAGGGTGTGAGAAATAAATCCCAGAAGTCAACCACTGAAAGTTTGTGCTAATCTGTTAGTGGTTATATGCAAGAATAGTGTACAATAGTGAAATGAAATGATCTAGTAGGTACTCTAATGTAAAAAATCCTACAAGTACTGGAATTCATTTACATTCATTTCATGTTCATTAATCAATACCAATTCATTTAATTATATAAGTCTCGATGACCTTCCTAAACCTGTCTATCCTCTATATAAAGTAAGCACAATATATACCTTAACAGGCTATCTAAAATCAAGAAGTGATGTCCGAATCTAGGCTTGTTCTTTGGCTTGACAGATGAATTGTAAGTCATTGCATTTCTATATGTCTTAGGGCCAAGCCCAATATATAAGCATTTCAGTATGTTTCAAATCAGGGACAAGCCTGATGTATCATTATTTCAGTATATTAAAGCTAGGGACAAGACCACTGTATAATAATTTCAGCATTTATGAGTGACAATCCCAGTGTATAATCATTTCAACATGTATTAGGACCAAGACCAATGTATCTTAATTTCAACATATTAAAATCAACACATGAAAATTACACTATTACATGGTTAAAAAAATTACATCACATGTGGGAAAATTTATTTAACAAAACTAACATTTGAATTAAACTATACCAATGATTTAATAAGAATATTCACATGGAAAATAATCAATTAACCAACTTAACATTAAAAACCCTTTAAAAGGGAGACAAAGGCATGCCCATTAGCATCCTCGGCCAAATTTAGAAATAGTGGTCCTCAGAGGGAAAATGCACCTATGGGGTTTCACTTAATCATACCAATGAATCTTAAAAATGATTCTATTTAATTTACTCAATCACCTAAATGTCATTAGGCATCGAAATAGGTTAATTATCAATCATGAGACACCCTAAACATGGGTGCGTGGCACAATGACACATATAAACAACATGATGTTAAACGATTAGCACAGGACCACCTACCTCGTCGTAGTATGACTCTCCTCATCCATCCTCAACATACAATTCATGATAGAATGGTATATATAAATATATATTAATAAATAGTATTTACTCATCCTTAAATAAATTAGTCAATAACTAAAATCACCAAGAACAACTCAAGATTAATCGATAGATTACTGATTAGGTTCCAACACCTCTTATGGTGATTGAATCGAAGTTTGGATGATCAACAGAGAAGAGGCTGATGTTTCGGCACTCCTCTTGAGTTACTGCAGTGATCCCACTGCCGAATCTACAGAATGGAAATTTTACTACCCATTTTAAGAGAAAAAACAAGTACATGTCGTGTAAGTCCATATACATGGTGTATATATCATATTACTATTCATTTAGCAGCAGAATTTCTCAGAAATTATTTTTAGGACCTTTCGACATGACTACACAGAGTGTACAAGGAAGAAAAAGACATGTTGTTGGAAGTTTCATCTTTTCCATGCCGATATGTTGACATGCCATGTATTCCCATCATACATGGCCAAACTACATGGTGTGTACTTAGAACTACACAGCGTGTAACACATTATTCCATTTCTTTTCCCTAATTTCCTTTATTTTCTCAAAAAAATCCAAGGAAGAATGAAAAGAAGAATCCATACCTCAATAGAATAACTGAGTTCTTACCAACTTCCCCCCTGTAAAGAAATTCATCCACGAATTTCCCTTCCAATTATGTTGAAGGAATATCTATGAATATCTCCTGCCACTGAGCACGTACATCAGCCTCCCTCTCCTAAGACTTGTCCTACACTCATCCATGCTTCCATAACACTCGTATGAGAGGAACTGAATGGCCTTAGAGAACCTCTATTCCCTTGTCAACTATATGAATCAAATGCTCTTCAGAGGATGCTTCAACATGAAGCTCAACCTCATTGAGCTGAAGAGCATGAGACATGTCTGAGTGATAGGGGCTTAGTTCAAATACATGGAAGATGGCATTCATGGCTATTTATGTTTGAGGTAATTGTTACTGATAGTCAACCATATGAAATTTTTCTAGAATCTCAAACAGACATATATGTCTTATTGAAAGATTACCCTGTATCATGATCCTATTGTGTCCCAACCTTGGAGTGACATATAGGAAAAATCGATCCCAAACCTCAAACTCCAAAGGTTATCTATAGAAATCTACATATCATTTCTGATTAGACTATATAGTATCCATCTACTTTAGAATCAACTGAACCTGCTCATTAGTCTCCTAGACAAGACAAGGTCCCAGCATAGCTGCCTCTCTTGCCTCCAGCCAACACAAGGGTGATCGGTATAACCTACTATACAAAGCCTCATATGGCACCATCTGAATATTATCCAGGAATCTATTATTATAGGAAAACTACACCAGGGTTATATGCTTCTCCAAAGATCCCCAAAGTCTAGGACACATGCACACAACATTCCCTCTAACACCTATATCATACAATCTGACTTTCCATCAGTCTGAGGGTGGTATGTTGTGCTCAGAAGCAGCTCTGTACCCAATTCCCTCTTAAAACTCTTCCAGAAATGATACGTAAAGTGGGAATCCCTATATGAAAATATAGAATGAGGGACCCCATGAAGCTATACCATGCTGTGAATATATAGCTTCCCGATCTCATCAGCGCCGAAGGTCTCCTTGATCGGAGAGAAATGAGTGACCTTCTTAAACCTTCATATGACAACCCACACAACATCATTGCTTCTATGAGAACTTGGTAACACCATCATGAAATCCATTGCAACATCACCCCATTTCAACTCAGGAATGGGTAACTGCTATAAAATCCTAGTCAGCCATTGATTCTTCACATTCACCTAATAATTGGTGGAACACCTCATAACAAAATCATCTAATTATCACTTCATACTCAGCCACTAGTGCTAATGACAGAAGTCATGGTACATATTGGTGACTCCGGGATGCACTGCCCAAGATGAAGCATAAAACTCCCACATCAACATCTCGTGTATATCTCCTGAAACAGAAAAAAATCCATGGATAATCAAAAATTCATCCTCACCTATCGTCTATCCAGGAGGAGGGTCCTCACCTACCACACTCCCCCATTTAACTAGGCCTTTCGAATATGATAGCTACCTCATCCTCACTTTGAACAGTAGGGTAGAGGTAACAACCAAAGATGAAGTATAAGTCTATCCCTGACTATCATGCACCTCTAAATTCATCTTAGAGAACAAATACATAAGATTCCATTCACCACTGGCCACCTACACATCCTATATTTGAGTCCCCCTTCTCAGTGCCTCAGCCACTACATTGCCTTTTCCAAGCATACATGCAAGCTCAAAATCGAATGACTGAAGGCAATCCACCCACCTTCGTTGTCTCAGATTGAAATCCCAATGAGTAAATATGTATTTGAGACTTTTGTGGTCCTTGTATACTATAATATTCTCTCCAAATAAATTATGTCTCCAACAACATAAGTAATGAACAACTGTATCTAAATCGAGATCATGCATCGATTAATTCCTCTCTTATGTCCTTAACTATCGAGACCCGTTGCACTAACTCGATAACCCTGAATAAGCACTTCTCCCAGCCCAACACAGGATACATCATAGTAAACTGTGTAACTCTTGTCTGTATCTCGAAATATCAGTATTGGAAGTGAATTCAAACATCCCTTCAACTCCAAAAGGCTATGTCACAAGAATCTGACCACTGAAACATTACGCCATTCTTAGTCAAGACCATCATTAGAACTTCTATGTGTGAGAAGTTGTATATAAAATGACTATAGTAATAAGCTAGCCTTATGAAACTCCATACCTCAAAATGATTTTGGAATTCTCCTAGGTAACTACTGTCCTTACCTTCTCTAGGTCCACTAATACTCTATATCTGAGATGACGTGATCCAAGAAGTGTATCTGATCCATCTAGAAGTGACAATTTGTGAGATTAACATATAACTGATGATCTCTCAGTGTATTCAAAACAATATCAAGGTCATTGGCATGGTCATGTTGATTATGATAATAAAAAATATATCTTCCACAAAAATTAGCTCAAAAGAATATCGGTAAGGATGGAACACTTAGTTCATCAGCACCATGAAAATTGAGGGTGCGTTCATGAGACCAAACAGAATGACCCCGTACACATAGAGACCATACCTATTACGAAAGGTTGTACGAGGTATGTACACGAGTCAAAAAGGTACTTGATGATATCCTGAACTTATTTCAATCATTTAGAACATTTGAGCTCCTTGAAGTCGATCAAACTGGCTATCTATCCGTGGAAGGGGATATCAGTTTTTATCCATAAAATGGTTAAGTTTTCCATAGTCCACACATATCCTAAGGGTATCGTATGCCTTTTTTTCAAAAGGACTGGTGAACCCTAAGGATAAGTTCTAGGTTAGATAAAACCCTTAGCTTCTAGATCTTTTATCTCCCTCTTGATCTCTGTCATATCCATCATATCCATCTTGTAAGGAGGAATGGATACCGGTGGAACTCCTAGCACTAGATCGATAGTGAAATCCACCTCTCTGATCGAAGGTAAGCCTGAGATGTAGTCCATGAAAACATCCCTAAAATGATCAAACACTGGAGGGAAATCTTCCAGACATGTTCCTTGGTCATCCAGATATAAACTCACAATCTGGGCTGTTATCCCACCCATCCCACGATGCTCGGGTCCAACTATACTCTCTTGTACATCCAATTCACCCTTATGTAGAAACTATCAACCCTCTAGTGATGTGAAACTCAACCTATGGTGATAGAAATCCACAAAGGCTCGAAAAGAAACCAACTAGTCCTATCTAAGAATGATATTATAGCCCATCCTCTCTAAGACATAGTGGTTCTATAGAAAGTGAAACCCACCAATCTCAAGGGGAAGTCCTTGCATTGACACACACCTAACATTTTGATCCCTAGAAGAGTGTATAGCATTATAACATAAAAAGTAGTATAAATTCAAAGACCAAGTCTTTCCACAAATACCACAGATATAAAAATATGTGTAGCTCTAGTATCAAAATGTGTAGAAGATAAAACAGAGGTGTATAAAATAGTACTTCTGACAGTAGAAGTTTCGGGATCCTACTCCTGCTGGGTCTATTGCATTGCATAAGTATAACCTGTACTGCGACCCTGAGACACTGCTTGGATACCCTGACTTATCCCACCCTACAATCTTTGAGATCCTAGGGTTTGGCTACCATGACCACGACCACCCCCTCGACCTGAATGGCATGACATATTCCAGTTATTGGACCGGTGTGAAGACTCTGACCACAATTTTAAACACGGATTTAGTTCAGACCATCTATCCCTAGATTCTAGTGGAAACATACTACAAAACCACTATAAATGGACCATCACACCACAAGTTTAGCACTTGACTAGGTCCATCAGGCCCTGAGGTTTTGTATGCCCAATACTTATGCACCGGTAGCACCTCACATGGCTATTAGAAGAAAGTTTCTGACTACTCGTATCCATACAAGAAAGATCCATATGACATTTCGTGCTTTCATTTGAGATAATACCAGATCTCGGTTCTGAACAGCCCTGGATTGCACCCCCAGATTTTCATAAGTTGCGCTTAGTAATCAGCACCTGACTCACAATAGCAGAAACACAAGGCAACCAAAATTACACTCACTTATGATGAGATATCAAACCTGAGACCATCCTCAAATAATCTAGATTTTGATATGAGACCACCCCTCAAAATCGGTGTTCATTGCTGAAGCTCAGTAAATTGGGTAGAATAGTGCATGACTAATAGGGTGCCCCACTCCAGGTGCATGAACTCCTAGGCTTGGTTGGCCCTTAGTGTCTCAGGAAAATAATAATCATAGAAGGATGCCTTAATGTCATCCATTTTCATATCCTGATGATGCCCTACTAGAGTGATAACATCCCACCATATTTTCGTAGAATCACGAAGCATATATGTCGAAATATTGACCCTCATCTCAAGAGGCATCTCCAAATACCATAAGATAGTCAGAACTGATTCTAGCCATGATTCCAAACCCAGTGGTCCGTGATCCCCTGAAAAATTAGGTGGATGCTACTACTAGAATATACACGTCAGCTCTTCCCTAGATGTGGAAACCTGCGATGCTTCTTGAATGGTCTTTATGAACCTCACAAAACCTTCACGGATCTGTGAATCTGCACCAATGTTTGGTATAATAGCGAGTTCCATAGCTAGAACAACTAGAGGATCCATCGGCAGCCCATGGCCTACCAATTCTAGAGTATGATCATTGCAGCTATCCTGGTGTACAACTCGTGGTTGTTGTGGTGACATGACTCTACATGGTTAAGAACACACCTAAGTTCAAAATTCATTTTCAAGGATTTCCGTTCAAAAGTTCCATGAAAGAAACAAGAAATGATCCTAAAAATTTTCTCAACAAGGTAATACATCGCGTGTATTCACAATACATGATGTGTACCTATTAAGTTCTCACATGGCCATGTTCTACCACCATTATGGATGTGTATCGACCCCGGTAACATGACATGTCATTATGAAACACAGCGGTGCCTTTAAAATTTCACATAGTTTTATAACCCTAACTTTTTGGTCGTGTAAAGGTCCTAAGTACATTGTGTGTCAGGAATAAACATAGCATGCACTCAGGTCTTCCCACCTGTCCCTGTACTTCGACATGTATAGGTCCAGACAGGTTCTACCTGGGTAGGATACATAGTGTGTACCTAGAGTTCATGGTGTGTTCTAATCAAAACTCAAAATCCCGTGTTTCCTCTCACATGAGCCATTACACGTTCAGATACTACACGATGTTTACATAAGTTACATGACATGTACTTCTTAAAACATGGAACATCATATTATTCAAATAATAAGAACACAAGGTGTGTAGGATAAACTACACACCGTGTATACTAGGTTCTTCAGAATAGAATCTCCATATTTCCCAAAAAACTCGATTTCATCAGAAAAACTGACCAGTGGGATGCCAAATTCTGATTTGTGAGGGCCCATACTTCCCATGAATCAATGTATGACACCCTAGGAGAGAATATCATAGAAAAATTATATATTTAAAATCTGAATCATGATTTACCAAATACTAGTCCAAGTGGTCCCATACTCTTCAGGAACCAATGTTTAGAATCCATTCAATTCAAACAATGGCACGTACCAATACACCTATCACAATAGAAGGCATATCTATCAAGGTATTATCACAACAACATGAATCATTAATACTCCCTAAATGGAATGACAAATATGCATGAAATGTGACGTCTAACAAGTTCCAATATGATGTATGAGAAGGAATACTCACATATCATTGGGTTGCAACAAAATAGAACCATAATAATATAGAAAATAACAGCACAAAACAAGTGTGTCACCCAATGGTGAAATCAAATCAACTGCAATAGATCAAAATCTAAAAATCACATGTTAATTTGAGGGAATTTTGATTTTCCCTATATGCAGGGTAGCTACTCTTAGTAATAGTTTATTAACAAACTCCATTTCCATCCTTTACACCTCTAAGGTCTCTAAATAGGAAAGTAAACCAGAAATAAATTCTCTTATAAAACGTTATAATGTCCTAGATCCAGATTCCACTAAATGGTGCCTCGTACCTGGTTGTCCATATGGCCTCAAGTGAATTTCCCCAAATGCCAGAGCCTTCCGACTACTAGTGAGGGCTTAAGGTGTGATAGTGGGGAAACTATGCTCTCATTGATAGAGTGTAACACAACTGAAAAAATAGTCACAATTATAGAAGAAGTAAAAAACATGCAATTGAAGTAAATAACTAATGACTAAAGATAAAGATAACTAGAAGGCATGTAATATCAAAAGGATGCAGCATGTCACAAGTTCGAATAAAACAATGAAAAAAGGATACATTGAAATCAAGAATTATAAAATACCAAAGTATGGTAAAACAAAATGCAACTCACCAACATCATAAGGCTTGGCTTGGTCCCATGCTCTCCTATTCCTAAGTAGCAATCAGGTACCTGAGAAAGGGGTCTTTCCCTTATCAACACCTGCAACAATATAGTCTGTTTGAGCCCAAAAGGATGTCCCAAATAGGGTGGGAGAAATAAATCCTAGTTGACAAACATTATTGGCCGGTGCCAATCTATCAATGGGTATATGCAATAGTAGTGTAAAATAATGAAATGTAGTGAACTAGCAGGTACTCAAAAGTAAACAATCCTAAAATTTCTGGCATTCATTTACATTAATTTCATGTTCTATAATCAATTCAAATTCATTGAATTATATATGTCTCGGGGGTCGGAACAAACCCATAAATCCCCCATATAAAGTATACATAAAGAATACCTCAGCTGGCTATCTAAACACAAAAAGTGAAGTCTAAATCCAAGCTTGCGATTTTGATTGGAATATGCATTGAATGTCATTCTATTTCAATATTTATCATGTCGAAGCCTGATGTATTATCATTTCAGCATGTTTCAAATTTGGGAGATGCTTAGTGTACCATCATTTCAACATATTAATATCAGTGAAAATCCTAATGTATCAACATTTCAGCATGTATCAGGGCTAAGCCCAATGTATTAGCATTTCAACAAGTATTAGGGCCATGACTATTGTATCAACATTTTAGAATATTAAAATAAACACATCTAAATTAGACTATTACATGGTTAACAAAATACCATCTAACATGGGAAAATTTATATAACCAAACCAACATGTAAATTAATCAATCAAAAATATTTTAGAACCATATTAGTATGGAAAACACTTAATTAACCAAATTCATTTTAAAAAAACATCAAAAGGGAGACAAAGGCATTCCCATCGACATCTTAGACCAAACAACAAAAGAATGGTAATCTAAGGGAAATCATGCCCACGTGGTGGCTGTTAATCAAACCAATTAAGCTTTAAAATGCTATAATTAAATTTACTGAATCACATAAATGTCATTATGCATTGACACAGGTCAATTCTCAATCAAGTGACACCCTAAACATGGATTTATGGCACAACAAAACATATAAACAAATTGAAATTAAACAATTATCATGATACCACCTACCTCGTTATAGTAAGAATCTCCTCGTCTTACCTGGACTTCCAATTTACGCTAGAACAATATAGATCTATAATAAAGGGTATTTAATCAACCTCAAAATAACTTATTCATGAGCTAATATCTCCAATAATGGCTTAATAGTAATCGATAGATTACCGATTGGATTCAAACACCTTTGATAGTGATTGAATTGGAGTTTGGATGATCAACTAGGGAGAGGTTGAAGTTCGGGTACTCCTCTAGAGTACCCCCAACAAGCCCACTATACAATCTATTTAATGAAGAGGATACTTACTGTTTTAAGTGAAAAACACAATTACATGGATTTTAAGTCCATATACATGTATTTTATATCGTTTTACTATTAATTTGTTGACTGACTTCCACCGACTTACTTTCTAGGATATATCGACAAGACTACACAGTGTCTACAAGGAAGTAGACAACATGTAGTTGGGTTTTTCTCTTTTCCTTGCCAACATTCCCACATTCCATGTATTCCCATCCTATAGGGCTAAACTACATGACATGTACTTAGATCTACACGACATGTAACCCATGATTCTAGTTCTTTTCCAAAATTTCCCTTGTTCTCTCAGAAACAATTCAAGGGAAAAAGAAAATAAGAATCCATACCTCAAAAGAAGAACCATCTTCTTATATATTGATACTACCATTTTATAGGATATTTCATGAATCCTTCACAATTCATGGTATTTTATGTTTAAATTAAAATTATTTATTCCATGGGGATTTAACATGAATGTTACAATGTGGTATGGAGTTTCATAACCCAATTTACATTCATTGGGATACACATATACTTAATTGAGTTTATTACACCATGATTTTGTGTGAATTGGTATCTAAACTGGTTTATTCAATATTTCCACTTTTTTATGTGGAACTAAATATGTGAACTTAGTAACTTCATGGATGAATTATCCGTTAAAATGCCATGATATTTGAAAGGATTTTATTTTTCCCAATCTCATTTTAATGATACATATTTCGTGTCATGAAAGATGATTTTATTATACGGTGTACTTACTGGTTTAGGAAATAGTTTTGATATAATACTTCATGAAATTCATGGTATTTATATAAAAGTATAACACTCTTAATTTCAGGTACATTTGATTCAAAAGTTACCATAACATTAATGTCTTTATTTTTAGATCTCTAATCTTTTTGAGATTGATTATGTTCAATGTTCATTTAGGGGAATCATATAATATTATTTTTCTAACCAACATATCATTTCTTACCCTCTTTTTTATTCATATGGTTTACATTTTTAATTTCCAATACCTACCTTATTGATTAAATAAACTTCATGAATTTTATTTTTATGTGATACAAATGTTACATCTTGTTTTGGATCAAGAATATTTCTCTTCATATCTATATTTTCTAAAATATTATCAAGAATGTTATTTTCAACCCTTAAATGTTTCATAAGATCAATTTTGAGTATCTTTTAATTTAATAAAAAAGGTTTTAAAAACGAATTCTTTTAACATTGTTTAAACGATACATTTTTACATTCATTACTATAGTGTAAAAGGAATGTTGTATTTAAAAATATACAGCCTAACCGAATTATACAGCATCATGAATATTTTGGAATTGATGATATATTTGAAAATTTCCAAGGTTATTTTCAAAGAATTGTTTTCCCAATATTGTGTAACTTTTTAAAATTTTAAAGTGATTTGCAAAGAGGAAAGGTAAATTTTCTAAAGAATGATTTTAAGGTTATTTTTATGATCATTATATTTATCAATAATACCATCATTGATGTTACTTATAATTTATTGTGGATATTTTTTAATTATAAAATTTATTTTATTTATCTAGATGGATTATAATACATTTAATGATAATTTCATGGAACTCATTTCTTTTCCATGGGTAAATCAAGCTATCAATTAAAAATGGAAATTATTATATTGAAAATTGAATGATTCTAATTATTTTTATAAATATATTAAAATTATAAATTTTTTATGGATGAGTGACTAGTGGATTAATTAAAAACCATGGGTTAGTACTTCTATTACAAACCATGGATGTGTGTTTACATTATAAACCATGGACGAGTGGGACCATTATAGACCTCACATGCATTGGGTAATGAGATGGAGTTAACTATATGGAAGTTAATCCAAATAGATGATATATTTTTGTTAATCATAAGAGATGAATTTTTTTTATCAGTTATAGGTTACTCCTAAGGGATATGTGAATTATCTAGTTAAGTAATTACATGATGAATGTTTGATGTTCTAAGATACCTAGAAAATTTTTCAATCCTTTCAATGAGTTCTAATAGATCCTTTATTCAAGGATAAATTTTTTTACATCCTATGATTATTGAGTTATAAGACTCTTGTCTTATGTCAATGATTTATCCCATGTCACCTATTTAATGATCCATGTTTTTATGGGTATTAATTCTCTTATGATATGCTCATGAACATTAATTATTTCATCATACCATTATTCTCATTTTATTCTCACTGAAGATATAAAATTTTTAGTTCTTATGTTTACCCATGCCGAACATTTAAGCTCACTATTATTATTTTTCCTTTCCACTAGGTTATAGATAATGGGTTTAAGTTAGTTATGCTTATTTTTGTTACTGTATTTGAAGAAATTAGTGGGATATGATATAGATTTTTATAAAATAATTGTTTATGTATCCATGTTGTTATATAAGTGTTTTTACCAATTCTTTGAAATTAAAAACCCAAAAGGTCATTGGGTATTTTTGTGATCCCATATTTCCTTTTATATTGTATGTTTTGGATGGTTGAAATTGGATCACAATTATTGGAATCATAGTTAGAAATGTAAATTAGTTGTTTTTAGCATAGGATCAGGGAGTATGGGTTTGGGGGTTCTATAAAAAAATATACCTATGTCTCTAAAATACATAGAATGGGGGATTTTGGTAGATCATGTTCTTTGATTAGTAGATGGTCAGTGATCGACCATGGAAGGGAGATGGGGAATTTGTACCTAAGGAGAAGAGTATTTGGGTATTTGTACAAAATATTATGTATTATATTTGATGAAAAATATATTTCTTCAATATTTTAAAACCATTTAAATTATAAAAGTGTTAGTTTATAAAAAAGGGAAGAAGGAAAATAGAAAATTGGTTTTTAGTGAAATACTTTAAATTTTTAGGCTCTGGGTATTAAATTTTTGGTTTTGAATTTGAATTTATTATTTTATTTTTATTATAAATGTTTTTTAGTCATTCCAACAATTATAGAATTGATTTAGGTACTTATTACATCATCAATGATGTTATAAAAACATAATATTTATGTAAGAACTGTATTTTTACTATTAACATAAAAGTTAATATTTTTTCCTCAGAAAACAACCAAAAATTAACACTACAATAATTTCAACATGATAATTTATAAAATTATATTCATTTTCTTATTTTTTTTAACTTAGGTGATTTTAATTATTAACAAAAAAGTAGGTTTTTGTTTTCTGAAATTTATTAAAATATGAATTCTCAAAAAATAAATTTACACTTTATTTTAGATTATAATTGAAATAATTATTTTTTATAGCTATAAATATTATTTTTAACTAATTTTTTTTATAATAAATAGTATTAATATTTTATTAAAATATTTTATTCATTAATTTACTTTTTAATGGACATATTAATATTTTAATTATCATTATACTATTCTAGTGGTCATTTTACTAATCTAATGGTAATGTCACTATTTATAAATATCATATTACTTTTTCAATACCCTCATTACTATTCCAAAAGTCAGATTATTTTTATAAATACTTCATATTTTATTCATTCATAATTGACTTAGATTCCTTTTAAATTTTCTATATTATTTATAAAATTTTGATTTCATTACTAATGATTTATTTCTTATTTACACCATTATTTGTGATTGTGGATACTTTAGGAGAACAAAATGATCCATATTTTCCTATTCTAGTTATTTTATTTTTTAATTATTATAATATTATAATATTATCAATTTTATTGGGTATATTTATTTTATAATTATCTCAATTAATAAAATAATGAATTCTAATTTTTTATTATATGGTGCATATGTTTTATACAGTACTATATAAAATATAAATAACTATCTAGTTATAAAGAAATTTACATTTATAAAAGTCTTGGTTATTATATTCTTATAATGTTCTATAATGATGTAAAATATTGATCATCATATTATGATTTCCATAGAATTTAATTTTTGGTATAATTTTAAATTAAATTAATATTTTATAAGTAAAATTTTATCAAATCATGTAATAAAAAAATAAAAAAATAAATGGTTATATAATATTTGTGTCCATATCCAAAAAATAAAAAAAATTAATATACATATATTTTTTTTAAAATATATATTTTAACTAAAATTATTTAAAATTAAATGTCAAATTTCAAAATGTTACATCTCTAGTAGTCAATAATATAGGTTATGATTATATGGGAACTTATGTATTATTCTATTAATAGTCTTAAAAGAGTTTAAGAATGTAAAATATATTATTTTATTACAAAATTAATCTTCCAAATTATCATTAATTAACCTTGGCTATATATACCATGTGAAATGTAATGGTAATTGACCTATTAATGTCAGAATATGAGTTATCCCTAATTGATGTTAATGATACGGTATTATAGTTTATGACATGTGTGAGTATAATTTTGTGTAGAGATATAGAATATGCTCATGAGGCACAACAAGGAGTTTTGTGCACTAGATGTACCCCAAGTATACTAGATAGAGGTCTATACACTATCTATCAAGTATATTGAGTGTTTATGTTTCATATTTGGTTTTTTTCAATAAATAAGGTTGGAAATACACCAAGTATGAGAACCTTCCTACTTTGTTACCTTTCCTGCACAATCATGGAATCTTAACTAATGAGTTTTTGGTTGGGTATGTTGCTAGGCATGTCATTGGTTGATGCATAACTAATATGGTATTTTCCCTCTTATGTGATATTTATTAAATATGGGCCCTCAATTGACATATATTAAATAAGTATATATTTACTCTTAGATAAGGCATGAGATGTTCTTATATATTATATTATGGTCATGTGATGTGCCTATCCACAAGGGAAAATAATGTGTGATATATTCATTGACTAGATTAGTCTATACTCACAGAGTTTAGCACTATTGAGTGGATATACGGTGTTGATATACTTCGTGTCCCATGTTTGCTGGATGTCTTAGAAAAAGGGATCATATGATAATTCCTTCTTATATACAATATAAATTTAGTACATAGGTACAGATATTCATGTGACTAATGGAGATCACACCAGACCCATTTATAGCTTGATTTACATTTATTCTTTACCAGAATATACTCTTTTATATATTTATAAATTTTAGAATTCATATTTGTTTTCAATGGTCTAACGACCAATGCAGTCACTATTTGTGGCTAACTAAATTGGGATTGAGTTCTATAAAACTAAGAGAGCTACTCTAATGGTGTTTTATATTTTATCCAAAAGGTGTTTGTTTGGATATTTAAAAGCTATTGAATATGTTCAGATATAAGGTGAAATTAATGATAACTTTACATTTTTTGGAAATATACAAATGGAGATTTGGATATTGTTTTATAAGTTATTGTATATAATATAATATATGGTGAAATGAAACACATGTTCCAGAAACATTAGTGTAAGTGGGAAATTGTTGAAGATATCCCAACATTCCAATGTGTATATGATAGATGATATTATATATCATAGTGTATGATATATGGATATCATAAAGTATGATACTCATTATTCTATGTCAAATAATATGTCATTAATGAGCATATAATTTATTATGGTATAGTGATATCGTGTATTTTTCCATGTCCAGTAATAGTACATGAAATGGGCTAGTCATATGGATGTCGGGTTTGAAGAATCATATTGTTTGATTATAAAAAAACACTATGTTTTCTAATGGAAATCGAACATTATAAAGTTAATTTTCAAGGATCTTCCACTAATAATTTTCATCAATTATAAAATTTCATATGATAAAATGTTGAGATGAATTGTAATTAATTTTGTTGTTATGTGTTATAAAATAGAAATTAAATTTTAATATCGGTTTTCGAGTATTTTTATGGTGACACCGTCAAAGATTTTTTACTATTGGGGTGTTGTCACGCCATGAAAAGTGAGGGTCAAGATTTTACAACGGGTGGGTTGATGATAATCCCATATATAAGGTGGTACTATGGTGTAAATGTAGCTGGTTATGTCATTACCAGTGGGTATCATGGCATGGAATATTTTGTGTAGGATTTAAGGGTGAAGATACATAGGGGACAATAGAAGTAATTTCATGGCCTAGGGAAACAAAATTTGATTATTACCATTACATGTTAGATATTTTTGGAAATGGAAAATATATTACATATAGAGGTAACATCATGGTAGAAGGAATCAAGCTATTATGATAACCCTTAAGAATGATGGTGTCCTTATATAAGAGTGAAACCATACGTATTAAAACCATACACAATTCCTTTAAAAAAATTACATGTTGGAATGGTCATACTATAACACCTAATACACATCATGAACGATTTCCATGGGGAGGTGTTTTGGTGTAAAACACAGGGGTTATGTTATAGGAGTGGGTTCCTAGGAGAGTCTATTCCATAAAGGGATTTGGCCACTCCATGAAGGTTGGGTTTATGGATTTTCATTCATCTTGAATGAGATGTGACATGAAATTACGAGAGAGTTCACACCATAGAGGGGTGATTGTACGATGGTGTTTCAGTTGGACCCATTTGGCTGTGTTATAACCTAAACCCAGATCAGGGAACCAAGCTGTTACACTAAGGATCATGTAATGACATTCCCCTTTTCTAGTGTATTTTTAATTAAGTCTATACTTTTCACTTCCATGTCAACCCTTTTCATTATTTAAAGGAATATAGATAAAGTGAACATTCATTCAGTTGATACCTCACCTTTTTCTTCTATTAGTTAATCCATATTATTTAGTGATGTTTTAGAGTTTATGTTATGGTAATTTGGTCCAAACGTTTTCTAGGATCATGCTGTGGGATAATAAAATTCCATTTGTTGATGTTTCATTAAGTAAATAATACTAAATTATTTTTTTTGGAAATTTATCATATTCTGTTTAAATTTTTTAATTATTTATAAATTGTTAAAAATAATTATTTAGATATATTTTCATAATAAATGGTCTCCTATGTAGACATGGATGAGCACAATCATGGAAGAGGATTGAACAATCATGTAAAGAAGTTGAATGCATTTGGAGGTAGGTTGTCCCTATAATAATAAAATACAATCATGTTTATACAATATTTTGCATATTTGAATAAATATATGTCATTGAATGAAAGGGTAGAGACTAAGAGGGACCTAGGAAAAGGGACAAAGTGGTATTGAGCCTCCTAGATTTGGAGAAAGTTATCTTTTAAATGTTGTTTATTTAAGGGTTGTTTGGTGACTATGTCAACTAGAGTTCAAGGATGAAAATTGATTTTATGATAGTCCCATGTTAATTATTGGGGTTAGGATAGTTTGAAAGTATCTTAGTTGGAATCCACAGGGCTAGTATCATAGGTATAAAATTAATAGGCCTATGATGGATGTGTGAGATTTCTATACATCTCACACTTGATTGGAAACACCATCTTAAGGGTATAGAAGAGACTCTATGGATGTTATGATGGAGATAAATCCTCTAAGGCAAGACAAAATGGGACATGGAGGGTTTTCCCTTGGTGATGGTCTTGAGAGATATATTAAGGGAGATGTCATATGGGACCCAAACATGGGTGTTAGAAATTATGTAGATGATCTATCAATGGTTTTCCAAGGGGATTAGCAAGAAAAATCTCACGACAGTTTCCAGTTAGTGGGACTTGGTAGTGATGTGAGAATTTAACAGGGAAATAGAATTGCCACTCAAGGAATGGGTCAAATAGGGACTATGACATATAGGGTCACTATGGGGTGAAAAGTGTTGGTTTCTACTAATGATTAGGGATTCGGTTGGGACAAAGGAAACCAAGTTGATTCCCTTACATATGAAAAATGGATTCTGATATTGTTAAAATGTTGAACTTTTGTGTTTGAGACTATATTGGGAGTTATACAATGATACCATACATGCGATTTGATATGTTTAGAGGTGCAGGGATAGTCCATGATCATATAACACTAGGTTATAAAAAAAATGATGTTATCATGATAGATACTATATGCGTGTCCCTAATTATGATTCTTTGGTTGATGATGAGGCAATTTGTATGGCCTTACATTGATTGAGAAGATTATATAAGGGTCCACCCTGAGTGAGAAAGAATTATTCTAGGATGTGAAATAAGACTTTTTATTGATTAATAAGGTTATGTAATAATATGTTTTATGATACTTACTTGAGTGAAAAGGAAGTGGTTCAGATTCAATAAACGACCCTGCCTTTAGTGAGAAAGTAGTGGTCAAGATGTGTTATAGGACCCAAATTTGAGTGAGAAGGTAATGGTTAGGATTTGATATAAGACACTTCTTTGAGGGATAAGGTAGTGGAAAAGACATCATACTAGACCAACCATGAGTGAGAAGGTGTGGTTATAGACTTGTTATAGGTATGGAAGGTGGATTCACTTGAGTGAAAAGGGAAGGTATAATTCTTGTTTGGGGATACGAATTGGGATAATTTGTATGATCCAACCTTTAGTTAGAAGGTTTTATCAGGGACCACCCTAAGTGAGAGTGTGTTATTCTATGTTATGGTTGTGGGAATCTACCCCTAGTAGAGTTTATAGGCCATGAATTAACATGATATTGATGAGGTTTGGTATGGGCCCTACCCCGAGTAATATGGTTGAGGTTATGACATGGTATAGACTGACACCTTGAATCTTCTGTTATAGTTCAAGATTCATGAAAAAATACAACTTCTTCTTATTACATAGTCCAATTAGGGTTGGTTGAGTGTCATGGTGTCTTGGTTGGCCCATGATGACCCAATTAGCATGTTTGTGTGCATTTATATGTATCTTTTTCACTTTCATAATGTACACACACACTTATATATATATATATATCATGTCACATATTAGTGTCACTTAGTGAGACCCTACATAGATGTATTTCTTACACCCTTCATGAGAACCCTAGTTTATAGAAAACACTTTTTCTGTTATTCAGGTTTGAGCACAAGTTGTATAATGGGGAAGGATAGAGTGTCTCTCTATGGATTTGGATTTGGGATGGGGTTGAGGCTCAAGTATGTAAGTAGATAATATTTGTGCATTATTTATTTTGTTATTTTTATATTTTATTTAACTAGTGGGTGATCAGTTGTGATATATAGCTGCATGAATAAATATTTTTTTTCTAAAACATGGTTATATTATTAATATTACTAACATTGATCATATATTATGGATTATTTTTGGTAATTGTTTTACTCATGGTTATGATATTTAAGTCATAGTAACCACAAAAAATGATTTTATCCCTTTACACTAGTCCGTAACCTCTAGCGCACAATGTGGAGTACCTGATGTCATGCGACTCCCTGGCTAAGATACTACTAAATGATTTTAGATTGGTCATTAAAACGTGTTATTATAGTATCTTTTGATTTTTATTACTATTTTAGATACAATATACATGAGATATGAATGTGTCATAGCTTATTATGGAATTTAGTCTAGTGATACATGAGCACCTTCTTAGTGGAAAGACGTGGTTACTCGGGTTATGGGATTGCTGCATTTATTTTTCACTGTTATAGTTGAGAAATTTATTCAATCATGATGTTCTGATTTGATAATTATTGTAGTTTCTCTCTTGGGCCATAGTAGAAGGAGGCATGTTTACATGCATCATATTTGGAACATAGGATTTCAAAAAAAATCATCTTCTTGTGATTATGATTTATTTTATTGATGAATGAGGTTAAATTGGTTAATATATCAAGAAATAATTATATAGTGTTTTATTATATAAATTATTATTCGTATTCTACTCATATAGAACATGTATTTGACTCATTTTTTGATGACCTGTTATATGGATCCTATCAAAATATGTTCTCAGATAAGGAATATATAATCTTAAGGTGTTAGAGATTTTTCGTGAAACATGGTGGGTTATTTCATTTATTATATAACTTAGTGATGGTTCAATGCATATGAGACATTTTTGAGAGATTATTTGGAATGGTAAACAGTTTCCTTAACGATATGTTTTCCCTTGTGAGGGTAGAGAGGAAAGGAATTTGATAATCCCTGTTCTTTTGAGATTTGAAACATGTGGAGTGATTAAGGTATACAGGTTTATTTTTTATGTTTACATATATTTAATTAATAGACTTATTGGTTTTTCCTAGAGTTTTTGATTAGATAGTGAATAATATACCTAGTTGTTTTAGTCTTATAATGGTAGATAATGGGTAGCCTCTTTATACTTTAGAACAACTCCTGAGTAATGGGTGATAATGTAGTAGGCCTTGCCATTAGTAATATCCCTTGGTTTTATTGGAATAAAATAACTGAGGAGACTTTGGTCTAGATGAGATATACCTGAAAGGGAATTATGTTCAGTAGTTTAGGAATTTGAGCCTAGGTTTGATGGCACGAAACCCATTAGATCATGAGTCTGATTGAGTGATTGAGTATTAGGGGTTCATATACCAACTACATTTAGATGAGATAATGTTCGATGATGGTAAAGAACAAGTGAATGGTTTTTTATAATATCACTCTACGTTAGAGGTGGAGAGTTAGGGTCAAAATTTAATTTATGGGAAAATCATTAGCGCCTGAGGGAAAGTGAATGTTGGTTATGAGTGATTCTTATTTTGTTTTTTAATTGGTGAGTGGTTGATGTGTTGTTTGTTGAATTTTTTTGGGATCTAGGGGAACATGAGAGGTTTAGTAATGATGATGTAAAGATTAATAACCCTTAGTACTACCTTATTAGAGGTGATTTTTGGACCTTATTCTATATAGGTTAAAGGGTGACCCTTAGGGTGAGGTGACTGAGGTGATTAGGGAGATGTGTGAGTGTCAGATCTGTCAATGTTTTAATTATGGGTCTCGGAGTGTCACCATTTTTGGATGTTTTTTTAGCATTGTGAGATTTTGGATTCAGGTGTGTGACTCATTCATGTTACTGTATGATGAAATGATGATGGATTACAGAGAGCAACATTAATGTGATGATAGAACCTATTGGGAGTTGTGGAGAAGGATTAGTTTAATGATATATATGTGGCAAGGAGCATAGAAATGGCTATTAGAGGGTGTGACCCTCATTGTGGGTGATTTTTTCTAAAACCTATTGGATGGTGTTCTTCGTAAGATATGTTCTTTTATTAATCAATGTTTTTGTTTTTTTATTACGTAAAATCAATGCATTCATATATAGTCATTACGGTCGGTAATAGAAAATATATAGGTTGTGGATATGAAGTGTTTTAGTTAAAGGGGGTGATAATATTGATACTCTGATGGTGGGTAGCATTAAATTAGTCATGGATGTATGACCCTCATGTATGAATATATATGGATATGATGAAAATAGAAGGTGAATGGTTGAGATATATTCAAGATGTAAGTGGGTAAGGGGAACCAATTATATTTGGTTCCCTAAAGAATACTAGATTTGGGATTCATATATAGTGTTGGATGGAGTTCAAGTGTTTGGTTCATACTTTGGTGTGGGTGTTCGAATGATTCTATTCTTCCTATGGGAATTGTGGAATTGTGATCGAGTGATGTGATGATGTTTCGGTATGTTAGGTGGATTGGTTTTAGGAAATGTTGGACGGTGAAGAAGGAATTGGTGTTTTTTTGTATTATTATTTACAGTGAGGTGGAAACCACACTAGGTGTTTCATATTTGGTATGATGGATTTGTTTCAATTACTAAAATAGAATTTTTTAGGAATAATGGTGTATCTGATCATAGTTCATGATTTATAGGTACATGCCTAGTTTATTTTGAAATTATGAATTATGTTTGATACTTAACACTGATAGATAAATTATAATTTGGTTATTTTATTAGGTTCTTATCAGGGATGTGAAGCCTTATGGTGGAGAGTTTTTAATGAACCATGTAATTATGACTTGTGTAATTTAGTAGAAATTTGTTTTTTTGTTTTAGAGAAGGGTTAAGGTGACCCTACTATATAATTATTGTTGTATGTGGCTCATTATACCATGATAGGTGATCAAGGTCATTACATGAATATGGGTTGGTTGGGGATCATGCAACAACAAAGGGTCTATCCATGGAGTAATGGTATAAAGTCATTAACTGCCATTTTTGTGTCACAAGATAATGTATTTTGTTTGTGGGATTTAAGGTTGTAAATATATATGGGACAAGAGAAGTCATATTTTGGACTAAGGTGGGATGTCGTGATTATAACCCTTACATATTGGATACTTTGTAAAATTAAAATATCTTATGTATGGAAGTCATGTCAAGTAAGAGGGTATCATACCCTGATGATGGACCTTACATATGTTGGTGATCACATGTAAGTGTGAAACCTAATGTATTAGACCCTTACATATTTAAGTTAAAAAATTACGCGAGGAAGGATGGTCATGTAGTGACTCCTAGGAAATGTATTAAATGCCTACCAAGGGGAGCCATTGCAGTGGGTATCATGGGGGTTACACCATGGGAATGGGGTTAAAAGGGAGACCACATCATGAAGGGAGAAGGCCACACTAGAATATTTGAGACATTTTGTTTTCTACCAAATATTTTATAAAATGTTTGACCTTGGAGGTTACACTATATTGTATAAAATCTAGGGTGTCATTTCTATGTGAAGCTTGTATTCACATTGTGACCTGACCACAAGTTGGGGTGTCAGGAAATGATACTGAGGCTCATGATATAAGATGACTATTTTATAGTTTTTTAAGTATGGGTATACCTATAATTTCCAATGCATCCTATCTAAGGATTTGTGGTAAATAGGGATCTGGTGAATGTGCATTCAGCTGGATCCTTCCCCTTTCTTCCTCTTGTTAATCCCACTTCGTAAGGGTAATTTTTGAGGTGATTCCATATCCATTTAGGGAAATTTATTTCATTAAAAACCTTACATTATACTTAATATTCATTTAACATTGATTTTTGATGATTAGGTATTGGGATTCATGATTGTTCAACTATATTATGTTGTAATCATCCTAATATAAAGAGGGTTTATAGGGTAATATATTTTAGACATTAAGGAATTGGAGATTTTTTATCTTGCTTGTAATTTCATTAGAGGTATGATACACAATGTATTTTCTAGGGTTAATTCCATTTTTTCCATGGAATTAACACCATATTGGATATTTTGTTATGGGGATTTCTCTTTTAGGTGTGTTATAGGAATTTCATGGGATATTGTCGTGAAATTTCTTGTTATTTTCAGGATTTAATGATGCTCAGTTTTTATCCCTTATTCCTCATTCATTTAAATTTTATAATTAATTTTAAATTATTGTAATTGATTATTTTAATGTGGTGTCTTGATATATGAGATTATGTGTGGATGTGTCGACATAAAATCTTGTAAAATTCCAGGACAAGCTTGTAAAAGGGTTTACTCTATGTTTTATATAAGTGGTCCCTATAATATTAAATCATATTCATGTTTATACATGATTATGCTTACATGCCTAACTATATGTGTCTGGGTGAAAGGGATAGGGACTGGGAGTAACCTTTTGAAATTGATAGGGTGGAATTGAGCATCATAGAGTTTTATAATTTTCTCCTTTTCATGTATAAGTATTTAGGGATCGTGTGATGACATCATATCCAAGGGGGAGAGTGTTCCGTTTTATTTTAAAATAGGTTTGGAGTAAGTCTTGGGGGTTGATATAAGTAATGGGTAGACCGGGATGGACTTCCTAGGTCTAGTATCATATAAATGAGAGTCTTAGACAAAAATATGATGTTTTAAATGGATTTACATCTCCAGATTGATTAAAACACCCCTTAAGGGTAGATGAGAGACCTGGTGGATGTTATGAATATGATATTTCCTTCATGGATAAATGTAATTTGACTTATAGGATTTTTTCTATGATAAGATATTGATATGTATCTTAAGGTAGATGTGTTATGGGACACAGTAATGGGTCATGGGAATTATCTTAAAGATCGGTAGTGGGTTTCCAAGGGGTTAGTGTGAATTAGCTCATAAAAATACACAGTTAGCGGGATCCGATAGTGAATAAATAAGTGAAAGGTGAGTAGGAATAATTATTTAATCCATGTTTAGATAGTGTTTTTGTTTTTAGTGTCTCTATTGGGTGAAAAGTGTGGGTTGGTACCAATAATTAGAGATTGGTTTGGGTGTATGGAAATATATTGGATGCCATTATAGGAAAGATGATGATATTGATGGGTTCAAAATATCAAGGTCATGCTTTTGAATTTATAATGGGAGTTATACCATGAGTATAGTCAGGTAACATGATGTTCTAGGAGGTGTAGTTCTAGTTTATTTATGCAATCCCACTATTTATTACATAAAACTTTCATCACATTGAACAAAAAAAGGATCTTTTAATGTTTAGTTTCCTGAAAACAAGGTACATAATACATGAAATCATAAAACATTCTTGTAATCCACATGAAAGGCTTCATCATAGATTCATCTTTTGTGCTATTAATTCATCTCATAACCTAGGGATACACATCAAAGGAAAGGGTGATCATAAGGCCTACTAAGGGAAAGAAAGGGAGACAACAAAGATTTGATCTTGAGGAAATTCAATAAGAACCTAGAGAATGTCATTATGGAATGAAAAAGAGAAAATTAGGAATATCATAAATAAAAAAACATGACCCATAAATTTTAAATGTGGATACTAAATTTAAATGATACATTAATAAAAATATCACCAAGGTTTTTCACTGAGGTGTCATAAAAATTAACAAGGTTATTCACCAAGTTATTGAAAAACATGTCATCTCTAGAGATTTAACACTTTACCCAATGAATTTAAGAACTTTAAAATTTAACCATTAATATGTTTCTATTAATTTGAGGCACATTTATAATATTAAAAAATTTCATAAATAACCCATTAATAATAAAAGAAATGGGTTTAATATAAAAATCATGACATTTTAAAAAGAAGTGCTTAAATACAATATATTTATGTCCTTTTTAACCCCTTAAAAAAGAACATGGGTTTCATGAATGTTAATCACAAAATCAAATAAATAATTTTGAAATAAAGTTGAATTATCCAGGAAAAGAATGATATTTGTGTATGAACAGAAGAAAATAATAGAATTTCGTGATAGAACGATATAATTTTGGGAAGGAAATCCAACAACATCATGGGTATGAAACATGGTTTTAGAAAACACTAACAAGAGAGGGGACAAGGGTTTAAAAATATTTAAATAATCTAAAGAAATTAAAGGGATATAATAAAATGGACATTAGAATATAGTATGGAAATTTGAAAGACATATGACATAAAATGTGAACTTCAAAGGAAAACTGATGTTGATATTTCCCTAACCTTGAAGAGTAAATCCTAAAACTCCACTATTGGGACCTTAGGGGACTGAGTACATCTTGGGAGAAGTTATTGGGAGGTAAGAATATCATAGATTAATATAGTAAGTATAGTTAATTAAGTATAATGGAGAAATGGGTGGGTATTTTTTGCCAAAGTGAGGGATTTTTTATTGATTTCCTTGGACACCTCATTAGTGGTATTTGCAAAACCATGGGATATCCCATGTTATTTTACAAAGGTATTGGCCAATTGGGTTACCTATCATGTCATTATAATAAAAAATAGTCAAATAAAATTTTATATTACTTATTACATCATTATTATGTCAGTAAACATGCATAAAAATTCAACCTGTGTTTTTACTAATCATAAAAAAAAAATAGAAAATTATCATAAATTCACCCTAACATAATTTTGATGTTCTAATTTCGAATATGATTTTAATTTTATCATAATAATTCAATATGTATGTTAAATTCAATTTTTAAATATAAAATACCTATTTATTAAAAATAATAGCGGATAGAAAAAGCATATTTTAAAACTTTTGAAACTTGAAAAAAATAAAATTATTTCACCATTTAAATGTATCTAAGAGTGTTTTAATAATAACATTTAATTTAATTAATTATTATTGACAATAATTTAGTTTATTATTAATATTTATATCATTTATGAAAAGTACAATTTCTGTCTAAAAAATCAATTTATCATATTTATCATGTTTTTACGAAAAACTATTCCCAAAGCAGAATTGATGGAATACAAATTTTACTTCTAAAAAGGTATTAAAAATTAATTAACTAAAGACTCAATATATAATCCCTTATAACACCTTTATACATCCTAATTGTGAGGTTTGTAGTGGTGATATATTCTTGGGGTGGCTCCGATAACATTGCTCGAGTTGTAATTTTCACAAACTTGAACTTCTACTGTAGGTGATTTCATTAAAGAATAACATATTAAAAATCAAATTGGGCATGGCCAGGATTGAAAATAAGTGATTCTACATTCCTCCTAAGTTCTAAAAAATGGGATTCGTATGACTTGACTCTATTGGATGAGGTAATCAACTCTTCTAACTGCATTAATTTTCCCCTTTCATTTATATGTATAAACAATAATTATAACGTTAAATTTGTTATTTAGAGTATAGTTTCCAATGGTTATATTGACAAAAAATCATCATAACAGTAAAAAAACAATGTTAAAATTTCAAAATTTACTCACCTCATTATTAGAGAGATATAACACACATTTTTAGGAAAAAAATATCATTCAAAATATTCAGTTCATTACATTATTCCACCTTAATAAATTTCATCCCTGAAATTTCAACTCATTCCCTTGGTTGATAAATGGTGTGGGTTGTAGTACCCCCAGTTTCTAGTATGTAACCCTTTCATGATGCTTTTAATGGTTTTAAAGTTAAGGGTGATGAACTGGAGAGTCGAGAGTACTTTGAATGATGTTTTGGGGCAAAGGGGAAGTCGCATGAACGACACATAGTTTGTCTAAACCGTGCCTCAAAACAGTGCATAGTTGGTCTTGGAGGTAGTAGCTTCCGCATAGGTGGCACCCAGGTTGTCTAACCATGTGGCCAAACCATGCGTGGAGGGTCTGCTGAGGCAGTGGTTGACGCACAGTTAGTGCACGGTTTATCTCACCGTGCGAGCAAACCGTGCTTCCACTTAAACGAGATCCTATAAAGGTGGATCTCACACATTTTTACCTCTAAGTGGATTGTTCTTCCTCCTAAGCATCCCTAACTCAGTATTTTTCTTCTCCTAAGGTCATATAAGGTTCCCCCATTATTTTGGAGGTGATCCAAAGGATTCTCTTGGCGAATCGAAGTTGGATTCTTGAGGTATGTGATTGTTCTTCTTCGTTCAAGATTGGTTTCTTAGAACTACATAGATCTACATCTCCCCTTCTCTCGGTTTCTTAGATCTACTCCCTTTATGGCTAGATCTATGTGTTTGGATGCCAAATATGAAAATCTTTGGTCTTGATTTTGTTAGGAGAAGATATCTAAGGAGGGTTCTTGGAGAATCGACCCGGTTTTCTTGACCGTTCTACGACCGTCGTGGTTTTCATAAAAACCTTTGATGTAGGAGGGTTTAAACTCAACTCCTATTGTTTGAATTGATTCTCTTAGATTCATATTGGTTTATTTGAATGGATTTTATTGTGAAAATCACAGAATAAATCTGCTTTAGTAATGATTTATGGTTTTGATGAGATTGTGAAATCTTGGTGAATTGTTGTGCAAAGTGATTTGGCCTGTTGAATTTAAAATTTTGATTTAAAATTATGGATTTGTATAAAATGAAGATGGTTTGATGAAAAAAGGGTTTTCAATAAAAATGGAATTTTATTAAAATGGTTTGAGATTGAAATTTCTTTGATGGAATTTGTTTTCAATAAAATGGAGATTTATTGAAATGGTTTGGAATTGAAATGGTTTGGCATTGAAATGGTTTTAATGGAAATGGTTTTCAATAAAAAAGTGTTTTTATTAGAAGGGTGTTTTTCCATGACTGATGGGAATATGTGGTGTGTGTTCATATTGCATGTACGGGGCTTGGTTGAAATAAGACATTGTGCTCGGTGCCAAATGTTTGATGGCACATGGTAACTATATGTACGAGGCTGGGTTGAAATATGACCTTATGCTTAGTGAAAATGGTGTAAGGGAACATGGGAAACAATTACCTTATGATGACTTGGTAGATCGACAAGAAACCACTCATGTTTATGGAACTGTCATAACGTAGCATGCATGGTTGGTTGTGTGGGTTGTGGATTGGTTGGGTATGCCAAAAAGGGATACTGTGAAATGGTTCTAAAGCTTGTTTGGTTAATTTTCTGGAAAAATAACTTGCTGGAAAATTGGTTTCAATTGCTCTTTGAATGCCTGTGGTTATAAATGGTTTTGGAAACATGTTTATATTTAGTTATAAACTACTTTTGAGAAAATGTTTTATATAAAATGTTTTTTATATAAATGTGGCTAACTCTTATATCCTAGTGGCGTGAGTAGGCAAGTCATTGGGGGAAACTACTGAGTTTTATACTCACCCCTGATTTGGATCATTTATACTTTTGCATATACCATTTTCTATAACTCTGGTAAAGGTAAGGCATCTTACTGCTAGTGGCTTGCAGTGATGCTTGGGAGATATTGTGGGGCTTGGAGCTTGTGGATAATGGAGTGTAGTGTCTTTTGAGATTCTTGAGCTATTAATCCACTATGTAATTTGATCCTTAGTTTGGTCTTCTGCTATTGTGTACTTTGATGTAGTTTGATATAAATGAAGTGTTTATTGGTCTTTCATTTGTTCATGCATCATATAGTGAATGTATGGTTATGCTTGGTTGGTTTATTGATTATTTAACAAAGGGTAAATCATCCCCCAACTTGTATTTGAACATCTCCAGCATTTATTACCAGCCTTCTGCATCTTAGGGATGTCGCTTAAGTCCTAGTAATGACTCGTTGAGCTCTCAAGCAAATGATAATTGATGGGCCATTACAAATGGTATCAGCTTGTTCGGTCCTTGCCAAAAAAGTAGTCATCAATGATATTGGTCTTGGAGTTGAAATTCATTCTTTTCTATTCTGTGGGTCAAAATATTAGACAGGAGTTGGATTGTTGGAACTTGAAATGTATATCATAAAAGGACGTAGCTAACCTGTTTATGATGAACTTCAATTTACCAGGGTGTTGGGTATATAAGTGTTTTGGATACACTTCTAGAATGTTGGAAATCTCATTTTCATTGTTTTAGCCAATGAGAGGAGAATGATTTTCATTGTAGAGGAATTAATCCCCACTAGGATTGTATATTTCATTGTGAGGATTGTGTATGGATTTTGTGCAAGGTGAATTTTTTTGAAAAATGCAGAAATTATTTTCAAGTGAATGATTTTGAAAAAAAGGTATTCAGTGTATTTTGAAGATGGGTTGATTTTCAAAAAGAATGCTGAATGTTTTCAAAAATGGTTTAACAAGGAAAAAAGTTGTTTTTGGTAAAATAATTCTGTGATTTAATTTTAAATGCTAAGCCATCAGTTGCTAGAGAGTGAGATTGACGGAGTTTGTTGTTGGTTTAGAAAATGGCACCCGGTAGGCATCGTCAAAACAAAATTAAAGAGGCTGTAGAAAATTTCTTTGCACCTTATCCATGGTTGAACCAAGAGCTGGTTCAGAGTATTTTCCATGATTTTTAATCTATGGATACGGGGAACCAGAGGAATGAGCCATGACATGTGGATCATACCATCCAGTTCACGAAGAAGATTCCACAGAACGTTCAAGGTGATGCTGAACCCATGAAGGTGGAGGTGTGTCTAAGTAGGATGAAACATATCTTCAATTTCATCGGCACACCATCAGAGCTCAAGTTCAATTTGGAAATGTATTTGCTTGAGGATTTTGCATGTCAGTGATGGGATTTAGCGGTTCATTCTAAGTTGGATGAAGGCCTTGCATGGGAGGATTTTGAAGAATTGTTCAACAAAAAATTCTATCCTCACACGTTCAAGATCCAAAAAACAATAGAATTCTTCAGCTTGAAACAAGAGATCCTCTCTGTAATTGAGTATGCAACTATATTCATGAATTTAGTCAGTTTTGCAGTAGAGGTTGTGGCAAGTGCGTATTTGAAGGAACAAATCTTCAAATCGGGGCTATGGAAGGAGATTCGATCGAAGATTGTAGTGCTCTGTATTATGGATTATAAAAAGATGGGGAATAGAGAAAATGTTGCTGAACATGATATCTCGGGATCTATGGGAGGAGGAATGTTGATACCTATGGTAAACAGTGGGAACTTAACCATTGGGAACCAGAGGAAAAGGGATACCTATTTCCACGATACAAGTGGAAATCTGAACCAGACGGTGGGATCACCGATCCTTCCTCCATGACCCCAGAGCAAAGAAGGTTTCTTTCAATGTGGTTCGACTGGACACATAAAGTGAGAGTGTACGGTGCAACCTATAGCATATCATAATTAAAAAAATATGGGACATCTTCAACACTATTGTCACAGTTCTCCTAGTTTGGGTGCTTGGGACACTTCTTATGCATCGCAAGAATCGTATGATTCAATAAGAAGAGGAAATCAGAGTCAGTCACATCAGCATAACAAAGTTAGCCATGGTGATTCTCTAAATACCATGAATCCTCAACCAGGGAACGTTCAACAAATCCACAAGGAGAGCAGTGCAGCGATAAAGCAATTGTATGGAGCTGAGCAGATTATGGTCAATAATCAGGCTGGACCATCTACGGTGAGAGGTACGATTATTTTGAATTCTACCCTTGTGTAAGTGCTCTTCAATACTAGTGCCTCACATTCTTTCATTTCTTCTCATGCTATTGATTTTATATGTTTAAAGATGGAAATGATGCCTTCTGTTTTGAAACTGAAAACTATTCTTGGTGAAAGAGAATGTCAAACCATGGTGTGTAGAGAATGTTCTATAACTATTGATGGAGTTGAGTTAAAATGGGACTTCCTATTGTTGGACATGGATGTCTATGATGTAATCTTTGGTATATATTGGTTGACAATGTTTAAGGCTCACGTTGACTGTTATAGGATAATGGTTAGGTTCACGACTGAGGATGGCATCAACCATCTCTTCAGAGGAGAGAGGACGGAAAAGAAAGGTGCAAAGAGATTGTTGCCACCAATGGTGGGAATGATCTCTTACCAATTGGCAACATTGTCTTTTGCATCAATGAAAGAGATTGAGGAAAATAGTTTTCCAACTATTTTGGATCAATTTCCTGATGTCTTTCCCAAGAACATCTCAAGGTTACCACCACTAAGGGAAGTGTGGTTTACGATTTATATCCTTCCGGGGACTAGTCCTATTTCCATTCCATCTTATAGGATGGAACCAACAGAGTTACAGGAATTGAAAGTGTAGTTATTGGAGCTGGAAAGCAAGGGTTTCATTTGACCAAGTACTTCTCCATGGGTAGCACCAGTGTTTTTTGTGAAGAAGGTAGATGGAACTCTTCGACTGTGTGTTGATTATCGTAAGATTAACCAAGTTACAATAAAGAATAGATACCCACTTCCATGAATTAATGATATATTCAATCAATTAAGGGGAGATCAGTGGTTCTCCAAGATTGACTTGCGATCAGGATATCAACAATTGCGAGTTTGGAAGGAGGATATTCCAAAGAAAGATTTTAGAAGTAGATATAGCCACTATGAATATGTAGTCATTCCTTTTGGTCTAACAAATTCACCAGCGGTCATCATGGCTTTGATGAATCAGATTTTTCAGCGATATCTGGATTCTTTTGTTGTGGTGTTTGTGGGGGATATATTGTTGTATTCAAAGAAAAGTCTGATCATGAGGTGTACCTGGAAACAGTGTTACAAATCTTGAGATAACATCACTTGTATGCCAAATTATCAAAGTGTGATTTTTGGATACAGGAAGTATGTTTCCTTGTCCATGTCATTTGTGAGAAAGGAATTTCTGTTGATCCTAAAAATATATAAGACATTATCTCTTGGCAACTACTGAAGAATGTGTTCGAGATACGAATTTTTCCGGGACTAGCTGGTTATTACCGACGCTTTGGGCGTGATTTATCATGACTAGCATCACCAATGATAGCTCTGACAAAGAAGAATTCTCCATTCCAATGGATAGAAGAATGTTAAAAGTATTTCTAGGAAATGAAGGTTCATCTTACATTGAAACCCATCTTGATCTTGCCTGAATCAAGACAGGGGTATGCGGTGTTTTGTGATGCTTCGGGATCAGGGTTGGGTTGTGTTCTCATGAAAAGATATCATGTGGTTGCTTATGGATTAAGGAAGTTCAGGGTGCATGAGAAGAATATCCAAACACATGATTTGGAGTTAGCTGCAGTCGTTCATGCTTTGAAAACATCGATATATTATCTCATTCGTGAGAAATTTACTGTGTTTATGGATCATAAAACCTTGAAACACATTTTCTCACAGCAATATTTGAATCTGAGGCAATGGAGGTTGATTGAGAATATCCAAATGTTTGACTTCAAATTGATGTCTATATTAGGAAAATGAAATTCGGTGGTAGATGCATTGAGTAGAAATTCATATGTTTACTTAGTGAAAGAAGCTTCAGATGAATGCAGTTGATGTCGGCCTTAGCTGACATTCATGTGGAATATGAAAACTGAGGTGATGGTGCAATTTTCTTTTCAGATACAATTGTTCCTGATTTGGTAATGATGATCAAAGAAGCACAAACATCTGATGCAGAATGTCTAGTTGTATGTTCTAAACTCAATGGTGGGGAGACCATTGACGGTTTTATACTTGATGGGGGTTCAATTTTGTGTTTCAAAGATCAGATGGTTTTATCTATGGTTTTTAAATAACAACTCCATCATTCTTACCACCATTCAATTTGGGATGTAAACCCAGGTACAAAGAAGATGTACAAGGCATCAGAGGAACAGTTTTGGTGGAGCGGCATAAAATGGAATGTGGCCGAGTTTTTCTCACGATGCTTAAATTGTAAGCTGATTAAAGAAGAGCATCAGAGACCAGCTAGTTTGTTTTAGTCTTTAGATATCCCAGTGTGGAAATGGGATCAAATAGAAATGGATTTTGTTACAGGTATTCCAAGAATGGTCTAGAAACATGATGCCATTTGGGTGATAGTGGATCATCTAAACAAGTCGGCCCATTTCAACCCAATTCGTGAAACTCATACGGTGGAAGATCTTTCAAAAATCTATATCCAAGAAGTGGTAAAGAGGTATGGTGTACCAGTGTCTATTGTCTCATATATAGATCCAAGGTTCATGAATCATTTCAAGAAATCATTACAGCAAGCCCTTGGGACTCAGTTGACTATGAGCATGACGTATCATCCTCAGACGGATGGGAAATCTGAGCGAACGATACAAATGTTGGAAGAAATGTTGTAGGCTTGTGATGGAATTTGGTGGCTCATGGGAGAAACATATACCCTTAATGGAGTCCTCATACAATAATAGCTATGAAGCCTCGATACACATGGCTCTGTTTGAAGCATTATATGGGCGTCCATGTCATTCTCCACTATACTGGGTATAAATTGGTGAAACTTCACTAGTTGGGCCGAGCCTTGTCCATGAAACAATGGAGAAGATTAAGTTGATTTGAAATAGGATAGAGACGGCTCAGAGTCAACAGAAATCTTATGCGGATCACAGTCGAAGACCGTTGTTGTTCGTTGTGGGTGATCATGTCTTATTGAGGATCTCTCCAAGGCTTGGACCTCATCATTTCGGGATGTAGGGAAAGTTTTCTCCTAGATACATTGGACCTTTTAAGATATCAGAATGGGTTGGAGATGTGGAATATCGGTTGGCATTACCACTACAGTTTAGTTCGGTTCATAATGTGTTCCATGTATCTCAGTTGAAAATGTATCTGCCTGATCCTGACCATGTGATCAGATGGGATCACGTTAACCCAGAGCTGGATGCTTCATTGATACATATCCTGGTACAGATTTTGGATAGGCAAGAAAAAGTATTTCATGGAAAAAGAACCAGTCTAGTGTGGGTGTTATGGCATCATGGTCCGATTCATGAAGAGACTTGGGAATGTGAAATGGAAATGAAAGAGCAGTGGACAGAACTCTTTTAGTTTGGTGAAGGTTTTAAACTATCTGAGGACAGAAAGAACAATGGTGGGGAGAATGTAGTACCCCTGGTTTCTGGTATGTAACCCCTTCTTAACACTTTTAATGGTTTTAAAGTTTGGGGTGACTAATGGGAGAGTCAGAATAACTTTGAATGAAGTTTTGTGGGAAAGGGGAAGTCGCACGGACGACACACAATTTGTCTAAACCATGCGGAAAAACCGTGCGTAGTTGGTCTTGGAGGTTATAGCTTCCACACGGGCAATGCACGCTTTGTCTAACCCTGTAGCCAAACCATGCGTCGAGGGTCTGCTGAGGCATTGGCTAATGCCCGGTTAGCACACGGTTTGTCTAACCATGCGCGAAAACCGTGCGACCACTTAAACGAGATCCTATAAAGGTGTATATCATGTGTTTTTGCCGCTAAGTGGCTCTTTTTCCCACTTAAGCGGCCCTAACTCGGGATTTTGATTCTCCTAAGGTCATAGAAGGTTCTCCCATTGTTCTAGAGACGATCCGAAGGATTCTCTTAGTGAATCAAAGCCGGATTCTTGAGGTATGTGATCATTCTTCTTCGTTCTTGATTGGTTTCTTAGATCTACTTAGATCTACTTCTCCTCTTCTCTCAGTTTCATAGATATACACCCATTATGGGTAGATCAAAGTGTGTGGATGCCAAATATTACATTTTATGGTCTTGGTTTTGTTAGGAGCAGAAATCTAAGGAGGTTTCTTGGAGAATCGACCTGGTTTTCTTGAGCGTTCTTTAACCATTTTGGCTTTCATCAAAACCATTGAGGTAGGAGGCTTCACTCTCGACTCCTCTTGCTAGAATTTATTGGCTTATATTCAAATTGGTTTATTTGAATGGATTTTTTTTGAAAATCATAGAATAAATCTTCTTTAGTGATGATTTTTGGTTTTTATGAGATTATGAAATCTTGGTGAATTGTTGTGCAAAGTGATTTGGCTTGTTGAATTTAAAATGTTGATTTTAAATTATGGATTTGTTGAAACTGTAGATGGTTCAATGAAAAATGGGTTTTCAATAAAAAGGGAGTTTTATTGAAATGGTTTGATATTGAAATTACTTTGATGGAATTGGTTTTCAATAAAAGGGAGGTTTATTGAAATGGTTTGGAATTGAAATTTTTTGGCATTGAAATGGTTTTGATGGAAATGGTTTTTCATAAAAATGTGTTTTTATTGAAAGGGTGTTTTGGCATGATTGGTGTGAATATGTGGTGTGTGTTCATATTACATGTACGAGGCTTAGTTGAAATAGAACCTTTTGCTCAGTGCCAAACATTTATTGGCACATGGTAACTATATGTACGAGGCTTGGTTGAAATATGACATTGTTCCAAGTGCCAAAGGTGTAATGGAACATGGAAAAAATTTACCTTGTGATTACTTGTTAGATCAATGAGAAACCTCTCATGAGTCTGGAACTGTCAAAATGTAGCATGGATAGTTGGTTTCTTGGGTTGTGGAATGGTTGGGTATGCCAAAAAGGGATATTATAAAATGGTTCTAAATCTTGTTTGGTTATTTTATTGAAAAAATAACTTGCTGGAAAATTGGTTTCAATTGCTCTTGGAATTCCTTTGGTTATGAATGGTTTTGAAAAATTGTTTATATTTAGTTATAAACTGCTTCTGAGAAAATGTTTTGTATAAACTGTTTTTATATAAATGTGGATAACTCTTCTATCTTAGTTGCATGAGTAGGGAAGTAAATGGGGAAAAATTACTAAGTTTTATACTCCCCACACTTTGACACATTGGTGCTTTTGCAGATGTCATTTTTCGGAACTCTGGTAAAGGTAAGGAATCTTACTTCTAGTGTCTTGTGGTGATGCTTGGGAGATGTTGTGGAGCTTGGAGCTTCCGGAGCATGGATTGTAGTGTCTTTTTAGAGTCTTGAGCTGTTCATCCACTATTTACTTTAATGCTTAGTTTTGTCTTTCGCTGTTGTGTACTTTGATGTAGTTTGATATAAATGAAGTGTTTATTTGTGTTTCATTTATTCATGCATCATAGAGTGAATGTCTGGTTATGCTTGGTTGGTTTAGGGGTTATTTCTTAAAGTGTAAATTGTCCACCAACTTGTATTTGAAACCATTCAGCAATTATTGACAGCCTTTGGCGTCTTGGGGATGTCTCTTAAGGCCTAGTAATGACTCGTTGAGCTCTCAAGCCAATAAGAATTGGTGGGTCATTACATGGGAACTTTTTCCTCATTATCTCCTCTGGTTCCTAAATATCTTATTCATATTTTTAGTTCCTCCACAACACTTTAACAAGGCGGGTAGTCCTTTTTCATAGAACCTTATCTCTATGGTCTATGATCTCTACTGGATGCTCCTCAAAAGAGAGGCCATGTTCATGTTGTACCACTTTAGGATTCAATACATGTGAATTGTTAGGTATATACTTATTCAATAGAGATATGTGGAATAGTTCATGAACTTGAGATAGATATGGAGTAAGTGAAAGATGGTAGGCCACTAGTCCTATATGATCAAATATTTGATAGGGGATAATGTAACGGGGACTAATCTTTGCTTTCTCCCAAAACCGGATGACTCTCTTCCATGGTGAACTTGGAAAGATGAAATTTCCACCAACATCAAACTCCAATCCCCATTGACAGTTGTTAACATAGATCATTTATTAAATATGAGAAACCTTTATGTTTTGTTGGATGACATGAACCTTTCTATAATCTCTTGCATAATGTCAAACATGAGAATCTGTGTCTCACCAGCTTCATTCCAATAAGTAGGGGTTATCCATATCTATCCATATAGAGATCCATAAGGTTCCGTTTGAATACTCGAATGGAAGATATTGTTGTATGAGAACTCATATAATGGGAGATGATGACACAATCCACCTTTAAATTCCATTGATCATGTTCTTAGCATGTCCTTGAGTGTTTAAATAGTCCTCTAAGATTTTCTGTCAGTTTAGAGGTGATATGCCATGCCGAAATTCAATTCAGTTCTCAGAAAATGTTGATGACTCCTCAATAATTTTGTTTTGAGTCTTAGTTCATAACCAGATAGGATGGAGAGTGGTACCCCAGGCAGACTTAACAATTCTTTTATGTAATTCATAGAAAGATGGTTGAGAGGCAAATCTTCCCCAATAGAGATAAATGGACAGTCTAGGTGAGGTGGTCCACTATAAACCATATCACACTCTTTCATTTGTATGTTTTAGGGGGACCAGTGAAAAAGTGAATAGTGATATTGTACCACTTTCATGATAGTATGGGTAGTGGTTGTAATACCCCTTTAGGAATTTGTCACTTTTCCTTCACTTGTTGACACACTAAGCACATTAGAGTGTAGTCAGAAATATACCTTTTCATGTTATCCCACAAATAATGATCACGAAGGTCCCAAAACATTTTTTTCATCCAGGTTGTATAGAGAAAGAAGAGATATGAGATTAATCTACAATATAATTCTTTATTTCCAAAATATATTTAACACATAGCCTTGTACCAAATTTATACACACCTTCTTGAACAATATTAAACTCGGGAAAAATCCCACTCTTCACTATCTCTACCTTCATATTTACTAAAGGATATTAACTCATGATATTTTTATAATTTGTTATAGGGTTGATGATTTCCCTTCCCTTAATATTCCCATGTCTAGTTTACCTATGTATTTGATCAAAGGATCTACTTGAATCCTCATCATTGACAACACAATATGGTATTTCCTATTTAATGCATCAACGGTTTAACTTTTTATTTTAGGATGATAATTAATTGAACAATCATAGTCATTAAAAAGTTCCAACCATCTCCTTAGTCTCATGCTGAATTCATTTTTCATGAAAATATACTTAAACTTTTTATATTCTGTTTATATATCATATTTCTCCACATAAAGATAATTTCGATATATATTTAGAGAGAAAAAAACCTTATACAACTCCAGGTCATTCATAGGATAATTATTCTCATGAGGCTTCAACTGTCAAGATGCATAATCAATAAGCTTTGCATTTTTCATGAGGAAGCACCCAATCCCTTTTAGAGATGCACCAATAAAAATATTGAATCCTTCTCTGATATAGGGTAGATTTAACATGGGTGGAGTAACCAAATTCTTATTAAACTCTTGGAAAGTTTCTCTGTACTACTTAGTCCAGATAAACTTTCCCCTTTCTCAAGTTAACTTGGTTAGTGGAATAGAAATGAATGAAATGTTTTTCACAAACCTCTAATAATATCTCGAAAATACAAGGAAACTACAAATCTTAGTTACTATTTTAGGATGAGGCCACTCCTCCAAAACCTTTATCATGGAAGGATAAACTAAAATTCCTTCATGGGTTACAATGTTCCCCAATAAAAAAAAATTTTAACCAAAATTCACATTTTATAGACATTCCAAATAACCTATCCATCAATAGAGGTTGAAAAAATAAACATTAGATGATCCCCATTCTCATATTAAATTTTATAATATTTCAGATTATAATCAATGAAAACAACCAAAAATTTATCAAGGACGTCCTTAAAGAATATATTTATAAAATCCATAAATATAGTAGGATATTTAGTTAAGATGATGGAAATAACAAAAAACTCATAATTTACATATCAATATTCAAAGGCGGTCTTTGTAATATCATCATTCCATACCCAAAATTGATGAAAACCTGATTGAAGATCAATCTTGGAGAATAATTTATCCCCACAAAGCTCGTCGAATAAATAATCAATTCTTTGAAGAGGGAACTTGTTCTTCACTATGATACCGTTAAGTTCTCTCTAATAAATTCATAATCATATTGATATATCCATCTACTTCCCAATGAGAATGGGTGCTCCCTAATGAGACACACTTTACCAGATAAACCCCTTTATGCAAAAGATATTGGATTTGTTTCTTTAATTCCTTCAGCTCCACATTTTCCATTCTATATGGGGTATTGGATATCATATTGGATCCAAACATGGGATTAATGGATAACTGTACCTATCTTTCTTGGGGGGTTCTAAGTAACTACTCATGAAATACATCAATGAATTCTTAGAAAATGGTGACATTCTCTATTCATATACTTTTGTATACTTCACCATCTTCACCGATCATCTCCATAAAGAAGGATACAGGTGGTTATTCTAAACATATATCAAGGTGAGATATATATCCTTTGGAAACAACTATAGGTTGTATATTCAAGACTAGTGATATTTCCTGGATTCTTTAGTTTATCTTAGAATTATACTTGGAGAGATTATCTATCCCATATATAATGTCAAATTCAAACATGGTAATGACTACTAGATTTAGGATGATATTTTTCCTTCCAAAGTGAATACTAGAGTTTATATACAGTATTTATTCTTAGAGAATCCCTCCACAAGTATAGAATGATAACTATACTTCTCTTAGTTTAAGGACTGATTATATATTGTTTACAAACTTGGAGGAAATATAGAAATTTATAGAACAAGAATCAAAAAAATTACTTTCTAGATTTTATAAAATTATTAGGATTCTTTCCACGGCATTATTTAGAGTATCAAAATTATATGTCAGGATAAAAAAGCCTGAACTTTCTCACTTTTCCTATGTTGAGGTTGATGGTGATTCCCTCCCATTAACTCCAGATTTGGAATGTGATTGGAAAAGTGACCAAGCTATCCGTTCTTGAAGCATTGGACTTTTGGTAGGGCCTGTACAATATTCCATTTTTTCCATTAGTATTTAGAAGTTTATTATTCACCTCCCAATGATAGTTATGAGAAATATAACATTATATTCCACACTTGTAACATTTCCTTCTCTCATGAAAGTAGTTCCTAGAATGCTTCTTCCCACATTTATTACATGTGGAAAGCTTCACTTTTTTCCTCCTCTCCCTTGATCATAGAACCTCCCCAGGTTTGGATCAGAATATATCTCCTTTTCCATAAATATATGGGACCAATGCATCTCTCCTAAATGAAAATAAAATTTTATAGAACTCCCCAAGATCTCCCCATAGTTTACATAGTCTCGGTTGGATAAATTCTTTGGTAGATGGGGTCTTAGTCCAATAAAAAAATCTATCAACTATACGATTAGGATCAGTTACATAGTTAGAGGTGTAATGGTAATGTATTTTTATGTTTATCTCATATATTCCCAAATATTAATTTTCTTTATTATTCGGTTCTAGGAATTCCTTCTCTATTTTCATTCACATTGAATGAGGGAATTATTTTTTCAAAAAGGTTCCCCTGAACTCTTCACAAATCATATATTCAATCTCCCCTCTTAGATTTGTATTTTTAATTAATGTACCCCACTGACCAACTTATCCCACTATGTAGTACATATACAGGGTGAGCTTCTATTGTTTCCATTAATGGAGTACAGAAAAGATGTTTTCTATAGAGCATGTACATAGTTTAACAATCAATGGGTTGGTAGATCCACTGAAAGAAGGTGGTCATTGATGCATAAAGGAGTCTATGTAAAGTCGTTCCCTTCTTGGTGAATCTAGTCTCTTTGATTGATTTAAGTTATTTTTCATATCTTGAGTCAGTTGATTCATCATTCTCATGATGTTTTCCATTACATCTTCGATCGGTAGGCCATAAACACCTGGTCCATTGTGCCACTATTTATGTAGTTTCTCAAATTTCCCTATATTTTATAAAATAATAAAACCTTAGTATGAAAAGTGTTTCATTTAATAATCTTATAATTCTAAAAAAATTTCATGTCTAAAAAAAATCATACTTAAATATGTTATTCATTAATACTAATTTTATTTTCAATAAACCGTTCATAATGGTTCATAAATAATTTGAGATTAATAAAACATATCCCCTGGGAGTGTCAAACCAAAAATGATGCAAGGCCTATTTTCATGAACCAAGTTACACCGAGTTAGGACTGATGCACATGTAAGAGTTTTTACCTCTAGGTATATCTGTGCTAGATCCACATCCATTGGTTTATATCGAAACATGGATTTCTTTGCTCAGAAACGATTTAATTAATATTTCACCAAACCACCAAGATGTTTTTCTATTTTTAAAAATTTCTATAGGATTATTCCTATAGTTTTCAATTCTTAATTTCCATAAATAAATTAACCTCCCTTTGATAATAATTATGACATCCAACACTTTTATTACATAAATTTTTCATGACATTGAACAAATATAGGATACTTTAATGTTTTGTTTCTTAGAAACATGGTACATAATACTAGAAATGATAATACATTATTCTAATACAATTTAATTGATTAATCAAAGGTTCACCATAAGTTCAATAACTACATCTTATAGACTAGGTATATACATCAATGGAATGTATGAGCATAAGTCCCAATAAGGGAAAGCAAGGGAAGCTGTTTACATGTGATCTTTAGGAAAAAAAATAAGAAAAAAAAGAATATCATTATGGAATGAAAAAGAGAAAATGAGGCATATAATAAATAATTCAAATTGAATCATTACTTGTAAATGTGGCCAAAACAGTTAAATAAGACATTTAGAAACATATCACCAAGGTTTTTCACTTAGGTGTGGTGAAAATTACCAAGGTTATTCACCAAGGTATCGTAAAACATGTCATCTCTAGAGATTAAATTCATTACCCAATGAATTGGAGAGATATCTGGGCACAAAATTAATAATTATTAATTAATTTTTTACACATATATCATAATAAAAAAGTTCACTAATAAACTATCGATAATAAAAGAAACATTTTTCATATAATAATAATGGCATTTTTAATAGAAGTACTTAATATAAGATCTTTATGTCATTATTTACCCACTAAAAAGGAAGGTGGGGTTAATGTATTTTAAAACCTAAATAGATTATACCATTTTGAAATATAGGTCAATACCCTTATAAAATAACAACGTTTGGGTATTCACAAAAGAAAATAATAGAATTTCATGAGAAGAAGAGAGAAATTTGGAGAAGAAAATATGACAACAAATTAGGCACGAATCTTGGTTTTAGAAGACATTGAAAAGAAAGGGGAAAGGGTCTTAAAATATTATAAAAATAATAATATAGTAAATTAATCAAATAAAATAGATTGTAGATCATATTATTGAAATTTTAAATACATACCATATAAAAAGGGAACTTCAAAGGAAAAGAGAAGTTGAGATTTCCCTTACCTTGAAGAGTAACTCCTAACTCATGATGATTGGGACCTTGGGTGCTTGATGAAACCTTGGGGGGACTCCATAGATGGTAAAACTATAATATATTCATTGAAATATAATTTTTAATGAAATATAATGGAGAAATGTGTGATTATTTACAGAAAAAGTGAGGGATTGTTTTGTTGATTTCATTGGACACCTCGGTAGAAGTATTTAAAAAAACATGTGTTTTCCCATGGTATTGCCCTATATTATTGGAAAATTGGGACACATATTATGTAATAATAATACAAAAAAGTCTACCATAATTTTTTTTTAAAATCACATCATTATGATGTCATTAAACATACCAAAAAACTCAAACAATGTTTTTACTATTCACTAAAAAACCAAAAAATGGAAAATATTCATTAATTGACACTATCCAAATTTCGATATGTTGATTTAAAAAATGATGTTTATTTTATCCTAATAATTCTATAAGTATTTTAAATTTTTCTTTTAAAAATAAAAATCATTATTCATTAAATATACTAGCGGTTAGACGATGCATAGTAAAATGTATAGTAAAATTTCTCACATTTGAAAAAAATAAAATTATTTTATCATTTAAATTTAAATAAGAGTGTTCTAATAATAATATTTCATTAAAATAATTACTATTAATAATATTTCAGTTTTTTATAAATATTTATATATTTTCGAAAAAGTACAATTTCTGTCTGAAAAATAAATATATCAAATTCTTCATATTTTTAGGAAAAACTATTCTCAAAAAGGAATTATTGGAATAATTTTTTTTATAAAATTGGATTATACATGGTGAAAATAAAGAATGAATAAAAAACCCTTATAAATCCCATATATTACCTAAGGGTGAGGTGTGAAATGGTGATAGATTCTTGGGGTGGATCACATAACATCGCCTGTGTATTAATTTCCACTAACTTGAACTTCTCCCATAGTCAATTTCATTCAAGCTTAACCTTTTGAAACTCAGATTATGATTTTTCAAGTGTGAAGCCCAGTGATTCTACCTCCCTCCCATGTTCTGAAAATGGGAATCTTATGTTAGAAATCTACTGGATTAGGCCATTGACTCTTCTTTATACATTATATTTCATTTGTCATTTATACTTATAAACAATAATTATAATGTCAAAATTAATATTTAGAGTATAGTTTCAAATAGTCATGTTGAAAAAGATCATAATAACAGTAAAAAACCAATGATCACATTTCAAAATATACTCACTTAATTATGAGAGTGATATAACACACATTTTCAGAAAAAAAATGTAATTCAAAAATATTGGGTCACTACATTATTAGTGAATAACAGCATGTTGTGGGATGACTATGTGCCTAAATTTGTTACTATATGAATGTGATTAATGGTAATTATATGTTTTTTGATGATAATATATGTATAACCTAAACCTATATTAAGGGATTTTGGAAGGGACCTCCCCAAGTGAGAGGGAATTAGTCCCATTTATGAAATATGACCCTTTCATGAGTGAGAAGGTTGTGGTAAATATGTGATATATAGACTTATATTGAGTGAAATGGTAGTGGTCAAAATTACATATAGGTCCATTACTTGAGTGATAAGGCAGTGTCTAGGATGTGATATAATACCTTTCATTTAGTGATAAGAAAATGGTCATGATAACATATAGGACCTCACCTTGTGTGAGAAGGTAGTGATCATTATGTGATATAGGAAAAAATTAGTATGAAAAGGTATGGTTGAGTATTTGGTATGGGTTTTATGGGTGGAATTTATTAATGTACAAGTGATGAAATATTTATTTATCAAGGATAAAAAAATTTATATGATTTATAGACCCACTTTGAGTGAGAAGGTAGTTGTAGGGACCACCCTATGTGGGATGGTGTTGATCCAAGATGTGATGGTGGGATCTAAAGCTACGTAGAGGGAAGTTTCCTGACTTATCCAGATGTGAATGAGGTTTGATATAGGACCTAACCTGATTAAGATGTTGTGAGTCAGAGAATAGTGTGACACCATACCTTTCATCTTTGGGCATGGGTTGGGGTTCATTGATTATGGTGAATTTTTCTCCTAACATTGGTCGAACATGTATGGTTAGGTGTTGTGGTGGCCATGTTAGCCCATGATAACCCAAAAAACAATCTTATGTATAGTTTTATTTCTACTAGTTAAATTTTTCAGGAATTAAAATGTATATTATAGTGTATGTTAGGGTTTCTTGGTGTATCGTTTCTACGATTTATTTCTCAAACCCTATATAGGCACCTAGGTGCCCATGCAAACCATATGATAGTTATATAGGTTTGATCATAACTTGTTCAATTGGTTGGGTTGGAGTATATTGATAGGGTGTTGTAGATAGAATATATTTGAGGCTTAGGGATAGTAGTATATCCTCCATATATATATTATTTATTTTATTTTATGTATATGTGGTTATCATAGTGATTGATTAGTTGATATGTATGACTACATATTAATTTTTAATATCATTATTATACTATAAATCACACATACTCAAATTTTATACTACGTGTTATGTTTTTTATTAATTGTTATGATATAATTGTAATATTTCACCTAATTCATGATTTAATTCCTGAGAGAAAGATATGATGCTTTGGAATAAAAAGATGAATGATAGATGTTTGTGGTGCTCTAACTATGATACTATTGAGTGAATTTAGGTAGGTAATTACAATAATGGATGATTGAAGGTCAAAAATTTTGTAACAATATGTAATTTCATCATATTTTTTATAACATATGTGTTAATACTAAAAATTCAAAGGGAGTTTCCTTGAAGGGTATATAAAGAGTATGATACTATTGTGATAGTTGGTTAATATTTCCCAAGGATTCCTTTAATAATCTTATTTTCTAAAAAATATTTCTCCTCCACCATCCTTTTCTAATAATTGTTCTAGAATATTGTGGCTGTAATGAGGCTTTTACCCAAGATATTTAGGGATTCATATCATCCCATATATAGACCATAGATGTAAGAACCATTTCATTTATCCCTAAGGATCTTCATCAACCACTATTATATAAGAATTGGAGAATTGACTATCAATGATGAAATATACATTTTATTCAGTTTAATTATAAATTATATCAGTTTTTTATTGAATATTGATCATGATATTGAGGATTAAAATATCTTCCAATACCTTCTATAAGTGTTGTTAAATCCATAGAGACCCTTCAGAAGCGTGACTTAGTGAACATTAAATCATTGTTTTGTCATAGATGTTTGTGGTGATTAGAATAAAATTATCATGGTTTATGGTGACTATGTCAATTTTTTAGGTTCATTTTAATGATTGAAGTTAAAAAATAAATCCCAGTATGGTCTTTTTGAATCATCATGGTTTTCGAATCGAAGTTATCTAAGATAAATTTCATTTATATTTAGTCTCTCAATCAGGTGGTTTTGTTCCATGAGTTTTTAATATATATATATATATATATATATATTCAAGGCCTCACTTCCTCTAATTTTATTTCTACCCTCTTTTTGAAAACCTATGTGGCTGATAATCTTAATTTTGGTGGGTTTAGGAACTGCTTTTGGGATTCTCAAGTCCTTAGCTTAATGTGATTAATATTGTATGATCATTGGTACTATTTTTCAATTTCATATTGTTCTTATCTTGTTTGATCTTCTTAGTGGCTATGGTATTTTTATAATGTGTGGTTTTAAAAAAGCAATTTAACAAAAAATTATTTCGTATCGATGCATTATATGTTTATTGGAGGATCCTTGCAAGATTATAGGAATTTAATTATCATTTTTCATCTCATATAAATTTTGTGTTTTTCAAAATCCATTCGTGTTTGCTGAATTAGATTATAAATTTTATTTTAATATATTAATGTGGTTTAATAATTATTTTTTATTCTTTATAAAAGGATATGGAAATAACTTTAACACATATATATAATTAAAATGAATTAATAGGGAATTAGATTGAATATTCTTTACATGTTTCCCATTTTTCATTGCTTATGTTTTTTCTTAACTTCTTTGATAAGAATGATTCTATTATTAAATATATTGATAATGTGTGGAAACTAGTTTCAAATTGGTTGAATTAATAGAATGTTAGAAACATGATGGAGAAAGTAAAAAATTTGAATTTTTTATTTATTATTATTTCACTGGGAATGAGTTAAGTATTTAATAAATAAATTATTAATTAATAGAACTTCCTTATTATTATTGGAGAAGAGCTATGTTATTGAATTTTTACGGAATTTTAAGATATATTTGTGTAATATATTTGATACAGTAGAGGAATAAGTGTTTATGTGGCTTGTTTTTATAGAATACCAACAAAATTAATTTGTTTAAGTGTGGTTTATTCTCCATGGAAGTTGTAGAGGCGAAGGAAATCCTTATTGACATCGTAGTGTGGTAGAGTTGATTAAATTGTGTGGAAAAGTTTCCTCAGATGTGGATGTGATGAGTTTAATGGAATAATAGAATATGGTGGATATGAATCAGTTGTGTTAAATTAATTCAATGTTTAAAAAAATATAATAAATTGGTGGATTAAATTTTTTTTAAATGGATATTAATAATGAATTCAATTAAAAATTATCAGTGGTTACTGTATAAAGAGGAAAAATGTTTTAATTAATATTGAAAATAAATTTCATGGTTAATAAATTATTATTGTGAAATTTGTAATTCGATATGAAATAGGAATAAATTATTTATTTTATTGTGTGTTTCGGGGTGGGGATATTTGTTTTTTCTTGGCAGTGATGGTGTGATAGAGGGATATATTTTTAGAAATGTTTGGATAAGAATTTGAATCTAGTTTGGGTTTGTGTGATTATTATGTATCCATTATAATTTTTGTTCTTTTTATATTGTTCCACCAAAGTTATGTAATTTGAAGGATTCCCATATATGGATTTGGGGTATTGGTGAAACCCCAATATTCATGATGTAGGTGATACATATAACAAAAAAATAACCTCTATTTTTTATTCATTTCAGTCATAACCTAGTATGTGAGTCAGAGTTTGGTAATATAGTAGTGAAATGGTATATGAATATGGTATACTAATTAACATTATAATATATGGTATGTGGAAATGGAATGTGGATTATATCATGGTATATAGAATATGAATTGTGGTTTGTGGATATGGGATGAGATGAGATCGTCAAATCATTTATCTTTATGACGTGAGGGAAACTTGGTCAATGGGGAAGAGGGTGATATTTACATCTTCTTAATATATTTCAAATTTTTTCTATGTTTTAATTTTATTCATATTTGGTGTGTGAGATTTTATTTTATATATTTTTTTGACCCAAAATTGTTAATGGGTTAATTTAACTACTTTTATACTAAGAATTTAATTTTCTTTTGCACCATTACCATAATAGTTTATTGTGAGCAACCTAATTCTTATACTCTTATGCTCACCCATTCCTATATATAATAATTACATATATTTTTAGATGAAGTAAATGATCATTATATACATTATTAGCACACGATGTGGTGATTTATAATTGTGGGATTTTCTAACATATGAGTTTTTTATTTTACATATTTTTTCAGTGTCTGTTTTTAAAAAATAATATTTCATTTATTATGATAGCATTTTTGTGATTATGGGTAGTTTTATTTCTAAATATTGTGTTTAATGGAGGCCTATCTATTATATTTAGGATAAATGGTGATAAAGCCTCCAATTTTACATTATTTATACCCTAGATAGTAGTCACCATACTATGTAATTTTAGAGGAAGGATTTGGGGTTGATTCCCATTTTAATATGTAACCCAAGAGGGGTTGTAATAGTGACTGTTCATGAAAAAGTTTTACTAGATATTTCATTTAGATTTAACTTATAGTTTTTAGTTATGAACTAGTAAGGAGTGTATTTGTTTTATTAAGAAATAGTTCAGTGAATATTATAATGTAATGTAGGATTGTGAGATTAACATTTATGTATAATCACCCTTATAATCTAATAAAAGGACTCTAATATTCTGCTGAAAATAATTCAGAATGGTTATATTGATTGTGATGTAGAGACCTAGTTGTGGAACAAGAATCATTCCTATTTATGACTATATTTTAAATGGGGAAGATTTATGGGAAATTAAAATGAAGTAAATAAAAATAAAAATAGTTGAATTCCATACCTTGATCTTTCTCTCTTACTTGAATTTATAAATATGGTTAGTGTGAATATCCCACATATGTAGTTCCCGGAGGTGATGGTTGGTGGAAAGAGTAAAAGATCATCATTTGGTTGTTCTTAGTTGACACAAATATGATCATAGAGATCATGGGGGAGGAGTTGTTTTGTCTCTATGGGTGTAATGCTTACAAAACATTTAGGGTACCTCTTGTTTTGGGTTCTACCTTTTTATAATTTTAGGAATTTTGATTCAATATTTCTATTGAATTTTTTTCTGAATGTTTGGTTCATACTTTACCCGAAAGTGGAATTTTCTTGAAAATAAAAAAGGACATGGATAGATAGGGGAATCAACGATGTGTGATTCATATTGGAGAGGTACTGCAGGATGATGTAGTTGAATATATGTGGGTTGATCATGAGGAGGATGATTCGTAGAGGAAATATTTTCATGATTTTTAGTAGGTTATTCCATTGAGGAATTAGGTTAGTTTCTCTAATTCAGAGATTGAGAGGCTGTTAATGGATCATGATTTTTCCTTTAGGTTGATTCCTATGAGGAAAGTGCATTGCATCACATTAGATGTTAGTTTGTTGGGTGGGGGTATTAATTGGTGGAGGTGTATTATTTATTTTGTGATTATTTTGATTCTAAAGTGATTTAAGATAAGTTAATGACATATTTTTGGGGTGAATTATTATCCTTAACACTAAAGAAAGTATGAATACAAGATTTTATCACCCTTTGGTAGGGGAGATCTAGTTGGAGAGATTTTAAAGTATATTTCATGAATCTTATCTATTATTATTTAGATATTATTAATGATGTTGAGGTAACAGAATTAAATTTCAAGTATGATTTATGCCTAGAGATTTAGTTACTGGTATGTCCCTTTATGACACAATATTATATTGTGGTGATGACAAAGGATGATGTATGTTTTAAGTGACTGGAATTGATGGGTTTGTTATGAGAGGTAATCCATTTTATATTTATAAGGAGTGGAGGTATAGAGAGGATCTGTAAATTTTCATGGTAGTAAAGGTTTTTAGGGAGTCAATATGAAGCATCCTATTCCTATTTATATTGTATTGGTAGTTCTCATACTTATTCCAGGAAGTCTCATGTGACTTCTTATTTAAGTGGAGGATGAAAGAACTAGTGGTATTACTATATAAACTTTATTAATTGTCACTGTAATGATAATGTATAGTTTGAAATATAACTTTAGTCGTTTCTTCTTTATAGGACTTATCAATATCAATCAGATCCTTAGATTTTTTGACAAAAAAGGGTGATAAAGAAGATCGAGGAAAACAACAAGATGTTCTTAATCCATAAAGACTTTGGCCTTATCATAAACTAGTTGATATACATCTTCATAAATGACAAGGTCAAGGTTTAGGGCATGGATGGATTTATGGGATGTATTTTCAAGCATTTTAAAGAATAAACATCAATCAAGGTACTATTTGTCTCTATTATACCCTGGTTTATACTTTGATTGATTCAGGAGATTCATACTCCTTCATTGTGCATGACATAATTTATGTATTGGAGATAAAGGTGGATATAATTCTAGTTCCCTTGGTTTTATCCATGACATTTGGACTTACGTTTAGTTTTTATGAGGTGTTCTAGGTTTTTGAACTATTTATGGGGAAGTATCAGTCGATTAATTTTTTTGTTATGTATATATCCCTACGATTTTATCACTAGCATGTATTGGTTATATTTGGTTCATGTTTTAATTGATGTTGATTTTAGTATAAGACTATATAAAGTAGTAACCTAGAGTTCTAGAGGATTTTATGGATTTTTATTGATTTATTTATAATATTACCACCTTAGAGTGTCTTAGTGTTCGGGAAATACTTGTAACCCAAGGTGTATCTAATTTCGTTGTATCATTATAGGATATGACTTTAGAGATGGGGGTCTTGTGTATTTAGGATAATGATCTATTTCAAAAGTTTTTCATCTATACAAGTGTGTTTTATTTGTGTGCTCCAATGTTTTTCATGAAGAAATCAAATTGCAATCCCGAGATGTGTATTGATTATAACTAGTTAAAGTAGGTGATGATGAATAATTGTTAACCATTACTTAGGAATGATGACTAGTTTTATTGGTTTAAGGGAGATATCTAGTTCTTGATAAAAACATTTAGTCTGAGTATCATTATAATAGGGTCAAGGTAGAAAATAATCTAAAGACCACTTTTAAGATAAACTATATTTTTTTTGGATTTTTCAATAGTATTTTTGGGATATATTCCTATTCATTGAAGTCACGTTTATTGGGAATCAATCACAAAAAGAATATTTAAGTATATGACATTGCAAATATGGTTATTGCTGGCGATTCTTCAATGAAAAAATAATATTTAGGAAAGATAGTTTTCCCCTTCACTAGTATGTTCTCATTTGAAAATTAATTATCCTAGATTAAAAATATATCAAAATTATTTAAATATTTATTTTATTAAAAAAATCATAATTTAAAAGATAAAGAAATTTTATAAAATAGAAAAAAATTAAATATAATAAATACATTCCTAAAATAATCACACCATTTTGCACATAATATGTTTATCAAACCAATATATATATAAAACCAAAAAATAACTGAATATTAGCTGGTATTAGGGAAATTAGGATCACCTGAACTATTATTGACAAACTCTATGATGATATCAAAAAAATACATCACATATAATCCTCCATCTACCCATATAAATGATACCTATATTAACACTCATCCTCCCACACTCTGCATACACTGTATCATCTCAACCTGAGATCATAAACTCTCTTCATGTTTTTCAGTGGATTAATAAATTCTAAATAATCTCCCTTCAAACTAACCAATGAAATCACCGAATTACGATAATAACTAATAGGTTTCAAAAAAGAACTATAACCAGTCACCTGGACTTTCTCGACACCATGCATAGTCACATGTATCCATTCCCCCTCTTCAAAACATTACTCACAAAAGAAATATGATTCTGTCTTGGATTTAATCTCTCATGAATGATAAGTCATCTTCTCATACATTTCCCTAAAAGATTATTAGAAATTAAAATAAGCATAAAATTTATTTAAGAATTTCTTCAAAAAAATACTAGCCAAAATATGGTGATGTATAACACCAACAACAAGTATTTTACCTGGATCTGTATATATATTTTTGTAAACCTCAAACTCTATAAAATATGGTTCATCCATGACGTATATAATAAAAAAAATTGCATTTAAAAAATAAATGAATTAATAAATAATAATATTTACGATATGTCATCAATTTATACCAAATGTATGACTCCCAACCCTTAGTGTGACCTCCTGCCATCCCTAATTCTAATGTTCAAATGCTTAAATACCCTTAAAATTATCTCATATCTATTAGGATCAAACTCCATCCCATACCTAGATTGAGATATAATTTTTTCGATGAGAGAAGCAAAAATGGTTGAAAAAAGTAATGAAATCTCTATCCATGACTCTCTATCATAGGTTGTGTAAAAATTTATGAAAATTTTTATTTATAAAAATATTCCATACCTCTCAGATATAATTTCTCATGATTTCATTGATAATTGGAAATAAAATGTGGAAGACAATTAAAAAACATGTATTCAATTAAATAAATTTTAAATATAAAATATTATTTTGTAAAATATAATTTAATAGTCCAACATTATGTGTCAAAAAATAATTAGAACTTGAACACATCACTCCCATGGTGCATAAAAATAATTTAATAGAATCTCCATCACCTTCTCAATAAGTAAGTGAAAAATCTTTGTAAATAAAAACAATTAATCAAAATATTATCTCCAAAATTAATACAAAAACATAATATAAAATAAATAACTTTAACAATTGAACATACCTCATATACATTGATAAAAATCATGATATAGAAATACTTATAGAATAAATATTGGAATAATAAATCTATAAAGTCCACACCCCTCCTAATAGGTGGTGCTTTAAAAGCATGATACGAGTTAGGTGAATGGTCATCAGGATAAAAATTCAGAATCCAAAGATTAAAAAGAGAACAAATAGATCATGAGTACCATCCCCAACCATGTAAAACAAATAATCTCAGGTGTAAATAATTTTTAATACAAATATATAATAGAAAAAACTAATAAATACCATAATATAATAATATTTATTGTAAATAAAATGTTAATACTAATATAAAATATAAAATCTCATAAATACAAAAATATAATATTCTTACCTTCAATTAAACAATTTAACATAATTTTATTACCTGTAAATAATTGTTAATATAGATATAATATATTAAAAAATAATAAATACAATAAAAAATTACATGGCCTATAACAAATTGTTAATAAATATATCAAATATATAAAAATAAAATACAAAATATAATAATATTACCTTTAATAATTTATTAATAAATATATCAAATATAAAAACTAATAAATATTAGTGTTAGTGAGTTAACAAAATTTAAAGTCAAGATAGTATCCATCCATGTAAAATAAATAATATTACATATAAATAATTTTTAATACATATATCAAATATGAAAAACTAATAAAATACCAAAATATAATACATCATTCATCATCATTATCTTAATCTTCAATGATGAAAATACCTTCATCTTCATCTTTAGCATTATCAAATTCTATATGATATTCAATTTCATTATGACTTTTTTACTTCATCAACATTATCAATATCATTATACCTTAACTATGGGATTTCATCATTGATATTTATATCTCATAGAGTAGTAGCTCTATTTGGAAATATTTTTTGACAGATTTCATCATGCTGCACTTCCATAGAACAAATTTTATTTTCAATAAACTTATTTTCATGATATTTCTCTTTTATTACACTCCACCAATAATTTAAATCTCTTGAAACAAAACAATAATTTTTATACTAAACATGATGTTCATGATGTTCAAATAGAAATGGTCAATTTTTTTGAAATAATTGTTTTATATTTAATGCCAATGTATCCATATCATTAATTAAATCACAACCCTAGATCAAAATCTAACCAATGTCATTTGAAAATTATCATATTATCAGCCCTAGATAACACAACTCAATTATTTCATCTAGCATGATGTAAAATTCAACATCACTTTCTTCAAGATGCAATCCTTTAAACATAAACACCATTATTCATTGATTTATTTGATTAACTATACATGTATGTATGAAATTAAAATACATTAACCACAAACCAATTATAATATTATAGAAATTTAGATGGAGGTTTTTTTACACATAATCAACTATCCATTTTACTTTCATGTTGTTTTCCCTGAAACTATATTAATTATTATTAATTTATATCATTACAAAATTGATTTACTCTTCCATCAGATCAAAATTAACATAATTGTTTTGAAACCAATATAGAAAATTATGTTGTTGACATTCTCCAAGAGGAGCAAGGGTAATTTTTATAATTTTTTTTGATATGGACAATATATAGTCTATAGAAAAAACAATATAAAAACATTTATTTCTTAAAAAAATAAAAACAATAATAAAAAGTTTTAGTTATTACACAAATCATTTCATTTAATCACAATTGAGCAGAGCATATGTATGAAAAATATGTAGTTCTTCATCGTAAATCAATTGTTCATGATATCCACGAAAACCATGTTCATGCGGATTTAAAAATGAAAATTGAATGTCCATTAAATCATAAATATTTTCCTCATTATAACCCATGCGATTATGTTTTATAGGATATTTATATTGAAAATAAAGAGGTAAAAAATTTGAAATTTCCACCAAAAATTATTCTTATACAATCGACTCTTCAACTGATGATTTTTGTGTACTTTCTTATTTTAATTTTTCATAAATTAATCAAATGGGTACATCCATCAGAATTGTATCTACCATCCATATTTCGCTTAGTATGGATATTTTAATATTAAATTTTCCACTGAGTCAAAGACATATAGTGGGAATATATACTCCAATTTATATAAAATAAAAACAATATTTCTTCCACATACACACTGTATAGTAATATGATGTTTGGAAAAAAATATACAAGGAGACATATTATATTTCGGTCAAAATTTACCATATTGAAGAATTTGAAATCCATATAGAACCAGAATGTATTATTCATTCCATTATTAGAATACATTCCCAATTTTTTATCCCGATAAGGTGTTTTTTTAATAGAATAAAAAAAATTATAAGCATAAAAAAATGATAAACTCAAATATCTGGTCTATTGATAGAATAATAAATGAAATTATTTTAAAATTGGGTAATCTAATTTTAGATTCATTAAATTATTTGATCTCTCATTTTCAAATAATTTATTTTTGGGAATCCTGCAAATTTGGGAATGATCTAAAAGTTCCTTTACATTATCTTAGGATATACCAAGTGTTTCCAAAATTATATAAAATATGTTATAAAAAAAATATTCTTGACATGCATTACACCTAAAATGTGATAAACCTAAAAATCATACCAATATGTATGTTATCAAAAAATACCATACTTTACCCAATTCTGATCTCTCCCAAAACCATATTTTTTTCATTTATAGTTAGTCTAAAAGTAATACAAGTTTATGAAGAGATGATATATTTTACATGAATACCTGAGAGCACTAATAGAGGTTTGTCTATTTGAATCAAACATTTTTCAAATATTTATATTCTTTCAAAATATGTTACGCATAGGGATAAATCTTTGATGAATGTCAAAATTACTAGTAATTCTTCCATGAAAATTATACATGATTTTTTTAACCATGCAGCATGTACATGAATTTAAACCTATGTAATCTATCCAAATAATATACCATACACTGAAAATTCATTGATTTTCCACATTAATGAAACCTTCAGTGTAAAATTATGATATCAAATATCATCAAATCTATTTTCACCATGTTTCCACAACAAAATTAAGTTATCAATTTGTAGCTTTAAATAAAAATTATATTCTTCTCCAAATGACATGGAATTAATTGTCCCATATATATTCGGTTCCTTCCTCAATTTCTAGAGTTAATTTGTACAGAGTTATAAAAATAGTCCAATAAGAAAATTGACAACCGTAAACACCAAATGGACAAAAAATATTAGTAGAATGACCCAACCATGTGTTATGTGTTTCTGAATCAGAAGAAGTATTCACTTGATAAAAATTACTCCATGAATCACCATTATATAAATGATTTAATATTTCACTGATGGAGATATTTGATATATTCCTTGTCTTTAATAATATAGTTTTGTGAGACATAAATTAACAGTGTAAATGGTGTGTGATTTGAAAATAACTCATATTTTTTATAGGAAATATAGAATGTCATTTTTTTGACTCTTTATACCTCGATCATCCACATGTTGGACATTTAAATAACGATTCATAATCACTATAAGATAATATATATTCATATAAACATTCAAGGATATTCTGATAAATAAGACCCAAATTATTGAACAACTTATAAATTTCATAGAAACATACACGTAATGTATTGTCATAAGGAAATAATGATTTCACCAAAGAAAATATTTTTTCAAAACAAAAATTTTACATTCCAAAATTTTATTTAATAACCATAAATTTTGTAACAATATTAGGATTTCTTTTCTTGCATCTCAAATATAAGCCCACCCTATTATATATAAAAAAATTCCATAATTGTGATGGTTGTGATTTAGTATTTGGAATATCATTTTGATTTTTTCCCTAAATTGATGGGACAAAAACCCCATGTACTAAATTATATAATGAAGGACCGAGATCAATTTTTTTTCTTCTGAATTACCATCACCATGTTGATAAAAAAATCTAATCGTCAAAAAACTAAAATACAGTAAATGAAGTACTATATTATAAATGGTTTCAAATCACCTGAGATCAAATTTCTTATATACACATTTAAATGTTCATTGAGAATAAAATTCTAAATTTAATGATGTAAATGATACAAATGTTTCAACACCCTCAATGTAGATAAGATTTATACCAGTTCTATTATGATTTTTGCGATAATATATCCAATCAAAAAATGCATTAAAAAGTAGTGCCTACTTCCTAAGTAAATAGTTATCTAAAAATACAACATAAATTAGAATAATTATTAATCATGGTGATGAATTATTAAATTTTTTATTAAATTTTATTTAGGCCTAATTAAAACTAATTATCATATATTCTTACTAATTATTACTAATTATTACAAATTATTACTAATAATTATTAATTATTATTAATTATTACCAATTATTATTAATTAATAGTAATTGTTTATTCATTATAACTAAAGTTTTAATAAATATTTCTAAATTTTATTATTTATGTGTATTTTTTAAATTTTTTACAAGCTATTACAAATTATCATAATTTTTAAAATTATTTAAATTATTTAATAAAATTTAATAATTATTATTAACATTTACTAATTATATATAATATTTACAAAATATTTCTTAAATACTACAATTTATTGAATAAATAATAATATATTTTTAATTATTACAATTTTTTAATATTTTTTGTCATTTTTAATAATAATAAAAATTTCATATATTGTATTACAATTTATTATAAATTATCATAATTTTATAATATTTAAAAACACTTACAAATATTTAAAAATTAATACTAACATTTACTAATTATTACAAATTGAAACTACTTAATAATTAAATATTACAAAATAATTTAATGATTAATTCTATTTTTTTATTATAACATTTTTATTAATTATATTGAATTATTAATAATTTTTACAACTTTTTATATATTTTAAATGCTATTACACAATTTTTACTTTTATTTAATAACATTTACTAATTAGTACAATTAATTATTAACAAACATTATTTTTTAATTATAATGAAATTTTTAATAAATATAAATAATTTTTAATAATTATTAGTATTTGATATATATATATTTTGTAAAAATCATCATAATATACTAAAATTTTAAAATAAATAATAATATTTAGTAATTAATAAAATAAATTAGTAACTATTATTAATATTGACTAATTATTTTTAAATTTTAGTAAAATATTTAACAATTATTTCTAATTATTTTTTGAATTTTTACTTCACATTTTCTAATCATTGTAAATTTAATTAATTTTTGGTATTTTTTATATTTTTAAAAATTAATATAATTTCTTTTATTTATTATGAATAAATATTTTTTAAATAAATATTACTTTTTTATGGTTACTAGTATTTTATATTTTCCTACAATTTAGTAAAACTTATCATAATTTACTAATATTTACAAATTACAACTAATATTGACAAATCAGTTATTGGTTGTTAAACATAATATAATAATTAATACATTTCTTAATCATCCCAACATTTTTACTAATTATTGTGATTTTTTTCTAATTGTTAGTTTTTTTTATATTTTTTTAGGTTATTAAAAAAAATTACTAATTTTTACAAATATTTATTATATAATAAACGTTTTTACTTATAATTTCTTTATTAAATATTACTAATACATTATAACTACTCTCCATTATGGGAAAAGATCAAATACCACAACATTAATAACTGAATATAATTTATGAATGATACATAACATTAAAATAATTAATAAAATCAATTAGCATGATCATGAAGAATAAATTCAAACAATACATATACATAACGATTTGTAATAATTCAAACACGAAAAAGAATCTTATAAGTAAACATATCAATCAATCATTATAGTGTCACCAATTTTGAGTGATATAATTATAAATCAATAATAATTTATGACTGAAAATATATCCAAGATCGAATATGAAATAATAAAATGAGCCTCAAACAAACATGTACCTTATGATGAAAAAACATTTTAAAAAATTCCAAATAAGTGATTTATTTAAATGAAATATTGAAAAACATAGAAACTACCATTCAAAACAATTTTTAAAACATGTTTTGATTGAAGATCTATATCAAAATCCCCATAAAAAAATATGAACCCCCAAAAATAAAAATATATAAAATATGAATGATAAAAATTGGTTTAACTACCTCAAATCAACTGGAATCAACTCATGCGGAGATGGAACATGTTTTCCTTGATGGTGGACACCCAAATAGGGAAGAATAAACATAAAGTAACCCTAAATACTGAATAAATCATAAAAAACTGGGTGTTTTTTTGACCTAGGGTTTGACAAAACTAAATATAGAGGGAGAGATGGGAGAATGAAAAAAATAAAGAAGGAGGAGAGAAGAGGAGTCCATACTTGGGTGATTCGAAACTCAATCAGTAGAAAATTACTTATAATGGAGGAAGATGTGGGAGGGTTGTGTGACATCTGCATGATAGGGTGTGGGCTGCGTAATGGGGGGGGGGGAAGAATAAGTGGCTGGGGGGAGAAAAGGGTTTGGATATTTTAAATTAATTTTTTTTATGAAGGGGTAATAGTGACGTACAATCTATTCCTAAAAGTATGTTAGTGTGAATATTTTGTAAATTCAATATTATCTGTCACTATAGAACATATCATGATGACTTATTATGGTAGATATAATGTTCTTCTATATTGACCATCCTAAATACTATTTTCTGTGAAGTCTAATACGTTCAATGAAAATAACCTCAGTATTCATGGTTATTTGCAATATATTACCATCAATCACAAATAACCCATAAAAATGCCAACTTTTTTATTACTGAATCACCATTATAGATACCTAAAATTTGTGGTGATTCATTTTTGCATCAAGAATCCCCCTACCATCTTAATGGGTATGATGAACTCAGTGGTTCATGAGTTTTTGAACCAATTTTTGGTTGTGTTCATCAACGATATCCTAGTGTATTTGATATTAGGGGAGGATTATGTTTAGCATTTGAGGGCTATCATAGAGGCCCTTCAATGAAATCCGTTGTTTGTAAAGCTATCAAAGTAAATGTTATAGATTCATGCGGTACATTTCCATGACTATTTCATTTTTTATCATGGATTAGTGGTTAGTAATTTTGTATTGTGTTGGTCTAGATCACTCTAAACAGTGATTAGACAAGACCACTATATGACCTCATGTACGCATCACCATATCCCAATGGGTACTGACTAGAAGCAATGGTCTATAGGAATATTATGGGGAAACTATTACCCCTATACTGGAGTGAGAAATAAAATAAGAATTACTAAGTAACATACACAACTATAACCATCAGAGTACATAGAAAAAAATGTATCATAATCATGTGATTACAAATGAAGTAGTAACATACAAAAATATATGACCAATCTCCCTCTCGGCCAATAAAATATAATGAATAAAAAAAGATAATAATTAAATATCAACATAAAAATAGATTTGGTTCCACTCTAATCCTTGAGCCTTACTTCATCCTTACCTTTAAAACCATTCTGATATACACCAGATTGATCCTGAAATCCCAAGATTCAGCCCTACCTAATCCTCTAAAAAGTGTGGGATGCTCGGGTACCAAAGTTCAGTGGAGTTCTGAGTAGGGTGTGAGTACATAACTTATTAGGTAACCATCAATGTGGTCTATTTATATACAAAAATGTAGTAATATGTTTATGACAAGTGTTTAGAATAAATAAATCGCTACCGAATAAATAATAAAATAAAAATCCAACATTACCTGCTTCGACCAGTGCTAAAATTTATTTGAGTACAAAGAATTGACTGTTCAGACCCATATACCATGAACCATACTATTATCGATCCTCAGGTATAGTACTATGATCAACCATACCTACCTCAGCACATGTCATGGTGTTCTTGGTCAGGTGATGATGACCATTCCTTCCAATATAACAGAACAAGGTTTCCATAGTATATAGTAAAAGTTTCATTAACACTCCCTTTAAGAGTTTTATTATCCATGGAAAAACCCAAAAGTTTCATGGACCCCCCAAAGAGACTTTTCTCAGCTATTAGTAACACATACCACCCCTACGGGTGTTTTCTAAAATAGTAGTAACATAAACCACCCCAATTTATCTTTTCTTAGTTAGTAAAAAACCACCCCAAGGATGTTTTACATATATAAATAAATAAAATCCCTAAAAGGGTTTTTGCTATATCAAATAATAAAAACACTAATACCATGGGAGTTTACACAAATTCATAAAAATAAAGGAAACAGGGGTTTGTTAACTGCCCAATCCCTTCATCACTATCTGTAGCACAATTCACCCATTCACGGTCATTCTGTAATTAGGGAACCTACCACATCCCCCTCGGTGAAATCACATGGATGAAACTTTACATGGTATCCTAGGTCAGTATATAATCCTTAGGAAAATGACCATCATGTGGGGTGTCACAAATATAACATGACCTCATAGGCCACCGATTACATGACACATTGAAAAATGTCATAGGAAATAGCTCATGAGCCATCTAAAAGCCAAAAGTCACTCTAGGTCAATCCACTCAACCAACCAATTCCCATATAACCTAATATATATCCACCTAAGATATACATATCATAAGGTTCCTCATAAGTCCCATTGAGACTGTCCATCACAAGTCAACACTCCCCTCTTGGAGGTATCCAAATATCCCTAGGAAAAATCCCCCAAGTCATAACCATTTCAATTAAACTCTAGAACACTCCTCAAGGGGGTGGGGGAATCTGAGTGTTAAGGGAAATTCATTTGAATAATGTGACTGTCTATTGAAAACCATGTTCGATAAGCTAGTGCACCAATCCCAAAATGTAACAACAGCCATATATCCCACTTAAGACATGAAATTTAAAATAAACATCTAAATTAATTAATTAAAATGGTCAGACACCATCAATGGTGTGGTTTCATATTGAATTCATCATAATAAAAATTATTAAACCATATGGAGAGTACTAAGGACCACTTATCTTTAAAGAATATTTTCCATTCAGCTTAATATTCTAGGTATCCTAACTATGGCCATCCAAGTCCAATATTATAATAATAAACAACCACCACACACTTGAGTCCCTAAACCACAAATTGCATAACCTATAATTAATCATAAAAATTATAACTAAATTAGGAAGTTTATTCAAAATACACGTAATGGATAAATTCTCACATTGCAATTCCTGCTCACTAAAATCATAACTAACTACACCTAGAGGGTTTGTAACACACACCTGACACCCACCTTAGTAAAATACATAGCACAAGATGCAAAATTAGAAACTAAAATAATTTAATTTGAAACAAAAATTTTGGAAAAACATCTATGGAAATATAACTTAATGAAATGGAAAGTGACAACATGCATACATCATCTAGGAACACCCAATATATAGGCTACCTGAAATCCCCTTAAAAAGGCCAATTTAACAAATCTTAAGTGAAATCTCGATCCAATCCCTAAATAGAAAAATGCCAAATCAATTGGAGGGATAGATAAAGAAAAATAGAAGTGGGATATGGAAGATCATACCCAGAAATGTCATCTGATCACACTCAAAATCATCCCAAATGGATGAGATAATGGGGAGTGGGGGAGATATAGTAATTGGCTCCCATCCATAAGCTACTCCACCATAGATAAAATTTAGGGGGCCATGCCCCCTATTAAAATTTATAAATTAAATAATTAAAATTTTAATATAGAATTCCCCAAGTTATCACATAATTAATTTTTAGGACATGATTTCTTTTCATATTTTCCCAATCATTGATTGAGACACATGATGAAATCCTTTCATGGAATGTGTTACTATTCAAACCAAGAATGGACTCCCGATGTTGTTCTAAACTTCCTGACCATACTAAACTCTTCTCATCATCCATATAAACAACTGATACCTTTCCTTCACCTCAATACATATCTAAAAAAATAAACTATAAATGTTCAATCACATTGTAACCCAACCCTAGCCTTAGTTCTCCAAACGAACCATCCTCTGAAAAAAATAGAATTGCACATTAATTTTATTCATAATCTTGGAAAAATGTATTAAAATATGGACTCCATAGAACTCCTCATACCTGGGAAGTCTTTCCTAATAGTCAAACAATAAACCAGACCTACTTGGGTCCCAAACACATGATCAACCCATCACATTTGATCCCCTAATTCCAAACATGATCTTGTAGTGAAATTACATGTAGAAATCACAATATTGAACAAAACCTAATCCACCAATATTCGTTTTCAATGAAACCTATAAAAGATGTGTCAGGATTCCAATAAATTATTGGCTACCACTATGTCACCAAAAACCTCATCCCTTAGCTTTTGCTACTCCCCACCATATGCATTAGCACATAATGGACAATTTCGATATATAGTGATCCCTACCACCAAAACCACCTTCCTAGACATGTTCTTTAGTAGTCCAATGATGCACTAAAAATTTCACACATGATCCTAAAATGTTTCACTATCTCCATGTCTAAACATAATAATAAATTTGATTATTCCTCTTTTAGCCAACTATATTCAAAATTCTCAATAGCACCAACCGATGTGTCCTCATGAGAAGCACCTACCTCCATATGAATATTTCCACTAATTATCCTCAAAAAAGGGTCGTACTCATTCTTGGAACTAGGGATCCAACTTGCTATGATTTTGAAATATTTTCATCTCAAATTGTCACATTCATTAATTTATTTCACATGATTGAACCTCGGAACCATGTTCTAAAATAAGTCCACCCCGTGAACCATATCACAAAACTGGTTCTCCCCATAAACCATTAGATGAAACATAATTTAACCTAGTGAAAAAAATAAGAAATCATGGGTCACCCCACGAATGACCCCAATGTCACATCAAGATCTCCCTGAGTTCGAAGTTAATGAAATTACTCTAACCAACAACCCATCCAAATCTGGAATATGTTAATAATTGAGGGTATAAATAATACTGGATTTGATAACACACTGGTACCCTAGTGTCAACTTTATTATCCAAGGAATGGTTTAACCACATCTAGACCCTTCCAATATGATGTTAATTTACTAGTGACTAACATTATGCTCCACACTATATGAGCCTAATTATCTTTTCCCAAAGGATCCAAAAAATAATCACATATGATTCATTCCATATTCATCACTAAATATAAAAATCGACATGTCTAAGATCATGAATAATTGAGAACTTTTTAGGAACACCAATTTACTTCCCATTCCATGATCATGGAAATTTCATCATTACACATCTACCAAAACTCATCAAAAATGAGGCTCATAACTTCAAAATTCTTATTTGATCAAAATACTCAGTTCTAAACATAATCAGATATTTTTTTTATCACCTCAATCCATTCTCATCACATCCCATCTGAATCCATCATCCCTCAAATCACACATTAACCTATCTAATTTCAATTTCAACCACTCCCACACATAACAAAATTCATTACTCTAATTTGTTCAAAACCCAAGGGTGACACAGATTTTATACAACCAATCATAAAACCTGAATCATGAATTCATGTGCATCACATTTTTTAATGAAGGCTCAAAAATCTAAACAACTGACTATGCTATAGGGCATCTCAGTGTCACCCAACTAAAGAGCCCACGTGATTCCAATAAAATCCAAGAATAACTACCATTCCATGATTGACCACATTATTATGTAGAAATTGTAATCATAAAAATAAAAATATATATAACCATTATTAAACAGTTCTTCTAAAGCGCATACTAAAACAATAAGGTCTATCACTCAGCCAATAATCCCCCCAGAACAAACATTGATATAAATAATTATAGAACTATTGACACTAAGAGTCACCATGACAATACCAAAACTTCATTAGAATATCTTATTCAATGATATATAATGTAATAATCCACCCATGATTTATACCTCAATGCCACTAATAAGGTATTATAATCCTTTGTGTGGGTCACCCTCATAGAAGACTAGGAAACAACTCAGTAAAAAGTTTGAGTCACTTCTCAAAGGGTCTATATGTATCCCACTAAGCTTCAGACACATATTTATTGTCTCACCGAAGTTTATAACCCATGGATCATCATCCATGATCCTATATCAACTTCCCTTGGATTAAAATGTGCTAAAAAATCCACTTATGGGTCTCATTTACATTAAAAAAATCATGTTCCTAAATAATTATCCCATAAGGAACTGATTATTACTGAACATCCACCCACATAACTACTCCCTATAAAATCAATTAATTTCAAGTCAACGTTTCTATAAACAATGAAACCATCATATACAATTCATATCAATGAAAAAATAAGGCAATATATCAGTTAAGTAAAATTCCATTCTAATATATATGAGAAAATCCATATAGGTTATTACATTAACATTAAATAACCAAACATTATTTTTTAGTTACTCACAAGTGTTTTATAACAAAAGGAATTGAATGTTTTTGTTGAACTACATAGATCACTACACCAATTATGCACATGGGGTGTCAAACTATTGTTATTTTCGATGAGCATCTCACCATAGATACACATAACCTATCACTAGAAGAAATATATATACATGTTGGACCAGCTAAGTAGGATTACACGAAGAACATAAATGGTAAAATGATGTAATTCCCTGACAAAAGCCCCACTGAAAATATGCTCAATGATGGTGTTCCATAAAACCATAGGTGAACCTATTTATATGCTAGAGGCTTCTGAATAACAACAGGGGTCAATGGTGGGAAAATGAGGAGACAATAACTATAAATCAGATTTAAACCAATAGTAGAAATAAGAAATCAATGACATATTCCAAGATATATAAGATAGTAGAGAAACATTCAAGTAAGTGCTGATTGTTTTCAAATAAGACTTTCTATGTCATAAATAAAAATTTAATTCAATGTATCAAGAAGTTATACATAAACTGATTCATATGTACATAAAACCCAAATAAAACAAATAGAAAAACTAAAAGAATATAAAAAATGCTCTTGAGTCCCCACCCAGTTCCGAACTCACATTCTCTATCCATGCTACCCAAAATATCATTGATAAATAATCCCATTTACCTAGACCAAATGAAAAATATGTAGCATCTTCTTGAGTACCCAAGTGTAATAGAATCTAGACCAGGGTTAGAGTAAAACTTTGTTGGACACCATAAATGAAATCTATAAATATCTAGTCTAATTAAAAAGTGCACACAAGGCATATTAAATAAAACATTCAATAAAAAATAAATAAATAAAAAACCCCCATGTCGTGGGCTTCATAGTGAAACTTGGTGTTAGTCCTGCATGCTTTATCCAGTGTTGAGGTACCTCTGAACATGTCACAATAACCAAACCTCCATAAGTAACCAAATGAAATATGTTAAATCATCTTAGAATTCTCTAGAATCTATAAGTATCCCATGTAATCCGAGTGCTCATCCCTATATTCATATGGAACTTGATGATCATGTAGGAATTCCCCAAATATTAGGTATCCTGAAAAATTTAGGTACTCATTCCAATATTCTTAAGCACATATTATAATGTGGAATCCATAGATCTCATACTAGTATTCCTAACTCTTTTTTCAAATGGAATCAGAGGCACTCATCTTGGAATTCCCACTTATTCTAAATTATAGGTCAAATATAATCCAAGGAGCTCATTCTGGCATTCCCCATCTTCAAGAATCACTCTAAATATATTCAATCATTTAGATATTCCCTATCCCAATTACCATGACCACCCTAAGGCATCTATATCTCAAAGAATTTTTTTTATTAAGGAATTTTCAATTTATCACATCAATAGGCATATTCCATTTCCCTATTTACCATTTACAACATTGATCCCATTATTTCATTTACATTATACAACCCACCTCAAATTTTATATTCATTATACAAGAAATCAATAAATAATATAATATTTATTTCTAATTCCATAAAACATGGTTTACACATTTGTCAATAAGAGATCATCCAATGATCTCACATTTTATTTAATGAAAGGCTATCTCAAATTTCCAAATAAATTAGCCAAATTGTGTTTCTACTAAAAGTATAAGGAATTCCATTATAATTACTCATTAAATTGTCTTATTAATACATAACAATTAAAAATTTCAATATACATGTTATCTACATACCTTTCAATAAGGTACATTTTTGGATGATATTTAAATAATTAATAACACATAATAACATCATGGAAAAATCTATAGAAATCAATTCTTAATTTTTCTTGACCATTTCATAGGGTCTATGTCTCACATGAGGAATATTATTTGAATCACATTAATGGAAACCAAATAATATTATTTTTAAGGGAACATGATAACAAAAATTCATATTTAAGGTTTTAAATTTAAATTTAGGGTCAACGCATAATACATCACCATGACCAATAACCCATGCTACTTGAAAATTATGAAATAATATTGGAAAGACATAGAGACCAAAAAACATTGTCTTATAAGATTGCACATGGATGATATTGAATACCAGATCAGGATGAATGAGGGGAAAATAAAGGAGTAGACAAAATCTCAAGAAATAGAACATATTAGACTTAAATGATGAGGGATTTATTGATATTTTAAGAAACAAAAAAAGGAAAAAAATAATATCCTTTCTTATAACCTCCCAATTCCATAGATGGGATAATAATTATACCTCAGATGAAAGAGATCAACCATGGAGGTAGGAGAGGAAAACCCCAAAGGGGTGTTGATTTAGGCCATGTGGCATGGAAAAAATTGAAGGGGAAATAAGGGGGTGGACCATGTGAAATTACTATGCTTCTCACTTTCAAAAAATGGGTTTTTTGGTCCCAAAAAAAGTGTGCCCAGAAGACATCATTGGGATACTAAACATGACACTAGCTAATCAGTGACACTGCAACAGTCTTAATGTAGGCCTTGACTCTTTTTAAGATTTCTGGATGCCTCAAAAGCCATTCAAAACCACTTTTACATGTCTAAAAAAACCATTAAAGGTGTATATACCTTGATGATTTGGTTCCAAAATCCATTTAAAAATCAGATCGAACTATTAAACCAAAAACTGATCCTCCTCGTGAATTTTAATATCTATACAGAACATTGGGTATTACAATGTCCTAATCTTATTCCAGTTCATCCCTGATCAATTAATCTATGTGTAACTAGTCCATTTCAACTAATCCGACACATAAATGAAACAACCCCAATATTGGGAGTGCATGCTTCTCTTCCCCCTACCGGATTACATTTTACTTTGGCAACATTTTCAAGATACACAACCACTCACCTTGAAATTTGGAGGATATTGATAGAGACATAATAAAACCTAAGAGTCCCTAGGAATTATTTATATATTTATGAGATCAATAGAACATTCTTTAAGGGCTTTGGCATGTGACGAAAGTTTGATGAATAATTCTCATCTTCCTCTTGTTGAATATTTCTAGGCTAAACCCCTTGAAACCGAATCTACCCAAAAAACCTCAATAGGCCATGCATCAAAACTCCACTCATTTAAAACACTTTTCCTAGACACCGCATGTCTGATGTCATTCCCGAGTTCCAAAAAACAACAATATCAAACCAAACAGCTTGGTGTCATTGGATTACAACAGTCCACAATCGCCTGGTTGCTTCTCCAAATTCATGATCTCACTCTGGATACCCTTTAGGACATAATGCGCAACTTCAAAATTCACATCAGAAAACTAATAACCAATCCAATCATCATAACCTCCATAGATCATTGAGATAGTGCATTAATTCAAATTTATTAATCGAGATTAACCTTTGATAGTAATTATTGAACAACAAGTTCCTCCAACCTTCATAATTTCCTAAAAAACTAAAATTATACACTTCCCATATGTGCATCACATAACCCCAAAGTCACCATACTAAAACAACCATAAAACACCTTCCATGCATTGGCCCAACCCCTAATTCTCAGTTTTTTACAAATTCTAATGAGTCTTAGTATTATATCCTCCATGCCTAAATATGATACTAAAATGTACCCACCACATCCAAATGAAATATCCAACATGGTTTTCATCTAATTCCATCCAAATACATGTGAGAAAATAATTATAAATTCCTCTATCCAACCTAGTTCCAAACCCTTAGACATTATTAATTATGTATTTATAACACCCCTAACCAAATTAGATTAAACACAAACAAAAACCTCGTTCATTCTTGTATGACCAGAAGAGTAACTAACAGAATTATGAATTAAATAAATAGTTGAATCCTAAACAAGATAAATCCACCACTATACCATATGGTGTGTACCAACACACCCCAAACCACATAAATTATGACTGCTCCAAGACCATCCAATGGTTGAAGTCTATGACCAAACTCCACCCAACACCATATTTGAAACCATACCATGAATTTATTATGACCAAGACTCCAAACCCCACCTTATGTTCATTATTTTCATCATCTAAAATATTTTATCACCTACACATCCCATGTTCCAACCATAAAAAAAATGTTGTCTCAACTGGTCCATGACCATTCACCTATGAGTGTCTTTTGAAAAGGTAACTCGAAACCCACTCCTAGATCATGGGAACATTACTCTTGATACCCATTATAAAACATACCAAATTGAGGGTATCACATTTAATCAACAAATGTTTTACTCTACACAATCTGGCTCATCCATTATAACTCCTAGAGAAACGATCCAAAATGGGTCTCATTGAATCCAACCACGTGACACTTCTCTCGAGCCATACTATTACATCACCCGTGCCTACCCATGATGCTTACACTTAATTTCAACCCTATATCAATTGTATATTCTTATACAATATTTTTTTACATTCCCATTACCCTATGGAAATATCAGGATTTTCCCTAGAGGGCCTTGGGTCCTATTCCCATAAGCCTCTCATTACACATACAAAGACCCTTAAACGAGACATATGGTATCCCGTTTATTATGAATTACAAATGTATTATCTTTCACTAAAAAAGTCACAATAAAAATAGAACAAAACAACCCCATTAAATGATTTTTCAGATATTTCATCGAATTCCAGTGGTTACACACTCTTGTAAAACCCAAACACAATAACCTATCTCAATTATAGAGTGTTATATCTCCCCAAAACATAACCCACATATATAATCCATTGGCCATGTCTCTCCTGAATACTATCCTCACCAAGAGTATATCACTATTTGAACATTTCAAATCCAATAATTGCACCATGAAGAAACATTCCAAAGACAACAATTAACCCAAGTGTCATTCTGAAAGTACATTGGGATTCATTTACAAAGTCACGATATTCCTAAAGGTGCATCCAAATTTGACAAGGTTAGAAAATCAACCTATATTTCACTCACAAACCATATACACTATAGAAGCACCAAATCTCATGGTGATTAATGTTTCAAGATCACTGGGTATTTCCTTATGGTTTAATACAAACCCATCCAAAGGTATTCTATAGATAGAGAACCTCACTCTCAGTCTTGTTTTATAACCACTAGGACCACCCCGCCTCTATTGAAGTAACTAAACCTAGGAATCTAAGTGATCCTACCCTTTCATTAACCAACCTAAATACCAAAGGAACCAACACATGAGTGATTCTATAAAGAAAAACCAAGGGAATATATTTATCCTTACCATACATGAGGATGAACCTATTATGCACTGATCTTGTATTCCAAAACATTTACATCTTCCTTTTAAGCCTAAAAGAACTTAAAAAATCAATAGAACCCCTTTATGGGTCACCATTGAATATCATAGGGAATAGAATATGTGTATTGGATTCATAAATAAGGAAGATTTCTAGGATACCCCACCTATCCCACACTCCCTATCTTACATAGGTTATAACTTATTAGAAGACACATACCACCACTCTTGGGTCAAAATACACCTAAAATTCAAAACAACCACTATAGGGTCTCAAAAGATGGGGTCTCTCTCCATCCTTTCTACCCAAGAAAAGTTTCAACTAACCAAAAACCAATTATTTCTACATTATAAACATATAGGATTCAAAATATTACGATTTTACAATTTTTTGTAATTGAAATTTCTATAACAAGGTGTCATTTAAATGAACAACAAACTATAATTCAAAGTGAAAAACACTTTATATATTATACTAGGTTTTTTATTTAACTGAAACCATATAAAAATCTAGTCTTTGAATCACATAATTTACTTTTAGAAAATTTAATTATAACTTTTCAAAATAATGTATTATTTAAATAAGATGTTGAGTACATGTTATAGTTTAAAGTTCTCTGTACGTTTTAATTGATATTTTATTCAGTGGGAACCTCATATTAATAAATAAAGGTAATCACATAACTTTTATTTTATCCCTTATCTGGGTTAGTTCATTAAAACACCACTATACCCTTATATATAAAAACAATATAAATGGATAAAAAAACATTAAATATAAAACCGACATAATTGTCTAGGTAATCAGATAATTGGTCCTAGTAAACCATGCACATGATTCCCATGTGACTAATATGGTACAAGATAACACCCTATGTTTCCATATAGGTACAATAGAAAAATTCCATACATTAATAACGTTAAAAAATGTGCATCACTGAAGGTGAAATTAAATCAGCTGTTACATCGATCAAATTTAATAACAATCCAATCCATGAAAATATGAAATTTCCATGTACATTGGTTGTCATGTCCTAGGAAAAATTTCCACACCATTTCCAATAACATTTGTATACACTTGTATACCATGAAAAAATAGAAAAAAATGAAAAAAACACGTTGATTCTACTGTTTAACGACCTGACCTCCCCAAGACATTAACCTGATCATCTTACCACAGAGTTCTCCTATGATACATTAGTTACCTTTATAGAACATGATAAGCTATTAACTATGAGGGCCAATTATTAGACTAATGACAATCCTCAGAAGCCTATACATGTGTTTTAGGGTGATTTTTTTACTCACTAACACACACATTAGGAAAGGTCCCAAGAGGTCACCCATCATCACTCTACTTTAGGACAACCATGTTTAACTATGGAATTATAATAAGGAAGAATTTTGAAAAGAAAGGTGAAACATCTTGATATAAGTTGTAACATTTTGTATTTTATTATACACTTTTCTAGGTGTGTTATATACTCCCATACCACCTTAAATAATGAAAACCTCTTTGTACACTATACTCCTCAAACTCAAGTTGTTCCATTTCACTTATGACTGAGTATTGGAAAAAATATGACTTTATAATTCCATAACCTAGGAGCAACTAAAATAGTTCACTTAGTTGGTGCTGCAAATGAACCCTCACTTACCTAACCATATGCTAGTGGAAGACGATTAGAAACGTGTGAATAATGTGGGATGGTGGGTAAACTATACATTTATATTAGAGTGGAACTAATTGAAAAAATAATAAATAATATTAGGTATAACTAGATATATAATATTGTGGAGAAAAATCCAAGAAAGGGATGCAAATAGTGAAATAAGACATAATATTCCGAAAAGAAATTAATACAATTCATCAAGATGTAATACATAAATTAAAAGTCATATATATATATCAACCCCAAATAAAAAGAAATTAAAAAATGAGTAGAATAATAAAAAATGGTCTCGGTTCCACACCTAATCCCAAACCCCCATGCTTTATCCTAGTTTTTGAAACAGTCACTATGTAATCATGCCTTTAACCTAGACTATTCCTACAAACATGTTGGATAATTTCATTTACCCACATGATATGAAGGCATTAGTATGGTGTGAGTAAGAATCAATTTGTCCCCACAAATCAATTCCTTATATATCCAATCTTATTAACAATTATATTCATGACACATTTAATAAAACAGATGATATGAAATAAATAAATAAAACCCCCCTAATTTTTTTAGAACATCATTGAAAATTGTGGTCAGTTATACATACTTTATCTAGTTCTAGGGTTTCTCCTAGAATTTATTGATGACTATAGTTCTATAAAGGATCAAAATGATCCATTCACTCATTCTATAATTCCCTAGTATCAGTAAGTATAACATGGAATCTAAGCACTCATCCCAAAATTCCCATGTAAAAAGATGCTCATATCATCATTCCCAAAATATTAGGTGTCATAAAAAATCTAGTTTATTATCGTGAATATCCTAAGCATCTAGTATCATGTGGAATACGTAGAGCTCATCCTAGCATTATTAACACATATACATTGTGAAATCCAATGTTCTCATCCTGTAATTCCCACTTATTCTGAATCATATATCAAATAGAAACCAAGGAGATCATCCCATAATTCACCATCATGAATCATCACATGGAATCTATGTTCTCATCATGACATTCAATATATCAATTACCAAGACCACCCAAATTCATATAAAATTCACATCGAAATTATTTCATTATGGCCTATTTCAATTTATCATTTCAATATGCATTTACCATTTCACTATTTACAATTTTTACACATGGATCCCATTTTACCAATTAAATTATCCAACCAACCTTACAATTTAAACCCATTCGTAAATCCACCAATTTATAATATAACAATTACTTCCAATTATGTAAATCATGGTTTACTTATTTATCAAGTCAAGATCATCCCAGGATATAACATTTCAATTCACGATTAACTATCTCAATTTTTCATTTTAATTAGCTATATTAATGTTATCTTACAAATATATGGAATTATATTGGAATCACCCTTTATATAAGATTATTAACATATATTTCATAAAAATTTCAATGGTCATTTTGCCAACCTAATATTCTGTAACTCATATGTCAATTTTGGTAAACTTTTTATTAATTAAGATCTAATAATATAATCAATGTAAAAATATAAAACCATTTTAAATTTTTACATTTTCATGACCATTTCATGGGTTTTAAAACTCACAGGAGGTATCCCATTAGTATCATCTTGATGGAAACCAATTATAATTATGTCTATGGAAACATGATATGGAAAATTCAAAATTTGAGGTCTTACTTTTCATTATATGTTCAACACGTGATACATTGGTATGACTAATAGCCCATTCAATTTTAAAATTATGAAATATTATAGGGAAAGACATAAATACCCCCTACATTTGTCCTAAGAGAGCCCCCATATTCAATATTGGATAAAAAATCAATTTGAATCAGGAGGGAAAAAAGAAGCTTACAAAAGATCTAAAAATAGTGTTTATTAAATTTAAACAGAAAGGGATTACTTAATTGAGAAATAAAAAAATATATAGTAAATAGACTTTTAAAATTACATCTATCTCACCAACACCATATAGTAAAGAATAATCAGACCTCCGATTATTGAGATCCTCCTTGGTGGAAGGAGGAGAGAAAAACACCAAAGGGGATAATCTACTATATGGGGGGGGGATTTTAAAGTGGTTTTAATGTTGTGGTCTTGATAAAATTATTAGTCTTCCCACAATTTAAAAAATGGATTTGGGGGGAACCACCTTGATGATAGCTCCCCACTATATAGCAGGTGGAACTACAATAGAATTGTTGTAGGCCTTTAATCATCCAAATACCTATTTATTCTTTTGTGGGCATCCTAAAAACCTATTCCAAGTCTAAAAAACATATTCAAGGAATCTAAAGCCTCAATATTCTATTACAAACTATTTTTCAATCTTCAACATTCCTATTAAACCAAATACTCCCACTCCACATGAATTTGAACACCCACATAGAACACAGGTTCTTACAAATATCATATGATCTACAGGTGAAACATTAAATAGTTGAACCTCTCATCAATGATAAAATCACCCACATGAAGTCCTATATGTCTTGTGAATCATACATGTAATGAATGATTCATGAATAAATACCTCTTTCTAACCTTCCAAGATCTAAAAGTATAATAACTAACCTCTTACCGATATGGAAAGAGGTATAAATATAATAAGAAATAAATTATAATGTTATGTGAATCATACAAGATGAAAATCATTTCAATAATAATATTGAATATCATTAACATCAGTCCCAATCCCATGATATCATGGACTTGTTACCAGAATAGTTTTTCTTAATTCACCATTATAGTATATGTCATAAGATCTGACCGATTCATATATCTCTGGGATAACATATCAAAAAGAGTAATAAAAAAGAAAAATAAAATATTTGAAACAAATTTTTAACATCCTAACCCAACCCACTTTTAATAATAACAATACTAGACCACCACATGACCTCTGGATTGCCTCCCCATACACCAAAGGATTCTTACTAGGAGTGAGGGACTATAATGGTATAATGGGGAGACTATACATGTGAAACCCATATATTTTTGTGAAATAGATTTATTAAATAATTTAATTTATTTTATATCTTTCATTTCATGCTACACCATGTTAATTTTACACTACATGCAACACCCACTTGGCATGCGTTACATGAAACAATGAGTTTCTACAAAACATCATTTTATTATTGTAATTATTTAAAGAAAAAAATTAAAACCGAGCCATTAAAATGGTGGGTATTGAGAGGATTAAATGAAATATAAAAATATAGTTTATTAATGTATATATAATTAAATAATTTGTGACCAATTAATTATAAATGAAAATATAATCTTTTTTGAATTAAAGGAAATGTTTTTCTAAAGAACTATTTAATTGTTCACAAGTGTATTTTATAACTATAAAATAATTAATTAACTATTTTTGGAAAATTTTAATGATATATATAATATTCAATATAATTTTAAACATTCCTCCTATGTGTTTTCTAGACATAACAAAAAAATAAATCCAGTTTTATGATTAAATTCTATTCCTTCTAAAAAAAGGTTTATCTCTATTCAAAAGAGAACTAGTTTTAAAAATATATTTTTACAAAATTATAAATTATTTTTAAAAAAATAATCTTCTTCATTGAAATAGGGATATAAAAATTTACTTTTTTTGATTTTTTGGTATTTTGATAATAAGTTTCATGTTTTGATAAATAAATAAAAATACTAAATTTTAATTGAAAACAGATTTTTTAGCCTAAAAAATTTTGTGTTAAATTATTACTATGATTTGTTTTAAAGTATAATTAGATACTTTTTTTATATTTTAATCAAATTTAGGTCATTGGAATCAATTTTACAATGAATTTGGATATAAAAACATTTAAATCCTTTGAACATTTTCTCTTTAAAAAATGTTTTCTGATTATGTCAACAAGATTAATTTTAAATAAATTTTCCAATTATATGTTTTAAATTTTGATAAATTTAATCCATATTTGGAATCATAAGGTCCATATTTAGCAAATAGGTCACTTTTTTTCTGGGAAAATATGAATAGAAGCTGTAGTAATTTTTATTACCACTATTAATGGTAAATCGTGTAATTAAGGGTAAAAATAATATTATAAATATTATAAAATTACCATAACATGTTAAAAAATGTTATTTAATGACTTTAATTAGACCCTTAATCCGTATAGTTCTAAATTTAATAAATTAATGAACAATTTTCCCTTAAAATGACTTAGATATTATTAAAATAAAATATAGTGACAAAAGTCACACCCTTACTTTTAATATGTATATTATTTTTACTATGTGGTTCAATGGAAGATATTACCCATTATATATATTTATATATTATTATAAAATATATAATTTTTATATAAATAGTGGAAATTAATTTTTAAATTTTAGTGATGATGAAAATATCATAAATAATTACACAATTATGATGCAATAATTATTCAATCAATTAAAACTCTATTATGTGATATTTAAAGTAATAAAAGATATATAACATTATTTAATTAATGTTATAAAGTTATTTTATAGGTGATCATGACATATTGTGGGTGTATTATATGAATTGGTTTGATGTTATCTTTCTGTATAGATTTTATTAAAGTTAATGTAATGAAAAGCGTCATAATTGGTGTTAATGATATTTTATGAAAATAATATTTTATTAAATTCATTAAAAATCACAATAAAATCTAAATAAAAAAATGTTAAAAATAATTGTCTAATATATCATAAATGGTTCATTTATGGTTCATTTAATATATTATAACTAAAAATATAAGCCTTTTATTTTTGTCAAATTTGTTAACATGGTTAAAATTAAAATAGGTTAACAAAGGGTTAATAAAAATGATAAGGTCTAAAATTACAGAAAAAATTACCTAAAATACATTATTTGAAGGTATTAAAACCCTATATTACATTATCTTTGAATAAAATTACATTTTTATTTACTTGGATTGATAGTAAATTTATTATAAATTAATCTTTTGAGAAATTCCAAAAGTTCCCCTCAGAATCATTATAAAAGGACACCCCTCCCTCAACACATGACACTAGTTTGATTATTATAGCTCAAAAAAAAATATAAAATTCAATTATAAACCTCCCAATATATATTCTATAGGTTCTATTCTTCCCAAAGGACCAACTATAGAGTCTTGTAGAGGAGATCTAATAGAGCCATTTTCTAGAAGAAGTAATTGCTCAAACTGATCACTCTTGTTTTATAAAATTATATAGATCCAATAAATATATTATATATATCATAAAATAATAAATTCATCATCCAAAATATTCTGATATTTTATTATTATTATGAATGAAGCACTATACAACCAATTTCCCATCGAACAAGAAGTGAATGAATCTCTCGTGTGTTTGTAAAACTAACCATCACCACATTGAGATATATTTCATCTTCCATAACCAAATTTTTTGATTGGGAATTATGATGGGTTTAATTTTTATATATGATATTTAAGACATAATTAACTTTGGTAATGATAATATAATATCTAACTTTTACTACACAATCTATTGGGGAATGATAATGTTAGTCACGCATATGTATGGCTTACCATCTCCACAATGTGATGTAATTCATTTGTCATATATATTTCACATGGGTGGTAATAAGAATGAATTTTATGAATATATATGATATATATAATATAATAATGATTCTATAAATTATGAAAACATGCTAAATTATAAGTACTAGGACTACTGAACCGAATCATGCTTGAACAATGAAATGAATGTCACTCAGAATAGTGATTTTAAATAATTAATAACAATGTTATAAGTTGTTATAAAAAAATAAAAAATAGTTTGAATGAAATAAATTTATGTAATAGATATATAATAAATCCATATTTATTATACATGTGGTTTAAACATGTACAACGAAAGGCGAGACATAAGGTAAGAGATTTTTGTCTCTATTTTATTTCTATGGGACACATGCCTTATAATACTTGTTTATTATTTGTGGTGTATATAATTCCCATGAATGTTTTTTATGAGTATTATCCGAAATATTAATGTATTTTCATGTCCATATATTTTTCATTCTTTTGTGGGGAATGCGATTCAACTGATTATTATGTGGTAAGGGTTAATTTGACAATCACATTTCATTCAAGAATGTTCATATGTATGTTTCTTCTACGGAATATTTTTATTATATGTACACAAATATTATTACTATTTGTCTAAACTTTTTTAAGGTTATTTTTAACCATCTTTGAATTTTTACCAAATGGGTTGAAAAGAATATTTTTTTTCTTTTTCCAAACACGGTAAATTGTGACTTTTTCAACAAAAGTATAAAAGGAATGTTTTTTTAACATTTACGACATGAATACAATTTTCTAATTCCATGAAGCCCTAATTAATTGATGCTTAACTTATTATATTAACAATTTATTTACAAATAATTTTTTTTAAAATTTGATGAAATTTTATGGAAAGAAAACATTTTTAAAATTAAAAGGATATTTTCCTCAAGAAATATTTTCATGTGATCTCTCAAAATTATATTTAATATATGATAACATTATTTGATGTCACTTATTCTTTACTAGGGATATTTTTCAAGGATACTATACATATTCATTATAATTTTGTTATATGTTTATTATGTAATGATATTTATGAAACCCATTTATTTTTCATGGGCTAGGTTATGATCGAACAATGTTTATGGAACCCATTTTATTCCATGGGTTCTAATATGATGAATTATTTATGTTTTTGTGGCACACTTAAGTATCGTTTTTATAATGTGACTGGTGGGACCTATATCTCCCTTGAAATCAATGGTTAATGAATTACATCTCATGATATTTCTATGGGAAACATGTATATATACTTAATCCGTTAAGGTATACACATCGATGAGCTTGATCTGTAATGGGAAACAAATGGATGTGTTGGATCTGTTATGTGAAACTTTTTATAAGGCCTAATATGAGAGTCTTGGTTGTTATCCTGGACATATAAAATGGTTTTATATACTTATGATGATGTGAAAAACATTTATGACCTGAAATTATTTTTCATAATTGAGTTGTGATGAAGTTTAATTTTTATGATTTATGTCTTTTGAAAGGTTATAGTTTTATGCCATCAATCATGTTTATGATTCATGAAAGGTTGGTTATGAATATTTATGTTATTATAATGATCACATACCCATATTTATTATCTTATGATTTCATAAGACAATAAATTCGTATATTCTATGTTTAACCATACTGAGCATCTGATGTTATGATTTTCTTATGTTTCATTTCCACAGGTTATGAAGAAAGGTTTTAAGTAGGGGTATTAATGGGAAGATCTTTGTGGGAAACATTGAAGATCTTTCAGCAGAATAGAAATTTTTGTTCAAAGTTTCCAAATGCACTAATCTATTACAATCCATAAGAATGATATTGTTAAATTTAATGAGTATTTATCTACAATGGATGTAATATATATGTTTGAAAATCCCAGGTCATTATAATTGGTGTTAGTGCAATGGTTTAGTCAACCTTTTGAATCTAGGATGAGAAAACCTTAGAAATATACCTATGTATAAGTATATCAAGAGGTTAAAATCTTATAGTTTTCATAATAATAATGAATAACCTATGATTAAACCTAATGTGTCACAGATTGAAATGTTATAAGTAATTTATCTTTATTATGAGATTCTACCACTATGATGAGATTTTACAAGACTTGTGAGGTACACTTATAGTATTATTATCCAACCTTAAATTAAAATTATCAAATTCTTTATTTGATTAAAACTAATTATCTGAAGGGAGTTATCCATAAGAGACTTTAGTAGATATGAATAATTTGTTTTATGTGATCTTAAAGTGGAAATGGAAATTTGAGATACCCACCATTCAAATGGTTTGCATTAGAAATGAAAGATCAAGTCTCATGAAATCTAAAATAAATCCCATGGTGGAAATAAATTCCAACCATCTACATGTTAGAAATGTGGGATGAAACATCAAGGGATGTTTTTGAAATGAACTGGGAGGTACTTCAAATGTGTAGAGGTAGGACATGAAGCTCATGAATGTCGAAAGGTGATGAAAATGATGGTTAATGAAATGTTGTAAAATATGATTTAAATTAATTTACGACCCCCAATTTAGTGCTATAATAGTATGAAAAATGACCATTATAATAACCAGTTAAAAAATCCAAGAGTTAATAATGATGATCAACATAAGCATGATTTTAAATCTAAAGACAAAGAGAAATCTCATGTGATCACAATTGCTGATTTGGAGTATGAAAATTATGTATAAGAAAGATTTAGTTTTTATTCAATGTCATTCATGAATAATGTTGTAGAAGTACTTATATAGTATTATGGAATAATGAAACATCTATTTATTGGTCGATTGTATTTTTCCTTTAGAATTTATGATAACATTATGAATGGTACTAGTAACCATGAAAATTGAATGAGGTGAAAGGTGATATTTTTGGAAGAAATACGATTAGGGGAAGAAAAACCCTTAATATGTGCATGATGTTGGGATAATGAAATAAAAAGATGTTTTATTATGATAAAATAAATGGGATAGTATTAATGAACTTGATAATGATTTTATTTAAAAGTTGATTATGATATCATTAATTGAGTTTATAGAATTTTTGGTTTTATGGTATGAGGAAAGATGTATATTTTTAAATCTTGTATGTTTTGAATATATTTTATGGTAATTCAGGTTATTACCATGTTTTCAAGAGAATACCTGATAATGGGTTTAAAATGTTTGGTAAGTGAAAATTACGAGATACATCATGTTATTGAGTGATTAAAATAATTTTAGATACCTTCTATTGAATTTATTAGATTTTAAACTTTTGAAAGGTTAATAAGGGTATCCATTTCGAAAATTTTATACATAGAAGTTTGGAAAATGTTTGGGAGATTATGTTTCCATAATATAATGACTTATGAATAATGGTTAATGTGTGATAAATTTTTTTATGGTGATAACTAGATATAAAAGGACAGACTTATCATTCCATTATGGATCTTATGATCAATTAGTTATTCATAAATTTCAATTATAACATCAACTTTTCATTTAGTAAGAGATGAAGTAGAAATTGATCCAGGAAAAACTATAGAGTGAGATTGTACTTATGATATGACATCATGAAATTACATATTCTAAAAAGATTCTTTAAATATATGGTTATCATATTATCATCATTTATTGATGATATAAATGGAATTTTCTAGTGTTATTTGGTATATTATTTTATGGTCATTAAATTTATCTTGAACATTTTCCCTATAACTCTCCATCAAAACTTGTTAGTAAGATTAAACTTCTATGTCCATGTTTTCACTTGATACATATGTAATACTATGTGGAAACCTATTTTTGAGTTACCTTAGTTATCTATTTAGTCCCTAACATTTTTGAAGGATGTTTTAGTATTCATTTTTACAATGTGAGTTTTTATGAATGTAACATTAATGTGTTAAAACATTGATGACCTCAACGAATTTCAAGGGAAAAATTCATTTTAGGTGGGGGGGTAGAATGTAATAGCCAAAGATTTTTATTATATATATTTTAAAATAATCTGATTTATTGGATAGCTTTCATTTCATGCTACACTATGTTAATATTGAGTTTCACACAACACCATCTTAGCTTGTGTGTACGCAACTCCGAGTTTCTACGAATCATCATTTTATTATTGTGATTATTTAAAGTAGACAATTAAAACCTAGCCATTAGAATTGTTGACACTAACATGATTAAATAAATTATGATAATATGTTTTATACATGTATATATGATTAATTATTTTGCGACCCATTAATTACAAATGAAGGTAAATCCATTTTTAAAAGAAAAGAAAATGTTTTTCTAAAAAACTATTTAAATGATAAAAAGTGTGTTTTATAATAATAAAATAAAAAAATCACCCATTTTGGAGTATATTATTGATAAATATATTATATTCATTATAATTTTTAAGTTCCATCCTAAGTTTTTTGTAGACATAATATATAAATAAATCTAGTTTTATGCTTAAAAATGTATTTTTTCTAAAACAATTGTTATCACCTTTCACTGGAACATTTTTTTTTAAAACTATATTTTGACACTTTTATTAATTATATTTGAAAATGATCTTTTTGTTTGAATTTTTTTTATAAAAATTTACTTTGGTTCAATTTTTTTTATAAGTAACCGGCCTTAAACATTACGTAATCTTTAATTATGTTATTAATTCCCATTGAGGATATTTTCAGGTTTAGAGTTTTAGTGAATTAGGCCATTACTATTACATTTCATCTCAATTGTTACAAAGTAGAAACATCTACTCAGTATCCATTTTTTTCATAAAATAAAAACTCTTAATAGAAAAAAAGTGTTCTTTTCATGATAAAAATCTTATTGAATTATTCCTTTATCTTACCGTTCCTTATGTCTTGTGGAAAAAATTTCCAAAACATGGGACGATCATAAAAGGTAGAGAAAGGGTTATAAAACAAGGAAAGAAAACATTAGACCTTAAAAACATACAAATCAATGAAATCATACTTTTCTATCTTTAACTTACCACACAAAATCATAAATTTTATGAATAAAAAATAGAAATCATAAATCATAAAGGTAACATGCGACATCCATAAAAAGCCTACATTATAGCTTTCACATCTACATAGGGAGTTAAATTTGGAATACCCATCGTATTATATTCCTTATATATCTTTTGAGAAACATTGGCGTTTACCTCTGTCATGTTACCCAAGGCATTAAAGAGCTATCTTAGGCTCACCTCCCCAAGGTTTATCACATAACCACCCGTATATGTAAACAATGTCCAAGAACCATAAAATATTAAAACAAACATAGAAAAAACATAAATGAAAGATAAAATTTTCAGATTCCAATCACAATATATCATTTCAATATATTGACATAATCAATGCTTTTTCAAAAAACCATTAAAAACATTTTATAAAGATATTTTTGAATCAAAGTGTCCCATACCACTTTGAAACTTTTTAATTAAATTAACACATAAAAACATTAATTCCCATATTAATAAACCCTTAAAACCATTTTAAAAACATGGACATTAATGATAATTATTTAGAGGAATAAATCTTTAAAAAATTTATAACTATGTTTTAGTTAGAGAGTCCGTTACCACTTGAGAAAATACTTAAATAAAATTATTTAAAGAAGGGAATTTAAAAAAACAAATAATATTATGAGAATAATTAGATACATGAGATTATATGTTAAAATACTGTATATAAACCTTGTAGGATAATAAAGGTTCACAATATAATGATTTTTATCACTAAAACATGATTGAGATGTATTCCCTTACGAAAACTCAACAGCCTACCGACGACACATTAAAATTTATAAAATGATTCAATGAGAGAAAAAATGGTCTCTCATCACATGGACATAAAATATAGAAAAATAAGGGTATATAATAACATATCCCAACATAGGAAATTGAAATTAAAAGACAAAACATAAAATAAGCCTTTTACTAAAAGAAGAGGGTTAAAGGTTCCCATACAAAGAACATATCATTACATTAAGGATAAATCAATGAAAGAAATATGTGTGAAAAACATAAATACACCCAATATAAGTGGATATAAAGTGTAAAACAATCAGAGGTCATTCACACATATTCTTGGAATGACATAATTAATAAGTAGAAGTTTAACCCAAAGAATGGAAATTAGGTTAAGAAGTACCGTTACCTCGTGTCTGACTTGAATTGTTCGTTCTTTAATCTCTGGAATAATAAACTAATGTAAATTTATACTTAAATAAGAAATTTTTTAAATATTATTATTCCATTTATATTTCTTATTGCCATGTTATAAAAATTACATAATCATTTAAGTGAATAACAGTCGTTTTGTTGATATTTGGTACTTGAGTCAAAAATGAACTTCCAATAATTAAAAACTTTCCAAGTGGTCAAAATTACATTATCTACAGAATTTTATTCTTGAATTAGATATCATATATATCATATATATCTAGTATATATATTTATTTATAATAGTACATTACATTTGGAGATAAGAAAAGAAATGAACTGTTCCTGGAGACGGTAAGTCGTACGTACACATGAACTATACTTTTATTTATATTTTGAATTTAATGGAATTAAACCTTAATGAAACATAAGTATATTATAATTCTATTTTAATTCCATATATAATTTTAGTAATTACATCCTTTCTATGTTTCACATATCGCATGAATGAGTCATATCACTTTGAGGGTGTGGTAGTCCAGACTTCCTCAAATGAAATTATCATATTTACCCCATTATGGAAACCATAAAGGTTTGATATAAATGAAAATACATAATAATAATGACAATATAAATATAATATATATAACATATTAATAAATTTCCATCATAATGGCCACAATGAGAGGCGGTAGGAGATAATCGAACAATCATCATTTTGTGAGGCATTAGTTCACCGTACGTAGAAACAGTATGTTCGTATCCGTTAGATGGAGGTGTGTTAAAGTGTATTTTGAACACTTATCATAAGAAAAACCTAGTATATTTTGGATACTTTTTTTTATGTAAACAAATAATAAGAAGAGAATAGGTAGTGAATACGTAAAATAATGAAGAGAACCTGAGGGATGACATTACCTAGAAATCGAGTTACTCCCTTGGGTTTGAACCAAAATTCTTTATTGAAGTACTTTCTATATAAGGTAAGGCTTATATGAGGAATATAGGGATATTTATAGATTATCTAGGAAAATTTTGGACAAACCAAGGGGGCTTGAGAGGTTTGAGTATGTGTTAGAGGTGATGACTTTTTATAAGGGGGAGTAGGGGCTCTTTAGGAAAGTTTGAAAATATTATTTTATTATATAATTATTTTTGGGATATAAAGGTCTAAAACTAATTTAATTTGATGATAACGTGTATATATGTCTAAATAAAATAGTCCAACAATTATTGGATAGGATTTGGATATTTTTTAATCCTTATATTTTTTATTTAATCCTTTGTTACCTTATTTTACTCTTACCATGTTCTCTTATATATTCATACTATATGGTTAATATATTACTATAAAATTACAAGCAACACAAAATGGATTATTAAATAAAATTTTAACATAATACTTTTCATTTGTAAGAATATTTTATTTTTAGGACTAATTTATCATTTAATAAAATATTGATTGATTTAAAAACTCTTTTATATCTGTTTTATTACTATTAATATCACGACTTTTTAATAAATCCAAAAGAACATGATTATTTTGATAAAACCTCATTAATTTAATGATAAAAAACATAATAATCAATAAAATTCTTGGATGGAATAAAAAGGTTCAAAATATATTAATTTTAATATTTATAATATCATTTATTTTAATTATTTATTAATGGAGCAATTACTGAATCACCATTATCTCATAAATAAGTTTATTTATTTATTGTCTAAAAATTATAAATAAAATTCCATGATGTAGGATATCTTTTTATATTTAAAATGTTTATTTATATTTCAATAGTTAACTTATATAACCCCATATAAAATGTTTTTAGTAAAAGGATTCAGGTTTATGTTATTTTTGGCCTTACTTTATATTAATTAATATAAAGTGTCATTATCACTCCCATGTGGCTCAATGGGGTCCCAAAATCGACGCAAGGATGCCCATGGTTGGATATTTTTCATCTAATAGGGTTAAAACAACTGTAAAGGGAATGTAATATTATTATAATATTATTTTTCAGGCTTATTTAACAGATTTACCCTTTAACTATGATAAATAAAATATTTACTGAAGTAAATATTCATAATGTCTATAAATAAAAGTTACTTATTTATTCAATTTGGACATTATAAATCCAAATATGGAATTCATTTTTCAAAATTCAAAACACCTGATTGGCAGAAATTAATTTTAAATTAATTCATGTTGTAAAAAAAATGCGTTTTTAAGAAATAATAACTATCAAAAGATTTACCTTTGTTTATGTCAATATTAAGAGTGGAATTACCTAAAATTAACAAAATAGGATTAAATAATAAAAATATAATCAAATAAAATTTAATTAAAATAACAATATAACAATATAAATAAATTATATTAAAAGGTAGTTTTGAATTAAAATGCAGTATTTTTCACTATTCATTAAAAATTTAACATGATCAGAAAAATACCAAAATTTCATCCAAAGTAAATTTTGATATCCCCATTATAAAGAATAATTTTATTTTATTCAGATAGAACATATAAAAGGGACAAAAACAATATTTAAAAAGGGTTCTCCCTTGAAAGGAAGTAAATCTACTTTTTAAAGAATATTAGAGTATTTATGCTTAAAATTGGATTCATTCACATTTTAAGCCTCTAAATTTTATAGGATAAATGTAAAAACATTTAATAGACATGTATAATTATATTTTAGTTATTTATATTCATTACTGATAGCACAACAACTAGGTGTTAACTACCATTTAAAATAATATTATATTATTAGTTTTCAGTATGACTCAGCCTTATGTGCCATATGAGATTTTCAGAGAAACCCATTATTTCATGTCAGATACACCATCAAACATTGCATACCTTTTAAAGTAAAATTAATATTTAATTCACAAATAATAATAAATATGAATATTTCATATTTTTTATTTACCTAGGATGTTACCATTTTTTTTCCGATTGGTTTCATGTTTTGATGAATATTAAAAAGTATTGAAATTTATCTAAAAACAATTTCTTCTAGAATATTTATATTGTAAAGTTATATTTTTTGATTCAATTTAAACTATAATTAGATCAATTTTTAATAATTTAATATGATTTAGGTTATTGTAATCAACTTCACATTGAATTTTGATATAGAAACAATTTATTCTTTTAAATGTTTTCACTTTAAATCTTTTTTTCTTATTACGGGGATGATATTAATTATAAATTAATTTTTCCCAATTCTATATTTATAATTTTAAAAAATTGATTCCATATTTGGAATCATAAGATCCATATTTAGAAAATATCCCCCCTTTATTTCTGGACAATATTAAGGAAACCTTTAGTGATTTTTATTACCATAGTTATGGGTAAATCATGTAATTAACAAGAAAATTTATCCAATAACACATAAAATGGCTAAAACGGATGGAATAAGGGGAAGAGGGAGGTTTTTCCATTGGACACTCATGTGAGAGCTCCTCCAACAAAGCGATTGGGGGGAGGGGGAGGGAGAGCTACCTCCTAGAATTATAAAAATATAATAGAAAGTTTCATTGAATTAATTAAGTGTTCAATTCATGAATTTTTTCCCATGTATCCTTTTTCCTATTTTTATTATTCAAATATTGAGATGCTTGGTGAAATAATTTCACAACATTAATTGTTATTCTTATTATGAATGTCCCCATAAAAATGTTTTCAACAACCTCACTAATATAAATACATCTCTATATCCCTTAAAAACCTAGGACATTCCTCAGACCTCAACACATGTATAAATACACCTTATATTGACATTTAAACACTCAAAAAATCACCGTAGGCCCCAATTATCTAAATGATCCATCCACCAAAATGAATAAAATTAAATTCCCCTTGAATTTCATTTCCTATATTAAAATGGGGTATTATAACTTAATATATTGAGGGAGTTGTTTATTATATCCCTTGTATGAAAATAATATAGTTTCATATAATTTTACATTCATTTAATATACCAAAATTTTAGAATATCATTATACTCGATAGTATCTACAACATAAAATGCCTAGCTTTAACAAACCAAGAAATATTATTATTTAAAAATAAACATTATAACATAGGAATTGAATTGGAGGCTATGAAAAAAAATAATCAAATTATGAAATATAATTTAATTTCACACACAATAAAAAGTTATTGATTATTTATTAGGAAATAAACACTCAATTTTATTGTAAATTCATTTTATTCTTCAAAAGTACATTATCTTTAAAAATGTTTCTTATTAATTTTTGTGAGAAAATAATGTCATTTTTAAAAAATTTGTATAAAGTTTATTTAATAAAATGAAATGAAATTTTTGATTTAGAATATGAAAATTATATTCTGGTTAATTTTGGGTATTTTTATGAAATGTTTTATTTTTTAACGAATAGTGAAAAATACTTCATTTTATAAAAGCTATATTTTCATTTCAATAATTGAAAATTTACATTTTTTAAATGGTTTAAAAAATATAGTTCAATTATATAATTATTTATCCAATATTTTTATTCATAATAAATGTTTTAGCTGAATTTGGTATAAAACTTTTTTATACATAAAAAAATCAATTTTCTGTAAAACCAAATTTCACCAAATTTTACAAGTTTTGTTTTAAATTAAATTATAATGTTTATGGGAATTTAATTTTAATAAATATATCAAATATTTTTAATCATATTAATTAATATTATGTAATAATTTCAAATTAATTTTTTTTAACAATGAATAGTAAAAATTGTGAAAATATGTTACCATAGTTATTGTTAAAACTAATTTACAGGTGCGTTTCACTAAAAATATAAGGGTCAAACTGACATAAAAACTTTTATAATTTATATTTTATATAAATATTTCGACCTTATATATTCTTATATTCATAAATTTTTGATTTTGGATCTATTGTTCTTGAGTAAGACATTAATATATTTTATTCACTTTAAAAATTCCACATTTTTCCTCTCCCCCAATTATAAAAGGATACCCAATATCCTATACTATCCAAACATTATGCTATTTTAGGCTAGAAAATACCAACCAAAATATGTTCCTTACATCCATAACCATGTATATTTTCCCTGGTTTTATCAGAAAACCACCATAGTAAGCCTTTACTGATGAACCAAAACATGTTTTCCGAAGAAGAGGTACAATTCTTAACCTTGTGTTTTCATTTTATTTATTCATACAACTAATTAAAATATTATTCAACCATGATAAAATAATAATAATAATATATTACATATACTTAGATATTATTATGCTAATGGAATAATATATTTCTATATATTATTCCATCAAATTGAAAATGAAACTATCATTCGTGTATATGATAAACTACAACCTTGCGAACCAATTTAATTTATTTTCCATCAATAACTCTAATGATTATTAATAGCAATGGATTTAATATATATATATATATTTATTATTAATGAAATTTCTATCATTCTGGAAAGGTAATATATCACATATTTTGGTACCTTTCAGCTCATTGGAAAATGATAACATCGTTCATGCGTACATGTGGACTACCACCTACATGAAATGATGAAATTAATTTTTCCACAACCACATCACATGAATGATATATATAAGATTATTTCAAAAAATAATACATTATTTTTGATATAATTAAAATTTTGGAAAGATAAAAAATACTTCCTTTGTTTTTATCATAATCATTGAAAAATGGAAAGGTTGCTCATGCCGACATATGACCTATCATCTATAAGATTGTATCTTAGTTCATTTTTAAAAAAAATATTTCATGGTTTATTTTAAAAATATAATTTTTTATAAAAATTATAAGTAATTAATTATTTTTATTCTTTATATGATGGAAAAATGTATCTTTTTACCATATTTAACCTTCCGAAGTCATTTTGAATATTTGAACCAAAAATAAACAAATCGTCCAATATGAACTTAATTGATCATGTAAATAAATATAAAATGCTAATAAATAATATGAATGAAATAATAATCCCAAAATGGTAAAGAATGTAAATAATTAACATAATTATATTCTTTAAGTAGATAAATAAAGTACGTGATGATTTAGACTATAGGTAAAGGACATTATCTGAATTTACACTCCATTGAGACATATTTAGTATTATTCACCAATTTACATATATAACGTGTATATAATTCCAATTATAGGGATTAAAAAGTAATATATATTCATCAATAATGATTAATTATTCAATTATAGATACTATTTTATGATAAATGCTTAAAATAAAAGATAAACTTATTGCCCTTTTTGATCGGGTATATTTTTATTTCATGTCCATTTTAAAAAAAAGTTTACAAAAGAAAATTTTAATTATAAGATGATTTATTAAAGAAATTTTAACTTATAATTGAGTTTTTACATGGTTTAAAATAGATCCTTTAAATTTTTCCTCATAAAGATACATTTTCAACATTATATGTAAAAAAATAAAAGTAAATGTTTTCTTTTTAATATAATCAATGTTAACAAATCTTCCCCCACAATAATCGTTTTATTCCATTTATATTATTATTATGATTTAAATGATTCAAAAAGGGAAATATTTATGAAAAATAAGATTAAATATTTCATTTCTATTCGTTAAAAAAATTTATTTTTCAACAAATTCTAATTCTATGATGATCATTTCTCATATCATAATTAATATTTGGATATCAAGATTCTGTTGAAACATTCACATTCTTATGATAATTGAAAATTAAATTTCTATATATATACATATTCAATGTATCATGGATATTATTACTAGAAAACCCATACACCATTTCTATATATGGTGTTTACTTTGAATGATATTTGAGGGACTAAGGAAATATCGATCATCTGTATTCTTTACTCGATAGGGATATTTTTTGATAAGTAATATTATTTATGATTTGAATTGACTATTCAATATATGAGGAATGAATTAAAAATTTACAGTTGGGTGGGGAGGAATTATATATATCCCATTGATGCATCAGTAAGTCTAACGATACAATTCAATAATCTTGATTTAAATGGGTTTCTAGTGTATACCAACCCATAGATTATACAATCATGGAACACCACTTTATTGGTATTGATATCATGAAGTATGAAACTATAATATATAACATTAACCATTTTTCTCATTGATAATTTAGTTATTATTATCCATGATATTTCATCATTGATATTATCCGTGGATGTATTTTTTTCTCTTGTTATTGATTAAATTTGATTTTTAGAGTTATTTTCCTTTCCATATTGATTATACCTTATTTATTTGTGTTAGATTATGTTTTAAGAAAATATTATCGAGTATTTGTGGTCACCATTTATTTTATTTTTGTTCCTGAGTATATGATGATGGATATTATAAATTATATCAATGATGAAGAAATTATTTTATTCTTTGAATTTTATATTTCCATTTTAATATGGGAATAATTTATACATATTGTTCTTTGAGGAAAATAAATCGATAAGTAATTCTGGATTAGATACATAATATCTATTCTAATGTAATAAATTAGACTTTGGATATGTGTTACTAGAGTTGGGATTGTTAAATTTGGTATCCGAGGAAGTTTTTTGGAAATATCAGGAACTAGATTCTAAATAAACATAACTAAATATGTATTATGATAATCCCTTATAGTAATTTATAAATTTTACCATTATAGGGATTTTAAATTTGTGGCCCAATATTCATGATCATTATAGGCTAAGATAGTGTGTTTTATTATTTATTGATGGTTCCCAACAAAAGAAATGGAATTAACTCCCATAGGTAATGTAGAGTTTTTCTTACTGAGGAAGATAATGTAATTATCATGGGAATAAAGAAGATCATAACAGTATTTGCGAAACATACTCAGGTTATGATGAATAAAATTTCTCGAATGAAGAAACTAGGTATTCCATAACATGGCTATTCTATGTTGTATCACTTTATGTGACATAATACTTCATATTTTAATGGAACTATTTATCCATCGGTATCTCAGTAGTGTACTATGTATATCTAAAATATATTTCTCTATTTGGGATGTGATGAAAGTGTAATAGTTATTCTTGTAGTGTATTATATGAAAGGAGATGATAATCATTGGTGGTAATTGATCCAAAAATCTAAATAGTATGAATAAATAGAAATAATTAGATAGTGAACTTTTAATGTGATTTTTATTAAGAAATGATTCCCATGAGAAAAATAAGATAAAATGGAGAGGATATTACTCACATTAAAGTAGAGAGAAGAATAAATTATATCTAATTAAGAGGAAAAACATACATATTCAGTCAAACATAATTCATACTACATATGTAATATACAAAGAAAGTTTGATTGTTTCTTTTATGGGCTTAAGACGAGTTACCTAAGGTAACTAGTTTCTTAAACATTTTTATCTAATGATGATATAGTACTATGTTCCATTAAGATGGAGAAGGAATTTTAAAGTCCCTATTTATTCAATAGAAACCAATAAATAAAGAGTTTATCTTAAAACTAATGAAACCTGAATGGTTCAAAGAATTAGAAGACAATGAAGAAATTTCAATCATATGAGAATATAGGAAAGAAACATTCAGGAATATTCTTTAATAGAATGAAATTCAATTACAAGTCCAAATATATGGGTAATCTATATAAATAATGAAAGGGGAAGAAAGTGACCACTTCTATCTAGTGCTTCAACTATAAAGAAATTAATAATTATTCAAACCAATTTCCCATGCATTAAGGGAATATATCACTAAATATGAAATGGGTAGAAGGTCAAGCTTATGGATCACTACAGCTATGGTTGATGTTCCTTAATATGAGGTGGTAGTTTCTTTAATTATAGAATCAAATTCATCTAATGCTTAATTTTATTCTATATCTTTGTACTATTTTATATCTACCATATTTTCTTAGAAAAGTAGATATTTCCCTAACAACGTAAGAAGGATGTTACCAGTAAATACTAATTTAGGATATCTCACTAAACAAGGATGTGTTAGTTAGTTCCCATTATGAAACAAAAAACATTTCCTATTTACAGAATTTTTTTATTATAATTATGGTAGTTTTTTATATAATCCTTGGTATGTATTTAATTTCAAAAATATAATGAAACAATTTATTTAAAAGACAATGAAATTATGATTCATGATGAGTATAATGAATTTTGTATCATTATATGTGAGAATTTATCATCTAAGTCCAGTATAGATCCTACCATAGTAGCTCTAATGAATGTGATTCCTTGGAATGAAAAGCAACCACAACTTTTGGAGGGAAAAGGTAATATCCAAATTGGGAATTTTGATATTTTATAAGAGTAAGCTAACATATTAACCAATGAATTATGTGGATATCCAACCGAGTGTGAAGTTTATATTTTTATTTATTTAGACTCTCATGTAAGACCAATATCGAAGACTCCATATAGAAGGGCCATTTTTTAATTAGTAGAGTTGAAGAAGAAACTATTGAAGTAGTGTGATAAAGGGTTTATAAATCCTAGTATCTCACCTTGGGGAGCCCCTATTCTTTTGATTGTTAAAAAAGATGGATCTCTGAGGTTGTTTATTTATTATAGGGAAATCAAATCTTTTTCAATGAAGAAAAATTATCTACTTACTCACATTGAAAAATTATTCTATCAACTTAATTGATCATAATAATTTTCAAATAATGGAATTCATTATAAGAATCACCAAATATTAGTAAATAAGGATGAAAATTATAATACAAAATTTCTTTTGGGTTATATATATTACAGGTTTATTGTAATTCTATTTTGATTGACTAATACACCATTATATTTTATGGATCAAATGAAAAGAGTATTTAATGAATATAATGAAAAAATTTCTATGGTATTTTTTGATATTTTTATATATATTATAAAATCTATGAGGTCCATGAGAATAAGTTATAGACCATTCTTGAGACTCTTTAAAGAAAAGAGTTATATTTTAAATTTATCACATTTGGTTTTTGGCATTATAATATTTATTTTCTCCCCTATAATGTCTATAATGATGGAATATCTGTTGATCCAGAAAAGAAAAAGGTAGTAAAAAAATGGACCACAACAAAAAATGTATAATAAACCAAAAATTATCTATTTAAAGCCTTTTTATTATGGGTGGTTTTGGAAACCAGTGTCAACAAAAAACTGGAAAAAAATTAGTAGATGTTTTTAAAAAATCAGCACAAAATTTATTCCATTTTTTAAAAAAACATCACCCCCTAGGACCAATTCTCCATAGAGCCCCCTTCTCCCCCTCCATTAATGAAGCCCCCACCACCACTTCCCTTCCCCCCTCACTACTGCTCCCTAAATGATCTCTCCATTTCCCCCTTTCCCCTTTCTTTCCACCCCAAACCAAGCCCTCACAAATGCTACTTGAGCCCTCACTGTCACTTCTACATGAGCCCCCACCTCCCCCATACCCTCAGCACATATCCCTTATCCCTCTTTCTAATACCCTCCAACCGAGTTCACCACTTATCCTAAACTTATCTCTTCACCACTTCCTACCCCCTTGCTTCTTATCCCCTTTCTCCCTTGCCACCTCTACCCAACCAAGCTCACAATTTCTCCTTAATTGATCTTGTCACCACTCATCATTCCCCTTACATCCACTCCTGACTGAGCCCTCACCACCGCTCCCCAATTACTCACCATAGTTTCTCCCAATCCCTCCCTATTCCCTCACCACTCTTACCGGATCTAACTTTCCCTGAGCCACTGATCCCTCATAGTTCCCTCTTTGAGCCCATGTTGCTCTACCATAATCCCCTTCCACTACCCCCTTAGATTTACCCATTATACCTATCCAATGGTCCCTCACTATTGATCCCTTTTTTTATCCACCAATCCCTCACTACTACTCTTGAGCCCTCTTCCTTTACCTCATGGACCCCCTTTTCTCATTTCCCCCATCACAACATTGATCCCCTGCTAGAGGAAAAAATTTTCATCCCCCATTCTCACCAGTAAGGGGTTATTTTCAAAATACCTCTATTATAATTTAATATTTTTTACACTGAATGTATTTTTTGGTGTACTTATTCTAATTTTAATTCCTTATTAAAAATCTATAATGATGGTCCATTCTGATGGTTATTGTTGTTATGGAATAATGTATACAAATTGAAGGTATGTTTTATCCACAACTCAATCAATTTTATATTTATACTTTAGTGTGGATTGTATATTTATTAATATTTTTGATAATTTCTTAAAATCATACTATCACATCCATTTTATATTTTCAATTCATTAAACATATATATATAATCTATAATTTTGGGATGGATTATATATATTCTTATTAAAATCTATGAAAAATGATGATGTTCAAAAATGAAATCCAAATAATCCACATACAAAATTATTTATATTATGGATTTTGAATAAATTAGAAATTGTTTTTTAAATGATATAAAATTCCTTATTTGATTAATTTTTTTACATAATTATTGGAACTTTGTGTTATATGGATAAAAGTTAGATAACTTTATCAAAAAAAATCTCAATATGTTAAGGGTTTTGATGTGGAAATTTACAATCAATCCATTGAAGGGAAAACTAGATGAACATTACCTAAATTTAAATTTAAAAAATGATTTAAGATAAATGATTCTTATGAACACTTGATATTGAAGAAATTCCCTACTCAATATTAATATCATATTTGGCATGGATAATCAAACATTATAGAAATTTTGAGCACTGCTGTTTTTCAAAAAAATGATCTCCTAAATTAATTGGAAATGAAAAATTTAATGAATAACCTAATAAATTATGCATTAAGATTTATAAGTAAACAAAATCAACATAAAAACATATAACAATAACCAGTAAAGGGTGATAGAAATATTAAGTTAACAAATTATGTTTTTGGGACTGTAGGTAAACGAGATCAATATCATAACATATCATTTAATCATTATATTGATGCTGTAGAGACTAATGTATGGGAGATATTCATTTAATAGATTTTTTTTCATGATTTAGTAGATGATGGAAATGAAGATAAGTATAATGGATGTATGAAATATTCAAAACAATATTTTCTACTAAATATGTACCATATCAAATGCCTATGTGAAATTACAAATAAGTCAATGTCCATGATATAGGGATTGCTGTGTGACAGATTTCCTGATGCAAAGAACCCTAAGTATTTTTAAGACAAAAAAATTTGTTAAAAAGATTGTTCTTAATTAGTCAAAAATAGATGCTTGTCCAAATGATTATATGCTTTATTGGTGAGATTATTCAAGTAGATAGAATTGAAAAAAATGTTCATATTCTTGATGTAAGTAAATGAGTGACATTGTAAGTTTGAAACAATATATTTCTTTGAAGGAGAAGAAAAATAACACACCTACAAAGGGTTTTCATTACTTCCCTTTAAAACCTCGATTGTAATGATAATTCATTTCATCGAAAACCATTAATAATTTGGAGCCACATTCTATATAAAACAACAATGATGGGTTAATGAGACATCCATGATATTATAAATTATAGAATATATTTGATTTGTTGTATCCAAATTTTTTTTATGATCCTGGGAATATTCGACTGATATTAGATAATGATAGATTCAACACATTTGTGACTTTCAGTACCAGTTATAGAATTTAGCTATTTGTTTTGATCCCTCGAAACATAAATCATTGGATATTTATGAAAGAATATTGTTTTTCATTTCAATGATTATTTATAGAGAACAAATGACTAGAAATGATATTTATGCATACATGCAGACTCTAATAGTAGAATTATAGGAGATATGGAGAAATAATGTTGAGACATATGATGTATCTTCTAGAAAAATGTTCAAAATGAACACCGGTATATTATAGACCATTAGTGACTTCCCTATACGTGAGAACATATCATGTTGGAACACACACATGAGTTTGGATTATCCAATTGTTGTATTTTTTTTTATCAAGAGTGACTACCTTGTAATAAAAAATGGCACTTCTTCTGTTATCAAAAATTAATCGATGTATATAGAAGATTTTGGTTTAACAAGTTAAAATAAAATTGGTATATTGATTTAAAACCACCTCCAAACTTTTAGAATGATTTTGAAATATTTTCACAACAAGTAAATTTAGAAGGAGAATTTGGAAAGGTGCATCATTTGAATGATAGTGGGAATTGAGTTTGAAGTGCATCATCATTTGAAATTAGAATGCAAAAATTGAATAAAGAATAATATTCTTCAAACATAAATTTTGAAAATTTATTTTTTTGTGTTATTATATTGATTTTATGCAAATTGGGAAGAATATATGTGAAAATTTGATCTTCATATTACTTAATGATGATGGAAAATAGAAGGACCATCTTAAGATCAGAAGGAGATACAAATAATGAATATAAAACGTGATCTATTTCAGGATGAGAATATAAAGAATGAAGAAGAAATTTTTTCCCTGAAAAATAGGAATAAAGATAAATTCCTTCAAACTTTAAAAGATTTGAATGTATCTGATGGGTATTAAAGTAACATCTTATGGTGTGTTGACTTAATGTATTATAGGTTACATTGATTGGAAATACATGATTTGCGTATTTGGTTACAACAATTACTATTATTGGAACTATGTTAATTGATATCTAAAAATATTACTATAGTTATACTCTAATTTTACATTTTATTCAGACAAATTTGTGAGAAAAAAATATAAATAAATAATATTGAAAACCTTTAGGATAGATTTTTAATAATACTTTGTGCAATGGAGATAATCTTTCCACAATATGTTTTACTATCATGTTGCATTTAAATATGTATTTAATCTAAGGAACAAAATTTGGAGGTCCCATACATTATCAACAGATGTATCAAATGATGAGTTACTTTATTTAAATATTTTTCATATCAAGTAAAAAATTCTTGTGACTTCATTGAATATGTACTTTGGTTTTATTTACTTTATTTCATAGATGCCTTGGTCAATTAAAATCATATGTGAAAAATTAATCTCAACATGAAAGCTCTCTTTCAGAAAGACATTTAGAAGAGGATTATCTTACCTTTTTTTCAAGGTACTTTTAAAATATTGAGACAAGATTCAGTCAAATTGTACGTATTGAAGAAATATCGACTCAATCTAAACTATACAGGAAATCAAATATCATTCCCACTATTAGCCGAACATCTTAGAGAATTTTAATAATTACAATGCAAAAAATGGAATTATTACAAGAAAAAAGATAATTTCCAATGAATAGTGAAATTTCTAATCCATTTATTGAGGGGATAAAGAAACAAACAATGATAAAAATGAGAAGTGTGACTAGAAATGGGAAAGATATAAAAACAAATGTTATTTAAGAGATTGTATAATTATTTCTAAATTATGTATATATTGAAATGAATATGGATATTAGGTTATCAAATATATATTTTTGATCATAATACTATATTTTACTTTTCTATGTCATGAATATTGATACTATGTTTAACTTCCAATTCTCAGATACCACTTGATCGTTCCCCGATTCCGGTTGGCAACATTGACTCAAGTGCATGTCCGCAAATTCTATAATATACTGACTAGAAATGAGGGCCAAGGTGTGATAGTGTGGAGACGATGCCCTCATAACCAAAGTGTATCAAAATAGAAATAAAATTACATAAAAGTACAAGAGGTAGTAAATCCATTCTAAAATAGATGAACAATAGGAATAGGTACAATAATAAAATTATACAAAAGAGTCTCATATACAATGATGACGATACATTTCATAAGATTCTATAAAAAAACAAAATAAGAATAAATATAAATAGTACAATACATGAGTGAAAAGTAAAAAAAGGCCAACATTATCCCAACTAGCATCATGAACCTCAAATTGGTCATGTGCTCTTGTGCTCCTAAAAATCAATCAAGAACCTATAGTAGTATGTTTTCCCTTATTAATACTTACAACCATTTAGTTTTTTTGGGTACCCAAATATGTCCCAGATAGGGTGTGAGACAAAATACTATTAGGAAACCACCTTAGGTCTAGTTCCATATATTCAGTTAATATACAATGATAATTGTGAGTAGGATGTAACAGAATATTTAAAGGAGGTACTATTAGTAAACATCATATAAATTCAAAGATATCATTTAATAATAAAATACATTTAATTATTCAACTCCATTTAATTTATATTTCTCGAGACCGAGCAAAAATCCCAAAATCACATATGAAAATAGGGAACCAAAGGATGCCTAAACTGGTCATCTATAATGTATAAACAATGTCCAAATCCAAGATTGTGATTTGTATTGACTGATGTGTCATATAAATCATTCCATTTATTATTCAATTTAGAACCTGATTCCATACATAGAATTCTTAATTTTTAAACCATGTATTTCTATAGATATAATATAAACTAACACCCAACTTTCTTTTCCATGGATATCCTCACAAGAACCCCAGTATCACTCTTGGTGTGGTATAACATCACTTCCATCTGAGTCCATCCTTGGTGGTCCAATAAGGGAGTCCCAATATAAACCATGAAATATATGATCAAATTCCTTTTGATTCCATCCTTGGAAATCCATATGGAGTCCAAGAATCACTTGAAATATAATAGTATTCCCCTAGGAGTCTATCCTTAGTAAAACATTTAACGAGTCCAAGTGTCAGTCGGGCATATTCATGGTAGAATCCAAATTATTCTATCCATGGAATTCATCAAAGAATCCAAGATTCACCGAACGAATTGAGCCTTCAATATCATTCAATTACATTTAATAAATTTTATTAGAACATGGTGAGGTCTTAAATAATAATATTTCAATTCAAACTACCCTCAGAATGTGACTCAAGGAATTTTCCAAGATAAGAAGGCTTGCATCTTAACTAGTCATGTGAATATTCGTTATATCAAGTATTTTCTGTATAAACAACCAATATATGAAAAGTGTACAAGGAAAAGGAATCCACCCCCTCTTATTTATCAATTCCATTTACAATTTATATCCCAATTCAAATACAATTCACCCCACCATTCCAATTATATATTGTTTCAAAAATAATTGAAAATTCAATATTAATCATCCCTTATCTAGGGGTTAAGGGGACACCTCAATGGTACCCAATATTCATATGACACAAAAATGGCCCATATAAAAACATAAAACATCCAAGGGGGTGATTTCAGCCAAGGGTCGTAACCATTTCACATTTATCAACATGTCACATTAGAAGAATAGGTTATACCAATCAATTAAATTCATGTATTGAAATTCATTTCAAGGCATCAACTAATAATTGGGTACATGGAACAACTACATATATAAAAAATTTGATTTTAAAAATAGTCAGGAGACCACATATCATAGGTTCGTAGAGGATATCTCATCCAATATTAGCTCCTTATTGGACTCAGATCAATAAAAAATCAAATGAAGGATGTAGAAACTATAAATAGAGACTATTATCTTGAACATGAACAATGAATTTGATTCCAAAAAAATGAAGAATGACTAAAAAGGAATTGGGAACTCTTTGATGCAGATCCAACAAGATCAATGACGCTCGACTCTGATATCAGATGAAGATTATATCATGATTCTATTAATATTATCCACAGAAGGATATCTCAATCCTTGGATGTCCAATGTGAGGAAAAGTGAGGAATTAGTTATGAAATATTTTTAATTAAGGGAAATTTAGTAAATTTTCCCAAAATATATGGTTTCACTATTTGTTTGGACGTTTTCCGAAACCATTCAACAACCGTGAATAATTATTAATAGGGATGACCACATCACATGTAATGTATGCATAATTTGACTAATCATGTGCAAACCATGGACAAATCATCTATCAAAATATAGAAACCCTTACATAGTCGTGTAACTCAAATCACATGGTTTGATCTCACCATACAGCCTAGTGCTTCCATCTATCTAGCCTCACACAGTTTTATCTAACTATATGACCTTCCATACACAATTTTTACTAACCATATGCTAGGAATTTTTCACTCCATAAGTAGGGTCACAGGATCCAAACTAGCCTCGAACACCCTTGATACCTCCTTGAAATCAAATTTTCTTCATATTAGGCCATATTTAAATTATTAATATGAAAATTGATGTAATTTAAATGAATCTTACTTAATGAAAGAATCATATTCTTACAAACTCCCCCTTAAATAAATTCATCCCAGAATTTACCTTCCAGAGTTGGTTAAGCATAATAAAAGATTAACTTGATCCATTGAGCTCATACATAGGCCTCCCCCTCCTAGTTCATGTCTTATACATGGTTGTGCTTCCATAGCACCTGTACAAGAGGAACTGATTGGACTTAGAGATCCTTCATTCTATAATCCTCAATATATATCATATTCCCTTCAAAGGACACATCTACCTATAATGAAACCCCCTTAGGATTGAAGTTAGGAGATGGGTCTGAATAATAGTGGCATATTTGAGATACATGGAAGTCATCGTGCATTGACCTACAATTCTAAGGTAACTTCAACCAACATGATACCCAACTGAATATCTCCAGATTCTCAATTGGTATGTTGTATCATGGTGATAGAATACCCTATCTCATGATCCTCATGTTTCCAAACCCTGATGAAACATGTAAAGATACCTGACCCCAAACCTCAAATTCTAGTTGTTGTCTATGGAAATTTACATGTGATTTATATTGATACTACACAATATCTATATGTTTTTGAATCAACTTCATCTACTCTGTGGTTTTTATAACAAGATGATGTTCAAGAATAACCACCTCTCCTACCGCTAACCAACACATGGGTGATTGGAATTACCTACCATACGAACCCTCATAAGTTACCATATGAATAGTATTATAAAAAATATTATTTTAGGGGAATATAATTAGGGTTATGTAACTCTTCCAAGAGCCCCAAAAATCAATGACACATGACCATAGAATTTGCTGAAGTACCAGAATCATGTACTATGACTTCCCAACTATCTGGTGGTGGTATGTCATGCTCAATAGGACCTATGAACCCAACACCCTCTATAGCCATTTCCAGAACCCCTTATTCAACCAAGAATCCCTATCTAAAATGATAACATATGGAATCTGATGAAGTCCTATTTTCTCATGGATATAAAAAACTTCTAAACTCATTCACATAGAATGTTTCCTTAATTAGCAGGAAATGTGTGACCTTCCTGAGCCTGTCAATAACAACCCATACAAAATCATTACCTCAAGGTGACCTTGGTAAACCAATAATGAAGTCCATCATGACATCATTTTATTTCCACATAGGAATATGTAACTGTTTTAAATTTCAGGATGGTCATTGGTGTTTTGACTTCACCTATTAATAGGTGGAATACCTCATAATGAAACCAGGTACATCCCTTTTCACAGCTGGCCACAAGAATTAGCGATGTAGATCTTGATATATCATAGTGATGATAGGGTCCACTAACCAAGATAAATCATGAAAATATCACATTAGATTCCTATTAATGTATGATAAATCTCTTACACGACCACATATACATAGAATTTCATCCTCACCTATGGTCCAACTAGGAGGAGGGTCCTCACCCACCACACTCTCCTGCAGGAATAAGACCTTATAACTTCATAAATACCTCATACATACTCTATTCAGAAGGGTATGGGTAATATCTAAGGACAATATAAAGGTCTTCCCCTTACTGTTCTGAACCTCCCAGTGAATCATAGAGAATAAATCCATAATACACCACTTGCTATTAGCCTGCTAAACTGCATGTTTCTGAGTCCTCCTTCTTAGTTCATCGACCCCTGTATTTCACTTAATAGGCATATGGGAAATATCAATGATGGAATATAGTAGGTATTCAATGGACCCTCACTGACTCAAATTCATATCATGTTGTGTAAATATCTGCTTTAGGATTTTGTGGACCGTAAACACTAAAAACACTCTCCAATTAAGTAATACTTGTAATTGTACAATGTGTGAATAACTACAGCTAACTCGAGAGTGTGTGTTGGGTAATTTTTTTCATGTGGACTCAACTATCGAGACCTATATTCCATAACTCTATCCCCATGTATAAGAACTTACCCCATCTCATTACCAGATGCATCTTGGTACATAGTGAATCTCCTATCGGTATCAATAAAAATAAATATTGGAACTAAAGTTAGTCTATCATTCAACTCCTAAAGGGCTGAATCACATGTATCTAACCACAAAAACATCACACCCTTTTTAGTCAATCCCATGAGCAGCGTTGATAGCTTTGAGAAGGCCTGTATGAAAACTATATAATATCTAGGAATCCCCAAGAAAATTTGTTCTATAATGATATCCTTAGGATACACATAGGAAACTACAACCCTCACTTTCTTTGGGTTGACTGATACTCCAGTATCTAAGATGATATGATTCAGTATGTGGATCTGATCCATCAAGATTTGGCACTTTGTGAGCATAGGATATAACTAATTCCCTCTTAGTGTAACCAATATGATATCATGATATTTGGCATGGTCTTGTCAATTGTGAGAACAGACCAAGATATCAACCATGAAAACCAACCCAAATGAACCTAGATATGAATGGAAGGTTAAGTTCATCAGTTCGATGAAGACAACTGGAGAATTCTGTATACTGAATGACGTAACCAAATAATAATACAGACAATACCAAATATGAAATCTTGGGAAAGGTATTTTTAATGGTATGACAGGAACTTGATGCTAACAAGATCTCAAATAATCATTTTCAGAATAACCAAGATCCAAAGAGATGGTTGAAGAGACCATCTATTCATTATAGAGGATAGCTATTCTTAAATTTCAGTTGGTTTGATTTCATGTAATCCACACATAGCATGATGGTCCCATCAACCTTTTTCTCAAAATGAACTAGAGAATCCCATAGAGGAGTTAAAGGTTGGATAAACCCATTTTCTTATAAATCATCTAGATACCTCATGAGTCTTGAATCTCAATACTATCCATCTTGTAAGTGGTAATGGAAACCGGTGTAACTCCTTACACTAAATATATAGATAACTCTAAATCTATCACATGAGGGAATCATAAAAAGTTGACCGAGAAGACATCCCAGAAATGATAAACCACTAGATAGAAATATTCTTAACGCGTTACATGATCATCCATATATAAACTTATAATCGGTTCTATCATCCCATCTAGCCCACGATTCTCAACTCTAGCTCAGATCACCTAGCAATCCCATTAACCATTGTGAATAAACTCACTTCCCTATGTAATGGTGATAGTCGAACTTTGACAATAGATATCAATGAAAGAATTAAAGGGAACCAACTATTCCATCCACATAATGATGGAAAAAACTTTAATATCGAGGAAAAAGTGGTCCCATATGATGTGAAACCCCCATTCTCAAGGGGAAGTCCCTGCACTGACTTACACCCTCTGTTCTAATCCCTAATGGAGTGTCAAGAATCACAATGCCATCAAAACATTTTACACTAATCCCAAGGCTCTCCACAATAGGCACATATATAAATCTATGAGAAACCCCTATATATAAAATAGAAAATACTAGAGTAGAGGCTACTAGAATAGTACACCTCACTATAGAAGGTTCAATATCCTACTCCTCATGTGTTGGTTTCACTACATATATCTATCCTAATCCATGGACCTGTGATACTACCTGGATTCCTGAGTAGGATTGACCTGCAATCATTTTAAAACTAGGGTCTAACTACCACAAATATGACCACTACTTTGGCCTGATCTGCTGGGTATACTCCAGTTCCCCAACCTAACAATATAATATTGACTCACTACTGTACATGGATTCGATGAAGACTATCTCTCACTGCCTTCCAAAGGAGAAGATCTCCATAAGTTCTTCTGATGGCCCATATTTCGACATGATTGGCACTCGACTTGGACCCCTCACCACTAAGACCTAGTATTTCCTAGTCTACCAAACTCGTGGCACCACACCTGGTTACCTGAGTATGTACTATAGCTACAAATATCACCACATTAATGCTCTAGATGACAATTCCAACTATCGGTGAATGTAGTACCATATCTAGATTCTTAACCACACTGGATCACACCACTAGCCTTCCTCTTGTTACACACTATGATAAGTTATTGATTAACTATTCCATAAATAGTAGTAATCCAAAATAAATAAAAAGTTATTGGATGTCGTAATTGGGACCATCGTTGAATCTCCTCTCTTCAAAGAGATCACTATCCATTAGAAAAGGTGTGAATTTCTAGAGTTTGGTAAAATGGGATGAATAATCAATAACTGATAATGCACGTTACTCAAGGTGCATAAAATCCTAGGATATATTGGCCCTCAACAACTAAGGTGAGAAGTTATAATAGAAGTCTATATGAAAATCCGTCTAATCCAACTCCTGATGAAGATCTGTCTGAGTAATTATATCCCACTATATATTTTTGGAATCACACAAAATATATGTAGATAGATTTAGCCTCACATTAGGAGGCATTTTTAAATGATTAACGAATGAAAACATGGCCCCTAGTCATAACTCCATAGCTTCTGGTCCACCATCCCTCAAAAAATGGGATGATGCTAATTTTGGAACTCGCGCATCAACTCTTCCATAGTAGGGGAATTTCCCAATTATCCCTGAATGGTTTGTATGAATCACATAAATCCCTCATGGAAGTATACATCGACACCTATATCTAGTAAATCTACTAGTGCCTCAACTTGAAAAATCAGATGATACACTAGAATCCCATTGCCCACCACCTCTGGAATGTGGTCACCACCACCCTCATAACATAATGCTGGAGGATGTTGTGATGGTATACCTCTAAAAATTCCAAGCACATTCCACCGATCAAGATAATTTTCATGGTTCGTGGTTCCAAATTCTAGATATTGAAATAAAATAGGCACACACACCTAAACATAATAACAAACCCCTCTATCTGAACCTTTAGTCAAGACTAGGTGACATACCAATCATATATAAGCAATATATACTACCTACTACCAACTACTAGGGTTGTTTTAGGTCAAGTTCTATAGTTTATAATATTATTGCCTGTATTAAATTTTTAGAATCATTTCCATTATATCATTTATTTCGTATTTATAACACAATTCATTTAAATAGGTTGAACATAGTGGTTCACCAAATTATGATCCAAGTGGGCCCATACACCACTTGAACCAAAGTATTGTATCCACCTAATCCATACCACAACAAGTTCCTAAATACCTATCATAATACTAGGAATAACTATCACACCACCTATCATGATAACATACAATAAGTAATTCAACCTAAATGGAAAAACATGATGCTTGGAATGTGATTTCCTATAAAGTGCCTAAAATGATGCATGAGATGTCATATCCTTGTATCATCGAGTTTCAACACAATGGAACCCAACATCATATCAATAATAATATCAAAATTCATGTGCATCACCCAACATTGGAATCAAATCTATTATAATAGTCAAAATCTAAAAAAATGATTTAAGGAAATTTATCGTTTTTCAGGTATTTGGGTTTGCTACACCCAAGAAAAACTCGCTACCAAACTCAATTTCCATCCTATTCATTTCTATTATCTCAAAATATTATTGAAAACCAAAAACTAACCCTTTGATACCACTTTTTAACATCTCAGAACAAATGCCACAGAAAGGTGACCCAAGATGAGTTGGCTACATGGCCTCAAACACATCTCCCAAAACTCTAGAGCCTACCAACTATAAATTAGGTCCTAAGTGTATTAGTTGGGAGACTATACCATCATCACTAAAGTTTAGTAAAATAGAAATACAATAATAGATAAGTAGTATAAGTAGTAAATTAATCTGATAGTAGTTGAACAACATGAATAGATACAATAACCAATACTATAAATGAGTCTCATATAAAATGATGATTATAATTTTCATATGTCTCTAAAAAAATAAAATACAACTATACATAGAATTAGTAAAATACCTGAGTCAAGAATAGGAAAAGGTTAAAAGAATCCCAGAAAGCATCATGAGTGTCTGCTTGGTCCTGTGCTCCCCTACTACTTACTAGCAATCAAGAACCTGGATTAGGTCAAATTCAATGTTCTATACCTAAAATCATATAGTCTGTTCAAGTACTGAAAGATGGAAAGAATGTGGTGCGATACATAATCCTAGTAGGAAACCACCGAAGGTCAAGATATATCCAATTAGTGGATATACAATGATAATTATGTTCATTAAGAAACAAAATATGTAAAGAGAGTACTGAAAGTAAAAATACTATAAATTATAGGTTCTCATTTAATATTAAAATCAATTTAATGATTCAATTACAGTTAATTTAAAATTTTCAAGACCCAACATGTATCCCAACATCCCATATGAATATATGTAACTAGAGGATTTAAAAACATGATATCCATAAAGAACAAGTAGAGATCGAATCCAATATTATACTTTGACTTGGAATACATGTCATATAACTCATTCAACTCATTATTCAATTTAGAACCTAAGACCTTCCTAGGAATTCCTAATTTTGAATCCAGGTATAAATCCATGTGCAATATAAACCAACACCCTACAAGACCATCCATAATGATCCTCACAAGAACCTAGGTATTCCACTAGTTGTGGCATAACATCCCTACCATTCGAGTCCATCCTTGATTGTCTAATAAGGGAACCCAAGTATCACCCATTGAATATATGATCAAATGACCTTTGATTCCATCCTAGGAAATTCATATAGATCCATGTATCACTCAATATATAATAATTATAACCTAAGTGTATGTCCATTAAAAATCGTATAAGGATTCCATGTGTCATTCGAGCATAAACATGGTAGAATCCAATTGAGTGTTTCAATGGAATTCATCATTGAATAAATGTGTGACCCAAGGTACTAATAATTCAATATAATTTGATACTATTTAATCAATTTCATTTAGTCAATTTCATTTAATCAATATCATTCAAACATGTCAAGGTAATCCTCAAGAACATTTTAATTCAAACTCACCTGTGAAGGTGACAAAAGGTGATGGAGAAGGTAAATGAGGGATGGCTCGAGAGCTCCATGAAAGGTAAATCTCTCTCTTTCTACAGAGAATACCATGCTGAGCCTCTCAAGATTCCTATTATTTAGAAATAGTGACACTTCTTCAGTATTAACTCTCCTAGAATCACTAAATCATTTCTCCTAGAATGGGAGAGCTATTTTCACGGTAAAATTTGTGAACCATAATATATTAAGAGCACTAGGGGGAAGTCCTAAATATGATATAATCTTCTTAAATAATGAATATAAAATGATTTTTTTAGAAGCACATTTTGGTTTTGATGTTAAAAAAGGCGAGTTCACCAAATCCCCTACTTTTAGGAAAATAGATGATGGTGGATTTGTGGTCATTGTCAATCCATAATCCCTTCATCATAGAATGAACATATGAAAATTTCGGATCTCATCAAAAGAAATTGAAGTCGAGAGATGATACAAATGTATGGAAAGAGGCTAATAAAATGAATAAAGTGGGGGAGGGAATGGATTTATGTTGAAATAAATGAACCACAATGAAAGATGGAACTAGGAAAATTGGTGAAGAATCAATCAATAACCTTTTATGTGAAAGACATCAAAGGGAAAAATTGGGACACTATTATTATTGATGAGGAAAGGGGGGTTGAACTTCAAATACCAATCAAATTACGAAAAAAAAATGAGATTCATAGTGGTAATATGAATATAAATGGAACCTAAAAATGATTATAATAGAATTTAACGCGAGCTTATCCAAGATATTGTGAACATTGTAAAATCAATACAGGCTGATTCATCTATTTCCTCTAATATACAACATGTTGTTTCATTATCTCAGTCTGATGTAAAGGGCTTGTATTATGTTTCTCATAAAATCAATGAAGTATATCAAATTATTATCAATGCCATCTTGGAACCTATAGGATATTCATCTATGAAATCCACAGACTGTTAAGACATATACCTTCCTGGCCAAGCTGATTAGCCATTGGACTTAATGAAGCAAAACACTTGTAAGAATAGCCTCACTCAAGATGATATAACTATAAATGATGATGATAATGGGAATTTTAATATTTATTTTTGTACTATTAATCCTTTTGCATATAAGGAATCACTAAATTATTCATTAAATATAGATATAATTATTGGGAAATCAAATCTAGAAAAATATTTATAGCCTAGTGATAAACAAACATAGAATCAGATACTGATATATTTTTCAGTAGCACCCTATATTATTTTTGACAACACTATTTTGCATTGGGAATCAAAAAATTTCCTCTGGAAATATAGATTTATCTTCTATAAAATAATATCTGGAATAATCTATATAGATCAATCCACAGGAAACTCTAAATTTAGATAATGATCCAATCTCATAGGCATATTGTATTATTGTTGAATGAAATTATAGTAAAGTTAACTCAATGGTCTGTTCAAGATCAAAAAATTACTACACATTAGAAATAGATAAATTTTAAAAATATGGAAAAAACCCTTTATTTCCATAAAATATACAAGAAAAAAAAGGCTCAAGTGGAATGGGAAAATGGGGCTCTAGATTTAAGTGCATTTTTAAATGAAGTTATTATTTTTGAACTATCAAGGTATTTCTAATCATGAGACAACATGTTCCTTTAAAATATTTATACACAATAATAAACCCGATGTCCTGGGTCTTTCTGAACCAATGATGGATTTCTATGAGAACATTTATTATCAAGATAAATTGGGGTATCAACTTATTAGAACAATTCTATCTAGTAATGGCATTAATAGATTTAAAGACTTTACTCACTTGAGGATAGGGAAAATCTCCTCTATAATCCCTTATGATTATATGGTTACTTTCAATTATCATTATATAGAAATACATCAATGTTTCTTCATCATATATTACTATAATGGATATCAACATATAATAGGACTTTGAAAAAACTTTTTTGGACAACTATAACACAATTAAATGTCATTGGACTCCTATGGTATATTTTAAGGCCATTCTAAACCAAGATGAGAGGCTTGTAATTGTTAATCCATCTAATTAAATTAGGGAATTAAAAGATTGTATTGAAAATAGTAATATCTATGAACATAACTTATAGGGAGATAAATATACTTTGTATAGAAATAACCTTCACACTATGTTTTCTAGAAAATTGGACATAGTTTTTGTTAACGATGTGGCCCTTAGGGCTTGGTCCTCTATTTCCTATTATACCCTTGAAAATTAAACTTTGTTAACAAAACAATCTTGGAAAATCTAGTTTCTTACGATAAAAAGGCACCATTCCCATTTAAATTAAAAAATTCATGGATGATGCATCCAGATTGTAGACATTAGTTTCAAGAAACCTAGGGATTCATTAACATTAAAGATGAATATTTATCTTGTGTTTTAAATCATAATACTCCTCATAAAATGATGAAGGTTTTGGAGGAGTAACTGATTTAGTCACATTGATGAAAATATTTCTTATCTTGGGTACTTGCTACATTCTATTCAGGATAAAGTCTCTAGCAATGATTTTTATATAGCCTTAGAATAGAAAAATAAGGTCACACATGACCTGAACACCATATTTAACCTCAAATAAAGAATGTAAGGGTAATTTTTCAAAGTTAAATGCCTCAAGGATGGTGAAAAAAACTTTATTTTTTAACTCTATGAAATGGTTTAGTAATATCAATAGAACATCAACTATTCTTAGTGTTTATAGAAACTTTTATGATAAGAGTGAAGAATTGGTTGATCACGTTGTCTCTTATTACACAAACCTCTTTAGTATCCATATCACTTCCAAATTATCAATTAAATAATTCATTCCAAATATATTTAATCAAGAGGATAATTCATATCCCTATGCTATTCCAGTTGAATATGATATCAAAGTAGCTATTTTTTGTCTTAAATATAAATGATTTCCTAAACTAGATGGTTTTACTTACATTTTATTATACACCTTCTAGTAAATTATTCACTATGATGTGTGTAGGTTGGTTAATAAATTATTAATGGTGTTCAGATGACATAAGGAATCAATACTCAATTCATATATCTCATTCCTAAAGTTTAGAATGAAAATGAGATTTATCTCTTTAGACCGTGTTTCTCTTTCCAACACAATTTAAAAAAATATTGTTAAAAATATTGAAAATATTCTTTACAACAGTTCCAACAAAATTTATTCTCCAAATCAATTTATCTTTATTAAGGGAAGAACCATAGTAGACCGTCTTATCATAACTTATGAATATTTTAATATCCTTATAAATTCCACTAAAGGAGGTAACATTACTCTCAAACTTGTGGTTATAAAATTCATTTACACTCTTTATTGGGACTTCATTCATGATGTTTTTACCAGATTTAGATTTTGGGAGATCATTTTTAAATCTCTGAAAATTATTTTGAGTTCATCCCACATATTTATTCACATAAATGGTTCTCCAGAGGGATATTTTTCTTTCTCAAGTGGTGTTATAAAAGTCAATCCTATTTCATCAATTCTCTTCTCTATTTCTAAATACTATTTGATCATACATCTTTATAGCATTATTTCTAATAATAAGAATCCTACCATCATAGCTGGTAGAGGTATTGTTGCCCCCACTAACTTATTATATAAGGATTACATCATACTTTTCATCCATGGAGACATATAAAACATCAAGAACATAAAAAATTCTCTCAACCATTATGAATATGTCATAGGATAAAAAATTAGATTAAATAAACCATACTAGTACTTTGGAAAAAATACCTATTACTATATGGGTGAATAGAATCAATAAGTTTGGAATTATTGATGTCACTCTTCCCTTTACCTAACTTTGTGTACCCATGTTTTGAGGAAATCCCCATGTTAAATATTTTTCACATATTCTCAGATAGATCAGAAACCAATCAGCCTAATGGAATGGAAAAGTTCTCTATATGGATGGTCAGATTAGCCTTGTAAAATGAAACAACCCAATATTTTATAGTAAGTTATATCATTAAATAAATTCCATATCTTATATTACACGCAACACTGACTTGTCTTTCATTATATATAAGATTGAGTTTCTAAAAAAAACACTTTAATATTATAATTATTCAAATGATATATTTATAACAGAAAAATTAAATATAGTAATATGAATAGTAAAAAATAAAATTTAAACTTCATTTATAATTTTATCACATAAATAAACCATATTTATAAGGAAATGCATAATTTTCTTTAAAATATAAGTATTATTTTGATAAAGGAAATATTTCTTATATTCTTTTGTGAAAAATAATAAATCTAATTTTATACACTATTATAATTTTAATTTAGTGAAATTGAAATTATATTTGAATTCATAAAATCAATATTATATTAGGCTGAATGTTTGGTAATTTTATGAGATGTTTCATTTTTTAATGAATAGTGAAATATACTACGTTTTAATTCAAAACTGCCTTTTCACCCAATTTATTTATATTGTTAGATTTTACTATGAATTTTTTAAAGTATATATATATATATTATATTTTTTCATTTAATATAATTTTTTTCATTAGTGGTAATTTCACATTTAAATTTTAATCATCAAATGTCAATCTTTTGATAGTTTTTAAATTCTTAAAATCTCGCTTTCTTATTTTCACAACGGGGATTAATATTAAATTAAATAATTAAAATTATATTTCATGAATTTAGTAAATAATCCATAATTTTTAAATATGAAATACCAAAATTATCTTAGGGTGAATTTTTAGAATTTTTCTAAAAAATTTCAATTTTCGAGGAATAATGAAAACACATAGTTATTGTTTAAAACCGATTTTTTATAAATAATAATTATTTTTATTTAAATTTATTTTATATTTAAAATATATAAATAATACCTATATAAGTCCAATAAAATTCATTGGAGTCATTTTATAATAAGACTAGATATATTAAATTTTATTAAAGTTTTTAACGTCTTTTACCCACCTTCTTGGAACATTTGAAAATTTTCGTAAAACATACTTTTAATACTTATATTAATTGAATTTAAATAATTAGAGAGGCATGGTTGACACCAGTATGTAATATTTGGTTCAATAGGATGAAAATAATTTTTGTTGAATGATAACTTTTGAATTTTATTTACAACTGTTAAAAGTTAGTATGGTAATTAAAGGTAAAAATGATATCATAATTACCCTAACACATGTCCTAATTATATTGGATACATGTATTTCTAAAAAATATCAACCTTCGGAAAAAATATGATCCTTTTTGAACCACTTGGATTATATTATTACATTTATTATATTTTATTTAAATAATATATAAAAGTGTAAAATTCAAATTTTAATAACTAAAACATTTTAAATATAAGGTTATAAATAAGATAAATTCAACTATAAATATTAATTAGAAATATAAAAAGATTTCCTACATCATGGTATTTAATTTTTAAATTTTAGACCTTAAATAATTAAATTTATTTATGATACAATGATGATGCAATAATTTCATTTTTAATGAAATGCTAAAATAATTGATATTATAAATATTAAAATAAATGAAAATTGAAACATTAGATTACATAAAAAAAATTTAGTTGTAAATGATATGGTAGTGTTAATTATACATATTCTTTCTATGAAATTTTATTTTTAATACTTTCACAAAAATCAAATACAAAATTTTTTCAAAATTGACAGAAATGAGTTTTTAAAACAAATTCCATTTTATTAAAATATTTAATATTCCTAAAAATACAAGGTTTAGAAAAAGGACTTATTACATTACATATATTATTAATCAACCACTTGAGGTTTTATTTTAATTTTATTGTATTTTTATTAACCCTGTAATATAAAAATACAAGAAGACATGGTAAAAGTTAAACTATTCATCTAAGAGTTAAATCTAAATAATAAGGATAATATGTTGACCTAAAATTGTGTAAAACCAATTGGTTGAGAATATTTCAACACATCCCCACATTATCCTAAAAAAATGTATTTTTAACAATTATAAACCGAAAATGATTTTATAATAAAATAATTTTTGAAGATTTTCCAAAAGTAACCCTCGCCTCTCTTATAAAAGGGTACATCCCATTCTCTAAATTTCACACCTCCAAAGCTATTTGTCTCGGACAAAAAAAGCTTTAATATCATACCAGCTACCCTAAATTCAACATATAGACCTTATAGTGGTCCTAAATCCAACCTCTTTAGCCCTTTTGGTCAAATCAAATGGATGAACCCGAAGAAGTGGTAATTGTTTCATCACCTCTTTCAATGTTATTTTCTTCTTCCACATCCCCTATCATTATTGTTTCCATAATAAAATAATAAATCCAATACCTTTTACATAAATAGCTTTTATTATTAATATGGTACAACAATAATCATTATTATATCCATCCATTGAAGGAAAAATTCTTCATACATGCGTACATACGACTTATCGTCTCCACGTCGCGGTGTAGTTTGTTATTCAACACCTCATTATTTGAATGGATATAATAATGAGTATAATTTAAGTAAATAATAAATATAACATGTTAATGATTCTATATAAATAATATAAAATCTAGTTACATTTTATTTCACCATCTATAGAATGATATTGTCGTTTGTGTGTACATACGACTTACTATCTCCATAACACGATGAGATTTCATTCCCCATCATAACCATTCACGAATAATTTTTATTTTATGATTAAAAAATAATGTTTATGAACTTAATATTATTATTTATATTAATAAAATCCATCCTATCCCTAACAAACACAATTTACATAACACAATATATAAATGAAAATGAATCAATTATCACATGAAACAATGATACTACTGAAATATTATTGACAATGAAATATTATAATAACACATATGATATCAAATTTATATATCTAGTTATTTTATAATTTAATAATGATCATTTAACTATAATAAAGGAGTTCAATATACCCTCAAATAAGGAAATTTACAAGGTAAGGGGTTTCAGCTCACTCTTCATTCCTGTGAGATACATGTTATATTTTCCACTCTTTCCTTTAATAAATTGTATGTACTACCTATTATTGTATTCTTTTTATTAAATACCTAAATTTATGGGTATTTAAATCTTCATAGTATGATAATTATTTCATGGGGTCTATGATTCCTAAGTTACCTAATTGTTAAGGGAATTTCAAATTTCAATTTCCACTCATTGGGGTTTACACATACTTCATTGGTTATTTTACTCCAAGATTACATATTGAATATATATATATATATAGTAATTCCCACTCCTCTTTGTGTGTATATACTTTTGAAAAACATAATCACTCCGTTGATAAAATTTAATTCCATTGATATGAACTTGATAAGGGGAATCTTAACTCAGTTTTCATTCGTTGAGTTAAACATCCAAGTCATTAGTTTTGTTTCTACAAGAACATGTGTGAATGTACACTGATTGATTTACACATAATACTAAATAATACTGATATAATTTATATGTGTCACAGATAATTATTTTATTTATTTATCCATAATCTATGTATACAATCATTATAAGGGATTTCATATCAATTTACATTCCATTGCAACTTCTTTGTTGTTATGAACCAATTCACTTTTATATGGTGTATATACTATCCTTTAACAAATTATTTCATGAATCCATTTATTCTCATGATATTATAAGGTTTTTATTAAATTTTATTCCTCAATTATTTGTATTCAAGCATCTCTTATTTGGTTAGGAACACATTAACTGAAATGTATTTTTAAAGATTTATTCTTATAAATCATTCTCATTAATGGACATGTTTTAGAAATGGTTTTATGGAATTATTTATATGGAAATTAATTTTTTGAAATTAAAATTACATTCAAAGGTTTCAATGTGGTATGGGACACATTTATTCAAAAATCTCTTCTAAACAACTTCTTCGATAAATAATGCGACTTATAAAAGTTTTCAAGAAAAAGGGGATATTTCTCTCAGAGAGTTTTACTAATTATTTACATCTGTGTCAATATACTTCATTATATTTTAATATTGATTGAGGTTGATTTATTATAATACTATCTTTCATATTGTATTGAATATGTTATGTTTTACTGTGTATGTGCTATTTTTATACCATTCATGTCATTTGGTTAATGTATTGACATTTCTTATGCTAGTTTTAATATTAATGTTTAGATTATATTTCACCCTTTTCATCCGAGGAATGCACTAGACATAGTAAGTGATGGGTGGGGCCCACTATATCCCCTCGATGCATCGATAGGTCTCATGAGACAAACTAGTGTCTTGGGACATGGCCTTTCCAACATTTATATTTAGGGTCTTGGCATTAAGCCTTGACTTTGTGGTTATGATGTCAAACATTATGCATTCCATCATGATGATATTAGTTATTGATGTTACATGAGATTATTGGACTAGAAGAATATCCATGTGAAAAAGTAAATGAAATTATTTGATTCATATATTCTATATTATGCTCATGTTATGTTAAAATTATTGTGTTTTAGTCTTATAAATTTCTTTAAATGTTTATTCTTATCTATGATAGTTTCTACTACATTGTTATCCTTACTGAGCATCTAAGCTCACCCCTTTCTTAGGTTTTATTTTTCCCAAGAGGTGAATAAGTATATTATAGATGACCTATAGGGATAAGATAAGATATATGGGTGTGTTTAAAGGAGACACAATGTTTTTTATTTCATAATGTAATATAAAAATTATGTATGTATCTAGAACTTACAAGGCTACTAATCAAATGAATCTTTCAGGAATTGATCTCTTGTGATCATGCCAATGTTATGTAATAATGCACCAACATTGGGCTTCTAGGGTCGGGGCATTATATGAAATCTATTATTGTCTGAAAATAAGTTTACCCTTTTATAGTTTACAAATGTCTAGCTATACTTATGAAGATAGTCAATACATATATTAAAAACAACATTTAGAGTGAAAGCACCCTTCAAAGAAAAATTTCCACTATTAAATGGAAGTTGTGTTGTCAACCAATTGATTGTGGGGGGTTGGTAATAAAAAATCATAAAAAATTAAACCAATCTCTATATGATAGTTTCATGTGAAGAGTCCACAATGAAAAATCAAAAGCTATGGAATTTTTAAGGTAGTTTTTCTTAGGGAAACAAAATATTGGAAATTTTAAATAAGAAAGTTATTACCCCTAGACTGCTTTCTAGGGAAACTTTAATATTCTGATCAACTCACACTGGATGGCCAGTACAGACACTTCTCTTAAATTTTGGTATGATAATTTGTTATGTTTTCCTCTTCTCAATAGTTTACACTCACATGATATATATTTGGATACCATGATTTATCTTAAAGAGAAAATAGACACCCCTTTGGATACCCTTCCTACTGAAATCAAGGATATTGTCTTAAATTAAAATTTCATTGGTCATGATAACAATTCTAATTTTTGAACCTACTACTAGTGGCATGATTTTATCAAAATAATTCTACCATATTATGAAACTGTAAAATACCAATTCCTATGATAAAATTTTAGATAAATTGTGCATTTTTCCATCTAGATTTTATCCTTTTTGGAGAGTGATGTATTCAAAATTACACATCGAAGACTAACTTTATCTAGATGGAATCAACTTGTTCTCAAGTTGTTATCTCTGTACAAAAAGAAGTTTGATATTGAAAATTTATTTAGGATTTGTGTCCCAACCTTCTCCCAATGTATTTTTTGATGATTATTTATTGGAAGTTTATTCCCCTAATACTCTTGTATTCAGGACCACCTTGAAGCCACCATAAAGATTCATCTCTCACAACAACTCAAAAATTTTCTTCTTTTGGCCTATAATGAAACCGTTTATTTTATTTTGACTAGCCACAACAAATAAATTCATGGTGGCATTTTATTATGTCTCGAAACACCCATTAATCATATCATTTATATTTTAAAAGGAACATATATTAATAAAATAGGTTTTTTGAAAATTATTTCTCCAATTTTAGTGTTCTTAAGAACTATAGAGTTACATGTAATTACAATCCATTGTGTGGAAACATGAGAGTCCTATGAATATATTATTTTCCTAGATGTATCAAATGGAATAATGATGGTACTTCAAGTGATATTATATGTCTTTCTGGGCATGGTTCTATATCCAAAGACCATTTAGTTAATGTAATGGGGCATCTATTTATGGCATGTGGTATTAGCACATCACTGAATTATGAAATTCTCCAGACCATCGATGTAGTTTAAGTGGAAGAAAAATGAATATGGTTCGACTTAGTGATTGATTTTTATTCAACTACTATAATTTATGAAATCAGAAAGGGTATAATTCATCTATCCTAGAAGCTTACATCCAGATGTATTGGCTGTATGAAATATCTCTTACCCAAGATTTATATCATTACACATGTATTCCCTGAAGATGACCACATGGGTGATAGACTTTCTAATAAAATAGTTGTAGAAAATGAGTTTACTTTGATCAATGTAGTTCTAGATGAATTCCTTTCTTCTTGGATAAATGATTTTCATTAAAATCCACATTTCATAATTCTGTAAATTTATTTTATTAAAAGAATGGAGGTATTTCCGTATCATTAAAATCATTATTCCACTAAAAAATGGTGTGTAACGCCCCGACCCCAATTACCCAGAGTCAGTGCATTATTACATAAAATTGGCATGATCATAAGGATATCATGTCTCAAAAGACAGATCAGTTTAGTATTATTGGAAACAATATTCATATATAAGTTTAACTATACAACTTGCAAAGAAATACAACACTAATATATTTCATTAAAAAAATCCAAGCCTCCTAGATTATGCCTACATGTCACTCATAACTAACTTGTTCATCTCTGGGGAAAATGAAAGATAGGAAAGGGGTGAGGTCAAATTCTCAGTAAGGGTATGTAATACAGTGGAAAATGACATAAATAATAAGCATGTTAATTAATTGAAACCATATGGCTTTACCAATAAAAACATGAATACTTTTATGGAATGAATATGAGCTGAGTAAATAATGCCAAAATAAAACATAATCATGGGAATTCTTCTAGTCGAATTACCACATGAACCATCAATATTATTTCCATAATAGGAGAATGTATAATGCCAGACATTTTGAAACATTTTGTTTAGGCCTCAGCCAAGACGTCTAAAATGATTAAGGCCTCGGCCAAAACCATAAATCAAATTGGGAAAGAGCCTCGGCGAATTCCTCGTCTAGTTCTCTCATGAGACCTACCGATGCATAGAGGAGCTATAGCAGGCTCCACCAGTCACCTACTAAGTACAATACATTCCTCATATGAAAAGTTTTAAACATATCATAAACATTCGTATTAAAACCAGCAAACAAAATGTCAATACATTAACCATAAATCATGAATTGTCTAAAAATAGCACATCCATAGTCAATATTATCACAAAACCTTCAATATAATATGGAAGTTTTATATCATAATAAATCAACTCCAAATAAACATAAAATCCATCGAAGGATGTCGATATAGATGAAATCAAAACCCTTTTAGAGAAATATATCTTTCTATTTTTAAATAATTTAAGAGTCATATAATTATAAAATAAGACATGTACTTTGAAAATATTCTTATAATCTTGTAATGGAAGCTTTGATGAGTTTATAATGGTAGAAAATAGCCGCACCCGCCGTATAAGTTAGAAAAAACATTCTTACCTTCATTCTGTCGAAAAGGTTAAAAAGGACCTTATTTGGAAAATGACGGAATGATTCCTTTATAAACTTGTAATAAAAAGTCAAACAAGGGTATAAATGACTTTAACCCATATTATATAAAATATTAAGTATGTTTTGAAAAACATTTTTAAGAAACATGGATGTGGATGATAAAGAGGTCCGAGTAGATAATTACGTATAAACAACATCAGATAATAAAGAGATTGTGAAATAAACCCTTACCTAGTAATTTTCCTTGGTTGAGGGTAGGTTAACCTCCTATATAATGGTGAAATATTTGTTATTAAATTATACAAGAATAATTTACATTAATATGTTATCATATACGATCTTTTAATATTGCTTTGTTAATAATATCTTAGTATTATCGTCGTTTCGGGTGTTAACTTACTCATTTACTTTTATATGTTTTGTTACATAAACCATGTTTTTTGGATATGTTGTATCATATTCATATTCAGAATGATATCAAGTCCTTAAACATTATTTTTAGTCATCAAATGAGAATTAAACTTGAATGGATATGATGGGGAATGAATCTCATCGCGTTCGTGGAGATGGTAGTCCGTACGTACGCCTGAGGGACAATATCACACTTTTGATTTAAAAATAATATATAATTTGATAGTATATCATATATACAGAATCATTATCATTTTTTATTTATAATTTATCTGAATTACACATCATTATTATACCCATCCATATAATAATGTTTTGAATAACAATTACACCAAGACGTGGAGACGGTAAGCCGTACGTACGTATGTATGGTGACATGTCATTAAAAGGATGGATAGAATACTGAATATGGTTGTACCATATTTATAATAACATCCCAGTATATAGAAGATACTAGAGTTTTTATTTTAGAATGGTAATAACAAAGAAAGAAGAAGTTGAAGAAGAAATGATCTTGAAAGAGGGTGGTGAAAACATTACCTCTTCTTTGGGTTTTTCCTTTTGATTTGATCAAAAGGGCTCCTTAGGTTGGCTTTATGACTAAAGGAATGCCTATAGGATGAAGGGAGGTTAGTTTAGATGGTATTTGTGTAGATTTTGGCCGAACCAAAAGGCTTTGAAGGTATGAATAATTGGTTAGAAGTGGTGCCCTTTTATAAGGGGGGAGGAGGGGCTCTTTACAAAAAACTTAAAGTATTAATTTATAATAAATTCATATATGGTCTATAATGGCTCAAAAGTGTATTATTAAAATTATAAGGAGTTTATGAGTCAAAAAACCTTCATCAAATAGATTTTAGACAGTTTTGGGTCAATATATAAACCTTATCTTTTAGTTTTAACTCTTAGTTCATTAATTTGACATTTACCATTCCACTTTGTATTTTTATATTATAGTTAATATACATAATATATACAACCAAGATACCCCCCAAGTGGTCCATTAATAATACAACTATCATGATATAATTCCTTTGGCCGAACCATAGATTTTTAGGAATAGAATATCAATTAATAATATTATATTTGTTTGAAAAAATCATTTATGTCAATTTTGACACTATTCAATAATTTATTTTTACTAAAGTCTTAAAAACTTCATTAATTTGAATAAAATTAATTTAAGCAATCCTATAATGTCATATTAACCAATAAAATTCATGGATTTCATCAAAACATTCAAATTATATTTATTTTAACATTTATAATATCAATTATTTGATTCATGCATTAATAAGGGAAATACTGAATCATTATTGTCTAATAAATAAATTTAATTATTCAATGTATAAAAATTATAAATAAAATACGATTAGGTAGGAAATATTTTTACCTTTGTAATTAATATTTATAGTCTTAAATCCAACATACATAACCTTATGTAATAATTTTTTTTAAAAGGTATATGCTTATGTCATTTTTGTATTTACTTTAACTTAATTAATATAAAGTGTCATTATCACTTAAAAGTAGCTCCACGAGGTCCCAAAATCGACCCAAATATGAAAATGGTCGGACATGTATCAACCAATAGGGTTAGGACATGTTTTAGGATAATTCATTATTATTATAATATTATTTCTTTACCCTTATTTACCGGATTTACCCTTTAACCATGGTAAATAAAATATTTACCGAAGTAATTTTTCAAAATGTCTAAAAATAAAAGTTACCTATTTAAAAAATTTGGACCATACGATTCTATATATGGAATCCATTTTTCTAAATTCAAAACATAGAAGTGGCAGAAATTAATTTAAAATTATTTCCCATTGTTGAAACAAAAAGCGTGTTTTTAACAAATAATAACTATCAAATGATTGACACTTTCTTATGTCCAGTTTAAATATAAAATTATGTCCAATTACCAAAATTGGATTAAATGGTAAAATTATAATCTAACCATACTTTAAAATCACTCAAATTCATAATTTATTGCTATTAATTATTTTGATTAAAAAGGTTGTTTTTAATTAAAATTTAATAATTTTCACTATTCATCCAAATATGAAAGTTATCAGAAAAGTACCAAAATTTCACCCTAAGATAATTTAGATATTCCAAATCCAAAAATGAAGTCTATTTTACCAAATTAAAAACATAAAAGTTGAATTTATTAATTTAAAATTAATTCCCGCTGTCAAAACCAAAAGGCGTATTTTTAAGAAATAATAACTATAAAAAGTTTGACACTTGTTTATGTCCAGTTTCAAAGTGAAATTACTTAAAATGACCATAAATGGATTAAATGGTAAAAATATAATCTATTTATACCCTCAAAACATAAAAATGTACAATTTAACAATATAAATTATTTTTATTTAAAAAGTTGTTTTCATCTAAAATATAATATTTTTCACTATTCACCCAAATATGAAAGTTACCAGAAAAACCCCAAAACATTATCAAAAATAAATTCTTATTTTCCAATTATAAAGGAGAAGTTTATTTTGTCAAATTTAATATATAAATGTTTCAAATATTGGATTTAAAAAGGCTTCCCCATTAAAAGGCGGTAAAATTACATTTTTTGAAAAATACTTCTTTTTATCTGGAAAATGTATTTGTTCTTACATTATGTCTAATAAACTCATTATATGGATTCTAAAATTATAAGGATTATATAAAGTTCAAAATTTAGTTAATACTATTCATAACATCTTTTCAACAGCTTGTTTGGTAAGTCATAGTACGCTATAACTCGGTGTTGCATGTAGTGAAAGTTATTGAATTACTTTGAAGAAAATAACGTACTATGAAATCTTGGGGTGTTATATTCTTCGGTTATTGAATATATTTCATCCTCGCAATTTGAAATAATTTTTCAAAAATAAATGGTTGAAAATAGAACATACCTTTGGGAAAACCCGCATAGGAAATTAGGTTAATAAAATTTAGTCTTAATAAGAGGAAAATGGAAATTAAAGGGTCATCACCAAATTATGATCTCAATTAGGAGAAAATTGGTGGAAATTAGAGACATATAATTGGAGGAAAAACAGAAATATTTATAGGTAGTGATTGAGGTCATCAATCACAAACAAGTGTAAAATTGAGGGCCTTAAATTCACCAATCTATGATGATTTAAAATACCATTTGTTCAACAAAATATATGGTATTAGGATAACACATTTTTTATTTTAAGATACTTTCAGTAATGTATAAGAATTAATTTCTTCATTGAATAAGAGAAAAAGAAAAATATATACTTGACAAGTAGAGTCCCATCCTTTAACTAAGTTCTACCACAGACTCATCTTTCACTCTAAAAGATAATATAACATCAAAATAATATTCTATTTATCCTATTCGTATAGGGTTCAAAAAAAATTAATTAATAATTCATCTATTAGAACCATTAAAAAACTAATTTATTCAATCCAAGATATCACGTGGGTCAGTGGTAGGTGATACACCCTTGTCGCCATTCAGTTTTGGGTTCATGTATCGCAACCTTGCTGGAGACGACGGGTTGCCGCCCGACCTATGGGTTATAATTTTTATGGAAATCCAAAAATAATCTCAAACTAGACTTATCCAAAATACTTCTGTCCAAACTCACAGTCCAAAATTTATAAGGTAGGTAAACACAATGAAGATCCTTTTTTTCCACGTAATAGCATGTGAACACTTTCATCATATATTCTTATAAAACACTACAACATCCTGAAATACCATAAATCCTTATTGATTACATTAATGATCCCTTATTACTTATAGAATATTGGATATACTTCTTCTATAAAAAAATGTTGTAAACTCCAACAATGATGGAATATACAAATCATTAATCAGTTTCAAGGTAATCAAGAATATCCAATATAATTTAGCCAAACCAATAATGTATTACTCCAAAATCACTACCATGGTATCAGAACCATATTATGGTTTATATTTTTCTTGACCATATATTTTCCAAAAATTTAACCTGCAATTGAGTCACTTTTCTTTGTTCCACATAATCTCAAGTCCTTAATAAAATAGTACTGCAGTACAATCCTTATATACTCCATAATTATTATAACCAGTACATTGTTGATACAACACTCAAATGACATAATTTTCTAATAACAACATAAGAAATCTAATCATTCCTCCTCATCTGTGGTGTTATCATTACTTGATTATTATTCAATAGCATTATTTGGGGAATACTCTGATGATTTGTACATTGGTTCGTGTAGTATCCCAACTCCTTACAGATGAAGCATTGTACATTTGAAACCTTTTTCTTACCCTTACAGTCAAGTGCATGGTGTCCTTTTTCTCCACACTTATAACAAACTACCATTCCTCTCAGGCAAGTTCTAGTGTGTTTCTTCCCACAGTTTTGACATATGGGAAAATTATTATTTTCCCTCTTCCCTTTATCCATATTTCTCTTTTCCATCCTTTTCTTCTCTTGATTCCCATCAAAGCCATAGGACTCGAAGAATTCATTACTTGGCTTATTAACACAAGATACTATTTCTTCATATGTTAAGAATACATGGGAGACTATTTACCTTCTAAATGTTTGCTTAATACCGTGAAAGATATGATCCTTCTAAATATTTGGATCATACATATTGCTGGAGTGCACATTCCTTCTACTGGGCACCATTTCTATACAATAGCATAAACTAGGCCAGTTTATGAATTGAAATGAATAATTCCAAACATTTAAAATACCTAATGTAAATTGAACAATTTATAGATATAATCCACAATTATAAATTTTTTTCCTTAGAGTAATTGTATACTTATAATCCCTTCATATTGTTTTGTAAAGAAAATGAGAATTATCCTAAGCATATCCCCCTGGAGTGTCATAACCAAGAGTGCAACAAAGATCGTTGTTGTGCACCAATTCCCGTTTGAGTCTAGCTCAAAGCGATGTTTTTGGGTTTTATCCCTAGGTACATCTATACCAGCGCCACCTCTACCTTATTGTATTTAGAAAGGGTTGCATTTCTCAAAAAACTCACAAAATAATTACAACCCCAAAATTCTAGGAAGTTATTCTATACTAATCCTCAAAGTCAATCTTAGGTCTATGTGCTCTAATCAGAGTTTATCTAAATATAGCTTCCAAGGTTTGTACTAAAATTCCTCTAATACCAACTGTAATGCCCCGAACCCAGTTACCCAGAGTCGGTTCATTATTACATACCATTGGCATGATCATAAGGAAATCATGTCTCAAAAGACTGATCTGTTTAATTTTATTAGAAACAAGATTCATATATAAGTTCATCTTTACAACTTTAAAACAAATAAAACACAAATATATTTCATTAGAAACATCCAAGCCTCAAAGATTATGCCTTTTGGTCACTCATAACTAATTTTTTCATATCCTGGGAAAATGAAACATAAGAAATGGGTGAGCTCAAACGCCCAGTAAGGGTAAGCAATATAGTGGAAAATGACATAAATATTAAGCATGATAAATAATTGAAACCACATGCCTTTAGTAATAATAAACATGAATACTTTTATAGAAATAATATGAGCTCAGTAAATAATGACATAATAAAACATAATCATGGGTATTATACTAGTCGAATGAGCATATGAACCATCAATATTATTTCCATAATGAGGTAATGTATAATGCCGGACATTCTGAAACATTTTGTCAAGGCCTCAGTCAAGACGTGTAAAAATGTTTAAGGCCTCGACCAAAACCATAAATCAAATTGGGAAAGGGACTTGGCCAATTCCATCTCTAGTTATCTCATGAGACCTACTGATGCATCGAGGAGCTATATCGGGCTCCACCCATCACATACTAAGTCCAATACATTCCTCATATGAAAAGGTTTAAACATATCATAAACATTCGTATTAAAACTAGAATAAGAAATTACAATAATTTAACCATAAATCATGAATGGTGTAAAAATAGAACATCCACAGTCAAAGTTATCCCAAAACTTTCAATATAATAAGGATGTTTTGTATCATAATAAATCAACTCCAAATAAACTTAAAATCCATCGAAGGATGTTGACATAGATGAAATCAAAACCCTTTTAGAGAAATATCTCTTTATATTTTGAAATCATTTAAGAGTCACATAATTATAAAATAAAACATTTAATTTGAAAATATTCTTATAAGATTGTAAGGGAAGCTTCGATGAGATTATAATGGTAGAAAATAGTTGCACTCGCCATATAAGTTAAAAAAACATTCTTACCTTAATTCTGTCGAAAAGGTTAAAAGGGACCCTGTTTGGAAAATGACGGAAATATTCCTTTATAAACATCTTATAAAAATTCAATCAAGGGAATAAATGACCTTAACCCATATTCTATAAAATATTAAGTATGCTTTTAAAAACATTTTTAAGAAACATGGATGTCGATGATAAAGAGGTCCTAGTAGATAATTACGTATAAACAACCTTGGATAATTAAGAGATTGTGAAATAAACCCTTAACTTGTAATTTTCCTTGGTTGAGGGTAGGATAAACTCCATTATAATGGTGAAATAATTGTTATTAAATTATAAAATAATCATATACATTAATATGATATCATATACGATCATTTAACATTGCTTTGTTAATAATATCTTAGTATTATCGTTGTTTTGGGTGTTAACTTACTCATTTAATTTTATATGTTTTGTTACATAAAACATGTTTTTTTTGGATATGTTGTATCATATTCATATTCTTAATGATATCAAGTCCTTAAACATTATTTTTAGTCATAAAATGAGAATTAAACTTGAATGGATATGATGGGGAATGAATCTCATCGCGTTCGTGGAGACGGTATTCCGTACGTACGCACGAGCGACAATATCACTCTTTTGATATTAAAATAATATATAATTGGATATTATATCATATATACAGAATCATTATCATGTTATATTTATTATTTACATGAATTAAAAATCATTATTATACCCATCCAAATAATAATGTTTGGAATAACCATTACACCACGACGTGGAGACGGTAAGTCGTACGTACGCACGTATGGTGACATGTCATTCAAAGGATGGATAGAATACTGAATATGGTTGTACCATATTTATAATAACATCACAGTATATAGAAGATAATGGAGTTATTATTTTATAGTGGTAATAACAAAGAAAGAATAAGTTGAAGAAGAAATGATCTTGAAAGAGGGTGGTGAAAACATTACCTCTTCTTTGGGTTCTTCTTTTTGATTTGATCAAAAGGACTCCCTAGGTTGGCTTTCTGACTAAAGTAAGGCCTCCAGAATTAAGGGAGGATAGTTTAGAGGGTATTTGGGCAGTGGTTTTCTGAACCAAAAAGGCTTTTAAGGTATGAATAATTGGTTAGAAGTGGTGCCCTTTTATAAGGGGGAGGAGGGGCTCTTTAGAAAAAACATGAAGTTATAATTTATAATAAATTCATATTCGATTTATAATGTATAAAAAGTGGATTATTCAAAGTCTAAGTTGGTGATGGGTCGAAATCCTGTCATTAAATAGATTTTATACAGGTTTGGGTCACTATATTAACCTTATATTTTTGTTTTAACTCTTAGTTAATATGTTTGACATTTACCATGTCACTTTGTATTTTTATCTTATATAGTTAATAACATACTATATACATATAAGAGACCCCCAAGTGGTACATTAATGATAAAACTATCATTATATAAGATCTTTTGCCGAAACATAGATTTTTAGGAATAGAATATCAATTAATAATATAATATTCGGTTAAAAAACTCATTTATGTCAATTTTGACACTATTCAATAATTGATTTTTTTAAAGTCTTAAAAATCTTAATTAATTCGAATAAAATTCATTTAAGAAATAATATCATGTCATATTAACTAATAAAATTCATGGATGTCATCAAAACAATAAAATTATATTTATTTTAACATTTATAATACCAATTTTTTGATTCATGCATTAATAAGGGAAATAATGCATCATTATTGTGTCACAAATAAATTAAATTATTCAATTTATAAAAATTATAAATAAAATAAAATTATGTAGGAAATATTTTTATCTTTCTAATGAATATTTATAGTCTAAAATCCAACATATATAACCCTGTGTAAAAATTGTTTTTCTAAAAGGTTTATGCTTATGTTATTTTTGTATTTACTTTAACTTAATTAATATAAAGTGTCATCATCACTTACAAGTGGCTCCATATGGTCCCAAAATAGACCCCAAGATTCCCATGTAAAGACGTGTATCATGAAATAGGGTTAGGACATGTTTTAGGGTAATTTATTATTATTATAATATTATTTTTTTACCTTTATTTACCGGATTTACCCTTTAACCATGGTAACTAAAATATTTACCAAAGTAATTATTCAAAATGTCTAAAAATAAAAGTTACATATTTAAATAATTTGGACCTCCTGATTCTAAATATGGAATCCATTTTTCTAAATTCAAAACATAGAAGTGGCAGAAATTAATTTATAATTAATTCCCATTTTTCGAAATAAAAAGCGTGTTTTTATCAAATAATAACTATCAAAAGATTGACACTTTCTTATGTACAGTTTAAATATGAAATTATGTCCAATGATAAAAAGTGGATTAAATGGTAAAATTATAATATAAATATTCTTTAAAATCACTGAAATTCATAATTTATCACTATTAATTATTTCGATTAAAAAAGTTGTTTTTAATTAAAATTTAGTAATTTTCAGTATTCATCAAAATATGAAAGTTATCAGAAATGTACCAAAATTTCACCCAAAGATAATTTCGATATTATGAATCCAAAAATGATTTATATTTTACCAAATTCAAAACATAAAATTTTAATTTATTAATTTAAAATTAATTCATCCGGTAGAAACCAAAAGGTATATTTTTAAGAAATAATAACTATCAAAAGCTTGACACTTGTTTATGTCCAATTTCAAAGTGAAAATACTTACAATGACCATAATTGGATTAAATGGAAAATTTTTTATCTATTTATACTTCCAAACCATTAAAATTTATAATTTAACAATATACATTATTTTGATTTAAAAAGTTGTTTTCAGTAAAAAAATAGTATTTTCACTATTCACCCAATATGAAAGTTATCAGAAAAACACCTAAACTTTATCAAAACTAAATTATTATGTCCCAATTCAGAAGAAGAAGTTTATTTTGTAAAATTTAATATATAAAAGTTTCAAATATTTTTGTTAAAAAGGCTTCACCATTAAAAGGCGGTAAAATTTCTTTTTTTGAGAAATAATTCTTTTTATCTGAAAAAAATGTCTTGGTTCTTAAATTATATATAAGAAACTCATTATATGGATTCTAAAATTATAAGGATTATATAAAGTTCAAAATTCAGTTAATTCTCTTCATAACCTCTTTTGAACAGCTTGTTTGGTATGCCATGGTGCGCTAGAACTCGTTCTTGTGTGCATTGAAAGTTATTGAATTACTTTGAAGAAAAATAATATACTATGAAATCTTGGGGTGTTACATGGTGAATATTGGCACTGTCCAAGATTATAAGGCTTGAATCTTAACAACTAATATTTTCATCCATAATATCTTTAATTTTTTTCTTATAGAAACAATACAGTTAGTATTTCTAGGTACATAGTATCCCTCCCCTCTTTATTGAAAATTTAATTTAAAATTGATATCATAATTCAAAGAGAATTCATACCACTGTTTTTATTATAACAAGTTTCATTTATAATTGAATAATAAATATTAAACATCCCCAGAACTGGGTTAATGGGAACACCTCAAAGGTATCCAAGATTCATATAGAGTCATAATGGCCCATTTGAATAAACAAGAAAACCAAGGGGTGGTTCCAATCAATGTTCTCAACCATTTACAATTTATCAATGATCCACCTTAGTTGAACAAGATAGTCCTATAAATTAAATTAAAATATTAAAATTCATTTCAAGGTGTCAGATAAAAATTGTTAACATGAAAAAACATATTTTAACACTTTAAAATTAACAAAAGACATAAGACCACCTACCTTAGTTTTGTAGTGGATAGTGTTTCTGGTATCATCTCCCAATTCGACTTAGATCGAGATAAAATCCAAGAACGAAAGAAGAAACTATAAATTGGTCATATTAGCATGAACTAAATAAAACAGCTGATACTAAAAAAATGAATAACCAATTAAAATTAATTAATATATCCATGATGTGGAACTAACAAGACTGAAGATGCTCAATTCCGGTATCAAATGGAAACAATCTCTTGATTCCAAGAATAATTACAAAAGGAGTATATCTCATGACTTGTCTATCCAACATGAGGAGACGTGAGGTATTATGTTAGAAATACATTAAATTATGGTAAATTTAGTAAATTACACTGAAATATAGGGTTTCATGGATTAGGCAGATTGTTTTCCAAATCATTGAACAACATTTAACGATTAGTTGTAGGGAATGGTGAATCACATGGTTTGTACTCATGGTTTGATTAACCGTGTGGTAGACATAAATAAATTCTATATCAAAATTATTGAAATTATCGCATGGTTGTGTGACAAAAATCGCATGGATTGAAATGAGCATGCATCCCATAGATTCCCTTTATACATCCTAACATGGTTTTATCTAACTGTGGGGCCTGCTACACCCCGTTTCTACTAACTGTGTGCAAGACATTTTTGTCATATAAGATTGGTTACAAGATCTTATCTATCCCTTAACATCCAAGATAGCTTTACAATCTCAAAGGGAATTTAAATTAATCCATATTTAAACAATTAAACTAAAAATTGATGGAAATTAAAGGATATGTACCTCAATAATGAACTGGGTTATTACAGTAAGGATGTGTTTTCATAATATTTGAAGATTCTGGCTTGAGGTCCTTATAACATGCTAAAATTTTCGATTCATACATAGTGAACGACATCTAGCATTAATTTTTTATTTTCTAAACACTTTTAGGTTGATAGTGAGAACCCTTAATACATTAAACACCAAAAGAAACTATAGATTTGTTGATGAACAGTTTGAGCCGATTAGAATCAATTTCCCTAAACAATAATCAGGGAATAGAATTTACCTGGGAGTCAGGGTAGTCTTTCAAGATGCATTCATGAATTCCTATATGTCAATATTACCCATATTGAAGCCTCTGAGCAGAATACGATCTTGATTATTTATCCACTCACCTTGTTCCTTAGTAGTGACCCACAAATCATTATTTATGTCTTCTTCAATGCCTTCATATCCATATCTTCTTCTCCCATTTCTTCATATGAGTGTAAAAAAAGATCCATGTGTTCCAGCATCGAGCATATCTGTCACTGAGGGTCTTCGGTTGAGCTTTTTTAACATTGCTGTATAGAATCCATCGTCTTCAACTAGGGGGTAGTAGGAAAAACAACCTCACCACCTGTAGATACTAGGTCACTATATGTGTTGACCACTGCATTAGAATTTCTCAAAGTAATAGGATCCTTTGGGAGCTGTTTCACTTATTTCTAGACCTCATGATAGGAGGACTACGTAGGTTAGAATACTTTTTCCCATGTCACCCCACTTGTTGTTCGTGATAATGCCATCAGAATAAATAGTAGCGAACTTTTCCTTCTTTGAGGAAGATCTATGATATTCCTCTATAATGGTCACTTCCTTGGTCATAGCAGAGGCATCCTGAACATCATCCATCTCCTCTTGGGACTCATCCAAATCAACCAAGTGGTCCTCTCCTTGTGTAACCTCCTTCTTGTTTAGATCCCCACTATATTGGTAGTCATTATCACCCAACACTACATATCGGTTTTAAAGGTCCATGTTTGATCTCCCAACTATAACCTTCTCCACATAAGAATGGGTCGCCTGCATGGCCTATATTGGAACCTTGGAGGCTCCTGCCTGTTGATAACCTCATCCCATATATTAAAATTGCATAGAAGTGTCTTCATAGATAGACAACTGGAGTGCCCACTCGATTCATGGTCCCCACAAAGTCCCTCAATCACCTATGTAACATTGGTTTCATTTGTTAAAACCATCTGGATTGTTGTTTCCTCTAGGTGGGCCTCCTTCACTCCATCTTTGTTACCTCCAGTTTAGATACTTTCCAAAATCAAGCGCAGGTCTTTCCCTACCTCATTACTGCAACCTGAAACATCATTATCCTGAGGTACCACCTCATTAGCACCCATGTAGTATGAAGTTTCTTTTCTCACCATTTCCCCTGGGATTAAAACCCCCTGGTATCTCTTCAATCTGTCAAAAACCACAGCAACATTCGAGTTTGGAGACGGGGACATTACATTATTTATAGAATCCGGTGTTGTAAGACCAGAACTGAGTCCTGGCACCTCCATATCATGTTTCCATACATATTCGGTACCACATTTGGTGCACACTGGTCCAACTTCCAGAGATTTTCCATCACCTTCACCCATACAGAATCCCTTTCCACCATCTATTGAATCTACAACCTGCTTAGGAGCCAACCACCCATTTCTGCAGGATACCCCATGATGACCGAGATTCTTATAGGAATAACATAAGTCAAAACAAGTTTCATATACAACAGGTTGTTTGTGCCGAAACTCAAACTCCACTATAATCCACAGAAACTCATGGGGAATTTTAGAGAGATAAAGTTCTAAAAATATATGGGGAAAGACCAGGTGATAGAACCCCCCGATTCTGGAATTAGCACACAAAAATATACCCACAAGGTTACCTATCATTCTCAAAATTGAGGGTTTTGAAAAGGTAAAGGGAGTTGCAGAAAACTAACACAAACTTCTCCTGTAGGGGAGTCACGAGGTATGTGGAAGTCATACGAACAACTAAAGAGGTAAAATTTGAGACCATTGCAGCTTCACAGGGAACTAGACTAGGATTTATCTAGATCTTACTCAGTTTCAAATAAAATTCAAATATTCCTGGAATCGAGAAGACCCAGTGTTGATCTATCCTATAAATCCCAAGACCCGAAGATATACCTGTCAAATGAATCCACTGAGGGATGCCACTTCTTGTAGTGCACAATCAGGGAGATATTCAGCCGAACCGAAGCCTCATTGAACTCTGAGGTTGATATTGAAAGGTTCCGAAATCCATTTATCAAGTCTAGAACTTTAGGGTAAAGAGAAACATGAGGGAAGGGGGAATAAAGTCAGGGTTCGAAAAGGGAGTGAAATATGGAGCCATTCATATGACAGAAGCCGGGGGTCCATCCCCCGGTGGGGGAGGAGGGACCTGGACGGGGACCACCACTATCTCCAAAGGGGGAAGGCATTTCTAAATCTCTCCCTCCATATCCTTCGGGTCTGTCCAACCCATCATTGTGAACGACATAAAATTTCATAAATTTAAATGGGTAGAAAGTTTAAAAACATAGAATTGTGGTATAATTTTAGTTTTTGAATTAGGATACTATTGAATGTTGATAGATATTATCGAATTAAACAACCATAATAATTTTTTAGTTGTTTTATTCAAAATAAAGTATTTCAATATTAAAATAGGTTTTAAAAGATATTCCTTTGAATTTACTTATATGAACTTCTATTTCTTTATGGATGTTGGTGACCATGAATTACATGCACTATATATCTCCTTATCATAGGAGAAAATAGTATATAATGTGAAATATCTCATGGAAGAAGGGTGGAGTGTAGTTGTTCACTTAAAAAAAAGTTACTTGTATGATAAGGCTTTAAAAGCATAAGATATTAACACTAACATGGAATCCCATAAAAAATAATCTTACATATTCAACAGTTATGTTATTTAAAATATTAGTCATTCAAGTGTGGATGATGTAATGATTGACGAGGATAATGACATGATTGAAGGAAAAAATGATTGTATTTACAACCATCAACAGACTTATCCACCATATATGTTATATTTTATTCATTTATTTTAAATTTTATGTGTGATCATATTTAAATTGATTTCACTTCCTGAGTTTTTTAATTCTGAAAAACTGAATGTCATGTTTGTTTGTATGTTCATTCATTTATTATCATACCTATGTGTATTATGTTTTTTGGTACTTTTCAATTGTCATCATTCCAATATTTATTTTTCAAAATGGTTTTTTTCAAAATATATGTTATAAAGTTATTTTGACTTAATTAAATGACATAAATTCCAAGGAAGAAGAATTTCAATGTTCCCATTCAATTCAGAGTTGATATTCTCCTGGGCACACAAAAACCTGATGATCCATCGGGATACCTCAAAATATCATATGTAACACCTCTATTTTCCACCCATCATCATTTTACACACCCTCTGTATCCCTCCCATTATCATATAAAACACCCTACTTCTTTATCTCATATGCATTAGCCACATTACCTCTTGGTCTAGTAGGTTCAACATGAAAAATAGACAAAAACGAGGGAACATAGGGTATATCCTATGTATTCATGAGGATAATGGTGGGTGATAATTGTAGGTAAAAACATTAATGTGAATAATGTTATTTCACTTTTATTATACTAATAACTATTTTTTTTCAAAAAATATGGAAACAATGTTACTAATGAGAAAAATATTAACATTTCAGATGTAATGATTCTGAATGGATTGAAGATAATTACCCCCTTTAATTTTTATGAGGTACCCATAAAAGATTCTATACGATTTTTGGGTTATATTCTTGATTAGTTCATAGTTGAGCCGATTACCATTCAGATTACATATTTTAATTGGAGGAATATTCCTCAATTTTTGAAAAATTATTTTTTTGATTCCTAGATAAAGATAATTTTAATAGATTATGCCTCAATTGAATTAAATTATTTAATTTAATTATAATATTTTAATAATGAATCTATTTTCATAGATGTTATTCCACTCCACTATTTATGATCTTATCACAAGAAAGTGGATGGTGAAAATTTTTGATTAAAAATGGAATATTTTCATATGGAGATTATGGAATGAATTTAACAATACATCATCTAGTACTCAATAATAGTATGATAGGGCACCTAAAGGGATTCTGAGAGAGATGTAGAATTTATTATCTGATAACCATCGCTATGAAAATCCCACGGTATTGAAAAATGTATTATCATATTAATCTCTATTTACATATACATTCATATGACAAGGAGAAGAAATTTTATACATTACTTTTAGATTACATGTTATTGTTTAGGATGTTTTAAGAAAAATATTTCATGTTTATCTAAAAAAATCATCACCCATAGTATCGGTTCATTTATTTTTTCAAGAAAAAGATCAACTATGGTAATTTTGTACACTAGATTAAATATTTATAAAAGAAAATTAATAGTTTCATTTATTAAATTAATGATTTATATCTGCATAATATATTCGAATAATTTAGGGAACTTGACTCCAACATAGAACTTAGGTTGGATGTTCATATGAAATTTTATGGGAGTTATTTGAATCATCCTACCAAAGATGTTGGCCTATTAAATCATTTTTCACTATAATAACTTATTTTCAGTTTTCAGTCTATTGAGATGTATTTATTTAAATATGAATTTTATTTTCTTTATAGGTAAAAATAAAGTAATTATGATAAGACAATCTCATGCAGTTCTTCTCAGTCTCTGAGGATGATCCCCTGGTTTTGTCCTTGGGAAGGAGAATCCTAGTCGCATGCATAACGTAGGTTTGTGACATTAAAATATCAAGTCTTTTTTAAGCCACCAAGGATTACATAAGTATATACTTATGGTTATAGTTACTCCTTACCTTGATATTATTTGAGGTATTTTATTATAATGAAAGTCACAATTTAGCCACAAAGGAGAACAACCCAGCAATAGGGGGATCATATATAGATGAAGGATGTGAATGTAAATAATCTATATAAACTATTGGTTGAGTTATATCAGAACATTATTGGATGTTTCCCTAATGATACTATGTTTATGGATGGTTCAAGTGAGAAGGTAACTCAGAAAAATTTATAATAATTTAGCACAGAAACATTCATTTTCTTTTATGTTTAAATATAAATATACAAGAATATTTAATTTTTAAGAAAATTTTAATGTTGGTTTCACTAGAAGGGGTTAGAGACTGAGATAAATATGGTTTTGATCCATGTTCATCGGGATGTTATGAGAGTTGACATTGGATTTAATGATGGTGACATGTAACATAAATTAGGAAAAACTAATCAAATTATATGGTGATCGGGAAACCATGTAATGGTTTGAGGTGGGGTATACTTTTATTTTTATTAAATTAAATAAAATATATATTCTTGGTTTATTTTCTATGTTTTCTCAAAATGTTTCCCTTATAATCATCATTATTATTCACTTTTGGTTTATTTGTTAAATGATTCTTTGTAAAGTGTTTCATTATATTTTGATGTTTATTATGTTACTTAAATGATATATTAGAGTTTGGATGGGTAGCATATGATTATTATGATCAATGAAAATATTTTATTAGGTTCATTTTAGGAGTGAGAGATAGGATGGACCACATAATGAGGAGGTTATAAGTGTGTAATTAGAGTATAAATTTTGGGGTTTATCCATTTTTTCTCATGTTTACATAGTGATTCTTGTTTTCTTGGGGTTCTTGTTTGGTTTTTAGAATGAATGTGGGTTTTGATATCATTTAGGGATCAAAGGATGAATGTTTGATGATATTATGGAGGATTAGTTCATTGTTTTTTGGTTATGTGGAAACCTTGTTATAGGAAAATTATTACAGTAATTTATTTCAAGTTATTTTTTTATTAGTATTGTGTTGGACGCTATTTACAGATGAAGTCGTAATAATTTATAAAGATGTGTGGTGGAAATATAAAATAAGTGTGCGATGGATATGTTGAGATGGTGATGTTGTAAAATGATGTTTGGGGAGATATATATAGTGGGATTATGTGATAATGTTTTGGTGTGCATTGATGTGCTAATATAGTAAAATGTGGTTAAATATAAGAAAGGATAAAGTGGAAACATGATGAGGTTTCACTATGTTGATTTTAAAGGGTATTATTTTTTATTGATTTTCATGGTGGATTTTGGTGCTATTCTATGGTCTGTCATTCCTAATTATTTAATCTATCTTTATGATATTTTCAATCCATTTATTTTAGATGTTTTTTATTAATCTTATAGTTGTTGAATGTTTCATATATTTTGATTTATCATTATTTGATATGGGTTTTATTCATTGTAAACCAAATTTTGTGTTGAGGGATATCATTGACTTGGTTAAGCCTATATTAAGATTCTTCATGTAGTTATTATTGAATCTCACATCTTATTATAATTATTTGTAAACAATAATTTTTTAGAATCTCTAGAAATGTATATATTTCGAATTTGGAATATATTTTTCTAATGTTTTGATTATGTTTCAATTGAAATTACCCTTATAGTAGGTATGTTATAGTCATTATAATATCAATATGATTATATTTTGTTTTTATCTATTATCCACTTACTTCATGATTTTATTGTGGTTGTTGTAATCATTTATAATTCTGGTTTTTCAATTTTATTAATTGAATACTTTTTAATATTTATTTTTTATTTTAATATCATTTTCCATATATTTGGTATAATTTTTGTGGGGAAACAATTTATATATATTTACTTTTAATAGAAATACATAGTGGCTCTTAACACCTCTGCTGTATATAGTAAATAATTTTTTAGCAGAGGCTGAAACTGTCACTATATTTGGTGATTTTTTTATCATTCATTTAAACTACCAATATATATTATTAAGTATATAATTTCTTGTAACCACCATAAAATCATTAATATTTTTTAGAGAAAATACCACAACTAAAAATGTAAATTACTTTATCTAAAAATTGTTCCATGAAACTTCATAGAAATAACAATTAAATGGGTAAAACTAATGAAAGTTCGATTCCAAAACCAAATTTAGTAGTAGTTTTAAAGCCCATCATATAAAAATTTTGAAATTATTTTAAACTATCTCCAATATAAAAATAAAACTTCTAGTCCCCTATTTTCTTTTAGTGATAACTGAGATATGTAGTATTATTGGTTTGGAAGGATAATATTAATTATTATTTCAAAACTTTTCCAAATTTCATATTCCATTAATGAAGTTTACCTATAAAGGGATTAAGTTCACATATAAAAAGGTTTTTGAATAATTTTCTGACGAATTGAAGATGATATTGGCCAATGATCCAATTTTGATACTACTATTAGGAAATGATGGATTTGTGATATATAGTGATTAATCAAAGAAGAAACTTGGTTATGTCCTTATAAAGAACGAAAAAGTTATTACCAATGCATCAAGGAAGCTAATGTCTCATGAAAAAACTATCTTACTCATGATCTTGAGTTAGTGTCCATAATAATTTCATTAAATATACTGAGACATTATCTCTATGGAGAAATATGTGAGATATACACAAATCATAAGAGTCTAAAATACATATTTTCATAGAAAAAGGTCAAAATGAGTAAATTATAATGACTCAAGTTACTCAAGGATTATGGTTACTCAATACACGGCCACAAGTAGATGGGAAATATATTAGTAGATGCCTTGAGTAGGAATGATTATAGAGTTTGGAAAAAATAAGGAATGATATAGATCCTATGATTATGGATTTTTTGAAGATGGGTATAATAATTATTTAGGAATGGGAAATATCACAAATTTTGAAAGTATTCCTAATCTATCTTTATTGGAAAAGATAAAAAAACCTCAACCCATTGATAAGAATTTTCAGAAAAAATTAAAGTAGCAAATGATGAATTTTTTTAATAATTCATATATGAAGATTGAGTTCTAAAATATTGAAAGAGGCTATGCATTCCATTTATACTTATTCTAATAATTCAATTGTTAAATGATATATTGGGCCAATTTTCTTTATATACCATGTTTTCACAAAAAAATGTATATAGATTTGAGGTAAATATTTGGCAGGAAAATATTTTTTGAGAAATTGGTGACTATGTGTCTAGATGTTTTGATTTTAATGAAGTTAAGGCTGATCGAAAACATCCTAGAGTATTCATGCAAACTATATATTTTCTAATATGAAAATGGGATGACATTAATATAGATACTTCAACTAGATTTCAAAAGTCACCAAGAAATAATGATGCAATATGGGTTATGGTTTATCACCTTACAAAATCTAAAAATGTCCATGCTATAAAAGAATATTTAAATAATGAGTGCCTTAGATTTTTTTTATATTAATAATCTTATAAGACCTCATGGAAAACCTATTTCAATTTTTTATGATTGTAATCTATAGATCAAATTGAAATTAATTATGGAAATTTAGAATACTCTTGATACAGAGATGCTTTTGAGAACCAACTATTATCCTCAAATAGATGGGTAGTCCAAAAAAACTATTAAAACATTGGAAAACATGTTTAATTTGATCTCGCTTGAATTTAATTCTATGTTGTATTAGTATTTACCTTTTCTAGAATTTTCCTATAATAATAGTTTCTATTGAAGTATTCTTATGGTGTCATATAAAGCGTTATATATAAAAAGATGCTGCACTCCTACTTGTTGGGATAATGTCAGTGAAGGGAATATTTTAGGCCATTATATTATTTATGAAATAATGAAATAGGGAAATGTTACTCAAACTAATATTAGAGGATCTCAATGTAGGAAAAAGTTTTATACTGATAACCAATGGAAAAATTAAGAATTTCAAGTGGGAGGTCACATTTTCCATAAATTATCTCCACAGAAGGGTGTTATATGTTTTTGTAAAAAGTGAAAACTAATCCCCATGTATATATACCTTTTGAAATTATAAATAGAATTAGAAATCTGGATTTATGATTTTAAATAACAATATCCACCTCTATTGTACATTATCTATTCCATGTCTCTTTGTTATGGAAGTATATTCCAAACCCGATGCATGTTCTGACCAATGAAGATATAGAATCTAAAAGTGATCTATATTGATATGAATTTCTACCAATATTCTTGACACTATATAGAGATTCAAGAAATTAAATGACTTTATTGGTAATGGAACTTTGGTGAAATAATCAAATAGAAGAAGCAATGTGGGAACCTCAGGATGTTCTAAAGAAGAACCACACTCTTTTGTAAATAAGGTAATATCCAAGAATATTTTAGGGTTGATTTTTTAGGAGGTAGGAATGTAATATCCTGGAATTTTAAAAGAACACTATGTATAACAGTGTATACAACACACAATATCAATTTTAAATGAACCACATAATATAATTATTTAAATATTAAAATTATACCCTAGCCAATGAATTTGAATTTACGAATAGTAATAGAAATTTTATGAAATATATATGGTGGTAAAAATTAATTAATTAATATTTTGGAAACAAACACATAATTTTTAGTAAAGTAATTTCATTCTTAAAAAATACAGTTTCTACAATAATATTTTTTGTTAATTTTTTTTTGGAAAATAATATCATTAATATTTTAATCATTACAAAAATATATTTGATAAAATTAAATATATTTTTTAAAATATTAATACGAAATTTATATTAAGGTGAATTTTTGGGATTTTTTTTTTGAAAATTATAAATTTTCAATTAAAAGTGAAAAAGCTATTATTTACTGATAATAGTATTTTTATTTCAAGATTTTGAATAGTTAAATTTTGTTTTAAAAAAGATAAATAAATTTTCTCCATTATATTATTTATAATCAAATTATAACTTTTGGAATTAATTTTATGCTTGAATTTGTCATAAAACATTTTTATACATAAAAATACATTTTTTAGAAAAATCATTTTCACCAAGTTTTTCAGTTTTAAATTTCAATTAAATTATACCAATTCAATGAATTGAATTTGATAAAATGAATTCCATATTATTAATTATCTTAATTTAATTTAATGATTAAATTAAATATAATTTTTTCTCATAATGAATAGTAAAAACAATAAAAATCCATTTTTATAAATTATGTTAAAAACAGTTTACTGGGTGTTAAACTAATGATATAAGAGTTAAATTAAACTAAAAAATTATATATTTTATATTTTATGGAAATATTTCAAACTTATATCATCTAATATTTTTAAATGGTCCATTTTGAGGCCATTTTTCTTGATCATGACATTAATATATTTGATTCTTTTTAAATTCTATGTGTGACCTCTCCCCTACATATAGATGGACCTCTCCTCTCCTCTCCTCTCCACACATAAAGGGCATTTTTGGTTCAAACATTCCCTTCCCAAATAAATTTATTAAATCTCTACCCATAACCTATAGTCCATTTTTTCCATTACCACATATCATGGAAGGTTATTATGATAGTTTTAATTTATATATATTATATTAATTACATATTTATCATTACTTAAAAGTAATATATCACATAATTTCATACCTTTGCATTCATTGGAAAATGATAACATCGTACGTACATACGTGTAGACTTCCAAATCCATAAACTGATATGATTTTTTTTATAATAAATTATATGGAAGATATTTATATGTTTATTAAAACAAATAATATTTTAATTATGATGTTATTATAAATTTGTAAATAAAAAAATATTACCTACTTTCAATCATGATTATTGAAAAATTGAAATGTTACTCATGCATACGTACGACCTGCAGTATTTATGATTATAACATAGTTTATTTATAAGAAAATTCCTTCATTGTTGGTTTTAAAATTATAATAGATTTATAAAAATGAAAATTATGCAATTATTATTATTTGTTAGATGGTGGAACATGTTTCCCTTTTACCATTTCCAACCTACTAAAGTCATTTTGGAAATTCAAAGATAATATCATCAAAACATTCAATATGAACTTAATTGATTAGGTAATTAAATATAACTTGGTAATAAATAAAATAAAATGAATAATAAAATAATAAAATTTCTTAATATAATAAATTATTAACAAAAGTTTTTTATTCACGAATTTAAACAATGTATATGACATGTGATACCCAATGAAAGATATTTCGTCTAAATTTCCACACCATTGAGACATATTGGTATTATGAACCTATTTAATTTTATGTGGTGTATATAATACCCATTATAGGTATCTAAAAATAATATTAATTTATTCATGCTAAAAAATTATTCAATACATGTTGAACTTTCAAGAAGATTGTTTCAAAGAAAATCCAATTGAATTTCCCTTTTTGATCGTGTATATTTTTATTGCATGCCGATATTATTCAAAAATATTTTAAAAATGTCTTTTTTATTAATAAAATTATTTTAAAGGTTTTTTATGTTATATTTGAAATTTTAAATTAGTTTAAACTAGTATTCCATATTTTTTCCCAAAATGGTAATTTTTTATTTTTTTTGTAAAAAACGCATATGGAATGCTTTCTTTTCAATGTATATAGTGTTAATGAACTATCCATAAACTATAAATATTTTCACCATTTAGATTATTCTATAAAATTCATGTATTTTTAAAAGGGAACTATTTATGAAAATTTATTTTCATTATTTCATTTCCATTCTTTAAATAAATTGAATTTACTAAAGAAATTACTTTATAGAAGGCTATCTCCCATTTTTATTAAATTTGGCACAATAACAATTCATTACACATTAAATTTCTTGTTATCATAGGAAAATAAATTTTGATTAAATTTACATATTATATTTATCATTGATATAATTATTTCATAAACCATATTCCATTTCTACATATAGTTTTTACACTAAAAATTATTCAATTGGATGAGAAAATATTTAAATTAAGTATTATTTACTAAATAAAGTTATATTGGTAATAAATATTGTTTATGAATTTAATTGGTCATTAAATGTAAGTGGAATTCAATAGCCATAAATTTATGGGTGGGTCCATATTTTAAATAACCACTTGATTCATTGATGGGTCTCAGCAGATAAATCAATAAGACAGTATTAAATAGGGTTTTTATGTATACATACTAATCAATTAAACTTAATTATCACAAGGATTTGACCATATAAATATCATGATGTATGAAATGACCAAGTGAAAAATTAAACATTTCCTTCAATGAGAATTTAGTTATTATTTGACATGATATTACTATGTTGATATTTTCCATGGATGCATTCCTTACTCATGTAATTAATTAAATAACATGTGTTTTTTATTTACATTTACACAATGATTATTCCTTAGTGATTAATGATATATTATGTTGTAATTAGAAGACTTGGGAGCAAGAAAAGCCCACTCCCATAAAAATTTTATTATTAAAAAAGTCAGTACATCAATAGGAAAGAAACATGGAATCAGCGAAAACGCGTGTACACATCACCACACGTATCAGCAGCAACCAAGCCCCAACAAAAGGTTGGAGTAACAAAGGACCATAAAGAACAAGACTCCTCAATAGCACGCTTGGAAAAAGTATCAGCAATGTGATTTGACTCCCTATAAACATGAGTGACAATCAAAAAAACCTGCTCCATAATCTGAAGACAATCAACCTAGGAAGAAAGCATCCTCCAAGGGACATTACTTGAGCGATTTCTTAGAATGTCATCTGCCCAAAGATAATCAGACTCCATCCATATATTTATCTAGCCATGAAAAGAGGCATACCATATATCCTTAATCATATCCCATAATTCTACCTCAATCACCAAACCATTCCCTAAACAAGTGGATGAAACAACCTTTAACAAAGCCCCTATAAGTGGGAAAAATACCCCCACAACCCGAAGGCCCTAGTGAACCTGAAGCCGCTCCATCCACATTAACTTTCAGGCACTGAGAGATCAGAGGAATCCACCAGATATATTTCAGCATAATCGGTTTCTTACATATACCAAGAACACCCAAAGATCGTAAAACAACCATATCTGAAACATCATTATGCATAACTCCAATTCAAGTATATGCAGCAGAAAACACACAAATAAGAAGCTCCCGAATACCAAAAAAAATTGGTGTAAATTGGTTCTCAAAGAAAAGATCATTATGTGCCATCCAGATAAAAGAAATCAACGCAGAGACTATAGAGAAAAACAAAGGCTTCACCTGAGAACAACAATCAGCACGATGGACAGAATCCATAAGTTGTCCAAAACTCCCCAGATTCAGATGACATCCAAAAATCCCATGCAAATAATCCCATAAACCAGATAAAGAGCAACAAGAAATAAATAAGTGATCAATAGACTCATCAACAACAATACAATGAATGAAAATAGGTGCAAGAGAAAATCCAACTTTCTGTATCATCCACCGTAATGAAAGTCGACACTTCCAAATCCTCCACAAAATAAAATAATGCGCCGGTGGAAAAAATCATAATGAAACACCAGTAGCCAAGAAGGAACCACCAGGGGTGAATCACACATGGATCTATAATCTCTATTAGTTCTAAAAGATCCAGTAAGACTGGGAAACAAAACCAAAGTATCCATCACAGAATAGTGATAGCGTCCCAACTCCCTTTTCAGAGGATCAGAAATCAACCCCTGAGCCATAATATTATTCTGAAAGTCAGCAATAGATATATCCTTCAATGTAGAAGGAATCACAATAACATCAATAATGGAACATGATAACCAAATAGTCTTCCAGCATTTCAAAGAGGAACTTCAACAAACCACCTATTTAGAGGAGTGTGAAAGACTACAATAAGCATGCTTAACTAGGGGCCATATCGAAGAAGGGGCATAAAGAGAGTAACCATTTGACAGCTTGGATCCCACTATATTACTCAGAATTTCCAAGGAGAAATCACCAGAAGTCAAAAGGGACCAGGTAAACTTTTTATTGAGATATTCATTAAAGAGCTTAAGGTCCTTAATCCCTATGACACCCATCTCAAAACGACGAATGAAATCACTCTAGGAAATCATAACAAGCTTCCTTGCATGTATCGAACCAGTCCAAAAAAAATTCCGCATCATCCTTTGTAAATCATTAAGAAGAGATATAGGCCATCTGTATAAAAAAAGTATAGACACACATTGAAGTGATCACAGAATTAACAAGACAAACACACCCTGCCTGAGACATAGATTTCCCCTTCCAGGTAGCCATCTTATTAAGCATTTTGAGGAAAATATTTTCTAAATGACATCTTTTCATAGAAACCCAAAAAAGAGGAACCCCAAGATAATTAAAGGGTAAAGTCCCCCTCTTGACCCCATGCTTCCGGGAAACTATGTTCTACTTTGAAGTAATAACCCCTTCTCTAAAAAACACCGAGGATTTATCCCAACTGATAACATGACCAGAAACATCCTCATAATGTTCAATGGCTGCCTTGATATAACAGATTGTAGACCTATCATCTTTCCCAAACAAAATAATATCATCCGCATAAAATAGATGTGAAGGAGCAAAAAGACTTCTACCAACAGTCATTTGACGATACAATCCTGCCTGAACAAGATCTGAAAAGAAAAATACTCAAATAATACCCAGAAATAGAAAAAATAAGGCTAGATAAAAGATTACCTTGTCTCACTCCCCCAGAGCATTAAATGAAGCTTCGAGGAGAACCATTCACAAGGGAAGATAGCATAGAGCTTTGGAGAAAGCAGATAATCAAAGAAATGAAACTATTGGAAAAACCATGCATTCTTAACATAGAAAAAATAAAACTCCATTTCATAATATCAAAAGCCTTTGAAATGTCAACTTTCAGAGCCATATTCCAAGACTTCACCTTTCTCTTCAAAACATTAACACATTCAGACTCCGTGTACAAACAATTATGAATGTTCCTACCAGGCAAAAACCCAAATTGATTTGTGGAAATAAAATTCTTAGAAATACTTCCCAATATATTTTCCAGGACATTGTTGATATCTTTTGGAATAGTATTCCCAATAGCCACGGGCCTGAAATCCCGAATATCAAGGGCATTATCCTTCTTTGGAATCAATGTAATGAATCAAGCATTGGCACTAAAAGGAAAATAAGAATGATAAAAGAAATATTGAATAACATTCACAAACTCAGTGTAGATAATATCCAAATAAGTCATGAAAAACCTATTGGAAAAACCATCTAGCCCTGAGACACTATCATCATTCATAGAGGAAACCACCTTCCCGATTTCCTCTTTCGAGGGTATACTAGTAAACATATCATTATGATAATCCCCAACCGAGGGAGAAATATTCCTGAACATTTTATAGGTGTTATCTTGACCTGAGTCAGTGTGAAGCTTTTCAAAATAACTACAAGCAGCAAAAGAGATGTCATTTTCAGAACTGAAAAGATCTCCTTCAACCATAAAGGCATTAATACTACATTTCACCTTCTTCTCCCTATGCAATCAATGAAAGATTTTGGTATTTCTATCAACCTCCTCCAGCCACCTGACATTATATTAGTTCTGAGAAAGACTCTCCTTTAAGGCTAAGAGCTCATTAAATTTAGAAAGGGAAAGAAATTCATCCTTATAGAGCACATCCTAACCATTAGTAGGCCTTTGAAAATGCTAAAGATTATCCTCAGAAGTTTGAATATCATGATCAAGGAATGAGAATTATTTTTTACTCCACTCCTTGAGCTTTGACTTCACAACCTTCAGCTTCATAACCATAATATAAAAGGGACTTTCAATAACAGTAGTTTTTCAGGCCTCAATAACAACCTATCTACAACCTTGAATAGATAGCCAAGCATTATTAAACCTAAAAGGTAGGGGAGAAGATCTCAATCTGTATAGACTTAAATCCAATAAAATAGGATTGCGATCAGAATTATCCCTTTGAAGTGTTATACTAGAAAGAAAAAAAATACTGAGTTCCCCCATCCACATGACCAAAGAACCTGTCAATCTTGCTGGCTTGTAACCCATTTAAAGTGTATCGTCGCCATGTAAATTCAGCACCCAAAAAAGGAACTTCAATCAGACTACAAGCATCAATGCAGGCAGAAAACTCACTAGTAGCCAACCTATTGAAACAAGTGAATGTCTTGTCCTCAAGCCAGAGTACCGAATTGAAGTCACCAATAATAACTCAACTTTTCCTCGTTTGAAGAGCTATGATTTCCAATGATTACCAAAGTAACGCCTCCCAATTTACTGATTAAGATCATAAACAATTGAAGAATCCATACCATGACCAATTATGTCAATAGAGTGAGTAATCAACTGCCGATCAGAAAAAGAAGAAATCAAGGAGATACTATCATGTTTTAAAACCCAAAGAGCCTCTAAGGAAGCCAGACCAGAATAATGGGAAACCAGAGAGTACCCAAGTGTTGACCACTTAAAGACCTTCCATTTGTATAAAAACATACGAGGCTCAGAAATTCCAAAAAGGATAGGTTTATTGGCCACAATGAAATGCCTAAGGGTTGTGACCATGGGAGAATTCTAAAGCCCCTGTCAATTCCAAAAGAAAACCATCATGTGGAAGAGGACCTGGACCTAGTATTAGGCCTTCCATCCTGAAGAAAGTGCACTTACTTCACCTACCTCTCAACCTTCTTCTTCTTCCCTTTACTATTTGATGAAGAAAAAACTGGAACAACTAATGATCCAGTGATAGTGTCTGAGCCTTCCAAAGGTAGAGGCTTCCCCTCACTAGCACTATACTCCCTATCATTAGACCAAAAAACACCACTCAAGGAAGTAAATTTATTCAATGAGGTAACTAGTTCCTGACTAGACTGCAACAACAACTTCTTTGTAGCCTTGGACGATGAGACCTGTGAGAAGGATCTAGGTACACTTTTTTTCTACTCTTATCACACGTATTAACCACGTCCTTTACGGATTCTGACCCATTAGACCCAGACAAATACTGAACCTTCCCCTGTGAAGTTCTAGTAGGAAGAACAACATTATCCTGCCCAGACGTAATATCAGATGCCATATCCAGATTCTTCGACAAATCCACATCAGGTGCTTTAACAGGGTCAACAAAATTCAGTGGATCCTGCACTGAAATCCCAACAGAAGGTTCATATTGCACCTGCAATGAAGATTGAGTATCATTTCCGTGCACTAACATCTGAACAGAAGGTTCATTCTGAACCTGCAAGGGAGACTGATGAGCACTGACCTGCACTCTATCATTAGAAGGTATATTCTGCACCTGAAATTCGTGAGAGACAGTACCCTGAACAGAGGCACAAGGGGTATCCAAAGGAACTATAGGAGTGATAACTGGCTAGACCTACACTATAACCCGAAGCCCAGATGTAGAATCACTAATCTATGCATCAACCCGATAGATATCCATATGCCCTGAATCAGTGGGTTCAACCTAATCTTGAACTGAAGGTGACACCAACTGAGTCTGAACATCAGCTTGGACATTCCCAGTTCAAGACTTGTCTTGCACAGACACTTGTATAGAACCCTGAAAATTAGACTCAGTAAGAGGGGAAGGGCTCACAGCAGGTTCCTGCACTAGGTCATTAAGAACAGAATCAATAACAGGAGTAGAACCCCCTCCATAAACCAGCTCAGATTTAGGATTACATGGCATGATAGCATCATGGGCCTTCACCTTCACAGTTTCCTTCCTGCAGAAAGAATCGGAGTGGACCATCATCTTGCAAAGGCCGCAGACCTTATTCCTATTGCACTCAAAATCCCTGTGACCAAAGAAGTGAAAATTGTGACAGAACCTCGTTCGACTCTCATACTAAATCTCAATATTGAAAATATCATCCCTGTTTGTAAGCACAACCTCCTACACTAGCGTCGAAGCCATATCAACTTCCACCAGAACCCTCACAAATTGCCAAAATTTAGGATCCTTAGTGTGCTTGTCCATCTAAATAGGATTTCCAACAGAAGAAGCAATATGAAAAATAATTTGGGTATGCCAATATAACCAATTCAGCTATTTAATTTGAATCCAGACTTGAGCTTGTGTACCCTTGACATTCTTAGGGTCAAAATTTATATCCCACTCTTGAATGAGAATAACTCTATGCTTTAAATACATAGAGCCGAGACTCCATGCTCGACGCTTTCATTCCTCAGATTGAAACAGAACAAGATAATAGCCGCGAACTATCAAAATCATCCGCCATTCATTAAACCCCAAGATCTTTGAGATGTGCTGATAAAGATCATTAAATTTCCATAGAGACCCTCCCTTTGGAAGAAGAACCCGAGAAATAATCGAGAAGCGACAGAGGTTGACTCGCTCCTCAACAGCAACCTGATCCTCAACAACATGAGCATTACGCCCCTTTTGATGATCCTTCTAGGCGTAGGATAGCAAAATTTAGGATATTTACCTACAGATTTCAATAAATCTGAAAATTTCTTCAATCCCGCCCCTTCAGAACCAGAAGAAACCGCAATCTGCTTTGAAGGCATGCGTTGAAACATATTATTATGACTAACACAGTCAAACTTCTTGCGAATCGATGAATAATTAACAGGAAAAGCATCACCATCATTCTTAGTTCACCATATTTTTTTTCTTTTCCCTTGGATATAAAGAATGATATTTTTAATAAATTATAGGATGAAAGAATGATTTTATTATTTGTATTTTATATTTTTTATGTTATATGGGAATCACATATGAATATTTTTTTCAAGACTATTTAACTAATAGTAACATAAAAATTAGACCACTTGTATATAAGGTGATTTTAGAAATCAAACTCTAACCCATGGTTACCGTAGTTGGAGTTATTTAATTTTAGGTGATAGTTATAAGTTCATGTTTATGTTCTATTAAATCAAAACAACTTTAAAATAATTTGAAAAGATAGACCATGATTTCATGTTGTTAGATAAGTGATATGAAGAATTCAAATATTTGACAGAGAATCTAGTCAGTAATATTATTCATTAATTTCCAAAGGAAGTAGTTATGTTCATAGGGTATTGTGGTTATTGTTATCCTGGCCGGGGTTGTGTATCGATGGAGAAACAATGGAAGATATCTTATGTGTCTTTACACTTATGTACACATTAATGTAATTATGAAACCCATGATCTCAAGGTAACATAAGTGGTGTTTTCTCAAATTCTTTAGATGTAATACCTCATTAGGTAGCTCTTTTTGGTTTTTTCTATCACAATGGCCTTTGATAAATATTCTCTTAATGCGATTTGAATTTTTTTATCAAAAGTGGAACTGATGAAATTATAATTTTTTAAGATTGTTTTTTTTTTCAGTTTTCAGTATTGGTAAAATTTTATCGTATCCACTAACAATTCTATGAATAAGGGTTTTAATGTTGGATTTCATAACTGACATTGTATAAAATTTTCAAAGTTTCTTATAAATATAACAAATGTTAAAAATTATAATACAAAATAATTCATATAGGGCTTTTAATGTCATTTATAATTATAAATTATGTTAAAAAGTATTTATGAGTATGTATATTTTGATAACAGACAGTTTATGATACTTTCATTATCAAGTATTAAAATAAAAAAAGTTTGAAGTATAATATTTTTTTAAAAAAATTATTGTTACAAATCCATAATAATAGTATAAAAAATAATTTATAGGTATCATTAGTAGAAATAGTATAACATTACATACATAATTTCTTTAAAAAATATAAATCAATAATAATTAAAAATATAAGATAAATATAACAAACATTTAGTGATACAAGTAAAAATTTATCAAATTGGTAAAATATTTTAAAAATAATATATCTAGATTTTTTAGTTCATTTATAAAATATGAATTAGTTTCATATAAAAATATAAATGTATAATTAAAAATAACAGCACATTCATAATATAATATATATTTTAAAATATAAAATTTTCTATGAATGTAAACCTAGAAAAAGATTTCATTTTTGCAGTTGTTATTATATTGTAAATAAATCATATAGCATGATAACTACATCAAAACATAATTCATTATTATAAAATGTGGTTTTAAAATAATAATTTCCAAATAAGAAACACTAAAAATAATTTGATGAAAACATTTATATTAATATAAAATCTATGCCTTTATAGGAACACAATTATAATTTTTTACTTATTTTTCTACAAGAGAATACTATGAAACACAATCCATGACATGTCTAATTTTTATATTTCAAAAACATTTTTAACATAATTAAATATAAAATTAATGAAATAAAAGAAGAATAAAATGTAAATTTCAAAAAAAAGTTATTGTTTTCATGAACTTCACCCAACAATGAGCATAATAATTAGTTAATGAATTCATTTCGAAAAAATAAAAATAAAATCTAGTTTCTCCTAAAAATTGATTAGTATAGAATGAAGGAATATATAATATAATGAATTTTTTATTATATATGTCTTATTACCTATTGTGAAATTCAATGAACTGACATATAATTTCTCTTCTAGAAAATCATTGATAGAGATATTCAATTATCATTTACTAGTTCATGTATATCAAATTTGATGAAATGTAATTTGGATCAATGAATCCATGAATTTCAAGTATTTAAATTTTAATAAAAATAATGACAATATTGCTTATTAGAAAATAAATAAATGAATTCATTATAAATTATATTCAAATAATGAAATTGACAATGAAATTAAAATATACATACATCCAAAACACTAGAAACATGTTTATTGTGAGTATATGACCCTAAAAAACATCCATGCTATCTTCATTAAATATAATAAATATATAATATATCACACATAATTTATAAATCATTGAAAACTTATAAAATTAATATCATATAAAAATATTTAGAGATAATTTTACATGGAATTTAGAAAAATGGGGTATATTTTAATGTTCTGGGCTATGTTGCTCTTATCTCTTTTTCATTAATAGTTTATATTTCAGATACTTTTATAAAAGGTAAATGTACGAAAATATATTTCTCAATTTAAAATAAGAACTATATAAAAATATATATATAATTTATACCTCAATCTCCAACTATAAAACAAGTCTATTTGACTAGAGTAATAAACTAGAAAAATTATATATAGAAGTGGTCACCTTATTAATAATAAATTATAGTAGATTAAATGGATTGATATTATCATCTATTTCCATAATTAGTTGATTCAACTACACAAGATTATGATGTTTATATTACCCATGATAATATATGATTATATAAACTATAATATGATAATGGGATCATCAATATATAATTCATATCATAAATTTAGCTATGAACTTGGAGGAGGATCAGAATGAGTAATCATTATAGGATACACTTATATTAAAATATGTAAAAAAATAAAAAATAAAAAATATCTAATCCACTTTTCTAAATAGTGATCAATCATTAAAATATATTTCTTTATAGAATCTATTTTACATATATAAAAATCCTCCCTTGATGCACAACTTGGACACCTGAAGACATTTCAAATACTAACACTCATCTCATATCCTGTTACTTGGTATGAGTGTTCTTACTTTTCTAGTGCATCTCTATAGATATACCTCAAGAAGAAATGTCCACTATATATCTTTATCCTTAAATAAATCCTCAAATGAAATATTAAATTATCATATTAATGTGATGAACTTAGAAAAACTAGATTTGGAAAATATTAATGTATTACAATATTATCGACTAAATAGGTTGATTGATCATTAAATTAATTATCCCCCTTTCCCTTCCCATTTAAAATTTTCATTTCATATTGGGTTGATTAGGATAACTAAAAATAACTACAATAAGGATAGTTGATTTTTCTCTTAATTGTTGAAAATTTTTAGTAATGATTTTCTCCTGAATTAATATATATCCCATACATCGCAATGTATTACGGTATAAGTTCCCCACTTATATATCTTGGATTCATGCTAAATAAGAATAAATGAAAAATATGTTAAATAATTACCATGTAATGAAAAAAATTAATATTACAAAAAATAATTAACATTCTTGAAATTCATCCTCCTATCAACTAGATTCAAACTACTTTCATGCCTCTTCATTTAAAAATATGTATTTTTTATATGGACTATCATTATTTTTATTCAAAAAAATAATCCTAAATAAATTTTCAATTAAAATAACTCCAAAAGTTTTTAAAAAAATAAATATTCCACTTCATAATCCCTTCCATATCAGGTATTCAAATTTCTAGTTGAAATGTTAATTATATGGAATATATAATATTAGAATAATAGAAAAATATAATTGAGATTTTATAAAATTAATGAAACCTGTAACTTATATCATTTCATCTAATTGATTATCCCCCAATCAAGGTGTAATATTTTAACTTTACCTCAACCCTAAATTCCCAAGAAGCTAATAAATTTCTTTCGTTGTGGGACTATATGGTTAATCATATAATCAAATTCAATTAGAAACCATTACTTTACATGATGAAGGTCATTAATTTTTTTAAAATGTTCTCACATATTCTAATTTTGATGTATTCTCTTTTGAATAAAAATGAATTAGTAGTAATATACTCAATAGTAGTAGGGTAACATGGCTATAAATAATTTCAATAATCATAAGTTAAATTTTATCGATTAATTTAATTATGAAAGGTAAATTTATATGAATAGACACACATACACCTCAGTATATGTTGTTCTCTCTCTATGCCCTTTAATTAAATATATGAATTTTAATTTGATGATATCCTCTCTATATATAGTTGAAAATAATTAAATTACAGATTGAAAAAAAGTAAAATTATTAATAATACAAATAATAATAAAAATATTATGTTTCTTAAAAAAACATAATGTAATAATATAATATGAATAATTTTGTAATAAATATAAAATTTTTATAACATAAATAAATACATTTATTTTATTTGCAAAATAAAATACTAAACCTTATGAACTTGTTCTAAGATATAATAATCAAAATTGATCTAATAAATAAATTGGTTTCACTACCTTCCATTGCCACTATATTATGTCACAAGATGGTGCATCATAATGAAGCTATAATGGAATATATCATAACTAGTTTTTAAAGACCAAAATTGATTTTTATATCACAAGACTCATTTAATTTGTTTATAATTTCAAATAACTATTAAATTAGGATTCCATACCAAAAAAGAAAATAAAATCGATACAAGGAGAAAAAAATCAATAACCACTATAGTCCTCAATAGTTATCATATTAAAAAAATAATATTTATATTAAATTGTAATTTTTTCATCAGAAAAGCATAAAATAAAGAAGTAGTTATAGGAAAATGGTGACATAGAATTTCTCAAACCAAAAATATATATATGAAAATTATGAATACAAAAATTAATATAAATATTGAAAAATACATGAATATTTACAAATATAATTATTCAAATAGAAAAATTAAAATGTTTGTACAAGTTTATCCAAAGAAAAAAGACATTTACATGAATTATAAAGAGGCTAGAAGACTATTTTACCAAATCTATTGTACCTGATAAATTCATATAGTTTGGACCATTTCCATATCAAAATCATAATTAAGTACATTTAATAATATTATATATAAAAGAATATCATACAATTTCATAACATCATTTACATTATCATCATCCAAATTTATTTTTTCCATAAAAAATTATAGACCACTAATAATTTAATAGATTTAAAACATAAAATATAAGTTTCACATATTCCATAATGATATATGGTTGCAATTTCTCAAAAAAATTTCTAAATCCACAAGTCTAAATCCAAAATCATCATGATTTCGGAAACTATTAATATCAAACCAATTACACTAAAACATTAGTATTTGAAATTTAATGCAATATATTTTCAATATATCTTTAACTTCTCAAAAATATGAAATTGATATATAAAATGGAATTTATTAGTTTTCACTTAAATAATTATTGTTTTGAATAAAAAAATTACTCCAACATTTTCAATAGAGCTCTCAATAATCTATTTTTATGAAAAATATATATTTATAAATGTGATAACCTGACTATGTGATCACACTAACACATGGTACCCATTCTAACCATTTCAAATTTTCTTATTCAACTGATTTTGTACTAAAATTTTATATAAACCATGAAATAATGTTTTTTAAGTTCATTCATAAACCTTATCTCACTTTATTTTAAAATTTATTACATTAAATTTAGAAATATATGTTGTTAAATGGAATTGGACTCCAATCTAATCTTTGAAAAATTATAAATATGCCATCATTATTTCATCACATGCTATCAAAATTAATTTTAATCCCTAAATACAATTTCCTCTAATGTTGAGTCCAATATTTTAACATCAGGAACCCATATCTCCCCCACATAACCGAGATGGGTTTCTAAGTGTCCTCAACAAGACCTATATATAAGAAAAAGGATCTCAACAAGTAGTGATCATATAAGGAATATACTATGAAGACTATAACCTTGATTTAAAAGCTATAGTAAAAAAAACAATGATAAATCAATCTTTACATAAAAATAAATATGATAACATATGTATAAAATTAATCCAAATTATAAAAATAAAACATGTCATTCCATATTGTATTATTCAATACTAAATGTCATGTTTAATTTTATAAAAGTTAACAACAAAAAACAGATTCCTAAATCCTAGTCCTAAACCCTATGTCAGATCCCATCACTATGATCTAAACTAATCTAGTAATGAAATCAAAGAAGAATATGGACCCTTTCCATTATCTAGGCTTTTTTCTATGAAATTTGTCCAAGTTCCAAATGCAACCTGAACAAGGAGTGAGTTAAACATAGTAGGCCAACTCCCATAGTGTATAGAAAATCCAGTTTGAGAAAATAGTTCATGAAATATTATGATAAATAGGGGAATTAATTCATAAATTAGTATATAATATAAAAATATTACCACTAACCACTATGCTCTCAGATGACACTTGGGGTTATCCAATCCTACTTTAGAGTGATTCTATATGTCTCTGCCAGTTGTAAAATTCCCTTTCCTAATATGAATTTACAAAACCACTGGGGGATTCTATTACTTACAATGAATCCACCATATCATGTGTCTTTCCCTCATGTATCAAAATTGGAATCTATGACAATTCCCATGTTAGAGGCACTTACAAGTTCCCATTCCTCATTTCCCACACCATGATAAAGGTAACCATGTCACACTGAACTCTATAAAAATTTCAATTATAATTCCACTTATGTGTTCCCATGGAACATTGCCTATAGAAAACGTGAAGTATCTATTCAAAAAAATAATTGAAAATTCATCTTAAATCATAAAATATCCCAAACATGTTAAATTACAAAATATTTTTTAATTTATCCAAATTTCCAAATATCCCCAATTTATTCCGCCATTCTTAGTTACATATTGTCACAATAATTTTAGAAATTCTATTTTAATTTATATTATTACTAATTACTAGTTCACATATCACTCAATCCATATTCATTCATCACATTTAATCCAATTCAAATTTTATTGTAATTAACTACACTAAATTAAAGTGATTATTTATTAATCCTGGTAAATCAATTCAAATTATAAACAAATTTTCACTTTTAAACAAAAATATAAACAATTTCTAATTCAACGTAGGATCTATGTTAAAAAATTCCTTGTTCCAACCTAATGTCAAGGGTTGTAACACCACTCAAGTGGTTGAAAGTCCTAGTATTAATACCAAAAGACCAAATGGGAACCATCAGATTTAAATGAATATAGATTTTTTTTTTTGCCAATTAGGAATTTCCATACACATGAGTTATAGTGTGATCATACATGTTACACATACTATAAGAAACACATCATAATATAGAGAGTTTTTATGAACACCCTCCTCAAAAAATAAATAATAATAAAACCAAGATTGGGTACTATATAAAAGTGAAACACTAACATTCCCTATGGATAGTTTTTGACACACCTTTAAGGATAAAAGAAGAGGATCCAATAGGAAGATAAGAGGAATCCATCTATTCTTAGAATTACTCATCATTCCAAGTTGTTTAGATCAAACCATGGATTAACAAACCTGATAATGTCTTTGGAGATGCACCAAGAGTCTTGGAGACCCTTTTACATTCTAAAACAACTTGTTAGGTTCTAATTAGGGTGATTATTTGTTTATAAGGGCTTTCATGGGAAAAATATGACTTTTCCCCTTCTTACTCTATCCCATCCCGATTCCATTGGATGGATGATGGTCACCACCAGCCAGATAATAGAGGTAACCAACAAACCTACATGGATATGAACCCCACCAGTGGGTTGGTGGGTCTTCCACAGGATACTCACTTTTCCCAAGCCGACTATTTGGCCAGTGAGACTTTTTTTGTCTCATTGGGCTGTTAGGAATCCCAATGCTTGGATAGTGGACTACACCACCAAACAAATGGTATTACAACATCTCCATTATATCAGACCACCTCTAGCCTCTAACTAGCTCAACTTCCTGAGTCAGAAAATACATTTGAAATAACACTTAATCCAAGAAAATTTCCCTACTTAAGAGCTAAAATATTGTCCAAAAAATGTTAAAGATGAACAGACCTACAGAATATAGAATCGTACAAAATCCACACCATATAAATTCTAATCCATGATATGAATTCCAATTAATAATTGATAAGTATCAAATAAAAACTCTTGTAACTATTCATGCATGTCAAAATACCTCTCCTAGACCCCCTTCAGAGGATTCTAATGTTACTACTACACTCTCACTATTAGAATGGTCTTCCCACACAGTTTATTCTCAGTATGGTCTATGATAAATATTGGATTCTCCTCAAAGGATATATCAACATCAATATCAACATAATGAACATCTATCATGTGATAAGGATCAGGATGATATCCTTGATGTTGTGACACATCAATCAGATAATTCAAGGAATTATAGTAATTGAGAAGATCCAATTAGTATTCCATTGCAATTAATCATCACACTATATCAAGACACCAAATTTACCAAGGTTATAACATTCTGTACTTATAGATAATTTTTTTTCCAATACTTGGAGACACCCATAGAAAAACCTGATGACCAACCTCAAACTCTAGAGGTCATTTATAAAGTCTAGTGTAAGAATTCTATGAGGTATATGTGGTTACCAATAGAATTCCAATCAACTAATCATACTTATATGTCTCCTCCATGAGGCTTGGTCAAATGAAACCCAAATTTCCCACCTCTAACAAACTTAAATGTAAATGGAGTGACTATACATATAATTATATAAATGGATACATTTAGATTGATCCTAGAATTTTCTTTTAAAAATTAACCACCTTAGTGATAGATTATTCTTCAAATAACTATTGTAATCTATAACAAAGTCTTGTAACATATCATCTAGAATATGAATGATCCATTCAGATTAGTCATCTACCAGATAATGGTAGGTTATGCTCAGAAGAACTCATGATCTCACAATTATTGAAGGCCCATCCAAAACCATGATGTGAAACTATGATCATGATTACAAATGAAACTCATTGAAACACCATACAATCAAACTATCTCACAGACATATATATTACCTGATTCATTGATGATGAAGGTATCTCCGATAGGCAATAAGTGAGTGACCTTAATCATTTGATCCACAATTAACTATATGACTGCATTTTTAATTTTTTGGGTAATAAAATCATAATGGATCTGGTTATATCATACAAATCCATTATAAAATTTTAAATGGATGCAGTAACCTAGAAGGCCTCTAATAATCAAACCTCACCTACTGATAGTAGAAGAGTCACAAAATAAATATTGCAACCTACTTTTCATCAATGACCACTAATATTATAAATGAAGATCACAATACATATTTTTTATAGTGGGATGCACCATCAATTTAATAGCATGAAATTACCTCATCAACTCCTCATGAAATCTTGGAGTAACCCATACATGACCATGGACAACAAGAACCTCATCACTACTAAGATACCATTATAAAAGTTTCTCCACACTATATATGATGTCCCTCTAGGTTAAAACCTATGGATAAAATATCTTTCATCACTTAATCCAATATAATATAACAGGAAGAATATATTTTGATTTTTTAGTCACTCTATCCTATGATAATTCATCATCTCGATGTATATCTGAAGAGAGTAACATCATCCTCCACTCACCACAAGAATTCTATAGTGTCTCTTACTGTTTCTTCATACTCAAGGAATTGAAAATTAAATTCCCCTTATCTAGAGTGTATTCCAAATAAAAATCAAAATAATATAAATCATTGAGGATCCATATCTGTTGAAGGTTTCACTAAAAAAAGGGCTTGTATCGGTGATTTTTTCATGAATTTGTGGCTGTTTAAACCACCAAATAATAGTGTAGTTGTAGTTATTAAAACCGATTCCTATTACATGATCACTAGTCATTTTGTGACGTTTTTTCTGCTTCCATGGAGGGATTCATAAGTACCATTTTTGGAGGATTGATCAGCGGTTACAATTTAATTTAGTGGAGGTTATTTTATTAAAAATATCTATGGGGGAAATATAAATAAAATAAAAGAAACCACTGTGAACATATTTGAGGAAGTTTGTTTTAGTGGTGGTTAAGAGTAACCACCACTAAACATAGTATATGTAATGTTTTATCACCGATTACTTAAAACCACCCTCAAATCTATTTTCTTTTTTAAAATATTTAATAAGAAAATATAAATATAAAATAACTAACATGTAATAAACTGAATCATATATATATGATAAATCCATCATACATATATCATACATCCACAATCTTATAAATATGTACAATCAACATAACATCAATCTCATGCATACCACACATCTATCAACATACATATAAAATATGTACATCAACAACCCATTCCCAATATAAATCCATGTCAAGACCTCCACTAAATATGTCTTCCTCTATATCATCTAATCAACTGAAACGAAGATAGTCATCTCACCAACTGTAAAAACAATGAAAAAAATTAAAACAATATATAATAAATCATAATTAAAATAGAATAATGGATAAAATTTTAGCATACCCCCAAAACAACGAACCATAATGTCTTCCTTCTAAATAACATCATGGATTAGATTAGTCAACCTCCTACTTACTACTGGAATCTACCACGTATAAGGAAAACCAAAACATTTATGAAAATAAATGCGAGGGAGAAAAGATATATAATATATTTATAATGTTTCGCATATTTTTTTTGTTAATAAAATAAAAAAATTAAAATAAAAAATAATACATAATTAAAAACATATTGAAAACATAAAAACACATATTTATGATAATATTCAGTAGTTGAAAATGAAAATGGATATGTAAATATTCTAATTTTTTTAAGCGATGTATGATGTGCTCAAAATTTACATAATAATGTATTTAAGGATTTTGATATCAAAACATGTCAAATATTTCTAAAACAACTCCGTGGCAGTTTTCACATGATATCTCATCAATATGAGCCTATTTTCTATTGTTTTGGCCGTTCGAAGCACATTTTAGTGGTTTAAAAAACTAAAACAATGTTTATGTCCATAAATGGAAAATAATAATTTATATTGAAATTTTATCAGTTCCTAAATTTCAAAATTAAATATATATTTTTGTCCCACAATTTCAATGAAATACAACCTTTTTTTCCTAGATTTAACCCTCCGAAACATGTTTTTAAAGGCTTTTGTACCTTTAATAAGTTTATTCTATTTAATTCTGACAACAACACGTGTTAGAATAATTCTTTGATTGTGCATAAAAATAAAATACATAGAAGTGTTTCTTCCATTATTTCACATAAATCTAGTGTTTTTTCTATGGTTTTATTATTCCACGCATGTTTTAGTGTTTTAAAACACTAAAAACATGTTTACAATAATGACAAGAAAACCATAATTCCGAATGATGTTCGGTTGATTCCAATATTTAAAAATTAAATATACTATTATTTTACCAAGATTCTAGGGAAATCTAATTTCATATTCCATGTTTTGACCCCCGACACATGTTTTTAAAGGATTTTTTACCTTTCAGAAGTGTATAACATGTAATTCCAACCATATCACATGGACGATTGACATATTATCTATATGTAAAAATACAAAACAACTCATTAGTGGTTTATTAATTATTTTACATCAATCTAAGGTGGTTTTATATAGTGTAGACCATTCCATGCATGTTTTGGTATTTTAAAACACTTAAAGTGAATTTAAAATCATAATTGGAAAAGCATAATTTATAATGACATACCTTAAGATACTACATTTAAGAAATTAAATCTAATATCATTTTCTCATGATTCTGAGATAATATGATGTTGTTTTCCAGCTTTCATTCTGTAAATATTTTTAATGGATTTTATACCTCTCAAAAGTGTATACCGAGTAATTACAACCACTCCTCTTGTCGAATTGACTTACTGTCTATGAGTAGAAATAAGAAAACTCAATTGTGGGGTTTCCCTGATTTCACTGCATCCTGAGGTAATTTTCTATGTTTTTAGCATTCTATTCCAATATTAATATTTTATAACACTAAAAATACATTTACATATATAAGGGATAGTCCCTTATTCAGAATGAAATCCCATTAGTTCTTCCAATTAAGAATTAATGATAAGGTTGTTTTCCTTTTATTTCATTGAAATATGACCTCATTTTATGAGTTTTGACCCTCAGAAAATTGTTTTTAAAGTCTGTTTTATCATTAAGTAGTGTATAATGAGAAATTATGACCACACTGAAAATCAGATTGACGTGTTTCCTATTCGTACATGTCAAAAAATCTCACAGGTAGTTTCCCATTATTTCACTTAAATATGAAGTTATTTTCTATTGTTTTCACCATTCCACACAGGTTTTAGTGTTTTATGACAGTAAAACAAATTTATGACCATATCTAGGAAATCATAATTTAGAATGATTTTTCGTCTACTCCAACATTTCAAAATATTATCCACGATCATCGTGTCATAATTTTTGGGAAATCCCATATCATTTTCCTGGTTCTTATTCTCTAGAAATTGTTTTTAAAAACATGTTTACCATTCAAAAGTGTATACTGAGTAATTCTAACCACACTACACATCATATCGATGTGTTTTCTCCACATAGAAATAAATAAAAACTCAATAGTGGTTTTCCCATGATTTCACATCAATATGACTTTCTTTTCTATTATTTTTACTATTTCACACATGTTTTAGTGTTTAATAAACTAAAAACACATTTATGACCATAATGTAAAATATAAATTTAGAATAACGTGTCGTTAGTTTCTATATTTTATTATTAAATATAGACTGTTTTACCCTTATTTAGAGGCAATCCGACATCGTTTTACTAGTTTTGACCCTAGATAATTGTTTCTAAAGGCTTTTGTTCCTTTAGAATGAGTATAATACGTAATTTTGACAACACCGCATATCATGTTGACATGTTTTCTAATTGGACACATAAAATTTAAATCAAAATGGGTTTACCATTATTTAACATAAATCTGAGGTAGTTTTTATGGTTTTGGCTCTTCCACCTATATTTTAGTGTTTCATAACACTTGAAACACATATATATCCATAAAGAGTATACAAGAAATTTGAATGAGGTGTTTTCAGTTCCTAAATTTTTATATTAAATATGTGGGTCTTCTGTCATTATTTTTGGGAAATCCTATTTTGTTTTCTTAGGTTTGACACCCAAATAATTGTTTTTAAAGGATTTTGTCCCTTTTAGAATTGTGTCTAAAGTAATTATGGCCACACCAGACATCCAATTGATGTGTTTTCTACGAGTAATTGTAAAAAAACATCATTGGTGGTTTTACAATAATTTCACATCAATATTAGGTATTTTGATATGGTTTTTATCATTCCATGCGCATTTTAGTGTTTTAAAACACTAAAAACGTGTTTATGGCCATAATGGGAAAACTATTATTCAGAACGACATGATGTTTGTTATTACATTTAATAATTAAATAAACAGTCATTTCACCCTTATTTTAGGGAAATACGAAGTCATTTTCATGGTTTTAACCCCTTGAAACATTTTTTAATGTCTTTTATACATTTCAGAAGTGTATACATAGTAATTCTAACCATGTCGCACATCAAATTGATTTTTTTAGATGTGTACACATAAAAATACTTTTTGGATGTTTTTAACAAGATTTAACAACAATATAATGTCATTTGATATGTTTATGAACATTCCACACTCATTTTAATGTTTCAAAACATTAAAAAAGAATTTATGGCCATAATATGAACAAAATAATTTTGAATAACGTTCCATCCATTCCAATATTTAATAATTAATTCATTGGTAAATTAACCATAATTTTGAGGAAATAAAATGTCATTTCCCTATTATTGACCCCTAAAGCTGGTTTTTAAAGGCTTTTGTAGCTTTCAGAAGAGTTTATCAATTCAAAACCAGGAAAACAGAGTCATATTGTTTTCATACATTTTGATAATGATCTATAATTCATTTTTGATAAGTAGGAATCAAAGAAACACCAATAAATCACATTATATGGTTGATATTACTAGAAATTTGTGTTATATATATAAAATATTCATTTCAGTTTTTTATTGATGTTGTAAATGTTCTTTGAATATGTGTGAATGATATATGGAATTTAGAATTTACCTCAAGAGGATAAGCTATAAGGTTGCAAATTTCATTGGGTATCTTTGTAGTCAACAACTAAAATACCAAATCTAATGAATTTTCCATTTTTATCCACCAATAATGTTTTATTTTCCAATAATAATAATATTATTTCCCATTTTATATTTATATTGAAATTCATCTGTGTGATTCCCAATCAAAGGAAGTACTCAAACCCCCATTGGGTTTAGTAGTAATGGATGAAGCTGCCCTACCAAATATAGCTGATGGAGTAATCCTAGAACCCATCCCCCATACACATCTGAGATTATCCTACCCTAAAACCATTCCAACTCCATTGTTCTGGGAAACTGATGATGATTAATAAGGTTTCACATCCCAGACTTCTTGAATTTTAACCTATTAATAAAAAAACATGATCAATGATTTTTAAAAATTTTTTAATTCATATTGCTATCTAATTAATAAAATTTTCTCTAGTATTTATTGTTATTTAAAAACAATAAAATAGTTTTAATGAAAATTACATTATAACAACAACCAATCCTTAAACCTAATTAATTAGGACCGACTAGATGTATTAAATGATTCCAAATTGGCTTTGTTGGATCCATGTAGATTGACTGATTTAATTTTGTTTATTACTTGTTAGATATTATAATATAATTTTCATTATTCCATTTTTATAGTAATGAAATAATATGAAATGGGAATGAAAATTACCTAATCCAACCTCTTTTGTAGGGCCATTTACAAAATTTCCATCGGCTTTTCTATTCACTTTAAAACATATCTATATTTGGTAAACATGGTAACCAAATTCATTAGAATTTATAAAAAAATGTAAATATGGTAGAAAAACCTTGAATAATAATGAAATTATATAAATAATAATGAATAAAGTACCAACCAAAATTTTTCTTTTTCTCAACAAAATCTGAGACCCTATGATGTAGGGAGTTACTTGCTTCTAATGATTCACATAATTTTTTAGATAATTTCTAAAAAAATACCCATATTAATATAAATTATAATTTTATTGTGTTTATGATATTAAGATACTAAAAAATATGAAATTTCCTTATGAGATGAATCTCTATTGATATTTAAAAGAGCTTCTGATTATCATGAGAAATTATTTCATGCACTTTCTTATATATTTCTCATGAGCTTAGATATGTGTTATTAAAATCATGCCATAATATCCAATCAAAATCGCTCCATTTCATGATCAAAATTATTAATGTCCATGGACATGAAACAGAGTCTAGTAAATGAAAATGATAAAACATACAAAAACAAAAAAAATAACACTTTATTAGAATATTACAAAATTTTACCCATCTATTAATTTATCTATCAAGGACTATTAAATTAATATTACCTTTACTTGAGTATCAAGGACCTCATTTTTCCATTAAGAAGAATATGCCCATAATATTTATAATTAATGGGAAATCTCACCATCTCACAGGAAAGTTTACCATGAAACATCCCATTGACTCTCATAGCTTCACTAGTAGGAAACCCAAACTTATCAAATGCAATGATAATAATGAATTCAGTTATGTCCCATACATCTACCATGTTCATATCTATATCCATTACATGGTTTTCTTTATGTGTTTGGGAAATTCATTAAAAAATTAAAAAAAATAATGTTTTTTGAAATATTATATATATACTAGTAATAGTAACTCACTAATATCCCTTAGATAGAGGTGTGACGAACTGATCCATCATTGTAGGTGAATCATGAAGTGGGATAATAACAACATCTAGGGAAATAGATTAATCTATATTAGTCTCCGATATAACAAAATTATAAATATCCATAGAAGATTATAGTAGTGGTGGCGTTCTCTGAGATGCTGATATACTAGTATTTGGAAATTTTTTTATCGACATTCCTACATTTCAAATGGTTAAGGTATATGAAATGTATAAAAAATGAAAATGAAAAATCCTTTTATAAAATAATAATAATAATAATGTATATATGTATGAAACACTTATCAATGAGAAATTATAATATATCATCATTACTAATTTATATATTCAATTATCTTAATATTCAATATCTTTATTTTTATCAACCACTATTGTGATGGGTCCTTCATTTTTAAGCTCTCTAGAATTCTATATTAATTTGATATTGTCAAGAAAAAAAATTAAATATTTTTTTTGTTGATGAGGTTCAATATCATAAATAACCAATTGATATTCATCGCCAGTATAATAAAAGTATATATCCTTCATGTTTTCAATAACACTCAATCATTTATGCATTTCATCATGGACATAATAAACCATCTTCTCTTGTGATGCTAAGATAAATGTATCATGATATTGATACTCAATGTTATCCATCATGTGAGATATTTTTATGGAAGTATAAGGTAATGAATGTTTCATTATAACCCTATCAACGTTGACACATATTTATTAAAATATGGTAATGGAAAACTGACCATCATAGTTTAATACAGTTACATACTTTAGTTTCCCACTGTATCTCACCTCGGTAAATATAAATACTCCACTATTCTGAGTTTTTAAGTATTCTTTATTATACATTTTATGAAACCTAAATCCATTAATATTGTATGAATCAGATCTCTTATCCATCCTTATAGGAAGTCAATCCAAAAACAGAAAATCATTTGATATTTTAGCTTGATTTCAATATTCATTATTGGGGAAAAATATATATAAGTTGTTACATTTAATAAAGAATAAATAAATACACATCAACAATTTGAATATTAGTATATAAATACATTATGGGATAACTATTTTATTCTCAATTTATTAACATATTTTGTCTATTTGAAGTCATTTCATGCTCAACACATTAGTCTCTATTTTTTTGATGTCACAAATCATAAATAAATGGATATGCAATAAAACCATTGAGAAAAACATATCTATGTGCTTATAGTAACTCCAATTTAGTCCATATAAAATATTACCCAATTCCAACTGGTTATAAAATAGATGGAAATAACAATGAAATATTTTTAGAACAATAATTAATGGAGATTTCATTATCACATCCAGAAGGATGGAATCTAGTCTCAATCCCATCCAAATAAATAGAATATAAGGCTATGCACATTTATTCTTTGTAACCTTAATTAAACGAGCTTTATAATTGTGAATTATTCCACACATATGATTTCAATTGAACTAAGTACCTAATGTAAAAAAATAAGAAATATAAAAAAACATTAATGCAATGTTTTGATAAAATTTTCTTCACCAATGAATATATAAAAAATTCAACGTACCTCTCAATTGGAGACATCGATCTATAGTGTACTAGTCCACCATTATCAGATTATTCCAAAAAATTAATAGTCAAATAAATCATGACTATGATGAATTAAGGGAGAAATACACCACCAAATGACATAGTTTGAAAAAAAAAATTCTTTCTTGATTTTTATAAATCTCAGTTCGATTTGGAGTTTTTCCACAATTCTCTCTGAAAAGGGTACACAATTCAAATGGAATCACAACTAATTTTTCGGGTAAATTCTTACATAAATTGAATGTAAATACCTACTCCTTCAAAATATGTGATTCATGACTTTTAAATCTCGGTAACATTAAATGTCCTAAGTCAACACACCTTGATATGTAACTTTAATATCCATTTGGCCATTTTACATTTTTTAATGTTTGAAAGAATAAATATCTATAATTATTTTTAAATATAAAAATATCCAAAGGATACTTTCCATTATACTTTTACCAAAAACCATGCTTCAAATTAATTGAATCCAAATCCCTACATTAATTAACATAATCCATCAATTTACCTTTCTTATTAAGGTCTTTAAAAATTACATGTTCACAAATATTCTTCTCAATATTCATTACATCATGATTATAACAAATGAAATTAAACTCAAAATAAGGATATTTGAAAAATAAACAATTTATATTCCATTGGTGTGTTCCATATTCTTTGGATATTGTACCTCGTACCCTTTTCCCACTTCATTAAAATGATTATTTTTTTTAAATTCATTAGTGACATTCTTTAACCGTCCCATGATTTCTGAACTAGATAACAACTTTGGTGACATTATCATTTAAATATATCCATTAAATCATTTCTTGTTAAACCTAGATTTATCAGAAGAATTAACAAATTTATTATGAAAAATAAAACACCATTTTCTTCTATGAGGTAATCATTAGGGATCAAAATCAAAATGGAAAATTGGAAAAGATAAACCCGTGTGAGTGTTCCAACAATAATTTTTTCCAAGTCTGGGAAAGTCACAAAGTATACACATTAAAAAAGAAGGCATTCTGAAAAGTTAACTCATTTAAGAATATTTTTTCCACACCATCATCCAAAAATTATCGCAACTCTTTGATTAGAGGTTGAAGGTACACATCAATGTCATTTCAAGGGATTTTATTTCAAAGAATAATCATCTAAATAATGAAAGAATTATTCTTCATTAAATTCCAGGGAGTTATATTATAGGGTATTAAAACAAAATCCCAAATGATATAATTAGTACTACAAGAACCAAATGGGTTAAAACTATCAAAATCCAATCCCAAAAGTATATTCCTCGGATACAAAGAAAAATTTGGATATAGAAAATCAAACATCTTCCATGATGTCGAATATTTTTAATGTATCATCAAGACATAGTAACTATATTGAGCATTCCACTTCATGTATTATACAATATTAGGTGAGAATAATAATATTTTCAAGCATGGTTTCTATGGAATGTAATGCAATTCCTTTGTAGGAGTTTTCTTGTCATGTTTCTTCATTTTGTTACATTGATTAAAAGTGTCATTGTTGTTCATTGACTTCCATATTCTTTTATGGAATATTTTAAAACATTCTTTATTGGAATATTCTCCCCAAAAAGGATGAAATCAATAGGGAATTCATGTATCTTTGGGTAATCATGTCAAAGCTTGTTGTTGAATTACAACATCTCATAAAATAATTCAAGTATCATAACTTCATTAAATGAATCATGAAGAAAATAAACAACAATGGATGGTTAACTTTCATAATTTCCATAGATACAATTGATATGATATAGATGAACTTGAAAAGAAAACTTTGAATACCTGTTACACTCTTTATACAGTTCTTTCTTTACATTTTCCACTAATTCATGAAAATGATTTTTTTCACCGATGTTCTGAGCAAGATTTACCTGCACAAGATAAATGAATATTCTATTGATTTATTAATGTCTTGAACATTGTATTATGTAAATCCAAATGATTAATTTAATAAATTTCAAACTCAATTCCCATCTTTTGGGTCACTTTTTATTTCATTAATGGTATTTTCATTTTTTTATAGTCCATAACATTTAATTCACCATGGAAAATCCAACATACATATCGATAAGAAAACTATTTCAATATAAAATTATCATATACCTCATTTTTATTCATCCATCACTTGAATTTATAATTAGTAGACACAAATTTCATTCTACCATCCACTGATTGGTTTGAAATTTCATAATCTAAAAATTATTCAATCCCCTTATCATATCGAGGTGTGTTTCAAGGTAAATCAATCCAGATTTTTTCCATAGGCATTGTATTTTATTATCCCTATACATTAATATATATGGATATAAATATTTAATAAAATATGGGTAATAAAAATTAAATACCAGTAAATGACTCCATTGATTCATTAATAACAACTATAAGGGAAAATTGGAGAAATAAAAAAAATGAACTTTTTCTTACTTAACAAATAATATAAAAACATTAATCAAATAAATTATTATTGATCAAAAAAATGATGAATAATGAAATATATTAGATGAAACCACATTTTATCATAGGGTAAACCCATGAATGTTCTAAAGTATATCAACTTTTCCTTCATAAATTTCAAGTTGAAATATAATGTTTCTTTATCAGTAAAGATAAAATTAATTATTTAGGTTAAAGTAGATCTATACGGGTTAGGATATGAATAAAGAGAATGTAATTTTATGTTAGATACATGCCTGAAATAATTAATATTAAATGATTGCTGTGTGGAAAAGAGACTCAACATTAAATATGATAAATATGTATCATTTTTTTGATATTTTATATGTAGATGATATTATTTTTTTTGGAGAAAAGGATAATGATGTGTTATACACAAGTGTTGTAATTAAGGATGGTTCATTTCGTTAAAAAATTTGCCATAATGGGAAATGTTCGAACCTTTTCCAATGATATAACTAAGACCATGATCACCCCTTTAATAATATGAATAAAAAGTATACTTTATTTTTCTATCGCAATATGGCATGAAAAACAAAAATATTCAACTCTATATTTCAATATTATATTGAACTGGTTTAGTTTGAATTCATGTTGTTCAATGAATTACATAAATCAACTATGTTCACATAACATCAAATCTTATGTTCCATCAATTTGACCAAAATATGAGGACCATGATGTTAACAAAAATTTTAATAAGTTGTATTGTGATTTTCAAATAAAATGATAAAATGTTAGTTATTTGACTCAAAAAACACACTACAATTAGTTCTCTTAAAAACATGTTAGTTAAAATATAATTAATGAAACAATGTTAGATTTTCTAGTAACCATATCCAATAATTTATTATCATGCATTTAAAACATAACCCTAACTACTGTATCATTATTCACTATATTTCATTAAACAAAATTATTCCTCACATTTTCATATAACATGAATCATTTTGATAAATTTAAAAAGTGTCATATATCTTATTTTTAAAGGCCTTAATCCTTAGAGACTTTTCCAGGGTTGGTGAAGAATCCATGTGTGACTCTAAACACTACCACCATGTTCTCATGAGTTGGAAAATAGTCTCAATTATGTATATGTCAAAAATTAGAGGCACAAAGATATATAGAATAATTTTAAATTCTTTAATATCAAATAAAATCCATGAAATTATGAAATAACTTAATTCCATAACTGATCTATATCATAAAAGAGTGTTTTCATTTAATTGAAAATAACCAACATTAGTGATTATTATAACTCCGGAAAATAACTTGACAATCAAAATGACACATTATAAACCAAAATTATGTATAAAAATTACTATTTAATGAATTAAAAACAAAATCTATTAACTTGTTATCACCCATGATTGACCATCTAATGCTAGTTAATAATATAATTAGGGCAAGGATGATGCATCCTTTAGGGGGTCAGCATTGCTGCTAAGGAGGGGAACCAAGATGAGGAGAGGGAGGTATGGGGGTTGTTGAGGTTGAGGGGGGGTATCATAGGGGTCAGGGTCTCCACTAAGAAGGGAGGAAAGGTTTGGGGTTGCATAGAGGGAGCGAGGGAGGGGGAGGAATTAGGATTTTCTTGAAACATTTAGCGACGATTTAATTAAAACATCTTATAATTGTTAAAATAACAAAAATATAATGGTCATTTGATCAAACCCCTAGCATATTATAAATTTTCATAACTTGATTTAATTCACGATTGTTACTGGAGCTTCTGCTAAGAAGTAATTTTTTTTCTAGTTTATGTTCTGCTATGAAAATGTGTGATTTAGGATCATGTGATCTATATAGACCATTAAATTCTCACCTTGCATATAGTACTGCCAGCATATTAGGGTTTTCACCACTACAACTGACACTAGGTTATGATTAGGATAATTATTCTCATTCATCCTCTATTTTCTAGAGCCATAAGTAACAACTTGATCCTCCTACATCAGAACCACTTCAAGCACAACATATAAAGCATTATGGTACACAATATACTCCTTACCTAACACATGTATGTTGAGGATCATTATAGAGGTCATATATTTCTTAAAACTCTAAAAATCATCAACATAATACTTAAAAAGAAAATAATATCCACTTTCATTTTAATCCAAGTCATCAATGCTTTCAAATTGGAGAAGTCTAGGTTGAAACACTCTTAATGTCTTGGTAGACCGATAAAATTACAAATCTCAATGATTTCAATGGGATATTACCATGATACCATGAATTTAACTATCTTTGAGTCCATTAACACTCTAGACTCTTACATAATATGATCCAATAAGTTCAATTTGTCCTTATAAAAATTACACTTAAATAGATATGTATATAGGTGATTCTCTATCATTTCAGTCAAGATTATGTCAAGAGGTTGGATAGGATTTCCTCTTTACTATGAGTACACCAATATTTCATCGATGAAAACCACCAAAAAATGATACATAAATGGATCAAAGATTTATTTTATCAACTATATAGATATCACTAGTTAAATTTTTAGACCAAATAGTTTCACTAAAAACCCATAGAAGCCACAACTTATCCTAAAAGTATCCCTAGGTATGTCAAATGGAATCACCCTCCATAGATAGCACCCAAACATCATGTAATTCTTTGATAAAATGTAGGAACCTTGAACTGATCAAATAGGTCTTTTATGTGTTGAAGTAGATACCTATTGTTAATTATCATCTTTTTCAATATTTGATGATCCACATAGAAACACAAAATCATATATTCCTTCTTAGAAAAAAAACATTGGTGAAACCCCAGGTGATATAATATGTCATCAAAATCCATTACGTTCCAAATCATCCAACTGTACATTCAACCCCTGAAGCACCACTGGTTCCATCCTTTTGGGAAATATAGAAATAAGTTCAATTCATATAACTAACTCAAGAGTGAAATAGGCCTCTCACTAGGGTGTTAAAGCTAATAATTCTTTAGGAAAGATGTCCTGAAAGAATCCCCCTTATTTAAGAAAAGTACTAAACTAAAACTCACTGTCATCTATAATATGCCTTATAATATGGATTATGGGACAATCCAATCTGCGTTGAATTAGTTTATCAAGACTATCCTAATGATCCCATTCACAATTTTGAGTATAGATACCAAATTATAGAGATAGAAATTTTACTATACTCTGGTAATAGTTTCCATTAGCCCAATACTGAACTAGCCAATAAATACCTAGAATCAAATATAATCCTACCATTTCCATCATAAATAGATCTAAAAAATAATTACCCCCAATATCAAGAGAACACTTCTTAATTCATCTGATACCCTCTGATGTCACGCCTACTGATATATTGATACTCAATACCCCATCTAAGATTTACACATCCTAACCTAATCCATTGAAAAATTGAGTAGATATAAAAGAACATGAGTCCCCTATATAAAAAAAATGCATGGAATGGTAGAATAAACAACAATCCTACCTATAACAGAGGATGATCTAATATCAGAACTGGTAGAAGTAGACTTTATATCTTATTATTGACTCTCCCCACCACTTAGGGATCCATTTTAAATCACCTAAGATTCTACTTATGTTTTTTTATTATTTATCCTATATCTGAGAACTAAATCCACATCCACATCCCCATCTTGAGTTAATGTTGGAATTCCAACTACCTTTTTACTAATGGGTAGCTGAGTCCCTCATATATTTTGTTACCTTCATTGATCTCCTATCACCGAACACCTATTGATTACTAATGAAAAACATCAACATATAACACATACAACTATATGTGAAGCACTACACAGTAGGTAAATAAACTAGAAGAATCTATAGAAATACCTACCACAATTAAAAACTACATATTCCACATTATTGAAATAGTTTTATACTCCCATACCTTCATTTCCAACTACTAATTTTGTGAAAATTCCCATAGTGGTTCTTATTGAAATCTAAATAGAATATCCCTTATCATTATACTAATAATTATTAGACCCAAATTGAGGAATCATTCAGGTACCCTTTGATGATGTGTTCCTGGTTCATCATGTTAAAAAAGTTACTCAATTGAAATAAATTCAGCTATGACTTTATCTAATAACTAAACTGATCTTGGAAGTGCTTCACCCTAGAAACCTCATATGGTAATGAGGTTATAGAAAAATAAAGTTGTTTAGTAAAAAGTGTAACAAAATATATCATTGAAATGATCCCTTTATTAAGATTCTTAAATTATAGATCCATCTCATCCCTTAGTATATTTGGATCGAATTTAATTAGGAACATTTCACTGAAGTCCTTTCAGGGTAGCTCCTCTTATTTTCAACTTTTCTCTATGACATCCCACCAATTCTTGGCTGGTTCTTGTAGCATATAATAAAAAATATTCAGCTTTCTATCATCAGGTTTCATGATGTTTTTTAAGATCATCGCGATTGACTTAATACAGAATTGAGGTGCAGAAGGTCCTCCCTCACTAGTGAACACGGGTAGGTACTACAGATAAAGATCCCTTGTCAAATTATACATTGATGACATGATATGAGTAGTATCCCTTTTTATGGATACTAATAGCAATAAGAAATTTTCATAAAGTTGATTACCATCATTTTTTCAACGCTATATGATTTTCTTATTCTGCTACATGATTTGTTTATTGATTACAACTCTCTAGATGATCATCCAAATGATAATGTATTGGAATATTCTAAATAAGTATCATCAGAATCCTGATATCATATGACATATTACAAGATCAAACCATAAAATCTACGATGAAAACATAGAGATAAACACACAAGGTTACTCAGAACATAGATTAACAAGTTAATTGGAATCTCATTTCCCTTTCATTTATTCCTTTTTATCAGACATGTCAAGGGATTACATTTCACATCATAGATAGGTAGTTATGTCACATGGGATAAATATATACCCAAAATGAACAATGCATATCAACATACTTCCTTATTACCCTAGAATAATGAATTCATACACACATTGTTCAATACATTCTTATAATGAGCTATACCTTTCAAACATAGATATCACATCTTAATATATTAATATTCACTATATAATATTATGATCCATGACAAAACCAAAATGTTTCATGTATTTCAAGACAAGATACACAATCTTTTTATTTCATATAATATCTCCAACATCACCTATAAAGATCCTAACACATAGTACTTTTCATTGAAATACCCAACATAAAAACATTCTTCATAACATGAGGAAGGGAAGCATAAGAAAGGGTTAAAAAAGTTTCTCAGTAATGGTAACAAGGGATATATCGGTGAACACCTAAAAATAAAATGAGAATAAGTGTATTAGGAAATAGGTTTTACATTTTAAATCCATACCCCTTGTAACAGCCCGAGATTTTATGAAAAAAATATTCTTTTTATTTTACTAATGTCTTGTGTTATATGCTACACCAAAAGGAGCTTGCACAACACGCATCCTTGACTTACCTTGCATTACACGCAATCGCAACCTTCCTCGATAGCGTGTGTGGTACGTAATCCTGAGTTTCACGAAACAATGATATGCTATTAAAATATTATTAAAACTAGCCGTTATGAATAGTAATAACCACTTTTTAAATTTTAGAAATTTTAACTCTCAAAATGGACTTCATTTTTGGATTCGGAGTATCGAATTTAGCCTAAGGTGAAATTTTCGTACTTTTCGGATAACTTTCATATTCTGATGAATAGTGAAAATTACCAAATTATAATTAAAAACAACTTTTTCAATCGAAATAATTAATAGTGATAAATCATTAATTTGAGTGGTTTTAAAGTATATTTAGAATATATTTTTACAATTTAATACAATGTTGGTCATTGGATGTAATTTCACATTTAAACTAGACATAAACAAGTGTCAATCTTTTGATAGATTTTGTTTCTTAAAAACACGCTATTTGTTTTAACAGCGGGATTTAATTATAAAATTAATTAATGCAACTTATATGTTGGGAATTTTGTAAAATAGAAATCATTTTTGAATTCAGAATATCAATTATATCTTAGGGTGAAATTTTGGCATTTTTCTGAAAAACATCAATTTTTGATGAATAGTGAAACCACTAAGTGGTAGGTTAAAAACTGAATTTTTGCATAAAACTTAATTTTACCGCTTCTGTGAATGGAATTTCGAAAATCCGAGAGACACGGTTAATATCAAGGACTAAAATGTGGTTCAATGAGATGAAAATAATTTTTGGTGAATAGTAACTTTTTACTTTTTTTACCGCGGTTAATAGTAAATAGGGTAACTAAGGGTAAATATGATATTAATATTACCCTAACACATGTCCTAATTCTATTGGACAAGTGGAATTCGACCAAAAACAAACTTAGGAATAAAATATGACCATTTAGGCCCACTTGGATTAGATTAGGACTTTTATTATTAATTTATTTAAAGAAGGGTTAAAATAGTTAAAATCAAAGTTTAATAAGTAAATCATTTTTAATATGGGGTTATACATAAGATAAATTCGACTATAAATATTAATTAGAAAGCTAAAAAGATTTCCTACATTATGGTATTTTATTTGTAATTTTTAGACATCAAATAATTTAATTTATTTATGACACAACGATGATGCAGTAATTATCTTATTAATGAAATATTGACATAATTGATGTTATAAACACCACAATAAATGTAATTTGAGACTTTTTATGAATTCCACTAATTTTCTAGGTTACTATGATATATTAATGTTGATTGAATCAACTTGGTTCGAACATTTAATTCTGTTATGACTTTCACAAAAATCATATATCAAATAGTGTCAAAATTGACACAAAATAGTTTTTAAATCAAATATTATATTATTAATTGTTATTGTATTCCTAAAAATCTAAGGTTCGGCCAAATGACTTAGATAAGGAAATATATATTAATAATAAACAATTTGGGGTTCGTTTGGCATGTTATAGTAAGTGTATTAACCATATAGTGTAAGAAAACAAAAAGACACGGTAAAAGTTAAATTATTTAACTTATAGTTAAATCTAATTGATAAGGTTAAAATAATACCCTAAACTTGTCTAAATCCTATTGGTTGATAGGATTTCGACCCATCCCCACTTTATCTTCGAAATAAGACCCTTTGGAACTATTATAAACCGATTTTGACTTTAATATAAAATAATATTTTGAGATATTCCTAAGGTGCCCCTCTCCTCCCCTATAAAAGGACACCTCCTCCCCCTCCTCCTCACACCAATTTGAGCACTCAAGCTCGGCCAAACCCTGCCAATTTATCCTCTCCACTTCCCTAGCAACATCCTAGAGGTTCTGGTCTTCCTCAAAGACCAATTTTAGTGCCCTAAGAGGAGGTCTCAAAGAGGCACTTCAAAGAAGAGGTAATTACCGTTACCAATTCTTTCATCTTTATTTCTTCTTCCACTTCTTCTTCTTAGGTTGTTTCATTATGAAGTAATAACATCAGTATCAATCATATACTGATATGTTATTATAAGTATGAAACAACCCTATTTCACCATCTATCCATCCTACGGAAAAAGAAATCACCGCGCGTGCGTACGTACGGAATACCGTCTCCACGCCGTGGTGTAATCTATTTTCCACCGCCACCTTACATGGATGGGTATAATGGTGTAAAGAATAACTATACATAGTTATTAAAACATCATATTGATTCTGATATATTGTATAATCCACTCCAATTCAATTCAATATTTATAGAAATGATATCATCGCTCGTGCGTACGTACGGACTACCGTCTCCACGACGCGATGAGATTCATTCTCCATGTTAACCATTTAAGAATGATTATAATGTATATATAAGAAATAATAATGAAATATATGACATCATAAAGCTACTGGATTTATGTATATATATACATATGTATGTCATCTACTTACTTCCATTTCAAGACAATAAGGAAAGAAAAACAGCGTTCATGCGTACATACGGACTACCGTCTCCATGAACGGTGTTTTTTATTTTATTTATCTATCTATTATATATATATATATATATACTGAATATATATGATATATAAATCATATTTTATATTCTGGAAGTAAGTAAATCATGATATAAGTAATAATAATGTCAATAACAACAAGTCAAAATACCTACGATAAAAGAAACGATTTTACCCAAAACGCTTCTTTAACATGGAATTTACAAAAGAACGGGTAATATAATGCCATAAGTGAACCATATATGATATCATAACAATGAATATGATTCTATAATAAGTCAATGACATTATTTAAATCATTATACAGGAGGTTCGGACACATACGAAGCAAATTGGACCTAAGGTAAGGGAAATATCACAATCTCATTTTTATCCGAGATTGTTTATTCGTAAGTATTTACTGGGGTGTATTTTATCATCCACATCCATGTTTACTCAATATGTAATATTATTTCCATCCACCTAAAATTGTTTAAATCCATTTTTACCCTTCAGTGAGTTTTTAGTAATACGTATGAAAGGAATCTTTTGTCGTTTTTCGTACGAGGTACTTTTTGACTTTTCCGACAAAAGTACGAAGAATGTTTTTTTTTAACTTATACGGCACGAACGGATTTCTACTGTTTTATAAAGCCTTATTTTAATGAAGCTTCCTCTAAAAGATTTCATGACTATTTTCAATAAAATCTCTTTCTTTTAAAATTGCATGATGTTTTGTGAAAAGAAATTGATTTTGAAGAAGAAAGGATATTTTCCTCAAGAATTCAATTCAAGTGATTTATCAAAATTATTTTCCATATAAGATAATAAAGGGTTCTGTTTCTATCCATATTTTTACATTGATTTGACTATGTTGTGATGGAATTATGTTTATGAATTCCTTTATCTTATATGAATGGTTTTATGATGTCATGTTGTTTAAGAATCCCATTTTTATTACATGGGTTATGCAATGATGTATGATTTATGATTTTGTGGCACACATAAGAAAGGATTCATTAAGAGATGGGTGGGACCTATATCTCCCTCCAATGCATTGGGTAAAGATTTTATATCTCATGAGATAGACATGGCTGGAACGGAAGGTTATTTCGGTTCAGTGATATAGGACTGAAACGAGGAGTGAACTCGGTTCAGAAAGGGACTTTGTCCACTAAGATAGTCTTGGCAATGAGTCTTGACTAACAAGAAATGATTTTCCATGATTATGTGTGCATGCCACAAAGTTTCAAGTTTCATGTTATGATTATGGGGATCTCATTTTCACTTCTATGATTTATCCCATGTTATGATATTATGAGCTCTTTTGCAGGTTAAGATTTCCAAAAGCTATGTTCTTATGTATATGATGTGATTGATATTTCTTTTGTTTACCCTTACTGAGCATTTGAGCTCACCCTTTTATGTTTTCTTTTCCCCAGGATATAAAGAAAGGTTTTAGGTAAAAAAAAAGGAAGATCTTTATGGGAGATTTTGAAGATCTTTCACCACGATTAGAAGATTATAGTCCGAGTTTCCAAAGACACTAAACTATTACGGTCCTTGTGTGTGTGTTTTTGTAATGTACTAAGTATTCCGCAAAAGTAATGTAATGTCCATGTACGATAAGCTTCGGGTCTCTACAGTTGGTATCAAAGGAAAGGTTTAGTCAACCTTTGGAAACTAGGATGCGAAAACGTTAGTGAGATCCCTAGAGATATTTCTAAGGTATGTCTAGGTATGTCTCTAAGGTTAAGTATACGTATAGGTTATAGTCCTAGAATTGCGCTAACGATCTTCAAATTTAACCTAAGATGTTAGATATTGAGGGTACTAACCCTTTATTATGTTGTTTTCCCTAGCATGATTTTTGCCTCTCACACAATTCTTTTGGGGTTTTAGACGATGGCTGGAACCCGAAGGAACCGTGTTAATGCGGAATGTGATGGGCAATGCTATGATTGTACCCCTGAGCAACCAAACGATATAGGAGCTGGAATGAAAAATCTTGTAGCCATGCTCACACAACTTTCTCAAGCTATGAATCATGCAGGACTTCCAAACGAGCAAAGGAAGGAGCAACATTCTGTTGAATCCTTCATGAGGCAGTGTCCACCTTCTTTCAGTGGGTCTACTGATCCATTAGTTGCTGAACAATGGATTAGTACTACTGAAAAGATATTTTCAGTTCTTCAATGTTCTGAACATGATAAAGTCATCCTAGCAGTGTATCGTTTGGAAGGAGATGCTGATCAATGGTGGAATCTTATTAAGAATACAAGGCAAATGGATGAAATTGAGTCTATGGAATGGGACGAGTTCAAGAACTTATTTTTCAATAAGTACTTACCTCGTATTCTTCGAACAACGATGGAGAAAGAGTTTCTTGAACTGAAGCAAAGGGACGATGAATCTGTTGGTACCTATGAAGCAAATTTTACAAGACTTGCAAGGTATGCTTCTGGAATTATCATCCAACCTGAAAGTAAAGTTGATCGATTTTTCAGTGGCTTAAAACCAAGTCTTCGAAGGGCATTAGCTATAAGAGACTTCAGTAGCTATGAAGAAATTGTGCGTTGTGCTATCAAGGTAGAAATGGAAGTTGGTGTTACATATCCATCTCATGGTTTTGACAAGAAACGAAAGATGGAGTTCAAGGAGAAATCTCAGAATAATGGTGAAAAGAAGATGAATGTTTCCTTATGCACAAAGTGTGGAAAGAAGCATGGTGGAGATTGTCTAAAAGGGACTAGAAAATGTTTTAAGTGTGGAAAAGAAGGTCATCGAGCAGCTGAGTGTCGAAGTAATGGAAAAAGGGTTTCTAATGATAAAGCAAACACTGCAGAGAACGCACCGCCAACAATTCAATGCTTCAAGTGCAAGGAAATGGGGCATTATGCTAATAATTGCCCTAATCCAAGGGTTAGTGATGATCAACATGAGCAACCACTGAAGGCAAAGGACAAAGGGAAATCACATGCGATCACTATTGGCAATGTTGAATATGACAACGATGTGGTGGAATGATTAAGTGTTTATGTAATGGGATTCCAAAATAATGTTGTATCAATGAGTATTGCAATATTTATTGATGTGGTATTCAAAGTGATTGAGATATTTTTTGGAAATAACATGATATGCGCATAATGAAGATGAGAAAATGAAATGTTTAATAGTATTCATGAGCTCATGATTGATATAAGGACTAAGTGATATCATGGTTTGAGTATATAGAATTTTGAGGATTTTGGTATGTGGAAAGTGTTAACTTTTAACTGCACTCATGTTTTCACTAAGGTATTCAAGAGAATACACGATTAAGGACTTTGAATGTTTGGATATCTTATGATATGTGGGGATCAACGACAGTATTAAATCTCCGGTAATCGTTGTCACTATATTATGAGAGTGGACTGCAGTATTATGTATAAGCCTAAAGATTAGACTGGATTATGTTGGACATAAGTTAGTATTGTTTAAGGATATAAGATTTTCGATATTATTGATGGGATGTTATAGTAACGTAGTTTTAGAAAAAAAGACAACCTGCAGGACGGGCGACAGCCCATCGCTTCGGACAAGGCTGTAGGAATCGAACCCACAACCGAAGTGCGACTGGCCTTTATCGCCTACCACTGACCTACAGGAAGTCCCTGTTTAGTAGAAACTAGTTTTATTATATTAAGCAGTATGATATATGAATTATAAGTCCATTTTAGAAACCATATGTGATTAATCTCACTATAGATCGACTTATGTATATAATTTTGCTAACCTTTTGTTTGAAACAGATGGAATGACCCGTCATTCTATCACATGATCTGCTAGCACTTCACGAATAACAAATTCAACTTCATTTATTTAAGAGATGAAATGGAAATTGTTAAAGGCACGAACAACAGTGAGATTGTACTGAAATAAAGTAAGTATTTATTCTAATTCAAATTCTTTAACTTTAGGGAAATGATCTTGAAAACCAAAAATGTTGTCCTAGTTCTCTTATACCTGATGAATCAGATGGTACCTTAGATCGTCACAAATTTATGGATTTGTGATTACTGGCTTTTCCATAGCCATGTTCTCTACCACTCTCCATCAGAACATGATGGTTAGATTTCTCTTCCATATCCATATTTTCACCTATGTGGAAACCCAGTGATTAGTTTATTTGGGTAATCGTTACATTTCATACTTTAGTTTTTAAAAGCCAAGTTTTGGTATTCCCTTTTACGATGTGGGTTTCTATTAAAGAAACTTTCAAATAGTAAACCATTTATAACCCCGACGAATTTCGAGGGCGAAATTCATTTTAAGGGGGGTAGAATGTAACAGCCCGAGATTTTATGAAAAAAATATTCTTTTTATTTTACTAATGTCTTGTGTTATACGCTACACCAAAAGGAGCTTGCACAACACGCATCCTTGACTTACCTTGCATTACACGCAATCGCAACCTTCCTCGATAGCGTGTGTGGTACGTAATCCTGAGTTTCATGAAACAATGATATGCTATTAAAATATTATTAAAACTAGCCGTTATGAATAGTAATAACCACTTTTTAAATTTTAGAAATTTTAACTCTCAAAATGGACTTCATTTTTGGATTCGGAGTATCGAATTTAGCCTAAGGTGAAATTTTGGTACTTTTCGGATAACTTTCATATTCTGATGAGTAGTGAAAATTACCAAATTATAATTAAAAACAACTTTTTTAATCGAAATAATTAATATTGATAAATCATTAATTTGAGTGGTTTTAAAGTATATTTAGAATATATTTTTACAATTTAATACAATGTTGGTCATTGGATGTAATTTCACATTTAAACTAGACATAAACAAGTGTCAATCTTTTGATAGATTTTGTTTCTTAAAAACACGCTATTTGTTTTAACAGCGGGATTTAATTATAAAATTAATTAATGCAACTTATATGTTGGGAATTTTGTAAAATAGAAATCATTTTTGAATTCGGAATATCAATTATAGCTTAGGGTGAAATTTTGGCATTTTTCTGAAAAACTTCAATTCTTGATGAATAGTGAAACCACTAAGTGGTAGGTTAAAAACTGAATTTTTGCATAAAACTTAATTTTACCGCTTCTGTGAATGGAATTTCTAAAATCCGAGAGACACGGTTAATATCAAGGACTAAAATGTGGTTCAATGAGATGAAAATAATTTTTGGTGAATAGTAACTTTTTACTTTTTTTTACCGCGGTTAATAGTAAATAGGGTAACTAAGGGTAAATATGATATTAATATTACCCTAACACATGTCCTAATTCTATTGGACAAGTGGAATTCGACCAAAAACAAACTTAGGAATAAAATATGACCATTTAGGCCCACGTGGATTAGATTAGGACTTTTATTATTAATTTATTTAAAGAAGGGTTAAAATAGTTAAAATCAAAGTTTAATAAGTAAATCATTTTTAATATGGGGTTATACATAAGATAAATTCGACTATAAATATTCATTAGAAATCTAAAAAGATTTCCTACATTATGGTATTTTATTTGTAATTTTTAGACATCAAATAATTTAATTTATTTATGACACAACGATGATGATGTAATTATCTTATTAATGAAATATTGACATAATTGATGTTATAAACACCAAAATAAATGTAATTTGAGACTTTTTATGAATTCCACTAATTTTCTAGGTTACTATGATATATTAATGTTGATTTAATCAACTTGGTTCGAACATTTAATTCTGTTATGACTTTCAAAAAAATCATATATCAAATAGTGTCAAAATTGACACAAAATAGTTTTTAAATCAAATATTATATTATTAATTGTTATTGTATTCCTAAAAATCTAAGGTTCGGCCAAATGACTTAGATAAGGATATATATATTAATAATAAACAATTTGGGGTTCTTTTGGCATGTTATAGTAAGTGTATTAACCATATAGTGTAAGAAAACAAAAAGACACGGTAAAAGTTAAATTATTTAACTTATAGTTAAATCTAATTGATAAGGTTAAAATAATACCCTAAACTTGTCTAAATCCTATTGGTTGATAGTATTTCGACCCATGCCAACTTTATCTTCGAAATAAGACCCTTTGGAACCATTATAAACCGATTTTGACTTTAATATAAAATAATATTTTGAGATATTCCTAAGGTGCCCCTCTCCTCCCCTATAAAAGGACACCTCCTCCCCCTCCTCCTCACACCAATTTGAGCACTCAAGCTCGGCCAACCCCTGCCAATTTATCCTCTCCACTTCCATAGCAACATCCTAGAGGTTCTGGTCTTCCTCAAAGACCAATTTTAGTGCCCTAAGAGGAGGTCTCAAAGAGGCACTTCAAAGAAGAGGTAATTACCGTTACCAATTCTTTCATCTTTATTTCTTCTTCCACTTTCTTCTTCTTAGGTTGTTTCATTATGAAGTAATAACATCAGTATCACTCATATACTGATATTTTATTATAAGTATGAAACAACCCTATTTCACCATCTATCCATCCTACGGAAAAAGAAATCACCGCGCGTGCGTACGTACAGAATACCGTCTCCACGCCGTGGTGTAATCTATTTTCCACCGCCACCTTACATGGATGGGTATAATGGTGTAAAGAATAACTATACATAGTTATTACAACATCATATTGATTCTGATATATTGTATAATCCACTCCAATTCAATTCAATATTTATAGAAATGATATCATCGCTCGTGCGTACGTACGGACTACCGTCTCCACGACGCGATGAGATTCATTCTCCATGTTAACCATTTAAGAATGATTATAATGTATATATAAGAAATAATAATGAAATATATGACATCATAAAGCTACTGGATTTATGTATATATATACATATGTATGTCATCTACTTACTTCCATTTCAAGACAATAAGGAAAGAAAAACAGCGTTCATGCGTACGTACGGACTACCGTCTCCATGAACGGTGTTTTTTATTTTATTTATCTATCTATTATATATATATATATATACTGAATATATATGATATATAAATCATATTTTATATTCTGGAAGTAAGTAAATCATGATATAAGTAATAATAATGTCAATAACAACAAGTCAAAATACCTACGATAAAAGAAACGATTTTACCCAAAACGCTTCTTTAACATGGAATTTACAAAAGAACGGGTAATATAATGTCATAAGTGAACCATATATGATATCATAACAATGAATATGATTCTGTAATAAGTCAATGACATTATTTAAATCGTTATACAGGAGGTTCGGACACATACGAAGCAAATTGGACCTAAGGTAAGGGAAATATCACAATCTCATTTTTATCCGAGATTGTTTATTCGTAAGTATTTACTGGGGTGTATTTTATCATCCACATCCATGTTTACTCAATATGTAATATTATTTCCATCCACCTAAAATTGTTTAAATCCATTTTTACCCTTCAGTGAGTTTTTAGTAATACGTATGAAAGGAATCTTTTGTCGTTTTTCGTACGAGGTACTTTTTGACTTTTCCGACAAAAGTACGAAGAATGTTTTTTTTAACTTATACGACACGAACGGATTTCTACTGTTTTATAAAGCCTTATTTTAATGAAGCTTCCTCTAAAAGATTTCATGACTATTTTAAATAAAATCTCTTTCTTTTAAAATTGCATGATGTTTTGTGAAAAGAAATTGATTTTGAAGAAGAAAGGATATTTTCCTCAAGAATTCAATTCAAGTGATTTATCAAAATTATTTTCCATATAATATAATAAAGGGTTCTGTTTCTATCCATATTTTTACATTGATTTGACTATGTTGTGATGGAATTATGTTTATGAATTCCTTTATCTTATATTAATGGTTTTATGATGTCATGTTGTTTAAGAATCCCATTTTTATTACATGGGTTATGCAATGATGTATGATTTATGATTTTGTGGCACACATAAGAAAGGATTCATTAAGAGATGGGTGGGACCTATATCTCCCTCCAATGCATTGGGTAAAGATTTTATATCTCATGAGATAGACATGGCTGGAACGGAAGGTTATTTCGGTTCAGTGATACAGGACTGAAACGAGGAGTGAACTCGGTTCAGAAAGGGACTTTGTCCACTAAGATAGTCTTGGCAATGAGTCTTGACTAACAAGAAATGATTTTCCATGATTATGTGTGCATGCCACAAAGTTTCAAGTTTCATGTTATGATTATGGGGATCTCATTTTCACTTCTATGATTTATCCCATGTTATGATATTATGAGCTCTTTTGCAGGTTAATATTTCCAAAGGCTATGTTCTTATGTATATGATGTGATTGATATTTCTTTTGTTTACCCTTACTGAGCATTTGAGCTCACCCTTTTATGTTTTCTTTTCCCCAGGATATAAAGAAAGGTTTTAGGTAAAAAAAAAGGGAAGATCTTTATGGGAGATTTTGAAGATCTTTCACCACGATTAGAAGATTATAGTCCGAGTTTCCAAAGACACTAAACTATTACGGTCCTTGTGTGTGTGTTTTTGTAATGTACTAAGTATTCCGCAAAAGTAATGTAATGTCCATGTACGATAAGCTTCGGGTCTCTACACCCCTCATATCAATCATCAAAATATTTAGTCACAATATAAATCAAGAAAGATTATAATGCAAGAATCACAAATCTATAAGAGAAAATGATGAGAGAATAAAACTGGAACCGAAAATAAGTTATCAGAATACACATAATCATATAAAATAATTTATATATTATAGTCTCAAAACCAAGACTATAATAGGGGATTGTGATCACTCCCCATTCCGTAATTTCCCTTATTAAGGTTCACAACAATGGTTATTGTAGTAAACAAATCACTTTACTAAAGTGGGTTCACATATGATTACAATCCCTATTATTTCATGGGATATTAATATATACCCAATGTATTCAAGTGATATATAATTATGAGACCATCCCTCACATAATTAAAATCATACAAATTTGTTCCATAAGATCATTAAAAATTCATATTAGCATAACATAAGGAATTTAAATTGTATTCATAAACATTTCATCATTTTATCATAGCATAAACCATAGAAAAGAAATGGGTTTCATCACTGTTTTCATAGCATAATTAACCTGTGTAAAGATAAATAATTCATAGAATATTCCTTAAATTTTCATCATTATAAGCCATCCAAATAATGGGAGTGGATGGAGTCATTGAATCATATCCCTATAAAATAATTAGTAACCTTAAATGATTTTATCATATATGAAAAGTTCCACTAAATTATCACAAGAAAATTTCTTAAAGAAAACACCCTTTTCATTTTGAAATCACTTATTTAAAATAATTTTTTTCTAAAATATTATGGAAAGAATATTCCTAGAAAATAACATTATAAACATGTAAAGAAAGATTCAATGTATTGATCAGTATCGAAAATGGTAAATTCTATTCATATTGTGTACATTAAACTAAATATTCTTATAAAATTTATAGTAAAAACTCCAAATTAACCCATTCTAAAAAAATTAAAATAATTACGTAAAAAATATATCTGGGTAAAGATTAATTTTTTAAATTGGAGTATACTATTAAAATGAATCATTACAACATTTTTAGAAAACCTGGAAATAGAAGAAAAATGATTTCGAATGAAAATAGAAATAATATCATATTTCTTTAAAAGGGGTGAATAATGGTGTTTACATAATCATTATAAAATTTAAATATATGTAAGATATAGAATTTTTTATTTTTTGATTATAACCATATATTTATAGTAGGTATAAGAATAAATAAATTGAAAGTGGTTGTGTGGGATATTTACCTCTTAAATAGTAGGCCCACATTATGTAGTTTATTAGGAACCCATGGAATGATCTTTTAAGAAGAAAAAATTAAAATTAATTTCAAGGGATGTGGATAAGATAATATTGTAGGGGATTGTTGATTTATAACCCTAAATTTGGTGGAAATGAAAGAGATTAAGGGTGTCCTTTTTTAAGAGATAGAAAAGACACACAATGATTTACATAAAGGATTTGAATATGAATAATTTATTTCCTATGTATAATGATTCGAAATAGACATGAATTCAAAGATATAGAGGCTATAATAAAAATACCATCTTCCAATTAATTTATAAAAATTTTGGTATCATTTGAAAACATAAATTTTTGTTTTAAACCTCTATTAATTGATTTTAACCACAACCATGGTAATGCAATTTTTCAATATTAAAGGGTTATATTTTTTTTAAAAAAAAGTTAAAAAGCGATTCATAAATGTAAAAGAGAAAAAAATTTCAACAATTTCTCATAATACATATTGCAACCTTGACACCATCATCCATGATTTAGTTCTTGATACCATTATTTTGGAACGAGATAAAGGTAATCACATCCCGTACGAGTCATTAGTTTATTATTCTTGGTAAACTAGATAAATAATTGATTCCACATGATACATTTGAATACACAAAATATGATTTTTTTCAAGAATAAATTTATTATATGTAGTGTATCCTTTCCTATCAGTCATAATAAGCTTCATTGAATCTTTGGGAAAGTAAAAAAAAAATTTCTAGATGAAATTCCCATTAATGGTTTAGTATAGTAGAATCATTAATGAATGGATTATCATAATCAATATGGAAAGTTAAATAACTAAACACACATTCCATGTAATCAGTAATCTAATAGGATATGTGTAAACTATATGGAATGGTAAATAACAAAAACACAATTAATATAATATATAAAAAGAATAACAGAACTAGATAAGGAATAATCGATATGGAATATTAAATAACTGAAACACGTGCCATTTAAATAACTAAAAATGAAATTAATCCAAAGATAATAATTTAGTTAAAATACCTAAGATGGAAATAACTAAATACTAAATGAACTCAATTCTTAATTATTAAACTCCATGGTTCCCATGTATTTGGTATCATTACCATAAAGACCTTTCACAAGATTATTTAAAACCTATTGGGTAAAAAACCACTTAACTAAGGATATCCAACTGATTTATTCCATGATACTAATGATTCATCAAAGGGATATTTATAAATAGACCCCAAATATTTAGTATATAATGGACGAAACCTCTCTTGACTATTCTATTTTGAAAATATGGGGTTTTAGGGGTTCTTGGAGGCCAATGATACTTATTTCTAACACTTCCAAATTTCCATTTTTGTGAATAGTGTTTTCAGTTTTTTGAATAGTGTTTCGGTGAGATAGACGTGCAATATGTTGTGGGGGGAGTCATCTATAGATGAGTTATCTGCAAATCAAGGTGAGTCATCTGTAGGTGATTCAACCTCTTAAGTCAGTGATTCATCTATATGTGAGTCATATTCAACTATCTGTGATTCGTCTGTCAGTGAGTCATCTTCAACTTTAACTGGGTCATCTATTGGTGATTCATCTTCAACTTTCCACGAGTCATCTTTAAATGTTGTTGAGTCCTTGGTCGGTGAGTAATCATCAACTATTGGTGATTCATATGTCGGTGAATGATATATCAGTGAGTCATCTACAAGTGAGTCATATTCAACTATTGGTGAGTCATCAGTCAGTGAGTAATCTTCAACTATCAATTTCGGTGTGTCATCTTCATCCGTCAGTAGGTTCTACAATGTTTCCCGATCAACTAGTGAACAATGTTTCCACCTTCTTATAGTTTAACATGTTTGACATTTTCATTGACGTAAAATGCATTCAAATATATTTTAATGTAATTAATGATGATTCAAAGTAGATCACTTCATCTTAATATTCCTAACTATCTAATTGCATTTAATCCGTCAAACCAAAAAGTCATGAAGAAATACTCAATTAATGTAAAATCTAAACTGTATCTAAAACGCTAATCCATTTATATTTTAAAATGTTCCAGATACATTCCATTTTGTTCTTCAATATTGTTTTTATCACCCCAAGATTTCATAGTATGTACTTCTTGGAAACAAGTTAATAACTTTCACTACACGCAACGCTGAGTTCAAGCGCACCATGACTTACCAAACAAGACGTTAAAAAGAGGTTATGAATAGAATTAACTAAATTTTGAACTTTATATAATACTTATAATTTTATAATAAATATTATTAGTTTCTTAGACATAATGTAAGAACAAATTCATTTTTTTTCATATAAAAGAACTATTTTTTGAAAATGAACTTTTACTAACTTTTAATAGTGAACCATTTTTAAATCCAATATTTTAAACTTTTATATATTCAATTTGACTAAATAAATTTATTATTTAGAATGGGGAAATAAAAAATTTACAATGTAACACCCCAAGCTTCCACGGTACACTTCTCTTTGAATGATACAGTAACGTGTGTTGTACGCAATTTTGAGTTCTAACACACTCCACAACCAATCAAAGTAGCCGTTATGAATAGTAATATCCACTTTTAAAATTTTATAAATTTTATCTCTCAAAATGGAATTCATTTTTGGATTCAGAATATTGAATTTAGCCTAGGGTGAAATTTTGGTACTTTTCAGATTACTTTTATAATTTGATGAATAGTGAAAATTACTAAATTTTAATTAAAACAACTTTTTTAGTAAAAATAATTAGTAGTAATAAATTATGAATTTTAGTGGTTTTAAAGTATATTTAGAATATATTTTTACCATTTAATACAATTTTGGTCATTAGACATAATTTCACAATTAATCCAGACATAAACCAGTGTCAATCTTTTGATAGTTATTATATCTTAAAAACACGCTTTTTTGTTTTGACAGCAGGAATTAATTTTAAATTAATTTCTGCCACTTATGTGTTTTGAATTTGGAAAAATGGATTCAATATTTGGAATCAGGATTTCCAAATTTTGTAAATTTGTAACTTTTATTTTTAGACATTTTGAATAATTACTTCGGTAAATATTTTGTTTACCATGGATAAAGGGTAAATCTGGTAAATAAGGGTTAAGAAAATAATATTATAATAATAATAAATTACCCTAAAATGTGTCCTAACCTTATTTGTGGATACATGTCCGACCATGGGCATCATTGGGTCGATTTTTGGGACCCCATGGAGCCACTTGTAGGTGATAGGGACACTTTATTTTAATTAAGATAATGTAAATACCAAAATGACATAAGCTTATATATTTTAGAAAACTAATTTTTACATAGGGTTATATATATTATATATTCAGTTATAAATATTCATTATAAATATAAAAATATTTCATACATAGTGATATTTTATTTATAATTTTTAGACATTGAAAAAGTAAAAATATATATGACACAATAATGATGCAGTATTTTCCTTATTAATGAAAGAATGAAATAATTGGTATTATAAATGTTAAAATAAATATAATTTGAAAGTTTTGGTGACAAAAAATAATTTTTTTGGTTAATATGACATGTTATGATTGCTTAAATGAATTTTTTTCGAATTAATAATGTTTTTATTACTTTTAAAAAAATCAATTATTGAGTACTGTCAAAATTGACATAAATGAGTTTTTAAAACAAATATTATATTATTAATTCCTAAAAACCTAAGGTTCAGCCAAAAGACTTTTATAATTATTGGTGTGTCATTAATGGACCACTTGGGGGTCGCTTGGATGTATATAGTATGTTTATTAACTATATATTATAAAAATACAATGTGACATGGTAAGTGTTAAACTAATTAACCAAGAGTTAAAACAAAAAAGATAAGGTTAATATAATGACCGTAAAATTGTCTAAAATTTATTAGTTGAAATGATTTCGACCCATACCCACATTAAACTTTTAATAATCCACTTTTTATCCATTATAAACCGAATATGAATTTATTATAAATTAATACTTTATGTTTTTCCTAAAGGGCCCCTCCGCCATTTATAAAAGGACCCAACTTCTAACCAATTATTGACACCTTCAAATCCTTTTGGTTCGGTAAACCCCTTCCCAAATACTCTCTAAACTTCCCTAACTTTATCCTAGAGGCCTTATGTTGATCCTAATGCCATCCTAAGGAGCCCTTTTGATCAAATCAAAAGGAATAACTTGAAGAAGAGGTAACAACTTCACCACCCTCTTTAAAGTTCCATTCCTCTTCATCTTCTTATTTTCTTGTTATTTACATTATAAAATAATAAATCCAGTATCTTCTATATACTACGATGTTATTATAATTATGGAACAAACAATTTCATTATTCTACCCATCCCTTGAATAACATGTCACCATACGTTCGTACGTACGACCTACCGTCTCCACGTTGTGGTGTAATTGTTATTCAATATATTATTATTTGGATGGTTATAATAATGATGTTTTCATGTAAATAATAAATATAACATGATAATGATTCTTTATATTTTATATACCATCCAATTATATATTATTTTAATATAAAAAGAATGGTATTTTCGCTCGTGCATATGTACGGATTACCGTCTCCACGATGCGATGAGACTCATTTCCAAGTTCACCATTGATCGACGATTATAAAAATATATATTCCTAATAATTATGTAATATATGACATAATAATTCTACTGGAGGTATATATATTTATATATATATAATTATTTATGTTCTTATATTCACTTACTTCCATTCAATAGTATATGAAAACCCAAACAGCGTTTATGCGTACGTACGAACTACCGTCTCTATAAACAGTGTTTTCAATTTCATATATACGTCTATTATAAGAATTTATATTCTAAATATATATGATATATTTATCATGTTTTATATTCTGTCTGTATTTAAATCATGATCTAAGAGATACAACCAAGAGTAACAAGTTAAAACATGTACGATAAAGAAAACGTTTATCACCTGAAATGATAATTTATCAGGAAAATTATTATTAAATGGGTAGTATAAATTTATAAATGAATCATGTATAATATCATAAATATTAATATGGTTCTGTTATAATTTAATAACATACTACGATCTTCGTACAGAAGGTTAAACGTACCCTCGACTAAAGGAATGTGCAAGGTAAGGGGTTTCCATCTCACTCCTTATTCCCGTGAGATTCATGCCATATTGCCACTATTACCTTTTGTGTGGTGTATGTACTGCCCATAAATGTATTATTTGTGTAATACACTTTAATTTATGTGTATTTACATCTTTATTGTATGATACCTCTTTCATGGGCTGTATGTTTCGTATGTTACAAAATTGGTAAGGGTTAATTCCTTAATCTCATTATTATCTGAGATTGTTTATGTGTAAGTATTTACTGGGACATTTTTATCATCCATGTCCATTTTTCATAAAAATTATTTCAAAATGAAGATTTTAAGGATTTTGAAAGGTACTATTTATCAAGATCAAAATTTCAAATTTTTTAAAGATTTATATTTCTTAATCTTTTTAATTAATGTCCATGTTTTCAAATTGATTTTAGGGATTTATTTATATGCACATGACTGTTTTTAAATGATAATTCTTTTAACAAGTTTCAAAGTGGTATGGGAAACATTGATTCAAAAATATCTTTCAAATTACTTCCTTTATAAATGTGTGACTTTTCAATGATTTTACATAAAGGATATTTCTCTCAAAAAGTTTTACTCATCATTTTCATCTTTTTCAACATCCATTAATGGATTTTAAGCATATTTGAAGCTGATTTATTTTAAAAAAACTTCCATTAAAGGTTTTGTGATATTTTTGACAGTGGATGTGTTATTTTTATACCATTCATGGTTTATGGATAAATTATTGACATTTCGTATGCTAGTTTTAATAAGAATGTTCATGTTATGTTTAAACCTATTCATATGAGGAATGCATTGGACTTAGTAATTGACGGGTGGAGCCCGCTATAGCTCCTCCATGCATTGGTAGGTCTCATGAGACAAACTAGTGTCTTGGCACGAGGCCTTGAAAAAATCTTATTTGTGGTCTTGGCACAAGGCCTTGGAAATGTGGTTATGATAGTCTGGCATTATGCATTCCATCATTATGAAAGTTGTTATTAATATTGCATGTGATTATTCGAGTATTAGAATATCAATGTGAATAAGTAAAAGGAATTATTTCATTTTATCTTTGCTATATTATGCTGATGTTCATGTTTTAAAGGCTTTTTTTAGTTATACATTGCCTTAAATGTTTATGCTTATTTATGAAAGTTTCCACTGTATTGCTTACCCTTACTGAGCGTTTGATCTCACCCCTTTCTATGTTTTATTTTTCCCAGGATTCCAAGAAGTGTATTGTGATTGATATGCAGGGTTAAGACAAGGGAATAATGGCAATCATAAAGGTTTTTTTATATATTTTTGTATGTTATGATGTGTAATGTAACATTCATGTTTGTAATCTATTTTCCAAGACTACTAAACTGATCAGTCCTACGATACTTGATTCCTTGTAACCATGGCAATGTATTAAAATAATGCATCGACTCTGGGTAACTGGGGTCAGGGCGTTACAGTATTATATGGTACATTACTCTATAAACCATTCTTCCCCGAGGAGACGTGCGATTATGCTATAGACATGGACAGAGTTTTCCCTTCCGTCACACCCCTATTTTGTTGCAAGAAGCAAGTGTCGATCTATCTTCGATAGGTTTTATGTTAAATATCTATTTTTTTGGGTTCTTCAATCTGTTTCATCCTGTTATCCTTTCCATTTTACAACATGTTATCTATATGTTTCAAATGGACCTTTCTTGGGTGCTGATGGATGCATCTGTGTTGCGGTATCCTCATGTGGATGCAGTCGCTATAGGAGAGGTGATCGTAATCTGTTGTGTTGGCATGTTCTCATGAAATGAACATAGGAATTATTTTTATGTAGGGTATTTATGGATTCATTTTTCTTTTACATTAAGTTGTAGTGTTAGTACGTTTTAGCCACTGGATCACAATGAAATTGACCTAATGAATATTTGAAATGGATTAATGAATTGGAATCAATCGTATTTTATTTTAGTATACCTTGATAACCGTTTTCCTCTGGATTTCTAGATTATGTGATTTCTATGATTTTATTGTTAGCATTTATTACTTGATGTAATTGGTAAAAAACTTAAATCATGGATTAATTATAAATTTATTGGCTAAAGATAAAGATGAATTTAAATTAATCCAGTTTTTGTTTTAATTTGATGATAATAAAATGGATACAATTTGGAAAGTTTAATTGAATTAGTTAAAAAAATATAGAATAAAGGATTGCTTGTTTGATAAATATAATACCTCAATGGGTTCTGAGTTACCCTCTTTCATTTATTTTCAAATAACCTTATTCTTTAGAGATATGAGTGGGAATTGTCTGACATGGATGTATGCCTTGTTTCAGGAGAAGAGCCATGTTACTGCTGTTAGTTTCTAGCTACTTTTTTTGTGTTGTGAGCCTGGTATGGCTGAGTATGGAGGGATTTTGGTGTATGTGGGGGAAGGGTAGCCCAATGGTGGTGGTAGATGTTGATGCACAGAGTAGGTAGATGCATCAGTTTATGCAAGTGGGTGTCAGGGAAGATACTAGGGATGATGGAACCGGTTGAAGAAGTGCTTACCATTGATATGAAGGTGGTTTCAATTGAATCTATTAGTTGTTATCTTCATTACATTCCCCATTTCTTGAGGCAACTAGTTTTTTTACTCTCCTTCAAATAGAGGTGATGACTCACAGGGTAGGGCATGTGCTTTCCATGTGTATATTCTTGTGGGTGGAAGTCTCAACACTATAGCTATAGGTGGTAATGTTTCAAAATGTAGTTCATATAGTCATCATGTAGAGCCCCATGTGTTTGTAAGCATAAATTATTTTTTCTAAAATTCATGGAAATTAGGGAAATTTGATAATGAAGCTAAAACATTATAGAATAAATGATGTTAACCCATAGGGTTGGAGATTTCTAGGATGCAATTCCGAGGTTGAAATTTAATAGAACAGTGGACTTGTCTTTCTTATGCCTGGAGGGCATGAATCTTTTGTGATGCTAATGAAGGTAATGTGGTAAATGATAATGGTTAATTAATGGTTAAATTATAAATTTACAAAATTTTTAACTTATAAAAAGGGATAAAGTAACTTTATATAGCTTTTTAAATGGTTCTGTGATTATAGGATATCCAGTCCTAGCGGTTGAAGCTGGGTGTTCAAGAGGTTTCAGCTATAGTTGAGTATAATAATAGATTATGCCCATAGTGTGGTTGTTAGTTATTGCATATTATGTTCTTTTTTTGTTTCTAAATGATACAGTGACCTGTATATTAGAGAAACTGATTCCTTGAGGATTCTAAGCCCTGATGGGTGGGAGGTGTTTTCCCCAACATGCTAGTGGGGGGAGGGATGGATGACTACCCCCTTTTTCCCCACTCTATTATCATGGTAGTTACTTGTGCTGGTAGGCATGACTATTAGAATTTTCCATATATGGGTGTAGAGGGCTTAAATTTCTTGTGGTTATTCACGTACATATATTTGGGATATATTTTCCTATAGACTACTATTGGTGTAACATGTGTAGGCTATGATGGCTTGAGGATCCTTACTCAGTGTATTGCCTGTAATGGCTTGAGGTATAATAGAAAATGTATAATACATGTTATGAGAGATGTGGTGGGTCCCATAAAATATGTGCTTATCTTGGTTATGTGGACATGGTGGTTGTGTTTAACGAGGTGCATGTTGTGATGCTTCACCTAGGTGTTTGCGGGAAAGCATTTCTGAAGAAATATGCCTAGGAGGTGAAACATTAGGGAAGAGTGGAAAACTAGTAAGGAAGTGGTAGCAAGGTATCCTTGATATTCATTTTTATATTATATAATCGTATAAGTGGTACTTGGTGAGAGTATCCTTAGTGGGGAGGAGAACATAATATACCTATTTAGGTGATGAATTGGTTCTATTTTTTGTCCACTATGCTCAAGAATTATTTCTTTACTTTTTCACAAGAGGCTCTGGAGAGGATCCTAATGAGTATACCATTATACTAATCTAACATATATGTAAACTATTTTTAGGTATCTTAGATTAGGTTGTAGATCTGGCTGGTTATTACTAGTTTGGGTTTGTAGGAGCTGTTTGAAATTTGTGGTTGTTTCAGTTTTACTTTCTTTTGGTACAAGTATTTTTATCTTTATGTTTTAGTAGTTCTTTTATGAAATTAAATGCATTTATTTGGGATTTATTTTATATTGCAGTCTGAGTTGGGGTTGTTTGGTATCTATATTATATCTCTATTTCACATGTGTTCTCTTTGAGGGCAATTCCTCCCATTTTTGTGTTTGTTATACCCTTTAGGCTTGTCGCCAACCCAGAACCTACTGGGGGTAAGACTCAATGGTCCCTAACTCTCTCCTCTCATTTCTTTCCTAGGAGTGGTATGCTTTGTTGGGAGGGCATTGTGACAGAGTGGTATTAGAGGTCTAGTTGAGGGATAAGATGGATTTTGGAGTTATACACTGGTGAGGTTCCATGAGTTGGTAGGGAAACAATTTCAGTAATGTTTATAAAGCACTATAAACATGGGAGACTGGGTGAGACATAGGTATTTAACTGCATGTTATCTAATGAAAAAAACATTACATTTCATTTTATACTAAACGAGGTGATACTTGTTGTATGGTAGAGACCTAGGAATGGATCATGCGTCATCTTCAATGACAATATGTTTGAATGGGTAGACCGGGGGACAGGTTAACCTAAAATGAATAAAAGAAAGAATGAAATTAATTAATTTTGAGTCTTCAATATTCCATGTTTAAGAGCTCCAACTATTTTTTTTTATATGTATGGCTCTAGGTCGACGTCCTCATTAGGATCACAAAGAATTTGTTGAGAAAGTTATGCTAGATGATCACCACAGAGTAGAGGTTGATGACGAGAACACATGGAGGAGGAAACTTTGAGAGTTTTAGATCCATATTCTATAGAGGTAGAAGGGATTCATTTCAGATGTGGTCACATAAAACAGGTTGGAGAGGGTTGAGATAGATTTCCTCTTGATCTATTCTCGTAAGTATCACTATATGTCGTTGGTGGTGATGGTACTACATGGAGTAGCATGGAAGTGATGGTTCTTATTCCTAAAGGATCGTGAGGAGTTGGAAGTCTTGTGGTAGGAGATCTAAGACAAGTTCAGGGAAGAGTTTCTTTATTTGACCATGAAGGCGACCAGTTACCATAAGCTGCATACTCTTTGAAAAGGGAGGTCTAGTGTGTGAGAGTTTGGAATAAATTTCAATAAACATTTATGAAATGCATCAGACCTATTACAAGATGAGGAGGCCAAGAAAATGCATTTTGAGGAGGCTTTGTGTCCATAGATCTAGCACCAGTTCACAATTTTTATGCAGAAGACGTATATTGAGGTGTTGGTGATGGAAGATGTCATTAATAGGACGTTATATATAACCAAATAATCATTATAGGAGAGTCTTCAGGGCTCCTAAAAAATAAGAGCTCTAGTCCAGTGTTCCTGGTTATTAGGGCCAGATATTTTCCATTCGGACAGGGGTAGATCCCATCCCTTGTTATCTCATTTATATGAGGGGATGAAGATCTCAAACCTATTCTAAGGGATCAAGAACATTATTTTCTTATAGAGGACAAGGTAATCAGTAGCGAGAGTGCCCAAAATTTTTGAGCATTCAATTTGTGCCAGGTGTTGCGCTTTAAATTCGTCCTTTGAGGTAGTTTCATCTGAGGAAGAATCAATAGGTTTCACCATCTATGGATTAAAAGAGAGTAGAAGGGGAAGGCAGAGGATATCCCCAAGATTCCCCATGTCCTGAAGGTGAAGAGCATGAACATGGTGGTGGTTATCAGCAAGGTCGGATTTTCCATTGAGGAGGTCATGGTCAGCTTTATACTTTAGCATTTCCAGAACTGGGTGAGATAGAATCATTCATGGTGTCATTTTCCTATTTTCTACTTGGTTTTATTCATTGTTTGATTCAGAAGTGAATCACTCCTTCATATCACCTTCCCATTTCCATGCTTTTGGACATGAGGTAGAGAGGCTTACCGTGCCCTTGGCATTGACTACACCAGTTGGAGGCCGAACTGACTTGTTTGAAGTATGTATAGATTGTGAGCTAGTACTATGGAAAAAACACTATTGGTAAGATTTACTTTGTTTACAGATAAAACCATATGATGTTATCCTAGGAATGTATTGATTGTATTTGGTATAGGCATCCATGGATTTCTTCTGGAGGTCGGTGGATTTTGTAGATGATTATGGAGAGAGAGAAGTGTTTTTGGAGAGTGAGACCCTCATATGGGTCAATGTAATAATCCATACTTGACATAATTTATGGAAATGTTCATGCTAAGTTCATCAGAGTTTTAGTAGTTTTCGTTTCCCAAGGTCATCGACGAGTACCCAGATGTCTTTATAGAAGAGGTTGTAGCATTACCCCCTTAATGAGAGATGGCGTTTGGGATCGAGCTACAGCCTGGTTCATATCCTATCTCAATGTATCTATATAGATGACCCCTTCAGATTTGTGATAGCTGCATATATAGATTGATATTCTATTGAACAGTGGTTTTGTTCAGCCTATCATGTCACCGTCGGGTGCATGAGTTTTGTTTGTAAAGAAGGATGATGATAGTTTGCGATTGTGTATCGATTATCGTTTCTCGAACAACATGAAAATGAATAATCTCTATCCTCTTCCATGGATTGATGTAATATCTAATCAACTGACGGGTTATAGATTGTTCTCAATGATCGACTTAAGATTAGGATATCATCTGATGCATGTGAAGGATGAGGATATCTGGAAGACTGCTTTACATTGTTATCATGGGAATTAAGGGTTAGTTGTGATGCCCTTCGATGTGAAATTCTCCAACAGTGTTCTTGGGAGGGATGAATGGTGTGTTCCGTGAGTTATTGGATTTGTTTGTGGTGGTCTTCATCGATGACATCCTTATGTACTCCACATCTGACGAGGAGCATACAAATCATCTGCAATCCATTTTTGAGCTATTCATCAAGATCACCTATTTGGTTTGTTTTAGAAGTGTAAGTTGTAACATCCTGGTTCTAGAAGCCACCCAGAGACACCCCGTACCCAGTTGGTCACATGGCCTCAAGCGCATTTCCCCAAATACCAGAGGCTGCTGACTAGATGCAAGGGATTTGGGTGTGATAGTGGGGAAACAATTCCCTCATTGGCATAATTAACACAACCGAAGTAAACAACATGCAATAGCAGAAGTAGTAATAATCCATAAAAAGGTAAACAGTGGAAAACTATAAATAATAAACTATATCACATATATTTAAAAGATGCATGGTCCATACGTCTAAGAAAGCAGCTAAGAAAATCACAATGCTGGAATACAAACAGTTCTAAACCAAGTACAAAGAAAATAGATAAACACCTCGTCAGCATCGAAATCCATAACATGGTCCCATGCTCTCCAGCACCACAACAAATCATATACCTAAAGTAGAAGGGTACTTTCCCTTATCTATACCTGCAAAAATATAATCTGTTCGAGCCCAAAAGAATGGCCCAAAAAGGGTGTGAGACTAAATACTATCAGGCAACCACCACGAGATCTGTGCCTAACAGTCAGTGAATATATATGGAAGGTAAAGTACAGAAGGCAGTAAACAATAAAGTAATCACCAGTACACAAACCATAGATTCAAAGCATTCAAATCACCACATAACATGCAACATATAATCAAAATAGATAAAAACAATAGGTAACCCACTGGGAAGTACCCACAACCTATCCCCTATGGTCCTACCTAGAAACCCAAGTAAGCAGCTAAACACAAGGTAACCCTCTAGGATGTACTCACAGCCTATCCCCTCTGGTCCTACCTAACAATTACAAGCAACCCCATGGGAAGTACACTTAGTCTAACCACTCTGGTTCAGTTTAACCATAGACTCTATAAGGAAGCACTCACTGTCAATTCCTCCTATAGTCTCATATCGGTATCTAAAGGCACTCTAGGGAAGTACTTTCATCACATTCCCTTTATGTCCCACGTTGAGGAACTACAGACACTCTAAGGAAGCACTCAATGTCAATTCTCCCTGTGGTCTCGCATCACAAGTAAAACAGACACTTTGGAGAAGCCCTCAACATCCATTATCCCTATGGTCTATACACCAGGTTCCCATGGCCTTGTGTAAGTCAAGCAGGTATAGCAGTGCGTAACGGCCAAGGTAAACCTCAAGAACTACATGGCTAACATTCTACAACATAACATCCTAATAGAACAACAGTCACACCATCATACAAAACTTGGCATGGGAATGTAAACAACAGCCTAATAGGAAAACTATACCCAAAGGTCAAAGTATGAAAAACATGCATGGGAAACACATCCAAAGCACATGAATTCGCCATATTAAAAATCAATTATCATCTACTTTCTCATACCTACATAGCAGGTAAACAATAGGGCTAAAACAGTAAATGTGCAATACCCCGTTCATGGGTATTGTGAAAAATTGCACATATAACTCAATGAATTCCTACAGAAAGGTACAAACAGCCTACCTCGATGTTAAGAGATCTCTATATGTGAACCTCGAGGCTTGAATCACCTTATAATGCTGAAGATCTACAAAAACATCTAAAAATTTCAACAAAGGATAACTTGAGAAAGAAGAGGAATCATGAAACGAGGATCAATAAGGATAGAGAGCTTACTGAGGTGATCCCAACACAATTGATGGTGGTTGAATCCGAGATCAAATAGAGGATCGGGGGCTTAGAGAAGGATCATGGACATATGGGTTCTCTCGGACGAACGAGACCCAGAAGAAGGGTGTTATGTCCGTCAGATGTGATCCCAATGCATTTAATGAAAAAAGAAAGTACATGGTGTGTACTTTGGAAGTACAAAGGTTTCACTTTCTATTTATATACCCAGAATTAGGCGGCCTCCATGTCATCCCGACATGGTCGTGTGTATGGCCACCACATGGCCAGCACACAAATACCCGTAGTAACTGATTACACAGTGTGTACCCAAAAAGTACTCTTTTCCTAAAAAATGAATAGAAAATGAAAACATAACTAAAAAGAAGGTCTAGGTTCTTATAAACTTCTCCCCTTAAAGAAATTCATCCTCGAATTTCCCTACAAAGGCGGCGTAGAAGAAGTAACCCCAAATAGCTCTGGCCACTTCGATCGTACATCTGCTTCCCTCACCCAAGTCTCGTCCAATACTAGCTCATGATTCCAAAGCACCCATACTAGAGGAAGAGACCGGCCACAGAGAACCTTCGTACGTCGATCCACAATCTAGATAGGATGATCCTCAAAGGGTGCATCCACTTCTAACTCAACCTCCTCAGGTTGGAAGACGTGCGACAGGTCTGAGAAGTAATGTCGAAGCTGAGAAATGTGGAAGACGTCATGCATATCCTGGTACCTCTAAGGTAACTAAAACCGATTGGCAACCAGCCCAACTCTCTCTAACACCTCAAATGGCCTGAAGTACCTTGGTGAAAGCTTGCCATGTCTCCTAATCCACTTGTGTCCCAACCTTGGTGTGACACACAGGAAAACCAGATCCCTGCCTTTGAATTCCAGAGTTCATCTCTGCATATCAACATAAGACTTCTGTCGACACTTTACAAAATCCATTCTCTTCCAAAACAAATCTATCTACCTGGTGGTCTCCGGAACAAGATGATTCCCCAAAGAAGCGTCCTCTTCTGCCTCCAACCAACATAAGGGTGATCAGATTGGCCTACTATAAAAAGCCTCATAAGGTTCCATCTGAATAGTTTCCTAAAAACTATTATTGAAGGTAAACTAAACAAGAGGTATATGATTCTCCCAAGAACCTAAAAAATCTAGAACGCATGCTTGGAGCATGTACTCAAGAACCTGAATCGTATGCTTGGATTGGCCATCTGTCCGGGGATGGTAATGTGTACTCAAAAGTACCTGTGTACCCAAAGCCTTCTGAAGCCCCTACCAAACCCGAGATGTAAAATTAGGATCTCTATTTGAAACAATAGAGTGTGGAACTCCATGCTGATGTAGAATCTCACTGATGTAAAACTATCCCAGCTCATCAACAATGAAGTTCTCCTTGATCAGTAAAAATTGAGAATCCTTATTGATTCTATCAATGAGAAACCAAACTGTATCATTCCCTCAAGGCGACCTCGATAAACCTGTCACGAAATCCATTGCGACATCATTCCCCTTCCACTCGAGAATGGGTTAATACTGAAAAAGCCATACTGGTCACTGATGCTCTGCCTTAACCTTTTGACAGGTGGAACACATCAAGATAAAACAAGAAACATGAGTCTTCATACTTGGACACCAATACTGATGGTGTAGATCATGATACATCTTGGTGAAACCAGGATAAACTGCCCAAATTGAGGAATGAATGTCCTGCATCATCTCCTCGCATATGTCTGCTGACACCCATACACACCCTTGGAAACACAGGATCTCATCCATTCTCGTGGTCCATAAAGGAATAGGTTCCTCTCCTGACACTCTTTCCCATATGACTCAGCCTTCAGAATCTAATAACTACCTCATTCCCACTCGATTAAGAAGAGTAGAGGTAACAACCACAAGAGAAAGAAAAGTCTTCCCCTACCTATCGTGAACCTTCAAATGCATCACAGAGGACATATCCATGCGCTACCATTAACTGCTGGCCTCCCAAACTACCTCTATCTGAGTCCTCCTTCTCAATGCATTAGCCACTGAATTTCCCAACCCAGGTGTATAGGCATGCTCAAAGTCAAAGGACTGTATTTAGTCAACCCACATTCGCTGTCTCAAATTCCAATAACGCTGAGTGAAAATGTACTTGAGACTCTTATGGTCAGTGAAAACCAGAAAATTATCTCCTAGCAGATAATGTCTCCCACAACATAAGGCATGAACAGCAACAGCCAAATCAAGATCATGCATCAGGTAATTTCTCTCATGTGGTCCCAACTACCGTGACCCATACACAATGACTCCTCCCCCCTGCATAAGCACAGCTCCTAGCCCAATACCTGAAGCATCATAATACAAAGTATAACCCTTGACCAGATCTTGAATGACTAGTATTGGTGCTGATGTCATCCTCCCCTTCAGCTCCTAAAATGATGACTCACAAGAATCTGACCACAAGGACATCGCACCCTTGTTAGTCAGATTCTTCGTGGTTCTCTTAAGCATGAAAAGTCATGTATGAATGGTCTTTACTATCCAGCCAGCCCTATAAAACTCTTTACCTCAATGATGTTTTTTGGATTCTCCTAGTAAACTACTGGTCTCACGTTCTATGGGTCTACTGATACTTTTATCTCTGAGATAACATGACCCAAGAAGTGAATCTGATCTATCCAAAAGTGAAAAATTGAGAGATTAGCATATAACTGATGCTCTCTCAGTGTGCTCAAAATTATCTCCAGATGGGTAGAATGGTCATGTAAAGTGTGATAGTACACTAAGATATCGTCCAAGAAGGCCACCATGATGGAATCCAGGTATGGATGGAGCACTCGGTTCATTAGTGCCTTGAAAAATGCAGGTGCGTTTGTGAGACCGGACGGCATAACCACATCCTCTTATAGACCATACCTACTCCGAAAGGCTGTGAGAGGTATATCGGATGGTCTAACAAACAACTGCTGATAAATGGTCCTCATTTAAATTTTCTAGGACACCCAGTCTCCTCGAAGATGATCAAAGAGATCATCAAGGGATATCAGTTCTTGACCGTCAATTGGTTCAACTTCCGATAATCCACAAAAGCCTGATGGTACCGTCCTCATTCTTCAAAAATAGGACAAGAAAACCCCAAGGAGAAGTATGAGGTCAGATGAAACACATTTCCTACAACTCCTCCAACTTCTTCTTCAGCTCATGCAACTCTTGTGTACCTATCCTATAAAGTGGAAAAAAGCATTCATGTTTTACAAAACATGACTACAAGGAATGTATAATTCCAACATGGCATGTTCCCTTAAGTAATTAACATGGGTGTATACTTCTACCAAAACTGGTCATGTAATGCCCAAACCACACGGCATGTTGTCTTAACACACGACGTGAACATGAATCCTCTTCCCCTACCTGATTCCTTGAACACGGCTAAGCCACACGGCTCTCTTAATACAATACTACATGGCATATTCAAGATAGACATGGCCTATACTAGACAAGCTTCACCTGGCCGATGTTGTTACTAACCCGGCCTAACACAGAGCGCACACTACACTGGGTGTTCCAGACAAACATGATGTGTACGAGAAAGGATAACACTGACCCGTGTGGTTCGTGAGATGACTGGGTACCTGGGTTAGACTACATTGAATGTTTAGATAGTGCACGATGTGTATTAGATAAGAGTCGGCCAACCTGTGATATCAGTGACACATGTGGGAACATGGTCGACACAACATGGTGTGTATGGACGCTACACGGTGTGTTCACTCTAGGTTTTCCCTACCCAATGTCCTTCCCCCACGACCTAAGACATAGATAGAGACTACATGGAATGTACTTACGGTACACAGTGTGTACTTAAGAAAATAGTTTCTTCCCGAACAGAAGAACAGAAGGTGTGTAGTCAAAACTACACAGTGTGTATTCTGTGTTTTTTCAGACAGTAAGCCTTAGAAACTACTCTGGAGGCCAGAAAAACACTAAAATGAACATTTATGTACTATATACAGATCTGCGAGGGTCCATGATTCCCACGAATCAATGCTTGGCATCTATACATGTTATAAAAAAGGTAAACAGGGTAATGATCCACCAATTTCCGGTCCATGAGGGCCCACAACACCTCAAGAACCAATGTTTGGTGTCCATTAAACAAAACCTTATACAATAAATACCCTATCAATAAACAGGTATTTTATCAAGGAAAATATCATAACAACATTCATATCTAGCACAAAAACATGCAATCACTAATGCAACCTAAATGGAATGAAAAAAATGCATGACATGTGATTTCTGGAAATTTCCAATATGATGTCTGAGATGGAAAACCCTCATCTCATCAGGGTGAAACAAAAATAGAACCTTAATAATTTTAACAATAGTAGCACAAAGCATGGGGATCACACAATGGTTAAAATCAAATCAACTGTAAATTTGCAAAACCAGAAAATTACAATAAACAATGTAGATTGGCTTTTCTCTGTACACAAGTTAGCTACTCTCAAGAACAACTTATTACGAAGTACCTATTTTTTCCTACCCATGGGTAAAGGCTCCAAATAGTATTTCAAGAGAAAAAAATATCCTCTAATACCACTTGTAACGTCCCGGTTTCAGAAGCCGCCTAGAGACGCCTTATACCTAGTTGGTCACATGGCCTCAAGCGCATTTCCCCAAAAATCATAGGCTGCTGACTAGTAGCAATGGCCTTGGGTATGATATTGGGGAGACTATGCCCTCATTGGAAGAAGTAACATAGAGGATGTAAACAATATGCAATAGCGGAAGTAGTAATAATCCATTCAAAGGTAAATAGTGGAAGGCATGAAATAATAAACAGGAGAACATATATATAAACGATCCATGACCCATATGTCTAATAAATCTGCTACGAAAATCACAATACTGGAATAAAAACAACACTAAACAATTTACTAAGAAAACAGATAAATATCTCCTCAACATCGCAAGCCATAACTTGGTCCCATGCTCTCCATCACCTCAACAAATCATGTACCTAAAGTTGAAGGGTGCTTTCCCTTATCTATACCTGCAGCAATATAATCTGTTTGGGCCCAAAAGAATGGCCCAAAAAGGATGTGAGACTATATCCCAATAGGCAACCACCACGAGATCTATTCCCAACAGTCAGTGAATATATATGTAAGGTAAAGTACAGAAGGCGGTAAACAATGAAGTAATCAGTAGTAAACAGACCACAGATTCAAAGCATTCAAATCACCAAATAACATGCAACAACTAATCAAAATAGATAAACACAACAGGTAACCCTATAAGAAGCACCCACAACCTATCCCCTCTATTCCAACCTAACAACACAAGTAATCATCTAAACACAAGGTAACCCTATGGGAAGTACTTATATCATATCCTCTCTGAACCTACCTAACAAGTACAAGCAACCCTCTGGGAAGTACACTCAGTCTAACCCCTCTGGTTCAGCTTAAGCATAGTTTCTCTGAGGAAGAACTCGCCATAAATTACTCCTATAATCTCATATCAGTATATAAAGGTTCTCTAGGGAAGCACTTACATCAAATTCCCTCTATGTCCCATTTCTAGGAACTACAGACACTTTTAGGAAGCACTCTACATCAATTCCACTTGTGGTCTCGAATCATAAGAAAAACAGACACTCTAGAGAAGCCCCCAATGACCATTCTCCCTATTGTCTATACACCAGGTTCTTATGGCCCTGTGTAAGTCAAGAAATTGTAGCATGGAATAATTTCCAAGGTAAACCTCAAGAACTAATTGGCTATCATTCTACAAAATAATAGCCTAATAGAACAACAGTCACACCATCCTACAAAATTGGACATGGGAATGTAAATAGCAGCCTAATAGGAAAACTTGACCCAAAGGTTAAAATAGGATAAACATGCATGGGAATCACATCCAAATCACAAAAATTCACCCTATTCACAATCAATTATCTTCTACTCAAGCATACAAGCATTGTAGAAAAACAATAGGGCTAAAACGGTAAACGCGCAATACCCCATTCACTGGTATTGGGAAAAATTTCCCATATAACTCCAAGACTTCCTACAGAAAGGAACAAACCTCCTACCTCGGCGTTTGGAGATCACAATATGTGAACCTTGTGGATTGAATCATCTTAGAACACCGAATATCTATAAAAATGTCTAAAACATTCAATAGAGGATAGCTTGAGAAAGAAGAGGAATAATGAAACGAGCCTCAAGCAGAAGAGACATATTACTGAGGTGATCACAATATAACTGACGATGGTTGAATCATAGATCAAATGGAGTCTTGGGGGCTTGGAGAAGGATCACAATCGTACAGGTTCTCTCAGATGAACAACACCTAGAAGATGGGCGTTCTGTCCGTCAGATGTGACCTCAGTGCATTTAATAAAAAAATATAAAGTACACGGCGTGTACTATTGAAGTACACAGCATGTGATTTCCATTTTTATACCATGAATTAAGCTGCCTCCTAGTCATCCCCACATGGCTATGTGCATGTCCTCTACATGTCCAGCACATGGCTGCTCGTAGTAACTAAGTAAACAGAGTGTATTCAGAATGTACACAGCGTGTACTTAAAATTTTTCCAGAAAAGTTACTTTTCTTAAAAAATGACCAGAAATGGAAAACATACTGGAAAAGAAGGACCGGGTTCTTACATAATATATGGGAACAATAATTTTGTTTCTTGGGGATGTTGTATCCCAGTAGGGAGTAGCTATGGATCAATCAAAGATCGAAGTAGTTATGCATCGGGAAGCCCCCATGATAGTGGCTGAGGCATGAACATTCCTTGGACTTGAAGGCTATTATAGGTGGTTCATAGCTAATTTCTCTCAGGTTATGACTCCTATAATAGTCTTTACTAGAAAGGATCTTGTGTTATTGTAGACCAATAGTTGTCACATAGCTTTTGAGTATCTAGATGACAAGTTGGCCAGTTCTCAAATTATTTTTCTTCTAGTATAATGATTTTAGTTTGGGGATTTTTGTGATCCTTTTCATTTGGGTTTAGGATTTGTTATCATGTAGAAGATATCATTCATTTCTTATGGGTATCAGTAGTTTTGTCCCCATGCATGAAACTATGTCATCCACAATCTAGAGTTGGATGCAGTGGTGTTTTTCCTGAAGCTTTGGAGATATTACCTCATGGGAGAGAGCATTGTGGTCGTCACTGATCATAAAATATTAAGGTATGTTTTCTCACATCATGAAATTAACTTGTGACAATGTTGGGGGGTGGAGTTATTAGAATATTACAACATCAAAATCTCAAATACACCTGGTAAGGGGCATGATGTTGCAGGTTCACTAAGTAAGAAGTTGCGTAGTGATGCAATGGATGAATCAGGAAATTCATGGAGAGTAATAGAAGAACATTCAATATTACATCTCAATATGGGAGAAGTTGGGAGATTTGGTTGCCTTTTTTTAGATGATGGTGCAATCATATTTGGTGAATATGGTGTAAGATTCTTAGTTGGGGGATCTTGAGGTGGAGGTATGGGGAGACTTAGTTATTGTGGCGAGGGCTCGAATGGTTGGTCTAAGGAAGGAAAACACCAAATGTTGTTTCAAGTAAGTCCATTCATTCATTTAGCATCCCATGAGATTGTTCACATAGATTTCTATAGTTCAACCTTAGTGGTATATCATAACGTGAAAATAATGTATCGAGATTTGAGGAGTTAGTGTTCGTGTCCTAGGTTGAAGCATTAATTTGCAGAGTTTGTGTCTCGATGCTTGGTTTTCCAGAAGGTGAAGGATGAACATCGCGTTCCTAGTGGATTTCTAGAGCTATTAGATGTTTTTCAATGGAAGTGGGAGGAAATATTTAGGGTATTTGATACAAGTTTACCTCGATCTTAGGGAATATATGATTCTATATGGGTCTTAATGGATCATTTTAAAAAATTATCCCACTTTATAGAAATTTAGGAGTCTAGGTCAGTCGAGGTTCGGTTGAGGAAATACATGGAGGATGTGGTAAGACTCCATGTGGTTTGTTGGATGATCATTTTGAATGAGATATACATTTTACCTACAGGATGTGAATATGTATCTAGAATTATTTTGGTTATTATCTATTCCTTAGCAGTAGTTTTTATCCATAGCAGGATGGTCAGATAGTGCAGACCATCCAGACTCTCGATGAGATGTAGTGATCTTGGGTCCTAGATTTTGGAGGTTTATGGATGAGGAAATTAACCATGGTTGAGTTCACGTACAAAAATAGTTTCCACTCCACCATATGTAATGTTTTGTTTGAATCCATGTATGTACAAACTTTCCATTCTCCATTTTATTGGTTTGGGGTCAAAGAGTCATCAATTATCTGGCGGGAATTGGTATAGAACATGACAGAGATGGTTTAGGTGATTTAGGAGAGGATGTAGGTAGCACAATTTCATCATAAATAATATGATAATTGTAGTAGGAGACCATTGGTTTTTGGAATTGGGGATCACATGTTTTGGATGGTGAATCCCCATTGTGGGCAGTGACGGTTTGGTCCTTGGAGTAATATTTCACCCTGGTTTATTGGGAATTTGGAGGTGTTGGCTTATGTAGGAGTCGTTGCGTGTTAGGTAGCACCCCCCACAGATGTGTATGATACATGATGTTTTCACGTGTCATAGCTTCATCATTATCATAATGATTACTCTCATGTCATAATTTGGGTCGAGACTGATGTGGATGATGATGTGACCTTTGTGGAGTGATCGGTAGTGATCCAAGACTGCAAGGAGAAGGTGTTTCATGAATGGTTTATCCCCCCAGTTTGTACCTAGTGGTGACATAGTGGCATGGAGGAGAGTAATTGAGAATGTTATTTGTACATACGTGCTCAGTACCAATAGTTGTTTTATCTTTATATCTTTTCTTGTAATTATATTCATTTTGTGGTTATAGAAAATTCCTATTTATGAGATGAATTTAGCTTGTTGATTTTTTTTGTGGCATGTTTTTTGAGAGGTATCTCCTATGTGAGGGTAGTTTGGATCTAGTTATAGTTTTTATGTGGTTTCATGTTTTTCCTTTGAGGAAGTGGTTGAGCTCCTTTGGTGGAGAGATCCTTCACATGTATCTCAAAGTGTGGTCATTCAAACGCCTTTTCTATTTTCTCTCTATATTGGTTTTGGATTTTGGTGGGAAATAATGTTTTCGGAGGTATCTAACATAATGTCCCAGACCTCTCTGGTCCATTTCTTTGTGAAAATATGGTGTTTGAGGTGTTCTGGGAGGCCAAAGAGGCTTATTTCTAACACCCTTCCATATTACCAGTTGTGTGAATATTGTTCTCCATTTTTTGAATAGTGCTATCCGTGAGACAGATGTCAACAGTGATATCGGTGACATAGATGTGAGAATATCTGTTGGTGAGTCTTAATTCAGCGAGTCATATGTTGGTGAGTCATCTTCAACTATTGGTGAGTCATCTGTCGGTGAGTTATCTTCAACTATTGGTGAATCATCATCAACTATCGGTGAGTCATCTATTGGTGAGTCATCTTCAACTATCAGTGAGTCATCTGTCATGGGGCCATCTTTAACTATTTGTGAGTCAAATATTAGTGAGTCATCTGTCAGTGAGTCATCTATCTATGAGTTATATTAAACTATTTGTGAGTCCTCTTTTGGTGAGTCATTTTCAATAGTTTTTGTCGATTAGTCCTCTTTATCTATCGGTAGGTGCAATAGATTTTCCAGATCAGTCAGTGAACAATGTATTTGGCTTCCTATAATTTCACCCATTCGATATTTTCACTGATATAAAACGTGTTCAAAGCCTTTTTAAGATATATAAGGCTAATTGAAATCCTATAACTCCTATCATAATATCCCTATGTGATCATGTGCCTTTACTTGGTCAAATAGTTTAGTCTTAACAAGATCTTCCATCAATGGAAAATCTAAACCGTATCTAAAACACTACTCTGTTTAGATTTTAAAAAGGTCGAGATACAATCTACCATGTTCTTCCATATTTTTTCGTTGGTATGGGACACCCATGAACATTCATTACCTCGGAGACATGCTATTGTACTGTAGCTGTGGACCAAGTTTTCCCTTCCTGCACGCCCCTATATTTGTGCAAGCAACAAGTATTGATATATCTTCAATAGAATGCATGTTCTAAGCCTATTATTATGGGTTATTCAATCAGTTTTCTCCCATTATCCTTTCCATGTTATGACATGTTTTCTCCATGTTTCTAATGGACCTTAATTGGTTGTTGATTAATGCAGTTGGGCAGTGGCATCCTCAGGTGGAGGTGGTCGTTGTGGGATAGGTGATCGTAATTCATTATGTTGGAATGTTATCATGCAATGAACATTAGAACTCTTTTAAGGTATGTGATTTTTGGATTATATATTATTTTATATGATTTTTTTGTGTCATCATGTTTTAGCCACTAGATCATTATGAAATTTACATAATAAATATTTTAACTGGATTAATGAATTGGAATCGATTGTATGTTATTAATTTATACCATGAAAATGTTTTTCCTCTTGATTGATATATTGTGTGATTTCTATGATTATATTGTTAACAAGTTTTACTTGATTGAATTGTTAAAGAACACAAAGTTGAGATTAATTATAAATTAATTGGCTAAAGATAATGTTCCATGTAAATAAAACAAGTGGTTGTTGTAATTTGATGAAAATAAAATTAAAGTAGTTATGTATATTTAATTGAATTAGTTAATTAAATATGGAGTAAAGAACTAGTTGTGTGATAAAGATAATTCCTCCTAGGGTTCTGAGTCACCATATTTGTTTCAAAGGCCATGTTCCTTATTATTTGGAGTTGTGAGTTCTCGTTGTGTGTGAAGGATGAATTCCTTGTTTAGGACTCTGTTCCCAGTTTCTATTGTTTTTTTCTTGATGCTTATTTTCTGGTGTGATCCTGGTAAGGGTAATCCTAGAGGGATTTTGTGGTATGTGGGTGTAGGGAGGCCTTCTGTTTGCGGCATCATTTGATTCCTAGAGTGGAAAGATGAATTAGTTTATGCAAGTGAGGGTCAGGGAAGACAACAAGGATGATGGAATAGGGTGATGATAGGCTTACCCTTGATAAGAATGTGGTTTTTGTTGAATGTGTTGTTTGTTATCATCTTTAATTTCCCCACTGCATGAGGAATCTTGTTTTACTTACTCTTCTTCCAAAAGAGGTGAATAAACATGGGGTATTCCATGTGCGTTCCATGATTAAATTCTCAACGGTAGATGTGCCTACACTAAAACTATATGTCGAAAAGACTCTATGGGTAGTTCATATACTCACCGTGTTGAGACCCCAGTATTTGGAAGCATAGAATGTTTTTTAGAATGATTGAAAATTATGGAGAAGTGATAATTCTATTAATAAATAATTTAATAGATGATGTTAAACCATGGAGTTGGAGCTTTCTAGGATGCAATACTGAGGTTTAAATTTAAAGGAATAATGGACTTGGTTTGGGTATTCATGGAGGGCATAAATCATTGTGGTGATACTAATGGAAGGTAATGTGGTAAATTATAATGGTTAATTAATGGTTAAATAATTAATTAGTATAAATTGAAATTGATAAAAAAGGGATAAAGTAACATAATTTTTATCATTAAATGGTTGTGTGCTTATAGGATATCTAGTCTTAGTGGTGGCAGCAAGGAGTTTGAGATATGCTAGCTGCAGTTGAGTCTAAGACTACGTTATGTCTATGGTGTGGTCGTGAGTTACAATATATTCTGAAATTTTATGTGTTTCTATATGGTACTCCACCCTGTCAGTCAGGGAAACTGAAACCCTTGGTATTCTGAGCCCTAGGGGGTGTTTTCCCTAACATCTTGGTGGGAGGATGGAGGGATGACTACCCCCTTTGGCCCCACTATATTTTCATGATAGTTACTTGTGTTGGTAGGCCTGATGGTTGGAATGCCCCATATATGTGTGTAGAGGGCTTTAATGGGATGTGATTATTCAGAGACATATATTATAGATATAGTTTCATATGGACTATTATAGGTGTAATATGTATAGTTAGTGATGGCTTGAGGATACTTACTCGGTGTATGGGATGTAATGTCTTGAGGTATAATACTTGATATATGATACACATTATGCGAGCTATAGTGGCTCCTGGAAAGTACATGGTTACCTTTTCTACATGGGCGTGGTAGTTGTGTGGCATGAGGTATATGTTGTACTTCTTCACCTAGGTGTCTACATGAAATCCATTTTAGTGAGAGAGGCTTAGGACATGCAACATTGGAGAAAAGTGGCCAAATTGTGGGGAAGTAATGGTGGGTTACCCTTGATATTATTTTTTAATATTATATAATCTTCTATGAGATACTTGGTAAGAGTTCCCATAGTGAGGATATGAACATTGTATACCTGTTTAAGTGATGAGTTAGCTCCACTTGTTGTTCACTTTACTTTAGCATGCTTTATTTACTTTTGAATGAGAGGATACGAGGAGGATCCTACTATGTATACTATTATACTCACCGGATGTATATATAAATTTTTTTTCAGGTCACATAGATCTGGTTGGAGATCAAACGGATTACTACTATGTTGGGGTTGCAGGAGCTGTTTTGGATTCATGGTTTCTAATGTTTTACTTTCTTTTGGAAGTTATATTTTTCCCTTTCAGTTGTAGTAGTTTTTTCATGAAATTACATATGTGACTTGGGTTTTCATTTATATTTTTTTATGAGTTGTATTTGGTTGGTATACATCTTATAAATATCTTTTACATGTGTTCTCATAGAGTGTAATTCCTCCTATTTGTGTGTTTACTATACCCTCGCTACGGGTCTCCAACCCGAGGCCTACTAGATGCAGGACTCGAGTGTCACTCTCTCTCACCTATCATTACTGGCCGAGGAGGGATATACTTTTTGGGGAGGGTGTGATGACATTTTACCAATCCAAATAATTCCTCATTTATTGAATAAGTGATTTAATATATAATTAGGTATTTTTAACAGATATACCTTCTAATTAAAGATTGTAGATTAATCAATATTTCATTCGATGTCAAATAACATTGAATTTATAACACTGTATGTAAAAATTATATATCATTTAAGAAATAAACTTATCCATGATAAGGAATATAGATATTTTTGGGAAATTTAATGTCCAATGATCATAGGAAAGTGAGGATTTCCTTGATAATTTAATGACTACAAAAATGAAATCAAGGTAGTGAATATCAATACTTTCCGGAATCAAAATGATCATAATCCATCCAGAATAAGATAAATGATGGTATCAATACAATATATAAAAATTTTAATATATTTCAAATAAGTATTTTTAGTATTCATGAATAGAAATATCACAAAAAGATCTTTAAAAATGTACCTGGGGAAAATATAAATTTTATTAAGGAATAAAATTTGAAATTATTTTTTTGTATACCACTTTAAACATATTATTTAAAAATACACTAATAATCATGAAAAGAAATATTAATTTAATTTATAGTCTTCTCAGAGGGTAATTACTTACATTCCCAAAAGAATATTTCATTTTTATAGCAAAAAGTTTAGAAATATACCTTGTTTGGAATGGGATAAAAAGATCACTTTGAGAATATTTTTTAAAAATATAAAATTTGTAAAAATTTATTTGAATAGATTATTTTGAAATTATAAATGAAAAAAAATTTATGGAATTTTTTGAAAAGTTTTTTTATAAGAAAATAGATTTCCTACATAAGAGATAAATGAATTCAGATTTTATTAAAATATTTTCTCAATAATATTAAGTACCAAACAGTGGAAAATAGTACTATCACATAAAAAGATCATTTAAAAATATTTTATAATAAAATTAAAGGTTTTATTAAAAAATTATCATATAATTTCGTTTAATGTAAATTTAATAAAAAATTATATCGATTCAAATGAGACTGTTAAATAATCCCTAAAAATGAACATAACATTTAAGTGAGAATCAATTAAAAGATTATGTGTACAAATTTTAAATCCACAGAAAAAAAGTGTAATTAAAAAAATATATAGAAAAATGTCATTATAAACATAATCATATAATATGAATGACAACAAAGAAGTAATATAACCCAATGAAAAGAAATTGAGTTATAGAATTTCATTACAACTAGGTTACTTTAAGTTCCAATTTCATTAGATGAAATAATTAAAATTGAAATAAAACAAAAAATTAATAATGAATAATTCATGACATTACATGTAAAAATCTGTAGTATATACACCATAAAAAATAAATTAGGTACATAATAATACAGTACGCCTTAATGAAATGAAATAAAGTTTAAAAACATTACATTATGTTTCCTTTTGGTTGAAAGTGATTTAACATCAAATTTAGTAGATTTAAACAAGTTATTATCTTATTTAAGATACATATTAATAATTTCTATATCATATATGATCCTTTTACAAAAATTTTTCTCCCATTTGTTAATAATCATTCATTATTTTCATTATTCTAGGTGTTCAATTCCTTGTTTTCTCATACGTTTTTCAAAATAAAAGCTCTATTTCTTGGAAATATTTTATAGTTATATCATATCTATAAAAATAATCATGACATAATTAAAAAATTTATTCATCAGTTACCCCTTTAAAACCAATCATGGTTTATGTTCATGAAAAATGAAACACATTACGATCATGGAGATGATAAGCTCTACGTACACATGAGTAACCTTTTCATTTTTTAATGATCATTATGGAATGTAAGTTATATCATACCATAGTAGAATTATTATATTATAATAAATTAAATATTAAATATTTATATATATATCACCCATAAGTTGTGGTTATAAAAAGTGAGTCACATCACTTCGTGAAGGCGGTAGTCTACACATATATGAATGATGTTGTCGTCTTTACTTGAGTAAAATGGAAAAAATGAAAATGATATATATTATCATTAAATAATGATAAATATTTCATAAATATAATAATTATTTCATCTATATAACATATTATCATTAACATTATCTTTATCACCTTCCATGTGAAGTGTTAGTGAATGAAATAAATCACATCGCTTCACGAGATGGTAGTCTGTCATACACAAGAGTAACATTATCGTGTCTCATATGAAATGTCAATTAATAAGTTATACATGATATAATGACTATATATGTATAATAATATTACATATATTATATATAAACTTTATATCCATCATCATATCCAACATTGAGAGGTGCTAATAGAATAATGAATGACATTAGTTCATGAGGTAGTAGTCCACCATAACATAGAAGATGATTTTGTGACCCATTTTATGGAAGAGGGAATGGATATAGGGTACAAAAATATTACAAAAAAAATTATATTTAATATACTGTGTTTATTATATAATTATTGATTGATAAAAAGTTAAGGCGGTGGAGACAGAAGTAAAATAAAGACAATTATTGAAAAATATTACATATTCTTTGGGTACCCTCAATAGGTTTAAACTAAATTCTCCCAAGGTTGTATTTATGAGAAATATAAGGATTATGGTATTATGGGGAGAAATTTGGAAGTTATTGTAATTTATTTTGGCCAAATCAAATGGGTTTTATGTTTTTAAGTGGAGGGAAGAGAAGGTTCCCTTTTATATGTGGGGGGAGAGGAACGAGTTAAAATTTTCAAAATAGTGAATTAAAAAAAAATATTTTCCATTTAAAAAGAAAAAATGGTAAATTATATCTAATATAAGTTTTAATGTCTAAATATGTCCATAAAAATGGTTTTCAAATCATTTGGGGTTATTTTTATACCTTATATTCCAATTTAACCACTAAGTAAACTTCTTTTCACTAAATCAATATAATTAATTTAAACTATTTTCACTAATAATTATAATAAAATATTAACATTACATTATTACATAATATAAATAACTATGATTCCAAATATTTAATCCATTTTTAGAAATTAAATTCATATAAGTGGAAAAAATTAATTTAAAATTAATCTCAAAGACATGATGAGAAGGAAAGTTTTTAAAGTGAAAATGTTCAAATGTTTATAGTGTTATTATATCAAAATTAATTTGGAAATTTATTACAATAAACAAAAATAAAATTAAAGGATATATAATTAAACAATATTTACTTGAACACTAATTCAAAATTTAATTTATCATTATAAATTATTTAGATGAAAAGGTAGTTTTCAATTAAAATGTTGTATTATTCAATATTAATCAAAAAATGAACATTCATAAAAAAATAAAAAATACACCCAAAAATAATTTTGGTTTCCCAATTTGAAAAATGAAGTTTATTGTTCCATATAAATTTTTTAAAATGTTTAAAAATTAATTATCAATTATGTTCGTCATGCATGACTAAGCCTTTTATTAGGAAAATACAGTTTTTCAGAAATTCTTTTTTTTCTTTTAAATGATGATTACTATTATTCATAGTCAATATAAAAACACTAAATGTGTTCAAAAAAATATATTTTCATATGTTATTTAATACAATTAATAACTTTCATTCAACTTGATATTTGATAACTATCATATTAAATAATATTAATAGTATATTATTCTTCAGAAAAACATGATCTTGTGTGTAAAAAAATCTATTGATGAAACTCATTTTAACATGTAACAAAAGATAATCTAAGAGTTTATTCCATTAAAAGAAATATAGTTTATAGTATTTAATTATAAAAGTACAGATATAGTAAATTCATAAGGTTTTGTATTTTCTTCTACACTTTTTGTTGCGTATCATACATGATATCACACTAGATGTTCTTATTTTTAAATTATATGGTCTTAAAATCTACATAAATAAATTAAATAATGTACTCAATATTTAAACATGATCTTTGTAATATAGGTTTTAATATTTATACGTAGCATTTATTAAAAATCCACATCGTAAAAGGGATATGAAAATATCATTTTAATAAGAGAGAATGTAATGTACAAAGGTCATATGGAATAACATATAACTAGGTCTCAAAGTTGGAGAAAATTTGTGGCAAGTGAATATGTTAGAATACAAGAAAATCCTAAATATTTATATATATTTATTGATTTCATTGATCATAATAGAATTAATTATTAATGGAATGTTGAGGGAATCAATTATGTACATCTAATAGGTGTGAAAAGTTCATTGATATCATCCTAAATGATGGTATTATGAATAAATTTTATTTGAAGACCATATTTCCTAATGATGGGAAATTATTTTACTACCTATGAATATATTGTAATATATAAAAATTAAATATATTTAGTTTAGAAACAAAATTTTATCCTTTGGTTATTCTTCGATCAATTTTTGATTTATCCCTTTGCACCCAGAAATAAAAATCCAAAATTGAATTTATTATGAATATAACACTAAAATTGAACTTTAATGGATCGTAATATCTATAAAAGAGTGAAAATTATTTCATTATGTATCTTCTATTTTCAAAAAACATATATGTTTATCACATGTTGTCAAAAAAATTAATATCTAAAAATCAAAAGTAATACCACTAGTTCGTCAATAATATTTATTCCCCAAATATTTTTAAACGTTATACAATAAAACATTAACCATGACATCCCAAAAACCGATGGTAGAAAAGAAACCCTTATTATCCTATAGTCATGGGTTCAAGCCACAACACCTTATAGAAGCAACATGTTGTAACCCTATAAACATTTTATCATTTTTATAAACTATATACTTTTTATAATGTACCCAATGATATGATGGACATCCTTGAAGAAAGTTAATCATTAAATGAACTTTTTATAGTGTTTTCAAAAAACAATTATTGATTTATTATTATTTTTACAATGTCTAATAATATTAGTTGAGTATTATTGCAATGTTAATAATTATAATGTCAACCATAATAGTGATATATAATATTTAAATTATGTCTATAATATCCAAAGGAATTACTCCTCTAACAAAATTTTCACTAAAACATATACTAATCTAATGGGATGTATTCCCATATATTTATTCAAAAAAATCATTAATCTTGGTTGAATCTCGTCTTATAAAACCTAACATTGCGGTTTAAGAATTAAAACTTATGATAAACCTTAATATTAGAAAATCGTTATGGTATTCATAAAATTTATGTTATTGAGGACTCATGTCAATAAACATTTAACAAAATCCTCAGATGTTTGATGATTGATATAACCAAATTCCCTTGGTAAAATAGTTAAAAAATTTGTTTATTGAACCCCAAAATGTAAATACTTCATCTATTTCTTCTCCACATAATGCATTAATTGGCCTATGGGTTATCCTTTAGATGAGGGAATTGATTTAGATAATTCCCTGTCTCACAAAATATAAGACAAATTTTTTTAAATTTATCCTTAGGATGGGATTTATTTCCTTCTATCATAATATTCTTTTTTCCTAAAAAAATATCTTCATTATTTACTCCTTTTCTACACATAAATAATTTTCCTGATCCTTTCAGGTACCTTACTTGTATTGTTACCCATACCTAACATAATTAAAATAGATAATTATTTCATCCATGGTCTCCACTATTTGAGTAATGAGAAAAATACATGATTTTATTCTTTGGAGAGTCAAGGAGTTGATTAATGTATAGGATTTTAATCATATTTTGTAAAAAATAATTAGGCACAAATACAATATATTTCACTACTGCAATCATACCATTTGTTTTCTCATTGTCATTATCTTGTCCTTTATGTTTGATTTTTACCCGATTCCATTGGGTTACAACCATTGACTAAAATCAAGAATCATAGTGTGAGTAACAATAATAATAGTGAGAAAACCATTTAATATTTTATAGGATGTATAAATTATGACGCATTATTATCTATATAATACACTATAGGTTCAACCTGGGTCCCTCATTGCCAAAATTTATTCAAATCCTTCAAAATAAGTTGTAAGTGACATTTTTATTTTCCTAAGCATATCCCCTATGAGTGTCAAACCCGGTTTGTAGTGAGGCCCATTGTCTAGTAATACATAATTCTTAGGTCAAGACCAATAAACCATTTTAAAATTCATTAACCAGGTCACCTTTGTTCTAGAACCACATCAAATTTTGGTATCCAGATAGGGATTCATTACTACGAATACCCACACAATCTCTTACCTACCAATACTATACGATGTTCTTATATTCATATCTTAAAATTATATTTTAGGGTTTTTCTTCTATAATCTTTATATTGATAAATATAGTTCCCAAGTTTTTTTCTGAACTTTATATGATAAAAAAATGAAAAACTGACACCAGTATCATAGATTAGGTGCCAAATACCATTACATTTGAAAAAAAAATTCATGGAATCACATCCTCTAGTATCGATTAGTCAATTAGTCTTTGTAAAATAGATAAATATATTATTCACATATTAAATTTGAATATAAAAAATTCAACATAATTTTTGGTCAAGAAGAAATTTCATCCAGATAGAGGATCCCTACATATCAGTAGGGGTAAACTTTAGGGAATCCTATAGAAGGGGAAAACTGTGTGAGAATAAATTCTTACTATGGGTTATGTATAATTGAATCAATAATGAATAAATGAGCATAAAAAATATGGAAAGGTAAATAAATAAACACACATTTCATGAAATCAATAATCCATTAAGGATGTGTGTAAAAAATATGGTCAGGTAAATAACTGAAACACATTTCAATTTATCACTAACTTGACTACTATTACTGAATAAGACATAATCGATATGGCTTGGTAAAAAACTTGTACACATTCTATTTAGAAAAATTTGAATGAAATGAATACATATATAATTCCATAGTCAAATTATCTTACATTGAAATAAATTAATCCTTAATTAAGGATACACATAATAATTAAACCCCATGTTTCCAAGGTATATGGTACATTTCCCATCAAGATATTTCACAATACTATTTAAAATATAATCACTAAAAACCCACCTAAATAACTCTAGACAACTATTTCATCCCATGATACTACCTATGCATTGATGGGGTATCTATAAATATTCCCCACTTATGTTGTACCTTTCTAATTAGTTCCTCATATATTGAAAAATCTATTTAATTCATAAACAATTTTCCTTATCAAATATTTGAATGGAGTAAAGAATACATATATATGGATATTTACCCAAATATCACATAACAATCTGTTTACTAAGATGTATTAGTATATGATATATGGTTTAAAAAATAAATATAACCACAATAGTTAATATGGATATTTATGGAAAAGTTAACGTTAAATGATCATAATAATGTGAACCTTTTATGGGAAAATTATGAAATATAAAAATGAAATCAAGGTGGTGATTGTCAATACATTCCACAATCAACATAATCATAAATCATAAATGAAATGAAAAAAAGTATGGTATCAATATAACATATCTCATGTGTATTATATGTAAAATATTGTTTTTTCATTTATGAATAGAAATAAAAAAATCTATAAAAATATTCGTGAGGAAAATAATCTTTTCATTTAAATTTTTTTGAAAATATTTTTCATTGAAAATAACTTTTAAGAATATTATATTTAAAAATATAGTTTTAAAATTAAAAATTAAACATCAAGTAAATGATATTCATATCGCTGGTTAATTCTGCACATGTCGCAAAGAACATTCCTTTTTTTTGGTAAAAACAATAGAAAATTTATTTATTCAGGAAGTGATCAGAAGATTCCATTGAAATAATTTTGTAAAAATAAAAAATGGGAAAAATATAATTTACAAAGATATTTTGAAGACATTAATGAAATAATTTTTTAATATCTTTAGAAAACATGGATTGGTATGAAAATGGACTTCTGACCTAAGAGATAAATGAAGTTGTATTTTATTATATTTTATTTTGAATAATTATAAGTATCAAACAGGAGAAAAATTGTGGTATTACTAGAAAAATATCACTAATAACCAAAGGATATGAAAACTAAAGGGTTTATTAAACAATTATAATATAATTTCCTTTAATGGGAATTCAAGAATAAACAATGTTGATTAGAATGAGATTGTGAAATAAACCATCAAAATGTTCATAACATTGAACTGAAATTCCATAAATCAATTATGTGCTTCAACTATAAATAAAAATAAAAAAGTTTTAACAAAAAAATATATAGTCAAAATTAATTAGTCACATACTCATAGAATATCAACGATAATGAACAAGTAATATAACATAATGAAAAGAAATTGAGTTATGAAATTTCATTACCACATGTTAACATTATTTTTTTATCCTTTATGTGAATAAAATCAAATTTAAAACGAAAATATAATGAATAATGAATTAATCATTATATTACATGTCAAATGGGTGGTATATACACCATATTAATTAAATTAGGTTCATAACATTTCAATATGCTTCAATGAAATAAAATTGATACAAAACACTTAATTTGTGTTTCATTTTGGCTAAACATTATTTAACCTCATATAAAGTGGTATTAAACATGTTACTAAATAATTAATAAACAATATTGATATTTATGATATCAATTATGATCCTTTTATTAATTTTTATCACCTATTCGTTTACAATCTTTCCTTATTTTCATCTTTTATGTGTTAATTGCATTATTTCCATATGTATGTTTCATAATAAAAGACTTGTTTCATATTCTTATTTTATAGATATACCATCTATTGAAAAATAGTGATGACATAAATATCATATTTATTAATAAAATATTTTTTTAAAGCCAATCAATAATGTTTTATAGGGAAAATGAAGCATGTTATAATCATGATGATTGTAGGCCGTATGTACGCACGAGTAACATTTTCATTTTTCAATGTGAATTATGGAATAGAAGTAAGTTATGTTATACATATATAAAATTTAAATAATATCATATATAACATATTTTATAATCATATATATCATCCATGTGGTGTGGTAATAGAAAGGGAGTCTCATTATTTCTTGAAGGCGATATTCTACATGTACAGGAACGATGCTACAAACTGTACATGAGTAAAAAAAGATATAAAAAGATATATATCATTTTAAAAAATAACAAATATTTATTTAATAAAATAATTATTTCATTTATATAACTTTTAATCCTTCAAAATATCTATATCACCTTCCTTGTTAACCATTAGTGAAAGACAAATCATATCGCTTCCTGTGGCGGTAGTTCGCTGCACACACGAGCGACATTGTTGTGTCTCTTAGAGAAAGAAAATTAATAATTTATATGTGATATACTGAATCTAGAGTTATAATAATGTTATATATATTTTATATAAAATTTTAATACATCATCATGTCCTATCTTGATTGGTGGTAATGGAATGACAAACAACAACGACCAGTGAGCCTGTAGTTTTTCGTAAGCACAAATAATGATTTTATAACAAATTTTATAGAAGTGGAGAAGGTTTTAATTGATTAAAATATTATAAAAGAATCCCAGTTTTGTTAAATATATTTATATTATTATAATATATTTTTTTAATAAAAATTTAATGGTGTGAATAAAGAAGAAAAATAAAGACGCTCATTGAAAAACATTACATCCTTTTTTGGTATCCTCCTTAGGATTGCACTAAATCATTCCTAGGATATATTTATGCCCAATATAAGGCTTAAAATATTGGTTAATAAAATTTTGGATGTGATATGGGTAGTTATTAGCCTAATAAAAGTTGTTTTAAGGTGTAACATGAAGAGAAGAGAGGGTGTATTTTTATAAGTGGGGTGAGTGGAACACTTGTAATTTTTTGAAAGACATAAATACAATGATGTTTTATTTCAGGTAGAAGGCACAATAATATTAAATTATAAATAATATAATATTTAAGGTAGAAATATATAAAAAATGGGTTTTGGAAATTTTTTTCTCATTTTTTCACCTTACATTCTATATTTAACAACTAAGTAAACTCGTTTTAAACAAAATCACTATAATTAATTTAACATGTTTTCACTAATAATTATGGAATCAAATTAATTTTATTATATTATATAATATAAATTTTTATATTTTAATTTGTTAATACATTTTAGAAAATTCATTTCGCATGTGTTTCTAGAATTAATTTAAAATTAATCTTGCATTGGTGATAAGAAAAATTGTTTTTAAAGTAAAATTTACAAAAGTTTATTTTGTTTGAATCTGGATTCAAAATGATACTAGATTCAATGAAATTAATTGGATTAATTTATTAATAATTGATCTATTTTTACAACAATAATAAATAAAGAAGTAATTTAACAATATAAGTTATTTATATCAAAAGGCAATTTTCAATTAAAAATTATTATTTTCACTATTCAACAAAAAATGAATCTTCTTAGAAAAGTACAAGAAAATTCACAAAATTTAATTTTTCTATCCTTATTTATAAAATTAACTTTATTTTTTATGATAAATTTTCTATAATTTTAAAAAATAATTTTAAATTATGTTCTCCAAGTTTGACTAAACCATCTTTTATGAAAATAATGTTTTTGTGAAAAAAAATTCATTTTATTTTAAATTATTTTTACTAATATTTAATATAAATAGATAACCAAAAAACATGTGTAAACTATATATTTTTATAATTTGGTTAATCATATTCATAACATACATTCCAATAACAAGGCGATTACTATCATATTAGATAAAATTAACAATGTATTTTGGTTCGATAAAACATAGTCTTTCTTATAATGCAAGCTAATATAGAAACTAATTATTGCATGTAATAAAATATAAAATTATTTCTTCATGTAGTTAAATATATAGAATATATTTAATTTATTTAAAGTAAAAAATATATAATAGAATCTTGGGGAGTTATATTCCCTTATACACACAGTGTTACTTTGCATACACTCTATCATATAAAATGTTATTATTTTAAAATTTTAGGGTGTTACACTAATTTTACTATTTCATGTTTTGTATTATTTTTTTTAAAATAAATTATATAATATTTTTCCTAAAATATCATTAATTTCATTTTTTACACTATTTATATAATTTGACTTTAAAGGTATCAAGATATAAATGGAATTCTAATATAAACCTTAAAAACATTCAAAATATGCATATTCATCTAAAAAATTCACGTGCTGCTACAATCCTACCAAATATTTTTACATTTAGATATTTGAAATCAATTTTGTTATTTTAATACAACTTTCACAAGCACTGTGTGAGTGTTTTGTAAACATATAAGGTAATTATATCACCAATAAAAATTTAAAATAAATTAATATTTGAAAATAATATATATTTCAAGAAAAAATTAATAATGAAACTTATCATCTTTTAATTATTATGCAAATAATTTATATATATTAAAGTCAATAGAGTGATTTTTTTTTGGAATTTTCATTACTTAAAATAATTAAATGTCATTATAAATGGAATGTGGCACAAAAATGACCTATATTTCCAATATTGATGGATATCTCTTAACTAAACTCATTAAATAAGTTAATAAAATGAGTTAGAGAACATTTATACCCATATCCTGAATTTGTAACCCTATTTTATACATTTTACAATTAAAGAGGAGATAAATATTTATCAAGGTTGCTTTTTATAACGACGAAAAATGAAGGATAATTTTTTACTATATTTTATCAAATTAATTCTAAATATGGAGTAAAATTTTGATGATTTAATTTCTAAAATTATCTGAAATTCATTTTAGCATAAGTGTAAAAAAATGAGGAAAACTATTTTTTAGATAAACACATTTTTATTATAAAACGTGATTTATTCCAATTTCATTCCATGAAAGAAAATAAATGAATGTTTAAAAATTTATTGAATAAATAAAATATAAATTTCACTAAAATAATTAATCAATAGTGATTAATTTAATTTGATAAGATAAAAATCTATTTCATGCATAAAACATTTTTTTAGAAAAACTTCTCTTTTTTCTTTAAAATGACTTTAATTTTAATTTCAAATCAATTTATTACCAATGAATTTGTTTCATACTTGTTTAATCAATATTTTTTTAATTTAGTTAGTCATATTTATACCCTTAAATCCATTACCTAAACATTAATCATCACAATAAATAATAAAATTTCAATTGTATGACATGGTTAAATTAAAATTAGTATTGCATGTAAAATATTGAATTGATGAAAAAAAATTATTTATAAAAAAATACAATATAAAAAATTGGGGTGTAAGATTCTTCCACCCTTAAAATTAATTTCCGCCTCATAACATTGCCACTCTGAAATAAATAAATCATGATATCTCCATTTCATAAAATCCATTTGTTCCCAAGAAGTTTCTTAAAATTTATGATTCCTCCAAAGAACATTAAACATGTGTATATGATAGCGTATACGACACACAACACTATGCCTACTTGAACCATGAAATACTATTATTTAAATACAAATTTTATAACTGATCCATTAAATCTGTGAGTATGAATATGGTTACATATTTATGAAAATATATAAAGGTTATACTCAATAGAAAAGTAATTATAAATTGTTAGAAAATAATCACTCAAATTATACTAAAGTCAATTTACTCTTTATAGATGCATTTTCTTAAAAAATTGTTTTATTTATTTTTATAAGAAAATATTATAATCAATTTATGAAATTTTATAATGTTTATTTGATAAAAAGATATATAATTTTATATCATTATATAAAAATTTTATTTTGGGGAAATTTTGATATTTTTTTGAAATTTTTATTTTTTAAATGAATAGAGAAAAATGTTTTTTTATTGAAAGTTGAATTTTATTCTAAAGTATTTACAATGTAATAATATTTTTTGAATTATTGTTATATTTTAATTAGTTTAATTGGTTTAATAGGAATCCATTTATGGTCTCTCTCACAAATTTTATACTTGAATTTGGAATATATTATTTTATACTTAAAAATGCATTTTTTAAAAACCATTTATCATCTCATTTAGCTGGTTAATTTTTAATTAAATTCAACCACTTTTGAGAATTGAATCTCGAAAAATTGTTCCAATATTTGATATAAGGATCTTCAAATTTGGGAAATTAGTCCCCTTTATTTTTGGTCCCTATGAATAGTAACCATGATATATAATTTTCAACATGGTTAGAGTAGATCAGGTAATTAAGGTTAAACATAACATTATAAAGACAAAAAAATAACCCTATAAAAATACCGTTATCTTAATTTTATCATATTTTATTAGTATATATTGGCCATTGACATCCATTTATCATATTTTTTCCTCTTGTTTTCATATTTCTTTGACTATGACAATTATAATATTTAGGTAAAAGATTAAGGCAAAAATGCCTCTTTCTTTATTTTAATATCTATAATAGTTTGTGATATAGACAAAAATAATTTATGTTCAATTGTAAATATTAATTTGAAAAGAAAAATTAATTTTTAAGAGATATTTATTAAAAATTTATTCCAATTAAATAATTACTATATTTATTTACAACGCTGATGCAATATTTATTCAATTAATAAATTTTTTTTAAAAATTTAAATTTTTGAAAAGTAATATATATTGAAGTTATTTTTTTGTGTTGGAGGAATTTTTTTAATAAATATAACATATTTAGAATATTTGATATTAATATATTCCTATTCCTTTTCTATCATGTAGTATACAAAGTCAAATTAAATAAATAGTTTTGAAAAATGACATTAATGATATTTTATGTTAAATAGTATTTAATTAAATTATTTAAAATTCAGAATAAATCTTTCCTCAATAAACTGATTTGAATAAGGATTAAAATATCACCCATGGTAAATTTATTGTCCAATTTTTCTTTTCTCGTAACACTATTTAGTATTAAATAGTAAACAAATTTGTTATAACATTAATCTTTAAAAACCGATAATGCGGGTTAAAACAAAAAATAATAGGGTGAAAACTCCTCCAAAAATTTTAATTTAAAGGATATAATTTAGACCCATAATTATATTATTTCAATTTAAATAATATATTCTACATTTTTATATGAATATCGATTTATATTTATTTAATACTATAATAAACTCTATGGGCACCCTTCCCCTCACTTATAAAATGGAATCTTCACTCATATTTTATCCAGAATTGGATTTTTTTTAAGAAATACATTACCGAATAACATTCATAATTTTATCCAATTATCATTGTGTCCCTAGTTTGATCAAAAGACAAACATAGGAATTATTTTAGTGTAAACCTAAATAGGTTCTCGGAAGAAGAGTTATCATTATTAATCGAGTGTTTTTAATTTATATTTCCTCCTCATCTGAATCATATTTAACAGTTTTGAAATAAAAATATAAATATATTCCGTACACTAAAATGTTATTATATTAATTATTTAATTAATATCCATCTACAACCTATATCAAATGGAAAAAGAATCCATTTTTCGTGTTTATGATAGAATACCGCCTCACAGATTGATGTAGTTTCTTTTCCATCACCAACTATCAAAACATGTTAAAATGATAGATTTAATGCATGTATATATATATATATATGATATTAAGGAAATAATTATTATTTTTGAAATATAATAAATGATATATTTTCTTACCATACCATTCAATGGAAAAATATTACGTCGTTCGTGCAAACCTGTCAACTACCACCTCCATAAAGCGATGTGATTGGGTTTTCTTCAACACATCACATGGATAATAAATATACATTTATTGAAGTAAATAATATAGTATTTCTGATATAATTATCATTATATAATCATAAAATAATACTTACCTTCTATTCATCAAGTTCTATGTAAAATGGAAAGTTAATCATGCATAAATACGACCTACGCCTATATGATTGCAACATAATTCATATTTCAAAACCATATTTGTTGCAGTATTTTAAAAGTATAAAATATTTATAAAAAATATAATTAATTTATCATTATTATTTTTGATAATATTAAATATTTATGTTCGTGACCTTAGTCAACCTAAAAAATTGAATTTGTCCATATGAGATGAATATTTTCCAAACATCGAACGTATACTTAATTGATTAAGTAATTGTATATAACATGTTATTAAATAAAATAAAAGGTATAATGAACTTAAAAAGGTTCTTATGTAAACAATTAATTATCAGAATTTTTTATTTAGTAAGATAAATAACACACATCATGACTCAGGCTCAAGGTATGAGTCTTTCTTTTAAAAATACCCTTTTAATGATTCCCTTCGAAAAAATTTTATTTAATCTCCATATTTTATTAAAATTATATTATTATTCTATTTTAATGGATATAAAATAACTATAAAGAAAATTATGTATCCTTTTACTTTATTTCAATGTATTTAAAAAAGGAATATTATTATGTAATTTTTTATGTTTAACTACAAATATTCAAAAGAAAATTTCTATTTTAACGTATTCATCATTGATAGATTTCCCACCTCTAAAACCATTATTTAATGTTTGGATTATTTTATACGATTCCAAGATTTTATGAAGAATCAAATTTTTTCTTGGTACATATTTTGAAATAGTTTTGTAAATGTAAATAGTTTGACAATACCAGAAAATAAGTTTTTTATATGGCTTAAAAAGAGTTTTCATGGGTTTTATGATAAAAGATTTAGTCATAATTTTTTATTCATGATATGGTACATAAGAATTATAAACTCTGATGTGTAAGACTAATAAATATTATACGAATTCTGACACTGATACATCAAATATTATGAGTGATACCAATATAAATTATTCGATGGTCATGACCATATAATTATATGATGCGTTGAATAATATACCCTCTCGTTATAGGCATGAATGAGAGAGTTAACTAGGGTGATTTTTCCTATAAATTTAACTTGTATGTAGTTATTATTCACACATATTATGAATATAATTATATATTCTTCCAAAAAGAGTTTTTATTATCTTGATATGCGTTTTAATGGATTTCTTTGAGAAAACTATGTGTATTTTTTCATTCGGAAATGATTTATTTCATAAACGTAAAATTTTTTGTGATAATGGAAAATATTTTATGGGTTTTAATGTTTTCACTATAATAACATGTCTATTATTTTATGTACCTTAATGATATTTTTCTACTCATCTTACATTTTAAAATGTTTTTCATTAGGTTTAAGGATGGGTTAAAATAAATAATAATTCATGTTGGATGTCATTATGATCTATCATAAAAAGAGAACACATATATTTTTAAATATTTATGTTGTAGGAGAAATGGATTCTGAGTATAAGTGTCAACATTTATTATATGGATTTGACATGTAATAGGAATGAACTCATTCTATAAAATCATAAATTATGAAGATCCTCAATTTTGGTTGAAAGTGAATTCCAGTCTAAAGACAATAAATTGTGAATACTTTATGGTTATTTACTTATAGTTTTTATTAAATGAAATGTTTAAATATATTTGGAGAATATTATTATTTTTGTATGATATTAACATAATATTAATGGATACCCTCATTGGTTAATATGGAAAAGGATTATATTATGTTGAGTGGAATAAATTATTTTTTGAGGTTTCATGTGACTGTATTTAATGTGTTAAATTATATTTTTGAAAATTATTATTGGGTTGAGATATATTTAATCCCTATGTTTAATTCAAAGGATTATTTTATAATAATAATGTTATATTTTTTAAGATAAAAGTGGAACTTTATTAGACAACCATTTAGGTTAAATAAGTATTTAATTATGATGTTATTATTGATATTATTTTAGGATATTAAATTTATATTATTATATAATTTCTATGCGTATTGTATTTAAATGGAAAATTTTACTTTTAACATGAAATAATTAATTCCTTATTTTAATGATTTCTTTTCTATAGATTAATGGTAATTTGTCCTAATAAAATGAAAAGTACCTCAAATAATATTATTTTCCCTTCCAAATGATTTAATCATCACTATCATGGAAAAATATTGATCCAATTATTTATAATGTTTTTTGAGAATCCAAATCACATGAATGAAACTGATTTATCTATTAGACAACTTTTTATTTCCAAAATTTTAGTATAGATAATTATATTAATTATATTCAGTTTCAAAATAACAACTCACATATCTCATTAGGAAAGGGAAATACTATCAAGGAAATAACTATTTCTATTTGAGAGATATGATTTTCATGCAAGAAGATGAAGCTGAGATCAACATCTAAAAAGAAGACACTAATTTTTTGGATTTATGGTTTGAATTATTTTCTTATGTTCTTTTTATGAATCATGATATAGTTTATATTCATGAATCATAAGGACATATTTCATAGCTTTGATTTATAAGAATAAATTATTATAGAATAAGACCACAAAACATGGTTAATGGATTAAGAAGGATTATTATGGAATGATGTGTTAATCAATTTTTTTTTATTTTCTAAATATTACGAGAATCTGGAAACAGATAAGTATTATTATACAAAAAATATTTATTTCATATTTTTAAGCATATGTTTTATAGAATAGATACCGTAATAAATTGGTATAGTGAAATTATGAAATTTTTGGGGGTCTCTCATTGAAGGAAATATGATAATGGGATAAATAATAATTTGTTTTAATATACACTTGATGTCATGGAAGTGATATTCAATTAAGATAATTTATTTTTCTGTAAAAATGGGTTTCATAGAAAAACATAGAGTTTAACAAGTGATTTGATGATTGATTATATTATTTAGAATGTTAGTCATATATTTGGGATTGGTATTGGAATTATTTTGATATATTTTTAGTAAAAGAAGAAAACCCGATGAATCCAACAAGGTCGCAGGTCTTAAACCCAAAAATGAAGGTTGATAATGGTAAAATTCAAACCATTGACCTAACCGATGATCTAGTAAATATGAAATTATGTAAAAAACATAGTAGATAAACATTGAGTGGATTTTGGGTACATAGATATTATCTTACATATTACCATGGTGTAGAAAAGTGTGTTTTTGATAAGGTTGTAAACATTTTTTAGATGAATATCATGATATTTTAGGGAGCATCATATAGTTATGTTAAACTGAATATTATGGGATTTTATTTGAGGAATAATGTTTGAATTATATTTTGGATGAATATATGATTCTCTATTAGATTTATGGAGATACATGTTGTTTAAGAATATTAATAACATACTTTTGGAGATTATATTATTATAGAATAAGATTTTTTAGTTTATGACTTTATAAGTGACTAATATTTATTTTAGATAAATGTTAAATTAATCTAGGAAGAATATGAGATCAAAATACTTCTGATTTTTAGGTTTTTAAATTGATAAGGAACAATTTTAATAATTTGTAGGTAATTTATTTATCAAATGAACTTTGTGTAACATTGGGTGTTTTTGTTGAGGCATTATGTATTGTTGTTGTATTTATTCAAAACAATGTTTATTCTTTTGGGGAATTATATAACCAAGTGATAAAAAATTTGGTTTCAGATAATTTCTAATGGTAGGATGAAATTATTGTTATCCTTTAATGTGTTATGTGATCTATTAGAATATTGTTTTAGTACATTGGGAATCATAAATTCATCATGAACACTCATAGTTTGCGGTAAAAGATAAAATTGTGTTGTAAATTGATTAATGGTTGAAATTATACTTTTCTTGTAAGAATATAAATATATTTTTTCAATGTAGACCGAAATGTAATCACTAAAATCATTATAAATGATCATGAAATGAAAATTTTACCCTTTTGGCTTCATTTTAGAAAAATCAATGCTCGTTTTCACACCTTAGTGGTTTATGGTTCTCTGGTCATTGAATTTATCTTGATCATTCAATTTCTTTTGGCTAATGTTCATTTTCACTATCCATTATTATTTGGACCTTATGTTTTACTCCATGTCAATATTATAACTTATCACTAATGTTCTCATGTTTTTAAATGTAGATATGTTTTATTATAGATGACGGTTATGTTTCATTTTCCATCTTATCTAGAGGATGTTTTATTAACCTTTTTTTTAAGATTTTGGATTTCAAGAAATGAACTTTCTAATCTTAGATATTTTATTATCTAAACCATATTAAAATATTAAGGACCTAATTTAATAATGGGTGGATAAATTAACACCCTAATATTTTAAAAATAAAACAATGTTAAAGAGAATATAATTCTAACACCACAAAGCCAAAACGAACCTTGAAATATTATTAGTTTAATATGACTGTCATAACGTACCCATTAAATTAGATGTGTGCATTATATTACATGATTTATGAAATATATATAAATTCTATACTTAATAATATTTTTTGAAAACATCTTATTAAATAATCACTCATGTTTATGTAAACTCATTTTATTATTCAAAATATATATTTTCATAAAGACGATTTACATTTTTTATGATAAAACAATATAAATAATTTTTAGAACATATATAAATTTTATTTGATAAAAAATATATAATTATTGAAATCATAATATCAAAATCATCAGATGGAATTATTTTTTACAGTTTTGAAAATTTATATTTTTCAACGAATAATGAAGAATATTTATTTCTATTGAAAATTGTATTTTCATTTGAAATATTTAAAAAGTATTATTATATTTTGATTCAGTTTCAAAATATAATTAGTTATTTTATAATAATAAAAATCAGCTTATTTGTTTTCATGAATTTTATAGATGAATTTGGAATACGAACATTTTTATAGTTATAAGGGATTTCCCTACAAAACTGTTTTTATGAATATTAGGGGTTTAATTTAACATTTAATTCTTCATGTTATGTGAATTTAATAATGAAAAATGGATTCCATATTTTTAATAATGATGTCCAAAATTATTAAAATTTCACCATTTAATTTTGGTAATTATAAATTACAAACATTGTAAACAATTGTCACCACGGTAACGATAAATCACGTAATTGCAGATAAAAATTGTATTTTAAAGACAAAAAATAACCATAAAACTATTTTGATTCAAATTTAATGAGTATAGTTAATCCATTTACATATAATTATTTAATATAAATCCAATTTTTCATGTTTCATGTTTTACTTTTAGAGCTTATAATTTAAAGATAAAGAAAAAAATACAACTTTCCAGCTTTTAATAACCATTATATATTAAGATAGAGGTAAAAGGAACCTATTCTTGGTTATAAATATTAATTTTAAATAAAACTAATTTTTTATGGTAATTTCTTTATAATTTATAGTAATGAAATAATTACCTTAAATTCTTATGCATGATGATATAATATTTAATAAATTAATAATGAAGTAAAAGAATTTTTTTATAAATATTACACGTAATATAATTTGAATTAAATATTTTGTTACAAAAAATTTATTGATAAATATAACATATTTTTTATGTGTGAAATTATTATATTTAATTTACATTTCTATCATGAATTTCCCAAATTCTAATTAAATTATTAGAGTTAAAAATGACATTAACGATGCTTTATGTGAAAAAATATTTTTCAAAAGATTTAAAATTACTATAAATCATATATTTAGTCAAGATTTTTATATGGTACAAAATATAATCCATGGTTAATTTATGGCCCAATATCACTTTTATTGTTACTATATTGACCCACGAAGAGTAAAAACATTGTTACAACATTAATAGTCAAAAAATGATAACATAGGTTAAAAAATTGATAAGGGTGAGAAAATGAAATACAAATGTATAAAAATTATTTAATGAGATTATTTAGAAAAATTTTCATATTATAAACAAATTATATTAGTTTTGATCCATTTTCAAGGAAAAGTTACATATATTAGTTTAATACTTTAATAAATTCTAAGAGTGTCCCTCTAGTCCCTTATAAATGGAACCTCATAAATTATTTTACACACATGTAGAAAACCTATTGTTTTAACCTATACATACCCAAATTCCTTTCATGAATATCTAACATTACCTAGTGTCCTTTTTTGATTATAAAACTGACATCATAATTAGTTTTTTTGTAAAACTAAAGAGGTTGTCGAAAGAAGAGGAATTGATCATAACCTAGAATTTTTGTATTAATCCTTCCTCCACCTATTTCAAATATTATTTAACAATTATGAAATAAAAACTAAATTATATTCCATATACATAGATATTCGTTATTAATTTGTAATTCTAATCCAGGGAAAACATCCACCAAAATGGGAAAAGAATTAATAGTTTATTCGTACAATAGATTATCGCCGCATAGATAGATGTCATTTATTTTGCATCTCCATATATCAAAATTTCTTATAATGATGGATTTAAAGAATATATATCATAATCATTACCTAATTTATATTTATTAAAAGAGAAAATATCACCTACTTTATTACCTTTGAATTCCCTGAAAAATAGCAATGTTGTTCATGCACACATTCATAAAAAAACCTCCACAAAGTGATGTAATTCATTTGTCAACAACACATCATGTCACGACCTGTCCCAGTGGGGCCCGCTCCGTGACTCCCCAAGCCCACCTCCAATAGGACACGGGCTGGTGACTAGCACCGAGTAGGCATATCACTATCATGGGAGGCATTGCCAAAGTACCTGTACACACACACACACACACATCTCTAAGCCCACAAATGCTGAAATGTAAAACACTAAAGAAAAAAATGCATGCATAAAACTAAACGAAAACCAATATTGTATGACGAATGGTAGAGTACTAAAAAGTAAACTGGGCCAGAGTACAAGCCCACCAAAAACAAATAAACAAGAGTCTGAAAACTGCAAAGTCCAACCTGTAAACACAAAAGGTACTAGGACTGCTACTCGTAGCCGTAGAAACACCTCGTCCTGTAGGGGACTCAAAAAGCTCGGTCCTGTCTTGGTCCACCCTGGACTCTGTCAAAAGGATGCTCGTCTGCAAAAGACACCAGATGTGTGGGTAAAGCCCGTGCAGGGGTGAGTATAAAAATACTCTGTTGAGGACCCCGAAAATCACAAAGCAGTAAACAAATAAAGGTACAGTCAGCTATGCACATTATATGTCTACAGAACATATAAGATAAAATAGATATACTATAAACATAGCCCCATATTCAAGGGACAAGTCACACAACCGCATACCCCCATTAGGGATTCAGTTTGAAGATTCTGTGATGCACTCATTTCGGGATAACACACTACACGAGTCTTATAGCTCTGATGACGTCCATCTGAGAAGTTCTATTCGTTGGGAACCATCACGAGAGGTAGTTTCACTCATTAAGAGACACACACTAATGAGTGGGAAGGTTATGGAAGATATATGGCACTCATTACAGGAGAAAGACTCCTGAGTGGGAAATATCATGATACATAGATGAGGATCACTGCCAGGGCCATAGCAAATACCGCGACTCATCCTGCTTCACCAGTTAGGTGATAAACCAGCTAGGTAGAGGATCAACGCCTGGTAGAATTAGTCACGTCAATTCCGGACTCTACCCAGTGTCATGAATGGATAGAGGATCTCTCTCCGGGCCTCTCGGAGCGATGTCGACTCAATCACAGAATCTCCGAATGAAGGGATCATACTCCTGTAGAAGGAAAAGATTCCTGACCTTTAGGGGAATGAGAATAAGGGGCACTATCCCAAACGAAAGATGTTGAGGATACGGGGAAAAAGGGGACCATGTTGTTTTCCAAAAAGTACACGGTGGGTAGAAAATATACACTCCGTGTTGTCAGACCTCAGGTACTTCCTATGTACAATGACCTGTGTCTTAGGCTGGTCATGTAGTAAAACATAGTACATGGCATGTAGTACGGTATACACGCCGTGTCTCGGTAACTGGGGTTGGCACTGTGCACTCTGGCCATGTGCCCGTACACGGTCATCGACCCGTGTACACTAACCTGTATAACTAGCACACGGGGTGACCCACGTTACTGGCCTCGCCTGGTTGTGTGATGGAGTACACGGTTGTGTACTCCATCCTGTGTCTGCGTATCCCCGGGATACACGCCGAGTCCCACGTAGATGCTTCTATCACACTGTACATGCCATGCCGCCTGAAGCCGTGTAGATCATCCTGTTTCCGTGTATTTCCCAAAGTACACGCTAAGCTTTGAGGAAAGTTCAACACGCCGTGTGACCATGGTCAAATGCCGTGCGACACCTCTCGGACCCTCAAAACCCTATCCACCGCTAGTACTATATGGTGTGTTCTTCGAAAGTACACGCCGTGTGTTCTAAAAATTTCCAGAAATGAAGCTCTTCTCCGGCGCGCCTCCCATGCTACTCCGATCGTCGTTCCGGCTGTCCGATCACCACAAAACCTTCGGGTTTTGGTTTCCCCGACACCATGAAGCCACTTCTGGTGTTTTTGGGCCTCCGATCGGCTCTGAAAATGTGTTTTGATCTTTTTGCGCAAAGAATGCTCGAAGAACACCCTTTACCGATCCAGTCCGATTCGTCGTCCACCATTGTCATTGTACCTCTACAAGGTCGTTGCGGTGTCGAACCATAAATTTGGGATCGTTGCTTCATGGAACAGATGCGCAACAATCTTTTGCTCATCGCCCTATGAATAACATGAAGAAAAGAACAGGGGAGGAAATCCAATAAACAAAATTGAAGAATGAACCTCGGCGGTCGTTTGTCACGGCAATCATCCACTCCTGTTAATAGGTTTAAATAGAGTAGAGATCATCATAAATAAAAGCATGGATTATTTCCCCAAAATCATCCCCAAGAAAACCCATGCGCAAGAACAAACAAATCCACAGATCAACTAGTTCGTGATTGGTTCGCGTTCGTTGTTTAAACTCAAAAACCGGGAAAAGAAATTGAAATAATAAACCCCTACCTCAAACCGGTTGAAGAGCGATCATCATGACGCGTCTGCTGATGGGATTCATCAAAATCCAAGGGGCATCGATTTCTCATGTCATCATCGTCCGCCAACACGTCCTCCTCCACCCAAGCCCCAAGAGAAATATCTCTCTATCTCTCTCAACTAGTGGGGTTATGAGGCTAACCCTATGAATTTTCCATAAGCATTCATTTATAGGGGAGGATTAGGTTGATGCTAAAAAAAAGGAAATGTTTTAAAATAATAAAATAAATCATTAATTTATTTTATTCCATCACAAGTGATTCCCTTTTTAAAACGCCCAAAATTAAACTTTGCAGTCGACCTGTGCCGGTCGAAGTTAGAACAATTCTTTGATAAAGTCGTCGTCCCAGACGCAATGGTGGCCTCAGATTTTTAATCTAGGCACCCATTTGGGAACTACCACAACCGCGCGCGAGTGCCGAATCACTTAACTTAAAAAAATTTCAAACCCCCATTCTGGGCTCACTGGACCCCGGAATGATGTTCCGTCTTCGTGCCGGCCTTGAAAAAAAAAATCATATAATATTTAAAATAATACATGGAAAACCTGAGACATTACATTCTCCCCACCTTGGGGCTTTATGTCTCTAAAAAGAAAAAACAAAGGCTACTCAAAATGACGAGGGTACTGGGAACGGATCTGAGATTCCTAATCCCACATTCTCTCCTGAAGATTCTCGTGCTACCACTGGACGCGCACCAAGGAAATCGATCGCCCACGAAGAATCCTCTCCTGCCGATCCTTGATCTCCACTAGGTACTCAGCGAAGGTCCCTCCATCCTCGATGTCTAGCTCTCCCCAGTCAATGACATGCGACGGATCGTTCATGTACCTCCTCATCTGCGACACATGGAAGACATCATGTACTCGATGCAACTGTGGCGGTAGAGATAGGCGGTACGCCACCTATCCAACTTTTTACATAATCCGGAAAGGTCTGATGAACCTTGGAGATAGCTTGTCGCCTCAGCCAAATCTCTGTAATCCTCGTCGAGGTGAGACCCAAAGAAAGACGTGGTCTCCCTGTTTGAACTCCAGAGGTCTCCATCGTCTGTCAGTATAAGAATTTTGTCGGATCTTTGTAGTCTTCATCCTCTCCCGGACGATCTGCACCTTCTATGTGGTGGCTCGCACTAACTATGGACCCATGAGTAATGAATCTCCGGGGTCGGTCCAGTAAAGCGGTGACCGGAAGGGTCTTCTGTACAAGGCCTCGAACGGTGCCATACCAATGGTGGAGTGGAATATGTTGTTGTACAAAAAATCCACCAGTGGTAGGTGGTCCTCCCAGCAACGACCAAAGTCCAAGATACAATCTCACAACATATCCTCCAGAACCTGAATGGTCCTCTCAGTCTGACCATCAGTATAGGGATGAAACGCTGTGCTCAAGCGTAGCTGAGTCCCAAAAGCCTCCTGCAATCCTTTCCACAAATGGGACGAGAAACATGCTTCTCAATCCGAGACTATAGTTGAGGGGATTCCATGAAGCCGAACTATCTCCTGTACGTAGAGGCGCCCCAAGCTCTCTACGGAACTCTGCTCCCTGATAGCAAGGAAGTGGGACAACTTGGTGAGTCAGTCAATGATCACCCAGATGGAATGATGCCCCTTGGATGTCTGTGGTAATCCTGCCACGAAATCCATCGATATTCCATCCCACTTCCACTCTGGAACTTCTTGGGGGAGAGCTAACCCTGTTGGAACCTGGTGCTCAGCCTTCACCTACTGTCATGTGAGGCATTGATAAATGAACCCTGCTACTGGCTTCTTCATTTGTGACCACCAGAATTATCATTGGAGATCCTGGTACATCTTTGCCACTTTGGGATGTACCACCAAAGTGGATGTATGAATCTCCCTTAAGAACTCCTCTTGGAATGCCACTAGTACAACAGTGCGTTATATGAAAAGAAGTACGTGCTCCCCACCTTGTGAATATCCACCAGGAGCATGTCCTATGGATAACTGAGCACGTAAAGCCACACAGTCGACATCCCCAAGCTGTGCCTCCCTAACTCGTTGTAAGAGTGGAGGGGTGACATCCATCGACTGTAGGTAAGTTGTATGCTCTCCATCCACTAAGGATAACTGTAACGCGGCTAACTGCTGTGTCGCCTCACTCAACAGCTGTGAGCTCGACTTCCTGGTAAGGGCATCTTCCACCTTGTTACCCTTTCTAAAAGTATATATGATCTTGAAATCATAGTCCTGGAGTAACTCTAACCGATGCCTCTGCCTCCGATTTAGATCCTTCTATGATAATATGTACTTGAGGCTCTTGTGGTCAGAGTAGACAATAAACCGCTCGCCTATGAGGTAGTGTCTCCACTTCTTCAATGGGAAGAATACTGCTGCTATCTCAAGATCATGGGTCACATAGTTCTTCTCATGTGGCCTAAGCTGTCGTGAACAATAATCCATCACTTCATGCCACTGCATCAGGACACAACCGAGCCCGTTCCCTAATGCGTCGCAAAAAACTACGTACTCGACACCCTCCTCTGGAAATCTCAAGACTCGGGCGCTCGTCAAACGCTGCCTCAACTGCTCAAAAGCCTACTGGAACTTCTCTTTCCTCATGTAGGATTTCCCTTTCCTGGTCAAGGCTATCATCAGTGTTTATATCCAGGGGAAGTAAGGAATGAATCTCCGGTAATATCTTGCTTACCTAAGGAAGATCCGCACCTCCGTCATGCTTTGAGGTGGCTCATATGCTAACACAGCCTCCACCTTGGCTGGATCGACAGCTACTCCATCTGCTGAGATGACATGTCCCAGAAAGTGGACCTCCTGAATCCAGAACTAGCACTTTGAGATCTTCCCATAAAGATGGTGCTCTCGGAGAATGGCTAGAACCATCCAAAGGTGTCTCGCGTGCTCCTCCTCTGAAGGTGAGTACATGAGGATGTCGTTGATGAAGACCACCATGAACCGGTCTTAGGGCTGGAAGATCCAGTTCATCAGCCCATTAACACTATAGGGGCATTCTTCATGCCAAAAGGCATCACCAAGTACTCATATTGACTGTAGAGGCATCTGAAAGTCATCTTCGGTATATCCTCGCCCCTCACTTGTAGCTGGTGATATCCTGATCGAAGGTCAACCTTAGAGAACCACTGTGGACCACTTAGCTAATCGAAGAGGTCATCTATTCTCAGCAGTGGATACTTGTTCTTCACCATCACCTGGTTCAGACGACATTAATCCACTCACAACCATAGACTTCCGTCTGCCTTCTTGGCAAACAAGATTGGGGCCGCCAAGGGTGAAACGCTGGGTCTCACGAAACACTTACTCTACAAATCCTCCAACTACACCCTTGGCTCATGAAGCACTGCGGGATCCATCCGATATGCTGATGAGGAAATCAGTGTAATCCCAGGTTGTAAGTCGATGCAGAAGTTAATTTCTTGGTGGGGAGGTAATCTTGGAACATCTTCAGGAAAGACGTCCTCATACTCCACCACCACCGCTGGGAACTGAGAGCTCACAAAATCTACTGCTCTGAGGGTAAGGTTAGAAAACTCAGGAGTGATCGGCTGCACCCTCCTATGAATGAGCCCATTTTGTGCTGCCTGGGTTTCCTTTTCTCCGACAAAGGAAAACCTCATTCCATCACGGTGGACACACCGCTCTCTTCGCCTAAAATTGTCAATCTGGGCATGGACAGAAGATAACCAATCCATACCGAGAATGATGCTGTAAGGCATCGACACTACCACCAAGAGGTTCCAACCGAAACTCTTGCCTCCAAGGGTAAAATCACACTGTCTGCAAAGGTGTGTGATCATTGAGTATCCTCCCGTAGTTGTCTCCAAGCGTAAGGATCGAGTCAGCGGTTCTACCTGAATCTCGAGGTTTTGTACAAGACATGTGGCTATAAGTGAATGACTGGGACCTGTGTCTATGAGTAGGACGACAAAGGTAGAAAAGACACAGATCATACCTCGAATCATCCCTGGAGACCCTCGGTCGTATGCCTCGACCCCATGCAGTTGTCCCTATCCCGGTCCCCCAGCTCCCTGAGCCTGGTGCAGACCTCCTCGGGGTGGTGGTGGAAGTAAGTTGAAGCGTCTGCCACCACCCGCAGCTCTCCCTGCTCCTCTTCCATGTCCTCTACCTAGTGGGTCTGCCTGCTCTGTTTTCTGCCTCTGCCTCGGTGGTCCATCCATCCCATCCCTGTCAGAAGCTCGACAGGTCGACCAATCCCTAGTGAGATGTCCCCTATCGTCGCATGAATAGCATCACTTCTCCCTAGAATAACTGGGTCCAGTCTGAGAGCCCTGGACCATCGATCCCCTATCCTGGGTCCCCCTCCAACATCTCTCATGTTTTGATCCCTACGTCTGACACCGGCTCCCTTCCACCGGGGTCACCGCACCTGTCTTCCTGCTGCTGATTGTCGGCGGTTGTCTCTGCTCCGCCAAGAAGCTCTTGACCACCAAAGCTCACTCGAGCACTCTAGCATAAGTCGATATGCATAGAGGCACGGCACTAGCTCGGATGTCTCGTCGTAAACCTCACTCGAATGTCCGAGCACTAAAGTACTAATCCCAGACCATATCCATCGAGTACCCGGCGAGGTTGGTGAACCTCAATGAAAAGCCAGCTACTGTCATATTTCACGACTGGAGTTGGAGAATCTCCTAGATGCGTACAGCTCTTAGCGTAACCGGAGAGAACTCCTCCCTGAAGAGTCTCTCAAACTTCGTCCACGAAAGGGTATCCTTGTTGTGAGTCTATATGGTCAGACTCCACCATCGTCCTGCCGATCCCTGATGAAAGCTCGCTCCTAGGATCACTATCTAGTCTGCTTGTGTCCTCACTAGATGGAAAACTCTGGTCACTGCCACAAGCCAGTTCTCATCCACCTGAGGGTCATGTTCGCCTTGGAACCTGAGGGGTATCTGTCTCTGGAACTCATGGGGAGCGCTGAGCCTGCGCTCCTATCTGGTCGGTACTGAAGGTACCACCAGATGCTCCACTGGTGGTGGCATAGCAGGTGCACCACCCGGTGGAAACGCCTGGGGAACTGGTCCCTGTATTCAAGCCTCATCACCGAGGGGTTCATCCGCATGATCGTGCTGCTGAATCCTAGCGGGTATGCATTGCGGAGGCATCCTGTATGGAAACAAGAGGTACCATGGTCAAAGAGTATATATGGATAGCTGACAAAAAGGACATGGAAACCACAAAACATTCTTATATGATGCATTTACCTTTTTATTTCCCCAAAAATAGTGTTTTTGTGTACTGAGTTGAAAAGAAGGTTATAAGAGCCCTGGTGTATGGATACGTTGGCCGCCACACCAACACTGGAGTCTCTGGCCTAAAATCCGATCTCGAAACACTAAACACTCTTGCCTCAAACCAAACTCACAAACTCTGGGTCCCATGGTAGAACCAACAACCTCTTATACCACTCTGTTACGACCCGTCCTAGTGGGGCCTGCGCCATGACTCCCCAAGCCCACCTCCAATAGTCCAGAGGCTGGTGACTAGCACCGAGTAGGCATATCAATATCATGGGAGGAATTGCCTAAGTACCTGTACACATGCACACATCTCCAAGCCCACAAAATACTTAAATATAAACCACTAAGGAAAAAAATACATGCATACAACTAAACCCCAATCAATAGAGTAAGACGAAAGGTAGAGTACTAAAAAGTAAATTGGGCCAGAGTACAAGCCCACAAAAAACAAACAAACAAGAGTATGAAAACTGCAAATTCCAACCTGTAAACACAAAAGGTACTGGGACTGCTGCTCGTAGCCGTAAGAACACCTCGGCCTATAGGGAACTCAGAAAGCATGGTCCTGTCCTGGTCCAGCCTGGATTCTGTCAAAAGGCTGCTCGTCTGCACAATACACCAGACGTGCGGGCAAAGCCCGTGCAGGGGTGAGTATAAAAATACTCCGTAGAGGACCCAAAAATCACAAATCTATAAAAAAAAGTAAAGTTAGAGTCAACTATACATAGTATATGTCTACAGAACATATAGAACAAACTAGATATACTCAAAACCCGGCCTCGTAGTCAAGGGACATGTCACACAACCACATACCCACATTTGGAATTCTGTTCGATGATTCTGTGATGCACTCATTCTGGGAGAACACATTCCATGAGTCTTATAGCTCTGATGACGTCCGTCTGAGAAGTGCTGTTCATCGGGAACTATCACGAGAGGTAGATGCACTCATTACGGGAGACACACTTTTGAGTGGGAAGGTTACGGAAGATAGAAGGTACTCATTACCGAAGACACAGTATTGAGTGGGAAAGATCACCATAAACAGATGAGGATCACTACTAGGGCCATGGTGGATACTACGACCCATATGGATTCACCAGTTAGGTGATACACCATCAAGGTAGAGGATCAATGCCCGGTAGAGTTGGTCATGTCGATTCCTGACTCTACCTAGGTTTAGGAATGGATAGAGGGTCTCGATTCGGGCCTCTTGGAGGGATTCCGACTCTATCATAGAAAGTCTGGATGAAGGGATCATAATCCTATAGAAGGAAACGATTCCTAACCTTCAGGGGAATGAGAAGAAGGGGCACTAACCCAAATTTAAGATGTACAACATACGTTGAACAAGAGGACCATGTTGTTTTCCAAAAAGTACATGGCGTGTAGAAAATATACACGTCATGTTGTCTGACCTCGGGTACTGTCCATGTATAATGGCTTGTGTCTTAGGCAGGTCATGTAGGAAAACATAGTACATGATGTGCAGTATGGTATACACGCCGTGTCTGGGAAACTGGGGTTGTCTCCATGCACTTTGTCCATGTGCCTGTACACGGTCATCAACCCTTGTACAACAACCCATGTAACTGCCACATGGGGTGACCCGCGTTACTGGCCTCTCCTGACAGTGTGATAGAGTACACGGTCGTGTACTCCATCCTGTGTCCACGTATCCCCAGGATAGATGTCGAGTCCCGCGTAACCGCTTATGTCATGCTGTACATGTCGGGCCACTTGAAGCCGTGTAGATCATCTCGTGTCAGTGTATTTCCCAAAGTACACGCCGAGCCTCATGGAAAGCTCAACACGCCATGTGACCAATGTCACACGCCCCGTGACACCTCTCTGACCCCCGAAACCCTAGCCGCCGCCAGTACTACATGGCGTGTTCTTCCGAAGTACATGCCGTGTGTTCTGGAAATTTCCAGAAACAAATATCTTCACCGGCACCCCTCCCGTGATACTTCGATCATCGTTTTGGACATCTGAGCACCACAAAACCTTCAGGTTTTGGTCTCCCCAACACCAAGAAGCTGCTTCCGGTGTTTTTGGGCCTTCGATCGGCTCTAAAAATAGGTTTTGATCTTTCCGCGTGAAGAATGCTCGAAGAACGCCCTTTACCAATCTGGTCTGACTCTTCATCCGCCATCGTTGTCGCACCTCTAGAAGTTCGTTGCGGTGTCGAACCTTCGATTTGGGATCGTTGCGTCACGTAACGGATGCTCAACGATCCATTGTTCATCACCCCACGAAGAACATGAAGAAATGAATAGGGGAGGAAATTAAATAAACAAAATTGAGGAACGAACCTCCTCCATCGTTCATCACGACATTGATCCGATCCCGTTAATAGGTTTAAACAGAGCAGAGATCAACATAAATAAAAGCATGGATTATTTCTACAAAATCATCCCCAAGAAAACCCTCCTGCAAGAATGTACGAATCCACGGATCAACTTGTACGTGGTTGATCTGTGTTCGTTGTTCAAAATCAGAAACAGGGAAAAGAAATTGAAATAACAAACCCCTGCCTCAAACCGGTTGAAGAGCGATCGTCGCGACGCATCCGCCGAAGGGATTCATCAAAATCCGAGGGGCGTCGATTGCTCACGGTGTCGTCATCTGCCAATGCGTTCTCCTCCACCCAAGCCCTAAGAGAAATCTCTTTCTCTCTCTCTCTCAGCTCACAGGGTTTTGAGGAAAACCCTGCGAATTTTCCATAAGCATGCATTTATAGGGGAGGATTAGGTTGCTGCTCAAAAAAAAAGAAACATTTTAAAATAATAAAATAAATCATTAATTTATTTTATTCCTTCTAAAGTGATTCCCTTTTTAAAACGCCCAAAATTAAACTTCGTAGCCGACCTATGCCGATCAAGGTTAGAACCGTTCTTTGATAAAGTCGTTGTCCCGCACGCAATGGTTCCATCATATTTTTAATCTGGGCACCCTTTTGGGAACTTCCACAACCGTGCGCGAGTGCCGACTCACTTAACATATAAAAAAGTTCAAACCACCATTTCGGGCTCACGGGACCCCGGAATGATTTGTCGTCTTCGTGCCCGGCCTAAAAAAAATCGATATAATATTTAAAATAATACACGGAAAACCAGAGACATTACACATCACCTAGATGATATATATAAATTCGAATTAAATACAATATTTTGGTATTTATTATATAAATATCAATTGATAATGTTAAAATAATTCATACCTTTTTTCCATCATTATTGTTGAAAAAGGGAAACGTTAGTTATGGGATCATACGACTAACCATATCCCTGATTGTAACTGAATTCAATTTGGATAACCTTCAATAATTTTTTGTTTTAAAAGTATTAATTATCAGGAAAAAGGTTCTTAATCTAGTAATTAATTATAAATTTTTTTTTATTACGTATGATAATGAACGTATGTGTTGCGTGAGACCTGATGTAATGGACATTATTTAATCAATAATCTTTTTATGTTCCCTTCAAAATATTTTTTTCAATATCAATATTTAAAGATAAACATCATAATAATGTATTTATATGGAAATAATAGTGTTAGAAATGGATATTTATATCTCTTTTCTAAATTCCTTCAGAGGTTTTCAAAAGGAATATTTTATGAAATATTTTGAATTACTTTAAAAAAAGAAAAAAGAATGTCCTATTTTAATGTATTAGTGTCTATTTATTTTACCCCTACCACACACATTATCTAATGTTCCAATTATGTTACAAGATTCCATAATTTCTTTAAATAAATATCATTTATTAAATTTAAATTAGTTTTGAAATGTGGGTTTTAAAGGAATGGGTATTTTAATACAAAAAATGCTTTTTATATGGGCTCAAAAGAGTTTTCATGGGTTTTATGATAAAAGATATAATAATAAAACAAATTTACTAATGATATGAAATAATAGAATTATAAATGATGATACAAGATCCTGATACATCTTATATGAATGATGATATCGATATATCCTATACGATGGGTGAGCCTAATAGTCTGTATACAATGGGTTAACCAAGATAGGACTATAATGAATTGGGTAATGTTTCTTGTATTTTTTTGAATGAATGAGGGAGATAGGTGGGGTGGTTTCTACAATGTATTTAACTGGGAACCAATTATTTTTTAAAATGGATTGGAGTATAATTATCCACATTTTTTAAAGGGTTTTTATTTTTCTACTAGTTGTTTTAATGGATTTAGTTTAGAAATACCTTTGTGTGTTTTTATATAGAAAATTTTCATTTTATATACTCAAGGAATATTGTGATAATGATAAATATTTTACGGGTTTTCAGGTTTCTTACTAGACTAACATTTTTTTTCTTTGATTTCCCTTACTAATATTTTTATTCTTATCAAATCTTCTAAAACAAATTCACATGGATTATATTTGGTTAATAACAAAGATGAAGTCACATTTAAAGTCTTGGAGATTTATCATTAATATTGAATGTTTTTTGTCTTAAATGTTTTATTTTTTTGGGATAAATTGATATTTTGTTGAGGTTTATACTTTATATCATGTGTGTTTGACATGTAAGAGTTATGAACACATTCTATAAAACTATGAACCATAAAGATTCTCATGTACTTTTGAAAGTGAATTATAATCTAAATAGACTTTATTATGTATGATTTAAGGATATCTCATTTATTTAAAATAAGGAACTTTAGGAACCCATGCCTTGGAATGATTATACAGTTCATATTAAAAGCCAATTTAGATAGAAAATATTTCTGATTACCATGAAATTGAACAACCCATAAAGAATAAAAAAATACATAATATAAAAAACCACCAAATATAAAAAAATTAATAGATGAAATACATGTGCACTTTCATTTTAAAAATTAATTTATCAATATTTTTGGAATAATAACATTATACCTAGAACCATTTTTATGCCAATTCATTTTATTCATAGATATCATAATAATTTACATTTTTACTGCTTGAAAATTTTTTTATAAAAAATATTTATGACTTTTGACATATTCATTCAAAATAAATTTTTTAATATATTCTAAATGATCAAACACTTTTCTATAATAGTAAGAAGGTATATTTTTGGTATTATCATTTACCTATTTGTATTTTCACATTCTTATATAATTTTAAAATTTTGAAAATCAATAACCATGTTATACTTTTTGAAAATCTTCCAGTATATATTTAATTTATATATGAATCTACAAAAGTAAATATATTATCTTAAATCTCATAAATGTTACAATAATAGAATTTAGCACTTGGATAAGTATATATGTATTTTATACTGTAATGAGAATCATAAATAGAAATTTCTTTCATGACAGTCACTCAAAAAAAATTCAATACATCCTAGTATATTATCATAAATTACATGATGAACATGAGTGAGGTGTTGATAAAAATAATTACTCTATTTAGTTATAAAATCATGGTTATAAGTTTCCATTTCACTTCATAATTGATAATATAAATAGGAACTTCAATAACTAATCCAACTCATATAGCCTTTTAATATATCTTATTCAACTACATATACATCCTTATATTTTCTTGAATTAGAATATTATGTTTGATGTGTCTTCTCCTTATTCACTCATAACAAGTATGATTAGATATATTTATATTTTTAATGGAACTAATTTTTTTTCATCATTATATTCTTCCATTATTTTCCCAACTTGATCATTATAATATTCTTATAAACACCTTTATCAACCTTAGTTATCCAATCTCTTAAATTATTTTATAAACCTTAATTATCAAAAAAAACAAGGTGATGTAATAAATTTTTAAGAGTTATATATTTTTTATCAACATCTTAATTAACAATATTTTCAGATCAATGTAATATTGAAGGGGTGAAAAAATTAATTAATACAAGGTATAATATTCAAATTCATTAATTTCATTAATTTTTAGCTTCATTGAATTCCACTTAATGGGTAGTGATATCAAAAACACAATCAAACACAACCCTATTGTCTAGTTATTATCCACGAGCAGTCATTCCATTCACAATGCTAGTGAAATTGTGAAACTTTTTGTTGAAAGTTACATTTTAGCTTATTTTAATCTTAATATTTGACTTGAAACAGTAATAACATTGTTCATACTGTCATTAATGAGATATAATGAGTATCTTCAAAAAAATATTTTTATATAATATGATGTTTTACATAAAAATATATGACTAAAGAAGTTTCTATTAATATAATAATAATTAATATTCATGATTTTTATAATTAAGAACATACAAATCTACGTCATTTCCAATGAGAGAATTGGGGTCTCATAGAAGTAATTTATAATACTATTCAATTTTATTATATTTATCAGTGCTTATCTAATTAATATTATCCTCCATCCATGATTTCTAATAGACATAACAATTTCCATAAAAGTTAGGTTATCTTAGTGAATCCATCCATCTTTATAAAATTGACTTACCATCTTCAATTATCCTTCCCATAGATTATTAGGTTTATTACATGGTTTTTATACTTGAAATATATATAATCATATGAAGGATAAGAACTGATATCCCAAAGATCCTATTCTCTAGTACCAATCTTTGGGCTCAGATATGAGATAACAATTAGAAAGATGGGAATGAATTTTCAAACATAAAAATACTGTCAGTCTAAATAATTATTTATAGAATATTGTGGATTTTGATAACAATTAATTCAATCGTATATAATTAGATTCATTGTGTATTAATAGTGTAAAAGGAATATTTAAAATTGATAACTCATTGAATTTTATAATTTTTCACATCTAAATGATCATAAATATTCTTTTAACAACTATCAATTCTAAAGAGATATGGAATTATCTAAAAAGGTATATAACTTTGAAAGAAGGGTGAAATATCTTCAAAAAATAAATTTTCCCATCTTCGATACATAACCTCAAAACCCAATACCTTTTTCACACCAGGATACATGACTTATATCCTTTGGTTTTATGTATATGTTGAAGCATCCTATCCTTTATATTGACCAATTTCCCAACTAAAATCCCATTTTGTATACCTAATTATTGAATAAGAAATCATTGACCTCTTAAGTGTAACATAAACCATATTGTGAACCCAAAATAAAGGAACTAAACTACAACAATATATTAAAAATATAGAATAAGAGAATTAAAACTTGTGGAATAATATATTTATAGATAATGGGGTTTGAAACATATAATTCTTTGACCATCCATGATGTGGATAATTGATATTGGGAATTTCAAAAAAGGAATTCCTACAATTTACAAACATTAGGATATTGACTGACGAGCCTTAAAAATCCCATCTATATATAATTCCAATAATTGACCTTCATTAAATAAAATATATATCAAGAACTAGTTCCCTTTATGAGAAGCATATAATAAGTGATCAATAATAATATTTATATGAAAATATCCTAATGATCTCAACATCCTATAAAAATTATTGATAACAACAAATAATAAAATAAAAAACATTTAATTTAGTAATAAATATGTGAAGTTATTACTCAACATAACTAGACTTTAATCAGGTAGATATTCACCATAATATATGCACAATAACCATTATAAATTATAATGAAATTTAAATCATAAATAAGGTATCCAAATAATAAGTAATATATATAATTTCTAAAATAAACAATCTTTAACCCGTATATCTTCCATCCTACTTCCACTCTGGTACCTCAAGGGGTTTAGCTAAACCTGCTGGAACATGTTTACCATCTATAACCAGCTGACAAGTGCTGAATAAAGAGACAAAATATTCTATACTCTTGTTCTTCAATGGCCACAAAAACTGATGTCAATGGTCCTAGTAAATGTTCACTTCACCCGAATTTATTCCCAATGGGATGTATGGAATCCCTCATCACCATTTATCCTTTGAAAATCATAACGTGCTTCCCACCTTCATATAATCCCTTAGAAACATGTCAAGTGAATATATGAGTACAAGGGTCTTGATAATCATTATCTATATTATGATCTTATCTAAAATTATGTGAATGAATTTGGGTAAAAACCATTGGATGGAGATATAAATAACTATCAATGTCCATTGAGGATTACTATAATGAGTCTATCTGATCTGATGCCTCAACCAACATCTGATAATAATATCTCTATCTAATATAATCTTCCACCACATTACCCTTCCAAAAAGAATATATTATCTCAAAGTATTTGTTTTGGATGAACTCTATCCATCAACCATATCTCAAGTTATGATCATTCTAAGAGAAGATACTTATTATATTCTTCTACATAGAGTAGAAAACAAAATAATAACCCTTAAGGTTGTGTCACCACATTTTTATGGTGAAGACTATCACTTCCAACACAATATCAAGGGTTATATAGTTTTTCTCATGATGTATCAACAAATAATACCCATATGAGATCACACCCTATCTATTAATCAACAAAAGAGAATGTCTGGTTCTTGAAGCATCGTAGAACACTATATAATCTACACCCTCATCTTGAAATCTCTATATGGGGGTTCTATTCATCCTCCTCCTCAACTATGGAAAAGACGACTAGAAAATTGTAACACCCCGAGCTTCCACGATACGCTTCTCATTCAATAATGAAATAGCTTGCATTGAACGCAACTTCGAGTTCTAAAACACCGCGACTAATCAAAGTAGCCGTTATGAATAGTAATAACCACTTTTTAAAATTATAGAAATTTTATATGTCAAAATGGACTTCATTTTTGTATTCGTAATATCGAAATTAGCCTATGTTGAATTTTTGGTATTTTTCTGAGAACTTCTAAAATTTTATAAATAGTGAAAAATACTTAAAACAACTTTTTTAATCAAAATAATTTATAGTGATAAATTATAATATTTGATCGTTTTAAAGTATAATTAGAGTATATTTTTACCATTTTATCCAATGGTGGTCATTAGAATTAATTTAACATTGAAATTGGACATAAACAATTGCCAATCTTTTGATATAAATTGTTTCTTAAAAACACGCTATTTGTTGTGACAGCGGGAATTAATTATAAAATTAATTAATGCAACTAATATGTTTGGAATTTTGTAAAATAGACATCATTTTTCAATTCGGAATATCAATTATAGCTTAGGGTGAAATTTTGGCCTTATTCTGAAAAACTTCAATTTTTGATGAATAGTGAAACCACTAAGTGGTTGTTAAATAACTGATTTTTCGTTTAAATGAAATATTACCACTTCTGTGATTTGATTTTCAAAAATCCGACATACATGGTTGTCATTAAGAAGTAAAATGTGGTTCAATGGGATAAAAATAATTTTTCGGTGAATAGTAACTTATTAAGTTCTTAATCGCGATTAGTGGTAATTAGGGTAGTTTAAGGTATAAATAATACTTTAATAATATGAAATGACCTAGACACATGTCCCAACCTTATTGGTTGTGTCATGGCCGACCAAGACAAGCCATGGCCTAACTTGGGGACCCCATGGATCCACTTTTGTTGGGAAATAACATAAATTACTTTTTATTTAATGTTAAAGTGAAAATGACACTAACATAAAGTGTTTTACTAAAACAATTTTTAAGTAGGGTTACACAAGTCCAAATTTTAATTATAAATAGTCATTGGAAAGATAAAAAGATTTCCTATATCATAGTATTTTTTTTATAATTTTTAGACATTAAATAAATTTAATTATTTATGACATAATAATGATGCAGCGATGACATCATTATTTGACGATTTAAATAAAATGGAAAGATAATATAAAATCTATGAACTACACATGGCCAAAACCAATTGGATGAGTGGATTTCGATGCCTTATCACCTTATCCACGAATTCTATCAATGTGGGACCTTTTAAAACCGAAACACATTTTCAAATAATGTAATGTTCCTTTACTTTCCAAAAGTGCCCCTCCTCTCCTCTTATAAAAGGCCCCCACCTCTACCTCATTTCACACACTCTTCAAGCCATTGGCTCGGCCAAACCCTGCCCATTTGCTCTCTCCACATCCCTCTCCTCATCCTAGAGGATTCCCTTTGGGCAGAATCCTTTCAAAGGAAGCCTTTAGGCTCAACTCAAAAGGAGTTACACTTTTTAAGGTAATTCATTCTCTCATGTTCTTTTGTTTTATTTTGCTTCTCCAACCCCCTAAACTCTTTTTATTTACTTCTTTTGTAACAACACCAGTATCTTAAATATACTAGGATGTTGTTATAAGATTTATTTGAGCTACACTTCCACACAACTACATCAAATGGTTAAAGAACATAAGGTTTCTGTGGATGGCGAAATTCTGCCTCCCGAAACGATGATTGTTCAACACTCATTTAACACCTTCAAAGGTGGCCATTATGATGTCACTATTTTTATATATGATATATAATATGTTTATGTTTTCCTTAAGCTTCTGTTTTTTTCATTTTGGGCATACCTTTATGGTTTCCATTATGGGTAAAACACGATATCTTCATTTTAGGAAGCGCGGACTACCGCCCCCTGAAAGTGATTTGATTCGTTAATACCATATGTGGGATGTGTGAAGGATAAAGTTAATGATATTATATATGTTATTATACTGGAATTATAATATACTCTCATATCATTATGATTCCATTCCAGAAAATATGAAATAGAAATGGAAGTAGCGTTCATGCGTACGTACGGCTTACCGTCTCCATGAACGGTGCATTTCATTTCTTACCTCTAAATGTGATGTAATATTATAAATGAATGTATGTACTGGATATATATGACATATATGATATCTACATCATGAATACCATTCTGGATATAATGAACCTTTGACCAAATTAACAACATGTAAGTGTAAGAAGCCTATTTTTGACTTAAGAACCAAAGATCGACAAAACGACCGTTATTAACTTAAATAATTACATAATGTTCATATCATTGTAATAAGTGATATAATAAGGATAATGAAATTGAAAATGGTTCTTAATAAGGTATATATTAACTCTAGTTTATTATTCAGGAGGTTAAAGAACGGTTGAGTCAAGTCAGACACGAGGTAAGGGAACTTCTTAACCCAACTTCCATTCTTTGGGTTAATCTCCTACTTTCAAATTATGTCATGATATTATATCCTATTTTTTTTATTTTTACTTTCTTTATGTGTACCTATAGTGAATACACATAATAGATCTATTTTATTTTTAAAAATGATCTTTTTAAGGACTTCGTCTCTATCCCCTTTCATTGAGGCATATTTTGGCTTTATACACAACTTTCCTTTTATACGGTGTATAAAACCCTTTGACTTTTGCATTTATTCAAAAGGAATCTTTTTTATACGAAGCGTTTTACTAAACGACAAAAGGGAATGTTTTTCTTTCCGTACTTATGCGGCGACAACGACTTCTCCGCCGCCGTGACCATTATTTGAGTTTCGGCTTCCTCTACAAGCCATCATTTTTTTTAATGAAAAATAAATACAAAGTTTTAACTCTCTTTTATTTTGGTATTGAAAATGGTTTTGAAAGCATTTTTATTATATCAATGTGTTGTATTTATATCTTGTGATTGAAATGTGGAAATGTTATGTTTCCTTTATGCTTGTTTTATGTGATATGATTATGTTATGGTTTATGATATGTTTAAACCTATTCATATGAGGAATGCATTGGACTTAATAAGTGACGGGTGGAGCCCGCTATAGCTCCTCGATGCATCGGCAGGTCTCATGAGACAAACTAGTGTCTTGGCACAAGGCCTTGACAAAATATTATTTGTGGTCTTGGCACGAGGCCTTGACTACGTGGTTAAGATAGTCTGGCATTATGCATTCCATCATTATGAAAGTGGTTATTGATATTGCATGTGATTATTCGACCAGTAGAATATCCATGTGAAGAAGTATATGGCATTATCTCATTCTACTTTTGCTATATTATGTTGATGTTCAAGTTTAAAAGGCTTTTGTTTTAGTTATACATTGCCTTAAATGTTAATGTTTATTTATGAAAGCTTCCGCATTATTGTTATCCTTACTGAGCATCTGAGCTCACCCCTTTCAATGTTTTAATATTTTCCAGGATGTGAAGAAGTATTTTATGAATGACCTGCAGGGATAGTCGGAAGAGGATATGAGTGTGGACTATGGAGACTTTGTTATTGTAGTTTTTCACTTTTTGATGTAATGAAAGACTTATGAATGTATCTAGTGTTTCCAAGGCTACTAAACTAATCGGTCTTTCGAGACTTGATCCTTTGTGATCATGCCAATGTTACGAAGTAATGCACCGACTCTGGGTAGCTGGGGTCGGGGTGTTACAGTTGGTATCAGAGGCAGTTTAGTACAAACCTTGGAAGCTAGATTTAGATAAAATCTGATTAGAGCACATAGCCCAAAGATAGACTTTGAGGATTAGTATAGAAGAACTTCCTAGAATTTTGGTATTATAGAGATGTTATGAGTTTTCCGAGAAATACATCCCTGTCTGGATACGAGCAGGTAGAGGCGGCTCTGGCACAGATGTACCTAGGGGTAAAACCCGAAAACACCGCTTTGAGCTAGACTCGAACGGGAACTGGTGCACGACAACAGGCCTTGCTGCACTCTTGGTTACGACACTCCCGGGGGATATGCTTAGGATAATTCTCATTTTACTTACAAACCACTATGAAGGGTTATGAGTACATACTTACTCAAAGAAAACATTTCTTTTATGATTATGGATTATATCCATAAATAGTTCAATTTAAGTTAAGTGTTTTATAAGTTTGTGATTATGTATTTTGATTCATAAACTAATCTAGTTTATGCCATTATTTAGAAATGGCGCCTAGTGGAAGGAATGGAAACCGTATCAATGCACGCACTCCGTGTAGGGATTGCCCTCCTGCTCAGGATAATTATGGTGGAGCTAGTGATACAACTGGTGCTGATCAGCTTCTCACCGTACTGGGACAACTCACGCAGGTTATGAATAACAACCTTACTCGTATGGAGCACCCTGATCCGCAACGTGGAGGATCAATGCTAGATCGTTTCATGAGGCAACAACCACCAACCTTTAATGGGAGTACAAATCCTATAGTAGCTGAGCAATGGATAAATTCCTTAGAGAAAATATTCCATGCCTTGGGGAGTAGTGAAAGGGAGAAGGTTGTCATGGCAGTTTACCGCCTCACTGGAGATGCCGATCAGTGGTGGTCGCTGATTCAAAACACAAAGGAAGATGATGACATATCAAATATGGAATGGAGGGAGTTCAAAGAGCTTTTCTTAGAAAAATACTTTCCTCGTGACCATCGAGCAGATATGGAAAGGCAATTTCTGAGTCTGAGGCAGAAGGAGGATGAAAATGTCGCAAAGTATGAGGCTAACTTTACAAGGTTAGCAAGGTATGCTGCAGATTACATACGTAACCCAAGGAGTAAGATTGATCGTTTCTTTGATGGGTTAAAACCATTTCTCCGTCGAGCTTTAGTATCACAATCCTTCTCATCATACGAAGATATTGTCTCATGTGCTATCAAGACAGAAAAGGAATTCTCTAAGTCTTATGACAACAAAGTAAAGCAAGAGAAGAAGAGAACGGTGGAACAAGAGACAGATAAAGGGAAAAAGGGAAAGAAGGATTTTCCAGTATGTGATAATTGTGGGAAGAATCACCCTGGTACTTGCCTAAAAGGAATGGGAGTTTGTTATAAATGTGGAGAAAAGGGTCACCAGGCACGTGATTGCAAGGGAAAGAAAGAGGCTGTCAAAGTTGAATGCTACAATTGTAGAGAAATGGGTCATTATGCAAATGAATGTCCTAAGCGTCAAGGAAACTTACCTCAGAAAAGGCCAAGGGATCAAGGACAATCTTATGCTATTACTACAGTTGAAACAGAATAACTAATGTATTGGTGCTTTTGGACTCATGGATTATATTCTGGTTATTAGAATAATGTGATCTATATAAGGATTGTACTGCAGTACTTTTTGATTTCAGTAAGGTTTTAATATGATTAAGGTAATCATATTTTTAGTATGTGACAATAAGAGAAACTTTTCTTTGTTTGGGGAATCTGATGTTACAATTGATTTTGGAATTTAGAGACCTTTTAGAGAAAGTCTGGATGGAGGTATTTTGGATAACTATTAAGGTTGGAATGGATTAAGTTGAACCATGGATAGTATTGTTTAAGGTTAAAGAATTTCTGAAGATTATTTTGGAATATTATAATACTATAGTTTTAGGAAAAGGACAACCTGCAGGGTGGGGCATAACCTGACGCGTCGGACAAAGCTGCAGGAATCGAACCCACAACCATAGTGCGACAGGCCTTTATTTCCTACCACTAGCCTACAGGAAGTCCCTGGTTATTAGAAAATAATTTTACTAATCTAAATGGTATGTGTTAATATTTTGAACCTTATACAATTAGGATAAATAGAATATTTTTGAGTTCCGTTACCATTCGGAGTAAAAGTTGGGGTTGTGGTAAAAAAAAAAAAAAATTTAACGAATGAAAGTATACATAACAAGTATGTATATTCCCTTACGTTCTTAGTAAATCTCCTAAATAAATTCCTCAACATTATAAAAGGTAGCTTAAAACAAAAATGTTGTCGGTTAACTTTTCCAACTGGGGTTCAATGACCGTTTAACCAATCACAAGTTTGTGATTTTCTTGTGGTTAAACTTTCTCCTAATCCTGTTTTCTGTAACTCTCCATCAGACCTTGATGGTTTGTTTCTCCTCCATATCCATATTTTCATATAATCCTAGAGTGGGCTATATCGGGTGACCTTTGTACTTATCCTGCTTTCTTTTAATGTTATGTATTTATTAACCTTATTTCCGATGTGGGTTTTCCTCAAAGGTATTTTCTCTTTTCAACCTTTTATTTTCCAAGAAAAATTTCAAATTGCGAGGACGCAATTTATTGAAGGAGGGGAGAATGTAACACCCCGAGCTTCCACGATACGCTTCTCATTCAATAATGAAATAGCTTGCATTGAACGCAACTTCGAGTTCTAAAACACCGCGACTAATCAAAGTAGCCGTTATGAATAGTAATAACCACTTTTTAAAATTATAGAAATTTTATATGTCAAAATGGACTTCATTTTTGTATTCGTAATATCGAAATTAGCCTATGTTGAATTTTTGGTATTTTTCTGAGAACTTCTAAAATTTTATAAATAGTGAAAAATACTTAAAACAACTTTTTTAATCAAAATAATTTATAGTGATAAATTATAATATTTGATCGTTTTAAAGTATAATTAGAGTATATTTTTACCATTTTATCCAATGGTGGTCATTAGAATTAATTTAACATTGAAATTGGACATAAACAATTGCCAATCTTTTGATATAAATTGTTTCTTAAAAACACGCTATTTGTTGTGACAGCGGGAATTAATTATAAAATTAATTAATGCAACTAATATGTTTGGAATTTTGTAAAATAGACATCATTTTTCAATTCGGAATATCAATTATAGCTTAGGGTGAAATTTTGGCCTTATTCTGAAAAACTTCAATTTTTGATGAATAGTGAAACCACTAAGTGGTTGTTAAATAACTGATTTTTCGTTTAAATGAAATATTACCACTTCTGTGATTTGATTTTCAAAAATCCGACATACATGGTTGTCATTAAGAAGTAAAATGTGGTTCAATGGGATAAAAATAATTTTTCGGTGAATAGTAACTTATTAAGTTCTTAATCGCGATTAGTGGTAATTAGGGTAGTTTAAGGTATAAATAATACTTTAATAATATGAAATGACCTAGACACATGTCCCAACCTTATTGGTTGTGTCATGGCCGACCAAGACAAGCCATGGCCTAACTTGGGGACCCCATGGATCCACTTTTGTTGGGAAATAACATAAATTACTTTTTATTTAATGTTAAAGTGAAAATGACACTAACATAAAGTGTTTTACTAAAACAATTTTTAAGTAGGGTTACACAAGTCCAAATTTTGATTATAAATAGTCATTGGAAAGATAAAAAGATTTCCTATATCATAGTATTTTTTTTATAATTTTTAGACATTAAATAAATTTAATTATTTATGACATAATAATGATGCAGCGATGACATCATTATTTGACGATTTAAATAAAATGAAAAGATAATATAAAATCTATGAACTACACATGGCCAAAACCAATTGGATGAGTGGATTTCGATGCCTTATCACCTTATCCACGAATTCTATCAATGTGGGACCTTTTAAAACCGAAACACATTTTCAAATAATGTAATGTTCCTTTACTTTCCAAAAGTGCCCCTCCTCTCCTCTTATAAAAGGCCCCCACCTCTACCTCATTTCACACACTCTTCAAGCCATTGGCTCGGCCAAACCCTGCCCATTTGCTCTCTCCACATCCCTCTCCTCATCCTAGAGGATTCCCTTTGGGCAGAATCCTTTCAAAGGAAGCCTTTAGGCTCAACTCAAAAGGAGTTACACTTTTTAAGGTAATTCATTCTCTCATGTTCTTTTGTTTTATTTTGCTTCTCCAACCCCCTAAACTCTTTTTATTTACTTCTTTTGTAACAACACCAGTATCTTAAATATACTAGGATGTTGTTATAAGATTTATTTGAGCTACACTTCCACACAACTACATCAAATGGTTAAAGAACATAAGGTTTCCGTGGATGGCGAAATTCTGCCTCCCGAAACGATGATTGTTCAACACTCATTTAACACCTTCAAAGGTGGCCATTATGATGTCACTATTTTTATATATGATATATAATATGTTTATGTTTTCCTTAAGCTTCTGTTTTTTTCATTTTGGGCATACCTTTATGGTTTCCATTATGGGTAAAACACGATATCTTCATTTTAGGAAGCGCGGACTACCGCCCCCTGAAAGTGATTTGATTCGTTAATACCATATGTGGGATGTGTGAAGGATAAAGTTAATGATATTATATATGTTATTATACTGGAATTATAATATACTCTCATATCATTATGATTCCATTCCAGAAAATATGAAATAGAAATGGAAGTAGCGTTCATGCGTACGTACGGCTTACCGTCTCCATGAACGGTGCATTTCATTTCTTACCTCTAAATGTGATGTAATATTATAAATGAATGTATGTACTGGATATATATGACATATATGATATCTACATCATGAATACCATTCTGGATATAATGAACCTTTGACCAAATTAACAACATGTAAGTGTAAGAAGCCTATTTTTGACTTAAGAACCAAAGATCGACAAAACGACCGTTATTAACTTAAATAATTACATAATGTTCATATCATTGTAATAAGTGATATAATAAGGATAATGAAATTGAAAATGGTTCTTAATAAGGTATATATTAACTCTAGTTTATTATTCAGGAGGTTAAAGAACGGTTGAGTCAAGTCAGACACGAGGTAAGGGAACTTCTTAACCCAACTTCCATTCTTTGGGTTAATCTCCTACTTTCAAATTATGTCATGATATTATATCCTATTTTTTTTATTTTTACTTTCTTTATGTGTACCTATAGTGAATACACATAATAGATCTATTTTATTTTTAAAAATGATCTTTTTAAGGACTTCGTCTCTATCCCCTTTCATTGAGGCATATTTTGGCTTTATACACAACTTTCCTTTTATACGGTGTATAAAACCCTTTGACTTTTGCATTTATTCAAAAGGAATCTTTTTTATACGAAGCGTTTTACTAAACGACAAAAGGGAATGTTTTTCTTTCCGTACTTATGCGGCGACAACGACTTCTCCGCCGCCGTGACCATTATTTGAGTTTCGGCTTCCTCTACAAGCCATCATTTTTTTTAATGAAAAATAAATACAAAGTTTTAACTCTCTTTTATTTTGGTATTGAAAATGGTTTTGAAAGCATTTTTATTATATCAATGTGTTGTATTTATATCTTGTGATTGAAATGTGGAAATGTTATGTTTCCTTTATGCTTGTTTTATGTGATATGATTATGTTATGGTTTATGATATGTTTAAACCTATTCATATGAGGAATGCATTGGACTTAATAAGTGACGGGTGGAGCCCGCTATAGCTCCTCGATGCATCGGCAGGTCTCATGAGACAAACTAGTGTCTTGGCACAAGGCCTTGACAAAATATTATTTGTGGTCTTGGCACGAGGCCTTGACTACGTGGTTAAGATAGTCTGGCATTATGCATTCCATCATTATGAAAGTGGTTATTGATATTGCATGTGATTATTCGACCAGTAGAATATCCATGTGAAGAAGTATATGGCATTATCTCATTCTACTTTTGCTATATTATGTTGATGTTCAAGTTTAAAAGGCTTTTGTTTTAGTTATACATTGCCTTAAATGTTAATGTTTATTGATGAAAGCTTCCGCATTATTGTTATCCTTACTGAGCATCTGAGCTCACCCCTTTCAATGTTTTAATATTTTCCAGGATGTGAAGAAGTATTTTATGAATGACCTGCAGGGATAGTCGGAAGAGGATATGAGTGTGGACTATGGAGACTTTGTTATTGTAGTTTTTCACTTTTTGATGTAATGAAAGACTTATGAATGTATCTAGTGTTTCCAAGGCTACTAAACTAATCGGTCTTTCGAGACTTGATCCTTTGTGATCATGCCAATGTTACGAAGTAATGCACCGACTCTGGGTAGCTGGGGTCGGGGCGTTACAAAAATTTCCGTCCACATTAATTTCTACTCCTTTTGGGTCAAAGATGTCAGTGGTTATAATATCTTTTAGAAATCACTAACAAATATCGTGTAGTACCGTTCCAACCTAAGGTATTTATAAAACTCCCTTCCACTCTTTAGTGGATTCCAAGACAACACTATCTTTACCTTTAAATAACAGAAAAAAGGATATACATACGGTTTGGAACCGTTGTTATATCCGCCAAACCAATGGTATATTCTCTACTAATGGTTTGGGTGACTGTGGAGTTATTCCCAGCCGGTATAGACCTATACAGATGGATTGAACAAATCATTGGTATAAAATACTAATACTAACAATCAGAGAACCATTGCTATATGTAATTTCAAAAGGAACACCTATACCATATATTTTGTGAACCATTGGTAAGGTAATTTAAAAAATTACTTATAACAATCGCTTTGTAAAACCATTGGTATACATCCCTATGAAACAAAATCTAGGGGTGGGTATTGATCCCATAACCTCATAATTATATTCCAATTACATTACCAATATCCTATTAAATCCTATATGTTAATATAAATATATATATATATATATAATGTTATAAAAAATTTAAATATAATAATGATTATTATTATTATTATGAATAGATAATGGCACCAAATATACCAACGGTTTCCCTAACCATTGGTATAAGTGTTTAGAAAATTACCTATACCAATAGTTTTAGTCAAACCATTGGTATATTCCATTTATTGAAAATATATATAGCATTGGTATTGATCCCACAATGTCTCTCCACTATCCTATGGGATATTATATATTAATATATATTAATATATATATTTAATTGAATTTTTTATTATTAAAATTATTATTAAGAATAAATAATAATTCAACCTATACCTATGGTTTTCCAAAAACATTGGTATATATTCCCCAAAAAATTAACTTTACCAATGGTTTTGGTCAAAACCTTGGTGTAGATCCTATATTGAAAAAAATCCAATGATGTGTACTACTCCCAAAACCTCCAACTTATATTCCAATGACTTTACCCGTATTCTTAGACATCTTATTTGTCCATTTATATACATAATTTATATTTAATTACATAGTGTTATTATTATTATTATTATTATGCATAAATAATGGAACCACCTATACCAATAATTTCCCCAAACTGTTTTTATAGGTGTACAATTCTTTTCTATACCAATAGTTTGACCAAATGAATAGTATATAATTCAAAGAAAATCACATATACAAATGGTTTTGTCAAGCCGTTGGTATATGTGTCCACATACATACATGTACCAATAGTTTTAGAAAACCATTGCATTTGGGTGACGATTAAAAGTGTTATTCAAACCATTCATATAGATCAAATTTATAGAAGTGTCATCAGGTCCACTGTTACCCCATTGACTGAGAAACCACATCCCAGAAAGTGGACCTCATGAATCAAGAAATAACACATTGAGGAATTCCTATAATTATGGAAAACTCTAAGTGTGTCTATAACCATCCCCAAGTGTCTTTCTTTCTCCATCTCGGATGTTGAGTAAACTAGGACACCATCGATGAAGATCACCAAAAACTGATCTATAAAAGGTTGAATGATCTGATTCATGAGTCCCATAAACTATTATTGGGAGTTCTAGAATCCAAACAGAATCACCATGAACTCATAGTTAACATACTAATATCTAATGGTCATATTTGGTGTATCCTCATCCCCTATTCATAGTTGGTGATAGCCAATTTGAGGTCAATATTTAAGAACAATCACAACCCTCTCCGCTGATTAAAGAGGCTATAAATCCACAGTAGTGTATAATATTTCTTCAATATCACTAGGTTAAAACATAGATAATCCTAAAATAACATCAATATCCCATGTAACTTCTTGGTGAAAAACACTGGGTCTAGCTAGGGGGAATCACTAGGTCCCCCGAAGTCTTTCCTCATTAAATCATTTAATTACCCCATCATCTCACAAATCTCTATAGGATCCATCTGATATGTAAGAATAGAAAATGAAACCATAACTCGGTGTCATTCAACTCATAAGTACATCTCTCAATAATTATCTTATCCTAGAATTACCTCAAGAAAGAAGTTATCATACTTAGCAACTACCAAAGGAAATTTATAGTCCATAAAATCCAGTATTCCAAGACTCATGCTTTTCAATTGGTGAGTAATCAGTTATACCCTCCTATTTATGATTCCATCACACTATTCATAGGATTCCTTCTGAACTATTGAGGGAAAAAAATCATCCCATCAATATAATAACACCACATTATCCTTTTGAATCTATCAATCTATGTATGAATAATTTATTGTTAGTTAATTCCTAAGATAACGTTATATAGACTCAAAACTGTGATAAGAAGATCCAATGATTGTGTTTATCCTCCAATAATTAGATCACGCATTAGAAAAACATACAGGAGCACAGAGTCATTTCTCATAGTAATTTTTAAGCATAAGGATTGATTTAAAGGCTCAATCGGGTCCTATAGGTATCAACCTAGGGATTCAGTAAGATTAGAGTGTTTCATGCCTATGTCGATAAAAACTGCATCGATGGTACAAAAAACATGGATTTTTCCTCTAATCATCCCTAGATTTTCTTTAATGTAAGTATTTGTATCATGTAGCTATCCTATATCTCCATATTCTTAGAAAGGAGCACCTTTTGTGAGGGTGGAAAGATGTTGAAACTCTCTTCCCCCTATCCCTACAATACTTTCTCCACATCCATGAAATACAACATAATCACATCCCTACTCATCCAATTACTCTACATAGGTGGATAATACACTATATATCTATCAATGACATGTTATGTCAGACAACCCTATGTGATATTTCTATAAACATAATAAATTTAAAACTACCTCTCCTTATACTGACTAAAATTATACTAATATCCATGAAATGTAAACCCTGATTCCAGATAAAATCAAATGAAATGGATCTCAATGTTCCACACCTAAAATAATATATCTTGAAAAAATTCTATAGCATATTGTGAGTGGTTGGTAAACTATGATGAGTACTTGACCAAATTCATTCTTCCCTAAAATAACTATAAAATATCTTGGATGTACATTGCATGAATCAAAGATAGAGATTTCTCCTCTGTGAAGAGATGCTCAAATTATATCCTTGGTAGAGTCTCCTAATCATATGATAGATCCACCAAGATCCACTAATGTCATATGAACCATGAAGATGTATTGTCTCAATGAACACCATTATGTCTATATACTTCCAGATGATATGAAAGACTTGTGTAACTACATTGAGAATATAATTTTCTATGAATATATATGGATCACCCCTTTACCCATGTAGTCACTACAGCTGAAACTCATGAAGTGAAATTAACCTACGCACCACGTTCACTAGTACTATGGGAAACATTTTCTACTCAATGGGTGGAGGTAGGATTGAAAAACAAAAAATAGGCACTACCTCTCGAAAAGGTCAAGAAATCAATGTATTTCCATTGAGGAGATTTTTTGAATGATCCTACTGAAAAATCCTTTTATGAAATCATTTTGGAGGTTTCAGAAAATAATCATGAAATACCCTGATCAATGAGTATATCTAGGGATCAAACTCAATAACTACAAGAAAAATCACCTCATTACTATATTATTTATGTTCCAATATTTTTTCATTCTATAAATTTATACATGTAATGAGAAAGAAGGAAGGTGATTAGATTCCAGCTATATCTATATGAGGGCCTTTACAATAACACTGGAGTCCCTAACCTTAAATCCGAACTCAAAACACATAACAATTTTTCTATAAGACACTAACTAATCTCACAGCTTGAAAGAACACCAAAATCTAGTCCTAGTATGGACACTCCTCCAATACCAAACTAGATTGAAAAACCAACCATGGTCCCCCAAGCCAATGATAGGCCATGTGTGACTGACCCAATCCCACCTCCAATAGTCCAGAGGCTTGTAACTATCACAGAGTAGGCATAACACTCAAATGGGGGACCATAGACTAAGGTACATGTACTGAAAAAAAAAATATCCATGCCTATAAAATTCATAAATTTAAGATAAAACGAATACCAAATGAATATATACATCTAGATCCTACAATCAGAGTACAAAAAGTACTGGTAACTAATAAGGGACAAATACAAGCCCGCTAAAACTATAATAATTCCAACCTAATTGTAGGATGGGAATGCAATCAAATGTGACTACTAGAACTAACCATTGTCTACATAGACCGTATCTAAGATCCATCTACTCATAGTTCATAGAAAAACTCGTAGAATGACCAATCATATACCTAAGATATGGCATGTGAGGGAAGATTCCATTCATTAATGAGTATTAAAATACCATATTAGAAACCTTGAAATAACTAACCATAAGTAATCAACAGTAGTCAGATCATTACATTCTGTGACAATAATAAAAGGATACATCTAAAAAATATACAAATACACTCATATTTGACACTAATTATCATGGTATGGTCACAACCAAAATGCCAACCTTAGATTCTCCTTGAGATTCATAACCCCACTCACCCAAGAGAACTCACTCCACAAGTCTGACAGTATTGATGGGTTTTATCTAATAGGTTCTATTAATTGGTTATCGCCATAAAAAAGAACAATATGAACGTATACAGATATTGATACACTGATGAGGATCACTCCTAGGGTAATGGGGTAATACCAAATAACCTAATATGGAATAACCCACAATGTAGGTTATCAATTCCTTATATAGTTGGTAAAGATTATTCTATGATCCCCACCTTGGGAATATATAATAGATGATCTCATCATAACCTAAGGGAGATATTCCTACCACTCTATCTGAGACAAATCCAATATAGAGTATCATAATACAATGTTCATGGTTTAATTCCATATTATACACTCACATGGAAGTATTAAGGGAAAACACCCTTAAAGAAACTACTGCACATTAAGGTGAAAATGGAATCCATGTCATCTATGAAGATTTACCTAGTGTATACTATTAGTACATGACATGTCCCTTCATCACCATGTATACCCACGTATCATGTCTCATGCCCATGTTCATGACCATGTACACCTATTAGAGTCCATGTATTTGTATATGTCCATGTACCAGGACATGTCTGAGAACATGGAGCATCACTTATACTCTGGCCATGTTATATTCATGACTATATCCATGTCCATTTAACCACAAATATACATGATGAGCAGGAAGTTAATGGTCACATTACATGTGATGTTTAAATTCACACTTAACCATAGCTCCACATCTAGGGCCCCACACTTGTCAAGTATTATTCTCTTAAATTCCATATATGGTTAAAATTTACAGAATCCATAGATATTCACATGGATTCCTCCACAACCATTTCATCACTGATTACCTCAAAGAATCATTCTGAAAGATACAGATCCAAGTCAACTAAACTCAATTACCATTAGATACCCAATTTCCCCCCAATCAAATCAATCAAGAATCTTTCACTATCGATTTATTACACTACGACATGTAGAAATCACAACCAGATATTCCAAAATATATTCCAGTATCTACAACATTAAATTTTTCACCATGAAATAGGTGTTGAATGATTGATACCCATGAATTTTCTAGTCACTATGAAAAATGAATTCCATTGATGAACAAACAAAGAATGGTTGAAAAAATGTACAGAACTCAAAAAATGAGGAATAGACCTCGATCAATGTTCATGTTATCCACAATTAGTTTTATTTGGATGAAAAATTAATAATTTTTAAACTAAATAACAATATAAATCCCAAAATTCCTCGCATAATAATACAATATAAGATATTTGATTGATCTACGAATCAATTTATTTGTTGATTGATTCACATTTTTTGTACTATAATTAATTAAGGATAAATCTCCATAAATTAAATTTCCTACATTATTATAGATCAACAACTGATGAATATAAAATATAAATCATTTTCATTTAGGATATTCTCAATTTTTTGGAATAAACGATCCTTGATACATTATCCTGGTTCTCCAATAATTCCTCCAACATCCTCTCCCAATACTCTAGGTTATGCTACAAAACTTTATAATTAGATATAATTGTTATTAAATATATGGATATTATATTTTATTCACATTAAATAAAATAAATAAATAAATATATTTATTATTTATGCTTGGGAAAACATTTTCACAGACAACCAATAATGATAAATATTATATTATTCCTAGGGTAAAGACTACTTTTTAAAAATAATAACGATATTAGATTTCTGATGTGAGTTTTAATTTCATATTTATACAAACTTTTCAAAAAAAATACTCTCATGTATTATTAATATATTTATTATTTTTTAAATATATATTTCGGCATCTCTAGGACAAAAAATGTAACACCTCTCATCTCCCAGCACCAGAAATATAACATGAAATATTTCAAATATATAGTTGAAAAAAGATGAGACATTACAGTACTTGTAATTATTCTCTTGGTTTCACTAATTTATCCTATTAATAATCCCAAAAATAAGTAAACCATGCTTTCATATCAACAACAATGGCCAAAATTTTTCTACAATTACTATTAAATCAATTTGGAGATAAATTTCATAATAGTGATACAATCCAAGATCCAAATGTATCACATCTTGGTAAGATTAGGCTTATAAATAACTTGTAAAAAATAAAACAAAATTTGTTAATTTAAATATCCTTCTCCATTGTCCTTCTAAAATATCTCACATAATATTCAGTACATGTAATCATATTTAGATATACATCAAATAACTGAATATTCTGAAATCCCTGTAAGGGGAGGAATAAAGGACACAGATCAATAAAACATGAGTGATCATAATCAATGCCATCATATAATAAGCAAAGGATCATGATCTTAATCATGATGTAATAATTTAATAATATCCATGATAATGAATCATCATTACATTTTTGTTAAATACCACACAATGTTATGATGAAAGAATTAATCATGCTCATGTATAACATATATGTATAAATCATAACATCATAATTTTGAATAAATGATAGCATTAGTTTCTCACACAATACACATAATATCATGAGATATATCAAATACCCCAATTCGTTAGAGATATATAGAATTTTGTTCTACCCTTCCAATTTTAAAATGATCATAATCATGCTTTCTAAATGGAATGTTAACATAGAGTCTTAAAATAAACACACAAAAGGAAAGGGATTTATACTGTATTTGGAAATCATTGTTTCATGAATAAATATTGTGATTCTCAAACATAAAAGGGAATACATATTTTTTAACAAATGATTATTTTTTTAAGAAGAAACAACTCAATAGGAGTAAATGAGTTTTTTTTTGAAAAATAATGTCCTTTTGAAGAAACATTGTAGTTGGATAAGAATAAATTTCAAAATGGTAGAAACACCTATATATATACATGAAAAGAGAATAGAAAATATTTAAAGGAAATTTTATGGATATTATTGAAATATCTATATTGAAAATGTTGTGTGAGAGAGATAAAAAATAAGAAGTTGGGTTTAAGGATTCCCTATAACATATATCCTTGTTTATTTAATCGATTTTCAAAATCCTAAGTAAATCAGATAGTTTTATTAAAATAATGAATTATATGTGAATTATTTAAATTTATTTCACTATTTATCAATTGAAATCATTGTATTTTGTTCATTAATTCTATTTGTAAAGGTGAAATGTTTAGATATCAAATTTTATATAAAAATATCCCTTTCTATTTAGATTTTCATATTTTAAAGGCCAATTTTTTATAAGTATAATTAATTAAATATGTTTAATATAATTACATATATACATTTATATAGAATACATAATCTTCTAAAACCATCCAAAAGATTTGTGAATCCAATAGAGTTGGAAACATCTTCATTGCTGGTTAACTCAATGTTAACAGGACATTATCAAACGAAGAAAAAACAAAAGTATTACGTATAAATACTTCATAAATATAATTTTTATATCTAGTTAATTTTTTAATAAAATGTTTACACACTGGTTGATATATATGAGATGGTTTGGTTTTTAATCTCATTGGTAAAAATATGAATTGAAGAAGAAAATGAGAGAAGAGTGAAAACACACTCTTTTCCCAATGTTTCTTCTCTTGTACGATAATAAAATCCCTTGATGCTTGGATGTATTTTTATATATAACATCACCAAGCATTCTATGGGGCATATGATTGGGTATTTGGATAGAGTTTTTTCTTTGGTATGTGATGGAGGATTTGTTTTCAAAGGGGGTGGAGTGGTTTTATTTTTTACTTGAAGGCTGAGGTATTTTAATAATAAAGTATTGATTAAATTACTATATACAAGGTAAACCATGAAATAGTGAATTTTATGACACTACGAATCATATAAAAGAAAAAGAAAATGTATTTAGGACATTAAGCCTCTTAATAAACAGAATTCAATAATTAATTAAATTGGGATGTGGGAAAGAAAACAAGAAATTATTATTTTAACAGAACAATTTTGACATTAGACATTGGAAGATACATTTTAGGTTTTGATATTATCTTTATTATTTTATAATAATCCATTTATCTTATAAATTATTTTTTAGAAAAAATTTCCAATTTTGTATTTATTAAGTCATTATTAGATTTTCATTACCTAATAAAACTTGTGGCACTTAAAAAATAATATTTTAAATAGTCACATAAAAATTAAAGTATTTAAAAGAAGAGAAAAATCACCCTTAGATAATTTTAAAAAACTAATTATAAAAATCACAGTCATTTTATCAAAATAATTTTCTATAATAGGTAATTTTATTTATTAAATTGAGAATTATGATTCTTCAAAAATACATAAACACCAAATTTATTAAAAGTTTACTTATATTTTCTCTTAATTTTTAAGCATTATAGTTATATTATGGAATCCTAATATTTATATGTTATTAAATTACTCATGATTAATATTATTGAAATTATATTTTAAAATTTTAAGGTGATATTATTATTTTAATAGTCATGTTACAACTCCAACAGTCTGATTACATTTATCAATGGCTTATTAACAATTCAAATGGTATGTTTACTATTCCAATAGTCATATTAGCTCATATAAACACCACATTATAACACAATTCAACATTCACTAGAATTAAATCACAATTTAATATTTTTCCTATTATAAAATGGTGATAAGTTTACTAATTTTTTCTCTTTTCATTGTTTTATTTATGATGGTGATGAATCTAGAATATTTGGGAAATCCATATTCTTCCATGGTATTTTAACATTTTATATTATTTATCCCCATGTAATTTTTTGAATTTTCATGGGTTTATTTTCTGATTAATATAATTATCTCTAAAATTAAAATATTTTTTGTCTATTTTTGTGTCTTATTTGTATAATAATATATTATAGAATATAAAACACATTTATTCATAAAAAAAATTATTTGTAATATTGTTTCGGGAATTGTAGGCCACTTTCATGCCTATAGATATGCTTAAATTTAAATCACATAATGATTATCAATTTTGAGGGTCCGATAATTAAATTTATTATGGTTTTCTAATTACATGATGTTGTAATTAGTATGTGGTTATTTAATCTACATAACTAAACTTGCCTTAGAATACAACTTCTCCATGTGTTTTCATTAGATTTTAAATGACAGCTTTACTTTGAAATATAGGGTTGATGAAATATTATTATTATTCAATTTTTGTTTTTTAGATTATTGTTTAATAAATTTATGGTCCTCCAAGACATTCAAATGTTCATGTTTAACCTCAGTTTTATACCTAAAATGTGTTTGATAAAATGTTTTAAAGATCTTTTTTATTTGGATAGACGTTTTTTAATGGAATTGTTTTATCAATGGAATTTAAATAATTTTAAATCCTTGGATTTAAGATAAATATTTTTAATGATGTGATTATATGACGTTGATATTATTTATGAGTGGATTAAAATATTTTTGTTATGATCTGAGAATTTTTCATTTATTGGTGTCATATTGGACTATTGTGCATGTTTTGGGTAATATTGATGAGTGTTACAAAAGATTTTCTTACACACTAGAAAATTATAAAGGAATGATTCTATTGTCTCAAGGGGATGATAATTTGTGAGTAAAAGATTGTAATCATGGTTTTTGTTTCTATTGGGTTCACATAGGCCATATATTATACCATGAGTGAGATCCAAATTATCCCATTTCATTTTATTTTAATAGACCAATAACATAGAGCCCATGTAATGTTTTATGTTGTGATGTGTCATCAATTTTTTTTATTTCATTTTTTTGAAGTCATTTATGATTAATTTTTAATATTAACTCATAGTATACAATAGATTTTCTATTATTATTGCAATTATAAAATTATGTTTTTTATAAAACCAAAGGATTGTAAAATGATATCCGACTTCTTTAAAAAAAAGGGTATTATCAAATTGTATTTTCAAATCAATACTAATAGTTTTTACTGTAAAATATATTAAGTCGACCTATGGTGGAATCCTACGATGATTTTACATCACACCCAACATACATCCTTTAGGTGTAAATAGACATGGTTATGTTTGATGCGGGAATAGGGAAATGTGCTATCGCATTTGGTCGTGTTTGTTGATATGTATCAATCATTAATTATATATTGATGGATAATGACCATGGGTCATGAGAAGTTGACACGGAAGAGGGATATGGGATCCTCTGGCAGTCATTATATATTGTTTATCTACCAAATATTTTCCCAATGTTTTAATGTAGAAAATGTACAAGAGGGGCTATGAATTGTAGACTAAACATTTATACTAATTTTTTTTGAATCCCCATGAATTAAATTAAATTACTTTATTTAAAAAATTAAAATAATATATTGAGTTAAAAATAGAACAATAAAAGTAAATATAAAATATAAAATTATATATAAAATAATGTGGAAATTATGCTTTATGATGCTTATGAAAATGAAAAAATTAAGAGAAATTTTAAATTTTATCGTAGTGGGAATTCAAAATAACACCCATAATATTAGTTGACATAAAAAATTATCATTTTAAAATGATATTATATACCAAAAATTTAAATGAAATTGAAAAGAATATTTTTATACTAGATAAAAGAAAACCATGAATTTAAATCTATAATAATATTCTCGTCTTCTAATCCATGGATTCCATCTTATTATCCTTTCATTATGTATTGAATTTTAAAAATAAAAAATATATCTTCCTTACCTCAGAATCCCATAATAATGTGTGATTGGAAAAACCATACTCATATTATCCATAGAATATATCAATCACATAGTACCTATAAAACAACTATCTTCCTATCCGCAACGACCCTTTATTATTCAAGAGTATTAAATAGAAAAAAAAGAAATATTAAGAGCATTATAATAAATCCTCACATGACATAACTCTTAGTAAGAACTCTAAATGTAAATTATTTTTAATTACTATAATTTAATATGTTTTTGAGTACATCGATAAATTTAATGATTTATTTATTTATAAAATTTTGCATCCCTTCATTTAATCCTTGATGTTTCATATATATTTATAGACAATTTTATTTCAAACAACAATTGTTGAATTCCAAAAAACATATTGTTAGTTTTAACTATATTAATATCACCTTCACTATATTATGATGATCTTTATGTTTTTATTTAGTTATTCATGATTTAATCTAGAAACAATATTTTTCTATTGGATCTAGTTAATGCAATCAATCAAAAAAATTTGGACTACTACTTTATTATAGGCCTTCATATGGTATGGGTATTTCAACTATTGGAGGTTCATTCTACACATACACAAAAAAAATTATAAAAACTCATGTGAAATAAATATTCCGTAGAGATTAATATGATTTACATAATAAATAAAACAATTGAATTAGTGACCCAACAATTCCCCCTTCATGGAAGTAACAAAACATTCAATGAATAATCAAAATTTGAAAATGAGTTTCCCTTTTAAAATATTCCATTTTAATTTTTCATTATTTTTTCAAGGATCTTAAAAAAATAAATAAATTTGTTATATTAGAATAAAATAAAACATTAAATAAATTTAACTATAAGTTTCCCAAATCTTCATAAATTTCTCCTCGTTAGTGTTTTTCAAAAAGAAATGAAAAACATAATTAGTGACTCAAAATCAATAAATACGTCCTTCATTGTATTTTGGATTATTGTGTATATTATGGTTATGTATCACATAAAATTTGGATTATAAAATGAATTTTTATATTTTTTGTTTTATTTCATTATACTATTTTTTTATTTTTTTTTCATGAAACTTCTTATTTTTTTTAATGGATGTCCAAGTTATGGATAAACCATGCTAATTATTTTGGATGTGTTAATTTACATTTTTATGTTACTTTGAGGGTAAACAAATTCCCAATGGTTTTCTATAATACCCTCATCAATTGTCCATAGTACTATTCAATTAGTGACACTCTTGAGTAACTCTTCCATATTTGTCTAGGTTAAATAGTGTTTGGACCTGAGATGGTTCATTACATAATTATTAAATAGTTTTTAGAAGTTAATAATTAATAATTATAAAAATAATATATAAATCAAGAACTATAGTTGGTGAAAATTTACATCTGAAAAAAATAATAAATATAGAAATGTATAAAAACTCAAGAATAACAACTGATCTCTCCCATTAAGCCAATCACAATGTTTTTTAGGCCATTAGGTGTATTTTTATATCCATAGAAGTTAAAATATTATAGAAAATATTTGTGAAAGATAAAATACCTAGAAAATAGATCTTAATAGAAACAATTTCATGTAATGATTAAGAGAAAGATAAAATCAAACTCAAATGAATATGATATGTTCCTAATATAGAATCTTCCACTGTATTAGATAATTGCATATTTAATTGAGAACCCATTATTCATTCTATATTGGAAGTTCATTCAAGTTCATGGTTTTATTTTTGAATGAAACCTTTCAATAGGAACCTTCTTCACCCTTCTCTCTTAAAATGATCACAATCTAGAATATTGGATAGTCTTTAATCCCATTTTGGTTAGGAAGCTCATAAAAATACCCATAAAAACCTCTAAATCTATTATTCATTATATGTGGAATTGAGATGGTATTCATGACTACATATTTAGATATTAAACCCATATTAATTGTTTAACTACATCATTTTTATTTTAATGTTTAATATCTTACATGAAAATGGATGTGAAATGAATCCTACAAAATCTCCAAAAGTATTTATGTAGGTTTATGGGAAGTAATTTAATCTTATATAAATGGAAAAAACCTTACATAGATTTATTTAATATGGTGATGAATTTTACACTACCTATTATGATATCTCTATTCTTTTATTTGTGATCCTATAACTCAAACACCAGTTTGGATTTATTATACACAACCATCATTATTATCTTCTTAATTTTATTCATTTAGTCTCATATTACAATTTTCATGACCAAGTGAAACACTTTAAAAAGTATTTATTTTTATTTGGAAAATATTTTATCCATTCCATATCTTTACTTTTGGGGAAAATGGGGATGCATTATATAACTGGTACAAAATTGATTTATTCTTATATATAAATCATTAAAAGTTTTTTAATATTAAAATGACTAATGAATTTACCCTATTATCTTACTTAACCTTATGAAATCCTTTTCTAAAATTCTCTTTAAAATTTTCACATATAAATAAATCAAAGGATTATGAAAATTTACCCATTCATTTTATTACCCCAAATTAACCACTCAAATAAAATTATATTTTTCCAAATTGATTAATATTATTAAATTCCTATGAATTAAATATATAAATCAAATAAATCATATAATAGAAATAATAAAAAATGAGAGATATTTAAATGAATTGAATATCAACAAAATTTATAGAATAATTTAAATACTTCAATTCAACCACACTTATTTCCTTGTATTCCAGGACATTCTAACATCTTCATGTTACCCAAAATATATCCTTCCCAAGTGAATAAACCTTTTCAAATCCTTGCTACCAAATCCCCATCCATCTTTCTTTATATTATCCACTCCATTTTCTTTATCAAAGTATTTCAATTTTTTCCTCTTCTCTAATTCCCCCATTAATATTTATACCAACCATGCTAAAAATATTTTTCCTTCATCAATAAAATTTTGAATTATAAAAAAATATATATTTAATTCACACAGATTCAAGTGTAAATATACTCTTTATTTTTTTATAGAATCCCCTTATTCTGTGTCTATAAATTTAATTAATCATGAGTATATGAAGAGATAATATTTTGTAAATGATTTATGATTTACACTCAAGTTGTTTATCCTCTCAAATTCTATTGTTAGGAATTTCCAAAAGAAATACTTTATATTTTTTATATAAATTCACCACTATTAAATTTATAATAGAATTAGTTGATTATTATCTCTTCATCATTCTTTTTTCTAATATTTCATCATCACATCCTTATATTTTTTTCCTTATTGGAGATAGGGAGGAATATTTATATTTTTAAAAAAAATTTACGGTATCAATTTTCTTTTTGAAGGATATTTACCCTTCATCATTACATTCACAATGTTTCACCATTTCATTCAAAATATATGGCCTCTCCTTTCACACTTGAGTTCAACTGTGCCAATTTATTTCAATTGAGAGTATGGATTTTAAGGATTTTTTATCCTGTAATGTAGATATCAGAAAATTTTATTCATGGATATTAAGGTATAATTGAATTGGATTGATTTAATGGTGGTTCATATAGAATTGTATTACAAAAAATGGGTTTTAAAAAATGATTCCTCAATAAAAACTAACACATGTTCATGGTTTCAATATTTTTAATTAAGAATTCACAATATATTCTGGTAATTAAATCATTAATTGAATCATTTATGAATTTAGGGTTCTATTAGAAGATAAAAAATTAGTATTGGTCTATAAATAATGTTATATTAAATATTGACAGAATTTTATGGCATGGTGTTGAATGATCTTTGGTCATTTTATGACTTTCTAAAATATAGAATCATGAATGAAGCTCATTTTTGTTTTTATTTAAACTGAATTGTTTTTAATTAAATTGGTTTCTATCTAATAAAATATTTATCAATGTCAAAAGGGTATTCAATTAAACTTAAATATTTTTAAAAAACTTAAAAAATAAAACAAAATATATAAAAAATGAAAAATAAAACTCAAAATTTATAAAAATATAAACCATTTTCTCCCTTCCCCACACATTGTTTATGAAATCTCCTCAGAGAAATATTAATAGAAATTCTCATCTTTAATATATTTTAATAGGTAACAGATTTATATTGTAATGGAGAGGTATAACTAAGTGGATCATTTATTGAAAGGATGTAGGTGTGTTGTCTCTTACAATGGTTCCTCTAGAACATTTCAATTGTACATATTTAATCATTGGTCATTAATTGTTAATGGATAATTATCATCCCAATTAGTTATTTCAACTACACCAAAATGTAACAATATATAACTATGAATTGACCTTACCCTGTGTAACGATGGTAATTTGGTAATGATTTAATCCTAGAATTATAGAGAAAATTATTATCTCTTGGATAAATCTTTCATTCCTAAATAATTTCTAATGTCACGGTTTATTTATTTATTTATAAATCATATAATTATCTAATTATTTCCTTCTAATTTCTTGAAGATATTATTTGTAAATTTCTATTCCTATCCAACCATCTCAAAATTCATTTTTATCTTCTTAATTAACTAATATATTTTTGAACTATTTCAATAGGAATGCAGATGATTTTCTAATTGACTAATATACATGGGATTATTCCAATGGTGGTCTTCTATTCTATTTTATAATCATATATGGTAACCTCCATATTTTGGCTTCAGAATTTTTATTTTCTGTTAACAATTTTATCTAAAACAATAATTTTATCTATTTGTTGAATGCTTAAACATTCACATTGGTCTAGGGGTGGTATGATACTAATATATTTTGGTTAAATCAGTATGTTATCATTAATTAATCCTTAATTTTATTATAAAAAATGAGTAATGTGTTCAAATATTATTTTATGTTGTATCCCAAACCAGTAAAGAATGTTGGTCCTAACAAATACTCACACATTAATTGAGTGAGTGGTTTCAGTAGCTTTAAACTATAACCAATTTGAATAATAATAAAAAATGATAATGGTATATTAATATAAAAAACAAATTGGAATGGTTCTCATAATATCAATTATAAGAATATCAAATATTTCAAAAAATGTATATGAGCTATTTTTTATTTTTTAATATGCTTCCTATGAGATAACATTGACTGAATTTCAAATATAATTCATGATTATCTTTAAATAGTGTAGGGTAATATTATATAGACAATAGAATTTTTATATCTATTCTATGAGGTCTAAATTTTCCTCCACATTCTAATTTGTGACCAAATTTTATTTCAAATAGTATTTCACTTTCAAATTAGTATTGTCTAATATTTTTTCATTATAAATTTTAAATAGATATTGATCACAAAATATATAATAATTATATTTACACATATGACAATAAAAAAGATTATTATTAAGATGTGATGGAAATTGATATGTTTTATGGAATTTAGAACATCTAAAAAACAAGGCATGTCACCTTTAATCAAGTAATGTTACTATCTTAGTATTAATTCATTAAATGGTTCATTATAAATAAATCATACCTCATCAATGTATTATAATTTACTCATGTGATTTTCTAAAAGATTATTTGTTCCTTTGTTTTATTTTATCACCACAGAAAAATATTTTTAATATAAACATACATATCTCAAATCCTGGGTTTTTACACTACCTTCTCCATGATATAACTAGTTTCTAAATGACCAAAGAAACTAATTTCATTAGTTGCAATGAAATAGGATATGAATTTTTTAATGAATAATTATTTATAAAAACTCATTCTCTGTATTGGTGGGATTGATATGTGTAGATTCAATGTTTATTTAGTCATGTATAATGAAACTACATTCCCCATTAATTCATTATGTGATTACTTCCCCTACAACATAATTAGTGGTATCAAATAATATCTCAAAGTGGCAATCCTAGTATAGTTGTTAAACTATAGGGGGTATACAATTTTAGATTTTTTGGTAAAATATTTTCCAAATTGACGGATCAAATTAAAATTTATGTCTATTTTTATAAAAATTTATGAATATTTAACCAATCTAACACAAATATTTGATGAATATTATATAGAAACATTAATTTTATAAAAACAATATTATGCCTTTTACAAAATCAGTTTACATTAAGGAAGTGATTATTTCCATTTTATTTATCAACTATAATCCCATTTTTTAGATTACAACGCCCCACACAGTTCAATTTAAAAAAGGTAACAGAATTTTATATAATTTATAATAGGAAAATTTTCAATTTTTCCATTAAAATTTTATCCATTATTATCATAAAATGTCGAAATGATAGGGTTTTAAGAGCTATGATATCATCAATAAACACTTCCAATAAATCATCAATCAAAACAGAGAAAATAATCATCAAGAATATATTAATACTTCAAGACCATTGAACAATCCATGTATAATAATAATATATAAAAACATTGATAAGGATAATAGAAAGTGGGTTTCTCTATGTTATCAGGTTTTATAGGAACCTACATGTATTATAAAATTCCATTAATAATAAGTAATGTGTATTCCATTAAAATATTTCAAAAATAAAATCACTGAGGCGTATAAGGGAGTCATCTTTAATTGTTAATTTATTCTATTTTTTATAATAAATTATTGATTTATAGTTTCATTGAATATTTATAGGGATCAAGTAATTTTTTTTAATAAATGTGACTCTTTAATTTTTTGATCATTGCGAATTAGACTTACCCATTTTTAATATAGAATTAGGAAACTTATTTTAACCTCTAATAAATTTTCAATATCCTTCAATAGTACCTATATCATGTCTCGATTGAGTATATTTTTTAGATAACTAATAGGCTACGCATAATTATTATATATAATTATATTCATATATATACTATGAATTGGTTTAGGAATGTGAACTAGAATCAACCATATAGATTTGACATTTTCTTCTCAAAAAATCGATGGATTTTATTTCTTGATAAACTATAATGTATCTAGAAATAAATACCTATATACTATATTGAATAATTGAAAAAATTGTTATTCTAGTGGAAATGGTTCTACATCTAGTTTTGTTTGAAAATTAAATAAGGAACAGTTTCAATTTACTTACATTAGCCACATAAAATTCTTATATAGAATGCGAATTATCATGTTCAACATTATTGGAAATAAAAATATCAAATATTTTAAATGATTCATTACTCACTTAACTATCCTATTACCACATAGTGTCTAAATAAAATTTTAATTGACCTCCAATTTTAATAATTTTCACACCATTTTCACTCTTCAATTTAGTTTTCAAACATAAAATTTATTTCAAAAAACTAACTTCCATATGTAGATTTGGTTACTAAAAGTTATTAAGTGTGAAAATTATGTGTTCATTCTAAGGTATTTAATTGAATAAAAAATATTTAATCTCAAAATTTTCTACCCTGATTTCATTGTTAATGTACCATTATATTCATTTATTATATTCATTAAAATATTTATAAAAGGATTATTGAAGATTCTCAGTGACTGAGTCTCTGTTCTCTCTTAATACATGTTAATAAAATAAAATATAAATAGAAAATATTAAAATCTATAATCTTACATATAAATATTTAATCACAACAACTTGAAAATAATTGGACAAATTTACCAATCAAACTACCACTCTGGATGGATTCAATTTTTCAATACGTAAAAATGATAACATTGAGCGAGGCATGCCATATATGAAATATAAATATCACATATTGGGAATTTAAAATTTATATAGATCGTGGGATTTGGTTGAATGTTTAGGTGATCTCATAGTACATACATATTTTTTAGCAATTAATATCTCATTACCACGAACTGTTGTATTATTTGTGTATAATTCCATAAGAAATTTATCATAACATGTTATATATTTAAGAGATTATAATAATGGTGTATCTATTTTATTTTTTTTAATATTTTAATAATGTATTTTTATTTTTATTTATCTTATATTGTCATTGACTATATCATTATTAATAGATAAAGAAATGGGTTGTTTCTCTTTTCAGTTGATTTTTTCCATTATTATCAAATTTAATCCCATTGTAATAAAAACTATATAAATATTATTTATAAATTGATAGTCTATACTATTTTAATATGTTTTTTGGTTATGTAAATCTTTAATTATAGTGGCCCATAATTTTCAAACATTAACATCATATCTTATTAGATGAATATTCAACACATAACATTAAAATACATGAAAAAAATCCTATAAGTCGATTAACTTTGGAAAATTATATATATAAATGAATTATTCCCATGATAAATATAATAACTACCACTATGTTCTTTATAAAATTCACAGTTACTATACATATATTATTTAATACCTTACTTTATAACCTCCGGAAAGGAAACATAAGAAAGGTTGGGATCTAAATCTCAGTAAGGGTAAAAAGGGTGATAATAATATAACATAAGAATAAGGGTATGATAACCCATGAATTAAAATTTTAAACAATTCTATTTATATTATAGATTGTAATATTTAGCCATTGAATAAATCATGTAATTTCATAATACAAGAATTGTAATAGAATAAAAGAACAAGATCCATGAGAAAATAACATTGGCATAAGACATGTTTTTGGTAAAAAAATAAGAATGGAAAATAATTTCATTTGATAAGACTCACTATAAATACAATGATTAGATATTTTGTTCACTACCCAGTCCATCATATCTATATTCAAGGATTACTCCAAATACCATTATAGTGTAATAAGTCCCTTACTGATCTAGGTTCACTCCCTGATCCAGTATTTATTACCTCATGTGATATCCATATTTACCCAATGCCTTTGTGGGCTATGTAATTATGTTAAAAGCATCATAGAATAAAAAAATTTCATATGTGTGGCCCATGATAAAAAAACCATCATATATCATAACCCAAAAAATAAATGTCTCTTCCTAAACATTTCATCAATTTATTATATCAAACACATTGAAAATTAATGAGTTTTATAAAAATCACATATTCATAATCAGTAACCATCCAAACAAATAATAAGGATGATATCCTTGGATTATATCCCTATTAAATCATAATTTATATAGAGGATAAATTTTTAGATGAAAATTTATTTAAAAGATCACATGGAATATTCCTTAAAAAAATACTCTTTTCATTTTTTAATCAATTTTAAGTGTAAAAAATTTTCAATTGATTATGAAAAAATGTTTCATTGAAAATATAATTAGAAATTTTTAATGGATTATTTTTATGATTTTTCTTTCATGAATGATGGAAAAATCACACATGTTTTGTATGTTAAAAAAATCTCCCCTTCAAATTTTCTATATAAATTACAAAGTACCATATTTAAAAAATATAATATTACACTTAAACTATTTTATTAAAATTAACTATTGGGTAAAAATAAATTTAAATAAAAAATTTTAGTATAAAAAAAATTCATTAAAAAATATGTAGAAAACTTTGACCTGGAAGGAAAAATATTTTTGACTGAAGATTGAAATATTATTGGTTTTTTCTTAAAAACATTATTTTAGTATATTGAGTATTTAATGAGAAGAAAATTAAATGAAATCATGTATTCTATAGAAATTAAAATTATTAGAATAATAATCATGAGATTATTTAGAACAAGGTTATGAAATTTCATCATTATAAACATAATCATAAGAAATATTATTAAATAATGAGATAGTAACATCAATCCCTTACCACAAGATCTAATTTCCTCTAATGTTCTCTAAACACATGTAAAATAAATTTAAATTTATTATAAATTTATATAATTATAATTTAAAGACATATAATAAAATATATTATCAACCTATAACATTTGAACACCCATTTATTAATAATTACATTCAAAAATAATAGTTTCTATGTGGTAATGATTTTGTTTTTCAGGAAAATTTTTGATCAGTAGTTCCTGTGATTATACATGGAAAATGGTTCTTTAATATCCAATTATTTTATAATTATGTAAATATAATATATATTAATTAAATAAATATATATAATTATTCATAAAAAAAGATATTGTGAAATGAGTAACACCGTTCATGGAGACGATGGGTCGTATGTATGCATGAACACTATTTTTGAATTTTGATTAATGAAATGAGAGAAAGATAAATAAAAACCCACCTCTAAAAAATCATTATTAAATAATGTATACCTCATATATTTATTATACATATTGTTATTATTAACCATGTAGAGAATAATTAAAAAACACATCACTTCATGGAGGTATATGCGATATTATAATTATAGAATATAACAATTTCATAAATAAATTATATAAATTTTAAACTCATCATAATAACCATCCATGACAGATGTTGATTGAAAATGAATTGTATCTCTATATTGTGGTGGTAGTCCCTATGTACGCACCTATGCTACTTTCACTTCCGATTTGGTGGATATCGGTGATTTCATATTAATAATAACATTTAGGTATGTTGAGGATACGTAATTCATTATTTTATGATGAATACTATATATTTAGAGGAGGTATAAGAAGAAATAAATTGAAAGAGTGTTGAGAAATAAGATTAATTATCTTTTGGTTGACATCCTTTAGATCCTTTATTAATCAAACTTTGAATGATATTTTAAGAATAAAAGAATATAAAATTAGTGAATATGATGTTTAGAAGAAATTTGGATAGGTTTTGGTGGAGCTAGAAGGCATGATGTGATGTAAATGAAGGAAATGAGGGGTGTCCTTTTATAATATTGGGGAGAGGACAGACTTGTAATTTTATAAAAGATTAAAATATAATAAATATATTATCAAGAAAACGAATCCAAATAGACATAGATTTTACGGTGGGGTGGTTTGTTGTCTAAATTGCTTCATAAAATAGGATTCAAATAGTATTACTTCTCATATTTACCGTTATCTTCCGATTTAACTGATGTTAACCTCATTTTAATTTAAATCATAGTAATGTTTTTTTACTATATTTACTATACATTTAGAAAAAAAATGAATGTGAAATAATTACCATATTTTAAAATTCTGCATCAAAATATGGAATCCATTTTATCAAATTTGAACTCTGAAATTAGATGATATATCTTATAATGTAAACATAGAAAATGCATTGAAAAAATAGATTTCAAGATTTTTTTCATAAGTATTCAATGTTTTTTATACAAAAATACAAATAAAATTAATTATGATGAATATAATTAGATTATTAATAATATTAAAAAACCCAATGTTACTTTTTAAACCATTTTATAAAGACCCATAAATTCCGTGAAATTTTTTTCTTAAATACATGGGAATTTTATGAGTCTGTGAAAATTTACGGCAATTGATTCAGGGGCCCGGTGTGCCCAAAATCAATTTCTGATGTTTTTTGGGTACATTCGGTAAACGTAAAAGTGTGTTTTTATATCTTTTGAACCGGTTCTCAGAATTGAAATTCGAGGGCACAGTTAAACATGCAGTGCTGATATTCGCTTATAAAGACTTTCACCTCGATGACAGTTGGTCATGATTTTTTTTTTGAGTTTTCATGGAAAGAAATTATAAAATAAATTGAGTGACACATTATTTTATTTGAGCTGCCATGTGAGAGTTTGGGGGCTAAAACCTCCTCAGGGAAGTTGGAGGTGTGACCACCACTCCATAACCTTCCATGAGAGGTTATGGTGGTGGGCCCACCTGAACCCAACTGTTTCTTCATGTTAATTGTGGTGGGGACCAACTGGGATTTTAACCCCTTGAAAATCGACATTAAAATGGAGAAACTCTCAAGATTCCAATTAGTATAGGGGAGCCTCTTCAACTCCCCATTAATTAATTTGTGCCAACTTTCCATAATCCTCAACATTAATTGGGTGGGGGAAAATAATTAATACTCAAATTTTAATTTTAAATCAAACATTATAAAATAATAGACAATCTATTATTTTTGGGGGACATATTTCTTTTGGTTGGTATTTTTCATTTGGTGGAACATGGGAAGAGGAGATCTAGGGAGAAAAGATCCCAACGAAAAATGAAGAACACTCCACCAATGAAGAACATCGATCCTCTTCAAACTTCTTCCTCGGACACCTACCGACGTGGAACATCTTCCACGAACTGACGCAGCTCGGGATTGGGAGTGTGCGGTAGACATGACATACGACAAACTTATTCATCAACTTTCTGTGACTCCATCAACGAATGACAAACAATGATCAAAGGTTGGGGGTTTTATTTTTGTATTATCCCTTTTATTTTCTTATCTTCAGTTGAAAAGTAATCGATGCAGAGATTTTAAAATAATTGTTGTTCATCGTACTTTTTTGATGAACCAATTGATAACACCCAAAATGCGGAGGGTGCAGGCCAAACCAACATGGACTGACCACTCCGCATATCTTGTTTTTTTTTGAAATTTTAGCCTAGCGATGAGGAACAAGGTGACGAAGGCGATGATGAGAAAAGCTGCGCTACTCGCTGTAACGCCCCGACCCTAGTTACCCAGAGTCGGTACATTATTACATAACATTGGCATGATCACAAGAAAGATCAAATCTCGAAAGATCGATTGGTTTAGTAGCCTTGGAAACACTAGATATATTCATAAGTCTTACATTACATCATAAAATGAAAAACTAAAACAACCACATATTGTCTCCATAATCCACACTCATATCCCCACATAATATCCCTGCAGGTCATTCATAATTTACTTATTCACTTCCTGGGAGAAATAAAACATAGAAAAGGGGTGAGCTCAAATGCCCAGTAAAGATAACAATATAGCGAAAACTTTCATAAATAAGAATAAACATTTAAGGAAATGTATAACTAAAACAAAAGCCTTTCAAACATGAACTTTCAACATGGTATGACATAAATAAAATGGAATAATTCCATTTACTTATTCACATGGATATTCTACTAATCGAATAATCACATGCAAAATCAATAACCACTTTCCTAATGTTGGAATGCATAATGCCAGACTATCATAACCACATAGCCAAGGCCTCGTGCCAAGACTACAAATAGGATTTTTCCAAGGCCTTATGCCAAGGCACTAGTTTGTCTCATGAGACCTACTGATTCATCGAGGAGCTATAGCGGGCTCCACCCGTCACATATTAAGTCCAATGCATTACCGTATGAAAAGGTTTAAACATAACATAAACATTCGTATTAAAACTAGCATACGAAATGTCAATAATTTCACCATAAACTATGAATGGTATAAAAACAGAACATCCACAGTCAAACATATCACAAAACCTTCAATACAATATAGAAGTTTGGTATCATAATAAATCAACTTCAAATAAGCGTAAAATCCATCAAAGGATGTTGACATAGATGAAATCAAAACACTTGGAGAAATATCTCTTTCTATTTTTGAAAGCATTTAAGAGCCATATAAAATAAAACATTTTCTTGAAAATATTCTTATAAGCTTTTAAGGAAAGCTTTTATGATTTTATAACGGCAGAAAATAACCTCACTCGCCGTATAAGTTAAAAAAAACATTCTTACCTTAATTCTGTCGAAAAGGTTAAAAAGGACCTTGTTTTGAAAATGACGGAAAGATTCCTCTTATAAAAAGTCAAACAAGGGTATAAATGACTTTAACCCATATTCTTGTAAATAATAAAAATGTTTTGAAATACATTTTGAAGAAACATGGATGTGGATGATAAAGAGATCCCAGTAGATTATTACATATAAACAACCTCGGATAATGAAGAGATTGTGAAATAACCCTTACATTGTACTTTTCCTTGGTTGGGGTAGGTTAACCTCCTGTATAATGGTGAAATAATTGTTATTAAATTATACAATATTCATATACATTAATATGATATCATATATGATCTTTTAATATTGATTTGATAATAATATCTTAGTATTATCGTTGTTTCGGGTGTTAACTTACTTGTTTTCTTTTATATGTTTTGTTACGTAAGACATGTTTGTAAAGGATAGGTTTTATATTATTCATATCCAGAATTATATCAAGTCCTTAAACATCATTTTTTAAATCATCAAATGATAATTATACTTTAATGGATACGATGGAGAATGAATCTCATCGCGTTCGTGGAGACGGTAGTCCGTACGTACGCACGAGCGACAATATCATTCTCTTGATATTAAAATAATATATAAATGGATGGTATATCATATATAAAGAATCATTAACATGTTATATTTATTATTTACATGAGTTACACATCATTATTATACCCATCCAAATAATAATATATTGAATAACAATTACACCACGACGTGGAGACGGTAAGCCGTACGTACGCACGTATGGTGACATGTTATTCAAAGGGTGGATAGAATACTGAATATGGTTGAACCATATTTATAATAAAATCACAGTATATGTGAGATACTGGAGTTATTATTTTAGAATGGTAAGAACAAAGAAAGAATAAGTGGAAGAAGAAAGGAACTTGAAAATGGGTGGTGAAAACATTACCTTTTCTTCGGGTTCTTCCTTTTGATTTGATCAAAAGGGCTCCTTAGGTTGGCTTTTTGATCAAACTAAGGCCCCTAGTTTGTAGTGAGGGAAGTTGGGAGAGTATTTGGGCAGAGTTTGCCCGAACCAAAAGGCTTTGAAGGTGTGAAGGAATGAGAAGGAGGAGTGCCCTTTTATAAGAGGGGTGAGGGGCACCTTTGGAAAAGCTAGAAATATTAATTTATAATAAATTCATATTCGGTTTCTAATGGATACAAAGTTGATTATTCAAAGGTTAAGGTGGGGATGGGTCGAAAACAACTCAAACAATAGAATTTAGACAGGTTTGGGTACTTATATTAACCTTATCTTTAAGTATTAACTCTAAGTTAATTCGTTTCACTTTTACAATGTCTCTTTGTATTTTTATATAATATGGTTAATAAACTTACTACATACATAAAATCGACCCCCAAGTGGTCCATTAATGATGAACCTATAATTATATAAGTCTCTTGGCCGAACCTTAGATTTTTAGAAATTTAATATCAATTAATAATATAATATTTTTTTAAGAACTCTTTTATGTCAATTTTGACACTATTCAATAGTTGATTTTTGTGAAACTCATAACAGATTTATTACTTCGAACAAAGTCAATTAACTAATTCCTAATATATCATATTATCCTATAAAATTAGTTTAATTCATTAAAAGTTTCATATTATATTTATTTGGGTATTTATAATATCAATTATTTTAAATTTTCACTATTATAGTAATTACTGTATCATTATTGTGTCATAAATAAAATATATTATTTAATGTCTAAAAATTATAAATAAAATATCATTATGTAGGAAATCTTTTTATCTTTCTAATGAATATTTATAATATAAAATCCAACATATATAACACTATGTAACAATTGTTTTTCGAAAATATATATGCTTGTGTCAATTTTGTATTCATTTTAACTTAATTAAAATAAAGTGTCATTATCACTTACAAGTGGATCCATGGGGTCCCAAAATCGACCCAAAGATGCCCATGGTCGACCATGTATCAACCAATAGGGTTAAGACACGATTTAGGGTAATTTAGTATTATTATAATATTATTTTTTAACCCTTAATTACCGGATTTACCCTTAACCATGGTAAATAAAATATTTACCGCAGTAATTATTCAAAATGTATAAAAATAAAAGATACCTATTTACACAATTTGAACATCATGATTCAAAATATGGAATCCATTTTCCTAAATTCAAAACACAGAAGTAGCAGAAATTAATTTAAAATTAATTCCCGCTGTCAAAACAAAAAGCGTGTTTTTAAGAGATAATAACTATCAAAAGATTGACACTTGTTTATGTTCGGTTTAATTGTAAAATTATGTCCAATGACCAAAATTATATTAAATGGTAAAAATATATTCTAAATATACTTTAAAACCACTCAAATTCACAATTTATCACTATTAATTATTTTGATTAAAAAAGTTGTTTTTAATTAAAATTTAGTAATTTTCACTATTCATCAAAATATGAAAGTTATCCGAAAAGTACCAAAATTTCACCTTAGGCTAAATTAGATATTCCGAATCCAAAAATGAAGTCCATTTTGAAATATAAAATATATATAATTTCAAAAAGTAGGTATTGTCATTCATAACGGCTAGTTTGATTGGTTACGGTGTGTTAGAACTCGGTGTTCCGTACAACACACGCTAGCGTACCGTGGAAGCTTGGGATGTTTCATTTTAAATTTTTGATTTCCCCATTTAGTCAAAAAGTTTAAAGTATAGTATCTAAAAAGGGTTCACTATTAAAATTTGGTAAAAGTGCAATACTAAAAATGAATTTGTTCTTACATTATGTCTAAGAAACTCATAATATGGATTCTAAAATTATAAGGATTATATAAAGTTTAAAATTTAGTTAACACTATTCATAACCTCTTTTGAATAGCTTGTTTGGTAAGTCATGGTGCGATTGAACTTGGTGTTGCGTGTAGTGAAAGTTATTGAATTATTTTGAAGAAATAACACACTATAAAATCTTGGGGTGTTACATTCTCCGCTCCTTCAATAAATTGCGTCCTCACAATTTGAAATTGTTCTTAGAAAATAAAAGGTCGAAAATAGAAAATATCTTTGTGGGAAAACCCACATCGGAAATTGGGTTACTAAAATTTAGTCTTAATATGAGGAAAACAGAAATGAAAGGATCACCACCAAATTATGATCTCAATTAGGAGAATATTGGTGGCAATTAGAGACATATAATTGGAGGAAAAATGCAAATATTTATAGGTAGTGATTGAGGTCATCAATCGAAAAAAAGTATAAAATTGAGGTCCTTAAAATCATCAATCTATGATGATTTGAAATACCATCGCTTCAACAAAACATAGGGTATTGGGATAACACATTTTTGATGTTTCAAAATATCTTAATTGAAATCCCACATCGAAAAATGAATTAATGAGGCCTCTATTTTAAATAAAGAGTGGAAAGTATGAAGATTACCGAAAATAACACATACTAGGGTTCCATGTTGGAAAATATGGATATGGAAGAAAAATATAACCGTCAATTATCTGATGGAGAGTGGTAGAGAACATGGCTATGAAAAGGCCAACAATCCCAAAGCCATAAATTAGTGATGATTTAAGGTACCATCTAGGACAACATTTTTGTTCTAAGTTCCTTTTCTTAATGATGAGGAATTTATTTATGATATTGGCTAAGATCATAAGGAGATATACTTACTTTATAATTAGAGTTTTATCCATTAATAAATTTCTACCAAAAACTCATCATTCACTCGTAAAAAAAATTCTATTTATACTATTCATAGAGGGTTCCAAAATAAACGAATTTATAATTCACCTACCAGATCTTTTAAAAAACTACTTTATTTAATCCAGGACATCTCGTGGGATAGTGGTAGGTGATACACCCTTGTCGCCCTTCGGTTGCGGGTTCAAGTCTTGCGGCCTTGCCGGTCGCGATGGGTTGTCACCCGACCTCTGGGTTGTCCTTTTATGGTAATCAAAAATTAATCTCAAACTAGAATTTATCCAAAATACTTCTGTCCAAACTCACAGTCCAATATTTATAAGGAAGGTAAACTTAATGTAGATCCTTTTTACCCCGTAATAGCATATGAATACTTTCATCATGTATTCTTTTAAAACACTGAAACATCCTAAATTTCCATAATACATATTGGTTACATTCATTCTCCCTTATTCCATATAGAATGCTGGATATACTTCATCAATCCAAAAATGTTTTAAACCCCAATAATGATGGAAAATACAAATCATTAATCAGCTTCAAGGTAGTCAAGAATATCCAATATAATTTATCCAAATCAATCATGTATTATTCTAAAATCACTACCTCGGTATCAGAACCCTATTATGGTTTATCTTTCTCTCAACCATATATTTTCCAAAAATTTAACCTGCTATTGAGTCACTTTTCTTTGTTCCACACAATCTCAAGTCCTTAATAAAAAAGTATTGCAGTACAATCCTTATATACTCCATAATTATTATAACAAGTACATTTTTGATACAACACTCAAATTACATAATCAACATAAGAACTCTAATCATTCCTCTTCATCTGTGGTAGTATCATAACTTGATTATTATCCAATAGCATCATTTGCGGCATAGTCTGATGACTCGGACATAGGTTCGCGTAGTGTCCAAACTCCTTGCAAATGAAGCATTATACATTTGAAACCATTTTCTTACCCTTGCAGTCACGTACTTTGTGCCCTTTTCCTCCACACTTATAACAAACTCTCATTCCTTTTAGACAAGTTCCAGGGTGTTTCTTCCCACAATTATCACATATGGGAAAATTTTTATTTTCCCTCTTCCCTTTATCCATTGTTCTCTCTTCAATCCTTTTCTTCTCTTGCTTCCCTTCAAAGCCATAGGACTCAGTAAACTCTTTACTTATCTTATCAACACATGATATTATTTCTTCATATGATGATAATACATGGGAGACTATTTCTCTTATAAATTCTAGCTTAAGACCATGAAAGATATGATCCTTCCTTCTCTTTGGATCATGTGCATTTCTGGAGTTCTCATTCCTTCTACTGGGTGCCATTTCTAAACAATGGTATACACTAGATCAGTTTATGAATCAAAATACATAATCCCATACTTATAAAACAGTTGACATAAATTGAACTATTTATGGATATAATCCATAATCATAAAAATTTCTCCTTTGAGGATGTATATACTCATAAACCCTTCATAATGGTTTGTAAAGAAAATGAGAATTATCCTAAGCATATCCCCCGGGAGTGTCGTAACCAAGAGTGCAGCAAGGCCCGTTGTCGTGCACCAGTTCCCGTTCGAGTCTAGCTCAAAGCGGTGTTTTTGGGTTTTACCCCTAGGTACATTTGTGCCAGAGCCGCCTCTACCTGCTCGTATCCAGACAGGGATGTATTGCTTGGAAAACTCAAAAAATCTCTACAATACAAAAATTCTAGGAAGTTCTTCTATACTAATTCTCAAAGTTCATCGTAGGTCTACGTGCTCTAATCAGAGTTTATCTAAATCTAGTTTCCAAGGTTTGTACTAAACTTCCTATGATACCAACTGTAACGCCCCGACCCTAGTTACCCAGAGTTGGTGCATTATTACATAACATTGGCATGATCACAAGAAAGATCAAATCTCGAAAGATCGATTGGTTTAGTAGCCTTGGAAACACTTGATATATTCATAAGTCTTACATTACATCATAAAATGAAAAACTACTACAACAACATATTGTCTCCATAATCCACACTCATATCCCCACATAATATCCCTGCAGGTCATTCATAATTTACTTCTTCACTTCCTGGGAGAAATAAAACATAGAAAAGGGGTGAGCTCAAATGCCCAGTAAGGATAACAATATAGTGAAAACTTTCATAAATAAGAATAAACATTTAAGGCAATATATAACTAAAACAAAAGCCTTTCAAACTTGAACTTTCAACATGGTATGACATAAATAAAATGAAATAATTCCATTTACTTATTCACATGGATATTCTACTAATCGAATAATCACATGCAAAATCAATAACCACTTTCATAATGTTGGAATGCATAATGCCAGACTATCATAACCACATAGCCAAGGCCTCGTGCCAAGACTACAAATAGGATTTTTCCAAGGCCTTGTGCCAAGACACTAGTTTGTATCATTAGAACTACCGATGCATCGAGGAGCTATAGCGGGCTCCACCCGTCACATATTAAGTCCAATGCATTCCCATATGAAAAGGTTTAAACATAACATAAACATTCGTATTAAAACTAGCATACGAAATGTCAATAATTTCACCATAAACTATGAATGGTATAAAAATAGAACATCCACAGTCAAACATATCACAAAACCTTCAATACAATATAGAAGTTTTGTATCATAATAAATCAACTTCAAATAAGCGTAAAATCCATCAAAGGATGTTGACATAGATGAAATCAAAACACTTTTTGGAGAAATATCTCTTTCTATTTTTTAAATAATTTAAGAGCCATATAAAATAAAAAATTTTCTTGAAAATATTCTTATAATCTTGTAAGGAAATCTTTTAAGATTTTATAACGGCAGAAAATAAACGCACTCGCCGTATAAGTTAAAAAAACATTCTTACCTTAATTCTGCCGAAAAGGTTAAAAAGGACCTTGTTTTGAAAACGACAGAAAGATTCCTCTTATAAAAAGTCAAACAAGGTTATAAATTACATTAACCCATATTCTTGTAAATAATAAAAATGTTTTGAAATACATTTTTAAGAAACATGGATGTGGATGATAAAGAGATCCCAGTAGATTATTACATATAAACAACCTCGGATAATGAAGAGATTGTGAAATAACCATTACCTTGTACTTTTCCTTGGTTGGGGTAGGTTAACCTCCTGTATAATGGTGAAATAATTGTTATTAAATTATACAATATTCATATACATTAATATGATATCATATATGATCTTTTAATATTTATTTGATAATAATATCTAAGTATTATCGTTCTTTCGGGTGTTAACTTACTTGTTTTCTTTTATATGTTTTGTTACGTAAGAAATGTTTGTAAATGATAGGTTTTATATTATTCATATCCATAATGATATCAAGTCCTTAAACATCATTTTTTAAATCATCAAATGATAATTATACTTGAATGGATACGATGGAGAATGAATCTCATCGCGTTCGTGGAGACGGTAGTCCGTACGTACGCACGAGCGACAATATCATTCTTTTGATATTAAAATAATATATAAATGGATGGTATATCATATATACAGAATCATTAACATGTTATATTTATTATTTTCATGAGTTACACATCATTATTATACCCATCCAAATAATAATATATTGAATAACAATTACACCACGACGTGGAGACGGTAAGCCGTACGTACGCACGTATGGTGACATGTTATTCAAAGGGTGGATAGAATACTGAATATGGTTGTACCATATTTATAATAACATCACAGTATATGTGAGATACTGGAGTTATTATTTTATAATGGTAAGAACAAAGAAAGAAGAAGTGGAAGAAGAAAGGAACTTGAAAAGGGGTGGTGAAAACATTACCTCTTCTTCGGGTTCTTCCTTTTGATTTGATCAAAAGGGCTCCTTATGTTGAATTTTTTATCAAACTAAGGCCCCTAGGTTGTAGTGAGGGAAGTTGGGAGAGTATTTGGACAGATTTTGGCCGAACCAAAAGGCTTTGAAGGTGTGATGAAATGAGAAGGAGGAGTGCCCTTTTATAAGAGGGGTGAGGGGCACCTTTGGAAAAGCTAGAAATATTAATTTATAATAAATTCCTATTCGGTTTCTAATGGATAAAAAGTTGATTATTCAAAGGTTAAGGTGGGGATGGGTCGAAAACAACTCAACCAATAGAATTTAGACAGGTTTGGGTACTTATATTAACCTTATCTTTAAGTATTAACTCTAAGTTAATTAGTTTCACTTTTACAATGTCTCTTTGTATTTTTATATAATATGGTTAATAAACTTACTACATACATCCAAGAGACCCCCAAGTGGTCCATTAATGATGAAACTATCATGATATAAGTGTCTTGGCCGAACCGTATATTTTTAGGAATTTAATATCAATTAATAATATAATATTTGTTTTAAGAACTCTTTTATGTCAATTTGACACTATTCAATAGTTGATTTTTGTGAAACTCATAACAGATTGATTACTTCGAAAAAAGTCAATTAAATCAATCCTAATATATCATATTATCCTAGAAAATTAGTTTAATTCATTAAAAGTTTCATATTATATTTATTTGGGTATTTATAATATTAATTATTTTAATTTTTCACTATTATAGTAATTACTGCATCATCATTGTGTCATAAATAAAATAACTTATTTAATGTCTAAAAATTATAAATAAAATATCATTATGTAGGAAATCTTTTTATCTTTATAATGAAGATTTATAATCTAAAATCAAACATATATAACCCTATGTAACAATTGTTTTTCTAAAAGATATATACTTGTGTCATTTTTGTATTCATTTTAACTTAATTAAAATAAAGTGTCATTATCACTTAAAAGTGGATCCATGGGGTCCCAAAATCGACCAAAATATGCCCATGGTCGACCATGTATCAACCAATAGGGTTAAGACACGATTTAGGGTAATTTAGTATTATTATAATATTATTTTTAACCCTTAATTACCGGATTTACCCTTAACCACGGTAAATAAAAAATTTACCGCAGTAATTATTCAAGATGTATAAAAAAAAAGTTACCTATTTACACAATTTGAACATCCTGATTCCAAATATGGAATCCATTTTCCTAAATTCAAAACACAGAAGTGGCAGAAATTAATTTAAAATTAATTCCCGCTGTCAAAACAAAAAGCGTGTTTTTAAGAGATAATAACTATCAAAAGATTGACACTTGTTTATGTTCGGTTTAATTGTAAAATTATGTCCAATGACCAACATTATATTAAATGGTAAAAATATATTCTAAATATACTTTAAAACCACTCAAATTCACAATTTATCACTATTAATTATTTTGATTAAAAAATTTGTTTTTAATTAAAATTTAGTAATTTTCACTATTCATCAAAATATGAAAGTTATCCGAAAAGTACCAAAATTTCACCTTAGGCTAAATTCGATATTCCAAATCCAAAAATGAAGTCCATTTTGAAATATAAAATATATATAATTTCAAAAAGTAGGTATTTCCATTCATAACAACTAGTTTGATTGGTTACGGTGTGTTAGAACTCGGTGTTCCGTACAACACACGCTAGCGTACCGTGGAAGCTTGGGATGTTTCATTTTAAATTTTTGATGTCCCCATTTAGTCAAAAAGTTTAAAGTATAGTATCTAAAAAGGGTTCACTATTAAAATTTGGTAAAATTGCAATACTAAAAATGAATTTGTTCTGACATTATGTCTAAGAAACTCATAATATGGATTCTAAAATTATAAGGATTATATAAAGTTTAAAATTTAGCTAACACTATTCATAACCTCTTTCGAATAGCTTGTTTGGTAAGTCATGGTGCGATTGAACTTGGTGTTGCGTGTAGTGAAAGTTATTGAATTATTTTGAAGAAATAACACACTATAAAATCTTGTGGTGTTACACTCGCGGCCTCCGTGAACTGCACCGCCCCCGCGGTGCTCCGGGGCTCCATACCGAACCGTAGTCCTCTGGCCGAGCCACCCGTCCGCACCGCCGCCAGCTAGTGCCTACCAGATCCCGGCCGCCATCGGCCTCCCGACCTCCTAGCTGCCCGCTGGCACACCGGGACGAGCCATCAGCCCTCCAGGCGGCACGCCTCCTGGCTGTTGAATTTCTTGGCCATGCCTGAAAAGGCCTCTCACTAGCCCACCTGCTCGCGCCCTACGCGGCTGCCTAAACCGGACAACATGGTCACGCCCTTCTCAAACCACGCAGGCCCGCGCTGGCCATGCCCGGCTTACACCGGTCGCCTATCGGCCCGCATGGCTGCGCCCTTCCAGGCCGCCTCCCATCCGCCCGGCCTTACAAACTGGTTTGCGGTCCCCTTCACGACGCCTTAGTCGAACAGACCCAGCTGCGCCCTTCGGGCCGAGCCGTGCCTTCGCGACGCTTCGGGCCGAACTAGCCCCGAGCCCAGGACGAACCACCCTAGTGGCCTGCTGGGCTGGGTCTAGTGGTCCGGGCCAAACCTAACAGGCTGGCCTGCCCAATAGGCCAGGCCAGAACCTGGGTCGGACCATGTTGGAATGGACCCAAGCCCACTACCAACCCTTTACATTCTTTGGCCATATCTTTGGAACCAGATGTCTATTTGACTTTCCATTAGTAGTGCTGTAAATCGGGGAGCGTAGTTGTTCCTTTGAGTATACCCCACTAGAGTTTGGGTTTTAGTTGAGATACGGTCAGGTTGGATCATACCCGAATCCAACTGGGACTCTGAGACTAAAAGACTAATAAATCACATACCAAATGTCCGATTGACACACCGTCTATTGCGTTGAGACCCCTATGACATGGAAGACCTTTAAGATACTTCTTCTTGGGACATAGTGGCAGTTTACATATTGTCACTTGGCTTGAGGAGCGGAGCCTCCTGAAATCAATCATGCTTTGTACGGAACCCTGTAGCTGACTGCACTTTGACGACTATTCTTGGAACCTCTGTGGGTTCAACAGCTTTGATTACTGTTCCTGGATCCTGTGATGGTTAGAAAACACTATAGACTATTTCAAGATCCCGTACGGGTTCGATAACTCTGACTGATATTCCTTGATCCTATGTGGGTTTGACAGTTCTCACTTTGGTTCCTGGATCCTATGTGGGTTTGACAGAATAACTCTTCCTGGATCCTGTGTTGGGTTGACAGTTCTGATTTCTATTTCTAGATCTTTTCTGGGATCGACAGAATAGATGATTGAGTGGATACATCTGATCGTCTCTATTTCTATACAAAATTATATACCTATGTGATCTGATTCAGTAACTTTGTGATTTCCTCCTGATTGAGATGGATTACTTGATAACATAGGTATATGTATGGGCATATACCTATGTGGGTTATCTATTGATTTCATACTCTGTGGATTTTACTTTGTGTATTTTCAGAGACATTGAGGGCCGTGGTGTCCCTATTGATTATCATTATACTCACCCTTACATAGGCTATTCCCACACCTCGTTGTGTTGGATGCAGACAACGGGAAACGTTGCCCGAGACTGAGTGTACGAGGACTGGACGGTACCCAGAGGGGGACCACATGGCGTGATGGTAAATGAAGGAGATGGATAGACATGGAGTGTTGTTGGGTCTATTTGTACCTACCATTCAGGTAGGATCTGTGGTGGATGATCCAGGAGCTTATTTTCACCTTTCAGCTATTTTATCCTTTTCTGTTGTACTTGTACCTTCAGTTGGGCTTGTATTTATGGCCCATTTACTTTTCACCACTCTTTTGTTATAAAATTTTACTTAGTGTTTTGTATCTAGCTGTGTACTCTATTGTGCATGTTTTTAGTTATAAAGGAAATGCCTTCCCAGTTTAAGGATTTATGCCTTTGGTGCTAGTCGCTAGCCACTGGCCTATGGAAGGCGGTCTTGGGGTAGTCACGACACGGGCCCCGGGGGATGGGTTGTGACAAATTGCTATTAGAGGTAGCTTATACCGTAGAACATAAGACTATGATCTTTTCTGTGTAGAAATAATGCTAAGGGTATTTAGTGTGGTTTTTAGTTCTGGGAGTCCAGTGTTGGTGTGGCGGCCAACGTATCCATACACTAGGTCCTAGACTTCTGACTTCTAACTTAGTGCATGAAAACACTAATTGCATGTGGGTTTCAAGAGTTTTCTTAGTGAACTATTTGAGTCCACTCACCAGGTTTAACATATTGACCATGAAGCACCTGTTTATTTTAAGTATGGCCCCACGTAGACAGACATCCGGGGTTCTAGTCTTTGTACGAGATGGAAGCCCATCGAGCGATGAGGCCTCGTCGTAGGGCCCTGTCACAGTAGGGGCACCAGCAGTACCACTACCCATTAGGCCACCGAATCCCCTAGCCCCAGTAGCAGAGAGTTCACGCCTCCTGAGCGCATTGCACAATTTCCATCACCAGAGGCCCCCCAAGTAAAGTGGAGAGACGGACCCACATGCAGCTAAGGATTGGATGGAGGATATGGTGAGGGTGTTCAGACTGGTAGGGACACCAGCAGACCTTATGGTGATCCATGTTGTGAGTCTTCTTCTGGAAGCAGTAGGTAGATGGTGGAGCCTGATGATCCAAGTGCATGATGAGGTGACATTTTTCTGGGCAGACATTGAGAGCTCATTTCGAGAAGAGTTTGTCCCAGCCACCCTACGTGCAGTGTGGATACAGGATCTACTGCATCTACAGTATGGTAGCATGTTAGTGGCATAATACTCAGTAAGGCTCACAGACCTCTCGCGCTACTCCCTATATATTGTGCGGGACTCATTCATCATAGCTCAGACCATAGAGCAAGGGCTCAGGTGAGAGATTAGGGCTTCGACGATCTCCCTCAGCATCCCAACGCAGGCAGGAGTGTTGGATCCATCCCTCTTAGTGTAGAGTTTCCTTTCTGAGCAGTCACTAGTAGCGAGACCCACCAACGGGCATCACGTAGCGGAGTCGTCTATAGCAGGTAGCAGGAAGATGTCGTAGAGGCCCAAGCAGACCAGACCATCCGGTGGACGCCCTCAGGACTCGTGTTTGGTTGTGTGAGGCACACGAGATCGAGAAAATCATTTGAGGAACATAATGTCTTTCACATGTGGCGGGCAGGGTCACATGGCTTGTGACTCTCCGACTCACCATACGAATGATCAACAGACATATGAAGGACCTCTCAGGAAGAGGTAGATGTTCAATTGAGTCAATCCACTGGGCATAGGAGGACATGGAAGAGGAGCTAGATGTGGAGTTGGCAGTGGACGGTGTTACGAGGTGTTACGACCACCACCACCAGGAGGTCCACCCCAACCACAGGTAGCTGGTGGACAGGGGACAGCTCAGCTCCAGGTAGCTGATGCTTATGATCAAGATGCTCTGGAGATGATTCTAGGTATAATCTATGTCTATTACTCCTTGGTTTCAGTTCTTATAGACACAGGTGACACTCACTCTTTCATTTCCACCACCCTCATTCGGAGCTCGGAGATTCCGACGGAGCCATTGGCTCGATCCATATGGCTAGAAACACATATGAGAGAAGACTCGACTATCTAACACTGGTGTCGGTAGTGTCAGATTACTCTAGGAGGTGAGAGCTTCAGCTGGGATCTCCTTGTATTGGCGTCGGGGCCTTATGATGAAATCTTGGGTATGGACTTGTTATCTACAGTCCATTCTTAGATCAACTATATTAGGAACAGTGTGTAGTGTGTCCGTATGGATGGGAACATGTTTACCTTAACCGGTGAGAATAGATCCTTTGCAGCACAAGACAAACTTACTCAGAGGAGGGTGCAGCCGATCACTCATCAATTGGCCTAACATACCCACAGAGCAGTTGATGTGAAGAGTCTGACTTATCCTATAGTGTTGGACCAGTACGGGGATTTTTTCCCTGATGATGTCCCAAGTCTACCTCTTCACAGAGAGGTGGACTTCTACATTGAACTGTACCCCAGGAAAACACCGATATCTACACCAGCATATCGGATGGCTCCCTCTGAGCTTCATGAGCTACAGGCATAGCTAGAGGAATTTCAAGGGAAGGGATTCATCTGGCCCAGTGTTTCTCCCTAGGAAGCCCCAATTCTATTCACCAAGAAGGAGGATGGGAACCTTAGGATTTGTGTCGACTACCATCACCTAAACCATGTGAGCATGAAGAAAAAGTACCCACTCTTGAGGATTGATGATCTCTTTGATCAGCTGAAGGGTGCATGATGGTTCTCAAAGATAGACCCCAGATCAGGCTATCACCAGCTCAGTGTGACGATTGTTCGAAGTTTCCTGTGTTTGGCTGGATATTATCAGAGGATCGTACTAGAATTCTCCAGAGTTGCAGCACCACTATCAGCCTTAACGAAGAAGGGGAAACCCTTCATGTAGTCAGAGATATTCCAGTAGAGCAATCAGGAGTTAACACAGAGGCTGACTAGTGCCTCCATATTATGGCTTCCAGAGGAGGGAGTAGGGTATGTAGTCTACTGTGACACATTAGGGACCGGACTCGGGTGTGTCTGGATGTAGAAGCGAGCAGTGATCGCTTATGGTTCTCACCAGTTGATAAAGCTTGAGCATAACTATGCCACCCATGAATTGGAGTTAGCATCATTGGTCTTCGCCTTGAAGATATAGATACACTATTTGATGGGCGAGCATTTCACAGTCTACTATGACCACCAGAGTCTCAGGTATATCTTCTCTCAGAAGGACCTGACCATGAGACATCAATGTTGGCTTGAGTTCCTCCAACACTATGACTTCGAGATAGTATATACTCATGGGAAGGGGAACATTGCAGCAGATGCACTCAATAGGATATCTATTATACAGCTGCTAAGAGAGGTGACAGAGCGACTGGTTGCTTTATAGATATCCTTTGTAGACCGAGACGGAGAAACCTTTCTTCAGTCACTTATAGTCACTCCCCCACTTCTTCAGCGAGTCAGAGAGGCACATCATGGGGACGCTAACTACGAGACATGACGTGCTCAGATATCCACAGGGATGGCACCTGATGGATTTTCTAACGGTGGGGAGCACATCATCCTCTTCGGAGGATGTACTATGGTGCCAGTGTCACATCAGAAGTAAGTTTTGAGTGAGTTCCACACATCCTCTCTAGTGGTACATCCAGCAGTGGCGAAGATGTACCAAGACCTTTGATGAAATCATTAGTGGCCAGGAAAGAAGAAAGTTGTTGTATAGTTTGTCTCCTGATACCTCACTTGTCAGCAATTGAAGGTAGAGAATTAGGTACCACTGGGCTTGGTTCAGCCTTTAGATGTTCCATAGTGGATGTGGGATGGGATATCCATGGACTTCATGATGGGTCTTCCACATATATCAAGGGGTCATGACTCAATTTGGGGTATCATTGACCAACTCACCATTTATCCCCACTTCCTACCGATCAGAGAGCAGGGTTCAGAAGAGAGCTTTAGATGACTCTATGTGCAGGAGATTGTGCGGCTACATGGACTACCTTCTTTTAGTGTCTCCCATGATGAAGCACAATTTATTTCCCTACTATGGAAGGGGTTAAAGGAGGCTTTTGGGATGCAACTTTGTTTGAAACCCTCCTTCCATCCTCAGACGGATGGGCAGACTGAGCGGACCATACAGACCCTCGAGCACATGCAATGTGCTTGTATCCTCGACTTTGGTCGCAGCTGGGAGGATCACGTACATTTGGTTGATGTTTCATACAACAACATCTATCACTCCACAATAGAAATGGAAACTATTGAGATGTTGTACGTGCGACGTTGCAGATCACCCTTGTGCTGGACTAACCCAGGGGAGTCTGCACTAGTGGGACCAGATATGGTATGGCTACCACATAGAAGGTGTAGAATATCCAGGAACAGATGAAGACTACATAGAGCAGACAGAAGTCTTATGCTGATAGGAGACAGAGACCTCTAGAGTTCAAGGATGGTGACCACATCATTCCATGGGTCTCACCTCAATGAGGATTACAGAGATTTGGCCGAGGCGACATGTTATCTCTGAGATTCATCAGACCTTTCCAGGTGATCATCAGAGTAGGCGAGGTGGCTTATCGCCTGGATCTTCCACCTCAGTTGCACCAGGTGCATAATGTCTTCCATGTATCCTAGCTGAGGAGATACGTGCAATACCCTTCTCAAATCATCTTTCTTGGGGAGCCAAACATTGATGATGGGGATAATTTCACGAAGGTTCTAGTAGATATTGAGGATCGATAGGAGCGGGTCCATAGTGGACAATTTATACCTCTGGTTCACATTTTTTGGCAGCACGAGAACCTCCAGGAGAGCACATGGGAGAGGGAGGCTCATATTCATGCTTAGTACCCCCATTTTTCCCTTAGTTTGAGTTGTTTCTTATGAGGATTTAAATCCATGAGGTGGGGAGGATTTAAAGACTTAGAATTTCTATGGAAATTTTTTTACTAAATATATGGGAATTTTACGAGTCCACAAAAATTTACGGTTCTTGATTTCGAGGCCCGATGTTCATGGAATAAATTTATGATGCTTTGGTCAGGTACGTTCATAAAACGTACGAGTGGGTTTCTATAACTTTTGAACCAGTGCTCAGAATTGAAATCAGAGGGCACCATTGAACACGCAGCACCATTATTCTCTTAAGAAGACTTTCACATTGATGGTAGTTGGTTGAGAATAAAATTTTGTTTTTGAGTTATCATGAAAAATAATAATAAAATAAAGTGAGTGACACTTTATTTTATTTGGGCTACCATGTTAGTGTTTGGTGGTTAAAACCTCCTCACGGAAGTTGGAGGTGGGACCACCACACCTTAACCTACCATGAGAAGTTATGGTGTTGGGTCCCACCCAAACACAACCTTTTCATCATGTTAATTATGATGGGGACCACCCGAGCTTTTAACCCCTTGAAACTACCCATTAAAGTGGTGAAACTCTCAAGCTTAAAATTAATATAGATGAGCCTCTTCAACTCCCCTTTAATTAATTTTTGGCATCATTCCCTAATCCTCCACATTAATTGGGTTGGGCCAATTAATTAATACTCCATTTTAAATTTTAAATCCAGCATTCTAAAATAATAAAAAATCTATTTTTTTTGGGGAAAAATTTCTTTTGGTTGGCATTTTTCATTTTCTGTAACTTGGGAGGAGGAGAGCTAGGGAGAAAAGCTCTCAACGAAGAATGAAGAACACTCCACCGACAAAGAATGGTGATCCTCTTCGAACTTCTTCCTCAGACAGCTACCAATGTGTAGCTTTTTTCACGAGCCTATGTATCTCTGGATAGGAAGCGTGCGGTGGAAAAGATGAACGAAAATCTTCTTCATCTACTTTTCATGACTCCGTCAATGAACAACGAATGACGATCAAAGGTGGGGGGTTTTATTTTTGAATTATATTTTTTCTTTTCTCATATTCGGTGGGAAAGGAATTGATGCATAGATTGTAAATTTTTTTCTTCATACTTCTTTGATGAACCAATTGATATCACCCTAAACACAGAGGGTGTGGGCCAAACCAACATGGTCGGACCCCTCTACGGATCTTGTTTATGTTGAAATTTCGGCATGGAGATTAGCAACGAGGTGACGAAGGAGGCGACCACAAAGGTCGCGCTACCCTTGGCCTCTGCAAACCACGACGCCCCTGTGGTGCTTCGGTGCTCTGGGCCGAACCGTGGTCCTCCGACCGCCCTGACACTAGCCCGCACCACCCAGCTCTCGGCCGCCACCAGCCTCCTGGATACCCACCGGACCACCTGGCAGAGCCACCCGCACGCTTGGCTGTACGCCTCCCGGCCTTCGGCCCGCCTGGCTGCGTACCTCTCGGTCGTCGGCCCACCTGGATGCGTGCCTCCCTGCTACCAAACCTCCTTGACGCGCCTGAACCGGCTGGCTGGCCACCCTCCTGGTGGTTCCCTCCCCGGCCGCTCGAACCAGCTTTCCTGGCTGTGCCCTGCCTAAACCGCGCCGGCCCGCACTAGCCACGTCCTCCTTGAACCGGCCGCCCGCCGGCCCGCCTGGCCGCACCCTTCCCAACCGCCTCCCTACCATCCAGCCATACAAATTGGTCTGTGGTCCCCCTCTCGGTGCCCTGGCCTAACCGACCCGACCGTTCCCTCTAGGCCAAGCCACTCTGAGCTGCGCCTTCGCACCGCTCTAGGGCGAACTGGCCCCGAGCCCAGGCCGAACAGCCCTTGCGGCCGGCTAGGATGGGCCCAGCGGGCCTGGCCAAACCTAACAGCCTGGCCCACCCAATGGGTTGGGCCAGACCTTGGGTCGGACCGGGTCAGTCGGATCGGGTTCCGGACCCAGACCCATTTCGAACCCTTTACTTTCATTGGCTATATCTTTGGAACTGGACGTCCATTTGATGTTCGATCAGTGGAGATGGAAATCTTGTTGTGTAGCCATCCCTTTGAGTATACCCCACTGGAGTTCAGGGTTTAGTTGAGATACAGTTAGGGTGGATCGTACACGAATCCAACCAGACCCCTGGGAGTAAAAGGCTAATAACTCATAGAACAGACGTCCAATTGACGCGCCGTCTATTGCGCTGAGAACCCTATGACGTAGCGGACCTTTGAGATAATTCATATTGGGGCTTAGTGGTAGTTGATGTATCTTCCCTTGGCTTGAGGAGAGGAACCTCCTGGAATCAAGCATGATTTTTATGAAACCCTGTGGCTAGCTACACTCTGACGAATGTTCCTAGATCCTGTATGGGTTCAACAGCTCCGACTACTATTCCAGGATCCTATGTGGGTTTGACAGCACTAACGACTATTTTTGGATCCCGTACAGGTTCGATAGCTCTGAATACTGTTCTTGGATCTTGTGTTGGTTCAACAGTTTTGACTTCTTTTCTTGGATCTAGTGTGGGTTTGACAGAATAATTACTCCTGGATCCTGTGTGGGTTCGACCGTTCTTATTTATGTTCCTGGATCCCGTGTTTGTTATATAGAATAGATGATTCAGTGGCTATATCTGATCATTTCTATATCTCTACAAAGTTGTATACCTATGTGAGTTGAGTTAGTAACCTTGTGATTTCCTCATGATTGAGATGTGTTACATGATAACTTAGGAATATGTATGGGAATATACCTAAGTGGAGTTATCTGTTGATTTCATAATTTGTTGATTATCCTTTGTGGATTTTGAGAGACCTTGAGGGTCTCAGGGTCCCTACTGAGTATTATTATACTCAACCCTGCACGGGCTATGCCCGCACCACATTGTGTTGGATACAGACGTCAGAAAATGCTGACTGAGGCTAAGTGTATGAGGAATGGATGGTACACAGTGGTGGACCACACGACGTGATAGTACACGGAGGTGGTGGACAGACGTGGAGTTCTCTAGGAGAAATCAGTACCTACCCTTCAGGAAGGATCCGTGGTGGACAATCCAAGAGCTTCTTTTCTCCTTTCACCTATTTCCTCCATTTCTGTTTTAGTTTTAATTTCAGTTGGGCTTGTATTTTGGGATCCATTACTTTTCAGCACTCTCTTGTTATATGGTTTAAATTAGTGTTTTTGTATCTAGTCATGTACTCTGTTGTGTGTGTTTTCAGTTATAAAGGCAATGCCTTCCCAGGATAGGGATTAACGCCTTTGGTGCTTGTCGCCAGCCCCTAGCATATGGACAACGGGCTTGGGGTAGTCACGGAACGAGCCCTGGGGGATAGGTCATGACACAATTAATTATTTTTACGTTGTATGTCCTCTAAATAAAATGAATTATTTTAATAAAAATCATTTATTTCACTATTCGTTGAGAATTTAATATTTCTAGAAAATTAAAAAAAATTCAGTGTAAGTAAATTTTGAAAGGTTGATTTCATAAATGAATTTAGTATTTTCAAATAAATTTTATCATCTTGTAAAAAATTATTCATGTTATTTCATCATAAAAGGTAATAAAATTTTTTTTTCAGGGAAATGTATTTTTTTTCTAATAAAAATTTTACTAAAATTTAATTACATTTTTATCAGTATATTTTTATTTACCTAATTTTTTTATAAATATTTTTATAATAATGTTATTATTATTCACACCCCCAATTTAATGGCTAGTTTATTATTATTAAATCTATAATATGGTTTATTTTGACTCGAGGTTTCATATATCATAAGCTATAGAAGAAATTAAATTTATAATAAATATATATATAAAAAAATATAATGGGTATATATTACGACCACCATAAAATTAATTTTGACATTAAATTTAATCCCCCTAAAAAATGAGGATATAAGTGTTTCATTACATCTTCAATTCCCAAGTAGTTCCATTGAATTTTATGTTCCTCTAGAGAACTATGAAAAGTAGAGTATTCTTATTTCCAAAAATTTAATTTCTATAATCCAAGATTTATACTGGTTGATATTAATATGAAATATTATTCTCTAGTAGTGAAACCCCTAAGTTCAGTATATGTGAATGATTAGGTATGCATTTCTTCATGATAGATAAATAGAACACATCATAAAGTTGAGTGAGGATAAGTGGAAGTACTAAGTAAAAATCGACCACTTATAATCGATCAAAATTACTATAGAGGACAATATATATAGTGATTAGATATCCATTTTTCTTTCAAAATTTCATTACCTTCATCCATAGATAAATTCATAGTAATACCTTCTCATCAACTTCAAAGACCAGATTTCACTAATGATTGTCAACCTAAATTTTCTATCGAATCTGAGATATCTTAATGTGTTATTGAATGGATCTGTATTTCCCTACCATTCCTAAGATATATTATGTTCCAATAGATTTCTTTTTCTATATTAATCACGTTACATTGGATTTATCCACTTATTTATATAGAGGGATTCATAAGAAGATATATGAATTCTAACGTGAATGCTATTTTTGTTTAAAAAAATTGACCAAAGAAAGGTGTTAATAACAAAAAAAATGATACTAATAAAATATGGCCACATCATATCATCCATTATTTTAAAGGATCTCTCATACTAAACTTATATCCAAGGATTATTAGAAGAAACACAACATTGATTCAAGCACTATCAAAGAACATCTCTATAACATTGAGGTGAATCTCATATTTTAACCAGATATAATTGAATGTTGTATTCCATACAAACATACCACTAAATGATCATTATCCCATGTTGATCAAGATTGATATATTTTACTAATTGAAATAAATTGTGCTGATTTTATATGGTAAATTACTACACCCTATATGGAATTATATCCATCAAAAATATTAAATAGTATGATTAAAAAATGAACAGGGATGTTATCCCATTTCTAGTATTGTATGGTCAATGGTTATAACATCACCATAGAATGACATGTCTCGACCTTAAATTTTTGAAATAGTAATAACTGATATACATACCTGAAAGATCTCTCCTTATGTTTTCATTAAAATACACTTTCAATTCTCTATACATATTTATAATTCCATGATGAAAAAGGAATACTGAACTATTATTTTTTTTCCAATTCCTCCTTCATTCCTAGTATTGATGGGACACAAAATCTGAAAATAAACCTTATAATTTCATCATAATCAAGGTTGAACGCATGAATATTTCCCTCATTATTTTATAATTCAACACATTCCTTTTGAACCTATTTAATCCTCACATGGAAAGATGGATAAACATATGATTCTGTAAGATATGATTACTCCCCTTCATTTAATATTTCTTTATCTATCATTTTTTAATCCATAAATATAAAATCATTTGGGATCCTCATCATAGATAGGCCTACATGATCTTTTTTAATTAGAGAATCTTAACAATGTTTTTATTCAAAGGATGCTAATGTATTTTGAGACGTTATAATATTTAAAAAAATACAACCAACTTCTTTCGATCATATTCTTGTATTTTCTAGTTGATATATACCTTAAAATTTTATGATCAATGTATATATATCACACCATTCTCTATTAATAAATTAACTCTATATATTTTATAAAAAACATGTTATATCCAAAACATGACATGGGTAAATTTTCTCATGAACCTTCAGTGTTTTTGAGGAATATTTTATCACAATATCATTATACATTTGGATGAATCCAAGAACAATTATTGATGAAATAGTATAGATCAAAAACCCTTCTCCATTTTAGGGTATTGTATGGTTTGGTTCACTGAATAATCTTCTCTTTTATTCCGCAGTTTTTTTCTCATTAATCTTTCAAGATGAACTGGGATCCATTATGAGTTAACATAGAGAGTTTAATAGTTATCCACCATAAAATATCCAAAAACTATTGATAATACCAACCAAACCTAGAAAACTATGAAACTTAGTCAAAGTCATTGGTCTGGGCCAATATTCAATAAATACCATCATTGATGGATTCATTTAAATTCCCTCAATTAAGATAAGCCTAAATTATCCCTATGTAAAATTTTCAAACATATTATCATTCTTTATTGTAATCAATAAAATTCTTATGTTATATTCCTTCTCATCCTTTCCCAATAAACTTATAAGAATATCACTTATAAATACTACTAGAATGATATCAAGGAAATATCTAAAAAATATATTTATTATATACATGAAGATATGGGGATTGGTAAGACCAAATAGATTCACTATAAATTCATAGTTTCTATAAAATGTATAAAATATTAAATAGGTTATATCCTCATACTTCACTTGGAATTGTTTATATCTGGAAAAAGAATTACATAGAAAAAAAATTGATCTCCAAACTGTTGATCAAACAAGTCATAAATACGATGTAGATTATATTTATTCAATGTATAGATATTGTAGTGTTTATGATATTAAAAATAGAGTCAAATTTATCCATTTTAATTCAAAAAAAGAAGAACAGGTTCCCCACAAGGTGATAGAGTTTCCTAAATAAATCCCCCCGTTAAGATTTTTTCTAGAGATGTTTCTTCAATTACTAAAAAACAATTAGGGGAACATTATATAGATAAATTTAAATATATGTATCACTAGGTATGAGTTTTGTTGAAAATTAAACTTCATGATTTGATGGATTATTAGGAAACTCTTCTCAAAAGACATCTATATACTCCCACTCAATAGGAATATATTCTATGTCAATTTTTTCCCAAACCACCTAAGATTAGAACAAATTTTGAATGGGATTCAGGACCCATAAAATTAATGTGAATTTCATCAGATGTTTATATTTATTTTCTCATTGGTAAAAGTTCATATGTTGGTTTTTAATATAAAACTTGTCTTCCCTTATTTTTCATTTTCTGAGTGATTTTTATAGGAAAAATAAATCCATGCATATGATAACATCAAATTTAGTCAAAGTGAGAGTAATTAGTTTTACATTAATCACATTCTCAATAACATCAATAAGAGAATTATGATATACATGAAATGTAATCATCTTACCATTAAATGGATTCACTTCTAAATCAAATGCTAATTCTGGAAGTGGTATTATGATACACTTTGAATATTCTGTTAACATATATGAGTTGTTGCATCTAGAATCAAATAAGAAATTAGCAGTTCTAATGTGAATTATAAGTTTAACTTTCAAAATGTCTTTATTATACCCCTCTTAACTATATGTGATCACTTGAGATTTCCCATTATCTCTTGGATAAATAGGATGCTATTTTCAATCATCTTAATTAACCATTATATTTGAGAACTTGTTAACGTAGTTACCATAATCCTTTTATTCAATACACATATTTTAGTGTGGAATATACTATGGTTATTTTTAATCTATATTTAGATAATTTATTCATCACATAAATTTTGAATTCAGTTACATGGTGACCTTATTTTCAACACAAAAAACAATTACTAGTCCCTTTAAGAATAGTTCCTCTAGGTTTCCATCTAAAATTCTTGAATGATGGAAATATAACATTCATCTCTCCCTATTTTTTATATTTTTCTACGAATTCCATATTTATTCTTATATAGAAACCTTTTTATTGATGAGAAACTTTAATCTCTGTATCCAACTTGGTAGAACATAGAATGACTTATTCATAACTTCTGATGTCCATTATGGATTAAAAACATCAGGGACTTGGTTTTATCCAATTGAAAAATTGAACAAACTTACTTTATAGTATGTAGATAATACCATAAGACTAACTCACTAGTATTTTCAATTTTTAATCATAGTTAATAACATATTCATCACTCTTATTCTTTAGCTCAAGTAATTACTTCACAATTTTCAAATTATTAATTTTGTGAAAGTTATTATTGAAAATAAGATCCCTAAATTATCCCATTTAATGGATTTAATTTATTCCAATTAGATAATATTTTTTATGTGAGTCTTATATTAATATAATTCACCTTAAAAATGATAAATATCTAAAATAACTTTTTAATGTTATCAAAATTGGATAATGGAAAATTTATTTTTAGTGGTACTGATCCATTTCATAGAAACTATTCGATTAATAGACCACCTAGAAAAGGTGGATGCAGCATCTTGAAGGACTCAAAAGAATTTCATTTTATATTTTTCATGGTTTGAACCACCACATGATTCATTGATTAAGAAATTTTCATAAGTATAGAAATATGCTATTTTATTCTAGCTACCATAAAATATCGTTTTTCAAGTGAAAAATAATGGCATTATCCTTCACATTAACTATTAACATAGTACCTTTAGGTTCTATTCATTTACATAATCAAAAAATCATAATGTGAGAAAAAAATAACCATAGTGGAAATCCACATAATCATGGAAAATAATTTATAGGATGTCTAAATCAAGAAAAATTCTTTTTCAAAAAATAAATCATAGGTTTAACCTAGGTAATTCATGGTCATTTTCTATTCAAATCCTTTATAATGGTTCATAATAAAAATGTAAGTAATCCAATAATACCCCCCTGGGAGATTCAAGATAGGTGTGTAGTAAGTGAACACTCACCATATAATAGTATTATTATAGAGTTATACTGGGCCAACTATTTTATGGGTTATTACCCATATATTCATCTATACCAAAACCACATCAACATTTAGTATCTAGATATGGATGTTTTTCTTGGAAAACCTCACTCCTTTCTTTAAAATGATACATGAATTTATCATATAAAAATAATTATCCTAACGGTTCTCGCTAATGTTGTCTCATTATAGTTTCCAAAGGTAAATACGAATTTATTTGACCCCAACTATTGCATCCCGTAAATTTCATACAAAAATATTACATATTATTTGATGAATATTCAATGAATAACAATAGGATCTATGTTAGAATGGTGTTGGTATAGTGTCTTTGTAATCATAGAAAAATAAAAAAATTCATACATGATATACCTTATCTTACACAAATTTACACCTAAATATCACCCATATTAGACATATCATAAATAAAACATTTCATCATAATCTAGGGAAAGGAAACATATGAATCTGTGATATTTGATGATCAGTTAAGGTAAATAAGTGAGATATGACCATAACAGGAGCATAAGGGTATGAGAACCTATTCATTCCATTTGAAAGTACTACCCATCATATTATAGTTCATAATAATGATTCATAACATAAATCCTAGAAATTCATATAACATGAATCATAAAATAATCAAATAACATGATCCAAGAGAGCATAATAATTTCATTAGATATAAGTTTTTTGGAATACACATAATAATGGAAATCTAATTTCATTGTCGTGGAAAATTTCCAAGAATATCACAGTTTAATGGATTTAATCCTCATTCTATAATTGTATTAGTCATGGTTCACTCCGAAGACTATCATATTAGACAATGTCACTTACTGAACTAGGTTCTCTCCCCATTACTGTCCTCATTACCTTATGATATATCCATATTTACAAAATCCATTAGAGGGATATATAATTCTGATCCTACACATCACATAATCTTAATCAATTAATTTGTGGGTAATATATATAAGATCATAAAAAATTCATCATAAATAATTACTTGGGGAAAATAAAAAAGTGTGAAAAAATTTCTAATATTCACCACAATATAAGCCTTGGAAAATAATAAAGATTTATAAAAAATTTCATCTTTCTAATTGAAAACAATGTGATATAAAATAAAAAGGTATACTTGGATCATATCCAATGTAAATAATGATTAACGTCAATGGATGATATCATTATTGAAAATTGCTTTAAAATATTCCATGGACTAATAATTGAGGAAAATACCATTTTATTTTTTGAATAAATTCTATAAATTATAAAAAATGTTAGAATATTATAAAACATATTTCATTGAAAATATCCACATAAAATATTACTGTAATATTAAATGAAATGAGTGATCTTGATGATGATAAATTTTATTCATGTAGTGTATGTTAAAAATATATTCCATTTACATTTTTAGTAAAAATAAAAAATTCACAAATTATGAAAAAAGAATATTCTTTGAAACCATTTTTTAGAAATCATATCATGGGTAAATATTAATTTAAAAAATATTATGATATTATAAAGACGCCCTTTATTTTTTATAATGCATTGATATGAACGAAAAAGGATTTTTACTAAAGAGTGAAATAAAATTTATTTTCCTAAAAAATATTATTTCAGTATCTAGTGTACATAAGAAAAAAAATTAAAGGATAAAATTTAATATATAGAATTAACTAGAAAATAGAAAAATTAATGGGATTATTTATAGATAGGTTATAAAATTTAATCATTATATACAAAAGCATAAACAATCTTAATAAACCACATGATTGAACCATGAATCTCTTACCTCAAGTTCTATTTTCATAGATTGTTCTCTAAAAAATTTTATATGAAATTTAAAATGACTATAATTTTATAAAATAAACCCTTACATACATATATTATCATATATGTTCCACTTAAAACATTTCAGTACCCATTTCTTAATAAATCTTTATTAAAATTATCATTTCATGGAGTTAATAAAATCAATTTTCTAGATAATTTTGGTTCATTAGTTCTATTAATTGTAATTTTATGATGGTTTTATCATATCATGAATGTTGATAATGATATAACTCATAACAGACCAAAATTATAAAAGAAGAAAATTATGTTTGAGAGCATTTTTGGAACTCTATTGCAAGCATATAAGGGAATAAAAAACCCCAAGACATTATGAAATATTTAATATTTAATTTAATTTAAATATATTATTTAGCTTTCAATTCATGTAATAATTAGTTCCTTCTATATAATGGTTTACATTCATGATCGAGTCTAACCGAACAACAATAAACTATTTACATTATTATTCAATATGATAGTTATTGCCTAGATATTATAATGGAGGAAATGAATATGACTAAAAAACTTATGAAATTGAATATGTTTAATTTTATTATTAGTTATATATTTATTATAAATAATATAATAATCCATGAAAAGAAAAATAAATATTTTATGAAAATCTATTTTTTTTCTAAAAGCAGGTTTATTATCATATTACACACATAATTTAAAATTAATTTTTACCACATTTATAAATTTATATTGAAAAATCATTTTTATATAAGAATACTAATATTATTTGTGGGGGAATTTTAGGGATTTTTCTGAGAATCATATTTTTTTGATGACTAGTGAAATATACTAAATTTTATTAAAATATTTTTTTTGATTTAAAAATATTATAATGTTATATTATATTTTCATTTTTTTTAATGTGAAATTACGTAAAAATATATATAAATTAATCCATTTTGTTATATTTTAATCATTTTAATATTGAATTTTAATATGAAAACTTTATAAACTTTTGAACATTTTAACATTAAAACCTCTCTTTCTTATCACTCTTATAGGAATAATTTTTAACTAAAATTTGTATCCCATTTGTAGTAAATTAGTAAAAATGGATTCATATCATGAATTATAATAATTTATAATATCTAATAAGTTTAATATAATTTTTTACAAAAATTAATAATGAATGTATTAAAAATTAATTACCTCGCTTAAGGTAAAAAATGATTTTCTGGTGGGTTAAACTAAATCAATAAGGGTTCAAATTATAGATAATGTTATCTTACAAATATTTACTTGAATTATTTAGACCATTATACCACTTAGGTATGATAATTTACCAATTTGGACCCGTGTGACATATAAAAAATTAGGGGGGATTCAATTAATTTTAAAAATACCAAGTGTGTCCTCACCCCCTTATAAAAGGCAACCAACTATCCTCTAAAATTAACACCAAAAACACTTTGGATCATATAGGACCTACCACAATAATTTACAAAATCCTTCTCCCAATATTATGATACTTATTTGGGGAATAAAAACAACCTAAGAGGGATTTGGTGCAAACCAAAGGAGGATACTCGAAAAAGAGGCAATACTCTTCAACAAACATCATTATTTTACTTGTTTCTCCTCCACATTAATTTTCTATTAAACCATGATTTCATAATAACAAACATACATAACATATACTTGTATGTTTTCATAATAAGTGAATTACCTAAAAAATATTTACTTTAATAAAATTTCTTATGAAAAAATCAATTGTTAGTATGGCGGACTACTGGCTCGCGAACCGATGTAATTCGTTCATCCATTTCCTCCTCTAAGGTTGGGTATGATGATAGATATAGAGTTTATAAATTATATTTATAATGAATTTATACTTATGGATTCACTATATTACATATATATATATTAATGTTCCATTTTATATGAGATACAATTACATCGCTCCTGATAATAATAGACCACCTCTTCATGAATCGATGTGGTTTGTCTTTCTCTAACACTTCACACAGAAGGTTATGAGGATAAATTTATTGATTTTTTATTTAAATTAAATAATTATATTTTTAATAAATATTTATTATCATGGAATGATAATATATATCATTTTATTTATTTACTTTACACTCATGTAAAATTGATAACATCATTCGTGAATGTTCGGACTACATCCCTCCCAAAGAGATGTAATGCTCTTTCTATCACCACAAAATATGTATGATATATATAAGTATATAATATAGTATGTCTGATATTATTATCATTATATAAAGGTAAAATTTTTCTCACCACATTTCCATAATGATCAGTGAAAAATGGGAACATTACATACACATATTTACAACAAACTATCTCCATGATCATATCATACATCATTTTTCATAACCTCCATTCATGATGGGTTTTATAAATTAATATTAATCTTAAAATATGATAATTATTTCATTATTATTATTCAGTATATGATGAAACTATATAATTTTTACAAGAACCTGATCTTTTATAATGAAACACGTATGAGGAAACATGGTAACTAATACCCAAAATAAATTAAAATAATGGATGATTATTAATGAACATGTTATAAGATTTTATAAAAATATAATATATGGTATCATAAAATTAATATGGTTCTTTTATAAGTTAATAACATGATTATAAACTCTATAAAATATGTTAAATAATGTTCAACCACAAGGAAGTATATGGAAAGTTATTTCATTTAAATTTCACTTCATTAAGGAATATTATCATTTTATGAAACTAAATTCTTTTATATAATTTATATACATACCTTATACATGTAATATCATGTATGAATCATTATTAATGTAATTGTAAGTTTCAATTTAAATTATTTAATCGACGGGAATTTTAATAAAATTTTACCTAGTTGTAAATATTTTCTTAACTTAAATTCTATTCAATAGTTTAAACTAATACATCATAGTTTTTTTGTTAGATATCAGGACTTACATAGAAGATACTATTACCTTAATTTATTTTTAAATTTTTTTGTGGCCTAATATGAATACCCCTTGTGGTCATGGGGGTATTTAGTGATATTGGGGATCATTCGAAGTCTAAAACTAATCTTTTTAGTTAAAATAAGTAGGATTCATGGTTTGTAGAAACCAAGAGGGGTGTGCTACATGGGGTGTATAACCTCGTGAGGTATATAATGTGGGAATCAGGAGCCCACAAATTTTAAGGAAATCATGTGGCTGTAGGATCATTCTCCTGTGGGAGTAAATTAAAATTTTAACTGAGGTGTTTTCCACAAGTTGGCCACAGTTAGTCAATCTATGCACAATGAGTTTGTGGGTGCCCCCTTAGTAGAGAAAATGTAGAATAGTTGGATCACATTTTTTCAAACCATAAGACCAAACCGTGAGGCCCAATATTTGTTTGTAAAATGAATTTTTCGCTCTTAAAATCACATAAAAGCTAAATATATTTTCATTATCCTCCCTTGGACAATAACCTAGGCCTAAGAGATCTCTCTTGAAGCAATTTGATCGCTTTGGATCCCATTCTTCTATACTAACAAAAATTCAATAGATGACCATCTTAATGGATTCATATTGTTATGTTCTTTGATCCTTTTGATCCATTCATTTAATGACTAGGTATAGCTATTCAATTTAGTTGAATGCTAACATGCCATATTTTTTAGATTCTTCATTAGTTCGTCATTTTTGTCCCGATATGAGTCAAATCAAAAGATAATATTGGAAAAGATGTCTAATAAAGTGATATAGTTGGTATTGAATACTTATCATGTGTGGTATTAGGCTTTATAAAGATAAATACCATAGTGAGTCATGGTGGACATCCTGATGTCACCCCTAAATCTAATTTAATGTTTAAATTAAATGTAATGAAACCAATTAGGTATGCCTACAAGTTCCTTATGGATATTAAGAGGTTGTTTCCCTAACCGAGCCCACCAATGGGGTGTGTCTTGGAGATTTATTATTGTTGAAAAATCAAATGGGTTTCTGTTTGAGATTTCATAATAAGTGGATTCCTGGTTAGAACGGAATTTATTTGTATTGTTTGATTAGGAGTTGTTTTCCTCCTTTTCCATAAGAAACATAATATTGGTATGGATGAAAATTTGGAATGTGAATTTTTTAAAATGATTGGGTATATTCATTTGGTGTAATTGAATTATTGTGAATTGATAAATTGAAATAATTATGAATTAATCTTTTATAATCATTGGATGTTACTTGTTAGATCTAGATAGAAGTAGTGGTAGACTTGGATGAGATTTATCCTTGGTTCATAATTTAAAGGGATGACTTGGGGCTTACTACCCCTCAGATCTAGATTTTTTATGATTACACTGGATGTGGTATGTTGACATTCTCCTTTGACCCCAAACCATGTGTAAAATGGTTTCCATCGAAACGCTATTGGGACTCAACAAGGTTTCCTTGGTTAAGTATACCACTGATATATACTTCCCAGATCTGAGACTTCTGATTATAATCCCCTACTATTGAATATGTGATATTCTTGATTAGAAATCTAGGTAATAGTTGATATGATATACTAGATATATGGTGCGGCCATGGATGATATTATATACAATGTATTTTGCATAAAAATTATGTGCACATCTGTTTTCTTTACATAGTACTTATTAGAGGATCCTGACCCATATTTTTCATTGATACCAATTTTTTATTGTATAATTTTACATTTATTAAATAATCAATTTGAATTTTTTTATTAATTTTATATATTATATATATATTGCACTCTTATTTATATTTTATTTCATAACATAGAATTTTTACTGAAATTATTGGTGATGGTCTACTAGGATTGCATGTCACACCCTATTCATGTTATTGTTGGGAAACTAGAAAAGATATATGGATGTAGGTGGGGACAGGGGAATGCACCAAGACCATGATTCACAATTTCTTTTCCATGATTAGTAGAAGGGGAGAATGAGAGAATGTTGAGGCATGTGATGCTGTTTAAAGATAGTTATTTTTTGGTTTTCTAGTATTTTGATACATGTATTTTACTGATTATAGAAAACCTATTTTTGATAATTTATAGACACATGAAATAATAAATATTGCATATGATATTACTTCTATAAATGTATATATATTCCATTATTGGTTATAATCCCATGTATGGATGATTTAATGCTTCCACTAGTTGATTGATATCATTATTTCACTATGATACAATCTTACATAAGGGAATAGTATACCAATAACACACCCTAAGCCATAAATACCTGTTCTTAGCCTCTAGAATTTGGGATATGCGCTTGAGGCCATGTTACCCATTAGCTCAGGGCACCATTTAGTGGCATCTGGGTTGGGACGTTACAATGTGGTATCAATGATAATTTTATTTTCTGGTAATTTTTATTTTGAGATAATAGAAAGGGTGAGGGATATATTTGAATTTGTTAATTAGTTTTTTCTAGGAATATCTAAACTACAAATTAGAAAAAATTTCATCGAATGAGAATTTTTTTTTTATGGATTTTCGTTTTTATAGATGATTTGATTACACCATTGGGTGATTCAGTTGAATTATAATTTAATAAATAACATGATCAAGGGTTTTATTTTACTACAACATAGTGAGGTGAGGTTATTCCCTATCATGAATCATTTTAGGAACTATATAGACTTCACATTCTAGGAATTATACGATTCCATATAGGGTGGATTACTTTTTTTCATGACATTGTGATATCTTCCTTGTGTGATATACTTATTGTTTTACAGGTATTCTACGCAGGTAATTAGCAAACATGGTCAGTACTAAGAGTGTCTACCATAACCTGATCATTATTTTCCTAATTAGGCTACAAGATACACCCTAAAAATCTATTTTGGAATGTTGAGTCATGGGCCACGTGTAACCTAAAATGGAACATGTCATTTTGTTGATTATGAGGATGCCATATTTCAATTCATGAGTAGTATGAGCCCTTATGGATAAAAACTGGTGAACAATTTTTTGAAACAATTAAAAATAAAATGTGAAATTTAAAATGAAAATGAAATAGAAATTGAATTTTGGAAATAGAAGCATGACCTAGATCTAACATTTGAGTAGGAAGTAGGAAGTGTCTCTAGTGACTTTATACATATTTCTTTTTATCAGCCCTAGATTTAGGATAAGGGTATATAGTATGACAGGATAACAGTACATGGTATGACCTGGTTATGGTAATGTATAGACATATCCTACACTTATATCTATGAATTTTTCTATTAAATTTTCTTGTGGTTAGTGTTTTTTATTTAGAAGACATGACACCATGACAACCTCAAGTCATATTCCTTGAGGGTGGTGACAAGCATGTTATAGAGGTGGTCGGAAATGGTCTACTAGTGGGTCCTTCCAATGTTGAAACTATGTAACCAGTGGATTAACAATTTTTTTTCAAGGAATCGTCTCACATGGGGTTTTTGTGCTCTATGAATACATTTTATGGAGAGAGACAACCAATCTTATCTATGAGTAGTATGGTCCCATTGGTTCCAGTAGCATTGTCATCCAATTTTTTCATGTGATGGTGGGTTACATGCTATAGAGTTATGTATTGAGACTATTTTGTCAATATTTAATCATCTCGAGTCACCTCTTGAGAGGAGAGTGAATCTTCAGGAATACATGATTCGAGGAGCAAAAAAAACACTGGTGGGATGTTTTGAACTAGGAAATTAGGTTGTGAGATACGGTTTGGGATGATTTATAAACAATGTTTTATTACTATATTTACCCCGATACTATGAAAACATAGTGGGATAGGGAGATTATATATCTACATTTGGGTTCTAGGATGGTTATGAAGTATTATAAATTTTTTATAGAGATGATTTTTTAATTTAATATACCTTTCAAATGAGATATCAATTTTTGGATGATTCGAGGAAGGCCTAAGACATAATTTTCAATCTCAGATCAATATAGTTAGGTTTTAGATGAGTAATGAGATAGAAAATTAGGTGATAATTATAGAGCATAACCAAAGAGAATATGAGGGTGCATAGTAGAGTAGTATAGTCTCTTCACCCATTAGTTCGACCCAGAGAGGAATAAAGTTAAAATTTTAGGATTATCCTGAGATTTGTACTGAACATTATGGTAATGATGTATGTTAATTTTTTTTCATCTGTGTGGAGGATTTGGACATGTGACCAATCAGTTGATCAAGACCCAGCTGAGTGTTGAGATTACAAAAGTATGGGAAAAATATAATTTTTTTGCAATACATTCCCCCCAGAAGATATTGTATTGTGGAAAATGAAACATTGATTTTAGGATAAGGTTTCACAACATCACATTATAAAGGGAGTTAGAGTAGTACTGGTAAAATAAGCTAATGTTCTGGTCATGGACGATGTATCCATGCACTCATTGTATCGAGACAACATAGTACACCTACTCTGGGTTGTGAGGATATGTCATAGGGTTATGGTACAAGACATATATTTCCTCTATTGTATACCACCAAGGAGTTAGGTTCCAAACCATAAATGGTGAGAGTTATGATCTTAGTAGCCTCTACTCTTGAATCTCTACTTTTTGACATAGGTAAATGTTATTGTTTCGTATTTTACCTGTTGCAGATATCTTTTTCATTATATTTATTTTTTTGAGGGAATTATTATATTGAACATATTTTGGGGAAAAAGGAGGATGTAAAACATTTCAGGGAATACCACCTTTGAGATTAGTTAGTGTCACCTTAGATGAAAATTTTCTCTCGAGTTGATAGGGTTTTAAGTCATACTCAAAATGGATTTGGTAGTTTCTTATCCAGACTGAATTGAATTTTATCTGCATAGGGTGACCATAATTTCACTAGAGAGTGGATTTTATATTAATATTGGTGAATTGGATATCATGGCATGCCCAGATAGACCATATCATAATGGGATGGGTTGGATAATAACCAATATTGATAGTTTGTATTTTAATGATTAAGGAGTTAATCAGTTAGAAGTTCCCCCCAATGTTTGATCATTTCAGGTTCGTTTTCCTAGATATAATTTCCTAATAGAGAGATGTATATCTCTATTTATCAATTTACAAGATATTCACAAGTATCCCTTTCTTCTTTACAGGATAGATACTATAGAGTTTCAGAAGCTCAAGAGGTAGCCATGTGACTTGGATGAAAAGTTGTTTATTATAACTAGAACTTCTCTTGGGAGGGGGATTCTTATTGTTTTTGGGAAAAGGAATATGGAAACCTTTGTATATGTGTGGATTATTTTACATTTATCCATGTGATAGTTAAAAACATGTATCTTATGTCTCATATAGAGGTCCTTTTTGATCTTCTTTGAGGAGCTCGAGTGTTCATGAAAATTGATTTGAGATATGGATAATGTATGGTGTGTGTTCAACATGAAGACATACATGAAATTTATTTTTATTATAGTTATGGTCTATATTTGTATCTAGTTATTCTGTTCATTATATAAAATATTTTAGTAGTTTTAATGGAACTGATGAACAATGTTTTTTATCCTTTCTTGGAATCATTTGTGGTGGGTTTCATGGGTGATATCTGGGTGTAGTCTTATAATCGAAAGAAACATGACGAATATATTTGGATAATTATTCATACATTGATGGAGAAATAATTATTTGATAATATCAAAATGTTCCACTTCATCATGAATAAGATTCCATTCATTGGTTATATTATCTTAGTGAAAGGGCTATTAGTTTCACCAGAAAAGGTGAGAGATGTAGTTTCTTGTGTGAATCTAAAAAATGTATTTGATATATAGTGTTTCGTAGTTATAGATTGATATTTTATTAATTTAATACAAAGATTATCTGACCTAAAAGCTCCACTGATGGGATTGACAGAGAAGGGTGTGATGTTTGTGTGGATAGATACCAGCAAGACTACCTTTCTAGAGCTGAAAAGGAGATAAAATTCAGCAGCAGTCTTAATTCTTCCAGAGAAGGAAAAAATATACACTGTGTATCTCAACACATCATGTATTTTTGTAGGTGGAATTATAATTTTGTGCTGTATATTTTTGGAATACGTGTCTCAATAGAAAAGGTCGCATGATAAGAATTTACAAACACATGATCTGAAGACAGCTATAATTGTTCCTTCTTTTAACTGTTGGAGAAACTATTAACTGGGAGAGTGTTTTGTGATGTACACATAAAAAAAATCCTCACGTACATATTTTAAAAAATAGATACGAATATGAGGTAGTGATGTTGGGTTGAGTACCTATATTCTTTTACCATTGAGATAGCCAATACTCTTGGAAAGGTCAATGCAGTAGCTGATGCACCGAGCAGGAGGAGTCATATATAAGATGTTCTGGGGGCCTGTAACGAGTGACAAATTATGTATTTATTCTATGAGATTAACTTGAAGGTGTTAGACTGTAAGGGTTATACTTTCCATTAAACATTATATATGGTCTCTAAACACACATATATATATATATATATATTGTGGATGAGGTTTATATTAGATTCTGAGGGACTAGTTTTACGATAAAGTAAGGATGGGGAGGACCCACCTCTTAGTTGGGAAATAGTTGAAGATGAAATTATAAATATTCATGTTCGCATTTGGATATGAAGAGAGCTGATGTAGTTGATCAATACCTCATTTTGGGTGGTACATCCCTGAATTACAATGATGTATATTGATTTACTTCACCAATACTGGTGGTTAAGAGTGAAGCATGAGGTAAATTGTTTTGTTACAAGGTTTTTCAACTGCTAGTTGGTAAAGGTATAACATCCAATACCAGATGGAATTTTACAAAAGTTACCTATACCCTAGTAAACAAGGGATAATTTTATAAGGGATTTCATGATTAGTTTTCTGAGGATTCTTTGAAGACATGATGCGAGCATGCATCCTAGATTTTAGGGTATCTTGGGAGAGGAATATACCCATTATTGATTAATCCAAAAATAGTAGTCATCAATAGACTATAAAGATGGAACCTTATAAGAATTTTTATGGCTGTCCATACTTACCACCCTTGTGCTTGGTAGAGGTTGGTGTGGCAGTAATTCTGGGACCACATCTCATGTAGGAATCTTCTGAGCAGAAATATTACATCAATCATCATAGATAACCTCTATAGTTTTAGTCTGAGGATCATGTAATTTTTTTATCACATCAAGTATATGACTCATAATGATTGAGGGATAAGGTATTATTTCTCTGTGATATGTTAGGTATTTCAACATTCTATTGAGATTTTGGTAGATAGACAATCAGTTTCAGTTACCTCAAAGGTACATGGCTAGGCATGATTTATTCCATGTATTTGACCTTATCCACTATGACATAGACCCATCATACACAATTTATCTAGATGAGGTGGAGTAATAGTTTGATGCTTCCTTTGAGGAGAATCATATTTGTATCATTAATAGGATTATAAAGGTTCATTAAGAATGGTTAGTTCCTCTAGTATGGACATTATGGAGGAAAACCCATTTACAAGATGTTCAATGAATGTGGGAGGCCATCAGACATGCTTAGTGGTGGGAGATATTATCAGGTCATTCATGAACCACCTTTGACGGGGCTATTTGGGAGTGAATTGTTTTAAGGGGGAATATTTGTATGATATTGAGTTTTCCTATGAGGTATATATCCCATTACATATGGATTGAAAGCTTATTTAAAACCTAATTTGGATACCCTTCGAGATGAAGGGGTATCGAGGGCTGTTTAGTGCTTTCTTAGAGCCCTAAATAAAACTTTTTTTAAAAAATAGGTTTGTACCATGGTTATTAAAGCAATACTGGGTAGGATGCATGGTTTTCTGAACTATGTGAGTCATAGAAGGCACAAGGAGGCCACATGATTTTAGGATATAGTGTGGATGGATGCAGACACCATTGTTAGTGAAACTATAATTTCTAATAGACGTGTATTTCTAAATTTTTGCATGGTTATTCAAACCAGGAATAATGATCATGCAGGTTCCCCCTTAGAATAGAAAAGGGTGCATGGTTGGCACAAGGGTTGGCCAAGCATGTGGGAAAACAATGCATCCCATTATTTTGATGTAAATTTACAATATTTTATATAATATTACATAAAAAAAATATATAATTCACTTTTCTTACCATGGACGAAAACATATGTATGTATGCTTTCGCATGAATCCATTTGTTATCTTTTGATCATTTTCTTCCATACAAACTCATATTTTAGTGTTGATGATCTCATTAGATTCCTATTGTAAAGTTCTTTAATCCTCTTGAGTTGTTCTTTTTTTGACTTGGTATCGATTTTTCTATTTAGGTGGAATCTTGTATGACTTATTTTTGGGTTTTTCATCCATTCATTATTTTTTCCTGGATCAGAGTCAAATCAGATCCTAATACTAGAGGAGAAGTCTAATATGGTCTATATGGGGTGGTATATAATTTATACTTGTTTTTTGTTGTTTATAGAGCTATATTCCATTGTGTGGCATGTCAAAAATTTCATCCTCTTCCCTAAAATGAATTTAACATTTGAATTAATTGTAATGGAACCTGTTAGGGATTCCCACTAGTACCATGAGATTTTCAAGTGTTTTTTTCCCACCCAAGGACATCAATGAGGCGTGCCTTTGAGATTTACTATTGTTGAACCCCCCAAGTGGTGTGTGAAAAATATTATTATTTAGAAGAAGTCTAGTTAGAAAGGAAATAATTGTAATTTTTTGATTAAGATATGTTTTCATCCATTTACTTGTGATATATGATGCTGAGTTGGTTTAAATTTTTGAATGTAAATTGTGGAAAATTAGTTGTTATAATCATGGAATATAATTGAATTATTGTGAGTTGATAAATTGAATGAATTAGGAATGATTCCCCCAGGTTCATTAAATGTTACTCCTTGGATCTTGATAGATGTAATGGATTACATGGATGAAATTTTGCTTTGGATATTGATTTCAAGGGATTCCTTAGGCCTTTCCACCCTTAGAAATTGGCTTCTCTATGATCGCATTGGAAATGGTATTTTGACATACTCAACAGACCCTAATCCTAGTCTAACTATGATTCCATAGAGACACTCATGGGTCTTGATAATTATTCCACGGTTGAATATACATTGGATTCAGCCATTAGGGGTCTGACACTTTAGATTATATGTCTTGGTCAGGGTAAATGTGATATTCTTGATTATACAAATTTTCTATTATTGATAGGATATATTGAATATATAGATTTTCATGGGATGATATAAGGTACTATGTACAAGAAATGTATATGTTGTTTACATATATTTTTATTAAATATTCCATGATATAGGAGCTTGACCCTTGTTTTGTAGGGAGACTTGTTTTCATTGACAATATCACATTATAGTTATTACTTTTTCTAGGTTAATTTTACTTGTATCACTACCATATTTTTTATATGACTACCACTCTTCTTTTTTTGTATATCACATATAGGAATTTTCATAGACAATGTTGGTGGTGTCTTATTTTGATTGTATGTCACAATCTATTAATTCCATGATTGGTAAACTAGGAAGACAATATGGATGTTGGTAGGTACCGGGGAAAGCACCAATAGAAGGATTATTTACATTGTTCCATACTTAGGAGTAGGGGAGCAATAGGTCGACCTGAGAATTGTGATGCTATCAAGAGATAATTATTTTTTTCTTGTTGGTATTTTAATAAATATATTTCAATGATTCTTATATACTGGTTTTAGTTTTTTTAGACATGCTAAATGATCAAAATTGTATATGAGGTTATTTATGGCATTGTTTATTTATTCATATCATTGTTATTATATCCTATCTCAATTTTTTATGGCATCCACCATTAGGATGATATAATTATTTTGTTTTATTATAATTTTATATAAGGGAATATTCTCCCCACATGAAATCTATTTCCCTATCTAATATATATTATCTTTTGACATTTGGGGAGATGCTCTTGAGGCCATGTGACCCATCTTCTCGGGACATCGTTTAGTGGCATCTTAGTTTGGATAATACAAAATCACATTAAGATTTTTTGTATATTATCTTTGTATTATCTTATATCATATTTAAAAAATTTTATTTGGATTTATAGTTGATACACATAAGTTATTGTTTGGTTTATTGTTACATAAAAGTTATGATCTTAAAAAAATTTACTTCACAATATCATATTCATTGGGATTTTTTATTCTTGAATATCAATTAAAAGAAATTATATTATCATTATTTAATAAACCATTTAATTTTATTATCCTCATGTTATTACTGATATTTTCAAGTAATAGTGCCATTCTTTCACCCACTGGTACCCAAATTTACTGAGAAAATGTTTTAAGAAAATCTGCCTTCATTTCTCCATTCGGTCAAACAAATGTCTTCTTCCAAATTATTTTTTCAAATTTCTTTATCAAATTTATTTCACCATTTTCAAATTGATTTATCAAAGTAATTTTAACTCATTTTTACTCATTTTAGTTTTTTCCAATGGAACCTTATGACTTTTTATAAATAATTTCTTTTTGCATATTCCTGAAAATGTGAAATGAATCTTGTTGTTTTTTTTTGAACATGGAATTTTGCTAAAATTTTAAAATGAAAATTACTTTTTTGAATTTTATAATATTTAATTAATTAACCAATATCATGAAAATCCTTTTTCTGAAGCTTCTAGTTAATATTTACAAGGTTATTTTTAAAGAAAATGTTTTGTAAAAGTGATTTTCATATAAAATGTTTTTCAGATGGTTTTCCAAATGAAAAGGATGTTTTCCTCAATAATTATTATAAAAGATATTTTTATGGTATTTAATGTAATTAAGGATAAAAATAAATTATTATTACTCTAATGGTTATATGTTGATACAATCTTCATCTTACTTTGGATGGTTTATTATTATTTTGACAAAGGATAGTATTTACATTCAGTTCCATTTTACATTTTGTAGTCAATAAATCCCCTTGAAATATTCACTTTCATGTCATCATTACACATTAAAATTTCCTATAATATCCTTATTATTTATAATGGATGTTCAAATTTCTTAGACCATATCTCATATAAAAATATTGTTTTTTTCATTGATTTTTTTCTAGTGTTGTAATGATATATTAATATCCTTTACTCAATATAGATATTTGATATTAAGGAATACTGATTCCAAAATTAAATATATTTTTTGATAAATGAGGAATGATTTTAAACTGTAGTGATGGGTGATGCTAAAAATTATATATCCCCACGATTCAGCAGTTGGAATCACGAGGCAAACCGATTAATAAACAATTAAAGAAGTTCTTACTTATAGATTAAATCACCATATAAATTGTATTTATGGTTTAGGTATCATGTTCATGAGTCATGGCACTTTATAATTAAACATTTAATTCATTTCATTTTTAATTATTTTTATCTAGTATATTTACAAAAATTATATTATCTCAGGATTCATTTCATTCTCATTTTAATTATTAAATGTCATGTTTTAAGTATTTTACATTAGCATATTGATTATTACTTGTCTATTAATTTAAATTAAATGCATGATTAGTTATTTAACTTCCATATTGATTTTTAATTATCTAGTTGATTGTTTTGAATGTGTTTTTTGTTATTTACCATTCAATATTTGATTATTCTTATTTACACATTAATTCTTCCACTATACATAAACATTACTAGGATTTGATGTCACCCGTATTTTGTTTCGTATACCATAAATTCCATGATGTTTTCTGTGACATATGTTCAATAATATTTTGGAGGGAAAAATAATATTCTATTTTTTTTGGAATTTGTGTATTCAAATGTAATGTAAGACTCATGTATATACCATGTTCGTCAAGTATATTAATATATTTATTGTTTTGGAATATGATTTATTGTATCTTATAATAGTAGAATGTTAACATGAAATAGCTTAAGAATACAAGGGATCTGGATTTCTGTAGTTGTAATGAATGTAGGTTTTGTAGAAACATTGTGGAATAGATTATGGAAAACATAGAATAGAGTACATAACACTTTTATAAAAATTGAGGATAACTGTATAATAACATACTAACGTTTTTATATGTTAGACAATATTTGTTTTTTCGATTCAATACATCACTATATAGATAATTCAAGTGGCTGGCTTTCATTTGTAGATGAAACTAGGTGTAATATTTCCCAAAAGGGTACATTGGGCTTGACCCAATCCTTACATGGTGCATTAAAATGGACCTTACTATACACATGGTTTGAAATTCCTTGGGGATATTCATAGGATAATTCAGAATTTTAAAAAAAATTATGATGCATTTGAATAGATGATGATGATGAATAATCAAGGTTAATACTAAGTTGTATTATATGAAAAGTAACATATCATGATTTAGACGTCATTTAAATGATCATATGGTTTTCGTATTATGATTATTATTGCTTATATAATTATTTTGGGGTTTTTAATGGATGGAAGCTGAATAAATCATCAGAACATTGAATATGAAGAAGAAGGTGAAGGTTATAGGAAAATAAATGAGCTAAATACTGGATTTAATGATATTATGATCATTCCTAATCATTTTTATCAAAATTGGATTAAAATAACATAACTTATACAACACCCACACTCAACAAAGAAGAGATAGACATATGATTTTAATAACTTTAGTGGTTAAGACAATAGAGGAATGAAGGATTTTTTTCCATCAAGAAATAAATGTGGAATGAGACCCCCAATGAATGTGTCTCTGTGTAACATGGAAATGATTTATGTGTGGAATGGAAGGAAATAAACCAAAGATTTGTTGAAGAGTTTTGAAGAGTATGATGAAAGAAAAAAATATCATATTAGTGGCCCATTTATTGTTCATTTTGTTAAATGTGGAGAAGAAAATAATTACCCAAATCAATTCCCTCAAACAAAGCTTAACCCTGGAGAAAATAAAGACCCATATGGAAATAATATAAATTTTGTATTTATGTATTAGGATTCATGAATTATTTTTTAAAGTATTTTCCCAATAGTACTTATTTTATTAGAATTATAATACATATAAGGGTTGTGTCCCCTTTTAGAAGTAGTTGTGTATTCATTAATATAAAAGTTATTGATACTGTATTGGATTATGATCATAAGATTGATCCTATGTTCATAATAATAACCACCCTTAAAAAAAAATTGAACTAATTTCACTAGTTTGAGGATATATTTGATGAGATTTATAGTAATACAACCTATTGGTTTTTAATAAGTTTTAGTAGAACATTTATTTGAATAATAATGAATTTATATTGTTTATAAATAAGCCTAAAGTTACTGATAACCTATCGGGATAAAATTATCATTATGTAGGAATTTTTCATAGGAAAATAATATTGTTAGACATTATAAAAATTTATTTTTATTGAAAACATTTATAAAAACTCTATTTAATGGTTAACTATTTATTTTAAAAATTTCAATCATATTTCTTTTGGGTATAACATTGGAATTATATTAATATAGTTTACAAAGAGGAAAACTTGTATTCCAGGTGACAACCCATCATGTCTTGAAAGACTACAGGGATTGAAATAATGACCAAAGGATGATAAGGGTTTCATGCCTACCAATGGCCTTTTAGATGTCTTTACTAAAATGACATTGTTTTTAGATGAAAAATGATTAATAAATAATAATGATGAACCAATGTTGCGGTTTAGAGAATAATTAATAATATTGGATAACTTGTGATAACCAAATTGGTTTTGTTGAACAGTTATATACAGACTGAATGTCTTTTTTATGGATGTTATGATTCTTAAAAATTGAATTTTAGTGATTTAAGAAAAAATGTTTTTATTGGATAATCATTTCATTAAGTAGCTGATAAATGGTACAATTATTTAAAAAAACTTATGGATTAAATTTTAATTAATATATAAAAACATATCATGTAAGTATAATTTCCAATTCTTATAGATTGTAACATAATTCCACAACATTAGGAAAATGATCTTGAAATAAAAAAATTATCATATTACACTCAAATCCAATTATTTAATGTTCTTTTAAATTAGAACAGATTTAATGTTTTGGGGCCCTTAACATTCATCTAATCATAATTTTTTTTATCAATGAATACTAATAGTCCATATATTTATTTATGTTTTTCCTCCATGTCCATATCTTCACATTCCACTATAGTTCTCCAACATAGAATCTATGTTATGTGTTCCACTGTATGTCATTCGTAATTAAATTTTTACATTATTAAGAGGATACTTTATTAACCAATTTTACCATTTGGATTTTTAGAAATTGGAATTTACAACTTTTAAACCCATTATTTCAGAGATCAAGTTAAAATGGCAGGAAAAATTTATTTAAGGTTTAGAGAATGTGACACCCAAAATTCTAATATAAGACCGTTTTGTTGAAAAGCGTGTATGAAATTCAAAACCATACGTAAAAGAGAATATATAAAACCAATAATATAATATATACATACAATTTTAAATAAATTAAATATGTTCTATATCTATGAATTCATGAAAAATGACTTTTTTATATCATGAATTAAACTCAAAACTGTGTTTTATCGAACAAAAAACCCAATTAATATTTCCATTTAATATAGGAATTAAAAAATAAAAAATTAGAAGAAATAGAATGAATATGAATATATAACTTAAGAAAGTATATATTCTACCCATGTTTATTGTTTACCTATTTTTTTAAAATAAAATAGTATAATTAAAAAAATATTTTATTAAAAATTACAGTTGTTCTAAAAGATCGATTTACCAAACATTTAACATATAATTTAATAAAACTCTTAACACTTTTAGAAAATTTATTTGAAAAAATAATTTATATTCATTAAATATTAACACAAAACTTTATCTTAGGGTGAGTTTTTGGGATTTTTCTGAGAAGTTTCATTTTTGGATGAATAATTTAAAATACTGAATTTTAATTGAAAGATGAATCTTTGTTTAAATAATGTATATCGTAAAATTATATATTCAATTTTTTATTCAAGTATAATTAGTTTAATTATACATCTATGAAACAATTTATGTCATAGGATTCATTTTTATATTGAATATATACCTAAAAATTTGTACATTTGTTTAACATTTTCAATTTAACAACCATATTTCTCATCTGGTTTTCATGATTAATTTTAAATTAATACCTTTAATATATAAAAATAGAATTATTAATAATTTATTAAATATTTAGACTCAAAATTATTTTTATTCACTAATAAGGTCAAATTAATTTTTTACCAAAATTAATAGTGAATGCAGTAAAAAGTAATTACTGTAGTTATGGTAAAAATTGATTTATCGAGGGGTCAATATAAAAAGATAAGGGTTTAAATGGTCTATAAACTTCATTAAAAAATATTTTCTAATCATAATATGTAAATTAATGTTTTATAATGGTCAATTTTTACCCTTTTTAGAAATTAAAAAATGGGATGATTCAGTTATTTTTAAAAATCCTAAAGGGTTTCCTCTCCCCCACTAATAAAAGGTCACAAACTCTTCGCTCTACTCCACACCTACAAAATAATTTTATTAGGCAATGAATTTCAAAAAAAACATTAAATTTTTTTCACATACTCTTGTAATATTTATCTTCGTTATAAATCCTACCTAGGATGTAATTTGATCCATCCTAGGTAGGATTCCCAAAGAAGTTGTAATGTTCTTCAATTAACATCTTTATATTATTTATTTCTCATCCTCATTAATTTTTTTTGAAACAATACTAATATAAAAACTGAAGTATCTAAAAAATGTTGGGATGTTTTTAGAAATAAATTATTACCTAAAACTATATCTACTTCCATCAAATGTGTTTCCAAATCATTATTTATTATTTAAAGAGGACTACGGCCTCACGAACCGACGTCATTCGGTTTTCCATTTCCACCTATCATGTTTAGGTATGATGATTGATATAAATTATATATGTGATATTTAAAAAAAATATAAATATATCTCTATATATAATAAATAAAGTATAAAATTTTACCTTCCATTCCATAAGATATACGATAATATCGCTCATTTGTATGGATAAATTAAACCTCATGAAGTTATGTGATTTGTATTTCAAATACACTTCACATGAAATGAGATTCAGTCATATTGAATGATAATATATGATATAAATAAAAAAATTATGATATTAATGAAATATTTATCATCCTATATTGATAATATATTCCATTTTATTTCGTTCATTTTCACTCATGTAACAATTATGACATCATTCATATACATGTGGCCTACTGCCTTCACAAAGTTATGTGACTGAATTTTTGTCCCCACACAAAATGTATGATATATATAAGTATTTAATATTCTATATGTGGTATTATGAATATTATATAAAATTAAAATTTTTCTTACCGCCTTACCATAATGGTCATTGGAAAATTGAAATGTTACTCATTGTAAGTACGACCTACCATCTCCATGATTATAATGTACATCATTTTTCATTACAATAATTCATAATTTTTAAAATTAAAATAGATGAAATAATATTTAAATTATTAAATTATTAGTATTATATTGTTAATAAAACTATATAATGTACAAAATAACTAGACCATTCACTATGAAACAAAAATGAGATAGCAAGTAAATAAACACGAGAAAGGAATGAAAATAATAAAATATTATTAACGAGTAGGTGATAAGATGTTACAAAATGATCATATACGAAATAATAAATATTAATATTGTATTATTATATGTTATTAACATTCATTAAACATATATACAAGAGGGTAAATCATAATCAACCAAAAGTAAGAATATAGTAAAATATTTCATTTAAGTTTTATTTCATTAAGAAATATTGTAATGTTATACCACTAATTTCAATTATAGGTATAATATACAACCCCTTTGACATGTAATTTCATGAATAATTCATTATTCATGGTATTTAAAGATTCAATTTAAATTATTTTTTCGAAGGTAATTTGAATTAAATATTTCCAAGTGGTAATGAATGTCTTAACTAAATTTCCATTCATTGGGTTAAACTTATACTTCATTTATTCTATGTGTCTAATATTTTCAATATAATTATTTTTTATTATAATATATATTTTTGTGTTTTTTATATTTATCTAAAATTTTTACACATAATTGATTCATTAGGAGATTTTTACTTTAATGATTTCATATTTTCAAAGGGATTAATTAATGATCTCCTTTAAATTGAGATTGATTGTTCTTAAATTTCAATTAGAAAAATTGTTTTATAATTGTTTAACAATTCAATAAATTTTATTATCCTCTAGTTATTCACGATATTTTAAAATTAATTTTTTGACATAGATTATTTTATATCTTTAAAAAAGTACCATTTACCAAAAATTGTACTTAAATGTTTTGAGAAAATGTGTTATGAAAATCTGATATCATTTTTTTCTTCATTTAGAAATATATTTTATTTCAAAATAATGTTTTTTATAAATGTATTGAAAACTATTTTATATATTTAAAAATAATTTATAAATGGAATTTTCACTCATTTTTACCCTTTAATATAATTTTTCATTGTAATCTTATTTTTTTCAAAACATATCCTATTTGGATTTTACTGAAAATGAGAAAATACTCTTCTAGTTATTTAAAAAACAAGGCATCATCTCATCCTTTTTATATTGAGAAAAGAATTTATGCTTTATCCTTTTACATAATGTATAAATATAACTAATTTCATGGAAATGATTTCTTTGAATTTTATTTTGAATGTTTACATCAATATTTTTAATGAAAATGTTTTGTAAATGTTATATTCAATGAAAAGGATTTGTAAAATGATATTCAAAATAAAATGACTATTTTCCAAAAGATTTTTTTAAATATATTTTTATGGTATTTACATCCACCAATGACAACGAACCATTATTATTTATCCAATGGGTATCTGATAAAACCATATTTATTCTTCCTCATGATGGTTGATGATTCTTTTGAAGAAGTATAAAACTAACATTCCCTTGTTTAATTTCATACTCATTAAATTATCATAGAAATATACACTTTCATGTGATCATTAGGATTTAAATTTCACTTAAATATCCATTTATTTATAATGGATATTCTTATAGTTTAAACTATATATCATTTAAAATATTATGTTTTAATTTGAGTATTATTTTTTTAATGGGGAAATTTTGATAAATCTGTATCCCTTTCTCAATATAGATATTTTATATCAAAGAATTTTGATTCATGAATTAAATAAATCATTAAAATAATGAGGAATTAATGGGACATAAAATGATTTATTGGGCCAAAAATTATATATCCCCTTGATTCATTAATAGGTATCATGGCAAAATCTAGTTAAGCTTTTAATAAACAGGGTTTTCCTGTAGATTAAACATTCTTGTGAAAGTCTTGATAATAGAGGTATCATGTTTACTATTAAATGAATTATAATAATTAATCATTTTCTATTTTATATTTTTAGTTATTAATATCTAATATATTTTAATAAAAAAAATTCCTTGGATGCATTTTCTTCTAAGTTTAATTATAAAATGGATTCTATTTTCACTTATTTACCATGCCATATTGATTATTCCTTATCCAATTATTTCAATATAAAGTGTGATAATGTGTCTTCCACGAAATATTTATTATTCCATATCTAGTTATTTAAATTTCATGTGTTCTCAATTATTTTTCTTTCAATATTTATAAATCTTATTGAATCATGAATTCTTCTATTATACATAACCCTTATTGAGCTTTGGAGCTCAGTCCTTATTCTTTTTATTTCCCCCAAGATTCCATGGACATTACTATGATAGATATTCATGAATATTCTAGAGGGAATAATTATATTCTCCAAAAAAATATGTGGTCATTTTTCTATTCAAATGTAACGTTAGACTCATGTAAGAATCTGGTTCACTATGACTGTTAAACTATTCAATCCCATGGGATGTGATTTCCTGCGTCTTATTCTAACATATTCCTTGCATGAACTAGTTCTAGGATAATAGTGTTAGGGTTTCTCAATAAATATCATATATTAAATATATATATTTAGTGTCATTTATTAAATATAAAAATTGAAAAATTATTTACACTATTCAAAGATATGGTAGGTCATACATACGTATGAACATTATTTTTACTTTTCGATGGATAGAATGAAAGAATAGTAAAAAATAATTTATATTTATAGAATAATTATTATATAATATAGATTACTAATATTAAATAAATATATACTAAATAAATCCACGTAAAGTTTGAATGAAAACATATCAAACCATTCCATGGTGGTGGCAATCCACATGTATGCACCAGTAATGTTATCGTTTTCCAATAGATTCAAAAGTGAAAAAAAACATAGATATGATATTATAATTAATAAATCATAATTTTATTATAAAATTTATATCTAAAAATTAAAAACACATCATAATAACCTTCCATGAATGAGGATAATGGAAAAAATAGTATTTTCAGTTAGAGGAGGTTGTCCACACATACAGACACAGAGACGACACTTCACTTACTATTTGAGGCAATAGTGGTGGAAATTGGTTGCTAATTAATCAAAATAAAATTTCATTTTATTCATGAAAATTGATTATTATTTTATGATGAATATAATAAATATATAAGAAGTATAAGAATAAAAAAAATTAAAGAGGCCAGGTAAGATGATTACATCTCTTTCAGTGGGCCTCCTTTAGATACTTTTTAAGGACCATTTTAATTTTATTTTAAGAATAATAGAACTTTTAATTCCAAGATTGAGATATTTAGAAGCAATTTTTTAATTTTTTTTAAAATATATAAGGCTCCAAATGGCGGAAAGAAGAGAAATTATGAGTGTCCTTTTGTATGTTTTGGAGAATGAACCCATATAATTTATTAAATGAATATAATATAATAAAATAATTCTCAAGAAAAATGCTTCCAAATGGAAATATATTCGATTTTCGGATCGTATTATTCAAAAATATTCCCAAAAAATAGTTTTTAGATAAGTATAATTGAAAATATTACCCATTTCTCTTTGTTTAATCCTCACTTAAACCTATTTTAACATCAACGGTAGTGATTTTGTTCTATTTTCACAATCCATTATGATCAAAAATGAATGCATAATAATTAAGTAAAATCTAAAAATTATGATTCAAAATATGGAATCTATTTTATCAAATTAAATTTCTAATGTTTCAATTTAATAATTTTATAAAAATCTCAAAAAATGGGATGAAAAATGGTTTTCAATAAAAATTATTTTCATAACTATACAATGCTTTTCTACCAAAATTCACTTAAAATTAATTCTAATAATCATAATTGTAATATTAATGATATAAATTAACAAATTTTAAATTTAAACGCGATTTAAAAAATATTAACATTCAATGTCTCTAATTGAAAATATAGTGTGCAATAAAAATTAGTATTTTTTAATTTTCAACAAAAATCAATTTGTTAAAAAAATTTATAAAAAAATTACGATAAGTAAATTTTGAAATGATAAATTCAAAAATGAAGTCAATTTTTTTAAATTAAATTTGTTTACATTTGAATAAATGAATTATATTATTTTATGACAAAAAACAATAAAAATTATTTTCATGAAAAAGTATTTTCTTGAATTATATAAAGACTTTAATAAAAAACGATTATTTATTTATCAATATATTTTTATTATATAAAAACATAATACTAATTATTATAAATTTTTATTATTATTCATAGATCATATTTATTCATAGATTATAACAATATACTATAATAGAGATCAGTTAGACAAGGGGTTGCATGTATTTTAAGCTATCCAAAAAATTAAATATATTTAAAAATAAATACATCATATAAGCATGGGGTGTTATATCTCTATAAATAAAAATTATTATTATGATCAAATTAATTATGGGATTTTCAAGTGGTTTATCTATTATTTTTCTAGATTTTTTTTATTAATTATCTATAATGATGACACAATACACCCTATGTAGTTTTTTATTTGTTTAAATTCATTTTTGAACTCTTAAATGTTAGAGTCTAGTTTGGTTTAAATTTTTAACTGTGAATCTATTAAATCATGTCAAATGAATTTACTTTATTTAAATGGTGGATGATCAGAGGTTCAGTTATATCCTTTCTAGAAATAATATTGATTTTTTAAATGATGTCAATTTGTTTGATGAAATAACGATTTAACCTGATTCTTCTAATTATAAAATAATTATGGGTACTGAGAGTCCTACCTCTGTACATGGCTATTCAATTGTTATTGATATGATCTAATCAAGTAATCATCAACACAATTCTCAGAGTGATAATCATAAACACATTAGTTTGTGATTTTTTAGAGAAAAACATAGTCCATATACCATTTAAGTGTTTAATAAAATGTTTATCACTTAAAATAAATCATTCATACAAAAGAAATTATTTTTTGTTATTTTTATTCTAGTAATAATGATTTAGTGGAATTTATATCTTTTACTCATTTTTTAATACCTTAGGTTCTAAATTTTTTTGAATTCAAAGATATATTCTTAATGATTAACTTATATTATACTGAATATTTATCATTAAAGGATTATATAGATGATTCATACTGTAAATTACTATCAATGTCTCATAGTCCATAGAGAATAATAATAGGAAATTATGTTCCACAATTTCTTTTTATAGAAATGTTAAGAAAATATTAATGAATCACTTATAATTTCATGTAATTATAATGAAAAGTCTTTTTTGAATCCATAAATTTATTTTATTAGGGTAGTACTTCTCAAAGTTATAAATTATATTTGTATAAATTTTCTTTAACATTATACCCAACTGGTGTATTACCTATATTTTAATTTTTATAATCACCAATTATATTATCTTTGGAGAGATAATATGAATTCTATACAAATAACTTTTTCTTCAGATACTCTTACTATTTTCAATGTTTCTCACTAAATTTTGAATTCTTTGAGTTGTTTTTGGGATACTAACCTATAATATAATAAAGGTTACATTTTGTTAATCCAATATTATGTTCTAAATAATAATGAAATACAAGATAGTCACATGGACTTTTATGATTTGTGAAATAAGGTTTTAAAATGTCTCTCAATGGTTGATTAGGATTCAATGTTAAATCAATGGATAATAATTTAGATTGAATATTCTAAAAAAGTATCAATTTTTTTATCTATAAAAAATCATTCCATAAATTATATGATTATTAGTGAATAATTCATTACTATTATATTTTTTAATTTATCTTAATTAAGTGATTATGCAATAAACGTGACACCATCTGCCTAGAAATATCACCCAGTTTTTGAAAAATATTTTATGTTTTTTTAGAAAATAATTATTATATATGTTTATATATATATATATATATTTGGGAAGAACCAATATTTTACTAAAAAAATATGTAATACTCGATAGCGTATAAGACATGAAAACCTGAGCTTATAAATACCATGAAATATTATTATTTGAATATGACCATTATAACCATGACATTAAATTGGTGGGTTTTAATAGTATGTATAAATTAAATATATATATATATAAATATATTTACTACTCCAAATATATATAGACAAACTCTTAGTAAATAATCAAAAAAAATTAGTACAATTATTTTAATATTTAAAAATAAGTTTTCTTCAAATGTGATTTGTATTTATTTTTATGAGAAAATATTACAATTAATTTACTTAGTCTATAGAAAATGTATTTTATGAAATCAAATTATAATTTTAAATAATTATATAATATTTATATTAGGGTAAAATTTTAGCATTTTTAAAAAATAATGATTTTGGAGTGAATACTAAAAATCAATTTTTTTTGTAAAAATGTATTTTATTTTTAATAAATTAAAAAATATTGAAGTAAAATTATGTTATGAATAATAATTAAATTAAATTAACTATTATTTATTTATATTTAACCCACATAAATACATTTGAAACATATTTATACAGTATTTTAATATATGATTATCTGTTGGTTTAAAATTGGTATTTTCTTAAAACTATTTTAATCTTCAAAATGTTTCTAAATTTTAATTAATTTAGAAAACCCCTAATGATTAATTATTTAGATGGATTTTATATATTATATATTAATATATATTAATTAATATTCATATATTTACTATTACTAGTCATTGAGTTAATATAAAATCATCTTATGGGTGAAAAATACATATAATGAAAAACATTTTTTATCACATCTTCATGTTTTATTATAAATTAACTTATGAAAATTATTTGAATTATATTTTGTAAAATTCAATCCATGTTTTTAAATAACATAATTTATATTATATAATTAGGTAAACTTATTTTATGGTCTAAATTAACTGTGAAAAAAGTAAAAAAAAAAAATTTGTCGTGATTAAGGTGAAATTAGGTTTACTGTGGGACATATTAACAAGATAAGGGTTAAATTTCCTAGACACGTGTCAAAAATATATTTTATTGCCATATTTAGAACATATATAATCTTATTCTCAATAATGGACCATTTTAGAGCCTTGTGGAACGTTAAAAACATTGGTATTAATTTTTATTTTGAAAAATAACTAGTGTACCACTCACCTCACATATAAAAGGTGATAACCTATCCTCTTCTATTCTCACAATAAATGAAATTTGGATAAGAAAATAACCAAAAAATACCTTCCTTAATCCCCTATCCATGACTATGATCTTCAGTTATGATAATAAATCCATTCAATGAAGTCTTTTGGGGTTATTATTATGAGGTTGTCAAAAAAAGAGGTGTTATGCTTAAACAAGAGGTTTTATTTTAATTATTAATCCACCACCTTAAAATGTTTTTATATTATGATGATATAATAAAAAAGTTATACCATATAATTAGATGTTACTATGTTAATTTCATATCCTAAATCAAGGTCATCTTGTATCAAATGGGGAATGAAACCTTTATTTGTGTGTACATTGGACTACTGCCTCGCAAACTGATGTAATTATTTTTTCATCATCACAATTCATATCTTGTAATAATTATGAATTTAAAGTAAATATATGTTTTATACTCATGGAATTTTTATATGATACAAACATTATTTATTTCTTTTATGTGTGGGATATGATAACATTTTTCAGCTGTTTCAAAGAATTCCGCCTCTCGAAGCGAGGTGATAGAGTTTTCAATACAATTTATGAGGAAAAAATTGATAAATTCATTGAATATATGTGTTATACAAGTGAAATCATAATTATATTCATGAAATATTTATCATTATAAAAATATAATATACTATTTTATTTCATAACTTTATACTCACTGAAAAACGATAATGTCTATCGTGCATACATGTGGAGTACTGCCTCCATGATGCAATGTGATTCATTTTTCTCCCCTAAATCACATAAATTATATATATAAGTGTATATAAATAAATAATATGATATTTAATTTGTTTTTATAATATTTTAATGTTAAAATAATAGTTATAATCTTTTTAGGAGAATAGTTGAAAAATGGAAATGTCACTCTTGCATACCAATGATCTACATTCCCCTGGATCCTAACGTAGTTTATTTTTCAAAATTACTATTATTGTATTTTTATTCAACTATAATAGTTATAAAAAAATTATAATTATTTCATGATTATTACTATGTAGATTTTGAAATAATGGCCCCATTGAACACGGTCAACATAGCGAATCCATTCCAAAATAAGGAACCAAACATCCTAAAAGCACCATACATGGACTGATGTAGAGACTCGAAGCTTAATGTACATGGACATTACATTACTTTTGCGGAATACTTCGTACATAACCAAAAAACACACACACAAGGACCGTAATAGTTTAGTGCCTTTGGAAACTCGGAATATAATCTTCTAATCGTGGTGAAAGATCTTCAACATCTCCCATAAGGATCATCCGTTTTTTTACCTAAAACCTTTCTTTATATCCTGGGGAAAAGAAAACATAAAAGGGTGATCTCAAATTCTTAGTAAGGGTAAACAAAAGAAATATCAATCACATCATATTCATAAGAACATATCATTTTTGGAAATCTTAACATGCAAAAGAGATCATAATATCATAACATTGGATAAATATTAGTAGTGAAATGTAATCCCAATAATCATAACATTAAACATGAAACATTGTGTCATACACACATAATCATAGAGAATCATTTCTTATTAGTCAAGACTCATTTCCAAGACTATCTTAGTGGACAAAGTCCATTTCTGAACCGAGTTCACTCCTCGCTCTAGTCCTGTTTCACTGAACCGGTATAACCTATCGTTCCAGCCATGTCTATCTAATGAGATATAAAATCATTACCCAATGCATTGGAGGGAGATATAGGTCCCACCCATATCATAATGAAATCATTCTTAATTGTGCCACAAAATAAACTTAAAACATTCATCATAACCCAATGAATAAAATGGGTTTCATAAACATCATTCCATCATTTCATAATCCATATAAAAAAATGGACATTTCATCATAATAAATTTGAACCATGTAAATCATAGAGACATTAAACTTGAAACATACACTTATGAAATAATGTCATCTTAGATTAAAAATGGTTTTGATAAAACACTTGAAATGAATTCTTGAGGAAAATATCTTTTTCTCTTCAAAATCATTTTCTTTTCACAAAATGTCATGCAATTTTAAAAGAAAGGTATTTTGTTGAAAATAGTCATGAAATCTTTTTGAGGAAGCTTCATGAAAACAAGGCTTTATAAAACCGTAAAAATCCGTTCACGACGTATAAGTTAAAAATAGCATTCTCCTCATACTTTTGTCGGAAAAGTCAAAACAAATACCTCGTAACGTAAACAAAAGAAAGATTCCTTACATACCATGTAGTAAAAGTCAAAAAATGGTTGAAAAGGACATTAAATATACATGAAAACACTTTTATAAAACATGGACATGGATGATATAAATAACCCCAGCAAATACTTACGAATAAGCAATCTCGGATAAAAATGGGATTTGCAAAATTATCCCTTACCTTAGGTCCGATATGCTTCTTATGTATCCGAACCTCCTGTATAATGATTTAAATAATGTCATTGACTTATTCCAGAATCATACTCATTGTTATGATATCATATATGGTTCACTTGTGACTTTATATTTCCCGTTCTTTTGTAAATTTCATGTTAAAAAGTGTTTTGGGTAAAATTGTTTCATTTGTCATCCGTGTTTTGACTTGTAATTATTCATATGATTACTTAGATCATGATTACTTAATTACAGAATATAAAACATGATTTATATATAATATATATTCAGAATATACATATATATAATAAATCAGTAAATGGAAAGAAATACACCGCTCATGGAGACGGTAGGCCGTACGTACGCATGAACGCTGTTTTCGTTTCCTTATTGAATAGAATGGAATTAAGTAGATGACATACATATATATATACATAAATAAAGTATCTTTATAATGTCATATAATTCATTATTATTTCTTATATATACTTTATAATCATTCTTAAATGGTTAACATGGAGAATGAATCTCATCGCGTCGTGGAGATGGTAGTCTGTACGTACGCATGAGCGATGATATCGTTCCCATAATTATTTAATTGAATTGGATAGGATGATACAATATATCATAATAATTATGAATTTATAATAACTATGTATAGTTATTCTTTACACCATTATACCCATCCAAGTTAGGTGGTGTTGGAAAAACAAATTACACCACAGCGTGGAGACGGTATTTCGTACGTACGCACGCGCGGTGATTTCATTTTCCGTAGGATGGATAGATGGTGAAATAGGGTTGTTTCATACTTATAATAACATATAAGTATATGAGTGATATTTATGTTATTACTTCATAATGAAACAACCTAAGAAGAAGAAGTGGAAGAAGAAATAATGTTGAAAGAATCGGTAACAGACATTACCTCTTCTTGGAAGCACCTCTTTGAGACCTCCTCTTAGGGCACTAAAATTGGTCTTTTAAGAAGACCAAGACCTCTAGGATATTTCTAGGGAAGTGGAGAAGAGAATTTGGCAGGGTTTGGCCGAGATTCAAGTCTCAAAATGGTGTGAGGAAGAGAGGGAGGAGGTGCCCTTTTATAAGGGAGGAGAGGGGCACCTTTGAAATAACTAAAAGTATTATTTTATTATAAAGCCAAATTCGGTTTTAAATAGCTCAAAATTGATTTTTATAGAATCTAAGCTGGTGATGGGTCGAAATACTATCATCCAATAGAATTTAGACAATTTAGGGTTGTATTTTAACCTTATCACATAGATTTAACTTTAAGTTAAATAATTTTACTTTTACCGTGTCTTTTTGTTTTCTTACACTATAAGGTTAATAAACTTAATATATGAAGCCAAAAGAACCCCAAGTTGTTTATTATTAATATATATAACCTTACCTAAGTCATTTGGCTGAACCTTAGATTTTTAGGAATAAAATAACAATTAATAATATAATATTTGTTTTAAAAACTATTTTATGTCAATTTTGACACTATTTAGAAATTGATTTTTTTGAAAATCATAACAGAATGATTAGTTCGAAAAAAGTTAATTAAATCACTACTAACATGTAATATTAACCAAGAAAATTATTGTAATTCATAAAAAGTCTCAAATTACATTTATTTGGGTATTTATAACATCAATTATGTCAATATTTCATTAATAAGATAATTACTGCATCATCGTTGTGTCATAAATAAATTTTATTATTTAATGTCTAAAAATTATAAATAAACTACCCTTATGTTGGAAACCTTTTTATCTTTCTAATGAATATTTATAGTCGAATTTATCTTATGTATAACCCCATATTAAAAATGATTTACTTATTAAACTTTGATTTTAACTATTTTAACCCTTCTTTAAAGAAATTAATAATAAATGTCCTAATCTAATCCAAGTGGGCCTAAATGGTCATATTTTAATCATAAGGTTGTTTTTAATTAAAATTTAGTAATTTTCACTATTCATCAGAAAATGAATGTTATCCGAAAAGTACCAAAATTTCACCCTAAGCTAATTTCGATATTCCAAATCCAAAAATGAAGTCCATTTTGAAAAATAAAATTTACAAAATTTCAAAAATTGGTTGTTACAATTCATAACAGCTAGTTTTAATAATATTTTAATAGCATATCATTGTTTAGTGAAACTCGGTATTGCGTACTACACACGCTATCGAGGAAGGTCGTGATTTCCTGTAATGCAAGGAAAGTCAAGGATGTGTGTTGTGCAAGCTCCTTTTGGTGTAGCGTACAACATAAGACATTAATGAAATTAAAAAGAATATTTTTTCATAAAATCTCGGGGTGTTACAACTGAACTTGTTAATTATATAAATATGTAATTAAAAATAAAAAAAATTATTTAATTATATTTTTTAAACGTTAAAATTTTTAATGTAAATACAATCATTAATTTGAGATAATTATATAGAAGTTTTAGAAAAACATGAAATGTCCAAACACATGGAAGGGGTTTCTCTTCCTCCTTTTCATTTCTGCATGACATATGACATATTCACCACTTTTTTATTTAATGGTCTATATATTTCAAATTAATGTATTTTTAGATTAATTTCATGAAAATTATTTGGATTTATGGACCCATTTGAGGATCTCTCTTTCATTGGGATTTGATATAATGATTAACATAGAAATAAGGGACCTCATCTCAATTTTATTTTACAGAGGAATATTTTATTATTATGAACTTAATTTATTTTTATGTGATGAATTTGTAATAAAATTTTTTATGATATATATTTAATCCAAAATATTTCATGGTATTAAATGTTTCAACTTGAATTATTTTTTCCAATATGATTTGACTTGAATGTTACCAAGTTGTAAAGGGTTTATTAAATCAACTTCCTTTTGATGGGTTATAACTCTTATTTACAGGCTATGTTATGACATTATTAGGTGTTAATAGATCTATAAATAGTTTTATTATATATTTATAATTGTTTTATAAAGATTTAAAATTTGTAATCAAAATTGATTAATGGATTAATTATCACTTCATTTTTATGATCATTGTAATGGTCATTCATGCAAAATTCTATTTCAATGGGACATGAATATATGATATGAAATTATTTTCTTTTATAATATTTATACATTATCTATTTGACATGTTATATCATTAACATATTTATTTTGAGGACACTTTAGGTTTCATTTTCCTTTTTTACTTTCATGGGGATTAGGATTTAAGAGTTACCAAAATTGAAAAGGATTTATGATATAACATCCTTTATATTAGGATTTTTTAAGTTCAATGTTACTTTAGAGTAAATAAAGAAATATTATCTTATTAAACAACATATATTTCTCATGCAATGCTTATGAATGTGTTTTCTATGTTCTATTTCCACTCACCCTCTTATTGATTAAATAAATATCATGAATGTTGTTGACAAGTGATAATAATCTTATAGCATCTTTTCAATCATGTATCTTTCACAACCATATCAATGTTTTAAAAAAAATTAATAAATAACAATTTATAAAAATAAATGATTTATTAATGACATTTTATATGATATATTATGTTCTATAAAATTTTTTAAAAATTAAAATTTTATTGTTTTCTAGGTGGGTCAGTTTTAAAATTATTTAAAATTTTTTTTATAAGAATTTTTATTTATTTAATTTACATCACAAACTTATTTTACCACTATAATGATAAATATATGCATAAAATATACTTTTATAAATTTACAAGATTATTTTCAAAGAAAAATATTTTCCCAATAATTTTTTAATATATTTTGAAAAAATGATTTTCATATCAAATTTTTCATTTTCATCAAAAATATTTTTAATGATCTTTTAATGGTATTTCTATTCAATAATGTCAAAACCCATTGTAGGTAATATTTCATAATTGGGGATATTTTTTATTGATGCAATATTCATTATTTCTCTGGATGGATTATGATTGTTTCCGATCGATTTTTATGGAACCCATTTGTTTTATATATGATCAGAATGTTATAAAAGGTATAATTTTTGATTAAGGAGTTTTATGATGAAATTAAAGATCTATGTAATTCATTCATTTTTTGGTTCCTGGAAATTATTTTTAAGAAGGGGTGATCCTTAATATAGCTGATGGGGGATCTCGAAATAGCTTATACAATGAAGGTTCTTAGATAGCACTAAAATATATTGATTATAGAAGTCGAACACATGGTTATTCTACTTTAAGGGTTCTATAAGGGTTTTAAAAAATAATGTTCCATGATACAAATTTATTTTCATTATGATTTCTATTGGGTTTTAATGAAATAGTTTAATTAGATTGAAATCACATGGCTCTGGATTATTTATCCTTACGATTATTTACATTGATAAATATTTATGCCTTTTTTCATGATTAATGATCTAGGTATTTATGGATATGAATATTCTTATGTTATTCACATTTTATTTTATTATGTCATCATACCCATATTCTCTCTTTAATATCACTGATTAAATTAAATTTTTAATGATTATGTTTATCCTTATTGGGAATTTGATCTCACACTTCATATTTTTCATATTACCCATGTTATGAAGAGTGATGATAAAATGATTTATGTCTCTGAAGGTTTCCAAATAGTTAATGTATTTGTTAGATGTTGAATATAGAATCAGAAATATAAAAATCTTGGTATAATTGGAGATGATTTAGATATCTAGAACCATATTTTTATGAATCCAAGTTGGAAATATTTTTTAAAAAATCTCTAAAATAGAAAGCCTAAATGTTCATTATGTACACACAAGATCCAATATTTCTATTTCTATATTGTCAGGCTTGGATACAATTTTTTTCATAGAAATTGGTATCAAATCTAGAAATGTAAATTATATAATTTTAGAACCAGATCCATGAGTTTGAGTTTGTGTCAATTATAGTTGGTATAAAAAGAAAGGATTAGATAACTTTGGATATCAGTATGTTTTCATGTGAGGATTTCTTAATAATTATGTATTCAATTATGAGATTATTTGATAATGTTAATAATAAGTTAAATGTCATATAAATCCATTTTTAGGTTTTAAATATAAAACGTTTGAGTTTATTAATAATATTTTTTGAGATATTATATTGTATTGGGGCATATTAAACACCAATGTTTAATGAGATAAATTATTTGAGGAATAATACCATTTAATTTATAGACATAAGTTTAATGGTATTTATGACCATAATTGTTTATCATATCATTATGGAGGTAATTATTAGTTATTGAAATTTGGTATCTTTTGATATATTCCACCAAGAAATTTAAATGTTATTTGGTGTCTATTTGATTAATGTTATTATAAAATAAGATCACTATATTTTTGGGTTTGAAAGCTAAAATACATGAGAGGACATTTTAGGTTAAAAAACTCTTTAATTTTAAGGATATTTCATAATGATTTATTTTTAACATTTGGTATTGTTTTCTAATTTTGTATATTAATGTTTTATTTCATTATATGAAGGTTTTCACATTTTAGAATTATATTACAATATTCATAACATTTTGGTTTTAGTTAATATATAATAATTGGATGAGTAAATTTATATCCCATTAATTGATATGTGATCTATTATAACATTATTCTAGTTCTTCATGAATGAAAAAATCAACTTGAATACTTTTCATTTGGACAAAATGATTAGATTGTACTGAAAATTAGTTAAAGGATGAAATTATGCATGTTATGTATGTCTATTTTCGTATGTTTTCTATAGGTAACTTGAGTTAAACATTACAAAATCCTGAGTGATGTGATGAATTTTAATTTCTCACACACAGAGCATCTTTTCAAGTTAATAGTCTTAAATAATTAGTCCATAAATCTTATATAACTAAAACATAAAATACAAAGTGGATACTTCTGACTAGAATCCATTTTTTCCTATAATACAAATCTTTTAAGAAAAATAAAGCATTCTTATCATTTAAAATTACCATAACATCTAAATTTACTTCTTCCTTTCCATTACCCATCCTTAAACCATATGATAACATTTTAAAAACATGGGATGATAAAAATGATCATTAAGTGATATAAAAATAAAGGAAACTATTAGTTAAATAAAAAATTAAAACTAACAAAAAATTTCCTCTATATTAAATGTTCTTTGAGAATAGTAAGTAAGAAATTTTAACATTAATAACAAACTGAAATTTTCCCCAAATAAAATCCTTAAAATCTATATCAATCTATTATACTTATTTTGATGTCTTAGAGAATCATATACATAAAACATTTCCAAACCCTTTTAATTGTAATAACCATAAACCCAAATTCCAACATTATTATTACCCAATGCCTTAATAATATATAATAGGGATCAAGATTCATATATGATATTTCAGGATCTCCATTTTCTCATGATCTATTTTGGGTCTCAACCCTAAAAATAAGATATATCAGGCTCACCCATGATATATTGTTGGGTCCTACCCTTCATATATGTTTTATCTAGCTCACTAGGTTCATATAATTCTCAATCACTATATCAATAGTAAAACACTATCATCATAAATCCCATTAAAAACTTTTTTTAAATACATATGAAAACACATTTAGATAAAAATACCATTTTCTTTTGATAACCCATTTTCAATACACAAACAACATTTTCTTTAAAAAACTATTTTCATTTCCAAAATAACTTTACAAAAGGAAACACGTTTTTTCATTTAATAAAATATTTAATCCTATAAATTATGATATAAATCAAAATAAAATACATGATTACATGAATGGTAATTATCATGGTATATTAAAAATAAGATATTTCATTTTTTATCTGTTAAAATAATCCTTTTAAGAAACATAAAAATATTACTTAAAATTATAATGAAATAGAAAATATATATACATATTTAATTTATAATACTTATATATATATATATATATTTAAATAATATTATGAATATTTATATAGAGAAAACAATTTGGAAATTAAATCATTAAACATTCAAAGTGTCTAATAAAAAATTTAACATTTAAATCATTAGACCCATGAAAGAATAACATTTAACAATAAATTAAATAACATTGTAATCAATAAATTCATTATGTGATTTATAAAAGTGGTTGTCTATACACTTCATAATATAAGGAGGTTTTATGACATCAATAAATGCCTCAATGAAGGGATATTAAGATGAAATCCCTTACAACTATGGTATCATTTGAACCGGTAACCCAAAATGTAATAATCATAAAATTAAACATTTCAATGCCAATAATTTAAACGAAATAGGTATATAATATATAAAAATGGTAATTAGATACTCCACACAAAAAAATAAGTGGTGAACATGACATTTACCTCACAGATGTAAAAAGTGTGATTAAAAATTCCATACCTTAAGTCTGATTTATCAAATGTGTATTTGCCTTCTGGAATAATAAAAGTATATAAACTATTTACATTATATAGAACCATTTTCATGTTTATCATTACATTAATTTAAATTATTAATTTTTTAAAAAAAATGTTGAATAGTTATGTTTATGCCAGTTGTTTTGACTAAATTTGGTTCCTTTTTGAAAACGAATTTCCCATGTCAAAAATGGTAAAAAGGCTTCATTATATAAACATATATAGAACAATAATTATGAAATAATAATCATATCTAGGAATGAATTTACCTTTTAAAACCAATCAAGGAAGGTGGTTTCAAATAATTAAGCAATGTTATAATTATTTAATCATATATACTTATATTTAGAATTAATGTGATATAAACAAAATCGCATGCCGTCGTGGAGGTGAAATTCCACAAATGACATTATCACTTTTTTAGTGTTTTAAAGGGTAATAATGAAGAAGATATAACAAATTTATAGAAATTTAATTATTTCATCAATATAATATATCTCTTATTTATTTCACATTTGTATGATTAAAACTATTGATAATATAGTAAATGTATTGTGTGAACTTATAAACTCACTTTGAGTATGCAGTAGTCAACACGTCCACAAAAAATGTTATCATATTTACAGAATTTGGAATTAATGAATGTATGTGTTATAAAAAAAATTCAATAAGTACTAACATAACATAAATATCACATATATATCAAATAAAAACACCATATTCATCATAATTAACAATCATTGGAGGTGGTAAATGAAAAACTAAGGACATCATTTCGTGAGGCAGTTGTACACATTACTTGAATAGTAATTTCATTACCCATTTTATGGAAGTGTGTGCAGTTCTGGAAAAAACCATTAACATAAAATAATATCATTATATTTATTATAATTATTTTATTATATAATAATTCAATAATAATAATTTATTGGGTTGATAAATAAATAAAACAAAAATGCATATTGAAAGAAAGTTACCTCTTTTTTCGGGTACCTCATTTTGGTTTTCACCATAGGGATTCGTTGGTTGGATATATTGTCTATGTCAGGGCTCTATGGTGATGGGAGGGATGTTTGGATATTATTTGGGTAGGTTTTGGATGAGAAAAACTAATTTATAGGTGTGGACATGTATAGAGAAGAGGAGTTATTTTATATGTGAGAAAAAGAAATAATTTGGTATTCTTGAAAATATTTGAGTGATCCACACATTTTTCATGACCCAAACGGGTTAAAAAGTTACCATTATATATATCTAGAGGTTTAATGATCTCATTTTGGCAACATAATAATTTATAGATTGGTTTAGAGTCATTTTTACACCTCATTTTTTATGTTTATTCATTAATTATGTTCATTTTACATTAAAAATGTAATAAAAAAAATTAAATTTTACTAATAATTTTATTAAAAAATAATTTTAACTGATTATAAATTTTAATTTATTGTTATTCCAAATATTTTATCCATTTTCCAAAATAAAATCACTTATGAGTCAAAAATTAATTTAAAATTAATCTCGTAGATTGGATGACAAAGGGGGGTCTTAATGTAAATGTTCAAATGTGTGCTCTATTTTTATTTCTAAATTCAATGTGAAATTATTACATGTGGCCCAAATTGTTTTAAATTTTATAAAAATGATCTAATTTTTCTTTAAAATAAATTTTAAAAATAATTTTATTATATAAGAAAATTGGCTGAAAGTGCATTTTTAAATTAAAATTATGTATCATTCAGTATTCATAAAAATATTAATGTTTTATGAAAATAACCAAGATTTACTTGAAGTATAATTTGATATATATCTCAAAAAAGTATTTTTTCTATAAAAAAATTATAAATTTTTTAAGAAATTTATTTAAAATAGGTTCTCCATTAAATGGCGGTAAAAATGAATTTTCGAAATATACTACTTTTTATGCTTAACATTGAATTTATTCTTTTTTAAGCCAATAAAAAATATTGGATGAATGTCTGAATAGTTTATAAAAATAATTTTTTTATTCCTACACATTCCTAGTGATAATATGGCTACGTGATAACAACAATATTATAAATAATATTAACAATATAATATTTCTTGTTATAACTCAGTCTTATGTGAAACACAAGATTTATGTTAACATCAATGATTCATGTTGTATATTCCATTGAAAATAAAATTACATTTTAGGTAAAATTACTATATAATAAATAAATATTCATAAATATAAAATATAATTATTCTATATTTACCTAGACTATTACATCCTCTATATTAAATTGGTCTTTATTTTCATTCATAATTAATTGGTAACCAATGAATTCATATAATAACCATGTTCAAATGATAATTTCATAATTTATATAATATATTACATTCCATCAATTCCAATGGTAGGTGATTACTATGATAAATATATTAAAAGTATATTTTTCTCTGATTATGCATGGGATAGTGTGTAACATAAGTCACAAGAGGAAGTTGTTGTTGTTTGCAATAGAAGATAATAATTGTTTTGTATGTGATGTAATCTAAACTATGTATATCATGTAACTGAGTCTATTAAATATTTCAAGTTAATTTGAAATCATATATTTCATAAAATCTTGGGTTGTTACATCCTAACCCCCCAAAAATTAATATCTCCCTAAAAATTCATCGAGGTTATCAATGATTTAATATTTGAAAGATCCTTTATTAGAAACCCAAATAAAAAAATCAATGCTAAAATATCCATTAAAAATGGAATGTTGGAACCAAATTTGTTACCCAAAGTAACTCATAACAAGGTTTATACCTTGGATAAAATAGTTTGGGAGTTAATATTGGTCATGGAAGAAAATCCTAAATAATTATAGAGAGTGATATAGATCATTGATCACAAAAAAAGTGAATGATCCTTGGAAAATTGAGGGGGAAAAAATTAATATCTATGTTGATCGATGAGGCCATCAATTCACTAGAAATGAAGGCACAAGGATACTAATTTGTAAACATTATTTCATTAATGTTTATGGATTCCTACACTATCTATAGTAATATAAAAAATAAAAATTCTTACATGATGAGTTGAGATTCATCCATTAATTAACAGACACAAAAAAAAATATTGCACCAAAAAATGAGTATGTAATATGACCATTCAGGCTTGAATCAACAGAATAGACATATAACAGGTCACATAATAATCAAAAGGTTAACATAATATTCCTCCTATTTTTAGATATGAACCAAAATCTACATGGTTTTCACATATATAGGTAATTCAAACATTAATGTGATGAGCTATTGCATTAATCTATAAAGTTAAATTGTAATACCCAAAGTTAAAACTAAATTATTCCATAGATATATCAACATAATGGTTGAAAATACCTTAAAACATAAATCTACATCAATAGATGTATTGTTCCTCAAATAAAATTCAAACATATACCTTATACATATATAATAAATTAATAAATTTCTCCAATTTGATTTTAATTATTTAAAAATTAAAATAAGTTCACCTAAGACATTAGAGATATGATAAAACATAGAAAAATTTAAAACTCCCTCGAGATTCCATCAATTCACTAAATAGACCAAAATCAACTATAGAGGTCAAAAATGATTTCACAATCCCTATTTTCTTATGATCATGATGATTTACTTACTAAGTAGGTTACCTGAGACTCATGTGAGAATAGTGTTTGTACTCATTGCATCTAAATAAACATACTATTAAATTACATTTTTTTATTTTATTATTGGATTATTCATGTGTCTTATCCCTACATTCAAAAATCATGTGACCAAACATACCACACCAATAGCACTTTCCAGATACTAACATTAATTCTTTTAAATGTATTTTACCACACATAGAATATGTTTTGGGCTTACCTCCATAATACTTAGTAGGTTTCATCTACATTTCCTACCACCTTTACCATTTCAAACTCTAGTAATATCCAAGAATTTAGGTGTTGAAAAAATTCCATTCAACATTCCCAGCACAATGAACCACTTTTTCATATAATCTTAATTTTTGAGAGGGAACATATATTCTTAGACTTAGATTGAATCCTATGTAAAATCTATTAATTTAACTATCAATATCTCATATAAAATCGATACCATATTAGGAAAATGTTGTGATGTTTTCTTCCTACATGACCATAGGATCATCATCCTTATTCTTTAATCCCAAGAATTGTTTCCCCATCCCATGCCAAACCACATTAGGGACGTATTTATCCAGAAATATATTCTTAAATTTTTATTATTCCAGGTCATCACGATCATCTTTCTCTCTAGTATTCATAACCAAATACCACCATCGACCAGATTCACCTTCAAAATGATTAATAGAAAAGGGTTAATATTTGATATTCAAAACAACCCAGGGTTTGAAATTTCTTCTCCAGGTAACTAATCCATCCTTTAGCTCCCACTAGATTATATGATCCCTTTAATTATAGGCGTGTTTCCTCATGAAATACACCACAATCGTAATTTTTATTCATGGTAGGTTGGATTACTATTTATCATGGACCCCACCACAATTTATAACTTATTTCATATGAAACATCAATAAATAACTATTCCATTCTGATTGCATCCATATTGAGATGTCGTTTTGGAAGGATATATTCCCATTGATTCCTTCCCACTACAACTTTCTAGTTTCCTCTATAGAAAACCATTACGGTAAAACATACATTAGATGAATGACCAAGAAACTCAAAAATTCTTATTAATTTTATCATAATCATAAATTAAATATCTTCTAAGGGAATTCTACAGAAACAATAATATCTTATAAATTTTTCTAAACACTTCCTTCGATACTAAATATATGTACCAAAACGAAAAACATTACATAATTTTGACTTAAGTCTCAATTTTTACATTCTCTAACAATGAGGATGTTTTTGGTTTAGTGTTTTAGAGAATTGGGCCATAACATATATATAATTAAAACATAAAATAAAAATGGACACATTATATCATTATCCATTTTCCCATAACAAGAAACATTAAAAACAATTCATGAATTGTTTTCAATGAAAATATCTATGACTTCAGACATGACATATTCATTTCCCTTACCCATCCTTAAACTCGAAGAAAATATTTTAAAAACATGGGATGCTTAATAATCTCAAAGGTGATATTAAAGTAAATGAATTTATTAGTTCATTAAAAACATTAAAATTCATATAATGTTTACCTTTTCCTTTTATGTTATTTTATAGTATCATATAAAACATTTTCACTTGAATAAAAAACTCAAATTTTACTCAATGAAAATTAATAAAACATAGAGGGATCAATTAAATCCCATTTGTTAGCTTAGAGAATCATATACATAAACCAATTAAAAACACATTTAATTTGAATAAACATAATTCAAACATCCAAAATTATAATTACCCTATACATTGGAGATCTATAATGGGGATCACCATTCATATAAGCTATATTAGGATCACCTATTTCTCATGAGCTATAATGGGTATCAACCCTTCATAAAATCTATATTAGGCTTACCCATGAGGTATAATGGTTCTCAACCCTTCCTATATGTTTTCTCTAGCTCATTAGATTCATATAATGATCAAGTACAAAATTTATATCAACAAATTCTCATCATAAATCCTTTTTAAAACTATTTTTTAATCCATATAGAAACACATCCGGATAAAAATACCCTTTGTATTTGAGAACACATTTTCAATACCCAAACAACAATTTCATTAAAAAACCATTTTCAATATCAAAATAATGAAATAAAATGAAATAGGGGGATTACATTAAGAAAAAATTTAATCATTAAATATAATCAATAAATAAAATAAAATTCATGATGACATTAAATTTCCTAATCACCATTCTATAAAAATTATTGATTCCATTTTTCATTTGTCAAAACATTTCTTTTAAGAGACATAAAATAGAAAAATTATGTTAAATATTGACTAGAAATATCAATTATAATCAAATTATATCAATATAAATAAACACCTAATATAATATCTTGAATAATGACATAGAGAAAATGAATTTTAAATTATATATTTAAACATTCAAATTATCTGATACCACATTGAACAATTAAATTATAATCCCCATGAAAGAATAACATTTTAGAAAAACATAAAATAAGAAGATAAATAATAAATTCATGAAATTTTACATAAAACTGGCTTTATATACAATTAATAAAATATTATTGTTGTAAAATATCAAAATATGTCTTGATGAAAAGAGGCTGAGACAAAATACCTTACATATGTGGTAACATTTTAATTTAAAACCAAAAAGGTAATAATCATCAAATGAACATTTAAATACCATTAAAATAAAATAATTAACGATATAATATATCAAATTTGATAGTATATATGCCACACATAATAAGTAAGTGGTGAATTTGTCATTTATATCAGAGATTTAAAATTTGAGATGAAAAATAACTTACCATGAGTTAGACATATCATGAATGTCTTTATAATCCTAAAAAACATACTTATGTTAATTTATTTATTTATTCATAACCCTTTTTTATTTTATCATCACTTTTATTTCACTTATTACAATTTTGTAAACAACTAATTAAATAATTATTTTAAAGTTAGGCGTTTTGACAAAACATGGTTCATGTATCCAAATGAATTTGGTTAGTCAAATATGGTCAAAAGGGGTCATTATATAAAAATTTCCAGAACAATAATCATTAAATAAATATCATATTTATTTAGTAATTATACTTTTCAAAACATTTAGGAATGATGGTTATGAAAAATGAACCAAAGTTACAATCATGGAGATGGTAGGTCATACATAAGCATGAGGAACATTAACATTTTCAATGATCAATAAGTAAAGAAGGTAAATATAATTTATATTTCCAGAATGATAATTTTATCCAAATAAAATATTATTTAATCATATATACTTAAATATGAAGTTAATGTGATATAAAATTAATCCCATTGCATCACGGAGTTGGTTTCCAACACCTCCACGGACGACGTTATAACTTTTTCTTGTATGTGAAAGGGTAGTAAAAATAATTATATATTATATTTTCATTAGGTAAATTATGTCATTAATATCCTAAATATATGTTATGTATGTAATAGTTATCTAATTAAACCCATAATTAATTCAATTTATGGATTTTGGGAACATATATTTTTGTTTTGAGGAGCTGGTAGTCCACATGTCAACAAACGATGTTATCATATTTACACAAAATGGAAAACATGTGGATAAGTGTTATATAAATATCATTGAAATATGAAGAAAAAATAAATACAATATATATATATATATATATCATATAGAAACATTTTTCCACCATGTTTCATAACCATGAATGTTTAAAATTAAAAATGAACAACATTATTTCTTGAGGAGGTAGTTTTCCATACATGAACGACAATTTCGTTACACATTTGGTGTAAGTTTGTAAGTCCCCAATAATTTATAAATAGATTTAACATAGAATTCATAATAAATTTAGCCTCTAAAAAATTCCACTTTATTAAAACCTAACCAATAAACATATCTTTTTCACTTTTGTAACTCGAATTTCAAGAAACTGACATTCACAGTTGCTCTCAATAAGATATTTTGAGTCTGATAAGTGAAACATTAATCTTGATGAAGATTAATATACCCTTATGAATTGTAACATAACCTTTTGAATTATAACATAACCTTATAAATATTAATGAATATTAAGTAATCCAAATAATTGAAACTTCACCCATGAATTTATAAATACAATTTAGATATCTTATAAGTGAAAAATTACCATATTATATGTATTAGTATTTTTTCATGTCATAAATATTATAATTAAAAATCAATGATTAATTTAATAATTTAAAATTGAAATTTATTTTACTAAAATTTTATCAAAAAATTTTAATTTTTTATCTTATGGTTATAAGTTAATTTATGGGACCTTGATGATTTTTTCAACAATTTATAAAACAAGTTATAGTTTTAAAGTTTTTTTTGTATAAATTAATAATTTATTTAAAAATTAAATAAAAAATATTTCAAAAATTAATTTAAAAAAATTAATTTCATTTTTAAATTCTACATGTCAAAATATGGTGGGGGAGAATTTTTGGAATTTTTCATAATAACATGAATATTTCTTGAATAGTAAGAAAACAATTTTGAGTTTGTAGTATGTTTAATGACATCATAATGATGGAATAATTAATATAAAATTATGGTAGAATTATTTATAGTAAAATGTTACATTAGGTGTTTCAAGTGTTTAATACCATGGGGAAATACCATACGAAAGACCATGGTTTTTTCAAAAACCACTAATGAAGTGTCCTGTGAAATTAATAAAAAACTCCCTCTAATTTACTATAAATACCCACCATTCATTCGTTCTTTTCATTACAAACTTATAAACCTATATGATTTGTTATTTTCAACTCCCTATGATTCCTCTATCCCCCATGGTCTGAAACTTCATGATTTTGGAGTTTCTCCACAAGGTAAGAAAATCTACCACCATTCTCTTTCTCAAGATTTCATTTTATGTTACTATTTTTAATTAATTTTGGATTATGATGGGATATGTAATTAAATATACCCTAAAAATGTACATATTCAATAAGAATTATTATTGACCCATTTTTATCTCATCAATATATTTAATCAGTTTTTAAGCAACACCAAAAGAATGACAAATTTTTCATAAGGGATTTCACAACATTAATTTTATTTTGAGTCCCTTTATTTTTCTTTCCTCAAATCCTATCATCAAAATGTTGTGATGAATCAAGTATATTAATTGTACTAGAATTTTTTAATTATAATGGAGTAATTATTCATCATCTCTCCTCTCTAATTCTTTTATACTAAAGATGAAAACATTGTCTGAGATGTGCTAATTTACCACATTCAAGGATGATGGGTTTTTAATTTCTATTATCGTCTTCAATTCTTGTCATCAACCCATTATTATTGCTCATCCAGAGTATAATATATGTTTTATGTCTCATCTATGGTTCTTGAATATTTTGGTACACATGGTTTTTTATAAAGCAAAATGAGTTCATGATGTTCAAAAATGGCCCACTAACCCAAACAGTTGTCATTAAATTTTTTATATAATGAAAATTGTTCACTACAAATAACCAAATGAGATTTACCACCATGTAACCTTTTATAGTTTCACTAATAACATCAATTCTGGAAAACATTTCTCATTTTACAAGATTCTCCATTCATGTATATAAGTATACTGATCATGAAACAAATGGACTCAATCAATGAAATTTAACCTATTAACCCATCAAAAAGGTTATGAATGAAAATAATAGGGTTATAATAAAAAAATTAAATGTAGATGATTTTATGGAAATATCTATTAATGTATTTAATTTGGTTATCTAGGTCACTAAGACCAAGTGATTAACACCATCAAACAAAATGAAAGGGGTTTCTTCATCTCACTCCCATTTTCGTGTGATTTTCCATATTCACTAATAAAAATTGTGTATGATGAATGTATACTTCCAATTTATGTTTAATATTATAAATATAATTATTTTAATGATAAAAAATGTATCATTGATAATTATTAATTTTTGGTCTTGTGATTCATTTAAATACAATGTTTCATGTATTCTCTACCCAAACCTCCATTTTCATTCAGTTTTCTCTTATTCTCTACATACCTCAGTGATATTATTATTTATTCTTAAGTAATAAAAATAAATTCTATGTTAATTTTAAATATATGGGTTCCAAATAGAGTCCTACTTTCATTTATGGGGAGTTTTATGATTTACAATTATCATTAAAAAAATTCTCAAAATAAAATCTCGATTCCAGGAACATCTCAGATTCTTACATATTTTAAAGTTCACTATATACAACGTTTTAAGCTATATTTATCTTCATAAAATAACAAATTTTGAAGATAAAAATATATTTTCAGTTCATTTTTTATTTTATGAAAGCATACATTACTTTGAACTTTTAAATCTATATAAACTATTCCTTAAATCACACTAAAATAATTTATTTTTATAGCTTATTTAAAAACTATTTTTAAATGATTTCACCACAATATGTCTTTATTTAAGCCTAAAATTTAATTTCAGTGACCTTACCTTTCATTTTAGGGGATATAATTTTTTAAATTATGATTTTATGACAATTACAAACTATTTTCCAAAAGAACCATTCTTTCCAAACTATAAAGGATTTCTCTCATCTCACTTTATTTTTTATGAGATATAATCCTCATTCACCACATAAATCATAAATTTGGTGTATGTAATGACCTTTTGTGTATCATTTCAATATTCCCCTTATTCTCATGATATTTTAAGGGATTATGATTTGAATGATTCAAGGTGATGTGGGACACTTTTGAATGTTTAAGGATTATTTCCTCATGAAATTTTCCATGGTATAATTTAAAATAATATTTATTTACTTCAACATCCATTGATGAATCTTTTATTTCATAGAGATTTATCTTCTATGATATAATCTAAATAATAATTTGTTGAAGGGTTTCTGATTTGATTGAATATGGATGATCTATCTTGATACCATTCAACATATGACTCCAAATGTTTAGTGTTTATGTTTATTGACAGGGGATTGTTATTTAAATTTTAAATTATAGTTTCAATATGGATTTATATGTTTTTTATAATTATCTCCATTTATAATAGAAATTCATTATACTTATTATATGACTTGTGGGGCCTGCTATAACCCCTTAATGAATCAAAATACCTCTGGAGACAAACTAGTTCATGCCACATAGCCATGAAAAAATGGTAATTTAGGGTCTTGCCACGAGACCATGAGTGTATGGTTGTGATGTTCAAAATATGCATTTTCCTCATTATAAAAGTAGTATTTATAGCTCATGTTGTTATTCGACCAGTAGAATAACCATGATTATGTTGGTTATGGCATCATTTATTCAGATCTTATTCCTACCATAATGTTTTCATGTTTATTGGTAAAGGAATGCATTTTAGTTATTCAACTTTTCCAATGTTATTGTTTATGTTTTATTTTATTGTATTTCGTACCCTTACTGAGAAAATAGGTTCACCCATTTTTTATGTTTCATTTCTTAGTACATGATGATGTTTATTATGAATTACCTACAGGGATAAAAATAGAGTTTTGTATGTTCCCAATAAAACAATTATGTTTTTTTCCTTTCATGTTATAATATTAAACCTATGTATATATCTGGTTTTCCAAAACTACAAATCTACTCGGTCCATCGGGATTTGATTCTTCGTAATAATGAAAAGTATTGAAATAATGCAATGGCATTGGGATTATGGGGTCGGGGAATTATAGTTGGTATCGTTTTAAGATTAGTATAAAATATGGATATAATATTCAGAGAACATAGATATGGGAAAAAAATATAAGATATTCTATTAGGTTAAAACATATAAGAACATCCTGAAATTTTTCGTAAGGAATAATGTAAGTGGATATTTCTAGAAAATAACTCCCTATCTAGATACTACAACTATACATTGTTCTACCATATATATACCTATGAGTAACATCTCAATCAAGTAGTTTCAGACCAGTCCTGAGTTATCCCAGGACACGATAACATGCCTTACTACACACTTGGATTGACACTCCCCTGGGGATATGCTTAGAATAGTTCACATTTTCCTTATCATCCATTAAAAAAATATTTTTCTATGTATCATATTTCAATTCATGCTATATATTTTTCTACATTGAGATTATACATTATGATTCAAAACCTACTCGAGTGTATTCAATTATTTATAAATGGAACCCAGCATAAGGAATGAGAACATCACCAATGAACATGATGCTAATAGTAAGAAGGATTATATCTCTCGGGGTCTTAAGACATCATTTCAAAGGAAGATAGTCTCATATGTGACATAATCATATTAAGAAATGGTATCTTGTGTTAAAAAGATATGTAAATAATTATCTATGTCCTACTTCTTTGAAGATATGAAAAAGAATAAGAGGACTGAAGTGAAAATTTTGGATAAGGGGAATAAGCGAAAGAAGGGTTTTCAAACATGTGGTAACTGTTGAAAGAATAACCCTGGTAAATGATTGAAGGGAATGGGTGTTTTTAAAAAGTGTAGAGAAAAATGACACCATGTTCTTGATTTCAAGGATAACAAAATAGTTTCCAATGTAGGATGCTTCAACTGAAATAATATGGGACACTATGTGAATCAATATCCCAATCGTAAAAAAATACACCCCAAATGATGATTCTGTATAATGATCTTGTTATGATTCTTCCTCAAAGGATTTACAATGATTAATATTCCTAGTTATTAATCATGACATTTTAATATTTTTTCAACGATGTACTGGTTATATGAATTATATAATATTCAAGAATTATGCTGCAATACATTTCATTAAGGATCTGAAACTATATGTTGAATGGTACAATGTAATGATATTTAGTGGAAAGAGAATTTTTTTATAAAACACATGATTGAGGGAAGGAGAACCCATAATATATATTTTATGTTGATAGAATGATGAATAAATGATTGATTCAGATAAGTAATCACTACCTAGGAACTGATACTGACTTGTTATGATGTGGGATATTCAATCATCAATGGATTTTACAACACTATTTGATTTATTTAATTTATCAAATAATAGGTATCATACTTAATGAATATAGATAAATCATGGTTTTTACAGTAATTCAAATTATTACAATATTTCAATATGATACAGGATGAAGTTATTCAAATGTTTGTAATTTGAAAATTTAGTGCTGCTTCATAATGGTTGAGGGTTAATGATATGTTCATCTTGGATAATCAAAGTCCTTCATTATAATATGTTGAATAAATATATTTTGGATTTTATAATCATTAATGAAATGGTTTATGTTAATAATTGTATGAGATTTTATTTTTTAATGTATTTATTCACCATATGGACTCAGTTGTGCTAAGTGAGTAGGTATTTAAAGTTTTACTTTGAATTAAATGATGAGTTCGTAAATAGAAACACATATTTAAACTCTTGTAGAGTGGAATAATTCCTCAACCCAATTTAAATAGTCATATATAAAATTTTGTCATATTTTCCCAACCATTGAGAATATCAATGATTCCATTACCGAAGTTTATAGTTTTGTAGTAATCAACATTCATCTAAACATGTTCTCTATCATGTTCAATCAAAACTTCATAGTTATGTCTTTTCATCTATGTCCAGGTTTTTACATCCCACGAATGACACCCAATTAAAAAGCATAATTTTTTGGTGACCAACTCATTTCCCTTAAACACTTTTTTGGACGATATCTTATTAACCCTATTTCCGATATGGGTTTCCCACAAGGTAATTTTCAAGTATCAACTATTTACATCGGAATGTCAATTTCAAATTTTGAGGACGAAATTTTTGTAAAGAGGTAGTAATGAAACACCAAATTAATTTACAAATAGTTTTAATATTTGATGCATAAAACACGAAGTCTCTACAAAACAACACTTTATTACTAACTAACCAAAAAATATAAATTTTCCACTTCTGAAATTTGAATTTTGAAAAACTGAGATGCACAATTGCGTACAGTAAGATATTTATAGTTTGATGAGACAAAAATAATTTTTTATTAATTGTATCATACCATTATGAATAGTAACATTACCTTAGGAATAGTAAAAAACATTTATGAATCGTAATGAATATTATATTGGCCAAAAAATAGAATCCTCAACAATGAATGTATAAATTCAATTTAGATATCTTATAAGTGAAAAAACAATCATAGTATAAGTATTGGTATTTTTGCATGAAATAAATATTTTAATTACAAATATATGATTAATTTAATAATTTAAAATGGATATTTATACGTATAAATTGTAATCATATGTTTTTACTTTATTATCTTATTTTTATAATATAATTTTATGGGACCTTTATTAATTTCTCATGGTGTTATAAAACGAGTTATATTCTTCATGTTTTTTGGGAATAAATTATGATTTTATTTAAAAATTAAATTTAAATTATTGAGAAAATTATTTTCAAAATTTTGTTTTCATCTTTCAATTCTATACATCAATAAATGGTAGGGGGGATTTTTGGGATTTGATTAAAATACTTGAATATTTCATGAATAGTAAAATACAATTTTGAGATTTTAATATGTTTAATGACATTATAATGATTAAATAATTAAAATAAAATTATGTTCGAATTATGTATAGTAAGAATGAAATGAGGTGTCCTTTTTGGCTTACACCATGGTAAAATACAATGGGAAATCCCGTGGTTTTTCAAAAAATTCTAATGATATGTCCCTTGAAATTAATAAAAAAACTACATTTCATTTAATATAAATACCCACTCACTATTTCATTTTAATTCTTTCCAAATTCATTATCCTCAAATATATGGTAGTTTAGACTTCCTAGGAGTTCTCCCAAGGTTTCTTCAATCCCCTAAAGTTCTATACTTCATGATTTTGGAGTTACTCTACAAGGTAAGGGAATCTACCACCCTTTTATTTTTCATGCTTCCAATTTTATGTTGTTGTTAATAATTATTTTTGGATTAATATGGTTTATGTAATTATATATCTCTCCTATTTTACATATTATATAATAATTATTATAGACCCATTTTTCTCTCATCAATATATTTTATGAATTTTTATGCAACGTTGTTAGTCTGCCGAATTTTTTTAACGGATTTCTAATCATTTCATTTATTTTCACTTCCTTTCGTTTTCATTCCGTGGCTTCATTCAACCAAGTGTTTTTATAACTCCAGTATCATAAATGTAATATAAATTTTCAATGACAAAATAATACTTCTTCATGATCTCTCCTTTCCCATTATTTTATACTAAAAATGAAAACACCATCGGAGATATGCTAATTTACAACATTGATGGACGATGGGTTATCAATTTCTATTACCGTCTTCATTTTCAGTCATGAAAAAATTATTAGGGTTGGACTAGACTATAATACATTTATAATATCTTATCAATGGTTCCATAATCGTTTTTTACACAATTTTTTTATTTATATAGAAAAATTAGTGTGTGGGGATAAAAAACCACCAATTGACACAAACGATTTACATTAATAAATTTATATAATGATTCATCTTCACTAAAAGTAACCAAATGATATTAAAACCCATGTAAACTTCATTATGTTCACTAATATCCTAAATTTTGGAAAATAATCCTCATTTTATATGATTCTCTATTCATGTATCTAACCTTTCCACACACTAAAATATTATAACGTTATTCATGCATAGGTGTGGAATACCGCCTCCATGAAGTAAAGCGATTATTTTTCATCACCCACATATATGGATGATATATATATGTTTTTAAAATGATAAAATATTTATTAATGATAGTTTTATGACTCTATAAAGGTATAATAAATCTTACCTTATTTTCGAAATGATCATTGAAAAATGTAAACCTTACTCATTTGTACATACGACCAATCGTCTCCATGATCATAACATAGTTAATTTTTGATAAACATTATAAATTAATGAATTTAAATGAATGCATGATTTATAAAATTGAAAATTATTTTAGGATTATGATTTTGGATATGTTGAAATAATGACCACTTTGACCATGGCCAACACACTGACGCCATTTTGAAACAATGAACCCAACGTCCTCAAGACACCCAAGATAGGCATAAATAATTATGTATTTTGAAATAAAATTAAAATTAAATAAACTTAATTATATAATTATAATGTATGAAACCTGTAAAAAGTAATTTTGAAATAAAATAATTGATATAATATAATTATACAGGAGTTAAATTCTATTCATGGAGGGTCTAGACTCGAGGTAATGGTTTCTCATATCACCTCTAATTTTTGAGAAAAATATTATATATTAACCACTTGTTTTTATTGTGTTTGTTTATAATACCCATTAATATAACACCACAAATATTCTAAAATATGACCATTGTATTTGATTAAATATGCAGCACAAAATGAAAAACATAGAAGAATATATAACACCTAAAGGATTTATTATATATTTATTTTTAAATATATACATTTTTTCAAGATAATTAATTACATGATATATTTATATTATCATTGATTACATGAAATATTGGATTTCACTTATATTACATGCATCACTGAATCTATCTTGTGTCACACACTATATTGAGTTCTAATAATGTGAAATTTTGTAAAAATAATTTTATTTAATAGTTAAAACCTATATGCTAAATTGGAGGGTAGGAATAGTAATAAAAATTGTATAAAAATCATGCTAAATTGTTTACTATAATTAAAATAAAAAAATGGAAATAGTTTTAGAGAAAAATATTTTTTTCTAAATGACAGTTTAATTTTTCATTTCATGCATAATTTAAAATTAATTTTACCAGTTTTAAAAATTAATTTGAAAAAATAAATATCATTTTTGATACCAAAATATTATAATTTTCTTAGGTATATTTTTTTTATTTTTATGAAATGTTTTATTTTTTGATAATTAGGGAACAAAACTTAATTCTAATCAAAAACTATTTTTTTGTTTAAATAATTACTCATATTAAATTATATTTTGAATTTATTTTAATGTAAAATTAGTTAAAATTTATATAAATTAAACCAATATATGTTATTGGAACCATTTTTATAATGAATTTAGAAATAAAACCTCGTATTCTTTTGGACATTTTCACTCTATAAACCCACATTCTTGTTAAACCATTGAGGTCAATTTTAATTTTTAATTTTCTAGTAATTTTAATTTAAATTGAAAAAATAGAGTATAGATTTAGAGTCATCATAAATTATAAAATATAATAATTTTAACATAACTTTTGACCTTAATATATAGTGAATGAAGTAAAAATTAATTACCACAATTAATGTAAAAATGGGTTTACTAATGGTTAAACTAAAAATATAGGGGTATAAATTATCTAAATACTTTTCTAAAAACTATGGGTTGTACATTTTTTGGAAATTACATATATAATGATCTATAATAGAATATTCTGAAACCATGAGACATATGCAATATGTATGAGAACTCAATTATATACAAAAACACAAAGTGTGTCCTCTCCCCCATATATGAAGGGCTAACCCCTCTCTGACCATATTCAAGGAAAAATATATTCTGTTTTAAAAATAACTAGCCAATTATTCACTCCCCTAATGACATAATCCTTATTTTTGAAAAAAAAACACATCCTAGGGAGGCTTTCGTGAAAACCCGAGGATACCCAAAGAAGATTTACTATTCTTCATGCAGTATAGTAATTTTATTTACTTATTAACCTCATTAAAAAATTTAGAACATGATGATATAATAAAATAGTATGTTCAAAAAATAGGATTTTTTTATAATATGTTAATGAGATTCAACCACCTCCACTTCCATAAAATGTGTAATGAAATCATCGTTTGTGTGTACGGAAAAATACCTCGACACGAACCTATGGCATTCATTCTCCAATTACCATCATTCATGATTTGGTATAACGATGGGTATAAGAAATATTTATAATATTTAAGAAATATTTATACATTTTAAGTAATTATATCTTATATATATATTTTTACATTCATTTCTGTAGTAGATACCATACTGTGCCTCATGTGTACAACATAATACTACCTCATGAAGCAATGTGATTCTTGTTTCACAAAATCGTCACATGGATATTAATAAGGATTATTTTAATAAATATATGTGATACATGAAAAATTATGATATTAATCACATTTTTATCATCTAAGGAAGTTAATATATAACATTTTCCTTCTTACCCATTAACTCACATAATGATGATACCATAATTTGTGTACATGAGGACTATAGCCATCATGAAGTCATGTAACTCTCTTTTTATACAAAAACTACATGTATGATATAAATAATTACATAATATTGCACCTATGATATTATTTTAATTATTTAAATATTATATATCACTTCCCATCAATCTAAAATGGTAACTGGGAAATGGAAACGTTACTAATGAATACTTACAAACCACTATCTCCTTGATCATAACATACATCAATTTTTATAACAAGATTTAATGACCAGTTCTGAAAGATAAATTGGTTAAGAGAAATTATAATTACTTTATGATTATTATTCTTGGGAAGATATTACTATAATATATGCACAAGAACTAGATCACCCAAGATGAAAAATTCATAAGAAACCAAGGAAATTTAAACACGAAATATGGAATGTAATCAATGATTATTAATAGAAGGGTGGTAAGATTATAGAAATCAGATTACATTTGATATTATTAATAATAATATGGTTTTTGTGTTATATAATTATGTGTTTAAAACACTAATCATGAGGTTAAATCATGTTCTACCAAAATGATGTGTTAGGTTATGGATTTTATCTCAATTTACATTCCATTGAGAATTATTAGGTTTTATGCACCAATTCAATTTTAGGGGATGTATATACTTCTACTTTTACATGATATAAAATGACTAATTCTCAATTCATTTTATTTTATGTTTTACTTTGAATCATTCCATCAAATTTATTTGACTTGAAAATTTAAAAGTGGTAAATGTTATTGTATAATCTCACTTTCTTTTGGGATTGTAAAATTTCTCTTAAAATAATCACATTCTTGTCATCATTTACATTGATAGTTATGTTTATATTAAATTTATATGTTCTTTTATTATGTATATGATAATTTCATAACCATATACAATTTTTACATCTGGGGTATACTTTGAATGTAATTTGACTAACTAGGGAAATAATAATAAATCAATATATTCTAATGAATATATATTTTATTAATAAGATAAAATTTTATTAATTAAATTGAGAATATGATATATCTATAATGATCTGGACATGAAGTACATGGGTGGGGCTTAGTTATTGATATCCCCTTGTTGTATCGGGAGACTTATTTGATGAATTAGTTGATCAAATCATGTCAGTTTTTACCCATTATGTCTTAAGCCATCATGTGAATGGTCTTGAGGATAAAAATATAATTTTGGGGGAAAATCCATGAAGGTAAAATTTCTGAATTTTTGGGTAGGTTGTGTTTGTTGACAATGTAGGTTTCCATCAAGAATTGTCGAGTTCTAGAGGTGTTGTTGACAATCCATGTTGATAAAGAACCAAGAAAATGGAATGGATGTCTTGGATGCGGTTCAAAAAGAGTAGATACAATGTTGTGTCGTTTTCTAGTTTTTTCCAAATTTTTGGGGTATAAAATTTGGTTTTAGTGAGCATCAAAAAATATATATTTAATTGAATATATCATCAAAATCCAGAAAAGTCATGAGTTTCATGAAGATGGGCTTCTTGATGTAGATTTTGCAAAGACATGAAGAATGTTGACGATGTTCATGGCGATTACGACGAGTTTCATGAACAACATATGTGATGAGCATTGTGGTGAATCTTTGTGGCAATGATGCGAAGGGATTTATGGAATGCTCTGTGATTACAATGAGCTCTATGATCTAAAAATTGTTGTTGTGCTTTGTTATTCAGAGTGAATTTCGGTGGAAATTTCAGAGGTTCAGGATTTTAGCTGACGTGGCACAGACTTCCCACAGAAGGTTCAAAGTTCAGGGGAATCTCCAATAACTAGTCCTCGACCCCTCGCGATAATTTTATGGATTTCCATGATTTTTTTTCTCAAACTGCAATGGATATTTTTAGAGGCATTGTACTTTATGAAAGAAGGAGCTTCGTGGTGGCTAATCTTGCTCCATGGAAGTGGCGTGTTCCGTGTTGGTTTAGTGAGCTTCACGAAGGGAGTTACGTTGTGACAATGTGAGATCTATGAAGTAGTGTCCTCTACAAGGTATTGAGCACTACGAAGGAGTGTGCATCGCAATGAGGCATGGACTTCATGAAGTCTTCTTTGAGCTTCGTGAAATTGGGAGCATTGCTAAGTAGGGTTCTTTTCAAAGATATTTTCAAAAGGTTGTAACCTAGTGGTAAGTGGAAAAGGGGTATTCATAAGACTATCCATATTTTTATTACACACATAGACATGGTTTATTACATAAATCATAAACTTGATACAACTTAGAAGACCAATAGGTCTAGTGTATTTGGGTCTTAGGAACATTATATAACAATGTAACACATAAAACACAACATCTTATTGAAAACATCATTTACATGGCCACTACATTCCCTCATTCATAGAATTGCATGGGATAACCTGAGGATATACATAAGAAAGGGGTGAGCTAGAAAGCCAATTAATGGAGTAAACAAAGCATAACATGAATAATTAAATACATGTTAAGAAATAGGCATATCAATGGAGCATAAAAGAACATGAACATAATGTCATGATATATCATGATTATCATAACCTGGAAATGTGGAAACAACACTTATCATATAATTAGAATGGGTCAAGGATCATCACACATGGATCATGAGTAAAACATCATTTCACTTGAATAATCATGATATTAGTCTTTAACTAATGCAATGGAGTGCTACCAGGATGCACCCCTGATAAACATTTCATTTCATGTATTAGTGTGCCACAAGATCATACAACATGTATTCATAGAACATTATATTTTATTTCACGATTAAGGAATGATGAATTCATATAAGAAACTCTTCCACCAATATGTAAATGTTCATAAAGGTGAATACCCTTGATATAGAAATGGGCATGGAATTAGCTACACAATGATTTTGTTTTGGAAATTTGCGGTGCAATTTCAGCAGCATAACGGCATGACATAAAACTTAATAAAAAATTATTGATGAGAGATAAAGCACTATTGTAAATCTGACCTTTCCCATTGCTTCTATACCCCCTTTCCCAACAGTTTGGCCAAACCATTGGGAAATCCCACTTTGTGGCCACTTTTCCCAACGGTTTGCGAAAACCATTTGGAAAGGGTAGGATTTCCCAACGGTTTTCCAAAACCATGGGGAAAATTCCACTTTGTGACCACTTTTCCCAAAGGTTTGGCCAAACCATTGGGAAATGGTAGGCTTTCCCATTGGTTTTCCCAAACCGTTGGGAAAAGTACACATAATGACCACTTTTCCCAAAGGATTGGACAAACCATTGGGAAAGGGTAGGCTATCCGAATGGTTTTCCCAAACCATTGGGAAAGGGCCCCAATATATCAACATCACTTAGGACTTATACCAATTGTTGTCAAAACTGTTGGTATAGGTCTATACCAACGGTTTTAACAACCATTGGTATATGCCCCTGGATTTTTTATCAAATCTTCTTAACAAGAACAATCTATAAATCAAAATTTAAAATAATTATGATAATACTTATATATATTTATGAAATTATGTTCAAAAAATTCATGTTAGGTTAGTGGTTAGGTTGTTCAATGATAAAATGGAGGTCCTGGGATCAAATCCCAGTGATTTTTTTTGGAAATACATATACCAACGGTTTTATGGAACAGTTTGTTTAGATTTTCATATTACTTATACCAACGGTTTTGAAAACTATTGGTATAGGTCTATACCAATGGTTTTTAAAAAACCGTTGTTATAGACCTATCCCAATGGCTTCCTTGCCCAAGGTTCTCCAAACCGTTGGTATAGGCTATACCAACGTTTTGGAGGCCTATACCAACTGTTCCAAACCATTTGTATAGGTTAGTTTTCCAGTAGTGAAGGTATGTCTCATCATATAAACCTGAAATATATAGTATGGGGGGTCATGTAGATACATTTACAAACATAATTAATGTAATTTATATTCATAATTCAAAATAATAATTTTAATGTAAATAAAGAGAGAGAAATTTCGTACAAAATTTTGGCATAGTAAAGGGGGTACATGGGAGGCATTAATGAGAGAGAAAGGGGTGTCTTATCATTATAACATAAATTGGGCAGTATGGGGGAGGTGTGAAATAATAACCCAATATTTATAATTGTAAATAAAAGGGAATAACAATATTAAGAAACATGGAAAAATAGAAGAAGGAAGGAATCACTTACTTGGAAGTGAAATCCCAGAGGCGTTGGGGGAGCTTGAGAGAGGATTATTTGGAGCATGGGGCTCCTTGGGAAAATTATAGAGAGAGGAGGTCTTAGGATGGATAAACTAAAAGGGATTTTAGTGAATAAGAAGTGTGGATATTTGGTGGGTTTATACAGGAAAGGAGAGGGAATTCTTTATTATTTAGTTTTGCGTCTACACACATTAAACTAATCCAAACCAAAAACCAGCCCATGGTTTTTTCCCAAGGGTTTTTTCAAAGTAGATTGGAAGAAAACATGTTATATGTCTAATGGCAGAACATATTAAAATAATAGGTTTTCTTATGTGGATGTTAGTCACACTCTCAAAGAAATAAATTTAAAATGCTAAAATGATTTATAAGTCTTGGAGTGTCCACAAATGATCTGTATAAGAAATCAAAAAAATCTAAAATCACATTATTTTATTGATAAAACATATATTGGCCGAACGTAACGTTTATATTATTTTATTACATCACAATTATGTCATTATGATGTCATAAAACACAATTTATATTTAAATTATATTTAATTATTACCCAAAAATTCAACTTTCTCTAAAAATTTTAAAAAATTCACCATTGGATAATTTCGACATTCTTATTGGAAAAATAAAATTCATTTTATCTAATTTTTTTTAAATATGTGAATTTTCACTTCTAAAATAAAAAATGACATTTATTGAAAATTCATGGGGTTTGAAAAAAATGGCTTTCAAACTTTAATAAAAATTACAATTGTATTTATAAAAATTATACTATCATTTATACATAATAAAAAGTAATTTAATAAAAATATTAATTTATTAAAATATTAATTAATTCAAAAATATATTAATTTATCCAAATATATTCATTTGTTTACAATCAACTAAAAATACTATTTGTACTTTAAAACCTATTTACAAAGTATGGTTAATAAAATGAGTGTATATACTCTATAAAAAATAATTTGCATTATGATAGTACTAGTGTCTCATTACATAACCCTGTTTAAAAACAGCATAAGAAAAAAGTGTATGGTGTACGATGGTGACAGACTATTGGGTTGGCTTGGATGACATCACTAGAGTGGTCATTTCTATCTACTTGCACTTCTCCCATAGTTAGTTCTGCTCGAGCTTGACGTGTTGAAGCTCAGCTTGGGCTTGGTAAAGATTGATGCCCAATGATGCAACCTCATTTTTGAGCTCCAAAAAATGGGCTTCATATGAGGAAAGTCTAATAGATGAGGCCATCTCTTCCTTTTTCTTAGTAAATTTGATTTGTTAAGGCCTTGTATTTATACTTATCTTGTATCACTAATGAACGACTATATTAGCAAAAGTCACAATTCATAACAGTATTTTAATATCCAAAAACATAAATCCAAATAAGTGAATATGTTATATACCAATTTTTTATAATATGATATTTAATTAAAGAAAGAGGAATATTCATTAATGAATGTTTGGGCCATTAAAATTATCCCCCCTTATGAAATTTCGCCTTTGAAATTTATTTTTCCCACAAAAAAACATATATAGGTAACTATGATTCATCACTTCCCCTGATTCCTATGTTGCTTCTTAAAACTTTTTCTTTCTCCCTAGAACTTTCAAGAGGTGAATTGTCTTATTTCATAAAACTCTACAATCAAAGAACATCACTAGTTTCTCCTCGTAAAAAATATCATCCTCTAACTATACTACCCTTGAAGAGATTACATGTGAAGGGTCTGGTATGTACTTTTTTAAGAGGTATACATGAACTACATCATGTACTTTTTCCATGGTAGGAGGAAGTTATAATTGATAGGACACAACTCCAACACGATAAATAATCTCAAAGGGGTCGATGCACCTTGGACTTAAGATCCCATTAATTCAAATCCTCGTGACCTTCTTCCACATAGTTATATGTAGAAACACCATGTATCCAACTTTGAACTCATGGTCTTTTCGAAGGTGATACACATAACTCTTTTTTTGACTTTGGGCAGCCACGATATTCTGTAGAATGGTTTTCACCTCTCTGCTATTCCTTCGACCATTTCATGTCCCAACAGCTTACGCTAACCAACTTCTTCCCAAATGATTATGTTCTGAACCTTTTCCCATAAAGGGCATCTTATGGTGCTATTCATATGCCCGAGTGGAAACTATTATTGTAGGAGAATTAAACTAGTGGAAGATGTTGGTTTCATCCTCCTTTAAAGTCCACTGAACATGATCTTAACATATCTTATAGTGTCTAAATAGTTTTCTTATATTGGCCATAATTTTGAGGATGATAGGTCGTAAAGAAATTCATTTCAGTGAAAAAATCTTGTTGGATACTTTTCCTGAACATCGAGGTGAATCATAGATCGTGATCAGATACAAAAGATAGTGGTACTCCATGAAGCCTTACCACTTCATTGATATAAATAAGTACTAGTATATATATTAATAATTCCTCTCAAATCGCGATAAAGTTATGTGTCATTAAAAGAAGATCTACAACAACCCTTATAGCATTGTTTCCTATGGATGTCCTTATAAGTCCAGTGGAAAAGTCCATGGTAATGTAGTCCCACGTCCATGTTGGTATGGGTAGTGGTTTCATCATCCCCTTATAATTTTTACTCTCAACCATCACTTGCTAACATACCAGGTAGTTTGATGTATATTTAGCAATCTTCCTTTTCATATTGTCCCACCAAAAGTTTTGTTGGAGATCATGATACAACTTTGTACTCCCCGAGTGAGTAGAGAAGGTTGAGTTATGTGAATCATTTAGAATCACATTCTTTTTCTCATGATCAAATGGTACACATAATCGTGACCCAAATCTCAAAATTCCATCTTTATCAACCGTGAACTCTATGGATTTTCCATTTCTAATAGCTTCCACCTTTTTCATAATTTCTACATCATTTCTTTGATCATCTTTTATTTTCAATAAGTGGGATGTTTGAGTAATCATTTAAGATGTGATTGATGATGTTCCTCCCTTAACAATTCCCATTTCCATCCTTGGAAAATCTAAGAGGATTGGATCCTTTTCAATTCTCATCAATGACTGAGTTGCTGGATCCTTTGTACTTAGATCATATACCACCTTGTTCACTTTCTCATGGTGGTAATGGATTGACAAGTAATATGAAATTATGTGTTCTATCCATCATCATTGGAACATATTATGCTCATTCAATGTGAATATATATTTGAGGCTCTTGTGATCAGAAAATATCTCACTCTTTTACCCATAGAGATAATACCTCTATATTTTCAATACAATGATCACAACTGCCAACTCCAGATCATGCATGGGATAGTTTTACTCATGTATTTTTAGTTACCTTTTGGTGTAGGCTATCACATTATCATTCCACCTCAACAAACAACCCATGACCTTCTTCCAAACATCACTAAATACCACAAAAAGTTCTCCACTAATGGGTAATGTGTGAGTAGGTGCAATGATAGACCTTCTTTTCAAATACATGAATACCTCTTCTCATTCATCAATCGAAGAAAACTTTAATCCCTTCCATGTTATCTTGGTAAGAGGGTTGGGAAATCATGAGAAATTTATAAAAAATCGATGATAATATCAAGATAACCCCAACAAGCTATGGATATTTGTTACCGATGTTGGCCTCATCCATCCCTCAATTGTAGCTATCTTGGAGGGAACCACTGATATCTCATTTCATGTGATGATATGACCCATGAACTAAACCTCCTTCAACCATAACTCACACTTGTTGTACTTTGCGTAGAACTTCTCCATTCGCAAGGTCTATAGTATTGTTCTTAGATGCTCATCATGATCCTCATTGGTTTTGGTGTATATAAGAATATCAGCTATAAAGACTATTGGAATCTTGTCAAAATAATCTCTAAAGAATCTATTCATTAGTTCTATGATTATTTCTAGTGCATTAGTGAGTGTGAAAGGAATTACCATGAATTCATAGTGCCTGTATCTTTTACAAAATGTAGTCTTCGGGATATCTTCCTTCTTCACCCTTACTTGATAATTTCCCAACCACAAATCTACCTTGGAGAAGTATTGTTCTCTACATAGTCGATCAAAAAAATTACTCAATTTGAGGTAGATGATACATTTTCTTTATAGTGATTTTTTTAATCTCACAATAATGGATGCAAAGGAGCATTGAACCATTCTTCTTCTAAACTAAGAGGACTATTGCACCACATTGTGTTGCAGTTGGGTGTATAAACCCTTTATCTAGATTCTCCTGTAGTTTTTTAGCACCTCAAGCTCCAAAAAAACAATTATATATGGAGACTTGGTTATTGAAAATTCTCCACGTATAATGTCAATTGAGAATTCAACATCTCTTCTAGGAGTATGACTGGGAAATTTCTCGAGAAACTATTCAATGATTTCCCTCATAATAGGCATGTCTTCTCAGATGGTTTCCTCCTTAGACTCCATTAGCTGATCCAGAAACACGTGCTCATAGGGCAGTAATATCCCTTCATACGATGATGGTGCTAAAGAAGATTCATATTACTTCTTCCACTTGTATAGAATCAGGGGCCGATTCTCCACATGGAGAGTGATTTCACTCTCACATCAATTTATGTTGGGTCAATAAAGGGAAATATAATCCATGTCATGAATTGCATCAAATTCCACCGTAGGAAGTATGATGAGGTTTTCCAGGAAGTTTAATCCTCCGATTATGATAAGGGAGGAGTTATATTAAAGGGATTAAATGATTTCCCCATTTTCTTAACTCACCAATATCTTCACTTCCATGAGTTTTTGTTGGTGTTGGGATTGTTTTACTAAACTTTTTAAATATAAAATAATGCATTGAACAATACTAAAAAAGTACGTTCTCTATTTTTGAATGAATAAATAGTACACCTGTCACCACTTCATTATCAGGGTTCACTTATGTGGTAGTGATGGCAAAGCTCTCCCTTACTTCCATGTAGGTTGTCGGTTGCCTCTGAAAACCAATGGCTTAGGGCACATATTTGTAAGATTCCTCGGTTCTTTGTAATTGAAGAAATGAAAAATGCGTTGAAAGCAGAATAAAATGTTCCTCTCCTCTGTCAAAATTGCGGGTTTTTCTTATTTGTAGTTAACAAATTGGGGGCCTTCTCTTCCAGACCAAAAGAATTTCTTAGTCCCCTTTAGGCAATTTTTGGGGTGCTTATTTCTTCCCCTTTGGCAAGTGGGGTGCGGGATCTTCATAGCACGGTTGGATTTATTTATCGGACTGGAAGAATTGAAGTCCACATTACTCTTCTTATCCCCATGATACTTATGAGATTTTTCAATATCCACTTCAACCATGAGGGCACATCATACAATTTCCTCATAGCTTTCATAGTCACAGATAACCAGGGCCTTCCACGGGCTAGGTTTCAATGCACCAGAGAAGCGGTCAACCTTGAATTTGGGGGTAACAAAAATGACAGAGTCATATCATTCAATCCTTTTAATGTTTTCCTCATACTCTGCAATGAATTTTTTGTCTTTTTTCATGAGGGAAAAGAATCCCCTTTCAATATTAACATGGAGCATAAGATGAAAATATTTATCTATTTTTTTCCTGGAATCTGTCCATTACAACACCTCGATATCCTCCTCAGGATTCGTATTTTTGATCAATGTCCACCATTGATCAGCATCACCCTCTATAAGTTAAGCTGTCAGGAGAACATTCTCTTTTTCGGAACATTGAAGGATGTAGAAGATCTTTTTATTGGATTTGATCAATTGTTTAGAGATTGTGGGTTTGGATGATCCATTAAAAGTAGGAGTCCATTGTCTCATGAAGCATTCAATAGAGACTTTTTATTTCTTGGGGGGGGGGTTAAACGTTCCTCTTGACCCATGTTTATATTTTAATCTTAAGTTAACTGAGAGAGTATCATGAAAAAGTTCATGATTCCCTCTCCCATCAGATTGGGAATCTCATTAGAACAATCATCACATTGGTATTTTCATCGGTTGTTAGCCAGAGTCCTCCTATTACTGGCCATTGGCTGGAATAAATGGAAAGTTAGAGGTAACCCATAAATTTTAATCCAATAAAAAAATGGATGACATGTTAATAAATTTTATTTCCATTACTTAAAAATTTTTAGGCTTCAATCTATGTTATCAATTATTTACTTTCTAACATATATTATTAGGGGAATTTTTATTCCATTAAAAATAATTCATACTATTCTTGTGAATTTACGAAAGTATATCCTCAGGGAGTGTCATAACGAAGAGTGATGCATGGCTTGTTATCGTGTACCAAGATACAGTAGGTCAAGCCCGAAACTCTTTTTCGGAGTCTTGACTCCTTGGTACCTGTGTTCCAGAGCCACCTCTACCTTCTCATATCTAGAAAAGGATGTATTTCCCTGATAAACCACTTAATAAATACTCACCAAAAATTAGGGCTGTATTTATTATATATATTCTTATCCCTAAGGCATTCACTAGGTTTTTCTAATCCTAATCCCAAAAATAACTAAACCTATCCTTGGATACCAACTATGACAACCCTGCTTTTTATTACAAATTTAGAAATGATTTATTACATAAAATTCTCACTTGGTAGAACACAGAAGATCAAGTTGTCTTGTGTATTTGGGGATTCAGAACATTACATACCAACATAAAACATAAAATGAAACATCTTATTGAAAACATCTGTCACATGAACCCTGCATTCTCTCATACTTAGGATTTTCTGAGATAACCTGAAGACATAAATAAGAATGGGGTGATCTATAAATCCCTATAAGGGAGTAAACAAGGAATAACATAAATAATTAAATATATGTTAAGAAACAAGAATATCAATGGAGTATAAATGAACCAGAACATAAAGGCTTGATATATCATCATTATCATAACACTAAAATGTGGGAACAACAATTAACATGGAATTAGCATGAGCCAAGGCTTATTGTACATAGACCATGAGTAAAACCTCATTGCACTTGAATTAGGATGATAAAATCCTCATTGAACTTGAATTTTCATGTGTAATCCCTCATGGAACATGACATATCATGATACTAATCTTTACCCAAAGCATTGGAGCGCTATCAGGGTGCACCCTTCTTTATCATTTCATTTCATGTATAAGTGTGCCACAAGATCATACAACATGCATTCATAAAACGTCATAATTTATTCCACAATTATGGAATGTAGAATTCATCCATGAAACTCATCCATCAATATTTAAATGTGCATAAAGGTGAATACTGTTGATAGAAAAATGGGTATGGATTTCACTACACAATGATTTTGGCTTGGAAAACTGCGGTGTGATTTCGGCAGCATAACAGTGTGACGTAAGGCTTCATAAAAAAATGGATGATGAGAGATAAAGCAGTGTCTCATCATATAAACATGAAATGGAAAATAAGGGGTTTCATATAGATTTATTTCCCAACATATTTAATTGAATTTATATTTATAATACTGAGATATTTCTTCAATGTAAATGAGGAGAGAGAAATTTCATTCGGAATTTTGGCGTGGTAATGGGTGTACATGGGAAGAACTAATGAGAGATAAAGGGATCTATCATCATTCAAAAAATATAGAGGGAAGTGTGGGGGAGGTTTGAAATAATACCCCAACAATTATAACTGAAAATTAAAGGAAATAACATTATTAAGAAACTTGGATAAAAGAGGAAGGAATCCCTTACATGGAAGTGTGATCCCAAAGTGTTGGGAGGGTCTTGAGAGACTTCTTGGGATCATACGATGCCTAGAAAGGATTTTATAGAGACAAGGAAAGATTTTTAATGAACTCAAATTTCATTGAGTGAAGATGAGGCAGGAGCTTGAGTGGGTTTATATAGGAAAGGAGAGGGAATTCTTTATTATTTTGATTTGGGTCACCACACATTAAACAAATCCAAACCACAAACCATACCATGGTTTTTGACCATGCTTATCTCCAAATTGGAGAGGGAAAAAATATTTTATAAGGCCAATTTCCGAACATTATAAAATAATAGGGTTGATTATGTGGTGGTCAGTCACACTCTCAAAGAAATCAATTTAAAAAACTAAAATGTTTAATAAGACATGGAGGGTCAAATAATGATTTCAAAATAAGTCAAACAAACCTAAAATAAATTTATTTTAATCGTAAAAAATATATTTTCCGAACTTAATGTTTATAGTATTTTATTATAACACTATTGGGTCTTTATGATGTCAGAAAAGTGATTATATATTTAAATGGTATCTTATTTTCCAAAAACATTTATCTATCTTAGAAAATTATGAAAAATTCACCATTGGATAATATCTATTTCTTGATTCCATGAAAAATATTCATTTTATCTAAATAATTTTTTAAATATTTGAATTTTTTACTTTTAAAATAAAAAATGTGCTTTGCAGAAAATTCATGGGTTTCGACAAAAACGACTTTCAAACATTAATAAAAATAACAATTGTATTAATAAAAATTATAAGATCATTTATAAATAAGAAAAATTTATTTAGTAGTAATAATATTTTATTAAAATATTATATAACTAAAAAATCTATTAATTTATAAAAATAGATATCTTAGTTGAATATTTACTAAAAATACTATTTATGCTTAAAAAACTATTTACAAAGTAACAATAATAAAATGAATGTATATACTCTATACAAAAATAATGTAAATAATCATAGTACTAGGGTCACATTACATAACCCATTATAACACCCACATAAGGCCAAATGGTATGGTGAGATATGGTGATAGACTCTTGAGGTGGCTCGGATAACATCGCTCGGGTGGTAATATCTATCAACTTACACTTCTCCCATAGGCGGTTCCGCTCGAGCTTAACATATTGAATCTTAGCTTGGGATTGGTCAAGAGGAGAACACAATGAAGCCACATCCTTTTTGAGCTCCAAAAAATGTGCTTCGTGTGGGAAAATCTACTGGATAAGGTCATCGCTTCCTTTGTCTGAGTACATTGGATTTGATAAAGCCCTATATTTAAACTAGTCATGTGATCACTGTTCAACGACTATATCAAAACTTATCACTATTCATAACAGTATTTTAAAATCAAATAACATATATCCAATGAATCACATATGTTATATAACCATTTTTCAAAATAAAAAATTCAATTAGATCAAGAGTAATTTTCATCAATAATAGTTTGGGTCATTAAAATTAATCAGTGGATGAAATTTGGACTACAATTGAGAATCTAAATATAGTGGACAATTCATTCATTAGTGATAATGAAGGGAACTACAGGTCCAAAAACTATGAGTGGGTCCTTTCTAAGTGTAGTGAGCATATGAAGAGGAAGAAAGATATCTTTTATACTATAAATGAGAGAGAGAGAGAGAGAGAAATACGGAGTGACCCTTAGAAAATTAGTTAGCTGACCCTAAAGAATTATAAAGGCAGTGAGCCTTGGCATAGAGGTGATCTTTCTCAAATAGTATTTTCAGTGAGATTTAGTGGATTTGGTACAGAAGCACTAAGACATTGTATGCTCTTTGGACGTAGACTAGTCAAGGTGATCCAAGTAAAAAATATTTGTGTCTTCCTTCTTTCTTCCATGCATTGTATATAAAGCATCACCATTAGATAATGAAGAAAATAATGGATAATAATAAACACGCAAGTGAAAATAAAGTGATCATTGTAATAAAGAGGTCATTATCTAGTGGGGCAAGAATAATTAAGAAGGAAAACATCTATACCATGATTCACCCACCTCTTTGGGTATATAGGCCCCTATTGGTCCTAAAAATTGGTATCAAAGGGGTGGTTGTCTTTATCAGATTTGTTTTCTCTAACATGGTTTAGGTGATTTGTGTGGCAAAATATTTTTTATGCTCTTATCTTAGTGTGCCATGTATAATGGAAGAACCTAAAAGAAGAAGCAAAAGTCTATCGAAATTCCTTTGTTCTTAAGTGTCAATGGAAATAGTCTGATTTAGTTGAATGAATCATGTAGTAAAAAAATGGATTGGATGAATCCTATCGTAAGAATACGCACTCATTAAATGATGTTGAAGGAATGAGTGAAGAACCTGATATTCCAAGTCATGTTGGAATTAATGATGATGAAGAAACTCCCAATAGGAAAAAAGTGGTAGTTGTCCATGAAATAAAGGAATTAGATCAGAAGTGGGGTGAAGAGATTAAATCTAAAGATATCCAGAACCAAGAAATGAAAATTGAGGTTAACAAGATAAGGGAATTAAATCAAATGTTAATAGACATGGCCACTGATCTAAGGGAGAATAATGATTTTCAAAATGTTGAACTGTAAAAACAGTCTATAGTGAATGAAAATCTCAAATTTTATGTTATGGAAACGAAACTGAACTCAGATGAAATTCAGAATATGAAAGCCAGAAATGATGATCTTTCTACACAGCTATCTGAATTCGTTTAGAAGAATCCAAGGCTATAACAAGGGAATGCATACATCTCTAAATCTATTACTCATGAAAATTTGAAAATAATGGAACAAAGTGATGTGGTAGATTAGCTGACATGAGAACTGGAATATGAGATGACTAGTGGAAAGAGTCTTAGAAGAGAACTCAATGCTCAACTTCAATCAAGTGGTAGGAATATTCTACAACCGGAGGTAGATCTAGAGTTAGTCAAAAAAGAAATGGAAAAATATAATTCCAAAGAGAATCCCTTGTTGAAGTATGAGTTACACCTCCTAGTTGATTATCCTTCGGCAGGTGATGGTTAATTGAAAGCCAAATATGCTACATCGGAGAATAATCAGGAAAGAATTGTATCATCCTAAAGACTAACCATTTTGGAAATTTTTTGAATTGGATATGATGATCCCACTCCTATGAATGATTGGAAAAGAGCAGGGAAAATCTCTTGATATAATAAAAAAAATTGTAGGTTCCAGAGATAGAACTAAAAAGGATTTTACAGGAAGCAATGATTACATGTTCTATTTTTGTGTGATTTAGGGTCATAAATCAAGATTCTATTCAGAGGCTCAGGAATACATTTCAGGTTGTGAAAATAGAAACCTTACAAAATCTGTGAATAAGAATATGTGTCATGAGAAATAAGAAAGTAGAGTCTATCAGAGGAAAGCATTCATTGGATGCTATTATTATGGAATAATGGGACACACCAAGAGTATGTTTCTGGAAGCTCAGGATCTCAATTCTAGAGGAAGAACTATGGCTGCTTCAACATCTCAACATATAAATAATAAAATGAGGAATTACTTTGTTTGAAAATTTTTATATGTTATGATTATGGGAATTTGGAAATACATTTCAGCAAGAAGAAAGAAAGAAGGGAAAATTATCTCAAAAAGAGATTCTCGACTCTATTGGTGCATGATATGAAATTCTGCATAGGAAGATAAACTGTAAATTGAAGAACACACTCATAACCTCATGGAAATCACAAGGAGATGAAGGAATGGTTTATAAATTACCTTCTATATCACAATATGAATAGATTTTGTGGAGAGAATGTAAAAAACAATATTATTAAGGGGAGATCTACTCCACTGTGAGTATGAAGAATGAATATTCAGTAGAGGACTCACCACTAGTGAAAAATAGTTTGGTGACTCAAATATCTAATTAAAGAATGTTGAAAAATGAATGTATTGAAAAATTCACATGTTTTTTCCACACAGAGAAGTGGAGAAAAGAGGATGATCCCTGTAATTGTGGAAGAATCAAGGGAACATGACAACCAGAGAGATTCCATGTTAGATAAGGAATCAGGGGATGTTGCATATTGGTGGAACATCAATGATGGAAATGTGTACCAGTGGTATTAAAACCCAAATTATGAGAATGTCCAGGCCTGTATAATCTAAATATCAGAAAAAGACTCATCATGTGGGTAATGAATGCTTTGTCATATGGCCAGTGCAGTTGAAGTTGGATAAGCAACTAATATAATCAAGGAAGGAGTGTGATGATCTGCAAGAAAAAATCAAAGGGTTGGCCAATCAGGGTCAACCAAAAACCTCATCTTGGGGGTTCTTTAAGAACCCCTATCCCTATCTACATAAATCTTATTAACTGATGTTTTAGGTCTTTCAGGTTTTAGGGAGATATGATCCAATGGGAAGTGGCATCTAAAGATGTGAAGGGATGAGGTGATATGCTCTTGAGTATCAACATATTCAAATCAGTAGGTTTGGAGGTTTTGTTGATGGCTCATTAAAAAGTGATAGATAAGAATGAATGATGCAGGAGAAGGAAAATTATAGTGGGTCAAAACATTGGTCCCAATAATAAGAATAGTTTCACATCATAGGGGTGGATATCTATCTCCAAATCATATGCAAGAGACTCAGGAGGAGTAAATGTGTTATGTGGTATTTCAAAATATGATATTATTACTGAAAAGAGAATATGTAAAGTATATATCTATAAAGAGGAGAAGGAGTCGAGATGAAATTGACAGGCATAATCTCATTGATGGTCAGTCATCTCTAGCTCAGACCATAAAAATGAAATCACTACAGCAGACATCGTTCCTATCTCAGGTATAGCCTAAATGTTATTATGATGTAGATGAAGATGAAAAATAGGTTCAGGCTATGAATTAAGTGCTAGATCAGAATCATAAGAATTAGACATGGGAGATTATTTAGAGGCCAACCGATAAAAACATCATCTACATTAAATGGGTATTTCACAATAAGATGAATGAAGATGGATCTGTTATTCGAAACAAAGCACGACTGGTTTGTAAAGGATACTCCTAGATTGAGGTAATAGATGTTGATGAGACATTCACACCTGTTTCATGGCTAGAAACAATAATATTATTCTTTTCCATTGTATTTCAATAAAATTTTATGGTTTTCCCGATGGACGTAAAATTGGAATTCTTAAATGGGGTTCTAGTGGAAGAAGTATATATTGAACAACCATTTTTTTTATCATTCATGAGGATGAGAGCAAGTTTTGTCGACTGAAGAAGGTGTTGTATGGGTAGAAACAACCACAAAGATCATGGTACTAAATGCCTAATCAGTTTTTGATGAAGCTTGGATTCCAGTGTGGGGGAGTTTATTACAATCTATATTTCAACAACGGCTATAATTAATTAATGATGGAGCTGGTTTATGTCAATGACATAATATTTTTTGGATCAGATGAAGCTCAGTGCAATTTTTTTGAATTCATGAAATGTGAGTTCGAAATATTAATGATGGGGAGATGATGTTTTCCCTTGCTCTATAGGTGTCACAAGGAAGGAATGGTACATAAATTTATCAATCCAAATAAGCTTAGGAAGTTCTAAGGATATTTTTAATGGACAATTCTAAGGAGAGGATGAATCTAGTTGATACCTGGATGAAACTGTCCAATTTTCATGGTGGAAAGTTAGTTAATATCATAGAATATAGGCAAATCATTGGAAATTTGATGTACATGACCACAAAAAGGCCTTACATTGTATTTTCCACATGCCAAGCACCGTGATATCAAAGCTATCCCGAGGAAAGAAACATTCTTACAGTGAATAGAGTACTTTGGTATATCAAGGGAACAATGTATTTTTTCTTGATATATAGTGACAAATCTCAGTCACAGTTATTGGGATATACAGATATAGATTAGGTCAGTTCAGCGGATTATAGGAAATCAATGTCAAGAGTTTCTTTCTACCTTGGTGGATTGTGTATTTCTTGGATGAGCAAGAATAAAGATTTAATTTCATTGAGCACTATAAAATATGAGTATATTATGGCCACTTATGCATGCACTCAGTTATTTTGGATGAAGCAGTAGCTTAATGATATGGTAGTAGAAGTGAAGCCTCAAATCAGAATCTAGTGCGATAAATCATGTGCTATAAATCTCAAGAAAAATCCCATGCATCGTTCTAGGAAAAAGGACACTGAGATAATGTATCATTTTTCAAGGATAAGGTTGATCAAGGAATCATGAAATTGGAGTTTGTACCTACATACCTATAGGGTGCAGACATTCTAACAAAGGACTTACCCAAGGAAGCTTATGTGTGGCATGGATTAGCACTGGGAGTTCAGTCGACTTCTCACACTTAAACCTGTGTGGATGTGGTATCCTCCTCTCCTTGAGGTATGGTGGGTATTTCTCTAATGTGCTATTTTATGTTCATTCCAATGTCTCACACCATAGAGGAGTGACCTTTGGGTTTATTGACAAAGATGGAAATATAGTGACAATTCAAGGGGGAGAAACTGTGGCTAAGGATGGGATAAAATGTCTTAGTCAAAGACATGGGGAGAAGCTAATTGGTGGAGCAATGAGATAGGTGGAGAGAAATGAGATAATGGGAATGTTTTAATACCTAAAGATGTTAGATGTGTTCGATCAAAGAATTGATGTCAAAAAAACTGGGGATCGTGATAGAAGCAGAAGAGTGTCATTGGAATGCTGTATAAAGGTTTCCAGTGATGAAAAATCGTTATCATTTTAGAAATTTGTATCAGTTTGGTATCTATGTTTTGTGTCAGCAATGAATTGATTCATTGATGATCTTTTCATACTACTCTTGTTTCTAATGCCTAGAATTTCTCATTTGGGCTTAGAGTATGTAGTGAGTGAATCTTACTTCTCTATCTGAATCGTAAGAGGCAACGGTTGGTATGTGATGGGAGGAGACTCAGTGATGTATCAAAGTGAAAAAAAATCATTCTAAGAAGTGTTTTCAACAAACCCAATGGGGGATATTTTTGGAAAAAATCCTCGATGGTAACATTGCAGCATTTTTGGGTTGGTTGTGTATGCTAACAATGTAGGTTTACATGGTGAATTGTTGAGTTCTAGAGATTTTGTTGAAAATACATATTGAAAAAGAACCATGAAAACATAATGGATAACCTGGAGGTGGTAGAAAAAAGAGAAGATGCAAGGTGTCATCATTTTCCAGTTTATTCCAACTATTTTAGTTCCCTAATTTGGAGTTTGGTGAGCATCGCCAAATATGTATTTCCATGAAATGCTAATCAAAATATGTAAAAGACTAGATTTTTATAAAAATGATCTTCTTTATGTTGATTTTTGGAAGACATGAAGAATGTTGACGATGTTCTTTGTGATTATGACGAGCTTCGCGAACAGCGGAGGTGAAGTGCGCTATGGTGAAGTCATGCAGCAGTGGGATGAAAAAAATGATGGAATGCTCTCTGATTATGATGATCATCATGATCTGAAAATTTCTATTTGGCTTCGTGATTTACAGATAATTTTAGCAGAAATTTAAGAGATTTTAGATTTGATATATCATTGTGCAGACAACACGTGGAAGGTTCGAGTATCAGTGGAATCTCCTATATATTGACGTTATCCCCCTCAATTGAACTAGTTAGTTTTCCATAAGAAATTTATTCTCTCGAACCATGAAGTAGGGTGGTGGAGGCAGTGTGCTTTGTGAAAGAAAGAGGTTCACGGTGGCTTGTCTAGCTCCGCGAAAGAGGTTTGTTCCATGCTGGCATAGTGAGCTTTGTGAAAGATGTCTTTTTGTGACGACTTGTGCTCTACGAAGTAGTGTTCTCCATGAGGTAGTGAGCTCTAAAAGGGTGTGTTCTTCCTGAAGAGGTAGGGACTTCTCAAAGGCTTTTTTGAGTGTTGTGAAATTGGGAGCTTCAGGTAGTAGGGTCATTTGCGAAAATATTTTCCAAATTTTATTTCCCAGTGGTCAGTGGAAAAGGGGTTTTCATCAGTGGATGAAATTTGGACTTAAATAAAGCATCAATATATAGTGGAGGATGCATTAATTAGTGACAATGAAGGGACATACAAGTCCATAAACGGTTAGTGGATCCTTTCCTAGTGTAGTGAGTAGAGGTAGGTGAATAAGGTTATCCTTTCTACTAACAATGATACACAGAGAGAGAGAGAGAGAAATAAGGAGTGACCCTTATGAAAGTAGTGAGCTGACCATAAATCATTGCAATGGTTGGGATCCTAGGCATAGAATTTATCTATCCCAATCATTATTAGTAGTTAGCTTTAGTGGATTTTGTATAGCATCACAATTCCATTGTATGTTCCTTGGACGAAGCCCAGTGAGGGTGAACCTACTAAAAATATCAGTGTTTTCATTCTTGCTTCCCTTCATTGCATACAAAGAATTATCATTAGATAAAGAAGAAAATAAGTTATTATAATAAACACGCAAGTGAAAATAATGTGACCCTTGTAATAAAAAGGCAATGATCTAGTGCGGTAGGAATAATTTAGAAAAGAATATCCTTACCATGATTCACCCCCACTATGGGAATATAGGCCCATATTAGTCCTAACAATACTATTATTTGGAAAATTGATTTAAAATAATTATGAAATTAATGAATTTAGAATTCAATTATTATTATCAATGATATTTTAACAATGATTGGGTAAATGGATTGTTGGCACCCAAATTTGAGAAGAAAAAGATCAAATGGAAAGCCTTAAGGGCTACATCGTGAAGCTTGCCCACAGAGCCCCACATTAGTGTGACTAGCACAAATCTCCCCCTTTATGAATTTGACACGAAGTAAGGAGGTGGGAGACTCCATGAACCCCTTTGAAGATCACGAACCCGTTGCGGAACAAGGAGGCAGGAGGCTCCCTGAACCCCTTTAAAATTCGCAAACCCACTACAGATCAAGGAGACAGGAGGCTCCACGAACCTCTTTGACATTCCTAGGCCCACCATAGAGAAAGGAGGAAGGATGCACCGTGAACCCATTTGACATTTGAAAACCCTCTGGGGAGCAATGAGGTGGGATGCATCACCATTATGAAAAAATGCCACATGTCATCCTGCTCAGCGAGCACTACTTCGCGGAACCTCATGCCTATAAATATCAGGCTCCCGTTGAGCAAAAATGATGGACCCTCAAACCATTCACCTTCTTTGCTCTCAAATCATGATGAAAATTCTACTCTGCAAACCATGAGCTCTTCAAGGCACTTTAGAATTGTGACGTGCCTCTCCCTTTGTTTAAATTCATCCCCTCTTCAAAGAGGGATGCCCTTCACAGAGCCCAAAGACCTCCGCGAAGTAAGGGGATCTCCATGGGGGCTCGCGTCTCCACGGAGAACTTATGCTTCACAATTTACCCTCCATGGAAATATTACACACATGCTAATGAATTGTCATTTTTCTTCATGAATAACATTGATCCACAATGTTACACATTGTAGGGCACCCTTGCTTCACGTAGAATTTCTCCTCAAATGCCTTTCCACTTAGCGAAGCACCTTCCATATGCACCTATTCACTACGACTAGGATAGGCCACTTCACTTTGCGAATCATAACCCTTCATGAATCCCCTCCACTACATGGAGAACCAGTGCATTATGTGGCTTCTACCTATGAACCAGTTTTCTCCACAACTCCTTTTCCCATGTGACCATCAATGATTTCATGAAGAAATTTCAAGATCCCTTGGGTTGTAATTACTGTTGCATTACTTTGCCTCATGCTTCTTCACATTGGAATGCTAACGACTATTGCTTCATTGCATATCCATGCTAACGTGGACCCCTAAGTGGATCACTCCATAACACACCCTCACCATGGAACTGTTGATGCCTTCCCTTCTCCAGGGGTGGGTGGGTAATAGTTATGTATGTCCTAGGGGCCAGGAGTGAATCAACCTCATCTGAGCTGTAGGATGTTAAATTGCCAAGCCCCATCGTCCTCAGTGAATGATGTTAAACATTGGCCTTGACTCATGCATCATACATGGGGTGCCCTGTCTCTGACATTCTCTATGCCCACTAGTGTCTAATGTAGTGAAATAATTCCTCACATGGAATGATATTCACTTTATCAGAGTGGCGTCTGTCTGCGGGGAAGGGAAAAATTCATGGTGTATGCCCCCTATCTTTTCTTATAGGAGGTAGAATCTCTACACCTCCTCTCTTCCTCGGTGCCATGGACTAAGAGGGGGGATGGGAACCATATCTCTCATTTCTTCGGTGTCAAATACCTCTCCCTTTATGTTTTATCACCACTAGGCCTCCACCCTAGAGTAAGTAACTGTCAGCTTTGTTGTATGTTGCGGACCACGCGTAAGCCCCTGTTTCCATTTTGGGCTGCTAACTATGTGTCAACCCTATTATACATCATAAAAATGCACATTTCATGATGTTATCACTAGGTCTTTGCTGCCTCTTGTTTCTCACAACAAGCATGGCTCATTTGGGCTTAGAGTAAACATCGACCATGACATCCTCTTTGGGCAGCCTAGAGTGTAAGCCCCAAACACCCATCCTGAACTACATAGACTTTGATCCCTGCAAAGGAAGGTACTTAGAAATACTTCCTGAGGTTCTATCCCAACACCCATTGGTCCCTACCATCTTCCCATCTGTTCACCAAACCCTCATAAAATCCATGGACTTTGATCCTTTCCAAGGTAAGGTACATATGAAGCCTCTGTGAGGTTGAATCCCAACAACCATTGATTCCGACCCCACTTCACATTGGTTCTCACGCCATATAGAACAACATGGACATTGATCCTTGTCGAGGCAATTTATGTAGGATGCCTTATTGAGGTTCAATTGCAACACCCATTGGTTCTGACACCATTCACGTCAGTTCCTACAATTCATAACTACATGGACTTTGATCCTTGCCAAGGAATTTTACGTAGGAAGCCTAACCGAGGTTCAATCCCCACAAAAATTGGTTACAACCCCCTTAACATTGGTTCTCACCATTATTAACTACATAGACTTTGATCCTTTCCAAGGTAAGGTACGTAATAATCCTTCCTGAGGTTCAAGCCCATCAACTAGTGGTCTCAACTCCATTCACATCAGTTCAACACAACCCTTTAGGAAATATGTGGTCTTCGATCCATTCCATGTTAAGATTTGTAGGAGACCTCCATGAGTTCCAAGCCCAACAATCATTGGTCCCATCAACATCATGTCGGTCTACCCCCATCTTGCATGGATTTATATTGTATTCCCCATTTTCCCTGTATGACACTAAACCGTCCCCTATCCAGTGGTAAGCGGTTGTGACCCCATCCGGAGGTAAGCCGTTTTGAACCCCATATAGTGGTAACTATTGTAAACACAAACCATGTAGTAAGCCTCTGTCATCTATTCTATAGGGACCCATATCACTGGACCATACCAGTGGCGTTAGTCCAACCTCAGGTTGCTGACCAGGCATGAGCCTCAATATATCATCAAGTCTCTATCATCTGTGCACACCCAGATCCTATACTCCATTTTGAACTACGTGTAATTTGATTCCCTTACATGGGGATACCTAGGAGTTCTCTTCGATGATCAAGCCCAAAATCATTATAACCCGTGAGTCAGCTCCATCTCATTCTATATCTAATTCACATAAAAAATCCATTATCAATCATGATTCTTACCCCATACACCACATTCTGGTGGGATCATGCGACCTCATTTCCCATTCCCTTTATCATAAATCAGGTAACTAACCACACATTAGCCCCAATATCAGTGTGTCCTCCAAGGTTCACGTCTATCTTATCCACTTTAGTCATTGTTCTAATCAGTCTGATCTGTCTCTATCAGACATTAAAGTCATGGCATACCCAATGTTAATCATGTGAAGTTGGAAAAAAACTGAGAGACATGCCTATGGAATATAATTCCCTACATTCGACATGGGATTTCTCATGTTTCTATCCCATTGAGAAGCTATATAATAATGGAATGAAACCTATATGCACTTGTGTTCCAGCATCCAGACATGCGAGTGATGTCCAACATGACAACTGCCCCGACAAAAGGTTGCCGCCCTGAACAGACCCCTTAGAATGTCAGGACAGAGGAAGTGTAATTAATCGGCGTCCATGAAGATATGGTACTGGGAAGAGGTTCATGAACAACATCTTAGTCTATAAGGAAGACCCGAACTATTTAACATGTTTCGAGGAGGAATCCACAGATATAAGAATAGACATCCAATCAACCCATTTCAATCAAGGAGAAAACGCCCCTGAACAAGAAACATATGTTTTCTTCATTTAGAAAAAGAAGAATGTGGGGCAACAGCCAACACATCCTCATCCTCCTCAAAATAGATGAACGCGTGCACCTCGGAGAATGTGTTATAAACTGAAAAGGTGAACCCAACGTAAAAGGCTTCCCCCCAAATTGGGAGAATAGTACCATTCGAGACATCAGTGTATAAGTATGTCACTGGATCTAGTCATCCAACCCAAGGTCCCACCATGAAAATAGTGGGCCTGCGATGATACTAACGAAGAAGTTGGGGCAAAAAAAACATTAGGCATCTTATTCTACAATGTTGTCATCATGGATCCCTATTATTAGACATTGAATATGGAATGGTGTTTGGGAAGTATATGTTGATTTCTTTTTTGCACTAATGTCTTAGTCTCCCTACTTTCCAAGATCCAAGATGCTGAATCAGGAATCTGATCGCCACCCACACAATGATGCAGGGGCATGGGAAATTACAATATTGAAACCCTGAATGGATCCACTTCTTATGCGACAATCTCCACAACCACAGCTATTGGGGACCCATTCCCCAGCTACCCTACTGAATTCTTTCTACTAAGGGTGATAAACGACCTCGTATGCCGATACAAGTAGGCGAGGATCATCCCGACATGGGATATGGCCCATCAAGATTTAGAGGCATCTGCCCATCATCAATAATGTTTTCCCAAGAGTTGAAAAGGGAGCCACGGATCCCCACTACAACATACAATATCTTCGGGAGCCTCTTCTCAGAATTCCGTGATGAATCTCTCCCCTATGCCGACATGATTGTTGATGTATAGGCCAGCCTAGCCATGATCCCGTTTTAGGGGATCTTAAAGTGGGATCCCACTACGACACACTAGGGCCTCCACCTAGTCCCATGAATTGAGGAGCAGGTCAGCCATGTGACTCCACTGCTAGACCCAGTCCAGTTTACTTGATGCTAGCGTTGGGACAGGCGGAGGAGGGCGTCAGCCAAGGGGCGTCAATGTCAGTAACTACTGTTGATCGGGCCCCCGTCATTGTATATCATCACCCCTGTGTATAATGAGATGGGGGACATATATACCCTATTTGTATAGAGGCCCCAAATTCCCCTTGGGTAGGTTAGGTAAACATTCTTGGTCGTCGGTGCATGGAGTACCCACCGTGGGTCATCCCACAACAACGACACCCAGTACCGAGGTCCTCCCCGTACTGCCATAATGAGGAACTTGGGTCCTCACCACTTCCATGTTTGGAATAAAGGTATTCCATGTGACACACTTAATATAAATGAGCACCCCTAATGGAAGTGACACTCTGTACGAATGCCTCTCCCATTGTCATTACATCGGGTTTGAAGTCATTCCTCCTACCACAAACCAACGGTGTGGGGGACATTATACATTCAGTCAATCTCTAGCAAGGGGGGCCTCCCCATTTCCTTGCAGCAGCTAGCGATGGTCCTCCTAGACTCAGAAATCAGAGGAGTGAATGACATATTCACTTAAAAAGTACCCAGAATGGAGGTCCTAATCGTGTTCCGCATGACTTGTATGAGGATCCTCCTCATGCTGATGCTACTAGAGGAAATAAGTATAAAGGTCCTACCCATGCTCATCTCACCTCTAGAGGAGGTCCTACCCACTCCAGCCCTACCCACAGAGGTCCTCCCCATGTTCTCTTTGATATCTATCCTAGTGCTCTTCACACCCCATCTCATTCAGGAATACATCCTTCCTACCCCATTACCGTTATTTCCAAAGGACCTTGTCAGGCCAAAAATCAACCCTATCTCGAAGAACCATCCAGGGGGTTTGAGGGTGGTTTTTTGCAGCTATAAACAGAATGCTGAGAATATTTATATTGATATTAAACAAGTTTTCTTCTCTGATTCAGAGGAGGAATACGACTTAGAGATGGAACCCTCACCTATGATCCTCAATGTCAAGAGTCGGGGTAAGAACAAGGTGCATCAGACTCATAATTCTAGAATGTGAGGTCCATTGGATTCCTTCATCCCTCCCCAGGTACATCTAGGAGGATGAAAATTTGGCAACTCTATAGGTTTCGACGTCTAAATCTCTATCGTCTTCACCAGAAGCACACTCTACCTCAAAAATAGATCACATAGAGTTATTTTTGGGACCAATGGCAGAAGAGAAGTAGCGCGGTCTATCTCTAGTAGCTAGAGTCCCTGGTCTAGAAACTGTGGATGTTAGCCCGTATTACCATGATGTTGTGGATAAATCCCTACACTCTTTGGAGAATAGCCTGAGATGCAGCGGCTTCTCATCTCACCTTCCATATTCTCCATGGGCCAGCCTGCCATCTCAGTGGTCTTATTCAGTACTGCTACCGGTTACCTAGCTATCTACAGTTAAAAAATGGGTCAATGAAGGGTCAGAACCTAAATCTCGACCAAGGAGCTTGTGGGATAATCTCACAGTAGACCATTTCCTAGATTTGTTTTGGACAGTTTCAGCTTGAAATTTTCAGGCACCCGAATCATTCTCTCAGGAAGAGGTCGAGTGATTATGCCAGAACCTTTGGATGACTCATTTTCATCTTAATCATCAATGAGTGTCCTACCCTAAGATTTATGCGCACTTTGAAGACATAAACCAACAATTCTGTTTGGTTTATTTGGCTTCACTCCCCGTGGCCCAGCACCCTACGTCACCAGGCCACCATAAGGCCCTGAAACTATGATGCATTCAGAGCATTAAATTGCTCCATCCGATAATCAAGGAGGCCTCTCCAAATAGGCAAATCTGTGGTTGGGGGCAGTACACAACCCTCCATTTCAGTTCTATCGAATGCCAACCATATTTTTTAGGTGACATTGAGGATATGCCTCTAGGAAAGGTCGTAGTTAACATGGAAAACCTGGCAAGGGGTGAGAATGAGCTAGAGCTTCTTGGAGAGGACCTACACCCCCCCCCCCCGAGAGAGTTTCCCACCTCTTGGATCCATTGGGAAGTATTAATCATCCATAGTGTAATCTACTAGGTCTTCCCATGCCCATCGAGGCGTTGAACCTCAGCCGAAATCCCAACAAGGTTAAAGAGCACCTCAGAGTCATCAACCACTCTGACCCATCTAGGTGGGTGTAGAAGGAAAAAGATAATCCCTGAAAATCCTCTTTGTGTCATCAACTCACCTAACAAAAGAATGTGGTTGAAGACCTCCTTACTAAATTCATTGTAGAGTGATGGACAGATTACGGTGATCCTCGGCCGGGGCAGTAGGGGCAGGCACAACTTCCCATCAATGAATTGCCTCATGGTGACACAGACTATTATTTCCCCACAGATAGGGCTGAGGCTGGAAAATATTGAAAGAGGGCATGATCTGTGTCTCCAAATCCTCCTAAAAGATGTGACAATCCTCAGGACCTATCTTAGGTCTCCCTAGATGCTCCGCATGTCATTTCTCTAAATTCTCTATGAGCCGGTGGGCCTGCTAATCGTGTTGATGAACCTGCCAATGCACTGGTGGTCAGGGATCCTTGACAAGATAGGAACCCTCTACCAGATTATCCAATGGTGTCACTCATTTCCCATCTCAAGGCATAGGAAATACTATAGATGGAAATCCCACCTGATGGAAATCCATATCCAACATGGGTGGATGATATGCCAGCACCACCATGTTTCAGAAATCCCACTTTTTCCACCTTCAATGGGATAGGGGATTTTCCGCAACACCTGGCGAACATTATCTCAAGTTGTGGGGTCCTTGTTGGGAACTCCAACACTGTAGGAGGCTGCCAAACACCGATGCCTCGTACAAAACATGGAGGGGCTGGCATTCTTCTTGTACAGCCAGCTCCCCATCGGATTAGTAGCCAGCTGGGAGGACCTCCGTAGAAAATTTTTCTATCAGTTCAGTTCCACCACATGTAAGATGAGTATTGAGGACCTCTTCCAGTGAAAGTGGAGGCCTGATGAGTGCGTTGTATACTTTCTGTCCTAGTGGAAAGCGGTCACATACTTCCTTGACATGCCACTAACTGACGATAAACTACCGATGATGTGCATAGGGAATGTCAAGATAGAACTTGTCCCCTCTTTGATCACCTAGAACTACACCCGGGGATTTCGAGACATTTCGGATAAAGCCCAGCACCTAGAGGAAGCCTTACAGTAGGATAAGCAGGCACGTCCATTGCCTCCTGAAATCCCTACATGAAGGGCCGCTCATGCCGAGCCCGCTGCAGTGGCTTAAATAGAGGCCCCCAGGCAACTAGAGTTGCTACTAGTGGAGCTGCCTCCATAGCCCCAAAGAGGCCCTCCACCTCAGGCACAACCTCTGGCCCAGATGCACCCACCTCAGAATCGACAGGTGCCCCCATGCAATGTGATGCCACCACCAAGGCTTGATAACCAGGCTCCACCTCCTCAACATGCCCCACCAAACCCACATCGGGGCCAGGCTCCATGACCCCCATCATGGAAAGGAGGAACTAGACCTACTCGTTCAACGAGACATAGGTCCTCCGCTACTTTCACTATGACTTAGAGTAGGGGATTTTACATTTCCCTGAATAGAGGTGTCCAAAAGAGGCAATCCTCACTTGTCTCCCATATTAATGCCCATATCACTGGATCATGGGGAAGACACTCAAATAGTGTTATGTGTTTAAATATTGGCTTCATGACCTGATGGATTTCAACATAGTGCGGTTAGGCCCAGCTTCGGCACATGTGGCATGTGTCTTCGTGAGGACGGACAATAGTAGTGATAGAGAAGGCATGTGACATTAGGTTTTTAACCATGGGTCCTATACGTATGATGAATGGATGGCTCGTAAAATTTATGCGCATGCCCATGGTGTTATCCATGCACACTTGAATCGACCAGGGCCTTCAGAATCCACATCTACTACTTCTCCATTGTCGTCTCAATAGTCCCTTTCTCAGAAGAGAAAACACTGGTGGTGTAAGGGAAAACAAAGTCCCCCACTAATGCCATTGTCATCCTATACTCCTAGTGATTTCATGCCCCAGAAGATGGAGATTCCTCCCAGAACCCCTCAAGTATTGGATGAATTTTTGAGTGATGATCAAGGGTATGGAGCTATTAATACTATATAGCAGGAAAACCCCTACATGATTCCTGATGATGAGGAGCACCATACGGATCCTAACAACATCCCTAGTTGTCGATAGCGTCGACGGAGCCGTGGCTATATGTTACCTCAATGATCTTTGGTCAGCACATCTAGACAAGATTTGCATGCAACCGAAACTAGGAAGTAGGCCCAGGGAAGAGCTCAACATGAGCATCTTTCTAATATAGTGACATCAGTTCCACTATCACCATCGTTCATATTGTTGGATCAGGCAGAGCCACCACTACTGTGCCGTGAACTGCCACACTTTGCTATAGACTAGTCTCAGTCATCAGGTCCTCATATAGTAGTCACTCCACATGCCTCAACTAGTGACCAATTGGATATCCCTAGAACGAGTCTGCCACCGGTCCATCCAGTTGGTCCCACCATAACTCTTGTCCTTGAGCGACCCCCTATAAGCAGAATTTCATGCATGGAAAAAAAGTATGATGTCCTCAATCATCATGATAACATTCCAAGAAATCTCTCTATCCTTGAGTCCCTTCACCTGCAATCAGATATGCGTGAGGCCCCAACCGTGGCATTATGAAGCCCCCTCCAATTTGAGATGGAGGTATTAGCCACAAAATCTATCCATAAAGAGCAGGTCGAGCAGGCTGACTACCATGCCATCATCTCAATCTCCAGAGAAGATTAAGGCTCTCCTATATAGGGGCACATTATCCCATTTTACATCACCATACATTTCAATGGAGTAGAGGTTCTTCACTATCATGTCGACACATGATCTCGAATCAACCGAATCTCGACTTGGACATAGCAAAAACTACGATTGTCCAAGGATGATATGAGTCCCTCTGATATATGAATCCATGGTTATGACTGAACTGAGCAGACACCTGTCGGCAAGATTTGATTGAAGACTAAGGTTGGTGGTATTATTTCGAGCACCAGGTTTATGGTTGTCTCCTAGGACATTTCCTACAATGTGTAAATGGGTAGGTCATGGCTCCAGCTGCATACGGAGGTTCCCACATTATCCTACCTGTGGCTCGCGTACTCCCTTAATAGTCGAATGGGTGTACTCTAAGGTTACGTGTCTCCCTTTGCCTATTGTGAATCCCACTACCTAGATGTTAGGTACTACAATAGAAAAGAAAAACAGATTTTGGCTAACAAGGTTTAGCATGCCATGGCTTTGACCGGCGGAGGGAAAGATCAAGATGATACCTACATATATCCAATCCATTGACTAGAGGCTACAACTACGGACATGGGATAACACTTAGTTGTTTTTAGAATGAGGGTGGAACACATTCCCAAGACTAATCAATGAAATAAGATCACCTCATACTCCTACAGAAATCAGGCTTAGGTAATCCCAGAGCTCCCTATCCCCATAAGACATCAGGATGCCCTCCCCATTGCAACGACGATACATCACAATTGATTATTTTGCTGGGATGGCATAAACTGGATAAATACAACACACCACTATTCCTATGATATCATCATGTGTGGGAAATTGATCCAAATACTAGATGGGATTGAATCAACAACCTTCATCTCTATGGTTTTGGCAGCACGGGAGTTTCCCAATGCGGTGTCCGCTGCCGCTCAGGCTGGTACAAGTCTCCATTAGGGATATTTAGACTATGCAGACACTCCTCCCATCAAGGATATCACCTCCATATGTGAAGAAAATGATTTCGAGGATGCTCCCCCCACCTTTGAAGAGGGACTCTCTCCCACGGTCGATGAATAGGAATAGGGGAACCTCGGTAGTGAGGCAGACCCAAAACCCAAATTGATCACTGCCTCTGTGCCCCTGAAGGAGAAACAAAAATACATTGAAATTATCAAAAAACACCATGATATATTCTCTTGGAGTTATGATGAGATTCCAATACTAGATCCTCATGTAGCCATACATAACCTCGTTCTCCCAGTAAATCATCGTGTGTTCAAGAAGCCTCCCTAAAAGATGCACCATTCTCACGATTCCATGGTTGATGCAAAAGTTGATAAGGTCCTTAGAGAAAATTTCATTAAGGAGGTGTAGTACCCGAAATAGTAGGCCAAAATTGTGCCAGTTAGGAAATAGAACGGATATATTCGAGTCTGCATCAACTTCCAGGATCTCAATTGTCAATGTATGGAGGATTGCATTCCACTTCCTATGACAGAATTGTTGATTGACCCTCTTGCTGGGTTCCAAGACCTCTTTTTCATGGATGGTTACTCTAGGTATAACCAGTTATGAATGGCCCCAGAGGTTGAGGAATATATAGCCTTCATGGATCCAAAATGTACTTTCTGTTACAAAGTTATGACCTTTGGTTTAAAGAATGTAGGTTTCACCTATCTGTAGACTATGCATCACACATTTAAGCTGATCCTCAAACCATTGTTGGAATGTTGCATGGATGATCTGGTGGTCATACCACACTAACGTCATGGAAATATCAAAGAATATGAGAAAGTGTATGTATTCCTCCATTCCCACCATCTGAAGATGACTCCATTAATGTACACATATGGGGTCAACTATGGAATGTTTCTCGGATTCATTTTCAGATACAGGGGCATCGATCTTGACCCGAAGAAGATTAAGTCCATCTGTCAGATGTCTCCCCTGAGCAACAGTCATGAGATTCATGGCTTCCAAGGCCACTTGGTCCACATACATCGATTAATTATAAATCTGGACAACAATTGTAATCCCATTTCACGGATCATGATGAAAGGCATTATCTACGAGTGGGATGAAGAATGTCAGACTGCCTTCAAGGAATTCAAGTAGTAGATTCTCCAGAATCTGGTCTTAATGCCACCTGTGTAGAGACCCCAACCTTGACACACATATAAATTACATTACTTTTGCAGAAGATCTAATACATAACAAAAACAGACACCAATGGACCGTAATAGTTTAGTGTCTTTAGAAACTTGGAATATAATCTTCTTATCGTGGTGAAAGATCTTCAATATCTCCCATAAATATATTCCTTTTTTTCTTACCTAAAACCTTTCTTTATATCCTGGGGAAAAGATAACATATAAAGGGTGGGCTCAAATGCTCAGTAAGGGTAAGCATGGAGAAAATAAAACAAAACATATACATTTGAACATAAAAACACGAACATAATGTTTAAACATCGAAATCTTGAGCAATGACATAAAACATGGAAGTACGTAAGGCATAGATCATAATGGAACATCAATCATTATAAAATAGCTTGGAAATAAAACTTGTAATTTTGGAAAAACATTAAGCACATGATATGATTTCTATAGTAGCCAAGGAATTGCTGCCAAGGCCATCTTAGTGGACAAAGTCCCTTTCGGAATCGAGTTCACTCCTCGTTTCAGTCTTGTAACGCTGAACTGGATTAACTTACTGTTCCAGCAATGACTATATCATGAGATATAAATCTTTACCCAATGCATTGGAGGGAGATATAGGTCCCACCCATATCATAATAAAATTATTTATACTTTTGCCACAAAATAAACTAAATACATTCATCATAACCCAAAAATTAAGATTGGTTTCATAAACATTATTCCATCATAAAATAATCCATATAAATCAAATGGATATCATTTCATCATAAGAAAATTGGAACCATGTAAATCATAGAGATATTATACTTGAAACATACACATATGAAATAATTTCATCTTATATGTAAAATAGTTTTGACATAACACTTGAAATGAATTCTTGATGAAAATATCCTTTATTCTTTAATATTGTTTTCTATTCACAAAATTCCATGAAATTTAAAAAAAATATTTTGTTGAAAATAGTCTTGAAATCTTATAGAGTATGCTTCATGAAAATAAGGCAATATAAATCTTTAAAAATCCATTCAGGCCGTATAAGTTAAAAAAACATTCTCCTCATACTTTTGCTAGAAAAGTCAAAAAGTTCCTCATAGGGTAAACAAAAGAAAGATTCTTTCCATAACACAATGTGAAATTCAAAGTAGGGTAAACATGACTTTAAAAATACATGTAAGAATATTAAACACTTTATGAAAAACATTTTTATGGACATGGATAAAAAAAATATAACCCCAGTAAATACTTATGTATAAGAAATCTCGGATAAAAATGAGATTGCAAAATTATCACTTACCTTATGTTTGATATGCATCGTACGTGTCTGAACCTCCTTATAATGATTTAAATAATGTCATTTACTTATTAAAGAATCATATTCATTGTTATGATATCATATATGGTCCACTTATGACTTTATATTACCCGTTCATTTGTAAATTCCAAGTTAAAGCATCGTTTTGGGTAAAATCGTTTTATTTATCATACTTATTTGGACTTTTTGTTCTTGATATTATTATTAATTATATCATGATTTAATTACTTCCATAATGTAAATAATGATTTATATATCATATATATTTAGTATATATATATATATATATAATAGATAGATAAATGAAATGAAATACACCGTTCATGGAGACGGTAGGTCCTACGTACGCATGAACGCTGTTTTCCTTTCCTTGTTGACTTGAATTGAAATATGTAGATGAAATAAATATATATATATACATATATCCAGTAGCATTATTATTTCATATATTTCATGATTACCTATTATATATTCTTTATAATCATTTTTGAACTGTTAACATGGAAAATGAATCTCATTGCGTCGTGGAGACGGTAATCTGTACGTACGCACGAGCGATGATATCGTTTCCATATTTATTGAATATAATTGGAGTGGATGATATAATATCTTAGAATCCATATGATTTTATAAAAATCATATATAGTTATTATTTACACCATTATACTCATCCATGTAAGTTGGTGGTGGAAAAACTGATTACACCACGACGTGGAGACGGTATTCCGTACGTACGTACGCGCAGTGATTTTGTTTTCCTTAGGATTGATAAAAGGTGAAATAGGATTGTTTCATATTTATAATAACATATCAGTATATGAGTGATACTTATGTTATTAATTTATGATGAAACAAATAGATAAGAATAAGTATAAGAAGAAATAAATAGGAAAGAATCGGTAAAGGATATTACCTCTTCTTTGATGCGCCTCTTCTTAACCTCCTCTTAAGGCACTAGGGTTGGTCTTTTGAGGAGAAAAGAACCTCTATAATGTTTCTAGGGAAGATTATAAGTAAAATGGGTAGGTTTTGGCCGAGCTTCATGGCACAAAAGGGTGTGAAGAGAAGAGGGAAGGGGTACCCTTTTTATAAGGGAGGAGAGGGGCACCTTTGGAAAAACATAAATTATTATTTGATAATAAACACATAATCGGTTTATAATAGTTCCAAATTGATTTATTTCAAAGATAAAGTGGGTATGGGTGGAAATCCTCTCAACCAATAGGTTTTAGACAAGTTTACGTTACTATTTTATCCTTATCATTTAGATTTCACTCTATGTTAAATAATTTAACATTTACCGTGTCTTTTGGTTTTCTTACACTAGATGGTTAATAAACGTACTATAACAATCCAAACGAACCCCAAGTGGTTCATTATTAATATATATATCCTTATCTAAGTCATTTTTCTGATCCATAGATTTTTAGGAATAAAATAACAATTAATAATATAATATGTTTTTAGAAAACAATTTTATGTCAGTTTTGACACTATTTGGTAAGTTATTGTTGTGAAAATCATAATAGCATTATTAGTTCGAAAACATTTCATTAAATCAATAATAACATCTCATATTAACCTATAAAATAAGTTTAATTCATAAAAAGTCTAAAATTACATTTATTTGGGTATTTATAACATCAATTATGTTAATATTTCATTAATAATGTAATTACTGCATCATCATTGTGTCATACATAAATTAAATAATTTAATGTCTAAAAATTATAAATAAAATACCATTAGGTAGGAAATAGTTTTATCTTTCTAATTAATATTTATAGTTTAATTTATCTTATTTATAACCCTATATTAAAAATGTTTTAGTTATTAAACTTTGATTTCAACTATTTTAACTCTTTTTTAAATAAAATAATAATAAATGTCCTAATCTAATCCAAGTGGACCTAAATGGTCATATTTTATTCCTAAGGTTGTTTTTGGTCTAATTAAACTTATCCAATAGAATTAGGACATGTGTTAGGCTAATAACAATATCATTTTTACCCTTAATTACCCTATTTACTTTTAACCGTGGAAAATAAAAGTAAACAGTTACTATTCACCAAAAATTATTTTCATCTCATTGAACCACATTTTAGTCCTAGATATTAAACATGTCTCAGGTATTTTCTAAATTCCACTCACAGAAGCAGTAAAATTAATTTTTATGTACATTTTCAAGCTCTCCTAGGAGGTGGGTAAAAGACAGTGAAAAGTTCAATAAAATTTTTATATAACTAAAATTATTATAAAATGACTCGAATGAATTACATTGAAAATATATAGGTATTATGTATAAATTTTGACCTAAAATAAATTTAAATAAAATAAATAATTATTTAAATAAAAAGTCAGTTTTTAAATAGTAACTAAGTGTTTTCACTATTCATCAAAATTGAAAGTTTTCAGAAAAATACCAAAATTTCACCCTAGGCTAATTTCGATATTACGAATCCAAAAATGAAGTCCATTTTGAAACATAAAATTTATAAAATTTCTAAAAGTGGGTATTACTATTCATAACGGCTGGTTCATAATAATATTATAATAATATCTTGTTTAGTGAAACTTGGTATTGCGTACTACACACGCTATCGAAGAAGGTATTGATTGCATGTAATGTAAGCCAAGTCAGGGATGGCTATAGTGAAAGATCCTTTTGGTGTAGCGTACAACACAAGACATCAATTAAATTAAAAAGAAACTTTTTCATAAAATCTCAGAGTGTTACATTCTACCCCCTTTAAAATGAATTTTACCCTCGAAATTCGTCGGGGGTTATAAATGGTTTACAACTCGAATGTTTTAATAGAATCCCACATAATAAAAAGGAATACCAAAACTTATATTTAAAACTAAAGTATGAAACATAAAGTTTACCAAAATTTACTAATCACAGGGGTTCCACATAGGAGAACATAAGTGAAAATATGGATATGGAAGAAAAATATAACCATTATGTTCTGATGAAGAGTGGTAGAGAATAGGGCTATGAAAAATACAACAGTCACAAAGCCAGAAAATTGTGATGATCTAAGGTACCATCTGATTCATCAGACATGAGAGCACTAGGACAACATTTTCGGATTTCAAGATCATTTCCCTAAATTTGAATAATTTTTGAATTAAAAGAAATACTTACTTTATTTCAGAATAATCTCACTGTTGTTCGTGCCTTGAACAATTTCCACTTCATCTCATAAAAAAATGAAGATGAATTTTTCATTCATAAAGTGTCAGCAGATCATACGATAGAATGATAGGTCATTCCATCTGTCTCAAATAATAGGTTAACAAAAGTTATATACACAAGTCCATCTATGGTGAGATTAATCGGATATGGTTCCAAAATGGACTTATACTTCATCTATCATCCTGCATAATAAAATAAAACTACTTTCTACTAACCAAGGACTTCTTGTAGGCCAGTGGTAGTTGATAAAGGCATGTCGTATTTCAGTTGTGGGTTCGATTCCCACATCCTTGTCCGACAAAATGGGTTTTCGGTCATCTTATGTGTTGTACTTTTTCTTAAACTACACTATTATAACATTCTATCAATAATATCAAAAAAAAATCTATCCTTAAACAATACTAACTTGTGTTTAACATAATCCATTCCAATATTTAGGCTTATCCAAAATACTTCTGTCCAATCTCATATTATAATGAAAACAATTACCAGAGAGTTCATATAACAAACATGTTAATACCATCATTGATCCCCATATATCATATGATATGTCTTTTTGGTCACATTCCAAACATTCAAAGGCCTTAATCATGTATTCTCTTGAAAAATGAAAAACCATTGAACCTTTGTGAAAACATGAATGTAGTTAAAAGTTAACATGTTCCACATACCAAAATCCAAAAAATTCTATATACTCAAACCATGATATAACTTAGTCCTTATAATAATCATGAGCTCATGAATACTACCAAACATATTATTTTCTCCTTATCCATTCATTATGATCATATCTTCTGCTTTCCAAAATATTTGAATCACTTGTCATGGTTATCGGTACCATAAAATTATTGAAAACCACAATAGACTAATACAAAAATATTCAAATATACCATAAAATTACCTCAACAACATTATTCATGAATACCAATACATAAACACATCAATCCATCCTCTTCAATGATTTTCATGGAGTAAGTCCTTCCTTGATTTAGAAGTAACCTCTTAGGTCAGGGCATTGAGTTTGGTAATGCCCATGTTCTCTACAAATAAGACATTGAACTCCATAACAGTCTGTCACTCTATGACCCTTTTCTCCACACAGATAACATCTTCCCCTCCATTCGAGGTATTCCTCATGGTTCTTATTCCCTTCTATAGAAATCTCAATCTACCTTTCTCTATGTTACTCACCATATGACCATGTATAAAATTACATCTTCCTCTTATTTGATGACATAGGAATACCACCCAAGTTCACCTTGTTAATCATATATCGTGATGACTGATTTGGAATAATAAAAATATCATTCTCTATAGGCGTTACTCAATTTTATTGATCATATTCACCAATTTTTCCATCGAAATCAATGTTAACTGAATTCCTTCTCATTCCCTCCATTGAATGAAACCAGAAACTATAGTGTAAGAAATAGTTAAAATAACAAGGAACCATATAATCATTAAAATCCACTTATGGGATGTGTAACATATCATAAATTCATTAATCCATGACACCTTAGGTTGAACCTAGGATATTAATAATCATCAAAATAATTCTAGGACTCTAACCTATACGTATACTTATCCTTAGGGACATCCCTAGACATACCTTAGAAATATCTACAGGGATTTCACTAAAGTTTTCACATCATAGTTTCCAAAGGTTAAATAAACCTTTCCTCTGATACCAAATGTAGAGACCCAAATCTTGACACACATAGACATTACATTACTTTTAATGAATATCTAATACATTACAAAAATTGACACCGAAGGACCGTAATAGTTTAGTGTCTTTGGAATCTTAGAATATAATCTTCTAATCTTGGTGAAATATCTTCAATATCTCTCATAAAGATTTACCTTTTTTTCATACATAAACCCTTTCTTTATATCCTGCGGAAAAGAAAATATATAAAGGGTGAGCTCAAATGCTCAAAAAGGGTAAGCATGGAGAAAATAAAAGAAACCATATATATTTGAACATAGAAACATGAAGATAATGTTTAAACATCGAAATCTTGAGCAATTACATAAAACATGGTAGTACATAAGGAATAGATCATAATGGAACATCAATAATGATAAAAAATCTTGAAAATAGAACATGTAATTGTGGAAAAACATTAATCACATGATATGATTTCCATAGTATCCAAGGCATTGCTTCCAAGACCATCTTAGTGGAAAAAGTCCCTTTCTGAATCGAGTTCACTCCTCATTTTAGTCCTGTAACACTGAACCGGGATAACTTACCCTTCCGGCCATTTGTATCTCATGAGATATAATTATTTACCCAATGCATTTGAGGGAGATATAGGTCCCACCCATCTCATAATGAAATCATTCTTACTTGGGCCACAAAATAAACTTAATACATTCATCCTAACCCAAAGAATAAGATGGGTCTCATAAACATCATTCCATCATAACATAATCCATATAAATCAAATGGATATCATTTCATCATAAGAAAAGTGGAAGAATGTAAATCATAGAGATATTATACTTGAAACATATACATATGAAATAATTTCATCTTAGATGTAAAATAGTTTTGACAAAACACTTGAAATGAATTCTTGATGAAAATATCCTTTATTCTCCAAAATTGTTTTCTTTTCACAAAATGCCATGCAATTTTTTTAAAAAAGGTTTTTGTTGAAAATAGACATGAAATATTATATAGTAAGCTTCATGAAAATAAGGCATTATAAAAACGTAAAAATACATTCAGGCCGTATAAGTTAAAAAAACATTCTCCTTGTACTTTTGTCGGAAAAGTCAAAAAGTTCCTCATAGGGTAAACAAAAGAAAGATTATTTCTATAACACAATGTAAAAGTCAAATAGGGGTAAACATGACTTTAAAAATAAATCAAAGAATATTAAATACTTTATAAAAAAAAATTTTATGTACATGGATAAAAAATATAACAAGAGTAAATACTTACGTATAAGAAATCTCAGAGAAAAATGAGATTGCAAAATTATCCCTCACCTTAGGTCCGATATGCATCATACATGTCAAAACCAATTGTATAATGATTTAAATAATGTCATTAAATTATTATAGAATCATATTAACTGTTATGATATCATATATGGTTCACTTTTTACTTTATATTACCCGTTCTTTTGTAAATTACATGTTAAAGCATCGTTTTGGGTAAAATCGTTTTATTTATCGTACTTGTTTGGACTTGTTGTTATTGATATTATTATTACTTATATCATGATTGATTTACTTAAATAATTTAAATAATGATTAATATATCATATATATTTAGTATATATATATATATAATAGATAGATAAATGAAATGAAATACACTGTTCATGGAGACGTTAGGTCGTACGTACGCATGAACGATGTTTTCCATTACTTAGTGACTTGAATTGAAGTAAGTAGATGACATACACATATATATATACAAAAATAAAGTATCATTATTATGTCATATATTTCATGATTACCTATTATATATTCTTTATAATCATTCTTGAATTGTTAACATGGAAAATGAATCTCATCGCGTCGTGGAGACGGTAATCTGTACGTACGCACGAGCGATGATATCATTTCCATATTTATTGAATGGAATTGGAGTGGATGATATAATATCTTTGAATAAGTATTATTTTATAATAATAATATATAGTTATTATTTACACCATTATACCCATCCAAGTAAGGTGGTGGTGGAAAAACCAATTATACCACGGCGTGGAGATGGTATTCTGTACGTATGTACGCGTGGTGATTTAGTTTTCCTTAGGATGGATAAAAGGTGAAATAGGGTTGTTTAATATTTATAATAACATATCATTATATTATTCATACTGATGTTATTAATTTATGATGAAACAAAAAGATAATAAGAAGTAGAAGAAGAAATAAATTGGAAAGAATCAGTAAAGGATATTACCTCTTCTTTGAGGCGCCTCTTCTTAACCTCCTGTTAAGGCACTAGGGTTGGTATTTTGAGGAGAAAAGAACCTCTATAATGTTTCTATGCAAGATTATAAGGGATATGGACAGGGGTTGGCTGAGATTCAAGGATCAAAAGGGTGTGAAGAGAAGAGGGAAGGGGTTCCCTTTTTATAAGGGAGGACAGGGGCACCTTTGAAAAAACATAGAATATTATTTTATAATAAATTCATATTCAGTTTATAATAGTTAAAAATTGATTTATTTCGAAGGTAATGTGGGGATGGGTCTAAATACTCTCAAAAAATAGGTTTTATACAAGTTTATGTTACTATTTTATCCTTATCATTTAGATTTAACTCTATATTAAATAATTTTACTTTTACCGTGTCTTTTTGTTTTCTTACACTATATGGTTAATAAACATACTATAACAATCCAAACGAACCCCAAGTGGTTCATTATTAATATATATATCCTTATCTAATTCATTTTTTACAATCCTTAGATTTTTAGGAATTAAATAATAATTAATAATATAATATGTTTTTAAAAAACTATTTTATGTCAATTTTGACACTATTTGGCAATTTATTGTGGTGAAAATCATAACAGCATGATTAGTTAGACACCATTTCATTAAATCAATACTACCATGTCATATTAACCTATAAAATTAGTTTAATTCATAAAAAGTCTAAAATTACATTTATGTGGGTATTTATAACGTCAATTTTGTTAATATTTCATTAATAACGTAATTACTGCATCATCATTGTGTCATAAATAAATTAAATAATTTAATGTCTAAATTTTTTAAATAAAATACCATTAGGTAGGAAATATTTTTATCTTTCTAATGAATATTTATAGTTTAAATTATTTTATGTATAACCCTATATTAAAATTTTTTTAGTTATTAAACTTTGATTTTAACTATTTTAACTCTTTTTTAAATAAAATAATAATAAATATCCTAATCTAATCCAAGTGGACCTAAATGGTCATATTTTATTCGTAAGGTTGTTTTTGGTCGAATTACACTTATCCAATAGAATTAGGACATGTGTTAGGCTAATAACAATATCATTTTTACCCTTAATTACCCTATTTACTTTTAACCGTGGTAAATAAAAGTAAAAAGTTACTATTCACTAAAAATTATTTTCATCTCATTGAACAACATTTTATTCCTTGCTATTAACCGTGTCTCAAGGATTTTCTAAATTCCACTCACAGAAGCGGTAAAATTAATTTTTATGAAAATTTTCAAACTCTCCTAGGAGGTGGGTAAAAGATGGTGAAAAGTTCAATAAAATTTTTATATATCTAAAATTATTATAAAATGGCTCCAATGAATTACATTGAACATATATAGGTATTATGTATAAATTTTGACCTAAAATAAATTTAAATAAAATAAATAATTATTTAAATAAAAGTTTGTTTTTAAATAGTAACTAAGTGTTTTCACTATTCATAAAAAATTGAAAGTTTTCAGAAAAATACCAAAATTTCACCCTAGGCTAATTTCGATATTACGAATCCAAAAATGAAGTCCATTTTGAATGATAAAATTTATAAAATTTCAAAAAGTGGGTATTTCTATTCATAACGGCTAGTTCATAATAATATTATAATAATATATTGTTTAGTGAAACTTGGTATTGCGTACTACACACGCTATCGAAGAAGGTATTTATTGAGTGTAATGTAAGCCAAGATAGAGATGCATGTAGTGAAAGCTACATTTTGTGTAGCGTACAACCCAATACATCAATGAAATTAAAAAGAACATTTTTCATCAAATCTCGGAGTGTTACATTCTACCCCATTTAAAATGAATTTCACCATCGAAATTCGTCGGGGGTTATAAATGGTTACTACTCGAAAGTTTTAATATAATCCCACATCATAAAAAGGAATACCAAAACTTATCTTTAAAACTAAATTTTGAAACATAACATTTACCAAAATTAACTAATAACAGTGTTTCCACATAGGAGAACATAAGTGAAAATATGGATATGGAAGAAAAATCTAACCATCTTGTTCTGATGAAGAGTGGTAGAGAATAGGGCGATGAAAAATCCAACAGTCATAAGGCCATAAAATTGTGATGATCTAAGGTACCATCTGATTTATCAGATATGAGATCACTAGGACAACATTTTTGGTTTTCAAGATTATTTCCCTAAAGTTGAAGAATTTTTGAATTAAAATAAATACCTACTTTATTTCGGAATAATATCACTGTTGTCTGTGCCTTGAACAATTTCCACTTCATCTCATAATGAAATGAAGTTGAATTTTTCATTCGTAAAGTGTCAGCAGATCATACGATAGAATGATAGGTCATTCCATCTGTCTCAATCAATAGGTTAACAAAATTTATATACATAAGTCCATCTATGGTGAGATTAATCAGATATGGTTCCAAAATGGACTTATACTTCATCTATCATCTAGCATAATAAAATAAAACTACTTTCTACTAACCAAGGACTTCCTGTAGGCCAGTGGTAGGTGATAAAGGCATGTCGCACTTCAGTTGTGGGTTCGATTCCCACATCCTTGTCCGACACAATGGGTTGTCGGTCATCCGATGTGTTGCCCTTTTTCTTAAACTACACTATTATAACATTCTATCAATAATATTAAAAAAATTCTAGCCATAAACAATACTAACTTATGTTTAACATAATCCATTCCAATATTTAGGCTTATCCAAAATACTTCTGTCCAATCTCATATTATAGTGAAAATGATTACCAGAGAGTTCGTATAACAAGCATGTTAATACCATCATTGATCCCCATATATCACATGATATGTCTTTTTGGTCACATTCCAAACATTCAAAGGCCTTAATCATGTATTCTCTTGAAAAATGAATAACCATTGAACCTTAGTGAAAACCTTAACGTAGTTAAAAGTTAACACATTCCAAAAACCAAAATCCCAAAAATTCTATATACTCAAACCATGATATCAAATATTCCTTATAATAATAATGAGCTCATGAATACTATCAAACATATTATTTTCTCCTAATCCATTCATTATGATCAAATCATCTGCTTTCCAAAATATTTGAATCACCTGTCATGGTTATCAGTACCATAAAATTATTGAAAACCACAATCGACTAATACAAAAATATTCAAATATACCATAAAATTACTTCGACAACATTATTCATGAATACCAATACATAAACACTTCAATCCATCCTCTTAAATGATTGTCATGGAGTAAGTCCTTCCTTGATTTAGAAGTAACCTCTTAGGTCAGGGCGTTGAGTTGGGTAATGCCCATGTTGTCCACAAATAAGACATTGAACTCCATAACAGTCTGTCACTCTATGACCCTTTTCTCCACACAGATAACATCTTCCCCTCCATTTGAGGTATTCCTCATGGTTCTTCTTCACTTCTTTAGAAATCTCAATATTTCTTTCTCTATGCTACTCACCATGTGACCATGTATAAAATTCCATCTTCCTCTTGTTTGATGACTTAGGAATTCCATCAAAGTTCACCTTGTTAATAATATATCATGATGAATGATTTGGAATAATAAAAATATCATTATCTCTAGGCGTTACACAATTTTGATGATCACAGTCACCAATTTGTCCATCGAAATCACTGTTAACTGAATTCCTTCTTGTTCCCTCCATTGACTAAAACCAGAAACTATAGTGTAAGAAATAGTTAAAATAACAAGGAACCACATAATCATTAAAATCCACTTATGGGATGTGTAAATAATCAAACATTCTTTAATCCATGACACCTTAGGTTCATCCTAGGATATTAATAATCATTAACATAATTCTAGGACTCTAACCTATACGTATACTTAACCTTAGGGACATCCCTAGACATACCTTAGAAATATCTATAGGGATTTCACTATAGTTTTCACATCTTAGTTTCCAGAGGTTAACTAATCCTTTCCTCTGATACCAAGTGTAGAGACCCAAATCTTGACACACATAAACATTACATTACTTTTTCTGAATATCTAATACATAACAAAAATTGACACCAAAGGACCCTAATAGTTTACTGTATTTGGAAACTCAGAATATAATCTTCTAATCTTGGTGAAAGATCTTCAATATCTCCCATAAATATTTTCCTTTTTTTTCTTACATAAAACCTTTCTTTATATCCTGCGAGAAAAGAAAACATATAAAGGGTGAGCTCAAATTTTCAATAAGGGTAAGAATGGAGAAAATAAAACAAACCATATACATTTGAACATAAAAACATGAACATAATGTTTAAACATCGAAATCTTGAGCAATGACATAAAACATGGAAGTATATAAGGAATAGTTCATAATAGAATATAAATCATGATAAAATAGATTGAAAATAAAACATGTAATTGTGGAAAAACATTAAGCACATGATATGATTTCCATTGTAGCCAAGGCATTACTGCCAAGAACATCATAGTGGATAAATTCCATTTATGAATCGAGTTCACTCCTCATTTTAGTCCTGTAACACAGAACCGGAATAGCTTACCATTCCAGCAATGTGTATCTCATGAGATATAATTATTTACCCAATGCATTGGAGGGAGATATAGGTCCCACCCATCTCATAATAAAATTATTCTTACTTGTGCCACAAAATAAACTTAATACATTCATCATAACCCAAATAATGAGATGGGTTTCATAAACATCATTCCATCATAACATAATCCATATAAATCAAATGGATATCATTTCATCATAAGAAAAGTGGAACCATGTAAATCATAGAGATATTACACTTGAAACATAAACATATGAAATAATTTCATCTTGTATGTAAAATAGTTTTGACAAAACACATGAAATGAATTCTTGATGAAAATATCCTTTATTCTCCAAAATTGTTTTCTTTTCACAAAATGCCATGAAATTTATTAAAAAAATGTTTTTTTGAAAATATTCATGAAATATTATAGAGTATGCTTCATGAAAATAAGGCATTATGAAAATGTAAATATCCGTTCAGGCCATATAAGTTAAAAAAACATTCTCCTTGTACTTTTGTCGGAAAAGTCAAAAAGTTCCTCGTAGGGTAACAAAAAGAAAGATTATTTCCATAACACAATGTAAAAGTCAAAGAGGGGTAAAAATGACTTCAAATATACATGGAATAATATTAAACACTTTATGAAAAAAAAAATTATGTACATGGATAAAAAATATAACCCGAGTAAATACTTACATATAAGCAATCTCGGATAAAAATGAGATTGCAAAATTATCCCTCACCTTAGGTCCAATATGCATCATACGTGTCCGAACCACCTGTATAATGATTTAAATAGTGTCATTTAATTATAAAATAATCATATTAACTGTTATGATATCATATATGGTTCGCTTATTACTTTATATTACCCGTTCTTTTGTAAATTCCATGTTAAAGCATCATTTTGGGTAAAATCATTTTATTTATCGTACTTGTTTGGACTTGTTTTTATTGATATTATTATTACTTATATCATGATTTAATTACTTCCATAATGTAAATCATGATTAATATATCATATATATTTAGTATATATATATAATAGATAGATAAATGAAATGAAATACACCGTTCCTGGAGACGGTAGGTCGTACGTACGCATGAACGATGTTTTCCTTTCCTTAGTGACTTGAATTGAAGTAAGTAGATGAAATAAATATATATATATAAAAATAAAGTATCATTATTATGTCATATATTTCATGATTACCTATTATATATTCTTTATAATCATTCTTGAATTGTTAACATGGAAAATGAATCTCGTCGCGTCGTGGAGACGGTAATCTGTACGTATGCACGAGCGATGATATCATTTCCATATTTATTGAATGGAATTGGAGTGGATGATATAATATCTTAGAAACAGTATTATGTTATAATAATCATATATAGTTATTCTTTACACCATTATACCCATCCAAGTAAGGTGGTGGTGGAAAAACTGATTACACCACGGCGTGGAGATGGTATTCTGTACGTATGTACGCATGGTGATTTTGTTTTCCATAGGATAGATAAAAGGTGAAATAGGGTTGTCTCATATTTATAATAACATATCCTTATATGAGTTATTCCTATGTTATTAATTTATGATGAAACAAATAGAGAAGAATAAGTAGAAGAAGAAATAAATTGGAAAGAATAAGTAAAGGATATTACCTCTTCTTTGAGGCGCCTCTTCTTAACCTCCTATTAAGGCACTAGGGTTGGTATTTTGAGCACAAAAGAACCTCTATAATCTTTATAGGTATGATTATAAGGGAAATGGTCAGGGGTTGGCTGAGATTCAAGGCTCAAAAGGGTGTGAAGAGAAGAGGGAAGGGGTGCCCTTTTTATAAGGGAGGAGAGGGGCACCTTTGGAAAAACTTAGAATATTATTTTATAATAAATATATATTCGGTTTATAATAGTTAAAAATTGATTTATTTCGAATCTAATGTGATTATGGGTAGAAATACTCTCAAAAAATAGGTTTTAGACAAGTTTATGTTACTATTTTATCTTTATCATTTAGATTTAACTCTATGTTAAATAATTTTACTTTTACAGTGTCTTTATGTTTTTTTACACTATATGGTTAATAAACTTACTATAACAAGACAAAAGAACCCCAAGTGGTTCATTATTAAAATATATATCCTTATCTAAGTCATTTGACCGATCCTTAGTTTTTTAGGAATAAAGTAACAATTAATAATATAATATTTGTTTTAAAAAATATTTTATGTCAATTTTGACACTATTTGGTAATTTATTTTTGTGAAAATCATTACAGCATGATTAGTTAGAAATAATTTAATTAAATCTATACTACCATTTCATATTAACCTATAAAATTATTTTAATTCATAAAAAGTCTAAAATTATATTTATGTGGGTATTTAAAACATCAATTATGTTAAAATTTCATTAATAAGGTAATTACTGCATCATCATTGTGTCATAAATAAATTAACTCATTTAATGTCTAAAAATTATAAATAAAATACCATTAGGTAGGAAATATTTTTATCTTTCTAATGAATATTTATAGTAGAATTTATCTTATGTATAACCCTATATTAAAAATGTTTTAGTTATTAAACTTTGATTTTAACTATTTTAACTCTTTTTGAAATAAAATGATAATAAATGTCCTAATAAAATCCAAGTGGACCTAAATGTTTATATTTTTTTCCTAAGGTTTTTTTTGGTGTAATGAATCTTATCCAACAGAATTATGACATGTGTTAGGGTAATAATTATATCATTTTTACCCTTAATTACCTTATTTACTTTTAACCGTGGTAATTAAAAGTAAAAAGTTAATATTCCCCAAAAATTATTTTCATCTCATTGAACAAAATTTTAGTTCTTGATATTAACCATGTCTCTCTAATTTTCGAAATTCCACTCAACTAAGTGGTAAAATTATGTTTTATGTTTATTTTCAAATTCTCCTAGGAGGTGGGTAAAAGACGGTGAAAAGTTCAATAAAATTTTTATATATATATAATTATTATAAAATGACTCCAATGAATTACATTGAACATATATAGGTATTATGTATCAATTTTTACCTAAAATAAATTTAAGTAAAATAAATAATTATTTAAATAAAAAGTCGGGTTTTAAAATGTAACCTAGTGTTTTCACTATTCATCAAAAATTGAATGCTTTTTGGAAAATTCCAAAATTTCACCCTAGGATAATTTCGATATTCTGAATCCAAAAATAAATTACATTTTGAAAGATAAAATTTATAGAATTTCAAAAAGTGGATATTACTATTCATAAATGCTAGTTCATAATAATATTATAATAATATCTAGTTTAGTGAAACATCGTATTGTGTACTATACACGGTATCGAAGAAGGTCTTGATTGCATGTAATGCAAGCCATGTTAGGGATGCATATAGTGCATTCTCATTTTGGTGTAGCGTACAACACAAGACATCAATGAAATTAAAAAGAACATTTTTCATAAAATCTCATAGTGTTACAACCTGTCTCTTAAAAGATGTTGGTCCTTTACGTTACCACTTTGGAACAGTCACTCGGTGCCCTTCTCACCCTGAAGAATAACGAGGGGACATAGAACAATCTTTACTACTTCAGCTGCATGCTCCTCAATACGACGACTAGATACTCCCCTGTCAATAAATTCTACCTTGCAATGGTATTCACTGTATGGAAATTGTGGCATTAATTGTAGCCCCACAAGGTATAGCTGGTGTCCTAAGTACATCCTGAACTGCCCCATGTTGACAGGCCATCTAGCTCGGTGGGTAGTGATTCTCCAATAGTTTGACATAAGGTTTATCCCTTATAAGTCTATTGAGGGGAAATAATTGGAGGAATTTTTTTCTACCCAGCTATATCATGTAGACCAATCCCTGGATCTCAATTTCCCTGATGAAGAGATTATCTCAGTAGACCAAGTCATGTTTCTATGGATGATATACATAGATGGTTCTTCCCGGAGCTCCACCAGCAGAAGGAACAATGACCCTTGGCTCAACAGAGTAGGCCTGGATATTTTCTTCATTACCCCAATACAAGTCATTCTGTGGTATTCATTCTAGTTTCTAGAAGGCTGCACCAACAATGAGGTGGAGTGTTTGGCTCTCATCACTGGCCTCGAGCTATCCCTTGATATTTACGTCCCCCATTTTCATGTGAAAGGAGACTCTGAACTAGTCATCAAGTAGATCAACGATGACTATGTTTTTAGAAATCCAGTGCGCGTACCATTTTCTGGGCTGAAATCTCTAGCTAATTGCCTAGTTCCTGTCCCGACCAGATGCTACTCATGTCCGTCGATCTCAGAATGATCAAGCTGATGCCTTGGCTAGCTTAGCTACAACACTTATAGGGCCCAAATAGGAGGATCTGATTATCAATGTGGCACACTGGAGGGTCATTGATCCCTTCACTCCATATTATGAGGACAACCCATAGGTGAGCCACCTTACCATCAGCGCCTCACATGTTAGGACCCAATGGTCCCCCAGATGCAGTGGTTTATGTGACTCTTAGCTGGAGAACCTCCATTGTCGAGTACCTCAAAAACGGTAATCTCCCCGACAGATCAGGATGAGAATTCGCGAATTCGACACCACACATTACATTTTACTCTCCAGGATGGTCTTGGTAATGAGGAGATCCTATACAAGTGAGGGTCTAATGGGGTTCTCCGTTGTTGCATTCAAGGAGTGGAGATTTCCTATGTCATGAAGGATGATCATGCCGGTTTCTGTAGGGCTCATCATACCAGGCTGAATCTATCTCACCAGATCCAGAGGCTATGTATTTTTATCCCTCCATGATCCATGAATTCATAGTGTTCTACAAAATGGGTCATGAGTACCAAATTCATACCCACTTTATGCCTCAGCCACTAGATCCACTCCACACTACAATGTACTCTTGTCCTTTTGCAGAATGGGGACTCGATGTCATGAAACCTTATCCCCCAGCGACAGATTGCTAGTGTAGGTTCGTCATGACTGCTATGGATTTCTTCTCCAGTTGGGTAGTGGTAGTTCCTCTCCTAGAGTTCAAGGCCCGTTCTATCATGACTTTGTGAGATCAAACATCATCTACTGATTTGGAGTCCCTCAAGCTGTCCTCCTTGACAACGACATGAAATTCGGGGCCGTTGAGCTGAAGAAACTATACGCTAAGTACAACATCCCTTCTATGCATACCTCTGGTTACCATGAACAAGAAAATGGATAGATCGAGACATTCAACAAAACCCTCTGTGATATTCTGCAGAAAATAGTTGGTTAGAACATGAAGAGTTACAGGACAAGCTCCCCAATTCCCTCTGGGCTTATGGGATGACGACTCGTAATTCCACCCAGGTAACCCATATTTCCTATTGTATGGAATGGAGGCCATTGTTCCAATAAATATTCAATTTACCTCATTGCGCACAACTGTCTATGATATGAAAGCTCCAGATAAAGTAGCTACAATCTATCTGGTTGAGTTGGAAGCATTTGACAAGAACATGCTTCATGCCTTGCACAATCCAGAAAGGCATCAGAACAAGATAGCTAATGATTTCAACAAGAAAGTTCACCTCCACTCCTTCTTGCAAGGTGAGTTGGCATTGACCCAGAGGACCCCAATGATACCAGGCATGTAACCACCCATGTTAGAGCCCAAATTGGAAGTACCATACATCATTCACAATGTTTACTCCAATGGCGTATACTCCCAAGTTATCAAGGATGGCGAGCGTATAACGCCTCCCACCAATGTCAAGTTGCTCATGAAATAATTTTCCTCAGTTAAATGGCCCCACATTTCCTTAAACTGTATGGTCCCGCATGAACCTAAACTGCATTATGGTCCAACATGACCTTAAATTCTCCCGTCCTACATGACCTTAAATTGTGAGATGTCGTCCCATATGATGTTAAAATATATATCATCCCTCATGAAGATAAATTGTATGTCGTCCCGCATGAAATTAAACTTTTCATCATCCTATAAGTCGTCAAATAGAAAAAACTATGTATGGATTGATTCCCATCCCCATGGTATACGTAGGAATGCTCGGATGCTTCGTCTCGAGTGCAACCCCATTTTTCGTCTTTGACTATCCCACTAGGTATAGTTCTCTCGATGTATCCCACATGTTGTCTTGTAGGATTATTTGGACACATTCATGTTAGGATTATGACGACTTTACTATTTTCCATCCATAATTCTTCTTTCCTCCCACATCCTCACCGCATGACTCTTAACTTCATGGCCTTCAGAACTACATATGGCTTGATTCCCATCCTTATGGGATACATAGGAACACCCAGACGTTTAGTCCATAGGCCCATTCCCAAACTTAGGTTTCTCCCATTGGGTCGAAATGCATAGTGTGGTGGAGAATGTTTCCCTCATTCAAATTGTGTTCATCATGACCGTGCCATGTATCCCTCCTCCCGAATGATCCCCACCTCTTCTACTGTCCAACATTACTGGAAGTTTCATGGGCACATTTATGCCCCACACAGTCCATCATCTAGGTTTTCATTGTCTTTCACTTATGAATGGGCCCCTGAATGGTATAGATACTTGGCATGAAGGCTCTCCTATCTTTTTGGGACAATTCCCTTGAGGACCTTGAACTACAAATTGATACAATTCCCGTGTTTCAAATATGGTCAATGATCGATGCTCATTTGTTGTTCCCATTTTTGGCCACATTATATGGATGTTGTGTTTCAATCCTGGTCAATAGCTAGCATTTGTCATTTTCCCCACCCCCTATGTCCCCAAAATGGAGTGCAGTGGTTCATTCTACCCTGCTGTCTCATCAGGTCTCAGTCTTCCTCAGGAAAGAGTGTGATTTCAGCTATCAAACCCTTATATGATTGGGTGAGACTAGTCCTACTCCTTGTTTCCAACATCGAGCATTGTTTACGTGGGCTTATGAGCCATGATAAGGACATTCCTGTATAAGAATTCATATGGATACAGTGGTCCAGGACACCCAGCTTAAGGTCCCTCAACCTTGTCAGCCCCCAGGGCTAAGTTCTCATTTAGGATTTTGTGGTGAGGTATGGACTCGTGTCCTCAGTCACTTCGGGTTATGTCGACGTGCCATATATATCCCCTTCATGCATCCCTCTTACGTTTATCTTCCTTTATACAAGCACAGGCCCCCATGCTATGCGAGCCCCATCATTTGAGTTTCCATCGTCTTCTAGATCCAAAAGGACCACCGAATGGCATGTATGGTCTACTGAAGGGCTCTCCTACCATTATAGGGCTAACATCCTTGATGATTTCAAACAACAAATTGATAAAAGTCCCATGTTGTGAATATAGTCAATGGTCAATGCTCAATTGTTTGCACTCGACCACTGGTCACACAAATGTAGATACTGTGTTGAAAACATGGTCCACAATTATCCTCTATCGTTGTTGTCTTTTTTGTTTTTCCATAGGTGCAATGATTCAACCTCTTTACTCAATTATCCCATTTATATGACATTAAACTAGTTATATGGTCCAAGCCATATGACCTTATACAAATAGCACCACTGTCCTCGCTGCATGACCATAAAACTACACAAAATCCTTCTCCCAAAACTATGTATGGAAGGATTCCCATCTTTATGAGATATGTAGGACCGCCTGGATGCATTGTCTTTGTGTCCATCCCCATCTCTTAGAAACCTCCCTATCATCTTGGCCCCTTAGTCTAAGTTCTTCTATGAGAGGGTTATATGGTGTGTTATGGTCTTATGTCCCCATTCAAATTAGGTTTTTAACAAATACACCATGTACATATCTCTCTGGGGCACCCTTTTCTCCCTTTCCCTACACTCATCTTTTCATGTCGTCTTCTCTTAAGTCGGGTCCCCCAACCCTATTCATCGTTTCTCCAATGTGCCAAGGTGTACTATGGTTTTGGGAATGGAGTGTCAGATTCTACCAGGACATGCTTTCACCCATTTTTCAGGCTTCATGTTTGCCTTCATTTTGGCTTTCATTATCTTTCACATCCGAAGGGACCCCAAAATGGCATGGATTCTCTACCCATGGACTCTCCTACCATTAAGGGCCAATATCTTTGAGGGTTTTGAACAACAAATTGATACTAGTACAACATTTCAAACACATTCAGTGGTTTCCACTCATTTGTTGTTCCCATTTTAGGTCACACTGTGTGTATGCTATTTTTCGAACACGGTCAACAGTAATCCACCATCATCACTCCAACCCCATCAAGCCTTAAATGAAGGTCACATGATTCAAATATTTTTCATCCCCATCATTTCCAAGTGGAAATTTAAAACTCTTTGTTCTATCACTTGGTGTGCATTTAAACATTAAGAGGAAAAAAGACATGGTGTGGAGTCGTTCGAGGCTCCATACAAACTTCCCCTTTATGCGTATCCCATGTGTTATAATGACCACTTTTTCCCTTGATTCCCACGCCGAGTATAACTCGCATTGACTTAGGGATTGGATGGAGTTTTGTGCCAATTTTGGATGAGTTCTGCTTCACCATGGTCTGAGATCAAAGACCTTAAACTTAGATCTATTTATTTTAAAACGATATGTGGCTTGATTCCCATTCTCAGGGGATATGCAGGAATTCCCTAACACCTCATCATCGGGTCTAGCTCAACTTAGATCTAGTATCTCCATCCTCATATTCTCTAACCTTTCATGGACCCTTGGCCTAAGGTTTCATTCTTGGAATCACACATCGTGTGATGTGGGCCTCATCCTCATTCACTTCGGGTATGCTTTATCTGGTCATGCACATCCCCACTTGAACATCATCTCTCCTACATATTTCTGAGCCATATGACTCTAACCTATGCTACAAAGTCACACCTGACATTAAACAATTACATATATATTACATGACATTAAAGGGCATGGTTGGTCCCATCCCAAGACCCTAAACCATGACATTATCGTCCTGGATGTAAGACGAAAAATATCTTTGCATCATGGTGTCCTCACTCGAGGGGACATCATGTTTTGTATCAGTCACCCATCATACCATTTGTAAATTCATACATATGGCTTGATTCATGGGGCGATGAGTAGAACTTCTATCCTAGGTCCGTCACCTATGAAAAACATGTTTATCTTAAAGGACCATCAGGATCTATCAAATGATGCTTCTTTTGATGCAAGGGCTAGACCTTCATGTCCTTATTATCTAGGGTACTATTTTCTTACCATGATTTACTTAGAACTATGTTGGGATTGATTCCCATCCTGGTGGGGTATGTAGGAATACCCGATCACTTTGGCTTGGGTCTATCCTATCCTTCACTTTTAGTCCACTGACCTAGATGTTTACCGGGGAGAACATTTTCGTTATACAGACTCCTACTGTCCTCACTCACATTGGGTTGTGTAATTATTTCACCATGTGTCCCCATTCTTCAGTTCCACCATGGTATGAGCTCTATGACCATAAACTTAGACCACTTTGTGTCTTTTCCATGAGATGTTAAACTACACAAAATCTCATAGAACTTTGTTTGGATTGATTCCCATCCTCATGGGAAACGTAGGAACACCCAGACATATTGTCTCCTAGTCCAGTCCTAGGAATCAAAAATATTCTCCCCTCTATTTCATCCCATAGGACCAAACCTGTTTTGAATCATGTGGCATGGTGAGTACCTCATGGGTTCTCATTCATATTGGGGTTTATCAATAGTCGGACCATGTGCCTCTCATGACTTTTTTCAACCTGGTCCAAGTTCCATGACCCTAACCTAATATCATTCGATGGGAATTGTGAATCCTATTTGGCCACATCGTCATCCTATGCATAGTCCATTAAATCGAACCCCCCTTAATGGCCCATCCTATTACCATTGAGTAGGAAGTGTGCATCATCAGTACCCTTTTCCATAGAGGGGGACTTGAATCCATTTTATTTACACTTCTTATTGTTGTACTCAGATGCGTTGTGGAAAAAACCTGAAATGTGTAATTTTCATAGGGACACTCCCTCAGTCCATGTCAAAGAATTGTGAGCCTATCATTTGGATTCTCATCCTCTTCCATGTCTGAAGGGACCCCCTTAAGGCCTGGCCTCATGACACATTGTCTTACCTACCGTCAAGGGCCAATGACCCTGAAGGCCTAAGACGACATTTGCGTCAGGTCCCGTGCTTCGAGCATGGTTAGCAGTTGAGCCTCATTTGTTTGTCCCCATTCTTGGATAACGTGAAATGAATATTGTGTTTCAAACATGGTCAATAGTTATCCCCAATCATCATGCCACCATCATTGCAGTCCAGATCTCGAGCTTCATGATTAACATATTTACACTTCTTTATGTTCATGTAGAATTCCAACATACTTGGCTTTAACCCTTCATGCATCTAGGTGCATCATGTAGGTGGTTATACATTATTGGGACATCATTTACCTAGCGTCCCATCACCCCAAACATGTTCCATTTTGTGTTAGGGAAGTCCCATTTCTACTATGCTCTTAGAACTACGTGCTGCTTGATTCCCATCCTAATGGGGTATGTAGGAACACCCGATCACTTTTCCTTGTGCCCAACCTAACTTTCACCTTTGGTACGTTGACCTAAAGAACATACCCAAGGTATACGTGGAGTAGTGTGGACCTCTTATGTCCTCATTTGTGTTGGTTTTATAGCTACCACACTGCATACTCCCTTTCTAGGTTCTTCCCTTTCACTCCCCATCCTATTATAAGACGTTAAACTGCACGAGTTCATATGTCCTCAATGCATGACACTAAACTACAGTTCTACCCTGAACATGTTCAGGATTCCCCATGTTAATCATGGGATGCATTAGTTTCCATGCTAGAGAGGATTCTACCTACAAGCATTGGTATCTATCAACGCTATTCTTTAAGAACTATGTTTTTCTTGATTCACATCTTCATGGGATACATAGTGATGCCCATGAAATTCACCTTGGGCCCAGCCCTTAGGTCATTAACCCTTCTAGCCCCTCGGACCTGATTTTCTTCTAGGAAGTATGTCCTTAAAACTATGTGCACCGTGCTCACCGTATGAAGATAAACTACATGTCTATTGTTCTCATTGGTTTTATGTAAAGCTATAGAGAATTCCTGGTCCTTACTAGTGGGGTCCTGTTTAGATTTAGGTATGATCCATGATCATAACAATTCATCCACCTAACGTGTCTTCACTATAGTGGCGTAATTTCTAGAGATTTGGACTCTATTCGGATAACACATCACTTCACCCCTCATGCTTTCCATACACATTTTTTGGACCCTCATACTCTTTCACATTTAAATGCACCCCAAACAGTATGGATTCTCAGCCTATAGCTCACCTACTATCTTGGGCCAACATTCTGGAAGACTAAGGGATGAAATTGAGTGTCTGGCCCCATGTTTCGAATATGGTAAATGGTTACCCTCATTTGTTATCTCCATTTTAGGATAACACAATAAGGACAATGTGTTTCAAACAAGGTTTGCAGTTATCCTACATTGTCATGCCACCCCCCATAGTATTCCAAATATAGGTTATCATGATTCACAATTTCTACACCATTGTCTTCAGGTTGATTACAAACACCCCTAGAATTACCCCTCTCATGCACTAGAGCACCATGGGAAGATGGCACGTCGATTGTTCTAAGGTCCTCATCCTCCAGTCAGACCTCTCAGTTTATTTCCAGAAATGTGGATTGGTCATTCAAACCCTAGATGTCTGGAGCTTGATTTTCACTCTTATGTTCATATGGAATGGTAGGTGGTCATCCCTTTTTTCTCGCATCAGGCCCAACCCATGTGATCTTAAGGACTGATCGCTGGATGTTTCATGAATGTAAAAGAAATGAAATTGACCAGAAATGTATAAGAGAACTCATGCAAGCTTCTAGCTTGAATAATAAAAACATGATGGTGCATTCAAATTTACATTCATCATAGTACCCAAAGGTCGACCTCTCCCATGGACTGGTTGAACTCGTCAAATGAGAGTTGTAGCTCAGCCAACCTGTAACTTGTGGCATCCATGATTTTTTGTCGCCTGTTCAGTTCCCACTTCTCATTAGCAGTGATGGGTCAATGTTCGTCAGCTGTGATCCGGGTCTGCTCCTTGTTGGTTCAGATAATGGAAATATCCTCGTAGGCTTTCCTCATGCTCTCTTTGGCCTCTGCCAGCAAGGCCTTTAGCCGTGATATAATCTCCAACTGAGCATTGGGGGAAGTAGAATGTTCATCTTCCTGGATGTGCAGCTACTGAATCTCATTTTCAAGCTACCTGTAGCCTTTTTATGTTCACTTCTTTTATCTACTTCCAACCCACACCAAGGCCACAATCATACTCCCGAATCTTCTCTTCTATGAGATCTCATATGAGCATGTGGGGATGTTTGGAATCCACTGCCCCAACGCATAGTTCATGCAATCATGAACAAAGTCTCTCCATCTGTTCTTTCCATTGTTCTTGAGGGGTGTCATCGATAAAGAATTTGACCAGCTTCCATGACCAGTGGAAGACTATCTTGTTGTCCTGTCCATCAGAGGCTATCTCATTCCAGTTTATGGGATTAGTATGTTCATATGTGGGGAACAGCCCCAAAAACTCATCAGCACATTTCACATATGGTGTCTGGTCGGGTATGGAAGGACACGCGCTATCTGATAGATCATTATCATTAGATACCACCTCAACAATCTTAGGCTCAGCTCTCCTAACATTCCAACCAGTGATTATGATCATCGCAACTTGGTCAGTCTAGATATCCACTTCCATGACCACCAACATTCCCCTGGGAAAGGTGCCACCGGGAGTGCCAACCAACCTCGCCAAGGAATCCCACACCATTTGAAGAACTATGGGTACCTAGAAGTTCACGGATGTTAGAAAACCTGATCAATTGGGAGAATTCTGTAATTATTTTTCAAGGGGACTTACAGAGATCAAATTTTCAGTCACTCTCTTGGGATGTTGCCATTGAGACCCTGAGGTGCCAAAATCCATATATTATAGGAATGAACATAGACTCTGGGGGAACCACCTCAGATTTCGTGGCCCCGCAAGACGCAGTAATCACTGTTGTCATGGGCATAGATCATGAAGGCCCCGCATCTGTATCTTTTGAGGAGCGAGAATGGGTTAGATGTATGAGATCCTCCTATACAGTTTAATTATTAGTGATGGGGTCTAAATTATCTTTGAAGTAGTTCCCGAGGATGGGACTCTGGGTTTTACATCGAAATACTATGCAAACTCTTCAATATCTAGATCAGAGTCACTAACTTAACCCTCCTCCAATGGTCACCCTCTACCGGCCTCCACCCCTAGGAGGAGTCATCCGATTCTTATGGAAAAGGGGAGTGATCCCTCAATTCTGTAGTTGACATCTTCATAGGAGAATTTTTATCCAACAACACCTTCACCCGGTCTATCATTGGACGCAGGGCATCTCAAGAGTGCACGAAGTCCTCCAACTCTACTTGTTATTGCTCTGCCTCTTCCTGGGATACTTCTAAACTAGCCCTAATGGGGTACATTCTAGAAAAATCCACCCCATGATGTTTCACGTATTTCCACATCTCGGACAGGCTGAGGAATTGGCTATTGACACCCCAGATGTCCCAGGCCTCCAGGAAGACATTATTCTTCGGCAGGTCTATATGGCGCAACCACATCCCTAGATCTCGGCTAGATATTCTGCGGAATCCATTTGGTGGCCTCCCCTCTAGAAAAGTCTGCTCTTCTGGGACCATTGGGTCTGCTGCCACTTCTAGATTCACTTCTGCTACCTCCCCCTCAGCCAGTGTGGGCCAAACCGCCACTGTGGCCTCAACACCACGGGATTTACATGGCACATTATCACCACAACCTCAAGTTTAGGGAGGCACACAATTTCTAGTCTGAATGATTGGATGCATCGGCATATCCCTAGGTTAGGTCGCCTCCTAGTTATTGGCGAATTCATTATCCAGTTTGAAGATAGCTATGGTCAAAGGTAGCTCATTCCACATCTCACATATTCCCATGTTAACATGAGCCACATCTGCCTCATCACATAGGGAAGTTCCTCGTAGCGCACCCCCCAAATAGAAAATTGGGGTCAATCGCTACAAACAATGAAATTTCTTTGAAAATCGATGCAGGGTGTACGGCTCACAAAGGGGTTCATGGTCCACCAGTTCCAGTAGGACTTCACCTCAAAAGGCCAGGAGGATGGACCAAGGCTCTTCCATTCCCTATACATCATAAGTGAATACACCCGTTGTCAATAAGAACTGGTGAATGTTGAACTCCTCTACCTTCCGGACCTAGTTCAGTAGCGACTGCATAATTATCTTGGCTAGAAATCTCCCAATAGAATTCAGAATTTATTGGTGGATGTTCGATCCTAGAGGGGAGATGGGGTTCAGATATTCATATACCCCCCTAACGTGCACTGCTATCCACATATACAAGAGGTGGGTTGACCCATATATTCTTTATGGATTCTTCACCTCACTGATATGACACAACATCCTGTATAGCTTGGTGAGCAGTGGAATATTGAGGTTGAACCACCCTCCTATCACTAGAATGGATGCCATGATAAACGTGCTCGGTTGCACACCCATGTTCATGTCTCTCACCGACAGGATCCAACTGCAGTTGAGAACCACAATTAACGAATCCATTCAAACTACTAGTTTCTACTCAGTACTGATGTTGAACCACCATATCTTCTACAATCTATCCTCCAAAAGCCGCCAGTATGAGTGCTCCTTGCTTGGTTGATCCCCCTTCAAGTGTTTTTGAAGCCTCATAGGGAACTGCCTATTTTCTGAGAAGTTCAAAAACTGCATGATCCAGTATTTTAAGTGGACATCCCTCACTGACTGCTTGTCGTCTTTTGGTACTAAGTTCATAAACACCTTCCCCAGTGGTGGCATCTACTTCGGATCATCCCATGCAACCATAACAGGGATGAACTCATCATACATATCCCCCCAGTATAGGGACCCTTGAGATCTGATGCACATCTCATTAACTAATGACGAACTCTCTATGGTGTAAATGGAAGGTATTGGTCCTCGATGACCATCTTCTCAGCAACTCCAGCATCAGCTGTTTTAGCTGATATATGTGGAATTGGGTGGCACAAGCCACATCATATAGGCCCACTCTTCTTAGATCTGCCCCATATTCCTCGTGTGAGGAACCTACCCAGTAGGCCCTAGACCCGTCGTCTTTGATGTTGCCTCCCTATCACAGATCCCACTCATCGGACCACAGCTTTCCTATGTTCCGTAGGCCTGCCTTCAAGATAGTGTGGTACATGGGGGATTTCTCCATCTATAGTTCCTTCTTGTCAATGTTTATTAGATGATTGTACAGACAGTCAATGTATACAGGCGTGAAGTCCTCCCGGGCATGGCCATCAGGTGCTCTAAATCACATTAGCTGGTACGACGTGCTCCAGAACCTGTACACTGGCTCATCTATGCTCACATTAGGGATGAAGATTTCATCCCTCAGTCCAAATCCATATAAAGGAAACCTCTTTGATAGAGGATAGTTGTTTTTGGCTTTCCGACAGTTGTACCACCTATGAATTATGGTCAGAATGGATCTGCACAGACTCTCTTATACCAAAGAAATCTGCTATCTCCACCCTCTATGAAACATCTTCATGGACCCCCAAAAAGCCTGTTGGAGATCCATTCAGTTTTTGTGTTTGGGAATTCTATTTTTTAGTTCAAGAAGCTTTTTTCATATCTTGTTTGTGGAGGTTTTTTTCAAAGATGTTTCATGGAGCCCTACCCCGGTTTTCAGACACCAGACACAGAGCGCAACGTCATGAATTCAAAAAACTCATTTTGTTCCATGAAGTAGAAGGCCTGATTAACGAGGGGAAATCATAGAGTATGTGACGCTTCGCAAAATGAGAGAGATAAAAATCCAAAATCTTGGAGATGATAAATGAAAAAGGAGAGTTTAGCCTCCCCTGTTTATTGGTGAGGAACCCCGGTGCTTCACGGTGCGTCCGACAGAGGCGAGATTCATAGTGAAATCTTCCAGTACATCATGCCTACACATTGCAAGCCTCCATCACGAGTCAACATCACAATTGGATGAGGAATTTTGGAAATTGACCCTCATAAAATGACAAATTATGTCTCCTCAACTCCTAGTTTTAGGGGGGAATTTTTTGGATCCAAGATTTGAGATGAACAAGAAAAACTGGATTGCCTTAAGGGATACCTCATGAACATTTCCCGTGGAGCCCCATAGCACCGTGATTGGCCCAAATCTCTCCTTCTCAATTTTTTCATGGAGAAAAGAGGCTGGAGGCTCCATGAACCCCTTTGATGTTCTTGAACCCACCACATAGAAAAGAGGCAGGAGGCTCCACAAACCCCTTTGACGTTTGGGAACCCTCCAAGGTGCAAGGAGGCAGGAAGCTCTACAAACCCCATTGAAGTTTGAAAACCCGCTATGGTTCATGTAGGCAGGTGGCTCCAAGAACCCATTTGATGTTTGCGAACCCGCTATGGAGCAAGGAGGTGGGAGGCTTCATGGTAATGAAAAAATTCCACGTGTCTCCTCGCACAATGATCTATTCTTTGTGGTGCCTCTTGCCTATAAATATCGGGCTCTCATCGAGCCCAAAGGATGGATCCTCTGACCTTTAACCTTCTTATCTCTCAAATCATGAAGAAAAATTCTGCTCTGCAAACTAAGAGCTCTTCACGATACTTTACATCGTGAAGTGAATGTCCCTTGGTTTGAATTCATCCCCACTTCAAAAAGTAATTCCCCTCACAGTGCCCACGGGCCTCCGTGAAGGAAATGGATCCCCCAGGGGACTTGGGTTGTCACAGAGCACATGTTTTTCCTAACGTACCCTCCATGCACATGTGAGCCATATGCTAGGGAAGGGTCACTATGCTTCACAAAGAACATTACTTCGCAATGCTACACTTCTCTGGGAACCATTGCTTCCCAAACCACAAATCCGCGAATGCCTTTCCACATTGTGAAGAACCTCCCATATGCACCTATGCTCCATGCCTCTGCTAGGACACTTCAATTCATCATTAATACCCCTTCGCGATGCCCCTCCACTACCTGGAGCACCATATCTCTACGAGGCTTCTACCTATGAACCACATTTCTCCAAAACTCCTTTTCCTGTGTGACCCTCCAGGTTTGCATGAATAAATTTGAAGATCCCTTGGGTGGTACTTCGTGTTGTGTTGCTTCCCCTAATGATTCATTACATAAGAATTAAACTACAATTGATTCTTTTCATATCCACACTAACTTTGACCACTCCGTGGATCACCCATAACACACCATCGCCATGACATTGCAGAAGTGTTCCCATCCCCAAGGGTGGGAAGGTATTAGTTATGTAAGTCCTAGGTGTGTAGAGTGAACCCAAATCGTCTGAGATATTGGACGTTATACTACCAAGAACCATCATCCTTCACAGAAGATGTTAAATTGTGGCCTCACATCATTCATCATACACAGGGTGCCCCTTCTCAGACATTCTCTATGCCCACTGGTCTATAAGAGAGTGAAATATTTCCTCACATAGAATGTGATCCACTTTATCGGAGCAGTGTTTGTCTGTGGGGAAGGGAAACCATGTTGGTGTAAGCCCCCAAGCTTTTCTTTCATGAAGTTTCATCCCTACTCCTCCTATATTCCTCAGTTCTAAGGATAAAGAGGAGGGATGGACACTAGAGCCCTCATTTATTTAGAGCCAAATCCCCCCTCCCTCCGTCATTGGGCTTTATCACCACTAAGCCTCCACTCTAGAGTATGTCCCAGAATCCATCTCAATGCGATGTGGACCACGCATAAGCCTATGTTTCCTTTTTGGGCCACTAACTAAGTGTCATCCCAATTCCACTTTCTGTGGACGCACCTTTCATGATATGATCGTCCGGTCTTTGCTGCCTCTTGTTTCTCATACAGAGCATGAATCACGTGGGCTTAGAGTAAGCATGGACCCAGACATCCTGTTAGGGCATATTAGAGTGTATACCCCCAAACACCCATCCTAAACTACGTGTAATTTGATCCTTTCCAAGGCAAGGTACGTAGGAAGTCTTCCGGAGGGTCAATCCCAACACCCATTGGTCCCAACCATCTTCACATTTGTTCACCAAACCCTCCTAGACTATGTGGGCCTTGATCCTTACTATATCTAGGTATGTAGGAAGCCTCCCCGAGGTTCATGCCCAACAACCATTGGTTCTGACCCCCCTTCATGTTGGTTCCCACACCATCCTGAACTACATGGACATTGATCCTTCCCAAGGCAAGGTATGTAGGAAGCCTTCCTAATTTTCAAGCCCAACACTGATTGGTTTCGACCCCCTTCTCAGCGGTTCCCACAATTCCGAACTATGTGGACTTTGATCCTTGTATGGGAGGGTATGTTAGATTCCTCTCTGAGGTTCAATCCCAACAACCACTGGTTCTTCCCCCCTTCACGTTGGTACCCACCATTCTGAAATAAATGGACGTTAATCTTTGACATGGTTAGGTACATAGGAAACCTCCCTGAGGTTCAATCCCACAATCCAGTGGACCCAACTCCCTTTATGTTTGTTGACCACAACCCTTTCTGAACTACAAGGACTTTGATCCTTGTCAAGGCAAGGTACATAGGATACTTCCATGAGGTTAAAGCCCAACAACCATTGGTCCCAGATACATCATGTTGGTCCACCCCTATCCTTCAGGGCATTAAACTTTACACCCCCTTTGTCCCACATGACACTAAACCATCCCCTATTCAGCAGTAAGCCGTTTTGCCCCCATCTGATGGTAACTTGTCGTAAACCCCATTCAACGGTAAGCCATTGTCAACCCAAACCTAGTGGTAAGCCATTTTAGTCCATTTTGTTTGGACCCATATCAACGGTCAATCCATGTGGCATCAGAACATCAATGGGCTTTTGACTGTGCATGTGCCCCTTTATATCATTTGGCCAGTGTCCTCTTTACACACACCGATTCTATACCCCATTTTGTACTATGTGGACATTGATTCCCTATCACGGGGATACGTAGGAGGTCTCTTTGGGGATCAATCCCAACATCATTGTTCCCCTAACTGGACTCCATCTCTTTCTCTATCCACTTCACATAACTATCCATTATCCATCTTGATCCTTAGCCGGGCTGCCACATACTGGTGGGATCATGCCACCTTATTTCACATTCCCTTTATCAATAATCGAGTAACTATCCATGCATTATCCCAAATATCAACGTGTCATCCAGAGGTCCCACCCATCTGTTCCACTTCAGTCACTATTCTGATCAGTCTGATCCATCTTCGTTAGATGTTAAACTCACAACATACCGTGTGTAAAATTGAGAAGCTGATGAAAACCTCAAGGACATAACTATGGCATATAATTCCCCCCATTTGACGTGGGATTCCTCAGGCTTCCATTCCCTCGAAAAGCCCTAAAATTAGAAAAATAAAACCAGACACGCTAACGTTCTAGTGTCCAGACATGCCAGTGATGTCCAATGTGACTACTACCACGACAGATAGTTGATGCCCTGACCAGACCCCTTGGAATGTCCTAACAGAAGTAGTTTTATTAACCAGCGTCCATAAAGATATGATAATGGGAAGAGTTTCATGAACAATGTCTTAGTCTATAAGGGATACCCAGACTAGGTAATTTGTTCTAAGAATGATTCCACGGAATGAAAAAACCGACATCCCATCATCCTATTTTGATCAAGGAGCAAACATCCCTAAAAAATCAATGGATTCCGCCCACCATTGGAAAGAAGTAATGTGGTGAAATAGCCAAAACATCCTCATCAACCTCAAAATAGACTGATGCGTGTGACTTAGAGAAAGCATCAAAAACATGGATGCATTTTATTCTGAGTTTATTGATTAAATTTAATGTGTTTTCAATTATTTACCTTTCAATATTGATTAAGTCTTATCTAGTAATTCAGGTGGGTTATGTGTTTATTTGTTTTCCATTACATATTTATTATTAATATTATATACTCATGATATAATCCATTATACTTAACCATTACAGTGGATTTTACATGACCATTATTTTTATTTCATTCCCTAGTTTATGTATATGAATCTTTTGAATGAGTTTCAATGATGTTAGACATTTTCTTGCTATGTTTTATTTTTTTCCAATGTAAAATGGGTATCATATATGTATCTAATTTTTTGAAAACTAATAAACTGATTGGTAATTTGTAATTTGATCCATTATATCTATGCCAATCTAAAAAAGTAAGGCACCAACTCTGAACTGTTGGGGTTAGGTCATTACAGTTGGTATCTGAGTACGTATGGTAAAAACCATGGGAACTAAATTAAGGAAAATTATAGATTAGGGATCATAATCCTATGATAGACATTTATGACAAGAATATAATAAAAAATAAGGTTTTGGTAATGTAGTTATTATATAGGTTTTCATGATAATACATCCCTATTTGGATACTCTATGTGAATGATATTATGGAAAATAGGTACATATGGGCAACAACTCTAAATATGGAAAATTGGGCTAGACCTGATCATGACCTAGTGCAATAAATGGGTATTATTTTGTAGTAGGTTTGAATATCATAGAGGATATTGAAAGGATATATCTAATATTTAATACAAATAATTATAAATGATATGAAAACTAAATATATATCCTATGAAAACATATTTATGATTTTGAGATTAACTAAGAATATTTTTCAACTTATGTTATGTATTTTTCATGAATTGAGATTATTAATTATGTTTCATAAAGATATAATACAAAATAGTGCATGACATCACATATAACGGGCTCCTAGAAGAGTGAATAGGAATTTCATCAGTGAACATAATCTAAACAGTATGGATGACCATTTCTTTGATGGTTTGGAGGAAATATTTTGAAGGTAACTAGTCACCAAAACATTGTTATCATTTGGGGACATAGTTCCATGTTACGGAATGATAGATAAAGATTTATATAATTAATATGGCATAGAAGGGAACCAATGTAATAAGAGGACGATTGAAAAAAGGGGGGATAAAGTGAATAAGGGAGATAAGGATTTTAACACATGTGATAATTGTGGAAAGAATAACCCTAGTACATGGTTAATAATAAGGGTATTTTTCCACAAGTATAGAGAGAAAGTACACATTTCATATGTTTTAAAGGATAAAAAATGGGTTTCGATGATCAATTCCACAAATATAAAGATATGGGGCACTATGTAATTGAATTCCTCATTAATAAAGGGAACATACCTTAGAAGAAGCTAAGAGATAAAGATCAAGCATTTTCTTCAAGCATAGAAAAAGAAGAACGATTAATGTTATAGTGTTTAGATTTAACAATTATCTCATTTGAATAATTATTCAATGATATAATGGTTATAAGAATTGGGAATTGTATAATGATTGTTTTAGTGTACTATTTCTCTAATTATATTATATTTTATATTTAATTTTCATAATAAAAGTGATTCAATAGAAAATTTAACTTCTTATAAAACACATGATTAAGTGAAAGACAACCCTTAATAAGTTCACGATGATTATATAATGTTATTGGGATAAAGAGATAATTGGTATGGAAAATGAAAATTGGATGGTACTGACTACCCTGTATCTAATTAATTATTTGTTAAATAACTAGTTTTTTTGATAATTATTTTTCCTATAAAATATTTTTATTTATGTTATATATCTAGTAATCTATTTTTACATAATTAATAAGGAATAATTTTTTTAATATGTTTTTTATCAATTTATGTTATTACCATGTTTTATGAAAATAAACAATGATGGTATCCACAGTTTTCGTATGAGAATATTTAGTTATACTACATTTTATATTGGGGATTAATAGTAAATTTAATTATCAAATTAAATGATCATATTTATTATGTTCTGGATTGTAATATTTTGGATGGCTCACAAAGTTAACCATTTATGATATTGTTTAAGTTGGGCATAAGATGTGGTTTTATAAATTAATTTATTACTTATCCATGTGGATTTTTTTTTATATTTGATAACATGTTCTAACAATATTAGTTTTTTAAAATAGATAGGGATAAATTGAAAGACATGATACATTTCTATGGATCTTATATTCTACAAAATTTGAATTCTTGAGCATCATGAATAAAAAATTCATTTTGGATATTAAATTATTTGAAAAATGCAAAAAATAGAAATTTGTTCGAAGAAAATCAAATCCTAGAAATTATTGTTAAAAAAATGTGTGAAGCAAGTATATTTAATTATATTATTAGACTTTTAAAAAATTAATAAACACTTGGAAAATGATATTTAAATAATTTTTTACCCAATTCCATCATTTATGTTGAAAATATTGAATATCTTAGTAGCCTTCATTTTTTATTCATTTTCTGATAATTCCCCTTTTAAGGGTTGAAGGGGAACCCATCATATAACAAGACTCGAGAGTCTTAATGGAATTCATTCATTAAAGAATAGGACTACATGGAACTGAAATTCCCCATCTTATATATCATGATTAGATCTCCACTATTGCATAGTTGTTCGACCAGCATTCCAGTGTAGAGGTGCACATGCATGATACCGATGGAAAATTCCATACACTTTCATTATTACACATCTGTCAGCTGTGTTTTGGTGAATTATCCCTGTTATATATCAACTTTTAGGGATTGTTTCTTTTAGAATATAAGTGGTTGCATTTTCATATCAGGTGTACTAAATGGATTGTGGTGTTCTAGAGGCATTACAGTGGCCCAAAATCCTTAGTGATCCAAATGTCTCGTTGTCCCGAAGGCTTCAAAGAATCTAGACCCAAATTGGAGGCCTAAAGTTGGATAGTTAGTATTGTTATATAGTTGAACATTAACTACTACAATACATGCTACAATACCTACTACAGTATTGCACAATATCTTTAATGTACCCCGGGATTATGCTTCTTCCCTGAATTGAACCTGGGTATCATGGATGTTCATGGACAGATATTATTTTAAATCATGACATCTTCATAGATTTGAGGCCCTTAACATTCCACTAATCATTCCCTTTCTTATCATCAATGAACCTTATCACTGTATAAAATTGTCAGGACCCATCATCGGGACCCGTTCCATGACTACCCCAAGCACACCTTCCATAGGCCAGGGGCTGGCGACTAGCACCAAAGGCGTAAATCCCAATAAAAAGTGAATTTATTGCCTTTATAAAGAAAACAAACACCACAAAGTACTCAAGCTGAGTAAACACTAAGTAAACTGAGTACAAAAGTAAGTGCTGGAAATTAAATGGGCTAGAATACAACCCAACTAAATTTAAAGTAAAACAGAAAAGAATGTTCAATTGATAGAAAAGTAAAGCAGCATCTTCGATCCATCCTCTAGTAATCCCACCTGAAGGGTGGGTACAGATAGTCCCCTCTACTCCTCGTCCCCATCCGTCTGCTCTGAGTACGTCCCATCCAGTGATCCACCTCTAGGTACCGTCCAGCAGCATGAGCTCCAACCTCGATCAGCGTTGTCCATCATATGCATCCAACACAATGTAGTGTGGGCATAGCCCATGCAGGGGTGAGTATACGCTACTCATTAGGGACCCCGAGACCCCCAAACGTCTCCCAGAATCCACGAAGGATAAACCACAAAGGAAAGATACAATCACGAAGTAACAACCGACACTACTTAGGTATATGCCCATACATATACCTAAGTCACCACTTCCAGCTCGGCTCCAGAACATGAGCTCATGATACAACCCAGTACATACAGGAAAAACGTAACCCATTCCACATAGGAATTCACAACCCAATCCACAGAGGAAAGCATAACAATCTTATCATTGATAATGATTACAATTCAAGACTTAGCTCACACATTTATAATTCTTCGTAAGATGATAGAGATGATCATATGTAGCCACTGATTCATCTAAGCTGTCGAACCCACATAGGATACAAGACCAGCTAAGCTCTGGGACCCACAAAGGATACAAGACCAGCTACTCGGCCTGACCCGCATATGATACAAGTACAATTTCTAATACTGCCGGACCCACATAGGATACAAGAACAGTAGTAAAAAACTGCCAAACCCACATATGAGACAAGAAAAATAGTCATCGCCATCAAACCCACAGAGGATTTCAGTACGGTTTTCATCGCTGTCGAAGCCACAGAGGATTTCAGTACAGTCGTCGTCATCGTCACAGTCGCAGCCAGCTCTAGGGTTCCCACACACAGCATGCTCAATTCTAGGAGGGTATACTCAACAATACAAGGGGTTCGATACATCAACTGACATGTAGTCCAGAGTTGATGTATTCCAATGTTCCGCCTCGTCAATAGGAACTCAACGCGATAGACGGCGCGTCAATCGGATGCCCGGTCTGAGAGTTAATGGAATTTTCGTCCCAAGGGCCCATATGGTTTTTAAGCTAAAACCAACCAGACCGTACTCGAACTACGTCCAAACCTCAATAAGAGTAATCCAAAAGTACTGTCTCACTAAGAGGATTCCAAAAAAGTCAACGGCACATCAATCGGACATCCGGAGCTCAGGTTATAAGCGTTTCCGCTCCGAGGGCCCGGTTGGTTTCGTGTTCGAACCAACCCACCCGTACCCAAAGTCCTCCGAAACCCTGAGTGTAATACACCAAAATGACCATCTTGATCCAATTATCGCTATGAAACTGATGGTGTGTCGATTGGAGTTCTGTAGCCCATGTTATGGGTGTTTGAAGAGAACTGTCGGAAAATAGGGGATTCAGGCCCGGTCTGACCTGTCCCGATACCCCCTGGGTCGGCCCAAACTGTGTCTGCCCGACCTGGGTCTGGGTCCGGCCCGGTTGGGCATGGCCCGACCCTGCTGGTGTGGCCCAGCCTGGCGCGGGGGTCCGGCTCAGCGCGGGCGGTCCGGCCCGGCGCAGCCGGTCCGGTCCCCTGCGGGCGCTCGCTCGCCCAGCAGACGCGGAAGGGGTGGGGGGGCCCTTTCTATAAAAATAGCCGGCCATTTATGGATGGCCTTAACCAAACCCGTAGGACCCTTGGGTTCCCACCTCTAGCTGGCTCAAGTGGCTGGCTCAGCCGACCGCTTCCCCGAACCACCGCACCCATAGGCCGCGACACCTGACCGTCCGGCGCGGCGTGGCGGCACCGCGCCCCTCCGCCGTGGCCCAACTCCGGCCGCAACCTCTTTTGGTCTCAACAACACGGCCCGATGGCACCACTCTCCTTCACCGCGGCCCACACAGGCCACAGTTCCATTGTTTCCACGCAGTGCGATGACACCGCGTTGCCTCCGTTCCAAACCATAACGAAGAATAACAACAAATGGGAGGAGGGTCGGCCGTGTTTGTGCGGTCCGGCCTCCTCCTATTAATTTTATAACAATCAGCTATTTAATTAATGATGAACGCAAGAAATAACCACTAACATAAAATCAATCCCCTACCTCAAAGAAGAATTCGGGGAAGCTTGCGTCGTGGAAGACGACATCATGGGGGAAGGCTCTGTATACGATGAAAGAGTTCATCCGAGGAAGAAACTTTGTTTCCCATTTTTGATGCGGGAATAAGGATGAAGGAAGGCGCATCGAAGAAGGGAACTTTGTCACACACCATCTGTAGAGAGAAGAAGAGACGGCTCGTCGATCTCTCCTTGTAGAGATAGCGTTCTTCGTCGAAGCCTCGGCGTTCTTCGCGTTCTTCAAACATAGAGAATTCTCTCCCAAGAACTCCACACAATGATACAACAATAATAAAATAAGGATTTTTCCTTATTTTATTACTCATGCCAACAATTTTAAAAATTCAAAACATGTATTCACCTTATTAATTAAACAAGTGTTGTCATATTAATTAGTTGTTTAATTGGCATGCATTAATGTGAAAGAGTTACAAATTTAAGGGGCGGTTGCCAAAATTTAAGAGGGGGTTATGGGGAAAGTGAAAAGGTGGGGGATCGTGTGGGAACCACCTCACTAATATCCTAATCAGAAGTTAGGATCACATAGAAGTGAGAAATAAAGTTGTGACATAACTTAATTTCACTTAACACTTAAACCACTTAGTAAATAAATAAAAATAAAATTGTAAAAAAATTATATTTTTATTCCTCACATTTTTAACATCTCCTCCCGAGCAAACGCACCTTCGGAAAAGGTGTTCCAAAGAAATTACCAGTGCTGTGGTTTTATCGGTTCCCTCAGATATTGATTTAGTGCACCAGTTCAGAAGTTAGGAAAACCCACTCGTTCGTTCATTGAACGTACCGTAGCTAAAATTTGGAAATTGATTCCGGGAACACTGGGCCTCAGAATCTGGTTCCATCAGAAACTACATACTAGTAAAATCCAAAATAAATTAAGAAAAAATATTTTACTTGAAATTTACTGGTCTTTACATTATTCCCACCTCAGGGATTTACGTCCCTGTAAAGATAAATCACAAACTAGGGGAACAAATGAGGGTACTGAGCACGCATCTCATCCTCCCACTCCCAAGTGCACTCCTGGAGGTTCCTGTGCTGCTACCTGATGCGCACTGGAGGAATCGACCGCCCACATAGGATATGCTCTTGCCGATCCTCGATCACCATCGAGACCTCCTAAAAAGTCTCCCCATTATCAATGTCCAGCTCCCTATGGTCGATGATATGCATCGGGTCGTGCACGTATCTCCTCAGCTGATATATGTAGAAGACGTCATGCACACGGTGCAACTGAGGTGGTAGAGCTAGGCGATAAGCCACCTCGCCTATCCTGCTGAGAACCTGGAATAGTCCTATGAAGCACGGAGATAATTTTCACCCCAGCCAAATCTCCGTAATCCTCATCGAGGCGAGACACGCAAGAAAACACGGTCGCCATCCTCAAATTCTAGTGGTCTCCGCCTCCTGTCAGAATTAGACTTCTGTCGGCTCTGAACTGTTCTCATCCACTCCTGGATGACCTAGACCTTCTCTGTCATGGCCTGGACCATCTCTGGTCCCACAAGTGCTGACTCCCCAGGGTCTGTCCAGCACAGAGGTGACCTGTATGGTCGGCCATACAATGCCTCGTATGGTTCCATCCTCATGGTAGAGTGGTAGATGTTGTTGTATGCAAACTCCACCAAGGGTAGGTGATCCTTCCAGCTGCGACCAAAGTCGAGAACACATTCACAGAGTATGTCCTCAAGAGTCTGAATGGTGCTCTCCATCCACTCATCCATCTGAGGGTGAAAGGTGGTGCTCAGGCATAACTGTGTCCTAAATGTCTCCTCTAACTCCTTCCAAATCCAGGAAGTAAAGTGAGCATCTTGATCAGAGACGATAGATGATGACACAACATGAAGCCATACAATCTCCTAAATGTAGAGGCACCCCAAGCTCTCCACTGAGCCCTGCTCTTTGATTGGTAGAAAGTGGGCCGAAATCGTGAGTTGGTCAATGATCACCCAAATGGAGTCGTGTCCTCTAGAAGTACGTGGAAGTACATTCACGAAATCCATATATATCCTGTCCCACTTCCACTTCGGGACCTCCAAGGGCTGTACCAAGCCTACTGGTACCTGGTGCTCAGCCTTCACCTACTGGAAGGTGAGGCATCGAGAAAAGAACTTTGCCACATACTTCTTCATACCCGACCACCAGTGCTATTTTCTGAGATCCTGATACATCTTTGCCACTCCCGGAAGTACTGCTAAAGGGGAAGTGTGAAACTCTCTCAGAACCTCCTCTTGTAATGAAGCTGGTACCATGGTACATCCTCTTAAAAGGTCGACGTGCTCTCCTCCTATTGAGAATCCATAAAGTGCCTGTCCTATGGAAATCTATGCATACCACGTCTCACAGTCAACATCTCCACACTGTGCCTCCCTAGCCCGCTAGAGAAGTGAAGGTCTGACTGTGACCGACTTTAGAATGGATGCTCCATCTCTATCCACAAAGGATATCTGAAACGTGGTTAGCTGCTCTGTCTCTTCTCCAAGTAGCTAAATGCCTGTGCTCCTACTGAGAGCATCAACTACTACATTCCCCCTTCCAGGAGTATAGACTATCTCAAAGTCATAGTCCTGGAGGAACTCAAGAAATCGTCGCTGTCTCAGGTTCAGGTCCATTTGTGAGAAGATGTACCTGAGACTCTGGTGGTCAAAATAGACAGTAAAGCACTCTACCATCAGATAGTGTCTCCACATATTCATAGAGAAGACCACTACTGCTAACTACAGGTCATGGGTAGTGTAGTTCTGCTCATGCTGCATCAACTTTCGTGATCCATAGGTGATCACTTCCCTCTCCTGCATTAGGACACACCTGAGCCTGGTCCCTGATGCATCACAGTAGACTACGTACACTACTCCCTCCTCTGGTAGCCTCAAAATGGTTGCACTGGTGAATCTCTATCTCAGCTCCTGGAAGCTCAACAGACATCTATCTGACCACACGAAGGGTTTCCCCTTCTTTGTCAAAGCAGAATGTGGTGATGAAAATTTGGAGAAGTCTAGAACAATCCTTTGATAGTACCCAGCTAGACCCAAGAAACTCCGCACCTCTATCACACTCCTGGGTGTCTCCAAAGCTAGAACTTCCTCGATCTTTGTAGGATCCACCACAACTCCTGCCTCAGAGATGATGTGTCTCAAGAATAGCACCTCATATATCTCGAACTGACACTTCGAGAGCTTACCATTAAGCTAGTTCTCTCAGAGTGTGTCCGGCACAACCCGCAAGTGGTAGGCATTCTCCCCCTCAGTAGTCGAGTATATCAATATGTAGTCGATGAAGACTACGACAAATCAATTGACGTAAGGCTGAAAGATCCTATTCATGAGACTCATGGACACTGCTGGAGCGTTGGTTACGCCTGAAGGCATAACCAAGAACTCATAGTGGCCATACCGACATCTGAAGGCCGTCTTCAGTACATCCTCATCTCGAACTCTGAGCTGATGATAGCCTGACCTGCGGTCTATCTTCAAGAACCATCGTGCTCCCTTGATCTGATCAAAGAGGTCATAAATCCTCGGATATGGATACTTGTTCCTCACAGTCACCTGGTTCAGGCGACGGTAATCGACACATATTCGCAAGCTCCCATCCACCTTCATGGCGAATAAAATTGGGGATGCCCAGGGTGAAACACTGGGTCGAATGAATCCCTTGCCCTACAAGTCCTCCAGCTATACCCATAGATCTCGAAGCTCAGTAGGAGCCATCTGATATGCTGGAGTAGATATCGGGGATGTCCCAGGGTATAGCTCAATAGAGAAGTCTACCTCTCCGCGAGGAGGTAGTCCTGGAACATCATCAGGAAAGACGTCTGCATACTGATCCACCACTACAGGAAAACTCAAACTCCGCACATCCACTGATACTTGGATGAGGCTAGCCAATTGATGAGTAATCGGCTATCCTATCCTCTGTGTGAGTCCATCCTACACTTCAAAGGCTCCCTTCTTGCCGGTGAAGGTGAACCTGCTCCCATCGGTGTGGACAAACCACACCTTGTGCCTAATACAGTCGATCTGAGCATGGACTGTAGATAAATAATTCATGCCCAAGATGATGTCGTAAGGCCTCGAAACCGCTACAAGAAGATCCCAACCAAAGCTCTCGCCTCCTAGAGTAAGCTCACCCTGTCGGCACCAGTGCGTAATCATCAAGTCTGCTCCCGCAGGATTCTTTAGCCGTAAGGATCGATCCAACGGCTCTGTCGGAATCTCCGAGCCCCGAACAAGGGCAGTAGAAATGAAATAATGACTCTCTCCAGTGTCTATAAGAACTGCAGCAAGGGTGGAGTATACATAGATAGTACCTCAAATCATCTATGGTGCACCGTGGTCGTAGGCCTCCATAGCCTGAAGCTGTGCCTGCCTCTGTCCGCCAGCTCTATATAGTCAGGGTGGACCTCCTGGTGGTGGTGGTGGTAGAGCCTCAAAGCGTCTCCCACCACATGCTACTCGAACATCTCCTCTTCCACGTTTGCCTCCTCCCTACGGACCACCGCGGTCTAACCTCTACCTCTTCCTGGGTGGTCCCTCAACCGTCTGTTTCTCCTCTGTACGGCGGGTCGGGAAGCCACGAGCCATGTGGCCCTGCCCGCCACATGCATAGTACTGGCTGCTCCTCAAAAGACTGGCTCTACATCATGTGTCCCGCACCTCTGATCCAGAGTCCTGAGGTCGTCCAGCTAATGGTCTGGTCCGCTTGGACCCCTGTGACATCCGTCGACTACCAGCTGCAGAAGACTCAGCTACATGCTACCCAATGGTAGGTCTTGCTGCTAGTGTAGGCTTAGCAAGAAAGATATCTACAAGAAGGGCTCGCTCCAGTTCTCACCCCTGCGCCGAAATACTAAGGGAGATCATCAAATCCCTGATCTCTTACCTCAGCCCCTGCTCGAAGGTCCGAGCCTAGAAGAATGGGTCTCGTACCATGTCCATGGAATAGTGCGAGAGATTGGTAAATCTCACCGAGTACGGAGAAACCGTCATTCTGCCATGTCCCAGCTGTAGTAGCTCCTAAATGCGCACCGCGTGGTGGGTGGCTGGAATGAACTCTGAGCGAAAGAGGCTCTCAGAGTCCGACCAAGGGAGAGATGCCTTGTCATGCACCTGGAGCATCAGGATCCACCATCTGCCTAATGCCACATGCAGGAGACTCACTGCAAGGATCACCATGAGGTCAGCGGGTGTCCCCACTAACCTGAAAACTCGTACAACAGCCTCCAGCCAATCCTTGGCTGCCTGAGGGTCTGTCCTCCAGTGGAACCTGGGTGGTCTCTGACGCTAAAAGTTGTGCAGTGCACTAGGGTGACGTGCACTCTTAGCGGCTGGGGCTGGTGGCATCGGTGGTTCGGAGGTTAGAGGTACTGCCGGTGCCTCTACTGTAATAGGGTCCTGCACCAAGGCCTCATCACTCAGTGGGCTGTCGTCTCGCACAAAGCTCAGAACCCTAGTTGGCTGCCGTCGTGGGGCCATCCTGAAATGAGACAAGTGCGCCACTGTCAATATAGTATACTTGGTGAGATGACACAAAGTAATCACAAAGAAATATTTTGAAACACACATGCAATTAATGTTTTCGTGCACTGAGTAAGAAATCCGAAGTCAGGGTCCTGGTGTATGGATACATCGGCCGTCGCCCCAACACCGGACTCCCTGGACTGATAACCACACTCAATACCCTTAACATTACAGCTTCACATAGAAGTAGATCAGAGTCATGAGTTCTACGGTAGAACCGAACTCCTCTGATACCAATTTTTCATGACCCATCCTGGGGACCAGTTCTGTGACTACCCCATGCCTGCCTTCCATAGGCCAGGGGCTGGAGACAAGAACGAAAGGGGTAAATCCCAATAAAAAGGGAAGGAATTTCCTTTATAATGAAAACAAACACCACAGAGTACCCAAGCTGAGTAAACACTATGAAAAAGTAAGTGCTGGAAAGTAAATGGGCCATAATAAAAATCCAACTGAAAGTAAAGTACAACTGAAAAGAAATTAAAGCAGTAGAAAAGTAAAGCAGCAACTCTGAGCCATCCTCTGGTAATCCCACCTGAAGGGTGGGTACAGATGCTCCCCTATGCTCCTCAGCCCCAGCCTTCCGCTCAGAGTATGTTTCATCCAGTGATCCACCTCCAGGTACCATCTAGCTCCACGATCTCCCACCTCGATCATCGCTTTCTGTCATATGAATCCAACACAATGTAATGTGGGAATATCCCGTGCAGGGGTGAGTATGCGCTACTTAGTAGGGACCTCGACAACCCCGAAGGTCTCCCAGAATCCACAAAGGATAAACCACAAAGGAAAGATACAATCACGATGTTACAACCAACAGTACTTAGGTATATGACCATACATATACCTAATTCACCACTTCCAGCTCGGCTCCATCACATGAGCTCAAGATACAACCCAGTCTACACTGGAAAAAAGTAACCCATTCAACATAGGAATTCCCAAACCAATCCACACAGGAAAGCAAAACAATCTTATCGATGATAATGATTGCAAGTCAAGACTTAGCTCACACAGGTATACTTCTTTGTAAGAAGATAGAGATGATTAGATATAGCCACTGATTCATCTAAGCTGTCAGACCCACATAGGTTACAAGACCAGCTAAGCTGTTGGACCCACAAAGGATACAAGACCAGCTACTCTGCCGGACCCACATAGGATACAAGTACATAGTCTAATACTGTCGGACCCACATAGGATACAAGAATTGTAGTCAAAAATTGCTGGACCCACATAGGATACAAGAACAGTAGTAATCTCCGTTGAACCCATGGAGGATTTCAGTATGGTTTTCATCGCTTTCGAACCCACGAAGGATTTCAGTACAGTCATCGTCGTCACAGCCGCAGCCAGCTCTAGGGTTCCCGCACACAGCAAGCCCGATTCCAGGAGGGTTCGCTCTACGAGCCAAGGGGGTCGATACATCAACTGACATGTAGTCCGGAGTTGATGTATCCCAAATTTCTGTCCTGTCAATAGGAACTCAACGCGACAGACGACACGTCAATCGGATGCGCGGTCTGAGAGTTATTGGCCTTTTCGTCCCAGGGGCCCGATTGGTTTTTAATCTAAAACTTACCCGACTGTACACCAACTGCATCCAAACCTCGATCGGAGTAAGTCAAATGAACTGCCTCACTATGAGGAATCCAACAAAGTCGACGACATGTCAATCGGATGTCCGGAGATCATGTTATAAGCGTTTCTGCTCCGAGGGCCCGGTTGGTTTCGTGTTTGAACCAACCCGAACATACACAAAGTTCTCTGAAACCCTGAGTGTAATATATCTAAACGACCGTCTCGATCCAAGGATCACTATGGAACTGACAATGCATCGATCAGAGGTTCGTATCACCAGTTATGGGCTTTTGAATGGAACTATCTGAAAATAGGGCGTTTGGGCCAGGTCCGACCCGGCCTGATACCCCCTGGGTCGGCCCGATAACCCATGGGTCGGCCTGACCTGGGTATGGGTCAGGCTTAGTTGGGTGTGTCCCGACCCGACATGAGGGGCCGGCCCGGTGCGCGCGGTCCGGCCCGGCGCGGGCGGTCCGGCCCGGCGCGGGTGGTCTGGTCCCGTGCGGGTGCCCGTTTGCCGAGCGGACGTGGAAGGGGGGGCACTGCCCCCCTTGCTGGACAAATAGTCTGCCATTAATGGTCGGACTAAACCGAACCCGCAGGACCCTTGGGGTCCTGCCTCCAGCTTGCTCAAGTGGCCGACTCAGCCGGCCGCTTCCTCGAACTGGCGCGGCCATAGGCCGCGGCTCCTAGCCGTCTGGAGTAGCGTAATTGCGTTGCACCCCTCCTCCCCGGCCGCGACCTCTTTCGGTCTCAACGGCGAGGCGCGACGGTGCCACGCTCCTTCACCGCAGCCCGCACCGGACGTGGTTCCTTCATTTCCGTGCTGTTCGAGGGCACCGTATTGCCTCCGTTCCAAACCATAACGAAGAATAACAACAAAGGGGAGGAGGGTCGGTCATTTTTGTGTGGTAAATCCTCCTCCCATTAATTTGATAACAAGCTGCTATTTAATAAACGATGAACTCCAGAAATTACCATGAACTTAAAATCAATCCCCTACCTGGAAGAAGAATTCACGGAAGCTTGCGTCGCGGAAGACGACATAATGGGGGAAGGCTCCATATATAATGACAGAGTTAATGCGAAGAAGAAATGGTGTTTCTCATTCATTGATATGGGAAGAAGAATGAGGGAAGGGGAATTGAAGAAGGGAACGCCGTCACACACCATCTACAGATAGAAGAAGAGACGACTCATTGATCCCTCATTGTGGAGATGGCGTTCTTCATCGAAGCCTTGGGGTTCTTCGCGTTCTTCAAACATAGAGAATTATCTCCCAAGAACTCCACAAAATGATACAACAGTAATAAAATAAGGCTTTTGCCTTATTTTATTACTCATGCCAACATTTTTCAAAATTCAAAACAAGAATTCACCTAATTAATTAATCATGTGTTGTCAAATTAATTAGGTGTTTAATTGGCATGCATTAATGTGGAAGAGTTACAAATTTAAGTGGGGGTTGCCAAAATGTAAGAGGGGGTTATAGGGAAAGTGAAAAGGTGGGGGCTCATGTGGGAACCACCTCACTAATATCCTAATCAGATGTTAGGATCACATAGTAGAGAGAAATAAAGTTGTGACACAACATAATTTCACTTAACACTTAAACCACAGAGTAATGAAATAAAAATAAAATTGTAAAACAATTATATTTTTTTCCTCACATTTTTAACATCTCTTCCCGAGAAAACACACCTTCATAAAAGGTGTTCCTAAGCAATTACCGATGCTACTGTTTTATCGGTGCCCACAAATTTTGATTCTGAGCACCGGTTCAGAAGTTAGGAAAACCCGCTCATTTTTTCACTGAAAGTACTCGAGCTAATCTTCGGAAATTGATTCCTGGAAAACCGGGCCTCGGAATCAGGTGCGGTCAGAAACTACGTACTCGTAAAATCTCAAATAAATTAAGAATAAAAAATTTCCCTGAAATTTATGGGTCTTTACAAAAATAATTTATACATTTTATCCTTGTTCATATCTTCTATTTGCCCAAATTTTCTCCAATGTAGAAACCTAGTGATGTGTTATTCCATATGATCTTTTTACTCCCCTTCCTCTATATTTAATGATGATTTTTTATTAACTATTTTTATGATGTGGGTTTCCAAAAAAATAATTTTAAATGATCAAAAACCGGATTATCAATATCAAGTATAAATTTTGATGATTAAATTTATTTGTTGTTGGTGGAATGTAACAACCTAAACATATAAAATAAAAAAATTGTATTTGATACCATTTGAGACAAAAAACAAAAAGATTTAATGAAAATATAAACCCATGATAATTTATGATATATTTATTTTTGAATAACTATTATCTCCTCAACATCTAGAATTTTACAAAACAATGGTATTATCTTATGTTACATGAATTTATATTTTAAGCTAGTGATACACGTTGCACTGTGTTTATCTTTCATCACTTGCAACATTGAGTTTGGACGAAATGTGATGTATAATTTAAATATTATTATTTAATATTTATAACCTATATATTAAATTTTCAACTACTAATATTAGTAACTAAATTATTAAAATTATGATTGTCTACTTTTTTGAAATAAAATAAGAAACATTTTAATGAATAATAAATGTTTTTTTAAACTATGTTTTTTAAATGACGGTTTAATATACATTTCATGCATAATTTAAAATAAATATTTAACAGATTTAAAAAAATAATTTTATAGAATAATAATAATTTAAAAAAAAGTATCATAGGGTGATTTTTGGGTTTTTTTTGAAAAGTCTATTTTTTATGAAAAGTGAGAAACACAAAATTTTTATTGAAAAAATTTATTTAAAAAATAATATGAATTAATAAATTATATGTTGAAATTTGTTTAAATTTAAAAAATATATATATTATGTAAATTTTTAAAATTAATTTTAGATGAATCATTTTAATATTAAATTTATTTAGTATAACCTTTTAATTTTTTAACATTTTAAATTTAAAAACCCACTTTCTCATCACGACTGTAGGATTAATTTTAAATTAATATTTTCAACACTTTTAATCAATTTTGGATGAAATGGTAATATATTTTGAATCCTAAAATGTTATAAATTTTAATAAATTTAACTTAAATTTTCACCTAAATGAATAGTGAAAGTAGTAAAATGTAATTACAAATATTAAGGTAAAAATGTTTTTATTGGGGTGAAACTAAACATATAAGGGCAATAATGACCTATAAAATTATATAAAAACTAATTTATGTTATTATTTCCAATATTAAACCTCCAAGGCTTTATTATTTTTAATTTTGGACCGTTTTTTACATATGAAAAATATGGGAGAAGTTAATAATTTTAAAAAATAACAAGTGTGTCCGCTCCCCCTTATAAAGGGCCAACCGCTCTTCTCTCTTCTTCAAAACATCACACTAATTTGTTTCATACATGACCTACCCAAATACAGACTAATAACTGTTGGTCGGAGTGGACACTCAAGTGGGGGGGGGGGGTGAATTGAGTTCCAATTAAAATTTCTGATAAAAACAATTTTTATTAAAAACCCCAATTTCAAAAACAGATTAAACTGTAGTGAATTTATTTAGATTATAAAGGTTCAATTAGTTTCTCAAATATTGATTAGTTCTCAGTTAACTTAATCTTATGATTAATTTAACTTTTGAAACTAACTTACTGGTTTATAATAAATATAAACACTTGCGAGTTTAATTATCATAGTATACTTGAAAATAAATTATATTTCAAAGTAATAGCCACAGAATATGAAATAGATATGTATTTTATGGATATAAACTTTAACTAAAAACACAGAGGAGTTAACCAAGAGGATCAGTCTCAAGTCGAGACTTAGTCCTCTCAAATGTTTATATAAGGATGATCCACACCCTGGATCGGGGTTCAACAGTTTACAACTGTCTAGGTCCAAGACCTCTACCACTGTTATCCGTGGGAAAAAAACAACAGTAACCAGCTGTCCAGGTCACACACAACCTCTACCACTATCCACGGTGGGAAAAAGAATGAAAAGATATTGAGTGAGGATTTAAAAATCCTCCAGTTAAGGTTCAGGAGACAGTGTGTGTAAAACACAACAGATAACACACACTGCTCGTAATGTAAAAAGTAAATCACAGAGATAAAGATTTAGAGATTAGAAATGGCTCCAGTGATCTTCGTGCAGCTCTTGACTCCTTTTGTTTATTAGAATTCGTTATGAGTATTCTTCTGGTTTTTGTCTGGAAAACAGAGTACCATCTGCTTCCTTGACTTCCAGGATCAGCTTCCTTATCGGATAAAAGAATGATGAGTTTTGTGTGGTTCTTCTTTAGCATATATTGCTTGATGTATGCTCTATGCTCTGGAGGTTGGTAGTAGTAGAGTCTGATCTTGGCACGTTTTTTATCTTGATCGCAAGTGTGTTCCGTGTGCTTGATCTATTCTACTTTTATTGTATCTCACACACCCTTTTTATACATACACGATGTCCTCTTTTATGCCCCTCCTTTTTTGTCTTTCTGAGAAGAAGGAATGATTATGCTTTTCAATCGTACTTGGTACGGTTTCCTGAAATGGCAACATAAATCATTTAATAACATTAAATGCATCAAAAGTAACAAATGTAACCGTTAGTATAATAAACAAATAGTGTCGAGGATATAGGATTTGACTCTGCAGTTCATTATAGGTAGCCGTTTTTTTGTAGACGTGTACGGTTTACTCGGTGTTGGTATCTTCCATCGGTAGCTCTTCAAACTCTTATCGGTGGCTCTTATCGGTAGCTCTTATCGGTAGCTCTCTGTGCATCGGTAGCTCTTATCGGTAGCTCTCTGTGCATCCGTAGCTCTTATCGGTAGCTCTCTGTGCATCGGTAGCTCTTATCGGTAGCTCTCTGCGCATCGGTAGCTCTGGCTATCGGTAGATCTGGCTATCGGTAGCTCTTGCTATCGGTAGCTCTGGCTATTGGTAGCTCTAGCTATCGGTAGCTCTGGCTATCAGTAGCTCTGGCTATCAGTAGCTCTGGCTATCGGTAGCTCTGGATATCGGTAGCTCTGGCTATCGGTAGCTCTGGCTATTATTCAAACCACATCTAATTGACTTAGAATTGTTTCAAAGCTTGTATAAACAAGGATAATCAAGATTAACATAAATCAGAGAATATTTAAAAATTATTATTAACTTGATAACTGATTTGAAAGAATTAAAATGTAGATCATCAGTAATTGAGAATAGCATAATATATGAACACATAATTGGGATTATCAAAACAGGTGAGGTCAACAATCTCCCCCTTTTTGATAATCACAACTTATGATATGACCAAAAATAGTGAGAATATAGTATACGATAATATAACATTTATATTGGAATTTCTCAAAGAAGGTAGTATCAGAGGAAATAGAGGAAATAGTAAAAGAATGAGATAGATCAAAAATCATCATAGTTAGTATTAAATACAATAGGATCAGAGATATGTTTTGAGAGAATTGGTACCAAAGAATGAAATGTAAGAATAGTATAAAAGGCTCAAATTTCTACCCTTTGATATTTCTCCTCCTCTTTATAGCATATGTCTCCCCCTTTCTTTCTCTTTCTTTATATGTTTCTCCCCATTTGTGATAATAAAAAAGTGGGAAATAAAACATAGAAAACTGATAAACAGAGAGAGTGTAAAGAGGAGCATGTGTATTAGACCAGACAAAACATACATAAACAGAATAGAAAAGAAAAAGGAAAGAAAAAAAAATTCCTATCAAACAGCCTGGCCACTTTAGCAATCCGGATCTTCAACATGAGATTTTCCTTTTGGATCAGAGGAGGAGGCAGGTGGTGAGGATGTGAGGGAGGGCTTTGGAATCCCAGAAATGATCACAGGAGGCTGAGCCACTGATACAGTGCCTGGCCTGTATTGGGAAGTTTGTTGAGTGATCATAGGTGTGAGGCTTCGGATGGCCTAAGCAGGAGTCAACTGGACTGGAGACTCAGAAGAGGCAGAGGCAGGCAAGGCAGGAGGGACAATAACTGGTCTGGCATCAACATGCAAAAAGGGCAGCAACTGATTTCTGAAATCCATAATGATTCCTCCTCCTCTTTCCATAGAAAATATAAAATCATCTTTGTTCTCCATAAATTTCTCTAAGGCAGGAGTCAGCTGCCTTAGCTTGCTCACTTGTTCTCGGAAGGCTTGAGTGACAGGGGTAACTTCATGTTTTCCAACATCATCTTGATATGATGGGTGAGTTGTTGCTTTGTAAAAATCCTTTGTAAATAATAATCCACCTTGTTCATGATTTCCTCCTGAGAGGCAGAGGCCTCTTTCATATGGTTGTGGATGATTGTCACTATTTCCCTGACTGAATCTCTTGTAGAGAGCACTACTCGGCTTAGATCTGATGAGTCCACAGAGCCACTGGTTGAAATAGAACCAATCTTCTCCTTCATCATAGTTCATAGTTGATTCAAATCAAATGCAGGTTTTGAAGCTAGAGGACCTACTGAGAAAGATACAGTTTCTTTGAAACTTTTGGTCAAGCCACTAATCAGAGTTTGCAGTTGAGAGTCCTGATTTTTAACATGATCCTTTATAGAAGATTTTAAATCTTCAAATACTGAGACCATTTGGCTTACAACACTTTTCACATAGGCTAAATCCTTATCAGCTTGAGGCTTTGAGCTCATGTAAGAATCTAAAGCAGTAACAAACTTCTTTAAGGCTTCACGATCAACCTCTATTCTAGAAGATTGGGTCTGGCACTCTTTGACTGCTTCCATTAGCTCACCCATAAAATTTGACAGATTGAAACCAAGAGAAAGCTCAAGATATTGTTCTAAAAACTTCATTTCTTCACGAAAACAGTGCTTCATCTCAGTAACTGAGGCACTGAAGGATTCTTTCAGATCATGCTTCAGGGATTCGAGATCAGACTTTATAACAAAATCAGTAGGAGCAACTGTAGTAGATATTCTTGCAAAATCTATGCTGACTACTGAATCATTCATGACTGATTGAATCGAGGAAACTAAAAAACATTCCATTGTCTTTACTTCTTCTACAAAATTGACTTTGAGATTTTCTTTCAGCACATCTAAATCATGTACTCGGACCACATCATCAGGTAATAACTCAGAATTGATGTCATAGCCGATCTTTGGTCTATTCAAGGATACTTCATTATCTGAATCAGGATAATCCAAACCACAGACTATAAAACATGTGTCTTCTACCCAATATTAAATATCAACAGCCACTGTTACATTTCCAAGATTGGAATGATGCTCCCCCTCAATGGGTGCATTCTTATGTACAACAATTACATTCTCTGCTAGTCTTTCTTCATCAGAATCTTCCACAACAACTTCCATCTCAGCAGCAGTAAGGAGATGTTCTGGAAAAGGTACAACTTCTTCTCTTTCTTTTTCTACTTCAGTAGTAGGCACAACTGAGTTTCCAATCAATGGACTCAGACTCAACCTAGAAGAATCAGACGATTCAGATACATTCTCTTTTTCTCCTTCTTGCTGAGGAACTGGCTGGTCTTCCTCATGAATAGATAACACTTCCTCTATTTTTCCTTTTCTTGAGTATACAAACTCAGTAACAGCACTTGGGGGAAAGTCTGGATCTCCTCCAATATCCAAAGGAGTTTCTTCCTCTTCTTATTCTTCTTCTTCTTCTTCTGACTCATCACTGTACTCGGGTTCCTCTTCATCAGGTCCTAAACCTGGATCTCTTTTATCCTTTGGCCTTGAAGGATAATCCACAGGATTAAATTTATCATACACCTTCTTGTCATCACTGACCCATTCTCATTTCCATGGGTTCCAATTGATTTTCATGTACTTAAAAACAATAGTAGTGATACAGAAGTTATTCTTAACTACAACTATCTCATCCTGAGACTCAGCTATCCCTTTCACTTTTATCATCACAGAGATCATTTTGGCAAAGAATAAAGCATTAGTCTTTGATTTCGGCCTAATAATGTCTTCCATTTGACTCAACAACAGTCTGCACAGATTAACTTTCACACCATGTCTTAATAGATGTAGAAGATAAATATCTTGATATCTCAGATTAGAAAAATATCCTCTCCTCGGTAACAAAACATGTTGAACAAATTTGAAAAGCAATCTGTTATCTCCATCCAATTCAGTAGCAACCACTTGACTTTGACTTCCATTACCTGTTAGTTCTTTTAAAGCGGTCTCATAGTCAAAGATGTTGCTGGTAGGTGGAATTGCTCTTGAGACATACCCAGATACACCTTCATGTGAGACTTTTAAACATTCTGCCCACTCTACTGAAGAAAACGAAATTTATTTTCCATTTAAAAAAGAACTTAAACGATTCTCATTCTCAGACTTCTCGAATCTTACGAATTCGTAGAACTGTTTCACTAACTTCGGGTAGTAGGGACCATTGTTATTTGAAAAACAATCTACCCATCTCTGATCTTTCAGAATTGCAATTACCAACGACTTGATTGGTAGCAGGCAATCTACGCATATATCCTTTTTAATCACAATATCTCTATTCTGCAAATGAGGGTTTACTGGTCGCTTTCCCGACGAAGTTCTGACATTACATCCACGATCTTCTTGCTGCACTTTCTGCTTCTTTGTTTTAGGCTCTACACTGTCATCTCTGCTGGAAGGAATCTTGGTTTTTGCCATCGTGGATTTAGGGCTCTCAGTCGATTAGGGAGCTAAGATTCAAAGGTGAAAGGTTTTGGGTCCGGTGGAGTGAGAAGCGGTTTAGGCTTAGTTTTATCATGTAGGAATCATAAATAAAGTAAAATAACAAAAAAAATGATTCATATTCTTGGCGGCAGACAGAAGCTTTAAAACATTGCATCGGTGAGAATTTCAACATCGGTGAGAATTGATCATCGGTGAGAATTTCAACATCAGTGAGAATTGATCATCGGTGAGAATTTCAACATCGGTGAGAATTGATCATCGGTGAGAATTTCAACATCAGTGAGAATTGATCATCGGTGAGAATTTCAACATCGGTGAGAATTGATCATCGGTGATAATTTCAACATTGGTGAGAATTGATCATCGGTGAGAATTTCAACATCGGTGAGAATTGATCATCGGTGAGAATTTCATCATCGGTGAGAATTGATCATTGGTGAGAATTTCAACATCGGTGAGAATTGATCATCGGTGAGAATTTCAACATCGGTGAGAATTGATCATCGGTGAGAATTTCAACATCGGTGAGAATTGATCATCGGTGAGAATTTCAACATCGGTGAGAATTGATCATCGGTGAGAATTTCAACATTGGTGAGAATTGATCATCCCCATCTCGTGCCTAATGTAACTTAACCTATTAGAACTTAAAGGTTTAGTGAAAATATCATCCAATTGATGTTCAGTGCCAATAAATTCAAGAGTAATATCACCTTTTGGATAATGACCTCTCAGAAAATGATGCCTTACATCTATGTGTTTGGTTCTAGAGTGAGATACAGGGTTCTTAGATATGTTTATTGAACTAGTGTTGTCACAGTTAATTGAAACATGTTTAAACTCAAATCCATAGTCCAATAAAGTGTGTTTCATCCACAGAATTTGTGCACAGAAACTACCAGCAGCTATATACTCTGCTTCGGCAGTAGACAATGCAACTGAGTTCTGTTTCTTACTACACCATGACACTAAGGATTTCCCAAGTAAATGACATGTTCCAGATGTGCTCTTCCTTTCTAACTTACATCCAGCAAAGTCAGCATCTGAATAGCTAGTTAGGTCAAATGATTGTCCTTTTGGATAAAATAGACCTAAATGTACAGTATGCTTAAGATATTTAAAAATCATTTTAACAGCCAGTAAGTGTGATTCTTTAGGAATAGCTTGAAATCTAGCGCACATACATACACTGAACATAATGTCTGGTCGACTATCAGTAAGATAAAGTAAGATCCCAATCATACCTCTGTAATTGGTTTGATCCACTGGTTTCCCAGCTTCATCTATATCCAACTTACAGGTAGTACTCATAGGTGTATCATTTTCCTTAATACTATCCAATCCAAAACGTTTTAAAAGATCTTTTTTATATTTAATTTGATTTAGAATAATTCCATCTCTAGTTTGAAAAATTTGAAAACCAAGAAAATACTTAAGCTCTCCCATTAAGCTCATTTCAAATTCATTTTGCATATTTTTTGAAAAATCAGTACATAGAGAGTGTTTAGAAGATCCAAATATAATATCATCAACATAGATTTGTACAACTAAAACATCATTAGAAATTCTTTTAATAAAAAGAGTTGGATCAACAATCCCTTTAGAAAAACCTTTTGAAATAAGAAAATTGCTGAGTCTATCATACCAAGCTCTTGGATCTTGTTTTAAACCATATAAAGCTTTAGAAAGTTTAAAAACTTGATTTGGAAAATGAGGGTTTGTAAATCCAGGTGGTTGTTCCACAAAAACATCTTTAATTATAAAACCATTTAGAAATGAACTTTTGAAATCCATTTGATATAACTTGAAATTCAGATGTGATGCATATGCAAGTAAGATCTTAATAGCTTCTAGTCGAGCTACAGGTGAAAAAGTTTCTCCATAGTCTATACCCTCTTCTTGACTATATCCCTGTGTAACTAGTCTAGCTTTGTTTCTAACTATGTTTCCTGATTCATCAACTTTATTTCTAAAAACCCATTTTGTGCCTATTGTCAAGGTGTCCTTGGGTCTGTCAACTAATTCCCAGACTTTGTTTCTTTCAAATTGATTCAACTCTTCTTGCATGTCTATTACCCAGAATTCATCATTGATAGCATCATTGATATTTTTGGGTTCTAGCTGTGACAGAAAAGCTTGATGTTCAACCTGGTTCCTTAGAGAATATCTAGTTTGTGTTCCTCTATCAAGATTACCAACAACAGCATCTAAAGGATGATTCTTTATAATCTTAGTCGATTTGGTAAAGGTTGGACTAGAAACATCAGGTTCATCTATAGGTTCAGGTTCAACAGAAGCAGATTCTGGAAAAAGTCCAGAATTGGATGTTTTTATAATAGGTTCTTTAGATTTATCATTAAGGTCCAGAATAGATAAATCTTCTTCAAGATTATCAAGAGAGGTTTTCGGCTCATGTGGATCAGTTTCATCGAATTTGATGTGAACATATTCTTCCACACATTTGGTTCTCTTATTGAAAACTCTATAACCTTTACTTGTAATAGAGTAACCCAGAAAAATTACTTCATCGCTTTTGGGAGAAAACTTATCCATATTCTCTTTAGTATTAAGTATAAAGACTTTGCAACCAAAAAATCTGAAGTAATTAACCTTAGGCTTTCTAGTGTTCCACAACTCATAAGGGGTTTTCATAAGAACAGGTGTGATCAAGAATCTATTGATAACATAACAAGCAATATTTACAGCTTCAGCCCAAAAGTAAATAGGCAGTTCATATTCATTGAGCATGGTTCTAGCTATTTCTTGAAGGGTTCGGTTTCTCCTTTCTACTACACCATTTTGTTGGGGTGTCCTAGGGGAAAAGAAATTGTGACTATAGCCATTGTGTGAGCAATAAGATTCAAACTCATGATTTTCAAACTCACGACCATGATCACTTCTTAGGGTTTTAATCTTAAGTCCACTAAGGTTCTCTACAGACTTGGAATATTTAATAAAGTAAGGAAAAGCTTCACTTTTGTGAGCTAGAAAGTATACCCAAGTATATCTAGAAAAGTCATCTACAAGTACATAGACATAATGCTTCCCATTTAAACTAGAAACTATTGATGGTCCAAACAAATCCATGTGAACCAACTCAAGTGGTTGAGAAGTTGAGACTTCTTTCTTTGATTTAAAAGAAACATTGTATTGTTTTCCATTTTGACAGGGATTACATACTTTGTCATTTGGGAATTCTAATTTAGGTAAGTCTCTAACTAAGTTTTTCCTAGCCATTTTTCTGAGTGAGTGAATGTTGCAGTGTCCTAATCTTCTATGCCATAGCCAAGATTCCTTATGAAAAGCATTCAAACAAGAAATATTTTATTTGGCTAAATACATTAAATCAACAGCATAAACATTTTCATTCCTTAGAGAAGAAAATACTAAAGAATTTTTGGAGTTAAAAACATCACACGAGTCATTTTCAAACATGACATTGAAACCATCGTCACATAATTGAGATATACTAAGAAAGTTATATTTAAGTCCATCAACGAATAAAACTTTAGAAATTAATACTGAGTCATTGTTACCAATCTGGCCTAGGCCGATGATTTTTCCTTTAGAGTTGTCACCAAAGGTGACATGTCCTCCATCAACCTTTATTAAGCTCTTGAAGCAAGAATAATCTCCAGTCATGTGTCTTGAGCACCCACTGTCTAAATACCATATCTTCTTGTGACAGCTCTTCAAGCAGGTCTCCTATAAAACAGATTTAAACAGGAAATGACTTTGGTACCCAGATTTTCTTGGGTCCAGATAGGTTAGCAATCAGGGCTTTAGGTACCCAGATTTGTTTTATTGGTTTTATACACTTAACAGAAGTAACAGATTTTTAAAGATAGACTTTATTTGGTCTATAACCATATGAATATCTTGTTAGGCATATGAATTTCCAAAACTAGAACTAGCAATATTTTTTTTAGACTTTGGAATAAATCGGGTTCTGGTGAACTGTCTCTGTCCTGGTTGGTATCCTAAACCAGTAGCATATCTAGGTGCAACTTGCTTTCCTAGCATTTGAGTTAGAGCATCCTTTCCATTTGTGATTTTTTCTAAATCCTTTCTAAGTTGCTCATTTGATAGTTTCAGTTCTGTATTTTCCTTTAGTAGTTGAGCATTCTTTTCCTTTTCTATATCAAGATCAGATTTATGCTTAACACTTAAAGCATACTATTTCTTTAAACCTTTGTATTTGTCTTTAAGCTCATTACAGGTTTCTTCCAACATATCACAGTACTCAAATAGTTCAAATTTTGACATGTTTTTCGAATCAGAATCATCTCCAGAATAATATTAATTTAAAACAGGAGTGTGAGATGTTAACTCAGAAGTATTTGTCATGAAACACATGTTGGCTCGATTTATTTCAGAGTCCGAAGATTCGGCTTCACTAGTGCTGTCTTCTAAAGCACTCCAGGTAGCCTTCATGGCTTTCTTGTACTTCTTTTCTTTGTAATCATATTTCTTTTTGAATTTTAACTTTGGACAGTCTGCTTTGATATGTCCTTTTCGCTTGCATTCATAGCAGACAACTTCATCAGTCCTGTCAGCCTTCTTCCAATCCTTTTTCCATTTGCCTTGTTGATCATACTTTCCTTTGTAATTCTTTTTCCTAAAGAATTTCTTTTTCCTATAAAACTTCTTGAATCTCCTGGATATTTGAGCCATCTCGGCATCACTGTCAGATTCTGAATTTTCACTCGTTGAACTCTCAGTCTCCATTTGTAGTTTATCCTTGTCTTTACTCTTAAAGGCAGTAGTTTTAAACGCTAAAAATTTTCTTTTGGGTTCCTCATCTTCTTCTTTATTTACTTTAAGCTCTTCTTCATACATCATCAACTTACCAATTAACTCCTTTACAGGCAGTGCTCCAATGTCACAGGATTCTCTAATTGAAACGGATGTACCTCTCCATCTATCTGGAAAACATCTCAGTATTCTCATAATTTGTTATTTTGCAGGAACAATCCTTCCGAGTGAGCTCATTATGTTTACTATCTCATTGAACCTGAGATACATGTCAGAAATAGGTTCATCGGGCTTTATTTTGAAATTATCATATTTAATAGTATAAGTGTTTAATCTCATTTCTTTAACATTAGTTGTTCCTTCATGAGAAACAGCCAAGGTATCCCAAATTTCAAAAGCAGTTTTTCATGAAGAAATTATATTAAATTCTTCATCTCCTAGAGCACGGTACAGAGCATTCATAGCTTTACAATTATTATTGTAAGCAGTCTTTGTAGGTTCATCCCAAGTAGATCTATCAGTAGTGGGAACTTTATATTCAGATTCAATAGCAGTCCAAATATCAAAACTCATGATTTCTAGATGAATTTTCATTTTAAGTTTCCACTGAGCATAGTTATTTCCATTAAAGAAAGGTGGCCGGTTAGTAGCAGCACCCTCAAGTCTATTATCCATTATAAACAAAATTTAATGTGATTAAAATTTAGAAATAACAGAAATTTTAAGAACTTCAAAATACAACTAAAATCACAGTTGAAAACAGAGTAATTTAGAAGGTATTAATAACCCTCTGATACCAAATGTTGGTCGGAGTGGACACTCATGAGGGGGGGTGAATTGAGTTCCAATTAAAATTTATGATAAAAACAATTTCTATTAGAAACCCCAATTTCAAAAACAGATTAAACTGTAGTGAATTTATACAGATTATAAAGGTTCAATTAGTTTCTCAAAGATTGATTAGTTCTCAGTTAACTTAATCTTATGATTAATTTAACTTTTGAAACTAACTTACTGGTTTACAATAAATATAAACACTTGCGAGTTTAACTATCAAAGTAGCCTTGAAAATAAATTATATTTCAAAGTAATAGTAGCGGAATATGAAATAGATATGTATTGTATGGATATAAACTTTAACTAAAAACACAGAGGAGTTAACCTAGAGGTTCAGTCTCAAGTCGAGACTTAGTCCTCTCAAAAGTTTATATAAGGATGATCTACACTCTGGATCGGGGTTCAACTGTTTACAACTGTCCAGGTCCAAGACCTTTACCACTGTTATCCGTGGGAAACAAAACAACAACAACCAGCTATCCAGGTCACACATAACCTCTACCACTATCCACGGTGGGAAAAATAATGAAAAGATAGTGAGTGAGGATTTACAAATCCTCCAGTTAAGGTTCAGGAGACAGTGCGTGTAAAACACAACAGATAACACACACTGCTCGTAATGTAAAAAGTAAATCACAGAGATAAATATTTATAGATTAGAAATGGCTCTAGTGATCTTCGTGTAGCTCTTGACTCCTTTTGTTGATTAGAATTCGTTCTGAGTCTTCTTATGGTTTTTGTTTGGAAAACAGAGTACCATCTGCTTCCTTGACTTCCAGGTTCAGCTTGCTTATCGGCTCAAAGAATGATGAGTTTTGTGTGGTTCTTCTTTACCATAGATTGCTTAATGTATGCACTATGTTCTGGAGGATGGTAGTAGTAGAGTCTGATCTTGGCACGTTTTTGAGCTTGACCGCAAGTGTGTTCCGTGTGCTTGATCTCTTCTACTTTTATTGTATCTCACACACCCTTTTTATACTTACACGATGTCCTCTTTTATGCCCCTCCTTTTTTGTCTTTCTGAGAAGAAGGAATGATTATGCTTTTCAATCGTACTTGGTATGGTTTCCTGAAATGGAAACATAAATCATTTAATAACATTAAATGCATCAAAAGTAACAAATGTAACTGTTAGTATAATAAACAAATAGTGTCGAGGATATAGGATTTGACTCCGCAGTTCATTATAGGTAGTCATTTGTTTGTAGACGTGTACGGTTGACTCGGTGTAGGGATCTTCCATCGGTAGCTCTTCAAACTCTTATCGGTGGCTCTTATCGGTAGCTCTTATCAGTAGCTCTATATGCATCGGTAGCTCTTATGGGTAGCTCTCTGTGCATCGGTAGCTATTATCGGTATCTCTCTGTGCATCAGTAGCTCTTATCGGTAGCACTCTGTGCAGCGATAGCTCTTATCGGTAGCTCTCTGTACATCGGTAGCTCTGGCTATCTGTAACTCTGGCTATCGGTAGCTCTGGCTATCGATAGCTCTGGCTATCGGTAGCTCTGGCTATCGGTAGCTCTGGCTATCGGTAGCTCTGTCTATCGGTAGCTCTGGCTATCGGTAGCTCTGGCTATCGGTAGCTCTGGCTATCGGTAGCTCTGGCTAGCAGTAGCTCTGGCTATTATGCAAACCACATCTAATTGACTTAGAATTGTTTCAAAGCTTGTATAAACAAGGATAATCGAGATTAACATAAATCAGAGATTATTTAAACATTATTATTAACTTGATCACTGATTTGAAAGAATTAAAATATAGATCATCAGTAATTGAGAATAGCATAATATATGAACACATAATTGGGATTATTAAAACAGGTGAGGTCAACAATAACATAAGTATCACTCATATACTAATACCATCGCTCTTATGTATGACAGACTAAGCCTTCATGAAGCGATGTGATTCATGATTCACTAACACTTCACATGGATGGTAATAAGGTTAAATTTAGTCAATATATGTGATATAAATATCATAAATATGATATTAATGACATATTTTTCATATTATAAAAATTATATGATTCATTTTCATTCTTACCCTTCGACTCACTTAAGGATGATAACATCGTTCATGTATGAGTGGACTACAACTTCCCAAAGTGATGCGACTCTATTTTCATCAAAACACCAAATGGGTGGAATATGTAAGTATATAATACATTATATATGATATTATTATCCTTATGAAATGATTATATATTTCATATCATCCTTCCAATAATGAAAATTGGAAAATGGAAATGGATCTTAAGCATATGTACAACCTATCGTCTCCATGATCTTACTATACTTCATTTTTCATAACTATTTTTCAAGATCAGTTTTAAAAGTAAAAGTTATTTAAAAATATGACAACTATGTAATGATTATTATTATTATGTAGATGATATAAATATATAATATTCACAATAACAAGATCTTCCATGATAAAACACACATGGGAAAACAGGGAAATTAACCCTAGAAATAATAAAAACAATAAAATATTATTATCACAATGGTGATAAAATTATTTAAAAAGGATTATATATGATATTATAAATATTAATATGGTTTTGTTTTAAGTTAATGCCATGAATAAAACCCTTATAATAGATTTTAAATAAGTTTCAACTAAATTTAAGTGTGCGATATGTGATTTCGTCTCAAATTACATTTCATTGAGAGTTATTATTTATTATGCTCCAATTAAAAATTATGTGGCTTATATTCTACCCCATTAACTTGTAACATAAATATTAATTCAATATTCCTGTTATTTAATGCTTCACTTTGAATCAATTCACATAAATGGATTTGAACAGAAAATTACCATGTTAGAAAAGTTATTGATTTATTTCTATTACTTTTGTGATCATTATCTTTCTATTTAATAAATAACATACTTGTTATCATTTTTCACTTTTCATTAGTTTTATTTTAAATAAAAACATTATTTTTGTGATTTTTATAATTTATTACAAGGATATATACTATTTTTACTTGTGGTGCATACTTTGAATGTTATTGGATTTACATCGTAAATATTGATAAATACAGACCTTTTACTCAATAAGAATATTTGATGAATTTTCACTTTTTAAATGAATTAAATATATTTCTAGATATATGAGTAATTAATTGGACATTCCCAACATGGGTGGTACTTGTTAATGATTTCCCCTTGTTGCAGTAGTAGTCTCAAGAGACCAAATATTGGCCAAATTAGATGGGTTTTTACGCATTAGGTTCTAAACAGTCTTGTGAATGGTCTTGAAGGTAATGGTAACATGTTTTTGGGAAAAATGATGTCTAATAATTAATAACTTCCTTATTTAAATAATTTACAGATTATTATCTATGGGATTTTCACAATGATGTTATCTCTAGACCTATTTCATTCTCATTCTATTGATTAAATGACACATGTTTTGATTTATTTTCATTTATATATTAACTATGAAATATCCTGTTATTTAAGTAGTAAATGTGTTCAATTATTTATATTTCTATATTGATTATTAATTTTTTTTCTATTTTACTTTAAACTTACTAATCATTTATTCTCTCCCTTATTTTGTTTCCTTTCTCCAAGTTATAAAGATGAATCTGTTGAATGAGTTTCAATGATGATGAGAATTTACTTTTATATTTCTTATTATTTTCCTTATATAAAATGGGTATCATTTATGAATTAGGTTTTCTAAAACTTCTAAACTTATTGCTCCTTTGGAATTCAACTCATAAAATCCATGCTAATATAAAAAATAAAGGCTTAAACTCCATTATATTAGGTCCGGGTTGTTTTGATGAAATTATTTTATGATTATGATAATTCTAATTATGATTTTTATGAATACATTTAGGGTTATATCATTCATGAGTTGTTTATCCAAATATTACAAATTCATTATAGGAATTTATCTCAATTCTCCTTTGTCGAGGCATGTTTTTTAATTTTATACAAAGATTTATTTTATGTGGTGTATATATATTTTGTCTTTGTGTATTATATCATGAATCCTTCATAATGAATGGTATTAAATTTTTGAAATATAATTATTTAATTCAATTCGATATAACAAGAAATTAACCTATTTTTAAACTGTTTCATAACTCAAGTTCCTTTTGTGGGGTTACAACTCTTCATTAAAGGGTTTGTGGTAAAGTATTATATGTGAATTGATGCTAAAAACTTATTATGTATTTCTACTAGTTTTATGTGGATGTAAATTTTATTAACATAATCAATTCATATATTAATTCTCAGTATAATGTTATGATCATTGTTGGAGTTTCTTTCTCAAATTTTCGTTATTTTGTATAGATGTCTATGATATTATCATAAATCATTTTATAAGGTCTATATACTACCCGTTTTACATGTTATATGATAAATATATTTCTGATCAAAATAATTTCTGTTTATATTGAAGTTATTATATCATGGGGAATAAGATTTAAGAGTAACCCAAGTGGAAAAATATTTTCGATATAATATTCTATCTTTTGGGATTTTTTATGTTCCACGTTCCTTTGTTAGAAATTACATTCTCTTATTTTCTTAAACCATATATCTTACTTATCATTGGGTTATAAATGTGGTTAACATGATTAATTTTCATTTACTCCCTTACTGAATAGAGAAACATCTTGAAATCCATTTGAATGTGATAATGATCATTTATCTTCATTTTGATATGGAATAATTCTCTTCCACTTCAATGATTTTTAAAATATTTTAAAAAAATGTCCATTTAAAGAAATTATTTCAAAAAATCTATTTTACTCGATCATTAATCTTTTTTTAAATGGTTTTTGAAGAAAATTTTGTAGCGTTTTCTAAATGGGGTACTTTTAACTTGTTTTACAAAATATTTAAAAACGATTGTTTATTTTGGACATTTATATCATGATCATGTTTTTCCAACATAATATTCAATGGTTTAAATATTATTTCTTACAATAATTTGGGAATATTTCTCTACTATTTCCATATTTTTATGTGACTTTATGGATATCCTTATCACCACATCTATGATTTATTATGGTTATATTTTATTGATATTTAATTTCATTACAAAATTGTACAAGGAATATATTTTCAAGATTTTACAATTGGTTACATTCTTCCTAGATTTTATTTAGTTTGATTTTTGAATATTTTTCTACAATCTTTCATTGTCATCCAATGAATATTTTATTTATTTTCTCAATATAATTTTAATACTATAATTCAAAAAAATATTCCCTTAAAAATAATTTATTTCAAAAATTAAATTATATTTCATTTTATTTTTTAAATAAATTGTAAAATGATATTATATTTTGTTCATATCTATGTCAGTATCCTTTATAATTTATTATTTTTTATTAGGATATGAACTATTACAATCCACTATATTTTTGTAAATTAATTTTGATCACGACTTGTGGAAATATTCATGAAGCCCATTTTTTCTCATGGTTAAATTATTTTATTTTAGAATTATGAATATTATCATGATCATGTGATAAAAATATGTGTCACTTTAAGAAAAAACATATTTTTCAGTCGTTTATTATAGGAAGTTTTAAAGGGAACACATACAATTTAAATACCAAAGGATATTTTTGGTTTATCATAGTTGTTTAGTAGTGATTAACTATAATCAACACATAATGGAATACTATTAATGGTTTTTGGGGAAAAAGTACTAGTGTTATAATTAGACAGATTATTTTGAAACCATTCCTATTTAAACCATATTATTATAGTCGCACCCCTCTCCACCACATTACTATATCACAGAAATACACACCACTAATCCTTCTTCCACTACACCACCACCCCCAATTCCCTCCTAACTAAAATTTTAAAGCATATTCTACACTATTATTCTATCCTCAAAACCTCTTCCTCTCTTTAATAGTATCAATTTTTCATCTTCATACTAGAATATCTTTATTCACATCACGTTCCACTTTTATATCATCTCTCATGTGAACCCCATAATCTTGTTTTTCGATTTATTTTGATTATAGAGAACATTTTTTAATATTATAATATGATCTAGTATTCATTATTCTCTAATTTCAAAAACCATAATCATTTTTACATAAATATTTCGAATTGGTATTTCTTGGATTTTTCATTTTTGACAATAAAATTTTAGTTTTATCATGTGATTGGATCATCATGTAAAAATATCATATTGAGAAATTTATAGAAACCAAAAGTATGATGTCCCCCAGTCATTCTATCATTGACCCCCTATAGTCTAGATCTAATGATATATTACTGTATTTATTTTTTAATTTATTTTTATTGTTAATAAGTTTATATCATCTACTTTATTTTAGAGTAAATTATTTATTACTTTTTTATATTTGTTTTGGTGTTATTCAGTCAGGAATTATATTTTCATTTTCATAGTTTATTTTTTATTATATTATAATGTAATAATTAATTTATTTTTTAATATATATTTTTGTTTATTTTATATGATATATTTATATAATAAAATATGAAATCCTATTAACAATTTATTGTGATTATATTGTATTTAATGATGTATTCTCTGTCTAATTTAACAAATTATTATATGTTATGCCTAGCTATGTAATACATATAGAATTATTTTATTTAAATAACATGTGTTTAATTTAAAGATAACTATTAATATGGTATAAATGGAATAAAGATTTATTATTTTACATTAGAATACACCTTAATATGTTTAGGGGTTAGAGAGAATTGTATTATTTTCAACTGGAAATTGATCGGTAAATGGAAGAATGAGATTCTCATGTTCTCACTATAATTTTCGATGATGGTTTAAAATATATGATGTTAATGAGTAATAGATATTCAAAAAATTTCATACTAGATATTTGGGATGGATTTGGAATGGGGAATTGAAAATTATAGAATGTTCAATGGATGGACATCAGTAAAATGAACAATATAGTATCCCAATAGAAAATAATAAAATTCCTAAAATTATTAATGATGTTCTAAGCACTAGAAAGAACATAATAATGATTCTGATTTATTAGTGGGTATACTTATGATTTTATAGAAATTAATATTTTATATTTGATAACATAGAAATAGTTTGAGTTTTATGAATTGGTGGATGATAGAAATTTAGAGTTTTACAAAGCACATAGTAAACATAAATTTTTTTACTTTTTATTAAAGGTTTAGCATACCATGTGTTTATGTGTAATTATAGTTAGTGAAATTCCTTTGATATTTGATTTTCCCAATAATGATTTTTATGCTAATATTATTAAATCATTTTATGAAATGAAGAAATTTTTTTACATGTTTTGTTTTTATTATAAACAGATATATGTATTTCTTAATGGATTTTTGTTATGTTAAGGATGATAATTTGATAAATAAAAGTGTAAAATATGTCATACTTTTCAGTGGAAATCTGTGAATTGTCATGAAATTTTTATAGTAGAAATTATGAATAATAATTGAAATAAACTTTTTATGGGGGTTTTATGTTCCATTCCATTAAAAGAATGACTGAAATTATTGTTCATGTATTCAAAAATCACAATGAAAATGCAGTAGAATTCCATTAGAATAAAAATGATGGGGTTATACTAAATTCATTATATTTGAAATTATAATTATAATTTTATTATTTAAATTAAAAAAAAATTAGATCCTTAGAACATGCATTTTTATTTCTACTAATGGATATAATTTATTGGGTACTCTATGTAAAACTTAGAGTATGTGTCATGTTATTTTGTTTTCATATAATTAACCTCCATGTATGTGTATAAAAAATATTATATCACTATTTTGATGATCATTCTAAGAAATAAAACTACTATAAATGACATTTATATATAGAATTATTCTCTAATAGAATAAATGTATAATTTATGAGGATATTGTGTATATACATATGACGCATATATAGCTTAAATGGTCAAAATGTGTACTTATCTAATGCATATGATTAATAATTTCCCCATATTAAGAAATATTACTTGTCAGAACTCATACAGTTTCCCATAATTTATATTTCATTAAATTAATTTGGATCATAGAAGACTACTATAAAATATTGTGTAGTGTTTTATCAATCATGACCAATTTTTAGATATATTTCATTGATATCTATTTAAAAATCCATCATTTTATTGGAAAAATGTTTTGAGTCCCCGAAAAAATAACTAGGTTTATAAATCAAGTCCATATTTACAATTTTTAATGTATAATTTAGGAAAGAGTATTAAGTGTTTTTTAGAAAATAGTTCAAATATCATTAGATGTTGTTGCTACACAACATTCGAAGAAACTATGTATTTTTTCCCTAAATCACATCTTTTTTGAATTTCAAAAACTATGTAATAATCTTGACATTATGAACATTGAAAATACTGATTGTGAAAATTACGTTATTGTAATATTTAATGAGAAACAAAAATAAAAATATCATATTAATTCTCGTAATGATGTAAAAAATAATATAAAGCATTATCCATGGTAAAATGGTAATGGAAATTATCAAGAAGAAAAAATTTCATTTAAAAAACAATAAAAAACTTTTTCATTAGAATACAATAAGACTTGAAAGCACATAATGGGTATTAAAGTATCATTATATTATGTTTTGACATAAACCAACATAATTTTAATGTGATTGAAATTAAAGACTATTATATTTTAATGTATTAATTTATAATATTGGTATTTTATAAATTTTAACCTAATAAAATAATAGTAATTGTCATTTATTTTTATATATTCTTTAGATATATTTTTATAAGAATTTAATCCCCATTTATATTGATAAATATAAAGAATGAATTTTCATTCCATTTTATAACATAGAGATTATTTTCCCACAATTCATTCATTGAGATCGTTTATCTGATTATTCATTTGACCAAGTAATTTAGATTTGGAAGTCCCATAGATTATTAATCGATTTATCCTTGAATAGGTACTCTTATCTTATATCTTTTTCATTAATCGATTTGTATTCTCAAAATCTAAACTTATATGGATTAATTTTTCATGTTTTCTATTTTAAATTTGGTATCATGACCATTTGAAGTATTTTTTAGAAACAATGATCTACCTTAAAGCACAACCATTGAATTTTATATGGTTGAATTTTCTAACACCTTTTATTTTTGGTATTTTGAAAATATTTGAAACATGATTCAATAAAGATTGATATATTGATGAGAAGGAAAAACCATTGAATTCCTATTGTAAATTAATACACATTATTACCATAGGTCACTAATTTTGGAAAATATCAGAGGTTTTTTTGAACCTAAATAGAATTTGTACATGAAAATCGATATGTGTTACTAAATTTTGATATTGAAAATCAGTTCATTGGTGAATTCTACATAAATAAATGTGATAATTTCAGAATAAAACATGAAATGAGAAAGATATTAACAAATTCATTATTAATAAATTATTGAATTTTTTATATGAAATGGAAGATCATAATCAAATTTTTTATATATAGTTTGTCGACAAAATTATATTATGGAACTATTAATATTTTATATTAATACATGTTGTTAGAGGTTGTTAATAATTTATCTATAATACTAGATGATTTGAAATATTTATCACAATAACATTTAAAGAAGTGTACGAGACTCGATTATTATAATTTTAATTGATTAAATTTTCATAAAGTTTTGTAAATATATCTAATTAAAATATAAAATAGAGGAATTTTCAAAAAATTCAGGATGTTTGGATCCTATGGAATGTTTATTGACATTATCTAGTTAATTTATCATGTAAAATTTTTAGTTTCATTATTAAAATTTTGATGGTTTTCTATTTCTTGGGGAATAATTGAAGATTCATTATAATTTAGTTATACTAACTAATATTTTTTTGATTGACACTGGTGAGCATGGAGTACAAAATCCTAATATCCTGGTTTCACATGATAAAATAGTCTATTATTTTGATGTTATATTCAATTATTTGTGGATTGATTTAGTCCATGTCACGTTGAGATACTTATATGATATGTGTGATCAAGTTGAAAAGTTGTTTTTTGAAAAATAACCCCACCACTACAAATAGTTTGAACCAACCTTCTATGATGATATTTAAATGGATAGTCTTATAAGGGATGGTTCAGATGATGAAATGATGTTAATGGTGGAGGATTAAATAAATATTTTCATTGATGAATTAATTTATTATATGAAAATTACTTCATTGACATATCTATTATTTTTATTTTTATTTAGAATAAATGAATTTGTTTAATCTATTTACATATTTTTCCAAAAAGTCTGTGCTTTATATCATATATAATGATATAACATGTCATATATTTTTTGTTGGAAATAATTCAAAATGAAAAAAGATTTAATGATACGAGATGAACTTCCATAACACTTATATTCTCTTACGCATATGATATTCTCCCTCTATCATCAGGTATATTAAATTATTTTGGTATTCTTACTTTTTACCATATTGATTTAATTTGCTAAACTCATAGATTCACTAATACACTCCCTACTTATGGCATATTTCTTAATAATACATCTAATAAATAAATACCACCTATATGATGTGGCATATTTGAAAGCAAAATAGTTTACATCTTCTCGCATTGATTGATAGTATTATTAAATTATTTTCTGTTTTTTATTCAACTTTTAATTAGAAATGAATATTTTATTAAAGGAGGTTCTTTAATATGTATTGGGATATATTATTGGGAGTTATTGCGAAACCACTTCTAAAATGAATACAATGGTTTATTTTTGAAATAATGTTTTATAATATTGTTGCAGTTATACCTACCTAAAATAAAGTTTCAATAGTTTAATTCATTTTTTTCATAAAATAAAAGTAATTATATCTACTAAAAATATATTAGTGGTTGTTTAGAAGTATAAAAATGATTTTTTAGTGAGAAACAATATTAGAAACTACCAAGAACTATATATCTATGTTTTAAACTGATACTGATTACAAAAAAAATGTCACCATACATATAATGACCTATTAAATTAATAATCAATAAAAATGAGTTTACCATCTAGGATTTTAAATGTTTACATTCCCATGATCGTTCTGTTTTATATTTTTGAATAATTTATCGACAAATTACATAACAAAATAGACATTTCTAAAAATGTAAATTTTCTATACCTAAAAAATAAGGATTTATGTATACACTAATGTTTAATTCAAGAAACATTTTTTTTATTTTAAGAAGATTTTGATATAAAATGTTGGACCATACTATAGTTACAAAATATAATTTAATCCTTTAAAAAATATTTGAAAACATTGGATGAGAACAAATATCCATAATATGGTATATAAGGATAAATGAATTAGATTTTTCCAGTGAAAACATGAAATCCCTTGATAATGTTTACCGGTTTCCTAATAAAAATTTGAGCATATAAATAAAAAATCAACAAATATAAAAATAAATCATTTGTAAAGTATAATATTTGAGGCCCACCATTAATTATTTCAAAACCATGAACACATATTTAGTCTCATGGAATCTTTGGAAGACATTTAATTTTTTAAAAAAATCATTCCAAATTCAAAATTTTAAAAACATTATTTACCACATGAAATCTTAATACGTCCATATTTTTTCAAATGAATAATATTTGTATATTAGAATATAATATTAATAAATCATAATTTTAAAATTAAATTGGGGAAGGAATAATTTATTCCCAACTTATTTCATATGAGTATCCAATATTGTTATCTCTTTCATTTTTCATATTGGAAGACTAAATAATTAACCAATTAATTCGAGAGCTATATGATACTCCCCTGTCCTCATGATCTATATCAGGATCACCCATAATCATTTATAATTCTTAATTAATGATTTATAGGGAAAAAACTTTTGATATTTTTTTAATCCTAAACCTTGGAAATCAAAATTGACCCCATTAGCCAGCCACTTACCATTTTCTCAAAATCGTAATAAAAAAATATTTTTTTTCTTTGAAAAAAAATTAAAAATTCATAGTAGATTAGTAATTTGATCTGCATTAATAAAAAATTTTAAATTTTAATGTAATATTAATAATTAATAATGAATATTATGGAAGGAAAATATGGCTAATTAATATATGTTAATAAAATAATCTTCTGCACTTTTTTTAAAAAGATGAAATAACTCATAAAAAATATTGAAGAGATTTATTTTTTAAAAATTTTTAATGGAAAAAAATATTTTAAAATGAAATTGTGAAACATTGGAACCATAAATAAGTACATTATTAAAAAATTTATAATTATATGGATACAAGAAATATAGAGTTTATAATAATTGAAACTTCATTTTAAAGTAAAATTTGTTACATTAAGTCTCATATAGATTCATACAATGATAAAATCTTACATAATAAAAGTGTATTAGTGTTACACATTCATAAAAAAATATCATGGTCATTTAATTATTATTATAACCTTTCTTTTATTTGATACTAATTTTTATATAGTTATTAAAATTATTAAGTTCACGTTGGATGTTTTGAGGTCATTCGGTTTATAACATCAAAACAACATTAGTGTGTTCACCATGGTCAAAGGGGATATGATTCTATTACCTATATAATATTTTATCTATTAAAATTATTATATTAGAACATTATATATTCTTTTAAAACCCTACATGTAAAGCAGTTATGAAAAATAAACCATGTCGTTTCATATTGATGATTGTTCATACATATGTATGAACGAGGGGTTCATTTTTATACTACGTGTGAAAAAAATAAAGTAGATAATAATATAATCTTATAAAATAATAGTTATATTATACAAGTAATATTTATTCATTGGTTTAAACTTTATTACAATCCTCTTTGGATGGAAATGAAAAAATGAATTGCTTCACTCCATGGTAATGGTACACCACACGTATGCACGAGTGAAATTATTATTTTCCAGCAAATGGATGTTTAAAAAGTTATGTAAAATATTATCTTCAAATAATAATCATTATGTCATAAATATAATATGTATTTATTTTATCCATCATTTTTACAATACATATGATACAGTGAGGAAAAAAGTCACATCGATTCATGATGGTAGTAGTCCACATGTACACATGAGAAATGTTTTCATTTCTCATTGGATTGAAAGGGATATAGATATGGGTGGTAACATAATCATAATAAAATTTCATTATAAATAAGATAATAATATTATAATTTTTTATATTTAAATAATATTTTAAGGAGGTAGGATAATAAATAAACATGAAACACTAAAGTATGAAACATACATCTTCTTTGGGAAACCACCCATGGATTACACCTTAAACTTTTGTAGGATGACATTTTGGTGATATAATGACATAAATAAAATGAGTAGCTATATTGGGAAGGAATTTTATATGTATTTATTGAGATTAATGGCTCAATGTATTTGAATATGTGTGGATAGGAAGTTACCTTTTATAAGTGATGAGAGTGACAAATTTATAAATTCATAAATATTTTAAATACATTATATATATTTATCATGGAAAATTGGATCCAAACTGACATAATTTGATTATTTTATGGGGAATAGTTTAAACCCACTCATATATTGAATTTTGTTAAAATATTTCATTATATTATAAAACTTATCATTTAGTTTACCCCTCATATCCCTTTTTATCCTTTTCATGGGTGATAATGTTTTACCAGGCTATTATTCATAATGACAAAAAATTAAATCAGACATGTCAATAAATTCGAGACAAAAAATTTCAAATAATAAATAATTTTTATCATATAAAATATAAATATGTTAAAAAAATAATTTTAATATAAATACCCAAACTATAATGAAAAAAAGTTATAGAACCATGGAATTATAAGCTTAAAAATGATTTATACAAACAAATAATGAATAATTTTAATTAATATAGATTAATATAGATTATTTTTAGTTAAATGAAGTTAATTTATCTTTAAAATCAATGAAAAATTGAGTTTTACATTTAAAGTAAATGAAATGAAAAGAAAACATTAATAAAAATTGATTTCTTCCCTTCTTCATCAAAAAATATATATTTTCAAAACAAAATCCAAAATATTTACCATAATATATATTTAATATGATAAAATAAAAAATTATTTAAATTTTATAGAAAGAATTTTCTAATATTACGAAATTTAACTTATAAATAAAACCATGTAACACATGGGAAAAAATTTAGTTAAAAATCTACACCATTTTCAATTGAAAAATCATATACAATTATTAATAAAACAGTGAAGAATATTAATCAATAAATTGAATACATATAATTTATGAGATTTATATATATATCGTATTTCATGTTTTTTTACATTCTACTGCTTTCATGACCCCCTCCCTAGAAAGTGTTCCCCTCCTGGGCCGGCAATTTGAGGAGGGAGATAACGACCCCCGAGTCCTGCCTCTAGTAGGCCCCATGTTGGTGACTAGCACCGATGGTATAGTAACACAGAAATGGGGGGAATTTCACTCTAAGAGGACACATGTAAAAGAGGGAGATAAGATAGACACCAAACAACTCCAACTCATAACTGAATCATAAAACAAAACCAAAGTGCACATAGGTAATGTGATGCAAAAATACTACAACTGAAAGGGAAAACTGTAAGTACCCAAAAGAAGGTAAAAACAACAGCAACCAAAAGCCCAAACAGCTCCCACAACCACAAGCTATTAGTAACTAGCCTGATCTCCAACCTACTCCAAGTGACCTGAAAATAGTGTATATATACATAGGGTGAGTATAATAGTATACTCAGTAGAATCATCCCGGAAGCCTCTCGTAGAAAAGTAAAGAACACATGCTAAAGCACAGTGAACAACAAGTGAAACTAACTTATCACCTAAATAGGTATACTATGATCCCAACCTCACCATGGTTACTCTCACCAAGTAACACATAAAAGAACATATCATATAATAAAGAATGTCAAGGGTCCCTCACTACTACGTCCCCACTGGTTTTCCACTTTTCCCCAACGACATACGTCCTGTGAATCTCTCTCCAAAGGATTGCCCGTATACATTTGGTCTATGCTCTAAAATCTACACCACGTGCCCCACAAAGGCTTGCCTGCAGACACCTGGGCGTAGCACCAAGCCATCCTCAAATCCAAAAGTATCCAGGTAGTTTCGGGGATCCACCAGAGCTCGCATAACGTGTATCATACCTCAGTTATTATACCTCAAGCCATTATAGCCCATACACCAAGTAAGGATCCTCAAGCCATTATAGCCTATACATGTTTCACCTATAGTAGTCTTTAGGATACTATATCCAGAATATATGTGTATGAATAACCACAAGACATTACAACCCTCTACAAACATATATGGGGAAAACTAACGGCTGTGACTAATGGCATTGGAATCTACCAAGAGAAGAGAGTGGGGTCAAAGGGGTAGTCATCCATTCATCATCTCACTAGAATGCTGGGGAAAACAACACCCCAGGGGCTCAGAATCCGTAGTGTGCCACTTTCCCATACTGATAGGGTTGAGTAGCATATAGAAACACAAAAACTATAGAATATTCTATAACTCACAACCACACTATGGGAAATCCTATTCTTAGACACAAGTGCAGCTAATGTCTCTCCGACTCTGGGCTGCCACTTCTAAGACTACGTATCCTATAAGTACAAAAGTATTTAAAAGATTTATCATATTACTTCATTTACTTTTTATCAATTCCACTTTACATTAATTATTTCGTTAAACCTTAGTTAACCATAAACAATTTCCACATTAAATTCCATGAACATCACATCCAAAAACCACTATCCCTTAAAAAGTTCTCAACCTCATCATTTAGTTTCAACAAACTCCAACCCCATGGGTTAACATCATTTATTCAACCATTCATTACAGAAAATACATTCCCATATTCCTAGGAATTCTAGAAAAGCATCTTATGCTACTAAACACAAGGGTCTCAACACGGTGAGTAGATGTAATACCCATCACGTATTTTACACCTATAGCAAGAGCGTAGACCCATTCTCCCTTGAGAGGCTAAACCTAGAAAGCACATGGCATACCCCTCATGTCTTCACCTCTTTCAGAAGATGGGTAAGCAAGACCAGCTTCCTTGAGCAGTGGGGAAAAGTAAGGAAGATAAACAACCAAACAAAGCACCAAGCATCCAACAATCACATCCAACCCATTTCATCATCCCTGGTGTTCTCCCTAACACCCACATGCATAAAAAGATGCATCTCACCACTCTAGGTGTTATTCGCTACCCCAAACACAAGGCCTACATGCCCCCACATATCACAACATCCATCCAGGATCACATCACAGTACAAGAAATATGAATGTAAATATCACATCAATTTCAGTCTTGGCCCATTATCAAGGCATCTATCCTACAAACAACAAGCACCAACAGATTTCAGGTTTACCAACCAACTGAATTAATCACATACATCGACATCAATTTGATTGACATCAATTTGGATCAACAACAACAATAACAACCAAATTCATTTACATGCCTCTTTATCTTTAGACAATTAATTATCAATTAATTACGACTTTACGTTATTTATCAAGAACAACATACTAACAAGCAAGGCATAGATATCACACTATCTAGAAAATAAAGAGGTGAACTGTTATCACAGTACAAAGCAACAACATTCAATCAAAAAAATTCATTTAATCCGGTTCAAGTATTTAATTTGGTTAATTTCATTGTGATCCAAAGGGCTAAATCATGCTAGCTCTACGATTACACATAAATAATTAGAGAATCCATGAATCCCCTACCTCAAAGGATTTCTAGGAAAACCACAACGGTCGAAGAACGCCCAAGAAACCGGGTCGATTCTCCACGAATCCTCCTTAGATATCCTCTCCTAACACATCCAAGATCAAAGCTCATTGTATTCGACATCCACACTATTAGATCTACCCATAATGGGTGTATATCTAAGAAATCAAGAGAAGGGGAGCAGTATATCAAAGTAGATCAACGAAATCAAGCAAGAACGATCACATACCACAAGAAACCGGCTTCGATTCACCAAGAAATGCCTCCAGATCGCCTCCAAAAAGCTTGGGAGAGGCTCTTCTACCTTCATGGAAGGGTAATCCCGAGTTATGGACACTTAGAGGCTTAAATGAACCATTTAGAGGAAAAAGAGTTCAAATCCACAATTTTAGGATCTAACTTTAAGTACCTGCATAGTTTGTCTGCATGGTTTAACAAACTGTGTGCTAACCGTGCATTAGCTTCTGACTCGCCAAACACTCCTCACACGGTTAGTCTGCACGTTTAGACAAACTATACACTAACCGTGCATTTGCCACTGCCTCTAACACCAACCTTGAATGATTTGGCCGCACAGTTTAGGAAAACCATGCGCTAACCGTGCGAAAGCTATTTCCCTTTAGCTTTCTATAAAAGTCCACCAAAACGCACCCCAAGTCACCATGACCTACCAGAACACCTCCAACACCACATTTTCACAAATGAATGGACTGAAGAGGTCCGGGACAATACATCAGATACCTCTAAAAACATTATCGTCCTCAAGAATCCAAAACCCACCTAAAGAGAAAACGAAACAGGGTCAAAACAACCACCCCTCCAGATACCTCTCAAAGGAGAGAAAGCCCCCAAATCAACAAAGTGTGCCATCTCTTAAACATGAATGTTACACAACCACATAAGTTACAACGATACATGAAAAGAGATAAAAATAAAACAAATCTTGGTACTGAGCACGTATCTGTGACTCATGTTCCCAAGTACTCTCCTCCAAGACACCGTGTAGCCACAAGACGTGAACTAAAGGGATAGAACGCCTGTGAAAAACCTTCTCCTTGCAGTCTCAGATATCTATAGGTTTCTCCTCAGAGGTTTCTTCATCATCGACATCAATCTCTCCCCAATCTATGGCGTGAGTGTTGTCATGAAGATAACGATGAAGCTGTGATACATGGAAAACATCATGTATCCATCTCATCTGAAGGGGAATTGCTACTCGGTACGCCACAGCTCCAGCACGAGCTAACGCCTCTAAAGGCCCAACAAAATGGGGAGAAAGCTTACTTCCATGACCAAACCTTCACTTCCCACAATAGGGATTCACCTTCAGAAACACATGATCCCCAATATTAAACTATAAGGGTATCCTTATTTGATCGGCATATGATTTCTGATAATCTTGTGCTATCTTCATCCTCTCACGAATCACCTGAACCATCTCAATTGTATTCTGCACTAGTTCTGGTCTGAGAATCGCTGACTCTCTTACCCTAGTCCAGCACAACGGAGAACGGAAAGGCCTTCCATTCAAGGCATCAAACGACGCCATACTGATGGTGGAGTGAAAACTATTATTATAAGCGAACTCCTCCAAGGGTAATTTCCTCATCCATGATCCTAAAAAATCAAGAACACAAGAGCGTAACATTTCTTCAAGAGTCTGGATAGTTCACTCTGTCTGACCATCTGTTTAAGGATGAAAAGAAGTGCTAAGGCAATGTTTAGAACCAAAATAATGTTGGAGACCTGTCCACACCTTGGAGGTAAGTCTAGGATCTCAATCAGAAATGATCATCCTTGGGAATACATGAAGTCTCACCACCTCCTCTAGATACTGCCTCGATAAAACATCCACTGAGAATGACTCCTTGATCACTATGAAGTGGGCCGATTTTGTTAAACGATCCACTACCACCCAAATAGAATCATGTACTCCCAGAGCTCGTGGTAAACCAGTAACAAAGTCCATGGATATGTCCTCCCACTTCCACTGAGGAATATCTAATGGCTGGAGAAGACCACCAGGAACATGGTGTGCGACCTTCACCTTCTGGAAGACTAAACATCGAGAACCAAACTCTGCAACAACATGCTTCAGACCAGGCCACCAAATCTGACTCCTCAAAGATCGATACGTCTTTGTCAAACCAGGATGTACCACTAAGGGTGAACTATGGAACTCTACGAGAACCATCTCACACATCCACTATTGGAAAAATAACCTATACCAACGGTTTGGAACTATTGGAAGAGGCCTGCAAATAATTGGTATATCCTATACCAACGGTTTTTAGAACTGTTGCCAAGTAAGCCATTGGGATAGGTCTATACCAATGGTTTTGGGAAAACCATTGGTATAGACCTATACTAGCAGTTTTAGAAACCGTTGGTATAAGTAATATGAAAATCTATACCACTGGTTATGGAACCGTTGGTATATGTATTTCAAAAAAAACATTCGCTGGGATTTGAACCCAGGACCCCTAGTTTATCATTAAACAACTTAACCACTAACCATACATGACTTTTTTGAACATAATTACAAAAATATATATATGTATTCTCATAATTATTTTAAATTTTTATTTATATAATGTTCTTGGTAAGAATATATGATAAAAAATCAGAGGACCTATACCAATGGTCGTTAAAACTGTTGGTATAGATCCTTGATTCTGGAGAAATTCTGGGTGGAAGATTGATCTTTGGGGGACCATTCCCAACGGTTTTTAAAAATAGATGGTATAGAAGCGTTGGGAAAGGTCAGATTTCTAGTAGTGATCACCAAGGGAACAAAAAGCCTTCCATGATAAAACACTCGGTGTTGTTCATCCTCCGACCAACCATTAGGGGCCTCACCACAAACAACTTGGTCTCTCTAGACCTCCACCTCAAGATCCCCCAACTGGGACTCTTCCACCTTCTGTATCAGGGATGACTATACCGTCATCTGAAAAAGACAAACTCTTCCCCCAAATTCTCCCACATCAAGATGTAATGCTGAAAGTTCTTCCATTACTCTCCAGGAATCACTGGACTCAAGCACATCATCACTACACGACTTTTGGCTCAGCGCATCATCTATAAAATTCCCCTTTCAAGGTGTATATGATATTTTGAAGTTGTATACTTGTAAGAAATCCATCCACCGATGCTATCGTAAGTTCAAGTCACGCTGGGAGAAAACATACCTAAAACGATTTTGATCAGTGAAAACCACAAAGCGCTCACCAATGAGGTAATGTCTCCACAACTTTAGAGAAAATACCACGGCTACCAACTCAAGATCATGGGTGGAATAGTTGAATTCATGGGTACGTACCTACCAAGATCCATAAAAAACAACTTCTCTCTGCTACATGAGAACACATCTTAACCCCAGATGTGAAGCATCATAGAAAACATCAAACTGAACTCTCTCAGTAGGACAAAAAAGGACTCGAGAACTTAATAACTTCACTTTTAGATACTCGAAAGCTACCGGACACGGATCGGTCCATATGAAAGCCTGATCTTTCCTGGTCAAAGCTGTCAGAGGTGTTTCATCTCGGGAGAAATTGGCTCTGAAAATGTTGTAGTAGCTTGCGAGACCATGGAAACTTCGCACCTCTGAAACTATCTTGGGGGATTACCAAGACACAACTGCCTCTATCGTCTATGGATCCATAGCTACTCCCTGTTGGGACACAAAATTCCCGATGAAATGGACTTCTTGAGCCCAAAACTCTCACTTGTTCAACTTCCCGAATAGCTGATGTCGACAAAGAACTCCAAAATTACTAGTAGATGCTATGCATGCTCATCTTCAGATATGGAGTATAGAAGGATGTTGTCAATGAAAACTACCACGAACTTTTCTAGGAACTCATGGAACACATCATCCATCAATCCCATGAATACAGCCAGATCATTTTTCATGCCTAATGACATTACAACGAAATCATAATTCCCATGATGACAACAGAAAGTAGTCTTCAGGATATCCTCATCCTTCACACACATCTGATGATATCCTGACCGCAAGTCGATCTTTGAGAACCCACTTTCACCCTTTAGTTGACTTATTAAGTCATCGATCCGTGGAAGAGGATAGTGGTTCTTTATTGTCACCTTGTTTAAGAGAGGATAATCGAGAGACAACCGAAAACTGTCATCGACCTTCTTTACGAACAAAACTGGTGCACCCCAAGGTGAGCCACTTGGTCGAACAAAACCTCACTGCAACATACCATCAAGCTGCATACGTAGCTCTTGTAACCCAAAAGGAGCCATCCTATATGGAGACATAGAGATAGGAGACTCTCCTGACTGTAGCTTGATCCCAAAATCGATCTCTCATCGAGGTGGTAATGCTACAACTTTCTCTAGAAAGACATCAGGGTACTCCTCTACGACCCTAGGAAACTCCATCTGCCGAACCTCTGAAGAACTCAGCATCATCTCAGCTATCATCCCAGCCATCATGGATGATAAAGATGGAACATGCCAGTGACCCATCTGAGGGTCTCGCTCACCAACAAACACTACTGGCTCTCCATCTGCACCAATGAAGACGACCTTATTCTTGAAGCAATCCACGATAGCCTGCATCAAATAAAACCAATCCATGCAAGGATGACATCATATGGTTGTATTAAAAAACATAGGAAATCTTCCCAAGAGTGGTGTTGCCCCAAAACTAGCTCACAGTCTCCACATACTTCAAACAAGTTAGCTTGACCTCCAATTGGCGTAGTCAATGCCAAGGGCACTGGAAGCCTCTCTACCCCAAGTCCCAATGTATGGACAAGGGTAGGTGATATGAAGGAGTGTGTCACTCCTAAATCAAACAAGGCAAACACTAAGGTAGAAAACAAGAAAATGGTACCTCAAACGATATCTAGCTCACCTGGTGCTGGGAACACTAGAGCATTAAACTGACCACAACCTCCTCTATGGCCTCTCTGATCCTGATGACGACCACCACCACAGCCGCACACCACTCTATGAGGATGGGGAGCATCATGGGGCTATCCTCGGCCTGCCCCATCAACCCTCTACTAATCTAATACTGGTGCAACTGGCTGCTGATGCCTTGGCAGAAATTGCCTCAAAAGAGGCACCTGGAGTGTAACACCTGGTGCATGATGACCGATCTGAAAGGTCGGGCAATCCCACTACTGATGGCCATGATCACCTCATAAAAAACAAGCGCCTGATCCCTTGGAATGGTCTTGAGAATCGCCACCTCTAGAGAAACAATATGTGATGGGATGAGACCTTCCCCTGGCTGAACGAAAACTCTTCTGCACTGAAAATTGGGAACCTCGGACCACAGCCTTGCTTCGTGAGGGATCATGATGATCCCCTTATTGTGATGATCCAGTTCTGGCCAAATTCCTCTCAGGAACCTATGACCTCTCCAACACCACATGATATGTGTTTAACATAAGTGGGGTGACCTGAAGCTGGATTTCTGGATGCAAATCCTCATCAAAATGCCTCTCCATGGCCTCCTCATCTGGTAACAGGTCTGAAGCATATGGTAAAAGGTTCCTGAAACGGATTCCAAACTCTCGAACAGTAGAGCTCCCCAGTCGAGGGGTATGAAGATCCAGGTGACAAGATGCCTTCATAGTCGATGAAAGGGACTTGACTCTAAACTTTCATTGCAACTCTTCCCATGAGAACGCTGACTCCTCATGATCCCTGAGGAACAACAACCACCACTGCCTTGCTGCTCCAAGCATCATCGTCACAACAAAAGACACCCAGTGCTCCTTCTGAGCACGAATCGATCTGAATCCTATCTTGACCTCCTCCAACCAGTCTATCAGGACTGCATCTCAAATGGAGACCTCATACTTTTGTAGACTCTGGTGCTGAAACTCTCAGAGTTTCCTCCTCCAAGTTTCGTCATCATCAACCTATACCATGCTTCGATCTTCTAGAACATCCTGCCAAATATTTTTTGCGCAAGCCTGATGAGGACATCGACCTGGATCCATACCTATAAAATAACAACACATAGAGATCCTAAGCCCGGAATATGGAAGACTCAACATTAATTAGTTAATTGTTTTATTTTATTTGTTTCAGTTTAACCTATCCCAAGGTCTACCGATTCAAACACAGACACAAAGAAGAATGATGCATGATCCTTTCCGAGGTCTCTACCTTGCAACCAATATCACCTTGTTTAGTAGCCATTTTAAACATAAAGGTTTGTGCATATGATTATAGGGGGCCCTAAACGCCTATGTCTCAGTCGGTCTCATGTTTTTACCTCACATGCTAAACCTGAATGACACCATTTCCCTAGAAACCCATGTAACAACACCTGTGCCTAACTCCAAACTCCATCCTATCCCTCAACCAGACCTCTGATACCACTCTGTCACGACCCCTCCCCACAAAGTGTACCCCTCCTGGGGCAATAATGTGAGAAGTGAGATAATGACCCCCGAGTCCTGCCTCTAGTAGGCCCCTGGTTGGAGACTAGCACCGAGGGTATAATAACACTGAACTGGGAGGCATTACCCTCTAAGAGAACACACACGAAAGAGGGAGATAATATATACACCAACCAACTCCAACTCAGAACTAAAGAATAAAAGAAAACCCAAGTGAACATATGTTAGTTCATGCAAATGTATTAAAACTGAAAGGGAAATCTACAAGTACCCAAAAGAAGGTAAAAACAGCAGCGACCAAAAGCTCGAACAGCTCCCACAACCATAAGATAGTAGTAAACAGCTCGATCTCCAACCTGCTCCAAGTGACATGAATAACAGCTTATATATAATTAGGGTGAGTATAAAAATATACTGACTAGGATCATCCCTAAATCCTCTCGTGCAAAATTAATGAAAGTATGCTAAAGCAAAGTGAACAACAAGTGAAACTAACTCGCCACCTAAACAGGTATACTATGTTCCCAAACTCCCCATGGATTCTCTCAGCATGTAATGAATACAAGAATATATCATATAATAATGAATATCATGGGTACCTCGCTACTACTTCCCCACTAGTTTGTCACTTTACCCCAACAAAATACGTCCTGTGAATCTCTCTCCAAAGGCTTTCCCATATACACTTGGGATAATCTCCACAATCTTCACCACGTGCACCAAAAAGGCTTTCCCACAAACACTTGGGCGAAGCACCACACCATCCTCACAACCAAAATTAACCAGGTAGTTTCGGGGAGCCATGATTAAGCGGGGATTTGTCACAGATCCCCGATCAAAATATTATTTACCTAAGAATGCAATATAGTTCACTCCCAGGGTCGGTCTCAAGGAGGCAACTTACAGAACACCAAAATTCTATTGTCACTATTTATTTTCTAACTAATATATAATATAAAGATGAGTTTGAAATATGCATAAAATATGAATATATATATATATGTAATGCAAATAATTTGATGTTAAAAAGAAGAAAGAAGAAATTTGTTCTTGGAGGATCATAATGGTCGATATCATTGTTTATTAAAATATTCTCAATATCAATTCAATGTAGTGATCAAAATCTATCACACTACACCCTCTTATTTGAAATGTTATTTCCCCAACACCGAGATCTCTGCATGTGGGGAAATACTCTTCCTAAATTCGGCTAGGAGATCTCTTTGCCGACCATCGCTATACAAGCCATACACCATCGTATGCATGACTTATATCGTGAAGGGAAGGATAAATGATGAATGAGAAGAAGAACGTGGTGATAGAGAAAATGGGGCAATCGCACATCATAATCAATTTAACCACCACCAAAATACTCAGAATTAAATAATGATATTTAAATTGAAGTACAATGAAACTCAAACAACCACCATTTTCCTCCTCAAACAAAATCGAGGTTAGTTCCCCATTTTCATGGAGTTAGAAGAGAATACGGTGGGAGAAACACATAAAAGTAAAAATGGAAGAATGAGGTATGAAGAAGAAGAATAAAGTAATGTATATTAAAAATATGAATAAAAAATTACAGAAATAAGCTCCACCTTATCCCCCCTGGAATGGATATATCATAAACTGGGAGAAGGGACACATATTTATAGGGAGAAGGGGTGACAAATTCACACACAAAACAATTAATCCAAAGGTTTCCGCATAGAGAGGCCCTTAAATGACCGAATCTGTAATAGGTGTCTTCATAAATGTTGTTCCTTAATGTCTCCTCCATTTGATTCCCAAATTTGAGCTTCATTGGACCCGCCTAGAAAGAGGTAAGAATTTAATATTGGAGGTTTCCTTTTTGGGAGGCAGCTTCCAGGCAGCTTCCTTCATATGTATATCGTTAAATGTCCCTCATAATGGATTCCAAACGACTTGAAATTTATTTTATAAACGCTCCCATGAGTTCTTGTACTTATAAAAGTGGAATCATCTAATTTGGAGTTGTGTAGAACGAATTGGGAGTCCGTTATGGAAGTGGGGTCCGTTCTGTCCGCCCGGAAAAAGTCCAATCTTCAATGATTTTTTAGGCCCTTTAGATGACCGAATAAGCTCCTGGTCCAGAAGACAACAATGAAGGAAATAAAATAAGTATTCTAAAAAAATTTTAATCAGAAACTTTGGAATTATATTTTTCCTGAAATGACCAAAATACCCCTGACGTAAAATTCTGTCAAAAATCCAGAATTAGTCATTTTTCACATTTGGGTTCAAAATAGCACTAAAACCTAAAAACATGATAATTACCCATTCAATAACACTTTTGTGGGATTATAAACAATGATTTATAGTATAAAATATATGAAAATGTGAGCTTCATCACTCCCCCACACTTAAACATTGCACTCCTGGGCAATCATCTTACATCCAAATCAAAATCCACACAACAATCAAAAATGAAAAAAATATCAATGATTTTATTCAAAATAGAATTCCATCATGTCTCATTTATGAATAATAATTCTCTCATTTTCATTTCAATCATTAAAATTTGTTCAACCTCATAAATCAATCCACGGCCCAATCACAACTTACCTCACATTGATTTTTATGTCACTCTTCACTCAAGAGAAATTGAATCTAGAGTTATACTCATACATGAAAATCGCATGTATCACCATAGGTTTGTGAAAATTATCATTTCTCCACAGCGTGAAACATGAAAATGAATTTAATCATGAGGGCTTTAATTAATGGTTTAAATGATTCTGTGGCTTAGGGTCGGTGGTAAAATGATTCAAAAATGTTCCAAGCTAGAAAGATGAGGTTGAACTTTTAAGTACAGTGCATGATTAAATCAAGTGAAAACACAGGAAATTCCTCACTCAATACTGCTTGTAAATGTGAAAAACAACCCCACCCCTCTTTATGACATGGTACATGAGCCAATAAGTGATGATGATGAATGATATCATCTAAGTTCTCCTCCATTTTTAAAGCTCCAGAAAGGCACAGCTTTATTTTCTTTTCTTTTTCTTTTTTTTTCTTTTTTTTTTCATAGAGGATGAGCTGAAAAATTGAATACAATGAATGAATGACAATTCATGCCCTTGATTCTTGGGAGGGACATGAGTCATAAAAGAATGTACAATGAGAATTCAAGATCATCTCCATTTTTTCTTCTTTTTTTAGGAGAAATGGATGAACCAAATAAAGCACAATGAAATGATGACACATGCCCAATTCTCTTGTTATCCATAGCCCAAAATATTGACACACACATCACACTACCCAGAAATGGTACACATCCCAATGAACGCACACGAAAGGCCCTTCCCCCACACTCAAACTTGAAATATCCACGCAAAAATACTAAAAGTGCGTGTAGGTATGGAAAAATTGGCTTGTAATGTGGCTTAAACCTATAAGGAAATTAATGGCATCTAAGGGCTTATTAAGGATAAATGTAAAGGTGGGTCTCAAGATAAAATGTGGCTAGCCAAAGAGATGCCTCAATCATTTTAAATACATTCCATGAAATCCAAAGCTTCGAAAGAGAATATTCACAAATTCTGGTTCTCACAAAAAATTCAAGTTTCCCTCAAGAAAGTGTGGGTATTAGGAAGAATATGTAAAAGTGGTTTAGAATACCTCACATGATTGGAAAAAATATTTTGAGTCAGTGTTTCATGGTCATGGATTTCAAAAATCATTCAAACTCATAAAAATGATTGACAATTCAATTCATGAAAAATGTTTTCACATTAACAATCATTTAAAATCCATTATTTCAAAAATCATTTCAACTCTTTATAATCAATTTATGTGTGAAAAGTGATAAGAATATTCATTAATGCTCAAAAATCCTAAAAAAAATGAAAAGCACACAAGAAGAACTAAGCAGGTTGACACTCCCCTACACTTAAATTTAACTACCCCTTATTTCAACTCAACAAAATATAAATATAAAGGTAAAAAATCAAAGGGAAGGAAAGATACAACCTGTCATTATTTTAGAAGTGGACGCCTTGAGTTAAGCTCCTAGAGGCAACCACTTTAAGAATACAAGAAAGTAATAAAAATAAATAAGAAAAACTAAATAAAAAGAATGAGAAAAGGAAAAGAAAAGAGATAATGCTTGGTTTAGACCCCCAAGCGGGTGCTAGGTTTTTACTGCCCCTAGTCAGGCAGTTTCAGTGGATTATCCCCGATCAGAAGGTGGGTGTGGTTTCTTTGAGATGAACCACCACATGTGAGTTTTCCCGATATCCATGAGTAAAACCTGAAAGTAGATAACCCCAAATAAGATTAGAATGTTCCCAACCCCCGAGAAAGAATAAAGAATAAATTTGATTTTCGAAGTGAGAGGGAATAAAGGATAAGGGTGATCCCTGTTAACTTCGGTGGTGTCCTACTCCATATGATATGCAAATTTTTGTTGAGGAGGTAGTCGCACCACCGCCACCTTCTCCGGATCTTCTTCCTTGATTACCACCACTTGGGTGGTCTCATCATCAACATCCAAGGCCTGATACATTTGTGTTGTAACTGAAATATCAGGAAAGGAGAAGTCAGAAAACAATTCAGTTTGAATAAAATTAAAACATGACGAATCAATAAATAAATCTTCCCTTTCAAGTAAGTCAGCTTGGAAATTGATTTCATCTGACATGACCATTGGAAACTCCATCTCAGCAGGTTCATCTTCTTCTTCATCTTCCAAAGCAAGAGTGAGGTCAAAAGGTACTGATTGTTCAGTATCAAGCATGGGAAGATCATGTTTCAAGTTATCTTCGACAATGTTATTCCAAGATTCTTTGAAAAAATGTTGACCTCCCATCAGTGCATCAGTTGGAATGTGTACTTCTGGGACCTCCTTGAGCAATGGTTGAGTGCGGGATGATGTAATAAGTTCCTTTAGAAGTTCTTTCTCACCCGCCTTAGGTTCTTTAACATAAAATGTGATCGGTGAAATCTCTTCCACCACTCGTTCTGGTTCAGGTTCAGGCTCAGGTTTGGATTGCTCTTGGGATGTGCGTACATATTCAGAAATCCATTCAATTTGGCTCTCCAGTTTTTGAACATTATCACTAATCCTATGAAATTGAGCATCAATTTCATTGCAAACATTTTCTGGAACCTGAGATTGGTCATTCCATGCATAATAATCACCATTGAAATACATCATGAACAAAAAGTTTTTTTTTAGTTTTTGAAATTTATGATTTTTTTGTTTTTTTATGAATAACGGTGTGTGAAAGTGTTGCGCCTCCCCGGCAACAGCGCCAATTTGATTAAGCGGGGATTTTCCGCAGATCCCCGATCAAAATATTATTTACCTATGAATGCAATATAGTTCACTCCCAGGGTCGGTTTCAAGGAGGCAACTTACAGAACACCAAAATTCTATTGTCACTATTTATTTTCTAACTAATATATAATATAAAGATGAGTTTGAAGTATGCATAAAATATGAATATATATATATGTAATGCAAATAATTTGATGTTAAAAAGAAGAAAGAAGAAATTTGTTCTTGGAGGATCATAATGGTCGATATCATTGTTTATTAAAATATTCTCAATATCAATTCAATGTAGTGATCAAAATCTATCACACTACACCCTCTTATTTGAAATGTTATTTCCCCAACACCGAGATCTCTGCATGTGGGGAAATACTCTTCCTAAATTTGGCTAGGATATCTCTTTGCCGACCATCGCTATACAAGCCATACTCCATCGTATGCATGACTTATATCGTGAAGGGAAGGATAAATGATGAATGAGAAGAAGAACGTGGTGATAGAGAAAATGGGGCAATCGCACATCATAATCAATTTAACCACCACCAAAATTCTCAGAATTAAATAATGATATTTAAATTGAAGCACAATGAAGCTCAAACAACCACCATTTTCCTCCTCAAACAAACATCGAGGTTAGTTCCCCATTTTCATGGAGTTAGAAGAGAATACGGTGGGAGAAACACATAAAAGTAAAAATGGAAGAATGAGGTATGAAGAAGAAGAATAAAGTAATGTATATTAAAAAAATGAATAAAAAATTACAGAAATAAGCTCCACCTTATCCCCCCTGGAATGGATATATCATAAACTGGGAGAAGGGACACATATTTATAGGGAGAAGGGGTGACAAATTCACACACAAAACAATTAATCCAAACGTTTCTGCATAGAGAGGCCCTTAAATGACCGAATCTGTAATAGGTGTCTTCATAAATGTTGTTCCTTAATGTCTCCTCCGTTTGATTCCCAAATTTTAGCTTCATTGGACGCGCCTAGAAGGAGGTAAGAATTTAATATTGGAGGTTTCCTTTTTCGGAGGCAGCTTCCAGGCAGCTTCCTTCATATGTATATCGTTCAATGTCCCTCATAATGTATTCCAAACGACTTGAAATTTATTGTATAAACGCTCCCATGAGTTCTTGTACTTATACAAGTGGAATAATATAATTTGGAGTTGTGTAGAACGAATTGGGAGTCCGTTATTGAAGTGGGGTCCGTTCTCTCCGCCCGGAAAAAATCCAATCTTCAATGATTTTTTAGTCCCTTTAGATGACCGAATCAGATCCTGGTCCAGAAGACAAAAATGAAGGAAATAAAATAAGGATTCTAAAAAAAATTTAATCAGAAAATTTGGTTTTTTATTTTTCCTGAAATGACCAAAATACCCCTGACGTAAAATTCTGTCAAAAATCCAGAATTAGTTATTTTTCACATTTGGGTTCAAAATAGCACTAAAACCTAAAAACATGATAATTACCCATTCAATAACACTTTTGTGGGATTATAAAAAATGATTTATAGTATAAAATATATGAAAATGTGAGCTTCATCAAGCCACCATATCTCGCATAACGTGTATCATACGTCAGGTATTATACATCCAACCATTACAGCCCATACACCGAGTAAGGATCCTAAAGCCATCACAACCTATACATTTTACACCTAGTGTAGTCCTTAGGATACTATATCTAGAATATATTTGTGTGAATAACCAAAAGCCATTACATCCCACTACACACAAATATGGGGAAAACTAACCATTGTTCTTAATGGCAGTAGTATCTACCAAGAGAAGAGAGCGGGGTCAAATGGTGTAGTCAGCCATTCATCCTCTCCCTGGAATGTTGGGGAAAACACCCCCCTAAGGGTCAGAATCCCCGAAGTGCCAGTTTCCCTTACTGACAGGGTGGAGTAACAAATAGAAACATAAATAGTATAGAATATACTATAACTCACAACCAAACTATGGTAAATCCTAGTCTTATACACAACTACAGCTAACATCTCTCAGATTTTGGGGTGCCACTTCTAAGATTAGGTATCCTATAAGCACACAACCATTTAAAGTCTTTCTTAGATTACTTCATTCTTTTTTTATCAATTCCACTGTACATTAATTAATTCTTCAAACCATAATTAACCATGAAAAATTTCCACATTATGTTCCATTAACATCACATCCAAAAACCACTGTCCCTTTAAAAGTTCTCAACCTCATCATTATGTTTCAAAAAACATCATCCCCATGGGTTAAAATAATTTATTGAAACATTAATTACAGAAAATACATTCCCATATTCCTAGGCATTCTAGAAAAGAATCCTATGCTACAAAACACAAGGGGCTCAACACAGTGAGTAGATGCACTACACATCGAGTCTTTTCCACCTATAGCAAGACCATAGACCCATTTTACCTTGAGAGGATAAACACAGAAAGCACGTGGCATACCTCATGTGTCTTCACCTCTTTTAGAAGATGGGTAAGCAAAACCAGCTGCCTTGAGTAGTGGGGAAAAGTAATGCATATAAACAACCAAACAAAGCACCAAGAATCTAACAATCACATCTATCCCATTCCATCATCCATGGTGTCCTCCCTGACACCCACATGCATAAACTGATGCATCTTGCCACTCTAGGCGTCATCCGCTGCCACAACCACAAGGCCTCCATTTCCCCACATATCACAACATCCATCTAGGATCACATCACATCACAAGCAGCAGGAAAGTAAACATCAATTTTGAGTTATTTAACCCAGATGACAATAACATCCCTCATGTGTACGACAAACTACCGCCTCACAAAGTGAAGTGATTCAATTTTTACTAATTCATTACATGGAAATTAATAAGGATACAAATAATGAATATAAGTGGTATAAATGAAATAATAATTGTATTTAGGTAAAATTTTTCATTATAAATATTTAAAACACTATATTGTTTCTTACTCTTGAAAAAAATAACGTTGTTTGTGAATGTGTTGAATACCACATCCATGGTACAAGTTGATTTTATTTTCATCATCACATAAAAAGGATGATATATATAAGTATATTTAGAGAAATAATTTCGTATTTATAATATATTAATATTAATGTAATTATTAAATAATTTATACCATCATTCAGTAATGATCATTGAAAAATTCAAATGTTACTAATGCGTACGTACGACCTACCATATCCACGATCACAATGTAGGTCATTTACCATAAAAAATTTTAAATACTGATTTTAAACAAATATTTGATGAATAAATATAATATTTATATTTATATTATTATTTATATTTTGAAATAATTAATTCTTTGACTACGGTAAACACATCAAATTCATTTTTAAACAATGAACAAAGTGTCCTCAAAACACTAGAAATGTAGTAAACTGATTGAGTAATTAAATATGTCATAAAAAATAACTAAAATAAATTACTTATGTATAAGTAATTGAACCTAAACCATTTCATATGAAATAAAAAAACTTATTAATTCTTATTATACATGATTTACTGCACATTCAATTAATTTCGTGGCTCATGGTATGTGATTTCCATCTCACTTTTATTTTCCCTAAGAAAAATGTCACATTAACTATATATTTATTTCATGTGGGGTATATAAAACAAATTATTTTTTATGATAAATAACCTAAAAAATATTGGTATTTTCAAACCCATTTAACTATCTCTCTTTAATGGTTTTTATAGTAAAAAAGTAACTACTGTTTTATGGGGTTTATGATAAAATCTCATCGATTATTGGCATTGTATATGATTATACTTCCAATGATGAAAAAATATGAACCAAATCTAAAAATACATATGAATGTTATTATTCATGGGTTATTTCATGAAAATAAATTTTTTCCCTTAATTTTCATCCCTTACTGTTCCCATTATTTTAAAATAATTTTTTTACGAGAAATAAAAATTATTTCTCTCTTCGGTAAAACCCCATTTTTTTAAATCCAGGTTTGGTAAAAATTTATTTGAAAACGATTTTAACATTCATAAAATGAGTTTTAATGTCATTTTCACCCATGCTTTATTTTTTCAAAAAAATATTGAAATTAATCTTCATGTAAATGTACAATTAATTATTGTTTGTATATTACTGAAAATATGAAAGGGATATTTATTTTAACATGTATAGTATGAATATAATTTCCTACCACCATGGATAAAATTTTATTTTACTATTACTTTATAGGTTTTTTGGGTTATTTTAAAAGAGAAGGATTTTCAATTCTTTTATTTCATGAAAAATTCATTGTCGAAATGGAAAGAATATTTTCTTCATGAAATGTTTTAAATGATTTTTCAGGATTCATTTATATATTTCAATTTTTGTTTATAAAAATTATTTAAACTACATTATGAGAAATATTAATTTTTTTAATGTTTTTTTCAAAATGAATTAATTATTTTCCTCAAAACTTTGTTAGTGAACGATTAATGGTATTTCTATTCATTAATGTCAACAAATATTCATTTTTATTATTCTTAATTGGGTAAAAATTTTAATAATACCAAAATCATTGTTTCTATGTATAGATTAATATTAAATCATATAGATTGTAAGGGAACCCATTTCACTTCCAACGTTAAATCATGCTTTAAAGAGATTTTTATGGAACCCATTCTTTATCCTAAGGTAAATCATGTTTCAAAAAGATTGGTATAGAACTAATTTCTTATCCATTTGTTAATAATGTTTTAAATAGATTGTTATGTGAGCCTTTTCTTTTCCATGAGTTAATCATGTATTAATGATATTTTTATGACATTCTTTTTTATGGGTTAATCATGTTCAAAATATATATTTTTTGAACCCATTTATTTTTAATTTATTAATAATTTTCAAAGATAAATTTATGGAACCCATTTATTTTCCCCAGGTTAATCATGTTGAAAAAATATTATCATGAAACCCATTTCAATTCAATAGGCTAATCTAGTTATAAAAGAAATAATTGTTTCTTATTTAAGTTTTATGATGAGATGAAAGGTCTTTGAACATTATTTTTGGGTTTTATACATTGTTATATAATTGGAGTTCTTAGATGACCTCGATAGAGATTGATATAGATTATACAATGAGTGTCCCCAGATAGTTCCAATTGACCTTGATATAGATATATGATGTGTACACATAGATAGTGCTCAAATGAATTGGGTAATGATTATGTTCTTTGTATAATTATATTTTCAACTGTAAGGGTTATGTAGGGGTTCTATGAAGATGATGTTCCAACATACCAACTTGTCTTCCCATGCTTTCTATGTGGTTATAATGATTTCATTGATCAATATTGATATAACATGGCTCATTATTATTGATTATTATGTCTTTTTCTATTTCTAAATTGTTATGATTTGTTTCATGATTAATGATTCTGGTATTTATGGGTGTGATTCATCACTATTATTATGTTCTTATACCCTTTTGTGATTCTTCTTCTCATTGATGACATTAAATTATTAATGCTTATGTTTACCCATACAATTCATTTTATCTCACCCTTTTTATGTCTCATTTTACCTAGGATATGAAGAATGATGTTGAATGAAGTATGTTTAGTAGTATTTCATATGTATAATGATGATGACCTAATTTAGAGTATGAATAAATGAGTAAAGTGGTAGATGATGTTCATCCTTATGAACTAGCTAGTTATGAATCCATGATTTTAAGTGTTTTCCCTAATTATCAAAACCTCTAAACAAAAGAGTCTCCTAGGAATATAAGAGGTAAAATATTTCCTTTTTATATTTAAAGTTTTGGTTATAAAAATTGGGTGACCTTCATCAGTATAAAATATAGAAAAGAAATGTTAATATTTTCAATATTTGATCTTAGAGTGAGGGTTCGAGACTATTACAGCTGGTATTAGATGAGGGTTAAGATAAATTTTGAGATTAAGATGTTTTCATTTGAGGTTATCTTAAGATTAATGGGTAACATAAAACAATTATAAGATTAAATCTGATCAGAAGTTCAATGCCTTGGATTTCTCTTTTGAATTTTATGTTATTTGAACATAAAGCAGTTAATAACACTTTTTGTGAAGTTTTATTTGGTTCAATTATATATAATTCTTCAATTTAATGTGAATTATGACATTAAAATTTTCAGGAAAAATTTTTATGGTATTAATAGAATTTATCATTTCTTTGATCTTGGATATTTATGTAATTATAGGAATACTAGTTTTATCTTATAAATAACCCTGAGACAATTATGTGATTTATTGAATATGTAATTAATGTTATTTTGTACGAATATTTCAACATTTTTTGGCTTTTAAGAAGAAATGTGTTATATAATAATTTAATTAAAAACACACATTAATTCTTAGGTTATTGAGGTTATTTTTTTGAGGTGATTTATATTTGTAATTAATTAGTTTTAAATTTATAATTACTGTTACATTTTTTTAAAAACTTTGTTTAAATACATCATATATATGTTTATTAATTTTGGGAATTATCATTCCATGTGATACCAATTTTTTTGTAGTTTATATCTACTGGTTGAATAGATTTATTATCCTATTTATGGTTATTTTATCCTTTAAATATTTACATTTTTATTTTATCCATGAAAAAATTCATCTTTAATACTGATCATATGGATAATAAGATGAGATTATGGATGAGATTTATTAAAGGATGAAATTCATCTTATCAAATAACTATATTTCCTCATTCAACTAATATATATGGAAATGTAATTCCTAAACTCTAGTACGTGGATTTTTAAATGGGATTTATCCTATTAAGATCATTTCTAATGATATTAATGACCCTTTTCAAACCTCGTTGGTTTATAGTTTTATTGTTGTAATATTTATATGGATAATTCAAATTGTTATGATTGATGATCTCTATCACTCTATATAATTATTTGGATCTAACACATTATTTAGTTGTCCAAATCTTCACAATCAACCTATGTTCTCTCTATTTGAAAATCATGAATGTGTTACTTTAGATGACCTTCGTATGTCCTTTTCTCTCTGCTCAAGAGGATATTTTATTATACATTTTTATTATATTGGTTTCTATTAAAGGTATTTTTAAATTTTCATAATTGAATTACTATGATAATTTTCATATTTTGAGGAACAATTTTATTAAAGGGGATCAGGGTTATTAAACCCCAATGTATTTAATAAAACAACACTACATTCGATAACATTTTCAACGCACAACACAAAGATTAAATGAACCAGGAAATATATAACCATTCCATATTAGTTATTAAATTGAAACATATAAATATTATTAAATAATTCATGAATTATATATATTTCCTACATAATAAAAAATTGATTAATTTATAGTAAATGACCAATAAATATTTAATAATGTAATTTTATTCATCAGAAACATGTATTCTATAAAAATGATTTTTATTGATTTTCCTGAAAAAAATATTATAATTAAATTATAGAACATTAATAAAATTTATATGATAAAATTAATTTATTTTTTAAATAGGATTATCAAAATTAAAATTGGCTGAAATTTTGGAATTTGTGGAAAAATATTTATTTTTTTGGGGAATAGTCAAAAAAACCGATTGTTACATAAATATTTTATTTATAAATTAATTATGAAATTTAAAATTATAATTATGTTTTTAATTAAATTTAATGTAACATAAGTATTATTTAGTTATTTTTAATCCACTGAATTTATTTTTAATCAACTACATTTTTTATTTTACTCTGTGTTTTCTTTGGTTTTAAGAACATGATTTTCGGAAAACTATTTTATAATGAAAAATGTTTCTGTATTTTAGTTATTTAATATAATACATTATGATGAATGTTTTAAATGAAATATTGATATTATATATCAATAAATTTTAATTTTAATTAATAATAATAATATTATTAGTTATATAGTTATATTAAAACATATTTTTCTAAACAAATACATTTTATGAAAACCCTCTTTTTCTTCAACTTTGAGGGGGTTTTTAAATTAAAAATTTATAATTGTGTGAATTTAATTTGAAAATATGGACAAAAATATTTTGAATAATAATATTTTTTATTATATCATATGTTTACCTTTTTTTAATTACGATCAATAATATTAAAAATTGGAAAAATAATATACCATTGTTAAGGTGAAAGCTGGTTTACTAGGGGTTAGAGTAAAAATATAAGAGTAAAAATGACATACAAATTATCAAAAAATTAATATATAAAAATATTTCTACATTATAATGCCTAAATATATATAATTATCCATTTAGGTTTCTTTTTTCTTATAAAAAATGGCGGTATACATTTTTCTTTTAAAAAAGTACATGTCCACCACTAACCTCACTTATAAAAGTCCACCCACTCTCCTATCATATTGACAGCTACAAAAAATATTTTTTTACTTAATAACAACCCAAATAAAATCCAAAATTCTATCCCTTAATATTGTAATAATTTTTTATAAATACATTATATGATTAATTTATGTATAATCAGAAAATTTGGTAGAAGAACAGGTGAAATTTTATAATATGAATTGTTATTTCATTTCTCATTCGAGCTCCTCAAATACTTCTTTTAATATGATCATATGATTAATAAAGAATCCTCTATATTATACATGATTATTCTATTTTTTTCAAATCATAAATATGTCTTTTATTCAATCAAATGGGATACAAATTCCTTATTCATGTCTATGGTGATCGACGACCTCATGAACTAATAAAATTTGTTATCCATCATCGTTTAACAATTTTTTTTTGAAATTATGGATTTAATGTAAATATATATGATATTTGTAATGTATTTATACATATATGGATATTAAATCACATATAATTGTTTTATATTATTTTTCATGGAGGATACGATAACATCACTTGTGTGTACGACGGATTACCACCTAAAAATGAAATGTGATTGTTTTTTCATTAAATGTTTACATGGATGGTCATAATGATATATTTAATTAATATATGTGATATAAATGAATAAATAATTATATTAAAGACAAAATGTATCATTATAAAATTAAAATATATCATTCTTTATCAAACACTAAAAAATTATAAAGGCTTGTGTGTATGTGTGGACTACTGCCACCACGAAACGATGCAATTCTCCTTTAATCACCAATACAAAAGGATGATATATATAAGGTATATAATGAAATAATATGTTATTTTGATTTTATTATACATTTTAAAATATAAAATAAAAAATGTATACATTCCCTAATGATCATTAAAAAATAAAAATTTTACTTATGCATACATACGACCAACCACCTCTCTAATCATAACACAATGAATTTATTGAAACAATTTCTCTTTATTTTTATTAAATTTTTTGTCATTAATAAATATGAAAAATATTCAATTATTATGATTTGAAATTTTTTTAAATAATGAACTCTTGGATCATGGTCAACACACTGAATCCATTTTGAAACAATGAATCAAATGTCCAAAAAAACCCAGACATGGGATTGAATAATTAATTATATAAATATTCCATTAAAGGTAAATAAAATAAATAAATAAAATATAGAGTAATAAAAAAATAAATGTTCTTAATAAATCAATTAATTATTTTGTTCTCATTGTACATTAGTTACAAGACATCAATGGAAATTATGTTCTTGAGTTAAGAGATTTATGACTCAATTTTATTTTATAAGAAACACATTTCACATTCACCACATGTTTGTCTTATGTAGCGTATAAAATGTCAAAAAAATTCTAGGATTATTATCCTTAAAATTATTCTGGTTTACATATCCATTATTTGATCTCTCTTACATGGGTTTTATGGTACTATTGTAACCAATGTGGAAAGGGTACTATGATATAATCTAACCACTTATCTAGATTGTTTATGATTATGATTCATATGATGAAATAATATGATTTATATCTCAAGAAACAAATTAATTTTATTATCCTATGTTAATTTAATTAGAATAATTTTATTCCATTCATTTTCCTCGATGTATGTACTCAATATCTAAAATGTGTTTTTTTTAAAATCGTCTTAATGTCTCACTTATGTCGACAACTCGATTTTTTTTCAAAACAATTCTCTCTAAATTTTTTTATGAAAATATTTTTAACATTCATAAAATGATTTATTATATAAAATTTTAACCATTTTTTAATTTTCATAATTTTTTTAGAATGAAGCTTAATGTAATTTATAAAGAATTCATATTGGTATTTTATTAAAATGTGAACAAAATAATTGTTTTAACATCAATGGAATGAATAAAATTTCAATACAACATGATAATTATTTTATATATAGAATAGTTTATATAATATGAAGGTTAATTTCATTAAATATGATTTTAAATTTTTTTATGTTTTAAAAAATGTTTCTAAAAATTCAAAAGAAATTTTCCTCAAGAAATTTTTAATTTTATTTAATCCTACTTTATATTTTTCTGTGGTTATTTTTTAAGAAAAATATTTTTTAAATATTTTTTGAATTTTTAGTTTTAATAATTGATTTTCAAAATGGGAAGTTATTTTCCTAAATATTTATTTAATTATAATTTAATGGTATTTCCTTTCATTAGTGTCCTCAACCCTTGTTGTTACATAAGCTCCAATATGGATATTCTGTAATGAAACCTTCTTTATTCTTTCTCTGGGTGGAATAATTTTGTTTCAAAGACATTTTAATGGAAATAATTTATTTAACAATTAATCGTGTTTTAATGAGACAATTATAGAACCCATTTTTTTTACATAGTTTAATCATGTTTCAAAGATATGTTTTTAAATTCATTTTTATAATGTGGTTAATTATGTTTCAAATATATTGTTGTGGATCTCATTTATTTTATATGGGTTATCCAGGTTATAAAGAGAATATTTTGAAATAGATTTCTCTTACTTGGGTTAATCATCTTTCAATGATATTTTTGTGGAACCTATTTTATTTCCATGGGTTAGTAATTATTTATAGAGATTTTTTGAATCCCCTTTCTATTCCATAGGTTAATCAGGTTTCAAAGTGATTCACATGAACACCATTTCTTTTCCAAAAGAAATTAAGTTATATAAGGAATGATGATTGTTTATATGATTTGTATGATGAAAATAATGTTGTATGTACATTACATATGGTTCAATTATTTTGCTATATTTTGGTTCAACATTGATAGTAGTTGGAGAGCCTGATATTTCTTATATGGTGGACGCACCTAGATAAAACCGGTTGAGCCCGATATAGCTTATATGATGGGTGCACCCATATAAGGCCCTAATGCACTAGGTAATGATTATGTTATCCATATATTTATATTATATGTTTTCCATATAGTTTTTCTTATTATTAGGGTTATATAAGTGTTCTGTGATGATGATGATCCATTTAAAAAATGTTTTTTCCATGATTTCCATGGGTTTGAAATGTTTCTATTGATCAATATAGATATCACATGACTCATGATTATTGATTACTATGAATATTTCCTTTTTTTAAACCTACTCCCATGTTTCATGATTGATGATTCTCGTATTTATGGGTATATGTTCTTTTATTATTTGATCATGCACAATGATTATGTTTTCATTTCATTATGCACCTATAATTATCATTAATGGTAAACAATTTTTAATTATTATGTTTAATCTTGTTGATAATTTTATCTCATACTTCTTATGTTTCATTTTTCCAATTTTATCAAGAATTACATTGGATGAATTATTTTTATATGGATTTGAGACGGATGAGGATGATGATGATATATAATTCGATATGATCTTCATCTTTATAAACCAGTCATTTATGAATCCATGATGGTAATATTTTATCCAAATTCTATAAAACTCTAAACCAAATATTCCCATTATAATGTGACATATATTATTTTCCCTTTTGATTTTTTATGTCATGGATGGAAAAAACGGGGTCACCATTATCTGTATAAAATCAAGAAATGAAATATTTATTAATTTAGCACCAAATCCCAGAGTGCATGTTTAGGGTTACTAAAATCTCTTAATTTTTATTCTTGACAGTGAATCTAGAAGAAAATTATATTCTTTTGGGAGAAATGGTACATATTTAGTAAAATGGACCAAAATAATTCCAATATAATTATTAAATCAATATATATTTGGTTTTCCCAGCATGAAATCCATATAGATTTTTTAATATTTCTATTTAATCACTAGAAAAGGATAATGAATCTCAAATTGTAGCTATCTCCCATCTTTATCCTACGAACATGTTAAGAATTTATTGGAAAACTAAACTCTATCAATCTCCATTTCAAACCACCAATACTACATCTTAATGTCTCTATATATTGTAGTTCTCTTAGGATGAATAAAATATAGCGAGTTATGATCATCAAGTAACAATTCCTTCATCATGTAATAATCATTTTGAGCACACCATATGTTTCAAAATCTAATAACACATTAATTTAAAATATTAAATTTTGGAAACTTACAATTCATGACCTATTCATCCATTATATTAAAATAAAAATATTTTATTTCATAATTCTTAATTATATCTCACAAATTTGACAATAATGACACCTAATATAAATGGGAGGGAGTTATTAAATGTATAATTTCTTTAAAAATATTCAAAATATCATTAAAATAATGCTAAATTTTCAAATGTAACATGGTAAATGATAAATTATCATTTCGATTCATGGTAACAATTGTCATGATCCGTCCTTGGGGCCCATGCTGTGACTACCCCAAGACCGCCTTCCATAGGCCAGGGGCTGCCGACTAGCACCAAAGGTGTAAATCCCAATAAATGGGAAGAAATTTCCTTTATATAAGTAAATAAACACAACAGAGTATGCAAGCTGTAGTAAACACTAAGTAAACTGAGTACAAAAGTAAGTGCTGAAAAGTAAATGGGCTAGAATACAAACCCAACTGAAAGGACAGTACAACTAAAAAGAAAGTACAACAACAGTAATGTAAATCAGCAACCACTGAGTCGTCCTATGGCTATCCCACCAGAAGGGTGGGTACAGATGGTCTCTTCAACTCCTCGGGTCCGGTCGTCCGCTCAGTTTATGTCCTGCCTGATAGTCAACCTCCAGGCACCGTCCCACTCCACAAGGCTCAACCACGATCAGCGTTGTCTGTCATCTGCTACCAACACAACATAGTGCAGGCATGGACCATGCATGGGTGAGTATATGAAACCCAATAGGGACCCTAAGACCCACAAAGGTCTCCCAAAATCCAAAAAGGAAGGACACAAACACAAATTATCAACCAAATCTACTTAGGTATATGCCCATACATATACCTAAGTCAACATTTCCAGTTCAGCTCCAACTCACGAGCCCAAGTACAACCCAGTCCACACAGGAAAACAAAACACAATCCACAAAGGAAAGCAAGTCAATCATATCGATGATAATGATTGAAAGTCAAGACTCAGCTCACACTGGTATACTACTCAAGAAGAGGGGTGGAGATGATAGATGTAGCCTATGAATCATCTCCCCTGTCGAACCCATGTAGGATACAAGTATAGAAGTCGTCACTACCGAACCCACATAGGATCCTAGTACAATAACCATCGCTACCGAACCCACGTATGATTCAAGTACAACCATCCTTGCTGCCAAACCCATGTAGGATCCTTGTACAGTCTTACTCGTTGCCAAACCCACGTACGATCCAAGTACAGTCGTCATCTACATTGCAGTCACATCCAGCTCTAGGGTTCTCGCACACAGCACGCTCGATTCCTGGAGGATCCGCTCAACGAGCAAAGGGGATCGATGCATAAACTGTCACAAAGTCCATAGTTGATGAATCATAGTGTTCCATTTCATCTATAGGAACTCAACACGACAGACGGTGTGTCAATCGGACGCTCGTTTTGAGAGATATTGGCTTTTCCGTCCGAGGGGCTCGGTTGGTTTCTAAGATAAAACCAACCCAGCCATGCCCCAATTGTAACCAAACTTCAAGTTGAGTAATCCAAAATAAACATCTCACTAAGAGGAATTCAACATGATTGACGGAACGTCATTCAGACGTTCGGTTGCTATGTTATAAGCGTTTCTGCTCCAAGGGCCCGGTTGGTTTCAGGTTCGAACCAACCCAGCCATACCCAAATAATTCCAAAACCTTGAGTGTAATATACTGAAATAACCGCCTCGATCCAAGGATCCCTACGCAACTGACGGTGAGTCGATTGGAAGTACGTTTCCCATGATATGGGAATTTTAACGAACATGGCCCAAAAATAGGGGGTATGGGCCCGGTCCGACCCGGCCCAATACCACATGGGTCAGCCCGAACCGAGTAGACCCATCCCGGGTCCGGGTCCCGCCCAGATGGGTGTGGCTCGGCCCAGCTGGCACGGCCTGGACTGGCCCATGCGGCTTGTGGCCGTGGCTCGGCGCTGGCCGAGCAGGGCGCAAAGGGGGGCGTCACCCCCTTGTTTCTGAAGTAGTCGGCCGTAATGGCCGGCCTCGGTGGAAACGCAGGTCCCGTAAGGTTCCCGCCTCTAGGTGGTGCAGGCGGCCAGCACAGTCGGCTGCCCTTGGGTGTCCTCTGCGGCTCTTGTCCGAACAGCACGGCGCGACGGCGCCACGCCCCTCCTCCGCGGCCCGCCCCGTCCACGGCCCCTTCGACCTTACCGGCATGGCGCAACGGAGCCGCACCCCACCGTCACAGCCTGCTCCTGGTCGTGGCCTCCATCGGCTCCACTAGCGCAGTGCAACGGCACCGCGCACCACCGTTGTGACCCGCTTCGGCCGCAGTCCTCTACATTCATGTGTGGTGCTTCGGCACCGCACCGCCTTCACCACAATGATCAACGAAGATCAACAAAAAGTGGTGGAGGATTGGCCATGTTTGTGCGGTCCAATCTCCTCCCGTTATGATGATAACAAGCAGCCAATGTATATGCGATGATCAATGATAAAACAAGAACAATTTTAATTCATTAAAATTGAACTTAACCCCTTCCTCAGCAAATGATGACGAATGTCAGTGTCACGGTTGATGGCATCACGTGGCGAGGTTTCATAGACGTCGACAGAGAGCGTCCGTGGAGGAAGCAGCATCTACTCTTTTTATCACAGAGAGAATAAAACAAAGCCTGACGTCATTGGCGAATTCCCGCGTCGTTGTTTCCTTATTTTCCATGGAGGAGGAAAAGGAAGAAGAATCTGGGGTCGCTGCGTCGATGTTCTTTATTAGATTATTGGAATTCTTCAACAAAGGAGATCAAGTTCTTCAAGTCTCAAGATCTCTCTTCCCATTCTCTCCACACAACAAGCCCACCCAAAACATAATAAAATAAGGATTCTCCTTATTTTATTATTCCATACCATGCATTTCAAATTACAAAATCAAAATCCAAATCACCTAATTAATTAAACCATGAGTTGTCTAATTAATTAATATATATGTTGGCATGTTTAATGAAGGAGAGAGAGGGATAGGGGATGAAGATAGGTTTCACAAGTTTAAAGGGGGAGAGTTAATGGGTTAGGGAATGTGAATGGTTGGGGCTCGTGTGGGCCCCACCTCACAAATACCCTAACATGATTAGTTAGAAACCTGTGAGTCCCACCCCAACATCCCCATGTATATTAAAACCACATTTGGAAATGAAATTAAATTTTAACACAATTTTATTTCAATTTTCATTTAATCCACATTTTTTGAAAACTCCTCCCAAGCAGAAGAATCTTCGGTAAAGGTCCTCTTAAGCAATTACCAGCGATGTGGTTCCATTGGTGCCCTTAGATTTCAATTCCGGACACTGATTCAAAAGATAGAAAAACCCACTCATTCGTTCACAGAACGTACCCAAGAAAAACATCGGAAATTGATTCTGGGCACACCGGGCCTCGGAATATGGTGCCGTCAGAAACTACGTATTGGTAAAATCCCAATGAATTTATGAAAAAAAATTCATTGAAATTTAAAGGTCTTTATATTACTCCCACCTTAGGGTTTTATGTACCCATAAAGATACATCATAAACTAAGGAAAAAAATGAGGGTAATGTGCATGCATTTGAGCCTCCTGCTCCCATGTGCTCTCTTGGAGGTTCCCATGCTGCCACTTGATGTGCATAAGAGTAATAAACCCTCTATGTAGGACCCTCTCCTGTCAGTCCTTGATCTCCACCGGGACCTCCGCAAAATTCGCCCCGTCATCGATGTCCAGTTCCCCGTGGTCGATGATATGTGTTGGGTCGTGCACGTATCTCCTCAGCTGAGATACGTGGAAGACGTTGTGAACCCAGTGCAACTGAGATGGAAGAGCCAGGTGATAAGCCACCTCTCATATCCCACTGAGAACCTAGAATGGCCTGATGAAGCACAAAGATAACTTCCCCCCGGCCAAAGCTTAGTAATCCACGTCGAGGTGAGACCTGTAAGAAAACATGGCCGCCATCCTCACACTCCAGTGGTCTCCACCTCCTATCAGCATAGGACTAATGTCAGCTCTGAGAAGTCCTCATCTACTCCAGGATGATCTGTACCTTCTCTATCGTATCCTGGATCATCTCTTGTCTGACAAGTGCTGACTCCCCAGGGTCTATCCAGGACAGAGGTGATCTGCAAGGTATGCCGTACAATGCCTCGTATGGTGCCATCCCGATGGTGGAGTGGTAGCTGTTGCTGTACGCAAACTCCACCAAGGGTTGGTGATCCTCCCAGTTGTGACCAAAGTCAAGGACACATGCATGGAGCATGTCCTCGAGTGTCTGAATGGTCCACTCCGTCTGGCCATCCGTCTGAGGGTGAAAGGCGGTGCTCAGGTGTAGCTGCGTTCCACATGTTTCCTGCAACCCCTTCTATAGCTGGGAAGTAAAACAAGAAACTCGATCGAAGATGATAGATGATGGTATACCATGAAGCCATACAATCTCCTGAACCTAGAGGCATCCCAAGCTCTCCACTGAGCCCAGCTCTCTGATAGGTAAGAAGTGGGCCAACATGGTGAGCCGGTCGACAATCACCCAGATGGAGTTGTGTTCTCTGGAGGTACGAGGGAGCCCCATCACGAAATCCACAGATATCCCATCCCACTTCCACTCCGGGACCTCTAAGGTAAGTACCTAGCCTGCTGGTACCTGGTGCTCCGCCGTCACCTGCTGGCAGGTGAGGAATCGTGAAACGAACTCTACCACAGCTTTCTTCATACTCGGACACCAGTGCTATCGTCTGAGGTCCTGGTACATCTTTGTTACTCCAGGATGTACCGCTAGAGGGGAAGTGTGAAACTCCCTCAGCACCTCCTCCTATAATACAGCTGGTACCATGGTACACCCCCTGAAAAGGATGACATGCTCTCCTCCTACCGAAAATCCATTAGGTGTCTGTCCTGAGGATATCTGTGCACGTCGCGTCTCACAATCAACGTACCCATGCTGTGCCTCTCTGACCTGCTAAAGTAGTGGAGGAGTGACTGTGAGTGACTATAGAAAGGTTACTCCATCTCTATTCACGAAGGATATCTGCAACGTGGCTAGTTGCACTGTCGCCTCTCCAAGTAGCTGAATGCCCGAACTCCTGCTGAGAGCATTAGCTACAACATCCACTTCCCAGGAGTATAGACTATCTCAAAGTCATAGTCCTGGAGAAACTCGAGCCATCACTGCTGTCTTAGGTTCATGCCCTTCCATGGGAAGATGTACCTGAGACTCTGGTGGTCAGATTAGATTGTAAAGTGCTCTCCCATCAGATAGTGACACCACATCTTCAAGGTAAAGACTACTGCTGCTAACTTCGTTTCATGGGTAGCGTAGTTCTGCACGTGTTGCCTCAACTATCATGATCCTTAAGTGATCAATTATTTCTCCTACATCAGAACACACTCTAGTCCAGTCCTAGATGCATCATACTAAACTATGTACCCTACTCCGTCATCCGATAGCCTCAAGATGGGTGCACTAGTCAATCTCTATCTCAGCTCTTGGAAGCTCTGATGACATTTATCTGACCACACGAAGTGTTTCCCCTTCTTCTCCAAAGCTGAATGTGGTGCTACAACTCTAGAGATGTCTGGAACAAATCTCCGATCGTACCCAGCCAGACCTAGGAAACATCGCACCTCCGTCATGCTCCTGGTTGGTTCACATGGTATCACTTCCTCGATCTTCACCGGATCCACCGAAACTCCCACCTCAGAGATGTCATGCCCTAAGAAGTGGACCTCTCAAATATAGAACTGACACTTCGAGATCTTACCATAATGCTGGTGCTCTAATAGTGTATCCAGTACAACCCGCAAGTGGTAGGCGTGCTCCTCCTCTGTAGTCGAGTAAACTAATATGTCGTTGATGAAGACTACAACAAATCGATCGATGTAAGGCTAGAAGATCCTATTCATGAGATTCATGAACACTGCTGGAGAATTGGTTATGCCGAAAGGCATAACCAAGAACTCATAGTGGCCATACCGACACCTGAACACCATCTTCTGCACATCCTTGTCTCGAACTCTGAGCTGATGATTGCCCAAACTGAGGTCTATCTTTGAGAACCATCATGCTCTGTTGAGCTGATCGAAGAGGATGTTAATACTATTAAGTGGATACTTGTTCTTCACAGTCATCTGATTCAGGTGATGGTAGTCGACACATTGTCGCAAGCTCCGGTCCATCTTCTTGGCGAACAAAATCGGGGAATCCCAGGGTGAAACACTGGGCCAGATAAATCCCTTTCCCTACAAGTCCACTAGATGTACCCGTAGCTCTCGACACTCAGCGGGAGCCATCCGATATGCTGGAGTAGATATCGGGGCTTTCTCGGGGTACAGTTCAATATATAAGTCTACCTATCTATGAGGAGGTAGTCCTGGAATGTCGTCAGGAAAAACTTCTGCATACTGATCCACCACAATAGAAAAAATTTGACTCCACACATCAACTGCTCCTAGGATGAGACTAGCCAACTGATGGGTGATCGGCTATCCTCTCCTCTGTGTGAGTCCATCCTACACTACAAAGGCTCCCTTCTCGTTGGTGAAGGTGTACCTGCTCGCATCGGTGTGGAAACACTGCACCTTGCTCCTAATACAGTCGATTTGAGCATGGACCATAGAAAACCAATCCATGCCCAAAATGATTTCGTAAGGCCTCAATGCAGCTACAAGAAGATCCCAGCCGAAACTCTCACCTCCTAGAGTATTCTCACACTGTCAGTACTAGTGCGTAATTGTCGAGTCTGTTCCTGTAGGAGTCTCTAGCCGTAAGGATCGAGCCAACGACTACATCGGAATCTCCGAGCTCCGAACAAGGGAATCGACAATGAACGAATGACTCACTCTTGTGTCTATAAGAACTTCAGCAACGGTGGAGTATACATAGATGGTACATTGAATCATATCAGGTGTGCCATGGTTTTATGCCTCCACTGATTGAAGCTGAGCCTCACTCTTCCCGCCAGCTCTGTGTGGTCGGGGTGGACCTACAGGTGGAGGTGGTGGTAGAGCCCCAAAGCGTCGTTTATCACCTGCTGCTCGGCCAACTCCTCTACCACGTCTGCCTGCTCCCTGTAGAACACCACGGTTGAACCTCTTCCTTTGCCTGGGTGGTACCTCAACCGTCTGCTACTCCTCTGCATAGTGGGTCGGGCAGTCATGAGCCATGTGGCCCTGCCCGCCACATGAATAATACTGTCTACCTCTCGTATGACTGGCTCTGCTGCGTGTGCCCCACACCTCCAAACCAGTATTCTGAGGTCACACACATGATGGTCTGGACTTCTTGGACCTCTATGACAACTGTCTACTACCGACTGCAGAAGACTCCGCTACGTGCCACCCGGCGGTAGGCCTCACTGCCGGTGTAGGCTTAGCAAGGAAGATCTCCACAAGAAGGCCTCGCTCCAGTACTCCTGCCTGCGTCGGAATGCTGAGGTAGATCATCAAAGCATTGATCTCAAGCCTCAAAAATTCCTCGAAGGTCTAGGACCAGAAGAATGGGTCCCGTACCATGTCCGTGGAGTAACACGAGAGATCAGTAAATCTCACCGAGTACTGGGATACTATCATGCTGCCCTGTCGTAGCTGTAGTAACTCCTGGATGCGCACCACATAGAGGGTGGCTAGAATGAACTCCGAGCGGAAGAGGCTCTCGAATTCCTTCCAAATTTGATATTCCTTGTCGTGCACCAGGAGATTCAGGCTCCACCATCTACTTGGTGTTGCTTACAGGAGACTTGCCGCATGGATCACCATGAGGTCAGTTGGTGTCCCTACTAATCTTAAGACTCGACCAACAACCTCCATCCAATCCTCGACATCCTGAGGGTCCGTCTCTCCACGGAACCTGGGCGGCCTCTGACGCTGAAACTCATGCAGTGAACTCAGGTGACGTGCACTCTTCCCCACTGGGGCTGGTGGTATCAGTGGCCCAATGGGTAGAGGTACCGTTGGTGACTCCACTTTAATGGTTCCCTTCACCGAGGCCTCGTTGATCAGTGGGCTGCCATCTCACACGTAACTGGGAAACCTAGCAGGCTACCGTCATGGGGGCCATCCTGAAAAGAAACAGGTGTGCTATGGTTAATACACTATACATGGTGAGCTGACACAAAGTAATCAAAAAAGAAAACTTTTGAAAAATAAATGCAATCAATGTTTTCGTGCAATGATTCAGAAATCAGAAGTCAGGGTCCTGGTGTATGGATACGTTGACCGCCTCACCAACACTGGACTCCCTGGATGGATAACCACATTAAATACGCTTAACATAATTGCTTCACAGAACGAAATTATCCGAGTCCTGAGTTCTATGGTAGAACCGAATCCATTGATACCAATTTTTCAAGACCCGTCCTTGGGGCCCATTCCATGACTACCCCAAGCCCACCTTCCATAGGCCAGGGGCTGACGACTATCACCAAAGGCATAAATCCCGAAAAATGGGAAGGCATTTCCTTTATATAAGTAAAGAAACACAACAGAGTATGCAATATGTAGTAAACACTATGTAAACTGAGTACAAAAGTAAGTGCTGAAAAGTAAATGGGCCAGAATACAAACCCAACTGAAAGTATAGTACAACTGAAAAGAAAGTACAGTAGTACTAATGTAAATTACCAACCACCGAGTCGTCCTCTGGCTATCCCACCTAAAGGGTGGGTACAGATGGTCTCCTCAAATCCTCAGGTCCGGCCATTTTCTCTGTGTATGTCCTTCCTGATAGTCTACCTCCGGGTACCGTCCCGCTCCACAAGCCACAACCACAATCAGCGCTGTCCGTCGTCTGCAACCAACATAATGTAGTGCGAGCATGGCCCATGCATGGGTGAGTATACGATACTCATTAGGGACCCCAAGACCCCAAAAGGACTCCCATAATCCACAAAGGAATTATAAAAACATGATTTATAAACCAACTCTACTTAGGTATATGCCCATACATACACCTATGTCATCATTTCCAGTTCGGCTCCAACTCACGAGCCCAAGTACAACCCAGTCCACACAGGAAAACACACCCTGATCCACATAGGAAAGCAAGTAAATCATATCAAGGATAATGATTGAAATTCAAGACTCATCTCACATAGGTATACTACTCATGAAGAGGGGTGGAGATGATATATGTAGCCTCTGAATCATCTCCCCTGCAAAACCCATATAGGATCAAAGTACAGAAGTCGTCGTTGCCGAACCCAAATATGATCCTTGTATATTAACCATTTCTTTCGAACCCACGTAGGATCAAAGTAAAGTCATCCTCCATGCCGAACCCACATAGTATCCAATTAAAGTCATCCTCCATGCCGAACCCATGTAGGATCCATGTACAGTCGTCGTTGTCGTCGCAGTCGTAGCTACCTCTAGGGTTCTTGCACACAACATGATCAATTCCAGGAGGGTCTTCTCCATGATCCAAGGGGTTCAATACATAAACGTTCATGAATTCCAGATTTGATGTATCACAAAGTTCTGTTTCGTCGATAGGAACTCAACCCGACAGACGATGCGTCAATCAGATGCCCGGTCTGAGAGGTATTGGTTTTTCCGTCCTAGGGGCCCAGTTGGTTTCTAAGCTAAAACCAACCCGTCCATACTCCAACTATGTCCAAACCACATGTGGTGTAATCCAAAATAACCATCTCACTAAGAGATATTCAAGGTGACTGACGACACGTCATTCGGATGTCCAGTCGTTACGTTATAAGCGTTTCTGCTCCAAGGGCCCGGTTGGTTTCGGGTTCGAACCAACCTGGACATACACAAATTTCTCCAAAATCTTGAGTGTAATATTCTGAAACGACTGTCTCAATCCAAGGATCCCACACAACTGACGATGTGTCGATTGTAGGTACATAGCCTAAGATATGGGCGTTTGAATGAACGTGGCTCGAAAATAGGGGGTCTAGGCACGGTCCGACCCAGCCCAATACCCCCTGGGTCGGCATGAACCGGGTCGAACCATCCCGGGTCTGAGTTTGGCTTGGTTGGGTGTGGCCTAGCCCAGCTGGTGTGGCCGGCCCAACTTCTGTGTCTTGTGGCCACGGCTCGGCGCTGGCCGAGCGGGGCACAAGGGGGGGGGGGGGGGGGGGGCGCCACCCCCTTGTTTTCGAAACGGCCGACCGTAATGTCCAGCCTTGGTGTAACTGCGGGACCCCCTCGGATCTCGCCTCCAGGCGGCACCGGCGGCCAGCATAGCCGGCCGCCCTTGGGTGTCCTCCACGGCCCGTCCCAGCCATGGCCCCTTCGGCCTCATCGGCGCGGCACGATGGATTCACGCACCACCGCCACGGCCCACTCTGGTCGTAGTCCTCTTCATTCATGTACAGTGCATCGACACCGCGCCACCTTCTCCATGATGATCAATGAGGATCAACAAAAAAACTGGAGGATGATCAGCCGTGTTTGTGCAGTCCAATATCCTCCCGTTATGACGATAAGAACCGGCCGAAGTATATGAGATGCTAAATGCTAAAACAAGCAGAATTTTTATTCATTAAAATTGGACTTAACCCCTACCACAACAAATGATTATGAATGTCGGCATCACGGTTGATGGCATCATGTGGCGAGGTTTCATAGACGTCGATGGAGAGCGTCCGTGGAGGAAGCGGTGTCTCCTCTTTTTATCACAGAGAGAAGAAAACAAAGTGGGACGTCGTTGGCGAATTACAGCGTCGTTGTTTCCTTCTTTGCCGCGGAGGAGGAAAAGGAAGAAGAATCAGGGGTCGCCGAGTCGATGTTCTTCGTCAGAGTCTTGGAATTCTTCAACAAAGGATATGAAGTTCTTCAAGTCCCAACAACTCTCTTCCCTTTCTCTCCACACAACAACCCTACCCACAAAATAATAAAATAAAGCTTCTATTTATTTTATTAATCCATGCCATGAATTTCCAATTACAGAATTCAAAATCCAATTCAACTAATTAATTAAACAATGATTTGTCTAATTTAGTAAGTGATATGTTGGTAAGTTTAATAAAGGAGAGAGAAGAAGAGGATATGTTTCTCAAGTATAAAGGAGGAGATTTAAGGGGTTAGGGAATGTGAATAGTTAGGGCTCTTGTGGGCCCCACCTCACAAATATCCTCACAGAGTAATTAGAAACTTGTGGGTCCCACCCAAATATGCCCATGGAGATTAAAACCAATTTAGGAAAAGAAATGTAATTGCAACACAATTTTATATTAATTTTCATTTAATCCACATTTTGTGACAACTCCTCCTGAGTAGATGCATCTTCGGTAAAGGTCCTCTTAAAAAATTATCGGCGCTGCGGTTCCATCGGTGCCCTCGGATTTCAATTCCGGGCACTGTTTCAAAAGATAGAAAACCCCGCTCCTTCGTTCACTGAACATACCCAAGCTAAACTTCAGAAATTGATTCCAGGCACATAGGGCCTCAGAATCAGGTGTCGTCAGAAACTGCATACTCGTAAAATCCCAAATAATTTAAGAAAAAATATTCCATAAAATTTACGTGTCTTTACAAAAAAAACATGCTTTATTTTCTTGGATGATTGTGAATTATGAAATCATATTTGTTTATTAGTTAAAACCATATTTTATTCCCCATGATCAATTATTATTGAGTAAATATAAATATTAAACATTTATTGTTGATATATAATACATATTTTATCCCATATAAAAGATTAATCAAAATTTTTAAAGAAAACCCCATGGTATTATGCTCAGGATAATGTTTATGGTAATTTTTAACATAGTGTTTTGATTGATGTGAAGCATATGTGTTTTACAGATCATCATTTTTCAAGAAACAAAAAAATAAATTCATATAAGTATCAATTTAAATAAAAGAATCATGTTTTAATGTTGGAAAATATAATATTTAAGTATTAACCAGTATTATTTTCATTTATTTGAAACATTCATCACATATATTTTTATAGATGAATTTTATTCATTATCAAGTTCATATAATTTGTAGACCCTGAATTTTTTTTTAACATTCCATTTGAAGAAATATTCTATTCATATAAGACATAGAATTTTATAGACATTTTTAGGTCTTTTCCACTCTTACACTAATTTAGTTTTAGAAGGATATACAGTTATTACAAATTTAGAAATAATATTCTCAAGGAATGAAATCTTTTACTTCCATAATATATATTTACTATATTTTCCCTTAATATTATTTTATTTTAGTATCTGTGAAAAAATATTTAGGTGTTTCTCATATTACTGATATATTATAGAATATAGCAAATTTATATCCAGGATAACCCCAAAAATTTATCCAAATAATCATGGAAAATTACATTAATAAAATCATTAAATACAAGGGGTTATGTAACCAACCCGAAACAAATAAATAAAAACACCTAATACCGATATATAATATAGAATGGCATCATCATATTTTATCCATCTATCACCATAACCTAGTGACACATTGAGTTTAGATCAATATTCAAAAAATATTTAGCACCCTAAAGTTGATCGTTCATGTAATAGATATGAGGTGATGGATACCTATTTATAACAATGATGTTATTGATTGATCTATAATCAATGATGTGTCCCACAAAACCATGCCTATTTGAAAAAAAATAAAAAACGGAGTATCGTATGGGAAAGTAATTGAGTGGATGAAACCCTCATCAAGCAAATATTGAAACCAATATTTCAATTACAAAAAGTATACTCGGTCCATCCGATAAGGGGGTTATGAAATTGTGTAAGCATTAGGAACTAATTAAATATTAAATTAAACCTCCTCATCTAGAATAATACCTAAAAATTATTAGGAATTTTTTTTGATATTCATTGAAAATTTCAATATCTTTAATTTTATTATTTCCTTTGTTTTCGACAATATTTGCAAAGATAATTTTAATTTTATATTTTCATATATTTTTATTTTGTTGTTATGTTTTCATAGGTATGAATCTATTATTATATAAAAATGGAAACTGATTCTAAGAATAACTTCTTTACCTCTACAATCAATATTATCATTATAAACTAAAATCCAATCCATTAATAGAGTAATATAAAACTCTTTAATTTTTATGAAAAAAGGTTTTCTAGAAAACCATTCCATAGATGATAAAATGAATATTTATATAAAATATTTATATATTTTTACTAACCCCAAGAGTTTTAATTAAATTATTGAATTCATTTCATTAGATTTAATATCTATTTTACATGATGATTTACAAAATATTAAAGAAAGTGTTAATACTAATTCAAACATGACATTAGAATAATCTAAACTATAAAAGAAATATACCAATAATAATATTATTTAAGGGTCCCTCATATATCATAGTAGTTGAAAAAGACATTATCACACCTTTTTATTTCCAATATTGATTATTTTCACCTTGTGTATCATACATCAGACATGAATTAACATAATTGTTCAACTAATTATAATTAAATCATATTATTATTGGATGACTGTCTGTTTTTTAATTACCTTATTTTTTTCATCGCTATCTCTTACAATAATGATCCCAATACACAGTTGTATCACATATGTTACACTTCTTGGATAATACACAAAATTCACTAAAATGTCTTTTTCCACATTTGAATGATTTTGGGGCATCTTATATAAAGTTATTAGTTGATTACATCCTCATTTTTTCCACCCAGATCATTTCTTACACTTGTTTTAATGAAGCACATATCCATTATAAAATTTTGTATAAAATTTTCAAGAATAATTAATAACCTCTTCATGATTATTAAATTAACTAGATTTTAACTATCTTCATAAAATTGGTTTTATAATGGTGTAAAATATATCAATATTACTCTACTGTTCAAGAAACAAAATTGGTGAATAGATTGAAAATCTAGTAAAATTTTCTATATAAAAAAACGGAGTATTCATATCTTTATTTAATTCTAGGAATTTCATTCAATCATTTAAAAAAACATTATGAAAATTCATATCAATGATAAAAAATATACAGACCATCCACTAAATGGAATAAATCCCATACTTTTATTTTATATTCATAACTAGAGACAAATAGAGATTGAATTTGACATCAAGTTGATAAATAATATTTATTGAATTTTTATGTTTTACACATCCTAAAATTTTGAATATATTATCTAATGCATTTACATATCCATCATCTTGAACAATGGATAATGTTCCACTAAAATATGAAGGGTTTCATTTATTGAAATTTTTCACTATAGACATGTTCTAATGATTGGAATTTAGTTGTTTTGTTCCATGGGGTCCACAATTAATAGCCTATGTAAACTAAGTTAACACATTCATATAAATTTTTATTCTAATCATTCAATGTTTCAATTTTTTTGTTTATTAATTTATTAATTAATTCTAACTTCAGATTCCATTTTTCCTATATGGAAAACCATTATGGACATATATGTATTAGATAAATAATAATTTAAATCATCAAATGATATCTCAAGATAAAATATATACGAATATAAATATCTTAATAGTGTCTTCTAACACTATTATAACCTATAATGGTTAGTAAACTATTCTCTAATACTAGTAATAACAACTAGTTATTTTAAAAACCCATAACAAACATTAATAGAAATGATTTCATATTTTTACATTTCCATAATATTTTGGGATTATAATTTTAGATAATTATGAAAAAAAATTTCATATCAATGTAGACATATCAACATGATGTATATTTTTTCGAACAAAAATATGGCATTATGTTTACACAATCATTTCATTCAACACAATTTTGTTTCTTTTTATATGAGTCCAAAGTTAAATTTTTGTCCTCTAAAATATTCATTATCATCCTAAAATCATATGAAAAACATTTTAAAACCTTACTTGATTACAAAATAATCTCAGTAAGTGCCATAAAAAATAAACAAATCCCATTATTCCAAAAAAATGAAATCAAAAGAAAATGGTTACCTTTATAGCCACAAAACATTGTGTACATAGTCAAAATATCCATACAAGAGAATAAAACATTAATGATATATATATATCTAATATCCATTATTTTCTATAAGAAAAAATGACGAAATATTTAGGAACATGAGTACTCATGAATACATTTATTTGAAAAAATCCCTTTCACCTTTAAATGTTCATAATTTTTCCATACATAATGAAATAGAATTATTTCAAAATAATACATACTTGATATCATAATAGAAGTATAATTGAGATTAATATTCAAATCATGGGTTCACTAATGTTCAACCTATGTTAGGATAATGAAATCCTGGTTAATTCCATAATATAAACCAACCCAGTTTTCTCCATTATCTGTCATCTTCAAAGAGTCAATATTTAAACAATTCATGAGAGAGCTATATTGGACTAAATCATAATAATGAGATATATTTGGATCAAACATATTCATATATAATGATCATTTACATTTTGTTATTTTTTAATGTTTTACTTTTCAACCACAAAACCTTGAAAAAATCATTTGACCCCATAAGCAAAACACATTCCATTTTCATATAATCATTATGAGAAATATTATTTCACAGTGAGATATCTAAAAAAGGATATTTTGTTAAGATATATAGAATATTATATATTTAAAAACACATGTTAACTTGTATAAAAATCTTTATAATGAATAATGACTATGATTGTCTGAAAATGACATCAATCCATATAGGTTAAAAACATTTTTTACTTTTTTAAGGTGTGAAAAATCCTATATGGAAGAAAATAAAAATAATTTTCTTTTAAAGATTTTATTATTTAATTAAAATATAATAAAAAATTATCTTTATAAACATTTGAATCATTGATACTATGTTTTTTAAATAATTAAAATAATATGTCAACAAATGAGAAAGTGTTTAACAAATTTATAATCAAAATTTTAAGGTAAAATCCATTACCAAATGATTTTTCTATATTTAAATGTTATCTAAATCCTGAATATGAAAATTATATTAGTTTTACACATTATTAATATGCATTTTAATTCTCTTTATATTTTCATTATTCGTATAAATTAGATTGTTTCCATGATTTATTTAGTTATTAAAATTTTTATGTTCATGTTGAAAATCATTCGGTAGTTAAATTTATAACCTCAAAACAACATCATTGAATTTACCATGATCTAATGGGTAGTGTTTTAATTATCTCCATTATATTTAACAAGATATAATTTACATATCAATAAATTATATATACTTCCAATACCAATTATTTAAGGACATAGATAAAAAATTAACCATGTTGTATCATAGAGATGGTGGTGTGTATGTACGCATGAATTACATTTTCATTCTTCTATTTGGTAGAAAATAAATATATTATATAATATTTTACAATAATAAAATCATAAATATGTTATAAAATTAAAATATTTATTACTAGTATCCTTATTACCAAAAATTTTAAGGCACAAATGAAAATTTGATCATATCGCTTTGCAGAGGGTGTTGTTCCCACCAATGAAAAAGTGATACGATCACTATCCAAAGGATGGAAGTGTAAGAAATTTAATATTATATAATATTTATAGAATAATTAATATTCCATAAATATCATATATAATTGTTTTTTCTACCATTTTAAACAATAATATTATCTTATGAGGGAAAATGAATCAAATAACTTCATGGATGTGGTAGTATGAACAAATGCATGGGAAAGGTTTCTATTAACCATTGAATGGAAACATAGATGAAAAGGTTTTGTAACATAATCCTAATTGAAATTAAATATATATAATATACTGATGATTTTATTTCATCAAGGTAAAATAATATTTAATGGAATTATAAGAAAAAGTAAATATGAGGTTGTCAATTAATAACTATACATCATATTGGGAAAACCTCCATTGGCTCACACCTTACGACTTCATAGGTTAGAATTTTAGTGAGGAAAGAAATAATAAAATATGGGGAGGTATTTTGGGAAGATATTTGGGTAGGTATTGATCGATATAAATGAATTAATGTGTGTGATGATGTGATGATAGGTTGTTCCCTTTTATAATTGAGGGGAGTGAAATTATTGTGAATACTTAAACCATGAAAATATATAATAAGTATTTTTTATAGAAATGTCAAAATAGTTTTATATATTTAATATATATATTTATAATTATTGTAAATTAAATAATAAAATAAAATTTTAATAATATTATTTTGATATTTGAAAATATATCTATTCTTTTAACCCCTACCCCCACTTAACCCTTTTAAACATTACCAAGGTGATACTGTTTTACAAATGATAATATTTCTAATGACCAAAAAATGAAATTGAACTATATAAAATTTTTGAACATCATGATTCTAAATATGAAATAAATTTTACCATATATAATTTCCATGATTTTTAAAAATAAATTTTAATAAAAATATGAAAACCCTAATGAAAACGTTTTTTAGAAAATTTCCATTTTTAAACATAAAAATTATTTTATACAAAAAAATATAATATGGAATAATATTAAATTAATTTAATTACGTAGAGTCAAGGTGGGCCCATTTAACATAAAAAAAATTCACAGTTTAAAATTTATTTTAAAATAATTCAAGAGAAATGATAATTTTAATAAAAAATGGAAATTTTCATTATTCACCTATAAATCAATCTTATTAGAAAAATAGATAAAATTCAATCGAAGAAATATTTTATATGACATTATTAGAAAATAATGATATATTATCAAATTATATTTCTAAACTCAATAAATTTAACCTCTCCAGAAAAGCTTTTAATACATGAAAAAATAATTTAGTTATATAAAACTATTAATTTTTAAATTGAAATGTACCATAAAATAATATATAAAACTATTATTATTATGTTCATAAAAAATTAATAATTATAAATGATAATATTTATTTATTTTTATTATAACATAATTTATCACAATACAAAAAACATTGGAATACTTTTCCACCTACAAAATAAAATAAAAATATATATCCATAGGGTATATAATTCTACAATTTCAGTAATAAAAAAAACTAGACATAAGAAATATGTTTTTTACATAAATTATATTAGAATATTTTTAAACATATAATTTATTTGTTTATGTTATATGCTGAGAACATAATATATATAATTTTTCATTAAAAATACATTACATGAAAATTAGAATCTAACATCACACCTAATCCTCTATGATAGAATGGATACGCCCAAATAATTGATTCTATTGAATTTCTAATTGGAAACTTTCATACAGTGAATCATCTACATAAAATATATCGGATTTATAATATATTTTATTTTTAAATAGAGAGTGTGTAAAAAATATATTTACAATAATTATCCTAACAATATAAATATATTAAAATAAATTTGATTGATTAAATACCATTTTTTAACATCTTGTTTCTTTGATCAGGTAATTTTCCACCATTTGTAAGTTTTTCTTCGGTTAAAAATCCCTTTATGTGATTTTTGGGTTTACTATAGACTGTATAACAAGTAAACACCCTATACATGAAGTAAACATTGTGTACTTGGTGTTGGATTCATGTTGTGAATGGGGATATCATGTCGTGATCTGGTACATGTTGTTTACCTATGTTACATGTTAGGTATAAATTAAATTGATGGGTTTCAACCCAATGAAATAGTTTCTTTGTAGTAACCTATCTGGCATGGACTACATGTTGTGACTTAGCTATAAGTGTCATGACTCAGTCTGTATCAAGATTTAAAATGCACGATCGGCTATTTTGCATCATTCCATTGACCTCATCTTAGTTTATCTCAACCATAGACACTTCCTAAGTGATTTTTAGACGCACACTCCTTCCCGATCGAACAAAATAGATTACTATCATCGTTTCTCTTGTGGAACACTTCCCGGGTTGGAGTTCTATAGAGATATCCTAGTTCCTCTCTTTCTCCTCTATTGTGTTTTTGATGGATCATCTATGGATTGATGGATCTATGACTTATGGTGTTGGATCATGCTTCTAAGTTATATTCCAAGGACTCATTCACCTTCATACTCATTGACATGTGTCATTGCCTGTGTTTTTCATCAAGAAATAGGTTGGTGTTTCGATCCAAATTTTCCAACTTTATTACCATCACATTTCTTAATTTATTTAAATTAGTTATTTAAATTAAAGTACTCAATATTTATTTCAATTTATTGATAAATCCAAATTCTTGTTAATTGGAAGAATTGAAATAGTTTGGGCATGGAAATTTGTAAAACCCCCAATTCAATTAAATAGGGGTGGGTTATAGATATATTTTTATTTAAAATACATAATTTAAATTGTCAGTTTAAATGAAAATTTTTCAATTAAATTATTTAATTTAATTTTGAAATTTTTTTTATGGAATGGATAATTTTTTTAATGAATTTAAATCATGATAATGGAATAAAATTATTTGATTGATAACCATTGGTTTTATATTGAGAAAAAAAATCATGTTTTTGAATAAAACATGGTTTGGTTTTAAATGGAATGAAATTGGAATTGTTGAAATTGATGAATGGGATTGATCTTATTTCTGAGTAGTCTTAAAATAGTTCACCCATAATTCAAGTCCACATGAATGCCTTAGATAGTTAGTGATTTATTTGCATACACCATATTCTACAATAGTGTCCTAACACATACATGTGGAGGGACACATCCTCAATGAGTTGGTGAATAATCTCATTTGTTCTGTGTGATAGGGACGTGTGTATAGAAATTTTTATGAGTTCACATAGAGAGTTTGTAATCCTATAACTGGTTAATATAATCGTATATTTTTGCAGATGATCATGTTTTACTCTTGTTTATTTATATTTGAGATATAAATGTATGCCTATGTTTGATTGAAATTATTTAGATGCTTGATACTGAATTTATATAAACTGTTTTATATAAAATAATTACTTAAGCCATTGTTTTCGAAATGTTTCATCTCTTGTAATTTAATTCTTGTGCTTTAAAAGTGTTTTCCATCATTTTCAAAATTTATAACATGGTTTTTTAAATATTCATTCGAATTTAAAAACTTGTTTATTTTGAAAATTGAATGTTTTTATTTGGAAAATATATATATGGTATCTCTTATGAAATCTCTAGTTGTATCTTACTAGGCTTAGGCTCACACAAGAATTTTTCATTCTGGTGTTTATAAAATTTTATCTTCTAGGATCGGGTAATGGGATTAGATCTCATAGATTTGTATACTACTATTGAGCATTAACCATTTTGAGTTGTGTCCTAAGGGTCCTTGGGGTTTTTTTCTTGTTTATTAAATTAGGATGTAGTACGTTGGATTTTATGACTCATTTTATTCGGGTACCTTTAACCCCTATGGAGATTTCTTTTCGATATACATACAATATTTTTACTTTTTCTTCTGAATAGTTGTGGAAAATAATTCCTACCTGTAAGTTGTATGAAGCCCAATTCTAGTCACTAACCCATGGGGATTGGGAACACCCATTAGTCTATTTCAGGGCTATCTTGGCTATCTAATAACTAGGGTTCCTTTTCCAGTTCGTGAAATATTTTATCTAAGGGGGATGTTGACCTTATCATTGAAATATGTATGCATTTATGAAATCCTATCATGACATAGGAGTCAGTTTTGACTGAAATCTAGACTAACTATCATAGAAATAAACCTTATGTCGCCAGGGGTGGTTAGGTAAATAAATATTGTGGATTAGTTATAGTATATTCCCTATAGATATTTGGATAGGTTGAAAACCAAATCATGTTTTCCCTTATGTTGATTATATATTCTTTGTCATCTAATTTTGAGTGTTAATATAATTTTCTACTTTTATCAGCTGATGTTGTGTAGCATCATTCTTTCAAGAAGACATGTGAATTAGATACTAGAAAAGGATGCTGGAAAACCACTATAAGCAAATCCTATAGTTGATTCTAAAATGGTTTAGGTGATTATGTGAACTATCCATACTCTCTGACAAACACCACATCCAGTACCTGCACATGTTCAAGCTATATACCCTCAGGGGGATGTTCATCAAAATCATTCCCAAGAGTTCCTTTACTAGAAGCTACCAGTATTCAAAGGTTCCACTGGTCATCAACATGTTTAGGAATGTTTTGGCAAGAATAATGTTTGTTTTAGTTCTTGGAGATGATAGAAGTGATCAGGGTGAAGTGTTCCACCATTTTTCGGGAGGGACTGAGAAGGTAATATTGGGACATGACAGTGACTGTTGGGAAACAAAGGGGATTACAGTAAAAATACAACACTGTTCTTTTCAAAAATCAGTTCTAACCAGATTCAATGGTTTTGGATAAAGTTGTATAGTTTTTCAATCGTGATCAGGTTGATAGAATCATTACTAAATATTCAAATAGTTTGTTGGAGTTAGTGTATTTTTCTCCATATATTGTATATATTGAGAGGATAAAGGCTCAACAGTTCATGTTTGGAATTCATTAAGATATCTATTGTTAGGTTTTCATGCTAAAGCTACTCACTTATTCTAATGTGTTGGAAAGGGTGATGATTGTTGAGATAGACGTGGAAGGCCTGTTAAGGTTGAAGGGAGTACCTTTATTACCTAGAATCAACACTGGTTCCCTCAAAGGAAAAAGGAGGTGTGATGATCTTCATGATAGTTCTTGGTGGTAGAGTCTTTCCAGACCTCCAACTGCTCCTTGAAGAAGTTCATTGACTTGTTGTCACTATGGTAGGCCATGACATTCTTGGAGGGTTGACACTGAGGAACCCAAGAACTACAACTCATGAAGATGTCCAGAACACTTATAGAGGTTCTAACCTAACTTATCTAGCTCCAATAGTTGGACATGAACATCATATCCTATTAAAACTATGGGGAAAAAACTTATTCAAATTTAAAAGGGTTCCAATCATAGGCATCCTGAAATAAGATTCTTCACGCAGTGAAAGCGTCTCTAGAAGAAGCTGACATGGGTCCAACGACTGTGAGTGGTACTATTACCATTGCTTCGTCATTAGGGGCTAGCCATTTTATTACCGATTCATCTCACTCTTTTATTTCAACAAGTATTTTTAATCTTCTGAATCATCCTATAGAGAAAATATCTTCTGTAATAGATATTACTAAACCCCTTGGTACAAAGAGAGAGTATGGTATTCGTAGTTTGGAATGTGTCTCTTCACTATTAGATGTTGACATATCTTGGAAATTTCTATCCCTTGATATGAAATCTATTGATTTCATATTTAGGTTGGATTGGATCATTTCCATCAATGCCTAAATTTATTTTTATCTTCGATAGGTCTATATTAATACAACTAGTGGTGTTCCCCTTGTTTTTCAATGATAGTGGGTCCTAAGTTCGAGCAGAGTCGAACCATCTTATCCAGAGTTGGGTAAAGTAATATTTGTTTTTCCTTCTTACCTGGAGTGAGAATTAATGGGTGGTGATCTTATTCTAGTTATCACTTAGTTTTTTGATGATTTACCTTCGAATTTCTCGGGTCTTCCACTAATGAGAGAGTTTTTGTTTTCTATAGACCTAATGCCTAGTACTCAACTGGTCTATATCGCCTCTTACTATATTGCATTAGCTGAGGTAAAATAGATGAATTCTTAGTGGGGTGATATTATATGGAATGGATTTATTCATTGAAGTGTGTCATCTTGTGTTGAATCGGTTCTCATTTCTATGAATTCTGATATTTCTCTTTGCGTATGTATAGATTATCAAATAATCAATCGAGTTACGATAAACAAAAAATATTTTTTTCCACAGATTGATGACCTGTTTGATTAGCTTAAGTGGGTTATGTGGTTTTCATTTATTGAAATTCAATCTGTTTATCATCAATTCTGGATAAAAGAATCGAACATTTTGAAAACCACCTATCAGAGGTGGTACATACACATTGTGTACCTTATTATCCCCATTAGACAAACAATGTATCCTATAGTTTTCATGGAATCAATGATAAATATTTTCCCTGAGAATTTAGATACAGTTGTAGTAGTCTTTGTGGATGAAAATCATTCCTACTCCATGTCTGAGGAGGATAATGTGAAACACCAAAGAATATTTTTGAATATGTTGAGAAATCACTGCCATTATGACAAGACATCAATTTTTGATTTTTGGAATCCTAAAGTGAAATTATTTTTACTTTTTTTGTCTAAAGAGGGTGTTTCCGTTGATCCTGAGAAGGCGATGTCTGTTATGACTTGGTAGGATCCAAAACATTTCATTAAGATTCGGACCATCTTGGGTTAGAAGGATAGTACCATAGGTTCTTGAAGGAATTCTCGAAGTTGTCTTATCCAAGGATTGCTCTACCTCAGTAGGGGGTGAAGTTTGTTTGGGATGATAAATGTTTGAGTACTTTTATTGAGATGAATTGTCATTTGACTACTATTCCAGTGTTAACTCATCCAAAAGTCGAGTAGGCTATGTGGTCTTTTGTGATGCATCATGTTTTGGAAGGGGCCACGTTCTTATGCAGGGTAATGATGCAGTATCATTTGGATCTCATCAGCTTAGGAAATATAAGAAGAATTATTATAACCATGATTGGGACCATAATTATATAGTGCACATGCTTAAAGTATGGTGTCACTACCTCTTGAAATAATGTTAAAACTATATTCATACCCCAAAATCCTAAGTTATACCTTCTCTGAAATACATTTGAATCTTCGGTATAATAAATGGGTGGAGTACCTGCTGTCTTTTGACTTTGACATCGCCAATACCCTAGGGAAAGGTAATGTCATTACTAATGCATTGACCAAGAAAATATCTGACCTAGGTAGTGAAATAATCTTTGGGAGAGTGGAACTGGGTGGCTCTCTTTGAATAGTTTCATATTAGAGTTTATGGGGAAGGGCTTGAAGTTACTTTATCGAGTGTATAATTGATGTATACTATTAATGAGATTATTCATCAATATCTAGGGATTGATGATGAGTTTAATAGTACTAGTTCATTCCTTTATGGTGGGGATATAGTTTCCCAGTGGTCGTTCTAGAAATATAGTCTTCTATGTGATAAAAAATGATTCTTTGTGCTAATATTATTGGGAATGGAAGTGATGGGGTAATTCCATAATTGTAAGTGGGATGCACACCCTAGAACCACTATGACGATGTATGATACAAGGTAGACATTATGGTGGCTTGGTATGAAATGATACAATACTGAGTTTGTCTCTCCTTTCTATACGTTCCAAAAAGTGAATGTCGAGCTCCTAAAACATTTGAGTTTACATCAGCCACATTCGGTTTCTACTTAGAAGTGAATGAGATCACTATGGACATTGTGGTTTTGTTTCCTTGTACCTAGAGAATTAATAATGAAATAGGTGTTGTGATTGATAAGATGACCATGTAATCTCACTTTATACCCATTTATGATATATCAAAATTTGAGGAGTTGGGCAATCTCTATGTGAATGAGATTGATCACTTGAATGGTGTTCCATTTGAAACAATATATGATAGGGATATTCTATTCTATTTTCTCTTTTGGAAATTCCTTCTGGAGGTATTAGGATATCAGGTTCATTTGAGGATGACCTACCATCCACATTCGGATGGCAAGATTGAACGAGCTATATAGATTCTTTAGGATATGCTTCATACCTGTGTCCTCAACATCGGTGGGTATTGTTATGATCACTTGGTGATGGTTGAGATATATTACAACAATAGTTACTAGTACTTTATCATAATGATAACTTTAGAGGCCTTCTATGGTCTACTTTGTAAAAATCTGTTGTGTTGGTCGGAGTTCGATGAAAGTTATTTGGTTGGACCAAGATTGGAGCAGGAGATGGAGACAAAGATTCAACAGAATATTCACATGATTTTGACAGCATAGAGCTGATATAAGTCTTATGTTGATCTATGTTTTAGACCTATAGAGTTCTCAGTTGGTTACCGAGGGTTCTTGAATGTTTCCCCACGGTTGGGTCATCAACAACTTTAGAAGAATGAGAAGCTTTCTCCATGATTTTTGGTACCTTTTGAGGTTGCTGAGAATGTGGGGAAGGTGGCATACCATTTGGCACATCTATAGCATCTGAAATCTATACATGATGTGTTCTAAGTATCAATGTTTAAAAAGTATCTATCTAATCCATATAAAATTTTGAGCTGGAGTGATCTTGAGGTCGAGCCAGATTTATCATTGACTGAGTAGCAAGTCAAGATAGTTGATTCTGAAAAAAAGGTACTACACAGGAGGATGATACCTTTGGTTTGTGTGTTGTGGCAGCATAGTGGAAATAATCATGAGAAGGGGGAATGTGAGGTACTAATGATAGTGTATTTGCCTCATATTTTTGGTATAGAATCATATTCCTATGATTTATGGGGACCAAATGTTTTTATATTGGGGAAGTATTAACATACTATTTCCTTGATCAGGTAAATTTACATCATTTATATGTTCTCATTTTGTTAACAAAAAATTTTATGTGATTTTTTGTCTTTACTGTAGACTTCAGAATAGGTATATTCTATGTACCGGAAGTAAATGTCTTGTACATGGTGCTGGTTGCATGTCGGGAATGGGGAGATCATTCCCTGAGCTGGTACACATTGTTTTCCTAAGTTACACATCCTAAACTGATCAGCGTGTAGTTTAAATATACATTATTGGCTATTTTGGTTAATTTGTTTCACCAGATCATTATTTATCTTGTCCTTAGACACTTCGTAGGTGATTTTTAAAGGCACCCCTCCTTCCAGATCAATCCAAACAGCTTGGTATTTTCGTTTCTCTTATGGAACGATTACTAGGTAGGTGTTCTATATCATTCTCCTTTTTTACACTCTTTCTACAGTCTTGGATTTTTTATATATCATCAATGGATTGAGGTATCTATGTATCTTGGTGTTTGATAATGCTTATAGGTTGGGTTTCATAGACCCATTCACCTTCATTCTCATTGACGGGTGCGGTTGAGAGTGTCCTCCTTCAGGAAATAGGTAAGTGGTTCCGTCCATATTTCCCTAAATCATTACCATTATATTTATCGATTTATTTAAATTACTGATTTTAATTAAAATTATCAATATTTTGTTCAGTTTATTTTATAACACCCAATTTCGTTGAATTGGGAGATTTGAAAAGCTTTTGGCATGAAAATTTTGAATACCCACATTTCCATTGAATTGGGGTGGGTTTATAGAAATTATATGATTTAATTTATTTAATTTATATTTTGGTTCAATGGAAATGTTTTATTTAAATTGATGAAATCAATTGTGGAAAAAGGAATTGTGAAAGGGATGTAATTTTTTTTTGAATGTATTTCAAACTTACAAATGGCTTAAAATGAATTGATAGAAACCCAATTGTTTTATCTTGTAGATAAGTAATATTTTTGAATAAAACTTGTTTTGGTTTTTAATGGGATGAAATTGGCATTTTTAAAATGGAATAATGTGATTGATCATATTTTTATTCATTTTTAAAATAGTTCTCCCTTCATGTTAGAATGCATTAAATACTTTAGTTGATAGTGATTTATTTGGATAAACTCTATGCTATGAAAATGTTTTAAAAAAAAACAAGATCTGTGTCACATCCTCAAAAGGTTAGTAATGAGTCTCCTTTTCCCAGTGTCAAAATGATGTGTGTATACACATTTTTTTTGATTTCACATAGTGTGTGTCGAATCCTAAAACTTGAAAATACTTCTGTATCTTTTGGAATATGACAATGTTTCTTGTTTTTTATTTATATTTGAGATATAAATTTTTTCCAATGTTTGTTTAAACTACATTACATGCCTAAATTTGATTTTATATATAGTTCTTTCTATAAATTCTTAACATAATCCATTGTTTTACTAATTTATATCTCTTCTAATGTAATTCCTACACATTAAATGCGTTTTCGATCATTTTTAAATTTATAACATGTCTTGTTTAAATATTCAATTGAATTTATAAACATTTTTATTTTTAAAATTGATTATTTTTCTTTAAATAATATATTTTTGGAATCTATTATAGAATTTATGGTGGTATCTTACTGGGCTTAGGATCAATACCTACTTTTGGCTTCGAGTTTTTGTAGACTTTATTCATCTAGGCTCAGGAAAATGGAAGGTATCTAATGGAGGTGGAACTAGCTATTGAGCATTGGACATGGTGGGTTGTGTCCTGAAGGACCTTGAGTCTATTTTCATATTTAGTACATTGGGATGTAGTAAATTTTCTATTATTCTACACTATATTATGGTTAATTTACTCCCTATTGTGTTTTCTTCCTTATATGAATACTATATTTTATCCTTTTCATACACATTTTTATGGAAAATATTTTTTCAGTTATATTTTTTATGATTCCTAGTGATACTCTCCAACCTGTGGGGATCAGAAATGACCTTCATGCTTGGTCATGGCTGGCTTATCTATCGAGTTACTAGGGTACCCGGTCTGGTTTGTGACAATTACAGTTTCTTATATGAATGATGAAATATTCATTAAAATTCACCCAGTCACACACTGAAATTGATTACCCAATATTTAGAAAAACATTTGATATGAATAATATATATATATTGATATATATATATATACATATTTACATTCACATATATTTTGTTTACTATAAATTTCATTCTTCTAATTAATATGAATATGCCTAAAATCATGATATTTGATTGGTATGTATATCATATCCCACGCTAACTTTCCCATGATACACCCATATAATCCCTCAAAAATCATCTATATATACCAAAAACCTGATTAATGAAAAAAATATTCCAATTTATTCGACAAAAGATATCTGATGTATTCATGTTCATTTTTGATTTTTTATTATCTAAATACATTTATTAAATATATTCAACAAATTATATATATATAATACATTTTTTAACATTAATAATAACATGAAAATTATCATCATCCTCTACTATCATCATGATGTTAACCATGGAACCAAATTCTTAACTGTTGATATCTCATCAATCACTCCATATGATCCCTCCAAAATCCATGGAGTAGAGAAGCACTGGATGTTGGGATCATACTTGATTAATAAGGTATCAAATCAAATGACATCAAATGTTATTAAGGGGACCATTCCCAAAGAATGGATAATAATTATTCTACATAAGATCAAATTCGATGATATTAAATATCATAGTTTTTATGGAAGATTAAATTAAACCACTAAATCCTTTTTTCTCACCATTAATAAATACTAAAATATTATTAAACATGTTAGAACAAGATTAAAATATAAAATAATTTTTTTAAAAAATAAAATAAAATAATTGAATTCATGTGTTATAAATAACAAAAACAAATATTCTAAATGAGAAAAAATATACCACCAATTCAGTATACATTGAAAATAATACATTCATCCTCGAAAATTAACATGATTTCAGTATGTTAACATCCAATAAAAGGTTGACCATGTAAATATCAACATGTATAGATAAATAAATCTCTTTTTGGGGAGATAAATGTGAGAATACAATTCTTAATCTCCAACACCTATATCATTTGAGCCTCTCAATTTTATATAGTCTACAATAATCCCACCATTATCAATTATTTCTACTTAAAAATATATTATTTTATCATATGAATCCAAATTATATGGGTCATGTTGTTAACACTCACCAATATGAATAAACTGAGATAAGTTATCTTAATTAAATTGAACAAATCTTTATTTATTCCCTTTTGAATGTTAACCATCATGCATTAAAATAAAAAAATCCATGATTATATGATTAAATAATGTCAAAGTATCAGAATTCTATGAATTTCTTAAAGGCTTCATTAATTTTGTGTTTATAAAACTCTTTTCTCATAACTATAAAAAACATAAATATATTAGTATTATATGCACTAAATCTCTAAGACTTTTTCAAGGTTCCTCAATCAAAATACTACAAATCATGAAAAAATTAGACAGATTTATCAAAATAAAATATTTAAATATATAAATAAGAAATATTATTAGTTATATAAGATAAATATATCATCATATTATGAATATGAAATTGATTATAACCATTCTTTATCGGAACAGTGATCAATAATGAACATCTTAATGTATTTTATTACTATTACCAATTTCATGTTTGAGTACCTTTGATTGTTTCATAATTTTTTTTGAAATAATAGATAATATAACTATTTACAATCAAAATTCTATGTTCTGGAATGCGGTATATTTTTGTTAGTGAAACTTCTGATATTTTCCCAACCCGATGATCAAATACTGGAAAGTATACTAATGTAAAATAGGAATGAAATTTATTTATTTTATCATCAATACACATACCATTACTAAATTATGTGTAAATTTTTTCTAAATACCTATAGTAAAAGGTGATAGACTCTTCCTCCATATAACCTTTAGTGGATGATCTTTCTATTGTAACATTGTTTCTAAAAGAAGACATTAAATAAGTTAGATAACTAATTAAAAAATTATCTTAGTAGAATAAATAACATATTTAATGAGTTTGAAAATTTTAATTTAGTATTCATAAAAATGTAATATGAAAATTTATCTCAATGTTATATATACATTGATAATGTAAGTTCCCTAATATTTTATCTTCAATTTTCAAATTCACAAATATATGAAAAAATTATAATTTTTTTAATGAAATATCACATAAAAATAATAAATTTCCATTTAAATTGTTTCATAAGGTTTTAAACTAAATTCGGTCAAAGGTTATTCATCAATTTCTTATTACAATGTTTAAAAGTCAATTACAACATCAATTATTTTATCAAGTATCAATTTTATGCAGTTAAAATGGTGTATTACTCCACTAAAATATATGAGTCATTTATTTGAAGTATATGTAACTTATATTTCTTGATGTAAAAAAATCACGAAATGTTAAATGAATTTCTCTGATGTACTTTAACATTTTTTAGCCTTTTAGGAGATAATATCTTTTTTGATTTTTTTATTGAAAAAACTGTGTGATATTTTTACCATAAATCACTTAATAGATTCATTTCTTATATGTCCTTTAAAGAATTAATAAATTATATCTATTTTCTCAATATATTTAATATTGTAGAAAAATTAATACAAAAATTATTATAAATGTTCTTAACATCCAATTCATGATGTAACAATTTAAAATACCAATGCTATTTATTTAAAAACAAATTCTATGTTTCAATGATTTTTGGACTCCAACTATATCTGATGATATTTGAACCCTTTCCCCAAAATCCGTCAACTGATACTCTTCCCCAAATTAGCACCAAATGTTGAGAATATTGATATTATTTAGGAACATAATAATAAATTTAGGGGTGTTTTAACTCATTTTTTTCAAATAAATCATGGTTTATAAAACTAAAATCTATGAGAACAATCAATTAATCGACGATGACACAAAAACACCACTTTTTTAAAATATTACTTTTTAATAAAAAATTAAATGTTTCAAACTAGAAATTCCAAGCTAATGAGAGTTTTCTAACCAAGAAAATTTTATAATATAGGGAAACCAATAATCAACAACATTATAGTATAATCAATTTTGATCATTTATGTTATTTATATGTTATATGTGTCTACACCATTAAATCTAAAATTTTCCAATAAATCTCTATGAGTCTATAAATATACATAGATTTCATTTTTAGGCATTATTTCTGAAAATGTTTAAAAAAAATGAATGAGGATTGTTTCATGTAGATCCATGGATGTATATTGTAAGGGATTAAAATAGATTTACATATTTTATAAGTTTTAATTAGAGTACAAAATAGATTATACTATTATTAACCATTAAAAAATGTACATTCTTTTGACCTAATGATAAATTTGGATATAAAGAATAAAATTATTTCCACACATTAGAATATCGTTTATGTTATATAAACCCATCATTTTTTGGTTCTATAGTATTCCACTTCATTTTATCTACCATTTTATAAATAAAAAATCATTTCATTCCATAATTTAGTGAAAGTTACTATAAAAAAATTTCAAAATTTTAATTCCAGCCCTTTTTCAGAGCACTATCAATCGTTATTTTGTCTGAATTTATTGATTTCGATTTATAAGTGAAAAATGTTGTATGCACTTCGATATCTAAATTTTCTTCTCAATATAACATGATTTCATTGAGGTATGCATTCATTTTTTGTATAGCTATGATATAATTTGTAAACAAATATCATAATCTCATTAAATTATTATGTGATCTATGATTGAAAAAATTCATAATAATTTCACTCTAATATAGGTAACATAGCTTATTCAATAATTAAACAGAATAAATTTATAATGTATGAATTTAGTAGAAGATAAAAATGGTTATATTAGATACATACATCATAAAAATCTAAATTTAAGTATTCCACTAATGTATATGACTCATTTTATATTTTAGTTACCATCTCTCTTGTAGTAATATTATGTAAATCAGAAATAGACTCTTCTAATATGTTAAACTCTTCATAAATTTTTGTAGTGTATAAAACATGGTTAATTAGGTTTTTAATTTCATTCTCCACTATTAGGGTAGTATGTCAATTTTTTTGATGGTGGAACACATAAACCTTCTACAATGTCCAATTATACATAAAAAATCCATATCACATATTTATTATAATTATTTTTCAATATCAATTAAACATTAACTTAATATATTTTCAACCATTTTCTAAAATTAAAATCAGTAAATTAACATTTTATTATTCTATCTGAAGATATATTTTAAATTAAAAATTATAAAAGTTCAAGAATCCCAAAAATATATTGATGTAAATTAATAAAAATTTTATCCAATTGCATTATATTAATAAATTTATGTATATAAAACATATCACACATTAGTTTATTAAAATTATGTCAAAAATAAAACATAAGGATTATAGAATAACAAAATATTTATATTAGAAAAATTATTAGAACTTGTAAAACATTATAGAGAAAAAATCATAAAATAATATATAATTTTATAAATTTATATTAATATCACACAATTTATGATATAAATGTATCATATAAATTTTTGGATGAAATACCACATAACATATAAATTATGATAGAATATAAATATAATCAAAATTTGAAATATTTAATACCAATTATTATTCTTTTTAGTGTAAAATAGTTAGAGCCTTATACTTTGATAATAATAAATGTTTATCACATTAATATTAATATTAATATTAACTTATTTTTTCAATAATAAATATTAATGTACTCATATGAATTATCCACTATGAAAAGAATATGTGAATAAGTGTTTTATTTAAAATTATTTTTCTTTTTATAATTTTTCAAAAAACTAAATATATGTCACCTATTATGATATCTATTGATCAATTTAAACATTAATATAAGATTCAACCATATGAAAAATAAATAATGTAAAAAAATGAATACCTAATATTTTTATATTTTTTTCCTTACCTGTATTTTACTAAATTCTTGGTGTGATATTGATATTAATTTAATTTAAAACTATCTATTTTGGGTTAATTAATTATAATGTATTACATAAAAAATAATTCAATAATGAACATATTCAAATACAACTACAAATATTATAGAATACAAACGTTTAAAATAGTCACAGAATAAATATATCAACAATGAGGAATGTACATGATCATTTGATAGTGGCGTGACACATCAATACAAGATCAAAATACATTTAAATAAAAAATATAAAACCGGATAATATGATTCATATAAATAGAATTAATATCCTGAGAATATAATATCTAGTTTTTGGAATATGTAATGAAAATCATCAGATCATACTATCACCTAATAAATTGATAGAAAACATTTATACCCAAAATAAAAAAGTTATGAAACTATGAAATAAATGTATACAATAAATATGTAGTCAAGGGTAGGGTGGGTGACATTACAAGGAACTAAACATTAAAATCACACAATCTAGTGTCATTATTCTACTTTTAACAATCATTAATTTCAAAATACATTTTATGTTTTTAGTTTCAGAGAATCAGAACACATATTTTTTTTAAAAAAACACATCCATTACACTATAGACAATTCCAATCAATATCCATTTTTAAATAATATAAAATAGTTAGAATTAATCAAATTTTATTTTCATGAAAAATATTTAAGACTTTCAACTTTACTTATAATTTTTCCACACTCCACATTAAACCATATGAAAATCATTTTAAAACATATGATGGAACCAAAAACCAAGTAAGGGATATAAATGAATGAAATATGTTAGTCTAGTAAAAAAATGAAAACACATAAAATATTATCCTTCTCTATGTTTTTATTTTATCATATAAAATGAATAACATTCATATGTAAACAAACATTTTACACAAATGAATCCATTAAATTCCTAAAAGGAAAACAGTAACCCACATACAAAACAAAGATCATCATATTCATAACTCGTGTTAAATTGTGTTAGAAATAACTAGAGAAAAATTAAATCTATAAAATAAACCTCCTAGGAGAAAACTCTCATTATTTACATTGATGACATGGAATATTAGCCAATTTATTAAAGAGGTATATCAGACTCAGGCATCATAAAATTTCTGTTAGGTTTACCTGTTGTATTAGTTGTATGGGTTTACCCGTTATATAAGTTAAATTAGGACCAGCCATAATAATTTATAAATATAATATACCATATCATAAAAAATGAATTTGTTTTATTCACATTATAGGTGACACCCTGATATTTTAAAAGAACATAATTTTAAATAGCCTATATGAAAAGCAAGATCACTATTAAATGGCTAGTGAAATATATTTCTATTGTAACCTTGAAATTAAATTGTTATGTATGAATAGAATTAATTATGCTATTATATATATATATATACTAATCAATTAAAATTTATTCATAAAATCATAATAAATAAGTATGAATATTTCAATAATGATATTTTATTCCACCAAAAATATGTTTAATTAATGAAGGATTTTTATTTAATTTTATGAGAATATATGAAAATTAATTTATGGAAAATTTATAAATTTGATCATTAAAATTTATATTATTTTTAATTTAAAAAAATATGTCAATTTATGGTTAAATTTTGAGATTTTTAAGAAAAGAATGATTTTTAATGAATAGTGAACGTTACTGATCTTAGATACTGACATATCTTTTTATTAAAAATTTAATTTAAAAGTTACGTAATAATTTGAATTTGATCATAAATTTATATATTAATCATTTTATTTGGAATAATTATTATAATTCCTTTTTTTATCAAAAATTTTCATGATTTTGGAATAAGTTTTATTTTATGCCTTAAATCACGATTTTCTACAAATTATTTTTTTAATGAATAATCTTTATGCATTGTAATTAATTAAAATAATCATTATTAATGAAATATTTAAATGAAATTATTATCTTATTCATATATTGATATGAATTAAATTCAAATAATGATGATTTCAAGTCATAGAGTTAATATAAGATTATTTATTGCTTATAAACTTCATTTCATGAATAACAATTTTTTAACACTGTTGGAAGATTTAATTTTAATTAAAATTTAATAATTCAATGAATTTAATTGGATAAAATGCATTATATTTTTTATTATATTTATTCATCTTATATATTAATTTTAACTTAATTTTTTATTTTAATGAAAATTAAAAACGGTAAAAAACTAGTCAACTTAGTGGAAACCTGAAATGGTAAAAGTGGCTAACCTTAGAGGTAAATGGATTATCTTGAAAAAAAATTATTTGAAATTTTGAGGTTTTAATCTACCCTATGACCACTATAATACACTATCGATCAAATTTTAGGCAATTTTTATTAATGTGACATCCCATTATTAAATAGTTTTGGATATTTAAAAAAATATTACACTCTCAGACATACAAAATGGAACTTCCTATCCCATACATTACACACATGAAATGACTTGCTTTTATGAAAATAAATACCCAAATACATTATTTAATTCCCTACCCATGTCCAATATTTATTGGTTTAATCATAAATCTAATCTATATAGAATTTAGGAACAATATTAATGTGGTGATCTAAAGAAAATGTATAATTATTAACCAATAATCTCTTATTTATTTTTTCTTACACCTTAATAAAAGCCTACACATTAATGATGATAAAATAAGATATTATCCCAAATATTATGATATGTTTTTATTTTAATGGAATATCCAGCATCTGTCTCATTTTCTTTTAGATGGGAAACATAGCCATTGTTCACATGTACGATGAATTACTAGCTCGTAAACCGATGTAATTTTATTTCCAACATCACCAATCAAGGATGTTAATGAAAATGGTTTTATTTTTTATACATAAAATGAATTAGAAATTAATAATTACAAAAAATAAAATTATCACATACATTCTTACCATAACATCCATTGAAAAATAATGATCTATTGCGCATATGGAGGACTACCACCTTGAGAATAGATGTGATTTTTTTTATTAAAGTATAATATGGATGGTATATATATGTGTATTTAAGGAAATAATATGATATTTATTGTTTTATTATCATTATTTAAATAAAAAATAACTCTTCCATTCCTTTAATAATGATCATTGAAAAATAAAATTGTTACTCATGTGTACATACAAACTACCATCTCCATGATTGCGACGTAGTTTATTTTTGATACCCATATTTCATGTTTCATTATTAAAGTATTATTTATGTAGAAAATTTATAATTATTTTAATATTATTATTCTATATAATATGAAACCGTTAACCCTTTTTTCATGTTTAACAAACCAATGTCATTTTTAATATATAAACTGAGCGTCCTTAAAATACCCGATGTGGAGTTAACATAATATTTAATTAAATATATAATTAAAATGAAATAAATAAATGGTTTATGTAAATATGATTAATGTTTTGAATGTTCCTAAATAAAACAACTAATTTAGATATGTTTTTTATACATGAGATAAAGGATATAGGCGACATATCTAGACCCAAAGTTAGGGTTTTTGGTTTAAAACATCCTTCTTTTAGACACATAATCTTTTTAGAACCTAATTTATTTTAAAAGGTGTATGTAATGAAAATTAAATATTAAATATGTTTAATTATTATTATTAATTTTTTTTATCCTCAAATAAAATTTACCTCTCCTTCAAGTAGTTCTGATTAGTATATATTTTAATCAGTTCGGGATTTTGTAACTGAATGTCCTTCATTGGGTTATATTATTTCCTCATTATCTCTAATATACTAAGATTATGTATTTAATTAACATTTATTATTTTATATAATATTTCCACCTATTTTATGTAGACTTTAATTTTCCACACCTAGTGAATTCATTGATTAATTCTCACTTTAAGGACACGATATTTTAAAGAGATTTCTCATCTTGCTATTACATTAATTGGGAATATCCCATATTCAAAACCTAATTTTTTGGGTGTACAAACAGAATTTTTGAATTGTATATCATGAAATAATTTTTGTAAAATCCTATTATTTTATAGTATGTCTCTTATAAATTAAATTCAATTTCATTTATAGCTTACGTTTCACAGAACACCAATCTTATGAAAATAAATAATGTTTTTTAATTATGTTAGATATCACATAGCCATTTGAATAGAAAAAATGAATGATATTAAAAAAATTAGATATATATTTAACACATGTTTATAAATTGGATTAATTAGTAACCAATTAATTATAAATTCAAATGAAAACCAATTGACCATAATAGATTTGATTTTTAAAAAAATTAATTTTGAGCCCATAACGACATTTATTCATAATAAAATAAATTAATCATTTTTTTAAAATATATTAATGAAATTTATATGTTATATGTTATATAATGTTTTAAATTCGTCAAATATATTTTATTTTCCTATGTTAAGAATAAATAAACATTGAATCATAGAAGCTATATGTTTCTAAAAGCTAGTTTTACCACCATTGGATGGCACAGATGTTTTAATGCTAAACTAGTACCCAAAACATGAATTTTCACGATATAATATTAATTAACATGCTCTTAATTTAGATTTTGGGAAACCAATAGACACATGAAATATTGAAGAGAAATGAAAACATGATTATATATTTATTGATACTTCAAAATACCTAATCACTAATCCAGAGTTGAAAATAGTTTAATCTTAGCATATGTGCCAGTATATGTAAACTAGCATGGAGGATATGGATTCAATACACCATGGGAAATCATTAGGAGGGAACAAGATGTGTGGATTCTACTGGCCTACAGTTACACACATCATCTGATATAGGATCACCATTATCTTCTTGGGATAGTAGTTGAATGTTTCGTAGCATCAAGGTTTTGGATAGTGTGTATAAGAAAATAACATCCAATATGGATTCACTATAAACAACCGTTGAAATAAATTGAAATCCAACAATTTCATTAATGGATTACACAAATAAACATCATCTTATTTTGATTCACCATTAGTGGCCTACAATTACATTAAGTGAAAATGAAACACCAATTATCTACCTAGTGTGCACAGACAATTGGCATCCAATGAGGCTTCATCACCAGAAACATGCAATAGAAACCAATGTAAGTGCATTATCAAAGTACTAGATGGGCTATACTGATAAGCTTAATGTGGTTTGGGAATAGGGATCCCTAATGTAAACTAATTCATGGGGGTACACAAAGCCATGATTTTATGGACCTTGACCATATAATTTCCATCATAGATTAACTTTGTAGAGAAAAAATTGGATCTTTGAATATAAATAGAAGTACATCAATTCCTAAGACACAGAATGTACATAAATTCCTACAACATTGTGTTATATTATATTAATAAAGTATGTGAACAATTAAAATTATTGAAATTTAACATTTGATGTCATTCAGTAATGAAATCGCTATGATGTTCCTTAGCTATACTTCTCTGACAAACATTAAGAGACGCATGCATACTTTTGTATTGCGTTAACAAAAATGGGTTCCAGATAGTTGAATGTTTATATATTCAATGAAATAATAAATAGTTTCAGATTAATCAATTTCAATGTCAACATGAATGATATTTCAAATAAAAATAATATCAAAAAGAGTAAATTAATGTGTGTTTTTTGAGAAAAAAACATCAACAAAAGACGAATGAAACATTTATAAACAAACATAGGACTGGTTTTCAAGTGATTATTTTAGGAACACTTGAAACCCATAATCCAAATAATTAATGTATCATTAAATCTTAATGGTGTTGTTATGAAATAATTGGATTAGTTTCTAAATTAATATTCATAAAATTTTGATGAACTAATGCTACTCTGGCTACTTAACTACATATTGAGTGGTCAAAAAATATTAATTTTTTAAAGAAATAGTTTAGAATTAAATATTATTGAAATAGTATATGAAAATGTTAATAAAATTATTCATAAACCAATATTTTTAAAAAATGCATCGGTCAACATGATATAATTTTGTAAAACTTCATTTTTATTATAGAAAATAATGGTGCAATTTAATCTACAAGTTCCATTTTTAAAAATAGTTATGAACATAAAATAAACCTATAAAACATAAAGCGATGTATATGGGGTCCTCACCTAAAAAACAGTTGTGATAATATGAATCAAAAAATATAGTTTGATAAGTACATGGGGCACTCATATGAATGCGATAGAAATCACCAATTTATAACCATAATCATGCATAGAAAAGTCATTGTGTAACTAACCACTAATGAAACGATATAAAATCTTTACATAAATTATTTTCAACAATAATATTGAGGGTAATATATACTTTTTGTATTTAGATATCAATGTTGCACCTATAACAGGATTACTGTAAGTCATTAATAATGTTTGGTGAATAATACTCGTTAAGATCCAAAGAGATAGTTATAGCTTCATCCAAAATAACACAATTTCCTAACCAACAGTCTCCCATGGAGAATAATTTTCAATCTGTCTTCATGGAAGGACATATCCTGTTGGATGAATGGTATACAAAATTAAACATGAATCTCGTAATGTTGGTCAATTAATTTTAGTTCAGGAACATGACAATTATTTCTGATGAAAACATAAAAAAAATATTTATTAATAAACTAATAAAACTAATATATTATCTGGAAGATTCGCCCAAAACTGATTGATAAACATAATGCATTTAAAAATGTTAAAATAGAAACAAAAGAAAAAGAAGAAATAAAGCATTAAGGATAATGTAAGTCAAGATCTACTGCAATGATGGATTGATGTGAGTTGATTTTGAGGTAAAGGGGGTAGAGTATGGCTAGGACTACACATTATGAATTATATAGTAGTATCAAATATCATTATAGGAGACTGATTTGTGTTTGAAGTGACCAATATAGTGCATTATGTTGAGAAATAGTAAATTCACCTCATGGTAAATCAAAAAACATATATATGATGTTAGTAGTGTCATTCATTCATGTATCATTATTTCAAATGATATTACTTCCTTGATGTAAACCTAATAAATATAAAATTTATAATATAATGAAAATTTTAAGAATCCATACCTTTACCGATTGATAAGCGTTGAATATGTATATTGAATCCATTGAGTTTAATTGAAGAAGAATATTAAAAAATAATAATTATTTAGTTTCTATGAAAAATCCATACATTCATTATGTAATGGACTCTGAATATTGAATCCATTGAGTTTATGAATGAAGATGATATAAAATCTTTAGAATTATACAAAAATGACAATATAAACATGTTTGATATATATGTAAATATAGTGAAACAAATATACAATGGAAAAATGAAATAAATTACCAATAAATTCATATAAAATATAAAAAGAGGGAAACATGATTAGATATAAACAATCATAAAGTTTTCATAGTGAGATTCAATATTATGGAAAAAATCATGCAGTGACCAAATACATAGGAAATGTATCATAGACCATAAATTTAGAAGATATATTTCAGAAGAAGAATAAATCACATAAAGATTAAATAATTAAAAAAATAAAATAGATTAAACAATAGAAAAATTATAGACATTAAAGTTTATGTTCAAATAAATACCTAAAAAATAATATAAATTGATTCTTTAACATAAATAGAGTGATAGTATGATTTATTTCAACAAATTTTCACTTCATAATATGAAATAAGACATATAGGAGGATAATAAGACATGAAAACCACTAAGGATTTGATTAGATGTGTATGTTTGTGTTTTGTTTTTTTGTACATGCATAAATGTTCTTATTCATGTAATCATGGATCCAAATATCTAAAATTTAAAACAATAATACACCAAAGAGCTTCATATAGAACGATTCAATATTAATACGTTATCATCCATTCACTATCAAATATATGAAGAATAAATAATGGAGAGAATAATTTTATGAGAAATCTATGTTTATAATTATAATTACATGGATCAATATTGATACACTATATAACATGGCCGATATATACATAACAAACATCAATATAAATTTACACAATATAGAATTAACATTGTTCACTAAAAAAGAAAATTAGTTTTATTAATTTTCTCTTTAAATGTCAACTAAAATTAATATTGGTTGCTGAAATGAGATATTAGCACCACAAATAAGACCTAATTTTATATATAAATGAGCATAATCTAAATAATATTATAAAAAAATTTCCACTAAGTAATATAAAATTTAATGATTTTGTAAGGATTAAGGTTCAAATGATAAATAGAAAACATGGTGTAATTCCAGCCATGATTGATGTTTTTAGAAAGTCTAACTCTAATTTAATTATGAAATTTGATTCTCAAAAACAACACTAAAATAATAAAGAATTTACTCTTCATAATTAGAGTTGTCATCAATGACCAAATATTTTTTACAAATAATGAATAATCATTATTAGTATTGATACAATATTTACAATGCAGAAGAAAATCATTGTATTGAAATGCTTATATGAAATTAACTACAAATATTGATGATATTTTATGATGTCATTTTTTGTAAGGAAGAATTAGAAGAAACACTATACAAAGAATGAAACAGAAAATAGTGAGATAAAATGACATATTATATTTTGTTTATCATTTTATATGTGGATGTGATACAAAAAATATTGTCTCTCTAATAAAAAACTAAAAAATATTTTTGGATGTTATATTCTTCTTTATTTTTTATAATATTTAATGTCAGTAATTTTTTTATGTATTGTTTATAACAAATAGAATATTAATGTATTATGTTTCAATGATTAGTGTCGAATTCCAATATTTTATTCTGAAATATAGAAAATGTGTAGCACAATTTGGTTATCGGTATATTAACAAAACCAAATCCCACATTGAAAGAGTTAATTTTTTCAATTGATATAAGATGTACTGGGTTGAAGGATATATTCAAATTCTATATGGTGTTAATAAATATTTGGTTCATGGAAAGTCCTAACCATAAATCGGGAATACCTATCTTTATCGTAAAATTAGTATTCTCAATGTTTGACCAAGGATACCTTCATTATATGATGCCATACTTTTGTCATGCAATGAAATCCTCATATAAAGAGATGGTGTATTGCTTGAAATGGTTTTTAGAAAGGCAATCGTCCATTATTTATTTTAAAGTAAACAATATTTGATGTTTTATGTAGGCCTGGTTCAATACACCATAACATCCAGAAATAATAATTATTGCTAATATTAGAAAAAACATTACATTATATCGGGACATCCTTCAAACTGACGTCATCAACCATGTGAAAAAAGATCAAATTATTGACACACAAGATGCCCAGTCTTGTCTGATCTTTCAATAATAAATAGTGTTACAAAGATAAGTGTTCATGAAATGAAAATGTGTCAAAATGTTTATAATGTTTCAGGATACCCTTTATTGTTCCATCAACCACTATGATCCTTTAGAGAATATGGAAGTAGTGGCTACCAATGGATGACCTGCACCATTATGTTGGTTTTCATTTCCTCAGACCCATGTTCTATTTTGGGATGATTCAGATAGCCAAAATCATATTTTGGAACTCCAATTTTGTAAAAATTTTATGGCTTTAGATTTTGGAAATTTTAGAATTGAAACGGTCCCTTGGTTATATAATTTCAGTTCTTATAAAATCTATTATGGAATTTGTTTTCATTCAGAAGATTAATAATCCTCTCCTTGTTCCTTACTGATCTTTTATCTCTTATTCATGGAGAATAATAAATTTACCCATATTTGATATCAAGAAGGTCATTAATCATGTATGTCACATGGTAAACATCTTCTTTAACATTAGTATTATTTATATTCATGGTGTTTTAGAAAGGGTCAATAAATCTCTTGTCAGAAAGGCTTAATAAACCTCTTCATTGACTTTCATATTTTGAATATTAATGGCGTTTCCCATTGGTTTAAGGTAATTTATCAAAAACATCTTATTATAACTATAATTATAACCTTTGTGTATATCATTATTATTCTATCTACTGAGATAAAAAATTGAAATAATTTTAGCCAGGCTAAAAAGATATGATCTATGGTATCACATGTATGTGAATTTTCTATGCATGTTATAGAATTATTTCCCAGTAGAAAGTAAACCTAAAAAACCAACATGAAATAGAAATCATTATTTATTCATGGAAATATCGTATAAAATTTGAATTATAGTTTTTCATATAAAAAGTATGAAAAGAACCATGTGACACATATTCCATAGCCTTTATTGATTATAATCACCCTAGTTCCACCACTGTTTGACATAAGAGGGATGAAAATCATAATATTTCCATTTCCTCTAATATATTCATAATTAGACTGAGGATATTGTTTTCACCAAAAATATGAAATATACATTAATTGTTCCTTTAAAAAATAATATAAAGTCTCAAATCCCCAAATTAATGAAATAAATATTAAAATAAATAATTATCTTAAATATGGAAGACCATACTGATGAAAGAATGTTCTATTTTCAATGTCTACATGTCACTTCCTCGATAAAAGGAGAAAAAACTAACCCAAAAATATGAATTCTACTAGCATGACACATTTTTGAAAACCAAACTAATCCATATATTAGTGTATGATCCATTACTGTGGGTAAAATTGAGAGCTAGTTATGGATAATAACTCTCATTTTCAACATGTATAAAAATTTATGTAGACTTATATATCCCAAATATAAAGAAATTCATATGAATAGTATGTATACAAATGAATATGTTATTAGGTGATATCAGACCCCATAAAATCTGAATGATATGATTCTTTGAATCTTCTATCAAATGTGTATGTTATTAGGTGATGTGAAACCCAAAAAAATAAACATGTATAATATGAATCATGGAATATCCATCAATATATATAAGTTGTTGAAAAATTCCTTCATTGATAATGAGTGGTTTGGTTCCATGCATAATGATTTCCATGACTTATATCATCCATCAACATTATAAATTTTTTAATTATCATTGTAAAAAAGATATATTGAGAACTGATGAGATAAATTAGAAACCTAAAAAGATAAATTGAAAAAGAAATGGATGAAATTTGAGGAAACCTATGAAATTTTTATGATGAAGACCAAAAATATTCAGAATTAGTTGTATTATGATATTCTAGAACACAAAAATTGATTTTTTTCAAGTTTACAAAAATAATGACTACTAGGGATCATTTCATGGATTTTCTTACTCTAACGAAACTATCAGTTATTCCATCAATGAAACCATGAATGAAACATCAATAATCATTATAGTTCAGTTTGATTATCATACTACACCACATCTCCCTCAACACTGACATAGTCATCCCATTGAAATCATCAGTTTAAAAATCTAAGCATGTACCATGGAAGGGGACCAAATTTCTTTGGTTTATGGTTGTATTTCTTGACCACCAACCAGGATGAATCTTTCTATAGGGTTTGAAAAAAATATTAAAAACCATTATACTTTCTATATTTTTATTATATGTGATGAGTTTTATAAACTATTTTACTTAACTAAGACTAATTCAATATGAAGGTGAAGAAAAATGTATATACTCAATGTATCTAACAGAGGGTTGTGTGGAGTTTGAGGAAATAGTTAATGAGGTATGGAATGAGATAATGTTATTTAGTTATTTGGATGAAATACCTTTCTTAAATACTAAGGAATTATTTCTCCATGAAAATGGTACAGTAAGTTCGTCACTGAATGAAGACACATAAAAAAATATTTAAAGGAAACACTGATCCACTTCTCTAAAATAAGTAGAAATAAAAAAATAGTATAAGTCATTAAGTATATTGACATTAAAAATATGATTGGAAGAAGTACGGAAATATACTAAAAAATGATCCAATTCTCAAAAATAAACTAATGACTGAAATAAAAGAAAATGAAATGATCCAGTGATCCAAAAAATGTCATGTCATATTTACATGAACATAAATAATTATCCACACCTATAATACATGTTCTTCTTCTCTTACTTATAATGATATACTACTCTAACACACATGATCCTTTGGTGTAAAAAATGATGCATTGATCAAATAAAACACATGATACACTGGTCTAACAAATTACCTGATCCACTACACAAAGAAAATGCATGATACATTACTCAAATAAAAAACATCTTCAACATTTCTAAAAAATAATATGGTCTTGAATTAAAATACATGATCTATTATTGACTAAAAATACAAGATCCACTGATGAAGAAATGATCCATTTCACTAATAAAAGTCAGGTCATATTTACTATAAGTAAAAGTCACTAATAATATTTGGATGTTAAATTCTAGATGATAATTTGGAAATCATTTCAAAAAATATAGCTATTGTTGTACCTGGTTTTTTAGTTGTTTGGGGGAGTTCAAATTCTAGAATAATAGGAAATAATTTAGGATCTCAAAACATAAAAACTCACCCTACATGTTTACCTATAGATATAATAATGTTTAAGAATAAGAATACATAATAATTAAGACTACCTTGTCCATATATTTTAGTCATGATTCATATCCTATCGAGATTAATTTAGTAAATCATAACACTGAAGAGTAAAATATCAATATTGACATACTATAGTGATTATATGAAATCTGGACACATAGGTATAAGAAATATAGAAATAGTTATTCTTAAGAAATACATAATCAAAATATATAGTTTTAGACCATGAATAGAAAACACAACATTTTTTAACATCCATACAACATTACCATTTTTATTCCGAAGGAAACAAAACAAAAACAAACAGAAAACAAGGAGCGCCAAGGCTTAAGGGGGGCAGAAATAATGAATTCCAAGGGAATCCCCTTGGATCAGGTTCCCACCCTTAGGTTTGAGATGAGAAACATGGGAAATACATTGAAACATGTTACCTGTGGTCACCATTGAAGCCAAATGATCTACCACCTTATTCCCCTCCCTCCATGTGTGAGTGACTTGAGTATTACTGTCGAAGAGAGCCCAAAATTTTCATATTGTGTAAATAATGGACCAAGGTATCATAACCTTTCCGCACAAGGCATTGAAGATGGTCATTGAGTCTGTCTCCACATGGGTGATATGAAGCTCCCTTTTCCTGCATAGGGTGATGCCCAAAAGAACCGCTTGCGAAGATGGTCATTTGTTAACAGCATTTTTTGTTTCACATATATTTTATTTGTTAACATCAATAAATTTATTAATAATTCATAAAAAAATATGAAGCTCATGAAATCATATCATGCACATCAGAGATTGTTACAGAAATTAAAAACAGATTCTACATATAGACAAAAAGCATACTCATTAATTTCCTGTAATAAGATCCTAAAAACCTAAAAATATGTTAGAATAAGTAGTACCATGTTTACAGGCGATAAAAAAAATTAATATTGGGATTCTAAAAAAACATCTTAGACACTAAGGTGGAACATTGAAATCAGGTTGAAATGGGACGATGTATAGGAAACATTGATTTTACATAAATCCATAGAGCAATTGGGTGGGACAAGGCCAAAATAGTAACAACAAAACATAAAAACTGGCCAACGAGACTGCTAAGAATGTTAAAATAGATGGATTTCAATAAGTATGAGGAAAACGAGTATAGAGATATTGAAAGGTGAAAAGAGATGATTTTGACTCATATGAATCTTGAAGGTCCATCTAAAGAGAGAGAATTTCATTTTGTCGCTATTTTACTGGACATTCAACCGCATGAAAAATATATATTCTTCAACCTCCAAATGAATAGGGATGTGTAGAGAATACATTAACTGCACTACTATGTGGCTCTAAAAACACATATATTTATTGACCGTCCTATTAAAGTCATCCAATGATGGTCGAATATGTCTAAAGTGAGCCATGTAAATGAGGTTAGGTAATTAAATTTTTGTGTATGATTTAGCTTTGTACCTTTTCTCTTTTATAATAATGAAACAGTGCTGGTAATATGGTGAGAAAAATAAATAATTCCATTAAATACATATAATTATTAGAAAATTAAGAACAAATATCAGTTTTTAATAATATATTGTTTCAGTTGGTGTCATATTGTCAGGTGTTTCCTCAATAATGACTGAATTGATATTAAGAGTAGTTAGTTTTGAAGAACCTGAAAAAAATACCATGTAAAAGTCCAATTCAGGACTAAAATCAGAATTTAAGAAATCGTATAAAATAAAAGTATTACATAAAATAGTGTGTAACATTATTCAACAACCCCATTTCATATATGTTGAGTATAGTACAATAATTAATTGATTACATTGTAATAGGTAGAGGTTGTCATTATGGAATCACAAAAACTCATGATGAAAATATAACATGTTAGATAAAAAATAACCAATGGATCTATGAATTAATGAAAAAAACATTGTTAGCGATGGAATGATATAGTTGACAATGAATACCAAATTTAATATTATGATCCACTATCATTAGAGATAATTAGATTCACATAAGAAATACGTGGCTCAATAGTTGAATATGATGAACTTGTAATGGAAGATATTATTATAATTTATTAATTGAATTAATGAGATAAAGGTAGAATCATATACTCATATAGAATGAATCTAAATTTTTTAACTCATTGAATCAAATGAGTGTCATGAAAATATAGAAAATTCAACATGAAAGTAATTGTACCATAAATTTGATCATATAAAATAACATATTATATAATATGATACACAAAAAATTGAAACTATCATCAAGTGCATTGTGAAATTATGAACCAATGATTATAATACACCAAATAATAAAGGTTCAAAATTATAGAATATAATAAATAATACAGATTTATATTCTTCAATGCAGAGATTATATAAAATAATGAACCTACAAGATGATTATTTTTAGAAATTGCTGGTGGATGAGGAAAAGAATATTAGGGTTTTCCAATTTGGTTTAAAAATTTCATATAATAAGGGCATGACCATTTATTCATATATATTTCAGTAGATGGGATATATAATAAGGAAATAATGTATTAAAAATTATATTCTATGATTTATTATCTAAAACATCCACAAAAATAAAAGAGCATGTCCTCCAAAGATATTAATAACTATCCAAAGCACTGGGTTTTAAAAAATGATAGTGTATAATAGTAGATAGAAAATTAAATGTGCAGTGTAAAAAAGTAGACCATATTAAATGATAGCAGATAGTGTTTAATGACAGTGCCTAATAGTATACATTAAAAAATGAATTTATAACAGTGAGAAGTATTAAATGATAGGGCATGACAATCGACATTAAAAAATTGAAGGTGTATAATAGTATACAATATTAAATTTCATTGAATAATAGTATAACTTAAAAAAAATAGTGTAAAACATTAGAACTAGTTCATCAAATACTAACATCCAAACAAAAAAATTACATTAATGATACAATTGAGTTGTTTGAGGATATAATGTAAGACTGAAATTGAATCTATATTGAGGTTGTGGTAGAATAACATATATGATATGGGTAGAGATTGGTATTAATATATGAAACATGATGGTTGAACCAAATAGATGGTATACAATATATTGGGAAAGTATAATTGATGTCTATAGTCGATGGAATACTCAATAGATATTTGGGAATGGCTATAAACATTACATATTTTGGAAGGTGAGGTGATTAGATCTGTAATGTATCCGAGAGGAGGAGATGAAGATCATGACTGATTGGATGAATTAGGTATTCAAGAATAATATTTGGGGAGGCCGAGAGGCCGAATAAATATTGATGGGAGGTTAGGGCATAGGGGTAGTGTGGCACTGACCAGGAGGTTGGGAATTGGAGGCATCGAGGATGAGAGGATTCGTCTAATAGGTAGGGCTGGAGATAAAATGGATGGTAAAAGCGAGTGTGGGAATGAGGAGCATGATCAGTGGAGAGGGATTTGGGAATTGGGTTAAGGAGAGGGAGTGAGGAAGTGTATTTGGGGAGTATGCAGGTGATGGGAGGAGATGGAGTGTTGAAACAAGAAGTGGTAGGTGGGGAGGTTGGATAGTTGAGTTGGAAGAATGTTAAGGAATTGAAAAGAGGAGATTAAATTGGAATAGGGTAATGTTGAAGAGGGGACATCTAGATTGAAAGGGGAGAAGAAAACACATAAGGTAAGTAGGCTGTGGAGACGAAACATGTATAATGAGGGAAGCCCTTTATTATAGTTAATGGGTTTTATAATTTAATTACGTTTATTTTTTAAAAATAATTCAAGTTTTCAAAATTTTAAGATCTTTATTATATTAGGATAATGTATTGTTATTTTTTTTGGGATTTTTCTTATTTATATATTGTGAAAAATATTAAATATTAATTAAATGTTTCTTTTTAATCTCATTTTTTATATAGTTAATGTAACATAATAAATTATAAATTACAACTTTGTATTCAAGGTCTTGTATGACACACATCACCAAGCACATAAGGTAATATAATATCATGAGACTCTATTATATATTAACTATTTCAAATAAATTAAAAACATGATATAACTTTTAATGTAAGAAACAATGAGTTCTATTTCCCCACACATAAGAGTTGCCTTCCTCGATATCTTGCGTTACATGCAAGACCAAGGTTTACAAAATAACAATTTATTATTAAAATATTATTATTTAATATAATATGATATAACCTGGATCATGTGTTATTGGTTATGAATACTTCTAACCAACTTATGAAAATTTATGATTTATATAAATATAAATTAATTCATTGGATACCAATTAATGAAAATGAAAATAATGTCAAACTAGATAAAAAAAGAAATATTATTATTTTTATGCTTCCAAAGGTGTTTTGTCTTAATAGAAATGATTAATTACAATTAGTTAATTATTTTAACTAATTATATATGTTATATATTTAATCAAATATTTTTGATATTCATCCATTCGGTTTGATTAGAATAGGATATGAACAAACCCAATTTCACACATAAAAACCTATATTTTTATAAAGGTAATTTTACGCCCTTTTAATAGAGAACCAATTTTAAATAAGAATTTTAACACTTTAATTAATTTTATATTTAAATATAATATTCATTATTTAAATGGATAAATTAAAATTAGTTTGGGGCGAAATTTTTATATTTTTTTCCGAAACATATCATATTTTAATTAATAGTTAAAAATACAAAATATTAGTTCAAAAATGATTTTCATATAATTTATTTATATGGTTAAATTATAGTTTTAATTGTTTTTAATGTTTAAGTATATCATATTTTTAAAAATTATTACAATTCATGTCATTTGAATCAATTTCACTTTGAAGTTGATTATAAATACAATAAAATCTTTTGATCATCCTTACATTAAAAACATGCACTGTCATCCCACTTATCAGATGAAATTTAAATTAATTTATACCAGTTTTTTGAATAGGATTTACAAAAATAGATTCTGTATTTTTAATAATAATAATTTATAATGTATATTTAGACCAACTTTGTTTTATTTACCCAAAATATTATTGAAGGTGATTTAAATTAATTATAACAATTGATGTGAAATTAAAATTAATAAGAGACTATACCAAAACCTAAAGGCCGATAACGACCAATACACCTATCCAAGAGATATTGGATGGATATATATTGAAGTTATCCTCTATGTTATTGATATTTTACCTTTATTGGATCTAGTTTCAATATAAAAAATGTGGTATGAATTCATTTATCAAAATATTTCCAGAGTGCCAGACCTCCTCCACTATAAAATGGCCTCCCATCCTCCCAGTTCATCCCACCTCTCAAGGCACTTTGGATCATGTAATATCTACCCAAATATCTCCTCAACATACCTTCCCCCATCACATATTCCTCTACTAGTTCAAAAACTAATCATATGAAGGCTTTGGTTCAAACCAAAAAGAGTAACCTGAATAAGATGTAACCAAATTTCTTAAGTTTTTTAGATTTATTTAAATTATCAAATCCCTCAAATATTATTAATTAATGATTATATAGAAAAAAAATCTCTTCAATATATTATGATTTTTTTATTCTAATGGTTCTACCTACACTCACACACACATCTATCTAACTGGGAGTGAACACATTGTTTCTATGTACGAAGAACTACAACCACATTAAATGATGACTGTTCATTTATTAAATTACAAGCATTCACGATTGGAAATTATAATAGAAACACTATTTATATATGATATATATATATATAATATTCATTATTTATTTATACTTTTTAATAATTTTATAACACACACAATTAATATATTCCATTTTCGTTAATACGATATCATCATTTGAGAAAGTGTGGAATATTGAACCCTCAAAGAGATATGATTCAGTAACACTATACATAGAACATATTAAAGATGATTTTAATTAAAAATATGTGACATAAAAACCCTCTATATGATATTAATTGCATAATTAATGTTCATGAAATATAATATATATCATCTTCTTTATTACCCTCTCGTGCAAACTTTAAAAGTGGTAATGTCATTTGTGGACATGTGGACTACCACCTCCATTACCTGATGTGATTCCTTTTACACCATAATAATTATATATATAAGTGTATATGACTAAATAATATGTTTCATTTGATATAATAATAATTCTAGAATGATATTATTCTACTGACCTTCTTTCAAAAATTATTATTAAAAAATGAAAACATTACTCATGTGTAAGTCTGTCCAGCTGTCTCCATGATTGTAACACTGATTCATTTTTCATAACAATATTTAATTAGTTATTTTTAAAATATAATTTATGTATAAATATAATAAGAATATAAATATTTTTATTATTATTCTTGTTATTTCATATAATGTCCCCTTTGATCATAGTTGACCTACCAAAGTTTTTTTTACGCATAAACCAAATTTTGTCAAAACACCCGACATAAAATAATTTGAATAACTAGTTGTATAAAAAATATAAATAAGTGAGATAAAATACATTATTATCTTGAAAAGGATATCATTAATGAAACTAATTAATATAAGTTTGTTATTTTAGATGTTAATGAAACATTAGATAAGTTGGATGCAAGGCAAGGGATTTCATCTAAATTTAAATTCCATTGAGAATTATTAGTTGTTATATACAAAGTTTATTTTATATAGTATATATATTTCTTTATTAAATTTTATATTATGAAAATATTTATTATCATGATTTTATATTTTTTAATTAATTTTATTCCTTTATGGATATTATTACTCAAATGTTCGAAAGTTGTATGTAATACGTTGGAATATTTAAATATTATTCCACTCAAGAACATTTTTAATGATTATCTCTATAATAAAACTTCATTATATGATTTTCAATATTATATTTATGTAATAAAAGGATTTGTTTCACATAATTTATTATATATGGTGCACATAATTCCACTTTAACATATTATATCATTTTTCATTCATTCATTATGATAATCTGAGTTTTAATTTTAATTATTTCATCTTTGGGGATTTGAGTTAAATGTTACCAAGTGGAAAAAAGGTTTCATAAGAAAATTTCTTTTTACGGGGTTATATAACATCCTCATTATCATTAACATTATATGACTATGTTTATTATTAATTTTACTATTTATTTATGTATTTCCAATTATATATGTGAATTTATAATTTATACACAGAATCCACTCATTGATTGACACTCTTTAAAACATTATAATATTATCAATGGTTTACATTACAATCTCATTTTGTCCGGATTATTTATGCATAAATATCCATTAGAGGGAATTATTTGATAATTTTCTAATAATCCCTTTAATTTTATTCTCTGATTTTTTATGTCCTTTATCATGTGATAGTACCATTTTCCCACTTGTTAGTACAAAATATATTTAATGAAATGTTTTTTAGAAAACAAGGAATTAATTCTCTCTTTAGTTAGAGAACTTATTTTTCTCTGAGAATAACTGTTTATTAAAATCATATAAAAAATGTTTTTAAATTGATTTGGTAAATAAATTTTTACAATTTTTTTCTTTTTTGAATTTTTTCAATGGAATCTTATTGTCACTTTCCAAAAAAGGCATTTTTCTTACCATTAACCATGTAAAAAGAATTTTCTTTTTATCCCGTATTGATTCAATGGATTTACCTGTTTTCATTTTTATGAGGCCAAATTTTCATGTTTATAATATTTATTTTTAATGAAAATATGTTCAAAAATAATTTTCATAGAAAATGATATTTTCCTCAAGAATGTTTTTAAAATATATATTTATTGTATCTCTATTCATTAAAGACAAAACCACTTGTTTTTACTCAGCTTGGTATATATTGTATTGATACCATCCTATTTTATCATCTAGAGGTATTTAATTTATTTTACTATGGTTAATATGAAATTAAATATTTTGAATCCTTTTTTAGTGCCCTTGAAATAATCAATCTCCTATTATCATTGAACATTGAATATCCCCAACATTATCTATTTCAATTATTAGGGATATTAGAATTTCCTGAATTGTATAACTCTTTAAATATGGTGTCTACATGGGCAGTTGTTTTATTATTTGGGGAAATATTTTTAAATCTATATTATTTATTCAAAACATATATTTTATATGGAAAATAATTTATTATTTAAATCGATTACTCGATAAGAAGAATTATTTAGAAATGTAATTACGGGCAGATCCTGAACATTATATATCTCTTTGATGAATTGATATGTTCTCATAAGAAAAATATGTTGGGAAAATTAAATGGTTTTATATCTATGGGTATAGAAATGATGGAGGATGTATCTTGATAATAGAGGTTTTCATGTTCTTTGGACATGATGTTCAAAAACTAATCATTGCCTTTATTTTGAATAATTATTTAATATCTATGAGATTTTCACATGATAAAATATATGGATTCATTTCATTATTATTTTATTGATAAAATGGAATATGTTTTTAGTTTCTTACATTGACATATTAATTTTTCCTTATCTAGTTTTCTTAATGGAACAGGTTTCCGTTTTTTACCTTTCTATGTTGTTTATGAAATTCTTTCCTAGTTTGGTGGTTATATAGTATGTGTGTTCAATTATTTACCTTTCCATAACTGCTATTCTCATTGAATGAATATTTTTTACTCTATAATTCAACATTACAAAGAATTTGAGCTCACCCTTATTATGTTTCCGTTCCCCAGGAATCCAAGAATCATATTATGAAAGAATTAAAGGGATATATTAGATGTAATACAATTATCCTTGATGTTATTTAGAAGAAAATATATTGTTGTATTTTTTCATAAATTTCTAAAAAAATACTCATATATGTATTTCTTTTAATATAAATACTAATGTCTTTGTCCTTCATGGAATAATTCCTTATAATCATGATAATGTAATCAATAGTAGACACGAGCTCTATAATTATGTGGTCAGGTTACTACAGTTGGTATTAGATGAGGTTTAATAGAAACATTGGGAACTAGAGTTTGGAAAACATAGATTCACTACTGGAAAATTGGGCTATATCCATGGTCAATAACTGTGGCTATAGGGTTAAAAATCGTGGCTATAACCTATAGCCACGGTTCTATCTAGCCGTGAAACCTATTGGCGTGGCTATAGCTAAAAGTTATAAACACAGTTTTATTGGGCTATAGCCATGGTTTTAAACTGTGGTTATAGAACTATTGCACAGTTTCACTAAACCATGTCTATAACCCCTATATCTGTCCACCATGGTAGTTGGGCTATAGCCACGGTTGTCCCCCATGGCAACAGGGTTATAGCCACGGTTTATAACCGTGGCTATTTCCCAATAAAACAGTGTCTATAGTTCATGAAATAAATACCATAAAGCCACAGTTTTACCAAAACCATCGCAATACACCAACCCTATAGCCATGGATTAACAAACTGTGGCTATAACCCATTGAAGAAGACCCTATAGCCCCGATTTCACCCAAACCATGGCTATAACCCTTTGAAAAAGACCCTATAGCCACAATTTGGGTGAAACTATGGCTATAGATTTCGAAAAAAAAAAACATATAGCCACGGTTTCAATAAACCATGGCTATAGCCTTTGAAATTAAACCCTATAACCAAGGTTTTGTTTAAAACCATGGCTATAGCCTCGTTTTCTCGATGTTATTTGAGAACATATAACATAAGTAGAATTTTATGATAAGTATATAAGATAATATTTTCATTTTGTAAAGGTAGTTAACTAGTGTGTATTACAATAAATTTATATATCTCTAGATTATACAAGTGGATATGGTTCTAGAATAACTATATGTTGGAGTAATAGCACAAAAATTGTGTTCTGAGACTACCTTGGTGTAACTTAATACATGAAAATGGGCCTTTCTATGCCCCTAGTTTGGAACTCCCAGGGGATATTCTAAGGATAATTCACCATTACATTACCAACCATTATAAAGGATTTTAATATATAATGAAAATAAATATCTTCTGTAAAAAACTGTTTTTTTTATTTAAGATATGGGGTCATGATTTAGAAATACTATAAAATATATTATAGATAAACCCATGACCATAAAAGGAACTTTGTTGACATAAATGGATGAAGTAGTCATGTATTAGGGTTGTACTGAAAAGTTTAGTTAAAAGGGATTTTTTAATACAATTTCAAGGATTTCCATCATATTTATTTTCAAAATTATTATAATCAGGTTTTCTAATAGGATGAACTATATAATGGGTGATAACCAATCAAGTGTGGAAAGGCAATTTGTCTTGAACATATGACCAGTTTCTGATAATGGTTTTATTCCAACCATTAGCCATGTAATGTCCCATTTAATTTTTCATTGTTTTTAGCTTAAAAATATGTGGAATTAAATGTTAATGACTAACCTATATGATAAATTTTGAATATTATAAATTAATCTATTTACATTATTGGGTTTTCAAGATATTTAATGTTAAATAGTTATAATTTCCTCTATTTTATAGGCCATAAGATCCTTTATAAAAGTTTTATAATGCTTAACACATCAAAATTAATATTTTTGGATAAATTTAAAATAAAAAATAATAATAAAAATAGGATTAATTTTTGATTATATAAATATATGAGGTGTAAAAATTTCTTTATATCCATAGGCAATAAATTAATTAACCAAAATTAGTAAAATATAAATGAAAAAATGTTATCCAAATAACTTAATTCATGTTGAAATGATGACCTTCTAAATCATCGAAAATTTATGGCTTCGATGCCATCAAAATTATATTAATCATTCCATTTTTTTGATTGACGAATTAAATAATTCCATATAAATATTAATGTATTCCCTCCAATTACATATCAATAATTTCCACTAATGTTCTTCTACATAGAGACCTTGTTACATGTTAGTACGTATAACCTTTTTAATTATCATTCTCTATTTTATATAGGAATTTTATGAACCCTTCTAATGATTTAGTATTTCAACATAAGAAATATCAAAAAATATTTTACAAATATAAATTTGAAAATATAACTATGTAATTTAATTAGTTTTGTGGGAATGTATCACCCTGAAATTCTAAAGTAAAACATTGTATTTGATAATGTGCTTGACATGCGTCACCAATCATGTTAAGTAATATGATATCCTGAGAATATACTATATGTATAATATTATAAATAAATTCAATACATTATATATCATTTAATTCATGCACAATTATGTTATCTCACATAACACACAAGTGGGACATTCCTTGACTGCTCACGTTACATGTAAAATCAAGGTTCCACAAATAAATATGTTTTATTAGAATATTATTATTCAATATAATTTGATATCACCTAACTGTTATGTTAGTAGTTATGAATATTATTAACTTACTTATGATAATTTATGATTTATAGGAAAATGAAATTAATTAATTGGATTCTAATTAATGAAGGAAAAATAAAAACCAACTCGATATAAAAAGAAAAATTATTATTTTTATGCATACAAAGGAGTTTTATCTTGATAAACTTGATTAATTAAAATTAGTAAATTATTTTAATTAAATATATATGTTATATATTAAATAAAATATTTTTATATTAATCCAATAGGTTTGATAGACATACCATAAGAATAAACCGAATTTCACACACAGAAACCAATTTTTTTATAAATGAAAATTTACATCTTTTTAATAGAGAACCCATTTTAAATATATATTTTGTCACATTAATTGATTTAATATGACTAAATATATTCTATATTTTCAAAAACAAATTTATTCTAGGGTAAAATTTTAATATTTTTCAGAAATATATCACTTTTAATGAATAGTTAAAAATATGGAATTTTAGATCAAAATTTATTTTTCATATAATTTACTAATAAGGGTAAATTTTAATTTTATTTATGTTTAATTTTTAATTAGATCATATTTTTGCCAATTAATAAAATTTATTTAGTTGGATGCAATTTCACTTTGAAATTCATTATAAAAACATTTCAAATATTTGACTATTTTTACAATAAAAACCCGCATTGTCATCCCACCTATGGGATGTATTTGAAAATAATTTTTTCCACTTATTAGATTATAATTTTAAAAAATGGAATCTGTATTTTAATAATAACAATGATTAATATTTTATAATATTAATAAATTTGTTTTTACCCAAAATTGTATGCAAAGTGATTAAAAATAATTAATATGATTAAGGTTAAATTAAGATTAATAAAGGACTAAACCTTATCCTTAAGGCACAAAACGACCTATAAAAATGTCCAGAAGCCATTATATGGGAATATATCGACCCTATACTATATTTTATCATATTTATACCAATATTTCATCAAAATTCACTAATAAAAATTTTGTAGGAATTCATTTGTCAAAATATTACAAAAGTGACACTTCTCCTTCCCTATAAAAAGGCATCCTCTCCTACCACTTCCTCACACCGGTGAAGCCACATTGGTATGAAAAAAATCATAGAAAATAGATCTCCAATATAAATTTCCTCATCTTAGAAGCTTTATCTTGTATAGAAGAAATCCAAAAAAATTTTGGTTCGAACCAAATAGAGTAACCTGAAAAGAGGTAATAAACTTCCCCATACTTTCTAGTTTTAATTAAATTCTCCAATCCCTATAATATTATTATTTAATTCATTTATAACAAAATAATTATCATAAATATACTAATATGTTGTTATTTTAGGGTATAAAACTACACTCATACACACATCCATCTAATGGGAAATGAACATATTATTTTTCTGTACAACGAACTACCGCGTGAAGAAAAAAATATTGATAATGTTTTTCCATTACCAACATTCATGGAAATAAAATATGATGGATTTTTTTAATATTATATATATTATTTATATTATGTATTTATAATTTTTTTAACCCTAATAGAACACCTAACTTTAATACTTTCTATTTTACATTAATATGATAACATCATTTCAGAAAGTGTGGACTACCGCCTCCTCAATGTAATGTGATTTTTTCACACATAAATGAAAAGTATATAGGATGATTTAAATTAAATATATGAGACCTAAAAATCATATATATGATAATAATTACATAATTAACATTATATATATATAATATATATCATTTTCTTAATTACCCCTTAACATTCAAACACATAAATAGAAATAATTTCATTTGTGAATGTCTTGACTACCGCCTCCTTAACACGATGTGCTTCTTTTTAAAACAAAATAATTGTATATATTTAGATATAGATGAATGAAAATTATATTATCTATGAATTAATTATAATTCCATAATTATATTATTATAATTTCCTTCTATCCATAAATATCATTGAAAAATGATAATGTAAGTCATGCGTACGTACGACCTATCATTTCATGATTGTAACAATGATTCAATTTTCATAACCATATTTGATGAATGATTTTAAAAATATAATTGTTATAAAAATATAATAATTACGTCATTATTATATTTCTTGAGATGTTATATAAGGTTCACTTTAATCATTGTTGACCTATCAATGTTTTTTTTACAGATAAACAGAATTTGGTAAAAACACCTGATGTAAAATAAATTGATTAAGTAGTTGTATACATCATAGTAATAAGTGAAATATAACTTATTATAAACATTAAAAAGTTTATAAATAAAGTAAATAATTAATCTATGTTTTTTATTTAGTAATTTTAATACACAAAAGACAAGTCAAACATAAGGTAATGGTTTTCATCTCAATTTAAATTTTTTTTAGACTTATTTGTTGTTATGCACCTAGTTAACATTATATGGTCTGTATACATCTACTTGAAATATAATATCATGAAACTCCTTATTATCAAAATAATTTAAGTAACATTTAATTTAAATCATTTATAGATATTATGACCCAAATGTTTCAATGTGGTATGGGACACTTTCGGATGTTTAAAGATTATTCTTCTCAAGAATGTTTTTAATTATTATCTTTAAATATCACATCATTTTGTGGTTTTTTACTTTATCATGAAACAATAAAATTATTTTTATCACCTAATTTGTTATATATGGTTCACATAATACTAATGATTTATATAATTTCATTATTTATTCATTCATAATGATACATTGTGGTTCAATTTAAATTATTTCATCTAAGTGGATTGAGTTAAATGCTTCCATGTGGAAAAGATATTTTAAAACCAAATTTATTTTCATTATGTTATAAAACTTCCCCATTCCCATGAATATTATATTATTATTTTTATAATGAAATTGAATATCTATTTATGTATTTCCTCTTTTATATATGGATTTATGGATTATAAACATAATTTATTCTTAAATTGATTCTCACTACATTATTATAATCTTTTCAAGGATTTGCTTTAAAATCTCATTTCGTTCAGTATTGTTTAAACCTAAATTTGCATTTGAGTGAGTTATTTGATCATTATATAATAAATCCTTTAAAATACCTCACCTCTTGTTATTCATTACCATTATTAGGATATAATACCATTTTCCAGTCTTTTGTACTCAAATTTTTTTATAAAATAGTTTTTTAGAAAACCTGAATTTATTTCAATCCTTAGTTAAAGAAACAATTTTCTTCTAGAAACGACGATTTATTATTATTATTTTCTATTTTTTTAATTTATTTGGAAACTAAGTTAATACAATTTTTCAATTTACTAAATTTTTAAAGGAATCTTATTATTACTTTCAAACCAGGGAATTTTTCTTTCCTTTACCAACAAAAAAGAAAGTTCTTTTTACCTTGTACGCCATGTACAAATTTACCTATCATCGTATCTTTGAATATTATGTTTCCTGATTAGAATGTCTATTATTAAATAAAATATTTTCAAAATTGGTTTTCAATAAAAAGGTTTTTTCAACATTTTATCATAATGAAAGGATTATTTCTTCAATAATGTTCTTAAATGATCATTTTATTGTATTTTTATTCATGAAGGATAACAAAACTTATTTTGAATCTACATGGGATATTTCATTTCAATAATATCCTATTTCTATATCAAGATGGTTTTAGATTTATTTTTTCATGTATAATATTAATTTTCACTTCCATAATTCATTTGTTAGTACCCTTGAATTATTCAATATCCCATGATCATTGAACATTGAATTTCCCCGAAATTAACAATTTCATTTATCAAGGATATTACTATTTCCAAAACCATAAAAAAGTTTACATATGGTTTCTACTTTTACAATTTTTTTGATTATTTGAGGAAATATTTATTTATATGCACTGAATATTCAATGAAAATATTTTATAAGGAATATTGTTTATTAAGTAAATAGATTAGAAGTTATTAATAATGCTTTGGGCATGCTATGAAGGGTAGATCCTGAAAATTATTTATCTTATCATTGCATCGATAGGTTTTAGGAGACAAATATTTTTTTCAAATTAAATAGTTTTCTATCTATGGGATTAAATTATCTGGAGGAATGATCTTGAATTTAGTTGTTTTCATGTGCTCGAGACATGACATCCAATAATTAATCATTTTTTTCATTTGGATTCATTATTAATTATCCATGATATTTTCACATGATAAAATAAATAGTTTCAATTATTTATCTATTTATTTATAAATTTATTTTGTTTTCAGTATTTTACATATCTATAATGACTTTTCCTTATATTGTTATTTTAATGAAAAATGATTCTATATATTACCTTTTCATATTTTTTATGTGCTTCTTTTCATTTATATTTATAATATGGTATGTGTCTTCCATTATTTACCATTCTATAATTATATTTTTCATCGAATAATTATTTCTTATGATATAATATAACCTTACTGAGAAATTGATATCACCCTTATTGTGTTATATTTCCCAAGAATTTAAGAAGCGAAATTTGAAAGATATATAGGGATATACTAAATGGTGTAAAGTTTTATAAAAAGTTATTAAGATAAAAAAAATTATGTTATAATTAGTGAATTAATTTGTAATACAAAAATGAGATATATATATATATCTGGTTTACCATGACAACTAAAATCTTGGTTCTCCAGGGTTTGATTAATTGTAATAATTCCAATGTAATAAATATTAGACACTAGCATGGGGTTTCTAGGGGCAGGTATCTATAATTAAATCACGTTTTAAATTTTCTTTAATGTATTATTAAATAATTTATATATAAATATATACAATTTATGTCACTATAATAATGTTGAAATTGAAATTGGATATAAATAAATTTCAAACAAATAAAATTTTTACTATAAAAATCACATTTTTTATTTTTTTTCACAGATTAATTTTAAATTTTATTTCTCCAATTTCTTGAAATAAATTTGGATTAATGGATTCTATATTTTTTATTTAGAATTTCCACCTTAGGTTGAAAGATAAAATTCATTAATAGGTTTAAAAAATGTTATCATGGTATAAAAATTAATTACCACATTATGTGCCCAAAACTATCATAATAATTCTAATTACATCAATGTTATATTTTTCTCACCAAGATACCAAATCCTAGGTCCTCAATGGGTCCTCCAAGAGGGTGATATTCAAGTGGTAATTTTTATCAAAACACATATTTTATTTTATAATATTCTTCTACTTTCTTTTAATATATTTCATCTATAAAGTAATAATAATAAAATTAAAAAAAATTAAAGAATTCATTATTTCTAATTTAATATGTTATATCTAACACTATTATTAACCCTTAATATTCAATGAAACAAAAATATTTTCCATTTATGCCGGTAAATCACTTATGTAAATAATTTTTTTATTTTTTTTCCATTAAAGACATCATGGATGGTTATAAAACTATTTTTATGGAAAAATAACGATTTTATTGGTATATTATAATATATTTAGTGTTATAGAGATAATATATACTCATAATATTAAATAAAATGAAACTGGTTCATACAATTCATTAAAAACTACAATAATAATCGAATCATTTATCATTAACATTTTATCCAATAAATCATCCTCATACAAGAATAATAAATGATATATGGGAATAATATATAATTATTTCTGTTCATTAATATGATTTATTTCCACTTCATGGGTGTTAATATCATTTTATAAGAACATTCCATGTTTTACACAAATGAACTGATCATTACACCATGAAACAAATATTCCTGAATCCATGAAAATAAGGAAATACTTTTAATGAATGGATCATTATATGTTATACAAGTATAATATAAGGTATTATGAATACTAATATATCTCATTAATCAGTTAATAACATTATTTTAGCAATTAAAAGAATGATTAAAAAACACTATGATAAAGGAAAATGTGAGGTAAGGTTTCTCTCATGTCACGTTTACTTATATGAAATATTTTACTTATTCGAAAACTATTTCTTATTTGTGGTGTATGTATAATTCAATTAGATATAGAATATTATGATTATATTTATCATTATTGTATTAAATGATTCATTTGATAATTATTAATTTTATAGGGCATTCTATTTGAATGATTAACATGGTAAGAGATTTTACCACTCAATTTTCATTCGTTGGGTTCAACAAGAATTTCATTAATTATGTCATGAAATAGTTATATGTGAAATGACTATTTACTATCTGGTGTTTCATTTCCTCTAATTTTATATCTATTTATATATAATACACCTAATCGATTCATTTTCAAGGAAATTTATCTTGATCTCCTATCACTTTGACATTTTTTATGTTATACACCAACCTTCTTTTGGGATGTGTATATAAAGTCCCTTTTACATATAATATCATTAATCTCATTATATTTACGGTGTTAAAATGATTCAATGTGGTGTGGGACATTTTAATTGAAAAATACATTTTGGAATATTTTATTTTCTATCTGAATAATGCTTCAGACTTACAGTGATAGGTGGTTGTCGACATTATATATTCCCCCGATGAATCTACATTTCTCATGAGACAAATCAGTTGGTGAAAAACCATTAATTTATATTTATAATATGAATTGTATGGGTTTATACCTAATTAAATAAATTGAATTTAGAATGGGTCTTGGTGGTATTATAATTCATCTTCCAAATAAATGATGTTGCGTAATTAAGAACTATCTTTATTCAATATTCAATAATTATTATCGAAGAGATTTTTTCTAAAAAAATATATGGATAATTTACATTTTAGGTTTACTAATTAAGTTGAATGTTTCATAGTAATTTTTCATTCAATATTAAATATTCCCTAGGATTCATTATTTCATCCTCTTTACTTAAACCATACAGATCATTTGATCTTACCCCTTTCTAATTATTTATATTTCCCCCAGTGGCCTTGAATCTTATTATTTTGATTTTTAGGGTAATTATATGAGAGATAATAGTGTTATTAAATACAATAATATTGTATTTTATGTTCAAATTTTAAGTTTATTTTCAAATATTTATCTAGTTTAACAAGACTATTAAATTTTTCGGTCATTTGGGAAGTGATTACTTATATCAATTCCAATGTAATAATGTATGACACAAGCTCATGGCTACATGGGTCAGGGTTTCTAGTTTTTTTATCAAAGGAATGTTGTTAGAAACAATTTGAACTAGATTTTGAAAAATATATATTTGAGAGCATAACCTAGTGATAGACATTGAGGATATGTATAAAAATGAATTAAAAAAGCCATGTTTATTATTCTGAGATTATCTATGTATAAAATTATCAGTTTATATCAAATATTTTGATAATTTTAAGATAATAAATTTTGTTTAAAAATTATATGATCTATTATAGAGTATTTCTTAATTTACAAATGGATCCTAGAAGATAGAATGCGATCATCTCCAATACATGTGATCTGAGTAGTATGAATGATTTCATATTTAATGAGCATATTCTAATCCATCTAAGGGAACTAGTATCATAACTATTTTCACCATATGATGTCATAGTATCATATCGAAAAAATACGGAGAAAGATTTATCTATGTATTATAGATTTTTAGGGATGAAATAGAAGACGAGTCGAACTTGAAAAAGTTGAATAATGGAATGAATAGAATGAAGGATTTCCAATATATGATAACTGTGTAAAGAATTACCCTGAGAATTTGTTCAATGGATAGGGAGTTTGTAATAATTGTTGAGAAAAGGGTTAGTAGGAAAAAAGAATGAAATGGGAAGAATAAAAATACTGATATTCAGTGTTTCAACTTTAGTGAAATACGAGAGTACACCAAAAATATTCTCTATGTTTCAATATAATATTCCTCAGGTGAAGGTTAGGGATCAGAATGAATAATATTCTATTACCACAGATAAAGAAGATGGATTAATTTGATTTGTTGGATTCATGAATTTGGTTTTATAATAATTTTATCAATAATATTATATTTATAATAGTCATTAGATATATACGGATTGTTTTTTAGTAATTCATATTTAAGAATTTGGTGATTTGTGATGAATTGTAATTGTAACCAAGGGAAGGTTTTTATACAAGTTTATATTTTGGAAAGTATTTGAATAGGGGAAGATAACCTTAATATATTTTTTTATGTTGTGATATTAATGGTAAAATGATGTTTACTGGAATTTAATGGTGTCTATGAATGTGGTTAGACATTTGATGGTTTACGATGAGTTTGCTGCATATTTGGAATATATTCAACAAAATAAGAACATATTTTTAAAGCATTATTGTTTTCATTAGGAGGTAAAGGTGATCAAGATATACATATATTTGGTATGTAAAAAAGAATATTTAACTTATGTTTTTATAGAATACAATGAGGATTTCCAAAATCCTTCACCCTTCCCTCTGTATTTTTTGGCTATGAATTCAGATTGATCTAGTTTTTATGTGTTTTAAGGTTAACTACTTATGGAATGGAATAATATGAACCTTGGATATTTTTGTTTGTTTTTATGATTTTTCGTATTGGAAATCATGATATAATAATTTTTTAGACAATATTTAGATTCTTGATAAATAAATTATGGATTTATTATTCTTTAAAATAGATTTAGGCATAAAAACTCATCATTCTTATCCATTTCCTGGCATAGGGGTTGATGTGGAAATAGATAAAAGCACAACTAATGGTTATGATCTTGCTTATGTGAATGATTTAACTAGGTAAGTGTATTTATCATGTTAGTATATGGATATAAATGAAATCCCTCCACTCTTGGAATGAAACGTGGAATGAAACTTGGAATGAAAAAAGGAAATCCGTTTAATTACCTTATCGAGAAATCAATGGCATCTTTAACCCATCACAAATTTACAGTTTATTTTGATGGTAGAATTTCTAATGTCAATGTTCTATATCAATATCTATCATAACATGATTGTTTTATTTATCTTCCATGTACTAATTTTAAATTTCCATTAATGTTGTCCTATTCAAAAAATTAATTTTTTGGAGACCTTTATATTTCCCTTTCCCACTTATTAAGGGGATTTTTTATTAACCCTATTAACGATATGTGATTACCATAGAAGAATTTTCAAAAATCAAAATATTAATTTAGATATCCAATTTAAAATTTCATAGACCCAATTTATTTTAGGATGAGATAATGTATCATCCTATGATTTTGTGTAACGTTACTTTTTAGATAAATTAAATTTTTCGATAACATACATTACATAGAACATTGAGCTTAAACAAATGATTAAATATTATTATTTAATTATGATTGATATCACCTAGCCATTGGAATCAAGGGAAAAAATGAGATTAAATAAATTATGAAAATATATTTTACAAATACTTAAAAAATTTCTTCATTGGTTATAAGATAATTAGAAATAAATATGATTTTCAATGAAACATAAATGGTCAGTTTTTATAATATTTTAAGACCAAAATGATATTTTTCCTAATAAATCAAACTAATCAGTATTAGTGAAATATAAATAGTAAATGTATACATTTTATTCTCAGTAATTATTTTATATTAATTCAATATGTTTGATAGTATTATGTTAAGAATAAATCCTATTTTAGGTATAAAAGGTATATTTTTTTAATGTAAAATTTTCTATTTTTATGGCGCACATATTTTAAGAATAAAATTAGAAACATTTATAAGAATTATTTTTAAAAATATTTTAAATTTATAAACTGTAAATTTCAAAATTATATTAGGGTAATTTTTTTTATTTTTTGGAGAACATTTATTTTTAGATGAAGAGTAAAAAATATTGAGTTTTGATTAAAAACCATTTTTTATTCTAATTTTATAAAATTCTTAAGTTATGTTTTAATTCTGTTATAATATATAATTAGATAAATTATATATAAATTAATATCATTTAGTTAATATTAATTAATTTTACATTTAAATTTGGTATAAAATAGTTTCAAACATTTTAACGGTTCAGGTTAAAAAACATGCTTTTTCATTGTGTTTGTGGGGTTAATTTTTAATCTAATTTTAACAATTATGTAAGTTTATTTTGGTAAACTTTGTTTCAAATTTCTAATCATTAGGTAAATTTTTTTTCAAGTAAATTTTTTTATAGAAAATGTTACCATGGTGAAAGAAATTATTTTTTGTTGTATAAGTAAAATAATTAAAAGGGAAAAAGTTAAAACATAAACACTTAAATTACCTAAAAATGAAACATTTAATGGGTTTTGTGGAATTTATAAACCCTAAAAATCCTCCACAACATTAATTAACATTCTAATTCATTGATATTAATTCCACCTCAATGTTTTTGGCTTTAATTGTGAAATAATAATTATTTTAGTCACTGAACCCACCTATCCTCAAGTATTAATACCACCCCAAACCACCCTATTTGAATCAAAAATTCCTGTATATCATCATATATCTGATATCCATGTACTAATAATTCTATAAATGTTACATTTTTTGTGGGATCACCTAAGGAAAAAATCCAAGGGCCTTAATGGATCCTCCAAGAGGCGATATTCAAGAGGTAATTTTCTCGAAACACCACTCTTATTTCCTTTTATTTCACTAATTTAACCCAATATATTTCAACCATCATAGAATAATAATTAAAGAATAATTTATATAATTTAATTTTATGTTTCTAATGTAAAATATTATATCCACCCCATTTATTACATCCTCATCTTCAATGGAACGAAACTATTGTCCAATTATGCCTGATAATTGACTATGTTCATAATGTTCTTATTATTTTTCCATTACTACCAACATGGAAGATCAAGAACCTATTATTATTAATAAATAATGTTATAATAGTTATATTATAACCTAATTCATATTGAGCAACTAATATATACTCATAATAGTAAATTAAATGATATTAGTTCATGGAGTTCAAAAAAAACACCAAAATAAAATAATAATTTATCAATTACATTTTATATTTTGAATCATAAAAATGTAATAATTTAAATTGATATATGGGAACGTTTATAATTATTTAATTTCATCAATAAAATGTTATTCCACTTTATGAGTTGTAATAAAATTTTACAAGAACATCCACAATTTACACAAATAAACCGGTCATTAAACCCTGAAACAAATGCACCCAAAACCATGATAAAATTAATTATTATCAAGGAATGGGTCATATGTTTTTATAAAAGACGATTATAAGGCATTATAAGTATTAATATTTTTCATAATTAGTCAATAAAATTATATAATCCACTATACAGGTGTTTAAAAGACACTACATTGAATCGAATCATTAGGTAAGAGTTCTCTAATTTAACATTTACCTCTGTGAGATATATGCCTTATACACCAATTATTTATTATTTGTGGTTAATGTATAAATAACATTAATATAACATATAATGAATATATTTTTATACAGGGTACTCAATATTTAATTTGATAATTATTATTTTATGGGCTATACGATTCGACTGATTACAAGTTGTAAGAGATTTATTAACATAATTTCCATTCATTGAGTTAAAAATATATTTCATTTGTTATTAAATGATAAGGTTATGTGTGGAATTAATTTATATTATATCATGTTTTATTAAAACTTATTTTATTGGGATTCATAGTAAACACAAATAATGTATTCATTTTTAAGAGACTTTGTCTCAATCCCCTTTCATTGAGATATATTTTGATGTTATACACCGATATTATTCTATGAGGTGTCTATACAACAATATTCATATATAATATCATTAATAACAATGTAGTGATGATCTTAAAATGTTTAAAAGTGGTATGATAAACTTTTTTTAAAAAATCTATTTAATAATGATTTACTTGATATATGAAGAATGCTTTGGAATTGTAGTGAATGGTGGGACCTAATATTATATATCACCCTGATGTAACTAAATTCGACATGAGACAAATCAGTTGGTGAAAAACCATTTTTTTCAAGAAAATTCATATGGATTTATAGCCACATAATTAAGATATCTTAATAATATATGTTCATGGTATAGTGGTTCATGTCCTAGAAACATGATATCCAATAATTAATCTATGGCTTCATTCAACATTCATATATTATCATCCAGAAGATTTTCACTATGAAAAAAAATATATGGATGGATTTAATTGTCAATTTATTTATTAAATGGAAGTCATTATTTTTTTTACCATTCCATGTTGATTAATCTCAATGATTAATTATTTCCAACACTATACATAAAACTTACTAAGAATTTGTCCTAACCCCATTTCTATATTTTATTTTTCCAATTTTTTCCAAGCATCATATTATGATTGATATTCAGTGTTATGATAAGGGGGATAATTTTTTTATTAATTGAAATGCCTTTTTCATTATTTTTACAAATATAATTTGAATTTCAAATATATATTATTTTTTCCATGACAACTAAACTATTCTGCCCTTTGGGATGTGATTTTATATATCCATATCAATAAAATAATGAATAGTACCAACTTTAAACTATTGATTTTAGGGTCATTAGATCATATATTAATTGTATTTAAAGTTTCACTTAATGTTGCTTCTTTTATATGAATTATTATTCATATTTTACCAAAGTGGTAAGGGTTTATTTTACAATATCATCCTTATTCGGTATTTATTATGTTTAATCCTAACTAGGAGGAATTGTTTTATATTTATATCAATAACCTAATATATTCAACAATCCCCTCGTTATTTTTGATCATTTTATGTAATAGTATCATTTTACTCTCCCCTATCAAAAATCCTTTTTCCATGTCCATGTTTTCTAAAACTATTTTCAATAATATTTTTGTCATTCACTAAAGGATATATTAAAAACTATTTTAAAAATTTTATAATTTATAAAAAATTGTTTAAAAGGAATATTCTAATAATTTTCGTAATGCGGTATTTTTTTCTTTTTTACAGTAGAGTGAATGTAATATTTCTTTAGCTTTACAAAATTTATAAAATTACACATTGTTTTTACCAATTAATTATTTCATGATTCCATTATATGTTTCTATGGTTATATATATTGAATTCTTTTCTATAATATATTTGAATTTTTTTTATTTCGAGGAATTTATTTAAATGGGAAAAGGTTTTTTTTCTCATGAAACATTCCATATAAACTTTTAAAGACATTTTCATCAATTATGAATACCTTTGACATTATAGATTGATTCTAAATTATATATATATATGTCTCTCATTTATATACCTAGAATATTATACCTTACATTTATTGGGTAATACCTATCCAAGTTTTATCTTTGAAATTACATCATTATGATATTTAATTTGATTATTAAATGAGACGAGATTACAAAACCGATTTTATTCACATGGGCATTCATAAGTTTATTCCATATGAATGATTTCTTTTTTATGGGACACATAAATATGATCATATTATGATGCGTGTTTATTGATAGTGGTCCGGTTCATTGGTTAAATTGTTAGTCTCATGAAAGGTCATTTATGGTATTAGGGAGTAAAACAGATTCATTATAGGAGATTAGCCACTATTTGATATTACTGTGGTAGTTATCCAATAATCAAGTATATTTTGTGCTATATATTGCTGTAATATTTCCTATAATGCCTTGAACCTAGGGTACACTTTTTTTTTCTTATTCTTCTATTTTATTACCCATGTTCCTTCTATTTTATGATATCACTATAATATAATAGGAGTATAACTTTGTTTTTCCTTTAGATGTCGTTTAATAAACTACTATAGTTGGTATCAATATCAAAATTACATCAGTTTATCAGATATAGTGGTGGATTCTATGATGTTTCAAAAAAATATAGAGGTTATTGTATCCTCCCTTAATATAAAAAACGAGTGGTGATTTTAACTATTGATAATTGTTTTTTACCATATACAATGACAGTTTAAAACAAAACTAATGTATTTTTGACCAAATATAGTGGTATTTTAAACCACCTAAATATAGTGATACTTAATAAAAGGTATATTAAAAAAATGTAGCCCTAGAAAATAAAAAACTATCAATAAAAAATTATAATCATTAATAGAATAATATAATTATAGTATGGATCATCCACACATATGAAATTAATCCATTTCAAAATAAATAATTTTAGATATAATAAAATGAAATAAATAATACCATAATGTATAAAAATATAACATGAAATACTAAATATCTTGTGACATGAAAAATTTTCGATGAATTAGATAAAACAAATAAAAAGGGGAATTTATTTTAGACATTTAATATCACCTTTAAATTAAAACCCATTTGAAAACAATTTGAGGAAAAAAATGAAAACAAAAAAAACAAAAAAATGTAAATAAATTCTAAACCATAGAAAACATGAAATATGTAAAGAAATAATGTTAAAATATACATGTAAAATAATTAATTTTATTTGAAAACAATGAAATATCATTGATAAAGGAAGAAACAATTTCAATGAGTATAATCAATATAATGAAGATCACAAGAATATAATATAACAAAAGATATAATGTATCCAATGTAATAATCAACACTAAATAATAAGGAAGAAATGTGATATATATATAATTGGAAAAACCATTTTTCATGTGAGATAATCTTATACATACATAGGCATATTTATATTATGCTCTATTAATGATGTTACTAACAAATAACCTTTTTCCTCTCTCAAACAATGCCATACTGGGTTTTAATCACCGTAGTCTCATCATGACTATCATAAAAACTGTTTCATTGTCTCCCACTTCAATACCAAATGATAGTATGAATAAGATAACGAAAGTGGTTAAATATATCATAATACCTGTATAACTCATTAAATCATATTCCTCAACCCACCTACAATTTTTGTTTTATAAGAATATACTTATTTTCAAAAAATATATTGTTTAGAACAATCTAGTCATAAAATATAATATTGAAATGTCACATTGATTAAAAATTATTAAAAATATATCATCTTAATCATTTTATCAAATATATAGATCGTATAAGACAATTTTCTATTTGCGTAAAATAGAGAAACTAATAGAAAATAAATTTACATCAATCATGGAAAACAATAGTAGAATGTAATTCTATTAAACATCATTAATATTATAATATATATGTTGATTGTTAATAAATGGTGAATTTCTGAAAACTAAAGCATTCATGGAATTTCAAATAAATAACTTTTAATAAAAACACAATCCTTAATAATCAACATGGTTTCTCGATATCCATGTCACTGTGTGAGTTAGACATGAATTTTTTTACACAAAACTATCAATGAACATCATCAGTACTCAAAAAACTAAGCTCGACACCATCTATATCTCTATATCCCCTCCCAACTACAATGAAAGGTTAGAAAATTTTCTTGAATTTTAAATAACAATGTATATTTAAATGTAATGTTAAAACGAATGAATGTTTCATTACTATATGATTATGATGTTTTGTGATTTAACTTCTCACTCAACCCATCTGAAGATTCAACATCACTATGGACTCATCCAGTTTTGTTATGATAAAAATAAACTAATTATATGTTCAAGGCAATGACCTTCTCATCCAGTGTCTTTATTTGATCCCCATATTGTTTCATTGTGAATTTAATTTCAATAAATTACATGTGAGTATCATAGGGTATGGAATAACTAAATCTTGGATTCAATAACGTTTAAACCATTGATTAACTTCAAAATACCACATACAGTACTAGTCCTAAACCCATCCCGCACAAGCCTCTATGATTCTCCTTCCCAAGGACATGACCAACTGGATAATCTAAGGAGACCGAGAAGGACTATGAAATATTGGATTCCCATAGTTATTTTATTTATTCCAATAAATAAAATATGGTACATAATTAAACAAATACAAATTAATGTTGTTAAAATTGGAAATAATTTTTTATAGTGAAAGAGGAGTTCATTCCCCAACTTCTTATGAAGAGTATTTCAAATAATTTCAACAGGATTTCATATAAACATCCATCCAAAGTTCCATTCAGGGTACATAGTGCCAAAAAAGACATGACTACAATTAGAAAAGATAAATAATCAATTTAATATATGAAACATATAATTTTATCTTATAAATATTTAAACTAATGAAAATATTAGAACATTTTATCTATTTTAGGAAAAAGTATTTAAAACAGTAATGAAGGGAAATATTTTTTTAGCTTGAATCAATATATTTTTAGAACTATCCTAAAATAAATAACATATAATTTAATATAAATATATCCAATTCCATTTCATTATATGTAAAATGAGATTTATATATTTATATATTTTTTAATACAATGTGCTCCTCATAGTGATGGATATCAAAAAACACCATCCATTACTCTCTAGGTACCCATTTTGGAACCTTATCAAAATGTTATTGAGTTTTCAACTATGTATGATTCAATTCATTACATATTCTAATTTAAAATCCTTCCATTTCATACCCAAATTTTTTAACATTCACTTTCAAATGATAAGATCAACATATGTAACATGGAATGATATCTTTTAATGCAATTAAATTTTTAAATATTAGTATTTAATTAAAAAATGTAATTTAATTGATCCAAAGAATAATAAAATTAATTTTATTTGGGAATAAAATACTTCATTGTTGCAAGATTTGGTCATATGAATGAAATTAGCATATATAATCAGAAGGGTAACTGAATAAACCACCAAATTTTTGAGAATCAGGCCAAATAATCCCATGACATAATCTATTGGTACCCCATAACCATCAAATTAGACAACTATTATAAATCCATTATTATTACAAACATATAAACTATCAATATTTTTATCTATTTAAACATTGTTTCCATATTTTAGGATAGAAATATTTTAGTATTAAAAGGGTTCAATAAAATTTTTCATATTAAAATATGTACCTATAAACACCACCATCCAATATCCTCATGATGAAATTGAAGTATTCACTTGTTCTCTCATTGTGGAGTCACTGAATGATTAACCTACTAAATTTGGAGTAAATATTCTAGATACAGATGGGATAATGAAGGCGGATGTTCCAGACTCTGGATTGAGGGAGATGAAGGATGTTCCAAAAACTAATGAGGGAAAGGTAGAGGGTGTTCTAGATTCGTTAGGGAGGGAGGTTGATAAATCATTAGGCTTTTGTGTGTTCAGGGCTTTTGGAAATGTATAGTATCAACAATAATCTTTAATTAATATTGATTTTGATGCTCCCATGTTTTCATTACTAATGATATTATTTTATGTGTATTTGTGGAAATTAATATTCTTCAGAATCTATATTTTTCAATTAAATTCAACTTCTTTTTGGTGCGGAATATTTGTTAATGTGTTTAGAATGCCCTTAAGCGTATTCTTGAAACACTGTTCAAACCATATCTTAAAGAACATAATGTAAGGAACAAACCCAACATTTGTATTAAATATTATGTTGAAAGATCAGAAAATACGGTTAATCAACCCCATGTTGACAGAAACATATGGATAAATAACCTTACATTTGTATTGATCAATATGTTTGAAAAAGAGAAAATGTATGGTTAAGGAACCCTACGTATGTATAGAACCCAACGTTTAAGAAACAAGCATATGGATAATCAACCATAATTTTGTTATCAAAATTACATTTTCATCCATACATTCAAAGAATGAATGGTATTTATTTGAACCCTATGTTAGTTATTTAGTCATTTTATGATGGATCCTTACATTAAGATTTTCAACAATAGAGATTTGAATTTATGATATTACCAGAGTTTTGTGCAATAGTCTATAAAGAATATAATACTAACATAAGGCTCATTTTAGAATGATTCAAAGATAGTTATGATTGATTAAAAGAATAATATTAAGTGGAGAAATTAATTCGTATTCGTAAGGGAAATTAAAATTACTCTAAGATGTCTAGTGAATTTGAACTCTCATGATCTATCAGGAGTGTTTTTGGGAACTATAATTAAAAATAAGGCTATCTACATTATTTATTATGTCACTGTATTTAATAGAATATTTATGTATGTACGATTCAAATAAGATTTGATATATTAATACACTTATTGAGACACATATTCGTGATTGAAACTGCATTCATCTGACGATATTTTATAGATATACTACAAAAATCAAGGGGATTATGTCTTCTACCGAAGAGGATACATTTTGGAGGTATACATGTTCTGAAACTTGTATTTTGTTTATGTTTTCTAATGCTAATCATTTATAATTTTATTTCAAAGATCTGTTGCAACCAAATAACATTGAAATTTCACTTTATGGAAGAAACTATTTTATAAAGAAGAATATACATCTTCTATCAGTTTCTGTTACAACTGTGAAGCTCAATCAAAACCTTTTTAATCAACATATTTTTATTGAGACTTTAAAATACTCATACATAGTTGTGGTGGAGTATCCACTTCTAGATTAAGATTTAGATTTTTATATTTAATATTAATGAACCATAATGCTCTATTTTTATCCTTATTTTAAAGGTGTTAACTCCATGTACTCAGTTGAGGATTGGTATTATGATATGAGGGTCTGACTCGTGAAATTAACCAAACATGCGAAGAGAGTATTTGGTTGAGTGGATTGAGGGATTGTTATTACAGAAACACTATAAACAACCATGTTCTATTTTTATGTTTTATCAAATTCTTATAAGTTCATATAGAATATTAACACTTCTTGCCCTCATAATAAATAGATGAAATTAAAAGGAAGAATTTTGAATGATTTTGAAAATACATAATTTTCCCCCTATTTTATATTTTTTATATTCTGACCTAACAACTAGTATCAAAGAAGAGATTTTGGAAAAATCATAACAAGGAAAAATTATAACATATATACCAAGATAGAATCGACTAATCAATGATAAGGAATGTCAATGGTTTATTCTCCTTTTTTCAATGGTGAAAATATGTCTGATGAAAATCATGGATGATTATCTATTTGAAGAATACAGGTTTTAATGTATACTAAAATATTATTACACTTTACCTAATTCTTAAAATTCATGCAACCTGGACAGATACTGTAGAGGAGGATTATGACATGAATTCTAAATCTATGAATTTTGTTATCTATATTCTTAGACCCGATGAATTAAATTATGTCTCACAACATCCTACTTCATATTAAATGTGTCCCACAAATGATGTTTCCTATGAAGGAAGAAATAATATAAGATAAATGAGGTATGCCATACAAAACAAAAATTTGATACTTTTAAAATGTTAGATGGAGAAATTATCACATAGATGAATGAACAGATTACAGATATTATCAATAATATTATAGCCTTAGGTGATCCTATCATACAAGAAGATCATGATTTGATTGTATAGAGAATAGTAAATATTAAATGGAATTATATATCAGATACAATTCGACTATCTTCACCTATGAATAATCATACCACAAGAGAATTAACTGGGAAACTGATGGTGTTTGATGCTAAAATTGAAGATACAGATGAATATTATAATGTATTTGTGGAAAAGGAAAATATTTCTCTAAAAGAAACCTCTCATAATCACAGAAAAATAATAAAGCAAGAATTTGGAGAAGAAAATATTTCAAAAACATCTGATTCTGATAAAGAACATGTTTAATTGGCTAGAAATTTTAAAATGTTTTAAAAGATGAAATGAGGATTTAGAAACACCTTAATAATGAATGAGAATGACATAAGGGAAGTCAGATGCTATCAATATAATAATTTATGTTATATAATACAAGATTATCTTGAGCTAAAAGGTGAAAATAGAATAATAGAAAATGAATATTCGAAAAAATCGGATTAATAAAAAGGAAAAGAGAAATAAACGGTACTAGGACTGTTTCTAAAGACTCCAAAATATCATCAATATCTAACTTAGAAAAGGGTGAATAAAATCTAAAAAAATAAGTTATTCATGGAAGAATAAGATAAGTTATAAACTTATTATTAATATAATTCCAATTTTGAATATGATTTAAGTTATTAAAATGATAAAATGGATCCCTACAACACAATCCTAGAGTAAAAAATTGACTCTTTATTAAAAAGGAATATATAATTAATAAATATTCAGAATACAATGTTAGGAGGAATAGATATCGTACTTAAAAATATCAGGATTAAATTTAAAAATTTAACACATCTAATAAAAATTGTACTGATTATGAAACAATGATTGAATAATTATATGATGATGTAGAAACCAATATATGCACGACTCTCTTCATTACAAAAGAATAAAATATTCTGAATGAAATTCTTGTTAAAAATAATATTAAAAAGGGACAATTTGGTTTTGGTAGTAGGGGGAAAAATCAAAACTATAGAAGAATTATTTTGTTCCCAACCCAAAAAATATTATTTTTCATTTTTTTGGAATTAATGGTCATATATAAAAAAACAACTATTTGAGAATTCCTCAAATATATGGAATTAAAATAACATTTATTTCAAAATGTTTATCCAAAGAAAAAAATATGATTTATGAAGAAAAATATATATGTATTCCTAGATATCTATTAGCTAACACTGCTGGACTTAAGAGGAAATGGGTACCAAATTAACCATCTATATAAATTTCCATTGCAAGAAACATGTCAAATAAAAAGAAAATATATATGGTAAATTGATAATGGATTCTCTAGGACCATGTGTGTAAAATCATCAAACTCCTATACACTGAATCAAATTGATAGAGGACTAGTCACTTTTTGTGATAATTATAAAAGAAAAATAATTGGAGTTGACACTATTGATGATCCAAAAAACATCTCAATCAACACAGTACTATATGTAAATGGGCTAAAGCACACACTGATAAGTATCTCTCAACTATGTGATAAAGTATTTTTTTTGATTTTTTAGGAATTCGTACTTTGCATTTAATGATTAATAGTTTATATTTAGAGAATCATGAACAAAAAATATTTAACCATTGGATTTATAATACCTGGGTAATCAAAAAATGAATTATATTATAGCTAAGATGAATGAGTCATGGGTACGAAACAAGAGACTTGGTTATTGTAATGTTATGATTTACATAAATAATCTAATAAATAATTATTCTCTGATTTACCTAGTCATAAATTTGATGGTGGAATATTTTTTAATTCATTCAAAATATTCATGAAACTCAAATATTCTTTCAAATATTTTATCATAATTGATACATCAAAGCCCCTACAACATATCCACATAGATCTATTTGGACCATAAGGAATATAAATCTTGAATGGAAAATTAAATGTATTTATTTTTGTTGATTATTGTTCACGATTTACGTGGATATATATTCTAAAACACTAAAGTGAATGTTTTAATTTTTTTGAATGATTTGGTGAAATTGATCAAATTTAAAAAGTTTTTAATATAATTTAATTAAGAAGTAATTATGTAGGATAATTTTAGAATCAGTAACTAAATTCCTTTTGTAAAAATTTTTGTATTAAACATGCACTCTCTGTACTAAGAACCCATAAAAATAGGATTTTTTTAAAGGTAATGTCTTGGTCAAAGACCAAGACATAATTTATTAAATAAAGAAACTACAAAATTCTGAAAGTTTGGGTTTTATTACAATCTCGTTCGTAGAGAGACATATAGTCAATCAGAAGATTATCAAAACAAGTGACACACTGATTGATACCTTTGTTAGTGAGCGCATCAACCACCATGTTTGCTTCCCGATAGGAATGAGTAGCAATATATCGAAAATCTCAGAGAGAGTCCATACATCTCATCCAGCGAGATGTAAGAGTCTAGGAAAGGTGGATCACAGTATTCCAAATTGCTTGGATGATTGAGGTAGAATCGCTTTCAATCCAAATGCTGTTCTAGCCATTCCTTTACACAAAACTAATAGCATGGATAACTGTCATCATCTCAGCTTATAAGGAATTGGAAATGTCACAACCACCAAAGAAACACCCATGATAGTGACCCAGAAAATCCCTGTAGACCGCTCCAAAGCCTGCTTGACCCAGGATCCCTTTGGAAGCTCCATCCATGTTTATTTTTGATCCAGCCAGGAATAGGGGCTTTCCAAAACACCTCAATAGAGTAACCCAATTTTTTGTAGAGTCCAACAACATGGAGACGTCTAAAAATCCTTAAGTCTTCCACTAAATTTTTTTAGAAGTCTTTTTGAATTAAGGCAGCCTCCCTAATGGAAGTGAGAATTCTAGAATGACCTACATTGAGATTAAGTGAGTACCTGTTATACAGGATATCATTACAATCATACCAGATAATGTGGAGGAGCTCGGAGACAACCGTAATAAAGAGGTTCTTTATTTTATTCGAGGCATTGTTCTCCACACAATGTTTTAGTTGAGTAATAATTAATTCAAAACAAATCCATCTACAATCAAACATGTCAGTAATAAAGTTCCAAAGAGCAGCAGTAGTGGCACCTGAATGAAAGAGATGATTGGTATCCTCACGATACTGATGACACATATTCCATTTAGAACAAAGTTGGATACCAAAGACATGGAGGTAAGCATCAGTTGGGACATGATTATGTGCAATTCTCCATATAAGAGAGAGTCTGGAGGTCTTGATCCTGTGATTATCAAAATGTTTCAGCCACCCAAAAGTATTTTTAGAAGATGAAAAATTATGATGATAGTAATATTTAGAATCCAGAATACTATTATGAGATGGTTCCCAAACAAGGAAAGCATCCTCATTAGTGAAGTTATGACTCTCAACCACTTGTAGAATAGCCTTCAGGAGGTTGGGATAAGGTTCATCCATAACCTCCTGAATGGAGAGATTAGTGGTATCCAGTAAAGAGTGAGGAGATATCATGGAGATCAGGGGGGATCCCGAACAGTTATCAAGCCAGAAATTTAACGGGGAATTTTTGCTGACCAGCCATCTAGATTTATGCATAATGTTGTGAAAAGAGTCTCTAATGGAGGGCCAGATATTACTAATTATGTATGGGATGAAGATGTATGAAAAACATGCTATATCATTAAAAGATATTTAATTCATCCTATTTTCAAAAACAAACCAAATGAACTTTGGAATAAGAGAAATCAACAAGTAAATTATTTTAATGTTTTCATATCTAAGGTTTATTTATGAAAATAATGATTAATATTGGTATGTTTGATACAGAAGATGACGAGGGAATATTTTTTGGATATTCTGTTACCTATAAATTCAAAATAGTGTTTAATAAAAGGTCATGGGTTGTTGAAGGATGAGTTTATGTGAAGTCTGATGAAACTAACCCTTTTATTAAAGAGAAATATCAAACTTATGAAATTTCTCACTCATTTGACAACATGAGGCTTGATAACATAAAGAATTATTTTGAAAATAATATAAAAAATATTTCAGTCTATAAGAACAAGATATTGAGGATAATAAATGTGTTTTACGGAGAGAGTCTAGAACCCTAAAGAATCAATTTTAGAAAATTTTATTGGAGGCCTAGATATTGGAATAATAAATAGATGAAAAAATGAATCCTAGTAGAATTCAATGCCTTCTAATATCAAAAAGAAGTAAAATATTTTGAAGAAGCCTTATAAGAAGAGAGTTCGATTTTAGAATGCATGATAATTTAATCAAATTCAAAAGAAATATTTTTGTGGAATTAGTTGAAAGACCATCAAATTAACCAGTTATTGGAACTAAATGGGTCTTTATAAATAAAAATGAACATAAAGGGATTCCAACTAAAAAAAAATAGATTAGTAGATAAAAGATATAATCTGGAAGATGGTATAAATTATGATGGAACATTATCCCTTGTAGCTAAAAAATAATAATTTAAATTCATTTTTTCTATGAATCTCATGTGAAAATTAAATAATATTAGATTTTTGTCAAATATTTCATTTTAAATTACTATGTAATGGAGTATGTTTATTTTGAAAAACCTCACGGTTTCGAAAATTAAAAAAAATCTGATTTCATTTTTAAAATTACAGAAGCTCCCTATGACCTTAGAATGCACCTAGAGTTTGATATGTATGATTATTTTCTTTTCAATTGAATAATTTATTTACTTTTGGATTGGATGATAAAACTATTTTTAGTAAAACATATATTCTTAGTTCAAATCTATGTTGATGATATTATTTTAGGTTCAAGTAATAAAATATTTTGTAATAATTTTTTAGAACATATGGAAAAGTAATTGGAAATGAGAATGACGGGAGATTTAAATTTTTTTAGGACATAAATTTTTTTAAAAATATTATAGAAATATTCTGAAATAAAGAAAATATATTTTTAATTTACTGAAGAAGTTTGGTCTTGAGAACATAAAGACATATTAAAATCAATTGTGTACTAATATAACTCATGATTTGGATGAATCTAAAAAACCAAATGACAATTAGTTATAAATATTTAATTTTGGTATTTTATTATATCTTACTGCTAGAAGTCCCGATATTATGATTTATGCCTATTTATGTGCTAGATTTCAATAAAATTCTAATGAATCTTATATTATTATTGGGAAAAATATTTTTAGATATTTAGAGGGAAATGTTTTTCAGTCCCTTCATAATGAAAAAACATTTGATTTTAATTTAATATCATATTCAGATACAAATTTTTATGGTTATATATTAGATAGAAAAAGCACATTAAGAAGCTGCCACATTTTAGGAAAATATTTATTATCATGGTCAAGTATGAAACAATACTCAGTTGACCTGTGAACAACTGAGGATGAATATGTATCTGCATACAGTTTCTATGCACAATTTTTTTATATGAAAAAAACACTAGTTGACTATAGATTATATTTTAGTACTACACCTATTTTATTTGATAATAAAAGTTCTATAAATATTTCAAATAATCATATAATTTATTATATAGATTATAATTTTGATATTAGGCATCATTTTCTAAGAGATCATGTTTTTAAAAAGTATATGACATTAGAACTTGTAAAAAATGAATATCAACAAGGAATTTTTAGTAAATCACCTCCGATTGTACATTTTGATTCATTATGGGGGAGTTATGAATATTTAATTTTTAAATAAATGTTATTTTTATTTTATTTTTTTTCATTTCATTGTATTTTCTATTTAATTTTGCTAATTTATTTATTGATTACATTATATATGCAGGTTTAACATTTTTCTATTTTATATAATTTAGTTATTCTATTTAATCTAAATTTTTTTATCACCACATGTTTTATAAATGTTTCATAATTATCTTATGTAATGACACATGAAATACGGTATTGTTTTAACCATTACAAATACCAATAAAATTTTCCTCTTAAACCATTTTAAAACACCAAAACCATCATCTACCCTTGTTTACCTCTATTTTATTTCAAAACCCTAGAACATAAGAAACCCATAGCTTTCATTTCTCAAAAATGATGAAAAGCAAGAGAAATGAAGAAGGTGAAGCAAATGATCTGAACCATCAATGGGTTTCTGGAATAAGGATTATTCAAGGAATGGTGATAGATTTTGAATGGATCTACAAGATCAATATACTCCTTAAATATGTGTTAGCTTATCAATGAATTGAATATGTGTTCAATTAAGAGAATTCAGAGATTCTTTATGAGGTATAACATAAATATTTCTAAAACAACTTATTTTTTAGTTTCAGTGATTCCATGTACAGATTTTTTGCAAGAATAGAGGATAAATATTTTTCAATTTATTCCACTAAAATTTCCCAAAATTTGAACTTTCCTATTTAGGGAATCATTTTTTTTGATCAACTTCCTTTTAGAGAAAAGTATCATAATTTTTATGACATTATGTCTTTTGTTTTTCAGTTCAACAAACATAAGTAATATTTTTTTCGAATATCTCATGGAAGATGAAAATTTTTTGGTTATGTTTATTTGAACTAGTATTTCTCTAAGTATGTTTGAAACCATGATGATTTTGTATCCAAACATATACAGTATGATTCTGTTTATAAGTGAAATAAAGGAAAAAGTTCCAAGATATATGTTCATATATCTTTAAAACTACAGTCATCTACATGAAAGGATTACTTTTTTATCCTTATAGAAGAATATTTTATACAATTTTGTTTCAGATGAATATGATTATTATAATATATTATGAAATAATATTTCATTACAGTAATATACTCAATGAAAGATCGTTGAAGAATCTAGGTTTTTACTAAAGTGCAGTAAAAGGAAAACTCAGGACAGTTGGTGCAGATGAGCAAAAATGATCAGGATCATTTACTCAAGGGGAGGAAGGTGATGTTGGAAATAAAGGAATTAGTGAAACTAGAGGTGAATGAATTTCCAAAGCAACCAAAATAAAATTGAACTTTGTTGAAGAATAAGATGAATAAGAGGTTGATATAAATGAATTTTTGTAAAACCATAGAAAAGAATAGATCCACATACTAAAGAACCAGTGTTGGGTTTAGGTGAGGCATATAAAATATTTCATTTGGATGAACCTAGTCTTGAGGATGGATGACAATATTAAAGTGAAATTTGAGATGTGTAGGATATTTTTATTCCACTTGACCAGGAGGAAGAGCCCGATGTTGAAAAATAAAAATATCTCCTTCAATCATAGATAAGTATCGTATTTTGGGAGACATTAGGTATTTTCTTTTTCATTGAACAAACATTATTAATTTTTTTTAAATATTTCAAGGATGATTAGAAAAATTTCGTTATGTTTTTTTAAACTGGAATTTCTATAAGGATGGCTAAAATAGAGATGATTATGTATCCAAACATGTACATCATGTTTTAGTGTTTAAGTGAAATAATGATTTATTTTATAAGATGAAATTTCAAATAACTTCCATACTACTATCTTCAAGATTTAAGGATGAATTTTTATCCTTATGGAAGGGTGATTTCTTGAATTTCATTTAGAAGAATATGATTAATTAAATAGATTCTAGAATAACATGTAACAACAGAAATGTAATCAATGCATGATCATTGGGGATGATGGGTTTTTACTAGAGTAACGTAAAAGGAAAAATCATTCATGTTGGTACAGATGAGAAAAAAATATCAGGCTCATTTTATTAGTGGGACCAGAGTGCGGTTGGAAATAAAAAAATTAGTGAAACCAGAGGTGAAGGATATTCCAAACCAAACCAAATAAAATTGAAATTTGTTGAATATGTAGAGTAAGAAGAGGTTTTTCTAAAATAAGTGTTGTAAAAGAGTAGAAAAGTGTAGAGACAACTACTAAAGAACTTGTTTTCAGTTGAGGTGAGGCTACTAGGTAAGTTCATATGAATGAACTTTTTCTTGATGAATGCCAAAAAGTTGAATGTCAAATTCGAGTTGTGTAGGATGTAGCAATTCCAATTGTACTGGAGGAAGAAACAATTATTCAAAAATAACAACAGATGACCAAAACATATTTGGAAACAGAACCATAACTGATTAAATTCGTACCCAACCTTTTGTACCATAACCATTTCAGTTGAGTAAACATGTTTCCAAGTCACACTAACAATTTTATTTATACAATTTTAATTAATAAATTTTTATATTTTTATTGTTTTTTGATTTATATAATATTAAATTATGTTTATGTCTACATCCAAAGATCAATTCTTATTTATTTACATATAATATTATAACATTAATTTACTGATCTATGAAAAAATAAATTTGTTTTAATCTCTTTCTAAGACTTCTTTTTTATATCACAAAAGGGGGAGAAATTTGGATAAAAAAAATTTCTTTTTTAACAAAATTATTCTGTAAAATCAACTATTGATTTATTTTATTAGTTTTTTGAAAAATTCTAAATTTGATTATTAATTTCATGGGTTTTTTTATCATCAAAAGGCGGTTATTGTTGGGAATGTATTGTCATAATAATACTCCATAAATCATATTGATTTTGATTTTAAAAAATACCCTTGTTTGTTTTAATAATGATATTATTATTATAATATTTCATGAAATTATTTTTCTTTACCATCATTATTTTGTAATTATATTAAAGCTTATTATTATTGATGAATATTAGTCAAACTATTCAGAACACTCTTATGTGTATTTTGGAAACCATGTGCATACCCTACATTGAAGAACGTGTTGTAAAGAAGAAACCCTACAATTTTATAAAAACATATTATGAAAGATCTGCATGTATGGTTAGTCAAAATTACATTGATAGAGACATATGGTAAAAGAGACTTATTTTTGGATGGAACCATATATTTTATAGAGAAAAAGCATGGTTAATGAACCCTACATAAGTATGAAACCCTAAATTTGAGAAGAAAATGTATGGAGCATCAACCTTAAATTTTTGATCAACCATACATTGTCAACCCTACACACAAAGAATGAATGCAACACAGTTGAACCCAACATTTGGTATTTTTTTCATTTTTTGAAGACAACTTATGTTTTAATTTTCAACATCAGATATTTGAATTTATAATTTTATCAGTGTTTTGTGTAATGGTATTTGTAGAGTAACATGATGATTTACAGATCATTTTCGATCGATTCAAAGATAATTGTGATAGTTTAAAAGAATACTATTAATTGTTGAAATTCTCTTCTATTCTTAAGAGATGTTATAACCATTCTGTATTGTCTTATGAATTTGAATTCTCAGGATCTATCATGATATTTTAATTAATATAGAATTAAAAAGTAGGCTCGCTACTTTATTTATTATAACACTTTATTTGTTTTAATATTGATATATTTATTATTTAAATAATATTGATATATTGAGAAACATATTGAAACATATATTCATGATTGAAATTTCATTCTTGTGAAGATTATTTAAAGATCTACTCCAATAATCCCGCATACAAAGTTTTCTATAGAAAAGGCTGCATTTTGGAGACATTCAAGTTTTGAACCTTGTATTATTTATATGTATTCTACTGGTAATTGTTGAAAAATTTATTTCAAATATTTTTTGGAAAAAATTCCTTCAAGGTATAATCCCAGTATGTTTTCGGCGTGGTTGTGTTTTTTTGACATATCTAGATGACCACGAATGAGTATCAATGGTATTTTCCAAAAACATGTGTTTAAGGTGGCATAGTTTTCTAGTTTTCGCCAATTTTTTGGGTCTCAATATCCTGAATTTTGGGTTGGAAATGTAATGATTTCTTCATAGGAATAAATGTATTGAAGACTAGAAAACTAAATTGGTAATGGATGAGAAATTCGTAGTCAAGGCCATGGATTACATACCATGTCCGGAAAGAGTATGAGGCCTCGTACCAAGTAGTGAGAATGGTTCATTAAACTAATAAGGTTTCGTGGTGGAAGGTGCTGTGGTACACTGATGGCTTGCTGTCGGTAGAGCAGACTGACAACGTAGGAGAAAATGTAGTACACGAACCACATATGAAAAATTATTCATAGTGAGGCTTGCTGTTCATGGTGGTTAGAATAATAGTATATGATAAATGCTGTACCGAATCAAAGATTTCATAATTCATAGATTTTTGGATTTCATTGCCTATATAAGAATCGCTAATTCCAAAAATTATGGGGAAAGACCAATCATCCACAGTTAAAAAAAAATTCTATGGGATTTTGGCAATGTATGAAGGAATTTTATGAGGGTGAATCCAGAGAAGGCTGAACTGGATTTCACTGAAGAAATCCCACTGAATGTTTTTATAGAGATCTGAAAACCAAAAAGAACGCGGTACACAGACGGAGGTGGTTTAGTACGTAGGTTGTTAGCATAGCTAGTCTTCAAACAAATAATAGTTCATAGACAGAGGGTGTTGTACAAATGTTTTTCATGGAATCCATACAGATGGGGTAGTATGCAATTGCGATGGAGAAGGTAGTCTGTAGAGGAAGGGAGGTTCGCAGAAGCGGAAGAAGAACACATAGGATATGTTCTATGTACCATACCTAGTAAACAATATGTGGAGGAGTGATGTGATTTTCAATTTACATAAGGAGTCTTGAATATGCTTCAAATCAGTTTGTGATTGTATTTTTTGATACCAATATGTACCTGAAAGAAGGATTTCATTTAGACTTGAAAAAAAGAAACATTATCATAGAATCTACCTATAGTAGAGGATGAAATATTTTTTGAAAATATAGGGACCTACATGTCCATCAACTATGTTGGACCTAAAAGTCAATAAAATATGTATGGAATTAAAGAACCAGAAATCCTGTGGAAATTTTTTAAATACAAGGGAATTTTATGAGTCCGTGAATTTTTACGACACATGATTCTGAGGCGCGGTGTGTGCGAACTAAATTTATGATTATTTGTTTGGGAAAATTCAGTAAACATATGAGTGAGGTTTTATAAAAATTGAACTGGTGCTCGAAATTGAAATTTGAGGGCATCGTTGAACTCGCAGTGCTAGTATACGCTTAACAAAACTTTCACCTCGACGACGGATGGTTGAGAATAAAAGTAAGTTTTTAGATTTTTTAAATAAAATAATAAAATAAACTGTATAACAAATTATTTTATTTTTGAGCCACCATGAGTGTGAGTGGTTGTTGGTTAAAACCTCCACATGGGAGTTGGAGGTGGGACTGCCACACCTTAGCCTCCCATGAGAGGTTATGGTGGTGGGGCCCACCCGAGCATAAACTCCTGTTAGAGGTTACGTTGTGGGGACCACATGAGACTAAAACCCCCCAATTAATGGGAGGGTGGAAAATATCCCAACTCCTCACATTAATGAGGGGGGAGTCTCTTGATCGTCTCTAACATTAATTTGTGCCACCTTTCCCTTTTAATAAATTTCTCAAATGCGTGTAATTTAATTAAGGGGAGCCTCTTGACCTCCCTATTAGTCAATTGCACCAAGGCATGTAATTTATTATGGGGAGCCACTTAATTTATTCATCCATTTTGAAATTTTTGTGCCAATTAAATAAATGATAACTTATATTTTTTTGTCTTGGAAATTATCATTTGGTGGGAGCTTGAGAGGAGAACATGGGAGAAAAGAAGTCCCCCCAATGAAGAACGAAGAAAGTCGCCTACAAGCTTCTTCGACATCCTCCCTCGGATCCAACCGACATGGAGTGTCTTCCACTAATGAAGTATCTTGGAATGGGTAGTGTGTGAAAAACATGGAAAATGATGAACATCATCACCTTATTTCCACAACACCATCAACGAATGATGAATGTCAATCGACGAATCAAAGATATTGGGTTTACCTTTTGTTTTATCCCTGTTCTTTTCACATCATTTGTTTGAAAACAAATCATTACGTGGTTGTAAATAATTGATGTTCAACTTTTCTATTTCGATGATCCAATTGATACCACTTTAAATGCGGAGGATGAGGGCCAAACTAACATGTCCTGACATCCACAGTCGATTCTTCTTTCTTGTGGTGTTTTACGACATAGCGATGAGGCGATGACGACGAAGGCAGAAATGAAAAAGGCTGCTCTACCCGTGGTCTCCGAGAATCGCACCGCCTCCATGGCGCACCGAAGTTTCCGGCGGACCCCCACCATCCCGAACGGTGCCCGACCTGCCTACCTGCGACCTCCCGACTCCCTGCCAGGTGCGCGACCCACCTACCCGGCCCCAGCCACACCCTACCTGGCACCCCCGCGGCTTACCTAGCACCCTGCAGACACCCCAGAACCCTGCCGGTGCCCCTGCGGCATGCTCTCCACATGTCGTGGCCTGCCCATTGCCCACATGCCCTTCCCCGCACGCAGCCGGCACCCCCACGACCTGCCCGTTGACCCCGCAGCCGGCCCGACTCATTACTGGTGCCCCCGCGGCATGTCCGTTCACTGTCGTGCCCTACCCAGAGCACTCGTGGCTAGACCATGCTCCATGTGGCCTACCTAATCGTCTCCTGACCGGCCTAAACTCCTAGGCCGAGTCACCTATGGGGCGACCTCCGGGCCGAACCGTCGTCGCAGTCCACTGGGTCAGATCGGGCCTAGGGGATCGGGCCAAAAAAACTCAGCGGGCTAACTAGCGCAACAGGATGGGTTAGACCCAACGAGTCTAACTGGTTCAACCCAAACCGGGTCGGCCCAGACTGGGTTGGGTTGAGTCAGTCCGACCAGGTCAGACCGGACCCGAGCTCATTACTGACCCATTACCTTCTAGGGCCATATCATTGGCACCGGACGTCCGCTTGATGAACCGTTAGCAGCGCTGATATTCTTGGAGTGAAAACATCCATTTGAGAATACCCCACTAGAGTTATGGGATAGTTGAGATACGGTCAGGTTGGATCGTACACGAATCCAACAGGGCCCCTGTGACTAAAAGGCTAATAACTAATAGACCGGGCATCCGATTAACCCATCGTCTTTTGCATTGAGACCCATATGACGTTGTGGAACATTGAGATACTTCTACATGGGAATTCATGAGAGTTGTAGTATCGACCATTTTCTTGTGGGGAAGATCCTTCAGAGATGAGTAGGCATTTGTACAAGAACCATGTAGCTGGCTGAGACATGATGACTGCTGACCGATTCGACTCGGAGTGATTCAACTAGACCAGTGGGGAGTGCCTCTGTGTGAGTGAGGAAAACCCATGGTATTAGACTCATGGAGTACCTTAGAAGGCTACCAGGGGGAACCTCTATGTGAGTACAGCAGACCCACAGTGGATAGCGCCTCTGTGAGAGCGCAGAAGATCCACAGTACATGACAGGAGGAGTACCTCAACAGTCCATGTTAGTTGGAAGTGCCTCTGTGGGACATGGCATGACCACTATAATCGATAGAGAAGGAGTTCTCCCATAGCCAATGTCTCTGTTTAATAAAAATTTTGGTTTGATATGAGTCAATAACTTTTGTTTTTTCCTCATGATTGATATGGGTTACTAGATAACATAGTTATATGTTTAGGCATATACCTAAGTAATGTTTATCCGTTTATTTCATACTTTTTGGTTTATCCATGTTGTATTTAATGAGAAATTGAATGTATTGGAGTCCCTAATGAGTATTGTTATACTCACCCCAGCATGGGCTATGCCCGCACCTCGTTTTGTTTGTTCCAGATGATAGACAACACTGACTGAGACAGAGAATAGCAGGACTGGATGGTACCTGGAGGTGGATCACTCAGCGTGATGGTTCACGATGCAGACAGATAGACATGGAGTGCTAAGGATGCCATCTGTACCTACCCTTCAGGTAGGAACCATGGAGGACGATCTAGTATCTTCTTTACATTTCTTCAGTGTACTTGTTTTCAGTTTTAATTGTACTTTCCAGATGGGCATGTATTTCCCCATCACTTCTTTTGTATACATTTTTACATAGTTATTTTCTTCTAGTTGTGTACTCTGATGTGTTTTTTTAGAGTTATAAAGGAAATTCCTTCCATGTTTAGGGATTTACGCCTTTGGTGCTAGTCTCCAGCCCCTTCCCTATGGAAAGCGGGTTTGGGGTAGTCATGATACGGGCCCCAAGGGACAGGTCGTGACAAATTGGTATAAGAGGAATCAGTTCTACCACAGAACATAGAACTCTGATCTGTATTTTTGTGACGAAATAGTGTTAAGGGTACTAAGTGGGGGTTTTAGTTCTGGGAGTCCAGTGTTGGTGCGGGCAGCCGATGTATCCATACACCAAGACCCTGACTTCTGATTCACGACTCAGTGCATGAAAACACTGATTTCGTGTGTGTTTTCTAAAGTTTTTCTTTAAGTCAGCTCAACCAGGACATCTCACCTGGTATAATATTTTGACCATTTCACATCTTTTTCATTCAAGATGCCTCCCCATGGATGACCAGTTAGAGCCCCGAGAGTCGTACGTACTGATAGCCCACTGAGTGATGAGTCCTTGGTGCAGGTCCCTTCACCATCGTAGGTACAAGTGGTACTATTTCTCATTGGGTCACCGATTCCACCATCCACAGTAGCAGATGATGCACGCCACTTGAGCGCATTGCACGAGTTCCTATTCTAGAGGTATCCCGGGTACAGGAGAGAGATTGACCCATGGGCAGCGGAGGATTGGATGGAGGCTGTGGTGAGAGTCTTCAATCTAGTAGGGGCACCATCTGACTTAATGGAGATCCTTTCAACGAGTCTCCTTCAAGCAGTAGCATGCAGATGGTGGACCCTGATACTCTAGGTTCATGACGAGGTGACCCTACTCTGGGCAGACTTTGAGAGCCTGTTTCAGGTAGAGTTTGTACTATCCACCATTCATGCGGTGCGGATACAGGAGCTACTTCATCTTTAGTAGGGTAGCATGACAGTAGCACAATACTCATTGAGGTTCACCAACATCTCGTGCTACTCCACCGATATGGTGTGAGACCCATTTTTTCAGGGCCTAGACCATTGAGTAGGGGCTCAGATGAGAGATCAGAGCATTGATGATCTCACCCAGCATCCTGATGCAGGAGAGGGTGTTAGAGAGAGCCCTCCTAGTGTAGATTTTCCTTACGGAGTAGTCACAAGCAGAGAGACACACTACTATCCGACACACAATGGAGTCTTCTACAGCTAGTAGTAGATAGATGTCGCAGAGGTCCAAGAGTAGCAGACCTTCAGGTGGTGACCGCATGAATCAGGATCAGTTGTGCGGGGAACACGAAGTGAAGACTCACATGCTAGGAGCAGACAATGTTACTAATGTGGCGGTCCAGATCACATGGCTCGTCACTGTTCAACTCGCCATACAGATGATTAGAAAATAGTTTAGGGACCACCCAGGTAGAGGCATAGGTTAGAACAATGTGTTCTATAGGGAGGAGACGGACGTGGAAGAGGAGCTGGACATGCAACATGCAGTGGAAGACGTTACGAGGTGTTACCACCACCACCAACAACACCACCAGGAGGCACACCCCGACCATAGAGAGCGGCTGTACAGGGGAGAGCTCATCTTTAGGCATCTGAGTCCTATGATCACGGTGCTCCAGAGATGATTTGAGGTACGATATTTGTTTACTCCACCTTAGCTATCGTTCTTATAAACACAGGTGTCAGTCACTCCTCCATTGCCACTTCCCTCGTTCGGAGCTCTGAGATTCTGACGGAGCCATTGGCTAGATCCTTATGGAAAGAGACTCCTACGAGAGATGATTCGACAATTATGCACTGGTGCCGGTAGTTCGAGCTTACTCTAAAATGTGAGATCTTCTGTTGGGATCTCCTTGTAGTAGCATTGATGCCTAACGATGTCATCTTGTGTATGGACTAGTTATCTGTAGTCTATGATCAGATTGACTGTATTAGTAGAAAGGTGCAGTGTGTCTACACGGATGTGACAAGTTTTACCTTCACCGATGAGAAGGGATCTATTGCAGCACAAGACGGACTTACTCGAAGAAGTGTACAACCGATCACTCACTTGTTATCTTTCCTAACCCTCGGAGCAGTTCATGTGGAGAGTCTAACTTATCTTGTAGTGGTGGACCAGTACATGGATGATTTCTCTGATGATGTTTCAGGACTACATCCTCACAGATAGTTGGACTTCTACATTGACCTGTACCCTCGGAAGAAACTGATATCTATTACGACATATTTGATGGCTCTCGCTAAGCTTCGTGAGCTGAGGGTACATCTAGAGGACATATAGGGGAAGGGATTCATCCGGCCCAATATTTCTCCCTGGGCAGCCCCCATTCTATTTACCAAGAAGGAGGATGGGAGCTTGAGGATCTGCGTCAACTACCGTCCCCTGAACTAGGTGACAATGAAGAATGAGTACCCACTCTTGAGGATTGAAGACCTCTTTGAATTGCTTAAGGGAGCACGGTGGTCCTCGAAGATAGACCTCAGATCAGGCTATCACCGGCTTAGAGTTCGAGAGGAGGATGTGCAGAAGACGACCTTCAGGTGTCGTTACATCTAATATGAGTTCTTGGTTATTCCCTTCAGCGAAACCATTGCTCCAGTAGTGTTCATGAGTCTCATTATTAGGATCTTCCAGCCTTACCTCGATCACTTTGTTGTTGTCTTCATCGATGACATTCTGATCTACTCGACTACTGAGAAGGAGCAAGCCAACCATTTGCAGGTAGTACTAGAAAAAATACGAGAGCACCACCTTTATGGTAAGCTCTTGAAGTTACAGTTTTGGATATGAGAGGTTCACTTCATGGGACACGTCATCTCGAAGGTTGGAGTTGTAGTGGATCCAGTAAAGATTGAGGTGATACTTGCTTGGGATCCACCCAGGAGTGTGATGGAGGTATGGAGTATCCTGGTTTGGATGGATACTATCGGAGGTTCATACCATACTTCTCTAAAGTTGCATCACCACTATCAACCTTGACAAAGGAGTGGAAACCCTTCGTGTGGTCAGAGAGATTCCAGTAAAGAATTCAAGAGCTGAGCCATAGGCTGACTAGTGCCCCCATCTTGGGGATTTTGGAGGAGAGCGTATGGTACGTAGTCTACTACGACACATCAAGGACCGAACATGGGTGTGTCCTGATGAAAAATCGAGCGATTATTGGTTATGGTTGTCGGCAGCTAAGACAGAACGAGCAAAAATACGCTACCCATGACCTGGAGTTTGCAGTAGTTGTCTTCGCCTTGAAGATGTGGCGACACTATCTGATGGGCGAGTGTTTTACCGTGTACATTGATCACAAGAGGCTATGGTATATTTTCTCTCATAATGACCTAAATCTAATACAATGACGTTGGATGGGGTTCCTCCAGGACTATGACTTCGAGATAGTTTATGCTCATAGGAAGGGGAATGTTGTTACATATGCGCTCAGTATGAGAACCAGTATAGATCTGATAAAAGAGGCAATAGAGCAGCTGGCTGCTTTATAGATATCCTTTATGGGCAGATACAGAGTATCCTTTCTACAATATCTTACAGTCACTCCCCCTCTTTTTCAACAAGTTAGGGAGGCACAAAATGGGGACACTGACTGCGAGACACGATGTGCTGAGATATCCACAGGGCATGCACCTGATTGATTCATTGAAGGTGGGGGCATGTCATCTTTTTCAGAGGATGTACCATGGTACCGGTGGTACTTCAGGAGGAAGTGTTGAGAGATTTCCACACATCCCCTCTAGTGGTACATCCAGGAGTGGCGAAGATGTACCGAGACCTTCGACGACAGCACTGGAGGCCAGGTATGAAGAAGGCATTAGTAGAGTTTGTCACACGGTGCCTCACTTGTCATCAAGTGATGGAAAAGAACAAGGTACCAACGGGCTTGGTTCAGCCTTTAGAGGTCCCAGAGTGGATGTGGGATTGTATATCCATGGACTTTGTGATGGGACTTCCATGTACATCTAGGGTTCATGGCTTGATTGGGGTGATTGTCGGCCTACTCACCAAGTAGGCCCACTTCCTACTGATCAGAGAGCGGGGTTCAGTAGAGAGATTGGGATGCCTCTATGTGCAGGAGATTGTACAACTACATGGAGTACATCCCTTAATTGTCTTAGAATGTCACATATATTTTATTTCCAGGCTATGGAAGGGGATGCAGGAGGCTTTCGGGACACAACTTCACTTGATCACTGCCTTCCATCCGTAGACAAATGGCCAGACTGAGCGGACCATTCAGACCCTCGAGGACATTCTATGACCATGTGTCCTCGACTTCATTTTTAGCTGGGTGAATCACTTCCCATTGGTGGAGTTTTATTACAACAACAACTATCACTCCACCATAGGGATGGTACCTTTTGAGGCCTTGTACGGGCGACCTTGCAGATCCCCATTGTGCTACACAGACCTAGTGGAGTCCACACTATTGGGACCAAAGAAGGTAAAAGCTACCATGGAGAAGGTGTATATCATCTAGGAGTGGATGAATACTACACAGAGCTGGCAGAAATAATGCTAACTGGAAACAAGGACCTCTAGAGTTCGAGGATGGCGACCACGTCTATCTACGGGTCTTACCTCGACTAGGTCTATAATGATTTGGCCGAGGTGGAAAGTTATCTCTGAGATTTATCATACCATTCCAGGTTCTTAGTAGAGTAGGCGAGGTGGCTTATATCTTAGCTCTTCCACCTCAGTGGAACCAGGTGCATGACGACTTCAATGTATCTCAGCAGAAAAGATATGTGCACATCATCGACCATGGAGAGCTAGTCGTCGAAGATGGGGAGACATTTATTGAGTTTCCAGTGGAGATTGAGGATTGGAAAGAGTGGGTACGACGTGGATGGTTGATAACTGTAGTGCGTGTTCGCTGGCAGCATGGGAACCTCCAAGAGAGCACATGACAGCGAGGGGCTCAGTTACGTTCTCAGTACCTCCATTTGTTCCCATAGTTTGAGTTATAGCTTATGGGGATGTAAATCCCTGAGGTGGGTAGAATGTAAATACTAAAAAATACCATGTATTTATTTTAATACTTGGAAATTTTTCGAGACCACAAATTTTTACGGTGACAGATTCCGAGGCCCGGTGTTCCCGGAATCAATTTCTAAAGTTTTGTTTGGGTATGTTCAATAAACGTACAAGTGGGTATTTATATCATTTGAACCAGTGCTCTGAATTTAAATCCAAGGGCACTGTTGAACTTGCAGTTAAAATATTCTCTTCAAAAGACATTCACCTCAATTGTGGATGGATGAGAATAAAAGTTAGTTCATAGTTTTTTATAAAAATAAAAATAATATAAAATGTACAACACTTTAATTTTTTGAGCTACCATGAGTGTGAGTGGATGTTGGTTAAAACCTCCACTTGGGATTTGGAGGTGGGACAACCACACCCTAACCTCCCAATAGAGGTTATGGTGGTGGGGCCCACCCAAACATAACCTCCCATGAGAGGTTACTTCGTGGGGACCACATGAGACTAAACCCCCCTATTAATGGGAGGGTGGAAAATATCCCAACTCCCCACATTAATGAGGGGGATTCCCATGAACACCTCTACTATTAAATGGAGCCACCTTTACCTTTTAATTAATTGTTCCAACAAGTGTAATTTAATTAAGGGGAGCCTCTTGACCTCCCCTTTAATCAATTGCACCAACGCATGTAATTTATTATGTGGAGAATCTTAATTTATTCCTCCATTTTTAAATTGTTGTGCCCATAAAATAATAGATAACTTATATTATTTTTTCCTTGTCAATTCTCATTTGGTGGGAGCTTGAGAGGAGAACTTGGGAGAAAAGAAGTTCTCCCAACGAAGAACGAAGAACATGAAGAACGTTGCCAACAACCTTCTTCAACTTCGTCCCTCATATCCTACCAATGTGGAGTATCTTCCATGGCCAACGCAGTTGAGGGTTGGGAGTGCTTGATGAACATGGAGAATGACAAACTTCATCGTCTTCTTTCCGCAACACCATTAATGAATGGCGAACGTCAATCTGAAAATCAAATCTAGGGGGTTTACCTTATGCTTTATCCCTTTTCTTTTCACTTGATTGTTTGAAAGGAAATCATTGTGTGGTTGTAAATAATTGATGTTCATATTTCCTATTTATATGAACCAATAGATACAACTTTAAACATGATGGATGTGGGCATACCTAACATGGCCCGACATCCTCCATTGATTCTTCTTTCATGTGGCGTTCTACGTCATGGAAATGAGGCGACGATGACGAAGGCGGAAACGATGAAGGCCATGCTACCTATGGCCTCCGCAAATTGCACCACCCTCCGTGGCACACCGAAGTTTCCGGCTGACGACTGCCGGCCCGAGTGGCACCCAGCCTGCCTACCCACAGCCTCCCGACACCATGCCCGGTGCGCGACCCACCAACCCGCGGACTCCCGGTGCACGGACCTCCTGCTCGGCCGCTGCCGTGCCCTACTCGGCCCCTGCCGCGCCCTACTCGGCACCCCCGTGGCCTGCCCGGCACCATGCCATGGCATACCCAGCGCCCCGCCGGCGCCCCCGCGGCCTGCCCGGCCGCTGCCGCGGGCTACCCGGCGCCCGCGTGCCCTGCCCAGAGCACACGCGACCAGCCCACGCTCTGCACGGCACGCCTGTCGGTCTCCCGACCAGCCCAACCTCTCAGGCCGAGTCGCTCAATCCGCGCCCCTCGTAGCACTGGCCGTACTGGCCCTGGCCTTCGGGCTGAGTCTCCTACTTGGCGACCTCCGGGCCGAACCACCCTCGTAGTCCGCTGGGCCGGGCCCAGCTGACCAGGCCAAAAACTCAACAGGCTGGCCAGTCCAACATGCTAGGTTAGACCCAGCAAATCTGACAAGGCCGACCCAGACCGGGTCGGCCCAGACCATGTTGGGCTGTGTCAGTCCGACCGGGTCGGAACGGACCCATGCCTATTACTGACCCATTACCTTCTTGGGCCATATCTTCGGCACCAGATGTCCGTTTGATGAACTATTAGTGGAGCCAGTATTCTTTGAGCGAAAACATCACTTTGAGAATACCCCAATGGAATTTAATGTATAGTTGAGATACGGTTAGGTTGGATCATACATGAATCCAACCGGGCCCCCAAGACTAAAAGGCTCGTAAGTACAAGACCGAGCATCTTGTTGATGTGTCGTCGATTGCGTTGAGACCCTTATGACGTGGTAAGTCTTTAAGTTACTTTTACATGGGAATTCATGATAGATTAATTATATACTAGTATCTTGTGGTGGATATCATCTAGAGACGATTAGGCATTTTTTCCGGAACCATGTAGCTAGACGAGAATTCACGAATGCTGATCGATTCGACTCAGAGTGATTCTACTAGCCCAGTAGGGAGCACCTCTGTGTGAGCATGGTAGACCCATGGTGGGGAGTGCCTCTTTGTGAGTGTGACAGACCCACGGTACTTGACATGTGGTGTACCTCATTAGGCTACTAGGGGAGTGAATCTATGTGAGCGCAACATACCCACGGTGGAGAGCACCTCTCTGTGAGCACATCAGATCCACAGTACTCGACAGGAAGAGTACCTCAGCTATCCATGTTATTGGGAAGCGCCACTATGTGATGCGGCAGTCCCACTATACATGATATAGAATTAGTTCTCCAGTAGCCGAGGGTTCAATTTAATAAAAATCCTAGTTTGAGCTGAGTCAATGACTTTTTTTTTCTCATAATTGTGATGGGTTACTAGATAACATAGGTATATGTATGGGCATATATCTATGTAATGGTTATCTATTGATTTAATACTCTGTGGTTTATCCATGTTGGATTTAGTGAGTATTTGAGGGTCTCGGGGTCCCTACTGAGTATTTTTATACTCACCCTTGCACGGGCTATTCCCACACCTCGTTGGGTTGGTTGCAGATAAAGGACAGTGCTGACTGAGTCAGAGAGTAGCAGGACTGGACGGTACCTGGAGGTGGATCACTCAGTGTGATGGTGTACAGAGGAGATGGACATAAGTGGAGTGGTGAGGAGGCCATATGTACCTACCCTCTAGGTAGAAACACCAGAGGATGACCCAATAGCTACATTACTTTTCTATAGTGTACTTGTTTTCAGTTGTACTTGTACTTTCAATTTGGGCTTGTATTTCTAGCCCCTTTTACATTCCAGCACTTCTTTTGTATAATATTTTAATTAGTGTTTTTCTCCCAGTTGTGTACTCTGATGTGTTTGTTTACTGTTATAAAGGAAATGCCTTCCCAGTTTAAGGATTTATACCTTTGGTTCTAGTCGCCAACCCCTGGCCTATGGAAGGCGGGAGTGGGGTAGTCACGATACATGCCTTAGGGGATGGGTTGTGATAGTGGATTCCTTTTCAAGAGCAGTGAGTGATAGAAGTGAAGACGATGTCCCATTCCACAGTAAGTGAGCTTGAAAAAGAGGAAAATCGAGTGACCCATGGGAATGTAGTGAGCAGACCCTAAACATTTTAAAGGCTGTGAGCTTGGGCGTAGAAGATCTAGCCTGAACATTGTACTCATTATTGGCGGTGATCCTTAGCAAATTTGGTACATCTGCAAATTATCGTTTAATGTTCCTTGGATGTAGCCTAATGAGGGTGAAACTAGTAGAAATTGTTCTATCATGTGTATGATTTCATATCTGTTTATATATTACTACGGGAGGAAGAGAGAATTTACTTTTTTTAACTACGAAACAAGATCCAAAGGAAAAATGGTTTATTCTATCATACCCTGATCCACCTTCTCTTATGGTACTCAACCTAGTGGACATAATGAATGATCTATTACAATGTGATCACTTCATAACATCTCTTTATTGAGGAAATATTATTTTATGAAGAAGATCCATCAATTGTCAATTCTTGTTTCAACTATGTAGATCAATCTAAACATTTTTAATCAATATATGTTTATCGATAGTTTCAACCACTTGTACATAGTTGTGGTGGAGTATCATCTTCTTGATCTAATATGTGGTTTTTTTATTCTAAATTAAAAATAGAAAAGGATCTATTTTTAGACTTATTTGTAAAGGTGTTAGATGCATGCACTCATTTGTGGATTGATCGTATGATACGAGGACCTGAATATGGAAATTACCAGAACTCACAGAGAGAGTAATTGATGGAATGGTGTAGTGGATATATTTTCAGAAAACCACTATAAACAGTCATATTCATTTTTTTACCCACTCTTTAAACATTAATAAAAAAGGTAAATAATATTTATCAACATAATATACAATTCACCTCAAATGTTTGAATTGTGAAGGATCTTGAAAAGATAAAATTCAGCCCTTCTTGTGTATATTTTTATATTCTGACCAAACAAGGATAACCTCTCTAGGGAGTCTAGTAGGATCAATGAGGGACTTCCTCATTAGAATTTCATAAATTTAAACAAGAAAAGTTTTGTCCAAACATAAATTTTGTAAATTATATTTAATTATTTTGTGAAATGATAACATATGGATGGTACACATTTCACATGATGTTGCCATTATTACATATAACCTATCATAATTCATAATAATTGGAAATATGAAATGAGTTATTTCTATGTCAACAGATAGCACAAGCACATAGGATATACACATTTCACATGAACCATTATATATAATACCTAATATGGAATCGATAACAAAGACACTGATATAAGACATCAAAACTATATAAATGTAAAAATTTATATATAGGGTTTGAATTAATGCCCCGTAGGATACGATCAACAATATAAACATTTCATTTTAGATGATGAATATAAAATTTAATTTTAAATTATTGTATAAATAATAGATTTATTTACATTTTAATGTTAATAAAATAAAGAAATCTTCCACAATCCTCTTTACATTACAAAACACAATACCTTAATTAAAAGCCCATGTTTCCAATATTTACCCTATTAAATTATTTTTTAAAACAAATATACTATATAATGATTGAAATAAAACGACATAAAATGTTAAAAAATTATGATCTATGTTTAGTATTGTATATATGATGAATATATATTTATTAATCATAGTATAAAAAACACATTTATATTCATTCATAATAAAACTAAATCATGTATGATGAATGAAAAATCATAAAACCATGAAAAATAACCAAAATATCAATAAATACATGATAATAAGAATGAAATATATAAGATGGATCATGAGACAATACCTTGTAAAATAATGAGACAATTAAATTTATACCCAATTGGAACCATTTGTTATCCTATCATGAAATTATATAAAAATAAATTCTATCTTTGACACAAATTTATTAATTGGGTCGAACTCCCCAATTCTTAGGAATAAGCTAAATAAGGGGGTGCTACCTACTGTATTGTATCGAGTAACATAGAAGTAATTTCTTGATTTCCCATTTATATTCCCAATGAATCCCATGAAGTATATAAAGGGAGATGAGGAAATAATCATGAGATCATATTGTAATATAAAAATAATAAAACATGAAAACCATATATCACCTATGGAAACCCTTAAGATAAATTTAACCTTCCAATATTGATAATTAATAATAAATAATTCACATGTAAGATCTATTACAAAACAATAACCCAAAAAATGTGCAACCACTTCAAGGGTTTCATTTACATAACAAAGAAACATTACAAATTTCTAAAAAAAATCCATCTTTTTTAATAAAATAAATTGAAACCACAAAAATAAATATATATGTCAAAGAAGAATTGATTATTCAATTAATGATCACATAAAATAATATAAAATACAAAAAATATGTCAAAAATATAATTTCATTATAAAAATGGGTAGAGAAAATCATAAATATAATTTTTTAAACAAACACACCCATATTAAAGAAAGGTAGGTCCAAGAATTTAATGATCAAAAATAAGGGAATCTATATGAAAATCAATACCCTTGAAAATGATGATGAAATTAAACCTCAAAAGATCCAACGAAGCCCTATAAAATTAATATGAACATAAAAATAACCAAAAATACTAATTTAATTTGATCAAAAGGGAAGACCAAAGTAAAACCCTACCTTAAAGTGGAGAAAACCATAGTATTTAATAAGAAACACCATAAGGATCCTAAAATAACTACTCATAAACCCATAAAACAATAAATCAACGTAATAAACCAACCTATTTTTTTATGGATGAACCATGTCTCTTCAGAACAAGAAATTGGTGGTGGTGAGAGGGACATATGAGGGGGGGGGGGTATCTAGAGAAACGGTGAAGGGGAATGGCGATTATAGGGATAAAGGGGAGGGGGAACTTGGTGAAATGAAAAGGGGACAATCCAGTAGATTATCTTCAGACACAAGGTGGTGGGGGTGAGAGAAGGGGGTGATTGGGTGAAATTTAAAAAATATTTATGTGTAGTTTTTTAAAATCTAGAACTAAATATTTGAAATATTTGTTTGTAGTGGTTTTAGAAACCAAAACAAATAAATTGATGATATTTGTATATTTTTCTACATATTATCAAGTTATACCATTGAATTTCATTTTATGTTTCCTTATAATGTTCATTCCTTTCATGGGTTTTTAACCCACCCATTTTCTCTTCGCATTCCCATGGTTATCACGTGCCATTTTAGTAGCTCAAAAGGATTTAGGATCCCTTTTTTAGAATAAAATAAATATTTTTTTCATTGATTGTAACATCACATGAAATTACAATATATTTCTGTTAGACTAAATTTAAATTTCGTCAATAACTTGTGATGCACAAAACACAACGTTTAAATGAAACAATATAATCAATTAAAATTTATTTATACAAAAAATTCTAATTTTTCCACAAAATATGATAGTATTAATATAACAAATAATGTAAATTATTGTATATATTGACTAGAAATGAAATAAAAACCATTTAAATGAAATAGACGTTTTTTTTAAAATATATTTTTTTTAAAAATACTCTTTACTCATACTTTTCAAAAGTCATTGTAAATTAATTTTTACCACATATATAAAATTTATATAAAAATATATAATTCATTTCTGAAATAATTTTTTAAGATATTCTTAATGTGAATTTTTGGTACCATTCTAAAATACACTATTTTAAATGAATAGTGAAAAGTACTGAATTGTAATTTAAAACTTCTATTTCATTCAAGTTATTTTTTATGATAAATTATATTATAATTTTTTTGAAAAATAAATTTTCAAATTCAACATCAATTAATAAAACTAGGTTATATTTTTTTTATAATTAATTTTAGTATAAAATCATTGTAAAATTTTGAACGACTTCTCTTTGAAAACCAACATTATCATCGCATCGACGAGAATAATTTTAATTTTAATTTTTTTCTTCAGAGAATGAAATTTTTAAAAATGGATTCCATATTTATGATGAATATAATATATATATTACATAATATGTTCAACATATATTTTATTCAGAAAAAATAATATTAAAAACAATAATTATTATTTAACTCGGTTATAGTAAAAAAGGATTTACTTTTATGTTAAACTAATCAATAACAGTTAAAATGACCTAATAACATTTATATAATATGTAATGTAGAAATATTTCCACCATATTATGTCTAAATATAATTAATACACTATTTTGGGCCCCCTTTTCCATTGAAAATCGTTGGTACACATTTTTCTTTCAAAATACTACATGTGTGTCACTCACCACACTTATAAAAGGCCACACCCAATCCAATATTATTTAAACATTAAATCAAATTTGGATAATCCAATAACCAACCAAATAACATCCCAAAATCCATGACCACACCTTATAATCTATTTTTTCTATATAAATCCAACCTTGCAATTATTTTGGTGGAAGCTAATGAAGTTACCCGAAGATGAGGTTACATTCATAAACAAGCATTTTTATTTTATTTATTCCATAAAATCAATCATTACATATTAAAAAATGATAAAAAAAATTAGTATTAGAATATTTAATATAATAAGATCATTTTTAAGTTTATGTAATAAAATAAAACCAAATCCACTTCTAATAAATGGGTTTCAAAATCATCACTCATGTCAATAATTAGTTTGAACCTATAAACCATTGTAATTAGAATTTCTATTACCACCTACCAAGGATTTATTTGGTGATGGGTAAAAAGTTTATATATGATATTTATAACATAATTTGATCTATTGAGTCATTATATCATATATAATGTTTTTTACCTTACATTCTGTAGGGGATTCAATAACATTGCATGTGCTTAAAAAAAATTACCACCTCACAATATAATAAGATTTTTCATTCACAAAAGATTATTATTAAAGGTGATAAGATTAATTTTAAGGATTATATGTGATATAAATTAAATATTTTTCATTATTAAAGGTGCCCCGGTGACGATGACAGTGGTAGTTTCTTGATACTGCTGATGATGTTGACTGGTTGGCGACTGGATGGGGATTTCGACGTCGACTTGATCTGCAGTGGGTGATGATTTCCACGCTCGCGTCTCGAGGTGGCTCTTGGAAATGATGAAGGGGGACACGCGGTCAGGAAAAATGGAAAGCGGTTTGGGTTTTGTGAATTTGAATTTTTTTTTGTTCTGGTGTTGGCGGGATGTAGAGGCCTGGAAAGGTGCGCGGTGATGGCATGCTAATCGAGGACAGCTGGATGGTTTTTTGAGTTTGAAATTTGAAAGTTGTTTTGAAATGTATGGTGCGGGGATGTTTTGTAATGGGTACCGACAACCCTTAAACCAGTTTTCTTTCTCTTTTTAATAAATGGTCAGAGGGTTATCCTCTGATGGCTTTTCTGGTATGATCACTATTTGATGATTAAATATTTCATTCTTTTATTCAATAATGATCATTGGAAAAGGGAAATGTTAATTTAAAGTATATACAGGTTAATATCTACATGATCCTGACATAATTCATTTATCAAAACAATATTTCAAAATTGCTATTAAAAGTAAAATTTATGTAAAAAATTGATAATTATTTCTTGATTATTATTCTTGAGGTTATGTAACTATATAATATTCTCAAAAATCATAACATTTATAACAATTAACAAATGATAAAACCGGACAATTAAAACCTAAAATAATGAAAAACTATTATTAAAAGGGTGTTAACATGTTTTAATAGGATCATATATGATATAATAAATATGATTAATGTTTTTTTATATGTAATTATTATTAGTAAAAAAATTTATTGGAGGATTACTCATGTTTAACTAATGGAAAGCATGAGGTTAGAGATTTGGTCTCAATTTCTACTCATTGAGGAAAATTTGCATATGATGGACAAATTTAATTTATATGGTTACTACACTATCCATTTCACATGAAATTTAATTAATAATTAATACATAATGGCATTTTATATTTAAATTTGAATTAATTCATCAAATTAAATATTATTTTAATATTACCAAGTGGTAAAGGACTTTTTCTAAATTTCCCTTCTTTAAAGAATATTGTAATATTACGAACCTAATATCATTTATGTGTTGTATATATTTCCTCCTTGAAATTTAATATCATGATTAAATCATAATAAATTTTATTTTATATTTCAATTTAAATTATATCTAATAATGGTATTTTACAAGAAAATTACTATGTGGTAATATTTATTATAAAATCTCACATCATTTTGTGTTTTTTAACTTTCCCTGGAAAAAATAATGTAATTGTGATAATTTTTCATTGTAAATTACATTAATTTTAAAAATACACACTATTTTTAGTGTATATGTTTATTTAATAGGCCATATGACACTTTTCTATATAGTTTTTACTAGGAATGTTATTATATTAACTGTTGAAATATAGACAAATTATTATCCTTTACTCAATACAAATATTTGATAATAAGGTGCATTTTTCACTAATTGAATCAATTATTTGATTTGTAATGAATGTTTTGGACATATAGTGATGGGTGCTTCTTGGTATAATATATCCCCTCAATATATTGGTAGATATCGTGAGACAAATATGTTGGATAAATTAAGAGGGTTTCTACTTGAGGTTTAGAATTATATTGTGAAAGGTCTTGAAGGTAGATGTATAATGATAAATGAGATCATGACATCCAATAAGTAATCATTCCCTTTACTAATAATTCATTCACTATCATTATACAAGATATTTAAGCTATTATATTATCTCTAGATTTACTATCTTCATTGTTATTGATTAAATGTCTTATGTTTTTAGTTATTTATCTCCCTATTTTAATTATTCATTATTGTATCATGATCGTCATGTTAGGTAAATGGAATGTGTGTTTATTTATTTATCATTACATGTTGATTATTCTTATTTTTTCATGATATCATCTTTTTTACCGAACCCTTAATGATCATTTGAGCTCAACCTTATTTTATTTCTATACCTCAAGAAGTAAAGAAGAGATATTTGAATGAGTTTTCAAGGATTCTGTTCATTTTAATTTGTTTCGTATTATTTTTTATTTTCAATTCACAATGTAAAATAGATTTAATATATGTATCTGGTTGTCAAAAACTACTAAATGGATCGGTCCTTCCGGATTTGACCCTTGGTATCTATGTTGATATAGTATAGGAGATACTGAATTCAAGTTACTAGAGTTGGGGTCACTATAATTGTTGTTTGTGGAAGGTTAATAGAAACCATGGGAACTATATATTGGAAATCATATATTAGGGAAAATAAACCATTGATAAACTTTGATGATAAGTATATAATAACATCCTAATGTTTTTTATGGTTAATATTATGTGGTTCCCCCTAAAAATATATCCCTATGTGCATTCTATATGTGGATTTGGTTGTAGCACAGAGGTACCTATGGGTAATAACCTTAAAAAGGAATCACTGGTCTTGAAAAGATTTTCACATTTTATGCAAAAAAGGTCTTACTTTAAAATTGGTTTGATTCTACTAGGGGATATGCTTAGGATAATTAACATTTTATTTACCAAGTATTATAAAGGTTTATACAATAATGATATCCTTGATTAAACCGTGTTTATAATTCTGATATTAACAATGCATATATTTTATGTTATGTCACTTATTACACCATATTTGGAATTATATATTATGATTTAAAAATCATAATTTTGTGATATAATCCAATATATTCCAATTTTTAGAAATGGAACCTAGAAGGTGGGAGGGTATTCATACTCATGACTAATTTATAAATTATCACGAGTTCAAATCCAACACATCTAGTATTGGAATAGATATAATTATGGATATAATTATGTAGATTAATAACTTTCTAAAAAATAACCTTTACTAGATGGAGAAACATATTCCACATAGAGATTATACTATGTTAGATTACAATATGAGATAGAATCCACCAAAATTTTGTGGGTCTATTATTCCAATTCCATTTATGAAATGGATTATGTATTTTGAGAAGATATTTATGGACATAAAATGTGGTGAAATGGAAAAGTATACAATTGTCATGTATTAGTCAAAATAATCTTCTGATCGTTGGTGATTTTCAATAAAAATTTCTAAGGAGGAAAAGAAAACATATCATATAGAATAGAATGATTTTATGGGGATTTTATTCAAAAAATATTTTCCTCTTATGAAATAAAATGAAATGATAATATAGTTCCTTATCTTAACGGAAAATGAAGGAAAAGATGATTTTGAGTAGGACGTTATTTTCACAATGTTATCTAGTTATGCTATAGATTACACAAACTACATAGAGATAATGTTTTACCATTTCATTAATGGGATTAGGCAAAGTCTCCAACAACCATAAGTATCTCTCACATTTCCTTCATGTGATGAATAAATATTATATTCTATAGATATAGAGATTGTATTATCCATTTATTATGGATTATAAGGGATCTAATAGAATAAAAATATGGAAAATAAAAAAAATTCCTTAAAGTTTGAAGGAAAATAATACTTTTTTTCATATGTGATAATTGTGGGAGAAACATTTTGGTACATTATTAAAACGAATGGGTGTTAGATACTAATGTGGAAAGAAACACCACCATTCTTATGATTTTTAGGGAAAGAAAAAAATTTCCATTGACTAATTATTCCATTGTTTGGATATAAGTAATAATAAAAATTAATTTTCAAATATTCAATGAAATATACCTAAAATGAATCTGAGGGATCAAGGTATGGTTTATGTTATTAATTCAACTAATGTTGAATGATTAATATGATAGTGTATGTGGATCCATGAAATATATTGTTACATTATTTTTTTGATGACATTATCATTATAATAATTATTAAATATATAATTATTATGCTACAATACATGTCCATTATGGAATTGAATTAAAATGTTTCATGATACCGATAACTTGAAAAATGATTCAATGGTATGTTGAACTACTTATAAAAAACGTGATTGAGGGAAAGATAACCCTTAATATTTTCATAATATTGAGATAATGAAGTTTTTGTAAAGATATAATTGATATAGATAATATAAATTGTTTACTAATTACTAAATTTGGATTGATTATCGATTAGTTGGAAATGTGGTTTATTCTCCCATTGATGGAGTTTATTTTTTTTTGAATAAATAAATACATCTAATAATATGAGTTTTATATAAGGAATTGATAAGAATGAATATTTTCATTTTTTTTAATTTTTGTTATTTACATGTTTTAATTTAATACAGGATGAAGGTACTCACAACTTTGGTATTTGACTATTATGAGCTACTTCATGTTGTTTAAGGAATATAATATTGACTTACTAAGCTTAGATATAAAATTGGATATAAATATTTTTTTAATGAGACATAAATAAAAAAATTTATATAAATACATTATATGGTCTACAAATAATGGGAGACATAGAAACATGTTCCCAACCCCTTTGAAATTCATGATTGAATTTGAGTTGTTTTGTATCGTTTGGAAATGTTTCCAAATATCTTTAAAGTAAACGATGTGTTGATTATATCATTGTTAAGGATGTATATTACTTAGTCAATGCATTTTATCACCTACAATTATATATAACATAATCATGATCTATCTTAATGTTAATCATCATGATTGTTGATACCACATAGAAAGTGTTGAGGAATCAGACGACTTGCCTAGTAAAGGTACTTCTGAAAAACGAAAAAATGGAGGAAGCAGTGTGGGAACCATAGGATATTATGAAGAGGAAATATACTCATCTATTTTGAAGGAAATATAAAATAAATTTAGTGGAAATTTTTTTAGTATTTGGGGATATTGCATCCCACTTATATTTTACAATATATTTCCCTTAAGATAAATTTAATTTCCTTGATGACATTTGATGCATATAGCAAAATTTTTAAATGAAACATGATAACCAATTAAAATACTATTTCAAAATAATGATTTATAACATAGAAATTAAATTATATGTTATAAAAAAGAACTAAAAAAATTATTTAAATTATTTTTATCCATTTTTTATCGATAAAACAAAAATAATTTAAAATAATTTTTTTTTCTTCTTAATAACTATATTTATTTTTTTCTAAAAGACATTATAGTCATGCATAGCACAAATAATTTATATTTAATTTTTAAGATTTATAGAAAATTTATTTGAAAATATAATCCAAATTATTAGAAGAATAATATTTAAATATTATTGGGGTAAATATTTGTGATTTTAATGAAATGTTTTATTTTTTGATGGATAGTGAAAAAATTATGAATATTAAATGAAAATTGTTTTTTAGTAAAATTATTTATAAAGTTAAATTATATTTTAAGTTGATGAAAATTTATAATTAGATACATTATATATAAATTAATTTAATTTAGGTTATTGGACTCATTTCATATATAATTTTTGATATTAAAACATTGATAAATTTTAAAAATCTTCTCTATGAAAACTAGCATTTTCATCACATTTAGGGGAATAATTTTAAATAAAAATTTTCAACATTAGTGAATGGAATATTGAAAAATGGATTCAATATTTTAGATAATAATAATTTATATAACCAAATATGGTAAAATTAATTTTTTACCTAAATGAATATATAAAAATGTAAAAATTATTTACTGTTGTTAAGGTAAAAATTGGTTTACTACGAGTTAAACTAAAAAGATAATAGTTTAAATCACATAAAAACTTATATAAAATTTTTTTATGGACTTATTTATAACTTATAAATAATTATTATCTATAGTAATCCTTTGGGGAACCTTTTTTGGTAAAAACGTGGTTACACCCTTTTCATTCAAAACAATACATTTTTTCCACTCTCCTCAATTACAAAAGGATAACCTCTATAGACCATTTTTCACACAATAAAAACTTTTTATCCGGCCAATAACTACCAAAATAACTTCCAAAAATCCATCACCTCATCGTATAATCCTTATTTTGGTCAGAAATCTATCCCAATAATGCTTTTGTTGCAATCCTATGGATATTCCCTAAAGAAGATATTATGTTCTTCAACGAGAGTTTCTATTTTATTTCTTCCTCCAATGCCTTAAATTATTATAAATACATAGTGATATAATATTAAATTTACATTAAATATAAAAAAATTATTTATTTTAAGATAATTCCCTACAACCATGTCAATTTCCATCAAATTAGTAATAAAATCATTGTTCGTGTGTACATCAGACTACACCCTCATGAACTAATGTCATTAATTTGTCCATTACCTCCTAATACAGTTGGGTAAGAAGATTTATATAAAGTATATTTATGATATTTATATCATTATTATATTTATGGATTAATTATATCACATATAAATTTGTACGTAACATTCTGTAGGGAATACAATAATATTGGTCGTGTGTATGGAGGACTCATGTGTCATGAAGAGATGTGATTAGTCTTTTATTAACACTTATCATGAAATGTGACAAGGATAATTTAATGAATATATTATATATAAATGAATTAATTATTTTATTAATTATATATTTATCATAATTAAAATATAATATATAGCATTCTTTCTTACACTAAAAATGATAACATCGTCCGTGTATGTGTGGACTACCCCATCTTGATGTGATGTGACACTCAATTAATCATCACACCTAATTGATGATATATATAAGTATAATGTAATAAATAATATGGTATATATGATATTTTTATATTTATTTAAATATATTATATTAATTACCTCTTCTCCGTAATGATAATTGAAAAATATACATGTTTACCTTGGGTACATACGATCTACCATCTCTGTGATTGTAACATAATTCATTTATGAAAACTATTATTCATGATTGGTTTTAAAATGATGATTTGAGAAAAAAATATGATAATTATTTAATTATAATAATTATTTAGTTGATGGAAGTATATATCATTAATAAGAACTATAAAATTAATAATTAATAATGAATGAAAAAACAAAATTATTAACACCTGAAACAATAAAAATAATGAAATATTAGTATCCAATGGGTGGTAAAATGTAAAAATAGTGTCATATATAAAATTATAAATATTATTATTATTCAATTATAAATTCATAACATTATTAAATCCATTATAAAAGAGGTTGAATCACGTTCAATTTAATGAAAGCATCTGGTAAGAGATTTCGTCTCAATTTCCTTTCATTGAGGATTATATGTATTTATTCACCAATTTCTATTATATTGTGCATAAAAATCCCATTTAAAATGTAATATCATGAATAACTAAAAAATAATTTAATTTTATAGTTTAATTTTAATTGATTCATCCGAGTCCATATTGCTTGAATTTTACAAAGTTGTAAGGGACAACATCTCAATTTCCCATGGTTGAAGAACATTGTAATATTATAAAGATAATTTATTTTATCTTCTGTATATAACTCACTTTTAAAATATAATATCTTGATTCATTCATACATTATGGTATTTTAAGAATAATTTTTATTTTTTTCATCCATTTATATTTGATTGGAAAAATCCAATGTTGTAAAAGATATTGTATAATATCATATTCTTTTGTTATTGTTATCATTATCCTGAAACAATATATTTTTATTGTCAATTTTCAATATAAATTAAATTAACTTAAAATATACATAATCTTGTATAATGGGAACAATTATTTCCCAACCAATATATCATTTTTTCATATGGTGTTGAATTTAATTATTATTTGATTAACAAGGTAAAAATTGATAAATTGGTATCATTTACTGAATATGTATATTTTATGTTAGGGAACATTATTCATGAATAAAATATATCATTATATATATGAGGAAATATTTTTTCCTACCATGAAGTGTGTATCCAAGTATAATATATCCCTTCGAAGCATTAATAGTTTCAATAAGACAACTAAGTCAGATAAATTAAATGGATTTATTTACATAGTTTTAAACCATCCAATGAAAGGTATTGATGATAAAGGTATCATAAATCATGAGATAATTAAATCTAATAATTATGAATTTCCTTAATTGAAAATTTATTTATAATTAATATCAATGATACTTATGTAATGTTATTATTAATTAATGGACTTCATTCATAGTTATTGATTAAATAGATTTGGTTTTTTATCCTTTACATTTGAATACTGGTTATGCCTTATCATATCATGATATATTTGTTATGTAAATGAAATGTGTGTTCAGTTATTTAACTTTTCATTTTGATCAGGATTATTGATTTATGATATATTCTAATGTCTGTAACCCTTACTAATAATTTGATATCACCCATATTTATCTATTCCCTATTATATGAAGAAGAGATATTTGAATGAGGTTTCAAGGGTTTAGTTAATTTTATTTTTTTTATGTAATGTATTTTAATTTCGATTACCAAAATAAAATGGGTATCAAGACCATATCTGGTCCTCCAAAACTACTAAACTGATCAGTCCCACAATATTTTACCATTGGTATCTTTTCCAATGAAATAAATAAGACTCCAAATCTTGGTTTCTATAGTAATGGTAAATATATTGAATAATTATAAACCTTTTATTCAAAATACACTAGGACTCAATATATTTGGGTTGAAATTATTGGATGTTTATGTTTAAAATAATCTAATAATATGTGAAAATGATTGGTATGTCATACATAGTATTAAATAAAAAATTTAGTTATCTATATTTATCTAGGTTGAGAAATATTTTTTAAAAACCTTATGGACAAGGATAATGAAAATCCTAATTATAGAAAAATAAAATAGAATTTCTGTTAATAATATAGTGAGCGGGTTATATACAATTACATATTTTTAATGATAATATAATTGGATATGGATTTGAGATATTTGTATCTTGGTGTAAAAATATTGATTAGGGCATATTTAGATAGACATGATCATTACATAGTGCAAGATAATGTGAAATGATACACATATGGTTTGAAACTCATAGGGTATTTTTTTTGAAATTCAAAAAACCATTACGGACAAATATTGATAACATGGAAAAAAATTATTTTAAAAAAAATTTGGTTATAATATCATGGATAACCTATATTAAAAACTAGAGACTCATAATTCAGGATATAATTATAATTTATATGTTATTTATTTTCTGGTTTATAAGATTCCATTATTGTAAGTCAATGTAATCCCAGGTAAATTATTTTATTATTTTTAGTTAATATTAGTAAATATGAGAAAAATTCCAATAACCAATGTTATGGGTAATGAAATGGTTTCCTTAAAGATATTCCTATCATAATGGGGTTGATATTTATACATCTTATGACAATTAGAAATAATATATCTTGAAATGGAATAAGAGACTAGAACATATTTCACTTTCCAAACACATTAAATATGACAAAGATAGAAAGTCATTTATGTTCAAGTGTTAATGGTGATAAATAAAATATGATTAAATTTATATGGGTCAAAAATTTGGAGGAGGAACTATGGAAAATACCTTATAGGAAATGAACACCTCTTTATGTGTGAAAAATGAATGCATCATGAAGATAATTTATGATAAAAATGAATATCCTGGTTAACAAGACATATGAAAAAATGATTAACCTATATCACCACTATGAGTTCAATTAATTATTTGTGCAGAGCCTGGTGAGTGTTTGAGTCAATGCCATAATACATGGATTAATTCCTAAGGGACTATGTTATGATAATCACTAATTCATATTGACCGAACTATTTATGTGTTTGAACTTAAGAATCATATTATTGATATATTTTTTTATAAATGGTATGTTAGTGATAAGAATCATGAAATTTCTAATGGTTGTTATTTAATTATTTTTATTTAAATATTTCAAAGAATATATTAAATGGTATTAATGAAACAAAAACATAATTTAATTGTATTATAATATTTTTTTTTGGAAAAAAATGATTAAGGAATAGATAATAATTTATATGTGAATAACGTTGAGGGAATTTTTTTTTATTAAAATTATCTTTTTTTTGAAAAGAATGAGTTAGATAAAAAACCCTAAAGGTTAAAAATGTGATTTAATGACTAATGTTATTTTTAATATATTCTTTATTTTTTATTAATGTTATTGGATCAAAGATAATTATTATTATGATTTTCATTGTTATTTACTATTATTTTAAAATATATGACAACCCCCATGTTGGGTGATAACTTGTCACATCCCTAAAGGACACAGGGCCTGAACCCACAATAGAAGTCCATCTAGCATGTTTTTTCACCACTATCCTATGTTATGTACTGGATAATATGACATTATTTTACATAAACTATTCAATGTATATTTATTTATTATATTTTGGGAAACATATTTGAGTATAAAATATTTTTAATTTTTTTGGACTTTTAGTGGATTAATATTGTTTTGGGAAATGTATCATTGGGTTTATGTATATGAATCCCTTTGGTATAACATGTCATTTTACATGAAATATTTTATGGGACGAACATAATTAAATAAAAAAATGTTGAACTTATTTTGGATGTACAATTATTTATTTAATGAGTGATTTATGTTGAACTCTGGATTTTCAGATTAATATAGAGGCGTATTGATGTTATGATTTATTTTCAACTATCTAAATCATTTTTAATTTTGGTTAATATTAATATATAGGAGGAATATCTCAATATCATTATACAGAATAATTTGATATATTTAATGATAATATTATTTTTTAAAGAATAAATGATTCATCTGTAATAATCATTATTTGGATGAATAAAGGACAGTGCGATGATAAATGAATATTGGTTGAAATTAAACCATTCAAGTAATTATATTTCCTTATTTTATTGATCAATTTGGTAAAAGTTACACATGCGAATAAGAAATCGAACTAGACATAAAAAATTATTAATTTTTGATAAATCGATGGTATATTCTATCTTATGAAAAAAGAACACCGTTATCTAATCAACGTATCTTCATTCCAAGTCCATGTTTTTAGTTCCCACCAATATTCACCTATTAGGAATCAAAATTATTAATAATATTTATATTTTATTTTCCTTCTTTTTAGAATAATTTTAATTTACCAAATTTTTGAGGTAGTTTATCTAAAAATGAATATTTGAATGTCAACACAATTATTATTGAAAACAAGTTAAAACCATTAGAATTGTTTTTTTATTTTAGTGGGATAAACTATAATACCATTTTAAAATAAGACTATAATGATTAATAGATTATACGATAAGGGACATCATGCTTATGTTACTCATGAAATATATTATTATTATAAATTAGTCATTAAATTGGTGTGTATGTATTGTATAAACTAATTTTTGAAATACTGTTTAATTTCCCACTCAATATAAATTTATTGATAAATTATCAATGAATAATAACTCAATAATAACAAATATAGTTTATTCTTCAAAAAATATTTTTTACTTCAAAGATGATATTTTTTATTTTTTATAGAAAGAATTATAATTAAATTTGTTTAACTATTATATTTGATATATTATAAAATTAACATAAATTTCTAATTGATAATATCAAAATTAACTTACCATGAGATTTAATGATTTTTTCTAAAATGTTTCATTTTTTAGTAGTAAAAATTACCAATTTTCAATTACTGTCACTTTTTTCATTAAATAAACAAATTTACAAGTTAAATTGTGATATGGATTTAACAATAATGACAGCAATAAATAATTTTACACATAATAATTTATATATTTTCATTTAATTATTCATTTTTAATTATTTTTATATATGTTTTTTTTCTTAAAACTAGGGTTTTTGTAAACTATTTCATAAATGCCTAATGTTTTTCCATTTTAATTAATCAAAATAACAAATAGTAAGGTTATATTTAATTGAAATCCAAATTTTTAAATATATTAATTTGAATATAAATTAAATTAGTGATAATTTCTAATAATATACTTAATATATGATAATTTATTGCTTGAAAAATTCATTTCCTAAAAACCTATTTTTTGATATGTTTTGTGAATTAATATTTTTTAAAAAATTGAAACATATTATATTTGAATTTGATAAAATTTATTAAATATTTATAATATTAATAATTAATAGTATACAATATGGTCAACATAATTATGGATTATATTGAATAGAAAAACCGCAAATAAATTAGTTACTATAGTGAAAAACGAAAATGGTAAAAGTGGGTATGCCTAGAGGTAAATTAAATAATATGTCTAAAACGGGTTTATTTTATAATGATAGATGTATTTGTTTTCCATACCCTACCCAAAAATATATTATTTATCATTTTTAGGCACTCAGAAAGTTGGTGACTTCTCATTATTGAATAAATTTTGATATTTACAAAAAATGTCACTCCATCAAATTTAACGAAGGTCACATCCCCTCCTCTCTTTTCCACATTTAATTTTTTTTGGAAATGTCTAACTGTATACCTCACATAATATCATCCAAATGTATTAGAGTAATTTTTTATTTGAAATCCTATCTAGGTACACTAGAGGTATAATCCTTAAGATGTGGTTAGTATAAAAATGGAAATGTTTCTCATTTGTGTGTATGACCATGCATATCTATGATGGTATAGTAGTTCATTTTACTTAATAATTTTTTATGGGTTGTTTTAAAAATAATATTGATATTAAAAAATCATAATTACATCAGGATTTTTTTTCATATATTACTGAATAATGATCTATTTAACAATGTTAAACACATCGATCCCATTTTTAAAATATGAATCATACATCCTCAAAACAACTTATATAGACATAAAATAAATAATTAATATAACATTACATTAAAAATGATGAATTAAATTGTTAAATCATATGGTATCAAAACTAAAAAATTTTCTCAAGATAAATAATTAAATTGATATAATTTTTTAATGTAGGAGATAAAGGACACACATGACATGTCTTGACTCAATGTAAGGGGTTTTGTCCCCAAACATCATTCTTGGAGACCCATATTATTATATGATCCTAATTTATTATAAAATTAATGTAAATAGAAAATAGAACATTTAATATGATTCATTATTTTTTTCATTGTACTTTAACTTGTTTTTGATTTTCTACCTCTATCAGGTGGTTTTTATCATGATTTTTCTTAACCTATTAGGCATTTTATAACTCAATTTATTACATTGTGTTAAATTTCATATTAATGGTATATAATATACTAATATAATGCATGTAATGAATTTTTTTATTTATTGTCTTATTTCCACAAGTTTTATTCAGAGATATATTTTAAATACATAATAAATTTATTTATCAATTCTCACTTCAATGACATAATCATTATAAGGGTTTTCTCATCTAACTTTTACTTCCTCGAGACATATGCCACATTCACTAATTATTTATTTTTAGATTATTATATATAGAACTATTGATTTTAAAATCATTATTCCTATTTTCTTCAATTAATTTAAATTTTCATTTTATAGTACTTTTTTCCATAGGGGTTATGAATCAGTTGATACCAAAGTGGTAATATTTTATTTCATAGAATCAACATTATATAAGATTATTTATTTTTAATCTTTCCTAGGATGAATTTTTTGATATTTCCATAATAAAACTAATATATATTTTTTTTTTAATTTTATACATTAAATTTTAATTTAATATTTAATTTTCCCACCATTTTGTAATTAAAATATTTTATAATTTTTTATATGAAATGATGTCTTATTTTTCTATTCTGTTGAAAATTATTTGTCTTCCATTTCCATGTAATCTAAAAATATTTTCAGGAAAATCTTAATCAATATAAAAATTATTTTATAAATTAATTTCAATGCAATTTCTATTTGTTAAAAACTTTGTTTGATGCTGTTCTTCATTCCATTTTACCAATGAGGGTAATTTTATACTTTTTACTATAGTGTGAAAGTAATGTTATTGAACATATACATCATGTATATAATTACCCATAATCATGAACAATCAATTATAAGAAGATATATTTATATGATTGCAATTTTATTTTTAAATATAATAAATTCAGTAATATTTTTGATTTTTATATTTGAAAGAAGTGATTTTAAATTTAAAATACTATTTTCATCAAGAAAACTTACATGAAATCTATTAAATAAATTTTCATTAATTATTAAAAAAAATTATATTAGGAATTGGTTACAAATTATGTATTTATGTCTCTCACGTATATACTTATCTTATTATCCTTTAAATTTATGGGTTAATTCATAACATATTTTCATCTCTAAAATTTATTCATCATGAAATTTCTTTTCATTTCGATATAAATCAAGATTATGTAACCCATTTTATTTCATTGGGTAATTATTATGTTTAAACCTTATGACTAATTTAAATTTTTTGGAACAAATACTCATGAAAAAATTATGATGGTTGAACCCAAATAATGATTTAATGAATTGGGTAAAGATTTAGTCTCACGAGGTATAATGTTTGGGATTCGGGAGTAAACATAATCTATTAAAGGACATTTTCCACTATGTGTTCTTTTGTATGGAGTTAGCCTTGAATCACATTTATGACATTTTATATGTTTTTCTAATGTTTTATGTAATTGAATTTTAATAGGACACCATATTATTAATGTTATTATCTATTTTTATTATTCATGTCCCATCCCATTTATGATAACATGTTATACCATTCAATCACATGTCATGTTTCTTAATCATGATTATCCTCTTATTGGGAATTTAAGATTAAAAAATTTTCATATATATTAAGTAGTCTATCCTACGTATTTTAGGATCTCTAAAGGATTTTGGATCTCATTACAAAGAATAAAATATATTTTTTTATTTTACTCTCGCTTTTATTTTATAAAAACCTAGTCTTCAAATACACTGTGTGTCACACCATGTCCGAACACTTGCTTTTATTTTATTTATTCGTGGGATTCAATTAAATTTTATTCATTTTTGAGTTTTCATTTTTTAATTCAATAAATTGAATTAAAATTAAAATATGATTAATTAAGAAAATAGATGAAAACACTAAACTACTCCCCCTCTTTTTGGGTTTCCCTTCCCCTCCCCCTTTGCCTCGCGACTCAACCGAACACCCACCCTCCTCCCATGCCCGAGTCATACGACCCCCACCCCTCCTTAGACATCCTCCCTTGCTCCCTCCTCTTAACGAACCTCCCTCTTAGTGGCCTCTCCCTTCAGTGACCTCTTCTCCTTGAGCGACCTCTCTATCACATCCTTTGATAGGTATATCATCCTTTGATTTTGTCTTGGCCCATCCCAAGATTATATGTTAACCATGTTTTAGGATCCATTCATTTTTCAGGGTTCTATCTTGCATTCTTTTGGTGTTGTCGATGTGTCGTTGAGGTTTCATCTAGATTTCCAGATTTTTCTTCGCCCAAGGTAGGCAGATCCTTACTTTATAATTTTAAATGAATTGATTTTCATATTTAATTTATTGTTTCTTCTTCAATACTAAAATGGTGTGGTGTAAAACTTTTTTTGACTTGATTTGATGAGAAATTGGGTTGAGAATGTTTTTAGACATGAAATTATGTAATTATTTTAGGTGATAAATCTTTCTTTTCTTCTTGAAAGGGTTTTATAAATTGTGTAAATGGATTATTATTTTGTTTGGGTGATGCAAAATAAAATTTTGAAGGGTTTGACGTGTTCAGGTATTGGGTTTGGGTTGTGTATCGGAAATTGGATATATATTTTTGTGAGTGTCTGGGTGTGGTGTTTCATGTAAATGTTTTTTGGGGTTGCTTGATAGGTGTGAACATTTTTTGAAGGGAACGTAAGGTGTGAATGATTTTGGAATTGTTTTTAAACAGAAATGAAATATTTGACTTGTGAACTTGATTTGTATTTTTCAATATCCATTGTAGATGGTTTATTGTGTTGAATGTCATTTTTTCAAAATGATATTTGTTTATATAAGGTTTTACAAAGGGGCTTGGACCATGGCATTGGTTGATTGACTCTACCATTTTTTTATTGTTTAAATTTTTTTTAATATTTTTCGTAATCTTCGATTTTATTTTAGGTTAATTAAATTCTTCAGTGTCTTCTCGAAAGGTCGCACACACATACATAGTTATGTATACCTATATATGTATTTAATTCAACTTTGCACATATTCCCTCATGGAACAGGGAGTATACATTTTGGATTAAGGGGTATATATAAATAAAAGTGTTTTTCTGTGCAATTACGTGGCAGTCTTCGTCTAAGGTATTGGGTGCTTAGTTGTTCATCTTCGTCCACTCCCTTTTGAGGTAGGATTCCTTATGGATTTTTGTTTAAATTAAATAATTATTTATTTTGTTGCATTTCACAAATATATTTAATGTTAATTGTAAATTTATGGTTTTTAGAATAATTACTTATTGTGAAATAATGTAATTCCCTCCCTATAATTGGATTTCAAGAAAATTTTTTATTAAATACACTTATTCCTGTTCCTGGAAATTCCCCTTTGGATCTTATAAATATGCTTCAGATTTAATGTGGTAAATTGGGTTTCTTAAATGGGTTTCCAAGTGCATTCTTGGATTCCCAAATGGTGTTTGTGGGATTCTCTAAGAAATGGTTTGGCATGAGAAAACAGATAGTGTGAGGCCCAGTTAGCATTTTTGTAAAGCTAGTTATCTCTATAAAACTATCCTTGGATGTGTTACCCTCTCTTCAGTTGAGTATTATATTGTGGGGTTCTACTGTGTAGGACTCCCCTATGATCAATGGAAGAAAGGAAAGGAATATATTCAATGGGTTGACTTGGGGTGTTGCCTCTTGGGCTTTATTATTATATATACTATGATTGGATGCTCTGTTGGAATCGATTGGACCATCACCATTCTAAATTAATGAGACAAAGAAAATTGTTGTATTGAGAGAATATTCTATGAATTATTGCCGCACTGGTAGGTTATGGTACTGACCGATGGCCCATAACAGGTGGATATGTTTGGGTTCATTACTATGGAATTTTCCTTCGGCTTTCCTGAGAAAGGGTGGTCGAGCATTTTGAGAATTTTTATTTCATCATGTGTGAAATTTCAACTAGGATGAGTCTCATGTATTGGTGTCTTCTGGATTATACTCGATATCCTATTTTCACTAATTTCTACTCATTCATAGTGCTTAATTGTTGAGTGTGTTATTTATATGTATAAATTCATTCCATTTCCCATGTAGTGAATCTACTGTAGTCTTTTCACATGTAATTTTTTATTACTAGAAATTGATGTGTAGTTTGACCGTGGCTTATGAAAACATTTTCTCAACGAAATGTGTTTTATTAACATTGTGCTAAATGAAAATGTAAAAATCACTTTCCCTTTAAAAATGATAATGTCTTATTAAATTATAGATTTGGGTTTTGAGAAATGAATAAGGGAAATGACTCGTAATATTCTTTTGAGTAACAAGTAGAAAGCCTTACTTTTATATATTATAGTTCAAACCTGAAATTGACAATTATTTTATTTAATGGAAATTCATTTGGGAATAGATTACTTGGGCACACCTACTATGTTATAATACTCACACCTATACATCATTATTGTTATTAGTCACATGTGCGGGTTTTAGATTGATGTCAATCAACGTGGGAGTTGTTGTGTCTTGTGATCGGAGAGTGACCTGTGGCAGCACGTGGAGTTTAGTGGTCATCATGTATGGTTATTTTTTATTCATTTCAGTTCTTATTTAGTTGATTTGTTCAGTTTATTTAATTTTTTTGGGCTGTTTTATTATCATTATTTTTTTCATCTACAACTTCAGTTTAATTATATTGTGAGATATGATTCACATCATCACTCTATTGATGCCCATAGAACTTGTTGATAGCCCAGGAGCGTCGGGAATGAATCTCGGGCCTTTTTGTGGGCCAACGTAGATGACAGGTTCAGGGTCGAATCGGGATGGTTCATGAAAAAATTGTATCAGAGGGTATGTTCTTTATAGGACCTAGCTTTTAGAGGGCCCATTGTTATTTGGTTTGTCAATGTAGATGGAGTATGACTGTCAAATCTTGGGGTGTAGGTTCTGGGGAGTTTCTGGCCGACACTTTCTAGGCCGAACCTTGAGTTACCATGGGATGTTGGGTTTTCTTGCTTCAATTGGCTTTATGGGTTGCTTCATATTTGGGAAAATGAAATGAGGGTCAAATAAATTGTCTTTGTGATCTCTTAGGGCCTATCATGCCATGTGGATTAGGGGACGTGGTCCCAAAAAACTCTTAATGACAGTGGTTTTATTAGCATATGGCCGCCAACCATATGGCCATGTCACCCATCAACACTAGTTTCCACTGGTATATTTTTTTGTATCCTTTTGTGATTTTGATATTTTTGACATGTTGAATGGTATTTTTCACATGATTATATAGAATTATAGCTGATATGGTTTTGGGGTGTCATTTTTAGATTATAAATTGATGTTTGGTTTGAAAAAATTATGATTTTCTCGTCAAAAATCTGATTTCCAAAACCAAAACATTGAATCCTTTGAGAGTGAAATGGGTTGTTTCAAAATGGGGGTAATTTTGGAAAAAAATTTGGATGTTTTGAAAGGTTTTGTGAAACGTGAAATTGGAATTGAATATGGGAGTTGGAAATGTTTTTCATTAATTATTATGCGTTCTATTAAAATTTATTGGGGAATTCATAAAGTGGTTTTGAAAGTGTTAATGTTTATTTTATCTGAAACATTGTATTCCTATGAGTGTTCAGATATATTTATATGGATGTATGTATATACTGAGAGGAAGGTTATTGGTATGTATAGATGAGATATTGTGCTAGCACAAGAGTGTATATATGTGATCTTAAAGGGAATGACAATAACGGGTAATTGGTTTGTACGGCTTGTTATGATTTAATAAAATGTTCATAAAAAAGTGGATTTCAATGCTTTAAAAAGTTGTGAGTGTATGATGTTGCCTTTTCATTTTTGGAGATTTTATTTTTGGTATTTGGATTTGGTGTGATAGATTATGCTAAGATCTTCGTCGAGCTGGTGTTGTATCTCCCGAACCATATTGGGGATGATTTTTTGAAAGCTTGATTCATTTAGAGGGGACTCCGATCTGAATTCCTCCCAATCGTGCCATCATTCACTGATGAATATGTAGAAGCCGTGAGGTGGTTTGTTCAGGTCGAAGCCAATTTTTCAGGATCTGAGAAGTTGAGAAGTGGAACAAAAGGCCTTTGTATTCCAGCTCACCAGATTCATCCGAGAGGAAGTTCTAGTTTTGATTTTAGTGTGGGAAGTCGGGGCATAAGAATTTCTCATGTCACAAAGCGCCTAAGATCTGTAATACCTGTGACTGTTTAGGTCATTTGCCATGGTTTTTCTAGGGTGGTGCCAGGAAGTGACCTAGGGCTATATCTACTACCTTGGAGGACATTTTATCTCAGATGGATGAATGTAGCATTGATGCAAGCTCAATCAATTTTTTTCAATTTCCCTTTTATTGTAATTATTGGAATCTATGGTGTTGTCTTCTTTTGGGTATGAAGGGTTATATTGAATGTCCCTATGGATCTTTGATTTAATGGGAATGTATTTGTAGTGTCTTAAACATTTCTAATGTAGAATGGTGGTGCTTGTTGTTCCATGTTTTGTTTTATACGATTTTTCTTGGTTTTTGATAAGATTCATGAATTATTATGGCTTGCAAAATCAATGGTTTTCTGGAATCCTAATATGGGGGGGGGGAGGCCACCATGGGATGAACTCGTGATGAATCTATATTCAAGGTGTTCTTGGCTGATCATTTCCTTGATTTCACTCCACTAAACTCTAACCATAGTAGTTGGTTGGCATGGATAGTGGGTCATGTAATAGATGCTTGCAGAGATCCTGAATAGGCCACGATCGATTGGTTTTTGACTTAGTTGTTGGGCTCTTCCTTGTTGGATTCTGATTAGGAGAGAGAGAGTCTTCATTGTCATCTCTTCATTGTTGTGTGAACTCTATCTTCTTATGTGATGTCTTCCATGGATGTGTTTCTTCTTTTGAGGGTTTCCTCATAGTTTCTTTTTGGGAATATATAGTTCCGAGATCTGAATGAAAGTGAGTGTTAGTTATTTTATCTTTTATTTTTCATGGTTTTCCTTGGTTGTAAATCATCCTTGATTTTTTTGATCAACTGAATGTCTTGGGAAATTCTGGATGAAGAAAGTGTTATGGTGGGGAGAATTTTCACACCCTGACCCAACAATCATTGTTATTTTATTTAATCTGGGGAATCAATTAAATTTTATTCATTTTTGAGTTTTCTTTTTATAAAATAAAATAATTGAATTAAAATTAAAATAGGATTAATTAAGGAAAAAAATGAAAACCCTAAACTAGTCCCCCCCTTTTGGCACGTTTCCCTTCCCCTTCCCCTTTCCTTGTGACTCGACCAATCCCCCCCCCCCCCCACCCCTCCAGTCACGCGGCACCAGGCCCCCTACTCAGACATCCTCCATCGATCCCTCCTCCTAGGGAACCACCCTCTTGGCAGCCTCTCCCTCTGTCAGCCTCTTATACTAGTGTGGCCTTGCCATCAACTCCTTTGACAGATATATCTTCATTTAGTTTGTTATTGTCTGAACCCTAGATTATGGTATAACAAAATTTTGGGTTTATTTCATTTTTTAGAGTCCAATATTACATGCTTGTGGTGCTGTTGAAGTGCGGTTGATGTTTTACACTGAATTCTGGTTTTTTCATCACCCAAGGTAGGAAAATCATTTCCATAGCATTAGTAAAGTATTTGATTTCCATGTTTAATTAATTTATGCTTGTTCTATACTAAAATGATGTGGTGTAAAAGTGGTTTTGAGTGGATTTGATGAGCAATTGGGTTATGAATGTATGTCTACATGAAATTTGGTATGTATTTTAGGTGTGAAATCATACTTTTCTTCTTGAAAGGGTTTTCTCAATTGTGTAAATGGATTATTAAATTGTTTGAGTGATTCGAAATAATTTTTTGAAGGGTTTGACATGCTCAGGTATTAGGTTTGGGTAGTTTATCAGAAATTGGCTATATTTTTTGTGAGTGTCTTGTGGGGGGGGGGGCTTCATGAAAATGTATTTGAGGGTTGTCTGGTGGGTGCGAACATTATTTGAAGTAATATTCAGGGGCAATGATTTTGGAAGATATTTTGAATGAAAATGAAATATTGGACCTGTGAACTTGATTTGTATTTTTCAATATCAATTGTAGATGGTATTGTGGGGTGAATTTCATGTATTCAAAATGATCTTGTTTTATGTATGGTTTTAAAAAGGGGCTTGGCCCATGGGTTTGGTTGATTACTTCTAAATTCTTTTATTGTTTCAATTTTATTTAGATTTTTTCATAGTCATATATTTTCTTTTAGGTCAAATCAATTGTTAGATGTCTCCTTGAAGGGTCGCATACACATACATAGGTACATATACATATATATATGTATAAGAATCCTCCTAGCACATATTCCATCATGGAATGGGGAATATGAGTTTTTGATTAAGGGGTATATATATATATATGAGTGTATGTGTGTGAAATTGTTGGGTGGTCATCGACAAAGGCGTCAGATGCCGAGTTATATGCCTTGGTCCGCTCCCTTTTTGATGTAGATTTCCCAATGAATTTTCCATTAAATTTATGAATTAATTGTTCCTTGCATTTCACAATATTATTTAATGCTAGTTAGAAATTTTTTTAGAATAATTACTTATTGTGAAATAATGTAATTCCCTTTATGTAATTGAATTTCAAGAAAATATTTTATTAAATGCAGTTATTAGTGTTTTTGGAAATGCCCATTATTGAGTCAAAAGCTATCTTTTGACTTTTATATCTTGTTTTAGAAATGACAAATGTCTTTTACCATGCCTATCGTACAGATCATGATGATCGTACTGACCATGTTTATCATACTAACCATGCTGATCGTACAGACCATGCTGATCATACTGACCATGCTGATCGTAATGACCATGCTGATCGTACATACCATGCTGATCGTACTGACTATAATATTCCTACTAAATGGAAATTGTATTGACTCTGTTAATCATACTATGTCTTATAAATCTACTCACTTTCTATCATTTCAAAACGTTACACAGTAATACTTATAGTACCCATACATTAATTTCATTACATGCTTGTATTGGTACTTATTCAAAAACAAATGCTTCATATTAATCGTACTCATGTTTATCATCTTCATATATCTTTTGTTTTGACCAAAACGATGTCATGGAGTTAGTTATAAACTAATCAAAACGATTTCATGTTTTCTATTTCAATGTGACAGTTATAATTCCAGGTGTCCAAGTCCTTTCGAGTTTTTCGGAGAAATATGGCATTTGGTGGAAATATGACCATTGGAACTTGTGGCCTATAAATAGGAGGTCATTTGAAGTCAAGAACATACATGTGTACGAGGCTTTGCTATATTAAGTTCTAGAGAGATATACGGTGACTTCTCTCCTTCTTCGTATGAAAGCTTTGAGATTACAAAACGTGAACGGCTTGTTCTTAGTTTTTTTATTTCTATATGTGCTTTGTTTTTCTTTGTGCATCCGATCAAGTGATAACGATCGAGGGCTTCCGGGGATAGGAATACGGTCCTACCGATCATCGTATCAAGGGCTTTCAAGTGATTTAAAGACAGAGATGCTGCTTTCCTACAAAATCGAGGGCTTGCAGGGATAACAAGACATATGTACCGATCATCGTATCAAGGGCTTGCCGGGATAGCAAGACAGACGTACCGATCATCGTATCGAGGGATTTCCATGGTGTTGGTAAGACAGAACTCTTATCCTAGTTAAAAGGATAACCCTCCTCATTGGGATAAAATAATTGTAATACTTTTACATTTCTGTTACTGTTTGTTTTGAGAAATGAAATTGTATTTTTTTTCTTTCTTCATTCCATATTCATTGTAATTGTTTCAATTATATTCATACTATTACATATTGTATTGATTGATTCTATACGCTTTATGGTAGAATCCTTCAATATTGTATTACTATGATTATTGTATTCATCTTGAATACAATTTCTTTACTTTTCTTATAGTATAACACCATATCATAACTTTATATTCAATAAAATTGTGGCTGTTAGTTTTTATTGTGAATTGTATTAGTTTAAGATCATTTAAAATAATTTATGTGTTTAAACACAATGTTTTTTAAACATACAATTCACCCCCCTCTTGTATTGTTCCATCTAATATACATATACATCTACATATTCGATCCAAAAATTGGTATAAGAAGAGGTTTCCACTGATTTATACTACTATCTCTTATTCGATCATATTACTATTTCAATTATTTACTACACTAACGTGTGGAGTGTAAAAGATTTTGTTAAGATGTCAGGAATAAATTTTGGGTCAATTGACAATCTAAATCCTTTAAGACCCCATATCTTTGATGGGAATGATTAGAAGTACATGAGAGATCGAATGAAGAAATTCGTTATCAACACTGGTGTAGACAATTTTATTATGCTTACTGGAGGTTACAAAATTCCAGACAAAGAAGTCTGTACTTTCACTAATCAAGAGAAGCAAGAATATCAACTAAATTACAAGGTACGCAATACATTTCTATGTTCTATGACCAGGAATATATACATCAAGATACCTTCTTGTGAAGCAGCCAACTTTACTTAGAAAAATTTGAAGTCACACATTTTAGTACATCCAAGGTTATAGAAACAAGAAGAACAATGATTCGAGAAGAGTATAATGGATTTCTTTTTCCTTATGGAGAGCCGGTATGTAATGTGCAACAAATATTTATTACAATTTTCAGTAGCCTATAATCTATCGGAAAAAATGTCTTGATGATGAAGCTCTAGTAGATACGATTATTGATTTAATGCCGAATGAATGGGAGTAAAAAAGGGCAGCTATTGATGAAAACAGAAAACTTTCCCAGATTACTCTTGATGAACTCTTTGGAACTCTTCTACATCACGAGACAAGAATTAAAAGAGATGCGGATTTCAATAATAAGAAAAATGGAAATGGAAGTATTTCTTTTACATCTAAATCCAAAACACCTGAAAGGATAACAATATCCAAAGCTAAAAAAGATTTTATGTCTGATTCAAGTGATTGTGATCTTTCAGATAATGAGTTAGAAAATCTTTCTCGAAGGATGAATAAGATTGTATGAAAGAAATACTTCTAATATAGATTCAAAAAGAAAGATAGGAAAGATAAGAAAGATTAAGAGGTAACATATTATGAATGTAAGAAATTGGGACAATAATGCTTGATTGTCCTTTACTAAAGAGAAAAGATAGAAAGGAGAAACATTCTAAAATAAATAAGAAAAAGTACTACAATACAAAGATAAAAAAAGTCTTGAAAGAAAATGATACTTGGAGTGAAAGTGGTAGTGATTCATCAGATAATTCTTCAGAATATGAGTCCTCAGGACAAAGGAATATTGGACTTATAGCCAGATTACCCATTGAAGATCATTGCCTCATGGCTAAGGTACACAATACTGAAGCTATTACAAATGTTTCCTTAAATGAAAATTATACTAATAATAAATATTATGAATATTAAAATGATGTGTCTTTGTCATCAGAAGATAATACTTTACCTTATATTGAATAAGTATCTAGGTTTTCTAAATTACTTGAGAATGAAAATTCTAAGCTCAAGAAAAATCTTGATAAAGTAAAATCTAGATTTTCAATTTTAACCAAAGAAGTATCAGATCTTTCTAATGATATTGATATGAAATCTTCTGATTTTGAAAGAATTTTAAAAACCCTTTAGAAAGTGAAATCTAATAAGGATAAACATTCTAAGGATCTTGAAAATATAATTTCTATGAAAAATGTTTTAGAGCCTAAATTTAGTTTAGAATAAAATGTTTTGGAGGATAAGAACTTAGTTTTGAATCTAATGTCAGAAATTTTTTCCATAAAAAATGTTTTTCAATCTTTACTTATCGAAAGGAAAACTTTGATAAAATGTATTCTCAAATTAGACCTTTAAGTAATCATTCTGGTATTGGTTATACTCATTCTAAACCGGTGTTTAGTAATAACTATTTTGTTCATCAAAATACACCTTTTTGCTCTAAGTGTCAATGTGGAGGACACTGGAAATGAGATTGTTGTCTTCATAGAACCCAGTCTTTTGGATTTCATAAAGTCCATTTTGCAAAAAAAATGTGGATTCCAAAAATTGTGTTATCTAACCATTCTAGATCCAAACATGGTTGGATTCTGAAAAAATAATTGTTTCTTTTTCAGGAAGATAAGAAGTGTACCAACAGGAACATTTGGTACATGGATAGTGGTTGCTCTAGGAACATGATGGGAAAAAATGTTTTCTTTGAAAATATCATCGAAATAAATTGTGGAAAGGTTACCTTCAGAGATAGTTCTCAAGGGAAAATATTTGGAATAGGTAATATTGTTTTTCTTGGAAAAGATCTTATTTTAAATGTTTTATTTGTTAAAGGACTTAAGCACAATCTCATCTGCATAGGTCAATTATGTGATGAAGGTTACCTTGTGAATTTTAGAAATGATAAGTGTCTAGTTCACAATTCCAAGGATGTGTTCGTTCTATATACCCATTGGCAGGAGAATGTACACACTATTAACATAGAAGACCTTTGGATCCAAAATTTACCCTTCTTAAGTGTAATAGAAGACCAATCATGGATATGGAATATAAGACTAGGACACTGCAACCTGAGAAACCTTTGTAAACATTCAATGAAAATACTTGTGACGGGACTACCATAACTTAGATACGATTCTTGAAAAGTCTATGATCCTTGTCAATTTTGTATGCAACATAAAACTAGATTTAAATCAATTAATGATGTTTAAACTTCTAATGCATTACAGCTATTGCATATGGATATTTTTCGTCCTTCACAAACTGGAAGCATTGAAGGTAAATACATTGTATTTGTTTTAGTTGATGACTTTACTAGATATACATGTGTCTATTTTCTAACAATAAAATCTGAAGCCTATTATTATTTCAAAATCTTTAGATCACAAGTTAAAAATGAGAAAAACCTACCATTGATAACTATTCATAGTGATCATGGTGGTGAATTTCAAAATTCATACTTTGAAACTTTTTTTAGTAAGAAAGGTATTACTAAAAATTTCACGGCTCTAAGAACTCCTCAGCAAAATGTTTTTGTTGAGAGAAGAAATCGTATTCTTCAAGAAATGACAAGAACCATTTTGAGTGAATACTCAATTTCTATGAACTTTTAGGCCAAATCTATGATTACTTCTTGTTATACTATAAAACCTGTTTTAGCTTGACCCTTTCTTAATAAAACACCTTATGAATTATAGACTGGATGAAAACCTAAAGTTTCATACTTCAATGTTTTTGGGTGAAAAGTATTCATTCTGAATACTAAAGATAACCTACACAAATTTGCACCAAAATATAATGAAGGAATTTTCTTAGGCTACTCCACAACTTTTAAGGCTTATAGAGTTTTCAATAAAAACACTTGTACTGTTGAGGAAACAGTACATGTAAAATTTGATAAATCTTATCCTTTTGTTTTTAAACCATCCCAACCTATATCCTCAGATGTGTTTCCAAAAACTGATTATCAATCTTTGTTAGAAGATCATTCTGATAATGAAAATGTTCGAGAAGGTACTTCTGAAAAATTTACCCCAGAAGTATTTCAACCATATGTTGATGAACAGGTTTTACAAAACACCAATCAATTATTTCTTAGGAATCATCTTATTTATAATATCATTGGTGATGTAAATCGACCTGTAAGGACCATAAATTCATTAATAAATGAAATAGAACATCTTGCTTTTCTTTCCTCATTTGAACCTAAAAGTCCAAGTGAGGCCTTAGGTGATGAAGATTGGATTAAAGCAATGAAAGATGAATTAAATGAATTTTAGTGGAATCAAGTCTGGACATTAGTTAAAAGACCTAAAGAAACAACTGTAATTGGCGTAAAATGGATTTTCAGTAACAAATGTTATGAAAATGGAATGATTGTATGAAATAAAGCAATACTTGTTGCTAAGGGCTATAATGAACAAGAGGGAATACACTACGAAGAAACATATTCAACGGTAGCTAGACTTGAATCTATTCGTATTCTATTAGCCATTGCAGCATACATTAATTTCAAACTATTTCAAATGGATGTTAAATGTGCTTTTCTAATGGTTTTGTTCAAGATGAAGTGTTTGTCGAACAACCCCTAGTTTTCTAAACCCAAAACATTCTAATCATGTTTTTAAACTTACCAATGCTCTATACGGCCTTAAACAAGCCCCTAGAGCATGGTATGATAGACTTACTAGATTTCTATTACAAAACAATAATACAAAATGTACAACAGATCTAACCCTTTTTATAAAAATGGAAAATAAAAATGTTTTGATTGTTCAAATTTATGTTGATGACATCATATTTGGATCAACATAGCAATATTTAACTGATTCTTTTTCCAACGTAATGAAATATGAGTTTGAAATTACTATGATGGGTGAGTTAAATTACTTTTTAGGTTTTCAAATTTCACAAAAACTAGAAGGAACATATATATCTAAACATAAGTATATAAAATATTTACTCAAAAAGTGTGGTTATGACAAGACTAAAAGTAATAGCACTCCAATCAGTACCTCAAAAGCACTTGATCTTGATGAAACTGGGAAACCAGTAGATCAAACAAGTTTTAGAGGTATGATAGGAAGTTTGTTATACTTGCAAGCCAGTCGACCAGAATTAATTTTCTTCATATTCTTATGTATAAGATACATATCTAATCCAAAAGGGTCTTATTTAAATGTCGGGAAAATAATTTTTCGGTATTTAAAAGGAAGTCTGGATTTAGGTCTTTATTACTCTTCTGGAAATGTTTATGTATTAAAAAGTATTTCAGATGATGACTTTGGTGGTTTTATAATGGATATAAAAAGTACATCTGGAACATGTCATTAATTAGGAGATTCTTTGGTTTCCTGGTCCTGTAAGAAACAATACTCAGTAGCACTTTCCACTGCTGAAGCTGAATATATAGCAGCTGAATGTTGTTGTGGTCAAGTGTTGTGGATGCAACACACACTCACTAACTATGGTCTATATTTTTCAAAAACTCAAATTCTTTGTGATAATACTAGTGCTATAGCTCTTAGTAAGAACCCAAAACATCACTCTCGTGCAAAACACATAGATTTTATGCATAACTTTCTTAGGGATCACACACAAAAAGGAGATATTATTTTACAATTCATCAGAATGCAATAACAACATGCTGACATATTTACCAAACCATTACCTTCTGATAGATTTGAGTTTATAAAATGGAATCTAGGAATGATTACATTAAAGTAAGCATTCATGTCTACTTCATGTTTTTCACTTCTCTTTACATTAAGTATCTTCTCTTAAAAATGGGGAGAACATTTTTAATTTATATTATTTTTATCTTTTTATACTCCTAGTTTGTGTATTTACCTTTCTATTTATTATATTGACTGTTTACTTATCATTATTTACCTTTCTGTTTATCGTATTGATTGTTTAGTTAAAGTTTTTTCTTTTGTTTGTGTTTTGTCTTCCTGACTACCATAATGAATTTATTTTCCATCGGTATGTCCATTCATTGTAATGAATTTCTTTTCCGTCTGCACGTCCGCTCATGGTAATGAATTTCTTTTCCATCGGCACGTCCATTCATGGTAATGAATTTATTTTCCCTCGGCACGTCCATTCATGGTATTGAATTTCTTTTCCATCGGCACGTCTGTTCATGGTAATGAATTACTTTTCCATCGCCACGTCCATTCATGGTATTGAATATCTTTTCCATTGGCATGTCCGTTCATGGAAATGAATTTCTTTTCCATTGGCACGTCCGTTCATGGTAATGAATTTCTTTTCCATCGGCACGTCCGTTCATGGTAATGAATTACTTTTTCATCGGCATGTCTGTTCATGGTAATGAATTTATTTTCCATCGGCACGTCCATTCGTGGTAATGAATATATTTTCCATGGGCATGTCCATTCATAGTAATGAATTTATTTTTCATCGGCACAACCGTTCACGGTAATGAATTTCTTTTCCATCGGCACGTCCATTTATGGTAATGAATTTCTTTTCCATCGTCATGTCCGTTCATGGTAATGAATTTTTTTTACATCATCACATCAGTTTTTTATAAGGAAATTGTTTTCCATCGGCATGAAAATTGATCGTATCCTTTCTCCCTGTTCTTTTGTATTTTCATTCACTATGTTAATACTACTAAAACAGACAATTACCTTATGATCTCTGTTAGGTACATACTTTCCTAATTTTTTTAAATTGTTTTTTGTTTTAATCCTCTCCTCTGATTTCTTTTCTTCTAATCTCAACTGTAGAAGACCAACGGTCATTTCTTTTTTCACCTATAAATAGACCCCCCTCCCCAAACCCGCACCGTTTTTTCATATTTTTTGGCGATGCTCGACCTCCATATTTTAAGACTCCGTACGATCTTCAATCGGCTTCACCTATATGTCTCAGTCCTCTACTAACACTCCTGCTGAAATGTCTTCCAAGACTTTTTCAGAAAAAGACTTTTTCAGAGAAAGGTTAGATTCTCATCACTTCTTTGATTCATATGATTCGACAATCAAAAGAATTATTTTGTTTAAACGTTGGGAGAATTTTTGTGTTGAAAAACCAGTGTCTCAAGATCCGGTTCTTATCGATGAAGTCAGTCAGTTATACAAAACTGTGTCTTTCAATAAGAACATGACTATCAATTTTACTGTGTATGATAGAATGATATCAATGTCTGTCAAGCAAGAAGCTCCCTTTTTAAGTATTCCAATAGAAGCTGATTCTTTTTTTCCATCTGATAAACTACCAGAGGAAGTTGGTACATTTAACAAAAAAAGCACTGAAAAGTATTTGTTTCTTATAAATGAAGAAAAGAGGAATGTGGCTCATCATTCTCCATACAATAGATTTGTGGCTCTTTGGATGCAAGGTTTTCTTATTCCACGGAAAGAGGATAGAGAAACTTTGAAAGTTTCTAATATCTTTATTCTTGACTATCTTGTCAATATGAGAAAAGTAAATCTCATGGGATATATTTTTGAAACAATCAAGAATGTTAAGTCAGGAGAAATTAAGTCCCATTTGATCATGTATCCAGCTATTTTTACAAAGTTCATTCTTGAGAGAATGATGTTTTAAAATATTCCTTTGAAAGGAAAATTTATAGAGCTGAAGCCTTCTTGGATAAGAATGAGTACGTTGAAAAAGTTGAAAGTATGTTTTCATCTAAATTCAAATCTTTTTGTTAAGGATTCAGAAGCTGAATCGGCTCATAATCAATCTGCACCTATGCCAGCCAAAGAAAATCCATCTGTTGGTGCTCCTCAATAGTCAGATCCTCAAACCAGTTTAAATCCATAGAAGAAACCTAAGTACAATTACGAAGTTGTGGAAATATGGAGAAAATAATGAGAACAGAGAAAGGAAGGTGATCCGAAGTTTGGTCTTGGCCCAGCTAAAGCCTTTGCTGAAAGGATTAGGGTTGAGGATACCCTTCAGGCTGAAAAGAAAAAGAACAATATTTTAAAAAGAAAATCTCAAGACATTTATATTTCTAAAGTATTGAAAATGGCTGAGAATGATAGTGCTCAACTAACTGAAGAAGTATATCGAGAACCCATTGTACAGAGTCTTCCAGAAAAAGAGAAAGGGAAACAAATTTTGGAAGAAATACAGGATGTTGGAGAAGTGGAAGGATATTTTCTTTTGGAATTCCTTCAGATCTCAAATAAAACTAGAGAAGAGTCGGTTCGAAAACAGAGTGAAGGTATTCAACATGGTCCGCATGCCGATCAAGCAGCAGCTGAATCTTTTGAAACTCCAGAAAGAATTCTTTCCCATGGGAATCAACGTCCTCAATATTCTCATACTGAGAAAAAAATCTTTATCAGTGATAATGTGGAAGAAGAAAGAAAGGGGATTGAAAAAGCAGAAAGAAAACAACTAGTTGTAGACTCAAGCTGATCAAATGAACTTGTTTCGTATGATGAGGATACTGATTCAGAACAGATAATTTCTCTTAAGAAGAGTGATTAGATTGTTCATGTTTTAAGGAGAATTGAGAAGACCATCCCTTACATTCCCAGTCGTGAAGGAAAAGTTGATTTCATTACTAAAAATTAGAAAAAGAAGTTTTGTTCTGTAAGATAATTGTGAAAGAGAGTTTTTTCAGTTTAAGCCTATTTGAAAGTTCTGTCTAAAAGTTTGGGTGCTCATAAAAAGGCTTGAAACAGAATCACTAAGTGGTCATACGAAACAGAAAGCTCAGTGAAAGATCATGAAGTGTCAATTGAACACTTAAGGAGAATTTAAAATGATCTAGCAATTGCTTTCAATAAGCTTTACAAAGAAAATGTTGAAAAGATGAATCTTTTTTCAAATACGCTTAGGTACGATATTCCATCAGTGAAAGAGTTTCAAGAGAGAATGGATGATTTTCAGTCTGTGTTTTCAAAGGTTTCATCCTTAAATGATTAATTAGTCTTGTTTAATAAACAAAACTCTGTGTTATCTAATGACAACAAGAATTTACAAAATAGAATTGATACTCTTGAAGAAGTAATCAGTGCCCAGGAGGAGACCATCAAGAATCAGGATCAGCTTTTTTCCAATAAACAAGAGCTTCTCAGATCTCAGGGAGATTCTATATCTGAAGACAAGAAGGAAATAAAAAATTATGAAAGTTGTTCTTCATGAATTGATAAAGAAGGAAAAGGAATGTGAAAACAAATGGCTGTTGTATTTGTTTTTTCCATGAAACTCTAAACTTTTCTTATCATAATGAAATTTATTTTATCCTTTTCTTTGTCATGATTTTATTTTCTATAAATCTTTCAGGAAACTAAAGATTACCCCATTCATTTTGTAAATCACTAAGGGGGAGAATGATTTACAAAGTGGGAGAATGTTTTTCAAAGAGGGAGAATATTTTAAGGAAAACAATTCTAAATCAAGGAAAATCTACGAATACAATCCTTATGAAAATACATACCTAAGGGGAGTTAGTTGTATTCAATTTCATATTCAGAAGAGTTTCCAATAACTCAGAGTGATATAAGTCTTTCTTTTGGTTTTTACTTTTTGTTTTGTGCTTTCCAAAAAGGGGGAGATTGTTGAGTCAAAATTTATCTTTTGACTTTTATATATTGTTTTAGAAATCACAAATTTCTTTTACCATTCTGATCATACTAATAATGCCGATCGTACTGACCATGTTTATCATACCAACCATGCTGATCGTACTGAACATGATAATCGTACTGACCATGCTGATCGTACTGACCATGCTGATCGTACTGACCATGCACATCGTACTGACCATGCTGATCGTACTGACTGTTATATTTATACTGACTGGAAATTGTATTGACTCTGTTAATCATACAAAGTCTTATAAATCTTCTCACTTTGTATCATTTAAAAACATTACACAATAATACTTATAGTACTCATACATTATCATCTTCATATATCTTTTATTTTGACCAAAAATATGTCGTGGAGTTAGTTATAAAATAATCAAAATGATTTCGTGTTTTCTGTTTCAATATGACCGTTATAATGCCAGGTGTCCATGTCCATATGATTTTTTCATAGAAATACGACCATTGGTGGAAATATGACTATTGGAACCTGTGGCCTATAAATAGGAGGTCATTTGAAGTCAAGAACATACATGTGTGTGATACTTTGCTATATCAAGTTCTAGAGATAGATGTTGTGACTTCTCTCTTGCTACGTGTGAAAGCCTTGAGATTACAAAATGTGAACGACTTGTTCTTAGTTTTTATATTTATATATGTGCTTTGTTTTTCTTTGTGCGTCTGATCAAGTGATAACGATCAAGGTTTGATGGGGATAGGCAGAAGGTGTTGCCGATCATCCTATCGAGGGCTTTCATGTGATTTAAAGACAGAGGTGTTGATTACCTGCAAAATTGAGGGCTTGCTGGGATAGCAAGACAGACTTACTGATTATCATATTGAGGGATTGTGGGGAAATCAAGACAGACCTACCGATCATCATATCAAGGGATAACCAAGGTGGTGGTAAGACAAACCTCTTATCCTAGGTAAAAGGATAACCCTAATCTTTGGGATAAAATATTTGTAATACTTCTTCATTTCTGCTGCTGTTTGTTTTAAGAAAAAAAATTATATTGTTTTCTTTCTTCCTTCCATATTCATTGTAATTATTTCTATTACATTAATAATATTACATATTTTATTGATTGATTATATACGCTTTATGGTAGAATCCATGACTATTGTATTACTCTGATTACTGTATTCATGTTGAATACAGTTGCATTAATTTTCTTATAGTATTACACCATATCATACCTTTATATTCAATACAATTGTGGCAGTTAGATTTTTTTGTGAATTTTATTAGTTTATGATCATTTAAACTAATTTTTGGGTTTAAACACAATGTTTTTTAAACATTAAATTCACCCCCCTCTTGTATTGTTCCATCTAATATACATATACATCTAAATATTCAATCCAACACCCATATGGCCCTTATAAATATGATTCATATTTAACATGTTGAATTGGGTTTCTTAAATGGGTTTCAAAGAGCATTCCTGGGTTCCCAAAGATGGGCGTGTGATTCTTTATGAAATGGTTTGGCAAGAGAAAAAAGATTGTGTGATGCATGGTTGACACTTTTGTAAAGCTGGTTATCTCAATAAAAAATTCCTTGGATGTGGTCCCCACCCATTAATTGATTTTTATATTATTGGGGTCCACTATATAGGACTCCCCTTTGATCAATGGTATAATGGTGAGGGGCATATTCCTTGGGGTGACTTAGGTTGTTTCATGTTGTGCTTTATTATTATATATACTGTGACTGGATGGTCGGTTGGCATCGGTTGGCCCACCCACTTTCTAAATTCCTGAGACAGAGGAAACATGCATATTGAGGGAATTTTTTGAGAATGATTTCTTTACTAGTATGTTATGGTACTGAACAGTGGTCCATAGTAGGCAGATATGTTTGGGTTCATTGCTTTTGTAGTTTCCCTCAGCCTTCCTGAGAAAGGATGGCCAAGCGATATGATTTTATCATGTGTGACATGACAATGAGGATGAGGTATCATATATTGGTGTATTCTAGATTGTTCTTGATCTCCTGGGTTCACCTATGTCTACTCATTTCTAGTGCATTGTTGTTGAGTTTGTTACTGGTATGTATAAATTATTTCCATTTCCCTTGTAGTGAAACTACTATAGCATTTTTACATATAATTTTTTCTTATTGGAAAGTGATGTGTAGTTTTAATGTGGCTTATGAAAACTCTTTCTTAAAGAAAAGTGTTTTATTCTCATTGGAATAAATGAAAATGTAAACATCACTTTCCCTATAATATACTAATGTCTCACTAAATGATTGATTTGAGTTTTGAGAAATGAATAATGGAAATGACTCATACTTTTATTTTGAGTAACATGTTGAAAGCCATAATTTTATATATTGTAGTTCAATCCTGAAAATTATGATTCCATTGTTTAATGGAAATGAATTTGGGAATATATTACATGGGAACACCTACTGAGTATTAAAACTCATGCTTACACTTCATTCTTGTTTTTAGTCATAGGTGTAGGTTTTAGGTTGATCTCGATCGTCGTGGGCGATGTAGTGTCTTGTGATCGGAGAGTGGCCTGTGGGGTCAAATGAAGTTTCATGGTCATCATGTCCAGTTAGTTTTTTTCCTTTTCATTTCTTGTTTAGTTATGTTTTTCAGTTTATTTATTTTTTTGTGATGCTTTATTATTATTATTATTATCATTTTTCTCTGATGCTTCTATTTATTTTTATTTGGAGAAATTGTTCTAATCATCACTATATTTTTACCCTTGGTGCTTATCGCCATCATGGGAGGATTGGTAAAGCCTCTCAGGCCCTACCACGAGCTGACTTAATTGAATGGCTCAGGGTCGAATCAGGTTGGTTCATGACACTAGGCCTCATGATATTTGGATTAATATTAAATGATATTTAATTTAAAAATAATCTAATAGTATTTCTCAATGTCTAATGATTATATATTTCCATTATAAATATCTTGAAAAAATATTTGAAACCATCAACAAATCACATTCTATTTTTATATAGAAAAAAGGTGACATATACATTTCATTAAAAAACGCTTTAAAATGATAAATATCCATAATAATATAGAAATTATTTCATATGAAATTAAATATATAAACATATCATGTATGAATTAAGGAAATGAAATTTCATGACAATTAAATTATATTTATGTCATATAAATTGATATAAAAAATTCTTTTTCACACAGTAAAGTAGAATAAAAAGTGACTATTATAAGAAATATTAAGAATGATCTTTTTAAACGATTTTAATGAAACTCAAATATGGTTTAAATTGAAATTTGTCAACGATTTATGAATAAATAATTATTTTCTTGAATATTTTAAAATAAATTCGATGTGGATGAAAATGTGTTTTTAGAGAAACCATAAAAATGAATTTTTAACAGAAATCATGTTATCTTAAATAATTTATAACACCCTATGTTATTTAACTCTAGAATAGTAAAATTATGTTGATTATTTTTTAAAAAAAATTTCGTTATAATTATATTATAATTATGCATTTAATTTTCCATCTCCCTATTTTATTTAGACAATTATTTATTTATGTTTATGAGAGATATTTTATGGATGTTTGGTTCATAATAAAAACATGTGTTTGTTAATATTTCCCTGGACAAGGGGTTAATTATGACATCATATCCAAAATGATCAAAATTACCTAATTCATAGTTTTTCTATAATAATAATACAATTAAATGTATGATTATTGTGTCATTACTTTCTCATGTTTAATGTATATTAGTAGGAGTTGGAAGAAGAAATAAATATAATATAGATTTTTTATGACTTATAAATTCTCCTCACATATCCTATTTAGAATACACCATAATCTTTAGAATATTGGTCTTTTGGTGAGACCATAGTATCTAAAACATGTGAAGGCTTATGGGGGATATATTTTCATTGGGATTTTATATACATGGGTGCTAAAAATTTTCATGTAATATAGGATAGGGGTTCCCTTTTATAAGTGAGGGGAGGGAAACTTTTGTAAATTTACAAAATATTAAAATTAATAATAATTAATTTTCTTGTTTAAGTTAAACAATATTGATATAGGTAAAATATAGGATGATTATGAATCTATAATATCTCAACCAATAACATTAACACAATTATATATAATTATTTCATCTTCAGATTAGTTTTAAACATAGATAACCCTTTTGATGATTACCAGAAGAACAATTTTTTTACTCTTTTAGTGTTAATATGGTTACAATTAAATAAAATGTAACCCATAAATGGAAATTTGTTGATATTATTTACCATATACCAACCATTTGAAAAAATATAAGATAAATATAACTTTGACACTATTAAATAAATTATATTTTAACATAATATACTATTATTGTCATTTTTGGACAATTTACCCAATTTGACATTAAGGACATCAATATACGAATGGAATTCAAATATAAAAGTATAAATCACCAATAATAAGTTATATATATATAAAAAGTTCATTGTAAAATATAACTCCCCTAAAAAAATACTTTTAATGGTTTTAATATCATTTACTTGTTTTTTCTAGTACTTTCACAATTATTATGTCAGAGTCGTGTAAGAATTTAAAGTAAATATTTTGTTAATGAAAATATAAAATAATATATCTTGATATAATAATTAACTAATATTTTAAATAACCACTTATAAATGAACACAAAATCTTTTTATCCATATGAAAGTTTTTAAATATATTATGAAAAATAAAGTATAATATTGTTTTTTTCATTATATAGAATCATATTATGGTCATTTTCAAAGGAAATCGAGACTTAATTTCCAAAAAAATTTAATACTTTGATATTAATAGAAGAAAAAACATATACAATTAAATAAATAATTTTTTGGGTAATTTTTAGACATCATCATATTATTTATCCCCAATAAACCCTTCTTCCCTTACCAAGGTAACACATATTTACTATGGTTAATAAAGGTGAATGCATATTTTAATATAAAATCATAAAATGAAATAAAAACAAGTTTTTAGAGATATTCATTTTATTCCATAAAATGATGTTATACTAAAAATACGGTATAATGATGATTAAAATGTACTTAATTTGATTAATTATAATAAAAGTATAATTATGTAATTTTAATATAAAATAGTACATTTAAAATATATTATTTAATAGAATGACCTAATAGTTTTACAGAAATCTATTATTTTCACAATTCACTGAAAATTCATTCTTTTAATAAAAATCCAAAAATCATACCACTTGATAGTTTTGAAATGGTGATTTCAATATTGAATTTAATTTTAGAAATTTGAAATTAAAAAAATTAGATATTAATATATAAATTTGAAACATATAATTAATGAGATTACATTTAATTATAAATATAATATTTTATAAATATTCATATAATGAATATAACTATATAAAATAAAATTCATGAATATTAATAAATATTTAAATTGATTTAATGTTATCTAGTTTGTAAAATTATTCTCCCCTTTTGGAAACAATTGGGGATCTTTTACACTCCCTGCATTTTCAGAATCACATGTTACTTCTTCACTCATATAGTTTTCCAAAAAACCGTAACATGTAGAATCACATTATTCTAAGAAACTTTCTCTTTGTTTTAACCAATCTTTGTAGGCTAAATTTTATCTTTCATATTAACTAATATTGGGCTGAAAACATGAAATTCATCCAATATATATAACTTTAATAATGAAAATTGAAACACATCATGTACGTTATATAAACATTGAGGCATAGTTTCTTGGTAATAAACAGATCCATATTTCCCAATAATTTTATTTTTTACAATGAAATATAGAATTAAATTTCAATTTCAATGAAAATATTTTACTCTTTTATAAGGAGATACTTTATGTAAAACAAGATCACCTACCTAAAATGAAATATCCTTCCTCTAGTAATCTGTATAATTCTTATTTACATCGATCTTCTCTCATGTTATGCTATATAATTTTTATCTTCTCAAATATTTCCTCTAATAACTCTATTCTAGAAAACATCCATCAACATAATCCATCTAAAGAATCTAGAGCCAAATAGAACATAACATATAATACCTAACAAGGTACTGTTTGAGTATATAATGATAACTATAATTATAAGAATATTCAACTAAAGAAATATAATCATCCCAGCTTTACTGGTAATCCAATGAACATGTTCTAATAATTTATTCATAATTATGAATTTCTTAATATGACTATACATCTGATGATGTATGATAAGTTGTTGAAAATTAATTTAGTATCTAATGATTTTTGGATTTCTTTCAATAGATTAGAGTTGAATCTGGGATCATTATTAGATTCAATATAAATTTGAACTGCATGTAACAGAAATATCTCTTGTAGAAATTCTCATGAAATGCTTATCTAAGTATATTGAAACTCATGAAATAAATAAATTTACAGATTTAGTTAATTTGTCAACAATAACCAAATTTGAATCATTACCTTGATTTTTCTTTGTAAATCCAAAAAAAAATCTATGGATTTATTTTCCCATTTAAACTATGATATTGGGAAAGGCGAAAGCCACCCTTTCAGAAGGTTTCATTCATATTCAACGTATTTTCAATTCAAGAATCTCATAATAAAATTAAAAAATATTTTTCTTTATTACATACCACTAGTAATTCTCCCAAAGATCTATACATCGTAGTAATAATAAGATAAAATGCAAAGGGAGAGTTGTGGGATTAACTAAATAATTTCCTTTTCTACTTGGTCATAAATGGTAATGACATCATTTTTCCCATTCTCAAAAAAAATTCCTTAAAAATTTTAAATTCTCATAAGTTACAATTTATTACCAGTTCCACCCAACCATCAAAATCATGATCTTCCCCATTATATTTCTTAATTCTATCTAAAAATGATGACACTAGAAAATCATGAAAAAATAGTAAATTCTAACAAGGAATAATTATAGGATTTCATTCATAAAATAATTTAACAATCAATCATGTTAAAAACAATTTAGGGTAAATGATGAATTATATTTTTGACACAAATGATTGGCTACATTTTTTTTATTATCATGGATAGGAATGAATCATGCAATAATCATCCATTATATTCCTTATCTATATTCATTTCCACATGACCTACCCTTTTTGAGTGAGTATATACATAAAACATTTATAGTCCATATAAATATCGCACTTTACTCAGTGAAAATGATTCCTCTATATTTTCAAATACAATAACAAATCAACTAGTTTCAGATCATGTGTAGGAGAATTTAGCTCCTAACGCTTCAATTGAAATGGGGAGATAGAAATTATAAGACCATTACACATATTAAAATAATCAATTCCCTTCAATGAATTATTATTGTAGATAATTATATAACTATTTTTAAAGGGTCGTCCCAAAACAAGATCATTCCCCAATCTATTTTTTAGTTTCTAGAAACAATGATCATACACATTCATCTAGATGAATTTAACTCTATCTTGGGTTAACATAGTTATTTGGATATATAAATAAGAAACATTGTCAAATAACCTTTTTTAGTAACCCACATATCAAAATATATATATAAACATTTGTATCATTAATTGGTCTTTTCCCCTCTTTAACCAATTTTGTTTAATCATGGTCATTAATTATTACATCTTTAGAAACAATGTTCATGAGTAAAGAAATAATATATAATAACTAATCACATTTAAATGATTTCCATCTAACATATTTTATTTTCGGAATTGAAGAACAATCCTATGTTGTTTTTCATGATCTTGAGGGATTTTAGAATAATAAAAAATATCATAAATCAAACTACCCGAAACTAGTCCAAATAGTCTTGAAATAAACTATTCATAATATCCCCAAATATAGTTGGTGTATTAGATAATCCAAAATAAATGAACACATAATAATAATTCCAATAACTTGTAATTAATTATATTTTTGAAATAAAAGCCCCCTTCACCATCAACTAATGGTACCCTGACATGAAATCTTATTTTAGAAAGTACTATACTCCATAGAGTTATTCAATAAATTAACTAGCATTAGGTAAATGATATTTATTATTAATATTTATTTAATTCATGGATCTTTATCCAATTCAAATCCTCATTGAATAATATTTATTTTTAAAAAATAAAATAGGGGAACCCCATATTGAAGTGACCAGAATAATGAATCCTTTCATTATAAACTCTTGAAACATCATTTTAAATGTATAAATATACAATCGAGACATTCAAATAGGGGTTTTTGAAATTGAATTATAATCAAACACTAAGTTAATAATAAACTGAACCGCACAATCTAGAATAATTGTATAAAAATGTTAATAAAATAAATCCATATATTCATTTACAAACAAAACCTCACTAATAAGAAAAAATTATTTATTTTCCACAACTTGTGCTTAGTAATTTTAACTTCCATCCTTAATGAATTTATTAACATCTTAATAACATATAAAAGGAATGAAATAATTTAATATTAAAATTTTCAACATGATATCAATATTATCATGATAAACCGATAGAAAATCCTAGCCCATAATTATATCCTACTCTACTATGGTTTGTGTGACAATATTTTTAGGAATAAAATCCCACCGATTATAGTAAAAAGATTCATTAAAATATAATTTTCTTTCATAAATTCTCTGTAAGGATTCACCAAAAGATTTATATTATTTTCAAGAAGTGAAATTCATTTTTATATGAGTTTTTTCAGAAGTAATGGAATGTGGAGATCCATAGTCAAAAATGGAATCCAAATAATTCTATTTAAAAATAAAATTCCTATCACCACATAATTTGATTGACCAAAATCAACTGTTGTAATAGAAAATAATATTTCCACACCCTTTATTTATATATTGAGTATTTTCACTTTGTATAACCATATTCGGACACACATGAGCACAATTCCTCACCTAATTTTAATAATAACATCTCATTATTATATGTATATCTATTACCCTATTCTTATATTATTCGAGACATTTTTCTTTATAATCACATGAAATATGACCAATATTAACACATTGATAATAATTTCTAGGTCCTATCACACATTACATAAATTTTTGTACAATATAAGTAAAATGTTTCAGGACTATCTATTGATTTATTAGTTGAATTCTTCTATCTTTGTTTCCACAATGACCACATCTCAATTTTGTAATCATGAGGTTCAAAAGTGTCACCAAAATCCATATCAAATTTCTCAGGAAAGAATTTACTTTCACAATATTTATATTCTCATTAGTATTATGCTGTTCATAATTTTTTTTTGATCCTGAATAATATAAATTAATTATAATATTATATTCCTGAATAATAATTATTGCATACAGGGATAATCTTGAATTATTTTTCACATGCGACTAAAAAATCCTCTTGTGAATGTCTAAAATACAAGAATTATTTCTCCATTAAAATTTAAAAATACTTGGGTGAATATTACTCAATGTAAAGATTTATAAATGTATCCCATTTCATGGATTCATGATTTTATCCCTCACTTATCTCTATTACTAATGACCATTAATGATAAAATTCAACTTCAAAACTATTTATCAAAATATTTTTTATTTTTTCATTCTAAACATCCCTTGACATTGAAAATCGTTTCCAAAGAAATGATGTATTCTTCCTATAATAATGGATTTGAAGTTACACAAGAATATGGAGTTTATGATTCATAAAATTATCAACTATTGACAAGTTCATCTTTAGTAAATCAAGTTGATCTCTAACATGGATACCATAACCATTTATATCCTATATCAACAAATCCATCACTACAAAAAATATCTCAGTTTTAATTTTAACCATTCTAGGCTTAAAATTTGGAATGAAATTTTCCACTTGATACCTCCCTACATTATATTACATGTTTCCTCTATGGACAAAAATTCCAAATAGACATATATTAGGTTATGAAATTTGATAATATTAAAATGATATATAATAACCATAATTATAATATCTTGAGTGTCTTCTTAGTAATGTTATACTAACATCTATAGTTTTTTAATATAATTATTTTGTACCATATATAATGAACCAAACATAATCATTACATAATCAAGTATTTTACTCAAGAATATACATTATTTAATTCCCTGATAATTTAAAGGTTTAATTTATTGTAGAATCGGGTAATATATCATACATAACAAACCCAGACATTAAAATGTGGACAATACCACATAGTATCTATTTTCCCACAATATAAAACATATAAAATGAATCCCATTTTCATTTAATAAAAAATAATCATAACATTCAACTTGAATTATATTCTGTCTTCACTCATCCATAAAGTGTGTGAAAACCAGTTCATGGCATAGAATGAGAACTAATGGTATATTAATGGATATAAATCCAAAAAACCATCATTCATGTGAAAAAAATGAAAACACATATGTTTTTTACATTTTCCCATTGTTTTTTGGAATATAAAATAAATCAAATCTGTTTTGGAAAACATTTTTCCTCATATAAAACAATTAAAAATCATAGAAAATAAATAAAATCCTTCATATTAATGTTAGAGAATCATATTCTTAACTCATGTTAAATCATGTTGGATATAAAATGATCCTAATAAAATAAAGAAACAACACTTGTTAACTCAATATTTCTTAATTTTTGATACGAGGAACTTTACCCAAGGTATTAGAGAGATATATCATTCTCATCCGTTCTATAAGTTATATTAGGCTCACTAGATATATAACTTTTATGTGCATCAGCCACTATATATATTATATTAGGATCACCCATAAACATATATATTGATCAATTACTATATCAGAATAATTTTTTATATACCTTTTAATCATAAATATGTTAACAAAAACTATTTAACCCATTATAATATCACTTTCTATTTTCACATAAGAATATAGAAAAGTTTCACTTTATTCTAAAAACTCATTAAAACAAAAAAAATTATCAAAAAATTGTGCAAATTATTTAATTTTAAATTAACCATGGAATATTTTTTAGTAATATCTCTATTTATAAAAATCATCATGGATGAAAATTCCATTGATGTCATATATATTAAAGAAAATATTCTTTTACACATTCTTAAAAAGAGTAAAAATTCACAAATATAGAAAATATTAAAAATATTCATTTTCAAACTACTGTTATGATAGAAAAATATTATTGAAAATTCAATTTATCAACCAATTAAGTATATATTAAAATTTTCATGAGATATTTACATGAACAAGGACATAGAAGAAATAGAGTGGTATGTGGAACTTTATAAAAATATTTTTCATAGAATGTCACTTCCCTAAAATATATCTAGAATAATTCATTATTTTACTCCATAATAATAAAATTATGTTACTTATTTAAATTATTAAAAAATTACACATTAATCCCATTATCATTATCCCTTATATGTCATTTATTATCATGATTCATTCAGTAACTTAATTAGTTACGTTTATTTTGGATGCTTTGGGGAAGTTTGGTTCAAAATACCAAAATAGCATCGGTAGGGTGACCATGATCAGAAGGGTCATTATTCCATTATATTAAAAATTAGTATAATGATATAATTTTTTTTTTAAATTTTAAAAATATTCAAAACCATTCATGAATGGAATACATGAGAAATGAATTATATTTCTTCATAGATATAGTAATCCACATGTATGCATGAATGACGTTATCATATTACAATATATTAAAGTTAAAGAAATTTAATGATATGTTATATTTATATATAGAAAATAATAACATTAATATATTATATATATATATATATTAAATATATCATTATAAACAACCATGAGTTTCGGTGATGGAAATTCTAACATATCACTTCATGAAGGTTGTAATCCACACATACGTAGTATAGATGTTTTCATTTTTAATAAGATAAATAATAGATATGAAAACAAGTTTTAAACTAATCATAACATTATTTTAGTGTTTCAAATATACTAGTTTTATATTTTCATCTTGGATAAATAATAATTAATGTTGGAGGAAGAAGAATTAAACATGAAATAGTTTGTTTTCAACTTATGCATTCTCCTCAGATATCCCATATTGATTACACTACAATCATTCTAGGTTAGGAATTTTTGTCAGAATATGAACTATTTTACTTATTGTGAGATGTTTGGGATATATTTTGGATTTTATTTGATGATCTTGAGTGCTAAAATTTTTGTAGAAGATGGGATATAAGGTTCACTATTAAAAATGAGGAGAGGAGTACTCTTAGAATTAAATATGGTATTAAATTTATATATAATTGTTTTCTTAGAAAAGTGGTACCAAGTTGAATTATTAAGAATATATCATGATCACGAGTCTAAATAATCATATATAATAATTTTTTTAAATGTTTAGGTTGTGCTTTTACTCTTATCTCTTAATTTTAACCACATAATAACTCTTTTGATGATTACCTCGATAAAAAAAGTTTTTTACTCATTAGGGGTTAATAAATATAATCTAATGGAAAAAGTTATAAATAAATAGATAATGGTTTATATGATCAACCATATACCTTTCAATTGAACAAATTCTATTTTTATGAAATTTTAATCATTAAATGAAATATTATTTCACACAATGTACCATTATAGTCATTTTCCAGACTATTCATATAGTTTGACTCTACGAAGATCAAGATAATAAGTGAATTCAAATTTTAACATTTAACACATACCAAATATTTATATTTATAAAAAAATTCATGTTACACTATAACTCATTCAATTTTTTTTATTACTTTAAAAATCATATATTTATTATAATACAACTTGTACATGCAATGAATCAAGGTTTCATAAAAATATAAGGTATTTATTTCATTACAAATAATTAAAAATATATTAACATGATAAAAATATTCACCTTTAAAATATAAATTTATAAATGAACATTGTATTTTTTTATACCAATGATATAAGATTAAAGATATCAAAACAAAAATAGGTAAATTTTGTTATTATATTTACATAAAATCATATTAATGTCATTACTAAATGAAATCGAATTAAATTTCCAAATAGTAGAACATTTTATGACCATAAAAGAATGAATTATATTAAATTAAATATAGTTGTTTGGGAGATTTTTAGGCTAAATCCCATTTTTTTTACATTTAGTTACATGATTTAACTTTTATTATGTGAAAAATATTTACAACAATTACTATTCATATTGAAAGAATCAAAAAGGGGTACATTGGAAAAAAACCTAATTCAATATATAGAATCTATATTTCATGATTAAATTTCTATAAGTGAAAAAAACAATATTAATATAAATGCATTAAAATTAATGTAAATTTTTTTTGTACAAAACTCTAATTTTATGAACAAAATAAACTTATACCAAAATTAGGTTTAATGATGATTAAATTAAAATGAATTAGTATATTAATAATTAAAGGATACTTAAGTTACATTAAGAAAATACTGTACTTTTAAATATCTTTATTTAAGGAAATGAAATGATAGTTTAACAAAAATCATCATTATTTACTATTCATTGAAAAAAGAATCATTCTTGAAAATATAAAATTACCACCATAAGATAATTTTTATATGATGATTTAAAAATATATTATCATGTTAACAAATTCAAATGATAAAATTAATAATTTAATCTTTTAAATAAAACCAGATAATATGAAAAAAAATGAATATAATAAGAATAATAATAATTACGTAAAATTATTATATTTAATATAACAATATAAAATCAAATTCATGAATTTTAACAGGGTATGAAATTTATTTACAATTACCAAGGTTTTTATAGAGTTTGTGGGATCTAGTTGGGTTCGAGGGGAGTTAAGGGTGTTTTTCTGATCAGGTGATGGGATCTGGGGGAGGTTATGTTGGGCTACTGATGGGATTAAGGGGAGGTGAGTAGGGAATTGATGTGTGGGATCAATTGTAGGATAGATAATCTAATTGGGGGAATAAGGTTGTATAATAATTGTGAATATTATGGGAATTAGACTATTAAAATTAGTGGAAGAGAGGGGGAGGTCTTGAATGGTGAAATTAGGGATTTATTGGGGGGTAGTTCTTAATAACTCTAACTAAATATTTATTTGGTCGTGGTTTCTTATGCAGCCACTATGAAAAATAACTAATCAGTAGTTTTATATATACAGCAAATAAATTATTGTGGAATATTTTATTTTCTGTAATATGGTGTTTTTATAAAGAACTACCATGAATAAACGACCTCCAATGGTTATTTTTATTATTTAAAGGGATGTTAAGGAATCTAATGGAGTATTCAAGGAGGGGTCATAAAATAGGAAACATTTGTCATCATTAACACCCTAAGGGTATTAAAGGGTTACCATTATTGGAAAGTATTAATTAATTTGATGAAATAATTTATAACACTTTTTCCCTAATAGTTCTATTCGATATATATTAAGTTCTTATAGATAATTTTCTAGGTATATATGGGAAAACATTAGGCCATATACATGTTATATGACATTGCATTCTATCACATTTCTTGATCAGAATCACATTCTCATCTCTTGGAAGAATGATATTTATGGTAATAAATTTAATGGTATTCACAATAAATAATTATTGTTCATTTTATTTTATAATCTTGCAAAAATTATGTCTTTTGTTAATATATTTTTGAGTGAATGACTGAGATAATTACTCTAAATATTGCAACACTGGTATTATTTTTTTTGAAATTATTAAGTTAATTTTAATATTTTTATAAAATTATGATAATTATCCAAACAATATTTTATATTCACAATGTATAATTGAAGCTTTATTATATTTAAAATTCCATTTTTCATGGGAATCAATAGTTGTAGATTCTATCAATAAATAAGAATATATGGAACACAAAACATCTAGGTTAAATAATACTAACATACATGTATAGAATAATCTGTATATTACCATATTCATGGTATTATTATTTAAAAAAAATATGATTCCATTTTTGAATATTAATGAAACAAATATAATTTTGGGCATAAAATGTTATTTGATATAATTTTCATAATTTTTATATTATAATTTCTATGTAAAAAATTAGTGCAACAAATTCTATATATGGTTGATATAGAATTATTTTTTATTTTAGTTAGTGGTGGGTTCTAATCCCCTAATTTCCTTGTTTATTTTTTTCAGTTTAATTGTGTTATAAACCATTGATGAATTTAAAAACAATTTTGTTGATTATTCAATAGTTGTTTTAATTATATCAAGATACTCTTAAACTACTACTAAATAATTTTTTTCTTTACAAATGATGTTTAATTCAATTTATATATTAGTTCTACAAATATATAAAACAAAGATAATTGATCTAAATAAAATGAAAATATAACATAATTATTATAATAACTTCAAATTATAATATTATTAAAAATATAATATAATAATAAAAACATGTTGCTTTCAAAACCACTACTAATTAATGGTTTACATTGGCTTGACAAGAGTGTTGTTACAAAAATAATATATAACTAGTAATTAGTTAACTTAGAAATCTATGGTGGTTTGAGAAAATGAAAACAAAATCAATTTGTTGATGTTTATACAACAATGTAATTAAAAATCCACAAGTAGAATCCATTTTCCTTGTACATTTTGGTTTTCCATTATATAATGTGATTCTTTAATACACTCTTTTAATGAAATGAGAAATTTTTTACATTTACTATGATAATGATGTAGTTTGTGGACATTATTTTGGTTATCTATATTCATAACTTTATCTATGGACCTCATTGTGGGTTTTTATATTTAAAACTCAATTAATGGATATACTTTTTATTTTTTGATATTATAAAAATATTCATGGAACTAATTGAGATTATCTATGTTCCCAAATAAATGGGTGGAATTGATTGGGATTAGCTATGTTGGAAATGCAATGTATAGTAATTATTCTGAACAACTACATTTATAACTATATGTGTGAACTATATTGCGATTATCTACGATCAAAACTCTATGTGAAGACTTTATTGCGGTTAAAAGTGATAAATTCATTGTGTGTTCACATAATTATAGTTAATTTTTTTTAATTATATAGTTTTCCAAGGCTTTTGTTTATGTTGGATTCCAATGTTTTTCCCTAGGGATCATGATTATTATTCCATCTTTCTACATTGCTATTGTAACACCATTAGAAAAGAGAGACATAAAAGGAAAAATGTAACTACCCATGTCCACAAGGATGATGTTTCATTTTAAGATCCATCAAAATATAACTCTATAGTTAAGATTTTTTACTCTGAAGTACTTTCTAGATGTGTGACCTCATAGGATATTTATCATACTGCATGAGAGTGGGGAAAAACACATGAAAGAACATATATTGTAATATAGAGGAAGTCATTATATTATAAGTGACCATGTAGGTTAATATCCTATGGTGTTTGGTAATGAATACAATGTATTTAATGATACCCATGGGTTAGATGACTATGTAAATGGCCTGAGGAACATTGGTTCCACACAAATGGTATTGTAGGCAATAATCATCCTAATGTGGAAAGACACTACCTGGGTTTGAGTTGTGGGGTCCATATTGGAGAAAATGTTCATTAAAGGGTTGGAGAGTGCGACACCCTTGGAAAAGTGAGATTTGAAAGTATATGTTTTACTACCCATTTCAGTAAGGCACATCTGTATTTTTGAGAGATTATCTAATTAGAACTCCATAGTTAATCATTATTTGTCCTAGAGTATTTTTAAGATTGGTTGATTTATAAATAGTTTCCTAGGGTGCGTGTATGAGTGGGAAAAGGACACTAAAATTGTGAGTTATCCTATGGGGTAATTCATTAGGCTGCTAAGTGGCACAGGTGGGTAATATCTTATGGATTGATGGGGAGGAAACCATGGAATTATACGAGACCCATAGGGTTAGATGACTAGGTACATGGCTTGATAATGGTTGGGTTTTAACATTTATTCCATGGTATAGGTTATGTCTCATGATGATCCTTATATGATTTTTTTATATCATATATTATAGAATACTCTTATAATTATTTGTTGTCTAAAAAATTAATTTTTTTCCACTATCATGTCATCTCACATGATTTTGATGTAAATATATTTTAACTAATGATATTTTTTTAGATTATGCATTATTTGAGATGAATCATGCTTATGTTTCCCAAATCCGTATGAAATAAATTGGTTAATATTTTTAAAAGGATATAATTTGTGGATACTTTTTCGGAAAATTTTAATAAAATAATGTTTACCAGAAATTTAAATAGAAAATCTCTAAATATACCAAACAACTAAGATCATGTTTTTTGTGTTGTATTAGTGATATGTAATATTTAATATATATAAATATATAATATATATATATATATATATTACTGATTTCATATAAATTTAGTTATATCTATAAGTTTTATTTTCTCTATGCTCATAAGACTATATTTGTATGTGACATGAAGGCACAAATTATTGGAAGGAATTATGACATTTTTTCTATATTCTATGTTTGTTTAGGTCTTGGAAGAGGGAAACCTCCAGTCATCTTTTATGATTGGTGGATTTTTTTCTACTACTTTTACTACTCTCATTGAGATTCATATATCTGTGATTCAGTTTTATTTCATTTCTACTAATAAAATATGTTGTATTTTTATTTCTATTTTATAGGTTTTAATGGAGAGTTTGAAAGATATGTTTCTACTTTTAAATGAAGAATCACATAATCACTGATTTTTTCTATAGAGACTATTATATTGGTATGGAGGGCACTAATTAATGTGGATACATAGATTATTATGTATTCTTAGCATGATTTAGCAGTTGATAGTAGTAAATGATGTGGTAAAGGAAGAAACATTCTACAATGGTATATTTTATGGGTATAATGAGGTCATATTGAAAGTGATAAATCATAGGTTATTCTAATTATTAAAACTACATGAAACTACCTATAAAAAATTGTTTTAAAAAAATAACACCATCCTGTATTTTATTTAGTAATTCATGGTAGTGATTTTTTCCAATTTAATTATTGATTTTGTTAAAAATTAAAATACAATTTAATTTTCAATTAATAATTTATTGTGTTTACATCAAATTGAACATGGGATTTTTCATGCTTTTTTTATTTTTGTTATACATGAAAATTGATTATGTGGTTGGCTCACTCTGTCCATTACATGATGTATCTATGAACCTTATGCAAGTTGTTTGTGGCTCTTATTTATACATTTCTAAAATTTACTATCTCATGAAAATAAAATAATTTGGTCGATCAACCATCACATATACCATTGTGCACCCAATTAACCTTTATAGATTGTTTCAACATTGATGTAGTATAGTGAATTTATAATTGGAGTATATTTTATACATACATTGGTTTTTTGGGATGACCCTTTGGCATTGGAATGTGATAACATGTATGTGTTGAAATTTAATGTCGTTACAACATTTCCTATAAGATACCTTAAATATCAGTTAATGATAATCATTTTCAATTATGTCCCTCACTCACCTGTTATTCTATTTGGATACATACCATCAAACTTGACCTCATTATTTTCTATATCGACGACACTTATAATGGGGTATGATTGTGAGGATGTTCTGGTGCATGTTATATGTTGTAAAAAATATGGATTTTGGGTTGGTGAGGTGGACCAACTTCACTAATCATGTCTTTTTTTAATCCTTATTTATATGTATGAATTATATTATCTCATATTTCCATTAATTTTGTTATAAAATTTAAGGTTTGAGGTTTTTTTGGTGGTATTATTTATCAGGTGGTTCTTCATTCAAGATGAATTTCATGTGGTTCCAGTTTCTATAGGTAGTGGTTTAGAAGGATAATGTTGGTGTCATGTTGAAGGTCATCAATTTCTATTTACAATTTTATATGCCTTTACTATCCTATTTTATCATGTTATACCATACTCCGAGTTTGGTCAGATGTAGTGGTTTGTTTTAAGGCCATGGTATGTTTTGTTTTATTAGTTGAGGGTGTATGAGGAGGCTCAAACATGGTAGGATTTACATATTCCATTAGGATTCTGAGAGAGTTCCTTATTGTTCATATTCTTATGTGGTCATCCCAAATGGATCTACTACATCGCCCTAGAGGATGGTCAATCTTTTTGATGTTTGAAGGAATTCAATATTTTTATTTTCATTATTGTATGTATTTGGTCGGTGTTTATCCGATAAAGAACATGTGTGTGTTTTAGGAAAGTTATAATGTTCTAGGTGAATTAAATCGGGTATAGATGCTATGATGGTATGCTAGAGGATCTAGTCCTAGTGACGTAATGTAATTATTCGGGATGGTGTCCAATTGTAGTCACGGGGATCATTAGGCTCAAGGGTGGCTCATTGGGTGGTTGTTTTCTATTTATGGAATTAATTTCTCTAGAACTGGCCTTTCCTGTAGTATACCACTTAACCGAAAAGTAATTTTAATAAATTAATATTTGGATTTTCCGGTCATAAGACTCAGATCAATATTTCTGAATTTCTATTACTTGAGTGTGTTGTAATGAATAATTTGTTTGTCATCTCTTATAATATAACATATCCTTAATTAATGAGAAAATATGGTCTATATTACCTTATTGATTCTAGATGGTCAACTTAATAGTAAGATATAGAGATAATGAATTTGAATTCCACCCAAAGAGAGAATATCAGTGTGAAAGAGGGATATTTTTACTATAACAATTTCACCATTCAACTATGCATGATAATGTGGTGAAGCTTTATCATTGTGGTATAACAATAAACAAAATACAATGACGATGGAATTCAACATCTATACAATAACTATATGCTTCTTGGTGTAGATATAGTATTGTAAGTGTTTCATTCTCTATTATTGAGGTGTTTATTGGTGCTATATGGCTTCCCTCCACCCAATACCTTCATTATGGATATAATATTAGGAAATTTAACTTTTATGGGTTCATGTTTCATATTTTATTTTATTTTTAGATTATAACGCATAAGAAATAATTATACCTCAAATTAATACTCGATCGAGAGATATTGAATGATTTTCTTACTAATAGTGAGAAAATGACATAATAAATTAAAAAAATTAAATAGTTAATAAATATAGAATAGTTTCAAATGTAATTGGGGTCTTTATTCACCCAAATCTAGGACACTCATTTTTATGACATTTTCCCCACTACCACAAACAAATCCCACTGAATATATTCATCCCCATGAACTAAAAATTATATAGATTAAAAGAATAAATGATAAATGGACATTAATAGAGTAAAATTTACAGAGATAGAATCAAGTTATATATCTTAATTACGTCAATGTAAAATATGAAAGGTCACCCTAAACGTACATTGATCCATTTCTTGTCAGAGATATCAATTTGAAAATAATATCAAGAGTTTAAATAAATAATCATCTTGAATAATATGAAAAAAAATCAATAACCATGATAATTGAGTGATAGATTATAGCCAGAGATATACTCCATGAGTAAATGATCTTGAAAAAATTGTTTTGATGTATAAAAAGTAAAAATCGTGAATGAAATTTATATAATAACATCAAATAATAGATAATAAATATTTAATTTAACCTAAAAACTAATTCAAAAAAACATATCTTAAGGGGAATGTGATTAATTCTAATTTTCCATGGAATAAAAAACTGGATCAAACATTTAATAGGTGTAAATAAAAATACAATAATTTATGACACAAGGTGTATCATGTTTTTTGATTATATATTGTTAATGAATGTACCATTTTATGTGGGACAATGTGAATCATGGGATACAATTTATGTAATATTACCCGGATCATCAGAAGGCTTTATGAAACACCAAATTATAATATATAATAAATAAAAAATTTATTCAAATACAAGAAAAGGGGAAAAAATTAAAATTTAAGGCCCAAAAATTGATTAAATACTTTAAAAATAAAATTAAATGGACTCAAATTCAGTTTAATTTTCAACACATTACAAGAATACAATGTTGAAAAAAAAATTAAATCGATCTATATAAATATAATTATCCTAACTTGATAATGCATAAGTTAGAAAAAATGTTATCTTTTCTAATGTGGAAAATGGGAATACATTACTCTTTAATATTAGATTCAATCCCAATGATTTCTTACCAACCCACACTCATCATAACCTAAAGATTTGTATTAATATGTATTTGTAAAACTTTTTTGTATTGTTTTTTTATTATATGTTATAAAAAACTAATTCTATTTATAAATTTACATGGACCATGCCTAATGAGATTGTGTTGTGTTTCATAAAATTATAAAATCAAAAATAATGTCCTATAAAAAACCAATGAAATCTAATAATTAAACTAATATAAAACAAGGTTTTCTTAGTTCTAAAAAAATATTTTCTTAGTATGTGAAAAGGAGATGATGTTTTAAACATTGATAACATTCATTAACATTTACTTGTGCTAAAACAACACAAATAAAGGGTAGTCTTTATCAGTGCTATACTCCCTTATTAATAAAATCATTCTAGGTTTTTTATTAAACTACCTAAAAACATAATTTAATATATAAAAATACAAAAACATTTTATAAAACTATACATTATTTAAAATTTGGGTATTTTCCAATAATAAAATAACTCTAGAAATTATAATATTTTTACATCAATAGTGATTAATTACAGATATGAAAACATAAAAAATAATTCTTTTTCAATTAAAAAAACTAGTTTCTTCTTATAAAAAAAAGATAATTTAGAATAAATATTTTAAATAATTTATAAATATCTTTTTTAATAGTTTTCCATCCCGTGACTTTTTATAAATCCATAAAGTACACCTGAAATCATAAATAAATAATAATAAATAAATTTTTTAATTTAATAAGTCAGACATAAAATAATATTAAATATCACATGTTTACACTCAATTCAACATAATCACATGTTTTATTAAATGATAAAATATTTATATAGGTCCCAAATTTATCAATAGTTAGTGTCCATGTTCATCATGTTAATTCAATATCATTTTATCTCTTACGTTCTTTTGAAACCCTTTCTATATACAAAAAATTATAATTTAAATTAATTATATTGTTTTTGTGTGGTCACATTGCACATAATATTTACTTTAGGTTACTTACAAAAAGTAAAAATTAATTCATAGGCATTGTCTTAAATTTTACCAATTATCCAATCATTATTTATCAGTATTAATAATATTATGTATTTTTAAAAAGTAAAAAATATTTATACTTTTAAAACATCACATTATTTCACTCGAGGAACATAACATGTTAGGTTTATGTGAGGTTATTCCAATATTTAAAAAATAAATTGTTCTTTTAATCTAAATTTCATGATAACATGAGATCATTTTCTCATTTTTGATGATTTCATTCATATTTTTAAAATAAAAAGGAGGTATATTTTTTGTTTATTTTTTTAAATAATATCACAAATGTACATTGGGTCATTCAATACTTATAAAATATCATATTAATTTTTGGTTTCTTCTTACATTTTAATAATTAATATATGAATATTTTTCTAAAATTTCATGAGATTTTAAAAAATAAATCTATGTATGGATCATTAGAAAATCATTTTAAAAATGAAACAGAGTTATCATTCAAAAAATATAATTTGGATATTATTAAATCAAATAAAATTAATGTTTCATGATATTTTTTTATATATGTTAAAAATTAATAAATGATAATTTTATTAACATTTAACACCAATTTGAGTTATATAACTCAATGTTGGTCATTTGATACACTTTTGGAAAAATTGATATAATGATAGATATCCATAATAACTTTTTGAGTACATCTCACAATAATTTGATGAATTATTTTTTTTATTAAAAATTAATCTATGATAATTTTATTAAATTTTTCTGATAATTTTTCTTTTTTCATGGTTTTGATCAGTTGACAATCATTTTTAACATAAATGTAGTATAATGTTAAAAAAGTAATATTTTGATCATTCAAAAAAGATATAATGTTTATGTGATTTTTTTATTTCTATATGCCAAAAATTAATTGATTATAATATTAATAATCTTATGTGATAACTAAAACCTACATACTTTATTTTTGATCATTTTATATATGTTTATAAATAAAAAAGAGTCATAATTAATTTTTTTATTATTTTAAATGACATGTTAGGTGGATAATCAGTTTATTTAGAAATTTTAAAAAGTATTATATGTTCATTTTCCTCAATGATCCTAAAATTCATTGTTTTTAGTAATGTTTTATCATTTCAGAGACATTTGTAGCCTAAAAAGGTGTTATGATAAAAAAAATCACATCAGGATAAATTTATATTATAGAATGTCATATTGAAATGTTATAGTATCTAAATGTTCTAAATTAATTAATTACATTTTTTATAAATTTTAATGACCATTAATACTTATTTAAATAGTGTTTATTATTTTCGACACATTAATAAAATAAAATTTATAACTCAAAAAATTGAACATTATATTTTTTGAGGATCACATAAGATCATATTAATTTTTAGCAAGTCCAATAAATAAAAAATTAATTTATGGTAGTTATCCAAAATGTTTAGAACAATTTCATCTATTTAGCATGTTTTTTATCTTTTACCAGTCAATTATGAATTAAATATATTATGATTACTAAAATTAACATTAGATAATTTTAGAAACATATCAAATGAATTGACATATTCTTTTTTCATATATATCATAGATTAATCAATGCTCATAGTATTAATTTTTTTTTCTAATAGGTATATTTTTATTAGTTCTAATCATTTTACACCTGTTTAAAATTTTACAATGTTAATAATTATCATTCAATAAAATGAAATATATTTGAAAAAAAATCACGCATCATATTAATCAAAAAAATTATCTCCAAATCAATCACAATTATGGCAACTAAGTAAAAGACTATAAATTAAAAATAACATCCAAAACATATAATATTCAATTTACATTTATTAAATTAACAGCGAATGATTATAGTTTAATAGGATGATAGTCTGTGTACATGTATCCCTTAATTTTGTGTTTTACTCAGGATATTTCATAATGAAAATTAAACTATCTAAATAAAATCAAGAAGTAAAGATAGACTTTCAAAATATCTTTTATTATTGTATTAAAATCATTAACACTTCATTCTAAAAAAACTGAATTAACTCTCATATTTTATGATTTTCATTTATAATACACTTAGACATAACTTCGAGAATGAACTGATACTGTAACTTGTAGTTTTCATGGGAAATAGCAAATAATATTGCATAACCATGAAAATAAGCTATATTAAAATAGAGTAATATAAAATATTTAAAAATATATAAAAATTTAATATTGATTATATAATATATGTAACAAAATATAGTAAAAATAGTATTCTTCAATAGGGCACATTGAAGAAATATCATTCACATTTCATATTGAAAATACAATGTGAAACAAAAACATGATCCCCATAACATGTAATTTATATTAATTCATGAACCATATATGTAATGATCATATAACACATTCAATTCACCTTTTTTGACATAAAACACAAAAACCATAATGGTGATATATAAAATATAAATATTTAATTTTTATTTGTTTTGTATTTTTTAAATGTTGTAAAATTATATAAGGAATCTAATAAAATATGTTATATGTAAACCTATTCATATATTTAAAAAAATTATTTCATTATGGAACTTATCCAGTGACCCATGAATGCATATATATATATATATATATATCATTTTTTGAGTTTGAATTATAGTCATAGTCAATGTAAAAGAAAGAACATTAAATTAAATAAATAATAATGAAATATTTTAAATGAAAATATAAATATTAAAAAATTGACAGAAATTATATATGATATTTTAGAGATAATGATTATTTAGTTGAATATAAATTATTTCATAAATTTAGCAGAATAATTGGAACCAAATTTTCTCTGTTGGTTATGAAAACTATAAATAACATTAATACTAAAATAAAAAAAATATCCATTTTTCTAAAATAGTAAAATGAAATTATATATATCCATGATGAAATTTATTTATATATATATTCATTTATACCTTGATTTTTTGTAGTAAACTCCTAATGTTACGTGATAAAATTGTATTGAACTAACAATGAAAAAAAACATGTTTAATACATATTAATGAACACACAATTAAGGAATTGTTTATAAAATATATTATTTTAATATGTTACTAATTAGATAATCACATCGTATAAGGATAAATTTTTATATATAAATGCATAATATCCATAATCTTTATCACCAAAATAATATGACTTAACAAAATGATCACCTAGAATTTAAAAAACATTTTATAATAAAACTTAATTTAACTCAACATTCAAATTTTTATGAGCGTACTAAAAACACAATATGCTACTCATTCATGGTTAGTATAAAAATTTTAATCTCACAAATATATTAAATTTTAAATATACCAAAAACTCTTAATAATATTATTATAATTTAGTTTTCTCTATAATATATTCTCATTTAAAAATATGATACATAGTTACAAATAAAAAAAATTTCTCATGTGTTAGGACTAGAAACTATTATGAAAATGTCTATTAAAATTTATTACAATTAAATTATATTTAATATTTCAATCAATAATGAAACATTATAATTAATATAACACACCTAATTTATAAAGTTATCATATTGAATCATATTTGACTAATGGTTAATTATTTCATTTACACACTTAAAACCAATAATGTAATAAATCTTTGTATTCTTTATTCTGATTCCAAATATAATGTCACATGTATCACCACCCCATAAAACTACACATTTAAGAAATTTTCACAATAATAAATGATATATATTTATTTTATTGGTGAAAAATGGATCTTGGTTCTTCTTTTTTGTTGTAGTAATTGATTCCATAGATTTTATTGAGATTGATTTTTATTTTCCATTTGGTCATTTTATACAACAATTTAGTTCATTTATCCTTCATAAAAGATATTAAAAATAATATTCGTATAAAATGACACTCCCATTTCTTATCATATTTGATTATAATATTTAATGGTCATGTTAGGAATGTTTCAATGATATACTAATAATTTGAATACCAATATCATTCATGTAAAAAAATAAATTTCATCTCGACTCACGAGCAACCAGAATTTCATTTCTCTTATAACCAAATATAAATTGTTTGTTGTATTGGGAATACCATTAGATATTTTACACAAAAAATATTTCATGAAATTAGAGTATCTTTTATGAAAAATATAAATCATAATCCATTTAAACTAGAAATAGTTTTAGAAAATTGAATTACTAATACATATCTTTATATATATTATAATATATTAGAAAAAATGATTATCTTTGGTATGTTTTGAATTTAAGGATAAAATATACCCACCCTTATACGGCTGTGGTCCCCTATTTAGAATTTTTTTCATCAATTTTACATTTTTATTATTATCCCTTTTGAGGATATTTTATTCTAACTCATTTTTCATGGTACACCCACTTCAACTCAGGAGAATATAAATTAGTGTTGTTGTCTATACTATGAAACATATTATTAATCACCTTATTTACCACATATCATTAATCTATTATATGAAACAAAATTATATGGTGTTCCAGAAATATTCCATTATATTTTTGAAATATTTCATTAAGTTTCACATTTAATTTTATATAACAATTATTCATTATATCACAATTTTTGTATTCCTATAGAACTCAATGTTACAATTTTAAACTAAAATTCATCTTTTTGTTATTTGTTTGATATATCTTCATTCTTTTTTCAATTTAACATTATAATATATTTTAAAAAAATTATGTTTGTATGATTATAGTGACTATTAAAATTCTATGATGTTTCAAAATTAATCTCCCCACCATCTCAAAATTCACATTCATCATGCATGGATTTGTCAAAATATAAAGTTTAATTCATTGGGTAATATTTTTTGTATCATAATAGTATATAATTGTTAAAATTGGGAAGTGGTTAATTTTACTTTAAAATTTAATCTTTGAGAAAAAGAAAATATTTTCAGTTAAAAATAGTAGACTCAGTATCCATCCATTTCTTATAGTATATGAATTAGACTGAAATTTCATCTGCTAAATCAGAGTTCTTAATCGAGAATATATAAAGTTAGAAAACCAATTAATATAATGAATATTAAAAAAATTGTAATATAACTACCTAGTTGAATATAAAACATATATAAACAAGTATTATGAATGATTATAATAATGTAAGAATGACCTAAAAGCTCTATAAAATTAATTTTACTCTTTTACTTTAGGAGTTAAGGAAGTTATAAATATTGAGTTAAGATATGCATAATTTTCCTCATTACTATAATGGTCTATCTTTCTACATGCGGAATTATCTCGATAAGAATATCATAATATATCAATGTTCTAAAAAAACAGCAGGCCTTGATAATATGACTAGTTTGAAAAATCTTCCTATCCTAGGTAGTCTGCGATCTAATGGAATGGTATTAACTATCTTCCTATCCCAAAATACCTCAATATATACATTGATCATAAAAATAATATAGAAAATCGAAATGTCATATGGAATTTTCCATCCAAATATGTATTCCTTGGACCAACAAAAGTATGAATGATTACAGAGTGAATGAACAAGATGTTCAGATAAAAAAACTTCTCAATTGTGTTGAGTTATAAATGAATTTTCTCACAACACATTTAATTCCACCATATTTATAGTAATCCTTACCATGGATACATTTCCATGAATTTAGGAGTTGATTATGGTCGCTTTATATGTTCATTATATATGAATTCAACAAACCGTTTCCATTCTATGTTGTCTTGATAACACCATTACAATTATTTTATATATTATGTCTAATATAAATTATTCAAATTACACTAATTATGAATTTGTCAAAGTCCCACAGACTGTAATATTGTTTTCCAAACCGATGATTGGAACTATTTTAAATACGCTGGATTTGATAAACATTTTGTTTGATGGATACTTCTTTAGTTAGTTATACTGATAGAATTATTTGTAAAAATAATAGACATAACAATAATCAGTCTAACATTTCACACACCCACATAATAAAATATATGATATTGGATAATAATGTTTAATTCAATTATATGAGAATAATTTTACAATCTACTGAATATTTTTATACAAAATCATTCTAAAATACTTGGGATATATAATTTTAGTAAATTAACATTTTTAGAAAGTGGTCGTCATTTTCAAAACATGGGAAATGGATAGGATAAAGTGTATCATTTTAATATTAAATATAAACCTTTTTGAAAGAAAAAAATAACACATAAATTGAAATAATATTAACTTTAAAAAAATTTATACCAGTTATTCACTTATGAACATCAATGGAATTATTTATAAGAAATAACTCCCCTTTTACATATTTTAACTCCACTAAGTTGATAACTTATTTTGGATTGACAACCCAGATCAAATAGGGAAAATAATTAATAAGAATTCTACAAATCAAATTATTATCCCAATATAGATATTTTCGTCCTTTTAGAATTTTTTCCCCTGAATGTATTTTTCGCCTTTGGATAAAATCCCCCCTTTACTTAATTTTAACCAATTTATTTCAAAAAAGGAATATATAATATAATATAAAGTCTTGTAACGTTAGAAAAATTAAAAACAAATTTTATTTGAATAACTATTCATCCATGATAAAGTTAAAAATATTCATGCAAGTTGAATTAGAAAAATACATATATAAATTATATTGAGTATTAATTGACTCAAAAAATTTAATTCAAATTATTTGATTCAAGAATACAGTACCAGTTTATAAAAATGTTTAATCATTTTTATACAACATCTTGACCAATAATTTCATTATCCTTAGGTCTTCCTTATTCTTCTGATATTTATTTTCTAAATAATGAATATCTAATTTCCTTCCATCCAGGATTGATTGCCTATATTTTTCTTTTGTCATACTTAAGACTTCTTCTTCCTGAACATTAATATTCTTATTTTCAAAATTTAGCATTATAAATTCTTCTTCAATGGTTTTAATAATAACATTATCATATTTTATCTTATGAATTTATTATTTCAAAAAAATTATTTATTAATTCTTATAATCTACCATTTTATTAAATTTTTCAATAATCATTAATCAATATGAGCCACCAAATAATAATTTATCAAATGATTTGGAATTTTCAAATGAATCTACGTTAAAATACAAAATATGATCATCATAATCCTTTAAATCACCATATAATTTCCTTGAACACTTCACCATCTGATTGAATATTCTTTAATGTGACATAGTTTTTTATATGAAAATTTGGATCTCAACATCATTATTAATCACTGAATCAATGCTCAACTTCAATGATTATGAATTCTCATTCAAAATATTCTAAATCCTTCTTCATGATGCTTTAATATCTAAATGGTATGTAGTTGAATCTATTAAATATTTTGAAGTCTGAAAAATATAATGAATACACTTTTGTGCTATGTAGATGACGAGTCTAAAGACTCTGATGAAGCATATGACTTGTATGGTTTAGATAGTCATCCATCTAAATTATCTATTCTTTCAACAATTTCATCTTCAGAATCATTTCCAATATCCAAATATATGTCAATATTTTCCAATTTTGATATTATCAAATTTTAATTCTAATCCAACACTTCTTATGAAAAATTTATTTACCATCTTGTGAAACTTATATAGTTTGTTTCTTACCAAATATTGTTATATATATGTATATAATGATGATAATTATGATGATATTTACAGTTATTTTGTTGGATCATTATATTGTTATTATTATTCTTAAAGTTATTTTTCAAACAACCTCTCAGTTATATATCTGCACTTTACAATATTATAAACACATTTTTACATTCTTTTTTTCTGAATTCTCTATAGACATTGGAACCAATTTTGGAGGTGACATTTAAGTATCAAATTTTTCCACAACCTCTTTTAATTATCTGATTTCAACATATAATTTAAATACAGAGGTTCCTAAAAATTCCAAAACTTCTAGTACAAATTTATTAGTAAGTGTTTGATCAGTGGTTGATAGAAATCAAATTCTGGTATAGTTTGAGAAAATGATAAATGATAAATTGAAAGTGGTTGATTGGTCGATGTTTTTAACCCCTTTCAACAAGGTATCTATTAATATTTCATCAACTAATGTTTTCTACTTATTATTGTTTTTCGATCTATATTTCAGATCATTAGTTGTTCTTATCATTGATGATAAAGTGTTGTCTTTATCTATTATGAATTAAGTGTCTCCTGGATTGTTTTTGGATTTATGTGGCGCAAACTCTTTTAATTCCTCATCATGAATTTGTTTTTGTTTAATTTTTATGATTATATATGAAGATTTATTATTCCTATTCTATTTTACTATCACTTTCTATTTAACAGGTTCCACATCAAACGTGGCTTAGTAATAATTTTCCAAAAAATTCATCATCATAGAATTAAAAACAAGATTAATTCATTCCAATGTTTCATCACCAATTAACAAAACATTTTCTCTTTATCGTATGAAAATTATCTATAAAATTTAAAAACTCCTTTTAATGATTTAAGGGATCATTAGAATGGTAACATTATAGATGCCTTCATACTATATTTGATAGACAAAAACACAAACTACACATGATATATATGACTCATATTAACAATAAAATACAATATAAAGATATCAAGAACTTTTAGTGTATCCATATAACCCTTTCTTTGTATCATGTAACATGTCACTCCTATGGTTACCAATATCACATCCAATGTGAGGTGAAACACTTTTTTATTTTTTATAAGATGTTTAAAAATGAGTATTTTTCCGTGGACTTATCAAATCAACATGTATTGTCTAGAACCTCATGATATATTAGATATGATTCATCTTATGAAGGAACATCATCTAATTTAGAAACATGTTGATACATATGTTTGAAAAATTCACCAAAAGGATTAAAAAAGTTACTTCAGTATGTTATTCAACAATTAATTATAAAAAAAATAACATTTTCTAATAATTTTTGGATAATGAATGTCAATGTTTTCTTTTTATACACACATTATGAACCAAACATGAAACAAATGAAATGTTTTCAATGAGTAATCATAATATTCCTACTATGTTTTCGTTACCATAAATTATTTTGAAATTGTTTTCATTGCAATGTATTATGTCAACACCGTTATACAAAATCAGAAGCCAAACCTAGGATTGAATAGTTTGATTAGATGAATCCCAATCTTTCAGACACCGAAATATAATGGGACTCAAGTGTTTAGAGGAAATTCATGATTCTTAATGTGGGAAAAGGTTTACCCACCCCTTATATATAGGAACAAGGGAGACCATCCATATTTAAAATATCAAACAATTCAGATCGAATTCCAAAATATGATCTGATGTTTGAAAATAAATCCTTGAATGATATAATATATAATATAAACTATTAGTGTTTTCTAAAGAAAAAATTTCATTGAGATAATATATTTTCAAGTTACATAAAACATTATATTTGAAAAAATTATTTTTTTGTAATAAGTAAAGGATAAGTAAAAGAACATATAGAAACAAAAGTAATTGATAATTACAAAAACAAAAGATTATAATAATACCTCTCAAAGTATAAATTAACTTTTGGTATAAATTTATTATAGATTTACCTTTTCTTCTCAGAATTTTTAGGTGAAATTTCATTATCCTAACAAGTTTAAATAAGATGAGGGTGTGATGAATCATGTTATGATAGATTGAAGAAAATTCATATTTATATATTCTTTCATCATTAAACAAAACAATATTCTCTCCATTTCCTCTATAAATGTATGAACAAAAATAAAATCATTAACAAGACACAAAAATGTTACTTGGTTTACCCCCACTGGGATACATCCAAAGAGTATACAATGAAAATGTACATATTTTCCAAATTTACTAATGCTCATAGACATAATAATGCTCTTGTTATATCACTTCTATGAACAAGATCACCACCTTTAAAATGTTTAGGGTTAGGTAACTTCTATCCAATGTGTCACTTCCTAACCCTATTTTATAGATCAATTCTATTAGAATGGATAAACTTCATCCTCTTCATTTTCTCACTTCATGAGAAAGGATCCACATAATGTTTATGAAAATGTAGGTCCCTTAACTAACTATAAGTAATGCATCATCAACTATATGTATGTTCTATATTTAAATTTCATTTGGGGTTCCTCCTTATGGTCTCTAAAAAGAACTTAGCCACAATACTTATTATTCCTAAAAACTGGAATAAAATTGTCATTACTATAGAAAAAACAATTATCTCAACATTGGAATGATTTTTTAGTGATTATAATTCCTCATTTCAGTACCTTTATTGTAGTAGTAAATAAAATCCTTCTGAAATTTTTTCCAAAAGGTAATAGTCAACTTTTTTTAATCTTATTCATCTTCATCAAAATTCAGATATGAAAATGAAACTAATCTTGAGAAAATATATTCTTATATATCTATGTTCATGATTAAAGTGTGATACTCCTACCCATGTACCATATTTAAAACTCCCAGTTTGAGATCCTAGTGTGTACCCTTGAGTGATATCTTGGTTTGTACCTTTGTGTGAGATCGTGGTGCATACCCAGTTCATGGTTTGCATGAGGTCCTACTGTGAAACCTTTTCTCCAATTTTGTATGACCCTGGTGTGAGACCGCTTTTGTGAAGAGTGTGTGTTTTGAGTGTGATATAGCTTTACCTATTCGCTAGAGTCCTCGGTTTGAGATCTCCTTCATGATGGGACATGTTCATAGTGCCAGACCACAGTCACACTATTCATGAGTTTCTTTTTAGTTCATGTGCAATACATACTTGATGGAAATATCATATACTCCTTCATAAGATATCTCGGTGTACCATCTTCTAGAGACCACTCAATGAACCTCCTTCTCAGATTATACTTCATATATGTCATTAATGAAAAACTTCATCAATGTTTGAGTTTGGGTTTGGGGGTATTTATGGGCATAAAACCACCACCATAACTCCACATTTCACAGAAAACTATCCATTCATATTCTATATAACTCACACTCTGTGAGTTTTTGATTAGATTTGGAGCACTCGAATTATCATAATAGAATCTAATCGAAGAATTCCCTTCAATTAAAAAATCATCAAGTTACTAATACATCAAAAATATATTTCTATATCTTCGAGTATCTGTAATATATTACACTTATGTGGTGCTCAATAAAATTCATTATTTTTTCATATTCTTCCAGGATATATACAATCAAACTAGATATATTGCACCACTCACCCTTGAGTTTATATCTTATTCTAATCAAGCTCAATATGAATCTGTGTAGAGAAATGACACTTTCTAAGATTTATCATTATTAAACAAGGGTAAATCCACAGTTCACTTGATATATTTATGTATTATTTTTTACTTTAATGATATGGGTTTCCTTACAATTTCTTTTATATGGTAAAACTATTCATCTTGAAACAAATTATTACATAGTGTCCCTATGAATTATTGAAGACTAGAAATTATAAGCCTATATTCAATGAAATTATCAACATTGCCTTAATCGTCCCATGATTGTTTGATCCGAGTATCCAACAGAGTCATCAACTCTTTGGAATTATGCATTCCAAATCTTTTCGAAACATCTATTGCATATTTATATTGAGAAATGAATTCATCATTTATTCCTTGTGTCACTAGTAAACCAAGGAAAAACATCAGTTCACTAATTTTTGAAATTTCAAACAAAGTATTCATTAATTTTGTGAAGTAATTATACTACACTTAATATAATACACAAAATACGATGAAGTCAACATATACCTTCACCATCATGCATTTATTAAATTCAATATTAATATATAGATTTTAATTAGCTCCAAAATTCTGAAAACTAAGATACCTCAAAAACTATTATACTATCGAATACCATGATTTTGGTGCTTACTTCAACCAATATAACACCCAATTCATTGAAAAAATAGTATTATCATATTCATGAATGATAAAACCATTTGTTTGCTCAATAATAACTAATTATTCCCAAATACCATTTTGAAATAATGACATAATGTATATATTGAATACATTGAACCTTCATTTCACTATTAATGCCAAGAAAAATCTGATCATCCATAAACTCAATACATGTTCAATTGTTTCATCGACATCAATACCCTTTATTTGGTAATATCCTTTTCACATTATTAAATATTTTTATTAAATGAATTAACCATAATCATTCATATTATTATGAATGACCCATTCAGTGTCGATGAAATTATTATCTATTATTCTTGAAGTTATCACACATGTCTGATTATTCTCAACATAGTCACGATAGTCATTCACAACATGATCCCAATTTTCACATTTTTCATCATCATCAAAATATTTAGGCTCTGCCAATGATATAAATGATTCTTCTTGTAGAGTATTCTTCCTCCTTGTCTATAATGGATTTTACTAATAACTTATTATGTTTCATCTATTAATTTATATTATTATCTTAGATTTTCTAGCAGATGATTGTTTTTTGTCATCCTTTTAATTATTTGAGTCATATTCAGAATCAACATTTTGAACTATAACATCTCCTGATCTACTTATTTCTTCATCACTATCCTCCTTAGACTGGTCATGTATTTTCCGAAAATTTTACTCATTATCTACTATGGTAATATAATTTATTTTATCTACCTTTCCAAACAACTTGTTGAATAATTTTTATGATTTCATTTTCTTTGAGTTTCCAATAAATATACCTCGATACCCATGATATCCAAATTTTATGTGTTTTTATCTATGAATGAATCATTTACTTATGAAGACACAATAGTACTTAATAATTTTCGTCATTTAATAAAATATCTCGTATGGATTCCTATATTCATTTAGATATTATAATGTCCTATTTAATGTGTAGACGGATGACTTCGTTGTTTCTTTACCAAATAATTCTAGAAGGTTTTTCTCTATGAAAATTTTTCTGGCCATGTTGTTGGTAATTTTATTTCTTCTCTCAACTAATCGATTATATAATGGAGTTCGTACTAATGAAACATGGTTCCTTATCCCATTTTTCATGAGATAATCCCCCACTTTAAAATTTGTGAACTCTATTGCACTATCTGTTTAGATCTTAGGGGTTTTTTTCCTAGCATCTTTTCAAGTTCCCATTAATAAATTTTTATGCAGCTGAACACCTCAGTCTTAGGATTGATGCCCACTACCTATTCCATTATGCTAAAACCAAAAATTAAGGGAAAATAATAACTCTTCTAATCAATTGTTCTTTGTGAAATAGGTTCACACACACCTATATGCACCAACTGAAACAATTTTTTTGGATTTTTATATATTTCCTTATATGTATCTCGGATGACATTTCCTTATTGATAAGTATCATATGGATGAGTTTAATCACATGATAACCCATGGAGGTCATGAGAAACTATAGATTTCACCACATATACAATGGTTGTTTTGTTCAAGAGATCAATATTTTTATTCCATAACACGTTTTCTTCTTCCCCGGATAGAATGAACTTACATTCTTCTCCACTCACAAATTTAATATTCCCTTTCAAACACCTTACCTATAAAACAATGTCACATTATTTTTCCATGAAGAAAAATAGTATCATGGAAAATCATATGGTATGTCCTGAATCACATAATATATTAACACCTAGTATGTTGTGACACAGAACTTCAATAAAGAAAACATCTATACATATCATGTATTTACCCCCTAACTGTTTCTTTTTCCATACCCAATAATATTCCATCCTTCATCATTACCAAATATCACAATACATTCTATGTAATATAGGATTCTTGTCACTAGTTCTTTATTTCCTATCATATGGGAGGTTTATCCACTCTCAATGTTCTATATTCCAATGTGATATGATTATTTGAAATCATTTTCTAAAACCACATCATGTTCATAACTCTTTTTTTGGATCCATGTTTTTTACAACCTACCTAGTAAAAATTGATAATCTCAACCTTCCTCAAATTATGATGTACCACCTTAATCATTCAAAGATTAAACTCTATTTTTTATTTTAATCTTATTTTGTGATTCATTTAGGATATTTTGATGATCGCATTCATCCTGCTTTGGAACATTCCTTTAAATTATTGACAAGAAATATCATTCCATGTGTCTTAATCCTCTAAACCTAAATCAGTGACCATAAAATGATATCCTGAAATATTGTGAATTTAATGGATGCATATATTGGTCTCAATCCCTATGATAAATCATAGCAATAGAACAAATTTTTTTTGAGAATCCATTATTTCAACCAAAATTACATCTAATGTGGGTTGCATTACTTGGTGTCACTAATCTACTACCAGTTTCTCCTTGGGTTCATCAAATAATTTGTTTATAAATTTATACACAAATTAATCATCAATATTCAAGTGAATCCAAGTCTTCTGACTTCAAATACTTCTACATTCAGTTATTATTAATGAATCATCCCAGCAACAACATTTAGATCTATCTTTGTCTTCTCCTAGAATTCCAATATCTATTTCATCGATTCATTGAAATCTATTTTTCAATTTTATACTAACTTTGCTTCATACTTTACTAGAATTAATACTTTCTCTGGATCATTCACTTTACTTCATTATTTGAAAAACTCCCCTTAAAAATTTATTATGAGTTGTATTTAAAATTTGATATAATATTCTTACCAACTATCACCATATTATGATAATCATCTTTGAGCTTGTACTGACTAATTTTATATGACAACTATGAATGTCTAGTGTTATTATATTCAATTTCATCTATCAAATAATATTTCTTTTTTTTTGTTCTCCAATATAATGATTTTGGCATCATGAACCACCCTGTCAAGTTTCGTTTTTGGCCTTCCAACTGCCTATCTCTTTATGTGCATATTCTAATTTCACTAAATGATTATTTTTACCCCGACGTCTCCATTTTCCATTTTTTTTATTCCCATATTTCTGATTTTCTAAAAACAATGACCATATCATCTTCTTCATGATACTTATAGTCCTCAAACTCTTTTGCATCATATTTTTCCAAAATGTAATCTTCTTTGGGAAGAATATTCATCTTTGTGAAGTAATTTTTCATAAATTTTGACATACCGTTCATGAATGTAGAAGACATCCTCCTAGAAATTTAAACATCATCCTAATCATCATTTTTAATCATCTTGGGGAACCATTCCACTTGATTTCGAATATTTCCACCTTGAAGTCTTGCATCTGGGAGTTTTCATTTGAACTTTCTATTTCCTCTTTGTAAATTTGATTAATCAAATTTCATGACATAATATATCTCTTCTCATTCTAGTCCATTTTAAATAGTAATATTCTTAATGGAATTGAATTTCACTTATCTAGATATACCCTTTTACATATGCATATTATCATAATCCCTCATCATATATACTGCATGAGTTCTAGGTAAGATATCTAGTTTCACCTCATTTAAATATTTATCTTCCAATACATAATCATTTGGATTAAAATGATTTGTATGTCTTCTCAAGATGTGCTAGAATAATTTTAGAACATCAATAATTTCTCCAAAATCACACATGTATTCAAAAATAAAATTCACCAAGTCACATAATTCATCAATAGGTTCATTTTTGTACATTATAAGATTCTTATACTTATTCTATAGAACTTATAGCTTTAAATTTAAGACGTTTGTGTTTCCAACATAAATATTTAGCATCTTTTATAATAAATCATGTGATTAATTACATGAAAACACATTAGTATATATTTCATTAGATAGGGATCCCCATAAATAATTTATATCTTTTCAGTGTAAATCCAACTTCCTTCGGTCAACTTCTGATAATGAACCCCTATCGACCATGGCCAAAATTCCTTGTATCACTGTTATAATGACATCCATTATAAAAGATCAAAACTAATATTACATCTGATTCTTCATAATTGAAAAATATTTCCATTGAAGATCATAATCCATTATTGATTTAATACCTCCATTTCTTCTATTGAGATAGAACCACAATCTTTCATCCCTCAACTCTGATACCATTTATTAGGCAAATTAGGGTAAAAACCCTAATATGAGGGTGAATTAGGGTAAGAAAGATTAAAAAATATTCCCATTCAGATCAAATTTCATCATTAATGAATCATTATTATATACCTTTTTCATATTAATATATGAAAATAAATTAAATCATGCATGAGGGACAACAATATTACTTGGTTCAACATCACTAGGCTATGTCAAAGGAGCGTACAAAAATAAATATACAGATATACCAAATCCACTAAAACTCGCTACCAAAATAATGTGAAAACTAGGTCACATGAATATATAGGATAAATATCATTACAATGTTTTGGTTCAGCTCAATTATTTCCCAAGGGTCAATACCTAACTCTCTCTCAATGGCTCACTATCGGATGAAAGGATCACCTTCATCCTCATCCTCTTATAAATTCTCTAGAATGGAACTACACATAGATTATATATATATAGGTCCTTTATTATCAATAATGAATGCATAATCAAATTATGCAGATTCTATATTGATGTTATTTATGGGTTTTTTCTTAACATCTAAGAAAACACATGGATGCAACACCTCTACTTTCCATAAATCATGAACAGACATCTCCTTACTATAGAAATATAATTTTTCTCTACATTGGAAATAATTTAAAGAGATTCCTCAACATTATTTTACAAACATGAATGTAGCAGTGAAAAATATCATTCATCAAGTATTTTCAAATGTGGTAACTACTGTAACTTCTTTTTCTTTTTCATAATTTAGTTTTGATAATGATACTATTAACAAGGAATTGTTGGTGTATATCTATATGCACAAGATTCCAGTAAGATAACCATGTATAAGAGCTTGTAACATAACTCCTTGAGAATGATCGTGGAGTGTAAAGTTGTGTGATATCTTAGTATGTACCATATTTTTACATTGTGTGAGTTCATGGAATGAACCATCTTTATAATTTGCAAAATACCCTGGTGGGTGACCACTTTCACCATGAGCATGAGTTTTTGGTGAGATACTACTTTCTTTCATTGTGTGTGTCCCAAGTGCGATGCCTCTTTCATGTTATGAATGATTTTATAGTGTGTGAATACATTCACACATTATTAGAGTCTTTTTTCCGATCACGTGAATCATTTATTTGATGTAAATCATGCACACTGATTCATGACATCTCTCCATGATCATCATTTGGGATACCATTCAAAGATCCTTCTTCTCAGATGATTATTCAGATAAATCATTTAAGAAAACATAAAAAATGATTAACGATGGGATATGAGGACATTTATAATAATAAACCAACCATATTAACTCCATTATATATAGAAAAATATGTGTTCCACCATCACATCACTCAAACTCCGCAAGTCCCCATCATGAGACTGAATGTCATTATTCTGATAGTTAATGATTTTTTTCTAACGGTTTGTGTGACCCATTGTAAGATCAAAATACTATTACTGGTGATGTTGAAGATCTTTTCATGTTATTCAAAGATATACATGAGCAATGTGTGAGAGCCCATCATTAAATCCAATGAAAATAATAAATTTTCATCATACACTTTAGAAGATCTCATATGACTGTGAAATTCCTCCATCATTTGGAATTTTTTCTTAATTATCATTACCATTTGAGAGATTAGGAATTTGGGATTTCAGAAGATTATATCTACATTAATGATCTAGGTGTCAAGTTATCACTCCATGAGTTAAATTTTTCATTAAGACTCTATGACAGCAGTCTAACATATAAGCTCTATGAGCTCATTTCAGCACTCACACTCGATAATAAAAAATATTATCCTATACAGAAGAATATATATGAACACTTTTCCTGATACCAAACATCCATACTAACTCTCATTTATTTTTAAAAAACAACCATCATCCACAACCTCAAACCTTGTAAAAAAACAAAACAACCCAAAAGAACCAACTTGAGTAATTTTTCCCAAAAAAATAAAATCACTATAATTTTATAAAAAAAATATGCACAAAATTATAATAATATCACGAGTCTGGAAACATTTTTATTTAAATTTCAATTACAAAAAGATAAAAAATATAATTATATTGATATTTATAATTTTAACAAATAAATGTACATTTATTTAGAAAAATATGGTTTTAGGAAAAACAAAAAACATTATAAATAAATTAATTTTTGTAAACCACAATATATGTAATCCCCCTTAAAAAAGGAATTTATTAATGTATATAGATTTTTAATCGTGAAGTAGGTAATAATGATTATTTGATATTTATCATTCATGGAATCATTTTGATATATTAAAATATATGATAACTAAGAGTTATAATAATAATATTTTTATTTTGTTCTTGAGTTCCGATGAACTATATAATGATATCCCCTCTTTGTGTGTGATCCCAAGGGAAATTGTGTCTTATATATTTGTTCTCCACTCATGAGTGATGTGTTTTGGTTTTAATTATTGATATCAATGTTTCTTTATCACATACTATTTTAGTTTTCCTAAAACTCTTTCCGTTGTTAGCGAGTGCCCATTTTATCCAAAAAACATAAGAACCACAACTTATATTTACTATATATTCATCTTGAGTAATTGAATGTTTTTTTAGTGTATTTTATTACAATATTAAGAAGATAAAGCTTATAATATTAATTTAAAAGTTTCTAAATTACATTCCTATCAATTATATGTCCACCAAATTCAGCTTCTGAAAAAAATTAAACAAAATATTATTCTCAAAATAGTATAATTAACAAAAAACAATTATTCCATTCACATAAAAAAATTAAATTAAAAAATTCAATATTGGATATTTTTGGATTTCCTTGATATAAAAAATATAAGAATAAATAAATAATTATATCTTGATGATTATACATTATGTAAACTTCCAATAATTCCCAGGATGATTATCTGATCAACTGGTTTTGAAAATTTATAAATGTCTATTGTATTTTCGTTTCTGATAATAGAACTGCTAATTTTAGTATTATCCTATTTTAATTATAAGAAAAATATTTTTTAAAAATTATGTTGAAATATAAATGTTACTTATGTTTTTATGAAATTTAAAATCCTTGAATGTAATTATGTTCTCAAATCATCCTCATTTGAATCCTAGAATTTATAAGATCTAAAATATAATGTACAAAAAATTATATTATTGAATCAAAATAATTTAAATAATAAAATTTTGAAAAATGATGATGTTTTAAAGAAACATCATTTATAATAAGAGTTGGATCTAAAAATCTCATAAAAATAATATTTCTCAAAGAAAAAATCCAATTACTTTATAATTCCAAGATCTAGGGGACTTTTTGAGTCCCTAAATTTCCGAAGAATATTTAAAAACATGTTCATTATGATTTTTTATTTCAAAACTAGGTACATATTATATATCAAATACCTCCTAAAGATATCAATTAATGAATGAACACATCACATGTATTTGTAATAGTTTGAAATTTATGAATGTCTCATAATATAGAAGTATAGGAATATATTCTATTCTAGTTACAATTTCAGTGGTTTCTTCATATTATTTACCACTAATGATTATATTCACTTGAAAAAAATCAAGACTTAAATCCAAATATTACTTGATTTTCACCACATTTTTCATGGTATACCCAATTTAATTCCATTACAGAATTATATTTATATCATTCATCCATAGTTGAATCCTGATTTTTTAGAAATAAATTTGTTTATATAAAATTAAATTTACCATATAATAATCATTTAAATCCTTATTAGGAGTCCTATGTTTAAATTGAGATTGAAATGAATAAATGTCCAATTTCACTTCTTAATAAAAATTTAGTTATAACAGGTTGATCAACAACACAAATGAAGTTATGACATAGATGGTTCTATAAAAGAAACATGTATCTTGGTTTTACATGACTCTTTTCTTCAATAACATTTTGAAAATATTCTTGCGATAGAACATCAATGGTAAACTCTTTATATGTTCTCTCATGAGATGAAAATTTTAACATATGTTGAAAATATGTTTTTGAAATGGCATTTGACGACGTATGTTGAGGTTGTTCAAAAAAATGGCATCCTTCATCAATTTTGATAGGTGTGGTTTCTTCAGTAGTACATGTTTTTTTCTTAAACTCTATATTCCTTGCTAGTTTTATAATAACATAGAAAATATTCCTTTATCATATTTTGGGGAAAATTTCTGTAAACTATTAGATGTATTCAGAATGAATAATTTTCATATGAAAATATTAATGAAATAATGTTATTCATTCATTCTACACCACAATTCATAAGGATTTTTATGAACAAAAGTACTTATATGTATTCAATTTATAAAATAATTGATAGTACAAATTTTTTTAACCCAAAAATGTTTATCGATTGAGTATTCACATGGCATGGTTTTAGTAATATCTGGAATAATTAAATATTTACATCTAAATACACCATTATGTTGTGGTTTTCTAAGTAATAAAAAGTTATGTATAATACCTTTTCACTATATAATAATTAAAAATAATAATTTAAAAATTCTTCACCATAGTCAATGTGAATAGATGTTGAGGGGAGAGTTTCTTAAATTTTAGTTATAGATACAAATGTTTTAAATAAAAAAAGACTTAACTCTTCATTTCTAAAATAAAAACCTAAAATATCTACAGTATACATCCAAAAAAATATATACATAGTATTTTCCACCTAAACATAAATTTTGTGTAGAAAATAATATTTTAATGTGAACTAACATTAAATTATTAGGAGTTGATACATTAATCATATAATTAATAGATGATTTATGATTCCTATCAAATTTTAATACATTATAGACTTTACAAGTATAAAAATTATGTTTTGGGAGATCCTTAACTAGTCTCTTCTTAGACAACATAGAAACATTTATTAGATAATTTTTTACTAATAATATATTCCATTACCAATGTTGATCATTCATTTCTCAAAGGAATGGTCGACCTTGGCTCTTAAGGCCTTATATATTTAATGTTTTGATATTATTAAGCCAAATATGAAAAAGATAAAATTGTATCTTTAGAATAATAAATGGTACATTAATCATTCTGAATGATACAAGATAACTCTCATCACATAATAGAATTTTATTGATACTTTTGTTCATAATCCTTACAAAAAAAATCTAACATTATAAATTAAGGACATTTAAAGAAGAACAATGTTACATATTTTGATAATTTATTCTTAATAATTATATCCAATAATGGATTTCCACCATTTATATTTAAATTATTCAAAAATAAATATTTGTTTTGAGTCATGTGTATGTTGAAAAAACTATTCATGTATGATTTATTTTTCTGGTTTATTCCTTATTTCTCTAAAAAAACATTTTCATATTCAAACCCATACCTTATAGGGTAAAATATTATCAAAAAGTAATGTTTTAGGAATCTAAATTTTATAAAAATTAGTATGTGGAGAAAATTTCAAATATATTAATAAATGGAATTTTTGAAATCCTAAAGATATGTCTTTTTTTAATTATCATTTTTTATTCCAATGATCACCACTCTAACATTTAGTACAAAGTTATTCAATTTTAGATCAACATATTTCCTAAAAAAATAGGTTTTCTATTTTTCAGAATCATTCCCAAAATATTTCAATGTGGTCTCATTTTATTATAAATTTTATAAACATTTTTCATTATAGTGGTAATATTCAATAAAAGTTATTTCAAATTGGAAATTTCTATGTTTAGTTATAGAAAAAGATTTTTATCCTTAGTATAACCTGTATTTGATCATAGTTTTACCATATTTTATTTGTAATCATCATTTATATAAATTTTATTTTTCAAAATCATTAATAATATAAGATTTCTCAACATTAGATGTTTTTAATTCATTAGAAGGATTTGATATCTCTGATTTTAATGTTGAAATCCATGAATTTTCATTCATATGTTTTCTATGAGAAAGTTCATGTTTTCTGAAATCAAACAATTTTCATTTTCTATTAATTTATAAAATTCGGACTCCGCTTGAAAACATACAAAATTTATATTCTCATTATCAGATAAAGAATATTATTAAATAGAATATATTGAATTATTTTCACATTTATTATCAGGAAAATTCATATTTAAGGTATGGTTTGTAAGATATTCAGTTGTTACCATAGTCATGGAGAAATTGTAAAAAATTATAATTTTTCAATGAATCTAATATTATTCTATATTAAATTTTCATAGTCTGAATAATTATATAAAGAACTATCTCCTCTACTTACACTCCATATATATATATATATGAAGTTTTCATTTTTTTTCTTATTTTTATGTTTGAAGACATTTTTAAATTCCTATTATAATTCTTCCCTTATTATAATTCCTCTTTAGCTTAGGTAAATCCAGTCTAATATTTGATGTTTTTTTACACTCATAACATATAACCTTCGAATAATAACTTTTATCAAATTCTAGGCTGTGATTCATCGTGATTCTATACTAAAAATATTTATTTCAATGTATATTTTTCATAATCCTCAAAAGGTTACCTAATTAATTCCTAAACTGTTTTGATGAACTATTAGACGATTCTATTAATATTTTATTCTTTTTAGAAGACATTAAAAAAATATCAAAAAATTGAACAAAATTATAAACATTGGAATTCTTGTTGATGAAATCCCTCTATTCATATTTTTCATCATTACTTCATCTCTTTTCAATATTCCCTCATACTTTATAAGGTTCCCAAAAAATCATCATGAGTTTCATTTATAATTTATCTTATGTTTTCCACAAAAATAATTTTTATTCCAATTTAGTAGTTATAATAGCAATAATTTTCCAAACTATGATCCCATAATCAAGATCATACACAATAAGTGACTGTAAATTATTAAAATTAGTAATAGACCATTGGTGCGTCTTTTCATCTAAATTTATATATAAGAAAACTATTGATAATGATCTCATAACATTATTCTTCTTGTTTCAACAACATTAGAAGTTCCAAAATGAGTTACCTATAACTTTATCTATATACTATTTTCAGCTTCACAAGATGATATCTAAATATACATATTTTTAGTAATAGAAAAAAAATAATTTATTTGTTACTACATAGTTCAAATTATATTTCAACAATTTTCAATATGTAAAAGTAATAACAACCTTTTCTATTGTCTTATATTTACCAGCAAGTATTAAAAAATTATCAACACTAGTATTGATAACTGGTGTTTTCATCATGTCTCTCCAATATTCCAAAAAATTAGTATCACAAATAGGTGGTGTATTTGGATTAATATTCACAATAATACAAATATTAAATTTTCCCATATTATAGAAAATAGAAGCAATTTTTATATTACACATTATTATAGTAATATTTTATTATAAAAATGGATAACAATAAAATTAATATATTGGATACGATCAAAAAAATAAAAAACCCTTCATTTAGAAAAATTTAAAATAATTTGATACCAATTATTGGATTGTAATATTATTAGGTTTCAATAAGTGGTGGTAAAATTTAGTTTAAAAATTAATATTACACAAAACCCCAATAAATATTATGCTAAAAAATATCAGACTTAGCAATCATCTGATTGTGAGAGTACAAGTATTAGACATAGAAGTCATATTATATATTATAGTTAATAATCTGTCAAATATATATAATGTTAAATAATATATTTGAAGTACTAGTAAAAACAAATTTGTAATATAAATTCACATTAGAATATAAAACTTATATAAACAAGTATTATAAAATCTTATAATAATGTTCGAATGAATTATATTCATTATAAAAGGAATTTTAGTCTTTATCCATATGAGATAATGAATTAAGAAATAATAACAATATATATATATATATTTGACTGAAAATTAATATTTTTTCATTCCACATCTAGAAATTCCTCAACAAGAATATCAGAATAGGTCAGACATTCATATCATAGGGATCCCTCAATATAACGATCAGTTATAGCTTTTTTTCTATCTCCAAAAGCACTCAGTATGATGGATCCGAAAAACCTATATGCCTTTCCCCAAAATACTTTAATCTAATCCTTAAATGTAATAGGGGAAAATAAAAGAAAACACTCCAAAAAAATTTAAAATCCTCTCATATATTTCTTAAAACTGTACCTCTCAGAAAAATTGTAATCTTAAAAAATGAGATGTACAGGAACAGTAAAATTTCATATAAATTTAGTAGAAAATGAATAATCCCCTAGATCATTTAATTAATTAAAATTTATGTCAATAATTATAATGGATATATTTCAATGAATCAATGAGTTAATTGAAATAGACTCAAACATTATTTACATGGCAGTTAATCGATATTACTTCATCCGATGTTGTTTTGGTAGCACCATTATAATGTGGAAATATATTCTGTTTTTATATAAATAATTCCAATTAATCAGATTAGAAAATATTTAACATACAATAGAATATAATATTTTTTCCCTATTAGATGATGATTGATGTGAACTATAATCAGTCTGATGGATATGAATTCAGATAGTTTGATTGGTGGAGCACTTTATAAAACTAATAGACAGAACATTATTTAGTCTAATAATATAGAAACTCAGAAATTCAAATGTATTAGATTGAAGAAAAGTTTTTATATTGATTTATACTAAAACTATTTTTTAGTAGAATGATATGAATTACAAGAAAATATTTGGAAATACAGGGGATAAATAATGGTAATATAATATAGTTTTAAGAAGGTATGTTCATTCCAAAAAATATAGTAAGGAAAAAAACAATAACTTCCATCAAATCATAATTACCATCCCACAGCATATAATATAAAAAATACCGTTTTTGTTTTTATTTTTTTCCATCACTTAACCATTAATTTTCATACACTATCCTAGTGAGATATTCAATCTATGAATTTCTTTCACTATATAAAACACCCTTTCACCTTGGTATTTGATTTTTTTTTGATATTTTCAAAGTTGATTTCAAAAATTATATTTTCATTATATGATTAAAGGAAAATAATAGTATAAATTGAAAGTATGAAATATTTGGAGATGATGTAACCATTATAAAAGTATATGGATCAGGACTACCAAACCGCAACATGCATGAAAAAAATAAGTAATTATCACCTTGAACAATGATTTTAAGAACACATTGATAATAAAGGGGTGAAGATATTTTATAAGTAAATAATAAATTATATTGCAGATGAGTGTATAATTTTTATATATATGTAAAAAAATATTTTTTTATTATACATGAGGTTAGAATATGGACATGGAATTTTGAGACATGACGTAAGTGATTCTTGATTGAATCTAATATTTAATCGTGTTTTTATTCATGAATTTACTTTAAGGAAATTATATGATATTTATCTGATAAATACCATTAATTATTATTCTCTTAAATTTATTTAAATATAATTAGTGTTTTCCATTAATTTTATTTACATCATCTACTCAATAGATCAAATGATTTTTTAATGAAACTGAAATTTATTTCTCTCTTCAATTGAGATTCATTTTTATTATGTATCCATGATTTATAAAAATGTGTCAAATTTTTATTTTATATTCTATTATGACTCTTTAAATTAATATTTTATAAATATTTTCTTTTCAAAAAAAATCAAAGGATCTATCTTCTTGTTTTCTAAAGGAGGTATATTTTGAGTGCCTATAAACATGTAAAAGGAATGTATTTTTTAAAATATATAACATGAATAATATTTATCTCCATCATAACTATTGAAATATTTTAACAGTCCTATAAAATTTTTAAAATTTATTTTAAAAGAACATTTCTTTAATATTGGGTGATTTTTATTTTCCTTAGGAAATATTACAATGAAAATCTTAATATAATTTTCATCTATAATAATATACTTTTATGATAGTTATGTTTTTATTGGGATATTATCAAATGATTCCATCAATATTGTTTCAATAAATTTTTTATTAATATGACTATGAGATGTTTATAATACCCATTTATTTTTCATGGGTTATTATATGATGATATATTGAATATTTTATGTTATTGTCACACTTAAATGTATGGTTCTTATAATTTAATGGGTGGAACTAAAATTTAATTTCCTTATAATTCATCGAGTAATGTATTATATATCATGATATAATTATGGGAAAAAAATCTATATTCTTGATCTGTTGTGGTGAATGAGTTGATATGCTTGGTCTAATATGAGAAACATGTGATTATTCATCATCCGTTTTGATATTGGAAATACATTATGATGCACGAATCATTATTATATGATGGTATTAGTATTAATCCTTGAAATATTAAACGGTTTATATAATTATTATAGGGAAAACCTTTTATGACAAGAAGTTATAGTTCATGATTGATCTCTCAAGATTACTTAATCTTATAATTCTTGTATTTTGGAATGGCAATGATTTATCATGTGTGTAAAGGTTACAATCGACGATATATTCTATATGTAAATTTTATGTAATATTAATGATATCAAACCCTTAATCTTCTGTTATTTTTTTTATGATTATCAATTTATATATCTCATGTTTACCTTTACTAAGCATTTGAGATCACCCATTTCTATGTTTCTCTCCCCAGGTTATGAAGTAAGATTAATGTAGGTTTTTTCTATCTAGAATACCAAATGGGTTGATTTTTATGGGAGATATTGAAGATCATTGATGAAATAAGAATACTGGTTATCTAGTATCCAATGACATTAAACCTTTAAAACCCTCTGGTGTGCATTCATAAAATGTATTGAATATTTATTTAAAAAGATGTCATATTTATTTGACAATAATGGTTCATTTCATTAATAATTTAAAAAGAGTACAATAATGAATAAAATAGGGAATAAAATTTTAAATAAATTATCAATTAAAATATTTTAACCATACATAAACATTTTTGAAATATTCTTCAATAAAAACACTCTATTAACATATCATAATTAATCTTATCATTATGGAAGGTCTGTAATTTTTTTAACATAAACGTTTCTTATTCATTGTAATATAAATTCCATCATATTATTCATTATATGAAATTGTATTTGATATAGATGATATTTTATGAATAAAAACAATTTTATAATACAATTATAATTATATTAGCATTTTAAATAAACTAAATATTATATACTTTGAATTATTTAATCATTTATATTATCAACCATAAAAAGTATTTTTATTTGGTTTAAATAATATTCCAAATAATATATTTTAATTTGGATGGTTATAATTAATTAATAACGAACAATTAATTATTTAAAGATAAAATACTAATAATTAACCAATATTTATATAATTTAAGGGTCGTTATAAATTTTTCTTAAATTTTTTTGATAAGAACATTATTTCTATATAATAATGTATGGAATATAATATGTAAAAGTTATTATAAATGTAAACTATTAATATTTACATTATTTTATAAATAAATGTTTCATAAAAATTTATATATAATCAATTATAATCGATTTATTATTAAATAATTTATAAATCATCAAAATATTAAAATATTCCCAAACACATTTCATGATGATATGAAAAAAAACAAATTAAAATTTAAAATAAAATTAAAAAGTTATTCTCATTTTATTACCTATACTCAACAAAGGTGACCTTTATATAAGTAAAACTATAGTAACCGTCACCCTAGATGCTCTAAGATATTGTCTACATTATTACATTGGAATAATATACATGAAATCATATCCACAAAAACTGAATAGTTTTGTAGTCTTGCTAAACAAGATACATATAAGATTCCAATATTCTATTTGAATACCAGAAGCTACACCATCAATTTTCTGAGAGTAACATTATTCCCTATAGAATATAATTTCATATTAATCATAACTAACACAACTAATTACTATGAGAGTAACCAAATAATTGTGGTATCAAATGCATAGTGAGGTTTATCTACAATGAGAGCTGTCATGAATCAATGAATAATAATCAATATTATGTGGTAAATAACTGATCAAACGCATCATTTAATCAATAACTAAGAATATGATGCTTTTTAGGATAATAAAATAGAAAAAATATCATGGATAATTTTAATAAATAAACTCTCAATAAAGGATATCCATTATTATTAGACATCATGAATAAAGGATCATGATTCCATTAATTTTATGGCCCTTCATAAGACAATTTAAAAATAATGGGTACAATCCAGTATAGTTTTTCTAAAAAATGTATTCTAGATTACTAATTCACCTCATGAATCTACCAATGCATTTAAGGAACATCTTTTGCTGGTCCCCACCCATATCTTCATGTCTAATGCATTCCTTATATATCTAATAATTGATTTAATTATTGAACAATGTTCGAAATCATCAAAGATCCATATTGAGTAAGGTGTATAAATTTATCAACCTTTTCAAAGATAAAGATATAGTTTTTAGAGTAGAACATCATATATTAAAATGATACACCACTTATGTAATTAGCATATCCATAATAAATAACATGGATAGTCAAGGGAAATTAAATTTACATATGAAAGTGAATAATTCAAGGGAAATTTAACGACTATAAAAATAAATCAAGGAAGTGAATGACAATAAATTCCTTATTCAAAATGATAATAAACAATCTAGATGATTAATAATGATGGAATAAATTTATTATATAACCATTCGGGAAATTTTGAAGGATTTTTCTCATTAATGAATACAAATACCATAAAAATATCAATAAAACATTCTTGGGGAAATCATACTTTTCACATTGAAAATCCCATTGGACAAATGAAATTTCACAAAAACACAATTTTTTTAATTCTAATCATGTTATAGAAAATATTTCATTCACATTAATGTAAAATATAGATGGTCATTGTTTTGAAAATTATATGAATAATACATTAATTTTTTTATATATAAACATTATTAAAAATGTATTTATAAAATAATTTGGAAAATTTTAAAAATAATTTTTGGAAAACATTTAGAAAACGGGGATTGGGTATAAAATCGATTTATGACCAAAAAAAATAAATGAAATCGTATTTTATATAAAAGATATGTTATTTAAAGTACCAAAGAGTGGAAAAATGGAACTATTAATTGATTATATTATAAAAAACTAGTGCAGATGATAATTAAATTGTTTTATTATACAATGATAAAATAAATTCTGTTAACTGGTATCCAAAAATAAATATTCTTAATTATAATGTGTTCTTGGAATAAACCATTAAAATGATCACAACATTGAATTGAGAATTAATCAATGAATCCATTACATGTATAAACTATAAGTACTCATAAAAAAGGTGGAAATACCTATTCATATAATAAAAATTAATTAGACACATGATCTTATAATATCATTGAAGATGAAGATGTAATATAACTAAATGAAATGAAATTGGGTTATAAAATTCATTACTGCTTGATAATTTTCAACTCCAATACACATGGATGATATAATTAAAATTGAGATATAAAATTAAATTAATAGTAAGATAATAATTATATTCTTGTAAAATGGGATTTACATGCTCCTTATTACATAATTTAGGATTATAATACTATAATATACCGCAATGAGCAGATATTGAGATGAAGTCTCTTAACGTACATTTACTTTTTTGAATGTTTTTAAAACACTATTAGAGTGCTTGTAAACATGTTATTAACATGTATAATAACCATATTATTATTTAATATATCATATATGATGTAACATCCTAACCCATCTCACCACTAAACTGGTGGCCGGACTGGTCACCACAAGGCCTCAAGCATGCCACCCCGTACGCCAAAGGTTGTTGACTAACAACGAGGGTCTAAGGATAGTCAGTGGGGAGATTATACCCTCATTTTAGTGTTAAAAAAAATAAAAAAAGGAAATAAATGGCAGAAACCCTATAATAAATAAATAATTAGAGGAAATAATACTTTATGAATCTTGTACAAAGCAAATGGCCAATGCCAAATTATACAGCAGATGCATGCATGACATGCTAATGATACAAAAGTAGAAAAAAATGAACAAAACAACATGATTTAAATTTCAATTCATAAACAAATAAATAATGAATCAATGCCCAAATTTATTAAAATATCATTAAGATGATAAAAACTCCAACCCGTAACTCTTATTTATATAAATGATTATTAGAGATGCTCAAAATCCACATTTAATTATCATTAATGATAAACTTCTTTAACATGAAATTAAAATCTAAAAGTATCAAAATAATTTAAGACTCTATAATAATAACAATGAAATTATTATTATTAGCACATTCCTCCATTGAATAAAAAATTTCCTCTAATAATTCTGAAACTCTTTATTTAAATGAAATGGTTCTTGGATAAACCCAATAGCCACATCAAAACCTTCAAATTCCATTTAATTAGTTCTTTAGACCTTAATAAATTTAACAACAACAATAATAGTAATAATAACTTAATTATTATTATTATTATTAAAACTTTATTTTAATTAATCCAAATCTATCATATAATCATATTTAAATAAAAATTTATAATTTATTAATAAGATAAACAGAACAGGTTAGAACGCAACCATGATCTTCCCATGAAGATCCATTAAAGTGTATTTTTCTGAAACTGGTGCACACGAGACTCATCGGGACACCCACCAAAATTTATCGTGTAATTACAAAATTCCTGAAATGACACCATTAGGTCATCCAACACTCGGAATAAAATTCTAGAGCTCAGTTTAAAAAAACATACCGTTAATAAATCAAAAAAAATTTGATAAAATTCATATTTTTACACGATTCAAAAACATGGGACTTTAAAATATAACCACCTTAAAAACCTCTCGTCCCCGAGAAGCCATCGGGAACCACAACTAAAACAACTGACCTACTAATGTCATTAAGAAGATCAGTCAAACTATTACTCGACTACTCTATTCTAAAATCTTGACATCACCTGCTAAGATGATAATTGAACACAATGCAACAATACCCACCTTAGTATTTTCCATGACGTCGCAAGAAAAGATCAGCCGCTCACCAACACACTATTTCAGAATTCCTTAACACATGAATGTGACATTCCTAGAACCATGATCACCACGTCAAACATTGATTATAAAAGGTGTAACATAAACCTATAGACGTGCCAAAATAGCCGAATCCCAAGAAGTCCTCCCGAGCAGTGGGATGAAAATACTTTAATATCCGGAAAGATTTTATGTGTACAACCTACCATGGGTTATCCCCTTATAATCATTAACGTCAACCCTCCTACTTGGTCACACAAAACCCTCAACACAACATTCAAAAGCCCCATTTTTGTTTTAGCCATTTTAATTAATTAATTTCAACCATTCATCATTTGAATGAATTTCAAAAAATATGCAAGCAATTTTTTACAACCATCCACTTGGTTTTAAAAATAATGACCTATGGAAAAAATAGGCATATTGTCACAAACATCCTCTTTAAACATTTAACATTCAGTATTATTCAAATATAAACTGGAAATTTTGAATCTAAATTCCTTTCACCAAAAAGGATTCCTCCAAAGGTCCCATTTATTTAATCTATGTTCTTAAAACTCAACCCCACAATGGTTCATTACAATCAAAACTCAGCAGTCTTACATATATTAACATTTTAAAACACACTATGGTTATACAAGGTTCAAACACATGGGTGTCCATATACCAATCGATATGGCACCCATACACCTTATGAGTGGAATTTGGCTCCCATTTATAACAATCAACATTCATTTATCATTTTAATGTTATCATCCCTTTCAACTATCAAAACATCAATAGCATGTTAACATATGCATTAACACAACAACTTCATATAACATCAATGAATTTCAATTCAAAAAACATGATAATAACAAAGGAAATATAGAATATATTCACTCAATCATGTTAAATCTATCACAGAAACATTCTATATAGAGAGGCATGCTAATGCAGATCAAAACTTGGCATTTCACCCAAGGAATAAAATCCAAATTCGCAGGAATCCTACTAATGCAGATACATGGCATGTTATATGCATGACATGTGAATTTATAAGTGCCTAAGATGATGCATGTATGAAACTTACTTCACATATCACGACCAAGACAAATATTTTTTCTAAATTCTCAATATCAATAAACAAGGAAAAATACACCTGTCACTCAAGGTGAAATCATATCAACTATAACATCTAATAGTACAAACATCAATTCCCATCCCAGGCCACATGGTCATTTCCCATACATGAGGGGATCAGTCCCAAGCATGGCTATTAACCCAAGCGCCGACACATTCCTAGTCTCATGTCTACCAACCCCAAAATAGTAAGACAAAGGAATAGAAACAAACATAAACCTCTGATACCACTTTCTAACATCCCGACTTGGTTCACCACTAAACCGGTGGCCGGACCGTTTGCAACCTGACCTCAAGCACACCTCCCCATATGCCAGAGGCTACCGACTAGTAGAGGGTCTAAGGATAGTCAGTGGGGAGACTATACAATAATTTTAGTGTTCAAAAATAGATAAAGACAATAAATTGAAAAAACGGTATAGTAAATGAATAAGCAATGGAAAGAAGGTTTTATAAATCCTGTACAAAACATATAGCTACTTCCAAATTATACAGTAGATTGATGCATGACATGCTAATGATACAAAAATAGAAAATAGTGAACAAAACAACATGCTTTACATTTAAATGCAGAAAATAATAAATAATGACTCAATCCGCCAATTTATTACAATATCATTAATATGATAAAAACACAAACACATAACCACTTATTTAATTAAATTTTTCTTTTAGAAGCTCAAAATCCATATTTAATTCTCTTAAATGATACACTTCATTATCATGAAATTAAAATAAAAAAGTATCAAAATAATTTATGACTCAATAATAATTACAATGACATTATAATAATTAGCACATTCCTCCATTTAATAATAAATAGTCCTTTAATAATTCTGAAACTATTTATTTAAATGAAACAGTTCTTTGATAATCCCAAAATCCATGTCAATACCTTCAACATCCATTAAATTAATTCTTTATCATTAAATAAATTTAACAACCACAATAATAGTAATAATAACTTCATTATCATTATTAATATTAAAAATTTATTTTAATTAATCCAAATCTATCATATAATCATATTTAATTAAATAAAATTAATTTGTTAATAAAGATAAATTGAACTAGTTGGACCGAATCCATGCACTACCCATGCAGATCCATTAAAGTGGAATTTTCCGGATCCGGTGCCCCCGAGACTCATTGAGACTCCCAATAAAATTTATTGAGTAATTACGCAAGTCCAGAAACGACACCATTAGGTCATCTAACACTAGGAATAAAATTTCAGAGCTCAGATGAAAAAACAAACTATTAATAAATTGAAAAAATTGAAAACTTTCGTATTTTAACCTGGTTCAAAAACAAGGGACATTATATATGATCTATTTTTGGTAATATTATCAACCATTTGTCAATAATATTTCATTATGTTTATTATTTTGAGTGTTAATTATTCTTTTTTTTCATTAGATAATTATCATGAATGTTTTGGTTCTTATGCATGTTATATAATTATATTAATTTAAAATATTAATATAGAAATAATAATCAAATTTATACTACAACTATACTTTTATTACCTATCTTGAAATATGGAATTGAAAAATGATGTACGGTACGATCATGCTGATTGTAGATTGTATGTACTCAGGATTAATGTTTCCCTTTTTAAATATCATTATGGAATGTAGGTATGCAATATTTTATCTTTCCCATATGATCATAATAACTTATTTTTAGTTAAATATACTAATACTTATCAATAATGTGCTATGGTGATGAAATGAGAGTCACATAGTAGCTTGAAGGCGGGAGCCCACGTGTACACGAACAATGCTACCATCATTATGTTGGTGAAAAGATAAGAAATAAAATGATATATTATATTTTCATGGTGAAAAATATTTCTTGAATATAATAAAATTTCATTTATATCACATATATTAATTAATAATATCTTTATAACATTTCATGCAACATTATATTGAAAAATGAATCACATATTTTTTGATGCTCTACTCTGCCATCAATCTGAGTTATGTTGTTGTATCTTGCACAAAATGGAAAGTAAAAGGTTTAATATTATATAATAATACATAGGTATAATATTTTTATAAATATCATATATAATATATATATCCATTATTACACCCATATGTGATTAGAGGTAATGGAAAAAATGAATTACATCAATTAATGAGGCGGTAGTCCACTACACACATAAAAGTTCATTTTGTATCCCATATGATTGAATTGGAGATTTTTTTATGTCGTGATAATAACATAAATGATCTATGTTTATAGTATATAATTATTATATTATTTCATCATGGTTTAATATGAATTTAAGGATTAATCATGAGAAATAAAATAATAAATGACCATTTATGAACATTTCTAATTCTTAGGGTAACCTGCTAAGGCTTCTATACAAATCCATACTAGGTTGTATATATGATGTAAATAAGGATTATAGTATTACCTTATAAAGGTTTTAAAGTATTTTTTTATTGTAATTGAAAAACCAAAAGGGTTTTATGCTCTGAAAAAAAATATTGAAGAGTGGGGGCCTTTAAGAAGTGATGTTAGTGTCACCCCTGTATTTTCTGAATTGAAAAAGATGAACCCACATATATAATAAAAAAATGGGTAAAAACTAATTATTATAAATAATTATACATAATAACGTTAAATTTGTCTATAAATTATATTTTAGATATATTTTTATATCATTTTAAGTCATATATTTTTCATTTAACCCTTAGTAAATAAAATTTTACCATACCAGGGATAAATTATTTTTTCTCTAATAATTAGTCTCTATGGTTAGTAATTAAGATGATATTAACAGAAAAGATAAATTATTATGATTCAAAATTAGGAACCCATTTTTCTAAATTCAATTTAATTAATTTGAAAAAAATTAAAATTAATCTCACAGATGCAACGAGAAAGTTGGTTATAAAATAAAAAATACTCAAATGATTACAAGTCTTTTACATACAAATTGAACATTGAATCAGTTAAAATGGACTAAATTGTATTATTATATATTATTAAACTAATGTTACTTTAAAAAAATTTAATATATTATTTAAATTTATTGATAAATTAAATGAATATTAGGTTTTCAATTGAAATTCAATATATTTCACTATTCATCAAAAAATGAAATATTTCGGTACAATCCCAAATGATAACCATAAGATAATTTTGATATTATAATTTAAAAAATTATGTTAAATCTTTCAAACATATTTAATATCATTTTTATAATTTAATGTTAATTTATTTTCGTAAAGAGAGATTAAACTATCTTTTTGAAAAAATAATTATTTTCAGAAATTTCTTATTAATGATTCATATTTTATAACTAATGAATAGATAAACATAGTTTTCCTAATTTATATATTTATATTAATTTTTGAAATTTTAAAATCTATTTTATAATGATCATTATTTCATTGTTTATTTCGATTGATTTTTGTGTGTTCTGAAAACTATCAAGGAGATTTAATATAAAGAAATATATTTCATGGGTTGTTTATGATAAGTGTTCAGTGTTACCTATTAAATCAAATATAGTGTTATTATTTGATTATTTTAGGCGTTTTCAGTCCCCTGACACTGAATAATGTTTTTCCTCTCATTTTAAACATGATCTCAATAATGACGGTTTGGATATTTAAAAATTATATAGTTGAAAACCCAAATCATAAAAAGAGTTAACAAAAAATACTATTAATAAAGGTGAATGGGACGTTTAGAGATCATATTAAATAATCACATTACAAGGTTTATATGTAGAATAACAGAGGTGGGAAACTAAATCACGTATGTGGAAGAGAATACAAACTACCTAGGATAAATTGAGAGTGAATGAGGTCATTGAATACAAGAAAGTCGGTGATCTAGGGAAGGTGAATGACCAAAAAACCATAAAAAAATAAGATTAAAAAGTGTATCAATATCATTAATATGATGATGATAGGGAAAGAAATTTCTATTTATTTTGTGAAGAGTTATTTAATCCCTTTAATATATATGAATTTAATGAAATATACTAATTAAATAAGATTCTATTCAAAAGAAAAACACCATCCTTTGGTTGTTCATCGATCAATTTATAATTCATTACATTCTACAGGAAATGAATATCCATGAATTTGTTTTATAAATTAGTCACTAAAATTATCTTTTACACGAACTTGGGATATATAAATGAGTGAAAATTATTTTCCTCTATCACATACTATTATCTAAAACCAATATGGTTAAAATAATTCATCCAATATAATGGATTAATATCTATAACATAAAAGCAACACAACCAGTTCATAATTGATATTTAATTTTAAAATTGTTTTAATTGAAATAATGGAAATATTAACTATGATGTCATGTAGGATAGTGGTAGGTGATAAACAATTATGATCCATTGGAATGGTTTCAAGAAACATGACCATAAATGATGGGATATGTTTTCAGCCATCATATGGGTTGTAATTTTATAATATATATATATATATATATATAATTCTTATAACATTCACCAAAAAATATGATGTAAATTGTTCATATAAAATAAATATTTAAATAACCACTTTACAATGGTTTTAAACACAACTTATTTTTTATAATAAATTCTAATAATCTTTTTTGACTATTATAATAATTTCAATAATGATCATATTAAACCTAAATGTTCTTAATATCATTAATGTTATGTTTATAAAATGTAAATTAATTATTCCTCAAATAAATATTCCACTAAAAAATATAAATTCCCTATATAATCACTAAAATATCATTAATCTCGATAGAATCTGATCATATAAAACATAAAAAGTTGTTTTAAAAGCATTGACATTTTATTAAATAATTTACTCAATATCCCATGATTTTAACCTCAACTCGTAGGATAATAATGACATATATGCTTCTAAAATTTTACGTAATCAGTAGTTATTTTGGGAATATTATAACCAAAATACCTTTGGTAAAATACATCCAAAATTTATTATTTTTTTCCAGATACAAAAAAATTTCATTCATTTTATTCCATCATATATCCTTCCTTTGTATAGTAATTGAACTTTAGAGTACGTAATTGACTCAGATAATTCCCATGTTCTACAAATATATGATAATTAACTATAAATGGACCCCTATGATGAATATTAATTCCTCATATCATAATTTTCATGTTTTCTTATAATTCCATATATTTATTCCCTTTTTTCGACACATTAAACATTTTATCCTTACTTAGAGACACATTATTTTAAATTTCATACATTTTATTTTTAATATGGATCATTAATTTTCATTATCTATTCAAATCCTTCATAATATTTTTTAAATAAAAAATAAATTATCCTAAGAATAACGTACAAGATTATCAAAACAGGTGAGCAATAAGAAAAATTATTTTGAACAATTTCTAAATTAAGCCATGAACAATGTTCCCTTTTAAATGTTATAATTTCAAGTTACATCAATTACATGACAATTTCCACTTGTAGTATCTTGAAAAAGATGAATTTAAAGTAAAAGGAACATGATCATTACATCACTAAAACATATTGATGTTCTTCTATACTTATCCACAAATTTTAATAAAGGGTTCTTATCCATTATCCATTTTTTCAAAAAATCATATTCTCAGGGTTTATATTGAACTATAGTTGAAACAAAATGTAGATAACCAAGCCCAAGCAGACTGGATCCATTGTCCAATTTATTACATTGAAATAATGTACATGATATTTTATCCTAAGGAAATTAATAGTTCAGTTTTTTTGGCAGACTAGATATATACATTTTCCCGTATTACATTTGAATAATCAAATAAGAAAATTTAGAATAAAATTAATCCATATATATATATCCTTACATCTAAAACATAATAAATTTCCTGGATTTATGGGACCAGATACAAAATATGGGTGACCTCAAATACTCCGAAATGGTTAAGTATAATGGAAGCTATCTTTAATCAATTTAAAATAATCAATAGTGTATGGAAAATAATGGAACATAAATGTAGTTTAGTCAGAAACTATAAACTAAATGCATCGAGAGTCAATTTGATAGAAGCAATATCATGGACAATAATAATAACAGATTTAATAATGATGATAATTCTTCATTATTGTATGTTATGAACTTGAGATCATGATACTTATACCATTAATACCTTTCACAATACTGTTTAAAACTACATGATACAAACCGATTTTTTGTCCAACTTATTTTATTCAAGCTTACTAATTCACCTTGTGATACTACTGATGCATCTAGGGGATTTACATAAATGAGACCCACCCTTGTCTGCATGTCCAAATCATTCATCAAATACAGAATAATTGATTAAATTTATGAATAATGTTCCTAATCATAAAATATTCATATTGAGTTAGGAATACAAATTTAACAATATTTCTGAATATAATCCAATAAATATAAATATTCAACATCATATTATAAAATTGCATCTTGGTAAATCTAATAACTAATCCAGGATATATTAAATGGTAATTCTGAGGAAATTTAAAGTCCATAGGAATAAGAAATATTAAAGTGAATGTTAATGACTAATATAATTAATCATTGAAGTGAATATCAATAAATTCTTTAGTCAAAATGATCATAAACCATTTAGAGGATATATAAGATTGCAATTAATACAAAAAAACCAGTTTGAGTAAGAATGATGATCCATTTTCATTTATGAATATTAATATCAAAAAAACTATCTTCAAATCTTTTCCAATGAAAATATATTTTTGTTTTTGAGAATTTACTTTTAAAATTAAAAATTCCAAAAAAATCTGTAAATAATTTTCATTGAAAATATCATTTGAAAATTATAAAATAATTTTTAAAAAAATTTAATGTTCAAGAAAAGTGAAATTTTTTTCATGTTGTATACATTAAAACATGGAATCTGTTCATTTTTTAGTACCATCAAAAAATATATTATTTTGAATATGACATGGAGATTCCTTATTTTTTTTAAAAAAATGAAAAATTTTGTAAAACATTATTTAATAAATCATTGGTATATGGGTTAAAAAAATTTTTTATATTTTTTTTGAGAATTATGTTTTTGTAGAAAATAGATTTCTCTCTAAAGAGAAAAATGAAGTATTATTCATTTGAAAACACTTTTTTAAAATTATTTTAAGTACCAAAGAATGGAAAAATGGTACTATTACTTTATAATAGAGTGAATAACAAGTTTTAAATAAAATTATATTGATTTATTATAAAATAATTTAATAATTTACTTCAATTAAAACCTAAGCATATATAATATCAATTAGAATTATATTAGATAATAATACTTTAAAATGATCACAACATTGATTTGAGAATTATTCAATTGATATATTCTATTTATATATCAGAAATCAAAAGAAAAATTAAATCCAATAGAAAATAATAAAAAATCCAATACACATATAAACCATGAATAACAAATGTGGAAAAGACCTAATATAACCCAATGATATAAAATCGAGTTATAAAATACATTTCAACTTGTTAATTCACAATTCTAAAAGACATATATGAAATAATTCTAATTAAAATATAAAACTCTGTAAGAAATGAATTATTCATGATATTACATTTGAAATGGGATTTATATAAACAAATTAAATTAAATTATGTACATAATATTATAATAGGCATCAATGAAGAGAAATTTAGACAAAGTCCCTCAGCTTACACAACCTTTTGGTTTGCTGTTCCCTAAAATACATTATAATTGCTTTAAATATTTTATTAATATATATATAATAACTATATTAATATTCAAAATATATTTCATGATCTTTTTATAACATCTTATTACACATCCATTAATAATATTTCATTATTTTCATTGTATCAAGTGTTAATTGCATTATCTTCTCATTCATGTTTTTTTATAAATGTTCTTAATATTGTAAAAAATATTTAGTTACATCATATGTAGAATAATAATCCTGAAATTATTATCATTTTTATACTTAAATTATACTATTTTTCCAAATCCTGATAGTTGTTTTTGAAAAATGAATTATGTTAGGATCATTGAGAAGATATGTTGTACGTACACATGGGAAACATTTCTATTTTTCAAATATCATTAAGGAAAGGTAGTAAGTAATATTTTATCATTAAAAATTTATTATATTATCCTATTATTTACATAAATATAAATATAAAAATCATCTAATATGGCGTGGTTAGGGAAATAAAGTCACATCGCTCTGTGAATGGGGTGATCCTCATATACACCAACAATGTTATCATCATTATGTTAGTAAAATAGTGAGAAAAAAAATGGTAAATTATATTTTAAAAGTTATAAATAAGTCATTAACATAAAAATTATTTCATTTACATCACATATATTCCTCAACATTATCCTCATTACCTTCCATGTAAACTGTTATTCAAAAACGAATCATATCACTTTATGAAGTGATATTCCATCGTACACATAAGCAATAATATCATATAATATTCAGAATGGAAAGTTACACAATATATGTCATATAATAATTAAATATGTTTAATTATTTCTTAAATATAATATATATTTATATATATACATTATATCTTCCATCATACCAAACCATTGTTGGTGGAAATGAAAAATCTAATGATATCAGTTTGTGAGGCGGTAGTCCGCCAAATACCTAAATGATGATCTCTTAAAACATTCGATGGGATTGGTGATGTTTATAGATAATTTCCTTAAAATATAAAAATATAAATTAATATAAGAATCTGTGGTTATTATGATATAAATTTTAAATAATAATTTAATTTGGTGGAGGAAAAAATTAAATAAAAACACTTTGTTGAAGAACATTAGCTCTTCTTATGGTAACCTAATTATGTTCACACCAAAATGAATATTATGCTTTTGTTATAACTACAATAAGTCTGAGATGATTAGGGTATTGTATTTTTGAAGTTATTTTAGAATTTATTTTCCATACAAAAAGGGTTAAAATTTTTTATGCATAGTGGATATGGGTGGCCTTTAACAAGTGAGTGGGTAACACACTTGTAATTTTTTAAAAGAAAACCTGTAACCACAATATACAAAATAATGGAAAAAATTTATTATTATCAGTATTTATATATTATAATTTCATAACATCTCAATAAAACATATTTTAGACAAATTTTATGGTCACTTTAACCATTATACATTTTACTTTAGGCACCGATAAATCCACTTTGACCATAACCGTAGAAAAATATTTTTATTGTTTTTTATATTCATTATGGTAAATAATTTTGATGAATTAAATTTATAATACAACTAATTATTATTTATAATGAAAAATCTATTTTTCCAAATTCCATTTATATAATTGTAAATTTTTAATAAAAAATTAATCCTAATGAATTATAGAGAAAGTGAGATTTCAACGAGAAAACATTCAAAAGTGTTACACTGTTATATTAAAATTAATATTTAAATGATGCCAATTAATAATAATATATTAATACATATATTATTTAATGATTTTTATAGTAAGAAAAATTAATTTTGAGACTTTAATTTTTATATTATTGATATTAAAATGTTGTTTTCAATTGAAATTCAATATTTTTCATTATTCAATGAATAATGAAATATTTCATAACAATCAAAAATCATAATTATAAGATAATTTTTTTATGATTACATTAAGAAGTTAATTATATTAAAAATATAAAAAAATAAAAATAAATAATTTCCAATTGTAAGCGCAATGAGTGGAATTTTTTTTTTATAATCAATACCGTTATTAAGAAAACATTTTTTAATATTAAGAATTATTATTTAATTTATAATAACTAGATGGACATGATTTCAATAATTATTTTATTATATTTAAATTCATTCCATTTTAATGTCTAGTTTATATTGGGGCACTATATTAAGGTTCGTTTTTACCTAAGTGCGTGTGTTCCTCAATCAATCGAAGTCACAATATCCTAATATTGAATTTTTGGGTGTTACAAAAACCCATTAATGTTACACATTCCTTATATATATTCTTATGAAGTTATAGTCCCAATATAAACCACTCTACAAAAGGGTAAACAATGTTGAAATTTTTGCAAATTTCTCTACATAACATTAACTTGAAATAATCATTATATAGACTATTCTATGTAATGGTAATGTTGGATTACAATTATAATAGATTATATTTTTTTTTAAAAATCAATATAAACCTTATTTAGACCACTTTACCAAAGGGTAGACGAATATAATCGTTTTGAAGAAGGCTTCTATATAAGGGTAATCTAAGATGACCCTTGTATAGAATGATTCCATTTAAGATTAATCTATAGTGGCCCTGATGTAGAATGATTATATGAAATGTTATACTATGATGAACCTTTATAAAAAATCTTCTATATTAGTTTAACCTAATTTACTAGAAAATTTACAATCAAAAAAAGATACTCTATTTTTTACTACAGTTTTCAATTTCAAAAATGATTTAATAAAAATAAAACATTGGATTGATTTGATATAAATTATGAGAATTTTTAGGGTTTAATAAAAATTATTGTAACTTGAGAACGGTATTTTATAACTTTACATGGGTCACCCATGTAATTAATATTAAAATCAATAATTAATTGAAATGAATAAATATTGTAACCAAAAGTATTTTTTGTTGAAGATGCCTATAAAACCTTCTTGATTATCATTCAATGAATTTGATAGTGATAAGGAAATTGGAAGATGAATGAAAACCAACTATATAGGTATCCTTGGGTATAGAAGAATATTCATCATATTATTAAGAACCTACTTCACTCCATTATATATTAGAACCTCCATGTTCTAAGGATGAATAAGAATAAAGCATTGGGTTCCAAAGAGTCTTGAACAAGAATCAGGTGAACACCAAAATAAATTGACGTCACATGGTTCTGGATTTATATTAACATGAGGAACATCCTAGATTATTTCTTTCATTATTTAATGTGTTATAATGGATTTGTAAATTTATCAGCCTGTTTATGCGTCACATGAATGAATGAAACTCCCCATCTAATATATAATTTGAAAAATATCCTAAATCGATAGTTACAAAGATGATTATAACAAAAAAATTCATTGAATCCAGTGGAACACCAATTCCATGAAATTCATCAATACATCACATGACTGACGTGACTCATACAACCCACCCCATTGTATCATGTAAAAAATACCCATTAAGGAATACAACTCTTTCAATTTTAACCAAAATAAAATCCCACACCAAGAACACATTTCTTGGTTCTTCTTGGATCATCACCTATTACTAAAAATTGATTAATTATAGTTTAAAAAGAAAATATAGACATGATGTATGGATATACATGACTTGTATAATTGTTTTATATACTATTTTCTATCCATGAAACCACTTATGAATGGATTCCAAAACCATTTTCATGGTCCCTATATGGGTTTTAAATCTATATTACATAACCATACATATCAGATTCCATTTTTCATTATCATTAAAAAACCCTAAAAACTCCAATTAAACTCATACAATATTTGTGAGGATTAAACCACCATCAATAAAAATAAAAAATCATCAAAAATAATAAACTAAATTTACAATTCCAATTCCAATTCCCTCTAGAAACTCAAAGGTCGTGTTTAAAGAGATACACCAAGACTCTCCTCATAAAATTCTTTTCATGTAATCAAATTATATATACATATTACCAAAAATAAAAAAACGACGAAATTTCAACCAATGCCTTTGAAAAAACCTTGGAATTGATATTATTAGTAAAGAACCTACCCAAGATTACTTGAATAGTTATCTAACACAAATTTCCACTTATCTTGAATGGAATTCCAAATACCTATGTACTAGAAACAAGTTACCATGTGTTAATAATGAACTATGTAAATGATTTCTTCCTATAAATCCAATATTCAGGTCATAGACCCCTAACAAACATCTGACATGACACATACTTGTATCCACTCTCCCTGATCAAAATTATTATAAAAAATATAAATAAAATAACTAATATGAGTAACATGCCAAAAAAATAAATAAAACAATGAAAATAACATAAAATAATTACATAAACTAAACATCACTAGAAAATATCCACAATTAAAAATAATCCCACAGAATAGTCTATGTCGGCAATGAAAATAAAAATATCTGAGAATATAATACTAGAGATAAACCATAACCATAGAATCATTATGAACCATGATCACTAACCATAATCTATAATTCTCATCCCCGGTCAGATGTAAACATTAATCGGAAGGAATCCATAACAAAAGAAGATCATGAATGGGGATCTTTAAAGAGATCATTTGATCTATATATACCAAAGGGTTTGAAGTGTATGGGCTCAAAACCACTAGTAGGATTCCACTAATGTGTTTGATCCATTACCTTTCAAATTTTAAATAGTTAATTAATGTTTTAAATAAAAATAAAAATATGTTTTTATACATAACTACAATAAATCTATTTTCACTTCCCTAAATATTTAGTAAACATATATTGTTTATTTCATTTAAATAAAACCTATTTATTTATAAAAACTTCATCATTTTAAGCATCCTTAGAAAAAAATATATTAAAATCTTACATGAAACCCAATATAGAAGATAAATTATATAATTACATTGATTAAAATTTAAAAAAACAAAAAAATTTCTTAAAAATAATAATTTTAATGAATTATATACCATATCACTAGTCAAGTCAGAAAAAAAATCAACATCAACTGGTTATTGTACTGTGGAGTCCAAATGGAATAGTTATATAAGAGAAGGTAGTTACCTATTGAATTAATCAATTATCATTGGATACACAATAGTTCTAAATGTATGAATTTCCTAGACCTCAAAAAATATGAGACCAACATCTGGTGTATTTTTCTTCCAATCAATAAAGGACACCGAACTATACTAAACATACACCCATCAAAGGAACAACCCATTATCCTTATCATGTATCTTGTATAACAATATTAGAATGTATATTTCTAGTGTAACATAAATGTCAATATATCTCTCAATTACTATTATAACCATGAAAAAAATAAGAGGTGAAAAATTAATCAGATCATAAATGAAATTTGACACTTTTAATAAGTCTTACCACACAACCAATGTCCACATAAGAAACATAGAAATTCATATTATTCACATAAAAAAACAACCCTTTCCCCCTTGATACACAATCTATATAAATAATAATATTTTAATGGTTTCAAGATGGTGAAAACACCCCTAAAACTGTGGAAACCCGTTAATGTTCTAAACAGACCTACTTGAAAATTAATGTAGGATGCCAAATGTAATTCATATTTTATAATTACATGTAAAATAATTTTAGAAAAAAAGTCATTATAGAGCTATAGTTAATTCCATTAAAAACATAAAAAACATTCGTTTCAATTTTTTGGTAAATTAATGTTTTCATGTACTTATGGATCCAAAAAGGACTAAATCTGATATATTAAACAAAAAAAAATTTATCAAGACATTGAAGCCTTTTTAGAAAAACATGGAATTAAAAAATAATTATATAAATAAAAAACCATTGAACTAAACGTTATACCAAGTGAATATTCAATTCAAGGAAATTATAAAATACTTTTGACTATCATAGATAGGTCTAACATAGTAAACATGGAATCTTGAAAAATCAAGAACAAAATAAAATGAAACATATATGAAAAAAATTACAATACATATATAAATTGGAATCCCCTTGAACAAATAAGAATTGTGTTTTTATATATTTCAAACACTAATCCAAGGATGAAAATGCCTAGCTCAATCCCTATCAACTAAAAAATCATGGGTTCGGTTATTTTAAGAATCAATTTAAATAAAAAATAACCACCAGGATTCAATAGTGATGATAAAAACAAGGGATAAATGGTCAATATGGAATAATAAAAGTGAAAAAGTAGAAAATTAGCGATAACCTAAGTGTTCCTAATTGAAATCAAGTGAGAGGGGACATAAAATAAATATGAAGAGAGGAAGAGATACATCTCGTGCAGTTAGGCATGTTCAAATGAAAATAAGGAAAGTTTGCGGAAAAAATGAACAGACTAGAATTATAAACAAAACATATGATTGATTGTGTATGTGACACACAACACCCAGTTTATGCAACTTATTAAATATTTATCCTCAAATTTAATCTCTTCGATAACATAAGGAACAAACAACCACATCTCTAAATGAACTGTTATATTGTATACCATTATAACCAAGGTATTAATATGGTGTATATGAATAGTTATAACATTATTGTGAAATTTATGGTTATCTATTTATTATAAATAAATTAATAATCATTTAAAATATAAACGAATGGATTTCTAAAAAGTTGTATTTTTTATAAAATATCATTTAGCTATGTTTTGAGAACATAATTTATAACATATTTTTAACACATTAAGAAAATTTACTTGATAAAATTAACTTCAATTTTGATATTATCCTATAAAAAATTATATAATAATAATTTGTTGGATTTAAATTTGAAATATTTCATTTTTCATTGAAGAGAAAAAATATTGAACTTTAATTCATAACTACATTTTGATTTAAATTATTTACAAAGTTATTTATATTTTTAAATTTTATTTATAGTAAAATTAGTTCAATAATAAAACTATTAATCAAGTTTATTTTATTAGAATAATATTCATCTTGAAATTTTATATCAAAACATTGTTATCTTTTTAAACATTTTTCCCTGAAAACACAGTTTCTTGTCTCATCTGCAACATTACTTTTTAATCACAAATTTCTACTTATATGAATTTTATTTTGAAATATAGATACCACAATTAGAATAAGAAATATTTATATTATGTGATAAATTCAAATTACGTTTTGATGAAAATTAATAGTGATCTTAATAAAATTTATTTGACACAGTTAAGGTAAAAATATATTTACCTAGTGTTAAACTAATAATAAAAGGGTTAAAATGACCAATATACTTATCTAAAATATATTTTATATCCGTATCTCATTGTTAATTTATTTAAGAATGGATATTAATAAAAATTTCAACCCTTTTCATATAAGAAAATAATGGGTGCCACATTTTATCAAAAATTAAAAATGTTCTACTAACCTTAACTATAGAAGGCCACCTCCTCTCCTCTGTTCTCCATTCCGTAAACAAAATTTTTCATAAAAAAACATCTCAAATTACATTTTAAAGTCCATATTATCATACTAGAAGTACTAATTTTTTCATAATTTTTTCATTTTAAGGCATTTGGAGGAATCCAAATGAGGTAACATGAGGAAGATAAAACATTCATCATCCATATTTTTTATTTTGTTTCTTCTTCCACGTCATTAAATAATTTTTAATCCATTATTATATAATATCATAAGTATATTACATATATTGATAATTTTTTTGTTAACATAATGACCTAATAAAATTTAATTTCAATCAAATTGTTTATGAAATCATTATTCTGGTGTATGGGAGACTACTGCCTTAAGAACTGATGGCATCTATTTTTCCATTAACACCTCTCATAGATGGGTATGATGATAGATATAAAACACACACACACACACAAATATATATATATATATATATATATATATATATTATAACATAATTATAACTATATAGACATAATATTATATATAACTTTTTAATCCCCATACCATATGGGATACAATTGTGTCACTCGTGTGTACATCGAACTACTTCCTTGTGAAGCGATGTGTTTTTTTCCCGGACACATTATGTTGAAGGTGATAAGGATAGTATTAGAGAATAAATGTGATTTAAAAAAATAATTATGATATTAATTACATATTTATCATTTAAAAATATATTATATCACATTATTTCTCACTAATTCATTCACTTAATGATGATACAATCATTCGTGTACATGTGGACTACCACCTTCCTAATAAGATGTGACTTACTCATTATCTCCAAACCACAAGGATGATAAATAAAAATATATTTAATGATATCATATTTTTATTATGAAATTATTATAAATCATTAAAGATAAAAAATTTCATATTACATTTCCATAATTATTGTTGGAAAATGGAAACATTAACCATGCATACAAACAACTGTCCGCTTCCATGTCAGTAATGAACTTAATTTCTCAAACCCATGTTTGAGTGGTGGTCTTAAAATAAAAATTTATTTATTAATATGATATTTATTTTGGTAATATTATTTTTTATATTATTTATGTGTGTAATATATTGTATAATGGATGTTCCATGTTAAAACAGGCATGAGAAAAAAGCTAATTAACATCAACAATAAGGAAAATAATGAATGATTATTAACCAAAAGTTTATGATATGTTATAAAAGGATTATATATGATGGTATAGATATTAATATAGTTATATTGTGATTTTATAACATGTTTAAAACCAATATAAACTATTTTAATTAATGTTTAAACAATATGAAGTGTGTTCTAAGTGACCTCCTCTCAATTTCCCTTTATTGAGTCATAATGTAATGTTATACACCTAATTTCATTTAAATGGCCTATATAATCCATCATGGGAATGTAATATCATGATTAATTAATAGTTTATTGTATTTTATGTTTCAATTTTTTTCATACCAAAGTGATTTGAAATATATGTTACCATGTTGTAAGGAATTTCATAAGTCAATTTGTTTTCAATAGGAAATATTACTTCTTCTTTTTCTTTCAAAATTATATGATTATGTGTGTAATGAAATCAAAAAATATTTTTTTTTTCACATGGGTCATGTATATTTACATGTGACATAAATAAAAGATTCCTTGATTAACTCAAAATTATATGTGTTCATATTTTCAAGGGTTTATTTCCCAATATATGTGTAATCATGATTTTTTATGCTTGATTTCAATTGAAGGTAATTATTTTATACTTTTATAATAAGTCCAATAATTTTTCTTCACTATTTATTATTCATGGTATTTTAAATTATTTCTACCACTTTTCACTCTTTTTTATATAAAATAACTTGTATTTTTAAAAAAAATATGGAATCAATAATCACTTCGATCAAATTTCTATTTTATTCCAAAACCATGATTTATAAAACAATATTCAATGTTTTTTAAAAATATTTCAAATTATTTATAAAATAAATTTTGATACATTTATAATAGTAAAAAAAATTTATTAAAGGATTCTATATTTTGTTTCCATGAAAAGTGTAATTTTTTATTTACAGAAAATGTTAAATGAAACTTTGTTTTTAACATGTATGACTTAAATTAGATTTCCATATGTTGGGACAAATCAATGTCTTAATGATTAATTTAAAATATTAAATGTTTTTCTTCAAATAAAATTATATAAAAAAGGTTTCCTAGAAAATTACATTTAAAATAATTTTAATATTTAAATTATATTTTTATAATGAATGTTTTTCAGGATCATTTAAAGATATTTATATTCATTATGGACAATAATATAGAATTTTAATCTATTAAAGATATATTGTATTGATATAAAATTTAATTATTATATGGATGTTTTATGATCATTGTGATAAATAAATTAATAGATATTCAGTTTATTAATTTAATTTCGAAGTCATTAACATTCCCTTTAGGTATCCACTTCTATATTATCCTTAGAAATTAAATTTCCCCTAAATATGCAAGCTATTTATCACAAATATATTTAATTACTAAAATATATACCCTTTTTACATATTGTTTTTACTCTGAATGTTATTTGAATTACTGTGGAAGTTCTGGAAAATTTATATCATCTATTAAATACATATATTTGATGATAATTTATATTGATTCATGAATTAAATTGACCATTTGATATGGGACGAATAATTTACACTATATGTGATGTGTGGGGATTATAGTTACATATCCCATTGATGCATCAGTATTATCATGAGGTGAATTAGTAATCTATCATTAAATGGGTTTCTAATTGAATATTTAAACTATATAGTGAATGTACATAGCAATATGGGTACTATTTTCAGTATATTATAACACCCAATGATTAACAATTTCATTCATTAAGAATTTAGTAATTATTATCAATGATACATTCATAATGATATTATCTATGGATGGATTTCATTCTCATTTTATTGATAAAATGTTAGGTGTATTTTGTTATTTACATTTCCATATTTATTATTCCCTATCCAATTATTTTAATGGAAGGTTTTTTCAGTAATTTTCCCTTAATGTTGATTGTAACTATTTATTTTATAATGGCTTCCACTGCACAGAATCTCTATTGGGAATTTGAGCTTGAGGTAATTTTATTTATTTTATGAGGAATCTAGTAAGTGTACTAAGAATGATATAAATGAATTTGAAATGTATAATAATGATATTATAAAAGAAATTATTTTTTATTTGTGTTTCAAAATTTAATGTGAGAATCATATATATATATATATCTATTACCAATACTACTTTAATATTTATCGATTTGAGATTTGATTCCATGTATCATATGCCAATGTTATAAATAATTGACTAGATATAGGCTACCGAGGTTGAGGTCTCTATAATTTGTGTTAGAGAAACATTACTACGAACAATAGGAACCAGATTTTGGCAAACGAAATTACAGATCATAACACTATGATATACATTGAGAATAAGTATAGAAGAACAGTGTAAATTGTTATTAATATAGATATTTTATGTTTTTATCTTAAAATACATATCTCTCCTAATACTAAAAGTGGGAATTTTTTCTGGAGAAGATATACCTAATGGGAAAAACTCAAAAAAGGGTTCACTGGGCTTCACCCGATCATCATCTAATGTATGACAACATTCTTTAATGTAAACCTTGTTTCAAAATCCATGATTATATGCATGGGAGAATATAAATTTCCTTTACAAAAAATATTGAAGCATTTGAATAGATAATGATAATGAAAAACCTAGGATAAATATAAGGTGTCATAGATGTAAAATGGTGTAATGATTTATACATCTTATCAAGGAATATATGGTTTTCCCACTATGAGTTTTGTATCCCACATTATGTTTTTTGGTTTTAGTCATTGGCATGAACCCTAGGTAATCATGTTTACATTGAATATAAAGGATAAGGTGGTCCCAATGATTATCCAAATGGGATTATGACTACAGTGAATGATATTGATATTGGTCTGAATAATTTATCACAATATATCATCAATAGCATATACCTATACAACTCTTATACTCACCAAGTAAGAGAAGGATGAATTTTACAAAGAGCTCAAGTGGTGGAGAAAGTGATGAAAAAATATAGATTTCTATTATGTAATTAATATTGAATGATTTACCTATGAATGTGTCTTTATGGAATATGAAATTTTTTTCATTTTGTAAAAAATAAGAACATAGATAAAATAATCCCTAAAAATGATTTTTATTATGGTAGGAAATAAATTTCATCATAGCAGTCTATTTATAGTCTATTTTCATAAATGTGGTGATCTTGGGAATTAACCTCCTCGATTTACACTTCTAAATTTTAAACCTTAGTCCATAGAAGACCCAATGTTGAAAAAATGGATATATTATTGATATATTTTCAACAAAGAATTAGACTGTAAATGTATTTTACAAATTTAATTTTGGTCATTAGAATATTGAAACATGTATGGTTTGTGTTAAATTTTATAATAATGGGAATATTAATTTTGTTAAGAGTTATAGATATAGTCATGGGTTCATTAGTTCATTATTGATCATAATATTAGAGTCATAAAAACCCATTTTTATGTTTTATGTGATAGGAGTATAGAAATATTAATAATATTTTGGGAGAAAATTCTTATAATACAACCCATTAGTTTTGTATATGATTTTGTTAAAAGTTTATACGAGGAATAATTATTTTCAATATTATAGAAATATGTTTAAAGGTCATGATAATGATTAGGCTTTGTATGACCATTAATGATTTTTTAATATTAAATAAATAAGATTATTTGAATTTTTGAATGAAAATATGTTCTATTGAAAATGATAGAAAAAGGATGCATATATATTCTTTTATATCGTTCATGTCCATCACATTTTTTGAAATTTTAAAAGAATCATATAAATATACTTTTTGAAAATAGGAAACCTGAATGTTGGGTGATAAACAGTTACATCTGATATGGTTATGAGCCTTTAATCGGAATCCAAAGAATAATAAGTGTTTAAAACCAACCCCCCATCCTCTGTGAAATCATGGTTAATATGTTATTAGTTAAATGATTTGTAAAATAATGATTAATAATGAACCGATGGTGTTACTTTTGTGGTTTATAGATTAATATATTATATTTGAAAACTTGTTTTAATCATATTTGTTTTGGAAAACAGTTTATGATACATGGAATGAAATGAAAATATTTTATGGTTATTATGATCCATAAAAAGTTAATTTTAGTGTTTCATGAACAGAAACAAAATTTTTTTTCATTTCAGGGAGGATGTGATGAATCTAAAGTTGATTAAAGAACAACTTAATGATGAAATTGTTCTTTTTAAATAAAACATATCATGTAAATTTTCTTATATTCATAAATAGTAAAATAATTCATCAGCATTTGAAAATGATATTGAAACAAAAAGATATTTAGTGACACTAATATATGATGAATCAGATTGTATTTTACATAATCATAGATTTTTGGTTTTAGGTCATTAACATTCCATTGATCATTCACTTTATTATCATCAATGTACTATGCCATTATCTATAATTATTTAAGACGTTCTTCCTTGTATATATTTCCAATTTCCACAAATTTTATCATACTTAGATACTATGTTATGAGACCATTGGATTTCTATTTTTCATTTATTACGAGGGTGCATTATTAATACTTTCAATGATGCTAGTTTTTCAACAATGGTATTTCCAAATGTTTAAAATTTTATTACCATGATCAAGATTAAATTTTGAGGATGAAATTTATTTACTGTGGCAGGGGGGATGATTTCTTACCCCTAAATTATAATATAATAACAATTTATTTGATATATTATATGACAAAAAACACATAACATAAACAAACAACAAAATATATTTCTTTAAATATAATAACTTCAATACATTACAAAATATGCAACCTAATGTATTTATGAACCGTAATAAAGAATACCATTATAACTGAGTTGATAAATTAGTGGATGTAAATATTAATAGATAAATTATTCAAATTACGGTTATCTACTAATTTGAAAAAAAATGAATAATTTTAATGAAAAATATTGTTTTCGGATAAACTGTACTCTTTCGAAAATATTTTTTAGCCATGTTTTGTGAAAATACATTAAAATTAATTTTTACCAAATTCATTAAATGTATTTGAAGAAGTAAAATTAATTTCCAAAATAATCATATCAATATTATCTAAGGGTTACATTTTATGATATATATTAAATATTTCAATCGTTGATAAATAGCCAAAAATATATAATTTTATTTTTAAACTACAATTTAATTTAAAATATATATTTAATTAGTTTTAATGTAAATTTTTTTCAAATATATATATATATATATATATATATATTAGGAAAATTTATTTCATTTGAATCATCTTGATACTGAATTTCGATATAAAGTGATTGTAATATTTTGAACATCATCTCTTTGAAAACATGGCATTCTCATCATGTCTATGATATTAATTTTAAATTAAAATTTTAATCATCTGTTAATATAATATTGAAAGAAATATTTATTTTAAATAAAAAATAATTATATTATCATGTAATGTGGAATTATATTATTTACCAAAAATTAATACTGAAAATAGTAAAAATTATTTATCGTGGTTAACGTAGAAAATTATTTTCCTCGTGTAAAACTACGAAGATGACAGTTAAAATGACATAAAATCATGTCTAAAATATATTTTATGGAAACATGTAGAACTTATAATTTCTTTAAATCAATAATATTCCATTTAACCATTTTCTAAATTTAAAAATATGGTGAATCATTTTTTGTTTACAAAAATACAAGTGTACCACTCACCTCACTTATAAAATGTCTTTCCCTATCATGTCGTATCCACGTATTAAATCACTTTTTGGATTGGAAAAAAATGACCCAACAACATGAAACAACTAATAAATAATCATATAATTCTTAATTTATTCATAAATCTTTCATTGGAATTTTTTTCTTTAATATTTTGGAGGATAACCCAGGAAGAGTTAATGTTCATCCTCGAGCGTATTTATTTATTTTTTACCACAACTAATTCAATTAATTTTAAATGATTATTATATAATAAAATTAGTACCTTATATATAATAATATGTTTTTTCGTTAATTTCATCACATAAAACCACCCAAAATTACACAAAATTGGAAATGAAATCATCATTTGCATGTAAGAAGGACTACCACCTCGCGAACTGAGGACTTTTTTTATTACCACCTCTCACAGCTAAATATAAAGACAGAAATAAATTATATATATGAAAAATATAACATAATTATATTTATCATGAAATTATATAATATATATACCTTTTTAATTTCATTCCATAGGGGATACGATAACATCGCTCCTGTGTATGGCAGACTACTTCCTTGCGAAGAATTGTGAATCTTTTTTCACAAATAATTAACATGGAATGAAATAAGGTTTAATATTCATGAATATATGTGATATAAATTAAATAATTATGATATTAGGTACCTATTTATCACTCTTAATGGAATATATATTTCTTTATGGTTCTTATCATTTCACAATCTTAATGAAAATAACATCATTCATGGAAATGTCCACAACCGTCTTCACGAAGTGATGTGACTATCTTTTCAACAACACATCACATTGATGAAATAAATAATGGTTTTAAATTAAATTATATAGTATTTGTCATATCATTATCATTCTGTAAAAATATAATATTACCTACCTTTTCTATAATGGTCATTGAAAAATTGAAATGTTGCCCATACACACGTATAACCAACAATATCAATGATTGTAATGTACTTCATTTCTAAAAACCATATATCATGTTTTGTATTAAAATTATAATTTATATAAAAATAGTATAATTATTTCATTATTATTATTCTATAGATTATGAAAATATATAATATTACAAAAATATATCATTCATAAAAACACAAGAGAAAACAAGGTAGTTAACACCTAATTCAAATATAGTTTACATGAGTTTAAATTGTATTTAACCAAAACAAAGTGCAAGGTAAGGTAATTTATCTCAATTTCCCTTCATTGAGAAATAATTTAATGTGGTGAATCTAATTTCATTTATATATTTTATATAATGCAACATTGACATATAATATAATTATTCATTCAATATTAATATTAATTTATTTTAAATTTTAATTATTTCTTCTAGGGGTATGTGACTTAAAATTTCCAAGTTGTATGGAATTTCAAAACACAATTTCTTTTTATTGAGTTATATTACTTCTTCATTGTTTTTAAAATTCCAATATTATGTACACAATGAATTCTGATTATCTTAGGTTTTATTTTCACTTATTTCATGAATATTTACTCTTGGCACACATAGTCGGTTATTTTTTTTAATTCTATCATCAAATGTTATAATCTTTTTAAGGGTTAATTTTAAAATCTCATTTTAATCCGGAATTTTCATGATTGAATTTACATTAGAGGAAATTTGTTGATCATTGTTTAAAAAACCCGTCAAATATCTTCTCCTCTAGTTATTCATGATATTATAATTAAATATTAACATATTTTCCTCTTTTTTATAAAATAATTGTGAAAAGTTTTTTAATAAAACACGACATAATTACTCTCTTTGGTCGAAAATTCATTTTTATCCAAAACCATGATTTAAAAAAATGTTTTCAGAGTTTTTTAACATTTTAAAAATTATTTATGAAATATATTTGTACCCATTTTTACTGTTTAATATTTTTTTATGGAATAAATATGTCATTTTCAAAATCCTTTCCATTATAGATTTTATTAGAAAATTTAAATGAATCATTTTTTAACATATTGGGAAGGAATATAATTTATATCCTCCATGACTATTCAGTGATTTAATTTTCTATAAATCAATATGAGGTTATTTTCAATGTAAATTGCTTTCAAAATATATTGTGAAATTTCATTTATATATGATTTTCAATGTAAAAAGGATATTTTCCTCAAGATTTTTTTTAAATCTAATTTAATTTTATTCCTTTTAAAAAATGTCAACAATGGGTTTTTATCCCCTAGGGATATATGTTATCAATACCATCATTATTATTTCTATGAGAGATTTATGATCATTTTGACCAAGTAATTTATTAACATTCAGATTTATGATTCATTTTAATAATCATTCACATTCCCTTTGATAAGGTATATTGACTAAGGAATTCAATTAATCATTTTAAAAATATTGAATGATTTGAACCATCTATGATTGGTGTTGCATGGAAATATTTATCCCCTTGATACATCAATATTCTCATGAGGAAAATCAATAACCTCTTATTAAATGGGGATCTTATTATACTTTTAAAAAACTTTGTGAAATGTCATGATAATAGAAGTATCATATTCCTTATAACCTGATGTTCAATGACTAATAATTTCCTTAATTGAGAATTTATTTATTATTAACCATGATATTTTCATTATTATTTTATCTATATATTCATTTCATTCTTAGTTTATTGATTAAATTTCAAGTGATTTCAATTATTTATATTTCTATATTGATTATGTCATGTCCAATCATTTAAATGGCTAGTGTGTTCAATCATTTACCTTACCATGTTTTTTCATATTTATTCTTGACATATTTCACTAATGTTAACCATTAATATGATTTTGTTCTCACATTTATTTTTTTCTGTTTCATAGAATGTAGAAATTTTACTATGAAGGATATGAAAGGTCATTCACAAGGGAATAACCATATTCTTGAAAAACAATTATGTTGTAATTTTTGTTTCCAAATGTAAATTAGGAATCATGTTTTTATCTTGTTTACCAGGACTACTAATCTATTTAGTCGTTTTTATTGTAATTCCTAGTATCTTAATCCAATTTAATAATTATGACACAATCTTTAGACTAATGAGTTATGGTTATTACACAATACTCCCTTTAGCAAGAATTTTTAAAAGAATTAAAAAAGTGTTCATAATATGGTTCAGAGACTAGAACTTCATATCATAGACCAAGTAGTCACCCTATGAAATTTTTATGGCATAATAATGCATTTAATTTTTTGAAAATTTTCCAACAAAAAGCTCCATGGAAAGAAACCTTGATATACTCCTTGAACATCTCTAGGTAGAACAATAGGTGGCCAAATAGACACGTTCAAGATATATACTACTGCAGGTTCAGACCTGAATCATCATGGGTCCTCGTGAACCCCCAAAAAATCCAAAAATTCCCTAATAACTCCAAAACAACTCAATAATCTAGACACTACAGAAATTTTTTTACCTAGGCTGTTATAATATATGTTTCAACTGTAACAACCCATAATGATTTTCAATTTAATTTTTTTACTGACTAAATAAATGTGTAATATTAATTTATGTTGTAGTATACAAATAACATGAACCAAATGATATAAAAATACCTTTATTTATATTTACATGAATGTCAAATTATCTGAATAAATGTAAAAATAAGAATGTAAAGATTTATAATGGAAAAAATAAAAATTAAGAAAACTATATTATGAACATTTGTATCTCATTCACCCACTAAATTGACCACACTCACTAAAAATAGTAAAAATGAAAAAAAATTATTAATAGTATATTCATTTTGATTATGTAAATATATATAACAGTGGAATAAAATTTAGGTGAATAATGAAGGAATGAAATATAAAGTATTTTTAGAGGGAATGTAACCCATATTATAGTTAAAGATATAACCATTTAAATAGTCATATAGGTTTCAAGAATACTAAATTGATAGTTAGAATATATTCCTAACACATTAAATTGTAATATTATAATTTTTATATCTTATAAAATAAAAATTCAGATAATTTATATCATCATACTTATAAATAAATTTCATAAAAATTATAAAATATGGTTAGGATTTTTATAAAAAAACATATGTTTCATTTAGTTTTTTATGATAAATATAAATATAACAAATTTATTTTTATAAAAAAATTTTATAAAATAATATTACGTTTCATTAAAAATATAATATGGTTTATTGATAGCACAAGTGAAATATGAAATGGTTATAAAAATGACCATAATATTTAAATTTAATTGTTTCAAATAAATAAAAATTTAATTCATAAATTATTTATCTTATATTTAGAAAATTATTTTCATTTAATGGGTTGAATTTTTATAATATACACATAAGAAAATTTTTAGGGTAAAATTTCTCAATTTTTCTAAATTAGTTAAAATTTTGAGGAATAGTGAAATACAACAAAATACATTAATTTACACTATAATCCAAAAATGTTTTCAAAAGTATAATGGATGAGTGTGAGACTATTAACTTATCCTCACATCCAAAAATTAGTTTTTTTTTTACAATATTCTTCACTATAAACTATGTTTCTCAAAAATAATTATGTACTGGTTATTATATAAACAAACACACATATCCTATATTTCTAAATAACACACTCACCACTACTTATCCTCACACATTATAATCCTTGGAGATTTCCCAATTCCATAAAAAATATCTTACCAAACCTCTCCCCCACATCATCCAAGAACTAGTCTCTCCAATGAATAAACCAAGGTGACTTAAGATGTATATTAAGAGAGGACATTCAAAGAGGAAATATTTACAATATATATCTTATAAATAATTTTTGATTTATTAATACTCTATAAAAACTCCATACATTAAGAAAAAATGACTTAGGTATAATAAATTTACTATAATCATTATTTTTTATTGGAATATATATTATAGATAATCTTTAATTTCCTTTTAAAATGAAAATATTATTGACATTATATATGGATCCCCACCTCCATGAACAACATACTTAATTTTTAATCACTTCATTCATGGATATCTTTAATATATTTATTGTGTATTGAAATGATATAAATAATTATATTTTTTTAAAAAAATTTTATTGATAAATGAAAAAATTGTTAAATAAAACTCAGTATATTCGCTATGGTTGGAAAAACTATCTCATTGAATTAACCGCATAATATTATTAAATATAGCTTATGATCCATGTTTATTTAATCTAATATTTTACTTTTAAAATAATATCTAACTGTTTTAATAACATGGATATAATTTCATCATACTTTTAGATGTATGTAACCGTTTAATAAATAATATCCAAAATAATCTACAAGTGATTCATCTTTAGAACTCTAACATGAACGATATTGGGATAGTAGAAACAAAAACAATATATCTATAAAATTACTATAAACTGACATGAAATATAGATCATAAATAAAAAATATTTGAAAAATGATATCAATAATTTAATTAATGAATAAAATTTTATTATTTTGGTGGTAAAGTGAATGTGCAGAGTGAATTTTGACAATATTTAAGGGAACTCAATGAAAAAAACCTTTCTATAAGGATAAAATTTTCAATTTACAACAAATTATATCCCTATATAATCTTATGTAATGAATTTAAATTATATATATATATATTTCTCTTATTTATATATATATATATATCTTATTCTCCTTTAATATTCTAGATTTATACATTCCTTAGCATCATTACAAAATACCTTCTATTAAATAAACAATGGATAAGGGGAACATTTCTTTCCATTAATCAATTCATGAAAAAAATATCTTAAATTATTTTAAATGTTCATGATTTCATAAAATAAGAAAGATTTTATAGTTAAAATTTTTGGTTTATGTATGTTTTCAAAAAAAATTCCATGTTCTCTACTTCTAAAAACGACTTTTAATAATCACTTAAAACATCATTTTAAAAGGATCATTCATATACCCATTTATCTACACGCTCAGGGAAATTTTTATTCAAATCAACTCTATATTTGTGACTAATAATTATTGATTCAAACATAAAAGTCTAAAACATTTAATTTCATCCTTTATTTGGAATCATTATGAACTATTCATTGAGAGTTCAGTAAGGAAATATTTTTTATCATATTATTTTACATTGTAATTCTTTATCATTATGTCTTATATTTGATTCCATTATATAGAACACATATAAATGTTGATGTTATGATCAGTTTTCCTAGATATCAATCCAATGAATTGAATATTTTTATATCAAATGATATGATTTGTATAAAATTAGGGTGTAAACATAACACATTACGATAGACTATACACCATGTTATGAAAACTTGATATTATGATTTAACTTATTATTATTTTTTCAAACATTATAATTATTCATCATTCCAGTAATTTAATTTATGATGATTCCATCTTCTTTATTTCATGATTCCATTTGATTATTCATGACATTTTTCTTCTATGATATCACATTAATTTTATCATTTCTTATGTGAGGCTCTATTATCATGATTATTCCCATAATGGTATAAATATCTCACCCCATATTCCTTTATGTATTTCCAAAGTTATAAAAATTATATTTTTAATTTCAAAAGGATTTTGTATCTTATTATTGATATTTAAATAAAGGCTTTTGATTTTTTATAATGTCGATACATTATATAAGATTTCTACAAATGGAATAAGGTATTTGGATCCTTTTGTTGTCTTTGTTGTATATTTATATTGAGATAATATTAAAATAAATACATGAGGATTGGTTAATTTATGTTGGTATCAAAGAATTTTATAATTATTTTTGTGTCATAGGATAATAATCCATTAGTAATAAACCTAGGGTTAAGTTTTACTTTAGGACAACTTTATAAAATTTCAAAAATGTGTTGAGTGAATGGTTTCCAAGAAATCAAATATTTGTGTGGATATTATAATTGGTCATGGTTATAAAATAGAAAAACCTAGGAGGGATATCCCTAAATGGGATCATTGGATATTAAATAAACATACACCTTGTTCCAAAAAAGTTATATGACTACACACTATATTTGATAATCCATAAAAATATTATTTAGTAAAGTCACATATTCATTATAAACCATCATGATGAACATGATTAAATTATTAGTATAGAAAACCTAATAGGAATGTTACCATGGATCGCATATATTGATATATAGAGGGTTATTAGTTAATATATACATTTCATTTATGTGTTTTCCCTTGAATGTTCATATTTTTCTCATTTATAAGATTATGAGTTTGAGTATCCTAATCCATAACACCATTATGGTTTTTTTAAATGATTATAGCTACAATCAATAATAGGGAGTTATGTTTAATTTTCATTATTAATCGTAAAAATAAAATATTTGATTATATTTATAACATTATTTCATATAGTTAATGTTTAGTATAACTATTTAAATGCAACCTAATAACATAGAGCTTGAGTTAACAATGGGAATAAAAAAACTAGGAAATTATTGCATCTGAACTATTTAACTACTCCCTTATAAATGTTTTTGGTCTCATCCTCCCAAAAAATATCCTCATTATATCTTTAATATAATTTTATTCAATATAGGTAATGGATTGACTATCATTATATAAATCCATTATCAATATCTAGGAGTGGGAAAAAGACTATCAATATCCTGAATCAACATCTTATACTGTATATATGTAAGTAGACAGATGAATATCCTTTGGAATATTCTTCTCATGAATTAATATTATTTCCATATTGGAAAGAATGTCTCGCTAAATTTATCAAGACCATGGATGGAATCATTCTTAAATACATGAACCTCTGATATACTATACTTATGTATTCCCTAGATATTTTCATGGATTTCCTTATAATTAAGGGGTTATGTTCTCAATTGAAATTTTACCTGGATCTCTTCCCATATCGATGACTCCATGTCGATTGATCACCAAAAAATCAGATTAACCAAACAAGTATTAAAAATATAATTTGATACATGGTTTTGTATGGTTGATTCATTCACTATGGGTAAAGATGGTACTCTTCATCAAAAAGAAGGATTTCTCCAATTCTCATCTAAAATGATTATTGTGAATTAAATATGATCATAAGGAAGCATCACATATCACATATTAATGAATTCTTTGAGAAAATGTATAGGGACCAATACATACCGAAGGTATAACATAGGTCAGGATATCAATAATTAAAGGTGAGAAAGAATTATATTCTCAAAAATTCCTTTGAAACAATGTATATGAACTAGGAGTTTATTGTATTTCCATTTGGGATTAATAACACTCTGTAAATATTCATGTAATAGAAGAAAAATTTATTTATAGATTATATTAATAATGTTTTGGTAACCATTATAGAAGTTATTCTAATATAATCCCAAGGTAAGGAGGATCCTAAGGATAAAATGAGTAATATGGTAATGGAATTGAATAAAGGTATTTTATATGAAAAGTACAATAAATTTGTGTTATATATGGATAAATTATCATTCTTGGGGAGTTTTATCTCCAAAAAAAGATATATTTTTTCATCCTTTAATGAACAATTTGATTGAGGAGTCACCTACACCAACTTTTGTAATAGAGATCGATAGTTTCCTTAAACTAGTGTGGTACTGACAATGAATTTTTGGGAACATCTATGGTTTATCAATCCCAATGGTCATTATCAGTTGGAGAGGATTGATTTTTTTTATTAATTAATATTAAGAGAGAATCGGGGAATTAAAAAGTGTCAAATCCCAATATTAATACTCACACTACCCTCACATGAATAAATTTTTATGTTATATAGTGTTGTCTCATAGAAGGTATTGTGATATTTATTATTTAAAAATGGTAAATTGATACCCCATTCATCAAGGAAATTGAAATTTTAACAGTGAAACTATCCATTTCATGATCTAGAGTTTGCTACAATGATTTTCACAATGAATATTTAAATAAATTAGCCATATGTGGATAAGTTTGAATATATATATAGATATTAAGAACCTCAAATATATAATCACATAAAAGGATCGTAATTTATTATAATGAATATGGTCATAGATGATCAAATATTATGATAGCTGAATCGATTACTATCAAAAGAATGAAAATAAAGTGGAATATGCTATAATTATAATAGATCAAATGACCATATCCAAGATGAGAATTTATAAGGATCAAGTCTTTAATGACTTTCAAAGGATACTTGTGGATGTCAAAAATGAAGGAAAAATATCCTACATAGATCCAATGACTACTTAACCATTGATTTTGTACAATATAAAGGATTCCCAAATGGATGATGAGAAATTCTGATGAATATGTATGTTATATGAAAATTGGAATCCTTATGGTTCAATATTGATGAAGGATATATAATATTTAGGTCATGGTTATATGTGCCATAAAATCCTAAGATAAAAAAGGATTTTTTGAATGATGAACATATCTTGGCACTCACAATCCACCCAAAGAGTAAAAATATGTGTCAGGATCTCCATGTTCTCTATTAGTGTGACAAAAAGAAGAATGATATCATAGAATCTAAATAAAATCTCTTGATATTTCATAATCTGATGGTAGTGATTTAAAAAATCAATATAACTATGGAATAATTAACAATACCTACAAGGAAATAGGAGAACATCACCATTGACATTCCCACATGTCTTATGAATAAATCTGAATGAGAATTCCATATGGATTGTAGTGGAATTTATAACAATGAATGATCACTTCATTGGAATTTTAGAGGACATCTCACATGATCAACATGTAAGGATATAAATCAGGGAAATTGTGGGGGTACAAGGAACAATTCTATATATTATATTCTACCAAAATTCATGGTTATCCCATATGTTATGGAAAATTATCCACATTATCTACACTCTTAAATAATATTATAAAGAACTTATCTACCCCCAAAAGATGTCCAATATGAGTAGCTAACTCGAAAATTGAGGATATGTTGATAATATGACCGAAGGACTTCAAAGGAGGATGAGACAAATATTTTACTCTGATCGTGTTCCCCTAAAATAATTGCTTATACTAAAGAATATAAATGGATCCATAAGAATCCAATTGTGGGAAGTGATGTATAATACTTGTGTGTTGGGATGATGTGGGTGAATGTAATATTGTGGGATCTAAAATTCTCAACGAAATGGAAGAAACGTTCTAGACAATTCATTATCACACATGGAAATCTCAATGTTAATAAAATAGAAATGATGATATATTTTATAGATACTTGAAGTATGAAGTGGGATATAACATTTTCTTCCACCAATCTTAATATAATATTGTTAAAATATTTGGGAAAATGGATTGATTTTTCTATGATACATTATACCCATTAATATTATAAATTACATCAATGTTGGGTCTAGTCTAATAGAACTCATATCAACCCTATCTTAATTATAGGAAACATTCCATTAATCCCATTTGAGTTTGTACAAAAAAAATCCCTTATATGTAATGGATCCAGTGATGGTACAATTGGTGGATGATATCTATTATGTAGGGAAATTAGTGAAGATCATGGACAATATGGTCACAATTAAATAAAAAAAGGCTTCTAACCTTTCACAATTATTATTATTGTGCCATAAGTATGATCAAGAAACATAAGATCTTGAGGATGTAATGAAATAGAAGCACACTCATATATTTAAATCATAGTGGGAAAAATGAAATTTCATTGGGGAAATTTATTAAGAGAGGATGTATTTAATTTCCTTGAACCATTTTCGGTGTAATTTAGGTTATGACTCAAAAAATGTGTCATATTTATTGATGTAGAAATATATAAATAACATACACCACATACTATAACAAACAACATTTTATATATTGATATGAACAATATATTTCGAGAATAAATATTTCCATTAGAATTTAAATTTTTTTGATGGGGAATAATAGAAAATAAGAAAACCATAATATGAAAATTTGTATATGCTTGTCACCCTAGCACGATTTCACTCACAAAAAACACTATTGAAATAAAAAAATATTGTTAGGAAGTACATATTTTGAAAATGAATATATATATATATATTTTTTGTTGAGATAAAATATTAGTGAATTAAATATGAATGAAATATATGGTATTTATAGATTGTTAGGAACCCCTATAACTTGTTACAAAATTTTCCAGTGGAATTATAATCAGACCATTGGAATATTTGTTTTACCATTAATAATTGTAACCTAAAAATTTTTATAGTCATTTTAATTAAGGAATTATAAAATAAAATCTATTTATCAAATGAAAACAACATATCGAAGATTTCCACCATGATAAAAATAAATAAATGTGTTAAAAATTATAAATTAAGGGTTTAGTTTTAATTAAAACACATTTTACCGTTATATTTTAATCATAAATACAACATATTAAAGGAATATTTTTTAAATATTTGTATGAAAATATATGATGTTACATTAAAATGATAATAATATTTTATTCGACAATAGAAGATTTGTAAAGGGTCATAAAATTGATCATATTATAATGTTTTTAATTTTCATATGTATATGTATTTTATTTCAAATTAAATTTCTGATATGTGGATTTTTGTTTAATAAAATCTATTTCATATTTTCAATTTACACAAAAACAATTATAGTCAATTATAGGTAATTTTCTAAAATATTTGATTTTTAGTGATTTGTGAAATACACCAAAATACATTATTTTACATTATAATTTAAATAATGGACTAAATGCATACATAGTAATTTAAGAAATAATCATCTCATCAAAAAATCCACCAATTACAGTATTTATTTACAAGATTAATCAATATTGTTAATTCGAGCTAAAATAACAAACCAATGAATATTATATTAAAAACACCCCTCCCATCTCTTTAAAAATACCACACCTAACTTATCCTACTTGGATATTATATGATTTGGTGACATGAAATGTTATTCTTAATTCTATTTATTAAATACTTCTCCATTTTTCTTATAGTTTTTTTCATACTAAAATGGAAAACCAAGGTTCCTTAATGTGTATTTCAAAAGACGACATTCAATGAAAGAGTATTCTCAATCTATCTCTTTTAAATTCTTACATTCTTATACATCATCCTTACCTCTAACGTGAAACATGAAATAAGGAATATATTATAAAAATATAATTTAATGTCATTATTTTAATGAAACTCCTATTATCTAACCTCTTTTAATTTATTTGTAAAATGATAACAGTGTTCACACTACAGTCAGTTCACCTACCCCATTAAAAATGAGCTTCATTTTTCACCACCGCATTCAAGGATAGTTTTAATACATTTTTTTGTGAAAAAATTATATAAATAAATACATTATATATTTCATAATTTTATAATAGATAAATTTTTAAATTGTTATATATAACCAGGTAAGTTCACAATGGTTTGAAAAACCTCCTAGGCAAATTAAAATTTTAATGACAATTACTACACTATATAAACCACATGTATTTTGATTAATATTGAATTTTGTAACTATATTTGAACTCATGGAAAGAATGATAATTATTTAATAAAAACTTTAAATTTTTTGAACCCTTCCATAATGAACTTCCATAGTTATCCACAAGTGGGGAAATTGCAGAACTATAAAACACATGATATTGTGAATGTATAAAATGAAACAATATCTCATTTAAATGACTACGAACTGACATTAGATCATAATATTCTATAATATATATTTAAAAATTATTATCAATAATTAATTTAGAAAAAATAATTTGATCATTTATGATATAATGAAAATATGTGGAGTGAATATTAACATGAGGTAACAGAACTCTCTAACCCACCCCTTTTTCTTAGGTTATGTATTTTTCTTTATACCTTGTTATGTCTCTATATTATTTATTATGGAATTATTATTAATTTGGTATTTATGTCCCTTAGATATTTTGTTATCTAATTCAATATTTCATTGTATGGTTAATACAATCCCTAGTTCCATTTCTAATCACCTTGTTTAAAATGAATCTAGATTAAGGGGGACTTTTATATCCCTTAAACCATTCATGATATTATCTATTACAATATTTTAACAATTCGTGTTTTCCTAAAATAATAAATATTTTAATGTAAACCATTTTTACATCTATTTAAAAAAAATCATCAATGTATTCTTCTCAAAATAATTTTAGTAATTCCTTCAAAACATCATTTATAAATTTTTGTTTATATAACCAATTATCTACAATTTCTCTTTCATTGTTCTTAAAATGGAATCTATATTTGAGACATATTATTTATCATCCCTTTCCATACCATTGTTTTGAGAGGGTGGAGAAATTCTCATTAGCCTTAAGCGATTCTCCCAAGGCACCATATGAAAGAAATAAATTCCAAGAGAATCAAGAATAAATAGGGGAACAATTTTCTTTTATGAAAAAACTAACCAACCAAAAAATGAATAAACTATATGATGAATTTATACAACACAACCAAAATACTAAACTTCCAAAAGACAAACAACTAATTCATAAAGATTCTACATTCCAATTACAACAAGTCATCATCAGAGTACCAAGAGGAAGTATAAAAAAATACAACAGAACTAGGACACCAAACATTATTCCACACTAAGATCAATGCTTCAAGAACAATAACATCACCCATGCTTCATGCCGAACCTCTAGAAAAATGAGATGTTTTACTCTTCCCAATGTCCCGAAATACAACATCGGCAAAATCACCAATGTTCAAATGCAGGGGGTGAGTACTAATACTTCGTAGGTTTTTCACAAATGTCCTCCTAACACATTCAACCAGGATAAACCCAATAGCTCATTTATATAATATTTTTTTATATAAAACATTCAATAGTGCAACAACATAAAATAAGAGAAACAAACCCTAACCGATACACCTTTACCAAAACCATGATACCTAAGAGAAAGAAAAAAACCATTCCACAAGCCATTCCACCATTTCATGTTAGCGCAAAAGATTTCATCTTACAAAGCAAGACACAACAATCCAACCAGAGTGAGGGGCTTCCATCCAACCCGTTAACCACATTCCCAACTAGTGGTGTTTCCTGACCATTATCCATAACGGTTGTTCATCCGACCAATATCCCTTACCTTTTATTGAGATAATTCCCAAAAACATCCAGCCAACCAAAAAAATCCATATAACTTAATCAACCAAGATGAAAAAATCCTAAAAGGCCACAAAAAAGCACACCATCATTCCGATCACAGGACCATTCACATTAATAAATCACCCATTTATTGAAAACACCATTTAACCAATTTTTCATGCCCATCCTAATTTAAATAAACAATAAATTTATTGAAAACCATCATTAAAAAATATCATAATCAACCATTAAGGATTTTATAATCATCATTTTAAAATCATGCAATAAATCCCCTTTTCAACAATAACCCATTTTTTAAAAAAAAATCCTCACAACACCACTAAATGGGTTTCCAAAAATATTGACACATCATTATGGAAATTAATTTTAATGAATGAAAATTAATAGCAACCAAGCCCAATAATTCTAAACAAGTGGAGTTGAGAGAGAAGCAACCTTCCATTACTGTTCTGGTGAATTCGACCAACGAACAACCACACCACAAATCTGGTGAATGCACCTCTGAAACCACTCTAGATCTTCTTTACTATCATCCATATGACAAAAATAATCATCCAAGGAAACCAATACCCTTGATCTACATGTAGCAGATGTAGATCTACAAAAAACAAGAAAGGTAGAGGAGTAGATCTTGAGGAATCCAAAGTGAATCCAAGAGACGAGACATACCCAGGAGAAACCACATTCAAACCACGTTGAAACCCCATTGAATCACATCCAAAATGAGAGGGAGAGCCCTTAAAACCCATGAGAATGAAAATATTGAGTGAGTATCTGGTGGAAGAATATTTGGAGTGAAATAGAGCATGCATGAGGGATCTCAGATTTATAAACCCTATTTTATGAGGCCCCACTATTTGGAAAACCCCGAGCTAATCATGTGCACGCCACTACCTAGAGAGAAGGGGACCACATTGTTACCTCAAAAGATTTGTAAAACCTTGTGTAGGTTGTGTGAAGCCCACTTTCTCCCACTACATGGTTTTCTAGAGAACGCTCATGGTTTCCCTTAACAGTGTTGAAACCGCACACCCTTAGAAAAGCCTCCAACCTTATTCAAAACACTTCCAAACACTCCAAACCTCTTCCCAGCACACCCCAGGAACATTAAACACATGAAAAGGCATAAAAAGGCAACATACCTCAAACTGGGGGTGCTACATTCTCCCAACTGTTGTACTTTCCATCCTTGGAATGCAGAAAAGCATTAAGTTTTGGAAAGAGTTCGGGCCATTACTTAGGCCAAGTCTTTCTCCCTCCCCCATGTCTCCTCCTGAATCTGACCATGATACAACAAAAAGCAATCTAATCCTATGATTTTACCAAGAAAGATATTCTATTGCATATCAACAATCCACACCTGTATGTGCACCAAAGGAAGCATCTGGTTCTAGCTCAAAATGATCCCTACGAATCACATGTCCATGATCCGATAGATACATTTTCAAATATTGCACATAAAACACATTGTGAACTGCACTAAACCAGGGATGCAATGTAAAATAATAATCCAACATTCAATCCAGTCATGTATATCAATAGGCCCAATATACCTTGGAGAAAACATTCCCTACATCCTAAACTGACGATGTCCCAACCCAGGAGAGATACTGAAAAACCCATGATCACCCATATTAAAAGAAAATGGTCATCGACAATGGTCCTCATATGATTTTTGACAACTTCTATCCATACCCATTCTCTTCCTGGTCAACTTGATTTTCTCTATAGTTTCTAGGAAAAAGCTTACTCCGATCATTGAAGTGTCTCCCACTTCCACCCAAGAGTTTGGAGAACAACATGGATGCCCATATAATGCCTCAAACAGAGCCATATGTATTGAATCTTGATAGCTATTACTATAGGATAAATGCACCATTGGTAATTGATCCTCCCATGAACCCCTAAATTCTATCATAGAATGCCTTAAAATATCATCCAATGTTTGTATCATCTTCTCGAATTGTCCATCTATCTGTGAATGATACATTGTGCTCATAGACAACTGTTACCTAAGGGCTTGCTACATGGATTTCCAAAAACAAGATGTGAACCTCGAATCTCTATCTAAAACCTTTGAAATTGGAATCCCGTGCCTCCTTACCACCTCCCAGATATAGTATTGTATAGATCCTCACCATATGAGATTCACGAATTGGGAAGAAATGGGCCATCATTGTGTGTCGATCTACAATCTCCCTTATATAATCATGTTTCTTGACCATTCAATAGAGACCCGTCACAAAATCCATTTATATTTTCTCCCATTTCTATGTTGGGATGGGTAAGGACTACAACATGCCTGATGGTCGCTGATCCTCGACCTTGACATGCTGACATGTCAAGAATCTATAGACCAACCCAATCACATCCCTTTTCATACCGGCCCACCAAAAGTGCCCTTTGAAAGCCTTGTACATTATTTGAGTTTCATGTTTGACATCCCACCTAGAATTATGATAATCCCTAACATGTTCCTCCCAAAAGAAACCAGTGCCACCATTGATTTTGAAAACACAAGACTAAATTCCCATTCAGTTACTAGTTCTCAAAGGTCCCCCACCATTGAGTTTTGACCTCATCACTATAAACTCATTATCAGATGCTTGGGGCTATTTAACTAAACCAACAAGGTTAGGAACAAAAAAACAAAAAAGAAGACTACTCTGTCACCTAGGTCCTCAAATTTCAATGAAATGTCATCTATGACTGACATCAACTGTCACTGCTCTAAAACCTACATCACCAATTGAGCATGTGATTTTCAACATAATGAATCTGCCATAGAATTTCCCTAACCTGGTGTGTTCTTTATGTAAAAATCAAACATCTATAGATATTCCATCCGTATTATTTACCTCATGTTCAAATCCCTCTATGAGGAGATATTCTATATGCTCTGGTGATCTGTAAACACAGTAAATTTCTCACCAAATAGACAATGATGCATAATTTTTTAAGAAAGAACCACTACTGCCCAATGAAAATCATGTGTATGGTAGTTATTAACATGAAACCTCATCTGTCGTTATCCATATGCCACCACATGATCCCCCGACATTAGAACACAACAAAACTATGATTCTTATGCATTATAATGCACCATGTACACTTTCCCTAGTTTAAGAAAAACCAAGATTGGTGCTGATGTATGGTGATCCTTTAGCTCTTCAATGAATTTTTAGAACTGGTCAGCCCATTAAAATGGGATATTCATCCTTTTCAAAGCTGTCATCAGTGAATCCAATTATAAGAAATCATTAACAAAATGTTGGTAATACCCAACTATACCAAGGAAAAACTGTATCTCAAAAATGTTCTTTGGTGGTTTCCATGATATAAAAACGTATATTTTTCAAGATCAACTGAAACATCCCTCCTAGAAAAAAATCTCCTTGGAAACAAACATTCTGCTTCCAAAATCAAAATTTTAAATTTTCAAATACCATTGATGATCCATCAAGATTCCCAACATAATCACCTTGTTCTTCACATGCTCTAACATTTTCCTTGAATACACCAATATATCATCATAAAATAACACAAAAAAATAATCCATATATCACTAAAATATACAATTCATCAATTCCATAAACACATCTAGAGCATTTTTTAGAACAAATGACATAACAACATACATGTAATGTTCATATCTAATTCTGAATGCTATTTACCAAATATCCTGCTTCCTCAACCACAATTAGTGATACACTGACATCAGGTCAATCTTAGAGAACCACTAAGCTCTCTCAACTGGTCAAAACAATCATCATTGTGTGGAAGGGGATATAGGTTCTTTATCGTAACTAGATTAAGTCTAAGATAATCAACACATATCTTCTAGGTTCCATCTACCTTCTTAACAAAAAAAAATCGGTGCTTCCCAAAGATACGTGCCAGGCCAGATGAAAACATTGTTTTATAACTCTTCCAATTGAACATTCTATCTCCACTATTCTATTGGTGTCATTCGGTAACATAGAAGTGACATAGAATTGGTCCCCATAAGGAGATCAATAGAAAACTCCATAGCTATCACAGTTGGAAACCCATATAATTCATCCTGAAATACATCCATTAATTTATCCACAATTATATAAAGAACACTATACTAACCACCTTCCACTAATGCCAATGAATAAACCTCTAACTGACATTAGATCGTGCCCACAGCTAGTGCCAACAAATCCATTGCACCCAACATTTCATTCTTCTCCCCACTAAAGTGATTTGTAACAACATCATTCATCACAAAACTAACCATTTTTACATAGCAGTTAATGTGGGCCTTAATAATCACCAACCAATCCATTCCTAGGAATAAATCATAAGAATCTATCTCCGTCACTGTGAAATAACACATCTATTCAATGCCATCCCCAACTAAGCAACATGCTCTAAATAGAAATGCATGACACTCTCATTAACCCAAAGAGTGCTAGTAATTTCAAAATAGAAGGCATCAATTCAGGGTGTAAACCCAAAAAATAAATGATTCGTGAAGAAATAAAATAATGGGAAGCACCCGTATCAATCAAGGCCTTCATAAATGATGAATTTAAAATAACCATACCACTCACCGTGGATGGTCATAAATGATCATCCATCACCAGGTTCTCTGCTCCAAACAACTGTTTACATTCCACACTCATCCCTTTATTAAACTACTGAGGCATCATGGTATTTCCAAAATAACCATGAACATATTTACTATGTTGTTGAGGGGTATGCTAATGTCCCCATCCCATCGAGGTATAAGACCACTACGACCCCTGTGGAGTGTCACAGACATCCGACTTCAAAGAATTATGACAACACTGTTGAAGATTTCCCGTATACATGAAATTACGATATTCATGAGGATATTTTGTAAATTCCCACTTGATGTGGCCCATAGAATTACGCTAAAGACATTTTATCTTGCCTTGAGGCTTCGATGGATGATTCACTGATCCTGCCGTCAAATTCTAACCCATACTCCCACCCTTTAAATAACTGTCCCTCTTCCACTTGGTCCTCGTATTTGAGTTCCCACTATTTCCCATGAGTACCAACATACTTCCCCTACCTATAGCCCCCATAAGATCCCACTCAGGCACCATATCTTGATTCATCATTTCCGTGTAATCATCTATACCCAACACTGCTATCTTGTAATGAATTTCCCACCTCAACCCAGCATAAAAAATCTGTGCCTTCAACAGTGTACTACCTCTGACATTGGGTGAAATACACATTAATTTCAAAAACATTGCCTCATATTCTGTCACCTCCATGTTTCCTTGTTTCAAACTAATGAAATCCATTGAAAGTTGTATTCTAACCAAAAAATGGTAGAATTGTTTATTAAAAAATTCATCCAAACCCTACCATGTCACATTTTGGACCATCCTAACTAGAACCGCCATCTCCCACCCCTAAGGGGAAATATCATACAACATGTATGTGGTTAACATCACTTTCCACTCTACTGATGTTCCCATTAAGTCAAATATACTATTCATTCTATTCATATAGGCATCATCCCATTCTCACTCAAAATCACCCCTAATCGTGGGTGGATTATACCTATGAAACTGATCCCCATTATCCACATTCCGTGGTTCACCCACATTACCCCCACTTTACAAAATTTGGAATGCTTTCACTAAACTCTTCACTTGCTGCTGGTTTACCTGGGTCTCAGGTACAACCACATTTTTACTAGATTCCTCTGGTTGGTCTCAACGATTCCTACTCGGGGTTATTTCTATCAACACCATAAACATCCATAATTCACAATCCCTTAACTATAAAGGGTATAAAAAATTCAAAATTAAATTACTTAAATACTCTCTAAACTAATAATTCTACACGTTTAGATTTCCTTTATTGCTCTATTTTGAAAAATCAACCATGATTTGAAAATCAACCCTTTTACTAAATACCACTAGTTTCCATGTTTCTAACCCTTCTATTTTGAAACCCTATTCAGATTTATCAAGATCCACAAATTCATACTGTACAATAAATCATTGTACCACAATGAAATATTCATCTGCGAGAGAATTTATTTCTTCCATGCATTCCAATATTATTTCTTTGGCTACACACGATAATGACATATCTAATGCCAATAAGTGTCTCCAAACACATATGTACCCACCACCCTAGTAACTAGAAGTTCAGTATAATAGGGTTAGATACATCCTTTTATACTATAAATTCTATGTTTTGACAATCCTATGTCATGCTACCGTCACAGCTTAAGGAATAAAAAATGAACAAATGTAAACACCAAGACCAACAATCAACGACAATGGATTAAACTACTATTCTAACTTGAAATCCAAGGACCAAAAAAACTAAAACCAGTTGTTACATTTTTCCCCATCTAATTGTCTTGATAGGGAGGAAGAATGATACATGTCCTTAAGCGATGATCCAAGGTTCCGAGTGCCGGAAATAAATTCCAAGGGCTTCGAGAATAAATTTTCAAATGATTTTCCCTTAAGACAAAACCAAACAATCCACAAACTATATAATGCATGTCAACAAAACAACCACACTCATACATATCAAAAATACATCCAACTAATCCGTAATAATCCCTCATGACAAATTCCATAAATCCTAAATAAAATTACTGTGATGAATTCTATAACTAGACTCCAATTGAACTAGGAAACCATCCATAGCTCCACACCAAGATCCATGATCCAAGACCCATAACATCATCTATGAATCACTCCAATCCTCTAGAAAACTGAAAATAATTACTCTAACATGTGTTGTAGAATAAAAAATAATCAATATCACCAAAGAGAAAAGGTATGGGGTCAGTAATAATACTCAGTAGGTTTTCCCAAAATGACTAACCAACACATGCCACTAGGATAAACCCCTAAGAACATCATATAAAACAGTTTATATAAAATATTCAATAGTGAAACAACTAACAACAAGAAAAACAAACCCTTACCATGCCACCTTTCCCCAAACCATGAATCCTAAGGGAAACCCAAACAACCATTCCATAAGACATGCAGCCATTTCACAAGAGCACATAAAAACTCTTTCTTACAAATAAACACACAATAATGCATCAAAAATGGTGCAGCATTCATCCAACCCATTCAAAACATTATCAACTAGTGTTGCTTCCCAGCCACTATCCTCAAGGGGGTTATTTCATACACTATCCCTCACCATTTATAGTGAGACTTCCTGCCCACTTAAACATAACCAACAGAAGCCAGAACACTTCTTCAACAAATAATCAAAAAGCACCAAGACCCCTGAAAATCCCACCATTATTACCATCACATGTCAATTCACACTAATAAATCTCCCATTTATTGAAAACACCATTTAACCAATTTACCATTCCCAAAAAAATCAACGAAAAAAATCTATATTGAAATCCATCTATAACAAAACAATTTTCATAATCAACCATTATAAATTTTTAAATCAACATTTAAAAATCACACTACAAAGCCCCTTTTTTCATCAAAAACCCATTTTCACAAAAATCCCCAAATCACCACCAATTTGGTTTCCAAAAATATTGACACTTCATTGTCACAGTTAATTTCAAGGAATGAATATTAATTACAAACAAGGCCACTAATTTCAACCAACTAGAGTCACGAGTGCAGCCACATACCTTTAGGGTTCCAGCGAAATCGACCCATGAACTACTACACCACAAATTTAGTGAACAAAACACTAAAACTACTCAAGATATCCTTTCCTATCATCCATAATACTTGAAATCAAAATCCAAGGAAAAGACAACCCTAGATCTACATGCAGTAGATGTAGATCTAGAAAACCATGAATGAGGGAAGAATAGATCAAGAGGAAACCAAAGAGAAACCAAGAGAATAGACTTACCTAGGAGAAACCACCTTCAAACCACCTTGAATCACATTTAATCATTTCGAAAATGAGTGGGATATCCCCTCAAAGAACTATGAACCGAAAAAACCCTAGTTAGGCTCAAGTGGAAGAGGATTTGGAGTTAAATGGAGTATGTTTGAAAGATATTAGATTTTAAAACCAACTTTTAAGTTGCTATATAGTTATCCTACATGGTTTGGAAAGCGGTGAGAAAACCATGTTCATGGAACTACCTCGAGAGAAGAGGTATGTTGGGCTTCCTAGAATGGTTTGGAAAACTATTCCCAAGTCATGTAAAGTCCACTATCTCCCCCTGTACAATTTCTTTGAGACCCCACACAGTTTCCCTTATCCTTCCTCAAATTGTGATCTATTTTAAATGCCACCAACATTACTAAAAACCCTTCCAAACTCTCACAGCCTCTTCCTATATCATCTCAAACATTTTAATCACATAAAAAGGTATAAATAAAGTCCACATACAACAAAATATAGGGGTCTACATATGATAATTAATTAAAATATCAACATCCATAATATTTATATTGATTTTGAATTATCTTTGAATATTTTTGGTGTCATAAATATGTAACCAATTACATTATAGGGGTATTTTTATTCAAATTCAATATGTCGGATTCCATTACATGGAACAAAATTATCTGTACATGTTTTCATGGGTACATCTAGATAGATTTTCAATTTGTTAGGTAATGTTTATTAATAATGAGATGATATTTATGGGATTGGGGATTAAACCTAATCCATTATAGGACTCTACATACCATGTTATGATGTTCTGATAACGAGTCATAAATTATTCTTATGATATAATGAATTATAAATTTACTACAAAAATTTAATTATATGATCTTGTGATTCCATTTAATTTATATAAGGATTAAATAATATTATTAATGATTATTTTTTATTATGATATCTTGTTATTCTATTTTCCAATTAGGTTTTGATCCTTTATCATGGTTATCATTACATAAGGCTTCATATCTCACACCTTATCCATTATGTATTCCCTTATTTATCATCTATATGTTTTTATGGAAAAAAATATTTAGGATCTCATTAAAAAGACTAAAATAATGATAATTTGTTTCAATTTCTAATCAGTGTTTTATGCACCCATCCACATAATGAAACACAGATTCTATATGATTTTGATCTGTTTAGTAGATATTTATATTAAAAATCCTAAAAATAATATGTGCAATAGGATTGGGTCATTGTTGACATAGGCTACCCGATATAGTTATAGGAAACATATAGTAGCAAACTAGTGGTTATTGTAATATCCCGAGATTTTATAAGATATATTCTTTTTAATTTCATTCATATCTTATGTTATACGATACACCAAGATTATTTTGCGCTATACACAATACCGTATTAGCTTGCAGTATACGCAACATTATTCTTTGATCATGTTACACACAATTTCAAGTTTGTTTGATAGTTGTTATTCTACGCAACATTGAATGTGTATGTGTGTGTGTGTGTATATATATATATATATTCAATGTATGAATGAAATATGGTTGTATTTTTTTATACGCTACAACAAAGGATTCTTTCACTACATGCAACCCTAATTTGGCTTGCATTACACGCAATCACGACCTTCCTCGTTAGCGTGTGTTGTACGCAATATCGGGTTTCACTAAACAACGATATATGGTTATAATATTATCACGAACTAGATGTTATGAATAGTATTAACTATGTTTGGAATTTTATCACATTATTATTCATCTTACACATTTTCTAGAACATGGTATTTGAACAAAATAAATTTTTCGGGTAAAATAAGTATTTTTCAAAAAATGCAGTTTTGCCGCCTTTTGATGGCGCACACACATTAAATATAGTTTTTGACATGTTTATAAGTTCAATTTTACAAAATAAAATTATTCTTTGGAATCAGGATATATAATTTTACCTTGGAGAAATTTTTCATATTATTCTCTTAACTTTCATATTTTAATGAATAGTAAAAACACGCTATATTTTAATTAAAAAAACTTTTTTCATCGTAATAATTTATATGGTTAAATGATAATATTTAATGGTCTTAAAGTATAAATAGAATATATTTTTACCATTAAATATAATTTATGTCATTAGCATTGATTTTACATTGAATTCGTAGGTTAAATCAATTCAATCTTTTGTAATGTTTTAAACAAAAACCTATTTTCTTTCGACAACGGGATTAATTTTAATTTAATTTCTTCAACTTCTGTGTATTGAATTTGGAAAAAATGATTCCATATTTGGAATCAATAAGTCGAAATTATATTAATAGACTACTTTTTATATTTCGGCATTATGAATAGTAACTACGGTAATTTTTATTTACCATAGATAAAGGTAAATCGGGTAATTAAGGGTAAATATAAGATTCTAAAATTACCCTAACACCTTCCAAAATCCTATTTGATGACTAAACGTCGACCCATATCACCTTAGGGTTGGATTAGAATCATTTAATGTACTTTTTTCCATGAAAATAACTTAATTATTATTAAAACCAAAGAAAGTGACAACATGTCACTATCTTAAATCTTATAAGCATGTTAATTTTAATTTAGTGATAAACATCATAAAATATAGAACATGAATAGTCTAAAGAAGGCTAAAGAAATTATCTACATCATATGAATTTTATTTATAATTTTTAGGGATTAAATAATTATCATTAATTTTGACACAATAGAGATGCAGAAATTGTTTATCTAGTGAAAAAATCAAGAATATAGTTTTTATTAAACTAATAGTGTCCATAAAAGACACAAAAGCCTAAAAAAAACTTATTGGTCATGTAAATGTAAACCATAATCATCCAATGGTCGAATATTTGACCATTTTTAGCCTTATTAATGCGATTAGGAAACTTATATTATTTTATTTTAAATGATGCCAAAGTTGTCACCTTCATAATTTAATAAATATAACAATTCAAATATTGTGATTTTAAGATGATAAATTCTAGTAAAAGTATTATTATTAAAGGTAATAGATTTATCTTCATCATAGGATTTTATTTTTAATTTTTATGCAACAAATAAGTATATTAAATAATTATAGAAAAATGATGTAGTAATTATTTTATTAAGAGATAAACCAAATTAATGGTTTTACAAATAATAATATAAATATTATATGAACTATTTAATGTTCTCCACTAATTTTATAGATTCATATGACCTTTTATTAATCTATTAAAGCTTTTAGTTCGAACATATCTTCTGTATATATTTTATTTAAATTTAAATAAATGAATAGTGTCAAAATTGACACTATTGTAATTTTATAGAAATAACATATTATAAAATTGATTAAAAATTACAAAAATATTTAAAAATTATAAATTTAAAATTATAAGGTCTAAAATGTTATAAAGTATCCAATTATGGAAAATTCACAACAAATAAGTAATTATTTTTTATAATTTAAAATTTAGAATGTTATTACCACAAATAAAATTGAATTGATTAAATAAGGATAAATCGAGTTGATAATGTTTAAAATAAATTTGTAACATGTATAAATTTTATTGGTTGATTATATTACAACCATATCTCATCTAATATTCGGATATGTGTCAATATGGACGTTTTTATGTGTGTTTGGTATTTAATATAAACTACTATTTCTTATATTTCCAAAGGTGCCCCTCTCCTCCCTTATAAAAGGGAACCTCCTCCCTCTCTTCCTCAGACCACATTGAGCCTTCATGCTCGGCCAACCCCTGAAAAATTCTCTTATCCACTTTCCTAGAAGCATCCTAGAGGTCCTGGTATTCTTCATAGACCACTTTATTTTCCTAAGAATTGGTCTCAAAGAGGCGCTTCAAAGAAGAGATAATGTCCATTACCGATTCTTTCAACTTAATTTCTTCTTCTAGTTCTTCCTAATTAGTTATTTAATTATGAAGTAATTACATCAGTATCACTCATATATAGATATTTTATTATAAGTATGAAACAACCCTAATTTCACCATCTATCCATCCCACAGAAAATGAAATCACCGCGCATGCGTACGTTTGGAATACCGTCTCCACGCCGTGGTGTAATCTATTTTCCACCACAACCTTACATGGATGGGTATAATGGTGTAAATAATGACTAAATATTATTCTTGTAAAGTGATATTGATTCTTAAATATTATACATACCCTTAAATACAATTCAACGATCATGGAAATGAAATAATCGCTCGTGCGTACGTACGGACTACCGTATCCACAACGCGATGAGATTCCTTCTCAATGATTAACCATTCATGAATGATTATAATGTATATATAATAAGTAATCATGAAATATATGACATAATAATGATACTGGATTTATGTATATATATATATATGTATGTCATCTACTTAATTCCATTCAATTCAATAAGGAAACGAAAACAGCGTTCATGCGTACGTACGGCCGACCGTCTCCATGAACGGTGTATTTCTTTCCATTTATCGATCTATTATATATATGTATATTCTGAATATATTTTATATATAAATCATGTTTTACCTTATTGATTTAAGTAACCATGATCTAAGTAATCATATTAATAATTACAAGTTAAAACACGAAAGACAAATGAAACGATTTTACCCAAAATGTTACTTTAACATTAATTTACAAATGAATTGGTAATATAAAGTAATAAGTGAACCATATATGATATCATAACAATGAATATGATTCTGTAATAAGTCAATGACATTATATAAATAATTATACTGGAGTTTCGGATACATACGAAGCATATCAGACGTAAGGTAAGGGATAATATTGCAATCTAATTTTTATCTGAGATTGCTTACATGTAAGTAATTTCTGGGGTTATTTCTCTCATCCATGTCCATGTTTTATAAAATTGTTTTCATGTATGTTTAAAGACCCTTTTACCCATTTTTGACTTTTACTACATGGTATTTAATGAATATTTCATTTGTTTATGTTATGAGGTATTTTTTTTACTTTTCCTGCAAAAGTACGATAGGAATGTTTTTTTAACTTATACAGCATGAATGGATTTTTACGGATTCATAATGCCTCATTTTCATGAATATTACTCTACAATATTTTATGACTATTTTCAACAAAATACTTTTCTTTTAAAGGTGCCTGGAATTTTGTGAAAGGAAAATGATTTTAAAGAAGAAAGGATATTTTCCTCAAGAATTCATTTCAAATGTTTTATCAAAACCATTTTCCATCTAAGATGACATTATTTCATATGTGTATGATTCAAGTTTAATGTCTATATGATTTACATGGTTTCAATTTTCTTATGATGAAATTTACATTTGTTTTATATGGATTATGAGATGATGGGATGATGATTCTGAAACCCATTTTATTCTTTGGGTTATGATGAATGTTTTCAGTTTATTTTGTGGCACATGTATGAATGATTTCATTATGAGATGGGTGGGACATATATCTCCCTCCAATTCATTGGGTAATGATTTATATCTCATGAGGGTAAAATTAGGGATTTTGTTTTTCATTAAATAGAACCCATCCCAAGGGTACATAATTTTAGTGTCCTACAAAACCGGGATGTTTCTCCACCTTATTTATTTTCCTTCTCATTACATCCATTAGTGGGTTTGTTTAGTTAAAAATTTGAGGTTATATCCCCTTATACTCATCATATTATTCATTCCCTTATTTGAATTTATTTTTTTGGGAATGGATTTAGTGTTATTTATTTTGATTCCACTAAATGATATTGTAATGACATCATATTGACTTGTTTTCTTGAATACACATGATAGTGGATGTTGGCGCTAGATAAATACATTTCATTACATATTTTTTAGTAAAGGTATCTCTACCAATATAATTTATTAGAAAATTCATCAAATTTATATAAAATTTTAAATGAATCAGGTAACGTAGTTAAATTAATATCTCCTTGGAAGATCACACATACATCATGATTCATCTACACCCAATTCTTTATGGTCATTTTACTGTAGCACCACTAAGTGGGTATTATTTCATTTATATTGATAATGGGATTCTAATTTGAAATTTTAAACTTATATTATTACAACGCACACCACTATGTATATATCAAATAAAATGATGGTTTGAATATGATGGCCTTATAGACTGAATTAATTTGAATTTGTAGATATGGATAGAAGGGAGGGAGTTATGGACATGTTTTATCTTTAATTGTGGAAATTTTAGAGGTGGAATGTTGATTGAAATATACCAAAACTGATTAATTAATTGATTGGTGAATAAATGAGAGATAATATGACTTTATAACCCACAAAGTATATATTCCAGAACCCATTGGGTACTCGGTGGAATAAATTTTTGGGCTATCCTATTGGTTTATACATCGGATATCCATTGGTATTCCTGCATGTACTCAGTATAATCCCATATCATTTTTAAGAGGGGAAATGAGGTAATTTTGAGGGATCTATTTTATAACCCCTCTCAGATTCTCAATATATATAGAACTAGAGAAAACGGAGGTCACATTACATCTTTGTCTCTTCTTACCCATTTTCTCTACATTTGTTCGAGCGATTTATGATTTTTTTAATCAGGTGGATTAGAACTATTTACATCCTTTATCCCTCTATTTATTATTCTCATCTAAAACTCTCTAATTTAGGTAGTATTGGAAATGATTTTGATATACTATTCCATTATACCATAGTGAAATAATTTTAATACAATGTTGATTTTATGTGAAAAGTGTAAAAGAGGCATAAAAAAGAAGGATTATGTATAATTCATTCCAATTTCAATGAATTTTATCAATTAGTTGAAGTAATAATGGATTTTAATGATATTATATTAAATTTAACATTTATATGTGTTTAGAAAGGAAATATTCTTTTTTAGATTAGTTGTGGGAATTTGTCGAGAGTGGACCACACCTCCTTTTGTTATGGTTCTCAAATCGTTATGCGACCTAGTGACTTTGGCATCATTTGTACCAATTATGGTTGTTATATTAAAAATTATTTTTGATTGATTTGAGATTTTATATTATTGAAATAGGTTATCATTAGATATATATTAGTATTTTTCTATTAATATAAGACAAATAGACTTGTAGTTTTGGAATCTAGACATTACACAATATGTATTTTAATTCATTCATTATTTTGGGTTTAACTTCTCTCATTTTATATTAGTGCTAATAAAATTATTTTTAGGTTATGATTGTGTAAAATTAAATTACACTATAAATGGAATGGGATCATTTTTTTTATATTTAATAAGGATTTTATAGTTGGCTAAATATTAATTTTGATTCAACTAAGGTAAAATTGAAACAGTGGCATTTCTTATGAATTTATTTGTGGTGTCTATTTGTTTTGACTTCAATTTTTAATGAAAGAATAACTTAATACTTTAAAATGAAAATTTAATAATTGTTTTTTATTTTAAATTTAATTTATAATTTAGAAAAATATTTTATTGAATGTTTTTTATATTTCATTTCTAACTAAAAAGCTGGTATTTCAATGAAAATTGGGTGTTTGAATTTTTTTTGAAAATAAATATTTATGTTCCTATATAAAAACTTTTTTGGATTTCTTAAAATCAGGTGGATTATTATTGGTTTTATGAAGATTGTATGTTTTTTTATATTATTTAATTTAGTGTCCCTATATGTTATGAAGATTATAGAGATTTTATGCGGTTTTGATATTCTTGATTTTAGTTTCCCTATAGTTTATTTTCTTATTAGTAATAATGGATGAATGCAAGAACAAATAGGTCAAACCTTACCTTATATAATGGTTTGGTAGAATATGAAAAGAGGTGTTATAATGTTGTTGAGAATGGGATATTCTTGGTGCTTTGGGAGGCACTCTAGGAATTTTGATTGAGTTTTGGGATCTTGAGTGACCTAAATTACTGAGAGCATGTCATGAATTTCAATGAGGCATTATTTGATGTATTAATTTGGATTTTTCATCAATTAATCTGATAAAATCGGAAAAATATGTAATAACATGTCATTTATTAGGTGATATGTGATATTTTAAACTCTCAACCATTGGGAAGTGATATATAAATTTTCTTAAAAATTGACCTATTTAGTACAATATGGGAGTTCTCGTTGATTTGACCTCAATATTGGGGATTGAGTATTGCATATATAATGTTTTAATTAATAGGTATGGATGGATTAGGGTAATTAATCCAAATTATTTGATGTACCTTACTATGGATCATGATATCGGTCTTGAAAGAGAGAATGTTCTTCTATGTGGGTTTATATTTTCCTACTTTAAATTGATTAACATGGCATGTAACCTGTGATACAATGTTTTGATTAAAAGAAAACCCCAATCATTGAGGTGGGGACTAACAACACCTTAGGGATAAAAATATACCACATATATAGATAAATTTTATATTTTACCTTAGGGTTTATGATCGTGTGAGGGATTTGAATGAATGATTTTTGTGTGTTAATTTTTATGAATTGATATACACCTTGTTTTTTATGATCCCACTCATAGAATTCAAATTACCTATAGGTGTCTAGAAGTAGTTAACAAATTTATTTTAATATAGGATATTAGAATTATTATATTAGTTTAAATAATATTATGTACCTTAGAAACTGATTGTCTTCTATTTTCATTTACCATGGAAAAATCATTACCATAGAACATTAATTTTTTTTACAACGATGATGATATTGATATGAGATGAAAGGTTTTTTCGTATAGTAATATAATAATAATATCATGTAGATTCATTCATCCCCTTTTAAAATATCAATATAGGATAATTGGAATTGTAATATTTTGGTAGTCTGAAACACAGCTCTAATGAGGGTTTGTTAGATGAGATGGGGTATGGCACCAGTTAAAAACAAATTTATGTATATGGAAACCTTTATCAATTTTACTATTTGATTTATCATGGTATTATTGTTTACATATAATTTATTTCATTCATTCCTCTTTGACTACCCCTTGATAGTTTTTTTCAATTAATAGTTAGTATTGATGATTGAGACCTCTTTGATTTCCTATTTTTCTATTTAATGAGAAGATCATTATTTACCAAGGTATTTTATTTTCTCATTTTATAGTTAGTGAATAGACAAATGGGTTATGTGTTACATTGACAGATAGTCCTCATGGATTTGAGGAAATATATCTTAATGGATATGTCTGGTGAGATGGGATAGTTTGAGGTACTCCTCATTCAGACATGAGGATTTTCGTGTCTTCGATTTCATGAATGTCTGACCTCACATGAGTAGAATTCAAAAATTATGTCTTTAAAAATAATATTTATTCTATCCTAGATTTCTATGATGCTATAGATATTTATGAGAATGAATTTGTTATATTTATTGGTGGGTTACTTTTCATTCATCAAAACATTCATACACCATTAATAAGAAATGATGAAATGGAGGTTAAAATTATTTTACTAATTTTGTATATTGTTTTCATGAACCCAATAATTAGATATGGTTTTAGTTGATTATTAATAGTTTATAAATCCAATTTTAACTAATAAATCAATATAGGATTGTAATTATATGGATATCACGTACCAAAAATATGTTTTTTAATCAAAAATTTATTATCTTAAAAATTCATCATCATATTGTTTTCATTTCAATTTCTCAAAACATTATATATGATTGAAAATAATTAATCAAATTTATTTTTTAGAATATATAAATCATTAATAAAAACATCCAATCAATTTTAAATTAAAATAGATAATAATTTTACCAAGGTTCATTGAAATAGACCTACAACATTGCATAATCCCAATGGAATCCTATTATTGGAAAAGGTTCTATAAGGATAGGTGGACTTTTTTGGGTACTCAGTTGAAATAGGAAAATTCAAAGTATCATGATAATCCTAATAAAAATAAATAATTGGATTTTATGAAAATATTTCTAGCATTTGGTCAAAAAATGGCCAGGAAAATTATCTCTTCTTAGGACCTAATTTAGTTTCTTAAAGTTAATGAAACCTCTCCAAATTTTTTTGATTCTTATAGATTTTAATTCGTTTTATTCATTCTTAAGAATAGTGGGGTCTATTTTTGGACAATAAGAATATGTATGTACCAATATAAATTATAAATTGGGAAAATTATTTGTACCTCTAAAAACATTTCAATTTATTATATTAATCACATCAATATTTATTGGGTTAATTCTCTTATGTGGTTTAAATTTTTTCTGCATTATTTGCATGTAAAATTCTTTTTAAACAGATTTTAAATCTATCCTGAATAATATCTCCCAAACTCAATCATATAGATTTTTCATTTTCTGTATGTTGGATGATCACTTTTTTTATTGTGCAAATTTTGAAACAATTAATTACTAGTATCAAATATTTTACAAATAAAAAACAAATTTTAATCCAAATGGTAGTGGTTTGTATTCAATATTAGATGGATTAATCAAATACTTCATTAACATTTTTTGAATCACCTCTTAATCATGAGTTTCATACAAAATAGATGATGTATTGGTTCATTCATTTATTAATAAAAAATATAATCCATCATGGAAATCAAAAGATACCTCAGAAAAAAATGTTCCCATAATACTCTCAGGTTTCTCCCTATTGTTTCTAATTGATTTTTTATATCCCAATTTCATTCAGGAATACATAATTTATTTTAGAAAATGGTTCTCCACATATTCTAATTTTATCAAGCGGTGAAAATTTAAAAATATAATATCCTTATTTGTGGTATTTCATAGAGTCAATGATATTAATGTAGATAATTCACCCCAAATTTCGTTATTAAAGTATATTCATTGACATTGACGACTATATTTACTGCATTAACGAATGTTCAAGACAAAAAAAATGGTGATTTAGTTGATATCCTATATAAAACAATATAGAGAGTATATAAATAAGATAAAAATATCAAATTAAGAAATATTAGAAAAACATATTCCATAAATTTGGCTTGGGATCTTTTGTATTTGTTAGAAATTGAGAAAATCATTATTTATTATTTGTGCTCTAAAATTATCAAATGAGAAAAAATATAATAAGGAATTAAATTAATAAAATCTCTAAAATACAAAAATATAATTATAAAATACATGTAACAACTAGTTTTACGTAATAGAAAATGTCCTTGGATTATGGAATTTGGTCAAAAGTTGTGATGTAATCAATATTGAAACATTCCAAAAAAATTAATATTTCTTTCAATTGAGGTAATCTTTTTTTCACTAAGAATTAATTATATAAAATATAATATTTGGGAATCTATTTAAGTGATTTATGTTAGGGTATATTGATTTGAACCATTTTTATGTTACATAAAATTTATTTTGGAATTTTTTTCTTCATGAGTTTTCATTAACTGTGCTATTCTAGAGGGAAATTTCAGTTGATTGTTTTTCGTTTCCATTAATGGGGTTTCAAATTGTTTTTCATATTTCCAATCAATGATTTCAGATTATTTTGTCTTATAATCCCCCAATAGTCGGATAGGTTTGAGTAAAATAAAATTATTGAGTTGGGTGAATTTCAATACCACTTTTGGTTTTAATTATTATCTCATATATTTGGGGATTTAGATTAATATACACAAAATATATCCTACTACTCTTATTCATCATTTTTTATAGACTCCCTAGCTGGTTTTTTAATATTTTAATATCAATTTTCAATAGATTAATGGTTGTATCAGGTTGGTTACCTATTATTGCTTATGGAATAGTTTGATACATTTTAGAGAATTTAATTTGAAATGGTTGTTTTTAAATTAGTGTATTATATTATTTCATGAAATATTCATAAAACATTGAGTTTAATGGGAATATTAATACAACAATGGTCTATCATGGTCATAAAGATTATCATATATATATTGGATTTGAGAATAATCTCCACATAAATTACTTTTTATGGGATATTGAAACTATCATTATATATTCTCAAATATATAAATTGAAACTATCATTGTTTCATAACTTTTTGTTTATTTCAGTTTAAAACACTGAACAATAATGTGATTAGGTGAAGAAAAATGATCACATACATTCACCAGTGTGTGATGATAATATTATTACTTATGAACCATCTTCCCAACCAAAGTGGTTAGTTTCTAAAATAAAGATTCGGGTCATTGTGAGTTAGTAGATCATTCCTCATGTAACACCCTTGTTACAATACATATAATACCAAAATATTGATAATTTTAAAATATAATATCAATAATTTTTATGGTTTGAACTTTTGATTTATAAATAGAATACCCCTACTGATGCATCCATAATAATTATAATAATATCAAATAGTCCTTAATAAAAAAAGAATTCAAATTTTTTTTTTGTCTATAGATTGGGGTGGAAACAATACATATATCTTATTAAATATTTCCCAGTACTCATACATTGATTCCACTGAGACATATCATGTATTGATCTCCCCATTAAAGGATGGGATCATTGATGTTAGAAAGAACAGCTGGAGAAATATCCTCATAATTTTATCAATATATTCGAGTTATTCATGTCTGAAATTGATTCACCAATCATTCCATATTCCTTCAATATAGATAGGGAATTTTCTCTATATATTCTTATCTAACAATACTCTTCTTGACGTCATTTTATTTTGCAACATGATGAATTATTTAATGTAAATTCTTGGATACTCACTCGTCAGAAATTGGGACTTGTAAAAAAGATTGATTAGAATAGATTTAAGATCCAAATAATATTACCACATTTCAATAATAATATAATAATTTTTTATTTAAGAAATAATTCACATGAAGACCTCATAAATTATTGGTAGGATCATCTTTTATGATTTTATATATTGAATCAATGTTATCACTATAAGATTCACTTGATTCCACTAATTGGTTTTTCTTAAATCATGATGTTTGATTATCAGCGTCTCTCAACTCTTGACATCTTGATATAAAGGTTCTATATATATATATGGATATAATGGGAATAAATTTCCAGTTTTATATTTTATCATGAAAATAAATTATTTTTTTAGTTTTTATAAATTTGACACCACCTCTTAATAACAACACTATGTATTTTACACAAGAATAAAATCTGTGTGTAAAAATAAATTCATAACCTTAGTATTTAATATATATAATTTGGACCAATGATTTTATCCTAGGTGGGCGAAAAATTGAGTTTTCACAATAAGAAAAAAATGATTTCATTATGATTTATTTTTAGATAACATTGATAAATTTAAAAGAGAAGTGATTATAAAGAGATTGATATAGTGGTTGATCTAAGGGTTACATCAGAAGTGTTTATGACATATTCATCTTGAAATAATTAGTTATTCTTTTCATTAACTCATTAATGATATAATTAAACAATTGTTTATTTTTTACCCAAGGGTGATAGTGATGTGAGTCTCAAAAATTATATAATCACTATAAAATAATCCATTTTTTCAATGTGTACTGATATTAGGAAACTAAAATGAAATTTATATACTAATACATCAGATAATTACTATGGAAACTCAAAATTAAGGGTGGAGACATTAAAGAAATTGAAAAATAATTCTACCTCGTCTACTAATGTATCAAAGGTCAAAATATGCATGACCAAAAATTTATGCCCATTCCATCATATGTGCGGAGGATCTAATGGATTGATAATTATGTTTACCATCCTAAGAAATAAAAAATGAATAAATATATAAAACATAATATAATAACATTTAATAAAAAATACTAACACTAAAAACAATGATTAATTAAATGTATGATAATTTATTATAGATATTTAGACCCAGGAATGAATAAAAGGTTCTCATAGCCACTATACCGTCAACTAAAGGAGCTCTCCCCATTATCCATATTTGAACCCTTCAAATAGCTTCATCTTCCACTCATTTTTCAAAGTGATATTTCCATGAATAGTGAGTTAGATGATATTTATTCTTGTACAGTTTGAATATTTTTTTCAAAATATTTGGTTTCCTATAAATATGCACTCTTATGATCTTCCTTCCATTTATCAGGTGAAACTGTTACTAAAAGATTCACTATTTATTTATTTTTTTCACCATTCATATAGAAAAATGTTAATAATGTCCCACATCATGACGGTTCTCCATGTAACATCAGATGATCATTATAGCCATAGTTCCTCACAACTTATTTACAAAATATTATTATTATAATATGATCTTTCCTCCATGAATAAATTGATTTGACAAATGATTGAATATTACAATTCACTTTTGATAAGAGATTAATCATACAATAGATTCAAATTTTGTCACAATAAATCATTTAAGGTTCATATTTATCCCTACATATCCCAAAATTTGATATTACATACCCCATGGTTCTCTAAAATTAATCTTACATGGCCCATAGAGGCTCTCAATTAGGTTTTACCTGTGGAAAAATTATACATATGTATTAATTATGATTACTAAAATCATCAAAATGACATTTATAGAGATATTATTACCTATCTAGGATATCTATTTCCATGAATAATGTTAATTCACTATTAAGGTCATCATTTTGACCAATTTATTCATAAACAGTATTGCAGTTATTCATACATATTAACTTTCCATTTGATTTTCCATTCTTCTATACATCTTAATTTATTTACTCTTTTATATATATTCTAATTCCTTACCAAAATAATAAATCAATGGATTATGAATATATTGTGTTTATTTTGATTCATATTATAAAAAATTCCAATAAATAAATAATATTTTATATTTTAACCAATATTCATGAAATCAATTGAAACAATCCTTTAATTACTATTAATACTAAAACTCAATTAGATAATAAATTTTAGGGAATGAAATTAATTTTATTTTACTAAAATAAAATTAATGAATTACTTTTTTCCACAAACATCACACTTTATAGTGAGCTATTGGTTCTTGTGGGGTGTTTTTTGAGGTATCTTACATATGATGTGATTAGGTAATGGGATGAACACATAATTGTAAAATATACCATGACATTTATCAGGTTATGGTTTATCTAATTCACCAAAATAATATTTGATGTGAATAATATTATGAATTCCGTTTTTCATCTGGATTTTCTTATTGAATAACCTCTTGTTTTAACCTCAAGGGAGTATGTGGGAGATCAACTTTTGAATTTTCAATTGACAGTTATATCTAATTTAGGGGAATTAGTATTCATAATGTTAAGATCCAAGTTATGTATCATGATGTGGGTTTTATAGGATGGTGGATTCTTAGGGTTTGAAGACTCTTCTGGTATAAGAGTACATTCACAAGAAGGAGAAACTTTTAAGAATATTTTTTTTATTATAACTAGATCAATGATCTTAAAACAATATTTCTGAGTGTTTGTTGGAAATTATGAATTTATAATATGTAAAACATTATGGTTATATCACTAATATTTCATTTGGTTTTTATCATCACAATAATGAAAATGTTTCTATATATGAATCATTATGAAATATAATCATTATAGGGAATGGTGCGGTATGTGACACACTATTATTCTACTAGTTATTGTTTCTTAGATCATAGAAGTTACAGGGGATTGGTGGTTTTATAGTTCAGTGGATGGACTCCCACAAATATTGAAACCTGGTCCAAAAAATTAATAGGTGGGACCACAATATTATTTATGTCAGATTTCATTTCTTCGGTGTAAATGAATTTCTCATGTTAGTGGTCTACATGGATACCTAGTCAAAATTATTATAATATTTTTACTTTTGATGAAGTAAACTTCTGAAATGGTGTTACCAGGGGTTTATATGAATGTTTCAACCATGAAGGGCCTTTTAATATAAATTTATATGATTTATTTTCCTTATTACTATTGAATATTTATGAGAGTTTCACTTAAATTTATTGTTTCAGTGAAATATATTTTGGTGATTAGATAAAATGACATTCTTCTTCATTACAACATATTTTACTAGTCAGGATTCCTTTGGTGGTATGTTTCTTAGAGTGTGGTATTCTAATAGTGGATTTACTAATTGTGAAGTTTAATTGGGATTCTATAAAATTTAAATCATCACATCATGAAGTTTTTTATTGGATAATAGATTTATCTGTAACAGCTCAGAAATATTCTCTCTTTCGTAGATGTTTCTTGATTTAGTCGGATTAATTATGTTAGAAGGAAATCTATTCAAAATATAAAAATTCCAATTTGAAAAAATTGATAGAATATATTTTGGCTTTAAGAGGATGTGTTCGGAGTATTTCGTCATCTAGAAAGACCAAAATATTTCTTTGAAATTGTTTAAAGTAATGACTATGGATAACATACAATAAGGAAGGCTGGATAGAAAGGATTTAGGTTTGATGAGATTATTGGTGGAATGAAATGTGGACATTAATATATAAGCGAAGAAAAAAATTATAGTATATGGAATCATTTGATGAATTATATGGGAATAGAACATAACAAAATAGTGTGTTCTTAATACAAGTATTATTTTTCATGAGATTATCAAAATGGTGATGTTCAATCATTCAACTAAATGATTTCAACATGATCAATATCTCGATTGAGTATATGGAGGTGAATTTGACATTTGATTTCTGGGTAATATTATTTTTATCTTTTTTACTAGAATATTTGAATTTTATAGGGTTAAAATTGAGTTAATCAAAGGGAAAATAACTTGATCATCAATGATGTCTAGAACATCAATGTGAACTAAGGGATAGAGAGGAGGGAGACTTTAGAACTATATATTGAATTATTTAATACATATGTAAGGGATTTCTCAAATCATTATAAAATTTGAAATAAATTATAATGGAAATCAAGAGAAAGGATAAAAATAAATTCAAGTATACTTGGGAAAGCTTATTGGAACTATTGAAAAATTGGTCTTCTCAAGATGGATTTTGACATGTAGAAATGAAATTAAGGAATAAAAAACTATAGAGTTTTAATTAACATTTTTCTAATTAGAGGAGTGGTGTGATCCCACTATTAATTGTCAACACACTAGTGGAATCATTGATCATATATTCATGTGCCTATTTCCCTTCCACTGGTGAAAATGGTTTCATAAAAAATTATGTGTCCAGTTTTTTTGGATGGCTAAATCACGAAGATAATGAATCTCTTGACATACTAGGGGAGGGAGTTGTTAAAATATTTTTGATTAATAGTAGTGAACTAGATAAAAATGGTTTCATATATATTCTATGTCTAAAAAAGAAATTTATTCATTTAGGGAAATTCGATAACGCTTGATATTAAATGGTCATTTATGATGGAGTGTAGAAAATCACTTGGGGTTCATTGAACATAGATGGCGGTCTAAAGGATTGTAATTTGTATGTACCAAAAAGGGTATCTAGTGTTATACTTTTTTATACTTGAAATACCAAAATATTATATCAGTATAACTATATAATTGTACATCTTAGTTGTAACGCCCCGACCCCAGTTACCCAAAGTTGGTGCATTATTACATAACATTGGCATGATCACAAGAAAGATAAAATCTCGAAAGACCGATTCATTTAGTAGCCTTGGAAACATTAGATATATTCATAATGTTTTACATTACATCATGAAGTGAGAAACTACTACAACAACATATTGTCTCCATAATCCACACTATTATCCCCTCATAATATCTCTGCAGGTCATTCATAATTTACTTTTCACATCCTGGGAAAAATAAAACATAGAAAAGGGGTGAGCTCAAATTCCCATTAAGGATAACAATATAGTTGAAACATTCATAAATAATAATAAATATTTAAGGCAATGTATAACTAAAACAAAAGCCTTTTAAACATGAACTTCAACATAGTATGACAAAAATAAAATTAAATAATTCCATTTACTTATTCACATGGATATTCTACTAACCGAATAATCAAATGCAATACCAATAACCACTTTCATAATGATGGAATTCATAATGTCAAACTATCAAAACCAAATAGCCAAGGCCTCGTGCCACGACTACAAATAATATTTTTCCAAGGCCTTATGTCAAGACACTAGTTTTTCTCATGAGACCTACAGATTCATCGAGGAGCTATAGCGGGCTCCACCAGTCACATATTAAGTTCAATGCATTCCCATATGAAAAGGTTTAAACATAAAATAAAAATTCGTACTAAAACTAGTATACGAAATGTCAATACTTTCACCATAACCCATGAATGGTATAAAAATAGCACATCAATAGTCAAACATATCACAAAACCTTCAATACAATATAGAAGTTTTGTATCATAATAAATCAACTTTAAATAAGCGTAAAATCCATCAAAGGATGTTGACATAGATGAAATAAAAACTCTTTTTAGAGAAATATCTCTATCTATTTTGAAATCATTTAATAGTCATATATTTATAAAATAAAACATTTTCTTTGAAAATATCCTTATAAGCATGTAAGGGTAGCTTCAAAGATTCTAAAAAGGTGGAAAATTTACGCACCCGCTGTATATGTTAAAAAACATTTTTACCTTAATTCTGTCGAAAAGGTTAAAACGCACCTTTTTTGGAAAAAGACAAGAAGATTCCTTTATAAACCTCTTACAAAAATTAAAACAAGGGTATAAATGACTTTAACCCATATTCTAGTTAAAAATGTTTTGAAATACATTTTTAAGAAACATGGATGTGGATGATAAAGAGATCCCAGTAGATTATTATGTATAAACAACATCGGATAATGAAGAGATTATGAAATAAACCCTTAACTCGTACTTTTCCTTGGTTGGGATATGTTAACCTCCTGTATAATTGTGAAATAATTGTTATTATATTATACAAAAATATGATATCATATACGATCTTTTAACATTGATTTGTTAATAATAGCTTAGTATTATCATTGTTTCGGGTGTTAACTTACTCGTTTTCTTTTATATGCTTTGTTATTTAAGTCATGTTTGTCCTGGATAGCTTGTATCTTAATCATATCCAGAATGATATCAAGTCCTTATATACTATTATTAATCAACAAATGAGAATTAGACTTGAATGGATACGATGGAGAATGAATCTCATCGCGTTCGTGGAGACGGTGGTCCGTACGTACGCACGAGCGACAATATCATTATTTAGTTATTAAAATAATATATAATTGGATGGTATATCATATATAAAGAATCATTATTATGTTAAATTTATTTTTTACATGAATCACACATCATTATTATACCCATCCAAATAATTATTTGTTGAATAACAATTACACCACGACGTGGAGACGGTAAGCCGTACGCACGCACGTATGGTGACATGTTATTCAAATGATGGATAGAATAATGAATATGATTGTACCATATTTATAATAAAATCAAATTATATATAAGATACTGGATTTATTATTCTAGAATGGTAATAACCAATAAATAATATGTGGAAGAAGAAAGGAACCTGAAAAGGGGTGGTGAAACCATTACCTCTTCTTTGGGTTCTTCCTTTTGATTTGATCAAAAGGGCTCCTTAAGTTAGCTTTCTGAACAAAGGAAGGCCTCTAGGATGAATTGAAGTAAGTTGAGAGAGTATTTGGGAAGAGGTTGTCTGAACCAAAAGGATTTGAAGGTGTGAGTTAATGAGAAGGGAGAGTTCCCTTTTATAAGAGGGGTGAGGGGCACCTTTGGAAAAGCTAGAAATATTATTTTATAATAAATTCATATTCGTTTTATAATGGCTCCAAAGTGGATTATTTAAATATTAATGTGGGTATAGGTATAAAAACACCCAAAAAATAGAATTTAGACCAGTTTGGGTCATTATATTAACTTTATCTTTAAGTATTAACTCTTAGTTAATTAGTTTCACTTTTACAATCTCTCTTTGTATTTTTTTATTATATGGTTAATAAATATATTATATATATAAAAAATACCCCCAAGTGGTCCATTAATGATACAAATATAATGATATATTTCCCTTGGTCTATAATTATATTTTTAGGAATTTAACATCAATTAATAATATAATATTTGTTTTAAGAACTCTTTTATGTCAATTTTGACACTATTCAATACTTGATTTTTGTAAAAAACATAACAGAATTTTTACTTCTAAAAAATTCAATAAATTCAATATTAATAAGTCATATTATACTATAAAATTAGTTTAATTCATAAAACGTCTCAAATTATATTTATTTACGTATGTACAATATCAATCATTTTAATTTTTCACTATTGTGGTAATTACGGCATCACCATTGTGTCATAAATAAATTAAATTCTTTAATGTCTAAAAATTATAAATAAAATACCATTATTTAGGAAATATTTTTATCTTTCTAATGAATATTTATAGTCGGAAATCCAACAAAAATAACCCTATGTAAAAATTGTTTTTCAAAAAGATATATGCTTATGTCATTTTTATATTCATTTTAACTTAATTAAAATAAAGTGTCCCTATCACTTACAAGTGGCACCATGGGGTCCCAAAATCGACCCAATGATGCCCATGGTCGAACATGTATCATCCAATAATGTTAGGACACGTTTTAGGGTAATTGTGTTTATTATATTATTATTCTTAACCCTCATTTACTGGATTTACCCTTTGACCATGGTAAATAAAATATTTACCGAAGTAATTATTCAAAATGTCTAAAAATAAAATTTATCTATTTACAAAATTTAAACATCATGATTCCAAATATGGAATCCATTTTAAAAAATTCAAAACACATAAGTGGCAGAAATTAATTTAAAATTAATTACCGCTGTAAAAAAAGCGTGTTTTTAAGATATAATAACTATCAAAAGATTGATACTTGTTTATGTTCGGTTTAATTGTGAAATTATGTCCAATGACGAAAATTGTATTAAATGGTAAAAATATATTGTAAATATACATTAAAACCACTAAGATTAATAATTTATCACTATTAATTATTTTGATTAAAAAATTTGTTTTTAATTAAAATTTAGTACTTTTCACTATTCATCAAAAATTGATGTTTTTCTGAATAATGCCAAAATTTCACCCTAAGCTATAATTGATATTCCGAATTCAAAAATGATGTCTATATTAAAAAATTACAAACATATAAGTTTCATTAATTAATTCTATAATTAATTCCCGATGTTACAACAAATAGTGTGTTTTTAAGAAACAATATATATCAAAAGATTGACAATTGTTTATGTCCAATTTCAAAGTGAAATTAATTATAATGAACACCATTGGAAAAAATGGTAAAAATATATTCTAATTATACTTTAAAACCACTATATAATATAATTTATCACTATAAATTATTTCGATTAAAAAATTTGTTTTTAAGTATTTTCACTATTCATAAAAATTGGAAGTTTTCAGAAAAATACCAAAAATTCAACTTAGGATTATTTCGATATTCTGAATCCAAAAATTAATTCCATTCTGAAATATAAAATATATATAATTTCAAAAAGTAGGTATTACTATTCATAACGGCTATTTTGATTGGTTGTGGTGTGTTAGAACTCGATGTTGCGTACAACACACACTATCGCATTATTCCAAGAGAATCGTACCATAGAAGCTTGGGGTGTTACATTCTCCCCTCCTTCAAATAATTTCATCCTCGAAATTTTTAGAATACTTCTGAATGAAGAGACTCGGGTGGTTCTTCATCATAAGTTCCTTAGGTTCCCACGTTGCCTCTTCCATCTTATGGTTTCCCCACAAGACTTTTAACAGACGCGTCGTCCGGGTTCTTAGTACATGTTCTCTCGGATCAAGAATCCTGATATGATATTCTCAATAAGACAGATCGGGTTCCAGTTCTAATACCTCATAGGTGAGTACATGCGTTGGTCCAGGCATGTATTTCCTCAATAGAGATACTTGGAAGACATCGTGAAATTTGGAGAGACTGGGTGGCATTGCCAATCGGTAAGCTACAGCCCAAATTCGTTCTAGAAATTCGAAAGGTCCGATGTACCTGGGACTCAATTTACCATTCTTACCAAAATGTATGACTCCCTTCCATGGTGATACCTTCAGGAAAACATGATCACCGACTTGAAATTCCAAATCCTTCCTTCGATTATCGGCATAGCTCTTCTGCCTACTTTGAGATGCTTTGATATGGTTTTGGATTACCTTCACCATTTCCATCCTTTCCTCCACCAGTTCTTAGCCTACAAGTTTTCTTTCACCAACATCATCCTAACAGGTTGGTGTGTGACATCTCGTTCCGTATAATGCTTCATATGGTGCCATATGAATACTCAAATGGAAGCTATTGTTATAGGAAAATTCTACCAGAGGTAAATATTGATCCCACATACCCTGAAAGTCAAGTGAGCAGGATCTCAACATGTCTTATAAGGTTTGAATAGTTCGTTCTGATTGTCCATCCGTTCCAGGGTGGTAGTCAGTGCTAAGATGAAGTTCAGTATCCAGGGATTTCTGAAGACTTTTCCAGAATCTTGAAGTAAAACGGGGATCACAATTAGAAACAATCGATAGGGGTACTCCATGAAGTCTCACAACATCATCAATATATAGTCTTGGTAGACATTCCAGTGGTAGATCTTATATTATAGCAAGAAAATGTGATGACTTGGTATGAAGATCAACAATAACCCATATTGAATCATTCCTTCTAGGAGTCTTTGGTAGTCCCATGACAAAGTCCCTCGTAATATTGTCCCATTTCCACTCTGGTATGGGAAGAGGTAGCATGACTCCTCCAGGCTGTTGCCTTTCAGCTTTCACTTTTTGACAAACCATACATCTTGACACAAAATCAACAATCTCTCTCTTCATGTTGTCCCACCAGAAATGTTCTTTCAAATCTCTATACAATTTTTTTCTCCTAGGGTGTATAGAGAAATTGGAACTATGAGAATCATCCAGCAATTCCATTTTTAGATCAGGTATATCAGGAACACAAACTCTCTTCCTAAATTTCAAAATTTCATCTTCATACACAAAGTCTCTCAATCTCCCATCATTCACAACTTTAATCTCCTTTTGAAAATCTTCATCATCGGTCTAATAACTCTTAATTAATTCTAGTAATGATGGTTTGGACACCATTTGAAAAAGCATTGATGTTTCACCTTCCCTGATTATTCCCATTTCCATCTTCACTAGATCCATGAAAATTGGATCCCTTTAAATTCTCATATTGTTCAAAACTCCATGGCCTTTTCTGCTCAAAGCATCTTCCACCTTGTTTTCCTTCCCCGGGTGGTAGTGTATCATGCAATCACAATCCTTGAGTAATTCAACCCATCTCCTTTGCCCCATGTTGAGTTCTTTTTGTGAGAAAATATTCTTCAAACTCTTATGATCAGTATAAATCTCACATTTCTCACCATAGAAGTAGTGCCTCTATATCTTCAAAGCAAAGATCATAACTGCTAACTTGATAACATGAGTAGGATAGTTTTGATCATTATTTTCAACTGTCGTGATACATAGGCAATAACCCTATCATTCTGCATAAGGACACAACCAAGTCATTTCTTCAATGCATTACTATAAATAACAAACCCATAATTCCCCTATGATAGAGTCAATATAGGAGCATTGACTAATCTTCTCTTCAGATCTTCGAAACATTCTTCACACTCTTGTGTCCAAACATATTTAACCCCTTTACGTGTGAGCTTTGTTAATGGGTTTGCCAATCGGGCTAAATTCTGGACGAAACGTCGATAATAACCTACCAAACCAATAAAATTGCATACCTCAGTTATACTTGTAGGTGCTGGCCATTCTTCGAATGTCTTGGTCTTAGAAGGATCAACAGAGATTCCATCTTTACAGACAATATGGTCATGAAAAGAAATCTTCTGAAGCCATAATTCACACTTTCTAAACTTCCCATATAATTCATGTCTTCTCAGTGTCTTCAGGATAATGCGCAAGTGACATTCATGATCTTCATAGATTTCAGATTATACCAAGATATCATCAATAAATACCACCACAAATTCATCGAGATATTCATTTAAAACTCTATTAATCAGATCCATGAATACAGAGGGTTCATTAGTCAATCCAAATGGCATTATAGTAAACTCGTAATACCCGTACCTGGTTCGAAATGCTATCTTCGGAATGTCTTCCTTCTTTACACACAACTGATGGTATCCAGATAGAATTTCAATCTTTGAAAAGTACTGAGCTCCATGCAATTGGTCAGATAAATCATCAATGCATGGTAGGGGATACTTGTTCTTTATTGTTATGGAATTAATCTCCCTATAGTCGATACATAACCTCAATGATTCATCTTTATTTTTAACTAAATGAACAGGGGCTCCCCATGGAGAAACACTAGTGCGAATAAATCCTTTATTACTCAATTCCTCAAGTTGTTTCTTTAGTTCAACTAATTCTACAGTGGCCATTCTATAAGGGGTCTTCGATATAGGCCTTGATCCAGGAATTAAATCAATGCAAAACTCAACTACTCGTTCTGGAGGTTGTCCAGGTAAATATTCCGGAAACACATCTAAATATTCTTTTGCAACAGGTACATCCACTATTTGAAACTTCCTTTCCTCACCCACAGTCATTTCATTCTCTTCCTCCCCAATACTTGAATTTATTTGAGCTACTGGGGGTGGATCTAGATAAGAATTAAGTGGTGACGATTCTGCTCTAAAGATAAGGTGTTCCTTATCATCATCATCAAGAATCGTAACCTCCTTCTACTTACAATAAATATTCGCATCATAGTTTGAAAACCAATCCATACCGAGGATTATATCAAACTATATCATAGGTATGATGATGATATCAGTAGATAAAGAACATTTATGTTCTCCAATGGGGACTGATTCACAAAAAATTGTTGCAATGATACTTCCCTTAGGAGTTTTAACTAGCAACTCCCTTGTTAAATCAAATTGGAAATATCTAATTTTCTTATAAAACTGGGAATATATGAAACAATGCGATGATCCAGAATCAAATAATGCATTTTCTAAACCTGAGGAAACCATTAAATTACCTACCACCACGTCTTTTGGAGATTCTTCCTTAGCAGTAGTGATAGTAAAATCTTGGCCTTGAACTCTTGGACTTTTCTAAGGTAAGTTACCATGAAGATTAGGACATTCGTTTTAATAATGTCCCATCTCCCTGCAATTGTAGCACTGAACATTGGTAGCTTCATTATTTCCTTTTCAATCACGAGCTTGGTGGCCTTTTTCACCACATTTGTAACTGACGCCCATTCCCTTCAAGCAAATACCGGGGTGTTTCTTCCCACATTTACCAGATGATGGATATTCAACCATTCCCTTCTTCCCCTTATTTCCATTCCCAGATTGATCAGCAGATCTCTTCTTCTATTTCTTTTCTTTAAAGTCATAAGTCTTAGAGAATTCCTTTTCTGTCTTGTTATCACATAAGACAATGTCTTCCTACGACGAGAAGGATTGTGAGACTAATTATTGATGGAGAAATGGTTTTAACCCATCAAATAAATGATCAATCTTACTTCTTGGGATACATATATAATCTCCAGCATACCTTGCTAACCTTGTAAGGTTAGCCGCATACTTTGCGACATTCTCATCCTCCTTTTGTCTCAGACTCAGAAATTGCCTTTCTATATCTGCTCGATGGTCACGAGGAAAGTATTTTTCTAAAAACATATCTTTGAACTCCCTACATTCCATATTTGATACTTCATCATCTTCCTTCGGGTTTTGAATCAATGACCACCATTGATCAACATCTCCAGTGAGGCGGTAAACTGCCATGATAACTTTTTCCGTTTCACTACTCCCCAAAGCCTGAAATATTTTTTCTAGGGAATTTATCCATTGCTCAGCTACTAAGGGATTTGTACTCCCATTGAATGTTGGTGGTTGTTGCCTCTTGAATCGATCTAACATTTATCCTCCACGTTGCGGATCCGGGTGCTCCATAGGGGTAAGGTTATTATTCATTACCTGAGTGAGTTGTCCCAGTATGGTGATTAGCTGATCGGCTCTAGTTGCATCACCATCTCCACTATAATTATCTTGAGCAGGAGGGAAATCCCTACATGGAGTGCGGGCATTGATACGGTTTCAATTTCATCCATTAGGCGCCATTTATAAACAATGGCATAAACTAGACCAGTTTATGAATCAAAATACATAATTCCATACTTATAAAACACTTAACATAAATTGAACTATTTATGGATATAATCCATAATCATAACAATTTTTTCTTTGAGGAATTATATACTCATAAACCCTTCATAATGATTTGTAAATAAAATGAGAGTTATCCTAAGCATATCCCCCGAGAGTGTCGTAACCAAGAGTGCAGCAAGGCCCGTTGTCGTGCACCAGTTCCCGTTCTAGTCTAGCTCAAAGTGGTGTTTTTGGGTTTTAACCCTAGGTACATCTATACCAGAGCCGCCTCTACCTGCTCGTATCAAGACAGGGATGTATTGCTCTGAAAACTCACAAAAACTCTACAATACCGAAATTCTAAGATGTTCTTCTATACTAATCCTCAATGTCCATCTTAGGTCTATGTGCTCTAATCAGAGTTTATCTAAATCTAGCTTCCATGGTTTATACTAGACTTCCTCTTATACCAACTGTAACGCCCCAACCCTAGTTACCCAGAGTCGGTGCATTATTACATAACATTTTCATGATCACAAGAAAGATCAAATCTCGAAAGACTGATTGGTTTAGTAGCCTTGGAAACACTAGATATATTTATAATGTTTTACATTACATCATGAAGTGAAAAACTACTACAACAACATATTGTCTCCATAATCCACACTATTATCTCCTCATAATATCCCTACAGGTCATTCATAATTTACTTCTTCACATCATGGGAAAAATAAGACATAGAAAAGGGGTGAGCTCAAATGCCCAGTAAGGCTAACAATATAGTGTAAACTTTCATAAATAATAATAAACATTTAAGGCAATGTATAACTAAAAAAAATCCTTTTAAACATGAAATTCAACATAGTATGGAAAAAATAAAATGAAATAATTCCATTTACTTATTCACATGGATATTCTACTAATCGAATAATCACATGCAATACCAATAACCACTTTCATAATGATGGAATGCATAATGCCAGACCATCATAGCCACATAGCCAAGGCCTCATGCCAAGACTAAAAATATGATTTTGCCAAGGCCTTGTGCCAGGACACTAGTTTGTCTCATGAGACCTACCGATGCATCGAGGAGCTATAGCGGGCTCCACCTGTCACATATTAAGTCCAATGCATTCCCATATGAAATGGTTTAAACATAACATAAACATTCGTATTAAAACTAGCATACGAAATGTAAATACATTCACAATAAACCATTAATGGTATAAAAATAGGACATCCACATTGAAACATATCACAAAACCTTCAATACAATATAGAAGTTTTGTATCATAATAAATCAACTTCAAATAAGCGTAAAATCAATCAAAGGAGGTTGACATAGATGAAATCAAAACTCTTTTTCAAGAAATATCTCTTTCTATTTTGAAATCAATTAAGAGTCATATATTTATAAAATAAAACATTTTCTTTGAAAATATCCTTATAATCTTATAAGGGAAGCATCAATGATTTTATAATGGCTGAAAATATCCGTACCTGCCGTATATATTAAAAAAACATTCTTACCTTAATTCTGTCGAAAAGGTTAAAAAGCACATTGTTTGGAAAGAAAAAAAAATTACTTTATAATCCTCTTATAAAAAGTCAAAAAATGGTATAAATGACTTTAAAACATATTCTAGTAAAAAATATTTTGAAATACATTTGTAAGAAACATGGATGTGGATGATAAAGAGATCCCATTAGATTATTACATGTAAACAACCTCAGATAATGAAGAGATTGCGAAATAAACCCTTACCTTGTACTTTTCCTTCGTTGGGGTAGGTTAAAATCCTGTATAATGGTGAAATAATTGTTATTATATTATACAATAACATGATATCATATATGATATTTTAACATTGATTTGTTAAAAATATCTTAGTATTATCGTTGTTTACGGTGTTAACTTACTCGTTTTCTTTTATATGTTTTGTTATGTAAGTCGTGTTTGTCATGGATAGGTTGTATCATAATCATATCCAGAATTATATCAAGTCCTTAGATAATATTATTAATCATCAAATTAGAATTAGACTTGAATGGATACAATGGAGAATGAATCTCATCGTGTTCGTGGAGACGGTGGTCCGTACGTACGCACGAGCAACAATATCATTCTTTTGATATTAAAATAATATATAATTTGATGGTATATCATATATACAGAATCATTATCATGTTACATTTATTATTTACATGAATCACATATCATTATTATACCCATCCAAATAATAATTTATTGAATAACAATTACACCATGACGTGGAGACGGTAAGCCGTACGTGCGCACGTATGGTGACATGTTATTCAAAGGATGGATAGAATACTGAATATGATTGTACCATATTTATAATAACATCACAGTATATATAAGATACTGGAGTTATCATTTTAGAATGGTAATAATAAATAAAGAAGAAGTAGAAGAAGAAAGGAACTTGAAAAAGGGTGGTGAAACCATTAACTCTTCTTTGGGTTCTTCCTTTTGATTTGATCAAAAGGGCTCCTTAAGTTAGCTTTTTGACTAAAGGAATGCCTCTAGGATGAAATTATAGAAGTTTAGAGAGTATTTGGGCAGAGTTTGGCCGATTCAAAATGCTTTGAAGGTGTGAGTCAATGAGAAGGGAGAGTTCCCTTTTATAAGAGGGGTGAGGGGCACCTTTGGAAAAGCTAGAAATATTATTTTATAATAAATTCATATTCGGTTTCTAATGGCTTCAAAGTGGATTATTTAAATTTTAAGGTGGGGATAGGTCTAAAAACACCCAACCAATAGAATTTATACAGGTTTGGGTCATTATACTAATCTTTTCTTTAAGTATTAACCCTTAGTTAATTAGTTTCACTTTTACAATGTCTCTTTGTATTTTTATATAATATGGTTAATAAACATACTATATACATCCAAACGACCCCCAAGGGGTCCATTAATGATACACCTATCATGATATAAGTTCCTTGTCCAAACCAAAGATTCTTAAGAATTTAATATCAATTAATAATATAATATTTGTTTTAAAAACTCTTTTATGTCAATTTTGACACTATTCAATAGTTGATTTTTGTAAAAATAATAACAGAAATATTACTTCGAAAAAATTCAATTAATTTAATCCTAATATGTCATATTATCCAATAAAATTAGTGTAATTCATAAAAACTCTCAAATTATATTTATTTGGGTATCTACAATATCAATCATTTTAATTTTTCACTATTATGGTAATTACTACATCTCCATTGTGTCATAAATAAATTAAGTTCTTTAATGTATAAAAATAATAAATAAAATACCATTATGTAGGAAATCGTTTTATATTTCTAATGAATATTTATAGTCTAAATTCCAACATATATACCTCTATGTAAAAATTGTTTTTCAAAAAGATAAATGCTTGTGTCGTTTTTGTATTCCTTTTAACTTAATTAAAATAAAGTGTCCCTATCCTTACAAGTGGCACCATGGGGTCCCAAAATCGACCCAAATATGCCCATGGTCGAACATGTGTCAAAAAATAATGTTAGGACACGTTTTAGGGTAATTTCGTTATTATTATATTATTATTTTTTAACCCTTATTTACCGGATTTACCCTTTAACCATGGTAAATAAAATATTTACCGAAATAATTATTCAAAATGTCTAAAAATAAAAGTTCACTATTTACACGATTTGAACATCCTGATTCCAAATATTGAATCCATTTTTCCAAATTCAAAACACATAAGTGGCAGAAATTAATTTAAAATTAATTCCCGCTGTCAAAACAAAAAGCATGTTTTTAAGATATAATAACTATCAAATGATTGATAATTGTTTATGTTCGGTTTAATTGTGAAATTATGTCCAATGACCAACATTGTATTAAATTTTAAAAATATATTATAAATATACTTTAAAACCACTAAAATTCATAATTTATAACTCTTAATTATTTTGATTAAAAAAGTTGTTTTTAATTAAAATTTAGCAATTTTCACTATTCATCAAAAATTGATGTTTTTCTGAATAATGCCAAAATTTCACCCTAAGCTATAATTGATATTCCGAATTAAAAAATGATTTCTATTTTACAAAATTCCAAAAATATAAGTTGCATTAATTAATTCTATAATTAATTTCTGATGTTACAACAAATAGTGTGTTTTTAAGAAACAATATATATCAAAAGATTGACAATTGTTTATATCCAATTTCAAAGTGAAATTAATTATAAGGAACACCATTGGATAAAATGTTAAAAATATATTCTAATTATACTTTAAAACCAGTAAATAATATAATTTATCACTGTAAATTATTTCGATTAAAAAATTTGTTTTTAAGAATTATCACTATTCATAAAAATTGGAAGTTCTCAGAAAAGTACCAAATATTCAACTTAGGATAATTTCGATATTCTGAATCCAAAAATGAAGTCCATTTTAAAATATAAAATATATATAATTTCAAAAAGTAGGTATTACTATTCATAATGGTTAGTTTTATTGGTTGTAGTGTGTTATAACTCGATGTTGTGTACAACACACGCTATCACATTATTCCAAGAGAAGCGTACCGTAGAAGCTTGGGGTGTTAAATTAGTGGGAAAGGTAATAACATTTTAGTAGAAATGGAATCATAAAGATGAATCATTTAGACTTTGGGATTTCTAAATGCTTATAAATCAATGGATGGTGATCATTAAATTGTTTGAAAGAACACAAAAATGGATAAATATAGCTTTATATCATACATATTTAAAGGGATATTCTCCCAATTAAAGATCATAGAGTTTTACAATATTTTATTTCTTTTATTGATGAATCTGCTAGGAATATGTGGTTAAACATTCCAAAACAAAAATAAACTGGTTATTGAGTGTTTTTTAAATGGAAAATTTTTTATATTGGAAAACATCATGTAAGATAAATTTTTTCAGATCATACAATTTTTTAGTGAGTAAACCAGAAGATGTAATAAAGTGAATTAAACACAGTTTAATTAGGTATGTGAAAACTATAACTTAGATATCTATGTATAATTATGTATATGAAAATGTGAACCAGACATTGAATTAAGGTCATGAAATATAATGGTTCATTAATAAATTCCCAAGGTGTTTTGGTTAAAGGATTGAATACCACAACATACAAAATCGATCAGAGTACCTCACATACAATATTATAGGAATTAATTGAATATATATGTATTGGAATTGAAAATATATTTATCTCAACAAAAAATATTTGGAAATATAGACTACACACGAGTAGATTCAAATGATATATATAAGATATATGGAAAATATAAAGAATTATAATTTATGGGATATGGAGATAAAAATCAATGATTTTGAATTTTGGATGATTATAAGAGACAAATCATTAGAAATAGAAATGTTTTCTTGACAAAGAATTCCCATTAGATGGAAAATATCTTTGAGGAGAAGGAATATTATCATACAGAATAATAGTTTTATAAGATTACTTGAATTAAGGTACATGATGTTCAAAAAAATTAGTATATTTGTTATCTCTATGATTCTAAATGAAGTTATTAGATGCTATATTAATGTTTAGTGGGTAGAATAATGGGTCTATGTGTGACAAGGATAAATCTAGTAACCTAGATCCAGTGGATATTTTTTTTAAATTGTCAAAGAGACATGAAATCTAATCCTAATGGATTGACCAGTATAGTAGTCTTGGATATCCTAATACATACATGATAACCATATTATATTAAGAATAAAATTTAAAACAAAAAAAGTGAACTTTCTGAATCCTTGAAGCATATTAAACAATTTTCTCATCATAACCTACTGAAGGGAAACCAAATAACATTTAGAATAAAAACATAGTAAGGGATACACATTGTAAAATATATCATGAGTAAATAGTGTATAACCAATAATTTATGTTAATATTCTTGAAAAAATGTCTTTTAAATAATAACATGATCACAAAATTCATCCATTGATAACATGTGGGAAATAATCTCATGGATGAAAATGACTATATTGTACACAACAGAAATGTGTAATGTTGGATTTTATGATATCATATATCATGATATTAATAATTTTAATTACTTATTTCAATATAGATTAATCGATAGGTAGGCATACACCAGACACACGTCATATTTGGCCAACTGATTTATCTCATGAAACATGATGATTCATCAAGGGGATATCTATAAATTGGCCCCACCCCTCACTCCATGTCCAAAGAATTCATCATATATTTAATGATCAATTAAATTCCCAAACAATATACCTTATCAATAAATATCATTATTGAGTAAACAATATGGACTTACCATAATTTTCCCAAGTCAATAAAATACATTTCATATTAAAAACCCGTATATAATAATTATATATAGCTATGGAAATAATCACTTCCATGATATGAATAATGTGGATGTTTTAGAGAAATATAATATCTAATGACAATAATAATTTTAATTTTCATGAGAAATAAAAAAACAAAGTAATTTATAACATATGAGAATTACTTCATTGGTAATATAGGTTTTGAAATGAAATTGTCTTTTTTGAAAAAAAAAATTGAATTTAAATACTAAAATTAAATTACATTAAAAAATATTATTTTTAACATATTTGAAACTATGTAGAAGATGAAAAATAATATAAAATATTCATAATGGTAGGAAATTATATAAATACCATATACATTAAATAAATTCTTTTTTATATTTGGTATTAAAAATAAAAAATGATCCTTTCAAAATAAAATTATAAAAACTACATTAAAAATTTTAAAAAGTCAATTATAAATCTAAATGTTCTTAATAAATTATTTGAGAATTAAAAATAACTTTGTTAAAATAATTTTATATGATATGGACATGTATAAAAAATAATTTGTTAAAAGATAAATAAATTAGTTTTTCTTTTAAAAAATTCATTCCATGATTCATGTTCAGAAGAAAGGAATATTTGAGAAAAAAATATGTAAAATCATTAAATATCAAGAGTATGTGGAAATAGAATAATTTTATGAATTAAGGATAATATTATACCTTCAATAAAGATTAATGAAATCCTAAAATATGAGACATTAAAATAATTCCTTACCATTTTGGTAACGTTTAAATTATAACACATTTAAATAATAAAAATGGATTTATTCATTAATCATTGTTAATAGTTAGTTTTTAATGTCAAATTTATCATTAATGAAGTATATACAAAACATAAAATTAAATATAATAAAAATAATAATAATGTATTGATGGAGTAGAAATTGTGACGAAATCCATTACCTCATTATTCCCCATTGTTGAACACAATTTAAGTTATTGTATAATAGTTATAAAAAAGTAATAACATTTGACCTAAAACATAATAAGATGTAAAATATATTAAATGACCCTATTAAAAGATTTTATCACCCATTATATAATAATATAGCATTATTAACATTGTTTTGTGTGTGAACTGCTCTGTTTTCTCATTCATATTTTATCAGGGGGTTTCAGTTCTTACCTCTTATTTATAGAATAAACATATCTCTTAAACCCAGTTTTGTGATAATAGCTATTTTTTGAGTCCCACATTAGAATAATCCACCATGTATTCCATTTTACTCATATATAAAAAAATGTCTCCACCTCTCTTTGAGGTAAGGGGAATTCTCCTCCTATACACAAATTTTACATGTTATCAAAGAGAAATTATCGCTAATTTTCCCTCTTCCCAATGAATTTATCCATGTGGTATCCCTTCCCAACAATCCCAGTGAATTCCAGGTTTTGTCTAACCCCCTTCCATATAGTCCTCCAAGGGATTCTAGCACCACCCTTTTCAGGAGATTCGGTGCCATCCCTATCTTGATGAACCCCGACCCAACCTCACACAGTTCATCCAATCCACAAACACAGACAGTTATTCTCACCCATCTGTAGTTATCTACCATATTTTTTCACATATCGTCTTTCTTATATTTGTGACCAGCTCCTCCAGTGATCTATCAGAATACCCTCACATGAATCCTCAGCTTCCGAAAACCTGACCTCCCTCCCTCTACAACACAAATTTCCAGTGCCGACATGCCCTGCCTCCCTTTAGTCTGCTCCTTCTCGGATCATTTCGCACGCTATTCATGACACCTTCCTCTTATGGGTTCCTTAAACCTCACCATTTCAAGGATCTTTATGACATTTGTTGTGACTCATAGATCCCATAACAGTTACTAAAAACTATCCCCTCCCCAAGGACCTCCTCAAACCAAGTGCCCTTCTTGTACCATCATGACGGTCCCTCCATCCAAGAGGCACATCTGCTCCTCCCGTGGAATCCAGGCTACCCATAACCAACATGGATCCAAAAATATACCTCTAAATGACCCTACCATACAATGGTTTTCCAAACCTATCCTCCCATGGAAATCCCCTCCCACTATGGATGCGACAACCCAACCCGTCCTCTGCCAGATCTACTCCTCCATCATGGCTCTCAACCCTACCTCCTTCAACGGATCCCCAATTCTACTATGAATATTCAACCCATCCCTCTCATGGGATCCGATCTTTATAACTATTCTATTTAAAATCAGCATCTTCTTACATGTTGACCACCGTCTCCAACATGGTTGGCACTTCCACTTGTTAGACTCAGTCACCACCTCTAGTCACTGACACTCTTACCAATCCCACTCACCGTGGTTGTTAGCCATCCTGCATGAGAACACCTTACTCGATAACTCCATATATGCATTTTCTTGTGCATATGTCCCATCCCCCACCATTGCTTCCCCCAAAAAGTGTTCCCCCTTATTCCAACACCTGTTACAGACTGATGTGAATCCCACTTCATAATTCTACACCATGTATTTCTTTTTACTCATATATAAAACAATGCCCACCTCACATTGAGATAAGGGGAATTCTCCTCCTATAGTCAAATTATACAACAATAATAAATTATAAAAAAGTCATAAAAATCATATTTATTCATTATATACATGTTTATGAATGAATGTTGAATGTTTGACATGGAAAATGAATCACATCACTTTAGGGAGATGGTAAGGCACATGTTAGAACAAGAGACATTATAATTTATTTAATGTGTGAAAGGGTAAGAGTGTTTATGATATATTAATTTAATAGAATATTTATCTTGTCATAAATATAATATATTTTAATTTTTTATATCAATGTGACTATCCCAACAATTCAGTGAAGGAAAAAAAATTAAAATCATTCCTGAGTTTATTGTACACCGTACACACGAGTGATAGTTTTATTTACATTTTGATGGAGAAGGATATGGATAAATATTATTTAATAAACAGAAAAAAAATAATTTTATATGGGATATAAATTTGTTATTATTTTCTAATTGTGAATACATAACTTATGTTTTTAATAGAATGTGTATAAAAGAGAGATATTGGTGAAGGTTACTACCATATATTTGAAAATCATCCATTGGGTATATTATTAATGGTTATGGGGATTGTATTCATGGAATATCAGTACCTATATAAAATTGAGATGGATATTAAGGATATATTAATGTTATTATTGGTTATGTTAAGTGGTTTTATTGGTGTGAATAAGTGAGGGTAGTTGGTACCCTTTTATATTTTAGGTGAATTTCACACTTGTAATTTTTAAATGGTTTATAATAATTTCATGTCACCTTCATGAGGAAATGTCTCCAAATATATAATATTCAATTTTTATATGTTTATGGTAAAAAAAACAAATGAGGTTTCATTATGTTTTTAGGTCATTTTTGCACCCATCATTTTAGTTTAACCAGCCGATAAACCTATTTTTACCTTAACAATGGTTATTGATTTTTCATATTTATATAATTAATTAGGAAAAAAGTAATTGAACCATATTAGTTTATATTAATAATTTGAATTAAATATTTGGAATTAATTATATAAAATTAAATTCACATAAGAGTTATAATTTATTTTCAACAATAAATCAGATAAAAAGGTCAATTGTTTTTTAAGAAATGCATTTTTCACAAAAAAAAAGATGATATTACATTAGCAATGTGACTAGTAATGATTTCACATAAAATATGAAATCATATACAATAAATATTCACATTTAAATATTTTCCATTTAACTTATTTTATTTTAGGAATTTAAGAACAATCCCCTATTTTTTTCATGATCCTCATGGATTTTAGAATAAAAAAATATCATAAAACAAACGACCTGAAACTAGTCCAAATAGTCTTGAAATAAAGTATTCATAATATCCCCAAATATAGCGGGTGTATTAGATATACCAAAAGAAATAAACACATAATCATAATGCTAATATCTTGTCATTAATTCCATTTTTGAAAAAAAAAATCTCTCTTCAGCTTTAACTAAGGGATCCCTGACATGAAATCAAATTTTAGAAAGCACTATGATTCCTAGTGTTATGAAAAAAAATAATTTTCATGAGGTAAAGGATATTTATTTTTATTTTTTATTATATTCATGGATCTTAATCCAATTAAAAGCCTCATTGAATAAAATTTTTGAAAAAAATAAAATAGGGGATCCCCATAGTGAAGTGAATGTAAAAATGAATCCTTTCATAATTATCTCTAGAAAACTAATTTTAAATGCAGAAGTATCTAATTGAGACATTCAAATAAGTGGTTTTGAAATTGAATTAGAATCAAACACTAAGTTAATAATAATCTGAACCACAAAATCTAGAATAATTGTATAAAAATGTTAATTAAATAAATCCATATATTCATTTACAAACAAAACCTCTCAAATTAGAACAAATTATTTATTTTCTAGAACGCGTGCTTAGTAACATTAAATTCCTTCATTAATAAATTTCCAAACATATTAATAACTTACAAAAGGTATGAAATCATTGAATATAACATTTTTCAACATGATTTCAATATTATCATGATAAACTGGAAGAAAATCCTTACCTATAATTATATACAACTCTACTATGGTTTGTGTAACAATATTTTTAGGAATAAAATACCACTCATAACAATATGAAGAATCATTATAATATCATTTTATTTCATTAATTAATCCTAAGGTTTCACCAAAAGTTTTATATTCTTCTCAAGAAGTGATATTCATTTTTAAATGAATTTTTACCAGAAGTAATGGAATGTGGAGATCCATAGTCAAAAGGGAAGAAAAATAAATATATTTAAAAATAAAATACCAATAACCACATAATTTGATAGAACAAAATAAACTAATGTAATAGAAATTGACATTTTGACACCTTTTCTTTCTATCTTTATGATTTTCACATGGTATAACTATATTCGGACACATATGAGCACAATTCTTCACCTCATTGTAATAGAAACATCTCATTATTCGATGTATATCTACCACCCTATTCTTATACTTTTCAAGACCTTTTTATTTAAATCTCAAGACATATGACCCATATTAACAGATTGATAATACTTTCTAGGTCCTATCACACATTACTTAAATTGTTGTACCATATATGTAAAATGTTCCAGGGTTAGATCTTGATTTATTATTTGAATTCGTCTATCTTTGTTTCCACCTTGACCATTTCTCAATTTTGTAATCATGAGGTTAAAATGTATCAGAAAATTCCATATCAACATTCTTAGAAAAAAAATTACTTTGTCAAAATATGTATATTCTCATCAGTATTATGCTATTCAGAATTTTATTTTGATCCAGAGTAAAATCAATTAATTTTAATATTATTATCCTAAATAATATATATTTCATACATGGATAATCCTGATTTTTTTTCATATGTACCTACAAAATCCTATTATGATTTTATCAAATGAAAGAATTACTTCTCCATTAAAATATATAAACCATGGGTGAATATTACTCCATTTATAGATTCATAAATGTATCCCATTTCATGGATTTAAGCTCTTATACCTCAATTATCTCCATTACTAATGCCCATTAATGATAAAATTCAACTTTAAATCAATTTATAAAAATAATTTTTAATTTTTCATTCTAAACATACCTTGACATTGAAAATATTTTTCCAATGAAATGATTTATTCTTTATCTACCAATGGATTTGATGTTACACCATAATATGGACTTTATGATTCATAAAATTATCAACTAATGGTAGGTTCTTTTTTAGTAAATCTAGTTGATGTCTAATATGGATACCAAAACCATTTATAACCTATATCAACTAATCCATCACTACAAAAACATCTCAGTTATAATTTCAACCATTCTAGGATTCTAATATGGAAGGAAATTTTCCACATGATACCTCATGATATTATATTACATGTTTCTTCTTTGGAAAACCATTCCAAATAGACATATATTAGGTTTTTAAATTTTATAATATTAAAATTATATATAATAACCATAATTATATTCTCTAGTGGGTCTTCAAGTAATGTTATACTAACATCTATATTTTTATAAACTAATTCTTGGGTACCATATATAATGAATCAACCATAATCATTACATAATCAAGAATTTTACCCAAGAACATACATTATTTCATTCCCAGATAACTATAAGGTTTAATTATTTATAGTATTGGGGCATATATCATACATAAAAAAACATACATTAAAATGCAGACAATACAACACAGTATCCACTTTACCACAATATAAAACATAAAAAATGAATACAATTTTCATTTCATAAAAAAATAATCATAACATTCAACTTGAATTATAATTTTCTTTACTCATAATTAAAGTGTGTGAAAAACAGTTCAAGGCATAGAATTAGAAAAAATTGTATAGTAAGGGATATAAAACAAAAAAACCATCAGTCAAGTGATAACCATGGAAACACATAAGTTGTTTACATTTTCCCATTGTTATTTTGGAATATAAAATAAATCATATCCATTTAGAAAAACATTTTTCATCATAAAACTAAACTAAAAATCATATCAACTAAATAAAATCCCTCATTGGAATGTTATAGCATCCTATTCGTAACTCGTGTTAAATCATGTTGGATATAACATGATCCCAACAAAATAAATAAAAAATAACACTATCTAACTCCATACTTCTGAAATATTGATACGAGGAACTTTTCCCCAGGTATTAGAGGGCTATATAATGCTCACCCACTCTATAAGTTTCATTTGGCTCACTAGATATATAACTTGTGTTAGGATCACCCACCAAATATATTATATCAGGAACATCCATTAATATTTATAATGATCAATTACCATATAAATTTTTTTATATGTACCATTTAATCATAAATATATTAATAAAATTTTTCTAACCCATAATAAAATAACTTTCTATTTTCATATAAGAATATAGAAAAGATTCCCTTAATTTTGAAAACTCATTATACCAAAAAATTATCAAACATATTATAGAAATGATTTAATTTTAAATTAACCGTGGAATATTTTTTATTAATATCTATATTAATAAAATTAATAATGGATGAAAATTCCATTCATTTCATATATATTAAATCAAATATCCTTTTACACATTCGTAAAAAAGAGTTAAAAAGGTCCAATATGGAAAATATTAAAAATATTCATTTTTAAACTACTGTTAAGATAGGAAAATATGATAGAAAATTAAATTTATCAACCTATTATATAGATATAATAATAATCATGAGATATTTACATAAACATGGACATTGAATAAATGGAATTGTAAGTTGATCTTTATAAGAATATTTTTCAAAGAATGTCACTTCCCTCAAATATATCTAGAATCATTAATTATTTAACTCGATAATAATAAAATTATGTTACTTATTTAAATTATTAATAAAAATATAAATGTTAATCCAATTTTCATTATCCATTTTATTTCATTTATTATCATGCTTCATTCAGTAACATAATCAGTTACGTTTATTTTGGATGTTTTGAGGAAGTTTGGTTCAAAATCGCAATATAGCATCGGTAGGGTGACCATGATCAGTAAGGTCATTATTCAATTATATAAAAAATTAGTATAATGACATAATTTTATATATTAAATTAAAAAAAATTTCCAAACCATCCATGAATGGAATAAAATAGAAACAAATTGTATTTCTTCTTAGAGATGGTAATCCACAGATATGCATCAACGACATTATCATTTCACAATATATTAAAGGGAAAGATATTTAATGATATATTATATTTATATAATGAAAATAATAACATTAATATATTATATATATTAAATATTTCATTATAAAAAACCATGAGTGGCGGTGATGGAAAATGAAAAACATCTCGTCATTGAGGTTGTAATCCACACATACGTAAAAGAGATGTTTTCATATTTTTAATAGGATATATTACAAAGATGACAATGAATTTTAATTTAATAATAAGAATATTTTATTGTTTTTAATATACTAATTTTATAATTTTTTACCTTGGTTAAATAATATTGGAGGTAGGTGGAATAACAATTAAACATGAAAAAGTTTGTTTCAAACTTATGCCTTCTCCTCAGATATCCCATATAAATTACACTAAAATCATTCTAGGTTAGGAATATTTGTGAGAATAAGAACACATTTACTTATTATGAGATGTTTTGGACATATTTTGTATTTTATTAGATGAACTTGAGTGATTAAAATGTGTGCATAAGATGGGATATAATGTCCCCTTTTAAAAATGTGGAGACAAGTACTCTTAAAATTAATTATAGTATAAAATATATATATAATAATTTTCGTGGAAAAGTGGTTCAAGTTGAATTATTAAGAATATATCACAATAATGAGTCTAAATATTCTCATATAATAATATTTTGAAATGTTTAGGTTGTGGTTTTACTCTTATCTCTTAATTTAAACCACATAATAACTATTTTGATGATTTCCTTGACAAATTTTTTTTACTCATCATGTGTTGAGGATGTTAATATAATGGAAAAAAAGATACATAAATGGATAATGGTTTATATGATCAATCATATACCATTAAATTTAAAAAAATTATATTTTTATGAATTTTCAATCATTAAATAAAATATTTAATTTCCCACAATGTACCATTATAGTCATTTTTAGGACTATTCACATAGTATGGCTCTATGGAGAACAAGATAGTAATGGAATTAAAATGTAAAAATTTATCACATATATAATAATTAATATTTATATAAAATATTCAGTGGACACTATAACTCATTCAAAAATATTTCTTTTAGTGTTTTAAAAATAAGGAGCTTAATATTATAAAACTTTTACATGAAATGTTTCAAGGTTTCATAAATATTTAAGGTTTTTATATAATTAATAATAATTAAAAATATATTAACACGATAAACAAATTCACATTTAAAATATAAATTGATAAATAAACATTTATTTTTTCCCAATGATAAAAATTAAATATATAAAAACATAAATCATGAAATTTTGTTATTATATTTAAATAAAATCATATTGAGGTCATTAATAAATGAAATGTAATTAAATTTCAAAATTTTATAACATTTTATGGCCATGAAACAAAAAATAATTTTAAATTAAATACAATTGTTTGGGATATTTTTAGGAAAAATCACATTGTGTTTTTAATTAGTTACATGATTTACCTTTTCTTATGTGACAAATATTTACTACGATTACAATTCATTTTTATAGAATATAAAAGGGGTACATTGTAAAAACTAAAAAACATGATTAAATATATAGTATCTATATTTCAAGATTAAATTCCTTGTAGTAAAAAAACAATTTTAATATAAATGCATTAAAATAAATGTAAATTATTTTGTACAAAACTCCATTTTTATGCAAAAAATGAACATATACCAAAATCAGGTGTAATGATGATTAAAATGCAATGAATTGGTATATTAATAATTAAAGGATACTTAAGTAACATTAAAAAAAATATTGTACTTTTAAATAGCTCTATTAATGAAAATAAAATGATTGTTTAACAAAAATCCTCATTATTCATTATTCATTGAAAAATCAATAATTCTTGAAAAATATGAGCTTTCAACCATAAGATAATTTTTATATGATGATTTAAAAATATATTATATTGTTAACAAATTCAAATGCTAAACATAATATATTAATCATTTAAATAAAACAGGATAATAGGGGAAAATGAATATATTAAGAAAAAGAATAATTATATAAAATTATTATAATGAATATAACTATATAAAACCAAATTCATGAATATTAATATGGTATGATATTTACATACTATTACCATGGTTTTAATAGTTATTGTGGGATCTAGTTAGGATCGAGGGGAGAAAAGGGTGTTTTTGTGATTAGGTGATGGGATCGGGGGAGGTATGGTTGGGCCATTGATGGGATTAAGGGGAGGTGAGTAGGAAATTGATGTGTGGGATCAATGGTTGGATAGATAATAAATCAGGGGAATTAGGTAGTATGATAAATAGGAATTTTATGGTAATTTGGCTATTAAAATGAGGGGAATAGAGGGTAGGTCTGCAATGGTTAAATTAGGGATTTATTGGGGGTAGTTATTAATAACTCCAACTAAATATTTATTTGGTTGTTGTTTATTATGAACACACTATGAAAAATAACTAATTGGTAGTTTTATATATTTCACTAATAAATAGTTGTTGAATATTTTATTTCCAGTAATATAGTTTTTATATAAAAAACTACCATGAATAAATGACCTCCAATGGCTATTTTTATTATATCATGGAATGTAAGGGATTCTAATGGATTATTCAAGGAGGGGTAATAAATTAGGAAACATTTCTCATCTTTAACATCATATGGTTATTCAAGGGTTACAATTATTGGAATGTAATAAATAATTTGATGAGATAATTTATAATATTTTTTCTCTAATTGTTCTATTTGATATATGTTATGTTCTTATAGAAATTCTTCTAGGTATATGTGGGAAAATATGAGTTGATATTTCATGTTATATGAAATTCAATTCTACCACATTTCCTAGTCAGATTCTCATTCTCATCTCTCATAAGAATGATATTTTTCTTAAACAATTTTAAAGAAGTAAAATTATATAATTTTTTTCCGTTTTATTTTATATTCTTATCAAATTTATGTATGTTATTAATATCTATTTGAGAGAATGATTGAGTTAAGTACTATAAATATTACATCCCTGATATTATTTTGGTTGAAAATATTACATTAATTTTATTATTTTTATAAAATTATGATAACTATATAAAAAATATTTTATATGAACAATATGTAATTGAAACTAGTTTATATTTAATATTCTATTTAAGATGGGAATAAATAGTTCTAGATTCTATCATTAAATAAGAATATATGGTACACAAATCATCTGGGTTAAATAAAACTAACATATATGTGTAGAATAATCATTATATTCCCATATTCATGGGATTATTATTTTAAAAAAACCTATATATGATACCGTTAGTGAATATTAATCAAACAAATAGAATTTTTGGCTTAAAATGTTATTTGATATAATTTTTATATTTGCATATCATATTTTTATTATGGGAAAATTTAATTCAAAAATTATATATTTGGTTGATATAGAATTATTTTATATTTTAGTCCAGGGTGTATTCTAATCCCCACATTTCCTTTTTATTTTTTTTAGTTTAATTAGGGTATAAACCATTAATGAATATAAAAACAATGTTTTTGATTATTTAATAGTGGTACTAATTACTACAACAAACTCTTAAATAGCCAATAAAAAGTTTTTCTAAACAAATTATGTTTATTTCAATGTAGCTGTTAGTTCCACAAATATATAAAACAAATATAATTGATCTAAATACCATGAAAATATTTCATAATGATTAGAATAAATAAAAATCATAAAATTAATAATAATAGAATGTAATAGAAAATAACATGGTGTTTTCAAAACCACTACTAATTAACGATTTACATTGGATTGACGAGACTATTGTTAATAAAATATTATATAACTAGTTAACAGATAACCTTGTAAATTGTGGTGGTTTGAGGAAATAAAAAAATTAATTTGTTGAAGTTTATACAACCTTGTAATAAAAAAGACACTAGTACAATCCATTCGCCTTATACTATATGGTTTATTACTATATTATGAGATTCTTTAATATAGTCTTCCAATGAAATTAGAATTGTTTTACATTTCCTAACATAATTATGTGGTTTGTGGAATTTATTTTTCTTATCTATATTCATAACTTTATGCATGGACCTAATTTCTGGGTTTTTATTTAATACTCTATGAATGGATCTAATTTGAATTTTATATTGTTACAATAATTTTCATGGAACTAATTGATATTATCTATGTTAACAAATAAATGGGTGTAATTGATTGGGATTATCTATGTTGGTAGTGCAATATATATAATTGTTTATGAATAACTACATTTATTACTATTTTTGTGAACTATGTTGCGATTATCTATAATCAAAACTCTATATGAAGACTTTATTGTTGTTAAAAATGATTAAATCATTATGTGTTTATATATTTATTGTTATCTTTTTCTTAAATATATTGTTTTCCTATTATTTTGTTTAAGTTGAATTCCAATGTTATTCCCTAGGGATCATGATTATTATTTCATCTTTCCTCGTTGTTATTGTAACACAATTAGAAAAGAGAGACATAAAAGGCTAAATGTTACTACCCATGTCCAAAAGGATGATGTTTTTTAAGATCTAGGAAAATAGAACTCTATAGTTAAGAGTGTTTACTTTGATGTAGTGACTAGATGTGTAACCTCCAAGGATAATTATCGGGCTGTGTGAGAGTGAGGAAAAACTAGATGAATGAATTTATATTACACTATAGGGGAAGTCAGTAGTTTTTTATGCGATTATATTGGTTAACATACTATGGTGTTTTTGGATTGAATACAATGTATTTATGATACCTAAGTGTTTGATGACTAAGTAATTGGCCTGAGGAATTTTGGGACATCACTAATGGTTTTATCGGAAATACTCATCCCTAAATGAAAAGACACTACCTAGGTTTGAGTTGTGGGGTCCATAATGGTGAAAATATTCATTAAAGGGTTAGAGAGTGTGACACCCTTGGAAATGTGAGACATCAATGTATATGTTTTACTACAAATTTCAATAAAGCACATCTTTATTTTTAAGATATTATCTGAATAGAACTCTATAGATTATCATTATTTGTCCAAGAGTATTTTCACAATTGGTGGATTTCTAGATAGATTCTTAGGGTGTGTGTATTAGAGGGAAAAGGACACTAAAATAGTGTGTTATCCTATGGGGGAATTCATTTGGCTACTAAGTGACATCGGTGGGTCATAACATAAGGTGTGATGGAGAGGAAACCAGGGAATTACACGATACCCATAGGGTTAGATGACAAGGTCCACGGTCTGATAATGGTTGGGTTTTAACGATTATTCCATGGTATAGGTTATGCTCTCATGATGATCCTTCTATGATTTTTTATATCATACTTTATAGAATACTCTTATAATTATATGTTTGTTTAAATATTAATTTCTTCCACTATCATGTCATCTCACAAGATTTTCGTCTATTTATTTTTTAATTAATGATTAGTTATTTAGATTATTCATTATTTCAGTTGAATCATGCTTATGTTTCCCAATTCCCTAAGAAATAAATTGGATAATATTTTTAAAAGCATATAATTTGTGGATAATTTTTAGCTAAATATTAATAAAATAATGTATACAAGAAATTTAAATAGATAATCTCTAAATATACAAAACCATTGAGTTCTATGTTTGTGTGTTCTATTAGTGAGATGTAATATTTATTATATAGAAATTTATAAATTATATTTATATATACGTATTACTCATTTCCTATCAATTTAGTTATCTCTATAGGTTTTATTTTCTCTATTCTCATAAGACAATTTTGGTATGTGACATGAAGGGGAACTTTATTTAAAGGAATTGTTATATTTTGTCCAGTTTCTTGGTTTGTTTAGGTCTTGGAAGTTGGAAACCTCCTATCACCTTTTATGATTGGTGGATTTTTCAACTAGATTTACTTATTTTATTTAGATTCAAATATCAGGGAATTGGTTTCATATCATTTCTACTAATAAAACATGTTGTATTTTTATTTCTATTTTATAGGTTCCAATGGGGAGTTTGAAAGATATGTTTCTACTTCTAGATGAAGAATCACATAAGCATAACTTTTTAGGATATAAAATATTATATAGGTATGGAGGGAACTAATGAAAGTGGATATGTAGATTATGATGTATTCTGAGCATGATTTAGTAGTTGATTGTAGTTGATGATGTGGTGAAGGAAGACACATTCCACAATGGTATATTTTATTGCGATAATCAGGTTAGATTGAGAGTGATAAATCATAGGTTATTCTATTGATTAAAACTACATGAACATACCTATAAAATAGAATATTTTTTAAAAACATCACCCTTGTGTTTTTTATTTAATATTTTTATGGTAGTGATTTTTTCCTGTTTAAATATTGATTTTGTTAAAAATTAAAATATATATTTTTATAATTAATAATTTCTTGTGTTTACATCCAATTGAACATGGTTATTTTCAGGGATTTTTTATTTTTTTTATACATGAAAATTGATTATGTGGTTTGCTCACTCTATCGATTACATGATGTATCTATAATCCTTATGCAAGTTGTTTGTGACTCTTATTTATCCCTTTATAAAATTTACTATCTCTAGAAAATCATATTTTTTGGTCGATCAACCCTCACATATACAATTGTGCTCCCTATTCACCTTTATAGATTGTTTTAACGTTGACGTAGTAGAGTGAAGTTATAATGGGAGAATATGTTATACATTCATTGGTTTTTTGGGCTGACATTTTGGAAATGGAATGTGTTATCCAGAATGTATTGGAATTTAATGCTCCTAAAATTATTTCCCATAAGAACCCTTAAATATCTGTTAATGATAATCGTTTTTAAATATTTCCCTCACGGACCTGTTATTCTCTTTTGATACATACCATCAAACTTGATCTCAATTTTTTATATATCGACAGTACTTATAATGGAGTATGATTGTGAGGTTGTTCAGGTGCATGTTATATGTTGTAAAAAATATGTATTTTCAGTTGGTGAGCTAGATCAACATCAATAATTATGTCTTTTTAATCATTTTTTAGATGTAAGAATTAAATTATCTCATATTTCAATTTATTTTGTTTTAAAATTGGATGTTTGAGGTTTTTTGGAGGTTTTATTTATCAGGTGGTTCTTCATTCAAGAGGCATTTCATGTGGTTCCAGTTTCTATTAGTAGTGGCTTATAAAGATAATGTTGGTGTCCTATTGAAGGTCATCAATTTTTGTTGACAATTTTATATGCCTTTATCTTTGCTCTATCATCATGTTATACCATACTCCCAAGTTGGTCAGATGTAGTGATTTTTTTCAAGGCCATATGAAGTTTTGTTTCATTAGTTAATAGTGTATGAGGAGGCTAAAACATGGTAGGCTCTACTTATGCCATTAGGCTTTTGAGAGAGTTTCTTATTGTTCTTAGTTTTATATGGTAATCCCAAATGGATCTACTACATCACCCATGACGATGGTCAATCTTCTCGATGTTTGAACGAATTATCATTTTTTTCTTCAAAGTATGTATATGGTTGGTGTTTATCCCATGAAGAACAGGTGTGTGTTTTATGAATTTTTTAATGTTCTAGGATATTGACATCGGTGAAAGATGATATGACGGTATTTTAGTGGATTTAGTCCTAGTGACGTGATGTAATTATACTGGATGGTGGTCAATGGATGTGAATCTAATCCAATAGTGGTCATGTGGATCATTAGGCTCAAGGTTGAATCATTGGGTTGTTGTTTTGTATTTATTGAATTAATTTCTCTAGCACCAGATATTCTTTTAGATTAACACTTAACATAAAAATGATTTTAAAAAATTATATTTTGATTTTCTGGTCATAAGACATGGGTCAATATAACTGAATTACTATTACAGGAGTGTGTTGTAATGACTAATTCCTTTGTGATCTCTCATAAGACAACATATCCTTGATTAATGAGAAAATATGGTATATAAAACTTTATTGGTTCTATATTGTCAACTTAATTGGAAGATAGAGAGATAATGAATTGGAATTCCACCCAAAGAGATAATATCAGTGTGAAGGAGGGATATTTTTACTGAAACTCAGTGTCACCATTTTACCATGCATGTTAGAGTGGTGAGGCTTTATCACTGTGTTCTAACAAGAAATAAAACACAATTATGATGGAATTAAACATATATATAATCACTATATACTTCTTGGTGTAGACATTGTTTTGTAAGAGTTTCATTTTCTATCATTTAGGGGTTTACTGGTTTTACATGGGTTCCTTCCACCTAATACCTTCATTATGGATATAAAATTAAAACATTTATCTTTTATGGGGTAATGTTTCACATTTTATTTTATTTTTAGATTATAATGCATAAGAAATAAGTATACCTCAAATTTATAATCGATCAGGAGATATGGTATGATTTTCCTACTAATAGTGAGAAAATGACATACTAAATTAAAAAAAAGTAAATAGTTAATAAATGGAGAATGGTTTCAAAAGTAATGGGGGCCCTCATTTATCCAACTTTAGGACACTCATTTTTAAGACATTTTCTCCACTTCCACAAACAACTCCCAGGGAATATATTCATCACCATGAACAAATAAGTAGATATATTATAAGAATAAATGATAGATGGACATTAATAGAGTGAAATTTATAGAGATATAATCAAGTTATACAGCTTAACTACATAAAAAAATATCTTAAGGGGAATGTGATTAATTCGAATTATCCAAGGAATACGAAACTGGATCAAACACTTCATGAGTATATAGAAACACAACAATTTATGAAAAATGGTGTATCGAGTTTTTGGATGATATATTGTTAATGAATATTCTATTTCATGGCAGACAATGTGAATTATGGGTAACATTTTATGTAATATTCACCAGATAATCATAAGGCTTTATGAAACACCAAATTAGAATTTATAATAAATAAAATTTTTATTCAAATATAAGAAAAGGGAAAAAATAAAATGTAAGGCCAGAAAATTGATTAAATCCATTAAAAATAAAATGAAATAGACTTATATTTAGTTTTATTTTCAACACATTACATGAATACAATGTTGGAAAAAAATTAATCAATATATGTAAATATAAATATCATAATTGATAATGCATATGTTAGAAAAAATATTATCTTTTCCAATATGGATAATAGGAATATGGTTCTCTTTAATATTGGATTTAGTCCAAATGATATCTTTCCGACCCAAAATCATCACAACCTAAAATTTTGTATTAATATGTATTTATCAAAATTTCTATATTGTTTTATTTTTTATTATATGTTATAAAAAACTAATTTTATGTATAAATTTAAATCGACCAAGATTAATGATCTTGTGTTGCATTTCCTAAAATTATAAAAAAATAAATGATTTCCTGTCAAAAACCAATCTAATATAATAATTACATTAATATAAAACATGGTTTTATTAGTTATCAAAATAAATTTTCATAGAATGTGAACAGGAGATGATGTTTTAATCATTGATAACGTTCACTAACATTTACTAGTTCTAAAACAACACAAATAAAGGGTAGTCTTTATCAGTGTTAAACTCCCATATTAATAAAATCATTTTATTTTTTTATTGAACTAAATGAAAACATAATTTATTAGATATAAATACATAAAAATATTATAATACTAAACATTATATATAAATTTGGGTATTTTTCGATAATAAAATAACTCTAGAAATTATAATATTGTTTTACATCTATAGTGATTAATTAAAGTTATGAAAACATAAAAAAGTAATTCTTTTTTAATTAAAAAGAACATGTTTCTACTTATAAAAAATAGGTAAGATATAATAAATATTTCAAATAATGTAGAAGCATATTTTTTAATAGTTATTCAACCCTTGACTTTTTCTAAAGCCATAAAGTACAATTGAAATCATAACTAAATAATAATAAATAATTTTTTTAATTTAATAAATCACGCTTAAAATTAATTTTAAATATCACATGTTTACACTCAATTAAATCACATCACATGTTTGATTAACATATAAAATCTTTATATAAGTCCCAAATTTATCAATAGTTAGTGTCCATGTTCATCATGTTAATACAATATCATTTTATCTATTGTGATCATTTTAATCACTTTTTATATAATACAAATTATAATTTAAAATAATTTCATTGGATTTGTGTGGTCACATTACACATAATATTTACATGAGGTGACTTCCAATAAGTAAAAATTAATTCATAGGCATTGTCATAACTTTTACCAATTATCCAATCCTTTTTTTGTCAGTATTGATTATATTATGCATTTTTAAAAGGTAAAAATATTTTCTATTTTAAAGAGACACATTATTTCATTCCAATAACATAAAATGATAGGTTTATGTGAGGTTATTACAATATATAAAAAATAAATTGATTAATTTTAATAGAAATTTCATGATAATATGAGATCACTTTCTCAGTTTTGATAATTTCATGCATATTTGTAAAATAAAAAGGTGGTATAATATATGTTTATTTTATTTAAAAATATCAAAAATGTACTTTGGGTCATTCAATATTATAAAATATCATATTAATTTCTGGTTTCTTATTATTTTTCAATAATTAATAAATGATTATTTTTCGTAAATTTCATGAAATTCCAAAAAAAACAACTATATGTTTGGATCATTATAATGTCATTTTAAAATTGACAAAGAGTTATAATTCAAATAAAAGTGTTGGATATTATTAAATCAAATTAAATTATGTTTTCATGATAAGTTTTTATATATGTTAAAAACTAATCACTGATAATTTTATTAATATTTCACAATAATTTGAGTTCTCTAACTCAAGTTTGGTCATTTGATTCATGTTTGAAAATTAAAAATAAGTTGTATTGATAGATATCACTTCATAACTTTTTGAGTACATCCCAAATTATATTGATGCCTGATTTTTTTATAAATAAATTAATCTATGATCATTTTCATAAATATTTCTGATAATTATTTCTTTTTTATTGGTTCTGATCAGTCGGAAAACATTTTGAACATAAATGATTTATAATTTAAACAATTAATGTTTTTATCATATTAAAAATATATCATATTTTAGTGATTTTTTATTACTATATCCCAAAAATTAATTGATTATAATTTTATAAATATTATGTGATAACTAAAAGCAACTTACATGATTTCTGATCATTTTATATATGTTTATAAATCAAAAATAGTCATAATTAAAAAATTCATTATTTTAAATAACATATTAGGTGGACAATCAATTTATTCAGAAATTTTAAAAAGTGTTATATTTTTATTTTCCTCAATGTTCATAAAATTCAATGTTTTTCGTAATGTTTTATCATTTCAAAAACATATGTTTCCTAAAAATGTGTTATGATTAAAAAAATCACATATGGATACATTCATCTTATAGAATGTCATGTTGAAATGTGATTGGTTTCTACATGTTCTAAATTAGTTGATTACATTTTTTATAACTTTTAATGACCATTAATTCTTATTTAAATAGTTTTCACTATTTTCCACACATTAATAAAAAAAATTATAATTCAAAAACGTGAACATTATATTGTTCTAGGGTCACAAAAGATCATATTAATTTTTATCTTGTTCAATAAATAAAAAATTAATTTATCATATTTATCCAAAACTTTGAGGACAATTTCATGTCTTTAACATGATTTTTATTTTTTGACATTCATTATGAATTATATCGATTCTGATTATTAAAAATTTACAATAGATAATATTAGAAACATAACAAATGAATTGACATGTTCTATGTTAGTATATATCATAGATTAATCAATGCTCATAATATTAATTTTTTCCCAAAATGGCTTTTTTGATTAGTTCTAATCATTTTACACTAGTTTATAATTTTACAATGATAAAAAATAACATTCAATAAAATGAAATATAGTTGAAAAACATCATGCATCATGTTAATCAAATAAATTCTCTCCAAATCAATCACAATGATGGCTGCTAAGTAAAATACTATAAATTAAAAATAACTGTGAAAACATATAAGATTCAATTTACTTTTATTAAATTAAATGTGTATGATTATAGTCTAATGGGATGCCAGTTTGTGTACATGTATCCCTTAATTTTTTGTTTTACTCAGGATATTTCATAATGAAAATTAAACTATCTAAGTAAAATCCAGAAGTAAAGGATATGCTTTCAAAATATCTTTTATTATTGTAGTAAAATCATTGACACTTCGTTCTAAAAAAACTGAATTAACTCTCATATTTTAGGAATTTTTATTAATAATACACATAGACATAAAATTGAGAATGAACTGATAGTGTAATTTTTTTTCATTGTAAATACCAAATAATATTATATAACCATGAAAATAATCTATATTAAAATAAAGAAATATAATATATTTAAAAATATATAAAATTGTAATATTGATTAAATAATATATGTAATAAAATATAGTAAAAATAATATTCTTCAATAGGGAACATTGAATACATATCATTCACATTTCATAATGAAAATACAAAGTGAAAATAAAACATTATCCCCATAACATGTAATTTATATAAAATATCAAACCATATATGTAATGATCATATAACACATTAAATTCATGTTTTTTGACATAAAATAGACAAAAACTTATGTTGAAATATAAATTATAAATAATGAATTTTTATTTGTTTAGTATTTTTTAAATGATGTTAAAATGTATAAGAAAAATAATAAAATAAGTTATACGATAAACCTATTCATCTATTTTTAAAAAATTATTTCATTATGAAAATTATCCAGTCACCCTTGAATGAAATTATATATATAAATATATATCATATTTTGTGTGTGATTTATAGTAATCATCAATTTAATAGAAAGAACATAAAAATTAATAAATAGTAAAGAAATATTTTAAATAAAAATGTAAATATTACAAAATCAATACAAATTATAATGAATCTTTCGGTGATAATGATTATTTTGTTGAATATAAAATATTTAAAAAAATTACCAGAAAAATGGGTACTGAATATTCAATATTGGTTATTCAAATTATAAATAACATTAATACTAAAATAAAAAATATAAAATTTTCTCAAATAGTAAAATGAAATTATATATATCCTCAATGAAATTTCTTTATATATATATTCATCCATTCATTTATTTTTTGTAGTAATCTCCTATTATTATGTGATAAATTAGTATTGAACTAACAATGAAAAAAACATGTTTAATACATTTTATAAAACACACAATTAAGGAATTTTATATAAAATCTATTGTGAAAAATGTTACTAATTCGATAATCACATCGTATAAGGATAAATTTTAATATATAAATGAATAATATCCATAAAATTTATCACCAAAATAATACGACTTAACAAAATGATCACCTATTATTTAAAAATGATTTTAAAATAAAACTTAATTTAACTCACCATTCTAATTTTTACGATAGTACTAAAAACAAAATGTTCTACTAATTTATGGTTCGTATAAAATTGTTCATTTTACTCATTTCTTCTATTTTATATACACCAAAAACTCATAATGATATTATTATAATTTAGTTTTTTTCTATAATTTAGTCTCATTTAAAATTAAAATACAGATTTATAATAAAAAAATTCTCTACATGAGTTAAGACTATAAACTATTATGAAAGTGTCTATTAAAATTTATTACAATTAAAATATATTTAATATTTTAATCAATAATCATACATTATAATTAATATAACACACCTAATTTATAAATTTATGATATAGGATCAAATTGGAGTAATTGTTAATTATTTCATTTACTCTATTAAAACCAATAATGTAATAAATTTTTGTATTATTTATTCTGATTCCAAATATAATGTCACATGTATCACCACCCCATAAAACAACACTTTCAAGAACAAGATACAATAATAAATTAAATTTAATTATTTTATTGGTGAAATATGGATCCTGGTTCTTCATCATTGTTGTAGTAATTGATTCCATAGATTTTATTGATCTAGATTTTTATTTTTATTTTTGTCATTTTATATGACAATTTATCCCATTTAACCTTCATTAAAGATATTTAATATAATATCAGTATAAAATGACACTCCCATTTCTTCTCATATTTGATTATAAGATATAATGGTCATGTTAGGATTGTTTCAATGATATACTCATAATTTGAATAACAATATCATTCATGTAAAAAATTAAATTTGATATCATCTTACGTGCAACCTGAATATCAACTCTCTTATAAACAAATATCAATTGTTTATTATTTTTGGAATAACATTAGATATATTAGAAAAAAATATATCCTGAAATTAGTGTATCGCTGATGAAAAATATAAATCATAATCCATTTTAACCAGAAATATTGTTAAAAAAGTGAATTGATAATACATATATTTATATATATATATATATATGAAAATATTTTAGAAAATATGATTATATGGGGTATGTTTTGTATTTAAGGTTAAAAGATACCCACCCTTATAGGGAAGTGGTCCCCTATTGACAATTGTTTTCCTCAATTTGACATTTTTATTATTATCCCTTTGAATGATATTTTATACACACTCATTTATCATGGTACATCCTCCTAAACTCAGGAGAACATAAATTAGTGTCTTTGTCCATACTATGAAACATTTTATCAATTACCTTATTTACCACAGATCATTAATTTATTATGTGAAACAAAATTATGTTGTGTTCCAAAAATATTCCTTTATATTTTTGAAATATTTCATTAATTTTCACATTTACTTTTACAGAACAATTTTTCAATATATAACTATTTTTATTTTTCTATAGAACACTATATAACACTTTTGAAGGAAAATTCAACTTTTTTCATTCGTTTCATATATATTCATTCTCATTTCAAATAAAAATTATAATATTTTAAAAAAATTTATGTTTTTATGATTAGAGTGACTATTAAAATTCGTTGATGTTTTGAAATTATTCTCCCCGCCATATCAAAATTCACATTCATCATGCATGGATTTTAAAAAATACAATGTTTAATTCTTTCAGTTATATTTTTTCTGTATCATAATAGTATATAATTAAAAAATAGGGAATTATTTAATTTTAGTATAAAATATAATATATGAGAAAACCCAAAAATCTCATCAGTAAGAATGAGTAGACTAAGTAATCATCCATTGTTTATAGTATATTTATCAGACTAAAAGGTCATCTTATAAATCAGAGTTCTTAATTGATCATATATATATATTAAAAAATAAAATAATTTAAAGATTAGTAAAAATATTTTAATATAATTTCCTAGTGGAATATAAAACATATATAAACATGTATTATGAAAGATTATAATAATGTATGAGTGAAATATAATCTTTATAAAATTAATTTTAGTCTTTAACTTTAGGAGTTAAGGATGTCATAAATTTGGAGATAAGATACACATAATATTCATCCTCACTATAATGGTCTATCTTTCGACATTCAAAATTATCTAGATAAGATTATCATAATATATCAATGTTCTAAAAATATAGAGGGACATGATAATATGGTTTGTTTCCACAAATCTTATTATCCTTGGTAGTCCTCGATCTAATGGAATGGTATCAATTGTCTGCCTATCCCCAAAATCCCTCAATATATACCATTATCAGAAAAAATAAAATAGAAAATCAAAATAACCTATTGAACTTTCCATCATAAGATTAATTCCTTAGACCAAGAAATGTATGAAAAATTACAATGTGAATGAACAAGATGGTCAGGTAGAAAAACTTCTCAAATGTGTTGAGTTGTAAATTAATCTTCTTATAGCACATTGAATTCACTCATATTTATATTAATCCTTCCAATGGATACATTTCGATTAATATAGTAGTTGATTATGGTGGCTTTATATGTTCTTTATGTATGGCTTCAACATACAGTTTCCATTCGATGTTGTCCTGATAACACCATTACAATTATTTAATATATTCTGCCAGATAATAACTATTAAAATTAAACTAATTATGAATTTTTCAATGTCCCACAGACTGTACTATTTTTTTTCAAAATGATGAACTGAACTATTGTAAATAAGATGGATTTTAAAAACAATTTATTTGACGGATACGAATTTGTTCAGTAAGTTTGATAGAATTGTTCGTCAAAATAATAGACATAACATTACACAGTCTAACAGATCAGACACTCGCCCAATCAAATATTTGAGATTAGAGAATAATTTTTTATTAAATTATATGAGAATAATTTTACAATCTACTAAGAAATATTTTTTTATAAAAAATTATTCTAAAATGATTGGGATATATAATGTTAGTAAATTAATTTTTTATGAAAGTTTTCATGATTTTCAAAACATGGTAAATGGATAAGAGAAACTATTACATTTGAATACAAAATATCACCCTTTTTGATAGAATCAAAAATAACCCATAAAATGAAATAATATTATTTTTAAAAACATTATACCCTTTCTTCATTTATGAACATCAATGGAATAATTTCTATGAAATAACTCCCCTGTTACAAATTTTAACTCCACTGAATTGATAAATTATTTTGGATTGACAACCATGATAAAATAGGGAAAATAAATAATATGAATTCTAAAACTCAATATATTATCCCCATTTAGATATTTTCCTCCTTTTAGAATCTTGTTCCCCTGAATCTATTTTTTGCCTTTGGATAAAATTCCCCTTTTACTTAATTTTCACCCATTTATTTCAAAAAATGAATATTGAAAATAATATATTGTCCTGTAATTATAGAAAAATTAAGAACCAATTTTATTTGAATAAATATTAATCTATGATAAAATATAAAAAATTCGTGCATGTTGAATTAGAAAAATACATATATAAGTTATATTGTGTACTAATTGACTAAAAAAATTTCATTCAATATATTTGAATCAAGAATAAAATACAAGTTTAAAAAAATTTTCATTCACATTTATACAACTTCTTAACCACTAATTTTATCATCATTAGGTATTCCTTATTCTTCTAAGATTTATTTTTTGTAGAATTATTCTTTAATTTCCTTCCATCCACGATTGATAGACTCTTTTTTTCTTTTGTCAAACATTAATCATCTTCTTCCAGAACATTGATATTCATATTTTTTATATTTAGCCATATAAATTCTTCTTCAATGGTTTTAATCATGATATTATATTCTTTTATATTATGAATTTATTATTTCAAAAAATTCATTTATTCATTCTTATAATCTACCATGTCATTTAATTTTTTTATAAACATTAATCAATTTGAGCCACCAGATAATAATTTATCCAAATAATTGGAATAGTCAAATTAATATACCTTAATTTCCAAAATATGATCATCATGATCTTTTAAATCACCATATAATTTCCTTGAAGGCTTCAATATTTGATTGAATATTCTTTTATGTGACATAGTTTTTATATGAAAATTTAGATCTCAATATCATTATGAATCACTGACTCAGTCCTCGAATTAAAAATATATGAATTCTCATTCAAACTATTCTAAATCCATCATTATAATGCTTTAATATTTAAAAGGAGTGTAATTGAATCTATTAACAATATCAATGTCTGAAAAATATAATGAATACACTTTCGTGCTCAGGGGATGTTGAGTTTAAAGTCTATGATGAAGCATATAAAATGTATGGTCTATAACGTTATTCATCCTAATTCTCTATTCTTTCAACTATTTGATCTTCAAAATCATTTAAAATATCAAATTATATATAAATATTTTACATTTTTGATATATCCATATTTTAATTCTAATCCCACTCTTCTTCATGATAAATTTATTTACCATCATATGAAACTTATATAGTTGGGTTCTTATCAAACATTGTTATATATATGTACATAATGATGAGAATTACGATGATATTTCTTATTATTTTGTTTCTTCATTATATTATTATTATTATTAATTTTATTTTTCTAACTAACTCTCAGTTAACAATCCACACATTTCGATATTATAAACACATTTTTTTACTTTTTTTTCTGAATCCTCAATAGGCATTGGAACCGATTTTGGAGGTGAATTTTTAGTATCACATTCTTCCACAACCTCTTTTAATTTTCTATTTTCAAAATATAATTTAAATAAAGAGGTTTCTATAAATTCCAAAACATCCAGTTCAAATGGATTATTAAGTGATTTTTCAATGGCTGATAGAGATAAATTATTGTCTAGTTTGAGAAACTGATATATGATAAATTGACAAAGGTTGATTGGTCGATGCTTTTTGAACTCCTTTCAAAAAGGTATCAATTATTATTTCTTCAACTAATGTTTTCTTATTATTAATGTTTTTATTTCTATATTTCATGTCATTAGTTGTATTTATCATTGATGACAAAGCTCTGGCATTATCTATTATGAATTAAGTATTTGCTGGATTCTTTTTAGGATTTATGTGGCGCTAACTTTTTGAATTCCTCATCAGGTATTTATTTTTGTTTTATTTTTATTATTAATAGTGATGATTCATGATTCCTATTCTATTTTACTATCAATTTATATTTAACTATTTCTACATCAAATGTGGCCTAGTCATATATGTCCAAAAATTTCATGAAAATAGATTTAAAAACAAGTTTCATTCATTCCAACGTTTCATCACCAATTAACAAAACCTTTTCCATTTTTCATATGGAAAATCTCCACAAAATATAAAAAATATTATTAATTATTTAAGGGATCATTAGATTTTAAACATCATATATTTCTTCTTACTATATTCGATAGATAGAAACAAAAACTACACATGTTATATATGACTAATATTAATAATAAAATACATTATGAAGATATTAGGAACTTTTAGTGTATCCATATATCCATTCATTTGTATCATGTAACCTTCTACACTAAATGTTACCAATATCATATCCAATGTCAGGTGAAATACTTTTATATTTTTATAAGAGTGTATAAAATGAGTATGTTTCATTTGACTTAAAAAAATGACCCATATTTTCTAGAACCTCATGAGATATTAGATATGATTCATCCTATGAAGGAACATCATCTAATTTAGATACATATTGATACATAATTGTAAAAAATACACCAAAAAGAGTAAAACAATTACTTAAGTATCTCATTCAACAATTAATTATACTAAAAAATAATATTATCTAATGATTTTTGGATAATGAATGTCAATGTTTTCTTTTTATACACACATTTAGTCACAAACATGAAACTGATGAAATATTTTCAATAAGTAATCATAATATTTCTACCATGTTTTCTTGACCATAAATTATTTTGAAATTTTTTTCCTTTGTAATATATTATGTCGAAACCAATGTACTAAATCAGAAGCCAAATCTAGGATTGAATATTTTTATTAGACGAATCCCGATCTTTCAGACATCGAAATCTAGTTGGAGTCATGTGTTGAGAGGAAATTCATGACTCTGGATGTGGTAAAACGGTTACCCACTCCTTATATATATGAACACGAGAGACCCTCAGTATTTAAAATATCAAACATCTCAGATTGAATTCCAAAATTTGATCTCACGGTTGAAAATAAATACGTGAATGATATAAGATTTAATATTAACTATTAGTGTTTTCTAATGGAAACATTTCATTGAGTTAATATATTTTCACCTTACATTATCATTTGTGTTTGGAAAAATTAATTTTTTATAATAAGTACAGGATACATAAATAAAAATATAAAAACAAAAGTAATTGATAATTACAAAAACAATAGATTATAAGAATACCTCTCAGAGTATAAATTAACTTTTGGTAGGAATGTTTTAGGGATAATCCTTTTGTTCTTGGAATATATAGGAGAAATTTCATTACCCTAACAAGTTTAAATACGAAGAGAGGTGTGGTGAATTATGGTATGACATATTGATGAAAATTAATATTCAGATATTCATTCATTATTATGGTCCAAATTTACTAATTCTCATAGACATAATAAGGCTCTTGTTAAATCACTTCTGTGAACAAGATCACTGACCATAAAAAGTTTAGTGTTATGTAACTACTGTCCCATGTGTATCTTCCTAACATTATTTTATGGGTCACTTACATTAGAATAGATCAACTTCTTCTTCATCATTTTCTCACTGCGTGTGAAAGGATCCACCCAATGTTTATGAAAATTTAGGTCCCTTCACAATCTATAATTAATTCATCCTCAACTATGTGTATGTTCTATTTTGAAATTTCATTCGGGGTTGCACATTCGGGTCTCTAAAATCACCTAGACGTAACACCTATAGTTCTTAACAACTGGAATTGAATTGTCATTATTATAGAAAAAAAAATTATCTCTACTTTGGAATTAATTTTTAGTGATTACAATTCATCATTTAAATACAGTTATTTTAGTAGTAAATAAAATCCATCTACAATTGTTTTCAAAAGGATAAGGTCCTCTATTTTTTAATCATATTCATCTTCATCAATATTCAGTTATGAAAATGATGCGGCTCAAAGGAAAATATAGTCTTGTATATCCATGTTCATGATAAAAGTGTGATACACCTACCCTTGGCCCTAATGCATAACTCCCGGTTTGAGATCCTAGTGCGTACCATTGAGTGATATATTGGCGTGTACCCTTGTGTGAGATCTTGGTCCATACCCAATTCTTGGTTTACATGAGATCGTATTGTGACCAATTTTCTCTATTTTTATGAGATCCGGGTGTGAGACTTCTTTTGTGATGAGTGTGAGTTTTGAGTGTGATATAACATTACCTCTTCGGATGAGTCCTGGGTTTGGGAGCTACTTCGTGATGGGAAAAGTTCATAGTGAAAGTCCACATTCACACTATTCATGAGTCTCTTTTTAGATCATGCACAAAACATACTTGATGGAAATAACATATACTACTTCACAATATATCTCTGTGAAACCACTTTTTGAGACCACTCAATAAACCTCCTTATCAGTTTATACTTCATATTAATATTTAATGGCATACATCATCAATGTTTGAGTACGGGTTAGGGGTATTTAAAGGAATAAAACCACCTCCATAACTCAACAATTTGCATAAAACTATCTATTCAAATTCTTTAGAACTCACACACAGTGAGTTTTGATCATGAGATCAAAATTTAGTCTTAAAAGGGTGAGTGATTTTGACTTCCAGTGCTTTCTGTGACCCATAAAGAGTTACAAATACATCTATGAGGGTTTTGTGAAATCACATGATGAGATACTTATACAATTAAGATCATTGTGTGAGAACCATTCATGAAATCCAAATATAATCATATATTTTCTTCATGTGCTTCACAAGATCTGAAATTACCAAGAGATACCTCAATAATTTCTATCTTTGTATATGTCTTCATATAATTTCGTCAGATCAGGTGGTCATGATTTTGAGATATCATAACAACATTCACACTCTGTAAGATCATTTGAAACTCCATGAGATTAATTGAGTATTCATGCTCAATGAAATTATTTTATAATTGGAACTCCAATTTGATTCATTAAGCAATCATGATTTTGGAGATAAAATAGTTTCCATTTGTGTGATATCATACATTTTCACTTTTCCCGAGATCAAACATCCATGATAACTATTTATGCCTTTATTGACAACCATCCTTCATCAAGCAACCATGCCACACTTTGGACCATCTTGAATTGGACCGCCATCTCCCACCCCTGAGGGGAATGATCATAAAACATGTATTTGGTTAAAATCACTTTCCCATCTACTGGGGTTCCCATTAAGTCAAATATACTTTTCATTCTGTTCAGCGATGTATCGGCCCTTTCTCACTCTGAATCACCCATAATCATTATTGGATTCTGCCTTTGAAACTGAACCCCATTATCCACATTCCATGATTCATCCACATTACCCCCACTTTACCAAACATGGAATTCATTCAATAAACTCTTCACTTGCTGCTGGTTCACATAGGGCCAGGTACAACCAAATTTTTACTAGATTTCTCTGGCTGGTCTCCATGATGCCTACCCAGGTCCATTTCTATCAACACAAAAACAATTATCAGTCACACTCCATATACAAGAATGGGTATACAACATTCAAATTCAATTACATAACTATGCTCTAAACTATGCTTTCTATACTTTTACATTTCCATTATTGCTCTATTTAAAAAAATCCATCGTGATTTGAAAATCAATCCATTTACTAAATACCACTAGTTTCCCTGTTTCAAACCCTTATATTTTGAAACCCTATTCATATTTTTCAAGATCCAAACTTTCAAAGTGCACCATAAATAATTATAATCCAATGAAATTTTCATCTTAGAGGGAGGCCATTTCTACAATGCATTCCAATATCATATCTATGGCTACAGACGATAATGAGATATCCAATGCCTATAAGTGTCTCCAAACACATATGTACCCACCTCCATGGTAACTAGATATTAATCCTAAAAGGGTTAGATACATCCTTTTATTCTATATATTCAATGTTCCAACAATCCTATTCCTTGATACCATCATGGATTAAGGAATAGACAATGAATAAATGTAGGCACCAAGACCAATAATCAATACCAATGGATTGAACAACAATTCTCACTTGAAATCCAAGCACCGAACAAACTTATACCACTTGTTACATTCTGCCCCATCTCATTATCTTGAGAGGGAGCATGAATGATACATTTCCTTGAGAAATGTTCCCAAGGTTCTATGTTCTGGTAATAAATACCAAGGGCTTCGAGAATAAATTTCCGACTGATTTTCCATTAAGAAAAAACCAAACAATCCACAAACTATATGATGTATGTCAACGAAACTACCATACTCATACATATCGAAAATACATCCAACTAATCCATAATTATCCCACATGAAAAATTCAATAAATCCAAAATCAAAGTACTAAGCAAAAATCTATAGCTATACTACAATAGAACTAGGAATCCATCCATAGCTCTACACCATGATCCATGATCCAAGCCCCAGCACATCATCCAAGAACCATGCCAAACCTCTAGAAAAATTAGAATCATTACTCTTACCTATGTTGTAGTATAAAATATATTCAATAGCACCAATTTGGAAAAGTATTGGGTGAGTAACAATACTCAGTATATTTTCCCCAAATTACCTCCATACACATGACACTAATATTAAACCGTTATCACGTTATATAAAATAGTTTATATAAAACATTCAATAGTGAAACAACCTACAATAAGAAAAACAAACCCTTACGAAGCAACCTTTCACCATACAATTAATCCCAGTAGAAACCCAAACAACAATTCCACAAGACATTCAACCATTTCACAGTAGCACAAAAAAACACCATCTTAAAAAGCAACAGACAATAATGCATCCAAACTAGTGGATATTTCATCCAATCCATTCACTACATTCCCAAAAAGTTGTTCTTACCAACCACTATCCTCAATGGGTGTTATTTCATACCATATCCCTTGCCTTTTATAGTGAGACTTTTTGCCCACTTCCTAACAACCAATATAAGCCATAACACTTCTTCAACCAACAATCACAAAGCACTAAGACCACCAAAAATCCCACCATCATTACCATAACATGTCAATTCACTTCAATAAATCTCTCATTTATTAAAAACACCCTTTAACCAGTTTATCATTCCCCCAAAAAATTAACGAACAAAATCCTTATTGAAAACCATCTTTCACAAAACATTTTTCATAATCAACCATTATCAATTTTTAAATCATCATTTTAAAATCAAACAGCGAAGACACTTTTTTCATCAAAACCCCATCTTCACCAAAATCCCCAAATCACCACCAAATTGATTTTCAAAAATATTCACACTACATTATCATAGCTAATTTAATGGAAAGAATATTAATTTCATAAAAGGACTCTAATTGCAACCAAATAGTTTCGAGAGAGAAGCCACATAACATTAGGGTTCCATAGAAATCGACCCACGAACTACTGGACCATAAATTTAGGGAACACACCACTGAAACCACTCAAGATATCCTTTACTATCATACATAATACTTAAAATCAAAATCTAGGAAAAGACAACCTTAGATCTACCTGCAACAGTTGTAGATCTAGAAAACCATGAATGAGAGAAGAATATATCAAGAGGAAACCAAAGAGAAACCAAGAGAAGAGACTTAGCTGGGGAAAGCCACCTTCAAGCCATCATAAAACCCCTTGAATTGCATCCAAAATTAGTGGGAGATCCTCTCAAAAAACTATGAACTGAAAAACCCTAGTGAGGCTCAAGTGGAAGATGATTTGGTGTCAAATGGAGCATGTCTGAGGGATATCGGATTTAAAAACCCACTTTTAATTGGCCATACAGTTATCTCACACGGTTTGGAAAACCGTGTGAAAACCCGGCCCATGGAACTACCTTGAGAAAAGAGGTCTGTAGGGCTTCCTAACATGGTTTGGAAAACATTACCCATGCCATGTGAATCCCATTGTCCCCCCCTGTACAATTTCCTCAAGACCCCACACAGTTTCCCTAAACCATGCTCAAATGGTGATCCATTTGAAATGCCACCAACATTATTAAAAACCCTTCCAAACTCTCCCACCATCTTCCTAACTCATCTCAATAATTTTAAACACATAAAAAGTTATAAAAAATATATATACCTCAAAAAAGGGGTTCTTCATATGATAATTGATTAGAATATAAACATCCATAATATTTAAATATGTTTTCAATTATCATTGAATATTTTTTGAGTCAAGAATATGTAACAAATTACATTCCATGTATATTTTTTTATTTTTATTCATTATTTTGGATTCCATTACATGGAACACAATTTCATTTACATGTTTTAATCGGTACATCTTGATAGCAGTTCAATTCGTTAGGTAATGTTTATAAATAATGAGAGGATATATAAGGGATTAGGTATTAAACCTAATCCATTATATGACTCTGCATACCATGTTATGTTGTCTGGATAACGAGATTTAACTAATTCATATGATATAATGAATTATAAATTTACTGAACAAATATTAATATAGGGTCCTGTGATTCAATTTTATTTATGGAAGGATTCTATAGGATTATTCCTGATTATTTTCTAGTTTCATATCATGTTATTCTAATTTTCAATTATGTTATGTTCAATTATCATGGTTATTATTCTATAAGGATTCATATATAACCCATTTTACATTATGTATTCCTCTATTTATCAAATTCATATATATATATTGATGCAAAAAATATTTAGGATCTCATTAGAATGACTAAAACAATGATATTTTGTTTTAATTTCTAATTAGTGTTTTATGCACCTAGCCTCCTAATGAAACTAGGATTCTGGATCCTTGTGTTATGTTTACTAGATATTTATTTTAAAACCCATGTATGAATATGTTGAATAGTCTTGGGTTATTAATGACATAGGGTACATGATATAGTTATAGGAAACATATAGTGGCTAACTAGTGGTTATAAAGTATATGGTTTTCCACATAGAAGTCGGAGACACATTATTAGAGTCCTAGTGGGCCACCATGTGGTTGGTGGCGGACCAATAAGTACCTAGTGACACCAGAACCCTTTTATAAGAGGGGATAAAATTAGGGATTTTGATTTTTTAAAATTGAACCTTGCCCAGGGGAACCTAATTTTAGTGCCCTCTAGAACTGAGATGTTTCTCTACCTCATTATTTTTCCTTCTCATTACATCCATTGGTGGTTTTATTACAGTTTACAATTTGATGTAATATCCCCTTATACTCATCACATTCTTCATACCCTTATTTTTAATTATTATTATTTTGAATGGATTAAGAGTTATTTATTTTGATTCACCTAAATGATGTTTTAATGACATTATAGTGACTAGTTTTATGAATATAATTGATAGGGGATGTTGGGGATAGATAAATACATTTCATTACATATTTTTTAGTGAAGGTAACTCTACCAAAAAAATTTATTATAAAATTCATCAAATTTATTGCAAATTTTAAATGAATCAGGTAACATAATTGTATTAATATCTCTTTGGAGCATCAAACATACATCAAGATTCATCTACACCCAATTATTTATGGTCATACTACTATAGAACTACTAAGTGGGTATTATTCCATTTATATTGATATTGGGATTCTAATTTGAAATTTGAAACATATATTATTAAAACCTACACCACCATGTATCAATGGAATAAATGTATGGTTTGAATTTTATGGCCTTATTGGATGAATTAATTTGAATTTGTAGATTTTGATAGAAGGGAATAAGTTCTATACATGTTTTACCTTTAATTGTAGATATTTTAGAGGTGGAATGTTATTTGAAATATAACAAAAGTGATTAATTTATTGATTTATGATTAAAATGAGAAATAATATGACATTATAATGCCACAAATTATATAGTCTAGAACCCATTGGGTACATAGTGGAACCAATTTTAGGGCTATCCCATTTGTTATTTTAAATCCGATAGCCATTGGTATTCCACAGTGTACTCAGTATGATCCCATATCATTTATAAGAGGGGAAATGGGGTAGTTTTGAGGCATATATTTTATAACCCCTCTCTGATTCTCAATATATTGATAACTAGAGAAAAAAGGAGGACGAATCACCTCTTTGTCTCTTCTTACCAATTTTCTCTTCATTTGATCGAGTGATTTAGGATTATTTTCATCTTGTGGATTTGAAATATTTACATCCTGTATACATATATTTATTATTCTCCTCTAAAACTCTAAATATTTGGTAGTATTGGAAATTGTTTTGTTATATTCTTCTATTATACCTTAGTGAAATCATTTTTATACAATGTGGATTTTATGTGCAATGGGAAAAAGAGGCAATAAAAAGAAGGATTCTCCATACATCATTCCATTTGTACTAAATTTTATCAATTTGTAGATGTAATAATTGATTTTTATGAGATTATATTCAATTTATCATTTATATGTGTTTATTTTTTTAATTTTATTTTATAGATAAGTTGTGGGAATTTTTCGAGAGTGGGAAACACCTCCTTTGTCAAGGTTCTCAAATCATTATGTGACCGAGTGACTTTGTGATCAAATATACCAATTATGGTTGTTATTTTATGTATTATTTTTAAATTATATTTGATTTTATATTATTTATATAGGTTCTCATTTGATATATAATATTTTTTCCTATTAATATTAAATGAATAGTCTTGTGGTTCAGGTAGCTGGACATTAAACAATATGTATTTTAATTCATGCATTATTTTGAGATTAACTACACTCATTTTATAATAGTGCTAATAAAATAATTTTTCTGTTATGATTGTGTAAAATTAAATCACTCTATAAATGGGAGGGGATTATTATTTTAATATTTAATAAGGACTGTATAGTTGGCTAAATAGTTCTTCTATGTCAGCTAAGATAAAATAGAAACAGTGGCATTTCTTATGAATTTATTGATGGTTTCTGTTTTTTTTACTTATACTTTTTATGAAAAACTAAATTAATATTTTAAAACTAAAATTTAATAAAGGTTTTTTCTTTTAAATTTTATTTATAATTAAAAAAATTTATTGAATGTTTTTAAAATTTGATTTCAAACTAAAAAGTTGGTATTTCAATGAAAATAGGGTTTTTTTAAATGTTTCTTAAAATAAATATTTATGTTCCTGTGTAAAAAGTGGTATGGAATATTTAAAATCAGGCAGTTTATTATTTTGTTTATGAAGATTTTATGATTGTGTGGTATTCTGGAATTTAGTTTACATATATGATATAAGGATTATGAAGATTTTATTCAGTTCTGATATTCTTGATTTTAGTTTCCCTTTAGGTTATCTTCATATTAGTAATAATGGATGAATGAATGAAACAATATGTTAAACCATTAATTATATAATGGATTGGTAGAATATGAAAGGATGTTTTCTTAGGATCTTGGTAGTTGAATATTAGTTAAACTTTGGCAGGCACTCTATGAATTTTGATTGAGTTTAGGGATCATGAGTGACCTAAATTACTGAGTGCATGTAATGATTTTCAACGAGGTGTTTCTTGAGGTATTAATTTTGGATTTTTCATCCATTCATCAGATAAAATTGGAAAAATATGTAATAACATGACATTTATTAGGTGATAATCGATATTTTAAACTATCAACCAATTGGAAGTGATTTTTAAATTTTCATTATAATTTACTAATTTAGTTCAATTTAGGAGTTCACTTTGATTTGACCTAAATATTGGGGATTGAGTATAATCTTTATAATTTTTTTACTAATAGGTATTGATAGATTAAGAGAATTAATCTCAATGATGTGATTATCCTTAGTATGGATCATGATATGGGTCTCTAAAGAGAGAATGTTCTTCTATGTGGGTTTGTATTTTCCCACTATAAACAGATTAACATGGCATGTAACCTATGATATAATGTTTTGATTAACAAAAAAACCCAACCATTTAGGTGTTGTCTAATAACACCTTAGGGATCACAATATATCCCATGTATAGAGATTATGTTATATTTTACCCCAGGGTTTATCATCATGTGAGGTATTTGAATGAATTATTTTTTTGAGTAAAATTTTATGAGCGGTTGTACACCTTATTTAACATGATCCCACTCATAGTAGTAAAATTCCCTATAGTTTTCTAGAAGTAGGGAACATATGGATTTTATTCTATTATAGAATTATTATTCTATTAGTTGAAATAATAGTATTTACCTTAGAAACTGATTGTCTTCTATTTTCATTTACAATGGTAAGATCGTTACCATAGAACATTTACTTTTTTTATAACGATCATGATATTGATATGACAAGAAAGGTATTTTCTTATATTCATATAATTATACTATCATTTAGATTAATTCATCACTTTGATTAATTTTAATATAGGATAGATGAAATTGTGATATTTTAGTAGTCTGAAACATATCTCTAGTGAGGTTTTGTTAGATGAGATGGGGTAGGGGTGATTAAAAATAGTTCTTTGTAGATGGAAACTGTTATCTATTTTACTATTTGTTTTATAATGGTATTATTGTTTATATGTAATTTATTTCATTAATTCCTCTTTGACTACCCCTTGTTATTTTTTTGTCACATAATTGTTAGTATTAATGATTGAGACCTCTTTGATTTCCTATTTTTCTATTTAATGAGAATATCATTATTCCCCAAGATATTTTGTTTTTTTATTTTATAAGTAGTGATATGACTGATTTTTTATGTGTTAATTTCAGAGAGTGTCTGCTTGTATTTGAGGAAATATATCTTAATAGATACTTCTGGTGATATGGGAGAGTTTGGGGTACACCCGATTCAGACATGAGGATATTTGTGTCTTTGATTTCATGAATGTTGGACCTCACATGAGTATATATCACAAATTTTTTCTTTCTAAATAAGATTTATTCTATCCATGATTGGTATAAAGATATATATATTTATGAGAATGAATTTATTATATTTATTGGCGGGCTACTTGTCATTCATCAAAAACATTCATACACCATTAATAAGAAATGGTTAAATGGAGTTTAAAATTATTTTTCTAATTTTTTATATTGTTTTCATGAACACAATAATTAGATATGGTTTTAGTTGATTAGTACTAGTTTATAAATCCACTTTTAAATAATAAATCAATTTCATATTGTAATTATATGGATATCACGTGCCGAAAAAATACATTTCCTAATCATGAATTGATTATCTTCAAAATTAACCATAATATTCTTTTCATATCAATTTTTCAAAACCTTATATAGGATTGAAAAAGAATAATCAAATTATTTTTGGAGATTAGTTAAATCATTAATAAAAACATCCAAACTATTTTAAATTAAATTAGATAAAAAATTTACTATGCTTCATTGAAAGGGACCTACAACATTGTATAACCCAAATGGAATCCTATTATAGGAAAAGGTTCTATAAGAATAATTTTACTTTTTTTTGTCCTCGGGTGAAATAGGAGCATTCAAAGTATCATGATAATCCTAATAAATATAAATAATTGGATTTTATGAAAATATTTCTAGCATATGGTCAAAAATGGTCAGGGAAAATAATCTATTCTTAGTACATAAATTATTTTATAGTAGTAAATAAAATCACTCCTACTTTTTTTGATTCCCGTAGAGATTAATTCATTTTATTCATTCTTAACAATATTGGGTGCTATTGTTTGGGACAATATGAATTTGTATGGACCAATATAAATTATATATTCGGAAAATGATTTGTACATCTAATAACATTTCAATTTATTATATTAATCACATCAATATTTATTGGATTATTTCTCTAATATAGTTTACAAATTTTTTTCATTATTTTCATGTAAAATTCTATGAAAAAAGATATTATATCTAATCGGAATATTATCTCAAAAACTCAGTCTTATAGATTTTCCATTTTCTCTCTATGGGATGATCAGTTTTCTTGGTAGTATAAATGTTGATACTAATAATTACTAATATCCTATATTTTACAAATAAAAACATATTTTAATCTTAATTGTAGTGGTTTGTTGTTCAATATTTGAGGGATTAATCAAATATTGCATCATAATTTTTTGAATCACCTCCATATCTTGAGTTTCATAAAATATAGGTCATGTATTGGTTCATTCATTAATTAATAAAAAATAAAGTCCATCATGGAAATCAATACCTCAACAATAAATATTCTCATAATACTCTCAGATTTCTCACTATTATTGCTAGTAGATTTTATATATCCAAATTTCATTCATGAATATAAAATTTATTTTAAAAAAATTGGTTCTCCAAATATTCCAATTTTATCAGTGTGAAAATGTAAAAATATAAAATTCTTATTTGCAGTATTTTAGAGATTCAAGGATATTAATCTGGAGAGTTCCACCAAAATTTCTTTATTAAAGTATATTCAATGACATTGACGACTGTATTTGATGCATTAACGAACGTTCTGGACGAAATAAATCTTGATTTAGATGATATCATATATAAGACTATATAGAGAATATATAAATAAGCTAAAAATATAAAATTATGAAATCTTAAAAAAACATATTACATAAATTTGGCTTGTGATCTGGTGGATTTGTTAGAAAATGGGAAAATCATTCCTTTTTATTTGTACTCTCCCATTTTCAAATGAGAAAAAAATATAATAAGGAATGAAATTAATAGAATATCAAAAATCACAAAATATAAATTTAAAAAACATTTATCAAATAGATTTATGTAATATAAAATGTCCCTCGATCATGGAATTTGGTCAAAATTTGTGTGGTAATCAATATTGAAACATTCCAAATAAATTTGTTATTTCTTTCCCTTGTGTTCACCTTTTTTCACTATAAATTAATTCATGAACATATAATATTTGGGAATCTATTTAAATGATTTATGTTGGGGTATATTGATTTCCACCATTTTTATGGTACATAAAATTTCATTTTGAATTTTTTCTTTATGAGTTTTCTTTAACTGTATTATTCTATAGGGAAATTTCAGTTGAGGGTTTTCCTTTTCCATTAATGGGTTTTAAAATTGTTTTTTGGATTTAAACTCAATGTTTTCATATTATTTTATCTTAAAATCACTCAATAGTTGGCTAGGTTTGAGTAAAATAAAATTATTGATTTGGGTGAATTAAATTGCCACTCTTGGTTTTAATTATGATCACATATATTTTGGGATTTGAATTAGTATACCAAAAATATATAATAGTACTCTTATTAATCAATTTTACTAGACTCCCTAGCTAGAGTTTTAATCTATTAATATCAATTTTCAAAACATTAGTGGTTGTGTCAGGTTGGTTATATATTATTGGTTATGAAATAGTTTGAGTCATTTTAGAGAATTTATTTTGAAATGGTTATGGTTAAATTAGTGTATTATATTATTTCCTTAAAGATTCATAAATCAATGAGTTTAATTTAAATATTAATACAAAAAATGGTCTATATTATTCATATAGATTCTAAAATATATATTGTATTTGAGAATAATCTCCACATAAATTAGTTTTTATGGAATATTGAAACTATCATTGTATATTATCAAATATATGTATTGAAACTATCATTATTGCATAAATTTTTGTTTATTTTAGTTTAAAACACTAAACAATAATGCGATTAGGTGAATAATAATGATCACATACATTCACTTGTGTCTGTTGATAATATTATTGCTTAAGAACCATATTCCTAACCAAAGTGGTTAGTTTCTAAAATGTAGATTCATGTCATTGTGAGTTAGTAGATAATTCATCATGTAACACCCTTGTTACAATAAATATAATATAAAAATATTGATAAATTTAAAATATTATCTCAATTATTTATGTGGTTTAACTTGTTATTTCTAAATAGAATTACCCCTGTTGATGCATCCATAAAATTCATACTACTATCAAATAGTCCTTAATTAAAAAACGAATGTGAATTTGTTTTTTATATGGATTGGTGTTGAAAAAATACATTTACCTTCTTAAATATTTCATAGTACTCGTAAATTGTTTCCATTGAGACATATCATTTATTGATCTCCCTATTAAAGAAGGCATCATTGATGTTGGAAAGAACAATTGGAGTAATATCCCCATAATTTTATCAATATTGAGGAATTATTCAAGTCTAAAACGGATTCACCAATCATTTTATAATCCTTCACGATAGATGGGAAATTTTTGTTATATAGACATATCTACAAATAATCCTCTTGACATCAGTTTATCTCACAACATAATGAATTATTTAATGTAAATTCTTGGATGCTCACCCATAAGACAGTGGGAATTGGTAAAAAGTTGGATTAGGATGGATTTAAGTTCGAAATAATATTTAAATATATGAATAATAATATTATAATTTTTTATTTAAGAAATGATTCAATTGAATACCTCATAAATTTTTGGTAGGATCTTCTTCTATGATTTTTGATATTGAATCAAAGTTATCACTCTAAGATTCCCCTGATTCCACCAATTGGTTGTTCATAAATAATGATGTCTAATTATCAATGTTTCTCAACTCTTGATGTATTTATATAATGTTTCTATCTATATTTGAATATAATGGGAATAAATTTCAAGTGTTATATTTTATCATGAAAATTAATTTTTTATTTAGTTTTTCTAAATTTGACACCACCTCCTAATAACAATACTATGATTTTTACACAACAATACAATAAGAGTGTAAAAATATATTCATAACCTTAGTATATAATATAGTATAATTTGGACCAAAGATTATATCCTAGGGGGGGGGGAAATCAAGTTCCCACAATTAGAAAAAATTGATTTTTTTTATGAATTGTTTTAAGATAACAATGATAAATTTAAAAAGATAATTATTTATAAAGATATTGATATATTGATTGATCTAAGGGATACATTAGTAGTTTTTATGACATATTCGTCGAAAAATATTTATTTATTCTTTTCATTAACTCAATAAAGGATATAATTAATCAATTGGTTATTTTATACCCAAGTTTGATAGTGAATTCCAGTCTCAAAAATTAGATAATCGCTATAAAATTGTAAGATCTAGTGTTTTGAATCAGGTTAAAATTTCAAATATTTCTGAATTTCTCTTTCAGTTTATCAATGGGTTTTTATTTTTAAACCGAGCTCCAAAATTTTATTCCGAGTGTTGGAACACCTAAAGATTACTTTTTTGAACTTTGATAGAAGTTTTCAGGAAAAGGGGATGTCGAACGGGAGGCGCACGGTTTATCTAACTGTGCTGCCAAACCGTGCATAGTTGACTATTTTAGAAAGTGGCTAACACACAATTATCACACATTTGGTCTAAATGTGTGGCCTAATCGTGCGGGGAGTGTTTTATGAGATAGTATCTAATACATGTTTAGCGCACTATTTTTCTAACAATGCGAGCAAACCGTGGGGGCAGTTAAACGAGATCATTAAATTGTGGATCTCACTCATTTTTTCCTTTAGATGGCTCCTTTTTCCTCTTAAGCATAAATAACTCAATATTACACATCCTTGAAGGTAGGAGAACCTCTCCCATGTGTTTTGGTGGCGATCCAAATGCTTATCTGGGCATATCAAAGCTGGTTTCTTGAGGTAGGTAGACGTTATTCTTCATTCTTGTTCGGGTTTTTAGATATACATAGATCTACTTATCCTCTTCTCACAGTTTCTTAGATCTATACTTGTTAGTGGTATATCTAAGTGTGAGGATTCCATGTTTGGTGATTTTTGGTCTTGGTCTCAATAGGAGAAGTGTTCTAAGGTGGGTTCTTGAAGAATCAACCTGTTTCTCTTGAGGGTTATTCATTCGTTGTTGTTTCAATCAAAACCCAATGTAGGGTCCCAACATGTTAATAGTTTATTTAAGAATTATAATTTATTTAAATAAACTAGAAATGTGATTTTTCATCATTATGATATGTCAACGAATGACTCTCTTGATGTTATTAAATAATTTCGTCCACATGAGATAAGTGAGTACTTGAACTTGTGTTGGGCTTAATCATGTTTGGCTAATTTAGTTAAAGTGGTATGATTAAAGAGTTAAATGATTTGAATAGGAAGAATGAGTAACTTGTTAATTAATGGTAGGATTAATTATCATGTCATGAGTTGGATTAAGATTGTGGCTTTTACAGATTATTAGGATTATAGAATATTTGACCTGTTCGGAAGATAATTGTAACTGGTAATAATTAATGGAGAGATTAATTATTACATGTTAAATGGTAAATGGTTTAATAATTTATGATTGGTTAAAGAGATAAGGTTTGATTAAAAAATTATTTAATTAATTAATTGACATGCATTAAATTAAGATTTTAAATTTATTGTTTGTTACGATTTCTGGCCAGGATTACCTTTTGATGCGTTTTAGATTCCCATGACTTAATTTGTCTTAGATGGAGTTTTTTAGAGATATGAAATGTTGTGTGAGATGGTCACAAAATATCTTGGCTTTTTTCCACATGTTTTGAGAGGATTATGGTGTGCTTTTAGTTTTTTAAAGTCCTAGATGCACCATTGTTTGAATGGAAGGGTTCAGCCTTGTTAATGAATTTGAATACTTAAGTGTTGAATTATCAAAAGAGATATTTTTTTGTTAATTAATTGTTGAGTTAATTAACTGTTTGGTTTTGTGGTGTTTGACATGTTATTCTTTAGAAATGATAAATATATATGCTTGATTGATGAATGGGCTGTGAGACAGGGAATGATGCTCCAAATACTCAGAGGGTGTTAGACATGATGTATTACAGCAATGATAGATGTATATGTCTGATTTTTATATTGGTTGTGAAAGAGAGACTGATTCTCCATAAATTCATAGGGTGCTAGACATGGCATTCAACACCCAGCTTGCAAGAAAATATTAATTTATTGGATAGTGACTGATGCTCTAAACACCCATGAGTTGTGAGACATGGACTGATGCTCTGAATACTCACGAGGGTGATAGACATGACATTATACACCCTTGAATTAATATTAGACTGTGGTTCCAATTGTTGTTAAATGAAATGAGTTAATGGTTAATGAAGGCTGTTGTGACATGAAGATTTTTGAATTGATTATGAGAAAGGGTTTAGACTTATTTATGAATTGGGTGAACCACTTTTAGTGGACAGGCTCAGACTTAGTATATGAAATATTAAATTGAAAAAACATATTATGTGTTATCCATGCCAAAGCACAATCTTGGATTTGGTCTATAATTGATTAATTATATTGTCTTTAATGACATCTATGGTGAGTGACTTATAAGGGAGATGTCAGGCATAGGCTGAATCTAAAGGCTTTCACTACAATATTTGAGTAATTGTTAAATGAAAAATGTTTATGTAATGATTGTTGATTATACATGACAAATTATTAGTGCAGGTTCAGACACCAGCTGAGGGCGGAAGTAGGTACATGGGTTTAAATATATGTTATACTGTTACTTTATTTTACGCATGCCTTCATGTGTTATAAGTTATTTATTAAATGTCCAGTTTTGGGGTGGACACTGGTGGTCCCGGCCTACTGAGATTTATATCTCACGACCTACTCAGGTCGCCATTGTACTGGGTACCCAAGTAGATTCTATTTGGTTACAGGACTATGTTGTTTGCATTTACATGGGAGTTAGGAGTAGAGGACCGAGCGGAGGTTTGGGATGATCAAGGAGGTCGCCCTAGGGGATTTGAGTCTTTATTTATTTATTTCTTCATTGGAATGTTAAGTATGTTGTTTTGTTCATTGTTTTCTACTTTTGTATCATTATTAGGTCATGCATGCATATGTTGTATAATTTGGCGTTGGACACTTTTATAAAATGACTATTATTTTCCTTTTTCTATTTCTTATTATGAATTACTGCTTCCTCTATTTTTTGTTAACAAAACTGATATACCACTGTGAAACTCTGATAACAGGTTATAGTCTCCCCACTGACTATCCTTAGACCCTCGCTACTAGTCAGTAGCCTCTGTCATATGGGGAGACACTCTTGAGGTCATGTGGCGACCGGTCTAGCCACCGGTTCAGGGGTTACCCAGGTCGGGACATTACAAAGTGGTATCAAAGGTTGTGGTTTCCTTCTTTTCCTTTGTTTCAATATTTGGGGTTGGTAGATAGGAGAATATAAATGTGTCGGCGCTTGGGTTAATATTCATTCTTGGGACTGATGACCTCATGTATGGGAAATGACCAAGTGGCCAGGGATGGGAATTGATGTTTGTACTATTAGAGGATACAGTTGATATGATTTCACCATGAGTGAATGATGTATTTTCTGTTGTTTATTGATTTTGAGAATTTTGAAAAGAGTATGTTTCTTGGCCTAATATGGCAAGGAAGTTTCATACATGCATCATCTTCGACGCTTAGAGATTCACATGTAATGCATATAACATGCCATGTAGTTGCATTAGTGGGATTCCAGCTAATTTGGATTGTGTTCCTTGGGTTCAATGCCATGTTTGATCTGCTTTAGCATGCATCTCTAGATAGCACGTTATGGTGATAGATTTAACATGCTTGAGTGATTATATCCCATACTAACTTGGTTATTAGCATGTTTTGTTGTTGTGACATGATTCTGTCTTATAGAATATTGGTGTGTTACTACTTATGCTAGCATGTTAGAGATGTTTATATAGGTGAAAGGGATGCTAAAGGTAAAATGTTAAATGAATGTTGATTGTGTTGAATGGGAGCCAAAATCCAGCGATAAGGTGTATGGGAGCCTTATCGATTTGTAGGTGGCCACCCATATAAATTGGACCATTAGGTTGGTCATGTTAATTTCTGAATTGACATTAGTATCGAATACTGAGAACCAATTTTCAATCCATGGAGTGTATGGGCACTACATGAATTGGGAAATGATGAATCATATTAAATGCGATGACATAATGACTTGTGAAATGCTTATAAATGTGAAAGATGTTTAATGCTGATCAAAAATCAAATGGCTAGCTTCAAATGCAACTGGGCCCAAGTATGTCAGCTGGGGAGTGTTTTAATGGGATAACCCATTTGGGTGTTTAAAATTTTAGTACTTGTGTGGTTGCTATTGGGTTTCTTTATAGAGAACCCAGGTTGGTTAAAATGAGATCCTCGTAGGTCACCTTATCTTCTTAAAAGGAATTTTTTTAAGTTTTCTAAAAATGATGGGATGTCAGCTAACGTAAATGTTTTAAAATGGTATTTTTATGAAACATTCCTATTTTTCCTTGGGGAATTTTGAAAATGGTACTTTTATGTTTTGATTAAATCATTTGACGATTAAAGATTAAATGTGATTAAATATAAGAGGCTCTGAAGTGGAACCTTTTGCGGTGTCCACTATTTAAAACCATCGTGTAAAGGGTAGTTCAGACTTCTCTTGAGTATCCTTGGAACAGATGTGTGAGTACTTTCTGTAGAAGTTCTTCTCTTTAGCAATGGTCTTATGTTCAGCTTTTGAGCCTAGTGAATTGTTCGAAGTGACCCAGTGTAGGGTTGACACTTTTTCTTCATAAGGGGCTAACCTGCAGTCAGTAGCGCCCTCAGAAATTAAATGTCCTGCTAGCACAATGGGTTTTCTCACTCTTTTGGGGTTGTTGGGTGATGTTCTCCCAGGTAGGACTTCTAGTTACCTATAACAACCTTGTTCGAACGAGTGGTGATGTGTTTCTTGACCTTTTTGTGGGCTTTAGCATTGAGTAATGCTCTTTATCAACTGGTTAGACGTGCCTCAAGCATGGCCAGCTGCTTTTTTGGACGTTTGACCCTTTCTTCATAGTAATGGTTGACTGGTTATGGCGTCATCTAGGAAAAATGACTTTGTAATAAGTCTTTTTCAACTGTTGAGTATGGTCTCAGGTAAACTCCATGTACAATTACTTGAGAATTAAAGAATTATATTCATTTCAATTCAGGGAATGGTTTTCAAAAGACCCAGGTGTTTTGACACACTAATCTTGGTTTTAATCTAGGGTGCTGGAGAGCGGATGATCTTTTCTTGAGACGTCATGGGAAATCCTATGTTGGTTATTGCCACATTGTTCATGATGAATGTGTTGGCAGGTGATTCCATGCTTTTAGAACATAGATGTCCAGTAATGTTTTGTCTGATCTTCTTCATGACCTTAGTTTTCTCTCAGTGCGCTCTTCTAGACACAACAAGCATGTCTTCTATCTGGACCTCTTCATGGAGACACTATGATAGCGTCGGTCTAATGCCACTCTATAGTTTAAATTTTGGTGGTCTTAAGGAGTAGTTGTTATCTGGTGAGTATGCGGGATACATGGATTCTTTGGGATACTTCTTTATTCGTGTTGGGGCACAGCTTTTTTTAAAATAGCATTATGATGGATTGACATGGAAAATTTACCAGATGATGGGTAAGGACATTGTTATACATGTATATGGTTTTGGAATAGTGTTAAAGGCACGTCATCAGATAAAGGGGTGAAAGTGGCTTTTGGGTCTGTGACTTATTTGAGGGAAGCATGGGAAATGTGTTCTATTTTTTGATCGAGGTTCAACCTTTTACGTTAACACGGTCCTTCTGATGAATTAATATATAAGATCTATTTCAATGTTTGAGCTTTAGAGTAATATATGGATCTATATATAAAGGCTTCTCCATTAGGTTTGAGAAGGGTTGAAGGTGTGTTTGGCATTGGGAATCAAACACGTCACTTCTAACGAGATTGATTGACCTTGGTAGGTCAGTTGTTTTAGTAGTGGTTCCTGATGGCTTCTCGGGGATGAAAAGTTTTTAAGGTGGGTATAATGTAAGATCCTATCTTTTGAACTGGGTTAAAATGATGAATGTTTCTATATTTATTTTTCAGTTCATAAATGGGTTGTTAATTCTAAACCAAGATCCAAAGTTTTATTCTGAGTGTTCGAACACCTAAACATGTCCTTTTTTGAACATTGATAGATGTTTTGAGGGATAATAGAAGTCATGTGGGCGGAGCCCAGTTTTTCTAATCATACGGACAAACCGTGCGTAGTTGATGTTTTGAGGTACTGGCTAATGCACAGTTAGTGCACATTCTGCCTAACCGTGCGGCCTAACTATGCGAGGAGTTTTTCTGAGATAGTAGTTAATGAACGATCAGCGCACGGTTTTTCTAACCATGCGAGCAAATCGTGCAGGCACTTAAACAAGATCCTTAAATTGTGTATCTCACTTGTTTTTTCCTTTATAGGGATCATTTTTCCACCTTAGAAGCCATAACTGAATATTAATCTTCCATGAAGGTAGGAGAACCTCTCGAAAGCATTTTAGAGGTGATCTGAAGGCTTCTTTTGGCAAATCGAAACCAGTTTCTTGAGGTAGGTAGACGTTCCTCTTTGATATAGTTCGATTTCATAGATCTACATAGATCTACATATCCTATTCTAACGGTTTCTTATATCTATGCCCGTTATGTGTAGATCTATGTTTGATGATGCCATATTTGAAGAGTTTTGGTCTTGGTCTTTCTAGGATAAGTGATCTAAGGCGGGTTCTTGAAGAATCAACCTGTTTCTCTTGAGGGTTCTTCGTTCGTTGTGGTTTCTGTCAAAGCCCGAGGAGGAGTCCCAAATTATTAACAATTTATATAATAAATATAGTTTCATTAAATAAACTAAGAATGTGAGATTCCTTCATTATGATATGTCAATAAATGACCCGCTTGATTTTATTAAATAATTCCTTCCACCAGTGATAAGTGAGGACATGAACTTTTGTTGAGCTTAACCCTATTTGGAAAATTTGGTCAAAGTGGTTTGATTAAAAAGTTAACTGATTTGAATGGGAAGAATGAGTAATAGGGTAAATAATGGTAGGATTAATTATCAAGTCATGAGTTGGATTAATATTGTGGATTTTACAGATTATTGGGAATATATAATATTTGACATGATCAGAAAATAATTGGAAACTGGTAATAATTATTGGAGGGATTAATTATTACATGTTAAATGGTAAATAGTTAACTAATTGATCATTGGTTAAAGAGACAGGGTTTGTTTAATTAATTGTTGAATTAATTAATTTTCCTATAGTAAATTAAGATTTTGAATTGATTTTTTTTGTGAGTGTTGGCCAGGAGTACCTTTTAATGCATTTTAGTTTTCCATGCCTTATGTTGTCATTGTCAGAGTTGTTCAGTGATATGATATGTTTTATGAGATGGTCAATAAATATATTGGTTTTGTTTATAATGTTTTGAGATGATTATTGTGTGCTTATAGATTGTTAATGTCCTGGATGAACCTTTGTTTGAATGGAAGGGTTCAGCCTTGTTAATGAATTTGTATAATTATGTGTTGACTTATCTTAAGAGAGATTTGTGTTGTTAATTAATTGTTGAGTTAATTAACAGTTTTGGTTTTGTGGTGTTAGACATGGTATTCTACACCAATGATAAATATATATGTTTTATTGATTAATTGGTTGTGAGACAGGGACTAATGCTCCAAATACTCATAGTGTGTTAGACATAATGTTCTACAACAATGATAGATGTATATGTATGATTGATTAATTGGTTGTGAGACAGGGGATGATGCTCGAAATACTCACAGAGTGCTAGACATGGCATTATACACCCAACTTGCAAGAACATATTCTTTTATGGAATAGGGACTCATGCTCCAAATACCCATGGGTTGGGAGACTTGGATTGATGCTCTGAATACTCACAAGGGTGCTAGACATGACGCCCTACACCCATTAATTAACATTGGACTGTGGGTCCAATTGTTCATTCATGAAATGAGTTAATGGTTAATGAATGATGATGTGACATGAAGATTTTTTGATTGATTTTGAGAAAGGGTTTAGACTTATTTATGAATTGGGTGAACCACTTTTAGTGGACGAGCTCAGAATTAGTATATAAAATATTTTATTGAATAATTTATGACGCATTATCCAAGCCAAAGAACAAGCTTGGATTCGGTATTTACTTGATTACTAAGATGGTTATTAGAGACATTGGTTGTGAGTGAGTTATATGGGAGATGTCGTGCGTAGGTTGAATCTCAAGACTTTCACAATAAAATTTGAGTAATTGATAAATGAAAAATAATTATGTAATGATTGGTGAGTATGCATGAAAAATGATTACTGTAGGTTCAGACACTAGATGAGGGCTAAAGAAGGTACTTGGTTTTATAGTTACATTGTACTGCTTACATTATTTTACGCATGCCTTTATGTGTTATAAGTTATTTGTTAAATGTATAGATTTGGGGTAGAAACCGGTGGTCTCGGTCTACTGAGATTTATATCTCACACCCTACTTGGGATGCCATTACACAGGGTACCCGAGTAGATTATATTTTGTTGTAGGACTATGTTGTTTGCATTTACTTGGCAGTTAGGAGCAGAGTACTGATCGGAGGCTCGGGATGCTCGAGGAGGTTTTCGTTGGGGGTTTGAGCATTTATTTATTTATTTCTACATTGGAATGTAAAGCATTCTGTTTTGTTCATTGTTTTCTACTATTTTATAATTATCATCTCATGCTTTCATCTGATGTATAATTTGGCATTGATCAATTTTATAAAATTAGTATTATTTTTCTACTTATTTTTTTCATTATGAGTTACTACATCCACTGTTGTTTTTTTATTTTCACTCATATACCACTTTGCAACTCTGATAAGATGGTATAGTCTCCCAACTAACTATCATTAGACCCTCATTGCTAGTTAGCAGCCACTTGCGTATGGGAAGATGCGCTTGAAGTCATGTGGCGACCAGTCCGGCCATTGGTTCAGGGGTGAACCGGGTCGGGACAATTACAAAAATATTTCTTTTTTCCAATGTGTAATGATATCAGAAAACTACAATGAAATCTGTGTAATAATCCATCGAATAATTACTATGGAAACTCCAAATTAAGTGTGGAGACTCAGAAGAAATTGAAAAATAATTCTACCTCCTCCACTAATGTATCCAAGTTCACAATATACTAGAACAAAAAATTATGCACATTCCATCATATATGTGGAGGATCTAATGGATGGATAATTATGTTTACTATCCTAAGCACTAAAAAATTAATAAATATATAAAACATAATATAATGACATCTAATAGAAAATACTAACACTAAAAACCATTATTAATTAAACATATAATAATTTATTATAGATATTTAGACTCAAGCATGAAGAAAAGATTCTTCTAGCCAACGTCCCATCAACAAAAGGATCTCTCCCCATTATCAATCCTCGAACCGTTCAAATTGCTTCATCTTCCTCCCATTTTTCTTAGTGATATTTCCATAAATAGTGAGTTTTATGATATTTATTCATGTAAAATTTGAATATTTTCATCCAAATATTTGGTTTCCTATAAATATGCGCTCTTATGATCTTCTTTCCATATAACAGTTGAAACTGTTACTAAAATATTCGTTATTTATTTATTTTCTGAACCATTCACATACAAAAAAAATTCCCATGTACCCACATCATGATAGTTCTCTATGTATCATCAGATGATCTTCATATCCATAGTTCCTCACAAGTGATTTACAATATATTATTATTACAAAATGCTCTTTCCTCCATGAATATAATTATTTCACAAATGATTGAGTATTATAAATCACTTTTGATAAGAAATTAATCATTCAGGCGATTCAATTTTGTCATAATAATTCATTTAAAGATCATATTTTCCCTTACATATCTCAAAATTTGATATTACATATCATAGGGATCTCGAAAATTAATCTTACATTCCCCTTAGAGGCTCTAAATTGGGTTTTACCTATGGGAAAGTTAGACATATGTATTAATAACGATTACTAAAAACATCAAAATGACATAGATAGAGATATTATTACCTATCTAGGATATCTATTTCAATTAATAATGTTAATTCATTATTCAGGTCATCATTTTAACCAATTTATTCATAAATAGTATTGCAGTTATTCATACATATTAAATTACCATTGATTTTCCATTCCTATATCCATATTAATTTATTTCCTCTTTTATATATATTCTATTTTACCATCAAAATAATAAAACAATGTATTATGAATATCCTATGTTTATTTTGATTATTAATATTAAAAATTCCGTTAAATAAATAATATTGACTATTATAACCAATATTCATGAAATCAATTAAAACAGTCCTTTAATTAATATGAATCCTAAAACCCAATTAGTTTATTAATTTTATGGAATGAAATTAATTTAATGTTACTAAAATACAATCAATTTATATATTTTTTCCACTAACCGCACTATTTATAGTGATCCATGGGTTCTAGTGGGGTGTTGTTTGAGGGATCATACATATCTTGTGATTAGGTAATAGGATGAAAATAGAATAGTAAAATATACCATGACATTGATCAATTTATGGATAATCTAGTTCCCCAAAAGAATTCTTGAGGTGAATAATACTCTAAATTCATTTTTCCTTCTTTATTTTCTTATGGGATACCCTCTTGATTTAACCTAAATGGTGTATGTGGGATATCATCATTTTAATTTTTAATTGACAGTTATAACAAATTTAGGGGAATTAGTATATATAATGTGATGATCCATGTTATGTATCATGATGTGGGTTTTAGAGGATGGTGAAATCTTGGGTTTTTGGCGACTCTTCTAGTATAAGAGTATATTCGCTAGAAGGAGAAACATTGAAGGATAGTTTTTTCTTATTACAACCAAAACAATGATCTTCATATAATATGCCAGACAGTTTTTTGGAAATTTTGAATTCATAATATATAAGTCATTATGGTTATATCACTAAAATTTTAGTTGGTTTTTATCATCACCATATGGAGAATGATCTATATATAAATCATTATACAATATAATAATTATAGATAAATTGTGAGGAATGTGACACACTATTATTCTACTATTTATTGTTTGTTAGATCAAGGTATGTTATATGGGATTGGTGGTTTTATAGTTCAATGGATGGACTCCCACAAATATCGTAAGCATTTCCAAAAAATGAATAGGTGGGACATAAATATTATGTATGTCAGACATCATTTCCTAGTTGTAAATTAATTTCTCATGTAAGTTATCTACATAGACACCTAGTCATAATTATTATAATATTTTTACTTCTGAAGAGGTCAACCTGTGAAATTGTACTACTATGGGTTTAGATGAATGTTTCAACCATACAGGGCCTTTCATCACAATTTATATGATTTATTTTCCATATTACAATTGAATATTTATGAGATATTTATTTAAAAGTATTGTTTTTCTGAAATTTATTATGATGATTAGAGAAAATTACATTATTCATCGTTTTATTATATTTTACTAGGGAGGATTCATTTGGTGTTCTGTTTCTAAAAGAATGTTATTCTAATAGTGGACTTAATATCTGATGAGGTTAATTAGGGTTCTAAAGAACTTATATCAAAACATCAAGATGTTTTCTTATATGGTCAATAGTATTCTTTGTAATAGCTCAGAAACATTCTCTCTTTCTTAGATGTTTATTGATTCAGTGGGATTCATTATGTTAGAAGGAAATATATTCAAAAGATAAAAAGTTCCAATTTGAAAAAATTTATTGAATAGATTTTGGCTTCAAGAGGATGTGTTTAGAATATTTCATCATCTAGAAAGACCCAAATATTCCTTTGAAATTTTTTAAAGTAATGACTATGGATAACATACAATAAGGAAAGATAGAGAGAATGGATTTAGGTTTGGTGGGGATATTGGTTGAATGAAATGAGGGCATTAATATATTAGTGATGAAAAAAAATTAGTATATTGAATCATTTGATGAGTTATATTGGAAGAGTACATAACCCAATAGTGTGTTCTTTTTAAAAAGATAAATTTTCATGAGATTATCGAAAGGATGATGTTCGACCATTCATCTAAACTATTTCGACATGATCAATATCCAAATTGAGTATATGGAGGTGAATTTCACATATGATTTTGATGTAATATTATTGTAATCATTATTACTAGAATAGTTGTATTTTATATTCTTAAAAGTGATTTACTCCAAGGGAAAAATGACTTAATCATCAATGATGTCTAGAACATCAATGCGGTCTAAGGGCTGGAGAGGAGGGATACTTCTAAACAATATATTGAATTATTAAATAGATATATAAGAGGGTTATCATATCATTATAAAATATCCAATAAATTTTAATGGAATTAAATAGATTGGACAATAACAAATTCAACTAGAATTGGGATAGCTTATTAGAACTATGAAAAAATAGGTCTTCTCAAGATTGATTTTGTCTTGTACAAATGAAATTAAGGAATAAATAACAAGAGTGGTTTAATTTACCATTATCTAACTAGAGGAGTGGTGTGATCACACTATTAATTGTCAACACACTAGTGGAATCATTTATCATATATTCATGTGCATATTTCCCTTCCACTAGGGAAAAGGGTTTCATAAAAAATTATGCGTACAGATTTTTTGGAAGGGTGAATCACGAAGATGATGAATCTCATGACAAACTATGGGAGGGAGATGTTAAAATGTTGTTGAGTAATAGTAGGGGACTTGAGAAAATTTTTTCATATATATTCTAAGTCAGAAAAAAGATTTTGAATCATGTAGAGAAATTTAAGGAAGCTTTATATTAAATGGTGTTTTATGATGGAGTGTATAAAATCACTTGGGGTTAATTGGACATATATGAAGGTCTAAAGGATTGTAATTTGTACGTATCCAATAGTTTAGTAAGAGTAATACTTGTTTTATACTTGAAATACCAAAATATTATATCAGTATAACTAAATAATTTTCCATCATAGTTTTAGAGACCCAAAGTTTGACTTAAATGGAAATTTAATTACTTTTTCAGAATACTTAATGCATGACAACAACAGAAGCCCAAAGACCATATTATTTTAGTGTCATCGGAAACTCAGAACATAGTCTTCTAATCATGGTGAAAGATCTTCAACATCTCCCATAAAGATCTTCCCCTTTTGTTTTCTTACCTAAAAACTTTATTTATATCCTGGGGAAAAGAAAACATAAAAAGGGTGATCTCAAATTATCAGTAAGGGTAAACATGGAGAATAGAAAACAAACCCTAAACAATTGAATATAAGAACATGAATATAAAATATCCAAATCATGAGTAATGACATAAATCGTAGAAGTGCGTAAGGAATAAATCATAAAGGAACATTAATCATGATAAAATATCATGGGAATAAAACATGTAATTGTGGAATACCATTAAGCACTTGGTATGATTTCCATAGTATCAAAGCCATTTCTGCCTAGACTATCCTAGTGGACAAAGTCCCTTACTGAATCGAGTTCACTCCTCGTTCCAGTCATGCATCACTAAACCCGATTAACTTTCTGTTCCAGCCATGTCTATCTCATGAGATATAAATCATTACCTAATGCATTGGAGGTAGATATAGGTCCCACCCATCTCATTATGAAATCATTCATTCGTGTCCCACTAATAAACACACATCATTCATAATAACCCAACAAATAAAATGGGTTTCATAAACATCATCCCATCATAACATAATCCATATAAAAGAAATGGATATCATTTCATCATAAGAAAAATCAAACCATGTAAATAATAGATATATTATACATGAATCCTATACATACTAAATGATGTCATCTTAGATGGGAAATAGTGTTGATAAAACACTGGAAATGAATTCTTGAGGAAAATATCCTTTCTTCTTCAAAAAAATTTTCTCTTCTCAAAATGTCATGAGATTTTAAAAAAAATAAAATTTGTTGAAAATAATCATGAAATCTAGTATAGTAAGCTTCATGGAAATAAGGCATTATGAAACCATAAAAATCCATTCACGCCTTATTAGTTAAAAAAACATTCTCCTCGTACTTTCGCTGTAAAAGTCATAATGTTCCTCATATGGTATAAAAAAGAAAGATTCCTTCCATAACACAATGTATGATTAAAATAGGGGTAAAAATGACTTCAAACATACATGGATGAAAATTAAACACTTTGTAAAAAACATTTTTTTGGTCATTTATGAAAAATATAACCCCCGTAAATACTTACGTATAAGAAATTTTGGATAAATATGATATTGAAAAACTATCTCTTACCAGAGGTATGATATGATTCATACGTATATGAATCTCCTGTATAATGATATAAATAATTTCATTTAATTATTACAGAATCATATTCATTGTTATGATATCATATATGTTTCACTTATGACTTTATATTCCCCGTTCTTTTGTAAATTCCATGTTAAAGCAGCATTTTTGGTTAAATTGTTTCATTTATCATACATGTTTCGACATGTTCTTCTAAATATTATAACTTATATCCAGATTTACTTAATTCCATAATGTATAACATGATTTATATATAATATATATTCAGAATATAAATATATATGATAGATCAATAAACGGTTTGAAATACACCCTTCATGGAGACGATAGGCCGTACGTACGCATAAAAGCTGTATTCATTTCCTTATTGAATTGAATGGAATTAAGAAAATGAAACATATATGTACATAAATCCAGTATCATTATTATGTAATATCTTTCATGATTATTTATTATATATGCTTTACAATCATACTTGAATGGATAATCCTAGTAAATGAATCTCACCGCATTCGTGGAGACGGTAGTCCGTACGTACGCACGAGCGGTGATATCAACCTTTTGATATTAAAATCATATATAATTGCATGGTATATAGTATATAAATAATCATAATGATGTTATATTTATTATTTATTTCATTTATACTCATTATTATACCCATCCAAATGATGAAATGTTTGAATAACAAACTACACCACGACGTGGAGACGGTAAGCCATACGTACACATGTGTGGTGACTCTTTCATTCATAAGATGGATAAAAAAACTAATATGGTTGTATAATTTTTATAAAAACATCACAGTATATAGAATATACTAGAGTTATTATTTTATAATGGAATCAGCAAAGAAGGATGAAGTGGATGAAGAAAGGATTTTGAAAAAATCGGTGGAAGAGATTTCCTCTTCTTCGACGTGACTCTTTTAACCATCCTCTTAGGGAAATAGGGTTGGCCTTTTGATAAGACCAGAACAACTATGATATAACTAGAGATGTTGAGAAGATAAATTTTTAGGGTTTGGCCGAGCATGAAGGCTCAAAATTGTTTAAAGAGGAGAGGGAGGAGGTTCCCTTTTATAATGGAGGAGAGGGGCACCTTAGGAAAACCATAAAAAATTATTTTATAATAAATTCATATTCTGTTTATAATGGCTCCATAGTTACTTATTTCGATGCTAGGGTGGGTATGGGTCATAATAATATCAACCAATAGGTTTTATACAAGTTTCTGATAGCATTTTAACCATATCATTTTGATTTAACTCTAAGTTAAATAATTTAACTTTTACCTTATCTTCTTGTTTTATTACAATATATGGTTAATAAAATTACTATAAAATTCAAATATAACCCCAATTGGAACATTAATGTCATATATATTATTATATAAATCTTTTGGCCAAGCCTTAAATTTTTAGGGCCATTATATCAATTAATAATATAATACTTCTTTTAAAAACACTTTTATGTCAATTTTGACTATATTTGGTATTTTTTTTATCTAAATTCATAGAAGAATTATTACTTCAAAAACAATTTATCTAAACAACACAAATATGTTATATTAACCTAGAAAATTAGTGCAATTCATAAAAACAAATTACAATTTTTTGGGAATTTATAATATCAATTATGTTAATATTTCATTAATAAGGTAATTACTACATCATCATTCTGTCAAAAAAAAGTAAAAGATTTAATTTCTAAAAAATATAAATAAAACACAATTATTTTGGAAATATTTTTATATTTCTACTAAATATTTATAGTCCAATTTATCTTATGTATAACCCTATATTAAAAAAAATTAGTTAATAAACTTTGATTTTAACTATTTTAACTCTTCTTTAAATAAAATAATAATAAGTGTCCTAATCTAATACATGTGGACCAAAGCGGTTCATATTTTATTCCAAAGGGTTTTTCTGGTCGAATAAAACTTATCTAATATAATTTGGACAAGTGTTAGGGTATTAATAATATCATTTTTACCCTTAATTACCCTATTTTCTTTTAACCTTGGTAAATAAAAGTAAAAATTTACTATTCACCAAAAATTATTTTTATCTTATTGAACCACATTTTACTCCTTGATATTAACCTTGTCCCTCGAATATTTGAAATTCCACTCACAGAATCGGTAAAACTACTTTTTATGTAAATTTGCAAATTCTCCTAGGAGGTTGTTAAAAGACGGTGAAAAGTTCAATAAAAATTATATATATATATATAATTATTATAAAATGACACCAATTAATTACATTGAACTTATATAGGTATTATGTATCTATTTTGACCTAAAATAAATTCAAATAAAATAAATAATTATTTAACTAAAAACTCTATTTTAAACTATAACATAGTGTTTTTCACTATTCAACAAAAATTGAATGTTTTTAGAAAAATACCAAAAATTCACCTTAGGCTTATTTTGATATTCCGAATACAAAAATGATGTCCATTTTGAAAGATAAAATTTAATAAATTTCAAAAAGTGGGTATTACTATTCATAATGGCTAGTTTATATAATATTTTAATAACATATCGTTGTTTAGTGAAACTCAGTATTGCGTACAACACAAGCTATCGAGAAAGGTCAATCATGTTTGTAATGCAAGACATGAATAGTGTTGCGTATAAAAAAGCTAATATTGTGTTGCATATAACACAAGATAATCTTGGTGTAGTGTACAACAGAAGGCATCAAAAAACTTAAAAAGAATAATCCTCATAAAATCTCGGGGTGTTATATTCTACCCCCCATAAAATGAATTTCCACCTCCAAATTCTTCGGGGTTATAAATGGTTTTCTACTTGAACGTTTCTTTCATAGAAACCCACGTTGTAAAAAGGAATACTAAATAATCATTTTTAAAAGGAACATTACATTCATAAACGATACCCAAAGTAACTCATTAGGGGTTTCCACATAAGCGAATATAGGTGAAAATATGGATATGGAAGATAAATATAACCATCATGTTCTGATAGAGAGTGGTAAAGAACATGGCAATGAAAAATACAACAATAAAAATGCCATGAATTTGTGATGACCTAAGCTACCATATGATTTATCAGATATTAGAGTACTAGGAAATCGTTTTTGGTTTTCAAGATCATTTCCCTAATGTTGAAGAATTTTTGAATTAAACGAAATACTTACTAGATTTTGGTACAATCTCACTATTGTTTGTGCCTTGAGAAATTCCCACTTCATCTCTTAATGAAATTATGTTTAATTTTTCTTACGTGATGTGTTAGTAGATCATGAGATTTAATGATAGGTCATTCCTTCTATCTCAAACATAAGGTTAGCAAAAGTTATATACATAAGTCCATATATAGTGAGATTAATCGTATATAGTTCCAAAAATGGAGTTATACTTTATATATCATACCTATTAATAAAATAAAAATAGTTTCTACTATCTAGGGACTTCTTATAGGATAGTGGTAGGTGATAAAGGCATGTTGCACTTCAGTTGTGGGTTTGATTCCCACAACCTTGTCTGATGCGACGGGTTTTCTCCCATCCCGCAGGTTTTCACTTTATCTAAAACTACATTATTATAACATTCATGCAATAATATCGAAAAAATTTCTATCCTTAAACAATACTATCTTATGTCTAACTTAATTCATTCCAATATTTAGGCTTATAGAAAATACATTAGTCTAAGCTCAAAGTATTAAGAAAACTATTACTTGAATGGTCACATAACAAGCACGTGAATACCATCATTTATCCCCCATATATCATAAGATATATCATGTTGATCACATTCCAAAAATGCGAATACATTAATCATTTATTCTTTTGAAACATTAATTACCATAGAACCTTAGTGAAAACATGAATTCTTTCAAAAGTTAACTCTTTCCACATACCAAAATCCAAAATTTCTATATACTCAAACCATTACATCACTTTGTCCTTATATCAGTCATGAGCTCATGAATACTATCAAACATTTAATTTTCTCCTTATCCCTTCTTTATGTGCATACCATCTATGTTTCAAAAATATTTGAATAACCTTTCATGGTTACCGATACCATTCAATAAACACTTTCAAATACTTTAGGAAAAACAATAGTGTAACAATCCATAGATGTTTATTTATTCCATAGTACCATGACCTATACAACATAACTCTTGAAAAACATTAATCATTCCACTACCTTCTTAAACCATTGACCGAGCTTCTACAATTATTTTATCTCACATATCATTTTTAGTCTCTTCATCATCATCAATATAAATAATACCCATGCGACCATGATGATTATCTTCATGTGAATTCCCCATAGGGCATTGGTTTGCATAATGCTCATCCATTCCACATTTATAACATTTAACGGTTGTTGATGTCTTAGAAATACCATTATCCTCGTCCATGGTGTTAACTGATCCTTTTCCATTCCAATTACTGGTTTTGGTGCCTTCTTTTCCACACCCAAAGAATCTTCCAGTTTCTTTGAAACATTCCCCCTGATACCTCTTCACACATAATTTACATGAGGGAAATTGAACTTTCTTTCCTCTATGATCATCATGAAACCCATATTTCTCTTGTTAGCTGATTCGGGAAACTTACCAAAGTTCAGATTATTGATCATATTTTGAGAGATCTTATTATTCATAATAATGATGTTTGGACTTCCAAATCCCAGTTCATTTGCTTGGTCATGAAGAATATCATTCCATTGTCCATCATATCCTCCATTATCCTGAATCTTCATGTGTCCTGCTATTTTCTAAAACCCAAATAGAATAGTGTGAGAGGAAAAAATAATACTTGGAAAACAACATAATTATGGGGGAGTACCTTCAATATATAGCATCTTAGGTTTAATTCTATGATCGTTACCCTAATCCTAAGAATATAACCTATTCTTATACTTATCTGTAGGGACATACCTATACATACCGTAGAAATATCTCTAGGGATCTCTGTAAAGTTTTTGCATCCTCGTTTCAAATGTTTGACTAAACCTTCACTCTGATACCAACTTTAGAGACACAATGCTTGACATACATGGACATTACATAACTTTTTCGGAATACTTAATACATGAAAAAAACATATTCCCAAAGACCGTATTAGTTTAGTTTCTTTGGAAATCAAAACAAAATATTCAAATCATTGTGAATGATCTTCAACATCTCCCATAATGATCTTCCCCTTTTGTATTCATACCTAAAACAATTCTTTATATCCTAGGGAAATTATGACATAAAAAGGGTGAGCTCAAATGCTCAGTAATGGTAAACATGGAGAACACAAAACAAACCCTAACATTTGAACGTACGAACATGTACATAAAATATCAAAATCCTGAGTAATGACATAAATCTTGGAAGTTTATAAGGCATCGATCATAAAGGAACATGAACCATGATAAAATAGCATGGGAATAAAACATGTAATTGTGTAAAACCATTAATCACATGATATGATTTCCATAGTAGCCAAGGCATTTCTTCCAAGACCATCCTAGTGGACAAAGTCCCTTACTAAATCGAGTTCACTCCTCATTCCAGTCCTGTAGCATTGAACCATATTAACTTTCCATTCCATCCATGCCTATCTCATGAGATATAAATATTTACCCAATACATTATAGGGAGATATAGGTCCCACCTATCTCATAATGAAATCATTCATTCGTGTGCCACAAAATAAACATTCATCATTCATAATAACACAACGAATAAATGGGTTTCATAAACATCAACCCATCATAACATAATCCATATAAAAGAAATGGATATCATTTCACCATAAGAAAAATAAAACCATGTAAATAATAGATATATTATTATTGAATCATAAAAATACTAAATAATGTCATCTTAGATGGAAAATAGTTCTGATAAAACACTTGAAATGAATTCTTGAGGAAAATATCCTTTCTTCTTCAAAATCATTTTCTTTTCTCAAAATGTCGTGCGATTTTAAAAGAAAAGAATTTTTTTTTAAAATAATCATGAAATATTGTAAAGGAATCTTCATGTAAATAAGGCATTATGAACTCGTAAAAATACCTTCACGCCGTATAAGTTACAAAATACATTCTCCTCATACTTTCTCCAGAAAAGTCAAAAAGTTCCTCATATGGTAAAACCAAAGATTCCTTCCATAACAAAATATAAGAGTCAAATATGGGTAAAAATGACTTTAAACATACATGGAAGAATATTGAATACTTTATAAAATACATTTTTATGTAAATAGATGAAAAATATAACCCCAGAAAATACTTACGTATAAGCAATATCGGATAAAAATTAGATTGAAAAATTATCCCTTACCTTAGGTCCGATATGCTTTGTAAGTATCTAAACCACCTATATAATGATTTAAATAATTTCATTTACTTATTACATAATCATATTCATTGTTATTATATCATATATGGTTCACTTATGACTTTATATTGCTAGATCTTTTGGAAATTCCATGTTAAAGTAGTGTTTTCGGTAAAATCGTGTCATTTATCGTACATGTTTCAACTTGTTGTTCTTGATATTGTTACTTATATCCTGATTTACATAATTTCATAATTTAAATCATGATTTATATATAATATATATTCAGCATATAAATATATATGATAGATTTATAAATGGAATGAAATAAACCATTCATGGAGACGGTAGGTCGTACATACGCATGAACGATGTTTTCGTTTCCTTATTGAATTTAATGGAATTAAGTAAATGAAACATATATGAACATAAATCCAGTATAATTATTATGTAATATCATTCATGATTATTTGTTATATATAATTTATAATCATACATTAATGGTTAATCATAGAAAATGAATGTCACCGCTTTCGTGGAGACCGAAGTTCGTACGTACGCACGAGCGATGATATCATTATTTTGATATTGAAATAGTATATAATTGGATGGTATATCATATATAAAGAATAATAATGATGTTATATTTATTATTTATATCATTTATAATCATTATTATACCCATCCAAATGATGAATTATTTGATTAACATACTACACCACAACGTGGAGACGGTAAGTCGTTCGTACGCACGTGTGGTGACTACTTCATTCATAAGATGGATAAAATAACTAATATGGTTGTAAAATTTTTATAATAACATCAAACTATATTGGAGATACTGGATTCATTATTTTATAATGGAATCAACAATGAATGATGAAGTATAAGATGAAAGGAACTTGAAAGAATCAATAGAATATATTACCTCTTCATCGATGTGCCTCTTTTAAACATGCTCTTATGGAACTAGGGATGGTATTTTGAGAATACCATAACATATATGATATAACTATGGAGGTTTAGAAGAGAACGTTTCATGGTTTTTCTGATCTTGAAGGATCAAAATTTTGTAAAGAGGAGAGGGAGGAGGTTCCCTTTTATAACGGGGGAGAGGGGCACCTTAGAAAAAACATAAAATATTATTTTATAATAAATTCATTTTCGTTTTAAAATGTCTCCAAAGAGACTTATTTCGAGGCTAGGGTTGGTATGGGTCGCAATCCTCTAAACCAATAGGTTTTAGAGAAGTTTACGTTACCATTTTAACCTTATCATAAAAACTCTTTTATGTCAATTTTGACACTATTTGGTATATTGTCTTCTCTAAATTCATAACAGCGTTATTACTTCAAAAAAAATTCATATAACCAACCCTAATATGTTATATTAACCAAAAAATTATTTTAATTCATAAAAAGTCTCAAATTACATTTATTGGGATATTTATAATATCAATTATGTTAATATTTCATTAAATAGTTAATTACTGTATCATCATTGTGTCATAAATAAATTAAATTATTTAATGTCTAAAAAAAATAAATAAAATAAAATTATATATAAAATATTTTTTTCTTTCTAATTAATATCTATAGTCTAATTTATCTTATGTATAACCCTATATTAAAAATATTTTAGTAATTAAACGTTGATTTTATCTATTTTAGCTCTTCTTTAAATAAAATAATAATAAGTGTCCTAATCTAATCCAAGTGGACCAAAGAGGTTCATATTTTATTTCCATGTTTGTTTTTGGTCGAATTACTCTTATCCAATAGAATTAGGACATGCGTTATAGTAATAATAATATCATTTTTACCCTTAATTACCCTATTTACTTTTCACAGTGGTAAATAAAAGTAAAAAAGTTATTATTCACAAAAATTATTTTTATCCTATTGAACAACATTTTACACCTTGATATTAACCATGTCTCTTGGATTTTTGAAATTCCACTCACAAAAGTGGTAAAATTATGTTTTATGTAAATTTGAAAATTATCCTAAGAGGTGGGTAAAAGATGGTGAAAAGTTCAATAAAAATTTTATATATCAAAAATTATTATAAATTGAATCCAATGAATGACATTGAAATTATATAGGAATTATGTATCTATTTTGACCTAAAATAAATTTAAATAAAATAAATAATTATTTAAATAAATATTCGCTTTCAAACTATAACTCAGCGTTTTTCACTATTAATCAAAAATTGAATGTTTTCAGAAATATATCAAAAATTCACCCTAGGATAATTTCGATATTCTGAATCCAAAAAATGAAGCCCATTTTGAAAGATAAAATTTATAAAATTTCAAAACATGGGTATTACTATTCATAACGGCTAGTTTATATAATATTTTAATAACATGTCGTTGTTTAGTGAAACTCGGTATTGCGTACAACACAAGCTATCAAGAAAGGCCACTCTTGGGTGTAATGAAAGCCAATAATAGTGTTGCGTATACTAAAAGATAATACGGTGTTGCGTATGGAACAAGAAAATCATGGAGTAGTGTGCAAAAAATAGCTCAAAGAAATTAAAAATAATAATTCTCATAAAATCTCAGGGTGTTACATTAGTGGTAAATGTAATAACATTTTAGTAGAAAAGGATTGTTGATGATGAATCATTTAGACATTGGGAATTTTTAATTCTTATAAATCAATGGATTGTGATCATTAAATTGTTTTAAAGAAAAAAATAATTGAGAAATCTTGAATCGTTTCATACATATTTATAGGGATATTCTCCGAATTAAATATTATAGAGTTTTACTATATTTTATTTCTTTTACTAACTACTCTTCATGTAATGTGTGGTTAGACATTCCAAAACATAAATAAAAACGTTATTGTGTATTTTTTAGGAGGAAAATATTTTTTTAGAAAACATCATGTAAAATAAATTTTTTGTGATCATACAATTTAGGTGACTAAACCATAAGAAGTTATAAAAATAATTAGACATAGAGGAATTATGTATGTGAAAAATTTAACTTAGATATATAATTAGACTAATGTATATGAATATATGAATCAGACATTGAAGTGTGGTCTTGAAATATAATGGTTCACTCATAAATTCCCAAATTATTTTGGTGAGAGGTGTGAATACCATAGCATACCAAATCGATTAGAGTAACTCACGCACAATGATATAGGAAATAATTGAATATATATTGATTGGAATGAAACTAGATTTATCTCAATATAAAATATTTGGAAGTATAGACTACACACAAGTAGATTCAAAGGATATATATAAGATAGAAGGAAAATATAAAAATTGATAATTTATGGGATATGGAGATAAAAATCTATGATTTTGACATTTGTCTAATGATAAGAGACAAATCATCAGAAATAGAAATGTTTTATTGAAAAAGGATTCCTTTTAGATGGAAAATAGCGTTGAGGAGAAGGAAGATTATTGTATAGAATCATAGTTTTAAAATATTACTTGAATAGAGGTACCTGAAGTTCACAGATTCTGTATATATTTGATGTCTATGAGTCTAATATAAGTTATTAGATTCTAGATTAATGTTTAGTGGGTAGCATAAAGGGTCCATGTCTGAAAACCATAAATCTAGTAACCCAGATCCAGTGGATGGTTTTTTTTACATTGGCATAGAGACATGAAATCTAATCCTAAAAGATTGATTAATATAGTAGTATTGGATATCCTGATACATACATGATAACCATATTATATTCGAAATAAAATATAAAACAAAAATAAGTGATGTTTCTGAATCCTTGAAACTTATTAAACTATTTCTTCATCATAACCTATAGAAGGGAAATAAAATAACGTTGAGAATAAAATCATATTAAGGTTTACATATTGTAAAATATATCATGAGTAAATATGGTATAACAAATATCATAATTTAATATACTGGGAAATATTTCATTTAACCAATAACATGATTAACAATTCATCCATTGATAATATCAGGTCAATAATCTCATGGATAATAATAACTATATTCTACACAGAGGAAATGAGTAATGATGGATTTTATGATATAATATATCATGATATTGATTCTTTTAATTCATTTTTTCATGAAAGATTAATTGATAGGTAGATATACACCAGACAGACATCAACTTTAGCCAACTAAATTGTCTCGTGACACATGTTGTTGCATCAAGGGGATATCTATAACTAGGCCCCACCCATCACTTCATGTCCAATGAATTCGTGATATATTAAATGATCAATTAAATTCCGGACCAATATACCTTATCAATAAATATCATTATTGATTAAATAATATGGAATTATCATAATTTTCTGGGGTCAATAAAATATATTCCATATTATAAAATCGTATATAAAAACTATATATAACTATGAAAATAATCACATCCATGATTCAAATAATATGGATATTTTAGACAAATATAATATCTAATGGCCCGAATAATTTTAATTTTATGGTGAAATTAAAAAACAAAGTAATGGATAACATATGAGTATTATATTATTGGTAATATAGGTTTGGAAATAAAAGCATGTTTTTTGAAAAAATTTGAATTTAAATACTAAAATTAACTTTCAGTATAAAAATATATTTTAAATTAGATGAAAAAATGTAAAAGAAGAAAAATATCATAAAATAGCTATAATTGTTGGCAATTTTATTAATACCATATACATTAAGAGGTTTCTTTTTTTACATTTGGTATTGAAAATCAAAAAGAAACCATTAAAAAATAAATTATTAAAAATACATTAAAATTTATAAAATGTCAATTAGAAAATTAAATGTTCTTAATAAATTATTTGAGAAATAAAAATAACTTTGTTAAAATAATTTTCAAAAATATGTACATGGAAGAAAAATATATTTTGTTAAAAGATAAATAAATTAGAATATATTTTAAAAAATTTAAACATTGATTCATGTTCTAAAGAGATGAATATTTGAAAAAAAATATTTAAAATCATTAAATATCATGAGGATGTGAAAATAGAAGAATTTTGTGAAATATGGATAATATAATCCCTTCAATAAATATTAATGCAATCCCAAAAAAATGAGATTTTAAAATAATTCCTTACTACTATGGTAACATTTAAATTATAACACATTTAAATAAAAAAAATTAATTTATACATTAATCATCATTAATAATTAGTTATTCCGGAGAAATTTATCAATGGAGAAGTATATACCAAAAATAAAATTGAATATCATAATAATAATAGTTATGTATTAATGGAGTGGAAATTGTGATGAAATCCATTACCTCATTATTCCCTATTGTTGAATATGATTTAACTTATTTCATAATAGTTTAATCATGTAATTAAGTAATAAATAAAACATAATAAGATGTAAAATATCATAAATTACCATATTATAAGAAGTTATCACCCATTATATAGTAATATCTCATTACTACAATTGTTTTTTGTGTGAAATGCTCTGTTTTCTAATTTATATTTTGTCTGGAGGTTTCTGTTCCTTCCTGTTATATATAGAATAATCATATCTCTTAAGCCCAGTTTTATTATAATGGGTATTTTTTAGTCCCACATTAGAATAATCCACCATGTATTCCAATTTACTCATCTATAAAAGAATATCCCCGCCACTCTTTGAGGTAAGTGGAATTCTCCACCTATACACGAATTTTACATGGTATAAAAGGAAAATTAACTCTATTTTTCCCTCTTCCCAATGATTTTCTCCATGTGGTAGCCCTGCCCAACCCTCACTGTGGATTCTAGGTTTTGTATAGCCCCCATTTCATCACAGTCTCCAAGGGATTTTGGGACCACCCATTATGTGAGATTATGGGCCCTCCCATTTCTGGAAAACCCTGGCCCAACCTCACATAGAACATCGTAGCCCTAAACGTAGAAATTTTTCCTCACCCATCTATTGTGATTTCTCATATTTCCCTTAGAGAGTATTTCTTATATTTGTGACCATCTCATATAGTGATCTCTCTGAATACCCTCACATGACAACTCGGCTTCCGACAACCCCACCTCAGTCCCTCTTCGACAATAATTTCCAACACTAACATGCCCTGCCTCCCTAAAGTCAGCTCCTTCCATGATCATTTCCCAAAATATTCATGACACATTCCACTTGTGAGTGACATCAGCCTCACCCTTTTGATGCTCTTTATAACCTCAGTTGTGACTCATAGATCCCATATTAGTTATTATAATCTCTTCCCTCTCTAAGGTCCTCCTCAAACTAGGTTCCCTTCTTGTACCATCCTGATAGTCCATCCATCCATGAGGCACATCTGCTCCTCCCTTGGAATCTAGGCAACCCATAACCAACGGGGATCCCAGTATCTACCTCTATATGACCCTACCCTCTAATAGTTTCCCAAACTGTCCTCCCATGGAAATCCCCACCCGTTGTGGATGTGGTAACCCATCTCGCCCTCTTCTAGATCTACTCCTCCATCACGACTCTCAACCATGCCTCATTAAACACATCCCCAATTAAAGTGTGGAGATTCCGCAGATCCCTCTATTGGGATCAAGTAATTTGCAACTGGCCCATTTAAAATGGGATACTACTTGCACATTGACCATCATCTCCATCATGGTTGGCACTTCCACTCGTTGGACTCAATCACCACATCTAGTCACTGACACTCCTACCAGGGCCCTCTTACCTTAGTTGTCAGCCATCCTGCATGAGAACACCTTGGATAATACCTCCATCTTTGGATTTTCATGAGAATATGTCCAATACCCCATCATTGCTTCCCCCACAATGTAGTCCCCCTTCTTCCAGCACCTGCTACAGACTGATGTGAATCCCACATCATAATTCTCCACTATGTATTCGTTTTTACTCATTTATAAAACAATGCCCCCACCTCACTTTGAGGTAAGGGTAATTATCCTCCTACACACAAATTATAAAATATTAAAAAGTTATACTAAATTCATAAATAACATATTTATTATTTATAAACATTTTTATGATTAATATTGAACGTTTGACCTGGAAAATGAATCACATCACTTCGGGGAGATGGTAAGGCAATGTAAGCACAAGGGACATTATCATTTATTTAATGAGTGAAATGGTAAGAGTGTTTATGAAATTTTAATTTTATATAATATGTATCTTTTCATAAATATATTATATTTTTATTATTTATATCAATTTGAATATCCCTATAGTCCAGTGAAGGAAATCAAATTAAATCCATTCACGTGTTGATTGTCCACCTTACACAGGAGTGACGGTTTTATTTCCCTTTTGATGTAGAAGGATATGGATAAATATTATTTAAAAATCATACTAAAATAAAATTATATGTGATATAAAGTTGGTATTATATATTAATTGCATATAAAAAACTTAAGTTTTTAAAAGAAAAAGTATAAATGAAAGATATTGGTGATGGTAATTACAATCGATTAGAAAACCATCCATTGGATATCTTATTAATGGTCAGAGTGATTGTATTAATGGAATATCATTATCTATATAATATTGATATGGATATTGAGGGTATATTATGGTTATTATTGGTTATGTGAAGTGTCTTTAATGGTGTGAATAATTGTGGATAGTGGGTACCATTTTATATTTTTGGTGAGTTGCACACTTGTAATTTTTCAATGTTTTATAATAATTTAAAGTCACCTTCATGGTTAAATGTCTCCAAAATATATAATATTATATTTTTATAATTTTATGGTAAAAAAAATGTGGTTTCAATATGTTTCTAAGTTATTTTTAAACCCATGATTTTAGTTTAACCTGCCAATAAACCTATTTTTACCTTAACATTGGTAAATGATTTTTCGTATTTCTATTATTTATTATTAAAAAATTAATTGAACCATGTTAGATTATATTAATAATTTTAATTATATATTTGGAAGTAATTATATCAAATTAAATTTACATAATATTTATAAATTTTTTTAACAATGTACCAGAAAAACTTGTCAAAATAAGTTTTTCATAAATTCATTTTTCACAAAAAAGATGATATTACATTAGGTATGTGACTATTAATGATTTCTATATGTATTAAAATTCTTATATTTTGGTATATAATTGATAAATTTAATTAAAATACTTCATAATTATGTTTTATTTTAATGAATTTAAATTTAATGACATTATCTATTTAAAAAAATAGTTTCAATAATATATCGCTTATTTCCTCCAAAACATCTTATATGTATTTCATCTATAATAAAAAGTGAATACATGGTAAACATGCCATCATATAAAATGTTATTATAAATATAATTAGTGATAGTTAAATAATAAATTCACAATTATTACTTAATATTTATCTCTAATGTAAAATTTCAAATAATCATTCTAGGCCAATTTAGATGAATTATGTTAAAAATTGATATTCATCCAAAAAAAATTATAATTTTGGAGATATTTAATTTTAAAAAGATATTTTTATTACAGTTTTATTAATATATAATGTTCACTTTCTATAATTCATGCTCAATAATGACATTAAGGATGATACTAGTGAATGATATACATAAAAATATTATAATTGGTGAGGCTTGGCATATAGTTTAAGAGGGTTCAGTTCAGGAAACCGAGTCCTCAGTGAAAAACTAAAATTATAATATAGATTTTTAATTCTAATATATAGTTATTATTTTTTTCTAAAATTGTTACTTTTAATGGTTTATGTAGAACTAAATATCCTAAAATAATCGGTTAGTGTGGGTGATTCCTATATGTGAGAGTTTTCCATTAAGCATGACTTGGAATCACATTATTTACACAACACCTAAGAGATAAAACATTAACCACATAGAATGAATGAGATTGAAAGAAATTAGTTTCAAAATATATGATAAAGATAATGGAGTTGTTTGGGGTAAGGTAAAGTTGGTGGTTAATGGTTTTCAACAAAATGATTAAATCAAATTTTCTAAAATATTTTCGCTAAAAATAAAATATATTACCATTCAACATATGATTACTTTAGTTTCATCATGTGGATAAAATATATATATATATATATATGAAAATGGGTATTATTTAAGGGAATCTTTAGGATGTAATATATATGATTTAAAATTATTGTTTCATGGATCTTCAATATTAGGGCATTGTGGGAAAATTAAAAAAACACATTTATGATGTGAAAAATAACCAAGCTAGTAGAATAAGTACTTTGAAAATTTAATAGAAAAAATGGGTTAGTTCTTATCAAATATTATTATTTTTGTTACAAAAATATGTGTAGTGACATTAATTTCATTATCCCATTATTTTATGTGGACGGTATGCTTCTTATATTCCAATAAAGAAAATTGATTTTGGAGATAAATAAATAATTTTTCAGGAAACTTAAAAATAAATATTTTGATGAATCATATAATATAATGGAAATGATGATAGAGTGAAATATGTATACTAAGATTTCATATTTATCACCTAAAGGGGTTGTACCAATGATCATATATATATTTTAAATGACTGTTTGAAATGTTGTTTCAACTCCTCTTGTAGGGCACTTCAAACTCTTAAAGGAACCTGAAAAAAAATTATAATACAATAAACACGTGATATGAATATAATGTGAATCTTGAATAGAAATTATAATGTATAATATGGTGTGAAATCTAACGGATATTTATAATGATATAAGAGTTATTAGTTGGTTCTTATATAATCTAGAGAAAGATAATTTTGAAGTTGTGATGTCGATTAGAAGATAAATTAAATGAATAGAACATATAAATCTTCTTCTTTGGAGATAATGATTTTTTAGTTGTATATATTGAGACAAAAATTGAGTTATACTAAGATTAATGGAAAATAATAACTTTTTTCTTTATATTTGGTGGATCCATGTTATGAAGGATATTGAGGTGGAAATCATTGATTTCTATTTCCCCAAAGGATGTTGAAAAATTTTATAGAAGTGGAATGAATAAATTCAATATTGTGGTTAAAGTGTGTAATAGGAGAGCTCCAATGTATCTAGGATTATTTTTTCCTCGTATATTTTATTTATATTATAAATTTACCAAAATATTACCATGATGATATATTTCATCTACTTTCAATATTTTGTGGAAAATTCAAATTACTAGAGAAAAGTATCCTGTAGATTTTTCGAATGTACATCCTTCAGAAGTAAATAATATTGATGGTGGAGCAACAAAAATTTGGAATATTTTATATGAATAATTGTACACTACATTATAAATATCTCATTTATACAAAATTAATGAATAAAGTATGTGTTATTGATATTAAAAGAAGAAGGATATAGATAAAACCACACAATATATTGTTATATAACTGATCTTCTTTATTTTAATATTTGGATTGAATGATTTAAGAAGCACTATCAATACTATATTGAATTGATGAACTTTGTTTTCCAATGAGGTGATATAGAATATTGAAGTAGAAAATCAAAGTTAAAATTTTATATAACCTATAGAATAATGAAGCCAACAGTTGGTGATATTGGATACCCAAATGAAGTGTTTCATGATATCGGTTATTGTTAGTAAAAAAGACTCTACAAGGGGAAGAATTTTGAGTTAACCGAAATAAATTTTTGTAATACATTTGAAAAATATTTCTGAATTATAAATTGGATAAAACTAGATTTCATTGATTAAATGTTTTGATACATAAAGAGGAAGATTAGAATGAAAAAAACCATTAAATATATAATAAAATCACCTAAGTAAAATAAAACTGAATATAAAACGATTATAATATAATCAATGGTGAAATAAAAAAATAATGATAAAAAAGATGAATCACATTAGAAAATTGAAAATGTATCTAGTGTAGTTGCCATGGATTCTGGTATGTAACCATTTCTCGATGGTTTTAATTGTTATAAAGTTAAGGGTGACGAATGGGAGAGTTGGGAGAAAATGAAATGATGATTAGAGGAAAAAGGGGAAGCTTCACGGGTGGCGCACGGTTTGTCTAAACCGTGAAACCAATCCCTGTGTTGTTGGTCTTGGAGGCAGTAGCTTCTGCACGGGCAGCGCACGATTTGACTAACCATGTGGCCAAACCATGAAAGAAGGGTGGTCGAGGAAGTACCTAATCCACGGTTAGCGCACAGTTTGTCAAACCATGTGAACTAACCATGCAAGCACTTAAACGATATCCTATAAAGGTGGATCTCACGCGTTTTTTCCTCTAGGTGGATTTTTCCCCCTATGCAGCCCTAACATAGGATTTTTCTTCTCCTGAGGTCAAAGAAGGTTATCCCATCATTCTGAAGGAGATTTTAAGGCTTCTCTTAGTGAATCGAAGCCAGATTCTTGAGGTATGTGATCGTTCTTCATCGTTATTGTTTGATTTTTAGATCTACATAGATCTACTTCTCCTCTTCTCTCGGTTTCTTAGATCTATGCTCTCTATGGGTAGATATATGTGTGTGGATGCCAAATATGATGATATTTGGTCTTATTCTAGCTATGAGCAGAGATCTAAGGTGGGTTTTTGAAGAATCAACCCTGTTTCCATGTGCGTACATCGTTCGTTGTGGTTTTCGACAAAACACTAAAGGTAGGAGGCTTCACACTCGACTCCTCTTTCTAGAATTGATTGGCTTAGATTCAAAATAATTTATTTGAATGGATTTTTCTGTGAAAATAATAGAATAAATGTTCTTTATTGATGATTTATGTTTTTTATGAGATTGTGAAATCATGGTGAATTTTTGTGCAAAGTGATTTGGCTAGTTGAATTTAAAATATTGATTTTAAATTATGGATTTGATGAAAATGTATATGGTTTGATGGAAAATGGGTTTTCAATAAAAATGGTGTTTTATTGAAATTTTTTGTGATTGAAATGTATTTGATTGAATGGGTTTTCAATAAAATGGAGTTTTATTGAAATGGTTTGGAATTGAAATGGTCTTGAGTTGAATTGGTTTGGAATTGAAATGGTTTGGATGGAAATGGTTTTCAATAAAAAGTATTTTTATTGAAAGGGTGTTTTGGCATGATTGATAGGAGTATGTGGTGTGTGTTCATATTGCATGTATGAGGCTTCGTTGAAATAGGACCTTGTGCTCGGTGCCAAACATTTAATGGCACATGGTAACTATATGTACGAGGCTTGGTTGAAATATGACCTTGTGCTCATTGCAAGATGTGTAACAGCACATGGGAAACAATTACCTTATGAAAAATTGGCAGATCAACGAGAAACCGTTCTTGAGTATGGAAATGTCATAACATAGCATCCATGGTTGGTTTCGTGGGTTGTGGAATGGCTGGGTATGCCAAAAAGGGATATTTTGAAATGGTTCTAAATTATTTTTGGTAAATTATTCTGAAAAAAATAACTTGCTGGAAAATTGGTTTCAATATCCCTTTGAATTCCTAGGGTTATGATTGGTTTTGGAAACTTGTTTATATTTAGTTATAAACTGCTTTTGATAAAATGTTTTATATAAACTATTTTTTAGATAAATGTGGCTAACTCTTCTATCCTAGTGGTGTGAGTAGGGAAGTCATTAGGGAAAAGATATTATTTTTTATACTCACCCCCACTTTGGAAATTTTCTACTTTTACAGATGTCGTATTCCAAGACAGAGTAAAGGTAAGGAATCTCATTGCTAGTGGTTCATGGTGTTGCTTGGAAGATGTTGTGGTGCTTGGATCATGGAGCTTTATGTAGAGTAGTGGAGTGTGTCTTGGTTTACTTTGTGTATTTTGTTTATTATTCCGCATAGCACTCTTATTTTTTGTTTGTTGTATTAGTTTATGTCTTGTATTATGGAATAGTGTGTTTATCTTTTGGTAATGTATGAGTTGGTTTTTTCATTGTCATGCATTATGCAGTTGTTGTTAGTGGATCCTTTGGTTGGTTGGTTATTTGGTTTATTTCTTTAAAGGGTAAATCGTCCCCCACATGTATTTGAAACCCTTTGACATTTATTTCCCGCAATTGGCATCTTGGGGATGTCACTTAAGGCCTAGTAATGACTTTTTGATCTCTCTTGTCGATGAGAATTGACAGGTCATTACAAATGGTATCATCTTGTTTGGTCCTTGCCTAACAAGAGGGCATCGATTTTCTTGGTCTTAGAGTTGAAATTCATTCTTGTCTATTCCATGGGTCGAAATCATTGACAGGAGTAGGACTATCAGAACATGAAATGTATAGCTTAAAGGGATGTGGCAAACCTGTTTTTGCTAAACTTCAAATTACCAGGGTTTTCGGTACATAAGTGTTTTGGATACACTTCTAGATTGCTAGGAAATATCATAGTCATGGGTTTAGCCAATGAGATGTGCATGACCTGAATTTTAGAGGAATGGATTCCCACTAGAATTTCATATCTCACTGCGAGGAATGATTTGTGATTTTGTGCAAGGTGTAGATTTTGGGAACATAATGCAGAAATTGTTTTCTTGTGAAATATTTTGAAAACAGGGTATTTTGTGTATTTTGAAAATTGGTTGATTTTCAAAAAGCATGCTGAATGTTTTCAAAATTTGTTGAACATGGAATCAAATTGTTTTTGTAAAAACAACGTTTTGATAGATTATGATATAGAATTTGAATGCTAATGCATCATTTGCGTGAGAGTATGATTGATAGAATTCATTGTTGGTATTGAAAATGGCACCTAGTGGGAGTTGTCAGAACGAACCCGATGAGGCATTAGAGAATGTGGTTGCACCAGAACCATGTGTGAACCAAGAGCTAGTTCAGAGTATTGTCCAGGATTTTCATGTTTTGGATACAGGGAGCCAGTGGATTGAGCCACAACATGTGGATCATACCATCCAGTTCATGATGCAGAATCCACCGAAAATTTGGGGTGATGCTGAACCCTATAATACAGAGGTGTGGCTATGTAGGATGAATTGTATATTTTATTTCATTGGCACACCATCAGATCTCAAGGTCATGTTGGTGATGTATATGATTGAGGATCTTGCACGTTAGTGGTGGGATTTAGCGGTGTAAGCTAAGTTGTATGAAGCCCTTACATGCGATGATTTTGAAGAATTGTTTAAGAAATAATTCTATCCTCACACGTTCAAGATCCAGAAAATGACAAGCTTCTTCAGCATGAAACAAGAGAGCCTCTCTGTAATAAAATATGCAGCCAATTTCATGAATTTAGTCTGTTTTTCACTATAGGTTGTGGAATGTGTGTCTCTGAAGGCACGAATCTTCAAATCGGGGCTAAGGAAGGGGATTCAATCAAAAATTGTGGTTTTCCATAATACGTATTATACAAAAATGGTGAACAGAGAAACTATTGTTGAACCTGATATCTCAAGATCGATCGGAGGAGGCATGTTGATACCTATGGGAAACGGTGGCATCTCAACCGTTGGGAACAAGAGGAAATGGGACACCTATTTCCACAGTGCATGTGGAAATCAGAACCAGACGATGAGATCAATGAACCTTCCTCCACAACCCTGTGGAAATCAGAACCAGATGACGAGATCAATGAACCTTCCACCACGACCATAGAGCAGAGAATGTTTCTATCAATGTGGTTCAACAGGCCAAAAAAATTGAGAGTGTACAATGAAACCTAGAGCATTCCATAATTGCAACAAGATTGGACATCTTCAGCACTATTGTTGTAGTTCTCCTAGGTCAGGTGCTTGAGACACTTCTTAGGCATCACAAGCATCATATTCTTCGATAGGAAGAGGATAACAAAGTTATTATTATCAGCATAATAGAGCTATCCATGGTGATTCTCGAAATACCATGACTCATCAACCAAGGAACTTTCAACAAGGCAACAAGGAGTGCAGTGCAGCGATGAAGCAATTGTATGGAGTTGAGCCGATGATGGTTGATGATCGGGCTGGACCATCTACAGTGAGAGGTACGATTCTTTTGAATTCTACCCGTGTGCATGTTCTCTTCAATACTGGAGAATCACATTCCTTCATTGCTTCTCATGCTATTGACTCTCTATGTTTAAAACTGGATATTATGCCTTCTGTTTTGAAACTGAAAACTCTTCTTGGTGAAAGAGAACGTCAAGCCTTTATGTGTAGAGAATGTACTATAACTGTTGATAGAGCTGAGTAAAAATGGGACTTCTCGATGTTGTAAATGGATGTCTATCATGTAATCCTGGGAATAGATTAGTTGACAATTTTTAAGGCTCACACCAGCTATTATAGGAGTACGGTTAGTTTCACGACTGAGGATGGAATCAACCGTCTCTTCAGAAGAGAGAGGATGGTAAAGGAAGGTGAAAAGACCTTGTTGGCACCAGTGTTGGGAATGATCACTTACCAATTGGTACTGTTGACATTGGAATCAATGGAAGAGATTGAGGAAAAGAGTTTTCCAACTGTTGTAGATCAATTTCCAGTTGTCTTTCCCAATAACTTCGGATGGTTACCACCTCTAAGGGAAGTGGAGTTTATGATTGATATCCTTCTAGGAACCAGTCCTATTTCCCTTCCATATTATAGGATGGAACCAAAATAGTTACAGGAATTGAAAGTGTAGTTAGAGGAGCTGGAAAGCAAGGGTTTCATTCGACCAAGTACTTCTCTATGGGTAGCACCGATGTTGTTTGTGAAGAAGGAAGATGGAACTCTTCCGCTATGTGTTTGTTATCATAAGATTAACCATGTTATGATAAACAAAAGATTTCCACATCCACGCCTTGATGATCTGTTCAATCAATTAAGGGGAGCTTAGTGGTTCTCCAAGATTGAATTGCGATCAGGATACCACCAATTTCGATTTGAGGAGGATATTCCAAAGACAGTTTTCATAAGGAGAAATGGACACTTGTAATATATAGTCATTACTTTCGGTCTAACCAATGCACCAGTGGTATTCATGGCTTTAATGAATTAGTTATTTCAATGATATCAGGATTCGTTTGTTCTGGTGTATAGTGATGCTATAGGATCCGGGTTGGGTTGTGTTCTCAAGCAAAGAGATCATGTGGTTGCTTATGGTTCATGGTAGTTGAGGGTCCATGGGAAAAATTACCGAACACATGTTTTGGAGTTTTCTGTATTCACCCATGCATTGAAAACATGGAGACATTATCTATTTGGTGAGAAATTTACTGTGTTTACAGATCAAAAAAGCTTGAAACACATTTTCTCACAACGTGATTTGAATTTGAGGCAAAGGAGATGGATGGAGTATCTCTAGATGTTTAACTTTGACATGATGTACACACCAGGAAAAGGAAATTCGGTGGCAGATGTATTGAGTAGAAAGGTATATTCAAAGTTGGCGAAAGAAGCTTCAGACGAATTGCATTTGATGTTGGTCTTAGCCGACATGCATGTGGAATGTAATGACCAAGGTGATGTTTCTATTTTCTATTCATCTACACTTGTTCCGGATTTATTAATGATGATCAAATAATTACAAACATCTGATGTAGAATTTCTAGCTGTAATTTCAAAACTCAACGGTGGGGAGAACATTGATGGATGGAAACATGATGGGGGTTCAGTATTGTGTTTCAGAGATCGGATGGTTGTACCTATGTTTTGTAAGGAACAACTCCTTATTTCTTACCACCATTCTAAATGGGTTGTAAATCCAGGTAAATAGAATATGTATAAAGCATTGAAGATGTAGTTTTAGGGGAGCGGCATGAAAAGAATGGTGGTCGAGTATTTCTCACGGTGTTTGACTTGTCAGTAGGTTAAAGTAGTGAATCAGAGACCAGCTGGTATGTTATAGTCTTTACCTATCCTAGTGTGGAAATGAGATCAAATAGCAATGGATTTTGTTACAGTTCTTCTGAGAACAGTCCAGAAACACAATTCCATTTGCGTGATAGTGGGTCATCTAACCATGTCAGCCCATTTCATCCCAATTCCTAAAACTCATACGGTGGAAGATCTTTCCAAAATCTATATCTAAGAAGTGTTAAATAGGAATGGTGTACTAGTGCCTATAGCCTCAAACATATATCCGAGGTTCACATCTCATTTCTAGAAATCATTACACCATGCCCTTGGGACTCAGTTGACTATGAGCACGGTGTATCATCGTCCGACAGATGAGAAATCCAAGCAGACAATACAAACATTGGAAGATATGTTGAAGGCTTTTGTAATTGATTTTGGTGGCTCATGGGAGGAGCATATACCCTTAGTGGAGTTCTCATACAATAATAGCTATCAAGACTCGATACGAATGGCTCCGTTTGAAACATTGTACGGGAATCCTTATTGTTCTCCACTAAGATAGGTGGAAACACGTGAAACATCAGTAGTCAGACCAAGACTTTTCCAAGAGACAAGAGAGAAGATCCAGTTGATTAGAATGTTTATGGATACATGTCATATTCATTATAAATCCTATGTATATCTCTGTCGAAGACCATTGTCATTCGTTTTTGGTGATCATGTATTCTTGAAGATCTCTTCAAGGCTTGGACATCATCATTTCGGGAAGCAGGGAAAGTTATATCCTAGATACATTGGCCCTTTTGAGATATTAGAACAAGTTGGAGTGTTGGAGTATCGGTTGTAATTTCCACCATGAGTTAGTTAGGTGCATAATGTGTTCCATGTATCTCTCTTGAAAATGTATCAGCCTGATCCTGACTGTGTGATCAGTTGGGATCACGTTAACCTAGAGACGAATGCATTGTTGATACATATCCTAGTATAGATTGTGGATAGGCAAGAGAAATTCATGCATGGAAAAAGCTTTGGTCTAGTGTGGGTTTACGGAAGAATGGTCAGATTCAGGTAGAGACAATGAAACGCAAAACGGAAATGAAAGAGTAGTGGCTGGAACACTTTCATTTACGTGAAGGTTTTTTACTTTCTAAGGATGGAAAGAACAATGGTGGGGAGGAGGTAGTACCCCTGGATCCTAGTATGTAACCATTTATTGATTCTTTTAATGGTTATAATGTTATGTGTAATTAATGATAGAGTCAGGAGAACTTGGAATGTTTTTTGAGGATAAAGGGGAAGTTTCACGGGTGGTGCACGGTTTGTTTAAACAGTGCGGCCAAACCTTTTTTTGTTGGTCTTAGAGGCAGTAGCTTCTGCATGGGTGGTGCACAGTTTGTCCAACCATGTGTCCAAACCATGCGAGAAGGGTGGCCAAAGTAGTAGCAAACATACGGTTAGCGCACGGTTTTTCAAACCTCGGGAACTAACCGTGCGGGCACATAAACGAGATCCTTCAAAGGGGGATCTAATGTGTTTTTGCATCTAAGTAGTTCGTTTTACCTCCTAAGTGGCCCTAACTTGGGATTTTTCTTCTCCTAAGGTCAGAGAACATTCTTCCATCATTCCTGAGGCGATCCGAAGGCTTTTCTTGGCGAATCAATGTCGGATTCTTGAGGTATGTTGTTGTTCTTCATCGTTCTTGTTCGATATCATAGTTCTACTTAGATCTACTTCTACTCTTCTCTCAGTTTCAAATATCAATTTCTGTTATGGGTAGATATATGTTTTTGGATTCCAAATAAGATGAGAATTTGTCTTGGCCTCACTAGGAGAAGAGATCTAAGGCGGGTTTTTGATGGAGAAACCATGTTTCCTTATGCGTTCTTCATTTGTTGTGGTTTACATCCAAACCCTAATGGTAGGAGGCTTCACTATCGACCTTTTGATATAATTTATTGTCTTAATTTCAAAGAGGATTATTTGAATGGATTTTATTGTTAAAATCATATAATAAATCTTATTATGTGATGATTTATGGTTTTGATGAGATTGTGAAGTCTTGGTGAATTGTTGTGCAAAGTTATTTGCCTTTTAGAATTTAAAATATTGATTTTATATTAAGGATTTTATGAAATGGTATATGGTTTGATGAAAATGGGTTTTTAATAAAAAGGTTGTTTTTTTGAAATGGTTTGAGATTGAAATGACTTTGATGGAATTCATTTTCAATAAATGGAGGTTTATTGAAATTTTTTGGAATTTAAATGTGTTGGAATTGAAATGGTTTGGCATTGAAATCATTTTTATGGAAATGGTATTCAATAAAAAGTGTTTTTAATAGAATGGGTGTATTGGAATGATTGATTGGAATATGTGGTGTGTGTTCGTATTGCATGTATGGGTCTTGGTTGAAATAGGACCTTGTGCTTTGTGCCAAACATTTAATGAAACATTGTAACTATATGTACGAATCATGGTTCAAATATGACCTTGTTCTTGGTGGCAATGGTGTAATGGAACATGGGAAACAATTACCTTGTAAAGACTTGGTAGATCGACATGAAACCACTCATGAGTATGTAACTGTCATAACATAGCATGCATGGTTGGTCTCATGGGTTGTAGAATGGTTGGGTATGACAAAGAGGGATATTTTGAAATGGTTCTAAATCTTGTTTGGTTATTTTTTCTAAAAATATAACTTGCTGGAAAATTGGATTTAATTGCTCTTGGAATGCCTTTGGTTATGAATGGTTTTGGAATCTTGTTTATATTTAGTTATAAATTTCTTTTTAGAAAATGTTTTATATAATATTTTTTATAGAAATGTGGATAACTATTTTATTGTAGTGGTGTGAGTGGGGAAGTAATTGGGGGAAAAACTAAAAAGTTTTATACTCACCCCTGCTTTGGCACTTTTGTGCTTTTGTAGATGACTTATTCTGAGAAACAAGTAAAGGTAAGGCATCTCATTTTTTGTGGTTTGTGGTGATGATTTGGAGTTGTGGTGGTGCTTGTAGTATGGAGCATGTTGTAGAGACCTAGAGTGTGTCTTGGTTTACTTTGGATCTTTTGATTATTCTTCTGCATAGCACTTTGATTTTGTGTTGGTTGTATTGGTTTATGGGTTTAATTGTGGAATAGTGTGTTTCCCTTTTGTTAATGGATGAGTTGGTGGTTTCATTGACATGCATCATGTAGTTGTTATTAGTAGATCCTTTTGTTGGTTGGTTATTTGGTTTATTTCATTAAAGGGAAAATCAACCCCCACTTGTAGTTTAAACACTTCGGCATTTATTTCCAGCCTTTGGCGTCTTGGTGATGTCGCTTAAGGCCTAGTAATGACTCGTTGAGCTCCCAAGTCAATGATAATTGGGGGTAATTACATCTAGTATTCATTCCTATATAATTTAAGGAGGCCTTTACCTTACAAATAATTTTTTTCCTCAAATATGAAAAAATCATGAAGTGGAGCATCACCAAAAGGATCACTAGAATGTATGAGTTTACATGAAGTTGTTGCAATTAAAATAAGTTAAAAATTTTGACCTACATTACTGTTTGGGAGTAAAATATAGAAGATTATTTTATGTTTATTTATTATAATAATTTCATAGTGGTTTATGTCCAATAAATATCCACGATTAGTTGACCATGATAAATACTACTCACTAGCTGTTGGGGATGCATGAAAGGCTTCAAAAACTTTATGAAGTTACTAAAAGATTGGGAATTGATAGAAGAGATCAAAAATCACAAAAATAATTTCTACGAGTCTGAGAAAAGTACAAATATAAGGTAGATAAAAACAAATATGACAAACTTTCATTATGACTAATAGTAAATAGAATAGAAATAAACATTGTTAGTTCTACTGATTAATATTGGTATATGTTAATATTATGTATTAGTGGTAATCAAAGTACAAGGTATTGATCTCTATTAAGTATTTGAGGATTCCTAGAAGTATATAAACATATAAATTCTTATAATATAGTAAAATTAAATAAGATTATATTATTATTATAAGATTATATTGATGAATATTAAAAAATACTTATTTTTGGAATCCAAATGTATCAAATGTTAGAGGCTGATTTGTTCATAATTAATAAAATGACATGTTATAAAAAATATCGATGAGTAGATCAATATTAAGTAATTACTAGATGAATAATATATAGAAGATTAATATCTAGAAGGAGGAACCATATGATAATGTTATATTGATTGGAGATTATGAAGACCAATAGATGATTTGAATCTAGATAAATAGATTTTCAGAACCTCAGAACGTAGGTGTTAGAGTTGAGTCAGTTCGAATGATAATATAGTATAAGATTTGGAATTGTACAAAGGTAAATTTTATAGATAAAAGAGGAATCTAAAGTATCATGTCAGAGGATGTTGGAAGTACTAACTTCATTAAAATAATGATTGAATGTAATAGTATATATGGAATGTGAACTTTGAACTGTATAGAAGGTTGTTCACTGAAAGATTCCATATGGACATTACATTACTATACATTTATAAAATTTTGACAATTTTGACGACAACATTAAATATTGGATATTAATGGAAGGAATGTTTATGATTTAATCCATGATCTATAGAAGAGTTTATGATATTTCTCACTGGGTTTTGGAAGAAATTTCATAGAGTCAAATACCAATATAGTAAGATGATTTTAAATTTAGTCAATTCCAAAGTAGACATGGATTGAATATCAAATTGAATATCATGTATTATCCATATTTATCACGGTATGTTTACATATATAAAGTGTGTGAGTGGGGGGGTTATTTTAGATAATAGGAGGATTTAATTAGAAAATAATATGATATTTTCAAATGTAATCAAGAAGTAAAAGGAGGGGATGAAAATAAACAACAACATCTATCACTAGAGAAGATTGATTGAGGGCTTGAAAATAGATGACCTTGATGTTATAAAGAACTGAGTGATTTTTCTATATCTATATTATTAAAAGTTTGAAATCCATATTGATTTTAACAAATAACCTCTGGATGATTCGTATGTTGATGACTTATATAGTGATAGGTTTACAATGACATTATTTTTGATGTGTATATAGGCCCACCTTACATAATTATTATTGCATAAGTTTATCTAGTATTTTAAGAACTATCAATGAGAATGTTTATGGAGAATCCTTGAGTACTAGTGGTTCCAATATAAAAAGTTCCACACTATAATGGAGGTTGAAAAAAATATAAATTAATTAAAATGATCCTTGACATGCATCATATCATCAATAATTATTGTTGAGTATTATTTCCTCCCACACCAGTTATAGTCATTGAAGAATATTACAATGAACAGTAAATATCATGATTGATTCAAAACATAGAAAATAAGTAGGTTTTACATAATAGGGTTGAATCTTATAAAAAAATTTGTTCATTTTGATTTCATTACATTATCAACATTTCATGTGGGAGTGAATTCATAGGTATTATATAAAATATACATATTTAGGGACCAATAAGAGGGGTTTGATCGACATAAATGAAGGAAATGTTTAACATAGAGGAAATCCATAAAACATTGGTCACCCTTGATTGATCCCTGTCCACTAAGGGTGACTTCTTGATCCACTTGGTAGAATAAGTTGTGTCAATGTGATGTGTAAATTTAAAATTAACCTTCTCCCCTTTTTGGTACATATATATATTTAAAATTTCATTCCCATTTATTTATTTTAACATTATGTTTATATATCATAGGGGAAAAATAATTTCTTTAAAATGTAGGGAGGCCAAAAATATATAACATTATGAAGCTCAAAAAAGTATGTAAGAGATAAAAATAACACATGGTAATCTGGTTTTTAAATAAATTTATGTATTATATAATAATATGAATATTCAGAATAATAAGGTCACTCATATGATAAGGAAAAAAGTCTTTCATGATCTATTGAAGGAGGGTGGACCATTTTTTGAAATTGATGTGAGTAGTGGATTTATAAAAAATTCATTTATAATAAATATTATGAAAGAAGGAATAATTTCAATATATAATGATATTGAGTTATTTGAATCAATTTATTAAATGTATACTAATGTTATGGATAAAATTAAGAATATTACATTATAGGTTATCCATTATACATTTTTTCATTAATATACTTTATGAAGAAAAATCACATTTTGATGAATAAGCTGATAAAAATGAAAAAATTGATAAAGTAAGTGAGTGGGTGTAAAAATATCACTAAACAAATTGAATGTAAGGAAAAATGGTATTCTATTTTTAGTAAATTTAAATCGTTATAGAAGAATCAATGAAAAATAGATTTTGTGGGATTATTTTTATAACGGATTTTTAAATGAAAAATTTCATGCACTAATGGATACTCATAATGAAATTTTTAATAATAAGAATAAATATGTCGAGTTCAATGAAAAAAATTGTATAGTTACTTTTTAGGCCTTGAAATAGTTTATTTACTACTATTAAAAAAAATCAAATTTTAGATGCTGAATGTGAGGATAATGTGAAACATTATGTAGTTTTGAATGTGAATTTAAATTTAATGTAAATTTAGTTGGAACAGAAAATGAGAATCTTGGAAGAATTTTTTGAATATAATAAATATAATGGTAGTAATAATATAAGATCATATGAAGGTCCATATTTTGATATGTCAAAAAATTGTGACTCCACTTTTTGATGAATATATACATATTAACTCCAATATTTCTAAAAGTATGTGTTTTATTTCTAGAAATAGCTGGGTTAAGAAATATTTGGAGAAACAAACCTATTTTGTAATGGAGGAAGTAAGGAAATAAAAATTAAGGTGTTCCATCAGTGCTTTAGGAGAAAAATGTTTTCATAAAACCATCCACCGACCAAAATTAAACACATTGGTGGAACCAAGGATTATCAGAAACAATTGGTGTTGTGGAATGTTTGGACACATGGAAATCTGCTATTGTAATATGATGATAAATTTTAAATTAAAAATATGGAAACAGTGTCATGGATTATAATATAATGTATGAAAGACTAATCGATGTACATCCAACCCTTACAAAAAAATTAACAACAAATAGATTTCAATAATCAGAATTTTTTTTTATTTTTTCTATGATGTGTTCATTTTGATATAAAGGAATTAAGTATGCCAAAAAATCACAATTCATATAAGGTAAATGGATTTTTTCCAAAAATTATGAAGGAATGAGAGATGATGATAAACTATAATTCTATGTTGAGGTAAAAAACCCAAATTTGTAGTGAATTATTTACCAAAGATGAATCTTTTGAAGGATATCCAAATGAAAAAAATATATTCTACTTATGTAGGAGAAAATTTCACTTAATGGAATGATCTAAACTCATAATGAAGATTCATGATAATATAAACAGTATAATGTAACAAAGTCAATCAATCCAGAAATATCAAAAATTATTGGAATGTTGGATGACATCCCTAATGATTATGTCATTGTAAAATAGAAGATAATATTGAAGAGTAACTTATTAGATGATAAGATGAATGTTGAATGGTGTATTTTATCTGTCCAAACGCCTAAATGTTAACCGAATGTATTACTAGGACATAAAATATGGAACATAAAAGGAGATAAGACATAAAATATACTGATTGTGTTGTGAACTAAAATTATCAATTGATTAAAAAGGTAGAAAGTATTCTAAAGGATTACATGATTGTATTATAAAATATTTTAAATAATCTCAGAGGTTAAATGAAGAAGAAAATAATAAATCCTATTTCTAATTATCATAAGTTAAGAAGAAATATCCAAATAAATTGAAAAATTAAGGTAAAAGGAAGATGAAATCAAATTTTTCAATAAATATTAATTTTGGGAAGTCAAGGGTAAAGGCATGGGGATAAATTAAATGAAGGTTAATGGAGTCTCTAATTTTATAAAGAAATATCGTCCATATTGATCTAGTTAATGAGTAATAAAAATTTCACCTTATTACCTTGTAAGATTCAAATAGCTTATATATATAAGGGAATTGAAGTTGATGCAATTCAAGTTAGATTACCCTAAAAAGTATGCAAGTTATTCTGACAACATAATTATTTTTAAATAATCAAAGAATTTCTATAATACATAAATTTGTTGTACTTGATTCAATTGTACGTAAAAAGAATACATTTTATATCCTGATGTAATAAACTCCATATATTGAGGATAATAAATTCTTGGAAGATGAGTATTTTGATAATAAATATTGTTTTATCTTCACGAAATACCTTTCAAGAAAACCCAAAGAATTAAACCCCTGGATGGGGATTTAATTATTAGGCATTACTTGGAGAATTTTTGGACATCTATGATCTTGAAGATAATTTACAATAGTTTCAACCTTAATAACTACACATATAAACATATATATAGTTGACTTGTGTCCCAATATATTATGAAAAGTGACTCTATCATTCTCTCTGGTAATTATGAAGATAATTTTATCTCAAATGAAGTAATATGAAAAAGAAGAAATGTTTAAATAAATTTCCACCCTCTCCAAAATTTTTAAAAAAGGGATTCCAAATGAAATCATTACATTAGATATCAAATTGATAAACAATATCCATCAAAATAAAACATTTTATTTAATTTCAATTAAGGGGAGATAAAATTCATTGACAATTATAAGAATTTTGTAATGAAATCAAAAACAAATGGGGGTTGAGGTACCCAACAAATGAGGGTGATGATATTTTTTATTTGTTTAAATAATTTTTTGGTAAAGAGAAATATGTTTTTAATTGTCTCCTATAAATGTTATGGATTTATATCCCATGAAATATAATACAAAAAAATTTTGAACTATCAGAAGTAGGAATATAATAGATTCAAGATCTAAATATGTTAAATAGAAGGCTTGTGTCTCTGGATTTATTGATAAAAAATTGTTTTAGTGCTTTTCACATAACAACGAACCATGATAATCTATAAATAAGATGATTGTTGTGTCTATCATCATTATTTTCAAAAAATATTCTAAAGGATGAAAATGAACTATGAACCACTAATTAGAATTATGAAATATGTCTCTTGAATGTGGGTATCTAGATGATTTAAGTAAAAGATCAATTGAAAAATTTCAATTATCCCATTAAATGGTGAATATATAATTCATTAATATTTAAGACCGAGTTTTGGAGATTAGTGATATGATTTATTGTTAGAAAATCATTTCTCACTATAATAAGATATGTGACATCCCCAAACAATTTTTCTTAATATATCAAAATAATATTTTGTAATAGAAGCTATAAACCTGGTATATTACATAGATTCAATGTTGTGATGCCTCTGAAAGAAGAGTACAATTACAGAGGAACCATCCAAAGATATAGGACAATCAACTGATGAAAATAAATTTAATGGAAAAAACCCATTGGAATATAGTTGTAGACTAAGGAATAACCCTTGATGATTAGAATGAAAAAACACGTTGAAAATTTTAAAGAGTCTCAATGTATGATTACTGAATAATGTTGCGATACTCTCATTTTATAAAGATAGTTTCGGTAATAAATATTAAAAAATCATATAGTATGGAATCACAAGAAAGTACACTAGAATGTTTGATTTTATAAGAAGACTAAGCTATAATAACATTATAAATATTATATAAAATATAAGATTTTAGAAATAAAATGTTTTTTATGATTTTATATTTTTTATTCAAAATAATAACAATTTTATGAATGACCAACAGTTATACATGTTTAGTCGAATTTATAAAATCGAAATCAATGGATATTATATATCCATTTAACCACCATTTAGTATCAAATTTTAATAGAAGATGATGGATTTATAGTGGGGATAAAAAATCACATGAATAATTATGATTTTACTTACAAGGGTTATACGATATGGTTAATTAGAATAGGAATACTAAATCCGAGTGGAAAAAATGTTTTACGAACCATAAGTCAGGATAGTAAGCTTCTTTGATAAACATTGGTTGATGTAAATATGATATATCGATGGTACAGAAAGTACAACTGACTTGTCTCAGGCTAGGAGAAATGAAATCCTATATGTAATTAAACTTAATGAATCATATGTTGAAGGTCATATTTATTGGAAAATATGATGATAAAAATATGAGCTAACTAAAATAGGACAAATCCTAGAAGCATGAAAGCTAAATGTATCAGATTCCATAGGATGAGTTGATTGGAACCAAAAAGAATAAATTGTTGATGCAAGATAGACATGAAGATAAATATTGAGTAAATAAAGATGAATAATATCAAGTATATGTTTATACAAATGTTGGAACTGCATGATAAGGCTATGTTGATTGGATGTTATGAAGACTATAAGATGACTTGAATATTGATAGTGTGGTGTTTATAACCTCATACCATTGGTGACGAAGTTAATTCAATTAGAAGGATAATCATCAAGATGAGTTTGAAATATATGAAACTTCAGTTGATGAAAATAAAGAAAATAAATAAGAACCATTTTGTTGGATGTTCAATGTCCAAAAGCTTGTAGATCCTTGAGTAAAGGTAAAATTATATCCTGAAAGAGTCGATTAAACTATATGGTTATTTTTTAATTCTAAGATTCTAGATAAATGTCACTTTGATTTATAGTTAAAAAACTATGATGATGTTGAGTTATATGTTCATCTCATATATTTATATAATTGTATTTCATGATTCACAACATGATTTTTGTATGCGTTGATGTTTTTTGGGTAATGTTTTGTAGGAACTTTTATATAGTAAAATATTGTAATATTTAGAATATATTGAATGTGGTCAATTCTAGAGTTGGGATTCCATGATTTTAATATTTAATTTTACACATTACATATAATTAATAGTGGACAAGTTTCTATATAAATTTGGAACATATTTAATAAATTATGGACTTAAAAAGAAAATATTTAGGGCGATATTGATATATATAGAAGTAAGAGGAGAGGAAGAAACCAACTGAGCATTTACATTACAAGATCTGAAGGGTAAAATATTTGATAAGATAAAAACATAATGTTCAAAAGTATTCAGTAAATTAATTAGATCCCAATGAAAAAAGGAGGATATCTGTATAAACATCAAGCACGATCCTCTGTAATTTTTAGACTTCGACGATCATGGTGGTGAGAAGTTAAATAAATGATCGTTCGGAAGCATATATAGAAATTACCTGCATACTAAATATTGTGGAACTTTATCTAGCAGTCAATGAAACATCCTTGAGGATTTTTGAAGGGAAATATTTAATACTAGTTGTTCCGGTATAAAAATTTATATTCAATCATCGATGATGAATATATACAAACACAATATAATGATATTTCACTTGGGTTATATAATTAATCATTATGGATAGGTATGATTCCATACCATGCAATCTATAATATATGATAATTATTTTGGAGGAAAATCTATGTCACAACTAACTCAAAAAATAACAAAGAGTTGGTATCCCACACTAGGACCAAACCTTATACAAAATCCTTGTGTGTTGATTTCATTTCACTATATTGATCGAATGTGGTAGTGTGTGATAAGGGAAAATATTAATGATCAATAAATTATAATGAAAAATGGGGTTTTGATTATCTTAGAGGAGATAATAGTTTATGTTTAACTAAATATGAAACATTTATCCACCACTAACTCACTCTCACTATTAGCGTGACTGTATGATCCATTGGGTATTATGTTGTGAAATAAACATTTCTAAAAATTTGTTTCTCCCTATATGGACAAGTCACATTTAATAGAAGTAAAATTTCAAATAGAAGTTTCTTGAAGAATGAATGTTGGTATCATAGATGACAGTTGGTAAATAAAATCCAATTTATATGTTCCGAAATGATTTATTCTAATAGAGTATGTAGGAAAATTGTGCATTATATATAATAGGATTAGGAAAATGATATAATGAGGACCATTGAATGAAAAATAAAATTTAATGCTGTCAATTTATAATGTGTTTGAGGATTCATTGGGATTCTTGAAATAGTCATCAAGTGGTAGTTTTTTTTGGTATTTGGAATAATCCTCATGTAAAGAGTAATTACAAAAGAAGTATAATCATTGGTGAACTATTTTTTATTTTTAGAGCAGTGAATGTTTTCTTCATTAATGAGGGTAGTGAAGTTGACTAAAATTAAAAATTTCTAATTGGTACAACATGATGTTCAGATAACTAAAATGTAATTGGGTTTTATAGTCTCATAAAAGTTTAATTTTCTACATTTTAATCACTCTATTATATATAATTTTTAGGGAAATTGTGTAAAATAGTAAAACAATGTATTATACCTATGATTGTTAGTCAAAACAAGGGTTACTAAATAATAATTGATAGTTTCATAGTATTATGGATGGACTCCCATATATATTTGATGTTGGTGTAACCTGATGAATAAGTAGTTATGACTATATTAATTATATAAGATAATTTTTAGGAGGTGTTGAGGAATTATTCATGTTATTCATCTACATTTCCTCATATTAATAGTTTTTGTGATATTTTTACTTTCGGTGAAATCAAACTGGGAAGTTCTACTCCTATAGATATATGATAAAATTTTAAACCATGTAAATGCTCTATATGTCCTTTTACAAGAGTTATACCCAGATTACAATTTAATTTTTATGTTAATTAAGTTTACATACTTTAATAATTTCAATTAAATGTTGTGATTAGGGTAGTAAATATTCTTCCTAGTTTGGGAACATAGAACATGAGGTGATTCTATTTAGTAACCTGTTTTTTTCTATGTGGTATATCAATAGAAACAATATGGTGTCAAATTTTTATAAAGGATTCTTTACATGAGTTATTACAGGGTTAGGATATATTAAAACAATATGAAATAGATCTGTTGGTCATATATCCAATGTGACAGGGATGAGATTATATAAAGACATGAAACATGTAGGAAATGTATAGGATGTTCTTTGGGATCATGATATGAACATTATAAGAGGTGAAGTTATAGATGAACTCAATTTTGATGAACAAAAAGAGTTCAATTTTTATTTGGTTAGTTATTTCACAATCATGGAAAATGATACAATCAGTTGATGATGATATACCTTTTCACAATTCCCTTCCCTATAGTTGACATGATACAACCAAACTCTAAATATAGATATAAAATTGATAAGTGATTCTGTTAGTATAATATTATGCACCTTCCTTCGAGTAGACATGTCTTCCCTCTTACATAACTTCTATAATCCATTGGATAAGTCACATCAGATGTATTATTATTAATGATTTTGATGATAAGAGATACAAGGGATCAATTAATAGTTATAGGGATTTAGTATCATCTAGTGGGAGTAAGCCCGAATGATTACTTTTGACATGGGATAGAGGGGAAGTTTCAATAATGGTAGTCCAACTAATATCTCGTGTAGGGACTAATGAGATGATATGTGGAATTGAGTGAGTGCCACGATAGTTATTTCATTCATTTGGTACCCACTCATTGATTTTCCTTTAGATTAATCACGGTATTTTAGTTCAAATTTTAATTATTACATTGGAAACTCTTTAACTTCTATTTTAGTATTATTTTCTTTAACCTATTGGTATTGATGGTTGGTGTATCATTGAAAGAAAATTATTTTATTTCCTGAATAAATTGATAATTCAAAATATATTTCATGTTACGGTTGATTAATGGGTAATGAGATGATCAATGGGTAATGTGGGACTTCGAGAGAAAGGGAATCATTTGGATTGTATATTTATATGTATTTGTGGTTCTATATTGTGTAATGAGAGAGTGATGGTTTATATATCATTAGAACATAAAGATATATATTCCCTCAATGATAAAAAGGTGTGACCCGAAATTGGTTACATTAATTGAGTCTTTATGGTGTGTGTGTGTCTTGTCTCCATGATCAACACAAAGGTACATATTCCAATGATCCAACATGGGTTTTGTTTGTGGGTGGGTTTTGTTTCATTGACAACACACTTTCATGCACCGTAGAGTTTCGCTTACATCAAATTGATCACTAGAACATATAAATTTAATATTATTTTTGAATACAACATGGTCATTAGATTCACCCCAAACCATTATACATGGAATGAGTTTCAATGATTATTGGTATGCCTTGATATATTTTAGAAGATGCAGTGATCAATTAGAGAAGGATTTATAGATAGAAATTAGAGGTGTTGTGAAAGACAAGGATTTGATAATGAAATTTTTGGTGACATGGGATGGATTCCATTATTTTTTCCATTATTTTACTATATATTTATATATATGAAACAATATAGATGTTATTTTAAAATTGATGCCTATTATATGTATCGTTTCTACTACTGTGTTATTAACGATTAATATAATGTAGATTACTTTACATTTATTCATTGGACTATAATACATTCTCTAGGATCTACTTTTATATAAAATTATTTTGGTATTTCCATTTACATATAACATAACATTATTTAATTATAATAAGACAATATAATTATGCATTATATTTTAGGGTGTAATTCCCCCATGAATCATTTAGTCCCACAAAGTAGTTTGTAACTGTTCACATATAGTGATGCATTCCTACGGTCAGATAGTGCCTATAAAGTAGTTAATTTTTGTCAAAAATACAATTCACCCACCTTATTTCATGGATGATACAACAGACCGACCTTTTTATATGTGGAGAAAGGATTCCATAACATCTGAGGTGGAACTTGAGCATGCCCATCCAACAAACTTTCGATTGAAAACTGAGTTACAATGAGATTTATAATATTTTTAATAAGCACACTAGTTTTAGTGGGAAATTAGATTGGAAATTTTGAGAAGGGGTTGACTAGGGATACTTTGTAGTGATTGGTTGGGATCTTTTTTGATTGATCAGGAATCATGGTTTTGAAATTCTATGGGAAATTTTAAGGGGCCTTTGGGAAATGTTCTTTGATATACTATATAAACATGATCAATTATTAATTGAGGAACCATATAATCTATTTTATGGTCTATCAAATAAATTATAATATCTAATTTTATTGATATTTATCAGATGTGTTGATTATTTTATTCTACTGACTATTTTTGATTTTTTGGACAATATGCACAAATGATTTTGGGAATTAGATTTTAGAGCAGGTAATAAAAAACATATATTGTGACAAGATATGTGTATATAGATTTTTAATAAAATGGTTTGTAAATGGATTTCAAATTGGGTTTATAAGTGGGAAAACAATTCACTGAATCAATTAACAACACATAAGATTTCATGTTTTTGGTTTTGATAAAAACTGTTAGATTCAAAGAGTGTTTTTCGAAAACCCAAATATGTTTCTGGTTGTGTAAATGACTTTAATGGGATTTAAAATTTTGAAATGAGTGATTTTTAATTAGTATTATTATTTTTTATCAACATTATAATAGTGGTTCCTGTTTTTAATTTCATGTTTTTAAATTTATATTTAATTCATTTGGATAGAGGTATGTAGTTTCGGCTCAATAGTGGGTGTTTGGATAAAGGATCCGATGTCTAGACTTGGATATGAATAGTTGCATCGACTTGGATTATTGGGTGTATTTTTTTAGTGATTCTTATAGAGGGGAGCACTATTCTACAGAATCATCCCACTATAGTGAAACTTTCTAGAGTGCAACACCATGAGGAAAGTTTGGATTGGCCCTTTGTGTTTCAAAGTTTGTGTTTGAGTATCAAATTAGTGTGTGGATGATGGGTATGAATGAGATTCATAGAGGACTGATTTTTAGTTTCAATAATGTGGGTAAGTTATTTTGAATTTTTTTTCAATGATGAGATAATGATTGAAACGAGATGGAATTCTCAAGAGTTATTTTTTCAATTTCAGTAATTATTAATATTAATATTGATTCAAATAACAAGTAAATTTTATATTTTAATACATAATTCTATAACAGGTTTATATGAAATATTATCTTAAATCTTGATTTTAATTGGTTTTTAATATTATTGGATTTAATTATTTAATCTATATATGAATCTTGAATTTTAAAAATATTTTGATTTATTCAATTTTTAATTTAATATTAAAATTAAATTATTAAATTGATAAAATCTAAATAATATTATTTTTATACATTAAAAATTAATAGAAAGCCATATATTTACATTATATAAATTTTTAATGTCATTTTAAATGTCATAACCATATCTGTAATTATTTCTTAAGTTGAATTAATGTTTTATTTTATAGTTTTTTTCATTATTTGGTATCAATAGAGATCCATACTATAATTGGAATAAATCTTTAATGGTGAATTAAATATATATAATTATGTGAAAATTGGATATTGTGAAATAATTAGTTAATCATGTTTTTGATTTGTGATGATCAAATATTGAATAGATTTTGAATTGGAAAATTATTATTTTTAATTTTTTTATTCATTTTTTAATAAAATAAAACAAAATATTAATTTAAAAAAAGAATTTTTGATTCTGTGATGTAATTTCATCCTTATTTAAATGGGTTTCAATATTTTTTAAAATTAATTTGTGAAAACCAATAAATAAATACAATTGATTTGTATAACGGAGTAAAAAAATCAGCAATGGCGTAATTACATGAAATTTTATAATTAAAATTCTCGTATGAATGAATAAATTCATCATTACAAAATGTTGTTATAGAGAACAGAAAAACTATGTTTATATTTTTATTTTGGAACGAATTAGTGATTTATAATTAAAATACCTTTGATCGTCTTTACCATTCAAAATATAGGCATTATGCAATGACCATTAAGATTAATATATATTAATGTTTTTGATGAAGCCCAATTAAATCAATTGGAATAAGTGATGACCATTGATAGTATTATCATACCCTATAAATCTCATTTATCATTGCTAATAATGAATAACAACTCATTGGTATTTTCCCTTAACCAAATCTGAGGTTAGATATATTGACTAAAACAAGATGAAATCTATTTTTTCAGGGGATGTTAATGATTTTCTATACCATCACACAAATTATGATGTTGAACCACCCTAAGAAAGAACCGATATCATTCCCCTTACTAATATGGTATATGTTAGTATAATAAGGGTTTATGTATCGACATCATTGTAGTATTTATGTGTCATTCATTTTAATAAAGTAACGATTATATTTATTTTGATTTTTTATAAATTTATAAATGATTAAAGAGTTTGGTAAAAAAAATTCATACGAAGAAATTTAAATTAAATTTTTCAAAAATAAATAATTCAAATTAATAAAATATTTTTATAAATCCAATAATATATAAAATAAATCTAATTTGTCAAAATATTCATAATATATAATATTTTTTAAAATCTAAATTGTAATATAATTTAATGAAGTCCAATTTAAATTTCATATGGGTGGTAATGTATTTATTGTCTTAAAAGGTACTATCCACTAAATAAGGATTTTTCATTTTTAAATTTATATTTTCTACATTTAAATTCTTTTATAAAATAAAAAATATTTTTAAAATAAACACATCAAATTATCCAATGTTAAAATTGTCAATATTTTCAATGAAAGATAAAATTTTCGGTTAAAAATTAATTACAATATAAATATAAGGTCTGTATAATGACATCGTAATTGCCAAAAAGTTATGTAATAAGAAATATAAAATTTAACTATTGAAAATTTTTTATTTTTCTTTTAAAATAAATTAAAATAAATTATTTTAGTTTAATTTTATATTCATTTAATGTAACCACCATAAAAAATATTATATTTTATTATTTTTAAATATGCTCTTTTAGGAAGATGACAATCATTCACATTACTTGTGGTATTATGTTAATATTATTAGTTATTGGCCTTATAAAATATCGAAATCCACTCCTCTTTGGTACAAACCATGAGAAAAATCTAACGCAGGGTTTGTATTTTTGATTATTTTATCATATAGATTCTGAAACCTATGTTTTCAAATTAACAATGAAATCCCCACTCTTTTTGTACAAATAACCTCAAAAAATCCCATTGATCCTCACTCAAACCCCTTTCAGACTGATTTTACTATCTATATCCCTCTATAAATACAATTTATGTTGTTCCCATGATCTTAAAAAGATACTCCCATTTTTTGATAAGTGACCAATCATGGTGTGAGATTCCATCATCTTATTTATTCTTGCACATTATCAACATTATGTCTTTTGATATCCCATTTATCATGTTTAAATAAAAATGTTACACATATATTTTACTTCTCTTATGATTTAAATGTAATTAGATACCATATTTATCTCTCATTATATCATTCCCTAAATAGTTTTGTACACCTTTTGTGATGCTAAAATTATCTTGTGATTTTCAATGATAAACACTTATGGAGTGAGTTCACACACCAATTTACAATAGAGTAAATTTTCATAGATTTATATATACATATTTTATTGGATATATACATGGTTTTATCCTACAGTCCTTAATATTGTGATTCAATGTAATGAAAGTTGTTCTTCTATTGTATGATCTATGTAGAAGACAAATTCATTTATAATATATTAATAAGATAGGTGGGATCAGAATTATATTACCCTCCAATTACATGGGTAATGTTTTAATCTCATTATTTACCATGTATGGTTCATGGAAGGTTATACTCAAAAGATTATTTTATGATGTATCAGTGGTTATCCCTGACAAATATTTTTGATTTCATGTTTTATGTTGTTTCCACATTCCAATATTTCCTTATTGTTATCATCTAATATCATAATTTTATGGTCATGTTTATGATTATATCCAATTTTATTTCACCTTTATATACATATTTACTATGATTTCATACATTAATCTTGTTATGATTTTATTATTATCTTATTGGGATTTATATATCACCCCTTTCTTATGTACTCTCCCCAATTTATACCATACAAATTTAAATGATTGGTGGAATTTTATGTGGATGTTAAGGAGTTTTAAACAATTATGTTATCCCTATTTAAATTTATAGTGTTATGTGTTTAATTATCCAAATCTACAATGCCGTTGAATCATTTATGATTTCATTATGTTTGTTTTTATGTATTATATCATCAATTGCATAATATTAAATATTTGGGTTTTCATAGTTTCTAAAAGAAATTGGTGTTCTTATTTTTGGGGATGAGGATTATAAAAAAAAAATTCAACTCTATAGAGATAAATCATAAAATAGGAAAACATCCCTAAATTATGGTATTGTTTTGAGTAAGTGGGTTCAAATAAAAAAATCCCTCTTCTGTAACTACATGTGAATGTAGCTCCAGAACAATTATTCTTAGGGATAATAAACGCCAATAGAGTGAATCAAGAATTTAACCGATCATCAACAGGTGCATGATAATGTGATTGTACTACACATCTGGTTTGACACGTCTAGGTGATATGATTTGATAAACTCTAATATTCTTTAAAAACCATCATGTAGTAAAGAAAAATTCTTGTGAATTTTTATATTTCTAAATAAACCTTGAATAACATAGATTGAAACCTTAAAATTAAATTGTTAGGGAATGTATGTTATTTATGATTTATCACATTATTGTTTATAAATTCCCATTAATGTGTTTGATAGTTTGAAAATTCTAATCTATAGGTCTATTTTGGATCAAAGAATAGATTAGATAAAAAATCCAATAGTGAATGGTATGCTTATATTCCATTCATGAACATCAAATTTCTAATATGAATATGGTTATATGAATTCTTTAACATCATGAATATATAGTGCATCCTTTCAAACAAAACCACAAAACATGGAAGTGGATTAGTAAGTGAAAATGGAAAATTGGAATATTATTTCATCCAAATATATAGCTTCCCGTATCAATATTTGTGGGAAGAATATAACTGTGAACCTTTTGATACGACACTTTGTTGAATTAGATTCAATTATAGGTATGGATTTTCATTCCATATATTGAAAAATTATTAATTGATGGGAAAAGTAAATTTTCCTCCATATCATTAATCATCCTAGGATTAAATACAATTTCATCAAGGATGATGTTTCTAATTTGGTATAATTATCTCAATCATGTATATTATTTTCATATAATCATGTCTATAATGGTCAAAGGATTTACACTATGGAAAATATCACCCTTTATGACTTCCCTGTTTTAATGGAATATGTTGAGGTGTTTCCATACGAATTGACTTGTCTTCCTCTAAGATGAGAGGTTCATTTCACTATTAAAATTATAAATGGATCTTTGTAGATATCAATTAATCTATATAGAATAACCATTTATTTACTTGACAACATGATAAAAAAATTTAGAAGAATATAGATAATGGTTTTATACATCCATGTGCTTCAACTGAGGGTGTTCTTTCCCTCTTCACTAAGAATAATGATCGGCCAATTCACATATTCATTGATTATCATGATCCCAACAATATCATGATATACAAAAAGTATCCACTTACTCTTGTATATGACTACTTTTATTTGATATATAGAGCCCAAAAATTGACTACGGTGGATATTTGGTCTATATATTATCATGTACAACTCAATAAAAAGGATAACCTCTTGACGGACTTTCATTCATGGTTTGATAAATATTATTTCATTGTGATTATATTCAGAAACACAAATCCTAAAAATGACTTCATAGAAATAATCAATAGAGTCATTATTAATAACATCAAAAACAATTTTTGGTAATAACAACATATGATATACATAGCTACTCTAGATTAAAGGAGGGACACGAGAAGAATGTCAAGGTTTTACTAAAAACCTTGAAAAATAAATTTGCTCAGAATGTATTTTAAATATGAACTTAGGAAAGAGAAATTATCATTCGTGGGACATATTATCCCTAGTAATGGAATAATTTTGGATCCTTTTAATAGGGATGAAACTGATGTATGGCCTCAACCAATATTTATGGATGTGATCTATAGTATTTATAGAATAGTTGTGAACCATCATCTGTTGGAGAGAAAATTATCATGATTTTAAACCCCACTAACAATGATAACTTGTAAGGAAGTGTATTTTCTATAAACTAATGAATACAATGAGATGATTAAAGAGATAATAAAGATAATAATCATTTCACATATGCTCACATTACCCACTTGTATGGATAGATTTGTGATCTATAATGTTGTGTCCATAAGTCTATTGGGTTGTGTGCACATAAAATATGAAAAAGTGATAAATTATTCCTCCTTCATATTAAATATCACTATGAAAAAAATACCCAACACATGATCTAGATTTTATGAGTGATCTTCACATTGTTGATTTATCAACATTATCTCTACGTGGAAAAGTGTGAAATATATATATTGATCATAAAACCCTAATGTATAAATTCATACAAAAAGGATCAATATGTTACAATGAAGGTGGTTAGCAATGATCAATGATTATAATTGTTCCATTAATCATCATATTACGAAGAAAAAAATGTTTTACATGTTCTGAGTAGAATGGATTATTAATCCATATCCACGATGATGATTAAATGGTATCTAATATTTTTGGAAAGGAAAAGGATAAACATGCGAATAATGAAAATGTCTTTATCCCAAACATCCCCAACAAATGATCAATTATCCAATCATGAAAGTATCACAGAGGCCCAAAAGGATGAAAAGGTTTTTTTGAAAATATATGTAATATTCAACATATCATCTCTATAAAGAAGAAGTTATATGATTTGAAACCTGAATATGTGTCCCATAAAACCCAAAACTAAGTAGGGAAATTTTGGTTAATTCAAATAGATAATTTTTCTATTTCAACCAAATAATAAATATGATGTATGGATACCAACAGAAACATATTTGATGGGATAACATAAAGATATTGATTTTAACATTTTATCCTTTTTCATAGTATACCAACAATCAAGGAAAATGACATATGTATAAGGGTATGATGTAACCATTTCTCATACCTTTTTGGAAATTGAAAAACTTGTCCATCGATTTTATCATAGGATTCCCCATGACATTTGAAGGGAATAATTCCATATTGGTTGTAGTAACTCACCTTACAAAGGCGATGCATTTCATTTATAACATTAATTATATCCATCCAAACCAATTATCCATTATATACATAAGGGAAGTGGTATGATTTCCTCTATTTCCACCCCCATTGTTTCTGATTGAGTTCTGAGGTTTACCATGTGGTTTAGGAAAATCATTTAGTAAGAACTATCTGTTTGAGGAAACAACTTGGGATTTAGAATAGGTGATTAATTAGAAGTACCATCATTTGTTTTATTATATTAAATGAATAATCTATTATAATATATCTAAAGTTTGGAAGAATATAAGGACTAAAAAATATAAAAATACAATTACCATATGAGTGAAAACAAATTATTTAGTAATGCATTTTTGGAAAATAAATTTAGTATATTTTAATTATTAATTATGAATAAAATACCCTATTTGATTTAAAATATCCCACATCATTATAACCACTCATAATATATCTAGTTACAATGACCACTACAATTAATACATATTATGGGTAGTGACAATATCCAATTGACATTGTAATGTCCAGGAAATTCCATATATTTTTTTCATTATATGGAATTATTTCGAGAGGACAAAATCTGACAACGCATGATTCCATGGCCTTGAGTGCCCTCAATGGTTTGTCGATGTTTTGTTAAACATTAAATAGCGTGCATAAGTATTTTTCCTAAAAAAGATGAATAACTCTTAAACGGTTACTTAGATCAAAATCCCGAGAGCACTGTTGTGTTTAGGATGGCAGGTTTACCCTAGGCATGACTTATGATTAGTCGGCGATGGCCTCCTATGAGAAAACAAAAAAGTGGCATATTTGTAAATAAAATAATTAAATAAATTATTATAATTATTTTCAAATTCTAATAACTCACAAATGGTAGCTTAGATTGAAAATCTGAGACCACCACTGAACATGTGAGGGCATACTTTATTTAAGAATATACAATCCTTGGCCGACGCGGGCCACCATTGAAAGTTAGTTTTTCGCTGTAATTAAAATAATTAAGTGGCAATTATTTTATTTTAAAATCTATAACTTTTAAAAGGTAACTTGGATTGGAAATCAGATAGTACTGTTGGGTTCGTTGGGGCGTGTTTCACTTGGACAGAGGCTAACCTCAACCAGTACGGGCGAGGGTGACTCTTAATAATTTTCCAAACCTTTTTTCGGGTACGTTCTATAAACACGCAAGTGGCGTATTGTAACCTTTGACCCGGTGCTCGGAATTAAAATCTAAGGACACTGTTGAACTCATATCGCTGATATTCACTTAATGATTATTTCACCTCGACGACAGTTGGTTGAGGGTGAAAGTTAGTTTTGTGCTTTTTCATGGGAATAAAAAATAAAATAAAATTTTATTTTTATCCTCCAAAATAAATTTTTAAGAGGCAGGACCACCTGAACTAAAACCTCCCACATGTTATTAATGTGGTGAAGACCACCTGAACTAAAACCCCCTTTTTTGGAATTTATTCTGGTGGGGACTAGATGCACCCCTCTAAAATGTGGGGAATTCCATTAAAATCCTCCAAATTAATTGTGCCAACATAAATTAATTGTCTTGATCCTTTTTAAATTCTATGTAACATCATTATTGGAATTTAAGAAGGTTCCTAATAAATGAACCATCATAAATTCCACAATCGATATTTACATTCCCCCCTCTTCAATTTATATGGAGCTTGGGAGGATGATTTTTGATGACTTCACCAAGCGACAAAGCACTGGTAAAGTTCTGCAACACCCAACCCATGGAGAAACATTACACTTCTCCAACGAATAACTTCATCAACAAAGAACGCACTCCAGAATTGAGGAATGATGATGACGTTAGAACCAACATCGGGAGCGTGATTGAGGAAGTGATGATTGTGGGCATCCTCTTCACCTTCGTTGTTTCCATCTCACGACATCCGTCAAAAAAACTTCGAAGTATGGTTCTAATTCTAAGTGATAAATATTTCCCAAGTTCTTCCCATATAAACAAAGAACATAGATCAACTCTCTCTAACTAGTTGATCCACATATGTTTTCTTTAGTGGGTTTTGGAATTATGGTGGATGAATGTTATGCGGTTTGATGATTTAAATATCTTTCATACACGTTATTCATTAAAAAATTTTGAATGACATGCTACGGCTCTATTTTAGAGAGTGAATTCCAGACAAACACGGCCCGAACTCTCTGCATTTTTCTTGAATTTTTGTTTTGTTCTTCGTGAAGAAGGAAACAGTGAGACCGTGCCGCCCGACGGAAGAGAACCGTGGCTTGTTACCACATCTGTGAAAGACGGATGGCCAGACGAATCAACCGCAGGTGAAGGCGCGACATGTGACCGCACCACACAGAGAGGAATCCTAGACAACCGGCCAGCTATGGCCGACCCACGACCCTCTCGCCGCCCCGCGGGATACCACCACCCCGCTACCCTCGCACTACCCCGTGGGAGACCACTGCCCGCAGCCCTCGTGCCACCCCACAGAAGACCACCACCCCGCGCCCCTCGCGCCGCCCCTACGCCACTCTGAGGCCTCCCTGCTACAATCTCGGATCCCCATGTAGGGCCGGAATCAGCGGGCCGGGCTGGACCTAGCAGGCCGGGTCGGACCCAGCGGGCCAGGCTGACCTGGACCAGCTTTAACCTGATTCAGATCTTTTGGCCATAACATTGGCACAAAGTGTTTGTCTGAAAAACAATATAAGACACTGGAAACCTTGGAGTGTGATGGTCCATGAGGTATACCCCACTTGAGATTTGGCTAATGTTGGGGAATGGTTGGGTTGGATCGAGCACAAATCCAACCAGGCCTTTGGGGCTAAAAGAATAATAACTTATAGACTGAGTGTCCTTTTGATGCATCACCTTTTTTTTGAGACCCCTATGATGTTGTGTTCCTTTGGGATAATTCTTTCCTGGGACTTTGTGGACGTTTGAGTATCGACCAGTGGCTTGAGGCGCGGACCCTCCAAGAGACATGCAAGCTTAGTGCACGAACCCTGTAGCTGACTGTGGAGATGTACTTGGATCCTGTGTGGGTTCGATGACCTACTAGAGATGTACTATTATCATGTGTGCATCTGAAGACGTACTGAAGATTCACCTAGAGATCATGTGTGGGTCAGCACCGAGTGATCGTGTGTGGGTCAGCAGCGAGCGATCCTGTGTGGGTCAGCATCGAGCGATCCTTTTTGGGTCAACATCGAGCGATCCTGTGTGGGACAACACATAGCGATCTTGTGTGGGTCACCACTGAGCCATCCTGTGTGGGTCAGCACCGAGCGATCCAGTATGGTTCAGCATCTAGATATCCTATGTGAATCAGTATCTAGAGATCCTATGTGGGTCATCACCGAGCGATCCTGTGTGGGTCTATAGTAGAGACTATTAATAGAGTAAGATGATTCAGTAGTTATATATAATAATTTTACTTATGCACCTATGCTATAACAATTTTTCGCTAATTCGGTACCTTGTGGTGCCTACCTTTGTGGTAATCCATCCTTTTTGGAACAGTTGGGCTTGGAGCTTTTGAGTTGGAACTCGTGTTCCTTCATGATTGAGATGGGTATACTTGATAACTTAGGTATATGTATGGGTATATACCTAAGTAGGATTGATAGTGGTTTTCTTGCTTTGTGGATTATCCTTTGTGGATTTTGTGAGAAATTTAGGGTCTTGGGGTCCCTAATGAGTATTTTTATACTCAACCCTGCACGGGTTATGCCTTCACCTTCTTATGTTTGGTGCAGATGACAGATAGTGAAGATCGAGGATGGGGGTACCAGCACTGGACGGTGCCCAGTGGTGGACCATACTGCATATCGGAACACAAAGGTGACGGGCCTATGTGGAGTGATGAGGAGGCTATATGTCTCTACCCTTTAGGTAGGAACCCCAGAGGATGACCCAGTAGCTATATTTAATTCTCTTCAGTTGTATTGTATTTCTGTTGTACTAGTACATTTATAGTTGGTCTTGTATCCCAGCCCCTTTTACTTTCAGCACTCTTTTTTCTATACAGTTTCCTTGTGTTTGTATTATGATATTTGATTGGTTGCGTATGTTTACCGGTTATAAATGAAATGCCTTCCCGTTTATAGTGAATATGACTTTCGGTGCTAGTTTCCAACCCCTAGCCTATGGATGTTGGGTTTGGGGTACTCACGGCATGAGCCCCGGGGGATGGGTCATGACAAATTGGTATCAGATGAGTCAGTTCTACCATAGAAAATTAGACTCTGATATCTTTAATGACAATTTTTTTATGTGTATTGAGTGTGGATATCATTTTAGTGAATCTAGTGTTTGTGTGGTGACCGACCTATCCATACACCAGGACCCTGACTTCTGATTTATGACTCAGTGCATGAAAACACTGATTGCGTGTGTGCTTAGAAATGTTTTCTTTTCGATTTCTTTGAGTCATCTCACCATGTATAACTTAATGACCACAACACACCAGTTCATTATCAGGATGCTGCTACATTGACATCCATATAGGATTCCTGAGAGAGTAACCGATGATGCCCACAAGGTGACGAGGCTCCGGTGCAAGGCCCTCTTATTATGTTGGCACCTTCGGGTGGTGTACCAGAAGCATCACCACCCACTGGGCAGCTGTTACCACTAGCCGCACTGGCGGACGGTGCACACCAACTGAGCGCGTTGCATGCAGTTCCGTAGAAGAGGCCTTCGAGGTTTCAAGGAGAGATAGATTCCCACACAATTGAGGGCTGGCTGGAGGTGGATACTAGAGTTTTCCGCCTAGTTGTGCCACCAGTACAACTGATGGTACTCTTAGCTACTGTTATTTTTTTGTGAGTGACCATGAGGATGGTCCGCATAGTGATCAGTCTTCAGTATGTCGAACATTACCTGTGATTGTACATTCAGGTTGTGTGTCAGCTATATCACTACTCGTTGGTCAGTAGTTACAACTGGAAGTACCGGTAGAGGACACATATAAGCTTAGTGTCTTACACGTGATTCAACATTAGATACCTCTTAGGTTCCGAGGTGACCCGACTCACATTCTACTAAGGACTGAATTGAGGAGGTGGCTGAGAGTTCTCAACGACTTCTATATCATCGGCAGGATGACATGTAGGTAGCTGATTATTCATCAAGGTGTACTGACCTTTCTTTGTAATCGATTAATACAATACGATCAGTGCTTTAGGGCTTGGACATTCGAACACATTGTGTTCAAGGACGTCTGAGCCATCGCTATTCCTTTATGAATTCCTACTTATGTTGGGGTTCTAGAGAGTACCCTTGTGGTTAAATGTTCTTTGGCTGAGCGTCTACAGCCAGTGAATGTTAGTATTGGGATAATAGGAAACTGACGACAGTCTCTGAGACTTGGTCACGTAAAATATTTTGGGAAGATGAAGTGCTAGGGATATATGAATCTACAGGGTAGCAGAAGTAGCAGCAGAACTAGGAGAGCAGCATGAGGTGGTGTAATTTTCAAAATGTTACAACCACTCCCTTTGTGTGGACCCCATCAGGATCAGGGAGCTGGAGGATAGGGGAAGAGAGTAGCTGCATGCGGTCAAGGTGTTTCTGTGTCTACTACTTCATGTTGTATCAATATACATAGGTACCAATCATTTTTTACTTCCACAAATCTTGTCCATGACCTAGATATTCTGGTTAAACCCTTGACTTGACCCTCACGTCTGAAAATACCTTTTGGAGGAGTCTCGATAATCAAACTTACGCCGACGGTGTGAAATGACCATTAAGGAAAGTGTTTGGGTTGGAACCTCTTGGTGGCTGCATTGACACCTTTCGACATTAAATTGGGTATGGACTGGACATCCAAAGTTCATTCTCAGATTGAATGTATTAGGAAAAAAAGTTGTTTTTAGATAAAACATTGGAATGGGGTTTTCCTTGGTTGTTGAAAAAGGAAACCCGAGCAGCACAGGATAAACTCATTCATAGGAGTTCTTAGTTTTTAGTTCCAAATAGGAGTGGCAGTGCTTGGGGACATCTTTTCAAAAGATGTTTCTAGGAATACCTCCCTAAATGGAGAGGAGTGTCTGCTTTAGCTAGTTACTACCAGAGATTTGAACCCGACTTCTCTAGGGTAGCGACTCCTTTATCAGTATTGACAAAGAAGGGGAAACCCATCGTTTGGTCGGAGAGATGCCAACAGAGATTTCAGGAGCTGAGGCTGAGGCTGACTAGTGAACCGATCATGAGTCTACTAGAGGAGTTCATAGGGTACACAGTCTCCTACGACGCATCAGGGATAGGGCTCATATGTGTTCTGATGTAGTATCGAGTAGTGATCGCATATGGTTATCGATTGTTGAGACAACATGAGCAGAACTACGCTACACATGACATGGAATTAGTAGCAGTGCTCTTCAACTTGAAGATGTGGTGACATTACTTGATGGGTGAGCGTTTTAAAGTCTTCTCAGATCATAAGAGTCTCAGGTATATCATCTCTTAGAAGGACCTGAACCTTAGATAATGACTTTGGCTTGAGTTTCCCCAAGAATGTGACTTTGAGATAGTCTATACTCTTGGGAAGGGGAACTTTGTTGTAGATTCACTCAGCATGAGATCTGGTATACATCTTCTAGGTGAGGCGACAAAGCACATGGCCTCTTTTTAGAAATCCTTTGTGGATCTGGATGGAGAAGCTTTTCATCAGTTTCTTACAACCACTCCCACACTTCTTCAGCGAGTCGGGGAGGCACAGTGGGGGGACACTGACTGTGATACTCCACATGCTCAGATATCCACATGATAGATGTCTGATGGATGTTCTTATGGTGGGGAGAAAGTCATTCACTTCAGAGGTCGTACCATGGTACCTGTGTCGCTTATGGAGGAATTTTTGAGGGAGTTCCACACAACCCCTATAGCGGTACATCCTGGTGTGGTGAAGATGTACATGGACCTTCGGCATCAGTACTAGTGGACATGGATGAAGAAAGAAGTGGAATATATTTTATCACAATGCCTCACTTGTTAGCAAGTGAAAAATGACCAGAGCCAGAAGAGGTCTTTTACTTCCAGGAGGAGGGAGACAATGTCCTCCTACGGGTCTCACCTCGACGAGGTTTGTAGAGTTCTAGCCTTGGGGAAAGTTATCACGGAGGTTTTTCTAACTTTTTCTGATCCTTCGGAGGATAGGCGATATAGTATACTACTTGGCTCTTCCACCACAGTTGGAGAGGTATTGCGACGTCTTCAACGTATCCCAGCTAAGGTGATACGTTCACGACCCATCTCCCATCATCGACCATGTCGAGCTGGACTTAGACGATGGGGTGTCATTTGCAGATATTCCAGTGGATATTGGGGATCAATAGGAGCTGGTCCTTTTTGGGCGGTCGATACCTCTAGTGCACTTATGGTAGCAGCATGAGAAACTCTAGGAGAGCACATGGGAGCAGGAGGCTTAGATTCGTTCTCAGTACCCTCTTCTGGTTCTTTTGCCTTTGTTTCGGCATTCAATGACATAAAGCCATAAGGTGGGGAAATATAATTTCGGGGAAAATCCATCTAATTTTTTTTAATTATATATAAATATTTCGAGACTGGAAAATCTAGCGGCACATGATTATGAGGCATATAGTGCCCGAAATGGTCAGTCGAAGTTTTATTAAATTTTAAATTACATGTGTAATCAGTGTTCCAGAAAAAGTGGAATCAATCTTAAACAGTTACTCAGATAAGAAATCTGAGGGCACCATTGCATTTAGGCTGGCGGGTTTACCCTAGGTGCGACTTAAGTTTATTTGGCATGTGCTTCCTGAGAGAAAACCCAAAAGTGGTCTGACTGTTAATAAAATAATTAAATACCTTTTTTTCAAATGCTTATAACTCACAAACGGTTGCTTAGATTGAAAATTTGAGACCACCACTAAACTCCTGATGGCATACTCTATTAAAGTATATACTAAAATTGGCTAGTTTCGGCCACCAATGAGTGTTACTTTTTGGCTGTAAATAAAATAATTAAGTGAAATTTAATTTTTTAAAAATCGATAACATTTAAACGGTATCTCAGATAAGAATTATGAGCATACTGTTGGGCTCTTCGGGGCGTGTTTCACTTGAGCAGAGTATAACATTGACCGACCTGGGTCTACAGTGACTGTTAATAATTTTTAGAACCTTTTTTTGGGTGTGTTCAGTAAACGTGCAAGTTTTGATTTGTATCTTTTGACCGAGTGCTCAGAATTAAAATTTGAGGACACCGTTGAACTCACAACGCCGATATTCGCTTGAAGAGACTTTCACCTCGACGAAAGTTGGTCAATGGTGAAAGTTAGTTTTGTGATTTTTTGTGGGAATAAAAAATAAAATTTTATTTTTATCCTCCCAACTGAATGTTAAATAGGTGTGGACCACTTGAACTAAAACCTCCCACTTGTTGTTAGAGGTGGGAACCACCTGAACTAAACCCCCATTTTTTGAATTCATGGTGGTGGGGACAACATGAACCCCTCTTAAATGTGGGGAAGCCCGTTGTATTCCTCCTAATAAATTGCACCAAAATAAAATAATTGGATTTACCCTTTTTAAATAAAATGTAACAGTTTCGTTGGAATATAGGAAGGTTTCTAATAAATAAATCGTCATAAATTCCATTATCATTACATACCTTCCCCACTCTCCTATTTATATGGATCATGGAAGGAGGATTTGGGATGGTATCAACAAGCGGCGAAGTGCTGGTAAAGTGTTGTGATGACAAAAAATTAGAGAAACATTAAGCTTCTCTAATGAAGAACATCCTCAACGAAGAATGCCCTATAGAATTGAGGAACAAGGATGATGTTCGAACTTACATTGGAAGTGTGATTGCAGAAGTGACGATCGTGGGCATCCTCATCTCCTAATTTGGTTCTATCTCACAACCTCCGCCAAAAAACATTTGAGGTAGGGGTTTAATTCTACATGATTATTATTTCCAATGTTCTTCCCATCTAAACAAGGAACACATATCAATTATCTCAAACTATTTGATTAGTAAATGTTTTCTTTTGAAGATTTGGGAATAATGATTGACATAGGCTGGGGGGTTTGATGTTTTAAATATCATCCATACATGTTCTTGTTTCAAAATTTGTGTACCACTTGCTACTGTTGTAACACGAAAAGTGTGAGCCAAACAAACATTCCCCGACCACTCCTTATTGTTCTTCAGTTTTTTTTGTGTTCTTCGCAACAAAGGCGACTGCACGACCGCACTGCCTGACGGAAGAGAACCACTGCCTTTTGTCGTAGCGGTGAAGGATGGAGGGCCAGCCGAACTGGTAGCCAATGAAGGCATGGTGCCTGACCGCACAATGCTGAGAGGAAGGCTGGCCAACCAACCAACCGCGGTGGACCGCCGCACTGCGCTGCCCAGCGGCCCTCACACCTCCCCGCGGCCATCACGCCACACTGTGGACCTCACTCCACCCCGACACCATGACAGATCGCCTCACACCTCCCCGCGGCCATCACGCCAAACTGTGGACCTCACTCCACCCCGACACCATGACAGATCTCAATGTCGGGCCATACCTAGAGGTTTGGGTCAGACCTAGTCTGCTGGGCCGAACCTAGCAAGTCGGGTCGGTCCCAGTGGTCTGGGTTGGTCTGATCGGGTCGGACAGGACCCAGACCAGCTGCGACCCATTTCCACTCCTTTGGAAATAACATTGGCACCAAGTGTCTATTTGATGAACCTTCTGTGGAGTTGGAAACATTGGAGCCTGACGGTCCGTTTGTTATACCCCACGTGAGATTTGGATATAGATGTAGAATGGACAGGTTGGATAGGGCACGAATCCAACCAGGCCCTCAGGACTAAAAGGCAAATAACTTACATAACGAGCATCCGTTTGATACACCATCTATTGCATTGAGACCCCTATGACATAGTGGTCCATTGGGATACTTCTTCATGGGACATCGTGGTAGTTTGAGTATTGACTAGTGGCTTGAGGAGAGGACCCTACCCGTAGGCGAGCAATCTTAGTGTGGGAACCCTATAGTTGGTTGTTGAGATGTACTAGGATCTTGTGTGGGTTTGACGACGTACTGGAGATATAATAGCATTACATGTGGGTTTGAGGTCATACGAGAGATGTACTAGGATCTTGTGTGGGTCTAATGGCATACTGGTTATACACCAACCAATCCTATGTGGGTCACCACCGAATGTTCCTGTCTGGGTCAGCACTAAGAGATCTTGTGTGGGTCAGCACCGAGCGATACTATGTGGGTCAGTACTGAGAGATCCTATGTGGGAAAGCACCGAGAAATCTTGTGTGGGTCAGCATTGTGAAATCTTGTGTGGGTCAGCACCGAGTGATCCTGTGTGGGTCCGCCCCGAGCGATCTTTTGTGGGTCCGCACCGAGCGATCCTGTCTGAGTCAGCACCGAGCGATCCTTTGTGGGTCAGCACCGAGCGATCATTTGTGGGTCAGCACCCAGCAAACCTGTGTGGGTCAGCACTGAGCGATCCTATGTGGGTCAGCATCTAGAGATTCTATGTGGATCATCATCCAGAGATACTATGTGCTTTAGCACCGAGTGAACTTGTGCGGGTCACCCAATGACATAGATTTAATAACATATGCCCTCATCCAGTTATATTGTACCCTATGAAACAAATTTATCATATATTTCATGGGAGATGAAATCATAAGGATTTTTCTTTGACAAAAATAATAATAATATCAAATAACTAAAACATGAGCAAAACCATTTATGAGAGAAGGTCAAGAATATCGAGATCACATACCAAAATATATTATCCAAACCCCCCAACAAAAGTACCACCACTGCACACCATACCCAAAGTAAATACACTAGTTTTATAATGGTTTATTTATCTCAATCATAGTTTTATTTCTATATTTCATTATTTAATAAAAGAATGATAATATTTTTTCCCTCCTTGTTATTTGATTATAAAAAATTAATGATTCTGATATTAATATTATATTTTCAAATGAAAAGAAATAAAAAACATTATTTTTTGGAAATATATAAAATATATTAATACCCATTAGATAAATTAATAAATTCAAGAAATAAATTATATTCTCATAAAATATTCTAATTACAGAACCGTTAAATAAATATAAATTGTAATTTCATTTATTGATGTCCAATGTAATATTTAAAAGGGACCAGAAGTGGTTACTATCATAAAAAATATTATTTTCCAACAGATCATGATTTTTATTTAAAATTGAAAATTAACATATTTTGAAAAATATTTTAAAAAAATACATATTAATTTTAAAATTATCATTTCAAAATTATCCAAATGAAAGTTTTTAAAATTTTTTTGAGACAATCATATTTTTGGATAAAAAATAAATATAAATTAAATATATATTTTATATTATGGAATCATAAAATCCCAAATATTATTTAAAAAATGGTAAAAACGAAATTCATGACCAAATATATATTTTTGTTTAAAATTATTTTATTGATGTTTTTTTATTAAATTCAAATTCCATTAATTTATCATCCAAAACATATAATAGATTTTATGGTTATGAAATCAATTATATAGGAACATGATTCACTACATCATTAAAAATATAATTATTTTTATATTTTATTTCATTAACATAATGAAATAAGAAAAAAACAGTCATCATTGTCACAAACTATGCGAAAACCCATTTTAAGGAATATGGTTTTGAATATTTTATAATAAAGACTCTAAAACATATGTTTTGAAGTTAATAATGAATTCTACTATCTTTTTCAATAATTTCCCAGGAAAAATAAAATTATAATTCACTCAAAACCATCAATCATGAGTATAATATCCCAACTCATCTCTATGTACCACCCATGTTGTTCCCATGAAATTAAAAATCCCCCCATGTTTTTTGAATTTCCCTTTCAAGGTAATGTATCATAACATCCTTATCTTTCATCAAGTAGTTTATTCATATTATTCCTTTTGATTTAAAATTGTTCATATTGAAATAAGTTTTTAAACATTCCATTTTCTTAAATATTATTTATATTTAATTAGATACAACCATTCACACTCATTTAACCATTCCATGAATTTTTATGTATAACCATTATACAATAAAAATTATCCTATGATATTTCATGCCAATCATATTTTGTAGATAGTATCAATCCCCATTGCAACCTATGGCGATTCACCTATATTTACCCGTACATTATTGGTTGGGTAAATTCATTTATGTAATCAACAATACTTAATTATGGGATTAAATTTCATGATTGCTGTTTTTATGTTGAATGATCAATGGGGAACATAAATTCATGTACACGATATGATTGTGAGGGGTGTAACTAAAATCTTATAGACCTCTAATGCCTTAACTAATGTTTTTATATAATGAGTGTAACACCCCGAGATTTTATGAAAAATATTCTTTTTAATTTCATTAATGTCTTGTGTTGTACGCTACACCAAAAGGAGCTTTCTCAACACAAATCCTTGACTTGCCTTTCATTATATGCAATCGCGACCTTCCTCGATAGCGTGTGTAGTATGCAATACCGAGTTTTGCTAAACAACGATATGCTATTAAGATATTATTAAAACTAGCCGTTATGAATAGTAATAACCACTTTTTGAAATTTTTGAAATTTTATCTTTCAAAATGGACCTCATTTTTGGATTCGGAATACCGAAATTAGCCTAGGGTGAAATTTTGGTATTTTTCTGAAAACTTTCAATTTTTGATGAATAGTGAAACCACTAAGTGGTAGGTTAAAAACTGAATTTTGCATAAAACTTAATTTTACCGCTTCTGTGAATGGAATTTCTAAAATCCGACAGACACGGTTAATATCAAGGACTAAAATGTGGTTCAATGAGATGAAAATAATTTTTGGTGAATAGTAACTTTTTATTTTTTTTACCACGGTTAATAGTAAATAGGTTAACTAAGGGTAAATATGATATTACTATTACCCTAACACATGTCCTAATTCTATGGGATAAGTGTAATTCGACCAAAAACAACCTTATGAATATAATATGACCATTTAGGTCCACTTGGATAAGATTATGACATTTAATATTGTTTTATTTAATAAATAGTTAAAATAGTTAAAATCAAAGTTTAATAAGTAAATCATTTTCAATATGGGGTTATACATAAGATAAATTCGTCTATAAATATTCATTAGAAAGATAAAAAGATTTCCTATATAATGGTAGTTTATTTGTAATTTTTATACATTAAATAATTTAATTTATTTATGACACAATGATGATGCAGTAATTATCTTATTAATGAAATATTGACATAATTGTTGTTATAACCACCAAAATAAATGTAATTTGAGACTTTTTATGAATTCCATTAATTTTCTAGGTTACTATGATATATTATTGTTGATTTAATCAACTTGGTTTGAACATATAATTCTTTTATGACTTTCACAAAAATCATATATCAAATAGTGTCAAAATTGACACAAAATAGTTTTTAAATCAAATATTATATTATTAATTGTTATTTTTTCCTAAAAATCTATGGTTCAGCCAAATTACTTAGATAAGGATATATATATTAATAATAAACAACTTTGGGTTCGTATGGCATGTTATAGTAAGTGTATTAACCATATAGTGTAAGAAAACAAAAAGTCACGGTAAAAGTTAAATTACTTAACTTAGAGTTAAATCTAATTGATAAGGTTAAAATAATAACCTAAACTTGTCTAAATCCTATTGGTTGATAGGATTTCGACCCATCCACACTTTATCTTCGAAATAAGACCCTTTGGAACCATTATAAACCGATTTTTACTTTAATATAAAATAATATTTTGAGATATTCTTAAGGTGCCCCTCTCCTCCCTTATAAAAGGACACCTCCTCCCCCTCCTCCTCACACCAATTTGAGAACTCAAGCTCGGACAACCCCTGACAAAATCCCTTCTCCACTTCCCTGTAATAATCCTAGAGGTCCTGTTCTTCTTCAAACACCAATCTTAGTTCCCTAAGTGGAGGATTCAAAGAGGCGTTTCAAAGAAGAGGTAATACCCATTACCGATCTTTTCAATTTCTTTCTTCTTCAACTTCTTATTCTTTAGTTGTTTCATGACAAAGTAATAACATAAGTATTACTTACATACTGATATGTTATTATAAATACGAAACAACCCTAATTCACCTTCTATCCATCCTACGGAAAAATGAAATCACCGCGCGTGCGTACGTACGGAATACCGTCTCCACGCCGTGGTGTAATCTATTTTCCACCACCACCTTAATAGGATGTTTATAATGGTGTAATAAGTAACTATATATGATTATTATAAAGTGATGTTGATACTGAAATAGTCTACATACACTTCAACAGAATTCCACGACCATGGGAACGATATCATCGCTCGTGCGTACGTACGAACTACAGTCTCCACGACGCGATGAGATTCATTCTCAATGACTAACCATTCATGAATGATTATAAAGTATGTATAATAAGTACTAATGAAATATATGGCATAATAATGATACTGGATTTATGTAAATTTATATTTATTTCATCTACTTAATTCCATTCACTTCAATAAGGAAACGAAAACAGCGTTCATGCGTACGTACGGACTACCGTCTCCATGAACGGTGTATTTCATTCCATTTATCGATATATTATATATATATATATATATATTCTCTATATATATTATATATAAATCATGTTTTACATTCTGGATATAAGTAATCATGATCCAGGTAATCATATTAATAATTACAAGTTAAAAACACGAACGACAAATGAGACGATTTTACCCAAAACACTACTTTAACATGAATTTACAAAAGAACGGGTAATATAAATTCATAAGTGGACCATATATGATATAATAACAATGAATATGATTCTGGAATAAGTCAATAACATGATTTAAATCATTATACAGGTGGTTCAGACACTTACAAAGCAAGTCGGACCTAAGGTAAGGGAAATATCACAATCTCACCTTTATCCGAGATTGTTTTTACTTTGGTAATTACTGGGGTGTATTTTATCATCCACATCCATGTTCCCTCAATATGTAATATTATTTCCATCCTTCTACAATAGTTTATATCCAATTTTACCCTTCGGTGAGTTTTTAGTAAATGATATGAAAGGAATCTTTTTTCGTTTTTTCGTACAAGGTACTTTTTGACTTTTCCGACAAAAGTACGAAGAATGTTTTTTTTAACATATAAGGCAAGAATGGATTTTTAAAATATTATTTCCAAAAATCATACTTTATAAGTTTTCATGTTTATTTTTAATCAGCTTCTTTTAGTTTATAATTGTATGACATGTTAAGAAAAGAAAAGTGTTTTTGAAGTAGAAAGGATATTTTCCTCAAGAATGGAGTTCAAATGTTTTATCAAAATTATTTTCCATCTAAGATAATATAGGGTTCTGTTTTTATCCCTATTATTACATGGATTTGATTATGTTGGGATGGAAATATTTTTATGAATTCCTTTATCTTATATGAATTGTTTTAGGATGCCACGATGTTTAAGATTCCCATTTTTATTACATGGGTTATGCTATGATGTATGGTTTATGATGTTGTGGAACACATAAGAATGGTATCATTACGAGATGGGTGGGACCTATATCTCCCTGCAATGCATTGGGTAAAGATTTTATATCTCATGAGATAGACAGGGCTGGAACGGTAGGTTATACCGGTTCAGTGAAATAGGACTGAAACGAGGGTGACTCGGTTCAGAAAGGGACTTTGTCCTCTAAGATAGTCTTGGCAATGAGTCTTGACTAACAAGAAATGATTCTCTATGATTATGTGTGTATGCCACAAAGTATCTTGTTTTACGTTATGATTATTGTGATTACATTTCACTGCCATGATTTATCCCATGTTATGAAATTATGATCTCTTTTTCAGGTTAAGATTTCCAAAAGTTATGTGCTTGTGTATACGATGTGATTGATACTTATTTTGTTTACCCTTACTGAGAATTTGAGCTCACACTTTTATGTTTTCTTTTCCCCAGGATATAAAGAAAGGTTTTAGGTAAAAAAAAGGGAAGATCTTTATGAGGGATATTGGAGATCTTTCGCCACGATTAGAAGATTACGTTCCGAGTTTCCAAAGACACTAAACTATTACGATCCTTGTGTGTGTATTTTTTGTTATGTACTAAGTATTCCGCAAATTTAATGTAATGTCCATGTACGTCATGCTTTGGGTCTCTACAGTTGGTATCAGAGGAAAGGTTTAGTCAACCTTTGGAAACTAGGATGCCAGAACTTTAGCGAGATCCCTAGAGATATTTATAAGGTTTGTCTAGGGATGTCCCTAAGGATAAGTACACGTATAGGATACAATCCTATAACTACGGTAACGATCTTAGAATTTAACCTAAGAAGTTAGATATTGAGGATACTCCCCCTTTATAATGTTGTTTTCCTTAGCATGATTTTTTCCTCTCACACTATTCTTTTTGGGTTTTAGACGATGGCTGGAACCCGAAGGAACCGTGTTGATCAATGCAATGGACAATGTAATGATTGTCCACCTGAACAAGAAAATGTTATGGGATATGGAGTGCAAAATATTATTGCTATACTTACACAATCTATGCATCATTCTGGACTTCCAAATGATTAGAGAAGGGAACAATATTCTATTGAGTCCTTCATGAGGCAACGCCCACCTTCTTTTAGTGGGTCTTCCGATCCACTTGTTGCTGAAGAATGGATCAGTACCACTGAAAGGATATTTTCAGTTCTACAATGTTCTGAACATGATAAAGTCATCTTAGCATTATATCATATGGAAGGTGAAGCTGATCAATGGTGGAATCTTATCAAGAATACGAGGCCAAGAGACGAAACTGAGTCCATGGAATGGGACGAGTTCAAGAACTTGTTTTTCATTAAGTACTTCCCTCGTATTCTTCGAACAAAGATGGAAAAGGAGTTTCTGGAGCTGAAGCAGAAGGATGATGAATCTGTTGGTATATACGAAGCGAATTTTACAAGACTTGCAAGGTATACATCTAGCATTATAATCCAACCTGAAAGTAAAGTTGATCGATTTTTCAGTGGCATAAAACCAAGTCTTCAAAGGGAATTAGCTTAAGAGACTTCAGTAGCTATTAAGAAATTGTACGTTGTGCTATCAAAGTAGAAATGGAAGTTGGTGTTACATATCCATCTCATGGTTTTTACAAGAAACGAAAGATGGAGTTCAAGGAGAAATCTCCGAATAATGGTGAAAGAAGATGAATGTTTCCTTATGCTCAAAGTGTGGAAAGAAGCATGGCGGAGATTGTCTTAAAGGGACTAGAAAATGTTTTAAGTGTGGAAAAGAAGGTCATCGAGCATCTGAGTGTCGAGGTAATGGAAAAAGGGTTTCTAATGATGTGAATAAAGCAAACACTGCAGAGAACGCACCACCAACACATCAATGCTTCAACTGCAAGGAAATGGGACATTATGATAATAAATGCCCTAATCCAAGGGTTAGTGATGATCAACATGAGAAACCACTTAAGGCAATGGACAAAGGGAAGTCACATGCGATCACTATTGGCGATGTTGAATATGACAACGATGTGGTGGAATGATTAAGTGTTTATGTAATGGGATTCCAAAATAATGTTGTATATAGTATCGTGGAATATTGGAATATTTATGTTTTGGTCTATTCTGGTTTTCAATAATTTTACGGTACCGGTAACCATGAAAAGTGATTGAGACATTTTTGGTAAACAGATGATATGAGCATAATGAAGGGATAAGAAGATAATGAGATGTTTGATTGTATTCACGAGCTCATGATTGATATAAGGACTAAGTGATATCATGGTTTGAGTATATAGAATTTGGAGGATTTTGGTATGTGGAAGGTGTTAACTTTTAACAGCACTCATGTTTTCAATAAGGTTCAATGGGTATTCAAGAGAGTACATGATTAAGGCCTTTGAATGTTTGGAATGTGACCAACAAGATATATCTTATGATATATGGGGATCAACGATGGTATTAAATATCTGGTAATCGTTTTCACTATATTATGAGAATAGACTACAGTATTATGGATAAGCCTAAATATTGGAATGGATTATGTTGGACATAAGTTAGTATTGTTTAAGGATAGAAGTTTTTTTCGATATTATTGATGGGATGTTATAGTAATATAGTTTTAGAAAAAGGACAACCTGCAGGACGGGCGACAGCCCATCGCGTCAGACAAGGCTGTGGGAATCGAACCCACAACCGAAGTGCGACTGGCCTTTATCGCCTACCACTGGACTACAGGAAGTCCCTGTTTAGTAGAAACAAGTTTTATTAAGCAGTATGATATATGAAGTATAAGTTCATTTTAGGAACCATATTTCATTAATCTCACTATAGATGGACTTATGTATTTTTTTGATAACTTTTCTAACCTTTTGATACAGATGGAATGACCCATCATTCTATCACATGATCTGCTAACACATCATGAATGACAAATTCAACTTCATTTCATTAAGAGATGAAGTAGAAATTCTCCAAAGAACGACAAATAGTGAGACTATACCAAAATCAGGAAAGTATTTCTTCTAATTCCAATTTCATCAACTTTAGGGAAATGATCTTGAAAACCAAAAATGTTGTCCTAGTGCTCTTACATCTGATTAATCAGATGGTACCTTAGATCATCACAAATTTATGGATTTGTGATTGCTAGATTTTCCATAGCCATGTTCTCTACCACTCTCCATCAGAACATGATGGTTAGATTTCTCTTCCATATCCATATTTTCACCTATGTGGAAACCCAGTGATTATTTTATTTGGGTAACCGTTACGTTTCATATTTTTGTTTTTAAATATTGGTTTTGGTATTCTGTTTTACGATGTGGGTTTCGATTAAAGAAACTTTCGAATAGTAAACCATTTATAACCCCGACGAATTTCGAGGGCGAAATTCATTTTAAGGGGGGTAGAATGTAACACCCCGAGATTTTATGAAAAATATTATTTTTAATTTCATTAATGTCTTGTGTTGTACTCTACAACAAAAGGATCTTGCTCAACACGCATCCTTGACTTGCCTTGAATTATACGCAATCGCGACCTTCCTCGATAGCTCGTGTAGTACGCTATACCGATTTTCGCTAAACAACGATATGCTATTAAGATATTATTAAAACTAGCCGTTATGAATAGTAATAACCAATTTTTGAAATTTTTGAAATTTTATCTTTCAAAATGGACCTCATTTTTTGATTCGGAATACCGAAATTAGCCTAGGGTGAAATTTTGGTATTTTTCTGAAAACATTCAAATTTTGATGAATAGTGAAACCACTAAGTGGTAGGTTAAAAACTGAATTTTGCATAAAAACTTAATTTTACCGCTTCTGTAAATGGAATTTCGAAAATCCGACAGACACGGTTAATATCAAGGACTAAAATTTGGTTCAATAAGATGAAAATAATTTTTGGTGAATAGTAACTTTTTACTTTTTTTTACCACGGTTAATAGTAAATAGGGTAACTAAGGGTAAATATGATATTACTATTACCCTAACACATGTCCTAATTCTATTGGATAAGTGTAACTCGACCAAAAACAACCTTATGAATATAATATGACCATTTAGGTCCACTTGGATTAGATTATGACATTTAATATTATTTTATTTAATGAATAGTTAAAATAGTTAAAATCAATGTTTAATAAGTAAATCATTTTTAATATGGGGTTATACATAAGATAAATTCGACTATAAATATTCATTAGAAAGATAAAAATATTTCCTATATAATAGTATTTTATTTGTAATTTTTAGACATTAAATAATTTAATTTATTTATGACACAATGATGATGCAGTAATTATCTTATTAATGAAATATTGACATAATTGATGTTATAAACACCAAAATAAATGTATTTTGAGACTTTTTATGAATTCAACTAATTTTCTAGGTTACTATGATATATTAGTGTTGATTTAATCAACTTGGTTTGAACATATAATTCTGTTATGACTTTCACAAAAATCATATATCAAATAGTTTCAAAATTGAAACAAAATAGTTTTTAAATCAAATATTATATTATTAATTGTTATTTTATTCCTAAAAATTTAAGGATCGGCCAAATGACTTATATAAGGATATATATATTAATAATAAACAACTTGGGGTTCGTTTGGCATGTTATAGTATGTGTATTAACCATATAGTGTAAGAAAACAAAAAGTCACGGTAAAAGTTAAATTATTTAACTTAGAGTTAAATCTACTTGATAAGGTTAAAATAATAACCTAAACTTGTCTAAATCCTATTGGTTTATAGGATTGCTACCCATCCCCACTTTGGCTTCGAAATAAGACCATTTGGAACCATTATAAACCGATTTTGACTTTAATATAAAATAATATTTTGAGATATTCCTAAGGTGCCCCTCTCCTCCCTTATAAAAGGACACCTCCTCCCCCTCCTCCTCACATCAATTTGTGCACTCAAGCTCGGCCAAACCCTGAAAAAATCCCTTCTCCACTTCCCTGTAATAATCCTAGAGGTCATTTTGTTCTCCAAAGACCAATCATAGTTCCCTAAGTGGAGGATTCAAAGAGGCGTTTCAAAGAAGAGGTAATACCCATTACCGATCTTTTCAATTTCTTTCTTCTTCAACTTCTTCTTCTTTAGTTGTTTCATGACAAAGTAATAACATCAGTATTACTTAGATACTGATATGTTATTATAAATATGAAACAACCCTAATTCACCTTCTATCCATCCTACGGAAAAATGAAATCACCGCGCGTGCGTACGTACGGAATACCGTCTCCACGCCGTGGTGTAATCTATTTTCCACCACCACCTAAATAGGATGGGTATAATGGTGTAATAAGTAACTATATTTGATTATTATAAAGTGATATTGATACTGAAATAGTCTACATACACTTCAACACAATTCCACAACCATGGGAACGATATCATCGCTCGTGCGTACGTACGGACTACCGTCTCCACGACGCGATGAGATTCATTCTCAATGATTAACCATTCATGAATGATTATAAAGTATGTATAATAAGTACTAATGAAATATATGACATAATAATGATACTGGATTTATGTAAATTTTTATTCATGTCATCTACTTAATTCCATTCACTTCAATAAGGAAACGAAAACAGCGATCATGCGTACGTACGGACTACCGTCTCCATGAACGGTGTATTTCATTCCATTTATCGATATATTATCTATATATATATATATATATATATAAATTCTGAATATATATTTTATATAAATCATGTTTTACATTCTGGATATAAGTAATCATGATCCAGGTAATCATATTAATAATTACAAGTTAAAAACACGAACGACAAATGAGACGATTTTACCCAAAACACTACTTTAACCTGAATTTACAAAAGAACGGGTAATATAAAGTCATAAGTGGACCATATATGATATTATAACAATGAATATGATTCTGGAATAAGTCAATAACATGATTTAAATCATTATACAGGAGGATCAAACACTTACAAAGCAAGTCAGACCTAAGGTAAGGGAAATATCACAATCTCACCTTTATCTGAGATTGTTTTTTCTTTGGTAATTACTGGGGTGTATTTTATCATCCACATCCATGTTCCCTCAATATGTAATATTATTTCCATCCTTATACAATAGTTTATATCCAATTTTACCCTTCAGTTAGTTTTTAGTAAAAGATAAGAAAGGAATCTTTTGTCGTTTTTTCGTACAAGGTACTTTTTGACTTTTTCGACAAAAGTACGAAGAATTTTTTTTTAACTTATACGGCAAGAATGGATTTTTAAAACATTATTTCCAAAAATCTTACTTTATAAGTTTTCAAGTTTATTTTTAATCAAATTCTTTTAGTTTATAATTGTATGACATGTTAAGAAAAGAAAAGTGATTTTGAAGTAGAAAGGATATTTTCATCAAGAATGGAGTTCAAATGTTTTATCAAAATTATTTTCCATCTAAGATAATATAGGGTTCTGTTTTTATCCCTATTATTACATGGATTTGATTATGTTGTGATGGAAATATTTTTATGAATTCCTTTATCTTATATGAATTGTTTTAGGATGTCACGATGTTTAAGATTCCCATTTTTATTACATGGGTTATGCTATGATGTATGGTTTATGATGTTGTGGCACACATAAGAATGGTATCATTACGAGATGGGTGGGACCTATATCTCCATCCAATGAATTGGGTAAAGATTTTATATCTCATGAGATAGACAGGGCTGGAACGGTAGGTTATACCGGTTCAGTGAAATAGGACTGAAATTAGGGTGAATCGGTTCAGAAAGGGACTTTGTCCTCTAAGATAGTCTTGGAAATGAGTCTTGACTAACAAGAAATGATTCTCTATGATTATGTGTTTATGCCACAAAGTATCATGTTTTAAGTTATTATTATTGTGATTACATTTCACTGCCATGATTTATCCCATGTTATGAAATTATGATCTCTTTTTTAGGTTAAGATTTCCAAAAGTTATGTGCTTGTGTATACGATGTGATTGATACTTATTTTGTTTACCCTTACTGAGCATTTGAGCTCACCATTTTATGTTTTCTTTTCCACAGGATATAAAAAAAGGTTTAGGTAAAAAAAGGGATGATCTTTATGGGGGATATTGGAGATCATTCACCACGATTAGAAGATTACGTTCCGAGTTTCCAAAGACACTAAACTATTACGATCCTTGTGTGTGTATTTTTTGTTATGTACTAAGTATTCCACAAATGTAATGTAATGTCCATGTACGTCAGGCTTTGGGTCTCTACAGTTGGTATTAGAGGAAAGGTTTAGTCAACCATTGGAAACTAGGATGCGATAACTTTAGCGAGATCCCTAGAGATATTTATAAGGTTTGTCTAGGGATGTCCCTAAGGATAAGTATACGTATAGGATACAGTCCTATAACTACGGTAACGATCATAGAATTTATCCAAAGAAGTTAGATATTGAGGATACTCCCCCTTTATAATGTTGTTTTCCTTGGAATGATTTTTTCCTCTCACACTATTCTTTTTGGGTTTTAGACGATGGCTGGAACCTGAAGGAACCGTGTTGATCAATGCAATGGACAATGCAATGATTGTCCACCTGAACAAGCAAATGTTATGGGAGATGGAGTGCAAAATCTTATTGCTATACTTACACAAGCTATGAATCATTCTGGACATCCAAATGATCAGAGAAGGGAAAAATATTTTATTGAGTCCTTCATGAGGAAACATCCACCTTCTTTTAGTGGGTCTTCTGATCCACTTGTTGCTGAACAATGGATCAGTACCACTGAAAAGATATTTTCAGTTCTTCAATGTTCTGAACATGATAAAGTCATCTTAGCAGTATATCGTATGGAAGGTGAAGCTGATCAATGGTGGAATCTTATCAAGAATACGAGGCCAAGAGATGAAATTGATTCCATGGAATTGGACGAGTTCAAGAACATGTTTTTCATTAAGTACTTCCCTCGTATTCTTCGAACAAAGATGGAAAAGGAGTTTCTTGAGCTGAAGCAGAAGGATGATGAATCTGTTGGTATATACGAAGCAAATTTTACAAGACTTGCAAGGTATGAATCTAGCATTATCATCCAACATGAATGTAAAGTTGATCGATTTTTCAGTGGCTTAAAACCAAGTCATCAAAGGGCATTAGCTATAAGAGACTTCAGTAGCTATGAAGAAATTGTGCATTGTGCTATCAAAGTAGAAATGGAAGTTGGTGTGACATATCCATCTCATGGTTTTGACAAGAAACGAAAGATGGAGTTCAAGGAGAAATCTCAGAATAATGGTGAAAAGAAGATGAATGTTTCCTTATGCTCAAAGTGTGGAAAGAAGCATGGTGGAGATTGTATTAAAGGGAATAGAAAATGTTTTATGTGTGGAAAAGAAGGTCATCGAGTAGCTGAGTGTCGAGGTAATGGAAAAAGGGTTTCTAATGATTTGAATAAAGCAAACACTTCAGAGAACGCACCACCAACACTTCAATGCTTCAAGTGCAAGGAAATGGGGCATTATGATAATAAATGCCCTAATCCAAGGGTTAGTGATGATCAACATGAGAAACCACTTAAGGCAATGGACAAAGGGAAGTCACATGCGATCACTATTGGCGATGTTGAATATGACAACGATGTGGTGGAATGATTAAGTGTTTATGTAATGGGATTCCAAAATAATGTTGTATATAGTATCATGGAATATTGGAATATTTATGGTTTGGTCTATTGTGGTTTTCAATAATTTTATGGTACCTGTAACCATGAAAAGTGATTGAGACATTTTTGTTAAATAGATGATATGAGCATAATGAAGGGATAAGAAGATAATGAGATGTTTGATTGTATTCATGAGCTCATGATTGATATAAGGACTAAGTGATATCATGGTTTGAGTATATAGAATTTTGAGGATTTTGGAATGTGGAAGGTGTTAACTTTTAACAGCACTCATGTTTTCAATAAGGTTCAATGGGTATTCAAGAGAGTTCATGATTAAGGCCTTTGAATGTTTGTAATGTGACCAACAAGATATATCTTATGATATATGGGGATCAACGATGGTATTAAATCTCTGGTAATCGTTTTCACTATATTATGAGAATGGACTACAGTATTATGGATAAGCCTAAAGATTGGAATGGATTATGTTGGACATAAGTTAGTATTGTTTAAGGATAGAAGTTTTTTCGATATTATTGATGGGATGTTATAGTAATATAGTTTTAGAAAAAGGACAACCTGCAAGACGGGCGACATCCCATTGCGTCGGACAAGGCTGTGGGAATCAAACCCACAACCGAAGTGCGACTGGCCTTTATCGCCTACCACTGGCCTACAAGAAGTCCCCGTTTAGTAGAAAATAGTTTTATTAAGCGGTATGATATATGAAGTATAAGTCCATTTTAGGAACCATATATCATTAATCTCACTATAGATGGACTTATGTATTTTTTTGATAACTTTTCTAACCTTTTGAGACAGATGGAATGACCCATCATTCTATCACATGATCTACTAACACATCACGAATGACAAATTAAACTTCATTTATTTAAGAGATGAAGTAGAAATTGTTCAACGAATGACAAACAGTGAGACTATACCAAAATCACGAAAGTATGTCTTCTAATTCCAATTTCATCATCTTTAGGGAAATGATCTTGAAAACCAAAAATGTTGTCCTAGTGCTCTTATATCTGATTAATCAGATGGTACCTTATATCGTCAAAAATTTATGGATTTGTGATTGCTAGCTTTTCCATAGCCATGTTCTCTACCACTCTCCATCAGAACATGATGGTTAGATTTCTCTTCCATATCCATATTTTCACCTATGTGGAAACCCAGTGATTAGTTTATTTGGGTAACCGTTACGCTTCATATTTTTGTTTTTAAAGATTGGTTTTGGTATTCCTTCTTGTGTTGTACTCTACAACAAAATGAGCTTTCTCAACACTCATCCTTGACTTGCCTTGCATTATACGCAATCGCGACCTTCCTCGATAGCGTGTGTAGTACGCAATACCGAGTTTCGCTAAACAACGATATGCTATTAATATATTATTAAAACTAGCCGTTATGAATAGTAATAACCACTTTTTCAAATTTTTGAAATGTTATCTTACAAAATGGACCTCATTTTTGGATTCGGAATACCGAAATTAGCCTAGGGTGAAATTTTGGTATTTTTCTGAAAACTTTCAATTTTTGATGAATAGTGAAACCACTAAGTGGTAGGTTAAAAACTAAATTTTGCATAAAACATAATTTTACCACTTCTGTGAATGGAATTTCGAAAATCCGACAGACACGGTTAATATCAAGGACTCAAATGTGGTTCAATGAGATGAAAATAATTTTTGGTGAATAGTAACTTTTTACTTTTTTTTACCACGGTTAATAGTAAATATGGTAACTAAGGGTAAATATGATATTACTATTACCCTAACACATGTCATAATTCTATTGGATAAGTGTAATTCGACCAAAAACAACCTTATGAATATAATATGACCATTTAGGTCCACTTGGATTATATTATGACATATAATATTATTTTATTTGATGAATAGTTAAAATAGTTAAAATCAAAGTTTAATAAGTAAATCATTTTTAATATGGGGTTATACATAAGATAAATTCTACTATAAATATTCATTAGAAATATAACAATATTTCCTATATAATGGTATTTTATTTTTAATTTTTAGAAATTAAATAATTTAATTTATTTATGACACAATGATGATGCAGTAATTATCTTATTAATGAAATATTGACATAATTGATGTTATAAACACCAAAATAATTGTAATTTGAGACTTTTTATGAATTACACTAATTTTAAAGGTTACTATGATATATTAGTGTTGATTTAATCAACTTGGTTCGAACATATAATTCTGTTACGATTTTCACAAAAATCATATATCAAATAGTGTCAAAATTGACACAAAATAGTTTTTAAATCAAATATTATATTATTAATTGTTATTTTATTCCTAAAAATATAAGGTTCGGACAAATGACAAAGATAAGTATATATATATTAATAATAAACAACTTGGGGTTCGTTTGGCATGTTATAGTAAGTGTATTAACCATATAGTGTAAGAAAACAAAAAGTCACGGTAAAAGTTAAATTATTTAACTTAGAGTTAAATCTAATTGATAAGGTTAAAATAATAACCTAAAATTGCCTAAATCCTATTGGTTTATAGGATTTGGACTCATCCCCACTTTAGCTTCGAAATGAGACCCTTTGGAACCATTATAAACCGATTTTGACTTTAATATAAAATAATCTTTTGAGATATTCCTAAGGTGCCCCTCTCCTCCCTTATAAAAGGACACCTCCTCCCCCTCCTCCTCACACCAATTTGAGCACTCAAGCTCGGTCAAACCCTGAAAAAATCCCTTTTCCACTTCCCTGTAATAATCCTAGAGGTCCTGGTATTCTTCAAAGACCAATCTTAGTTCCCTAAGTGGAGGATTCAAAGAGGCATTTCAAAGAAGAGGTAATACCCATTACCGATCATTTCAATTTATTTCTTCTACAACTTCTTCATCTTTAGTTGTTTCATGACAAAGTAATAACATCAGTATTACTTACATACTGATATGTTATTATAAATATGAAACAACCCTAATTCACCTTCTATCCATCCTACGGAAAAATGAAATCACCGCGCGTGCGTACGTACGGAATACCGTCTCCACGCCGTGGTGTAATCAATTTTCCACCACCACCTTAATAGGATGGGTATAATGGTGTAATAAGTAACTATATATGATTATTATAAAGTGATATAGATACTGAAATAGTCTACATACAATTCAACACAATTCCACGACCATGGGAATGATATCATCGCTCGTGCGTACGTACGGACTACCGTCTCCACGACGCGATGAGATTCATTCTCAATGATTAACCATTCATGAATGATTATAAAGTATGTATAATAAGTACTAATGAAATATATGAAATAATAATGATACTGGATTTATGTAAATTTATATGTATGTCATCTACTTAATTCCATTCACTTCAATAAGGAAACGAAAACAACATTCATGCGTACGTACGGACTACCGTCTCCATGAACGGTGTATTTCATTCCATTTATCGATATTATATATATATATATATATATATATATATTCTGAATATATATTATATATAAATCATGTTTTACATTCTGGATATAAGTAATCATGATCCAAGTAATCATATTAATAATTACAAGTTAAAAACACGAACGACAAATGAGACGATTTTACCCAAAACGCTACTTTAACATGGATTTACAAAAGAACGGGTAATATAAAGTTATAAGTGGACCATATATTACATAATAACAATGAATATGATTCTGGAATAAGTCAATAACATGATTTAAATCATTATACAGGAGGTTCGGACACTTACAAAGCAAGTCGGACCTAAGGTAAGGGAAATATCACAATTTCACCTTTATCCGAGATTGTTTTTATTCTAGTAATTACTGGGGTTTATTTATTAATCCACATCCATGTTACCTCAATATGTAATATTATTTCCATTCTTATACAATAGATTATATATAATTTTACCCTTCGGTGAGTTTTTAGTAAAAGATATGAAAGGAATCTTTTGTCGTTTTTTCGTACAAGGTACTTTTTGACTTTTCCGACAAAAGTACGAAGAATGTTTTTTTTAACTTATACGGAAAGAATGGATTTTTAAAACATTATTTCCAAAAATATTACTTTATAAGTTTTCTTGTTTATTTTTAATCAACTTCTTTTAGTTTATAATTGTATGACATGTTAAGAAAAGAAATGTGTTTTTGAAGTAGAAAGGATATTTTCCTCAAGAATGGAGTTCAAATGTTTTATCAAAATTATTTTCCATATAAGATAATATAGGGTTCTGTTTTTATCCCTATTATTACATGGATTTGATTATGTTGTGATGGAAATATTTTTATGAATTCCTTTATCTTATATGAATTGTTTTAGGATGTCACGATGTTTAAGATTCCCATTTTTATTACATGGGTTATGCTATGATGTATGGTTTATGATGTTGTGGCACACATAAGAATGGTATCATTACGAGATGGGTGGGACCTATATCTCCCTCCAATGAATTGGGTAATGATTTTATATCTCATGAGATAGACAGGGCTGGAACGGTAGGTTATACTGATTCAGTGATACAGGACTGAAACGAGGGTGACTCGGTTCAGAAAGGGACTTTGTCCACTAAGATAGTCTTGGCAATGAGTCTTGACTAACAAGAAATGATTCTCTATGATTATTTGTGTATGCCACAAAGTTTCATGTTTTAAGTTATGATTATTGTGATTACATTTCACTACCATGATTTATCCCATGTTATGAAATTATGATCTATTTTGCAGGTTAAGATTTCCAAAAGTTATGTGCTTCTGTATACGATGTGATTGATACTTATTTTGTTTACCCTTAATGAGCATTTGAGCTCACCCTTTTATGTTTTCTTTTCCCCAGGATATAAAGAAAGGGTTTAGGTAAAAAAAAGGGAAGATCTTTATGGGGGATATTGGAGATCTTTCACCACGATTAGAAGATTACGTTCTGAGTTTCCAAAGACACTAATCTATTACGATCCTTGTGTGTGTATTTTTTGTTATGTACTAAGTATTCCACAAATGTATTGTAATGTCCATGTAAGTCAGGATTTGGGTCTCTACAATGAGATTCCATGTATATTTAATGATAGGTTATCTTAATATCACATTTTTAATTTTTCTTGCTATTTAAATTGGAAATATGTTTAGGATTTATGGATTTTGGTTTTTTCAAAATTCTTTTTTGATTCCATGATTTTAAAATATTATATCATGATTTTTTGTGTATTTTTATGATTTTCACCACTTTTATGTCACATTTATATTATTATTGAATAAAATTTCTTAATTTAATCATGTTATGATATAATTATTCCCTTTTATGGATTTATGGGTCACCTCTTTTCTTATGTACATTCCATTGTTATTCTATGTAGTTTTGGAAGATGGATTGAATTTTAAGTCCATGGTAATTAGTTTTAAACTACATTGTTGTTTCCCTATTTCAAGTTATTTTATTTTTATCCTAATTTACTATATATATATGTCCTTCATATATTTTTAAGTTGTACAATTTGTGTCTATTTGTAATAAAACATTAATTAATGTGTATTAAAAATATGGTTTGTCATAAAAGGCAATCGACCAAGTAATGAAATTTTGAAGTGAAAATATGTTGTACAAATTCAGTTATGTCATGAATCTACAATAGTATAAAGAGAGACAAGGAAGTATGAAAAAGGTATGTATAAACCATAATATTTATTTTCAGTCAATCACCTACGAAATTATTTAAATCAAGAATGACTATCTTTCATGTTGCTACAATGTAAATAGATAATTCTAGAAATATAAATCAATTGTTCTTCCAGTTTGAAGACACATTGAATAGTAATATTGGAACAAATTGGACATTTATACCATTATATAATATAAGAACTATCAACCAAAACATAAGAGGTAAAATGACTAAAAAACAAAAAGAATATGTAGATTCTTAAATAACGTTAATGAAAAATGTCGATGTTAAACAATATAATGAGAAATAATTTTGAATATCTTCAAATTTTAGCATCTATGAGGGAATACTGAAATATATTTTATTGTGTAAAAACCAAAATTATGGGTGGAAATTGATGGAGACAGATATGCATTTTTTTACAAAACCAAAAAATGTCTAAGATACACCATGAGGGAACATTACAAAAATCCTAGATAAATAAAACATCGAATTTCCCTATGTATATAGAGTTGATCATCATGAATCAATATATTATAATTTCATATATGGATGAACAATTTGAGATAACTAGGATGAATTTCCTCCTTCAGTTGCTGGTCACAATCTTAGAGGCCTATTCAAACAAGGTTTATAGTGAAATTCACTAATGAGATCGCCATTAAAATAGAAAAGTCACAATTCTATAAATCAAATCCCTTATCACCCATGAAGGAACCACTTACACTCCTCAGAAAACAAGTCATGTCTACTAATCAAACATCACAAGCACCAAATTCTATATGAATTGTTTTCCAATCACAACATCAATCTAGAATAATTAATCCATGTCAACGTTCCTGAGAAAAAAAGAATCTTATATTGGAGAATAATATCAAATTATAAATCAATATTCAAATAATAGCTCATATTATGTGAATGTGATTGAAATAATATTTAGTTTCATGAATTCAATTTGGAACCAAACCAAGGAATCTCTAAAACTGGTCGGTATAGAACCCCCCAACTACACTCATATTTATGTATATGACTCATTTATATTAAACTAAACTCAATATCACTATTAAAATATGTTTTGTCCCTAATTAATCTTCTATTCTTGCATTACATAAATCGCTACAGTAAATTCTCAACAACTCCCCAGCATTATCCATAGACACATGAATCAAAGACCTTGATTAATCCATGTTTGAAGAAGAATAAAAGACACTTTCTTGATAAGACAATATACCAATAGACCCAACCCTGAGGTCCAACCCGATCAACCCCAACACATTTTTTAATCCACAATACTATGAAATCTGACCCCATGTCCATTAAAAGATGCATTTTTTAGTGACCCAATCTCATAACGTTCATTTTCTTCATTATTCATGTATATTTTGACAGGAATGAATCAATAGAGTGTAAAATCATTTTTATTGATCCTTAATGAAGGAGTATAGAGCTTGACTGTTGTAGGAAAGTGTTTTAATGAAAAATATTCTAGTACACTGATTAGAATATAACTTTATCATTAAGTTATCCATGGAGAGACCATCTTAAGAGATATAATAAGATCATATTTTTAGGAATAATTCATAGAATACTAGGATTGTGGGAAAATAAACTCATACTAATCATATTTCTAGAATGGAAATATTGAAGAACTCTATGAATCTATATACAAATAAATAACCAATCACTCAAAGAGGGGGTCACTTCTGTAATGACAAAATCAATTTGATCATTATTTCCTATTTATTTTTTATTTAATTATATTTTTAATAATAATTGTATAGTGATGGAACAACAATCCTTTTATCACAGATCTAAGGATATTATAGTTACCCCAGGTAAATTATTTTCAATAATTAATAAATTGTATACTCTATTCATATCACTAAATTTATTAAAATTATTTAGATATTATGGGATTCAATTAATTTTATAAATTTTGAGATTATCTACTTTATTTCACTGGAGATTACACCCATTCAACTTAGAGTATGTCCACTTATTGTGATTATAAATATTGGATCAAGATAATAATGACTAGAGAACATCAATCATAGGGATATGTGTGGTCATATTTCGAGATAATTTTTGATACACTTTGATTGAGACAAAATAGCCAAGAGGGGGTGATAATTAAGGTTTCATTTTATCTAATAGATAATAGAAGAATTTATATAGAATTAAGATTTTATAATAAATTCATTTGGATATCTAAGGCTAGTCGATTTTCATTAAATGGATTCAAAATCCAATTTAATAAAAAAATAACTATTCCCACTCAAAATATTCTTAAATAAAACCCATTAAACAAAAAAGAAACATGCCCATTAAATTTTTATCTCCAAGAGGAAACATGAATGTACAATTACATCATTTATTCGGGTTCAATTTATTTATATTCCTTTGATATACCATTTATCAAACAAGATGCAATACATATAGAAATTTTTTTCGACATTATTTTTTGTAAAAAAAATTTCAAAAAATTAATCTATATTTTTCGTCTCACCTATTTGGTTTGGATTTAGTGGTTAGATGAATAGATCCATTGAGACTGAGATCTTTAAAAATAATTGAATAAAATGAAATGAAATTTGTCGTAGTTCCATTTACAAGTCCCAAATGAACAACATCTTCTTTCTATTGAATGAAGCTATGGAGTGGAAACTTGGAAATATTATTAGATCTGTTGAATATATATTTTTGAGAAGTTTATGTGTCCAATTTTAGTAATGATAGTCAAATTTATCATTATAATATTTGTTATGAGTTTTCAACTAAGAAATGGTATGATCCAACTCATATAATAAGATAAATGTCTCAGTAGAAGAGAACCCTATCATATATCTAAGTGAATTTTCTAATGTTTTACATAATTTCAGTCCCAAATGAGTATATAAAGATCCATTTATGGGTAAGGTATTTTTCTGCTCTCTCAAGGTAGTATCCATGAAAAGGACCTATAACCTACATCATGTGGAAGTCACTACATGGGATGGGTTATATAAGGAAATCCTACGGAGATTCTCCCATACCTTTTGGTGAGATCAATAAATGAAGAAGATATATTGGATCAAATAAGAAATTAATGAATCTCTATATCTGTTTTGAGAGATATTCTAGTGTTTAACAACCTCCTTTCCACGTCATCCTTTTGAAGATCACTATTTCAGTGTATTATTTTACCAGGTGTTGATGGACAATGAGTAAAATACATTAGATGATTACTTTGGAGGATCATTGTTAAAATAATTCTGCACTAAATCCATATATATAATTGATATGATATCCCAAAATACCAAAAAATTGTTAAAAAATGTAAATCTAGGGGATTATATTGGGTAAACGTTATAACTACCCCTCACTTAAATATAATATTGAATAAGTAACTTATATATTGATGAATTTATCATTGAATAAGGTATAGAAGACATCATCATACACACCTATAATTGTGTGTTCTCTCAAATACAATCAATAAAACTACACATAAGGATACCATCAACATCAATAGACTGAAATATGTGATTCCATGTTTCAGTGGTTGTTCCAGCAACAACCATTCAACAATGAAGTATGTTTGGAGTATTACAATACTCATTTTAGGAACCATAAACATACAATAAAACAATTATATAAGTTAATTGAACCATACATGAAACATCCATCCTTATAAAAGGAATCTCCTACCCATTTACATGATAACAAAACTGTAACACCTTGAGATTTTGTGATTTTATTTTCAAACTAATTTAATATTTTGAAAATTTTCACTTCAAACAACAATGAAAATATATTTTCAATAATTCAAACATTAATTTCACATTTAATCTTGTTTAAATATGTTACATGAAACAACATATTTTCTCGAGTTACATAGAAGGATAAGTTTAGTGTACATTAAATTTATGATTGACCTTTCTCAATGGCCTACATAACAGACATGACCGAGTGTTACCTTACCATAATATATTATGAAAAATTTTATTATAATAAGATATATACAATTAATTAAGTGTATGGATATTAACATTATTAGAATAAGTATAAAAATAAGTCATTTATACAAATATAAGATGAATTCATAGGTTACTAATTAATTAGAAATGAATATGAATATTGATCGAATATAAAGTAATATATTTTATAGTCACACATATTTTTTATCCTAGTAAATTAAATTAGTTACATTTGGTATGTGATATTATTATAATACATATGTTATATATTCAATAAAAAAATTTGATTTTCAAAACATATATTCTATAGAGATAAGATAAAAACAAACCCAATTTATGCATAAAAATCTATTTCTTTTAAAATTTATTTTTTTCACCGTTTAATGGAAACCATTTTTAAAACCAATTTTTATAAATTTTATAAATTCAAATTTTCAAAAATAACTTCATATTTTTATGAAAAATATAAAAATTAGGTTAGTATAATGTTTTTTTATTTTTATTTAAGCTTCAATTTCTCAATTTATAATTAAAAATACTGGATTTTAATTGAATACTATTTTTTAATCTATTTTATTTATAAAAATAAATTATAATTTTAATGTGTTTAAGAGTTTATATAGATGATATTTATATCATTTAATCTAATTTTGGTCATGGATACCAATTTAAAATTAAAAATGGATATAAAAAGTTAGCAATCTTTTGATCAATTCTACTTTAAAACCTCATAGTGTCATTCCATCAGCATGATCATATTTAAGATAATTTCCACCTCTTCTGTTATTAGAATTTGGAAAAATGGATTCCATATTTTAAAGAAATAATAAATTTAATGTTTTATATGTTCTATTTTTTGTGCAAAAATATTAATGAACATGATCAAAATTAATTACATCAGTTAAGAGAAAAATTAGGATAATACAGAACTAAACATGACATTAAGAACCAAGAAGACCTTGAAACATGTCCAAAACCCCTTTTATTTCCATATTTATGCCATAAAATCATATATTTCAACCATGTAACATTATGTTATCCACTTTCAACATGAAAAACGTTGGTGTAAATCTCCTTTCAAATATTTACAAGAGTGCCACTCCTCCAACACTATAAAAGGTCATCCCTCTACCCATTATTTAAACATCTGAAACCACTTATGATTGGCCAATACCTTCCTAATACAATTAAAAAATCCTTCCATATGCATTTAATCATATCATTGGGTATAGAACCTTTCAGGTAATCCTTTTGGCACAATCCCAAAAGAGTTACCTGATTATGAGTTAACATCTTCTCTCTAGAACCATTCCTTTATTTTTCATCTTCACCACCTCCACTATCTTTATTCAATTTATGTTTGAAAAATAATACTAAATATAATATATTTTTTTGTGATAAATTTTTGACCTTAACATACAAAAAATTTCATCTAATGGATATCTAACATATTGTTTATGTGTATAGCATATTACTGCCTCACAAAACGTTGATTGTTCATTTTTTGTTTACCACTAATCATGGTGGGAATTACAATGATTAATATATTTATATATTTATTATATTGTAATTTTTATTTATTTTTTATTTTTTTATCCCTTTTAATAAACACATCTCTTTAATTTTCATTTGGTGTTAATATGATAATCTCGTTTGAGGATGTGTGGACTACCAACAATCAATGTAATGTGATTCATTCACACACCACATGTAATGTATTATGGATGAGTTCAATGAACATATAATATATTTTATATAATAATTATACTATGATATATATATATATATAAAGTTATTTCAATTACATACTTTCATTCATTACAATAACTAAAAATGGAAAAAGTGTTCACGCATACATATGACTGACCAACAGTGTATTCCAATTCATAATTATTTAATCAATTGATTGTTATAAAAAAATTAAAATGGATATAAATGAAATTTATATCATTATTTAAATTATGGAATCATGATATAATTATAATAACCAATGATATAACAAATTAAGACAAATGTGAAGAACAAATTGAATATTACCTAAAGTGAACTGTTAACATAGAATCATTAACTGGTGGGTAATATAATGACACAATCAAGAAATATATAGTATTATATATAATAATATGGTTATTTAGTATATTTATATTAAATTTATATTAATTATATTGTTTTTTTAACAAGTATGATGAGATTCAAGACTTATAGTAATGAGATTTTTTCTCACATTTAATTTCTATGAGGTAAAAGTAATGTTCACCAATCATTCCATTTGTTTGGTGTATGTAGATAACATGTTTTTATTATATGTTTCATATATGTAAATTTATGGGTATTCAAAATCCCATTTTATAATATTTCATTAATCGGGTTTATTTTTCAAAAGATACAAAATAGGAAAATACTATTCTCTCAATTTTCCTTCTTTGAGACTTATGTTTTTTTATAAACCTTAACTCATTCTATGTGTAGTAAAAAAATCCATTTTAAATAATAAATCATTAATATAAAAATTTTCATAATATTATATTATTGATGAATTTTCCATTTCTTACATGGAGTGTATGATCTCAAGATACCATCATATAAGAATTTTTTAGACAATCTCATTCGTTTTTTGAGATAGATTATATTAATTCTTCATTTGATGAAATATTTTGATCCCCCACTCATGAAAATTCACTATTTTACTAATCCACTTTTTTATTCATGATGTCATCTTTTTTTAGAACTATTTTCCACTCGATTGTACCTAATAAAATGTTTCTATGAAAATTACACCATCCCTCTCTTCTGTCAAAGATCTATTGTATTTTAAACAATGATTTTGGAATTGATTTAATAAATGATTTCAAATGTTCTGTGACGAAAATTTCTATGGAAAATAGTTTTGAAATATGTTTTTTTGTCCTTAAAAATTCTATTATTTATTATCATGTTTTTTTCAAATAAAAAGGTTTTTAATTTGTTTTATATTAAAAAATTGTTTTCAATACTGAAAGGATATTTTCTTCAAGAAATTTTCTTGAAAAAAATATCATTTTCCCATATAAATGACTTACATTGATGTTACTCATTCTCTTAAAGTAAATGATCCTAATTTTTCATTCTTATCCTTTCTATAAATGGTTTATGATTAATTTTTGGTCTTTATGAATCTTTTTTTTACATAGATGACATGTTTATAAAAAATTCTTTTTTTAATGATTTATGATTTGATGAAATGGTAATGAAACCTATATTCTTCCCATAGGTTATGACGTGATGAAATTTTAATGATACACATCTCATTTAACGGGTTATTGACTGATGTTGATAAAACCTATGTATTTTTAGGTGTCTTGTTATGATGAATGTTTTATTATCATGTAGAACATGTATAAATGATTATATTATGAGGTGGGTGGGACCTGTATCTTCCATCAATACATTAGAATATGATGGATGACTCATGAGTAAAAATGTAATGTGTGAACCTTTTTACATGTTCACAATGTTCTTCATGGACCTAGTTTAATGTCTCTATGAATATGTGTGAACCAGATTACATGTTCACAGTTTTATTATCAATCCTTATTATGTGTCCAAAATGTTATGAATGGCCCTTATTTCATGTTTATAAGTAAATGTGTGAACCTAATTTTATTTTTGAATATTATTTATGAACATGATTACATGTTCATAATGCTGTGCATGGTCCTATTTTTAAGCCCATTAGGTATTTATATGAACATTATTACATGTTCAAAATGATTTTCATGGATTTGGTTTATGTTAACCTTTTTATAATTTCAATATGTTATGCTTGAACCTGGAATCATATCCACGAGTTGATGATGGGGCTTTATTTTATGTCCTTAATTTAATGAAAGAACATATTTCAACTTATAAATTTTCATATCATTATATACCAATTTGCATGCCACAAATTTCAAGCCTTTTCCTGTGTTATAAATCCTTATCATATGTCCTATATTTCCATATCATTCAGGACATATAAACTGGAATTATATATAATGTTCTCTAATATGAAGGTCTTGATCTTCAAATGTTATGCTCTTGTTCCATACTCTTTTGTTTATGTTATGCTAATGCATTTCCTTTATTTACTCTTACATAGCATCTAAGCTCACCCATTTCTTATGTTTCCTTTACCCAGGGTACGAAGAATGTTATTAAGTAGATGTACTACAGGCAGATGTATTTATGGGATATGTTTACAATCTTTCACCAGAATTGAATATTTTGTTTCCTTGTTTCCAAAGACACTAAACAGTTACAATCCTAAAGAATTTTTTTTAATGTCCATATTACTCATCTAAAATCATGTAATGTCCTGGTATGTCAAGATGAGGTCTCAATTTTTGTTATCAAAGTAAAGTTATAGTCATTAATTGGAAAATAAGATGACAAAACATTAGTGATATCCATAGTTTTATTTCTAATTATATGTATAGGGATGTCTCTAAGGATAATTATAAGGATGGGTTAATGTTTTCGAAAATATCATGGAATTTAGGTAGTGGGTAGAGTGAATCATTTACTATAAATACATCTCTATCCAAATAATAAAAGTGGATGGGGATCTGGAATATATATAACTAGGTGTAAAAAATCTAACAAGATGTTCCAGGCCTAAATTGGTGTAATCTGGTACATGACAACAAGCCTTCTTACACCCCTAGTTTGACAATCCTGACTGATATGCTTTGGGAATTAATATAATCTTCACAAACGATCATAATATATTTTAATATATGTTTGATATAAATAACCAAATATTAACCAAGTATTTCCTAGAATTAGGAAGGTTTCATGATTTCGAAATCCTATATGTATTTTTTATTGTTATTTGGGTTTCTAATATCATATGTGTTTCTCACCCCATACTGTTTGGTTTTAATAAATAGAGTGATGAGAAGGAACCTGGATAACATTGAATATTTAAGAAGTGTAATGTATGGGTATTTTGAAAAAAATATTTCATAATAAGAAATATCATACATATAATTATCAAGGTGTCTTGAGTAATGGTTATACTTCTGAATAAAAAGGGTCCACAAACAACATATGAAGGTTATGTGATGTTCTTCTAGTATTGTTTACATTGATCATATAAAGAATGATTAGATTAAAGATGAAGAACCATAAAAAATGATTCATATTTTATTATTCTATCAATGAGGCTTTAATTAATAATTTGATGAATCTTGAGTAATGGTTTTTGAATAAAGCTATATTTGTTATGTATTTTGGAATTAAAATATTGTGTTATAGGAATCATGAGATGTGTAATTATTTTCATTACCTGTTTACATTATGGATTTAAGAGGATATGATTAATGGTGATAAATACAAAGAAATTTTATTTCACAGAAATCTCATCTTTAGATAAAGTGATGTAGTCCCTTAATTTGGTCATGAAGTTCAGATAATGATGTTTGGATAAACAATTTTTGGCTATGTAAAATTTAATTAGATAGTATATATTACACATGAACTTGTATTTGGAGTTGAGGTTTATTTCATCAATTGTGATTTTTAAATCTTCATGAATTTAAATATTATATCCTATAACCTTTAAAATAATGAATAATTATTGTGTTCCAAAATGTTTTTTGGAAATTAAGGTTTTTACCATGTTTCAGGGTATTATATAATGAGGATGTTCACATGTTTGGAATGTGGCAACTAAGTGATACATTTTGATATACATGTGAATTAATAATATTATTATTTCATTATTACATTCTAAAGATATAAATTTTCATCTTACAGAATGGTTATACGGTTAACAAATTATGAAAATGATAAGTTAAACTTCAGATGATGTCTGTAAGATTACAGTTTTGTCTCTCCATTTTAGGATTTATCCATATTTAATATCATTTTCAATTTACCTTGGGTAGATGATAACTGAAAAAAATTTGATGGAGTATCATGGATCTCATTATCTATAAGTAATTTAGTAATGAAATGGTCACCATCAGTTTTTAAAGAAATAGGTGGAGTGGATCAATGATCAATAAAGGTTGATGTTGTCCTGAAATCATTAAAATATACATTTTAATGAAAATTTATCATATTTTATAAAATGGATCTTGAAAAAAATATTTCATGTTCCTTCATTTCCTATGAATCAGATGGTCTTATAGGTCATAAAATATTTACGGATTTATGATTGTTATCATTTTCCAGAACTTGTTCTATGTCAATCTCAATCATATCTTGATGGTAATATTTCACTTCCCTGTTATTGTTTTCGGTTCCCACATATGTTCTTTTATATAGGAATCTCTTTATGATTTACCTTAGGTAATCATTATTGTTCCAACATTCAAAATTTAACATATGTATTTGTATTAATTTATATGATGTGTGATATTTTTAATGAATAATTAAAGTATATTAAAATTTATTTCCCAAAGTAATTTCAAGGGAAAAATCATTTTAATGGGGGTATAATGCAACACACTGAGATGTTGTGAATTTTTTGAAATAATTATATCTTTTGATATTTTTCGCTTCATTAAACACTATATATAGCCTTTCTCTATGTTATGAATTCCTTTAACATGGAATTTTCTTTTTATATGGTACAAAAAACACCAATGTCACGTATGTTAGATAGAACAACAAGGATAGTGTGTATTACATGCATGATTGACATTCCACAATGTATTTCGTAACAAGAAAGACTGAGAGTTAACAAACTATTATATATTATTCAAAATATTATTATAATTAGATATTAGATAGCCAATATGTTTATTTATATGAAGATAATTATGTAAATTATTAAAATATATGTTTTACACTAATACAATATAAATTCATTGGTTACAAATTAAAAAAATGTACATGAAAAACAATTGATTATAACAGAAATTATTATTATAGACACACATATATATTAAACTATTAAATAGAATTAATTTAAATTGGGAACTGATATTAATTTATTATATATCTTATATATTCGATAATAAATTTTTTATTTTCATCTCATAGATTGTATAAACATATGATTAAAAAATAGTTTTTTTGGCATAACAGCCTTATTATTTATAATTCTAGTTTTAATGCCTTTTAATTGAAAACCATTATTAAATAGAATTTTTAGAATTTTTAAAGATTTAATATGCTTAAATAAACAACATGTTTTTAATAGAAACATAATATTTAGGTTATGATAATTTTTTGTTATTTTTTTCAATGGTTTCATATTATAATGTGTAATTAAAAATAGCATATTTTAATTCAAAAATACTTTTTCATCTAATTTATTTATACGAATAAATTATAATTTAAATATTTTAGTAGTTTTTTAATATAATATTTTTATCAATTAATCAAATTAAGTCATTATAGACAATTTTAGATTTAAATTTTTTTTTAAAAACTTTCCAAACATTTGATCATTTCTACTTAAAAACATATAGTTTCATCGCATCAATGAGAATAGTTTTAAATTAATTTATTCCACATATTTATTTATCATTTCGAAAAATGACACACATATTTGTAATAATAATAATTTCTAATTTCTAATAAGTTCAAAATTGTTTTATACCAAAAATAATAGTGAAATTGATTAAAATTAAATACATCAGTTGGGAGAAAAATTAGGATAATAAAGGACTAATCATAAATTTAAAACCAAAAATGACCTAGATACTTTCCCATCACCCATTATATTTCCCTATTTAGACTATAACATCAATTTTATAGCCCTTTTCCCTTTATGAGATCCAATTTCCACATAAAAAACTTTGGCTGACATCTCTCTTCAATTATTTTCTAGACTTCCCCTCCTCCACTATTGAAGGCCACAACCTATACCCATTTCTCACACCTCTAAAGAATTCTATGTTAGGAAAATACCTACCCAATACATATACCAAAAAAATCCCATTGTCCTAGAAGAGTCCCTTTGGGTAGAAATCTTCCCAAGAAAGACTATTGGCTCAAACCAGAAGGATTTACCCAATTAAGAGGTAACATCTTCTGTAACGCCCCGACCCTAGTTACCCAGAGTCGGTGCATTATTACATAACATTGGCATGATCACAAGAAAGATCAAATCTAGAATGATCGATTGGTTTAGTATCCTTGAAAACACTAGATATATTCATAAGTCTTACATTACATCATAAAATGAAAAACTACTACAACAACATATTGTCTCCATAATCCACACTCATATCCCCACATAATATCCCTGCAGGTCATTCATAATTTACTTCTTCACTTCCTGGGAGAAATAAAACATAGAAAAGGGGTGAGCTCAAATTCTCAGTAAGGATAACAATATAGCAGAAACTTTCATAAATAAGAATAAACATTTAAGGCAATGTATAACTAAAACAAAAGCCTTTCAAACTTGAACATTCAACATGGTATGGCATAAATAAAATGAAATAATGCCATTTACTTCTTCACATGGATATTCTACTAATCGAATAATCATATGCAAAATCAATAACCACTTTCATAATGATGGAATGCATAATGCCAGATTATCATAACCAAATAGCCAAGGCCTCGTTCCAAGACTACAAATAATATTTTTTCAAGGCCTTGTGCCAAGACACTAGTTTGTCTCATGAGACCTACCGATGCATCGAGGAGCTATAGCGGGCTCCACCCGTCACATATTAAGTCCAATGCATTCCCATATGAAAAGGTCATAACATAAACATTCGTATTAAAACTAGCATACGAAATGTCAATAATTTCACCATAAACTATGAATGGTATAAAAATAGCACATCCACAGTCAAACATATCACAAAACCTTCAATACAATATAAAAGTTTTGTATCATAATAAATCAACTTCAAATAAGCGTAAAATCCATCAAAGGATGTTGACATAGATGAAATCAAAACTCTTTTTAGAGAAATATCTCTTTTATTTTTTTGAAATCATTTAAGGGCCATATAAAATAAAACATTTTCTTTGAAAATATTCTTATAATCTTGTAAGGAAATCTTTGAAGATTTTATAACAGCGGAAAATAGCCTCACCCGCTGTATAAGTTAAAAAAACATTCTTACCTTAATTCTGTCGAAAAGGTTAAAAAGGACCTTGTTTTGAAAATGACGGAAAGATTCCTTTATAAACCTCTAAATGTAAAAAAAGGGTATAAATTACTTTAACCCCTATTCTTGTAAATAATAAAAATTTTTGAAATACATTTTTAAGAAAACATGGATGTGGATGATAAAGAGATCCCAATAGATTATTACGTATAAACAACCTCGAATAATGAAGAGATTGTGAAATAAACCTTACCTTGTACTTTTCCTTGGTTGTGGTAGGTTAACCTCCTGTATAATGGTGAAATAATTGTTATTAAATTATACAAGAATCATATACATTAATATGATATCATATATGATCTTTTAATATTGATTAGATAATAATATCTTAGTATTATCGTTGTTTCGGGTGTTAACATACTTGTTTTCTTTTATATGTTTTGTTACGTAAGAAATGTTTGTAAAGGATAGGTTGTATATTATTCATATCCAGAATGATATAAAGTCCTTAAACATCATTTTTTAAATCATCAAATGATAATTATACTTGAATGGATATGATGGAGAATGAATCTCATCGCGTTCGTGGAGACGGTAGTCCGTACGTACGCACGAGCGACAATATCATTCTTTTGATATTAAAAAAATATATAAATGGATGGTATATCATATATACTGAATAATTAACATGTTATATTTATTATTTACATGAGTTACACATCATTATTATATTCATCCAAATAATATTATATTGAATAACAATTACACCACGACGTGGAGACGGTAAGCCGTACGTACGCACGTATGGTGACATGTTATTCAAAGGGTGGATAGAATACTGAATATGGTTGTACCATATTTATAATAATATCACAGTATATATATGATACTGGATTTATTATTTTAGAATGGTAACAACAAAGGATGAAGAAGTGGAAGAAGTAATGAACTTGGAAAAAGGGTGGTGAAATCATTACCTCTTTTTCGGGTTCTTCCTTTTGATTTGATCAAAAGGGCTGCTTAGGATGGATTTATGATCAAACTAAGGCCTCTAGGTTCTAGTGAGGGAAGTTGGGAGAGTATTTGGGCAGAGTTTGGCCGAACCAAAAGGCTTTGAAGGTGTGAAGAAATGTGAAGGAGGAGTTCTCTTTTATAAGAAGGGTGAGGGGCACCTTTGGAAAAGCTAGAAATAATAATTTATAATAAATTCATATTCAGTTTCTAACGGCTCCAAAGTTTATTATTTAAATTTTAAGGTGGTTATGGGTCTAAAACAACTCAACCAATAGAATTTAGACAGGTTTGGGTACTTATATTAACCTTATCTTTAAGTATTAACTCTAAGTTAATTTGTTTAACTTTTACAATGTCTCTTTGTATTTTTATATTATATGGTTAATAAACTTACTATATACATCCAAGAGACCCCCCAAGTGGTCCATTAATGATGAACCTATCATGATATAAGTCTTTTGCCCGAACCTTATATTTTTAGGAATTTAATATCAATTAATAATATAATATTTGTTTTAAGAATTCTTTTATGTCAATTTTGACAATATTCAATAGTTGATTTTTGTGAAACTCATAACAGATTGATTACTTCTAAGAAAGTAAATTAAATCAATACTAATATATCATATTATCCTGTAAAATTAGTTTAATTCATTAAAAGTTTCATATTATATTTATTTGGATATTTAAAATATCAATTATTTTAATTTTTCACTATTATAGTAATTACTTCATCATCATTGTGTCATAATTAAATTAATTTATTTAATGTATAAAAATTATAATAAAATATCATTATGTAGGAAATATTTTTATCTTTATAATTAATATTTATAATCTAAAATCCAACATATATAACCCTATGTAAAAATTGTTTTTCTAAAAGATATATGCTTGTGTCATTTTTTGTATTCATTTTAACTTAATTAAAATAAAGTGTCCCTATCACCTACAACTGGCACCATGGGGTCCCAAAGTCGACCAAAAGATGCCTATGGTCTAAAAATTATCAACCAATAAGGCTAGGACACGTTTTAGGGTAATTTAGTATTATTATAATATTATTTTTTAACCCTTATTTACCGGATTTACCCTTAACCATGGTAAATAAAATATTTACCGCAGTAATTATTCAAAATGTCTAAAAATAAAAGTTATCTATTTACAAAATTTTAACATCCTGATTCCAAATATGGAATCCATTTTTCTAAATTCAAAACACAGAAGTGGCAGAAATTAATTTAAAATTAATTCCCACGGTCAAAACAAAAAGCGTGTTTTTAAGAGATAATAACTATCAAAAGATTGACACTTGTTTATGTTCGGTTTAATTGCAAAATTATGTCCAATGAAAAACATTATATTAAATGGTAAAAATATATTCTAAATATACTTTAAAACCACTCAAATTCATAATTTATCACTATTAATTATTTTGATTAAAAAAGTTGTTTTTGATTAAAATTTAGTAATTTTCACTATTCATCAAAATATGAAAGTTATCTGAAAAGTACCAAAATTTCACCTTAGGCTAAATTCGATACTCCGAATCCAGAAATGAAGTAAATTTTAAAATATAAAATATATATAATTTCAAAAAGTAGTTATTACTATTCATAACGGCTAGTTTGATTAGTTATGGTGTGTTAGAACTCAGTGTTGCGTACAACACACGCTATCACATTATTCAAAGAGAAGCGTACCGTTGAAGCTTGGGGTGTTACATTCTACACTCCTTCAATAAATTGCGTCCTCGAAATTTGAAATTGTTCTTCGAAAATAAAAGGTTGAAAATATAAAATATATTTGTGGGAAAACCCCAATCCGAAATTGGGTTACTAAAATTTAGTCTTAATATGAGGAAAAGTGAAATGAAAAGGGTCACCACTAAATGATGATCTCGATTAGGAAAACATTGGTGGCAATTAGAGATATATAAGTGGAGGAAAAACGTAAATATTTATAGGTAGTGATTGAGTTTATCAATCACAAACAAGTGTAAAATTGAGGTCCTTAAATTCATCAATCTATGATGATTTGAAATACCATCGGTTCAACAAAACATTGCGTGTTTGGATAACACATTTTTGACATTTCAAAATATCTTAGTTGAAATCCCACATCGAAAAATGAATTAATGAGGCCTCTATTTAAAATAAAGAGTGGAATGTATGAAGATTACCGAAAATAACACATACTAGGGATCCATGTAAGAAAATATGGATATGGAAGAGAAATCTAACCATCAATTATCATATGGAGAGTGGTAGAGAACATGGCTATGAAAAGGCCAACAATCCCAAAGCCATAAATTAGTGATGATTAAAGGTACCATCTAGGAAAACATTTTTGTTCTAAGTTCCTTTTATTAATGTTGAGGAATTTATTTATGAGATTGGCTAAGATAATAAGGAGATATACTTACATTATAATTAGAGTTTTATCCATTAATAAATTTCTACCACAAACACATCTTTCACTCTAAAAGATAATAGAACGTAAAAAAAATTCTATTTATAATATTCGTACAGGGTTCCAAAATAAATGAATTTATAATTCATCTACCAGATCTTTTTAAAAAAACTACATTATTTAATCCAGGACATCTCGTGGGCTAGTGGTAGGTGATACACCCTTGTCGCCCTTCGGTTGCGGGTTCAAGTCTCGCGGCCTTGCTGGTCGCGACGGGTTGCCGCCCGACCTCTGGGTTGTCCTTTTATGGCAATCAAAAATTAATCTCAAACTAGAATTTATCCAAAATACTTCTGTCCAAACTCACAGTCCAATATTTATAAGGAAGGTAAACTTAATGTAGATCCTTTTTACCCCGTAATAGCATATGAATACCTTCATCATGTATTCTTTTAAAGCACTGAAACATCCTGAATTACCATATTCCTTATTGATTACATTCATTCTCTCTTATTCCATATAGATTGCTGGATATACTTCATCAATCCAAAAATGATTTAAACCCCAATAATGATGGAATATACAAATCATTAATCAGTTTCAAGGTATTCAAGAATATCCAATATAATTTATCCAAATCAATCATGTATTATTCTAAAATCACTAACTCGGTATCAGAACCGTATTATGGTTTATCTTTCCCTCAACCATATATTTTCCAAAAATTTAACCGGCTATTGAGTCACTTTTCTTTGTTCCACACAATCTCAAGTCCATAATGAAATAGTACTGGAGTACAATTCTTATATACTACATAATTATTATAACAAGTACATTATTGATACAACACTCAATTGACATAATCAACATAATAACTCTAATCATTCCTCTTCATCTGTGGTAGTATCATAACTTGATTATTATCCAATAGCATCATTTGCGGCATAGTCTGGTGACTGGGACATAGGTTTGCGTAGTGTCCAAACTCCTTGAAAATGAAGCATTGTACATTTGAAACCATCTTCTTACCCTTGCAGTCACGTACTTTGTGCCCTTTTCCACCACATTTATAACAAACTCCCATTCCTTTCAGGAAACTTCTAGGGTGTTTCTTTCCACAGTTACCACATATGGGAAAATTCTTATCTTCCCTCTTCCCTTTATCCATCTCTCTCTCTTCCATCCTTTTCATCTCTTGCTTCCCTTCAAAGCCATAGGACTCAGTAAACTCTTTACTTATCTTATCAACACCTGATATTATTTCTTTATATGATGATAATACATGGGAGACTATTTCTCTTATAAATTCTATCTTAAGACCATGAAAGATATGAACCTTCCTTCTCTTTGGATCATATGGATTACTGGAGTTCTCATTCCTTCTACTGGGCGCCATTTCTAAACAATGGCATACACTAGATTAGTTTATGAATAACAATACCTAATCCCGAACATGTAAAACACATAACATATATTAAATAGTTTATGGATATAATCCATAATCATAAAAATGTTTTCTCTGAGGAAGTATATACTCATAAACCCTTCATAATGATTTGTAATGAAAATGAGAGTTATCCTAAGCATATCCCCCAGGAGTGTCGTAACCAAGAGTGCAACAAGGCCCGTTGTCGTGCACCAGTTCCCGTTCGAGTCTAGCTCAAAGCGGTGTTTTCGGGTTTTACACCTAGGTACATCTGTGCCAGAGCCGACTCTACCTGCTCGTATCCAGACAGGGATGTATTTCTTGGAAAACTCACAAAATCTCTACAATACCAAAATTCTAGGAAGTTCTTCTATACTAATCCTCAAAGTTCATCTTAGGTCTACGTGCTCTAATCAGAGTTTATCTAAATCTAGCTTCTAATGTTTGTACTAAACTTCCTCTGATACCAACTGTAACGCCCCGACCCTAGTTACCCAGAGTCGGTGCATTATTAAATAACATTGGCATGATCACAAGAAAGATCAAATCTTGAAAGATCGATTGGTTTAGTATCCTTGGAAACACTAGATATATTAATAAGTCATACATTACATCATAAAATGATAAACTACTAAAACAACATATTGTCTCCATAATCCACACTCATATCCCCACATAATATCCCTGCAGGTCATTCATAATTTACTTCTTCACTTCCTGGGAGAAATAAAACATAGAAAAGGGGTGATCTCAAATGCCCAGTAAGGATAACAATATAGCGGAAACTTTCATAAATAAGAATAAACATTTAAGGAAATGTATAACTAAAACAAAAGCCTTTCAAACTTGAACTTTCAACATGGTATGGCATAAATAAAATAAAATAATGCCATTTACTTATTCACATGGATATTCTACTAATAGAATAATCACATGCAAAATCAATAACCACTTTCATAATGATGGAATGCATAATGCCAGATATCATAACCACATAGCCAAGGCCTCGTGCCAATACTACAAATAAGATTTTCTCAAGGCCTTGTGCCATGACACTAGTTTGTCTCATGAGACCTACCAATGCATCGAGGAGCTATAGCGGGCTCCACCCATCACATATTAAGTCCAATGCATTCCCATATGAAAAGGTCATAACATAAACATTCGTTTTAAAACTAGCATACGAAATGTCAATAATTTCACCATAAAATATGAAGGGTATAAAAATAGCACATCCATAGTCAAACATATCACAAAACCTTCAATACAATATAGGAGTTTTGTATCATAATAAATCAACTTCAAATAAGCGTAAAATCCATCAAAGGATATTGACATAGATGAAATCAAAACTCTTTTTAGAGAAATATCTCTTTTATTTTTTTTAAATCATTTAAGAGCCATATAAAATAAAACATTTTCTTTGAAAATATTCTTATAATCTTGTAAGGAAAGCTTTGAATATTTTATAACAGCGGAAAATAGCCGCACCCGCTGTATAAGTTAAAAAAAACATTCTTACCTTAATTCTGTCGAAAAGGTTAAAAAGGATCTTGTTTTGAAAATGACGGAAAGATTCCTTTATAAACCTCTAAAAGTAAAACAAGGGTATAAATGACTTTAAACCATATTCGTGTAAATAATAAAATTGTTTTGAAATATATTTTTAAGAAAACATGGATGTGGATGATAAAGAGATCCCAATAGATTATTACGTATAAACAACCTCGAATAATGAAGAGATTGTGAAATAACCCTTACCTTGTACTTTTCCTTGGTTGGGGTAGGTTAACCTCCTTTATAATGGTGAAATAATTCTTATTAAATTATACAAGAATCATATACATTAATATGATATCATATATGATCTTTTAATATTGATTAGATAATAATATCTTAGTATTATCGTTGTTTCGGGTTTTAACTTACTTGTTTCTTTTATATGTTTTGTTACGTAAGACATGTTTGTAAAGGATAGGTTGTATATTATTCATATCCAGAATGATATCAAGTCCTTAAAAATCATTTTTTAAATCATCAAATGATAATTATACTTGAATGGATACGATGGATAATGAATCTCATCACGTTCGTGGAGACGGTAGTCCGTACGTACGCACGAGCGAAAATATCATTCTTTTGATATTAAAATAATATATAAATGGATGGTATAACATATATAATGAATCATTAACATGTTATATTTATTATTTAAATGAGTTACACATCATTATTATACCCATCCAAATAATATTATATTGAATAACAATTACACAACGACGTGGAGACAGTAAGCCATACGTACGCACATATGGTGACATGTTATTCAAAGGGTGGATAGAATACTGAATATGGTTGTACCATATTTATAATAAAATCACAGTATATATATGATATAGGAGTTATTATTTTAGAATGGTAACAACAAAGGAAGAAGAAGTGGAAGAAGTAATGAACTTGGAAAAAGGGTGGTGAAATCGTTACCTCTTCTTCGGGTTCTTCCTTTTGATTTGATCAAAAGGGCTGCTTAGGTTGGCTTTCTGATAAAACTAAGGCCTCTAGGTTGTAGTGAGGGAAGTTGGGAGAGTATTTGGGAAGAGTTTGGCCGAACCAAAAGGCTTTTAAGGTGTTAAGAAATGAGAAGGAGGAGTTCCCTTTTATAAGAGGGGTGAGGGGCACCTTTGGAAAAGCTAGAAATATTAATTTATAATAAATTCATATTAGGTTTCTAATGGCTAAAAAGTTTATTATTTAACTGTTAATGTGGGGATGGGTCGAAAACAACTCAACCAATAGAGTTTAGACAGGTTTGGGTACTTATATTAACCTTATCATTAAGTATTAACTCTAAGTTAATTAGTTTAACTTTTACAATGTCTCTTTTATTTTTATATTATATGGTTAATAAACATACTATATACATCCAAGAGACCCCCCAAGTGGTCCATTAATGATGAACCTATCATGATATAAGTCTTCTGGACGAACATTAGATTTTTAGGAATTTAATATCAATTAATAATATAATATTTGTTTTAATATTTCTTTTATGTCAATTTTGACACTATTCAATAGTTTATTTTTGTGAAACTCATAACAGATTGATTACTTAGAAGAAAGTCCATTAAATCAATAATAATATATCATATTATCCTATAAAATTAGTTTAATTCATTAAAAGTTTCATATTATATTTATTTGGGTATTTATAATATCAATTATTTTAATTTTTCACTATTATAGTAATTACTTCATCATCATTGTGTCATAAATAAATTAAATTATTTAATGTCTAAAAATTATAAATAAAATATCATTATGTATTAAATATTTTTATCTTTCTAATGAATATTTATAATCTAAAATCCAACATATATAACCCTATGTAAAAATTGTTTTTCTACAAGATATATGCTTCTGTCATTTTTGTATTCATTTTAACTTAATTAAAATAAAGTGTCCCTATCACCTACAAGTGGCACCATGGGGTCCAAAAGTCGACCCAAAGATGCCTATGGTCGAAATATTATCAGCCAATAAGGCTAGGACACGTTTTAGGGTAATTTAGTATTATTATAATATTATTTTTAACCCTTATTTACCGGATTTACCCTTAACCATGGTAAATAAAATATTTACCGCAGTAATTATTCAAAATGTCTAAAAATAAAAGTTACCTATTTACAAAATTTGAACATCCTGATTCCAAATATGGAATCCATTTTTCTAAATTCAAAACACAAAAGTGGCAGAAATTAATTTAAAATTAATTTCCGCTGTCAAAACAAAAAACGTGTTTTTAAGAGATAATAACTATCAAAAGATTGACACTTGTTTATGTTCGGTTTAATTTCAAAATTATGTCCAATGAAAAACATTATATTAAATGGTAAAAATCTATTTTTAATATAATTTAAAACCACTCAAATTCATAATTTATCACTATTAATTATTTTGATTAAAAAAGTTGTTTTTGTTTAAAATTTAGTAATTTTCACTATTCATCAAAATATGAAAGTTATCTGAAAAGTACCAAAATTTCACCTTAGGCTATCTTCGATATTCCGAATCCAGAAATGAAGTCCATTTTAAAATATAAAATATATATAATTTCAAAAAGTAGTTACTACTATTAATAACGGCTAGTTTGATTAGTTATTGTGTGTTAGAACTCAGTGTTGCGTACAACACACGCTATCACATTATTCAAAGAGAAGCGTACCGTAGAAGCTTGGGGTGTTACATCTTCTCTCAAACATCATTCATTTATTTTACATCTTCACACAATCCACTATCTTTATACCATTCACGTGTAAAAAAACTATATCCTAAATATAATATTATTTTTTATGGTATGGTTTATATGAAAACATACACACACCTCCATCTAATGGATATTAATCATCTTGTTTTTGTGTATAGATAATTAGTACCTCGCGAAAGGATGATTTTCCATTAATCATTTACCACCTATAATTGTGGCCATTATGATGGACCCTCTGTTATATATTTCATATATTTTATTTATTATGTAATTATTCTTATTTATCTATTTTACAATACACAAATATTTACATTCCATTTGGTGTTAATAAGGTAATCTTGTTTGAGGAAATGTGGACAACCACCCCGCCCACTCAAAGCGATGTGATTTGTTCACACACCCCAAGGAATGTATTCCGGATGGGTTTAATGAAAATATATGATATATATGAAACCATAATTCTATATTAATATATATATATTAATATATATATATATATATGTATATTTTTATATATATATCATTTACACACTTTCTTTCAATAGTAAAATTAAAAATGGAAACATCATTCATGCGTACGTGCGACCTACCCTTTCCATGAAGGTTTTATTCACTTTTATTCATGATTATTAAAAAGAATTTTATAATATAAATATAGTGGATATACATGATATTTATTCCATTATTTATTTTATGGATTTATTATATAAGTGTAATAACCAATGCTATAACAAATTATGACACATGCCAAGACAAAGTGAATATTACCCATAGTGAAATCTTATCATAGGATCATTAACAAGTGGGTAATATTAGGTCATAAAAAACCATATATGGTATTATATATAATAATATTTTTCTGCGAAAGATGTATGATTAATTTATATTTATTATACATGTTTATTGAATGAGTATGATGAGAGTCAAGATATAATTTAAGGAAATATCATCAAACATTTAATTTATGTGAGGTTAATGTTATGTTCACCAGTCGTTCCATTAGTGTGGTGTATGTAAATAACATAATTATATTTTTGTTACATTATAATTAAATTTAACGGTATTCAAATTCCCATTTTATGATCCTTATTTCATTGGGATTATGTTTCAATGTTACCATATCATTAAAATAGCTTTCTCTCAATTTTCCTTATTTGAGACTCATATTTTATATTTCACATAAACCCTTTAACAGAAGTGTAGAAACATAAATATATCATGATATATCAGGAATAAAAATATATTAATTATATTATATTTTTCATGTAATTTACCTTTCTTATATTTAGTGTGTGATCCCATGATACAAAGTTATATGATTTTATTAAGATAATATCATTTCATTTTCAAAATTTATAATGATTATGCTTCACTTGATGAAATATTATGATCCATATCTCAAGAATATTATTGATATTCTATTACCTCTATTTCATAATGATATTCTAACTTTTAGTAACATTTTTAACTCTTTGGTACTTATTATTATGTTTTTATGTACATTCTGAGATTCTCTCATATTTTTCAGAGAACTAATGTATTCTAAAACCATGTTTTACAAATCTTTTCAAAAATGATTTTGAAATATTACTGAAGATCATTTTCATGGAAAACAGATTTTAATTTTTTTATTGTTTTAAAATAATCTGTTATATGTATTCAAATATATTTTCAATGAATTTTTTTTTCATATGTTTTTATGTTATAAAAATATTTTTCATTACAGAAAGTATGTTTTCTTAAAGAAATTATTTTGAAAAATAATTAAAAATTATTTTCCATATATGATTACATACATTTAGGTTACTCATTATCTTTTAGGAAATGATATAAAGGTTCAATTCATAACCGTTTTATGAATGTTTTAGGCTTAATGTTAGTCTTTTTGAATCCAATTTCCCTTTCACGGATTAAATGTTTTTGAATCCCGATCATTTAACAGGTTACACTTTGATCAAATGGGTATGGAACATATGACTTTTAAATAAGATAGTATTTAATGAAATGTTAATGATAAACATTTCATTTCATGTGTTATTATTTAATGTTTATAAAACCTATGTGTTTTATGGGTAATGATATGATTAATTTTTTATTATCTTGTGGTACATGTATGCTTGATTTTATTATGATATAGCTGGTACCTATATATACCTCCAATTAATTGCGTATTTATATATGAATAATGAGGGTAAATGTTATTTGTGATATTTATTACATGTTCACAATGTTATGGATGGACATGGTTGAATTTCTATATGTTTATGTGTGAACCTGATTATATGTTCCCAATGTTATGAGAGAACCTTATTACGTGTTCAAAATGATATGCATGGACCTTTTTGCATTTTCATAAGTTAATGTGTGAATATGATTGAATGTTCACAATGTTATGCGTGAACCTGATTACATGTTCATAATGTTATGAAATCACATAGATTCATGTCCATTAGGTAATGTGTAAACCTGATTAGAAGTTCACAATGTTGTGCCTAAATTTTGTTTCATGTCTATAAGTTCATGAGTGAAACTTTTTACATGTTCACAATATTATGAATGGATTCAGTTATAGGTCCACAAGATGATGATGTGGCCATATTTCTTTCCCATAACTTAATGACTGAAATGGTTTCTAATTATATATGTTCACAACATTATAAACCATCATACATGCCACATATTAAATGTATTTTCATATGTTATTCTTCCTTGGACTATGTAATTTGTTTCCTTATGTTTCAGTTATTATGAAATTCCATTGTTTATTATGTTTTATAATATTCAAGCAATTATATCTAAATGTAATGCTCATGTTCCATACCCTTTTTTATGTAATGCTTACACATTTCCTTTATTTACCCTTACTGGGCATCTAGGCCCACCCATATATTATGTTTCCTTTCCCCAGGGTATGGAGACGTGTTTTGTTATAAATTCTAATGGTGTAGATTGTTATGGAAGATGTTAAAGATATTTTACAAGGATAAATGTTTTTGATTCCATGTTTCAAAAGAAACTAAACTATGATGGTCCTAAAGAAAACATTTTTTTAATTTAAAAAATATCTATCTAAAATGATGTAATATAAATGTATGATAGGCTTGTGTCTCTATAGTTAGTATCATATTAATGTTTTAGTCAACATTTGGAAACTAAGATAAGAAAACCTTAGTGGGATCCCTATGTCTATAACTAACGGTATGTATAGGGATGTCATTATGGATATGTATAATGATGAGTTAATGTTTTATAAAATTCTATGGAATTGTGGTAATGGGTAGATTGAATGGTTTCCTATATATATCTCCATTTCTAGACACTAAAATTTGATGTGGCACTAGTATAGATGTACATATGGGCAACAACTCTAACATGATGTTCTGTGCCTAACTTGGGTAATCTAGTACATGACAATGGGGCTTGATGAACACATGGGATGATAGTCTCAGGGGACATGCTTTTGGAATTCATTATCTCTTCACAAAACATCATGAGGGATTCAAATATAATTTTGATATGAATAACCTAGGATTTACATAATTTTTCATATACTAAAGAAGGTTCCATGATTTAGAAATCCAATAAGTAATTTTTCATGATTATGTTTCTTTATAATACGACATTCCCTTCTCACCCCATGCTTTATGGTTTCAGTCAATTGAGAGAACTAGAGGGAAAACGTTTTTACATTGAATGATACATATGTAGAGAGAATGGAAATTATGAATAATATATTTCCAATGTGGAAATCTAAAAAATAGAGTCACGAATGAGGCATGAGAACTAATTATACTTTTGAAGATAAAGATACTACAAACAACATGTTAATGGTATGCGATGTTCATCCAATATTTTTTACATCGATCATAAGAACCTTAATACATGATTCATATTTTAATATTTTATAAAAGATTTGTTAGGGATTAAGTTGATGAAGCTGGAGTAATGGTTTAAGAATAAATTTGTATTAATGATGCTTTTTGGAATACAAATATTATGTTATATGAATGGGGAGATGTGTATGTATTTTCAATAGATGTTAAAATTTAGGATCAAAAATAATATGTTTAATGGAGATTAAGACCTACAATTTTTATTTCATGGATGTTTTATATTTCAACTATGGGATGGTAACCCATAATTAGTGGCTAACATTGAGATAACGATGATTGGATAAAAATATATCAGTTATGAATAATTTAATTCAATGTTATGAATTACCATGGAACTGATTATTGATAAGGTGTTGTATGTCATCAACTACAAATTTTACATCTTTTTTGATTAAATGATTATATCCTGTAACAATTCTAATAAAGAATTATGCTTGTTTCCCAAATGAATTTATATTAATTAAGGTTGTTACCATGTATCTAGGGAATATACGATGATGGTATACACAAGTTTGGAATTTCAAAACCAAGTGATATATTATAATATACATGGTAATCAATGTTAAGATAATTTTGTGACTATCATTATACAAAATTAAATTTCCATCATTTAGAAGGTTTATAAGGTTAAACATTATTAAAAGATTATATTAAACTATAGATGATGTCAATTTTATTAAAGTGTTTTCTCTAAATATTAGAATTTATGAATATTGGATATCATGTTCCAACTACCATGTTTTGATGATAAATGGTGATATATGAGATGGAATATCATGGATATCATGATCTGTTAGTTCTTTAGTATTGAAAAAGTGGCCTAACATTTTAGAGAAGGAGGTGAAGTGGATCAATGAACAATAAAGGGTGAATTTGTCCCGAAATCATAAAAGTATATATTTTAATGAAAATTCTTCAACTTTTGGAAAAAGTATCTCGAAGAAAAAAAACTATCTAGTAACATTGTTTCCTAAGAATCATATGGTCTTTTAGGTCATCCTATATTTATGGCTTTGTGATTGTTAATTTTTTCAGGACCATGTTCTCTATCACATTCCATAAAACCATTATTGTAATATTTATCTTCCATGTAATTGTTTTTTCTTCACACATATGCTCTCCTATGATGGAATCTTGTTATGAGTTATATTGGGTAACTGTTTTGGTTCTGCCGTTCCGTTTCCAAGGGATGTTTTTGTATCTATTTTTACAATTTGGTTTTATATGAAAGAATATTTCAATTATTTAACCTCCAATAACACAGATGAATTTCAAGGGATATATTCGTTTTAAGGGGGTAGAATGTAACTCCCCAAGATTTTTTGATTTCTTGAATTAATTTAATATTTTGACTTTTTTTAATTCATGCGACACTAAAAACAAATTTTCACTAAACCTTGTAATCCATTCACCTAGATCCATCATGGAAAATGATAAATAAAATTCCCACATGGAATATGTTACATAGAACAACAAGGTTAGCATACATTACACAACTAATTTCCTTCATCGATGGCTTGCGTAACAAGTAATACTGAGTGTTACATAACTATAATATATTATTATAAATATTATTATAATGAGATATAACCCAACCATTATATTGATGATATGAATATTATTATCTGATTTTTTAAAATAGGTAGTTTACATAAATAAAACATGAATTCATATATTACCAATTAATTAGAAATGAATACGAAAAAAATTGAATATAAAAAAATATTGTTAAAATAACCAATCTGTTTTATCATAGTAAATGGAATTAATTAAACTTTTTAAGTGTTATTTTTGTAATAAATATGTCGTAAATTAAATAAAATATTTTTTATATTAATCCTATAAATTTATAGACATATGATAAATACAAACCAAATTTTATGCATACAAAACCATTTTTTATAAAAAAAATTTTATGAAATTTTAATTGTAATCCATTTTTGAATCCAATTTTGAAATATTTTATATATTTAATGTATCAAAATAAACTTCCTATTTTGAAGGAAAACATAAAAATTATTTTACGATACAATTTTTTTATTTTTATGTTAGGTTTTATTATATAATGAATAATTAAAAAACTTTATTTTAATTCATAACCGCGTTTTCATCTAATTTTTTTATAAGATTAAATTGAAATTTTAAGAATTTAAATATATATTTTAAATAATATTTTTATCAATTAATAAAATATAGGTCATTGGATCCAATTTCACAATGAAAATGTTTATAAAAACTTAGCAACCGTTTGTTCATTTTTACATAAAAAACCTACATTGTCATCCTTTTAGTGAGATTAATTTTAAATTAATTGTTTCCACTTATGTGATTATAATTTGGAAAAATATATTAATTTTTTGAATAATCATAAGTTATAATTTATAATATGGTAAAACATGTTTTTCTCCAAAATAAATTGTGATGGTGATTAAAATTAATTAAATTAGTTAAGAGAAAAAATTTGCTAATAAAGTACTAAACCATAAATTTAAGACTCAAAACAACCTATATACTTTTAAAAAGACCATTCTATGTCCCTATTTCGACTCCATAATAAATTTCTTATACCTTGGATCATTATTGAATCCACATGAAACAAGAAAAATTAGACTGGAATTCTCCCTTTAAATATTTAAAAGAGTGCCACTCCTCCTCCAATATAAATGGCCACCACCTATGCACATTCATCACATATCCCAAACCTATTATGGTTTTCCAATACCTACCTAATATACATCTAAAGTATCATACCTTCTACCGTGATGCCTCAAAATTGTTATAATGCCTCTCAAGGAGGCCTTTTCGCCCTAACCAAAAGTAGTTTCTCGAGTATGAGGTAACGTCTTCTCCCAAGATCCATTCATTTATTTTCATTCTTCACCACATCCATTGTATTAATTACATTATTATGTGAAAAATAAAAATACACAATATACTAGAATTTTATTATTCTAATGGATCTAGAAACACTTACACATAACTCTACCTAATGGATATAGAACATTCTATTTCTGTGTTTTTCGATTTACTGAATCATGGAACGATGATTGTTATTTTTAATTTGTCACAAATCATGGTGGAAATTATGATAGAAAAACTAATTATATATTTCATAAAATTTATTTATTATGACTTAAAGAATCTTTATCACTTTAAAACACACATCTCTTTACTTTCCATTTGGTGTTAATATGATAATCTAGTTTCTCATAAGTGTGGAAAACCGCCCCCTCAAAGCGATGTGTTTTATTCAGAAATCATATATAATGTAACAATTATTTGTTTAGTGTACCAATATGATATATATGCTACAATAATGTGAATATAATATATATAAATATATATGTCATTTATAAATTTTATTTCAATATGACATTTAAAAATAGAAAAGTGTTCACGAGTATGTATTAATTACAGTATCAATGAAAGTCTATTCCCTTTAATAATTATTTATTCTATAGATAATTATAATATAAATATTTTAAATATAAATGATATTTATATAATTATTTACTTTATTATGTAATGATATATGTAAAATAACCAATGATGTAAAAAATTAAGACACATGTGAAGAACAAAGTAAATATTTCTCTAAGTGAAACCTTAACATAAGATCATTAACAAGTTGGTAAAATTAGGTCATAATAAAAAAAATATTTTTATATTTAATAATAAGGTTCTGTAAAATTTTTACAATAAATTCATATTTACTATAAAGGTGTTTTCAATTATTACAATGAGACAAAAAACACAAGTTAAGGGGATTTAATCACACATTTAATTTCTATGATGTACTTGTTATGTTTAACAGTCTTTCATTATTTTTGGTGTATTTACTTACCAAAATTTTTTTATATATATAATACAATAATTTTTATGGTTATTCACAGTATTTTTTTTTTATTATCCTTCCTTTATGGTTTAATGTTTCAAAAGATACCAAATCGGAAAAATAGTTTTGTCTCAAATTGCCTTCATTGAAACTCACGTTTTATTATAATCCTAAAATCGTTCATCGAGGTGTATAAACATCCATTTTAGAATATTTATTATGAATTTCAATATTCTCATGATATAATATGTTTTTTAATTTATTTTAATGACATGTACAGTATGATGCCGCGATTCAATGTTATAAGAGTTTATTGAGATAATTCATGGGTTTTTTGAGATTGATTATATTTAGGATTCCTTTTCTGAAATTTTAGGATCTATATCTCAAAAAATTCTAAATTTTCCTTATCATATATTTTTTCAAGATAACCACATTTTTTAGTACCATTTTCCACTTTTGAATATTAATATAATGTTTTATGTTAATTTTGACTTTCTCTCTCTTCATTCCAAGATATATTGTATTCAAAACACAGATTTTCTAAAATATATTCATAATATATATCAAATGATCCCTGGAGATCATTTTTGAGGGAAGATGATTTTAAATTTTTTCTTCAAATATTGTTTTATCTATTTTCAATGGAATTTTTAATGAAAAATGATTTCAAATGGTTTTATGTTATAAATATCAGTCTTAATATAGAATGGATAATTTCATAATGAAATGTTTTAAAAAATATTACAAAATTATATTCCATATTATATGACATCCGTTTATGTTACTAATTATATTATAGAAAATTATCTAATAGTTCCATTCATATCTTTTATTCGAATTGCTTATATTTAACATCATGGTATAACGAATGATGTTTCCCAATCCCAGATTAAATATTTATGAAATATGTGTCTTTTAATGGGTTGTTCTTTGAAGAAATGTTTATGAAATATATCTATTTTATATACCTCATGATGTGATAAAATGTTAATGATACCCATTTCATTTCATGGTTTATTGTTCAATTTTTATAAAACCATTTTCTTTTTGTGGGTCCTTATACGATGAATGTTTTATTAGATTACATTATTGGTATGGATGATTTTATAAGGAGATGGGTGGGACCTATATTTATATACAATGTATTTGGAAATAATGGATTAACTGTGAGTATACATGTTATGTGTGAACCTGATTACACGTTCAAAATGTTATAGTTGGACCCAATTATATGTCTATAAGTTTATGAAAAAACTAGATTACATCTTCAAAACGTTTTGAGTGAGACTTATTACGTGTGCACAATGATATACATAGACCTGGTTGCAAGTCCATAAGATTTTTATGTGAACCTGATTACATGTTCACAATGTTATGCGTAAACCTAATTATGAGTTCATTATGTTATTTAGTGACCCGGTTCCGTGTCCATTAAAAAATGCATGAACCTGATTACATATTAATAATTTAATGCATGGATTCAGTTTCATTTCCATATGGTTATTTTTTAACCTGGTTATATCTTCACAATGTGATGAATGGACATAATTGTATGTTCCCAAGTTGATTTTGCTTCCTGATTTCATTTCCTTAACAAAATTAGTGCATATTTGTCTACTTATCAGTGCCATAAATTCTGTGTATTTTACTATGATATTCATCCCTAGAATATATTTTTTATATCTTTATGATACATGTCTTATGAACATCCATTATTTATTTATATTTCTAATATGAAGGGAAAGATCTTCAATTGTTATTCTCAAGTTCTATTCCCTTTTGTTTTGGTTATTCTTATTCATTTACATAATTTACCCTTACAAAGAATCTGAGGTCATGTTGTTCTTATGTTGCATTTATATAGCATATGAAGAAGGGTTTTCGGTAGAAGTGAAAATGGTTGAGATATTTATGGGAGATGTTGAAGATAATTCACAAGGATATAAGATTTTTTTCCATGATTTCAAAGACACTAAGCTTTTATGGTCCTCGAAAATGAATATTTGTAATGTACTGAATATTAATATAAAATGATGTAATATCCTACCATGTTAAGACCCATTATCGATCAACTCTAGAAGAAACAAAATACACTATGATAAAATTATTGAAACATATTTTGGAATCTCACAACACATATTAGACTACCCTCAATATTTTTCTGTTAGTATATAATGAGATATAAGTAAAATAAAACCATGTTATGACTTCCAATAGTGAATAGAAGAATTTAGTGATTGGAATGATTCATGGTTACTCAATATATAACCCTAAAGGTAATGTCAGTTCTATCACATTATGTATTGTAAATGAGTTGGGAAGTAGCGAAGAATCAGTATATTGATAGGGATATGGATGTTAAAATACAACAGTACTCGATGAATCCTCCCAAAATAAAGAAGTTGAAGAACCTATGGAATAGTACCCTATAAAGTAGTATGGTTAAAATGACATAATAAAGGATTAAAATCAACCTAAAACTTCCATACCATCAAGATATAAACCCCCAAATAGTCAATGTTAAGACACAACACTATACGAGATCAAAGAGGTATTCTAAACGGTTGAAATTAACATCCCTATGTTGGAATCCATCCCCTAAATTCCTAGGAATTAAAAATTAATTAAATATATGTTCAATAATTAGTTAATATTATATGTTAATTAAAGGGTAATTCATGATAAAACATTTTTATATACATGTAACCTCACAAAAACCATAGAAATTCAATGATCCGGGTATTATCTCTGTCCCTTACACAATTTGTGAGAAAATTTTTTCCATTGAATTATGTGATTTATGTGAGTAAATTAATGTAATTCCTTATTCATTTTTTTATAATTACAAAATATAGAACTCAAACCCATATATGTGTTTATTTATCTTTCAAACATAGCCATGACCAACCCATTAGGTTTATAAGAGGTTGATTTGGTAAGTGTGATGGCTTTTTTATTCCCTATTTATTTAAAAAATTTTAATATAGAGAGATAAAAGGAATGAATCATTACACAATAATTATAGTTAGTTAAATTTTCATAATTTTCTTTTAAAATAATGCTAGTGACGAACTCTTTACCCAAATTTTGGATAATAAACTGCGAATTTTAATATACTATATTAAATGGAATAACCTGAATAGAATAAATCTATTTTTAAAATGACATATTTGTAAATGCCTAATTTTTATAAGGATTAAATTGAAATATTGAATGAAATAATTTTATTAGAATATGCTATAGAAAGCCACACATGTTCTAATGATTTCATTTGTGAAAATAATATTAATCTAAAAATAGGGTTGTGTGAGGATGAAATCTATTATGATGATATTTATTTTTTGGATTTTATTATGAGTATCACTAAATAATCTAGTTTACCTTTACATGATTTATTAATTCATAACATTGAGGTAGAATCCTTGCTAGACACCCCCTATTCAACAGTTGAAATTACTACCATCTAATTTGAAATATTCCTACTGAAGAGAAAATGATAAATTTTCAGTCCTTATTTCAAATAATATAAAACAGAAAAATTATTTTATATTCTAGAAATTTTGAAACAAAATGATAGGGTGATTGGATGGAGAACAAGAGACATTATAATGATTATTCCTATAATATACATGTATCTTATTTATCTTGAAAGTATATCTATAATTTTGATATAAACCCAATAAAATAACAACCCAATGTTTCTAGAAGTAGTGAAAAGAGATGTAAAATGTCTATTATGAGTTTCAATAATTTTCATATCTAAGACTCCAAAGGGTTTATTCCCAATTAAATTGTCCCAAATAATACATAATACACTATTTTATAGAATGAAAATAATTAATTGGTGCCTACAATAATCGAGAATAAAATAATGATTTCCGGGGAATATGGAGACTAAACCATGTGACCCATAAATACAACTTCCTCATAGGATTTGTGGATAAAATAAGAGAAAAGTTATCTTGTAAGGGTTGCTAGGTTTTCCCTGTAATAATTTCTCTTTACTTTCAGGTTTTAATTGTTTTAAAAGGTCAAGATAAGAACACCTCCATTTTCCCATTTGGTTTGTTTTCCTACCAAAGGTTGCCTTTCATTTATTACAATGTTCCAGATAATGATTGATACTTCATTATGTGTAACTTATATGGCCTAATAGGTAACTTCTTTGAGTAATTTATTGATGAAATTAATATACATGTAAGAAGATTTCAATATTTTCTAGGTAGGCTAGTAAAATATTAAATAGATGGACTGAGAAAAAATTTATGTTAGAATTTTAAAAAATTTATTTCATTGTAGAAAAAGGAATTTTTTAGGAACATAATTTCAATAGAAGGGATTAATGTTGATAATGAAAAAAATAGATGTTATCTCTAAACTACCTATCATGCCTCGACTTATGTTTTTTGGTCCTCTAAATTATTTTCTAGCTTCTAAATAAATTTTAAAGGATCATGTATAACCATGAAGCATGATTTTCATAGTTTTTTCAAAAAGTGTATGTTTTTATTTGACGTCATTGGCCGCATTGGTGGGGAGAATTTTGGATAACCCCACGCATATTTGTCCAAGCAATGAAATAATCCTCCAATCTTCAAAATTTTAAAATCGGTAAATATTGTAATTTAAGGTGTTATTTTAAATTTATAGTTTTTTAAATAATTTTATTTTTATTAATAAACTGAAATGAATATTTTTATCATTTATATTTTTAACATCATCATTATTATTATTTTTATTAAAAAGTTTCATTTGTATTATCATAATCACAAAAAAATTATTAATATTATTAATATTAACATTATTATTATTGTTATTATTAATTTTAATTTGTTATAATTTTTCTATTATTATTATTATGAAATTAATAATATTATTAATTAGCTATATTTTTTTTATTTTTTTACGGTTTCCCTACGCAATCCCTCCCTCTCTCAAATCTTCTCTTCTTCCACCTTACGGAACATGATATTGCTTCTCCCATACCTCTCCCACTTTTCCCTCAGTGTGAGTAGGTCCTCCCCTTGCCTCCCTCTCCTTATCGGGCTTCCCCTCCAGTCGCATTCTCTGTCGTTGCACCACCCAGCTAGCATGCCCCATACCGGCAATAGTTATCTATCCCACTTATGACCTCCCATCAGTCTCCTCGTCTGCGCGCCCTCTTGATCCTCCCCATATCGTGTGGCATGACCGACCACCCTCTTGGAACCAGACTCTAGCAATCCCATTTTTCCATCTCCAGTCAAGAACAGCTGACCCCCAATCCTCCTTCTAAAGCCACCTCCAACCGGTGTTGTCCATCCACCACATGACCTCCTGTCGGCACAACAACCTCCCCCACCCATGCCCATCCATGGGGACCCCACTGACACACACCATTGTCTAGATGATCCCCTCACAGGTGTTGTCCAACCATCGCACACCCTCCTAATCAGGTTTCACCCTTGACCAGAGAACCACAAAACCCTCATCTAGTTTCTCCTAGTCTGCTGCCCCCATTGGTAAATACTTCCTCCAACTTTTTTGTATTGTTCTTCCATGGTTATGGATAAATTTTTTATGGTCAGACCATTGATTGTCTGGTCAAATTTTGGTTTCATAGGGTTGGATTCATCATTCAGCTGATGCGATTTTGGTTCGATTGGTTCTTTTTATAGATTCGTAGAAATTATTCATCGGTTGAGGTAGTATCCCATTGAACATTCCTCCATTAGGTTTTGAAATACACTGATTGCTTGAATTTTTCATTTTATAAATATTAATTAACTATTTTAGGTTGTGTTTTGATTAATTGGATTGGTGTGAGTTTGATTTTTTAACGAATTTAGTTTCATTTGATACTTTTTACCATGTTTATGGGATGTATGGATTATTTTGATGAATACCCAATTTGTAATATTTAATATATTTCCTTGTAATTGTGCTTTTTGTTTTTTTTTGACTGTTCAAGTCATGAATATTCTATTTCAATATGCTATAGGTCTGCGGTTCATCACAAAAGTGTGTTTAGGATGGGTTTTGTGTGGAATGTGATGCGTTAATTCTTTAAAAATTGTTTTAGAAATTCATTAAATTGTTTATTAAATAATGTGAATGGCGCAAATCATGTTTTGGAAATGTTTTGAGGCACACGTGAATTTAAAAAGGTGATTTAATCATGGGGGGCATTTTTTCCAAGTTGTGCACACTGTGTTGTACTATCTAAATAGTCTCGTAGGCTCTTTAAAATGATTATTGATTTATTATGGCATGGTTAGTATTTTATAAACATGTTTGTGAAATTTAATGTGGTTGTATAAGTCTTTAAATATGGTTTTCACATTATGTGCTTAGTGATATATTTCTCTATGGCCATTGCAAGTGTGTTTCAAATTTAAATGGTGCACATGATTTATGAAATGGGTTTTAAAATGTGTGTCTAGTTGCAAAGATTTATTTGGGCCTTTAATTATTAAATGAACTATTTTTTTGATGTGGTTGGAAGGAATGGTAGACCATGTTTGTATAAAAATTATTTTTTGTAATGTTTTGGAAATGGTCTCTATGCATTTTTGAGAAATAGTGAAATGTGATGAATCTAAAGGCCCATATTGAATTTTGAAATTTCTATTTGGAAAACACCGATGGGGTTGTGTCTCCTTCCTAGTTTGTTGATTGTAAGTTTGGAGGTCTCTCAGTATGGCACATCACTAATATAACAAATATTTTAAGATAGGGGACTAACAATGAGGTGGTCATGGTGTTGTCATATTGTGTGAGGTGTGTAGGTATATATATGTGGCTTGTTGATTCAATTTTACAGTGCCCCCTTTCTGAAATAAAAAAAAGAGAACCTAGCATAAAAATGTCCTTATTCTACAACAATTGATGCACATGTTTATATTTCACACTTGCTAGTGTCACATAATATAGGGATGTTTTGTTATTATTATTATGAGATTGGGCCCCTCGACCCAGCCAGGTAGGGTGATGGTTGGGTGTTAGGTCTTTATAGCATCATTGAGTAGGGAAATGTGTTATGTTTGTTTGTTCATAAAATTCTAAGTGTGGTAAACCCTGTATTTATATTTTTATTTCAATCCTCTTAATAAATTTTTTCTTTATTTAATGTTTGTGCCTTGGGAGTACATTATTCAGGCCTACGTACTTATTTTTAATACACATGCCTATACTGTTTTCTTGTTTTTAGTTCCTCCTACATGTTCCACTTCTAGTTTGGATCACCTTGAACGAAATTTGGTTTCAGTACAGGAGAGTAAACTGCGAGGTTATGTGGAGTTTTAGATGTTTTCCTATTAATCATGTAGTTGGTCGTATTTTATATTTTCCTATTGATTATTTATTTTTTGATGTTCTATTTCTTTCTATATTTTAGTTTATTTTCATTGGATGAAATTGTTTTCTTTATGTACTTTAGTGATGACCTGGCACTTTTCACCAGCTCGGGAAAATCAAGAACACCTTTAGGGCCTTTCCCCTAATCAGTTTTGGTGACAGGTCCAGGGTCGACCAGAGTTGGTTCTTCACAAAATGGTATCATTAGAGGTCTAATATTGAGTAGAACTTTTTATAGCGCACCAATAATTATTTGGAGTTGTCATTGTAGAATGTGTATAATTTTCGGGACTTGGTGCATAGGGATGGGAAGGACGTCATGAACCCTTAATCATTCCGAACATTGGGTTACCATGGGAAGTCCATGTTGTTGGTGTATTTTTTTTAATTGAATTGTTTTGTGTTGGGAAATTAAAAGGGACTTGAGAAAGATTCCATGTGAGCTCATAGGTCCTAGAAAGCCACGTAGAGCTAGTGAAAACACTCATGGATGCTCTACATTATGGTGGAATGATTGGAATGTTGCCACCAACCATATCTCTGAGTCACCCATCGAAACTAGTTTCCCCCAGGTGAATTGTTTGGGATTTCCATAATTATAAAAATCATTTTGAAAAGTGATATTTTGGTATTTAATTGAAAATGACAATGTTTTGATTAAGTTATTTTTTCCATGTTTTATAGTGTTTTCCCCAATGAAGGTTTGATGAATTCCCATGGTGTAGCTTTGGGTGGTGCACCCTTAGAAAATCATCCAGTTGATCAAACTATTGACTATTTTTTAGAATTTCTGAATTCAAACTCTCCCATATTGTAATGTCAAAAAGATCCTCTTGAGGAGGAGGAGCGATTGCAGATTATTGAGATGAACGTCACCTTCATTGGGTTGCCTGATTCATTGAATGAGAAGTTGGATACCTTTATTCTTGAAAGTACAAAACCTAAATGGTGGAAGTTCATATCTCGAAGAAAGCCTCGAGAAGATCTCACATGGGAGTTCTTCACGTATCTTTTTATCAAAAAATATTTCTCGGAGTTGACAAAGCTGAGGAAGAGGATGTAGTTGTGTTGTGTTAAGCAAGGTGTTGAGTCTGTATAAGAATTCTATCGACGTTTCATAGACCTATTTCCAAATGTACAATTTTTTTCCAAATGATCCCGAAAAGGCTAAAAAATTTGGGTTTGCGCTATGACCTAATCTATTGTTGAATGGAGAATTGATCAACATATCCACCTTGTCGTAGGATGTGGGTAAATCCTTCTTGGATGAGGCTAAGTTAGCAAGAGGACATCAGGGGGTGTATCCTCCCCCAGTTATGGGAAGTATTGCAGAGGATAGAGATAGAAATGAATAGATGCTGCGAAATGTTGGTGGCTCTAATAGTAGAATCAATAGGCTTACAGACCTGTAGTCATGTTCGTGAAAACACACTACTGGAAATGCTGTTTTTCCCAACGGGAGTTTACCAACGGTTTGCTAAAACCGTTGGGTTTGAAGGATTAAGAAAGCCTTTCCCAACGGTTCATTGAAACCGTTGGGAAAAGCCACCCCTTTGCCAACGGTTTGAAGAAACCGTTGGTAAAGGGGTGTGTTAATCACCTTTTGCCAACGGTTCAAAAGAACCGTTGGGAAAGGGTTCCTTAGCATCTCTTTCCCAACGGTTCTTTAAAACCGTTGGGAATTATTTCCCCCAAATCCAGCTCTCCCCCATTCGCACAGAACCTAATTTCATCCGCTCCACTGCTCTCATCTCACGAAATCCCCTATCCGAAGAGGTGAAAACCATCTGAAATCAGGTATCTTTTCATTTATACACATATAATTCCTTATTTTTATTGTTATTTCTTTAGTATTTTAGTTTTAAGTTATCAATCCACCACCAGCTCTCTGCTGCTCTCCAAATCCCCCATCCGAATAGGTGAAACCCCATTTGAATCATCTCAAATCAAGTAATTTTTTCTTTATACACATATGGTACCTTGTTTTTATTGTTATTGATCTAATATTTTAGTTTTAAGTTTGGATTTTGATGTGATTTCACCGTGTAAAATAGGGAAATGAATAAATATTTTGTTAATTAATTAGTTTCCCCTAGAATATCAGTTGTGTTATAATGTCCATGCTAAATAAAGGGGTAATGTAATAAAAGACCTTGAATAAATAATTTGTGGAAGTTGGGGTATGTTGCCTCTATGAGAGGTTTTTTGTTGTGTTTCATTGTATGTTGTAGGCTGTTTTATGGGGATTGAGGTGACCAGTTGGGCTTTGTGATATGTGGGGTTGTAATGTGATGGTTAGTGGGCATGGATGTGTCATATGAAGTTGTATGATAGTGATGATGTGTGGTGGTGTTGTGTCGTGTGGAGGTGTTGTGTGATGAAGTTGTGGTGTATAATGTGGTGAGGTGGTTTTGGTTGTGCGGTGGTTTGTGATGTGCAATATTTTTATTGTGATATGTGGTTGTTTTGGTGAGATGGTTGGTCGATGTAACATGGTGTCGATGGTTATTGTGAGATGGTGAGTTGTTGTGTGGTGGGGTTGTCCAGGGGGTGTGGGCTGTCCTGGGGGTCTGGGTGGGGTGTCCTGGTGGGGGAGGGGTGTGTGGGGTGTCCAGGGGGGTTGGTATGTTTAGGTGGTGGTGGTGGGGTTGCAGGGGAGGGGGGTGTGGGCTGTTTGGGAGGGTGGGCGGGGCTATCCCGGGGGGGGGGGGGTACGGGGTGTCCAAGGGGGTACGGGGGTGGGCGGGCTGTCCACAAGGGTGGACGGGCTGTCCACGGGGGTGGTCGGGCTCTCAAGGAGGGGTGGGCGGGCTGTCCAGGGGGGGTGGGTGGGCTGGCCACAGGGGGTAGGGGTGTCCAGGGGGGTGGGCGGGCTATCCAAGGAGGTGGGGGGCTGTCCATAGGGAGAAGGGGTGTCGAGGGGGGTGGGTGGGCTGTCCACGGGGGTGGTTGGGTTGTCTAGGGGGTAGGGGTGTCCATAGGGGTGGGTGGGTTGTCCATGGGGGTGGGCGGGGCTGTCCTTGGAAGGTGGAGAGAGCTTCTGCCCAGGAGCCACCGGCTGGCCGGTGGGAAGGCCACCGGCTGGCCGGTGGTGAGACAGTAGGTCTCACTATTCCAAAGAGTTCCACCGGCTGGCCGGTGAGGAGGCCACCGGCTGGCCGGTGGTCTGGACAAAAGACATCCCATTCTGTCTGGGCCCACCGGTTGGCCGGTGGCCAGACACCGGCTGACCGGTGGCACCTGGCAGAGGGCAAGCCCTTCTGCCTTGTCCACCGGCTGGCCGATGGGCTGGATCCGGCTGGCCGGTGCCCTTACCGGCTGGCCGGTGGTCCTACACCGGCTGGCCGGTGGACTTGAAAAAAGTCCACTTTTCCTTTTTTTTGCCACTTCTTGCTCCTGAAATCATGCCTATTAACAAGAACACTTGAAACAACATTAGATCACTATGAGAGTGATTGTGATCATTAAAATCCAAGAGAGTGGGGTACAACATTCCCTACTCTTTCTTCAAAAGTGATTGACCATGTGTTTTTAGGCAAGATGCGATGTGATTGTCCATGTGTCTTCAGGTGAGATGTACTATGATTTCCCTAGTGTTTTTCGATGAGGTGTGATGTGATAAGGCTATAATAAGATGTGGCATGTGGTTGGGGTCATGTAGGGTAGGAGGATGGCACAAGGTTGATGTTATTCATGTTCATGATACCCTACTAATATGGTTATGGGATGAGTCATGCTGTTATGTGATATAACACATTAAGTTCTTGTTGGTTTTACATTTTTTCAATAACACATTTGTATGTTTTTTTGACATGTGTAGTTGATACCTTGATTATTTTCTTCCTTTATCGTTTACTTAAATGTATATTCTATTATAGTTAATGCCTATTGAATTGTTTATGACAAAATGACTTATATAAATTCTTTTTACAGAATGGACAGAAGTTGGATGTATGAAACCGATCGGATCTCAGATGATTTTCAAAACAATTTGGAGAGCTTTATAGATTTTGCATTTGACAATGCTTCAGATAGTGGTCGCATACACTGCCCATGTTCCAATTGTGTTGGTAGACCTTGGTTGAGCCGTGAAGAAGTCAGCTACCACATAACCAAAAATGGGTTTCAAGCAAACTACTTTCTGTGGTATCACAATGGGGAGAAAACGAAATCTCAAATTGGTGATGATCGAAATGAAAAGACTGGAATGGAGAATTTGTTAGATGATCGGTTTCCGTTTATTCGTCATCATGAAAAAGAAAGGATTTCGACTCAAGAAGACTTCGATATGAGGACAGCTGATGCATCTAGTGAAAATGATGATATTGATAGGGTGAAAAAATTGAATGATGCTGCCACGACTCCAGTATATCGGCAATGCGATAAAATGAAAAAGCTGGAATTTTTAATCCGATTATTTCATGGGAAAACTATGTATGGGATTTCTAATACAGCAATCGATTACATTCTTACCCTCTTGAAGGATTTACTTCCAGATGATGCAGATATTCCCTCAAACCACTATATGGCATGGAAGTTAGTTGAGGAACTTGGATTTTCAAGAAACAAAATTCATGCTTGCCCGAAAGATTGCAGTTTATTCTGGGAGGAAACCGCTGAACGAAATGATTGTATAAAATGTGGCACATCCCGCTGGAAGTCAAAATCTGATGGAACACCATCCCGCGTTCCACAGAAAGTAATGTGGCACTTTCCATTGATTCCCAGACTCCAGAATCTTTTTATGTCTGATGACATATCAATAAAAATGAGATGGCATGATACCGAGAGAAAGAAGACTGATGATGAGTTGGTTCATCCTGCAGATGGATTTGCATGGAAGAGATTTGATGCTCGACATCCTGATTTTGCAGCTGACGTGCGTAATGTGAGGCTGGGTCTTTCATGCGACGGTTTTAATCCGTTTGGGCAGATGCTTACTTCGCACAGCACATGGCCAGTTTTTATACACATTTATAATCTTCCCCCATGGTTGTGTATGAAAAAACCTTTCACTTTCATGAGTATACTCATATCTGGTCCTTCTGATCCTGGCATTGATATTGATGTATACATGCAACCTTTAATAAAAGAGTTGAAGCTTCTTTGGGATGTGGGTGTGCGCACATACGATGCATGTTCGAAAGACATATTTCAGATGCGCGCTGCGCTTATGTGGACAATCAATGATTTTCCGGCTTATGCAATGATGTCTGGATGGAGCACGAAGGGGAAACTGTCATGTCCAGTTTGTATGAAGAATACACGATCCAGAAGACTGAAACATCGTTGTAGTTTCAGTTTTATGGGACATCGACGATTTTTGCCAAAGGATCATCCATATAGAATGAATCGTCGAAGATTTGATAATACTATAGAGACCGATGATCCACCTCAGCGTATGTCTGGAACTGATGTGCTTAATGAATTGAAAGATTTCAGTTTTTCGTTCGGGAAGGGTCAAATGAAATCTGGAAAGAGAAAGAATGTTTCCACAGAAACCTGTTACAATTGGAGGAAGAGGAGTATCTTTTTTGATTTGCCTTATTGGTCAACCAATTTGCTACGTCATTGCTTAGACGTAATGCATATTGAAAAGAATATATGTGAAATGTTGCTTTCAGTTCTTCTAAATGTCAAGGGGAAGACAAAAGATGATTTACGATCTCGACGTGACTTGGTGGATTGGGGCATCAGACCAGAATTGCATCCTGTGCGTATCAGTGAAAATAAATGGCAACTTCCATGTGCTTCTTATGTGATGACACCTACTGAAAAAAAACAATTTTTGGAAGTATTAGAGACTATTAGAGTTCCTGATGGCTATTCAAGCAACATATCTAAACGGGTCAACAGAAGAGAGTTGAAGCTAAAATCTTTGAAGACTCATGATTATCACGTTCTACTGCATGAGTTGCTTCCAATAGCAATCCGTCATCTTTTGTCCAATAATGTAAGGGTGGGTGTTATTCGGTTGTGCCATTTGTTTAGAGATCTTTGTGCTAAGAAGTTGTCGAAGTCTTTCTTGCAAAAAATGTTGACAGATGCCCCATTAATTTTGTGTGAGTTGGAGAAAATATTTCCCCCATCATTTTTCACATGCATGCTGCATCTGACTGTCCATATTCCAACTGAAATACTTCTCGGAGGACCTGTTTCTTTTCGTTGGATGTATCCAACTGAAAGAAATATGTTCACATTAAAGTCTTATGTTCGAAACAAGAATCATCCCGAAGGTTCTATCGTGAACGGTTACTTAGCTCAAGAATGTATGGATTTCTGTTCAATGTATTTGTCTGATCTTACTACAAGAATGAGCAGACCAATGAGAAATGAAGAAGAACAATATGAGCAAATTGAACCCAGTTTTCCATCACTTCCTCAAACAGGAGGAATTCCTGGATCATATACATTGAAGACATTAAGCAATGAAGAGCGGGAGATGGCACATCGCACAGTTTTGTTCAACTGTGATTTGTTCGATGACTATATCAGGTAACAAAATTGAATATGTATATCTTACATATATATCTGTTAAACTATTCATATTTTTTTATCTACAGGGAACATAAAACAATGATAAATAGGAAGCATCGTTCTTTATCTTTGAGAAGGAGAGAGACTTTGCATAGCAAAGAGTTTTCTGCTTGGTTAAAATTGAAGGTAAAAATATTACTGTTTAAATTAAATATTTCAATATTTACTTAAGTTTAGCTGTCATTTATATTGCAGGTATTGAGTTTGTCTGCTGACTCTGTCTCTGAGGAAATAAGAGCTTTGGCTTTTGGTCCTAATACCGTGGTTCGTGACTGTAAATCAATTGTTATCAATGGGTACAGATTTATTGTCACTGAACGAGCCAAAAACATGAGAACACAACATGATGGTATTATGGTTACTGCCACAACAGATTGTTATGCCAGCGCATCAGATAGTAGACCGCGACTTGAAAATGTGGGTTATTATGGAGTCGTTGAGAAAATAATAATATTGGATTATTACTCTCATGGACGAGTCACAATGATGAAATGCCATTGGTTTGATTCGATGACGAGACATGGCACATTTATTGATGATTGTGGATTTCGAGTAATTAATATGACCCGCACTCTTGCAACCGAAGAACCATATGTGTTGGCATCAATGGCTAAACAAGTTTTTTATGTCAAAGATCAACTTCAACCTGAATTTGGTGTCGTAGTTGAAGTAATTCCAAGACATATTTTTGATGATGCTGATGATGGAATTGACACTGTCCCTATTGCCATTGGAACCAATCCATTTATTTCTTTTGATGACTCCAATAGCTCAATTGTCAGAGTTGATTGTGAACCTGAAGTTGTGGTTGGAAATATATAGAATCATTCATCCATGTTCTCAATTCTTTTGGTTTACCTCGAGTTGGGTTGTTAAGGTTGGTAATATTCATATTTATTTAGTATTGATCACAAATATGTTTTAGCTGACTTGACCGTTATGTGAATTTTCAATGTTTATTGGTTGCTGTTTTATTTGAATTGCATTTTCTAATTTGGAATTGAACTGTATTCAAACCAAATCAAACAATATTTCAAACTTGGTGAACATTACAACTTGTATGTTTTATTAAATTCATTCAAGCTCTTCTAAAACAATTGATAGGTAAATTACCAATGAATCCCCTCATTCCCTCATATATTTAGTTTTTTGGTTTACACATTAATTTTCTTTTTCTAATTAATTACATATTTGTTTTCCAATGCAGGAAATGAAGCCAATTGAAGAGAGACGAAGAAAAAAAATGGCGGAGAACAATCGTCGGATGGAGGAGCTGGGCATTCCACCATTAGTGCCTACAGTGAGTACTTTATTTCAAATATATATATATATATTTACAGAATATATAATGTCATGTGATTAATTTTTTTGTAAACTTTTTTGTAGGATCCACCATTACGTCGACAGTTATTCGACGAGGAGCCTAGTACTGGTCCGAGTACTCAGGCCGGTGGTACGAGGAGGGTTCGTACCAGAGGTGGACGTAGAGCTGCGCGTGCCCGACTAGACCCTGCCCCTCCCACTGACATTTCAGCCTTCCCACATTCTGATCCCGGTGTGTCGTTAGGGACACACGGGATATTTAGACCTCCCATGTTTTCGCTACCTTCTGCATCTTCTGCCCCATCATTTTCACATCCCATGATGATTCCCACTCCCCAGTCAGCATCAGGTCATACAGTTGTTCCATCTTCTTTTCCTTCTACTTCTGTCTCTCCGAGCTTTTATATTCCATCGTCTTCGACTCCCGTTCCACCAGAGGGTGTTCCATCAGGTTCTGTGGATCCGGCGCCACTCATTGATCAGACTAGCACAGGTATATTTATAAAACCCTATCAAATTTTTATAGTAATATTTATTTTCATTATAACATGTTTTGATAAAATATTTGTTTTTCTTTCATGACAGATACATCTACTGAAAGGAGGCGGGGGCGGGGCCGTACACGCATGCGTTCGGTGTGGAACCGTCGCACACAGGTTATGGTGGAATATAATGAAGACAATCAGATGGTTGAGAAAACAGGGCAGCAATGTCGGAGTTTTATGGCGACGCTTGCCAAATACTCCGACATCATTCCCGTCAGCCCGCTGTCGTGGAGACATTTGCCACATGAGGTCAAAGATAGAGCTTGGTCAGAGATATGGGTAAAAAAATCTGTTGTATTTAATGCCATGAATTTTTTTTGTATTTATATAAATTAATATTTTCATTTCAGCTTCGATTTAATTTTCCTGATGGTGAGGGTGCACGAATGGAACGTCTAAAGGATTTAGGCGAGCTTTGGAGAGCCTACAAGCATGAGCTGTATATTGGCTGGCGTGCTAGAGTTGGCACTGAGTTAGAGGCGGTACCAGTCGTGGATGATTGTCCTATAGAGCAGTATCGTCAGATGATTACTCATTGGACGAGTACCCAGTTTAAGGTATGAATTACATTTGAGGTATTTAAATAATAACTTTCAAGTTTTGCATTAATATTATCCTTTGCATTATCGAATTTTATTTAGGAATCATCTGGTAAAAATAAAAAAAACATTGATGCAAAAAAATACCTCCATACACTAGGACGCACGACGATGCCGGATCATGAGAGGCAGCAGGTATGACAATTGTTTATAAGTTTTCTTTACGACTTACATTTTCTTTTTTTTCCTCAATTATTTAATTATTTGCTGAAGTCTTTATATAAATTTTGTTTTCAATGTCATTGTAGAGGAAAGTACAAAATATTGAAGGACGTGTGCCTCGAGCAAAACTGTTTTGCTCGAGTAGACGAAAAAAGGATGGACGTGCTGTCAACGAAGCGACTCAGCAGCAGATTGTAAGTTTTAATCTGTTGATTTTATATTTTAATATCTATTTCGTAACTTAACAATATATTTATATTTGTAACAGGATGCTTTAGAGGCCCTCGATGCCCAAGAAGCAGACAATTTTGGGCCATCTGATCACTTACATCAGGTGTTGGGAGATGATCATTCTGGCAGAGTACGCTGCCGACCTAGGATAGCCCCGACGAGGTATTGGCCTGCCTCAGGTACGAGTTGTAGTGCCACCGAGCTGCAGCAAGTTAGGGCACAAGCAGAACAGGCTGAGAAAAGGGCCACAGAGACGGCAGAACAGTCTGCAAGGGCAAACAGTGCATTTATGAAATTTATTGAAGTTCTGCGTCCAACACTTCCAGCAGAGGCCAGCCCAGCGATTGATGAATACATGTCGTCGATACATTCTATATATGGTGCACCAGGTGGCAGTTCCAGTGGTGGTCAGGCCGATGTCGAGCTTGAAGATGATGATGGCGAGCAGTCTGATTCGGAAGAGGATGGAGATGAGGAGGGCGAGGAGGAGGGCGAAGGCGAGGAGGAAGGCGTTGAGGAGGGTGATGACGATGAGGAGGACGATGACGAGGGCGATGATGATGATGATGATGGAGATGGTGATGCTGATGTGGGACATATTGATCCGTTACATTTTTGACTTGACATTTGATGTTTAATCTATTCTAGTTGTTGGTTTTATCTAGACTCGTAGTATAGTATTGGAGTTGAATTATTTTAATCAGTCGCCCGTATTTGTCGTCTGATTTCAGGCCATTCCGACATCGTTCGGCCCGTTTGGACCCCCCTCACACGCGTTTACGAAGCGCGCGCATCACTTAAAACACGAATATTGAGCCGTACCGCGCAAACCGCACGTCCGATTGAGGTGCCGTATGCGCGTACACGTCACGAATAATAATTAAAATGTTCCACGGTGGTTTCAGATCAATCTGAGGCCGTCCGCTATGAATTTGACCGTTGGACGCCCGTTCTGGCCGTTTATGACACCATAACTGCGTTGTCGGTCACCGCGGGCACACGACAAGTCCGATTGACGTGCCGTCTGCTCGACCACTTCAGAAATCACTCACCCGTATTTGTCGTCTGATTTCAGGCCATTCCGACATCGTTCGGCCCGTTTGGACCCCCCTCACGCGCGTTTACGAAGCGCGCGCATCACTTAAAACACTAATATTGAGTCGTACCGCGCAAACCGCACGTCCGATTGACGTGCCGTCTGCGCGTACACGTCACGAATAATAATTAGAATGTTTCACGGTGGTTTCAGCTCAATCCGGAGACGCGGTGTGGCCGACACCACTCAAAGTGTCCGTCTTTTGTTTCAAAAGGACGTCATTTTAAGTGAAAAGAATCAACTGGCTTACGGAAAACCGACCAAACGCATTCCGAATCTGTTGATAATTTATCCCAACAATCCATGGGTCATATGTGACGTGTACGAGCCAACCCGGGATGAATCCGAGTCGCGGTGTTGCCGGGATAAGTTTAAGTGGCTCTCTTTTGTTTAAAATGAACACCATTTTAAGTACATACGGAAAAACGACCAAACGGATTCGGTTTCCGTTGAAACTTTAGGAGAACGATCCATGGGTCATATGTGACGTGTACGAATCAACCCCGCCACAATCGGAGACGCGGTGTGGCCGACACCACTCAAAAAGTGTCGGTCTTTTGTTTCAAAAAGACGTCATTTTAAGTCCACCGGCCAGCCGGTGTGAGACCACCGGCCAGCCGGTAAGGTCACCGGCCAGCCGGATCCAGCCCATCGGCCAGCCGGTGGACAAGGCAGAAGGCCTTGCCCTCTGCCAAGTGCCACCGGTCAGCCGGTGTATGGCCACCGGCCAACCGGTGGGCCCAGACAGAATGGAATACCTTCTGTCCAGACCACCGGCCAGCCGGTGCCTGACCACCGGCCAGCCGGTGGAACCCAGACAGAATAGCATGCTTCTGTCCAGACCACCGGCTAGCCGGTGGCTCAGCACCGGTCAGCCGGTGGAGCCAGAGAAATCCCTTGCCTCTACATCAACTACACTCACCTCCGACCCAACATCCATCAGTCATATGTGACATGTACGAGCCCACTCGGGCTCAATCCGAGTCGCGGTGTGGCCGGGATCAGTCTAAGTGGCTCTCTTTTGTTTAAAATGGACATCATTTTAAGTACATACGGAAAACCGACCAAACGCATTCGGTTTCCATTGAAACTTTAGGAGAACGATTCATGGGTCATATGTGAGGTGTACGAATCATCCCCGCCACAATCCGAGGCGCGGTGTGGTCAACACTGCTCTAACTGTGTCTGTTTTGTTTAAAATGGGTAGGATTATAAGTGAAAAGAACTGACATACGCAAAACCGACCAAACGCATTCGGTTTCCATTGAAACTTTAGGAGAACGATCCATGGGTCATATGTGACGTGTACCAATCATCCCCGTCTCAATCCGAGACGCGGTGTGGCCGACACCGCTCTAACTATGTCTCTTCTGTTTAAAATGGGCATGATTATAAGTGAAAAAGAACAACTGGCATACGCAAAACCGACCAAACGCATTCCGAATCTTTTGATAATTTATCACAACGATCCATGGGTCATATGTGACGTGTACGAGCCAACCCGGGTCAATCCGAGTCGCGGTGTGACCGGGATCAGTCTAAATGGCTCTCTTTTGTTTAAAATGTACACCATTTTAAGTACATACGGAAAACCGACCAAACGCATTCGGTTTCCATTGTAACTTTAGGAGAACGATTCATGGGTCCTATGTGACGTGTACGAATCATCCCGCCTCAATCCGACATGCGGTGCGGCTGACACCACTCAAAGTGTCCGTCTTTTGTTTCAAAAGGACGTCATTTTAAGTGAAAAATATCAACTGACATACGGAAGACCGACCAAACGCATTCGGATTCTATCGATACTTTAGCACAACGATCCATGGGTCATATGTGACGTGTACAAGTCAACCCCGTCTTAATCTGAGATGTGGTGTGGCCGACACCGCTCTAACTATGTCTCTTTTGTTTAAAATGGACATGATTATAAATGAAAAGAACAACTGGCATACGCAAAACCGACCAAACGCATTCGGAATCTTTTTATAATTTATCACAATGATCCATGGGTCATATGTGACATGTACGAGCCAACCCGGGATGAATCTCAGTCGCGGTGTGGTCGGGATGAGTCTAAGTGTCACTCTTTTGTTTAAAATGTACAACATTTTAGGTACATACGGAAAACCGACCAAACGCATTCGGTTTCCATTTAAACTTTAGGAGAACGATCCATGAGTCATATGTGACGTGTACGAATCAACCCCGCCTCAATTGGAGACGCGGTGTGGTCGGCACCACTCATAGTGTCCGTCTTTTGTTTCAAAAGGACGCCATTTTAAGTGAAAAACATCAACTGGCATACGGAAAACCGACCAAACGTATTAGGATTCTGTCGATACTTTAGCACATCGATCCATGAGTCAAATGTGACGTGTACGAGTTAACCCCGCCTCAATCTGAGGTGCGGTGTGGCCGGTATCACTTCAGGTGTATGTATTTTGTTTAAAATGGACATCATTTGAGGTAAAAATATATGGTATAGAAAAAACCGATCATATTATGAATTGAATTTCAGATTCCACGTATAATTGTCATCTAAATTTTAAATTGAATTCTATATGAATTATGTATGTTTATGAATTGTAATTTAATTATGGATTTGTATAGTTTCAGGATCCATTATATGTTAAATGTGTATGAATTTGTTCGTAATTGAATATGTATGTTTTATTTTATTACTGGTACAATAGTTGGATCGAAAATGAGGTGAAAATGAGGTGAAAATGAGGCCTGATGACCGGTGGTGATAGACAGGGGCTGTGCAAATTGCAGGGTGCTGCAATTTGCAGCATAGGGTATGCCAACGGTTTCAAACCGTTGGCATATAAGTTTCTAGCATGTCTTTTCCCAACGGTTCTAAACCGTTGGGAAAGACTTCACCAATTCCCAACGGTTTAAAACCGTTGGGAAATTGTTCCACATGGTATATCCCAACGGTTTGGAACCGTTGGGAAAATGTGTGGCATTTGAGTTTTCCCAACGGTTTGTGAGAACCGTTGGGAAAAACTAAATTTCTATGGGCTATTGCAACGGTTTCAAGTAAACCGTTGGGAAAACCTTTTCCCAACGGCTTACTTCCCAACGGTTCTCATAACCATTGGGAAAACCTTTCCCAACGGTTTGAGGGGCTTTCCCAACGGTTCAGAACCGTTGGGATATAGTATATTTCCAGTAGTGACATAATACTATGATCTATCTCTAGTGTGGTAGTCAGGGTCAAAATTGTCCTGTGTTCCTGAGTGCTCTAAGAACCTTCCACACCTATGGATGTCTGATTCACTTATAGCGAATCTACCAAGGTGTTTTCAAGAAGCAAATTAAAGCTAGATGTGGCCCTTCAAAGGTAACCTCTACACACTCGTAGGAGTATGAAAATGATTGGGATGAATTTAGGGTTTTTTATTTGTTGTTTTCCCAATATGTAGTGGTCATCTATTGTAGTGTCATATGGTGTTCATTTCCTTTAGTTGTAATAATAGTTTTTTGTCGATCCTATTAGAAAATATTAATTTAATGGATTCATGTTTAGTAATATTATGGTTTTCATGTTATGTTTGGGAATTTTTGATGCCTGACTAAGAGGAAGGAGATACTACAATCACCGGTGCTCCATCCATAGGACTCAGAGTGAAGCTAGCTCATAGTTAGGGGATCCCAAGCGGTGTAAAAAGACATTGGTATAATATGTGCATTTATTTTTCCATGTATTGTGTTCTTAAGAGGGTGTGAAGTTTTTCTTATAGTGATGAAGGTAGTTTTGATCCTCTATAAGTTAATCCCTTCCCTTATCTCCCCTTATGGTGGGGTTTTGGTCCATGTGGGAAGTCTTTGAGTTCTATTAATCTCATAAGTCCTTATTATGGGGAGACCCATAACAGGTCTCATTGAATTCATTTTGATTGTTTTCCTATGGTGGGGAGTCCATTAGGAACACCAATTTCATTATATTAGTTACGTTATAGGTTTCCGTTTGGGGGTGGGTGGTCTCATGCAGAACAACCAGATTTTACGTTATCTTTTTCAGTAATGATATGGGGTGTTAGGGTTCCGTTGTTGGTTGGAGTAAGGTTTTAATATGTACTCATTGGATGTGGTTTAAACTTTTTTTTTTGGTTTTGAGATAATCTTTTACTTCCTCCTGTTGTTTTTCCAGATGTTGTGTTTTAGGACTGAATTAAGGGTGGGGGAAATGGTCGAGTTCCATTTAATGATGTTTATGGTTTGTCTATGTTGACTTGGGATTTACCGTTGTGAGTGTTTTTTTGACATTTTGAACTGACCAATTGGATGTTGTTACACTTTTGGTGGTGAGTGGAACACATCAGGGAGTTTGTTTCTGTTTCGTGAGTTCTTCATGTATTGTCACTCTTTTTGGTAGTGTTTTGGGATCTCGTCGTTGTCTTCCTTTAAGAATCTACTTTAACTATAATGGAATGTTGGATCCTGTTATGGGTTTTGGATTTGTAATGGATTTCCATTGGTGGAAAGTGTTATGTCGGTGAGAAATGTCATTCTGAACCAATGTTTACTAAATATTTTAATTATTTTTTTGAATTTTAATTTGTTTCTAGATTCGGGTTTAACCCCGAATTTGATTTTTTATTTTTTTCAAAAGTGCATGTTTTTTAGTTGATGTTACTAGATGCATGGGATTAGTGTTTTTTTTAAACCCCTACATGGCTTGTCCTAGGAAATGAAAAGATCCTCCTATCTTTGGAAATTTAAAATTGTTAAAGTTTGTAATTTTTTATGTTTTTTAAATTTTTTTATTGTTAATAATTTTTTTATTATTATTAAAATGAAATGCATAGATTTATGTTTTTTATTTTTGTTGATATGATTATTATTTTTTTATTATAAATTTTAATTAATGCTATCATATTCATTAATAATTTATTATTATTATTTTATTTATTATTATTATTATTCTTATTATTCTTATTTAATTAATTTCCCTCATTTTGTGATTACTATTATTATTATAAAGGAATTACAATTATAAATAATTGGATAATTTTTTTATTGTATTAGTGTTTTAGGGTTTCCCTATGAAAGCCCTCTCTCTCTCCAATATCATATTCCCCTCCTGGCGGTGCGTGATCCAACCTGTCCCACACTTCTCTCTTTTCCCTCGGTGTGACCAGATCCTCCCCTAGCCTCTCTATCCATGTCAGGCTTCCCATCCCATCGCATGCTCCGCCACTGTGCCAGCTAGTCGACATACCCCCTTCTGGAAACCACCGTCTAACCCACTGATGACCTCCCCACCACCTCCCCGTCCATGCGCTCCTACACCTCGCCCCACCGCGTACCCTGGCCAGACAACCTCCATACACCTTTCCTCTCGCTGGCATCTTTTTCCTTCTCTGGTCGAGCAAGACTGACCCCCTTGCCTCCTTATGCAGGCCACCTACAATTGGTGTTGTCCATCTGTCACAAACTCTCTAACTATCACAACACCCTCCCACACACATAACCTCTCCTGCAAACCCCTCTGGTGAGAACCCTAGTCCGTTCGAGCCCCCCACTTGTGGTATATGGCCACCGTGTTCCATCCCATCTGGTCCAATCCCTTCACCGGTTAACCACATAACACTAATACAGGTTTTCATCATCAACATCCTCACCCTTTGGTAAAAGTTTCCTCCAAATTTTTGTGTATAGTTCTTTTGTGGTTAGGGTTAAAATTTATTGGTCAAATCCTAGGTTTTCGGGAACAATTTAGGTTTCGAAGTGTTGGTTTTACCTTTCTGCTGATGTGGTTGTTTTTTTATCTGTGATTTGTATATATTCCTAGAGATTCTTCATCGGTTGAGGTAGGGACTATTTTCACATTCCTCCTCTATGTTTTTAAATACATTGGTTGGTTGTGTTTTTCATTTCAAGATTATTAATAAATTATTTTAGTTTGTATTTTGATTAATTGGATTGATGTGAATTTATATTTTTTAAATGAATATAGTTGTGTTTGATACCTTGTTTCATGTTATGGGTTGTACGATATGTTAGGATGAAAATAAAATTTGTACTGTTTAATCGATTTCCATGATATTTTGCTATTTTTTTGTAGAACTATTCATGTCATGTGTATTCTGTTTTGGTATGATTTGTGTGAGTGTTTGATCACAAATTGGGTTTTTGGATAGGTTTTGTGTGTAATTTTGTGAGTTACTTTTCAATTAAATTATATTAAAAATTCATTAAATTTTTTATTATATAATGTGAATGGTTCAAATCTTTTTTTTGAAGTGTTTTGAGGTGCGCTTGATTTTAAAAGGTGGATTTTAGCTTGTGGTGCATTTTTTCCATGTTGTGCACACTATGTTTTTTACTCTAACTAGCCCGGATGGCTCTATAAAATGATTAGTTATTTATTATGGCTTGGTTTGGTTTTTAAAAAACTGTTATTGAAGTTTAAAGTGGTGCATTAAGTAATTAAATCAGGTATTCACATTTACTGCATAGTGACATATTCCTCTTTTTCCATTAAAAGGGTGTTTTGATTTAAATGGTTCATGAGATTTGTGAAATGTGGTTTGAATTATGCATCTGGTTATGAAGGTGGTTTTGTGCCATTTTTTATTCAATGTACAATTTTTTGGATATGTTTGTAAGGCCTTCTAGACAACATTAGTACAGAAATGATGTTTGGTACTGTTTTAGAAATGGGTTTTAAGTGTTTTTGGGAAATGGTAAAATGGTGTGAATCTAAAGTTGCATTTGGAATTTTGAAATGGCTATTAGGAAAACCCATTTTAGTGGGGTCTCCCACCTTTTAGGTTGACTATGATTTGGGAGGGCCATTAGTGTGGGACTTCCCTTGCATGATAATTATTTTAAGGTAGGGAACTAACCCTGAGGTGGTCGGGGTGGTGCTGAACTGTGTGGTGTTTGTAATTAGATATATGAGACTTGTTGTTTCAATTGTAATGAACTCCCCCTTGTGAAATAAATATGGGAACCTAGAATATCAATGAGGATTATCGAGAATGATTGTTGAACTAGTTTAGATTTCACACTGGAAGGTGTCCAACAGTAGAGGGATGTTTTGTTATTATCTCAATGGGTTTGGGCCCCTTGACCAGGCTAGGTAAGGAGAAGATCAGGAATTTGGGCATTATGTCATCATTGAGTAGGGAATGATGTTTGAATTAGTCACATGTATTATTATGTTCTAGTTCTCCTCTGAGTTCAAAGGGTTTCATGTGTTTTCCAGTTATGAGTTCTATTAGAGTTGTTTCCCTCTTTTTGTAGTATTTTTTTCCTTACAAAAATTTTTTGTTTTTGTTTTGGAAAAATTGTAAATATTTTATTGGTTTAAAAATAATTTCATAGAGAATGTTCTGAAGGATAAAACAAAACTCCCCATTTTCTCTCATGTTCCTTGGTTTAAATTTGGACGGTAATGGGTTATGTGTGTTTGTTTTTAATATGTAATGTGTGGTAAAACCTACATTTATATTTTTTGTTCAATCCTATTAATCAATGTTCTCATTATTTAAAGGTTTGGATTTATGAGTAAATTAATTGGGCCTACCTATTGAGTTTTTATACTCATTACTATAGTTTTTTCTTATTTTTAGATCCTATAGAAGGTTCTAGTTATAGTTTGGATTTTCTTGAGCGATGATTGGTTTCGGTACCGGAGAGTGAACCACAATGATAAATGGAGTTTTAAACATTGATAGGTTTGTCATGTGGTTGTTATTACTTTCTATTTTCCTATAGATTATTTATATTGTAATTTTCTATTTTGATTATACTATTTAGTTTATTTTCCTTTGGTGAAAATTTTCCCTTTTTTTACGTTACTGATTCCCCGTCACTTGTCTTTAGCTCCGGGGGATCGAGAATGCCTCTCGGGCCTTCCCCTAGATTGGCTTGGGCGACCTATCCAAGGTCGTCCTAGGTTGGTTCATGATTCTACCTAAACCCTCTACTATGATACATATTATGTAATTTTTTGGACATGTTGTATGTCATTGAATTTGTAACATATACATTAGAAGAAACATTTCCCATTACTAACCAATTGTTGATGCCAAAATACCCGTCTTCCAGGAATACTCAACAAAGACACAACTTTATTTGATATAATATGGACCAAAATGGCACAAAATATAGCTAAGGTGTTATTTTGTGATTCCTAGTTTCTATGCAAATGTCCAATAATAGCTAATCTTCATGGATATGAATTTTACTTCACAAACACACAAAACCTTCACGGTAAGCACTGTGAAGTGATTTTTGGAGTCGTTGAGTACTTCATGAATGAGGGAACATTTGATAGTGAATTAGTGTGTTTGAAATTTAGACTCATGGAAATATTCCCTTTTATGAAGCCTTCAATTTATCCTTGAAATTCCCCCAATATTCATGAAAATCCATTCCAATAAATACCCCTTTATCTTGATATTTTTTGATAATTTGTAACCATTTTTCTTTAAAAATCTCTCCGGATTCACAAACTTCTTGACCATATTGAACCAATGCTGAATAGATCACCCATGGTATCTAGTATTCACAAAACCCCTTCACTATTCGTAAGAACCTCCACCATGGGTGGATAAGCCTTTAGTGAAGTTATACATCCTTCATTAAGGTTGAAGGCCCCATGAAGATTTTGATGCTTCCCAAATCATTCAGCCTTCACAAAGCACTCTGTTTCCCAATCAGGAGTTCACTCTGAGGCAAGATAACATTGTTTTGTGAATCATACCCCATTGGGAATACCCTGGTATTTTAAATGAATAGGATATTTATGAATAACCTATCTATAAGGGCCTAAGCTTCTTGAAACCACATTCATCTGCCTCTCCATGGTTACTCCCTTCTATTGAAACACCTTGGTGAATGTCGATTTCCTAGGATCCCAACACCCATACAAGCATGGTCTAGTTGCACCTCAAGTCCCTATATGACCTATTCCACACACTCGCATGTCTGTATAATTCAACCCATTTTGGATAGAGATCAAAACTACCTATTTCATCTCAACATCGGTACTATAACCATTATGTATTTTCAGAACAAGACCATAATATGGACCTCATGACTGACCACACAGGCATGGAAGTTCCAATTCGATTCCCCTTAAAAAGTCACAGGGTATTTGGTCATGTAATCCCATGGGGTAAAGAGTGTGTCCCCCAGTGTCTATTCTACATGATGTAAAACTACATTGTTCAATGCCCAAGTCATAAAATATTAAACTCCACAAAATCCTACCCAGGACATGAAATTAAATATTAGTCAATCCTTATCGGATAAAAATAGGATTACCTATGTATGAGTATCATTGGATGAAACCCGCTCTAACCACACAACTTACTGTGTGAAATAAAAAGTAGATTATTTACATAAAACTCTCTTGGAATGTGATCCTTCCAATATCTTCAACATGTAAGTTGCATCCACATCAATGTTGTTCCTGGTAGATATGTGAAGATAAATGTGTTAGCCCTAAAAAATAAAATTTTAGAGAAATAATTTTGATAAGGGATGATTTTATGAAAAATACCTACCCCCTTAGTTCTCCATTTGTGACACATGAATCCATACCACGTGACATAAAATTGCATGGACTGGTGCTATCAGAAGACCTAAAACTAAGTCATATATCAATATGGATTGTAATCTATATATTATAAAAGGAAACATAGGATACCTCTCTAAGGTTCAATCCCAAAATCAGTAAATTTATATGTTTTCCAGATATTGAAGAAACCCTTTGATCTATCTCAATGAATGTTCTAATCAATTCATTGGTAGAAATTCAATGTGTGAAATCATTCCTCCATGGGAAAAAAACCCCGATCCACCTCAATGTGCATTATAATCATCCTCTTAGATCCTCCTTTAGGGGCATTCAGATCCGCCAATTTATAAAAAAATCATGGTGTGACATCAACCCACATGTGGACATTCCTCCTCCATCCACATAAATGAGACTCTGATCTATTAGATTTCATGTGACAACATTCCTCCATGGGAAAATCCTCCATGATTTTCCTGTAAGGGTGTTATAATAACCATCATAGATCCACCTCAAGGGTTGTTTAGATCCATTTTTACATGTTTGAAATCATACATTCTATGGAAAACCACTGAAATGAACCACTAGGGTCTGCCTCAAGGATCATTATGATCGATCCATTAGTAAAATATCATGGTGTTGTGTCTACCCTATTTGGAAAGGACCTCATGGATCATTATCAAGGGGTATTATCATCCATCATCCCTTATTTTAAATAATTCATCCTAGGAATACACCTCCATAATCCACCTCAACGGGATTTCTGATAAACATCCAAGATCTATCTCTAGAAATTCATGGATCCATAAACATTAAGGTGTGTCATCTTACCTCTTGGAGACTCACCTCCCTAATCTACCACAATGGGTGATCTAATCAACATTATGGATCCTCCATCATGGGGTGTACTGATCTATCAATCATACCCTTAAAATACATTAACCATGTGTATGTATCCACAAGGCATGAAACTCATGGCCCAATCCTTCTCACCCGGATGTTTTTAGGTGCCTCCATAGGACATGAAACTTTTGACATAACCCAAACACATACTCAATGAAAAATATTGATTCATGATGTAATAACACATGTAATAATTTTTTACCTTGTCTTAATTTTCTTGTGTACATCATGGGATGTTCATGGTTTCATTTATAAGATGCCTCACAAGATATTTGCACCCAAGTGTAAGAATAAATGAGACCAAATCTCCCTAAATCCAAACATTCCAAGTGATTCTGAATGTTATTATTCTCCTTCCCGAAGGATTATTCCTTATCCCACAAAATTATATTAATAAATTGCAATCCATAATGAGACGTAATTGGTAAAAAGATCAATGTATATGACTTAACATTATAATGGAGACCCCTAATAGATGAATTATCTAAGGAGGAATCTAAGTAAAAATAAATCACATCACATCATCATGTTTCAGTCAGGGAGATGACATCGCTGATGAATGTGATGAATTTCACATACTTTCGGAAAATGTTAATGTGAGATACATTATCCATTATGCACTCAAATGGTGTATAATGGTAGTTAGAGCCGCAAAAAGCATTGGAATTGAAATGGTTGTCCATACATGAAACTATTTTCCTCAACATGGGGACTAGTAGCATTTGAGTCATTAGTGGATTTGCGTTCCATCATATTTAAGAATATAGCCTCAAGTCCCACCATTGAAATGTTGGGAACAATATAAAAATCAACATAAATTTAGGGTATTTAACATTTGGACATCCTCAGTTGGCGACATTGTCAGTGAGGATCCATCTATATATTCATATGATTGGATGATTATGGGGAATTTTAAATCATTTTACTTATTACCGTACTATCGGTTGGATCAACCTACCTTGATGGAAATCACCGATAGTAAATCATCCACTGAAATCCCATAGGTGTTTGGATAAGAGAAATGGTAATGTATAAATCCTACATGACACCACCTCCACCCTGACATCGACAATGCCCTCAGCTGCTAGGCTCACAAACCATGTATTATCCTAAGATACCATCTAATGAAGGGTGATCTACACCCTCATGCATTTTTACCAGTATGAGGGGGCCATTCTCATAAGAGACATGACCATCTAGGACATGGAGGCATTAACTCCACACCAACACCACTACCCCAAGGGCCGATCTAGGGGAAAACACCCCCCCATTCCAATGGTGAACCGCTTGAGGAGTCTATCCCTAAAGAGAAAATATATTTTGATATCCTAATCCATGGAGGTAGGGGGTTCCCTAGTCACCACATCCCTGAATACTACCAGAGTGCTGCCAAGGAGGTCTCCCACCAATCCCCTTTATCAACAAAAATTATTGGTCCCACAGACCGATTGCAATGAACCGCCATTTCTCATTGGCTTGAGAGCTCAACGAGTCATTACTAGGCCTCAAGAGGTATCCCCAAAATGCCAAAGGCTGGAAATAAATACCGAAATGTTTCAAATACAAAATGGGGGATGGTTTACCCTTTAAGAAATAACCCATAAACCAACCGAGTATAACCAAACATTCACTATATGATTCATGAAAAAAATATTGACAACTAAACAACTTCATTTATGTAAAACCACATCAAGTACACAACAATGGAAGACCAAACCAAGCATAAAAGTACATAGAGGATGAACAACCCAAGACACTCAGAAGACACCCTGACTCTGTGCTCCAAAGGATCCAAGCTCCACAACATCTCCCAAGCATCACCATGAGCCACTAGAAATAATATGCTTTACCTTTACCTATGTCCTAGAATATAACATCTGCAAAAGCACTAAAGTTCCAAAGAAGGGTGATTATAAAACTCTGTAGGTTTTCCTCAATGACTTCGCTACTCACGCCACTAGGATAGATGAGTTAGCAACAGTTTTATTAAAATCGTTTATATAAAACATTTTCTCAAAATAATTTTCTAACTAAACATAAAAAAGATTCAATAACCATTCATAACTAAAGTAATTCCAAGAGCAATTGAAACAGATTTTCCCACAATTTTTTTTACCAGAAAAATAACCAAACAAGCCTATGAACCATTTCATTATATCCCTTTTTGGCATAACCAACCATTCCACAACCCATGCAACAAACCATGCATGATACATTATGACAGTTCCATACTCATGAGAGGTTTATCATGGATCTACCAAGTCATCACAAGGTAATTGTTTCCCACGTGCCATTACACCATTTGGCCCCAAGCACGAGGTCATTTTTCAACCATGCCTCATACATATAGTTACCATGTTCCATTTTACGTTTGGAACCAATAAAAAGGTCATATTTCAACCATGCATCATACATTCAATATGAACACACAACACATATTCCCATCAATTATACCAAAACACCATTTCTATAAAGACCCCTTTTAATTGATAACCATTTCCATCAAAACCATTTCAATGCCAAAACCATTTCAATTCCAAACCATTTCAATAAAACTCCCATTTTATTGAAAACCAATTCCATCAGTTTCATTTCAATCTCAAACCAATTCAAAAAAACACCATTTTTATTGAAAACATATTTTACATCAAACCATATATAGTTTAATCTAATCCATAATTTAAATTCAACATTTTAAATTAATCATGCAAAATCACTTTTCACAACAATTCACCAAGATTTCACAATTTCATCAAAACCATAAATCATCCCTAACGAAGATTTATTCTATGCTTTTCAAAATCAAATCGATTCAAACAAACCAATTTTAATCTAAACCAATCAATTCTAGAAAGAGGAGTCAAGAGTGAAACCTACATCAATGGTTTTGAAGAAGACCTCAACGGTCAATGAACACTCAAGAAAACTATGTCAATTGTCCTAGAACCCTCCTTAGATCTATTATCCTAACAAAAAAACCAAAACATGTCATATTTGGCATCAACACACTTAAATCTACCCATAACGGTCATAGATCTAAGAAACCAAGGGAAGAGGAAAAGTAGAACTTTGTAGATCAATTAAACCATTTAGGAACGTAGAAGAACAATCTCATACCTCAAGAATCCAGCTTCGATTCGCTGAGAGAAGCATTTTGATCACCTAAGGATCGATGGGAGAACATTCTATGTCTTAAGGAGAAGCAAAATCATGAGTTTTGGCTACATGGGAGGAGAAACAAGGAACATAGAGGCAAAAAAAAGGTAGATCCACAATTTAAGGATCTTGTTTAAGTGCATCAATGTTTAGTTCGCATGGTTTGACAAACCGTGCACTAACTCTGCGTTAGATATTTCCTCAACCACCCTTCTCACATAGATTTTCCACATGGTAAGACAAACTGTGCAATGCCCATTCAGAAGATAATCCCTCCAAGACCAACTACGCATGGTTTGGCCACACGGTTTAGAAAAACAGTTTTATGCCCATGCGACTTCCCTTTTTTGCATCGAAACATCATTCCAAGTTCTCCCAACTCTTCTATTCATCACCATTAACTTTATAACAATTAAAATAATATATAAAGGGTTACTTATTTGAAAATGGGGGTACTACATTATCCCCACCATTGGTTTTTCTGTCCTCAGAAAGTAGAAAACCTTCAGCCAACTGAAAGATTTCTGGCCACTTCTCTTTCATTTCCTTTTCACGTTCCCATTTCTCTTCCTGAATTTGACCATGCTTCCATAAAACCTGCACTAGACTGATGATTTTTCCACACATGAATTTATATTTCCTATCCACAATCCATACCAGGATATGTATCAGTGAAGCATCCAGCTCTATGTCAACGTGATCCCATATGATCTCATGGTCAGGATCATGCTGATACGTTTTCAACTGAGATATATGGAACACATTATGCACCGAACTAAACCATGGGGTAATTCCTACCGATATGCGACCTCTACAACCTGTTATAATATCTCATAAGGGTCAATGTATCTAGGAGATAACTTGCCCTGCTTCTCGAAATGAAGATGTCCAAGCCTTGAAAATATCCTCAAGAAGACATGATCACCCAAAATGATTGACAACAGTCTTTGACGGTGATCATCATAAGATTTATGATGACTCTGAGCAGTCTCTGTCCTCTTTCAAATCTACTAAATCTTCTCCATTGCTTCTCGGACAAGGCTCTCTCCAACTAGTGATGTTTGACCATTTTCCACAAAGCATAGTGGAGAACAATAAGGACGCCCATATAATGCTTCAAACGGAGCCATGCATATCGAGGATTGATAGATATTATTGTATGAGAACTCCACTAAGGGTATATTCTCCTCCCATGAGCCACCAAAATCCATTACACAAGCCTGAAACATGTCTTCAAACGTTTGTATCATCCGCTCCGATTTCCCATCAGTGTAAGGATGATACGTCGTGCTGATAGTCAACTAATTCCCAAGGGCTTTCTATAATGATTTCTATAAATGATATGTGAACCTCAAATCCATATCTGAGACTATATGCACTTGTATACCATGACTCTTTACCACTTCTTGGATATAGATTTTTGAAAGATCTTCCACCGTATGTGTTTCATGAATTAGGATTAAATGGGCCAACATGGTTAGACAATCAACTATCAACCAAATGGATTCATGTTTCAGGAACGTTCATGGAAGACTTGTAACAAAATCCATTGATATTTTAACCCATTTCCACTTTGGGATAGGCAAATACTGTAACATACCAGCTGGTATCTGATGCCCTACTTTAACATGCTGACAAGTCAAACATCGCAAGATGAACTTAGACACCATTCTTTTCATTCCGCTCTACCAAAATTGTGTCTTCCATGCCTTATACATTATCTGTGTACCCAGATGTACAACCCATTTTTATTTGTGGTAATCATGAAGGTGTTTTTCTTGAAAACCCATAGGTATAACCATCATATATCTGAAACACAAAACTGAACCCCCATATAGTTTCCAGCCATCAATGATCCTCCCACCATTGAGTTTTGAACATAGAACTGGAAATTCTTCATCAGATGTTTGTGCTTCTTTGATTATCTTTATCAAATTAGGAAAAAGTGTAGATAAAAATAAAACATCATAATCACCTCAGTTTTCATATTCCACATGCATGTCGGCTAAGACTGATATCAACTGTCATTCATCTGAAGCTTCATTCCCTAACTGAACAATGAATTTCTACTCAATGCATTCATCACCGCATTTCCTTTTACCGGTTTGTACATCATGTAAATGTCAAATATTTGGAGATACTCCATCCACCTCCTTTTCCCCATGTTTAAATCTTGCTGTGAGAAATTGTGTTTCATGCTTTTTTGGTCCGTAAACATAGTTAATTTCATACCAAAGAGATAATGTCTCCATGTTTTCAAAGAATGGACGACTGCAGTTAAATCCAAATCATGTGTTGGGTAATTATTCTAATGAACCCTCAACTACCTTGAACCATAAGAAATCACATGATCTATTTTCATGAGAACCCAACCCACCCTTGTTCTAGATGAATCACAATACACCCCATACCCCTATCCCGATTCAGGAAAGATCAAGATGGGTGCTGATGTAAGATGAACCATCAGTTCCTGGAATGACTTCTGACATTATTCTGTCTATAGGAATGGATCATTAATCTTTTTAAAATCTTTCAACGTTGATTCTAGTCATGAGAAATCACAGAAAAAGCATTGGTAGTCACCAGCTAGACCCCGAACTCTTTGTATTGCAGACACATTCTTTGGTGGTTTCTAATAGATAATGGCTTCTATCTTTTTAGAAAAATAGAAACACCTTTCTCATAAATTAAATTTCAAAGGAAACATACTTCCTAAATCCAAAAATCACTCTGTGATAATTTGGAATAAAAACGATGATCTCTCAAGATTTGTAACAATATTTCCTGGTGCACCTCACGATTAGACATTGTATTTGAATAAACCAAGATATCATCCACAAACACCACAAAAAAATAAACCAGATATAGCTGAAATATCATATTCATCAAATCCATGAAGACTATTGGTGCATTTGTTAGACCAAAAGGCATGACTACATATTCATAGTGCCCATATCTGCCTCTAAAAGCTGCCTTGGGAATATCCTCCTTCCGTACTCGCAATTGGTGATATCCTGAACACAAGCCAATCTTGGAGAACCACCGAGATCCTCTTAATTGATCGAATAGATCATCAATGTGTGGATTTGGATATCTATTCTTTATCGTATCTTGGTTAAGAATATGATAATAAACACACTTCCAAAGAGTTCCATCAGACTTCTTCACAAACAACACTGGTGCTACCCATGGAGAAGTACTTGGTTAAATGAAACCCTTGCTTTCCATCTCCTCTAACTGCACTTCCAATTACCATAACACTGTTGGTGCCATCTTATAAGATGGAATGGAAATAGGACTTGTCCTCGGAAGGAGATAAATCATAAACTCCACTTCCCTTAGAGGTGTTAACCATGAGGAGTTTTTGGGAAAGACATATGGAAATTGATCCACCACAACTGGAAACATATCTCTCTCGATAACTTCCATGGATGCGAAAGTCATCACTATCAATTAGTAAGAGATTGTTCCCACCATTGGTGCCAAAAATCTCATTGCATCATTCTATACCATCATGTCTCCTCTAAAGAGATGGTTAATTCAATCCTCAGTCGTGAAACTAAATGTTCTCCTATAATAATTGATGGGAAACATTAACATTTTCAACTAATAAATACCCAGGATTACATCATTGACATCGATGTCCAACATCACGAAGTCCCATTTTAACTTAGCTGCATCAACAGTTATAGAACATGCTCTACAAAAAAGGTTGCACATTCTCTTTCAACAAGTGGAGTTTTCAATTTCAAAAGAGAAGGCATCATTTACAGTTTTAAACATATCATGTCAATAGTTCTTGAAGTAATGAAAGAATGTGATGAACCAGTATTGAAGAGAACTTGCTCAAGGGTAGAATTCAAAAGAATCGTACCTCTCACCATAGATTTTCCATCCCGATCAGCATCCATCATCTGCTCAGCTCCATAAAATTGCTTTGTCACTGCATTGTTCTCCTTGTTACCTTGTTAAAATTTCCCTATTTGAGGAGTCATGGTATTTCGAGAATCACCATGGCTAGCTCTGTTATTCTGATGAGACTGACTCTGCGATCACTATTGGAAAATGGACCTATACCCATGGTTTTGGGGAAATCCATGGGTATAGGTCACCATATCCCCATAGTTTTGGGGAAACTGTTGGGTATAGGCATTTATTGATAGAATATTCCCATGATTTCACCAAACCATGGGAATAGGATACCCTATACCCACAATTTTCTCCAAACCACGGGTATAGGGTATCAAAAAATGACTGTACCCACGGTTTTCCAAAAACCATGTGCATAGGGTGACCTATACCCATGTTTTTTCCCAAAGCAGTGTGTATAGTCATCAGATAAAAGACCAATACCCACAGTTTTGAAAAACCGTGGGTATAGGTTTCTCGCATGTGCACAGGAATTTTATTTTTTCCGAGGGAATAAAAATAATTTATGGGAGTTCTATACCACGGTTTATTCTTATATACCCACAATTTAAATTAATATATTGAATAAAATATATATATACATAAATATTAGTGGTTATGTGGTAGTGGTATGGTTTCTCATGAATGGAGAAGTGTCGCGAGATTGAATCCCGCGGGCCACTATTTTGTAAAATATGATATACCCATGGTTTCCAAACTGTGTTTATAGAGTTATGACATGGTGGAAAAACCAATACCCACGGTTTTTCCAATCCATGGGTACAGGTCATGGACCTATACCAATTCCACCAACAACCACGGTTCTCCAAACTGTGGGTATAGCCTATACCCATGGTTTTGAGTTCTATACCCATGGTTTTGAACTGTGGGTGTAGGATCATTTTCCAGTAGTGTTTCTCGTTCCTGTCGAACCAATATATGCTTGCGACGCCTGAGAAGTGTCCCAATAACCCGACCTAGGAGCACTGCGACAATAGCACTGAAGATGTCCCATCTTGTTGTAATTATGACATGCTCTAGGTTGCGTCGTACACTCTCGCTTTATGTGGTTAGTCGAACCACATTGAGAGCAACCAGCTTTTCTCTGGGGTCATGGAGGAATGTTCACTGATCCCGCCATCTGGTTCTGATTTACACATTCACATTGGAAATAGGTGTCCCTTTTCCTATTGTTCCCAATAGTTGAGTTCCCACCATTTCCCGTAGGTATCAACATGCCTCCTCCTAACGATCCTGAGATATCACGTTCAACAGAAGTTTCTCTATCAACTATCTCTATATAATCCATAATACAGAGCACCACAATCTTCGATTTAATCTTCTACATTAGCCCTGATTCTAAGATTTGTGCCTTAAATGATGCACTTTCCACGACCTCTGGTGAAAAACAGACTAAATCCATGAACTTATCTGCCTACTCTGTTACAGGGAGGCTATCTTGTTTCAAGATGAAGAAGTTCGTTATTTTCTGGATCTTGAACGTTTGAGGAAAGAATTGTTTGTTGAAAAATTATTCAAAATACTCCCATGTATGGCCTTCATCCGACTTTGGCTGCACCTCTAACTCCCACCACTAACGTGCAATATGCTCAAGCATATACGTCGCAAAAGTTTCCTTGAGCTCTGATGGAGTGCCGATGAAATCGAAGATACGATTCATTCTACTTATCCACAACTACGCCTTCTCGAGTTCATCATCACCCAAAAGTTCGGTGGATTCTAATTCATGAACTTGATGGTATAATACACATGTTTTGGCTCATTCCTCTATTTCCCCATATCCACAGCATCAAAAGCTTGGACAATACTCTTAACCTACTCTTTTTTCCCTCATGGTTTAGGTGAAACCACATTTTCCATAGCTTCTTCGGGTTGGTTTCGACGACTCGTACGAGGTGCCATTTTCTAAACCAATAGAAAACTCCATCAATCTCACTCTCTAGAAATAGATGGATTGGCCTTCATATTCTATCACATTATCTATCACAACATTCTCTTTTCTAAAACTACCTTTTTCCATGTTCAAAATGTTTTGAAAACATTCAGCATGATTTTTTAAAATCAACCCATTTTCAAAATACACCAAATACCCTATTTTCAAAATCTTTCACTTGAAAACAATTTCTGCATTTTTAAAAAAAATTCACCTTCCACTAAATCCTTACTCATTCCTCACAGTGAGATATGAAATCCTAGTGGGAAGTCATTCCTCTACAATTCATGTCATGCTACTCTCATTGGCTAAACCCATGGCATTGAGTATTCCAACATTCTAGAAGTGTATTGAAAACAATTATAAACACAACACCCTGGTAACTTGATGTACAACATAAACGGGGTAGCTACATCCTTTTATACTATAAATTTCAAGTTCTGAAAATCCTACTCCTGTCTAAGATTTCGACCCGAGGAATAGAAAAAAATGAATTTCAACTCCAAGACCAAGAACATTGATGACTACTTGTTAGGCAAGGACAGAACAAGCTGATACCATTTTTAATGACCCACAATTTCTCATTGGCTTGAGAGATCAACGAGTCATTACTAGGCCTTAAGAAACATTCCCAAGACTCCTACTACAGGAAATAAATGATGAAGGGATTCAAATACACGTTGGGGGATGATTTAACCTTTATGAAATAACCTATAAACCATCCAAACATAACCAAACATTCACTATATGATGAATGAACAAAAGAATGACAACTAACCAAATTCATTTATGTCAAACCACATCAAGTACACAACAACGAAAGACCAAACCAAGCATCAAAGTACACAGCAGATGAACAACCCAAGACTCTCAAAACAGACCATGACTCTGTGCCCCACAAGATCCAAGCTCCAAAAAATCTCCCAATCATCACCACAAGCCACTAGCAATAAGATACTTTACCTTTACATGTGTATTGGAATACAACATTTGCAAATGAACCAATGTGCCAAAGTAGGAGTGAGTATAAAACTCATTAGGTTTTCTCAAATGACTTCCCTACTCATGCCACCAGGATAGAAGAGTTAGAAACACGTATATAAAAAAAATTATATAAATTTTTTTCTCAAAATATTTTTATAACAATATATAAACATGTTTCCAAAACAATTCATAACCAAAGGCATTCCAAGAGCAATTGAAACCAATTTTCTTACAGGTTATTTTTCCAGAAAAATAACCAAACAAGCTTTAGAACCATTTCACAATATCCCTTTTTGGCATACACAACCATTCCACAACCCATGAAACCAACCATGCATGCTATGTTATGATAGATCAATACTCATGAGGGGTTTCTCATTGATCTACCAAGTCGTCACAAGGTAATTGTTTCCCATGTTCCATTACACCTTTGGCTACAAGCACAAGGTCATATTTCAACCAAGAATCGTACATATAGTTACCATGTTCTATTAAATGTTTGGAACCAAGAACAAGGTCCTATTTCAACCATGCCCCATACATGCAATATTAACACACACAACATATTCCCATAAATCATGCCAAAAAACGCTATCAATAAAAACACCGTTTTATTGAAAACTATTTCCATAAAAAATTATTCAATGCCAAACCATTTCAATTTCAAACCATTTCACTAAAACTCCCTCTTTATTGAAAACCAATTCCATCAATGTCATTTCAATATCAAAAAATTTCAAAAAGCACCCTATTTTTTTAAAATTTATTTTTCATCAAACCATCTCCAGTTTCAGAAAATCCATAATATAAAATCAACATTTTGAAGTCCACAATCCAAATCACATTGCACAAAAATTCACAAAGATTTTACAATTTCCTCAAAAACATAAATCATCACTAAAGAAGATTTATTCCATGATTTTCACAATCAAATCCAATAAAATAATCCAATTTTAATCTTAGAAAATAAATTATATCAAGAGGAGTCGAGAGTGAAGCCTCCTTCCACAAAGGTTTTGACTAAAACCACAACAGACAACAAACACTCAAGAAAACCGGATCGATTCTTCTAGAACCCTCCCTAGATCTATTATCCTAACAAAACCAAGACCAAAACTTGTCATATTTGGAATCCACACACTGTGATCTACCCATAACGGCCGTAGATCTATGAATCTAAGAGAAGAGGACAATTTGATCTAAGTAGATCTAAAAAATCGATCATGAATGAAGAAGAATGATCACGTACCTCCAGAATCCAGCTTCAATTCACAAAGAGAAGCCTTTGGATCACCTTTTTAATGATGGGAGAACCTTATCTGACCCAAGGAGAAGAAAAATACATAGTTATGGACTCTTAGGAGAATAAAGAGGCCCTTAGAGGAAAAAACAAGTGAGATCCACAATTTAAGGATCTCATTTAAGTGGATACATTGTTACATGGCACGGTTTGACAAACCGTGCGCTAGCTACTTCCTCATCCACCATTCTCACACGGTTTGGCCACATAGTTGGACAAACCGTGCACTGTCCGTGCGGAATCTACTACCTCCAAAATCAACTGCACAAGGTCTGGCTGCACATTTTAGAGAAACTGTGCACCACCTGTGCAACTTTCCCTTTTGAGTCAAAACTTCATTCCAAGTTCTCTCGACTCTCTCATTAATCACCCTTAACTTTATAACCATTAAAAGCATCCAGAATGGGTTACATTCCAGAAACTGGGGGTTACTACACTATGGAACAAGGAGACTATACTCCAACTCCACCATCCTTAGTCTGAACTATCCAAAAAAAATTTGTGGTTGGATTAGGGTAATCCCAATAAAGGGGCCTTATCTTCTATGAATTAAGTTTTCCATTACACCACTATAAAAACTCTATAAGACCTTGTTATCCATATAATGGGAAAATAGGGATCTGTCTTGACAAGATGGTCATTGAGACCCCAATCACCTCAGAGGCATGCCTATTTGTCTCTACTGATTGTCAGTACCCCCAAAAGCCATTATGGTATAACATGTGATTATGATATTGAGTTTAGAGGTCCTATATGAACCATAATTAAACCTATAAGAGGTTGTCCACACTCATTAAATATCTAAAATGGAGTAATTATATGAAATCCAACTATACTACATGGTGGTCCTCCCCATGTCCACTTCAACTGGCCTGAAGGTCCGCACACTGTACACTTCACCCAACATGAAGGTCCGCCTTTTTCTCAGACCATCCAAAGTGAATGTTACCCCCACATCACCACCCCTCAACAAGGAGGACCTCCCCATGAAAAATTGGATCCATGAACTAATGAAAAATAATGGAGAGGAAGTGAGAACATACACCTCCAAGGGTTAAGTCCTAGGAAACGTGAGGTCATAGTAGACCTTGTCAATCATTTAGACTTCAAGGATATAGATGAATTGGTGATGGAATTTCTACCATTACAACCATTATTTTGGGTAGGAGCCTGATGGTTGATGTTATCCATCCTAGAATATTAGGTCAACATGTTCCAAATATCCCTCCAAAGGTGCATGGAGGTGGATGATTTCTTACCTCCCTTCTAAGGGAACAAAATGTATCCATCCCCATCATTTACAGTCTCCCTCTCTACTTCTACCCTTCTGAATAGGTAGTTATTATTGAATGGGATTACTCCTACATATTGTAATCAATCTACTGAGCTGATGATAAGCATCGCTACCCACATACATGAGGCATTTGTAAATACCCAATTCTATTGGGATATGATGATGTGGTTGGTACCTCCCCTAGGAGATGACCCACATGTAATGAACATATGACCTTCACTAGGATTACACTACCATTAAACCTATAACTAAACCAATCCACATCATTAAATCTACCCATATCCCAAACAAACCCAATTGGATCATTGTATTACCAAGATCAAGGCACGTCATTTAAACATGAGGGAATGTGGGATGTTCAAACTTCAGATTAGTTTTTGGTTATATTATGATCGAAAAAAATCATATCATCAGCATCCTAGAGTCTTTTTTTGGGTTATAGTCCATGTGTTTCTAAAATATCATCTAGTAAATGCTTCACATCCTTTATTATCATAAATAAGACAACTAATGAAGTCTACGGAACCTCAATGATATTGATTAGCAATGTCTAAGTGTTGAGTTGGCATTGATCCTAGTGGCTCAGCACCCTAGATGTCTTCTCCATCACCAAAAACTCCAATTAAGATGCATCATGATCATTGAAATGCTCCACCAAATCATTTAAGATACATCTCTTAATGTGTAAATCATGGGGTGGGGACATTATGATACTCTCACATTATCCCCATCATATGTCATCCGGACCTACCAATCGATGAAGAGGGTCCCATCTTGGTAACATCACATAAAAAGGGTAATCCCAAACCTACCATACAATTAGTATGACATGGGCATCAAGATAGTGTTTTATTGGGAAAACCTATCCCTAAGGGTGTCACATTACTAGAGATAACTCAAATAGGTTTTTGTATTTTCTATATGAGAAATGTGCCCAACCTTAGGGATCACACCAATGATGGAGTGGTTCCCCTTTAGAACATACCTATGTGTAAGAAGAATGTGATAACCTAAGATCTATATGATATTTCAAAAAATATAGATTTTGATCCCATGGTGGATACCTAGATTTAGTAGGTCTATGAAAAAAAGAGTATCAGTAATTAGATGACTACTGATCGACACCCAGATTATGGTTCCTACCATTGAGATCCCATTTATCATATTGAATGGGATCATGTCCCTATTATCATGTTTCCACAAATAATTCTTGGTTGGATAGGGCATCTTAAAATTGTAGAGGACATATTATATGGTAGGCGATGGATGTATGAGTAACCAAACCCTCATGAGGAGTGTAATTATTCTCCTCAGGATCCGGGTCATCTCACTCCCCAAGCCGCTAAACCTGCTGATCATGTTTATGAGCATATAAATGAATTAGTGGTTAAGAACCCCCATAAAGATATAGATCGTTAAAAATAAGATATGAAACCCACTATCAAATCTCATCTTTGTGACTAATATACATTAAAAGTGGTGATACCACTTGATCCAAAGCTACACCTAGCATGGGAGGATAACATTTGATCACCCTCATAATTTTTGAAACCAATATTTTCCATTTCCAACTGGTTGGGTGACCAACTATTGTTTTTGGACCACTTCATCTCGTGGTGGGGAACCATTCTCGGAACCCAATAATAGCAAGAGTCTTCTTTTCTTCAGTTTTTTTCAATCCATTGGATGGGATAGTGTTTTTTGGTATAGTTAGCTACCTGTAGGGTCTATCATTGGATGGGAAGGCCATATCATGAGCCTCCACTACTAGTTTATTTCCACAATGTAAACAACTATTATTTATACCCATTTAATGATTGACAAAATACCTATTTATAGAGTCAGAAATTTTGTTTCCTAGTTGAAAGACCTAGGGAATCATTCAATATGAAACTAACTCAAGCCTTGTATTTAATGATTTATGTGGGGAATATTAAAAAAATATGGTGACTACCCTTTTGAAAAATAACTTCTTATGTGGGTTCCGGGAATTAATTGATAAGGCCCAAAATCTGGTGGAAGCCTCAAATTAGTCTAGAGATTCTGACTTACGTCCACTTCCACCTCCAACAAGACGGTCTTCCAAAGCATAGAATTCCACCATAGATATGTTTTAGGGCCCCAATAGGTTATTATTGTAGGACCATTTTCCGAAATAACATCATCGAATGTAGTATCCTTTTCAAGCATATCCATTCCCTGCATAGAAAATCTATGAAGTGCATTGCCAATAAAAATCACCTAGACAAGATAATGTGCCTCCAAACCCTCATTTCACTTTAAAACATCATCATGGATAGGATATAGAAGTTCCATTCATATATAGAAGGAATCATACCTATTCGATTAATGTTTCATAGGTACCGGTCATTTTCATAAATTATATTGAAGTATGGATTCCCAATTTACTATAATATAAGAGGCCCTAAAAAGTTGAACACAATGACTTCTCCCAAAAATTACCTTACCATAGTATACTAATACATACCATCATGTAATTCTATGTGTTCATGAATTGGCTACAGGACCATTTTTGTAATGAATTGGTCAAATTGTGCAATATATTTAAATAGGCAGAACATATACATACTAATATCAATAATGAAAATGATGGTTTAGGTGAATGAAAAATGAATTCCAACTACAGTGCTCCAAAATATGAATACTAGATATATCAAAGAGAAGTACCTCATGACCATGGGTCCACCCCACCCTCTTAGTCTATCCCAAACCACCAAGAGTTGTGACATCTTCCATGAACGATGTTTTAGAATATACGGCATAGCATCATGAATCCCAAAAAGTATGGACAAAAGATATGAGGGATATTATAGACCCCATTCAATTACAATGTTGTCTCACACCATTGTAAATATCATTCATCTTTAGTGGGGAATCACCTATATTGTCCTTAAGACATTGAAAATTAAATTTAATGATGGCAAAGAGTTTGACTATGTGAATTCCATGGAATTGGGGGATCAATTTGGGGTAAATGATGATGATGAATATAAGGACAATCCCAATAATTCATCTTGATGATGACATTATGGGAGCGGTTGAGGAAACACAAACTATCAGAATGTTTAGGGAAGTACCACAAATCTAGTCAAGCACGTTACTAAGAAAAGGTTGTCGATTTTTCAAAGAGATCAGTAGGGGAAATCCTCACATCCTATTTGGAATGATACACCACGACAATTGACAGGGTAAACTAATCAAAAAAATCAACAAGAGATGACATTTTTAGTCAACTAGGAATATTTGTAGTGACAACAACATAATCTGTTTTATCTAGAAAGAGATATGTATCATCCATCCAAGAGTATGATGAATGTGTTTTAGGGAGAGTTATCGAGACATTAGAAGGATATTTCCAGTACCATCTTGAGTCTCATGGTATAACCAACAACATATATTTCACCCCCAGCCATGGAGATCCTCCTATGGGAAGAAACACGCCTTGGGCATATATATTCAGCATATTTTTATAAACTACCCTACATTTCTGCAAGAATAATTATCCATTATGCCCTATTATTGTAGAAATGAATACTTTGGGACCTCACTAAACCACTAAATATCCTATTCTATTTGAGGAAAATGTACCCATCATAGATATCAACTATACATAAGAGGCCGAGAGAGAGTATTTCTAGTCCATTATCTTATTCTCCAAATCATTTGAGAGTGACCTCATGCATGGAAATATTAAACTGATGAGCATCATAGTCCTATAAATTTTATGTAGAGATCTATATCTACATAATTGAAACTAGTTTTTGTATTATCCTTATCCTAACAAAAATGAAATGTATGATGAAACTGATTGAAGAAGACATTAATCCTTTACACTTGAATATGCAGGGTTATGATAGGAATGTGTAGAGACTGTGTGGAATGATTATTTTGAATACCCGTTTCATAGGCATTATATGAAATTTTAAATTCATTGTAGTATCACATGATACCATTTACAACACAATACTTGGTAGGCCTTGGATTTATTTATATGAAGAATTCCCCTCCTCATTAAATAGTGTTTAAAATATTCCCTCAATGGTCATGTAGGGGTACTAGAAGGTGATGCATCATACATTGAATCATATGAATCCCTATATTTTGATGCCTTATATTAAAAGATGGAGGTTAATCTAGTTTATACCAATGAGTTTGAGCACACAACCACCACCACTAGTCCATGAGTAGACATGGATGACTATTTCATTGTAAAAATTCTTCGATTTGATGCCCCAACGCCAGACATGGGATGTGGCTTTTACATTAATAAGAGAAATGGATATCACATCACTAAATGGGGGGAAAATATATAGATTACATATAATTCTACACATGATTGGCCTAGGTGTTACTAAATTCTCATACCCCTGTGACATATAGAGAGATTCACCCCCATGGAATTAATTTTGGAAAATCCTTACCTTTTTCGTAGAGCAGGATTTTATCGATGGAAGATGACCCAACACTGTTACTTTTACATAATTTATGGATGTGAAAATCAAAGTAACAGTGGAATTAGACAGAAATCATCTCTATACACAGTTTTAGTAGAGTATTAATCTCACGGAAAGGATTCTGTGTCCTCCCAAGCAAGAGCTATTGATCCCCCTAGTATGTTGGCCGAGATGAACTGCATCCTCCAACTGATTCTACAACATCAGATGGTGAATATGGTTCAAAATATGACCCTCCAATATTTCCAGAGTGTGTCCCCACTACTATCAAGGATTTATTTTAGGTGAAACATGGTATTGGGAAAGATCCAATGCCAATGAAAATTAGTGTAGTCATGCACCCAAATGAGCAACATTAGTACATGCCTCTCCTAATGCAACATAATGATGTGTTTTTTTAGGTATGAAGATATTACAAGACTAGAACATCGTGTTTCCATCACAAATCATGGTGTCTTAGTGAGTCATTATGGGTTCTATACACCTCTTAGGATTATGTACCCCATTTTTTGTTTAGTGTTGCATGGTAATGTTGATAATATTATCAAATATATATTAATTTAAAAAGTCACGTACCCCAAATGGATATCCTAAATCATCCCATTATGGAATAAGAATGGGAATATCAATGTATGTATCATCTTCTAGTTACCCAACCTCCATTATTTGAAGGTTGATTTTCCTCTTCCGGTGACATAACTATAGATTAATGTTATGGCTGGGTTCTAACATCACACAATTAATGAGAGATATTCGAATTTAAAATAGATCTAGATGTCCCCTGAGGATGTGGAGTCTACCAAATTTATCGAATTGCATGTGAAAGTTTTATATTAGGTGATTGAATTTATCCTAGAGAATTTAGAGTCCACTTATCTAAGGACAATGCACCACATATTCAAACTAATTCTCATTATGTTTGTGGAATTATATGTGGATGACATGGTGGTCAAATATTTCTAGTGTTATTTCTATCTCTGATATCTAGAGAAATTTTTTATCTTCCTTTGCTATTTGTATTTGATGATGAACCCTCTTTATGTGTGAATTTAGAGTAACCTTTTCTCAACAGTATCATTAGATATAAAGGTATTAATATATACCTAGGAGAATATCAAGTCCATCACCCAGATGCCTCCCCCAAGAATCTTTCAGGAGATGTGGGGCCTTTGGGGCATCCATTCCTACATACTTCAATTCATCAAAAATCTAGTGGAAAAGAGTAATCCCTTTTCAAGGATCATGAACAATGGTGTGGTCTTCCAATGGGATAAGGAATGTCATACTGACTTCGATATGATCGATAATTACTTTCTATAACCTCTAGTTCTGATTACAACAATATCAAGGAAACCTATATACCTCTATGTAAATAATCTAAAATTATCTCTCAATTCCATTCTCACCTTGATGAAAATGATGGAAGAGAGAATAGTTCATGATATCTTAGATGCATGATTCTCAACACAGATGGTAGAAACTCCCCTATCATGAAGAGCATCCTCACACTGGTTTTCTTAGTATATAAGTTGTGTAACTATCATTATTATTATGAGATATAGATAGTGTCCCATGTAGACCAGTTGACTTATATCCAGATCCAACCCTTATTTATGGGACTGTTGGAACACTAAGAAGTGAGCATTCAATAGTTTGAAATCAGTTTCACTTTGTGTATTGTTTTCATGGGTCAGACATTGGATAACTTTCTGGCCACTCATCCTGATCCTAAATAATTTCTTATATATTTGGATTTCCTAGCTGAGTATATCATATCAATGGATTAGGATATTTTTTGTGTTGGATGATTCATTTCTATGGGGCCTCTCGGTTCCCAAACATTATAATACTCAACAATCTGAATATCAATTCAGTAGGAATGGGGATCATTGTAAATAAACATCCATTGGTTTTCCTTTCTTAATTATTCCTGCCATTAGAAGGATTCCCCAATAATGAGGTAGAGTAACAAGACCTCATTAAAAATATCAAGATGGCCATTTAGATTGATGTTCCCAACATGAATATGAAGGTGGATTTTGATTAATTAATAAAAAAGATTAATGGTGACTACATCTTCATGAAACCAATGAATGTTCCTATACTAGAGTAAGCTCATTAGTTAACAAAGAAGTCACATTATTATTCATAAGTGACTCATATAACATCATCATATAATCGTTGATTCCACACCCCATATAGTCTAGCTGCATATCTCATAGAGGCTTTCCACGAGGGCATATTCATTCATTTGATGAATATGAGGTTAATATCTCCCGTCAATAAAGATGATTACTATATCAAAATGTGAACTAGATATTTTCTGCTGAATCCAAATCTAGACCCTCAAGTTCACACATAACATAAAAAACCTCTGATTAGTCAAATCCTTTTGTTGAGTATATCAATTGAAGCATTCTCTTTATTAGATCGATCTAAGTATAATAAAATCCATCAGTGTGTTTCATAGTTTTCGTTAATGAGTGGAACTAACCTTGAATCAACCTTATATAGACATTTGTTTGATGGAATTATCATCTATTATATAGAATGTTTTGATATTATTTAGTTTATGATGGAAGATCATACTGGGTATTTTTCTTTACATTATAGAAGATTTAATCTCTCCCATGGGATTCAGAGGTTGGTATCATTTTGGTCCACCTACGATTAAGAATGGATCGAGTTTTCTAAGAGGATTCATGAATATTAGATCTATGGAATCTTTCTTCATCAATTTTTAGATCTCCTCCATACAACGATGTATTCGTGTACTTTTTTAGTATTGGTTATCGATATGTGGGACTGTATCTACCCGGGACATCACTCTAGTGCAGTATCATTCTGAATGTGACAAATCTCTTCAACAAGTGGGATGAAATTATCCCACTAAGAGAAGTTAAGGCCCGATCTGTGACAGAAATTGTGAGCTCCCACAACTTCCATTAGTATTTAGTTCCACAAACAATTCTTGCTAAAAACATCACAAAATTCGTGGATGTTGATATAAAGAGGTTGTACACCAAGTACAACATCTAGTCCGACTATACATCTCTCTAACATTCATAAATAAATGGAAATATTGAGTCAATAATAAATACCATCTCCATCATTTTGTAGAATATGTTTAGCCAAAATAAGAACATTTAGCCAAAAAAATATCTCAATCCCATATGTTCCTATCATTCATAATCTCAAAATTACACCGATGAGGCACCATACACTCTAGTGTATGTACTAGACGCAGCCCTACTGATTGAGCTTAAGTTTCCATCTCTATGAATAGTTGTGTATGACTAGAAGAAACTTACAATAATAGAACATGGTCATCTTACTATGCAGCAACACCACAATGATAATAGTATATAAGAATTTCATAATATATAGAGGGACTGTAACAATATATAATGAGAGTTCAACAAAAATATCCTCCTCCACTTCTTTCTTTAAGGTTTCATGGTGATGGCCCTCACAATACCAATTATTCGAGGATTGTGCCCACAAATGATGAGACCCAAGAGGGAAGGTCCTTAAATCATTCATAACCCATATTCAAATGGTGAATACACATTGATCACTATGAATGGAGGGTGTTTCACTCCTCCCACTAATGAGAATTTCTCTAAGAAGTACATAGCATGGGGACCATGCCACATCCTAGACATATGAAGTAAATTTATGATCTATGTATGATTTATATGTCCTTAAACTGAGATTTTTAGTCCATAAATAATTACTATAAACTATATATTTCATCTATCGAGAATGTTTCATGTAGAATTGTTACTCTTTATCCCACCATTCATGTTGGGGTTTTCACTCTTTCATAGTACACATATCTATTTGAGATGCACCTCTAATAGGTAAAAAATATATGACCTTAAAATAGGATCCCATGTCCATGAACCATGACTTTAAACTGTGTGAATGTGCATAAATAGAATGTGTTGTGTTGGTAGGCTTCCATGGTCCGGATTCACACCATGATGTTCCTGTTGCACCACACATAACCCTTTTTATCAGAATAATAACCCTATGTTTGAACTCAATAACCATAAACAAGGATCCCTAAGTCCAAGAATCATGAATCTAATCTCTATTAATGTCTACATACGTATGTGTGGTGTGATGATGAGCCTCCATAGTCCCCATTAACATTTTGTGGATCACCCAATCACACTACACATTTATGTTTGATACACCCATCCATGGTCTAGACTCTATGTGTAAGGACCCATGATTTGGATACATATGTATTAAATCTAAATAGCTTAGTTTTCATTAAATATAATTACAAAACCATTTCATGACTCTTTGGGTTTAGGGTCTTTTTAAACATTGAAACAAAATCATATTGTTCATAAAACATATTCCTCATCTACCACTTATTCCGTCATAAATTTACCCCTTTTTACATGTCATAGTTAATATATTCCTTAATATGCTGGGGTAAATAAACATAAGAAAAGGGTGAGATTAAATGATCATTAAGGATAATAAAAGGAGATATGATTCATTAAATAAACATAAGGGTATAAGAATACAAACATGAAATTTGAAAATTATACGGTACATATCAAATATCATAATCTTGAGTCATATAATAAATCATAAAAAATTATGATACATGATTCATAAAATGATAAAATCATCCTAAAAGAGGAAATATAAGAATAAATAATTATCTCCTTAGTAGTCAAGGAACTTTTCCAATACTATCATAGTGGATTGGGTTTACCTCCCAAAACATTGTAGTGGCTATGGATCACACCCAATGCTATCATGGTAGATTGGGTTCAATCCTGAAACCATCATACTAAACAAAGTACTTTTTGATATTGATTTTACTTTCTTTTCTAGTTATTTATACGTCATGAGAAATTAGTCATTAAAAATTTAATTAGTGGGAGATATAATTCTCACCCTTAACATAGTGAAAACCACAGTGAACTGAGTTCAAATATAGTTGATGTCTTGTATTACTGAACAAATTTCACTTATCATTGTAGTCATGTCCTACTAAATGGAGTTCACTACCTGTTTCATTCATTTATTATTTATCTACATTCACCAACCATTTCTGTCCTATATTACATAACCATGTTCACTCCACATTTCATTCTTATCAATATCATGATATATAATATCATCTCCCAATTCATTGGTGGGGACATAGGTCACACCCAACACATAACGAAAATCAAACAACAATATATATCATTTATCACATTAGAACCACTAAAAAACATTCATATTCATGTCAACAAAACATAACCCTTGGAAAAAACAGGTTTCATAAACATCATGTCATCATAAACATACACAAAGCCTATAAATAATTTGGATGGAATTATTGAATAATATCCACATTCATGAATATGTAAGATAAAATAATGTCATTTTTTATGTGGAAAATAATTTTGGGATATTACATGAAAAAATTCTAAAGGAAAATATAGTTTCTATTTTGAAAACACATTTTATTTAAATTCAATGATATTATGAATGAAAAACATTATTTTAAATTTACCTAGTGATAATGTAATGCCATATTCAAGGATTTAATTAATAATTACATTAGGATAATGTTCTCATGAAAAATAAGAAAAAATTAACATTACTTTAATATATTCTTCTGAAATTCATAAATAACCATGCTTAGAAAAGAAAAAAAAACAAAAAAACCCTTTAAAACTATTTCCAAAAAGTAAAACATAAGAAAAAAATAATGAAAACAATCATAAATGAATCAAAAAAACATTCCAGTAAAATAATTTTAGAAAAATGAGGGCATAGATGAAAATAATAATTTTTAAGGGTACATTAGAAATATAATTTTTAAGATAATCCCAAATATAAATATCATATCATTTATGTGAGAATTGATAAAAATTAATGGATTGTTGGTATTCACAATACATAAAAATAAAATGATTGAAATTGAATCAATAGATAATCAAATTGCATCCAAAAAATAATCATATAATGGAAAAATCGATGATTTATATGGATAACCTAATGAAATGGGTTATAGATACCAATACCACTTAGCAACTAGTAAAATCGTATGGCCCATAATAGTAAAAATTATCAAATAAAACATTTACTGAAATTAAGACAATAATAATCATGATATAATATATCAAAGTCTAGTATATACACCGAAAAAAATAAGTGATGAATAAGTCATATATATTATAAAATAAAATTTGAGATGAAAACCCCTAACAGAGTTTATGTAATTTACGTTACAATTAATCTATGGCCTATTAAGTGTAACAAAATCATATCCACACAAAGAGAAGTAGAAAAAAAATAAATCAAAAAATAGTGATTCCATATATAATAATGGAATAATAAAATCAATGAATTATTTTTATAACAAATTCAAAGAAAAATATATTATGAAACCACTTACGTAATGATTCACTTTTAGTTTTTCATACATCATCCACCTCTGGAATAACAACTCCATGGAAGACCTGATGAGGACCATGGATTCGGCCTTTTACTGAGACCCAAAGATCATGGATGTAAGTATAGTTTGAAGGATTGGGTTTGGAATATATTTTATTATATTAATGTATTGTGATGAGAATTGGGTTGGTGATGGGTGGTATTTATACTTGAGGTGAGGTGCATTTAAGTGATTAAATAATTGTTAGTTTATGTTTAAATCCATCTACATTTGGGTGGAATTAATTTCCACAATTATTGTTGATAAATAATGTTTTAAATTATTTTTAGGGTTCAAAAAAATATCATATACCCTTTTAGTGTCGTAGTTTTTAGGTATTTTAAGCTTTTAACATTTATCTTTAACCAAATTAGTTATTTTACATATACTGTGATGAAAAATTATTTTGTCACATTTTTTTTATTAATATAAAAAGAAGAAACAAATAACTAAATTGGACCCCATGATCCTAACTATATAATCCATTTTAATAAATTCAAATTATAATATAGGAAAAAATAAATTATAATGTGATATCCTTATAACTCAAAAAAACTCTTTGTAAAGGTTAAAATCATGGATTTCAAAAAATCTAATCATGTGTTTAGAAATGTAACTCTTTATGTATTATGGGATTCCTTAATAACATTTTTATCATTAATAATGTTTCATAATAATTAATAATTATCATATAATGATTACAACAATTGTTTTTTAAAAAAACAGTATTTTCACATTATAAAATTTTTTTTTCGATATTCCCAAAAAAATTTAGAAAGATAAAATTTTCATTTAAAATTAAAAATGACTTTTATTTTTAAAAATAAAATTTATAAAATTATCAAAATTATTTTTTAAAATACGTTAACCATTAAAAGGTGACAAAATTTTAATTTAGAAAAAATATTTTTTTTATGCTTAAAATATGATTTATTTTTATCATAAATCTTTCAAACTAATTTGATGAATTAAAAAAAGTAATGAATAAATAAAATAAAATTTTCATTATGATATTTTACTATGAGTTATTATTTTTATTTATTAATATAAAATATCATTATCATCATAAAAAATATTTTTTATAAAAAAACATCTTTTATATTAAATTTGTTTTTATTTTCATTCCTTATAAATTCATAAATAATGAATTAATTTTATAAAAATGTATAAATTTTATTTTCCTAATTCAGTTAATCTCAATCATTCCTAGAATTAAAATTGATTGGTAAAAATTAAATAATAATATTTAATCATTTTTATAAGCTATGTGTTCTATGAAAAGTATGTTATTTAATAGATTATATTTATTAAAAAGGAGACATAGGGTAAAATATTGGTCTGTTACATTATAACCCCATTAAATGAACTTCACACTGAAAATTTGTCACTTGTATATAAAAAATATAAGGATAAATCTTCCACATCACATCCTCATATTCCCCCATAGCATTATAATTTTTTTTCTTTCAAAAAACATTAACTAGGTTAGTGGTCTTGTTTTGTAGATGATTATCTATATGATCTTGAATCTCCACAGGTTGTTCATTATATAAAAGATCATTCTCTAATGGTACAACTTCTAGGTTTAGTACATGATAAGGATCAGGTATTTAATTTCATGGATGATATACGTGGAAAATACCATGAACTTGAGGGAGATTCGGTTGAAGCTATAATTGATAAACTACTGTCCCGATACAATATTGATTTTTGAAAAAAAAATTATATCCTCACAATTAAAATTTTCACTTCAAAAAAGAAGTTATAAATTTTAATATTTCCTTTCTGGGAAACCCAAATAAGAAAATGGGTCAATAAAATTCCAATTAAAAAGTAGGAAATTAAAACATGAAGATCACCATATAACTAGGATACCAATTTAGAGAACATTATTGGAAATTGAAATCACGGATATTGAACAAAATTCCAAAAATCAAGTTCTGTTTGCTAATGATATATAATACAGTCATTAGAAGGTTACTGCCCAGAAAACCAGAGACCAAATAGTTTTAAAAAGGTTTTATATATAATCCAAAATAATGATAATACCATTATATTTTATTTCAAAACATATTTATTTGATATATATACATGATTTTATCTCATAAGTACAATACCACTCTTTCATTCTATTTTGATCAACTCTTGATTCATTTCTTACTCCAATGAATGAAGTTTTAATTATAGTGCCCATAGAACTAGTGGATCATGTGATCCAAAATGGGTTGAAAATTTATTTTTTCCATCTCTAGTCGTCATCATAACAAAAAATATTAGCACATAAATTTTCATATGGTTATGTAATATATTATGATTTAAAATGTCATTAACATTTGAACATTATTTTTTTTATAAAAGTTCACTCATATGATCTGTTAAAAATATTAATATACACATCATTTTAATGAAGGTCACTAAATTTTCAATACAAATTTATCATTTATTCCTAAATCAACATGATGCAACTCATAATTGTAATGCATAAAACATATGACGATCATTATTATTTATTCTCTATAAACATGATAATAACATGAATTACCATAAAACCATTGTTGAAAAAATGTAATATTTTAAAAATGTAATATTTCATCATAAAATAATTCCAAAAAATCTATAAAGTCAATACCTAAACAATAATGTCATCAAATTACTATTTAGATCTAAGGTTCTTATAACTATTTTATCAAAATAAAACATCTCATTATCTCATTATTATACCAACATAATGCCTATATTAAGGGTTATCTTTAACATAATCATATTTTTTCTGAAAATATCACATTACCATTAAATTAATTTTCTAGTCCATTAACATCAGTGAACATATTCGTTCAAATACTTATTGAAAAAAATTTGTCGAACAATACTTATATATTCCATTATTTTTATAACATTATCATTGAATTCTATTACATAAATACATCATTCATCTCAATTCATTATCGAACTATTAATTAGGCATCACGATCTCAATTTCATAACACTTAATTCTTTTCAAATGTAATTTATAGCCTCAATATAACCATTACTCTTACCATCATACTAATTTTCACCACCAAAATCCCCCATGAACATATATAATCATAATTTACCAATAAAACAAATTTAAATAATTCTTATATATATAATATCATGGGAGGAAAATATTCCCATCAATGGATTTAACTGAACACTTAGTTCATCCATTATTGTTTCCTAATTTTGGTCCTTCTTTTACACAATGTAGATTTCATCATATTTCTATAAAGAATTCACTTTCTTGTTTCTTCTTACATTATCAACATATATTAAACTGAATATTATTTTTCCAAGGTCTCCACTACTCAATCTATCAATGAACCGGCTCTTAATATTCATTTATGGGTTTGAGAGTTTTTCAAGGTATATATTTTTAATAATGAAATGTGAAAATTGGTTAGGCATTATTACAACATCACTCCTTCCAATAATAACCCCATTTGAATTCTCAACATAAAGTTTTCCATCACATTCAACATTAACCATGCTCCTTCTGATTCCCTCCATTATCTAAAATCAAATAGAACCAGTGCGAGGAACACTAATTATACATATAAAATGTCATAATATATTGAATTTATTGATAATATTTTAATCTATGACACCATAGGATGAACATAATTTATTCATGATCATTACCAAAACTCAATGACTGTATCCTAGACTTATCCATAGGGTTATTAAGAATATCTCTCATCCAAGTTACAAATGATTAAATAACCCTTTCTCTGATACCAATTATACGTACCCAATCAATTGATACCTAGATATTACATCTAAATGGATGAATATTCATTACCAAACATATCAAAACCTTTCTAGGACTGAATGAGATTAGTATTTTTGGAAACATAAAGATAAATAATTCTAGTTCACATAACATATAAAATTTCTACCACTTATTCCTTCATAACTAGACCCATTTTTGACATGTCATACTAAATATATTCTTTCATATCCTAGGGATCATAAATATAAGAAAAGGGTGATATAATACACACCTTAATTGTAAAATGGGACATATGAATCCCAACATAAACATAAGGGTGTAAGAATATGAAAATATTATTTAAAATTTCTACAATAAATATAAAATACCATATTCTTGAGCCATTTAAGAAATCATAAAATTTCATAACACATAAATCATAAAATGATAATGTTTTCATAATATGTGCAATATAAGAATTGATAATTATTTTCATAGTAGTCAAGGATATTTTCAATGAAAATCATAATACAATGTGATAAAATTAAAATACATATTAGTATTCAAGGTATACTCCAAAGACTAGAATAGTATATTTCCTTCACTCTCAAGCCATCATAGCAGAAAATGTAACTTACCAAACACGTTTCAGATCCTACTCTATTAATTTGTATCTCAACAGATATAAATCGATTCCAAATGAATTAGAGGGTGACATGGGTCCATCCTATCAAATAATGAAAAACATATTGAAATGATATCAAATCCCATTATATTCCATTATTATTAAACCAAGTACACTTCTTAATTTAGCCCAATACTACTGAACCATGTTCACCCCACATTTCATTCTAATATTACTGAACTCAGTTTACATTACGTTTGAGTCATGTATTACCAAACCATTTTCATTCTACATTTCAATACTATCTATATCATGACACATAATATCATTACCAAATTATAGTGGTATATATAAAGGTCCCACCCACCACATAATGAAAATCAAACAAGAATATAATTCTATCCCAACATCAAAAGCCATGAAATGAAATATTTTTCAAACACATGTTATCATAAAATTACCCTTGGAAAAGAAATAAGTTTTATATATATCATCCCATAATAAACATAAACCAACCAATAATAATAATATATATTCTATAATATAATGATATCCCTATTAATGAAAATTTAACATCAAATAATGTTATATATGATGGAAATATATATTTTTTTATATGACTTGAAATAATTATTGAGTAATGAATAATTTCTATTTTGAAAACCCCTTTTTTATATGTCATGAAATTATGAATGAAAAAGTATTATTTGAAAATAACTATGTAAGACTATATTGGAATCTTAAATCCCTTAAAAACTCATGAGGTTGGGAATAATCACCCATGTCGTACAACATAAATAACATTCCTTCCATATTTGTGTCAAAAAGTTAGAAAGAACCTCACTAAATAAATAAAAATAATAATCCTTTAACTGTTTTTAAAAAAACAATCAAAACATGAGTAAAAATGATAAAACCAACCATAAATGTATAGGAAAAGAATTTTTTGACTCATTTTAGAAAAACAAGGGCATCCAAGAAAAAGTAAGTTTCAAGGGAAACATTAAAAATTAATTTTAAATAGAAAACACCTTATAAATATCATATTATGGATGTAAGGATGGATAAAATTTATCTATTATCTATATATACTATAAATAAAAATAAAAACATGAAATTCATCATTACATAATTCAAATTAATCCCAAAAATTATCATACAATTACTTAATCTTTGAAGTAGAAGGTCAATCAAAACAATTTTGTAAGGAATTCCCATACAACACTGTAATCAGATGAATCATATTCCCCATGAATGAAAAAATAATAAAATGAAACACTTAATTACATTAATATAGTGATATTCAAGATATAATAAATCAAGGACAATATATACCATGCACAAAAAAATAGTTGGTGAATATGGAATACAACTTATAGAAGAACATATGAGATGAGAACCCCTTAGAATGTTCATAAAATTGAAGTTTTAATTTATCAATGAGGTTATTGTGTGTTACAAAAGTATATTCACATAAATATAAGTGAAAATAAAACATTAATCAATAAAAATTTATACAAAAATAATATTGGATTAATATAAACAATAAAGTATATATATAACCCACAAAAAGAAAACTGAGTTTTAAAACACCTTACTTCACTCTTCCATTTTTGGTTTTCATACTTCAACATCCTCTTGAATATCACCTCTTTAGAGAGCCCCTTGAGGACATTGGATTTTGAATTACATTGATAGTAGATTCTCATTACTATAGGGAGAGTGGGGAGTATAGGTTTTGGAAGATATTTTAGTAGCTTCATAGATTTTTAGGTAAAATGGGGCAGTGATGGTGGTATTTATACTCGATGAGAGGTGGGTTCAAGGGACTAAATAATGATTTTTTAAACTCCAACCATATATCGGGGGAATTAATTTCTATGAATTATTTTAATAATTAATGTTGTAAAGTAATTTTATTCTTAATAATCACACCCACCACCCATTTAATAAATTATTTTTTAGGTATTTTAATATTTTACTTTTATGATTAATTTGTTGAATTAATTTACATATAATGTGGAAATTTTTTTTCTCACATTTACTTTTTTTATAAGAATAAAATAAATAAACCCTTCAATATATTTTTAAATTTATGATTCTAAATATAGAACCAATGTTACTTAATTTAATTTATAAAAGTTTTACAATTCAATTATAATGTGATTTGAATATAACTCATGAAAATATTGTTTAAAAGTTAAAATCTTGTGTTTCAAAAATGTTTATCATGTGTTTTTAAACGAAACTACTTATGTATTATTTTATTACCAAATAAATTTTTATCAATAATAAAAGTTGATATACATTAAATAATAATCATATAATAAATATTTCAGAATATTTATGTAAACATAGTATTTTTACCTTTTATCCCAAAAAAAATCATCTTCATAAAATTCCAAAAAAACCCTAATAGGTGGAAAGAAATTATTTTTTTAAAAAATAAATCTATTTATTCTTACAATATTATTTAATTTTTTTAAAACCTATCAGAAATATTGAGTGATTTAAAAAAAAATATTTATTAAATAACATTTCAATTCCATTATTATCATTTACAATAGAGATTTATTCAATTAATTAAGATAAATTTTCATTTTTGTAATGAATAATTTTATTTTATAAAAACCCATCCTTTATATTAAATTGGATTTTATTTTCATTATTAATTAATTGGTATCCAATGAAATCAATTTAAAATCATGTTTCAACTATATTTTCATAATATAATTAACATTATTCATTTAAACCATCCCAACAAATTTTTCAACATTAAATAATAAAGTTTAATCATCTCTCTCCACTCGATGCTCTTTGGAAAGTATGTTATGGAATAGATTAAATATATTTTCAAAAAAGGGACATACTGTAAAATCATGGGGTGTTACACTTTGAAAATAAACTAAGATCCTCACTAGTATAAGATTTGATAGCTTAAATTGATATCCATTCTATGGACCATGTAACATGACCCTAATCATTCAACAATATATAGAGGAATTCTAAATTAAAACTATTTACATCTGATATTGTCTTAGTTGTATTACATTAGACTACAAAGACTAAAATATTTACTTAAAGATATAAAACTATAGTCATACCTGAGACAAGATTTGGATAAAACCAAATAATAGATGATCATTACCCCATGATCTAATCATTTAATTCTCCGTGATAACCACGGTATCCTCAGATTCCCTCAAAAGAGATGATTTACCCCACCATTTCTGGTAAATTACCATATAATGTATCACTACTAGGAATGGATTGATTCTCATCCTTATGAGATACATACTAATTCAAAAACATCTCATCAATAGGACCAACCATAAATTCAACAACCCTTATACTAATTTGGCCGCATTTTTTTGTGTGAGCCTCCTATGGCATCAATAAGGTTGGGTATTCCCTCAACCCATACCACATATGTTCCCAGAAGGCTAAAATTTTCCTTATCCATGAATCAAATTGATAAACTCTTTTATACCTTTTTCCCAACCAAGGAATTTCTAACATAAACATTGTTTTGGTTGTATCTTGATACTTCTGTGGTATGTGTGCTTACATTGGCTCATTCAAATGAGGTTTTTCCATTTTCATTATGCATTGGTACCCTTGAAACAACCCCCTTTATAGTCCATACATCACAACATCAAATTTATTTCATATATTCCAAGCAACATGACTCAAAAATATTTTACATGGTCTATTCCATATGACCTTAAACTGTGATCATCTTGATTCATGATTACATCATATTTTTCAGGGTCTCCTTAGAGCATTCACATCGGTTATTGACACTTTCATCACATGAAGATCCATAACCCCTACTAATGTGCCATAGTCTAGACCGTACAACAATAATTTATGAGAATCCACTTATATAATTTATTGTGGTTTGATTCCAACAAACAAGTTAAATGTACTGAAGCCTATAGTTTGGGTCTCTAGGGCAAGCTACAGATTCATCATGAAACCATATATTATCTCTAGTTTAATAACCCCAAATATCCCCTAGGCCTCCTCGGTATAATCGATTTTAAAATAATTTGACCCATTTGCAGTCCAGGATTCAATCATAACCCAATATGAGGAAGGAACATCCTCATTACATGGCATTAAACTAGAGTCTCAAGCTAAAATGTTCAAAATTCCTTAAAAAATTGGTTGATTCTACCCTGTATCAAACTAGGATTCCGAATATGATAAATATGGGATGAACAAACCCTAAGATCTACAACACATGATTCTATATTGTAGCATTAACATGTATAATTCAATGATACCTCATTTCTATGTTTAAGAATATTCAAACCCCTCTTTCCGGATGATTCCCTCTATAGGTATCAATATTCTACTACACTATGTTCCAAAAAAACATTTTTCTTGATTCCCATCCTTATGGGAAATTTAGTGACACGCAAATATTTTAACTAGGGTCTATACCCACTCTACCAAATCATCAGACATAACTTTATAACCTATAAAATTTCTTTCTCCATGAAATATAACCTCAAACTAATTTTCAATATACCCCTTATGATTAACATGACACATGGGCCTTCCATAACATCATGTGTGTCATCTTGATACCCTTTTATGTGACATCAAGACACTTTAGAGAATATCATGTTCGGAACACTATGCCTATAAACTAGAAGAGAGGCCGAGTCCAAATATCATGAATTTATACTATATTTGGTCTGTCACCTGATTTTATGTGAAACATCAGGTTGTATCCTTTTAAAATCCATTATCATCAGTCATCCTTCATTTTATTTCATGTATATCCCTTCAAGAGACATCAAATTTTGTCCATGAAACATGAAATTATACTTTGTTCTATGTTCTATGCCATATTCCCTTAAAATATTTGAAATTTCCCAATAGCATGATGTCAAACTATGAGATACCTCTTAATTACATGATGTTAATCATTATGATAACTCATCCTCAGAATAAAATGTTAAACTACATGAACAACATCCCCACTGAATGAAATTAATCTATCTGTCTATCATCCTCATTACAGGATGATAAACTTCAAGGTGTCTTAGACCCCTTCCCAGGATACATTTTCAATTAGTGTGGGTTATCTGTTTTGTTGTTCATGTTCGTTGACCACCACTCGACATCCAAGTCGATGCTCCCCCTAGAAGATGAGGTTGACTTATTTTAGTCCAATACACCCAAAAATGTACTTTTGACATGGTTTCCTAATTATGAGTGTTCTGGAATCAATTTGAACATTCCACCACTTTAATCCCATGATTCTGATGACCCTTATTTCTATCTACATCCACCTCAACATCTTAAGGGACCCCCAAAAAAAATTTCTGTAAAAATGGCATAACAACTACAATTTCCCAATGCCATAGAGGACTATGGACAACAATTTGAGGCATGTTTTTGGATTTGAATATTATCATTAGTAAACCATCATTTACTTGTCCCCAGTATTGGCTAAGTTATATGGATATCGTGTTTCGAACATGGTCAGTATTTATCCTTAATCATGATTCATCCGTAATATTATTCTAAATTTTGGGTGCCCTGGTTCACACTTTTGATTCCACCTTTATATAGGTTAAATTAAATTCCCTTGGTGTTACAACATTGGTACACTAGTGGATGTTGTAAAATAAAGTCATCTATTTAGAGGGCCACTTTCTTTGGCCACAAAATCCCTCTCCTGGAACAATCTATGTGTTCAATCAACAATAGAACACCCCAAGTTCTTGATGTTTGTATAACATTATCATATGAACGAAAATAACATGGTGATATATTATTTCTCACATCGAGTATATATCTCGTGATCTTGGAGATTTTTCTTTGGTTGTATCAGATGATTATCAAAGTGTGGTAATGAAACAAGGAAAATTTTCCCAGTATTAATAAATCAAACAAACCAATGATTTATAGGATAATCTATATATTGGTTGCCATCCTTTGGAAAATTCCTACAATGTATGACATCTAAAATTGAGTGATCGAGCTCATCCAGCCTCTAAGGAGTGGCCTTCAATATCCTCTACCACTCAAAATGTTAATATTTTTCCTTATTGGCCATAAAAAGAACATCTTTTTCCCTAAACCACTACAGGTTCTACTCCACATGGAACTCAGCCTCAGCCTCCATATCCTCAACCTCTATATATTCAGCCTCTTCTAGTAGACACTCATAATATTAATGATCTCATCTCTAGTATCAATGAATTCAACTTGATATTGTGCCAGCCCCTCCAGGATGTAAATCTCTTCATATGATGAATAATTCACCATTGAGACCTTAGATTTTATGTCACATCTAGGAAAGGTTAGGGGATTTCCATTTTCATGTTCCCACTCAATATGTATGTATCAATCCAATTCATGTAGAATGTTGGAGTTAACCCCATTAGTCCCCAGAATGACTAGGAAATAGTATAGAAACCACAAAGAGTTTAGAACTTTACCATTATAGAATTATGTAATGAAGTTTTGCATATTCCTCCATTACTCTTGTTGGAAAATATAATTCCCCTTAGTTATATATGAGCTGGAATCTTCGAAACCATTAGGAAGGGTTGTCTATAAGGACATAAGATCAACAATTAATTTTCAATTGGACCATCTAGGTCTAGGTGTTCATGTGTGAGTAGTCGTAGATAAAATGTTCTATACAAATTCTCATCATCATATAATCCTACGAAAAAATACTATACTACACCTGATGTTACCACTTATGTTGAAACAACTATCCTATATCACTTAGCATCCATTTTTGGTGGGTTAACGTTATCATTTCCCCCTACATCTTCCACCACTGGTACATCCAAGAAATGTGTTCACAATAATACCTCCACAATCACTCCAATTATTGTCTTAATTATAGCCTTTCCCATTTTGAATTCATCTCTAGTGGCTATCTCATGAGGAACCTCTATGACAGGATTAGCCACCATAGATCATTTGACCAACCATGTTTTCTTCCTTTTCTCTACCCTCTCCACTAAGGGGATGGATTTTATAGTCCCCTCTAACTACACCTCCATGGTCGGATTGAACATAAATATTTTCTCATCCATTCTTTCTATGAGATAAGTATCCTCCATTTCCACCACTAACTTAGACACTGCTATGAAGGTATTGGTGTTGGTGGTAGTCTCGAGAACTATTCCAACTTCCAGAAAAAGAAAAATCATTCATGCATATGAGGTAAAATCTATGATTCCATGGAATAAAGGATGAAGAGACTAAAATGAATTTTACACTTTAGTGAGGTGCTCCTAGAGCTTCATAGGTAGCCTCGAGGTAATATTACTTTTGTGGAAAAAACCATAGTTTCAGGAACCAATGTTTATCCACTTAATTCCATTGCCTCAGTATGTGACCCCATGCTGACTGTTTCATGGTATTAGGTTCCATCTTCTTCCACAAAAGTTATTTCAAGTAATTCATTAGGAAAAATTTAAAATAAAATGCTAAATCCAAGGTATATATGATCTGTGTACTTTCGTAGTTATCATTAGAAGTTCTATCGGCATTTATTATATGGTATAAATCCCTCTCCAAAGAGTCTTCCAATTATTCACCCTTATCCATAGTGGTATATGTACATCCTGAAAGGACGGATGGAGGGGAGGAATTTCAAAAAAGCATCCTGACTCGATAAGTCATTGGTAACATTGTACCCCAGTATTAGATTACATCCTACAGATCTGAAATATACTTCATGACATAAATTGTGGAGCATGGAAAAATTCCTTTTCATGTCACATTATGGGGAGGAATATGTCATTGGTGATGAGATACTGCCACACATCCTGAGGGGTGCTCTATTTATTGTGGAATACCCAGGTCCCCTAGGAATTTGGAATCATGGAATCATAGGTAAAATTTGGGTGATGTACTTATTTACTTCTTCTTGAAAGGGAACCCTAGGGATCACCCAAAAATGCTTGACTTCGTCTCTTGCCTTCCTTACCAAGTGTGTTTGGACTGTGGTTGATGCTCCAATCACTACATATCTCTCACATTTAGAAACTTTAAAATCTAGAATTATTATGGCTCCCCAACCTATGGGGCTAGCTTTTCCACAATGGAACACAATGACCACCACTCTGGCCTAAGCCCATGATTTATGGGCCACCCCTTCATTATCTGGGGTGGCTCACGACCTCAGAATATACCTAGATATGTTATCTCCATGCTCTATGTATACTAGTGGACATGAACATATGTGGAAATGGGTTGTTGAAACTCATTCAAAATCATCCCATCCTTAATGGGAAACATTTCCAAGGTCATGATCATAGCCAAAGGGAGACACTCATGATACACCTTTGTGTATACCTTCAGTCTTAGCCTCTAAAGACATTTGAACTATCTTGTGAAACAATGTTGATTTTATGGAACAATTATTGGATCACCATAAAAACTCTCTAAATATACCCCTCCTCTAATGGTCGGGAGGTATGTTATCTACAAGAAGGTCCTTTTACTTTATTCTATAACCGTCCCCATTGGAAGGTGGAGTGGGTGCAGTATGATGTTCACTACCATCTTGTCCATCTCTAGCATGTTCAACAAACCCATTGTGAAATGGTGAACCCCATTATATTTAACATCTATGTCTAGATACTTGTATTAGGGGGACTGATGGGGTCCATGTGCTCATATACTTACAAGTGTGTGGAAACCCATATTTACATGAAATTGAGGGGCCCACACATAGGTAGTGGGGCACTCCCTTTGCTAATTTGGTGATATGCTTAGTATAACTTTTCCAGTACTGGTAAAGCTATATTAACATGATTCACCATCACTAGAATCACATCCATTAGAATGGTTCTTAACTACACCCCCATAAATGCTTCCCTCACTTAGAGCATCCAATCACAGATAAGAACAATAATAAATCCTTCCATCCTAATTATGAGTTGAACCTCGAGATTGATGGTGCATCTGAAAAGCTTCCAGTAGCTCACCTCTATGATTATTTAGTAAGACCCCTCATTGGCTGGTTGGTATCCCCTAGTACATGTGTGTATCTCCATAGGTAGATTATTTTCTAGTCATTCCCACTTTAAATGGGTATTCTCCCATATAATACAATAAGTAATTGAACCATTACATAAACAGAACATCCCTCTTACCTATAATCTCTTCATTGATCCTGTACACAAGAACTGAAACTCCTTTTCTATGGTCAGAAATTACTCATGGACGCCAACATGATTATTGAAATGATTAATTCATAATAAATCACAAAAAAATTGAAATCTCGTCGATTTGATGAAGGTCCCATAGGCCAATGTTGACCACTTCATGATGAAAATGAAATGACTTGGACCACAGTGGCCCCCTTCTCAACAATTTGGGCATGATTTATTGTGGATGTAGACATGAAACTATTAATCTCATGAAACATCATCGATCCCCACATTATTCAACTATTATTCAAAATAAGTGCTTGATGTGCACTCCAAGTATTCTCAAGATCACTCATCAGTGAAGTTTACACTATAGTGCATATCCAACCCATTATTACATCCCATAAACAGAACTCCCAAACCCACAATGAGAATAGTCTCATTCTATGGAGGGGATTCCTTGTCATGTAGCTCCTCCATATAAAATTTATTGATGTGGTTTTTTCTATTTTTAAAATAATTGTTTCATGGTCATTTCATATATTACCTAAAATATCCATATCATAATTGAATTGACAGAGAATGCCTCTAAACCAATAGGATAGTTCATCTCTTCTAACCACTTAGAGGAAGACCTCATATCTCAATCTGATGTCTTAAAGTGGAATGATCATTAATAATGCATACAATGTATGAAATTATATTAGTAGTTCAAGAAGTGATTTTTGGTATGATATTCTTTAGAAATTTTCCCCACTAATAAGTTTACCTACCATGTTTTCTCCATTAGAAGAAGAGAAACTGATTCCCTAAAAATCCATTGGATTAATGATTTAGTGGTTCTTTTAAGTCTGGTTCTTCATGCTCACTCACAAAGGTCATCCACAAAGGTCAGTCAAAGATATTTGTCTCATTAATATTTCTCTATAATGGTTGCATTAATGATATTATAAAAACTAATAAGCATTAAAGGATAATAGTCTAAAAGAGTCCACATCATGAAGAAGTAATGAGGAGTATGGTTTTTTGAGAAGATAAAAATTGAGAAAAGGGTGAAAATTTATTTTATTTTTCTAGACATTTAGTCCCTTATAGGGATACCCTTTTCTGTTTATAGGTGTATGGTTTCACTGGGCTATTGTAATGGTCTTTTCAAAAGTGACCATCACTATTGGAATTCCAAAACCATCTTCACGAGTTAGATTCATGAAAGAGAGTTTATAGACGAGTTTTAGTGATTCTCCATCAAGAATATCACCTTCATATTTCACCATCAACCCCAATTCTATTTCACCCTTTTTTATGTCTAAATAAACATGTTTTAGGAATATTAAAGGAATACAAAAATGTTTCAAAGTTCTCTGTAACCAAAATGGCCACACAAGCCTCTAAAGAATATATTTCATTAATCCCAAAACATAAAAAATATCATGATATCAAGAAGCTCTCTGGATGAAAAATTTAATTTATGAACATGTGAATCCTTGATGGTAACCGCTACATAACAATTTTAGGAGTCATAGAGTGCTTGAAGAATGCATAAACAGTTAACGATGTTGTCGTGAGTCTGGCGTTTGGACTCATAGAACCGTGACATTTTGTGAATAATAAAAATTATTCAAGAAACACCACTAATATTTGGGAAACCCCTTCACACTAAATAACACTTATGTACAATATTTTATTTTTGATGGATGAACTTTTAACTTATGAAGTCATGTTTGATTCATGAACCACCTGGGCATCATAAACTAAAGGAAAATTGATCACACCATGTATCCAGGCTTTTAAAAACACCATTAAATTTATTCCTAAGAAACACCACCATTGGAGATATTCCCTTCATGAAGGAATACATAATTCATTATGGAATAAGGATACATGGAGAACATGACACTTCATGAAACATTAATCCTTCATGAATCAGTCTCTTTCAAAATCAATAATTCACTTAAATAAAGGGGAACCATGTTTTGTGAAGATTAACACTTTTTGAATCCCATAACCTACATGAGGAATATGAGAATCTTGTAGTACCGATCTACAAGGCCCCAAGACTCATAAAAAATATCTCCTTGGCCTCTATAAGGTTACTCCATTCTACTGAAACATCTTCATGGTGATTGAGTTCTCATGATCCCACACAACCAAATATTTTTGGTCCAGATGCACATCGAGTCCTTATGTGACCAATGAAAACCCACTTTCGTCTCCGCCCACTTCAATCCTTGTGTGGATCAAACCTCCCACCTACATCTTTCTTCTCTGCATAGGTGTTGTAAATTCTGTTTCATCACATTATATGCATCAGAAAATGGGACTCATGACTTACCACTCCCCCAAAATAGTTCCAATTCCATGAAACTTCCAAATGTTATTCGAATTTTGGAACATAAGGTAAAGGGGTAAGGAGGGAGTCCCCACATGTCCCTGATTCATGAAATAAAACTACTGAGTTCCATATCCTAATCATATGATGAAAATTATTGAAAATAATTTTTCATCATGTGATGTAAAACTATATTCTTACCATATGTGATAAACAAAATATTCCATGTGTAAGAGTGGAATTGGATAACCCATACTCCTACCACGCCTCTTAACATGTTAAATAAATATAGGATTCTCAATTTAAATGTACAATTTCATGAGATCATATAGGAATATTCCACATGAAAGGCCCATCCGCATCATTATTTCCCCTAACATCACATGTGCATCACAATTTCTAATCACCATTGTATTACATTCAGGAGAAATAATCTTGAAATGTGAAGAATATATTTCTAATTCACATTCCATCCTTCATTCATGATTTTTAATGATACAATCAACCATAAAACATGATGTTAAAATACATGGACCGAACATCTCATAAGATATTATAATATGACATTAGACTTCATATGTTTTGTTCACTATCTTCTATACAGGTTATGTAGGAAACTTTTTGCCATTTAATCCCAACATCAGTAATATTCCATGTGTTTGTTCCTAAAGAAACAACTAATTTATTCATCTCAAGTAATTTTATAATCCATCCATTAGTAACCCTTCTGGGTGTGGCATCGTCCCACCTAGGGACACAACTCCCTCATCTACCTCAAGGGTTTTTAATCAACCCCTTGGATCCACATTAAGGGGAGTTACAAACAAACCAATAGTAAACTATCAATGATTGGAATCTTCTAACCATGGGATTCACCACCTAAATTATCCTCAAGAGGTATTCTGATCCATTAGACAAGGTTTGAAATTACCCCTCATAGGAATAAACATATTTGACCTTCCTCAATGGGAAATATGATCAACCTACTATATTTTCATCAAGGTATGCTATAATCCTTTATCATTGTTGTGAAATCATCCCATATTGAGTCAAACCTCTCTGATTAACCTCTTGGATCTTCCTCGTGTGGTGTTTTTATGAATCAATTAGAAAACTATCTGGTTGTGACATCTTACCTCCTAGGGATTCAACCCATGGATCCACCTCAGGGGGTGTTTCAATCAATTAACCCAAGCGTGACGTCATCCATACTAAGGATATAACCCCTCAATTTTCCACCAAGGTAGTTATAATAAATCTCATTGATCTATATCACGGGACGACTTGAAGCATCAATATTATAAAGTGTAATATTCCCTTTTACATATATTCCTACTAGATTAGTTAGAGAGGGTCTTATGATAAGTATTTTAGATCCTACTTCATGGGGAATTATGACCAATCTATCTTATCCACACAAGACATTAACTGTTTTCCCATCTACATAATACATGAAACTCATTCCCCGATCATTTTCCACTAGATGATATAATCCATATATATAGGAAATATAAATTATGACATATCCAAAACACATAGTCTATTAAAAACATGAGATGCATGTGGTAAAATCCATGGAATACATTATCCAATAGTGTTAATTACCACATTATTGACACAATGTTCATTGTGTTAAATTACTAAGATGCAACACATGATATTTCCTCCATAGTGGTAAGATATATGTGACCATTTTTCTCTACATCCAATCATGCCTAACAATTACCAAGGGGACTACTCTTCTAACTGATTTTGCTGGCCTTCGAGATAGAAGCATTTTAGTTAACTAGATTCCACATAGTTATGGCTTGGGGAATGAGTTTTGTGAAAACAAATTTACTCTATTAGGATGACATGAACTAGAGAACATGATTCATATGGGAATAAATTGAAGGAGTAATTGATATATCATAATCCAATTTTGAATATGGAACAGAAATTGACGATGAATGTGATGAATCTCTCTCACCTTTTGGAAGAGTGAATGTTGGGCTACAACAACTAGTGCACACACTCACATTAAGCCGCTGCACATGTATGTCCTATTGAATTAATAAAAAAACATAATTTAGAGAGATTATATTTGGTTTAAGTAGCATAGATTTTGAAAATTTAAAATAAATCTTAAAGGCCACCCTTATATTATGACTACTAAATTGGGAGAACCCCTTTGAGATACTGGGTAACACATCATACAGAGCTATATGAGTTTTAATTTCCTAAAATTTGAATAAAAACTTACTTTAAACAACTTATTCTTCAATGACCTTCAATATGGATAATTTTAATTTTATAGTAATAGAGAATAAATTTTTTATATATTATTTTTTCTTTAAAATTTTTATATTACCAATTAAGAGGTAATGTAACTATTTTCTCATATCATGAAACAATTATTTATTTGATCAAGAAGGTTGATATTAATATGAGGCTTGTGATATATATATTTTCTAATATAATTATTCAACATATATATCATGGATTTCAACTTTTGTGAGAATATAGTTTCAGACCACATGAGATGCTATATGAAGCCACTGAAGAACCTGACTTTGATGATGTGGTAAATTATCATTATATAATAATGGTAAACTATATCTTATATAATCATTAATGAAATAAATTAAAATATTAATCGGTTTTTTGAATGCTCTATATTTATGTAAAATCTCGTGTATTCATGTACTAGGGATCTCTATCACTGAATATGATTTATGTTCTTTTATTTTGTCAGTAAGTTTTATGTAGAGGCTATTTTGGACATCAAAGAACCAATAATATTGTTTTAGAATATTTTTTATTTTGGTCCTCAATTTTCACGGGATCAAATGAATTTTTTTAAAAAAACCAAATTTCTAATTTACTTTTGAGACAAAAAAATTGAATATGAACCAAAACCATTTATTCACTATGATATGTTGATATGTGGGGCCTAAATTTTAAGGGATGATTTAAATTACCAATTTAATTCTTTTTATATCTTATTATATGTGGATTATACTTCAATGTGGGCTGAAGAAAGATCCTCATGTAATCATGATTCTAAAAAAATGAGTTTCTAAAATCAATTATTTTATTTTTGGTGTTTTTAGGGAAATTATTTATAAAAAATTCCAACACATTATCAACAAGAACATTAAATCCATTTTTAATAAATATTGAGTAGATAATAAAACATAAACTCATTATCAGCCAAAAAAAAAATTGATCCTTAAGGATTACAAAAAAAGTTAAAAGAATTATAAAGAAGAGTGTGCAACCAAACCATAAGGACTGGAGTATAAATATTAATAATTCACAATTGGTGTATGGTACTACATACAAAAATTCCCAAGGTATGTCACCATATAGAATATTTTATAGAAAAAACTATCCCATGCCTATTGGTTTGCATAAAAAATTCTACAATGCTATTTAGAAATTTAACATGGAGTTTGGAGAAGATGGCGAGTAAGGGAAATAGAAAATGATAGATCCTGAAGAGGTGAGAAGAGATTCATATGATAGTAATATGTTGTACATGGAAAAATCTTAATAAATTAATGGAAAACTCCTCTAAAAACATATTTTAAAATTATAGAATATTATTACCATTCTTTTCAAGTATTAACCTCATTTTAAGTAAACTTAATTCAAAATGGATTGGACCATACACGGTGACAGAAACATTTTTGTTTTATGCTGTGGAGATCAAGGGATAAAAATCACATATCCACTTCAATGTGAATAGATTAAAAGGTATAAATTGCTATAATGGGTTTGGTTATGTGCTAGTGCAGGAGTCTAATATTCTCCGTGTTTCTATAGAGTAATAAAACACAAGTGGTCTCTCTCATTCAAAATATCGAGATATATCTTTCTCAATTTGATTTAGATGAAATTAATGCATAATATAACTTTAATAAAAGTGTGTTTGAATTCATTTTGGGGGAGATAGGACATGTATAATGGAATATAAATAGAATTTTAATTTTCATTATTTTTAATGTTTTCATAGCCTTAAAATTTTGATTGTTTAAAAAATTAATAATATAAAAATAATAATAATAAATGATTTTCATGTATATTCTATACATATATATTCAATGTATTTTTTATTATGAATTTTCAAAACATTAATTATACAAATTGTCTTCCAATTTAAATTGAAAACCATTTCATGATAAATATATTTTAAATGTTCTTAAATTATAAGAGATAAATGAATACTCAGTGATTTTTTCAATTCCATTATGGAAATTTTTTTCTTATAACACAGTAATTGAGTTTTAGTGAATTAAAATTTATTGAATCAAAATTAAAACATGAAGTAATTAAAATATGTAAATTAATATATCATAACATTTATTCTATGAAAAATAACACCTTACGAATCCTACAAAAAATAAATTGATATATTTTTGTTAAAACAGGAGTAAATGGGAAATTGGAATTCCACATCGAATATATGATATATAAGGCACCTGGTGTGTGTGTAATAAAATTTGTATATATATTCAATAAATTAAATTACATAGTTATATTTACATACATGGATAAGAATGAAAATAAAAAATGTATGTAATATTATAGAGTGAATTCATTTAGGTGAGTGGAATATATACACTAGATGAAGACGGGGAAATGTAATTATAAAAATATTAATTTGAGTTATATTAGTGAAGTGGAAATTAGAACATTGGTTTATGAAATATATGAGGAAGATAATATGGATGTTAATTTTTGTTAAAATGGTGATTCCACTAGAATATAATTTATTCCACTCATAAAATTTGACCACTCAGATGAACAAAAGTGAGATAAATATTTAAAATTATAGAAGACGAATTATTATTCAATCAATGGATGAACCTGTAAATTTTTTTCTTTTGAATTTAGATTTTTTATTTACCGGACAATAATTTTTTTGATTAAATTTAATTAAATGTGTTTCCCTGGAGTTAAATAGTTAAAGTATGAAGTTGTGATGAGATTTGAATTTTTTTTAAAAAAATTGAATTTCACTGATAAATACCCATAATATTAATTCAAATGATGGTGAAATTTTTTTTGAATCATTGTGGAAAATTTGGTCTTTATTGAAAATTTTCATAACCATTTGGTTTTAGTGGGTTTTAATATTCATGGAATTATCTTATCAATCTATACAACAATTTTAAATTTTGAAACATAGTTTTTTATACAAATTTGTTGTTTAATTGGTAATTAGATTTCTAATTTGATTGAATCTTGATTTTACATTTTTTATTCATCATGAATTAATTAAATTTTCTAACATGTATTTTTTGAAATTTGGTATATCATTTTATTTTTCTAAAAAAATATGGAAATAAATTTTAAATACATTAAATATTAAATATCAATGGTTTAATAATTCATTAAAATCAACATAAATGTAGAATTTAACTGGAATAATACACAACTATTTATTTTTATTTATTAATTTCATTTAAAATTGAATATTTTAAAATCTACTATAAAATGTATTTTGATTTGTGATGGATAAACAATGAATGAATTTTTGAATTTGAAAATCTGTAAATTAGATTGATTTATTAATTTTTGATTAAAATAAAATCTAAATATAATTTGAATAATTAATTTATCATGTTTTTGGTTAGTTTAAATATTATTATAATGTTCTTATTATTTTTGAAATTACGGAGTGAAATCTCAAACTTTTAAAAATTGTTCATTGATTTTTCAGTGAAATCAAAAATACGATGAAGCAAAGAAACCAGATGAAATTGTTTTGGAACAACCCTATATTTTTCAAATTTAGTGAAGGAATTAATATTACACATTTGTAAAAGAGGCTTGGAATTATTACAAAGGCATTGTAAAAACATATGAAGTATTTTCAATGAACCACATCAAAAATTTTCCCATCCGACTATGCCTATTTTTCACATATCGCTATAAATGAAATCGAGAATGTGTTAAATATAATGAGACCATCATTTAAATATAAATAGACTATGTTTTTAATAAATTTATTTACTACACCATTTCCATCAAGCTACAATGTGGTCCTAATCCACCATTAAATATCTAGACCTATTAAAAATTGAGAACTCAAAGTCATTCTCAATGGAGAATCGTTTAAGAAAAATGAAATATAAAGTATGATGAATCTATAATTGAGAATAATTAGATATTAATAATGGGAGATACTAATTAATTATATGTTCAATTGTTAAATATTATGCCCAACTCATCCGTAAAATAATTGGTGATGGTCTTTTTTTAAGGAAATACGAATCTAATGAATCGATTGAGGATGATTATACTCAATATTTTCTACTTGAAGAATATGGTACTAAAAATTATTGGGGTATATTGTGTGATGTGGTGACATTGATGATTATCTATCATGGTTAAGTAATTGAATCTTATGTTTACAAATGATTGGTAGATTATAACAATATTAAGTATTATACTAAAGAACCATTCTTGTTCAAATGCATGTTGTAGAAGAAAGATATAGTAAAAATGAAATGTAATAAAATATTTAAACAATTTTTGAGGGCATATATATATAAGAAAAGTGGTCAACTGTCTCTGAAATACCAAATAATTGTTTAATTTTTAAATTCTCTTGAAATAATATTTGATATTAAACCAAGAATTGGGTGTTCAAATTGTATCTCCTTCAAATTCAATCCTCTGTGAAGTGAAGTTGAAACCAATTTGATTTTATAAAGTATAAAATGATGAGGTGAATGAGATCAAACCTATTTTATGAAGAGTTATACTAAATCCATCCAAACCCATGCTCCTCCATGGGTGAACAAACACCTAAATTATAATAAAAAATGTACTAATCCATACTTAGTTTGTGAAGAAATTTTTGATAAATTGGGTTCTCAGTTTTTTTCTAGAATGATTGAATTTAGAGGGTTTCTAGTTCCTCTATGATGAAAAAGATGCAATCCTGAACACCTATGCAAAAAAATTTCATATTTAAATTCCAAAAATATATCACCATTACAACATCAAGGTCACATCACCTTTTTTCTATGACCTGATCACCCTTAATGGAACAACATCCCCTCCTCACACAACCAATAAATGAAAAAATCAGTCTTCAACTACCCCAACTTCCATATGCAACTCATCCCACACACATCATCATTCCAAATGAACGAATCCAAGATGATGTTCTTGAGATTAAAATATAATTCTAGGTATTTTTCTTTCAAATTTGGATTAAATCGACTAGAATATTCTTATATTTATGGAATTTTAAATTAATAAAATTAATTTTCTAGTTTTCAACTATAAATAAAACCGTGGAATCTCAAAAAAATGTTTAGTATGCCCACTACAGCTCCAAAAACTCATTTGCAGACAGAAAATTGTTGTTTCAGCAATCTGAAACTCCCCATTCTAGTATGGCCATTCCATTATCCAATCTATTTTTAATCATTCCATGAGTCACAAAATATAATTCTTAGAACCCCATTTATATCAGCAGTCCACAAATGAATCATTAGTCTTGTTCATCCTTGTTTGAATATGAACATAATATATCAACACAAAATTGAAATTTACTTACAGACACACCCTTTAAGGATAATATGATAAATCTAAAAAATAATCCCTAATAAATTTATGTCTAGGATAAAATCATTCCCAATAATCCCTTATTTTTAGGGACCCAATCCTAACACATTCATCATCTTATTCCATTAATAAAACATTGATATATATTTTTTCCATAGAGTATCAAATCAATTTTCGACAATCCAAAATGAGGGATTAATAATCTAAATCATAAGATAATAATTTTTTTAATTAAAATGATTTTGGTACATTAATGTAGAGAAATATCTACTATGGAATAGTTCACATAGATAAAATATGATGATAATGAATATGGAAGTTAATTTTAGGAGTGATAAGAAATATCAGAATAATGGAAAATGAATATCATGCTCAACCCATGGCTAAAAAAGGGAAAATAATGAACTCTATAATTTTAAGTATAAATCCTAAAATCTTCACTTGAAGAGAGGGTTGCATTTTCATTTACTCATTCATGTAGAGATATTATTGCTATTTCTTAATACTCAATTTTTTTCATTTTCGTTATAATTCTCTCTTGATGGAAATTAATGCTTCAGTGGATAACATGAGGATATTCCCCTTACACATTCTAAATTATTTCTAATCATTAATGATTTTTCTCATATTTAAATATATTTTTATTTATTCGAACTATCAATAAATTAAAGTAATTAGTTAATTATAAAATTTTTATGTTTCACTTTCCTATTTAAATAGATTTATTACCTAGGACCCATATTCTCCTTCTAATTATGGTGATGTGAAATAGTGTTTTGATCTTGTGGTGATTGGATATCTTTGATCACATAGACATTTGAGGTAATGTTTTGTAACAGTTTTTGAACACTCTAATTGATCCAATATAATTAGGTCAATCTAGTCAGTGAGTTTTCATATTATTAGAGTGAGTATAGGGGAATTTAAATAAAATTATGATTTTATAGGAAATATAATAGGATATAAAAGGTAGGCAAGCATTATTCAAATATTCACTAAAACCAATTATTTTAAAGAAACCATTTAATCCCATTCAGTATTTTAATAAATTACACATATTTATCAAAACTGATAAACTTGCATATCATATTACACAGTGAGATAAAAAATGAGTACACTATTACTAAATTTATTCCATTTTAAGAACAATTTTTTGGGGGACCATGATTGGATTATCATCATTGATCATGGATATATTAGTTTGTGTCTTAGCGATTAGGAAACATGGAATTCAATGAATAATACACAAGGTGTTTAGAGTCATGTATTATTAGCTTGACAATAATTTTTTGGAATAATATTAAATGAAAATGTTGAATTTATAATCTAGATAGTTGATATTTTTGTTAGAAAATTGGTAATACATTAATGAGGATATGAATAGTAACAGTGAGATGTTTCTAATGAACTTATCTTTTATGTGTTGGTTTAATAGAAGGATAGTTGTACTCTGATGTATTTTCTTTTGGGTGAATTTTAATTTCATGATTCCAATCAAATAGGGGTCATATTAAATATTTTAATATGTATAATTTGATATGTCATAGGAGTGTTGAAGGGTATAATATACTAAAGTTGAGTTCATAAAATTTTTGTAGTCAAACTAAGGAGCTGGTGGCTATATTTTGCAATAAGGCAGTATATATAGTTCACCAGAATATTGAAAAAAAATATTCTTAAAAGAATTAAATATTTATCCAGATTAATTTATAATGGGTTTGAATGTATGTTTAATGTCAAATCACAATGTCATGATTGGTGTCTAGTCGATTATGTTGTCTATATATACCATTTTTATATCGTTAGTGGAATATTGTTATAAGATATCAATATTTAATATAATAAACGGTCGAAGCATTGTAATTATAGTTTTCTATCAAAATTAAATGACTGGATAGACCACACTATTTGTTGTGGTTAGAATTATTTTTATAATAAATGATATATCTATTATTCAGTTATCTATGTGGATGAAAAGTCACATGTTTTAATTTTTTCTTTATGAACATATTTGCAGTATTCTCCCATAGAAGTATGATGAAAATATCCTCCATGCAAATGAATGTTTTCTTAACTTTTATTTGTATCATTCAAATGTTTTATAATATTATGTGTATTTTTGTTTGAATTATTAATTTTAGGTGATTTGGGTGCTTACTTATTCTATGTTCTATTGACCTATATAAAGGAAGATTTATTGTGATCACTACATGTGACATCTATGTTATGGAAATTAAAATGGATGAAAGATACATTTAAAAATTGTTAATGATATATTATAACCATGATTTTTTATTATTCTTCATCATTTTCTTCCCTCAATAAGTAGAATCAACTATTGGTTTTTGAAATACCTAATGTACTCAGGTGTCTGTATTTTAGTTTTTTCATTTACATTATTTAATTAATTATGATTTTCCTCAATTGAGTAATGGTATTTATAAATTGAAATACTAGGATTGATGATTTTTAAGGAATGTATGATGTAGTCTGGAGGATTTATATAGATGATTATATCATCTAAAATGGCATGGATGTTTTACTAATTATATTCATGAATAAAATGGAGAATGTTAAATGGGGGATAATGAATTATGAGGCAATAACATTTATTAGGTTGTTGTTGGCATACATTTTTTTCTTCAACATCTAAGAGGGGAAAACAATAGTATGAATAATTCTTTACATGGTATACATGTATGAAAAACAATATATTTATATATGGTTTTTATGAAGCGTGGTTTGTTTGGTATTATATTGTTAAATGTATGACCAATTACTGAACAGGTTTTCAATTTTAACATCATTAAGAGGAATCTCAAGTTTGGGTTGGTAACTGTATATCAGCATTAATGTTTCACTCATTATTATGAGGTATTTTTGAAGGAATGGAAACTATTGTTAATAATTCTACTATAAAATCCATCATAGTATTTAAATACTCTCAGAACATAATCCCAAATGAATATTTCAGAAAGAATAATGCATATGAACAAACTATAAATAAACATTGTAGATAATTATGAAGATGTTCTTCTTGAAAAAATATTATTAGTAAGAAAGAAAAATTGTACAGAAATCAGAGTAGAGGTAATTATATGTGACCCAAACCTAGTTACTAAAAACCTAGTAAGTTGGGGAATCTTAGGAATTATTACAACGAACAATTAGTTAGTTCTATATAAATTGATTCTAGATGATAGGGTTCCTTAATTTTAGGGGATGATAGTTGAATTTTGATATAAAATATTAATGTTTTGTAAGAATTATGGGCTACCAATTCCAGTGTGTGATTCTATTCCATATCAAGGAAATGGATAATTTATTATTATTCATTGGAAAGCTAATAGAAAATTACACATAGAGAGTGATGTGGGTCCTGAATTTTTAGAAAAGGGTAATGTGAGTATCTTAAGGTTTAATGGGAACTTTCTTATGTTAAAGGGATTGATACCCATTATAGGTTTATTGATGAATCACGATTCATAGGGATAGATATAAGAAAAATGATATATAGTATATTTTTTAAATGGTATATGGGATATTACTGAAAGATCAATGGTTTGGGGGAACGAAATTTTGGTCAGGCCCATGTATATGACCCATAGTTCATATTTAAGTTCAATAAAAATATATATAACATCTAGTAGTATAGATTTATGGTACTATTGGCCTAATCATATCTGAAAAAAGAATATAATGGTTCATGTTCAAAATTTTACTCTGAATCATTATCATGCTGATGTTCTAACTTATATAATTATTATACATTTGTAGAAGTGTAAGGTCTGGTTTAATTTGAATAGGATAATTTCTTGTATCTGAAATATTAAACTAGTTTACACAGATGTTTGATTTCCAGTCCTAATTCATTCCCATGGAAGTTTCTTATATTTTATAAGATTTATTAGTGATCTAATAAGAAATAAATTGATATATTTCTTGAATTACATGTTAGAAGTGTTTAGTGTTTTCACAAAATGGAAATCCATGGTCTAAATGTAAATTTGAAGTTGATAAAATTATTTATGTTATATAATTATTGTGAATAAAATAAAATGGAATTCATAACATACCTCTAGATGAAAGTATTTAGACATGAGAAATTTTTACCTACAATACCATACAAATAGTTTGGTTTAATGGATAAATAAAAACATAAATGAGAAGAAACAAAGTAAGGGGTTTCACTCTGTTATTTTTAATGTGTTTTGAGTGGAAGCATGGAATTGTGTTTTGTACTTCTCCAAAATAATTCTATATAAACCTATTTAATAAGATATTTCAAATCATTTAGTGTCCAAATAAATAATTAAAATTCATCATATTAATGTTTCTAAATGACTATAGTATTTTCACATTGATTATAAGAGAAGGATAATAATATTGAAGTGTCCAAAATTTATTTCTTTTTGGGATATAAATATGAGTACATTTGTTATTTACATTGGGTTAAAAAACATCATAAGATCATCATACCAAAAAAATCTCCCTATTGAGAGAGTCTTATATTAAAACTACAATCGGTAATATGATGATGTTGACTTCAAAGAATTAATATGATTCATTAAATTTGATATGTAAGTGACGGGAATTATTACATTAGATCTTGTGATTCCAGATATTAGAACAATTTTTATGGAAGATAATACAATGTACTATATATTAGAATGCTCAAGGGCTAGAAAATATTTCAAAAAATATTGAGGAGGTACGACATGTGATTTCCAGGATATAATTTTTTCATAACAGTTCTGAAGGGAAAAATTTTAATTTTGTAGAATAATATCATAGGGTCCAATATTTAGTTTATATAATGAAAAAATTGTGGAGGAGTTTTGAAACAGGGTAAATGTTCATTTTGAATCAAAATTAGTCATTAAAAAACGAAATGTTCTTTGTATAAATAAACTGGTATAATAAAATATATGTAATGTAATTGATAGGTATTATTTTACATGAATAAAATATTATATTTTAATGGATATTTGATACCAACTATTAATTGAACAGTTATTATAGAAATATACCAAATAAAAAAATTGAATAATTAATGATATTTGAATATTTATGTATGAATTTGCTTGATGAATAAAATTGTTCATAAATTAAGGATTTTATTTCAGGGGGATTAATTAAAAACAATAGTGAATTGGATTAAAATATACTTATTTTCATTCATTTCATTTATATGATAAAGTAATCTATTTGAAAAATAATATTACAAATAATAAAAGATGAAAATTTTATTAAACATGGTAATGGAAGATCCAATTTTATAAAATGGTTTAAAAGATATATAAGGATAAAATTACTATATGCAAGGTAAATGTGTTTATACAAATTATTTTTTAAAATATGAGGGAATGAGTTCTATACACCTAATAGTGGAATTTTTTAACAAAAAAAATTGAAACAAAAAATTCCAAATATATATGATACTATATATGATATGGATATTAATTATAATTTTTTTAATATTATCATAAATAAATTAATATTCTTTTATCACAAACTTTTCTTTTTTTGTGAATTATTTTTTTGGACAAAACATGATATCACTAAGGAGGGTCGGTATATGATAAGACTTATAAAAGATAAAATTATATATAATAAATGATTTTTCAAGTGTAAATAATAGTTAACGTCTCTTCATATCCGAAAGAGTTAGGGGTATATTTGGAAATAATTAAAACAATATATATAGTTATATGATACTTTTCATGAAATAAATCTCAATGAGATGTTTGAATGAATTTTTTTACGATTATGATGATTAAAATAGATTAAGTAATTATTATTCAATACAATATATATTGTTAATATCATAATATTTGATGTTAGGAAACAAATAAGCATTGATATTTTGATAAAATTGGGGCACATGTGTATATATAATTCTAATCTCCCCATTATTAAAAAAACATATCATCATTGGTTTAACTCATTATGAGATTTTAGTGAGATCCAATATCATGTTTTCAAGCAGAGATATGATTGGTATTACATGTTGGTGCAATGATTTTAACGACAACTTCAATATGAAGCAATAATTTTTTATATATTATATTTTTTCATACTATATATGAGTAGACATGATCTTATTCACGGTATTATTATTATTTTCAATGAGTTTAAAAATATATAAAATTTATGATGTTATATAAAATTAATTGACCACTATAATTTTCATTCATGTTTGTTTAATATATTATATGAAATTAAATGATACTCAACCTTTTAATTAATGGACGTTATTTATCAAAGATAAATGATGATTATATAGTATTATAGTTTTTAGTGACATATAAATATTATCTTTGATAAGGTATTGTATAAGAATTTGAAATTCACTATTAAGTCACAATAGTGGTTTTTTTGTATTGGATAACCCATAAAGTATAGCACATGAATTGGAATACTCTAATTATTTGGTATTTTAAATTTTAATGTAACATATATAATCTCTATTAAATATTATTTAAAATAAACATATCATGAATACAATTATAAATTGATACATTTCAGATTCCATTCATGATTCTAATATAATAAAGTAGTGTATGGGTATGATTATAGTAATGTTAGTGGTTGATATTTCAACAAGATGATATTTTTCTTATAATATGACAATTAATACAAATAGTTTCTTAATTGAAATGGATTTTAGAAGTTTATGACCATACATTGATAAGGTATTTGTGATAATATCCACTATTTTGTTGAGTAGAATGTGTTCTACATGAATATTTTATTGAATTATTTGAAATATGTTTATCAATTTAATTAATCGATACATAGAGTATTTGGATTTTATTAATATTATATATTATATTGATATAATCCTTACCCATGTCCAATATAATATATTGATATAATCCTTCCTCATGTACACTCGTAGTATGAGACAAAGGTATTATATGATTATTCATACAGGTATATGATAGCATTGGTAGTAATAAGTTCTGGGATACATTTGTTTTATATAGATCAGACATGGTGAATTTTCATCTTGAGTTGGAGAATCTCTCTACAAGATTCCACTTTTTCTGACATTTAATGATTAATGAATTCCTAATTTTTTACAATGCTATAAAATCAAATTTGGTCACACATAGTGGTTGTGTGAATGATGATTAATTTTTTATAAAAACGGTTTATATAACAGTTTGATAGATACCCCAATTTTTTAAAAAGTTACCAAAAATATATATTCGATAGGCTTTAACAAATTATAACATGTGATGTAAACTGTAGATAAAATTAATGATAAATTTTATAAAGACGTTTTTTTGGATGTAAAATATAAATTTTGGATATTATTTTAAATGTTATTACATATGATGTTATACAATTTGATTGTTTATTAAGTCTATGGGGGTGTTAGATGAAATGTGAGATTCTATGAAATACATTATAAATTCAATACATGGTACAAGGATGTAAATAAAATCCTAATTTTTTTCTTATCTAGACCATGAAATATTTAAGGTCACTCCTATATTCTATCATGTTTTTATAAAAAATAATAATTTGATTCTTAAAGAGTTTTGATTGTACAAAATTATTTTAAAATGATAGAATATTAGTGGAGAAATTAAATCTCATGTTATTATGGTTTGTACTGGTTTGATTTTTTTTAAAAACGTCTCATTAATTTTTAATGATTTGTGAATTTTTTTAAAATCAAAATGAATTTTTTAGTGGCTATGAAAGAAGGTTCAGCCCATATAAAAAGTGTTATGTGTGATTTTTTGGATAGTGAATGAATATTATTTATATCTAAATCCCTATTTTCATTAAGGGCAATATTTTTAACATGATATAGTTTATAATAAGCCTTTACTTAGCATTGGAAGATTAATACCGATCCATGATGATATTGGAGGAATGAATATGTTCACTAGTTATCAGGAAACTCTATCAATCTCTTATAAAATCACATTCTAAAAATATATTCCTTAATTAAATGTTATGAATTACTCATAACATATATTTCATCTAAAATTAATGGTTTAACATTGAAAAAAATGTTTTTAAAAGTTTTTTTATTTTAGAATATAATTCAATCACCAAAACCTTTCATATGGTGGATTCATAAGTAAAAGTATATTATTTTTTCAATATTTTCTCTTATGTAATGATATTAAACAGTTAGAAAACTTATTTATAAATTTTTAAAAAGATGATAGATGATTTTTTAATTCAATGTACTATAATTGATCTTAATTGAGATCTTGATTAAGTCGTTTATATTTTTTAAAATAATAATTTTATACATGGATATGAAAATAAAATTGTGATATTTGAATAATGAATTTTTTGGGATAGAGAAATTTCAAAGGGTGGCAAATTTGAAAATTAATGGTTATTAAAATTTTGTTTTATTTAAAAATAACAGTGTGAAAAATAATGTATATATCATGATATCATTAAATAAATAAATAATCATCATTATTTATTTCAATGGAGTTATTTTTACTATAAATGAATAAAATGTTTTCAAGGGTTTTATTAGAAAAATAAAGTAGTAATATGAGATGTCAATTCATGATGATGTAATATATTATATGGATCTTAAAATTACAATAAATAATTATTAAGGATAAAATTTCAAGATAATTATTATTTTTTAAGATAAAATAGAAATTAAAGATACAAATAATGTTTCTACTACAAATTAAATTGGAAATAAACATTATATGGGAAATAAAAGAAAACTATTAAATCAAACCATGTTATGGTAACTTATTGGGAGATTTCATTATTTAATAACAATAATATTAGATATTGTTTACGTTGTTTCACTATGTAATTTATATTAGAGTATACTAAAGGATATAAATTTCAATATGATTATTAGTATTCTATTTTACATTAAAGGTACCATTGATTTTGGGTTATTTTAGAATAAAAAATGGATGTTTAATATTTATAGATTTTAGGGAGGATTATACTAAAATCATCAATGGTAGGTAGTCTACATTGGATATAGTGTTATTTTTAGGATAAATATAGTGATATAAGAATATAAATAATAAAAATAAATAACATTTGAAGATCCAAAATGGATGTTGAAGATGAATGTTTTATTTTTAGTCAACATGATTATAAGAAGAAAAGTCTATATATACTAATTTTAGGTGATAGTGGAAGAGCCCAATGATGTTGGATAAGATTCTAATATTGGAATATTGAAATAACATTCACTTATTTGAGATCATATATAAAAAGGATACAATGGTGAATTATTTAATTTTTTCGACTGATAATCTAAATTTTTACAAATAAATGTTAAGGGTTATCTCTATTTTGAGTAAAATCTAAAAACAAATCATATTCACTGTTATAGTGAAGATAGCTACTAAAAAACTAGAGAAAAGCCATCAATTGAAAAATTTCAAGGATCTTTGAAGCTGAAGAACAGTGATGGATAGAAGTGTGAGATACAATCCATCGATTATCTAAAATGAAGGCCAATATATTTTAGGAATAGTTTTTGATGACTGCTGAATTAAAAAGAATGAATTTGAAGATATATTTTCTGATATAGTGGAGACTCATTAATATATTTAATGAATATTACATATATTTTGTAAAAAGTTTTCTTAATAAAGGAAAATAAATTCAAAAATATTCTAATATAATTATCATTTTATTTACAGTGTTTAATGTTGTTTTTCATTGATATTATGTTCCCTAGGTATATTTTACGATGTTCTAATCCTATTTGAAGAAATCATTATAATGTAAATTTTGGATAAAAATTGACTAGGTCATTGATATATAGGATTCCATTTGATAAAGTGTGAAGATAAAAATAAAAATATATTTTATATTCAAAAACATATCTATGTATAAGAACATAATAATTAGATAATTCATATTATATGTATTTTTATTTCTTATGTATAAATAAAATTCATCGGGGTGTACGACCGAAATTTGAAATGGAATTTTGTGTTTAAAATTAACTCTATACAGAGAAGTGAAAATTTTTCAATGTATTGCAATATATAAAAGTAACTTTGATGAATGTATAAAATTAATTCACAATTTACATACTAATATTGAAAATAACATTACTTTGATAGAATAGACATTAGACTATGTAAAAAAAATATTTTTGGGCATGAAATAAGTTACAGAATTCTTGCATAAAATTCACTCTGAAAGTGATTATTGGGAATTTGGAAATGTATGATGTATTTTTTATATGTAATATTTATTTTATTAGTGGAGGATAATATTGATAAAGTTAGTTCATGAAGATGTTTCATATAAAACATATATAAAAAGCACTACATAATATAAAATAAATTTCAATATTCTGTAAATTTATAAAATTTATTTAAAGTCCTTCCTCTTATAGAAGTATTATAAAATGAAAATTTTAATAAATATTATAGAGAAAATATATTAATGGGGAAAATTTATAGAATGTTATATCACACAGAAATTGAAAAATCTATTTATTAGAATTTTTATTTAAATTCTTCATAAATTATTTTGTATTTCAACAGAACTGGTCACTACGATGAAGAGTATTGGTATCTGTAACCCATGGAAGTTCGAAATGCATTAAATTAAATAAGACCACAAAATATATATATGTATACAATGGTAAATCTTAGGGTTTTTTCCATGGGTTAAAATTATAAGTATTATTTTCCAAAAAAACACAAAAGAATAATTTTTTCATGTATTTCATGATAATGAAATGATGACTTTTTTCATGAAATAGAGTAAAACATCATAGATCATTGAAAATTATCCCTGAATATCATGGTTGAATAAAAAGATATGGAATCTTGGAAAGAATCAATCCATGAATGAAATAAAATTATTTTTTACTTAGGAATTAATATATGAATATGTATTTGGGAATTTATCAAATATGGGTTCCACAAATATATAATGGAATCTTTGTCGAAGGTGAAAAAATTTATTTCTAATCATAATAGTTATATTTCATGGCTACCTAGAAAAAAGGAATCATTGAAAAATAATGTTGAAACCCCAATGATTCTATGTGGCAAGAATGATATTATAAAAATGGATTCCATATATAACAACAATGTAACATGATAGTATTTTAGAAAATATATATCTTTAAATAATTTCATTTATTGATTGTGTCCCATCGAACATTGAGTTTTTGGAAAATGCTACATACTGTAAAAATATTATTATATGATACTTATTTCCAAGCCATTAGATTGGTGGGTTTGAATATTAACATCAAAATTATGAATACATTATGGTTTATAACTATATAATATAAGTTAGTTGTTTTCAAATTGATTATAAATTAAAAATCATTTTAACGTAAGCGTTATACTTTTAAAGAAATAAATTTTTTTTGCACACAAACATGTTTTATCTTAATAAATTAAATCACTAAATTTTAGTGAATTATTTAAATTAAATGTTATTAATATATATTTATTAAAAAAAATTAACATTTTTATGATATTTATTGATGACATGGAAGAATAATGAAATAAATTTTAATACTAAAAGATGTATTTCAATAAAAATATGTTTTTGTTCAAGTGTTGTGTTATAATTTTAAAAATATTTTTTCCTACATAATGGTATTGAATTATGAAAAATGGTTTCTATATCAGTTATTAGTTTTTCTAAATTTGATATATATATATCCCTTTTATTTTTGGTCAATAAAGATATTAACCATCTAAAAATTTATTACACTAAAAAAGGGACAATCATGAAATCCTAAGTTAAAACTGAGGTTTAAGGCCATATGTTTTCATAAAAATCATTATTATATGAATAGGATTCAAGAAATATAACTGTAGGATAAATATTTATCTTTTTCAGGGAATCATTTTCTAACACCCCCAAATGATAAAGGGTTAAATGACTAAATGATATGACTCATGTCAACAAGGTGCACCTTCTTTTTTGGGAGCCTGTCTGATTAGAACACCACAGTTAAGCATTCATGGCCTGGAGTAGTGATTTGGATGGGTGACCTTCTGGAAAGTTTCTCAGGTTGTGTGCGAGTGAGGACAAATCACACTAGAAAGGACATTTGTTAACCTGTGGGGAAAATCATTAGTCATATGACCTGTTCGGGCACATGGGTGGGCCCCAGGGTGGGGACTACATATATGCAGGGTAACTGGTGGGTGGGGCCCAGTTGTTACATTTGGTATTAAAGGAGGAACCCATCCTTAAGTGTGGTGCACTGCTAGAGTTGAGATGTAGGGTGTACAGCGAGGACGTTGTGCTCTAAGGTGGGTGATCGTAAAACCCCCGAATGGTAAAGGGTTAAATGACTAAATGATATGACTCATGTCAACAAGGTGCACCTTCCTTTTCGGGAGCCTGTCTATTTAGAACTCCACAGTTAAGCGTGCTTGGCATGGAGTAGTGATCATGATAGGTGGCATTCTGGGAAGTTTCTTAGGGTATGTGTGAGTGAGGACAAAGAACAAAGAAAAGGGCATGTGTTGGCATGTGGGGACAATAATTAGTCATATGACCCGTTCAGGCACGTGGGTGGGTCCCAGGGTGGGGGACACATGTCGGCGGGGTAACTAGTGGGTGGGGCCCAGTTGTTACATTTGGTATCAAAAGAGGAACCCAGCCTCAAGTGGGGTTCACTACATGAGATGAGAAGTAGGGCCCACAATAAGGACTTTGTGCTCTAAGGGGGGGGGGGGGGTGATTGTAACACCCCGGAATTGTAAAGGGTTATATTACTAAATGATATGACTAATTTCAACAAGGTGAACCTTCCTTTTTAGGAGCTTGTCTGATTAGAACTCCATAATTTAGCATGTTTGGTCTGGAGTAGTGATCAGGATGGGTGACCATTAGGGAAGTTTCTCAGGGTGTGTGCGAGTGAGGAAAAGCACACTGGAAAGGACATGTGTTGGCTTGTGGAGACAATCATTAGTCATATGAATTGTTTGGGCACGTGGGTAGGCCTAGGGTGGGGACCACGTGTCTGCAGGGACAATCATTGGTCATATGACCCGTTCGGGCACATGGGTGGGCCCCAGGGTATGTCTGAGGGGTAACTACTGGGCGGCGCCCAGTTTTTGCATTTGGTATCAATGGAGGAACCCAGATTTAAGTGTGGTGCACTGCTTGAGTTGAGATATAGGGCCCACAATGAAGACGTTGTGCTCTAGGGGTGATTGTAACACCCCCGAATGGTAAAGGGTTAAATGACTAAATGATATGACTAATGCCAACAAGGTGCACCTTCCTTTTCAGGATCCTGTCTGATTAGAACTCCACAGTTAAGCATGTTTGGTCTGGAGTAGTGATCAGGGGTGTGTGTGAGTGAGGACAAAGCACACTAGAAAAGAAATATGTTGTCCTGTGGATACAATCATTAGTCATATGACTTGTTCGGGCATGTGGGTAGGCATAGGGTTGGGACCACGTGTTTGCAGGGTAACAGGTGGGCGGGACCCAGTTGAAAAATTGGTATCATAGGGAGGTTCTACCGCAAAAATCAGGACTTTGATGATTTCTTTCTGTGAAGCCATAGTGTTTAGAGTATTGAGTGTGGTTATCAGTCTAGGGAGTCCAGTATTGGTGTGGTGTCCAACGTATCCATACACCAGGATGTTGGCTTCTGATTTCTTATATAGTGCGTGAAAGCATTGATTGCAAGTGTGTTTCAAAAGGATTCACTGTGATTACATTTTATCATCTCACCAGTTATACTATACTAACCGTGGCACACATGTTTCTTCTTATGATTGCTCCATGAAGGTAGCTAGCTAGGGTTACTAGTTACGTGTGGGATGTCAAACCACCGAGCGACAAGGCCACGATGTAGGGCCCCATTATAGCGGAGGCACCAGTGGTACCACTACCTGCTGGGCCACCGATACCACCATCCCTTACAGTGGAGAGTACACACAATCTGAGTGTGTTGCACGAGTTTCAGTGACAGAGGCCACCCAGGTTTCATGGAGAGATAGACTGTCAGGCAGCCGAGGATTAACTGGAGGCTATCATTAGAGTCTTCACATTGGTAGGGACACCAGCAGACCTTATGGTCATCCTTGTCGTGAGTCTCCTACACGATGCAGTAGGATCATGGTGGATCCTAATGCTACAGGTGCATGAGGAGGCATCACTACATTGGACGGACTTCAATTGCCTCTTCCACTCGGAGTTTTTTCTAGCCACCCTCCATGCGTTGCGCATCTAGAAGTTACTAATGTTGTGGCATGGACACATGAAAGAAGCCTAGTACTCGGTGAGATTTACTGACCTCTTGTGCTACTCCGCGGACATGGTACGGAAACCATTCTTCTGGGACAAGACCTTCAAGCCGGGACTGAGGCATAAGATTGGGGATTCAATGATCTCCCTCAGCATTCTGATGCAGGTAGGAGTACTGGAGTGAGCCCTTCTTGTGGAGAGATTTCTTGCTGATCCTGTGCCAGCAGCGAGACCTACCACAGCGCGACATGTAGTGGAGTCTTCTGCAACCGGAAGTAGATAGATGTCGCAGGGATCCAAGCGGACCAGGCCATCAGGTGGGTGACCTTAGGATATTGGTTCAGATGTGTGGGGAACACAGATCAGAGCAAGCCATCCGAGGGGCAGGAAGTGCTATGCATGTGGAAGGCAGGGCCACATGGCTCGTGACTGCCCGACCAACCATGTAGAGGGGAAACATTAAATAGAGGGACCTCCCATCTAGAGGAAAAGGATTGACCATGGCGGTCCGAAGGGATCAGACGGACGAGGCATAGGTGTTGTTTGAGCAGCAGGTGTTGGATGACACTTCGAGGCTCTACCACCACCACCACCATGAGGAAAACCCCGACCACATGGAGCTGGTAGATAGGGGCAGGCTCAGCTCCAGCAAATCGAGGCCTATGACCATGGTGCGCCTGAGCTGATTCGAGGTACTATCTGTGTCTACTCCACCCTTGGTGCAGTTCTTATAGACACATAAGAAAGTCATTCTTATATTTCCACTGCCCTTTTCGGAGCTCAGAGATTCCGACAGAGCCTTTGGCTCGATCCTTACAGCTAGAGACTCCTACGAGAGTAGACTCGACGATTATGCACTGGTACCAAAAGTGTGATCTTACAGTAGGAGGTGAGAGCTTTGGATGGGATCTTCATGTAGCGGCGTCGAGGCCTTATGATGACATCTTGGGTATGGATGGTTATCTACAGTTTATGCCCAGATCGACTGTATTAGGCGCAAAGTGCAGTGTGTCCGCACAGATGGCAGAAGGTTCACCATCACCGGCATGAAGGGAGCCTTGCCAGCGCATGATGGACTTACGCGGATGAGAGGTAAACCGATCACACATCAGTTGGCTAGTCTCATCCTAGGAGTAGTTGATGTGCAGAGTCCAAGTTTTCCTGTTGTGGTGGATCAGTATGCGGACGTTTTTCCTGAAGACATTCCAGGACTACCTCCCCATTGGGAGGTAGATTTCTACATTGACATGTACCCCGGGAAAACACCGATATCTACTCCATCACATCAGATGGCTCCCACCGAGCTTCGTGAGCTTTGAGTATAGTTGGAGGATTTAAAGGGAATGGGACTCCTCCAAACCAGTGTTTCACCCTGGGCTTCTCTGATGTTATTCGCCAACAAGGCGGATGGGAGCTTATGACTATGTGTCGACTACCATTTCCTGAATCAGGTGACCATGAAAAAGAAGTATCCACTTCCAAGGATTGAAGACCTCTTTGATCAGCTCAAGGGAGGACGATGGATCTCAAAGATAGACCATAGGTCAGGCTATCATCAGCTCAGAGTTTGAGACGAGGATGTGCAAAAGACGGCCTTTAGGTGTCGGTATGACCACTACGAGTTCTTGGTTATGAATTTTGGCATATCCACCGCACTATCCGTGTTCATGAGTCTCATGAACAGGATCTTACAGCCTTACCTCGATCGTTTTGTTGTAGTCTTCATTGAAGACATACTGATTTACATAGCTACTGAGGAGGATCATGCCTACCACTTGTGGGTTGTACTGGACACACTCCGAGAGCAAAAACATTATAGTAATCTCTCGAAGTTCCAGTTCAGGATTCGAGACGTTCACTTCTTGGGGCACATCATCTTGGAGGTGGGAGTTACTATGGATCCTGTGATGACCGAGGTAGTACATTCCTGGGAGCCACCCAAAAGCGTGATAGAGGTGCGGAGTTTCCTAGGTCTGGCTGGGTACTATTGGATATTTGTTCCAGACTTCTCCAGATTTTATGAAACTCTTTCAGCTTTGACGAAGAAGGGGATATCCTTCATATGGTCAGATTGATGTTAGTAGAGATATCAGGAGTTGAGACAGAGATTGACCAGTGCGCCCATATTGAGGCTACTGGAGGAGGTTGTTGGGTACGTGGCTTACTATGACGCATCTGGGATCAGACTCAGGTTTTTCCTAATGAAGGAGTGGGCAGTGATAACCTATGGTTCACAACAGCTGAGGAAGCACGAGTATAACTATGCTTCCCATGACCTAGTGTTAGAGGCAGTGGTATTCTCCATGAAGATTTGGCGGAACTATCTGACGGGCTAGCGCTTTACAGTCTACTCTGACCACTAGAGTCTCAGGTACATATTCACGTAGAAAGACCTGAACCTGATCGAGTTCCTCCAGGACTATGACTTTGAGATAGTCTATACTCATGGGAAGGGGAACGTAGTAGCTAATGCTCTCAACAAGATATAGGGAATTCAGCTACTTGGAGAGGCGACAGAGCATTTAGCCTCTTTGCAGATATCCATTGTGGATAGAGATGGGGAAGCCTTTCTACAGTCCCTCATAGTCACTCCTCCACTACATCAGCGTGTCAGATAGGCACAACATGGGGACATTGACTAAGAGACATGAAATTCTCATATTTCCACGTGGTAGGCGCATTATGGATTTTCTGAAGGAGGAGATCACCTCATCCACTTCAGGGGATGTACCATGGTACCAGATGCACTAAAGGAGGATGTGCTGAGGGAGTTTCACTCTTCCACACTTTCGGTACATCTTGGAGTGGCAAAGATGTACCAGAACCTCAGATGACAGCCCTGTTGACTGGGTGTGAAGAAGGATGTAGTAGAGTTCATTTCACGATGCCTCACTTTCCTGCAAGTGAAAGAGAAGCACCAGGTACCAGCAGGCTTGGTACAACCCATTGAGGTTCCGGAGTGGAAGTGGGATGGGATATACATGGATTTCGTGATGGGGCTCCCACATACTTCTAGAGGACATGACTCCTTCAGGGTGATTGTATACCGACTCACCACGTCGGTGCACTTCCTACCGATCAGAGAGCTGGGCTCAGTAGATAGCATGGGACACATTTATGTTATTGAGATCATACAGATTCATGGTGTGCCATCATCTATCGTCTCTGATCGAGATGCTCGCCTTACTTCCCGGCATTGGAAGGGGTTGTAGGAGGATTTTGGGATACAACTATGACTGAGCACCGCCTTTAATACTCAGACGGATGACCAGAGAGAGAGGAACATTTTGACACTCGAGTACATGCTCCATGCATGTGTCCATGACTTTGGTCACAGCTGGGAGGATCACCTAATCTTGGTGGAGTTTGCATACAACAACAGCTACCACTCCACCATCGGGATGGAACCATACGAGGCACTGTACGAGCGACCATGCAGATCACCTCTATGCTGGACTGAACCTGGGGAGTCAGCACTTGTAGGACCAGAGATGGATTAGGCTACGACGGAGAAGATGCAGATCATCCAGGAGCAAATGAGGACTACACAGAGCAGACAGAAGTCCTATGCTGATAGTAGGCGGAGACAAATAGAGTTTGAGGATAGTGACCACGTTTTCTTAATGTTCTCACCTCGACGTGGATTAAGGAGATTTGGTCGGGGTGACAAGTTATCTCCGCGCTTCATCGGACCATTCCACGTCCTCAGCAAGGTAGGCGTGGTGGCTTACCACCTGGCCCTTCCACCTCAGTTGCACCAGGTACACGGTGTCTTCCACATATCTCAGATGAGGAGATATGTGCATGACCTAACCCACATCATTGATCCTAGGGATATGGACATCAATGACGGGGCTACATGCACGGAGGTCCCAGTGGAGATCGAGGATCGACAGAAGCGGGTCCCACATGGACGGTCGATTCCTCGGGTGCACATTAGATGGCATCACATGATCCTCTAGTAGAGTACATGAGAGTGGGGGGCTTAGATGCATGTTCAGTACCCTCATTTCTTTCCCTAGTTTATGTTATATCTTTATGGGGACGTAAATCCCTGAGGTGGGAGTAATGTAAAATCTCGAAAATTTAATGAAAATTTATTTCATAAATACTTTGGAATTTTACGAGTCTATGGCTTCTGAAGGTACTTGATTCCGAGGCCGATCTTCCCAAAATTAATTTCTGATTTTAGCTCAGGATCATTCAGTGATCGAACGAGCGGGTTTTTATATCATTTGAACCGGCGCTCGGAATTAAAATCCAAGGTCACCGATGAGCTCACAGCACCGGTAATTACTTAAGGGGATATTTACTATAGTTGCGTTTTATGCGGTTTTGAAGTTATTAATTGTGGTTTTATTAAAAAAAGATAAATAAAATTGTTAGAAAATTTTTATGTATCTGAGGAGGTTAATTCTTCCCATGGGTAGTTAAGGGTGGGACACATAGCCACCTAAGTACCCAAGTGGGGATTTTAGAGAGGTGGGACCCACACATGCCCCAACCATTCATTTCCCTATAAACTCCTTAAATTCCCTCATTACATTGGAAACCCCCCTTTAATTTCCAATCTCTCCACCTACCTCACTCAATTAATTCATGACAACCCCTCAAATTTATGAGGATATTTCCTCTCCCGCACATTAATTAATTGCCAACAAATTTAATTAATGAGGTGATTTGAATTTTGAAATTTAAATTTCATGTGTAGTAAATTAATAGGATTAGCCTATTAATTTATGGGAGGAGGGCTTTCGTTGTGATAAGGTGGATTGGGAGAGCTCTTTTGTTTTTTAATGAACACCGACCTCCGACGAATAATGACATCACCTTCCACAATGAACGACGACGCGCCACCAATTATCATCTCCTTAAAAAGTGAGGAGATACCTCTTCCTCCTAGGACACACTTTGTCGACGTCTACGAATCCTCACCTCAAACCGTCATCTACTGCGTAACCGACGTTCGTCATCAATTGTGGAGGTATGGGGTTTGATTAATTTATTTAAAATAAATTACTCCCTCATTCTCATGTATTCATGTGAGTACCTTGTCCAGTTGCTATCAATTACATGGATGGCATGGGCTGAACAAACCTGGCCCGATGACCCTCTGTTTGATCTTGTTATTTATTCTTAGAATCAACAACCAAAGGCGGAGGAGGCAAGACACAGTCACGTCATGCCAGAAACACGTCAAAGGAAGCCAGTGTTGTCGTGCCGATTGTGCGTGAGGAACCGCAGCCCACTACAGGGGCTGCTTCGGTAGAAGAACTGGATGGCCCATTGGCTGGATGTGAGGATCAGATCCCCGGTTCCAGGAGGGCGCCACAATGGATGATCCACGGCCCGAAGTGCGGGCCGCTTGCGCCAGATGGCTGGCCGTCCTAGCTGGACGGTTTGGGAAGGGAAGCGCCGCTAACAGCCACCAGTTCGGACATCTGGGGAGGTCGTTCCTCCCTCATAAAGCTCATCCATCAGGACGAGACGCTCGGCCAGTCGGGCCGCTGCGAGCCGGGCTGCGCCAGGCTGGGCCGTGGCTGCCGGGCCGGGCCGTGGCTGCCGGGCCGGGCCGTGCTAGCCGGGCCGGGCTGGGCCACTTCTGGTAGGGCCGCATCCCTTCGGGCCAGGCCGCGTCCTTTGGGCTAAGATGCATTTTCCTTCGGACCGGTCTGACAACCCTGCCGGGTAAGACCCGTCAATCTGGGTTAACCTGATCCGTCGGTCCATTGGGCTAAATGGGCCAAGCCCATTATTCACTTAAATGTGAATAACATAAAAACCACACGTCCGATCGATGCGCCGTCTACGACACTAGGACCCTTTAGACGAGAAGGTCCTTTGGCGATACTCTAAGTGAGTTTTGGACAACTATGGTAAACAGCCCGGTTTGGAACGATCATATTTTCAACTGGGTGCCTGGAACTGAAAATCCAATATCTCTCAGACCGGGCATCCGTTTGACGTGTCGTCTGTCGCGTTGACTTACTTTTGACGCGACAGAACTTCAGGGTACATAAACTATGGAGTTCATGATAGTTGATGTATATACCCCTTTTACTCGTGCAGTGGACCCTCCCAGAATCGAGTACGCTGTGTGCGGGAACACTAGAGCATGCTGCGACTATGACGATGATGATGACTGTACTTGGATCCTACGTGGGATCGACATTAATGATGATTATACTTGGATCCTACGTGGGTTCAATAGCGAGGAAGACTGTACAGGGATCCTACGTGGGTTCGACAGCGACGACGACTGTACTTGGATCCTACGTGGGTTCAGGAGCGATGACGATTGTACTTGGATCCTATGTGGGTTCGGCAGCGATGGAAACTGTACTTGGATGAAACGTAGGTTCGGCGGCGATGGTTATTGTACATGGATCCAACGTGGGTTCGACATCGATGACTTATGTACTTGGATCCTACGTGAGTTTGGCAGAAGAGATGATTCAGAGGCTACATCTAATCATCTCAACCTCTATTCAGAAGTAGTATACACGTGTGAGCTGGGTCATGTCTTTCAATCATTATCATTTATGTGATTGACTTCATTTTTTTGTGGACTGTATTGTGATTTTGCTCAGAAGTTGGAGCTGAACTGAGATTGATGACTTAGGTATATGTATGGTCATATACCTATGTAAAGTTGGATGATACTTTGTGTTTGTATAATTCCTTTCTGGTTTATCCTTTGCGGATTCTAGGGGACCTTTGGGGGTATTGGGGTCCCTACTAAGTACCGTATACTCACCCCTGCACGGACTATGCCCGCACTATGTTGTGTTGGATGCAGACGAAGAACAACACTGATCGAGGTAGAGGCTTGTGGAGTGGGATGGTACCTTGAGGTGGTCCACTAGACGAGACGTACACAGAGCGGACGACCAGACCCGAGGAGCAGAGGAGTCCATCTGTACCCACCCTTTAGGTGGGATTCCCAGAGGACGACTCAGTGGTTGTTTATTTACTTTACAGCAGTTGTACATTCTTTCTCATTTGTACTGTACTTTCAGTTGGGTTTGTATACTGGCGCATTTACTTTCCAGCACTTAATTTTATACTCAGTTTTACTTAGGGATTACTTCACTTGCGTACACTGTTGTGTTAGTTTACTTTTATAAAGAAAATGCATTCCCTTTTATCGGGATTTACGCCTTTGGTGATATTCGTCATCCCCAATCCTATGGAAGGTGGGCTTGGGGTAGTCACGGCACGGGCCCTGAGGACAGGTCATGACACATTTCCAATAGAATGACCTTTATAATATTTAAATCTAATATAGTTACAAAATGTCAGAATCATAGTATTTAATATCTTTAATGATTCCAAATTTGGAAAATCATGTTATGAATGATCCTAAGTGTTCATAATGGTATTAATGAAATTATTTTCAGGGTATAAATTAATTTCTATTTTTGAGTTTTTATATAATGACATTAAAATCTTTTTGAACAGTGGTACTAAATATGCCCAATTAATAAAAAAATATAATAAATGATTTTAAAACATTTAAAAGTAATATAATTTATGTGATTTAATTTTTTACATCACATTATTAGATTAATATTACATATTAGTGTTATTTTATATAATTAGATTCTATGTAGAACATTTTTGTTATTCTTTTACATTCAAATTATGAGAATTGTGTCTATATTAGAAATGATGATATTTTATGAAAATTATATTTTATTTAATTTAATAAAATTTTAAAAAAAAATTATTATAAGGCAATGGGGATATTATATTTTTGAAAATTTCTTCAATTTCCCATTTATAAGCTAATGGGAACAAGTCATATTCATAATGAAGTTAATTTATTAAAATCATTTATGAAATCCCAAGAGTCCCCTCCCCTCAATTTTAAACGGGTGCCCCTTATGTATTTAACTTTGATTTATTAATATGTAAATATGATGAATATAAAAAAAATTTATTACTTTATTTACATTTTAAGATGATTTAGGCAAGATCAATGTATAATTATGATGATAACCAAACCAAAATATAGATGAAAATCGAAGCATTTAGCACTCAACCTAATGATTTTAATAGATACTTTTTAACGAATGAGTGATAAAATGTTACATTTAAATAATTTGTAATATGTTATATATTTTTATCTTTTTAGAATATATTTATTAAGAAACCTATATATTTTATATAGATGTTATGTACACATATGAAGGACGTCATACCTAAGCTAAGTGATTTATACTTCAATCCAATTTTATTCTCAAATTTTTTATGATTGAATGTAAATTAGATGAAAGTATATAATACTTATCAAATAAATCCAATTAATTTATTTTAACTACTAGTTATTTCATAATAATACTATTTTCCATTAATTTTACACTCTTTAAATACTCATGTGATCGAATAAATATATTTATGTAAAAATGAAAATATTTTAAAACTGAATCAAGAAACTTTTTATTTCATATTCATGTATCTATTAAGTATTTCCAAGACTATGTTTTATATGATACTATAATTTTTAAAATATATATATTCACCATTATTGAAATTTTTTAAAATGACTTTTGATGAATATTCTTATAATTTTCCAAACAATGTACTTTTTGAGTTTTCACTAAAACATCGAAGGACTGTTTTGTTTATAATTATACATCCTAAATGTAATTTTTTTCCATCATGAACACTCAACATATAAAATATTATTTTATGAGCTTATAATTATATTTTCAAATGAAATTCTTTCAATAATATTTTGGGAATATTAAAAAAAGTAAATTTTAATGTGAAAATGTTATTTTCATCATGAACCAGTTCATCAATATTTTTAGAAAATCATATATTTTAACATCTGACTATGTTAGTTATGATTTAATAAGTATATCATAAAATGATACAATTATTACTCTTTATTTTTATGGTTAATTTTTACATTTATTAGATGTCAATGAAACACATTTATTTTCGACTTGTTAATCTATGATTAATTGATAAAATATTTATGGAAACCCTTTTCCTTTAATGGGTTATGACATAATCATATGATGAATATTTTATGATTTTAGAACCCATATGTATGGTTTTATTTATCTAATATTTGGTTATGATATAAACCAATAATATTGGTTACGTTATAATCAAGTAGAGTGGAAATTTTATAACCAAGAATGGGTTAGAAAAAAATTATACATTCTACCAATGTATTGGACAATTATCTATATCTCATGAGATAAATATATCATGAATGGGGTTTAAAGAAAATTCTATGATGTAATATTTTCCGCTAGGATAGTCTTGGGAGTAAACCTTGACTACTATAATGGAATGAGGAGTAAAAATATCCACTATGATTGTGTTATAGAATATCATTGACTACTCATACAATTATTTTATTTACTTACTAAACAACTCAATATCATATTCTAATGTTATAATCATATATCTCATGTTCTTAGATTACATTATGATCCATATTTTATGAACTACCATGTTTTATGATATGAATCTTGATTTTGATCTTTTATATATTGACTGTTGTTTTCTTATTTTTATTATCATGTACTCTTAAGCGTATTCTCTTTTTTTTATTTAGTTTAACATTGATGTATCCCTTATTTACCGACAACGAGAATCAGATCTCACAAATTATAATCTTTTCATTCACCATGTTACAAAGAAAGGTATTTAGAGATATATTTCTAAGAAGGGTGCTAGTTATGATGAACATAATGGGTGGAACTAATGAACTAGTTGTTTAGCATTCCATCATTCCAAATATAATATATCTATAAAATTATGGTGTGGATTAAATTTTTTTGCAATGAATATTCATCAAATAAGAAGTAATATCTACATATAAAATGTTTGAGTTTGTGTAATTGTTATTAGAGTAAGTTTTCATTATTAATTGTAATCTATAATGAGAATACATTTGTGAGAACCCTGTGTAAAAATAAATTAATATGATAACATCCTAAAGTGTGTGGGATGATCACATATGAACTAGGTTAAACCAATGTTTTAACAGACTTTAAAGAAATTGTATTTATTTAGATACCCTGTATATTATTTTTCCTGGTTATTTAATTTTCTATGGTGAATATTATTTCTCACACTATGATATTTCATTACATTCAATGGTTTGATCCAAAATAAATTTGGTAAATAATGAATCTGATGTATAAAGAAATGATTATATTCCAGATCAAAAAAATTGAGCGATCTAGAATGAAAATTATCATTTATATTGTCAAAAAAAATTCCCGATATATTAATTATAAAAAACATCAAAATGAATAAAGGATGGAAAAAATTTGGTTGTTTCCTTTATGAGGAAACATCCATCTTCTTTTTGTGGTTCTATTGATCCACTAGTCACTAAGAAATATATCAATGCCATTTAAATGATATTTTTTCACCATTCTGTGGAATGTAAAATATTATTATTTCCATTTTCCAATTATACGGAGATTTTGGTAAATGGAGGAATAATATAATTAATATGAGACAATTGGAAGAAATTGACTCTATGTAGTAGGATATATTTAAATTATATATTTTAGTATGAAATTCCCTTTTATTTTATGCACATTGATAGACAATGAATTTATTGCACTTATGTATAATAATGATTAATATATCGGTACCTATGAAGCTAATTTTACAATACTTATAAGGTATTATTATGGTTTATTCAACTTCCTAATAAAAATTGATTGATTCATTAGTGGCATAAAATAAAAAATCCAAAAGGAATTAACTTTAAATTTCTTTAGTAGCTATAAATAAATCATAAGATTTGAACCCAAGGTAGAAATGGAATAAATATATATCCACCATTACTATGGTTTGGATAGTAAAAGGATGATCTAGATCCATGAGAACTCAAACAAATAAAATGATTGAAATAAATTCCAACCACCTTCAGGTAAGAAATATGATATGAAACCACATGGTAATTTCTTCAGTGGAATAGGTAAGTATTTTAAATGTGGGAAGGATATTTATAGAGTATGTTGTTATATAAAAGCAATAAAAAGTCTAGCTAATAGAAAATTGTAATGTATGATTCCAAATAATTCATTACCCATGTTATAATTATTCGAATTTAAGGATTATAGGCATTATGATAACTCAATCATCAAGATTTTTTTTGCATCAAAGAACTCAAAATCCTAATGAAAATAGAATTATCATTTGTTAACAACTGCTGAAGTTGGTATCTAAATAAATTTGGTGAAAGTTACAATTATCATACACAATATAATAAGTAATATTATTTTATTTTAGCTATGCCAAATAATTTATATCTATGGAATTTGCAGATTGTAATGATTTAATATGTAAAATATTAGATATTGAGTTATAGGCAAAAACTATAAATAGTATAATTTTCATATATCAAGTCAATAATTACTCTCAAATTGATGATTATTGAAATTTAGTTCCTAAAAATCATATTATTATACCTTTAGTTTAATTTGATATTATTTTGGACATGGATTAAATTTAAATATATGGATATCCTATTAATTTTATAGGATGGGAAGTCATATTTAATATTCATGATGAACACAAATTCATTTCTTGGTACGATGAAAACATGAACTTTAGATTGAAATCACAACCATTATATTGGTGTTGAATCCTATTTAAACTTATATTTATCTATGATGGTAGGGGTAAAACACAACATCAATGATATTCCTATTGAATGGGTTTTTATTGATAAATTTCAAGAATAATTTTCTATTTTTTCATAGAATCATTATGTTTAGTTCTCAATAGAAATAAGCCTGATTTCAATTCATATTTCAAAGTATCTATATGAAATGGCTCTGATTGAATTTTTAGAATTGAATTAGAAACTCCATGAAAATAATAAAAAGAGATTAAATTGGAAATTTTCCTCACCTTGGGGGTATACACGATCTTTTTTCAAAAATAATGGTCGATCAATCTGAATCAATATTGATTATGAAGAACTAAACAAGACCAAAATTTAAAACACACATCCTCTACCTTATATTGGTGACTTGTTTGATCAACTATGTGGATCTCAATATTTTTCCATGATAGACCTTCATTTTGAATATCCTAAATTGTTGATCAAGAAGTAGAATTTACCCAATATAATATTCTATACAAGCTATAGACACTATGAATTTATAGTGATTTTATTTTGAAATAGTAATTCCCCTGTTATATTTATGTATTTAATAAATAGATTCTATTGAGATTACTAAGACTTATTTGTGATAGTTGGTATAGATGATATTCTTATATATTAAAACATTAAACTAGAGAAATAGTATCACTTGATAATTTTATTAAACATATTGAGGAAGGATATGAACAAATCAAAATTTACAAGGAGTTAATATTGGATTTATGAAGATTCATTCCAATGTAATATAGTAAAAAACAGTAGTATATGAGTTGATACTTCAAAGGAAAATGTTTTTAATCATTGGCCAAGACCAACCATTGTGACTGAGATCTAGATATTTCTTAGATTGGATGGATATTATCAATACATTATGGATAATTTTCTAGTATGTTTAATCAACATAGAAATTTAACTTGAAACGTAACCATGTTCGTTTGGACCAATAAATTTTAGGAGAATTTAATGAAGTTGAAAAGAAGTTTGGACATTGAACCTATGATCAAATTACATTGTAGTGGGAAGGGTTTGTAATATATAGTGATGAACTAAAGAATGGATTGGGATTTATACTCCTGAATATCTATATGGTGATAGATTATGCCTCATTGTAATTGATAATTCAAGGGAACACTAACCCAACTCACGATTTTTAGTTAATAGTAGTAATTTATGCATTAATGATATAGATGAATTATCTATATGGTGAAAGTTATGATATATATACCATTTATAAAATTTAAATGTATATTTTCAAACAAAAAGACTTTAATATATTCAAAATAAGTCAGTTGCAGGTATTTAATGATTACGATTTCAAAATACATTACCACCTTGGTAAAGAAAAAGAGGTGAAAAATGCAATGAGTAAAAATGATCTTGTTATCTTATATATGATTAGGGACACGAATGATCTAGCATATGTGGATTTTATAAGGATCTATATAGAACATTTTATGTAAGAAGAAATATCATAGATTTTAAAAATGTCTATTCAACCATCTATCCTAGTGAATTTTTTAGAGGTGTAGAATGATGATATATAACAACAAAAGAAGGTGAGAAATTTCCCTATGATTAGACAAGATTGTGATGGGATGATAATGTTTAGAAATTGATCATGTGTCTCATCCATATAATGATTAATGTGGAATCTATTATAGTAATCTCATTGTTATCCATTCTATATTCATCCTACATATACAATGTTATATTGAGATATAAGAGAATATTTGTGATGGGAAAACATGAAGAGAGATATTGTAGAGTATGTTTGTTGATTCTAATTATGTCATCAAGTTAGGATTTTGAGATGAAATTATAAGTCTATGTTACAATTATAACCCATAAATTAATTGAAATAGGGAAGCATCACCATAGATTTCGTCATTCACCTCTCCAAAACATAAAAAGAGCATAATATTATATGGGTTGTGTTTGATCACATTACAAAGTAAGTATAATTTGATAACATTAAAAAAGACTTCTATATTTATTTTATATTGAAAATATATATTATGGGAGTGGATAGTTATCATGGACTACAAAATTATATTGTATCTGATTGGAATCCTAGGATTTAATAAGATTTCTGGAAAATAGTTATGTATTATCTTGAGATAAGGTTAAATTTAAGCACATTTTATCATCCATAGATATATTGCAAGTTTTATCGAACAATTTAAAAACTATTGGTTATGTTGAGAACTTTTTTTCTTTGTCTTCCAATGGTGATTGGGATCAAAATATTCCCCTAATGGAGTTTTCTTATAACAATAGCTTCCACTCACATATTCTAATGGATCCTTATCAATCCCTCTCTGCAAGGATTTGTTTAACTTCATTGTACAAGGATGAAGTTAGTGAAATAAATAAATTGAGACCAGAGTAAGATGAGGAAATTATAGGGAATTTTATACCAATTAAACCACAAATAATATAAACTCATAGTCCTTATAAATGTTATGCAGAAAATCGCTGATATGATCTCTAATTTGATGTGGGTGAGAAGTGTGTTTTATAAATTTTCACACGTAAAAGGATCATGATATTCATAAATAAGGTAAATTTTTTCCAAAATTATATTTCCTATTTTTATTCTTTATTGTGTATGGTGATTATCATATCGTTTGAAACTTCCATCGAACCTCTATCATCTTCATGATATGTTCCATGTATCTCTCTTGAGGTAGTACATATAAAGTCCTTAATATATAATAAACATTTAGATTAATATATATGATAAATATATCTCTTATTAGAAACATGCATTGGAGATTCAAAATCATAGTTATAAAGTTATTCAAAACAAGACCACTCATCTGATAAAAGTTGTGTAGTAAAACCAAAAAATTGAGGAAGATAAATAGGACTTCAAGGATGTAGTGAAACAAAGATATCCTAATATTTATAATAGAATAACTAAATTCAAAATATACATCGATTTTATGGGGGGATTATTGTATGTCCTTGAAATTTTTAAAAAAATTCTCTTAAAATAATTTCTATCATAGATTTTAATACACTCAAAAACTACATGTAAACAAAACACAATATATTATTAAAATATAATTATATGACTACAACCACCTAGTATTTAGTTTCATGTGAGTGAATAATACTTAATAAATTATTAAAAATATATAGTTTATATATTTATAAAATAAATAAATTGGTTAAAAATTGATTAGAATTAAAAATAAAAATATTTAGAACATAAAGTTATATTTTTCTAGAAATCTATTTTTATTCTCCCAAATGAATTTTATCTTAATAAATTAAATATACCTATTTTTGTGAAATATTTTAATAAAATTTATAAATTATAAATTTAATAACTTATTTTAGCATTCATTTAAAATTTGTTTTGTAGTTGTTGAATAATAATAAAATCCCCTTTAATACTTAAAAATATATTTTTCTAAAAAGGGATTTTCTATTACATGTTGTGAGCTTATTTTAAAAATAATTTCATCAAAATATTATAATTAAATTTGATAAAATTTGTTCCCTAATTTTAATCACAATGTTTAAATGTGGTAAATTTTCTGAATGTTTGGTCAATATTGATAGTAACGGTAATAAAATTTACCACCCTTGATAATGTTTAAATTATGTTTTCCTAGATTAAAAATAATTGATAAGGCCATAATTTATTACCCTAATTCTTATTATACTAATAAAATTATTCCCTTATCACCTTATTCTTTATTTTTAATTGTTTTGTGTCAACATTTACATGAAAATGTACTACATAATATTTAAATCAATGAATGTTAAGAAAATTTTACTCTATTAATTTTAAATCCATGTTATGTGACCGAATATGTAAAAAAGAATGTTATGAATGATTATAATTTTTCATTTAGATATTAATGAAATTATTTTCCTGATATAAATTTATATATAATTTTTCATTATTATATAATGACCTTAAATGCATTGTAAACAGTGATGTAGTATACCTCCAATAAGTTATAAATGTAAAAAAATGTTTCTAAAATTATTACGAGTACTATAATTTGAGTGAGTTAAGGTGTGAAATGAGTGTTTTAGATGAATAAGACATATTATTGTTTTTTTAAATAATTATATTATACTTTCATCATTATATTAATGTATTTAACATCAAATTAATTGAATAGTTTATAAATCTCAAATAATGATATTTTTTTAAAATAATATATAATAAGATTACACAAAAATCATAAAATGTATTAACATGGGACAATAAAGATATGATATGATCATAAATTTATAAAATTTTCAATTTATATTCCCTCTGGAATATTTTTCTTGATAATTAAATTAATTTATTTTAACCTTCTACAAAATGTATGGAGTGCCCCTCCCCTCAAATATAAAAGTGAATTTCTCCTTTTTATTTGTGACACCTATTTTAGCATTCTATCACAATTTTTTCTCAAATTTATCATTTTTAATATCTGATCAATGTTTTATCGGTGACGATATTTTAAAAAATACCAACCATAAAGCCCTTAAGTGGAGATAAATTGGAGTTGTTTCAAAGCCTATGTAATAACCATAACAAATCACTATTTTTTAAATTATACTTTTACCATATAAATATATTATAGTATTAATAAAATAATAATTTTAGTAAACTATATATAATGATATATTATAACTATTTTGAAACGATTTTTTAAACATTTTCCCATTAATTTGGATGGGAATGGATTTCTCATACATACATGCGACTTAACATCTCCATGTAGTGATACAATTCATTTTATATGATCATCTCTAAAATATTTTCATTATTATGGGTTTGGTGTTAATATATGAGGTTTTTGACATAATAGTGCTTCTAGAATGATGATAACATGTTTACCTTCTCACTATGGAAACCATTATAAAATGATAACATTGTTCATACGTACCAGTGGACTACCACATCCACAGAGCGATGTGATTTTTTTTCATGGTCTATTAAACATTGATGGCCATGAAGAAAGATTTAATCAATATATACGATATATATGATTTAAAAAATATTATTTCAACATGATTTTTTAATTTAATGCTATAAAAATTGAAACATCATTCATGTGTATATACGACATACAATCTCGATGAATGGTAATACTCATTTTTATTTCTCTAAATTCAATGTACGAATCTAAATATTTATATAACAAATAGAAATGATATTTTTTTTGTAACACACTTCCCTTAAACCATTTTTTTGGTAAGCGTTGGTGGGTATTACTTGGATTGGTGACATCCCCATGACACCAAAGTCCAAAAAATAACTTCCAGGGGCCTCAATAATATTTTGGGGATGATATTCCCTTTGAAAAAATAATCCATAACCTAAATAAAATATAAAAAAAATATATTTTATGGATGAGTAAAATAGAAAACTAAAAATATAACCAAATAGACATCCGTATCAGATTAAGAGAAAAAAATAAGTTACAACATATAAGAAAAATAAAATATAAGAATATTACAAGACACAAAAGCCATCAAGCCAGCAACTCCCAACCTACCACATGAACCAACCAAAAATTACCCAACCAATGTATAAGGAAACATCACTAATGAATTGAGATTCCTTTAATCTGCCTATGTCTTAATAGAAAAAATCAATAAATACAAAATTGTTCCAAAGAAGTGGGTGGGTTTAAACTCAGTAGTGTTACCTCCAACTTCTTTCAAACTCAATCCACTAAGAAAAAACCATTATATGAAATTTTTATAAAATAGATTAAAATTAATTTAAACCATTTATATAATATCCAATATATAATAATCACAGAAATAAATAAAAAAAATCATTTAAAACATTTCTAAAATATTTTTTCATACCAAATAGGTGATTCCACACATACCCAAACATGCATGCCAAGAAGATAGTTCAATAATCATGATTTCACTCTCGCTCATCCACCAAGTCATCAGTATGTGTCCAATATTCTTTTTATTTGATAACACTTTCTCTTTATCTAGGGTCACATCTCTTATATCTCAACGGTACACACACATTATTCATGGCCATGTCAAATGAAATAAATCACAATAACCTTGTTTTCCAAAATCCATTCTATGGTATTTCACATAAAACTATATTTATTTAAAAATTTCAAAAAACATTTTTCATCTGTTAAATCAAAACCATAATTTTAAGTCAAAATTTTAAAATTATCAACAATATCTATTTTCTAAAAAAACATCCAATTTAAATAATATCCCACAACGATCACTAATTTATTTTCCAATTAAAAACACAAAATAATTTAACAATTATTTCATGAAAAAAATTATCTCAACACAATCCTTGAAATTATAATTAAGTAGAGTCAAGAGAGAAGAAATATACTATTAAAATGAATTCGAACAAGAAAAATAATCTATATCTGATCATGAACGACCTTTACATCAACAGATCCAACCATAAAACATAACAAATACCATCCTGAAAAACCGATATATCCACAACGGACTAGATCTATGATTCTACAAAAAGGAAGTAGAATTTTCCATAGATGAAAGTCAAAGAATATAGAAGAATGAGAACATAGCATAAAATTTAGGCCTGCCACACACTCTGATTCACATAAATAAGTCTATCGAAATGACATCCTCTCTCACTCCTTGGGTGAAAAATCATTCTAGGATTAACAAATATTAGAAAAATAATATGGGTCCCAAGCCTTAATCTGAATTAGATCTACAGTTTTCAGATCTGAAACATCAAAGAGATTTTTTATATTCATGGTTTGTCAAATAGTGTGATAATCATGCACAATTAGGTATCTTAAGAAACCCTTCACATCATTCATTCACACAGTTTCAAAACCCGTCTTAAAACTATAAATTTCCTTTAATTTATCATTGTATTCATTCTCATGGGAATCTACAAGATTTATCCAAAACTATGTGCCTTCCCAATACTCAATGTATTACCTTTAATAGCTTCTTGGAAATATTTCATTGTTTATAGTAACCAGGATCAAACCATAAACCAATATGAAAACCTCCAAATCATGGAAAAACTTCTTTGAACCTATCTAATCATAACATAGTAAGTATATATAAATTAAATACTAATATAAATAGTCAAGTACCTCAATAATTTAGTGCTACATTCTCCCCACCATTGGTATTTCCTTCCCTATGAAAATAAAAAATAGAGTTGTCCTAGATGTGTTTGGGCCCTTTGTCCTTGATTTTGTTTTAACGCTACAACATTTCTCCCACAATTTGACAATGGTTCCATAAGACAATCATTAGAATGAAAATTTTCCCATGAATGAATCTCTCTTTCTTAAACACAATATATACCGGAAGATGAACCAATGTAAAGTATGTTACTAAGATAATGTCATCAAATTTAATCACATTGTATGTATCAGGTTAGTACTTATTTAATTGAGATACATAAAACAAATTATGCACTAAATAGATCATTGGAAAAAAATATAACCGATATTTCATCTCACTAACTCATTCAATAATCTCACATGGTTATATGTATCATGGAGAAAACTTTTCATGCATACAAAATATGATGATACCCATGACATGTAGAGATTCTCAATGAATCATGATCACTCATTCCAAATGATAATTCTCTTTGAATATGATACTCATATGATTTTTAATGACTTTGATCCATCTCCATCCTCTATCTAATCAACTGAATTTTTTTAATGCCTCTTTCCCAAGGATGGTCTCACTTGGGATGTATAAGTTGTTTCCTAACAACAATGTAGAGATCAAAAAGGATCCCCCTAAAATCATCGAAGGGATCCATTTTTTGTTGTGTCCTAGTCACCGTTGTTATAAGAGAACTCTAAATTGGTTATTTATCCTAACATGAGAGTCTAAAATATAGTACAAAAGCCCTAGGAATGTATTCTAACATTTGGATATTCCTTTAATATTTTTTATCCATTTGAGGATGATATATTTTTCTCATGGTCAACTGAGTGCTAGGGGATATTTTTAAGGATTTTTGAAAAAATAGACATAAACATGGGTTCTCAATTCTCTATATTATTGAATGGAGTTCCTTTATACTTTACAACATCTTAGATAAATATTTTATTCATGTACTCCCACATATGGTACTCGTGAATGGGAATAAAATGATCCAATCTCCAAAACTGATCTAAAATTAATATTATGGAATCATGTTTCCTTACTATTATTAGTAAAAATTTCACAAAATCCATAGATTTCATCTTTCTCATCCTCACGAGACATAGAAAATATTTTATCATTCACACTGGTTGATGATGATTCTACATGGAATTCTTAGAGTGGGGGAATATAAAAATAAACTCTTCACCTAATATTTTTGAGAGAAACCACCAGAAATTAAATCTCATTGATCTATAAAAATATTTAATTTCAATATAAAAACCTTATTTAAAAAGTTGGTAAAAATAAATAAGTTGTTCCTTAAAAACCAAATGTATAATGATCTGATATTTGAACTATAAAAATGAAGAATTTTCCATCTTCCAACACTAAATATTCTCTCCATTGTTGTGTTTTTACCGCATAAAAATAAATTCATGATTTGATATCTTTTCCTTTAAAACATGCTGTACTAAATTAGGAAGAAATGAAAATTGGATGATAAATGAAACATCACCCCATTCAGTACTAAATTGGTGCATGTCTGCTAAAATCATCACCAGTTTCCACTAATATGAGTCCTCATTATCCAACTGATGATTTGACCTCCCACACATTGATTCCACCATCAAAATTTCATTAATCTAGAATATAAATTAATTAAATGTTTATAATTTATAGATATTACATCCATATTCATTTACTTAATTTAAAAACTATTTGGGAGAAGATGTGTGCCAGTCTCTTGTGAACCATAAACACCATAAACTTCTCATCTAAAAGATAATGATGAAATTTCCTCAAAGCATGGAGTGAAATAACTAATTCTATATAATAGGTTGGGGAGTCCTTATCATGAAACTATAACAACCGTAAACCATAATTTGAAACAAAATCTCATTGCATGTGAACTTATCCCAACCTAGATCCTAATAAATCACAACAGACTACATATCCTATTCCAGATTCTATAAATATAAGGATAAGTTCTAATGTATGTCTAACCATAATATCATTAAATGAATAATACCATTCCAAATCCCATTGTAATTGAATTCCATTCCTCAACAAAGCTACCATTAGTGATTCTAAAAGTGTGAAATCAAATAGAAATTCTTTGTAGTAACCTACCAAGATAAAGAAACTATATATCACAAATAAATTTTATAGTGGTTTCCATGAGATAATATATTCTACAATTTCAAGGTCTATACAATTTCTTTTTTAGAAATTAAATCGGTAAGGAAATGTGCCTCTTGTTCCATAAATAAATATTTGATAACTTAGTATACACACCATTCTCTTGTACTATATCAAACAATATAGCCAACTGTTTCACATGAACTCCCTTTGTCTTAGAATACAATAATATATCATCCATTAATGCCACAAAAAAAAATGAGCCTATATTCAATTAAAAAATTAATTCATCAATCAAATAATGATAACTGGTGAACTAATAAGACAAAAAAGAAAAACGATGAACATATAATGGTAATATATAATTCGAAAATAAGTCTTTTTAATATCCTCAATTTGAACACATAGTTTGTGATATCCTAGGCATAAGTAAATTAAATAGAACCATTGGGAACCCATATATTAATCAAATATTTCATCAATGTGTTTAGTATGGTGATGATTATTTATCGTAACTTGTTTAACCTGACAATATTGTGAATAAATCATGGATGATGACCCCTTTCTTTAAAAAAAAATAAACAGTGCTTGCAAAAGAGATGTATCCTGTAAAAAAATCATTTAATTTTTAACAATTTCAATTGATTTTTTAATTTCTTATATTATGTTGGTTACATTTGATAATATTCAAGGGAAATGGGACCAGTACATAGTTGGAGATCATTTGTAGACTCGAATTATCTTTTGGGTGGAAAAAAATAAAAAATTTCAGAAAAAAAATCATAGAACAGCTCTAATGTAGATTGAAAATATTTATTTCCGATATCATTTAACAATTCCAAGGAAACTTTTATAAACATTTAAATATAGTTATAACCACTAGAACTAGGGATAATTCTCTACATTCATCCATGGTCTTATAAATATAAAATGGATTCCTAACAACCACATAATATTTAAAACTCACCTTTTATTTATATGTACTGACGTGGGACTCAATTTTCATTAGCCAATACATTCCTAGAATCATCTAATAGGAATCCATCTATATAGTAGTTAAATTACATAAAAAGTATATCATAATGATTGTTATTTAACACACTCTCCATTTCAATTTTTGAAACACTCATTTTCAAAAATGGGTTTAGAGTTTCAAAATAGATGGCATCATGTCAACAAGTAATCCAATCCAATCAACAACATCAGAATAAATAAATGAATGGTATGACCTCTTTTAAAACAAGGAATTCATAAATTTTTAATTGAAAATAATCATATCTATCACCATAAAAGGTCATAATGTTTCATCAATGAAAATATTCTCAGCCATATAAAATTTCTTACTCATTGAATTTTTCCCTTTGTTACCATTTTTATATTTATTAGACAGAGGGGTCATGTTATTACTATAATAAATATTGCTCATTTCATTCTACTAAAGATTTCTAATCTACTATAAGAACACCATCAAAGAATATGATTCCTAAGAAGTATGAGATGTGTATTTATCACCCAAACTTATAGTAATATGACAATCGTACAGAAGATGTGCCATCTTATAGAATTTGTGACATGATTCTAGTGGTTCCATAAAATCCCTCTTCATATGATCGAAAAAACACATTTAAAATATCTCATCTGAATTTTCAATTGAGTAATAAGATTGAAGGATCACATAGTTTGATTATAAGGTGTCTCACTGATCAATAAGTTGAGTTTCCTATACAAATTATTCATATAATTTGAGTCCCCACATGTTCTAATAATAATAGACATTATCCCCCAATGACATTTCCATATATATATATATATATCTTTATATGACCATCTTTCTATTCACCATATCTGTAGAATCATGTATAAAAATCATGATAATCTTTAGTTTAATATCTAGTTATAACGCTGACTACAAAAAATTGTGTCTTCAATAAAACACATGCAGCAACATCTGATGGAAGGTAGACTAAATTCCTGTATTTAGATACATAATCTATTACTAAAATCCCCATACTAAAAAATGAAATGAAAATTGATCAAAATATACTGATTGTGTGAGGTTAAAATACTATTATTGAATAATTATTCCAAATCATCCTATCCCATGCATTGGAATAATTTATCATAAACTATGAAATCGCACCACTAGAATTCCAGATCCTCTAACATAGACATTTATAACTACACATTCAAATCAGCTAGTCTACCATGGAAATCAAATACTTGATTTATAATATTCAGCCACAATTATTCTTTTTCAATCATTGAATCAATATGAAAGATACTTAGACTCTAATATTGGAATTGAACTGAATGATCCAATTATCTTGGATAAATATTTATGTTTTTTCTATCAATGTCTTGAAAATCTTGGAAAACACATTCAACTAACTATTTGTTCTCATGTGGCTCTGGTGCTACCACATTTTTAGTATCCACTTCTAGTTGGTTCATATGAATCATTACCAGTTACATTCTGTAAAAAAATCAAAAAGACCATTTATTATTTCTCTATAGAAACATAATTCATATATATTTAATGTTTACTATGTCAATATGTTCAAAAATACACTTTATCCACAATAAACCATTTTAAAACTTTCAAAATACCACCATCAATCCTTTTCAAAATATCACCATTTAAAAAAATATGACACTATTAAAAAATTTACGCATTACCCCTTCCATAAATAATTACCTAAATAATTTACAATGATGTATAAGTGTGAATTCATAATATCAATTACATGTTGGAACTATAATCAGATAATACCATGATAATGAGGTGACCACTCAACAAGTAGTGTATTAAAAACACTAATGCACCCAAACACCCTAGTAACAAGATGTTAATAATAAATATTTTATATGTACTTTTTTAAGCACCACATTTCATGTTCATACATTACAAACCTCATGAAAATCCTAATAAACATACTTGAATTATAACCATAAAAAGGATTGAACATGTTTTTACATTTTGGGACATCCCTCACCTCAACCATTAGCTAAGGAAGTAGTGGGTGGTCTTATTATATTCAGGTGAAATCCCCCATACACTAAAGTCTTGAAATAAATGCTAATGACCTAATGAACATTTCAGATACAATTTTCCATTTGAAAAAAAACATGAAATCCATAGTCATTATATCTAAAAAATATTCTACATAATGAATTAGTACAAAAAAAATAAAAATATAGAAAACCAGAAACCATATAAGATAAATAGAGGGAACCAAGTGACAAAATCCATGGGAAACAAAATAAAAAAATCCCAAATACACTAAAGACATATAAAAGAAACTCCCAAAATGCTCTAATATCCAACATGATAAGCCAAAACAATGGTATTAAGAATCATAACTAAAGAAAAGATATGGATTGGTATTACCTACAACTTGATAGATTAAATTTTCAAATGAAGAACAGTTACTCTACAGGGGGAGTTTAAAATCTGTATCATTTACTTAATGATGTAACAAATCATTTCACTAGGACAAAATTTGTTAGAAAAATTATATAAAATATAATTAAAATATTTTAAAATATTTTATATTAATGCAAAACCATTTTTAAGGGAATAAAATAAAATAAAATCCTTTAAACCATTAAATAACTCTTTTAGAATACCCACTCCATTATTCCAAAGATACCCACACAAGATTTCCTAGGTGATACTTCTGTAATCATTACTGTTATATCATCCATCCATCTTGTCATTACTATGTGTCCAATATCATTCCCCCCGAATAGAACATGCCCCTTATCCCAGACCATTTCTCTTATTCACTAATGGTACACATCCTTTATTTTTGGTCAGATCAAAATCATGAACTCGAACTGACAATGTATGCCAAAATCCATTCCAATAAATTTCACATAAAGACCATTTTTTTTTAAAACACTTCAAAAAACCTTTTCCAGGTATCGAATAACCACAGTTTTAAAATCAGCAGTTCAAAATTATCATCAAAGTGGATTTTCTAAAGAACCATCCAATTTCCATAATTTCCCAAAACAATCAGTAGAGACATTTAATATGAGAATAACACAATACATTCAAAATTATTTCATAAATAATTAATCTCAATACAATACATCGCGTTTTAAACACGTGGTGTCAAGAGTGAAGCCACCTACCATAAAAACAATTGTAAATGTTTAGAAAAACCTAATTATTCTCTAATTCTGATCATGAGAAAACATATTTTCCCTAGATACAACTATGAAACATCAAAATTACCATCATGGAAAATAGATCTATCCATAGTGGGCTAGATCAAGGGTTGTGGGGAAGGGAAATATATGAGTTCTAAGAAGAATGAGTATAAACATAGAGGAACAGTCACATAATAAAAAAATTGGGGTTCCAATACCTGTTTATTTATCTAATGGATTTATCCCAGATGGAACAGAATCATTTCTCGCACCATGGATATAATAATATTTTGGTATTATTAATGATTAGTAAATTAAAATAGGTCCCATTTCATAATTAGAATTTGATCAACAATTTTTGAATCTAAAACTATAAGGTGAATGGTTAGAGAGATTTTTTAATCAAACCATGATATAATCTTGCATGAACTAATATCTTAATCCACCCCTCAAATAGTTATCTCACAAGATTATACAAACCATACTAAAACCATGTTTTTCTATATCTTCCTCATCTCACAGTTCTTCCTAGGCATCTTCATGGTTTGTCTAAACTGTGCACCAACTATGCACCAACCAAGTACCCATGTACCTTCATTAAACTATTTATTGGATATTCTATATAGTTTTTACTAACTATAATCAAACCATACACCTCTAAAAAAGACCCTAAAAAACCAAAATCAACAAAACCAGCCAAAACATAACCTAATCATCACATATAAAAAAATTTCAAAAATAAAGTGTCAATTACCAAAAAGCAGGGGTGATAAATTTATTCTATTATTTAAATTATAAATACTATGTAACTATAATCAATGATCATGCACCAAAACTACTAACCCCAAACATACACAAAAAACAAAGCAGTTATCACCCAGAATATTGATTATAAAAAATAATAGTCAATGAATGAGTAAAAATGGTAATAAGTAAATATAATATGGCGTAATATAATTTAATATGGTTCTATAATAGATGAATTGTAAATATATATTTATTATTAATGAGTTTTGAAATAATTTGAAGGATGTCATACCTGATTTAAGGTATTTCTATCAAAATCCAATTTTATAAAGGATTATTTATTAATAAATGTTAATTTGAGGAAATTATATAATACGTATCTTGTTAATCCGATTAATTTATCACCTAATACGGTTATTTTTTATGACTAATGGTTTTCCTTTCATTTACATATCATTATATACTAATGAATATGAACAAATTTTTTAAGGAACCCCAACTATATTTTAATAATAAATCGGGGTACTCTATAATCCATATCCATGTTTCATTAAAATTGTTTCAAGAATTTGTTTAATTTTATCCAAGGATCATTTAATTAAAATTTTAACAGGGATTCAATATTTTAAAAAAGGTTTAAAATTAATATTTCCCCAATTTTTTTTAATGTTGATCTTTTTAATATTTTACCAAAAATGTGAATTGAATTCTTTCTTTTAAATTATATGGCCGGAAAAGAATTTATTAAAATCAAGAAATATAATTGTTTTGAGGATTATTATTCAGTTTTCCATTTTTAGTTTTTACATAATATGTTTTAAATATTTATTTTTGGAATATTTTTTTAAAATTCAATTTTCAATGTGTAATGATTATTTCCATCAAGAAATATTTTCATGATCTTTCAACGAAAACATCAAATATGATAACCTCTATTGATTGCAGTTATAATTTATATGGGATATGATCCAATTATAAAATTATTACTATTTTCGGAATGGTTAATTTAAATATACTCGATATTTTTATGAAACCCATTTATTTTCAAAGGGTTATGTTGTGATAAATTTATAACATGGTTACGAAACCTATATTTTTTACACTGGTCATTATGTGATGATATGATTAATATTTTATAATATTGGTTAAAACATATGTATGGTTTTGATTTTATGATCGGTTGTTACATTATAATACAAGGGCACTAGATATATTATATCCAAGGATTGTAGTCACGTAATAATAGAGGATAGGTGGGCATGTAATTGTTAGGTCATCAAATAAATTGGCTATTTATTGATATATCATGAGATAAATATGAGTGTAATGGGGAGTGTACCAGTTCAATAAGGAATGGTATCCACTATTATGTTCATGGGACTGATCCATGACTATAATAATTTTATGTGGAGTAAACATAATCTACAATGATTGTTTTAGAAGCATTCATTGACTGCTGGGGAAACGATTTATTGTTCATATGTCACAATTCCATGTCTTATAACAATGTATTTCTATTTTGGATAAGGCTAATTGATTCCATTATGATTCACATTTTATTATCCTCCAGGATTTATTCATTGAATCAGGATTATGATATTTGATATTTATGGTATGGTTTTCAAATTTTTATTTTCATGTTCTCTAACCATTATGCAATTGTAATATTTCAGTGATCATTTATTTCTTCCTAATTTACCATTATTTTGTTTCTAAGAATAACACTTCTTATGTTTCTTTTCCATAGTTTATGAATAATGTTATTATGTATTATATGTGAAATAATTGTTGTAGTTATGAAAGGGTAAATGTGTTAAACTCCTGAACTTATTGTTTTGGTGTCTATGTTTCTAAAGATATAGGATCAATATAATTCTCGCCTCAACAGAAATATTATGTTTTAAATATTCATCTAATATGAAGTATTATCTATATATGAAATGTATGGGTAACTATATATAAATATTTTAATTTATATATGAATGGATGACCATATCATCATTATAAACGGAATTGTCAAAAAAGATAGAGCATATATAAAACAATGGATGTTCCTCACTGGTTAAGGTATAAAGAAAACATCCATATAAGGTGAAATCTAAAATAAAGAATAATCATATGTTTTAAAATGTGTTTCAGGTTTATAATTTCAAATATGGTTTTAGAATGAGGATTTGTATCAAATATAGTGTAAAAATGAATGGATTCCCTTTGTTGATATGGAAATATCATCTTCATTCCTCTCAATAAGAAGTTATTATGATCAAATGAATTCCAATAACTATTTTCCATTCTTATATATATGGAATTTATAGTTATTAATTTAGAATGTTTAATAGATAAATTTTATTATAAATATATAGTACAGTAAACCAAACATTATGGTGTGTTTTAACTACTACCTCCTTGAATTATTTAAAATTGGTATCTTAGTTAATGTTATTAGAGAGTCGCTTTTAAAGACATAAAACATAATTAATAATGATGGACTTTATCCCTCGAGGGGTTAAAAATAATAAATGGTGTTTCTAGACATATATTATTCTCTATGAGTCTAAAATTTTGGATGGATCTTAAAAAATGATTAGTACGGTACGAAATCTATTTTCCTTTATTATTTATGGGATTATCAAATATGATAATTAATGTCTATTTAATTTTATAATTGATCAGGAAAAAAAAATTTGTATTTTAATGCATATTTTTGTTTTTCATAAATACGATTCTATTTTTTTGTGTGTCAAATTTATTGATCATCACCAATAAAAATAAAAAAGGTAATGGTGTTACATATTACAATATTTATGGAAATCATTTTTGTTTGAGTTAATCAAAATTGTTTTTTACAAAAAATATTTCTTATGTGTTGTTAAGGTTTATTAATTTATAGCTCAATTTTTTGTATAATGAAATTCCATCCTTTTATAATGTGAATCTGGAATTTACTCTCAATAGGGTTAGATTAAATTTACAATTTTATAGAAGAAGCATGAAATGTGGAGGGTTTTCCATTACATATTCAGATTTTAATTTATTATCAATTTAGGGGATAATAATATTTCTTTTATAGTTGAAAATATCATTGGAAAAAATAAAAATAAGAATTTAAAAGGAATAAAATATATATTTATGGTTATTGTTTTTTTCAATAAGTTTATAACAAGGAAAGTCAATATGTGATGAATTTGGGCGAGGGAGGATGAAATTAGTGAAGATATTGAATATTCCTCACTTGATAGTTGAAAATAATTATTGATACATTGATATCATAGAAACAATAGATACAAAGGATCGTCAATTATATATGATGATTGTTAAGATGGATTATAATTACTATATGAAATGTAACATGGATACAATGATCATTGTCTTCGACAAAATAGTATCATGGATATGGGGAAGAAGGTTACTAAACAACTCTAAAAGATATGGCTATTAGAAATTCTCATAGAGTAGTGAGGATGAAGAACAAAAAAGACTTGATCTGTGAGAAACCATCCATTAATTATTAGGCATCATTGAAAATAAATTTAATGAATACTATTTATAGGATAATGGATAAAGATATCAAAATTTAATGTTGAATTTTTTTAAAATAGGGAATAATCATTAACAAATTAAAAAATATTTCATATACATTATGAAATGATTTATAAATGAGTTTAAATATATTAGAAATGGTATGAAAATTTCTAAAGTTGTTTAATGGGTTTAATGATTACTATGACTGAATAGAGGTGCCTTTTGGGATTTGGAGTAGTTAAGAGCATATTAATGAAATATGATGCTATAGATTTTGTGTTAAAATTTAAAAATATAATGAAATTTATGAGTCCTTATGATAATTGACTGAATTAACTATGAGAATATACTCCATTTATGTAAAATTCACATAGGTGGGGAATAGAAGAAATGGTTGGGAATTTTTATTTATATTAATAATTTTGGGACATATATAACAGTAATCCATAAGAGCATTCTATAATTGTAAAATAAATTATTTTTTAAAAATAAACTATACATGAAGAACACCAAAATTGAAAATGTATTTAATACATCATGGTAACTCAGATTCATGTGTAAAATCCACGTTGAATTTACAGATTGATAATTTGAAATGGCAATTAAAGTAGATTTGTAAACATTGTTATTTATATTTTTTTTGTAAATGCAAATCTAAAATCATAAAATGAATTTGTTGTGTCAAATTCACTATGAAATTTTTTTTTTCCGAAAATGTGAAAGTGGTGTGTCTTCCTAGATAGATAACATTCATTATAGTATTGGATTTCAAAAATGAAAATGCGATATCATGGACAAGATTCATATTATTAATATATAAAGTTTGCTCCACCTTATGAAATAATAAATTGTTAATGGATGCAAATAATTAAAATTAGTTTCATGTGATTCATATGAAACATAGAGTTTTGTTGGAAAACTAGGTGAATGTAAAATTTTTCTAGAAGGTGATTCTATAGGTTAACTTTGTCGATGATGAATCTTTTATTTCATTAAATAAATATAGAATCATGCAATGTGAATTTGGATTAAATATTATGGTTGAGAAATTGATATTCACACAATAGAGAATAAGTTCATTGTATGAAGAATAATTTAGAATGACATCCTATATGATTTTGTTCGATATTTAGAGTGGAAATCATAGAGTGGGGAGAATTTCATGCTAATGTGAGATATGAAATGAGAATCATGGAAAAATAATTGTTCCATTATATTAATTTATGGTGTATTTTCATAATACTACGTTTAAATGGATGATTGTACTATGATCGTGACAAGTTTTATAATGTCATAACCATGTTATTTTGAATTAACGTAAGGATTCACTCACTTCGTGAGGTTAATGGTTCTAACATGATTTCCTATGTATACATGGTGATTGTATGTTGATTTTTATGGAGTTTTAAAGAAATATTTTTATGATTATATAAGATTATTTTAGTCAAATTAAATGTGATAAAATCTTGAGGATATTTTTGAAATATTTTAAATGGGGTATTTATGATGGGATTCAGTTTCTATAAAACATATATATTTATATATTTTAAATTTTGAATAATATATGAACATGATTTTTAATGGTATAAAAATATTTTGCAGAAGAAATAGAATTGATTCTTATAATGTTCAGAACTATTAAATTCCAAAAATTTGACCTATTGTATCAATGAATGTAATGGTTTATGACCTTCAGGATAGAAGGGTTTATAAAATGAGGGAGAAGAAGTATTAGAAGTATAATTTGGTTTAAATATATATCCTGCTATGTCCGAATATTGTTGAAGATGATTGAAAAGTTGAATAAAAATAATGTTTTATAGATTATATTGGTGACACACTTGCAACAGTACTAGAAGATTGAAATAGTTAATGTCTAATTCATGTGGAAGAATATATAATTTTGGTGATGTAGTGACATATAGAGTAGCATAATGATCTTTTTTAAGTGTTGTTGGATGAAATAATTGTACACTCGAGGGATCCCATATAAGGAAAAAAATCACTTGATTACAATACCTATCTAGGGAAAATATATTATTTCAAGAGATAATCTATTACATTCACTTTAATTATATAGTGAATATATATAACTCAGAAATAACCCAAATGTAACAAGGAGTACCTTGCCACATTGAAATAGATCCTTGTAAACATACTATGTGATGCAATTTATTAATTCTATCTTGTATGAAATGTAAATTCAATGAGAGTAAACAAAAGAACAACCAAATTTTATCTTAACTGATACTAAATGTTTTAATAGTGAGAGGATAATTTGAATGGATAAATTAATTTTGTAAAATAGTCACACCAATTCACCCCTCACAAAAGTGACTACATGATCATACTAAGACACACCAACATTGAAGATAATATAAGTATAATATGATTCCCTAACACTGGATATGACTTGGTTAATGTTGATGAGAACTCATCTAGAAGTTCTCCAGATCAATGTTAAAACATCATTTTTAGTGGGTGGTGATAATTAAGTCATGATAAATATATCAGTGAATCTGATTGACAAACCTCAATTAAAACATACTGATATTATATAAATATTCATTTAAGAATGTCGGAAAAGGAAGTATTAAAGGTGGTGTTTTTTCAAAAAAAGGGGAAATTAAAATATAGTTTCAATTAATAGTTATTGAAATATGTTTTCTAAAAACCGAGATCAATGATGGTAGTTCAATACAAGAGGAAAAATATAATTTAGCATTATATTTTATTTATGTTTTTAAAAATCATCACAAAATATTCTATTTAATTATTTTAGATTTAGTTTTAAAAAATATTCACAAATTCCAGGAATATTTTTAGTGGTAGTTAAAACCCCATATAAATATAATATTTTATATTTTTTTTTCATTTTAGGTGTAATTATTTAATAAAACTCTCAAAAAATAATAACAATTAATTGTAATTTTATTACTTTTTCAAATGTAATTATTTAATAATTAATATTTTATATTATTTATTATATATTAATATTTATTATTTATCATTTAAAATTTAAATATAGGCTGACACATATATGCATATATATATTATATAGAGGGGATTAAAAATTGAAAAAAGACACACTCACACACCCTAGTGGGTTAAGACTCATTCCATCCCATAATGGAGGACAAGCACTTACCATGCCTATTTTGTTACATTTTTATATCCTAATGGCCTACGTTTTTTTGTCCTAATGGCCCTAATGAATTTTGGACCATAGGTCGTTGAAATAGAATGACATAAAGACCTAAATTAGAAACCATCATCATGTCACGTAATGAATAGTACAACACACATCCCCTTGATAGTAGTCATATCACCGTGTTCTCATTTTAAAAGGTACAAGAACCCCACCAAAAGATGTTAATGCATCATGATAATCATCAACACACCATATAAGGGAACCCCTCCATCCAACATCAAAAGTCCATGTGGGAGAGGGTTAGATCATAAGTACTAGTTCACCCATATCTCCTTCATGCTTCCCACCCGACCATTCCTGACATTACGCAAGTTCACAAATGTTAATTAATAATTGAAAATTACTATTTAATAATTAATTACTGTTTCAAAAATACATAAATTATTAATTATTAATTAGTATATAGTAATTATAAATAAATATTCATTATAATTAGTTTATTATTCTTAATTAGTTTATTATTAATTAATTATTTTTAATTAAAAATTAAAAATTAAAAATTACTAATTATTATGTGATAATGTATAATGTATAATGTATAATTATTAATTATTCAAAATTAATTATTATTTTTAAATGTAAAATTTTGAGTTATATGTTATTTCAAATTAGAATTACTTACTCATTATTAATTTTTAATTAATTATTAATATTATTAAATTAATAATTAAAATTCAAATATGAGTTTATAATTAATTAATTAATTTTTAATTGGAAATTACTTATAATTATAAATTAATAATAATTAGTTGCAATTATTAATTCCTTACACATTTTTTTTACAAATTATTTATTTATATATATAATAATTTTTTTAAGAAAATATTAAATAACATTTATTGGCATACTGTTACATGTAAATTCATTTGGTGGTGTGGGTAGTATATATAGTTTTTAGCATTAATTAGTATGATTTATTTAAAGATAGGTGACCCCTTGGAAAGTTATTGTACATTGTAAAAAAAATATTTGAAATAGGTAGGTTAAATAAATTTTCATGATATATTAATTTATGTAAATGCATTTGGTGGAATTATATGTACATAGAGTGTAAAATGAGAATGAGTAAAAGTTGTGTAATAATGAGTTACCTTTAATTAAATTTATGTTCTATTTATAATAATTATTAAAATAATTATAAGAAATTTAAAATAGGGTAAATAAAAAATAAAAAATAAAAATATTTAATAAATATATAAAATAAATAATAAATTTTTTAATATATAATTTTTTAAAAAAAAATTGAAAATAATTAAATAAATTATAATAATTAACATTTGATAATTATTTTAATCTCTTTGAAATCAACACTTCCAAATGATTATCAATCTTGAATAAACCCCCATTAATTGATTCCCAAAAAAGATATCAATAGATTATTATGAAAATTATCATGAATTATTCAGTTTATGATTAAAGATTCATTAAATATCGTTTTCCCTATAGTGTAACCTCACATAACTCAAGATTACAATTTGATATTCAACCCATTATATCTTATTATCAAGATTTTTGTTGTGAAAGATGGAGATAATATCATTAACCCAATGTTTAACATTTTATTCATTATAAACGATATGATTTTATGATATAGAAAAATAATATGGAATTTTATAATATGTAATTTGTGGGTGTTTTGAAATGAAAGGTTTATTGGGTTTGTTGAATTAGGTACATCATTCAATTTCACGAATATATAAATAAATTTTTTCAAAAACATAGTGACATGACGATTTTAAAAGTGGTAAATGTATTTTTTTCATTATAAGATACATTGAAAACACTATTAAATTGTAAATGTTTTTTATATTGAGTTAACCCATGTATAACTAGAATCAAATTAATAATTTCTTTTAACTAATAAATAAAGATATTTATCATGAGGTTTTTATTTTTAGGAGGTGGGAGTGTTCGTGATTTGTATCACGAAATAATATTTTGGTAATAATGTTTAAATAATTTTGTTTCAATTTTTATGTTTCTTAATAGATATAAATTGTTAAAATATTCCTATTTTTGAGATATTTATTATTTCCCAAAAAATTAAGGGTGTTTTATTTAAACAATGTTGAAGGAGAAAGAAATAATGTATATATTGTTGTATTTCATATATTTAGGTGGAATCATTTATACTTGCGTAAACATTCTTCAATCTATTGGTTTTTGGTGTCACTGCATGTTACACATTGATTAACATGTGAATAGAAGTGATAAAGTTATTTCAAATCTCTATTGAATGGCTTTTTAAATTTTTTAATCTATAGATAGTATAAATGAATATACAGAGGTGTTTAAAAGTAATAGATAATATTTATATATATGTGTTTCATTGATGATATAACTGAATTGTATTGGATACCCGGTAGAGAAAATAAATAAAACACCTAAGATAGATTTTTCTTATCATCTACATGGTGAATTTCACTAGATAATTGTTGGTTCATCATTATTAAGAGGTAATTCCACCTGGGTGCCTTCTAGTTCAATAATGAATTAAATAATTGAACCCTCAAGGTATATATCCAATAGGTCATTAGTTGGTGACTCACACTAGGGGTATCAAATTAATAAATGGGTAGAATTTTCTTTATTAATATGATAAATAAAGAAAAGTGTCCACTATCCCATCATATAAATAAATTATATATCCATATATTCCCAGTACATGATATATCATATAATGAAAAAGAAAAAAAATTCACCCATGTGGAAGTGAGTATGAACTCAAATAGAAAATAAAAACCCCCACAAGATTGTATATTCAAACAAATCACACACAATCTGCTTATAACCTGGATAGTAGTTTGTATATATATTAGTCACCATTAATGTATATTTGGTAGGATCCTCATGAAAACCTCAAATTTAAATTTTAATGAAACATTATAAAGCCCCAGGAAATAACTAGATAACCAAGGATTTATCTACAAGTAATTCATATATGATAGAATCATCATATCACATTCACACCCACACACACATACATATTTATATATATATGTGAGGGTACCTCGCTACTGTAATCATTCATGTGGTGTTACTATATATACCGACATTCCAAGACTGTGATGGACTAACATTATAAGGTATATACTAATATGTGTTGTGATGGAGCTTAATTACACTAAACATGTATTTGAGTAATGTGATTTCATAAGGATATATAATATACATGAATTTATACTGTGATAGTTGTGGTTATTAAATACATACTATCATGTGTTTTAATGGCATGTGGTAGAGTTCATGGAATATAGTCTGTGGATGCTACTGGACTTATAAACTGGTTATGAGAAGTGATGATGATGTGGATGAGAAGAGTTGATTGGGGTGCAACATTTGATGATTATAAGGATATAGGGTCTGATTCCAACAATTGATGTTGTACCTTATATGACATTATGGTAGGTAGGGCTGAGGCCAAAACCATATTAGAGGATTATATTATAGAAAATGGGAATTATTGAATGCGAGTACTTGGGGTCTGGAATGACTGGTTCAGTGGGAATATGATAGTGGGGTACACTTATAATTATATTTATATATTATTTATATATGGATCTACCATATTCAATTCACTAATTTGTGATTAAGGTAAAACATAATAACTGATAATTTGAGAAGTTGGTTGTTTTATTTATTTACTAGGTATTTTGTATGCCTTTGTATTTTCATGAGATGTTTCTATAGGAATACTACATAGTATACTATTATTCTCACCCCTACATATACACACACTATTATTTATATTACCATGTGTTATTTGGTGATAGTGATAATGATATAAGCTCATGTGGTTATTTGTGATCTAATGGAGTTCATTGTAACTGATAAAAGATTAGTTCATTATATTAATTTCAATTTTTCTTATACATTATATAACATACCATGTATTGGGATTATATGTACGTACTCTTCTTTTGTATATTAGAGTTTTTTGGGGGATGTTTCATTTATTATTTGGATTATTGATGGTTATTCCTCTAATTTTTATATTTTATACCCTCAGTTCTAGTAACGTACCCATGTCATACTGTTGGTGAGATTAAAGGATTCACAACCAACCATCACTACAAGACTAGTAGTGGAACTAATGGGGGAGGATAATCAAGATTGAGTACCCATTGAGTTTAAAAAATGAATGGAACCGTACCCTTCATTTTGGTATATAATTGTTTTAATCATTTAACATATAAATGAAATATATTATGAGTTTTAATATATAGAATATATCAATGGAATGTGGTCAAAGGGAAGATAAAATTGTTTTTGGAGAAGGAATGGACATTGGGTACTCAATATACATAAAAAGATTCATAGTTTGCCACCATATTGATGATGGTGTCGAGTTTTTCTTATTTAAATAGAGTTGTTAATGCCTTTTTCAATAGAAAAAATATTATAAATAGATAGAAATTTGAGATTTCATTCCATAAAACTACTTGTGACTCCCTTAAATGATATCTTACCCTCCCTCATATCTTCTATGATCAATTCATTATATCCCTTCAACCTTTCATATTTCATTATGTTTTCATAAATTATCTTTACTGAATCTATGGAAAGTTCAACCCTTCTTTATATTGATTAGATCCGGTTATTGGGGTACAAAATTCAATCCATAACATTTCATTTTAATATTTTTTATTTCATTATTCTATTTACATATTTCATTCATCATTATTAGTTATTGGACACAATATAATATTTATTTGGCGACTCCTAATCTTTCTCAGATAATTATAGTGAAATGGTTGTCAATGGCATGGGTTAGAGTGAGATACAACCTAAATTTGATGTCAATACTTATAAATGTCTTCTCAGGGCTATTTTCAATAGAAATTGATTCTTCAATGTTTCTTATTTTCTAAAACACATGTCATAACATATTAATCATGAAAATTTAAAATATTTTTTTATTATGATAATTTATATCTATATATTGTCCATCATAAAACTAAAAATTGATTATTAGTATTCATTTTTGTTTCTAATTTCTATTATAGTTATGTATAAATTATTTTAATAATTTAATAGGTTTTCTATATGAATATATAGATATTTCTAGTTAATATTAATCATACTATTTATATACTATCATAATTTTTAAATTATGTAACTAGCATGCTGATATTACTATAAATATCCTGAAGTTTATACTTTTTATCGAAAAACATTTTTATACAGAACTATATAAATATTCCTATAGGATAGGATATTTTTTCCACTTTCCCATATATAGTTTTTCTTATGAAGCAATATTTTTTCCACATTACCATATATATATATATATATGTCCTTATTGAACATGATTTATTTTTCCTTCCTAAGTTTGAATTTTGTTATAAAAATATGGTTATTTTATCTTATATAGATTATGTCTCGTTCCATCCACCATAGACATTGATCATGGCTCAGTTAATTTATGGTCATTTCCACGATAAAGCAGTCAACCTGTCGAAGATAACGCTCAATATAATTTTTTTTCTTTTTCTACATAAATTACTCGTTTAAATGATCATGGTTATTTTATTCTTACTTTCAAATTATATATATATATAATATATTCACATAGTCTTATGGTCGATAGGTATTGGTAAGGCGGTGACTTCCTAGATGATATATTTTCCTCCAATAATATATTTTTCCACTTTGGATGAATATAGAACTACATATCCATGACAATGTAAGGTTAATTACCCTTATAATATATTGTTTATATTATAATGATATGGATTAATTAATTGAATTTTTAGAGAGAATGGTTTTTGGATTGAGTGTATTAGAGGACTTTGATTTTTGTTTTCTTTTTTACTATGCACACATGGGTTGTGTTGCAGGTTTTTAGTATGTTATACTATATATCCTTGAGGTTTTTTGGGTCTGTAACCTATAGACCATTATTTTAAATTAATGTATTTTATTATGTGATGAAACTTTTTCTTCCATATTTTTTTCTCATCTTTTATCCCAAAAAAAGATAGTTTTTTATTTTTTTTATATTCAACATAAAAAAATATTTAAATTTTTTTACAACATCATAGTAAGAAAATTAACTACATAAGATATCAAATTAAATCCCAAGATGTCCAATTTATCTCATTGTTCTTATGAAAGAATTTGTTATTTGGAATGTTCAACTAGGAAATTATTGTAATTAAGGATAAATAATTAGATATAAACCAGGTTGTTAAATTGATTATACATGTTGATATTTGTGGAAGGATGATTACGAATTAGTTATGCCAAGTATGTACAAAGTGAGGAATATTATATTCTATGCTGGTTTCTACCATAAAAATAAATAATAATTGTTTTCGGATGATGTGACATTGATTTTATTACATGAAAATACATCTTTCCACCCTTAAAAACCAAAATTAATATTAGTAGAGATATAGAAAATTTTAAAAGATAAACATATCAAATAAAAAATTGTGATTATTTTTTATGGATGTAAAATGGGGTTATAATTTTTTATGTGTTTTTTAATCTTGTGAAAGAATTTGATGTGTTGGGGGAGTTAATGAATGCTATAACAGATGAAAGATATATAAGGAGAGAAAATTTAATCTATGGAGAAAAGAATATTTCTAAATGAAATTCAATGTTGAATTCTATTAATTATGATTATTTTAAAATAATTATTTGTTTTCAAATATATGAAAATGACTATGCTTGGTATCGTTGGTGTATAGACATTTTGAATTCATTATTGTTTTCTAAATATTTAATTCTTGTTTTTATATTAATATATCTCATATTCTAATAGAAAATAATGTTGGGTTATCATATTGTTTTAAGGATTTCTATATTTTGAAATTTTTGAGTGTTGGGATGTAATGGAAGTTAGAATTCATAAATAACATTGATTGAAATGTTTATATATAAATATTAATAGGTTATGGTGATTCTTTTATAATGGTTAAATATATTGAAAGAAGTAGATATGATATTAATTGTTATTTGAAATCATTTATATTTTTTTATGTGTGGAATGAAATGCTTAAATTTGTGATATCTTATTTTTAATGAGAATAATGATTTTGCATAAACTTTATATTGGTTGATTCACTAGTTTTCTCCCCCTTTCATGGAATTTAATTTGTACCTATAAAAATCATTAATTTATAAATAATATATTATCAAATAATCAATAATTGAAACCACCACTCTTTATATAATTTCATACATTCAATTCAAGATTTGTAGATAACATTTCGGATATTTAAAACCATATATTGGGGAATAAATAAGAAAATACTGCTATTCTAATGATTATTTTGGAAAAAATAAATAAATTATATCATTCCAAAAAATCACCCTCAAGACTTCCATTAATCAAAACTCTATTGAAAGGGCCATTAAACAAAATAAATTATCAAATTTTAAAATCACTATAGTCCGATTTTTACATATAAAAATAATATTATTAAAAAACAACATACAATACATGATTTTTAAAATTTATAAAACATATTTTTAATTTTTCTTAAATTCAAAAACTCTGTTATTCATTTAAAAAAAATAAAATTTTAATTTATTTTAAAAATTATTTATAAATTGTGATATATTAAAATCCGTAGATAAAGGTAAAAAATTATGCATTATAATTTTTTTAAAATGAATTTATATATTTTCCTACATAATATATATTATGTCAATTATATTAATGAAGTAAATAATAATTATAATAATATGTTTGTTTTTAATGTATATAATGGGTTTTTAAAAAAAATTAGTTATTTTTTTAAACATGAAACATATATTTAGTGCTAGAAAATTAATATCTAAATATCGTTTTAAAAAATTATTAACAAATCTTATGTTTTTAAAAAATATTTGAAAAAATGATACAAATCTATTAAATTTTTTTAATACATTAAAAAAATTAATCATTAAATTTTTAAATAAATATTAAAAAAATTATAATTATGTAATATATATAACACCAAAATAGTTAAATTTATATTGATCTAAATAAAAAATTCATATAATATATGTTATATCAATATAAGAGAGAAAGCATTTAGAGATTGTTTTTTGGAACATATCTACAGTTTAAACAACAACTAAATGTTAAAAAGTGTTTTATAAATTCAAAAATAGATTGGGGTGATTGGAATCATTCATGGTGGTTATATCAGGGTTCTTTTTTATTTCAGGATATTTTATTTGACACTTTTTAAAAAAATTTCTAATCATTTAGTGAATTTTATTTATATAAGTGACATTTTTAATAAAAAATAATAATAAATTAAAACATACTTAATTAATTATTATTATTTTTTGGCTTGACCCCCTTTCCCAAACACAGAATAACCAGAGCTAGGCCCACTCTATCCTTCTTGGCTCCCCCCAAAAAAATTACGCATACATATTCATGGGGAAATTTTTTTTTATTATGAATTAATTATTTTGAAATTATTTTACAACACCATAATGCCACTCATATGTAAATAAAATAGAGAAGAATAAAATTATATGTATATATATATTGTTGTAAAATTATTTTAATAATCAAATTTATATATTTCTAAATATACCATAAAACACAAACACATAGACTTATATTTATGCATTTATGTATTTACATACCTGAATATATATATATATATATATATAATATATATATATATATATTCCTATATATAAATATTTATAGATATTTGTGTAAAAAAAGATAAATATATAACAATAAATACACCTAAATATATAAAAACTCATATAAATTAATATAATTATATGTTAATAAATTTAATTGGGGGGTCAATGTGAGTAACTCAAGAGGTTGGTAAAATAAGTAACCAATTATATTTTTGTTAAAAATGGGTTTGAATAAAACCCCCCAATTTAAAATTAATTCAGCTATTTAATTTTAACTATTGTTTGATAATTTTTTTTCTTTTACACGATTTCACAAATTAGGATTAGTGCTAAGTTCAAAAAGTATATGAAATCATTTTAACATTGGAAATACATATACTAAAGAAAATGAAAATGCATATATTGGTTTAGACTAACAATCAAGGAAGAGGTTTTGGTCATAGTTAAATAAAATATAGTTAATGAATTGAAATTCTAAAAAAACTGAAACACACAACAGAATAAAAAATTGGTTCAATCTAATTATGAGACCCAATAGCCTCCGCAATTATATCACCTGATAAGAATAAGATTATATAACAATAATATGATCCACTATATAGATTAGGTATACAAACAACAACATGCACATTTTCCAGGATGATGAGCCTCGTCAACAGTTATACATGGGAATACTAATAGTCACAGACCTCAAAAGTGCCTCTTATAAAAGCACCATGCATATACATATAAAACGACATAGTAGAGAATATAATGTATTCTCCATTTCTAGCGCAATAGATAGTTTGTGCTAACAAATATATAAAATGAAACACCTCTTGAAAGTATAATAAAATAATAGAAATGTAAATATATAATATAAAGAGAAGTTAATAATTCTACATCTATAGCTCTTTAGATGCTCAAGTGTCCCCAAATTTGTTTTTGGGAAGAGCTCAAACTATTTCTATGAATCTTTCTGTCAAATAAGGTGTCACATGGTTTTCTATTTTGTCTGTAGTAAAGGTTATTTTTCATCATTGATTTCCACCCATTCATCGTTGAGAGTTAGTATGTATGAAACATGTAATTAATTGTTAAATTATCCTTTTTAGTTTTATAAATCTATGAATGTCTTGATCATACATCACATTCACCTATGTTTTTGTAAAACATGGGGAAACTTCTCAAGAATGTCAAAATATCATGCATCCAATGAAGAATAATCAATGAATTCTCCTATAAATTCACACTTACTCGTACATTTTCATTAATGATTCCCTATGATGGTGGGGAAAAAATCCTTAAGCTACCCTCTATATTAATTCGATTAATAAAGCTGTTAGGAGAATTTAGTTCAAAAATAGGAGAACATTAATGAATTATCTTCTTAATGTGACTCATATATAGTAGTTACTATGTCTAGTAGTGAGTAAAATTTGAAGTGACTAATTTGAAATAACAATTTTCTATTATATAGGATATTCATTCTTTTAGGGATCAATTTGAACTAATGCTGAGTTATGATGACAATGATTCATTTCAAATGAGACTCATTTAAACTAATAGTTACTCAATCTCGTAGAGACTCATATCATATAGTGAGTCATTTGAACTAACTGTGAGCCAATCTAGCAGTGACTCATATCTGGCGGTGAGTAATTATAACTAATGGTGGGTCATGTCTGACATTGACCCATGTTGGTAGGGACTCATTCCAACTCATAGCCATATTTTCATAAAATTTCCTAATATTATAAAATGATATCACAAGACTTAATTTCATTATAAAGATAACTATAATGATTTTAAGCATTAAAATAATGATCTTCTAAAAATGTCCCCCTTTTTGAAGATCACATTTCATAGAATTTTAATAAACCATGTATAAGATAAACATAGGTATACAGAGATGTATTTAATTTAAAACATTCTATTTAACATTTCAACTGTCAAATGTGATATATAATAAAATGTGGTGTAAAATATAAGTATAATTATCATTTTCAAAGGATAAGTAAAACACATCCAAATAAGGATGGTTTAAAAGGATAAATATTAATGTTATTGATGAATGAGTCTAAATAATTTATGTGTCAAATCATTAAAATCATAAAAATTATTTTTAACAAACAATAACTTCCAAACAAATATGTTATAAAAATATATATTTTAGTATCCATAAATGTATGTAATAAATGATAAACATGGTATAAAATGTAAACTATCAAAGTATATACAAAAATGTATCAATTAATAAGTCTGATTTCAATTGTAAATGTTATCCATTTTTATCAAGTGTAAATGTATTCCAAATTTTTCAAAGGGAAATTCCATCCATCATTCTCAAAACTAAATTCCATCCAACATTAAAAATGGTATGTTCTATCCAACATACTCCCCATTTTTTTATGAAAAAAGGTATAATAGAATGATAAAATAGATATATATGAATAATAATAGGGGTAAATGTCATTAGGTATAAAATGTAAATTTATTAGAGTCTAATAAGTGATTCACGGAAAATGAGAATAAAATCACTATTATAGAATATTATATAATAAATGTATCTCTCAGATCTAGGGGTGAGATTAGTGGGTCCATTTCCCCTTTTAGTGAAATGAGGATTTGATGTAGAGGATGGTACAGAAAACATAGTGGCCAAAGGTTATGAGGTTTAATTAGGAAGCTAACTAATAATCACTAGTCGGAGATGCCATACTACTTACAAGGGCGACATTCTAAAGGGATAGTATTGTGGAGGTAGGGGATACCAAGAAGGATCAAATTTGATTGCTGATATAGGAATGGGTTTAGGGGATTCCATAGATCTACTAGAGAAATACATGAAGGGATTAATGATATTGAAAAAATTTATAATATGTTTCCCTCCTCTTAACATAAATCTAATGAAATACTTATTTCTCATAATATATAACATTTTAAGGGATTCCAAAACATTTCAATGATTAAAATATTCTTTGAAAACACTTCTAATATTTGGAATCCAGTTTTTTTAAAAAATGTTAAATGAGAATTTAAATCCTGTTTTTATATAAATTATGAAGATAATAACTAATGGAATTGGTGATAGTTTACCAATCACCTTAGACCTAATTTAAAGATTCCCTTACCAGTTTATATATGTTTCCTTTGTGTTATAGAATATACCTTAAATCCTCATAATGTGTAGTATGAATATCTCACAAAATAACTTGAAGCGCATATCTAACTATAGACCAAATCAACTCTACATCTATTTAATCTAATAAAGGTGGAGAACAAGATATAGAATCCACAAAAGTTAAAATAATAAACCCCTCCTTTATATATGATTAACTGGTTGAAATGGAGGCTATCATTTAATCCATAATCGATCTCATTGTTTCCATATCATTGGCCAAAATTATTTCTTCAATCTAAAGTTCCTTAATGTAAAAAATTCATGTTTTTTAGATTTTTTTATACAACTAAAAAAATGTGGTTTATAAAATCAAATTAACTGCACTAAGATAATAGAGGTTCTTGAGACCGAGAAATCATACTATGTAATGTCATCAATATCCCTTATAGGTACTCTAGATCTAATCTAGAAACAACATCAAAAGGATTTGGTGATGTAGTTCTCTCAACATAGGGTATATTAACTTCTACAGTGTCTAGCCTAGTAGAATGTGCAATTCATGGAAAGGCCTCAAGCTGACTATTATTATTTATCTTCTTACGAAAAGATCCATTTGTATCTATACCAATTCCATCTACGATACCAAGTCCACCCTTTTTTGGTGGATGTCTCCCATCATCATTTGATTCATCATAAGAAATACGTAAAAGCTTGGATCTTGAGGAAGGACCCCCTTGGACTAGACCACATATTTTACCTCAACACTCTATGAATTCCAATAAATTCATATCCTTCTCTAGACTATTCAAAGTACAACCCATTAAGAAGATACCATTGAAATTTCTCCCATTCATCATTTGATGAGTCATTCCATGGATCTAGATTCAGAGTATCACGGTCAATTGGTAGAGAAACATGACTAATAGAATATGGGAATTTTACCCCCTAAACAACTACTTGAGTATCACCTCCAGAAGAGGCATCATCTTTAATTTCATCATCTAGAATAATTATCTCCAATGAAATAGGTCTCAATGAACAAGAACTATTCATAGACCTACCCAAATCTAAAAAACTAATAGGGGATGGATTATTTTAAGGCTCACTAAAACATGAAGAATCCTCATCATGAGATCATCCACCATCTCTATCCTCATCATCATCTCTATTCTCACTATTTCGATCATAAAAATAAGATTCCTATACTAAAGCGTTATATTATATATAAGAATAAGTTCTAATCATTCTGTCACAAAAAATATCCATATCCTCCTCATCATCATCTAATTCACATAAGATACTTTCTCTGTATGGCAGAGAAACAGGAGGAATAGTAGGTCCAATATAAATGGAAGTGATATTTAGAATATAAGGGTCAATTACTTCCCCAACTGAGGCATCCACCTCCTTATGAACAACGACAACATAATATACTCATTTCTCATCTAATTATTCCACTATCTATTCTATGTCCAAACCAGGATCCACTAAATTCATGTGTCTAGAAGGATGATTTATATAAATAAAATCTTCGAAGATTATATCATTATTTATTACCAAATTCTTTATACATGGGTTCCAAGTCACTCTTATTCTTCTATAAATAACATTATTTGGTCATAATCCACACTATTTAATTTTATACACTTCTTATTTATCTATCATAAATTTTGTTTCAAACCATGTTTAAATTATCTTAGTATAAATTAACGAATTTTATTCAGAGGAAGAGTTAAAAATTTCATCATTTTTACCATGAGGTATCATCAATGGTGGATCATTTACCTTGGTTTCATAATTTTTTGTTAGAGTTGATTTCACAAGAGGGGGTGGATGAATTGAGTATCTATAAAAATTACTTTTAAAATTTGTTCTTTGAAAATTTCACTGAATTAAAAATATAATACAACTCAATTTGTATGGAATTTATAAAAGGCCAGAATGTCCAATTAATTTCTCAAAATATTGATTAGTTCTCAGCTATACTCATTTAGAGAATAATATAACTTTTAAAACTAATATACTTGTTCAAAGCAATTATAAATACATGATAAACTATCGATCAATGTTCAATTTTGTTTTATGAAAAATTTAATTAGCACAAAGTAAATCTAAAAGATAAAAACATAGCAAATAAAAACAAGAGGTTCTATATCAAGATGAGACTTAGTCTTATCCACTTGGGGATCCCCTACCACCATGAAGTTTTAATTCATAAATAATTTGATCCAGACCTTGTATTGGGGTTCACAATAGCACACAATGTTGTCCAAGTCACACTTGACCTATACTAAAGTTATTCATTGGAAAAACAACAAACTGGTCACACATGACCTCTTCCACTGATCTACGTGGGATAAAAAGAATTATAATGAGACATAGTTGTAGGATTTCATGTATCCTCTAGTTATTCATATGAGATAGTGTGTGTAATAGATAAATACACACTCTGGTAAAAAAGGTAAATAAAAAATACAATAGATCTAATGATGTATATAAAGGATTAGATGTATATGTATGTTATGCAGTGAAACTCTGGACTTAGTTGATGTTGTGGAAATTTTGTTTGTGTACTATTCTCGATTTTTTCTCAAAATTTTGTATCATAGTCTCAATGTTCTGGCTTCTAGGAGTATGAAAATTCATATCCTTTTCTCAAAATATCATCATAGTTTTTTCTTTCTTGTCATATTGATATCTTCGTATGTCATTCCTATGAGTTCTAGGGATTTTGAAGTAAAATTGAGAGTCACAAGAGATTGTAGTTCATCTTTACTCGCAATTTTTTAGTACACTCTGAATGATTCCACTTGAAATTCATTTACACTTCGTTATCTAGCTGCCATGAGATCTACCTACATGCATGTTCCTCGTACTATCTAATGAAAGTCCTATATAAAACATTAAATAATGTCAAAAACATTAATTTTTTAAATATGAATGTTAGATATAAATTTGAATTAATAAATTCAAAATAGTTTTTATGACTATCAGTGAGTCATAATCTGTCTCGCATCCTCAGTCTATTGGCATCAGTCTGTAAGCATTGGTCTGTCAGCATCAGTGATCCATGTATCGGTGAGTCCATTCCACCTGTATCGATGAATCTGGGCATCGATGTGTGATTTTTACTATCAGTCTTTCTAGTCATTTGTGATTCATCATCAGTGACTCATAAATAACTTTCAATGTGTCACCCCTCAGTGGCTCATCAATTAGTAATTCGTTTGAACTAACAATGTTTCTTCCATCGATAACTCGTGAATCAGGGAATTGTTCATCGACGACTCATTCATCGGTGAATCATTCATCAGTGACTCATTCATTGGTGACTCATTCATCAGTGAATCATTCATCGATGAATCTATTTTTATATTAGTGTGTCCTCATCGGTCAGTCATACATCAGTAACTCCTCTGAACTATCAGTTTCAGGGACATTAAATAAACATACAAAGTGTATGTCTAATACAGAACAATAGAAGATTAATTGAAATTAAAAAATTCAAGTAAATATACACTTGTAAATATATTGAAGCATAAATATTCATATTTTATTGACTTAATGAAATATATTATATATTGGGAAATAATTTATCCACTTATAAATATTTACTGACATGATTATCTTGAGTTATAAATTAATGTATGAATTAACAATATTTGTAGATTAGAATGATTTGGGATTATTAAAAAAACTATTTCATAAAGGTTCTAAGAATATCCCTTTTTTGATAATCACAAATCCAAGAATTAATGAATTAAACAAAATTTTAATGAATAAAAAATTCTTGAAATAGCATACCAAACAGTGAATGTGAAATGTCAATATGGATTTGATATTTCCATTTATGCTACCCCTCAATTATTTTATTAAGGGAAATATATATAGAATGTCACCTTATATCAGATAATTTTCATGCTCCCCCTTTTTATTCGAAAAGAATTAGTGATTTGGGTTAGAGGTAATATATATATATACTATATTCTATTGAGTAGATGACATTTTCCCTATGCCAGAGTATCCCCCCTAGATTAATAATTAAAGATATCTATACCTTTATCCTCCTTTTGGGATAAAAAAGTAATGGAAAACAAAATAACCTAAAGGAAATTTAAAACACATAGAAAAAGTGGAAACACAAGGAATGAAAATTGATATTCATTAAGCATAAAAGAGTAAAATCAACATTATAATAGTACATATCCCAAAAAAATTAACAATCCATAGCTAAGGATTTGGATTTTGAGGTGCATTTCCTTTTTTTGAATTATCAAGAGGATGAATAGGTGGTGGTGTTGTAGTTTTAGGAGGGATGGTCGAATGACAATACTAGGAAAAGCAAGACCAGTAGGAACATTATCCACAAGGATGGGTCTCCTTTCTGATAGTACACGACATTGAGGATTCTCCATGATCATTTTCCTAATCTAAAATAAGGCTGGAGATATTTTCAGCTTGGTAGAAAGAAGATAACTAGATGCAATAGAAGTAAATGCTAGAAAAACTAAGGATTTGGATTTCTCTTTCAAGTAGGGATTCAAAATCATGATGAAGTAATTGATGATTTCACGTCCATATTGTGTTGCCTTCTCAAAATATTCCTTATTCTTCAAGAATTTTCCATGGTGGGAGTAATCTCATTCAACTGTATGACTTTCCCCTTGAAGGATTATGTTGCTTGATGGATCTTGATATTATCATCCAAATACTTGAGGTTGTTGATATGATAATTCATGGAATAGAATTTTTGAGAAATACATTTCAATATTTTCTTGAATCTCTATCTGAGCAGCAGAGGCTTTAGTGGAACATTGGCTCACCCTATTATAAACTAGATTAGTGTTTTTGTAAACCATGGAATTATTTCCCTTGTCGGAATCACTGTGAATGTCCTTGATATATTTCCTCATCAATGACATGAGGGACTCTATATCAGTTTCATCGGACCTGATAAATTTAGAACTAAAGGCACCAAAAATCATATTTCCATGTTTTTCCATTAATTTCTCCATATCTACACTGATTATTGTGTAACCAAGTTCCTAATATCCTCCATGACACCCATAGTGTGGTCTTGAAGCTAATGGTCAAATATTCTAGATTATTATACGTTATCATAACTTCTTCTTTCAGTAATGTATTATTTATAATGATTGTATTTACAATAGTAAGTAGGTTATGCTAAATCTATTGAATGACTATCCTCACAATCTTAGCAGCATCAGATTCAGAAATACCCATTGAAGTAAAATTATCACTTATGGATCTAATAGAGGATATCATGGAATCACATATATCAGACTTGAATTGATCTAGATCATCCTTGGAGACATAGTCACTGGGAACTTGTTGTTGAACATGTTCAATAACTGGTAAGACTGGGGAAGTATGAGAATCTTATTCCACATAAGTTAGTTCATGTGGAGTAGGAGAAGGAGCTACCATCTACTCATCAGAATCATAGTCTATGAGAAATAGAATGAGTCCTAGATTTTTATTCCACTCATAAGAATAGGTCCATTCACTAGGCTCCACTGTATCAATCCTGAATCTTTTTCCCTGAGGATTTAGTATATGTTAAGATTAATATTCATCCTCTTACCATCATCTAGTCAAAAAATCTTTTCTAGGCACTATTACCTACTCAACATGGGGTCCTAATTCCCGAGATCTAACTACATCAGCTACTCTAGGTACTTGTGGCTCTTCATCCTTCAGAGGCATAGGTGATATCTGATCCTCGTCTTCTTTATCTTGGCCTCTAGAAATAATTTTATTAATCTCATAAATTATTCCTTGATCATCGATATCAAGATGGAAATGCCCTTCCTCATCTCCAGTATCTCCATCCACATCTCTACCAGAATCATGTCCAACAGGATCTGCATCACTATGCCCATCCGCCTCATCTTTTCTCCAAGAACAAATCCCTCACCAGAGATGTAAAAACCTTGTTTTCTTTCTTTTAATTAGTCTCTCATATGATCACCATCATCATCATCATCATCCTCATCTTCCTCATCATCCTCATACCTACTCACATATCCATCAACCTCAAATACCTCTATCTCTTCCCCTTCTTCAACACCCAACAGTGATTCTAGAAAGGGTAGTTCCAATGGTGGGATGGAGTCTCCAAAATATATATATTTAGGGATCTCACCAATATCTAGGACACTAATATCATATATATGAGACTCATCTTCTCTTTTTAGATTATCCTCATCTAGTTCCTCATTAGAATAAGTATCCTTTTCACCATGTTTAAGATCTAGATCAACTTCTTCCCTTTATCTGGTCAGATGATAAATGAGATTATAATCTTCTAAATAATCTATCCTCATTTACTAAAAACATTCTTCTCCATGGGTTCCAATAATTTTTCATCCCCTTGTAGACATCCTTGTGAATGAATAACCCAATGCAAGAAGTGATCACCTCTTATCCATCTTCCACACAACCAATATTCATTAACGTTGAAAAGATCATCCTAAAGTAGTATAAACATGTTTCTTTCCTAGAGGGTTTGATGACATTAGAGATATGTACCATAAGGTACCTACATAAGATTACCTTCAACCAATTATTCAAAAAATAAATTAAGAATATATCTTGATATTTCAAAGCTGAAAAATTACCCTTCCTTAGGATGATTTGGTGATGAATAAACATTAAAGGAAATCCTACATCTCCATATAACTCAGTGGTAGTATCTCCCCATTATTTATCATTCCTAGTAAACTCTTTCAAACCATTCTCCTATGAAAATAAATATGATGTTGGGGGAATGTTTCCCTGATAATTAGCATAGATTCCCTCATGTGTCATTTCTGAACACTCATCCCATTATATAGAAAATAAAGAAATCTGTTTCCCCATTACTATTGAAATCATCTTAGCCTCCTCATCTTCGTCCAAAGATACATTAATGTTATGGTAGAACACGTGGACAAACATATGATAAAAATGTCTCTCAGTGTTGTCAAACCATCTGATCCACCATTCAAATTCCAAAACTTTCTGTAAGAGTGACCTTCTAGACAATAGCCACTGATCATAAACATCATTCTTAGTAGTTACAACATGACATCCCTTGCCTGTCTTCACAGATCCATTGGAACCTCTTGATTATCCTTTCTTATTCTTAGTTGTTGGTGATTCACTTGGTCCTTCCATCACTTATGTTGTCCATGAATTTTTGATGGTTCGGGTTCAAAGGTAGTCTAAAGGTCAAAGGATTTAATGGATAGTGAGGGAGGAGAACGATCAAAATGTGGGTCCTTGTAATTTTATCATTTAGGTATTTTAAAAAATAAAATATAATAATGGTAAAATGAAGATAATAAATCATTGTTTTATATAAAATAAGATAGATAAACAGATTTACAAAAAGAACTTATTGGTATCGATTTTAGTCAAAAAGTATCGGTCTCACCTGATCAATTCAATATGATCAGTTTCATGTGAACAATCTCTCTGGAACGGTTTCACTTGATTGGTTTCACTAATTGGTTTTAATGATGATCACTTTCACTTGATTGGTTTCACATAATCAATTTCAACTGATTGGTTTTAAAGTGATTAGTGTCACGAACAAACTGGTTTTTCTAAGGGGAAATGATTTAATGGACTTTAAATATTTATCATTCCTAGTTCATGTATAATGTAGATTAATCACTCATATATTAAGGGTTTGTTTAATATGTCAGATAGTTGATGCTCAGTCCCAATATACACAGAGTTATACAACCTTTTTGATAATGGTCTCTCAAAAAGTGATGTATTACATCCATATTCATTATTCTAGAATGAGAAATTTAGTTTTTTAGAAGTTTTAATTGAACATGTATTATAACAATTTATGGGGATATGTCTGAATTGAAACACATAGTATAATAATGCATGATTCATCCAAAAAAATTGTGCACAACAACTACATGTAGCAATGTACTACACTTCAGAAGTTGATAATACACCAAAATTTTGATTTATACTACACCATTATAATAGAGACATTCCCAAAATGTTATCTGTTCCATAGGTTCCCTTTCTACCTAACTGACTTACACCCAAGGCATCATTAAAAAGACAATCCGAATCAAAAGGATCTCCTCTAAGATAAGAAAATATTAAATTATTTTTATATTTGAGGAATTTTAATACTCTATTAATAGAAATTGAATGTGATTTTTTAAATTTTTTTAATCTTTTTCACATACACACAGTAAAAATAATATCTGGACTACATGTATTTAAGTACACCAAACTACACATCATTCCTCTATAAGTAGTTTGACAAATAGATTTCCTATTTTCATCAAGATCTAACATACATGTTGAAATAGTATGTGTTTCACTGCTCATAATGATATCAAAGCCATATCTTTTCAAAATAACTTTATTATACTTAATCGGATTTATAATAATACCTTCTTTGATATAAAATAATTCTAATCCATGAAAATACTTATGTGTACCCATAAAACTCATTTCAAATTCACATTGAATCATTTAAAAAAACATTACATAATGAATTTTTAGAAGAGAAAAAATAATATCATCTACATATATTTAAGGAGGTAAAACTTCTTTAGAAATTCATTTTATAAACAAGGATGAATCTTAAAAAACATATGTAAAACCTTTATAAATAATAAAGTTACTCACCCTATCGTACCAAGATATTGGAGCTTGTTTCAAACCATATAATGATTTTGATAATTTGAATACTTGTTTTTGGAAAAAGTAAATGTGTAAAGCATGGTTGTTATTCAACAAAGAAATACTCAATTATATATAACAATTTATGATTGCACTTTTGACATCCATTTGAAAATGATTGAAATCCAAGTCTGCTGCATATGAAAGTAATATTCTAATGGATTCAATCCTAGCTATTGGTGAAAAGGTCACCTCATAATCAATTCATTATTCTTGATTACAACCCTATACACCCAATATAGCTTTGCTTCTAAATATATTTCCAGATTGACCAATTTTATTTATAGACAACCATTTTGTTCTTATGGTTAAGGTATATTTTTGTCTATCTACAAGATTCCAGACAATATTTTTCTCAAACTGATTAATATCATCTTCTATATACCTCACCCAAAAATCATCATTGATATCATCATTGATGTTTGTAGGTTCAAGCTGTGACAAGAATTCTTGATGTTCAACCTTACTCATCAAAGAAGCCCTAGTTTTTGTTCCTCTGTCTAAATCTCCAAATAAAACATGTAATTGATGTATTTTAATGGTTCTAGTTGGTCTAGAAAAAGTATGAATAATTATTTCATGTTCATCATTTGATTCTGGTTCATTATGGCTTGACTCTGGAGAATTTCTAGAATTTCTAGTTTTTACAGATTCCTTTATAGGATGATTTGCGTGTTTTGAAATAATGTCATGATTGTGCATATCCTCATCAATAATTTCATGTGGAGCCTTAGGTTTATGTTGATATATTACATCATCCAAGACATGTAAAAATTATTCCACACATTATTTTCATTTATTAAAACCTCTATAATCATTTCTTCATGTGGAATATCCAAGAATTATTCCTTCATCACTTTTAAAGGAAAAATTAATCTTGATTATCTTTAGTGTTAAGAATATAAACATTACATCCAAACACATTAAAATAATATACCGTGGGTTTCCTATTATTCCACAACTCAAAATAAGTTTTCATAAATATGGGTTTGAATAAGAGTCTATTTATTATGTAACAAGCTATATTAACACCTTCAAGAAAAAAATTAATCTGTAGGACATATTAATTAAGCATAGTTAATGTAATTTACTGTAGGTTTTTTTCTTTCTTTCTACTAAACCATTTTTTTGAGTTGTCCAATAGGAAGGGTTGTTGTGCCTATATCCATTTTATGAGAAAAAAGATTCAATGTATTTATTCTAAAACTCACGACCATGATAAATTCATATGGATATAATTTTATGTCCACTATGCTTTTCGAATGTCCTACCATACGTAGTAAAATGGAAGCAAGCTTCACTACTGTGAGCTTTGAAAAAGGTCCATGTATACCTATAAATTCATCTACAAGAACATAAACATAGTGCTTCCAATTGAGACTCGAAAATCTTTATGGTTTAACCATGTGAATGTGATCCAAATCGATAGGTGGAGAATGTGTAACTTCATTCTTCAGTTTGAAATATATTTTTTGTCTTTTATATTTTTTGACATGGATTGAATACATTATTTTCTAAAAACACTAGCTTTGGTAGGTCTTTAACTAAAAAATTTAAATTCAATTTCACATGGGAGTTTACATTACAATGTCTTAGTAATCTGTTCCAGAAGAAAGACTCATTGTGTTAGCCACATTGGTAGGAATCATTCTTTGAAGCTATTGTGTCTAGGTTTATATCATATACAATATCATTTCTAAGAGTAGTAAACACTAAATTATTCTTTTCATTAAAAAATTGGATGAATAATTTTCAAATTTGGCATTAAATTCATCATCACAATGTTGGGATATTCTAATAAAGTTATATATTAATCCATCATCATATTATACTGTTGAAATTGAAATAGTGTAAGGGTTACCAACCAGGATTAAGATAATGACTTTTCTATTACCATTGTCACCATATATGATAGGTCCTCCATAAATATTAATGAGACTCTTGAATATTGAGTAGTCCCATATCATTTTTATTGGAAAACCACTTTTTAAGTACCAAATATTACTATAGGAACTCTTTTGGAAGTTTACCTACAAAATAATTTATCCAATAAACTAATTTTTGTAACCATATTTGACTGGGTCCAGAAACATTAGTGATAAATGCTTTAAGAACACACAATTTTCTTATGGGTTTCCTATATCTAGTGTAATATGTATATGAAAAATAAACCTTATTTGGCCCTGAAAATATGGATGAAGTAAAATTCATTTTGGAACTGGAAGTTATAGTAATGTTCATATTTTTAAATAAATAAGAAAATTTTCCAGATTTTGGTATAAAATGTTTATTTGATAAATTCATTTGTCCCCATTGATATCATATTTCAGAAGTGTACCTAGGAACTATATGTTTACTAAGAATTTGAGTAAGAGTATTATTTACAATGGTATGATTTTATAAATCCATATTAAATTTCTTATTATACATCTTTAACTCGTTGTTTTCCTCGAGAAATGGATTATTTTTTTTCTCTTTTCTAGTAGAATGGTAATATTTAATAGTAAAAGTATGAGCATGATATTTCATTAAGGATTTATATTTATATATTATTTTATTATATGCCTCTTACAGCATGATTCAATATTCCAATAGTTCTTCATTTGAAATATTTTTATAATTGCTTTCATTTTACGAATAGTATTAATTGTGTGCCGGAGAGGCTAAGCTTACCATAGATGTGTTAGTCATAAAAAACATATTTTCCATGTCATCATTCTCATCATGAGATGATGATTATTCACTTGAGATATCCTCAGAGGCACTCTAGTTGGCTTTCAAAGCCTTTTTATATTTCTTATCCTTACTTTAATGCATTTTTTTCCATATTTTAACTTTGGACAGTCCTCTTTGACAAGTATGCTCCTCTTGTATTCATTGCCTACATTCTCCTCTGTTTTGTCACTGATATTCCAGTATTTTTTCTAATTTCACATGTTTTCATACATCCATTTGTTATATGGATTTATGAAAAACTATTTTTTATAAAAATTTCTTGATTCTCTTTGCTAGCTCGGCCATTTCCTCATCAATATTTGATGCTGATTATTCACTACATGTGCTCTAAAATAGCGGCTTAAACAATCTCTTAATTATTGATTTTGGAAGTGGTAGTATTGAAGGCTATATATATATTTTTTGTCTCATCATCTTCATATATGATGAATTTTATCACATCTTTATACATCATTAGCATTCCAATGAGTACTTTGATATGTTATTTGCTGATGTCACATGATTCTATAATTGGGAAAAAGGTTCTCCTCCATCTATCAGGAAAATATCTAAAAATGCTCATGAGTTTTTCATTAGTAGTAACTTCTCTTCCCAGAGAGATAATAGTGTTCATTATTTCATTGAACCCAAGATACATATTATAAATAGATTTATTAGGCTTCATCTTAAATTTTAAATATTTAATAAAATAAGAATTTAATCTCATATCATCCACATTAGATGATCACTCATGGGAAATACACAAAGTGTCCCAAATCACATGTGATGTTTTACAAGAATAAATGCGATTAAAATCTTCATCAACTAGTGTATAGTATAGAGAATTAATTTCTTTATAGTTATTGTTATAGTTAGTCAAGGTAGGTTTATCCCAAGTACTTCTGGTAGTTTTAGGAATTGCATATTTACATTCAATAGCAGTCCAAATTTAAAATCACATTATTTCTAGATGTATTTTTATTTTAATCGTCCAATGATCATAGTTTGTTCAATTAAAAAAATTTGGTCTTTTAGTAGCATCGCCTTCAAGTATATTTTCCATAATATAAAGAATTAAATTATTTCAAATATATATAAATTTATAAATAAGAGATATTTTAAGATCATCGAAATATAACTATATTAATAGTTGATAATGATTTGAAAAAGCATTGAAAATTGAAAATTTTCTAAAACCTATGATTCCATATGTTGTATGGAGTATATTACACAAGAGAGGGGTGAATTGATTATAAAAAAATCAGTTAATGTTGGTTCTTTAGAAATTTCCCAAAATTAAAAATATAATATATGTCAGTTTGTAGTGAATTTATATGATTCTTTAATGTTAAATTAATTTTTCAAAATAATGATTAGTTCTCAGATATACAAATATAATTATTAATATAACTTTTGAAACTAATTTACTGGTTTAAAACAATTATAAACACTTTATAAACAAACTATCAAAGTACAATTTAGTTTTATGAAAAATGTAAAAAACACTAAGTAAAACTAAAACGTAAAAACACAGTTGAAAAAACAAGAGGTTCATTCTAAATTAGAGACTTAGTCCTCTCCACTTGGTGATCACTAGAGACAAAGCAGTTTAAATTAATTTGAAGTTTGATAAACACCCTCTATCTGGGTTCACAAAAAAGAACATGGTTGTGCAGATCACACTTGACCTCTACAATATTTATTCATGGGGAAAACAAAAAACAGGTCACACTTGACCTCTTACACTATTCTATGTGTGATATGAAGAATAATATTGAGAGTGAGTGTGAGTATATTAAGTATTCTCCTATTATTCATAGGTGTTAGTGTGTCTAACAGACAGATACACACTCTGATCAAATATGTAAATAGATAAACGCAATAGTTCTAAAGATGTAGAGAAATTTTAAAATGTCTCTTTTTGTTATGAAGTGAATCTCTGGACTCATTTGATTTATTGGAAATGATGTTTGAGTCCTCTTTTGGAAGTGGTCTCCAAAACAAAGTTTTGTAGTCCCGATGGTTTGGCTTCTAGGAGTATTAAATATTAATCACATTTTTTCTAAATATACCTAGAGTAGCCCTTTTATGTCATGTTGATCTCCCGGTATGTTCTCCCTTTGATTTCGTGGCATTTGGAAGTAAGCTCGAGAGATGAAGGAGACTGCATTTCTTCTTTCCTCGCTACTTTTTAGTACACAATGAATGATCCAACTTGTAATTATTTTATACATCGAGTTCTAGTAGACACGAAGATCTACACACATGAATGTTCCTCATATTTTCTACTAAATGTCCTATAGAAAATAGTAAATAATTTTAGAAAACATAATTTGTCTAAATATGTCTGTTAGATATAAATTTGAATTAAAAAATTAAATTTTTTTATCACTTTCAGTGGTCATCATCAGTCTTCCATCATCAGTCTGTCAGTATGGGTCTCTCTCCATCAGTCTGCCTGCATCTGTTACTCCATGTATCAGTGAGTTCATTCCATTGGTATCGATGACTCTGGGAATCAACAATTTTTTTCTACTATCGGTCGGTCTGAGAATTGTTTAGTCTTCAATGGTGACTCAATTAGAACTATAGGTTTGTTTCTCAATGGTGACTCATATATTGGAAAGTATATTGAACTAATGGTGACTAGTCTATCGGTAAATCATCTATCTTTGACTCATTAATCGGTTACTCATTCATCTATTACATGTTCATCGATGACACCATTGTTCTATCGGTGTTCCCTCATTGGTGAGTTGGCCATCAGGGAATCTTTTGAACTATCAGTGTTAGGGACTTTGCATAAAATTTCAATGTGTTTGTCTTATACATAATAGTTCTAGATTAAATGGAATTAATAAATAAAAGTATATATACACCTGTAAACATATTATTGAATAAATATTCATAATTTATTGACTTACTGAAATGTATTATACTATGTTACAAATTTTATTCACTTATAAATATTTATAGACTAGATTAACTTGAGTTATAACTTAATATATGAATTTATAGGATTTGTAGATTGGAATGATTTGTGATTATGAAAAAAGATACTTCACAAAGGGTCCAACAATAAGTAATATTGTTTCTGCTTCTTGATATATCATAGTACTTAAGTACCATTTTATGTGACACAAAAAATTCATAAAAATCATAAAAAATTACGTTTTCTATCTAACTCAGTTGAAGTAGGTCTATCTAGAATACCATCAATATTCGGATCCATAAAAACAATTTTCATAATTGAATGATTCACTATCAGAAGTAATCACACCTAGATTACCTTCAATAAAACCTTGATGAGGAGAATTCAGACATGTTTTCAACTCCTTTGAAGAAAAGTAAAAATTCATTACTATCTATTATGCTTTGAATCAAATTATTCTTCGTATCGAAACAAAATATGGTGTACTGATAACATTGATGAACCATCCTAGGATAGAAAGGTATAATATTTATTATGAACCAATCTACCCATACATGGTCCTAGGTGTAACATCCCAGGTAAATAAAGAATAAATAATTTTCATATTTATTAATATTTACGAATTAAATATTAATTTTAATTAAAATGGGTTTCTACGTTCGATAGCGTACTCGGTACGCAACGATGAGTTTCTTTGAAAACTTACGTTGCACACAAGTAATAAAATAATATTATTTTAAATGTTAGTTAACGAGTAGTCGTTGTACTGGAGGGAATGGATAGAAATAACTAAAATATGATTATATATGTTTTTAAATGTTTTTACATTTACCCAATAAAGGATAAAGGCTTAAAATACAGAAAGAGTTCAATTTTAGGCATTTATATCCTAATTTTCACGAAAGGTCCACTTATCACCTGTTGACGGAGAACCGTCATTAAATATAGTTTTGATCGATCTTATAAATTCTATTGGACCAAATAAAACTCTTCTTTAGAATCGGTACATTAAATTTTACTTTGTGTAAATTTTTGGTATTTTTCTGATAAAGTTCATTTTTTTATGAATAGTGTAAAATGTTGTATTTTAATTCAAAACATCTTTTTAATCTAATTTATTTATATGATTAGATTATATTTTGAATTGTTATTAAAGTGAAATTAGAAAATATTTTTACCATTAAATCCAATAGTGGTCGTTGGAATTAATTTCACTTTGAAATCGGACTTAAACTAGTGTCAATCTTTTGATACTTATTGTTCCATAAAAACACGCTATTTGCTCTGACAGCGGGAATTAATTATTAAATTAATTAATGTGACTTATATGTTTTGAATTTTGTAAAATAGACTTCATTTTTGAATTCGTAATATCAAATATAGCTTAGGGATAATTTTTGGTAATTTTCTGAAAAACTTCAATTTTTGATGAATAGTGAAACCACTAAGTGGTACTTATAAAAACTGATTTTCCGTTTAAATGAAATTTTGCCATAATTGTGTTTTTATTTTAAAAAATCTGACATACATGGTTGTCATTAAGAAGTAAAATGTGGTTCAATGAGATTATAATAATTTTTTTGGTGAATAGTAACTTATTAAGTTCTTAATCGCGATTAGTGGTAATTAGTGTAGTTTAAGGTAAAAATAATGCTTTAATAAACTAAGATGAGCTAGAAACATGTCCTACCCTCATTGGTTGTGTCATGGACGACCAAAACAAGCCATGTTTCATCTTGGGGACCCCATGGAGACACTTTGGTTGGGAAATTACATAAATAACTTTTTATTTAATGTAAAAGTAAAAATGACACAAACATAATATGTTTTACGAAAACAATTTTTAAATGGGGTTATAAAGATCAGATATTTGATTATAAATAGTAATTGGAAAGATAAAAGGATTTCCTACATCATAGTATTTTTTTATGATTTTTAGACATTAAATAAATTAAATTAGTTATGAAATAATAATGATGCAATGATGACATCATTATTTGACGATTTAAATAAAATGGAAAGATAATGTAAAATCTATGAACTACACATGGCCAAAACCAATTGGATGAGTGGATTTAGAACCCTTATCACCATATCCAAGATATATATCAAAGTGGGACCTTTTAAAAACGAAACACATTTTCAAATAAAGTAATATTTCTTTACTTTCCAAAAGTGCCCCTCCTCTCCTCTTATAAAAGGCCCCCACCTCTACCACCTTACACACACTCCTCAAGCCTTTTTCTCGGCCAACCCATTCCCATTTACTCTCTCCACATCCCTCTCCTCATCCTAGAGGATTCCCTTTGGGAAGAATCCTTTCAAAGGAAGCCTTTAGGCTCAAATCAAAAGGAGTTACACTTTTAAAGGTAATTCATTCTCTCTTGTTCATTTGTTTTATTTTTCTTCTCCAACCCTCTAAACTCTTTTTATTTACTTATTTTGTAACAAAACCAGTATATTCAATATACTAGGATGTTGTTATATGATTTATTCGAGCTAAACTCTCACACAACTACATCAAATGGTTAAAGAACATACGGTTTCCGTGGATGGCGAAATTCTGCCTCCCGAAACGATGATTGTTCAATACTCATTTAACACCTTCAAGGGTGGCCATTATGATGTCACTATTTTTATATATGATATATAATATGTTTATTGTTTCTTTAAGCTTCTGTATTTTTCATTTTGGGCATACCTTTATGGTTTCCACTATGGGTAAACACGATATCTTCTTTTAAGGAAGTGCGGACTACCGCCCCCTCAAAGTGATGTGATTCGTTAATGCCATATGTGGGACGTGTAAAGGATGGATTTAAAGTTATTATATATGATGTTATACTGGAATTATAATATAACTATATATCATTATTATTTCTTTCCATTAAAGTATGAGATAGAAATGAAAGTAGCGTTCAAGCGTACGTAAAGCTTACCGTCTCCATGAACGGTGCATTTCATTTCTTATCCCCAAATGTAATGTACTATTAAAAGTACAAGTATATAATGGATATATATAATTAATGATATATCTAAATGATGAATATAATTATGGAATTACAATATACATACCTCTCATTTAGTTTTAATTCCATTAATATGACAAAGAAATGAAAGTAGCGTTCATGCGTACGTACGGCTTACCGTCTCCATGAATGGTGCATTTCATTTCATACCTCTAAATGATTATGTAATATTATAAATACATGTATATTCTGGATATATATGATATATATATGATATCCAAATCAGGAATTTCATTCTGGATATAAAGAACTTTTGACCACACGAACAACATGTAATTTTAAGAAGTCAACTTTCGACTTAAGAACCAAATATTGACAAAACAAACATTATTAACTTAAATGGTTACATAATGTTTATAACATGGCAATAAGTGATATAAAAGGAATAATGAACATTAAAAAGGTTCTTAATCAAGTATAAATTAACTCAAGTTTATTATTCAGGACGTTAAAGAACGATCGAGTCAAGTCGGACCCGAGTTAAGGGACTTCGTCTCAATCTCCTTTCATTGAGGCATATTTCGTTTTATACACAACTTTCTTTTATACGGTGTATAAACCACTTTGACTTTTACTTTTATACAAAAGGAATCTTTTTCTATGAAGAGTTTTACTAAACGACAAAAAGGAATGATTTTTTAACGTACGCGGTGACAACAACTTTTTCCGCCGCTGCGAGTATTATTTGGTCTTTGGCTTCCTCAACAAGCCGTAATGTTTTTAGAATAAAATAAACACCATATACTCTTTTATGTATTTTGGTATTGAAAATGGTTTTGATAAAGGATTCTATTATGTCAATATATTTATGATATATTGTGATTGAAATGTGGAAATGTTATCATTCCTTTATATTGGTTTTATGTTTTATGATTTTATTTTGGTACTTGGACATTTTAACGGGTGGTTACGTTATAAACCATATGATGGGTGGTGCCGTGAATACCAGGATGGGTGGTTACGTTATAACCTCCAATGCATTGGGTATGGAAGTCGTCCGTATGGCTATTCCATTAAGTATGTATGGAAATTGGCCGTATGGCTATTCCATTAAGTGATATGTGTGGAAGTCGACCGTATGGTTATTCCACTTAAGTATGTTTATGTCCCAAGTTACCTTTATATATGTTATGTGTTCTTTATATGGGTTTTATGGTAATACTTTGGTTACAAAAAGGTAAGTAAAGATACTTCATTCAGTGAAGAGTTTTTACTACTTCATGAAGGTGAAGGTATTACTTTGATAGAGTATACATGGTTTACTTGATTTTGAAAAAACTAACAGTTTTCATTCTTTGTGTATCCCTTACTGAGCTTTTTATTCTCACCACATGTTTTTTTGAAATGTTTTTCACTGGACTTAATGTGGAATAAGGTCAAGGATGGGATCAAGGGAATGCCATGCTATATAAAACATGGAACTAGACATGTTTCTTTCAAGAGTTTTTTTTATTATTATGGAAACTTAGTATAAGTGACTAATTTGTAATCTTTTGAGATGTAATAGTTATGTTCTAATTCTCTAAAACACTAAACCTGAAATGATCCTCAACGTGAATTATTCTTTTAATTCAATATTAAGTAAGGTTTAAGACTGGGGCCTTATAGTTGGTATCAAAGGTAAGTTTAGACAACTTTAGGAGTTCGAAAAGTGTTAAATTATAATATGATTGAAATGATATAGCATTTACGGATTACTATGTTGCTTCGCCTAAGATATTTCTGTGTTTAGAATGGTTTTCCGCAGACGAAACAAAGCAGCTATGTTGGGACGACATCAGGAGGAAGATAACCTTCCAAATCAGCAACCTGAGATGGTCGGAATCAGAACTGAACAGTTTGTTGCAGTGATGGCACAGTTGACTTAGGCTATAAATGGTGGTGGTATCCATGAACGAGATCAGCCAGATCAACCGCAGAGGAATATGTCAGTGGTGGAACATTTCATGAGGCAACATCCCCCATCATTCAGAGGATCATATGACCCTGTGCAAGCTGAAGGGTGGATTAAAGCACTGGATAAGATTTTTGATGTCATGGGGTGTTCAGAACATCAAAAGGTTAGTCTTGCTGTTTACCGTTTTGAAGGTGAAGCTGATCAGTGGTGGTCGATGGTGAAAAATATAAGGGATAGTGATGAGATTGAGGATCTTCACTGGGACGAATTCAAAGGTATGTTTCTTGAGAAATATTTTCTTTAGGTAGTTCATCTTAGGATGGAAAAACAGTTCCTAGAATTGAGGCAGGAGGATGATTCAGTGGCTGCTTATGAAGAAAAGTTCACTCGATTGGCAAGGTATGCTCCAAACTTCATACGAGATCTTGATAGTAAAATAAACCGTTTTTACTCAGGGTTAAAGCCAAAGTATCGAAGGGATTTAGCTTCTCGTGAGTTCAAAAGTTATGAAAAACTTGTTCGATGTGCGGAGAAGGTGGAAATGGATTTTGCCGATGACCAGGTGTTCTATGACAAACAACAGAATAAGAGGTCTAGTTGGCAGGCAAAGGGGAAGAATTCATCAAAGAAGCAAGGAGTTAAGAAAAACAAATATCCATCCTGTGAGAAGTGTGGTAAAATGCATCCTGGAGAATGTTTATCTAAGTCTGGTAAGTGCTTTCGGTGTGGTAAGTCTGGTCATATTGCTCGTAACTGTATGGAAGACGATCAAGCAGGAAATGAAAAGCCAACGGTAAGATGTTTTAAGTGTAATGAAATGGGTCATTATGCAAACGAGTGTCCAACGAAGAACTCAATTGGGGGAATGCAGCCAGACAACAAGCAGAAAGGGGTGGTAAAATCCTTTGCAACAACTTCAGCAGATGTTGGGCCATCGAATGAAGTGGTATCAGCTCCAGGGAGCTCAGTATTTTTCGAAGATTGACATGAGGTCGGGCTACCATCAGTTGAATGTAAAAGAAGAAGACGTTCCGAAGACTGCGTTCCATATTAGATATGGCCATTATGAATTTGTAGTTATGCCTTTTGGGTTAACCAATGAACCTGCTGTATTCATGGACCTTATGAATAAAATTTTCCATGAGTTCTTGGATAAGTTTGTGTTTGTGTTTTGAGGTTTGGGAAGAGGTTATGTGTGCCTTGTGATTCACAGTTGAAGAATGAGTTGTTATGTGAGTCTCATAGTTCTTCGTTTTCAGTTAATCCTGGCAGTACTAAGATATATAGAGATCTGCGGGAGTATTACTAGTGGGATGGAATGAAAAGAGATATTGCTTATTTTTCTGTGAAGTGTTTGACATGTCAACAGGTTAAAGCAGAGCGGCAGTTACCGAAAGGGATGCTTCAGCCTTTACCAGTGCCAGAGTGGAAATGGGAAAACATATCCATGGACTTTGTTGTGGGATTACCGAGGACATCTCGAGGTAATAATGCAATCTGGGTTATTATTGATCGCTTGACCAAATCTGCTCATTTTTTTTCTATACGAGATACTTTCTCTCTAGATCAACTTTCCTGTTTGTATCTTAAAGAGATAGTCAGGTTACCTGGAGTACATCTATCCATTGTATCGGATCGTGATCTCAGGTTTACTTATAAATTTTGGAAAGGCCTTCAGAAGTCGTTGGGTACGGAATTAAATTTTATTACAGCTTTTCATCCTTAATTAGATGGGCAGTCAGAACAAACAATTCAGACCTTGGAGGATACGCTACGAGATTGTTCAATGGATTATCAGGGAAGTTGGGACCAACATCTTTCTTTGGTTGAATTTTCATATAATAACAGTTTTCATTCCATTATACAGATGGCACCATTTCAGGCATTATATGGGAAGCGGTGTCGAACTCCAGCTTTCTGGGATGAAGTGGGTGAAAGGAAGTTGATGGGACCAGAATTGGTAGAAGAGATGGCAGAAAAAGTTCAGCCGATTCAGAAACACATGAGAACAGCTCAGAGCAGGCAGAAGAGTTATGCGGATAACCGGATGAAGGATCTATCTTTCGAGGTAGGTGATCATGTTTTTCTCAAGATTTTTCCTTAGAAAAGTGTGATGGGATTTAGTAAGAAAGGAAAGCTTAGTCCAAGGTTCATTGGACCATATGAAATTCTGGAGAGAGTTGGATCAGTTGCATACCGAGTGGCTTTACCTCCGAGTTTATCTCAGGTACACAATGTTTTTCATGTTTCAATGTTGAGGAAGTATATGTCCGATCCATCTCATGTTTTGAGTCCAGAGGTAGTTCAGCTGGAAGAGAACCTATCTTATGAGGAACAACCGGTACATATTTTTGACCACAGGGAGCAGGTGTTACGGAATAAGGTTATTCATCAGGTAAAGGTTTTGTGGAAAAACCATGTGATTGAAGAGGCAATGTGGGAATCTGAAAATGCTATGAGGGATAAATACCCCCACTTATTTTGATAAGTGAATAAAATTGCGAGGACGCAATTCCCAAAAGGGGGGAAGGATGTAACATCCCAGGTAAATAAAGAATAAATAATTTTCATATTTATTAATATTTACGAATTAAATATTAATTTTAATTAAAAGGGGTTTCTACGTTTGATAGCGTACTCGGTACGCAACGATGAGTTTCTTTGAAAACTTACGTTGCACACAAGTAATAAAATAATATTATTTTAAATGTTAGTTAATGAGTAGTCGTTGTACTGGCGGGAATGGATATAAATAACTAAAATATGATTATATATGTTTTTAAATGTTTTTACATTTACCCAATCAAGGATAAAGGCTTAAAATACGGAAAGAGTTCAATTTTAGGCATTTATATCCTAATTTTCACGAAAGGTCCACTTATCACCTTTTGATGGAGAACCATCATTAAATATAGTTTTGATCGATCTTATAAATTATATTGGACCAAATAAAACTCTTCTTTATAATCGGGACATTAAATTTTACTTTGTGTAAATTTTTGGTATTTTTCTGATAAAGTTCATTTTTTTTATGAATAGTGTAAAATGTTGTATTTTAATTCAAAACCTCTTTTTAATCTATTTTATTTATATGATTAGATTATATTTTGAATTGGTTTTAAAGTGAAATTAGAAAATATTTTTTCCATTAAATCCAATAGTGGTCGTTGGAATTAATTTCACTTTGAAATCGGACTTAAACTAGTGTCAATCTTTTGATACTTATTGTTCCATAAAAACACGCTATTTGCTCTGACAGCGGGAATTAATTATTAAATTAATTAATGTGACTTATATGTTTTGAATTTTGTAAAATAGACTTCATTTTTGAATTCGTAATATCAAATTTAGCTTAGGGAGAATTTTTGGTAATTTTCTGAAAAACTTCAATTTTTGATGAATAGTGAAACCACTAAGTGGTACTTATAAAAACTGATTTTCCGTTTAAATGAAATTTTTCCATCATTGTGTTTTAATTTTCAAATATCTGACATACATGGTTGTCATTAAGAAGTAAAATGTGGTTCAATGAGATTATAATAATTTTTTGGTGAATAGTAACTTATTAAGTTCTTAATCGCGATTAGTGGTAATTAGTGTAGTTTAAGGTAAAAATAATGCTTTAATAAAATAATATGAGCTTGACACATGTCCTACCCTCATTGGTTGTGTCATGGCCGACCAAAACAAGCCATGGGTCAACTTGGGGACCCCATGGAGACACTTTGGTTGGGAAATGACATAAATAACTTTTTATTTAATGTAAAAGTAAAAATGACACAAACATAATATGTTTTACGAAAACAATTTTTACATGGGGTTATAAAGATCAGATATTTGATTATAAATAGTCATTGGAAAGATAAAAAGATTTCCTACATAATAGTATTTTTTTATGATTTTTAGACATTAAATAAATTAAATTAGTTATGAAATAATAATGATGCAGCGATGACATCATTATTTGAAGATTTAAATAAAATGGAAAGATAATGTAAATTCTATGAACTACACATGGGAAAAACCAATTGGATGAGTTTATTTCTAACCCTTATCACCTTATCCAAGAATTATATCAAATTGGGACGTTTTAAAACCGAAACACATTTTCAAATAAAGTAATATTTCTTTACTTTCCAAAAGTGCCTCTCCTCTCCTCTTATAAAAGGCCCCCACCTCTACCACCTTACACACACTCCTCAAGCCTTTGGCTCGGCCAAACCCTGCCCATTTACTCTCTCCACATCCCTCTCCTCATCCTAGAGGATTCCCTTTGTGCATAATCCTTTCAAAGGAATCTTTTAGGCTCAAATAAAATGGAGTTACACTTTTAAAGGTAATTCATTCTCTCTTGTTCATTTGTTTTATTTTGCTTCCCCAACCCTCTAAACTCTTTTTATTTACTTATTTTGTAACAACACCAGTATCTTCAATATACTAGGATGTTGTTATAAGATTTATTGTAGCTACAATCTCACACAACTACATCAAATGGTTAAAGAACATACGGTTTCCGTGGATGGCGAAATTATGCCTCCCGAAACGATGATTGTTCAATACTCATTTAACACCTTCAAGGGTGGCCATTATGATGTCACTATTTTTATATATGATATATAATATGTTTATTTTTTCTTTAAGCTTCTGTATTTTTCATTTTGGGCATACCATTATGGTTTCCATTATGGGTAAACACGATATCTTCATTTAAGGAAGTGCGGACTACCGCCCCCTCAAAGTGATGTGATTCGTTAATGCCATATGTGGGACGTGTAAAGGATGGATTTAAAGTTATTATATATGATGTTATACTGGAATTATAATATACCTATATATCATTATTATTTCTTTCCATTAAAGTATGAGATAGAAATGAAAGTAGCGTTCATGCGTACGTACGGCTTACCGTCTCCATGAACGGTGCATTTCATTTCTTATCCCCAAATGTAATGTACTATTAAAAGTACATGTATATAATGGATATATATAATTAATGATATATATAAATTATGAATATAATTCTGGAATTAAAATATACATACCTCTCATTTAGTTTTAATTCCATTAATATGACAAAGAAATGAAAGTAGCGTTCATGCGTACGTACGGCTTACCGTCTCCATGAACGGTGCATTTCATTTCTTACCTCTAAATGATTATGTAATATTATAAATACATGTATATGCTGGATATATATGATATATATATGATATCCAAATCAGGAATTTCATTCTGGAAATAATGAACTTTTGACCACACGAACAACATGTAATTGTAAGAAGTCAACTTTCGACTTAAGAACCAAATATTGACAAAACAAACATTATTAACTTAAATGGTTACATAATGTTTATAACATGGCAACAAGTGATATAAAAGGAATAATGAACTTTAAAAAGGTTCTTAATCAAGTATAAATTAACTCAAGTTTATTATTCAGGACGTTAAAGAACGATCGATTCAAGTCGGACCCGAGGTAAGGGACTTCGTCTCAATCTCCTTTCATTGAGGCATATTTCGTTTTATACACAACTTTCTTTTATACGGTGTATAAACCACTTTGACTTTTACTTTTATAGAAAAGGAATATTTTTCAATGAAGCGTTTTACTAAACGACAAAAAGGAATGTTTTCTTGACGTACGCGGTGACAACGACTTTTTCCGCCGCCGCGAGTAGTATTTGGTCTTTGGCTTCCTCAACAAGCCGTAATGTTTTTAGAATAAAAGAAATACCATATACTCTTTTATGTATTTTGGTATTGAAAATGGTTTTGATAAAGGATTCTATTATGTCAATATATTTATGATATATTTTGATTGAAATGTGGAAATGTTATCATTCCTTTATATTGGTTTTATGTTTTATGATTTTATTTTGGTACTTGGACATTTTAACGGGTGGTTACGTTATAAAAAAATGACGGGTGGTGCCATGAATACCAGGACGGGTGGTTACGTTATAACCTCCAATGCATTGGGTATGGAAGTCGGCCGTATGGCTATTCCATTAAGTATGTATGGAAATCGGCCGTATGGCTATTCCATTAAGTGATATGTGTGGAAGTCGACCGTATGGTTATTCCACTTAAGTATGTTTATGTCCCAAGTTACATTTATATATGTTATGTGTTCTTTATATGGGTTTTATGGTAATACTTTGGTTACAAAAAGGTATGTAATGATACTTTATTCAGTAAAGAGTTTTTACTACTTCATGAAGGTGAAGGTATTACTTTGATTGAGTATACATGGTTTACTTGATTTTGAAAAAACTAACATTTTTCATTCTTTGTGTATCCCTTACTGAGCTTTTTATGCTCACCCCAAGTTTTTTTGAAATGTTTTTCACAGGACTTAATGTGGAATAATGTCTAGGATGGGATCAAGGGAATGTCTTGCTATATAAAACATGGAACTAGACATGTTTCTTTCAAGAGTTTTTTTTATTATTATAGAAACTTAGTATAAGTGACTACTTTGTAATCTTTTGAGATGTAATAGTTATGTTCTAATTCTCTAAAACTCTAAACCTGAAAAGATCCTCAACGTGAATTATTCTTTTAATTCAATATTAAGTAAGGTTTAAGGTTGGGGCCTTATACTAGGTAACCATTATCACCAATTAATTTCTGTAAATCAATCATTCATTATACTATATTTTCCCTAAATCGTTATACGGTTCACAAGTTGTGGGTTCATCAGTTTATATTAGATCGGCTCAATTATACGTTTTAATTCTTCATAGGACGTGATTTTATAAAAGAAAATAAATGAATGGTAATTGATCCTCATCATATTACGGAAACATGGAGATATTCAAGGGTTTATGAAGGTTAATGTCATGAGAGAAAGGGAGGGGAAATGGCTTGAAGGCAACATTCATGAAAGAGAGAGACATAAATATAACTTTTAAGCCTCATTTTTCATTTAGGGATTAGAAATAATATAATAAAATAAAAAATGAATCCATCAAATAAAAATATATTCCCAAAAATTTTAAATGTTATAAACAGTTGAAATAGAGACCAATAGAAAATAAGACCGGTAGCTTGTCCAATGGTGTTTCGCCAATGGTGATTCACCAATGGGGACTCAATATTGGTGACTCACAAAAAGTGACTTTCCAAAGGTGAATTTGAAATGTGGAATCTCTAATTATGAATTGAAAATGGTGAACCACTAATGAATACTCTCTAATGTTGACTTGCCATTGGTGACAAACCAATGGGGACCCACTAATGATGACTTTCCAATAGAGACTTTCCAATAGTGACTTGTCTAACAATGACTTGTCAATAATTAAATTCAATGGTGGATTGTCTTACAGTGATTTTTAAATAATGAAATGACCAAAATTAAATGTTACCATAAATTTATCATTCCTATTTTGGGTTTTATGTATTTTAATCTCTTATAATTCAATGTTTCTAATGAAATATCATCAGGATGAATTTTTGTGTCTACGAATTTAGGAGTTATATCATCCTTTTGAAAATTTTCCCTTAAAAGTTATGTCTTAAAACAAAATTATTTGACCAGGAATCATACATATTATTTTTATAAATATTTATCAAACATGTTTTGACACAATTTATTACTACATGTCTGAACTGATGTCCATAGTCATACTGAGTGTGATTCTGTAACTAAATTTGTGCACATCAACTCATTTTATCTATGTAATAAACTTTAGTAGTGGAAATAAAAACATTATTTTGTTCCCTATAACACCAATATACTTGATAATTTCTCACAAGTTCACATATTCGAATAATTTTTTTCTTTATAACTTACAACCATCAAAATACACATCAAAATAACTTACCAAGTCAAATTCAGGTCCTCTAGGATTAAACAGTACTAAATTGGATGTATAATTGAGGTATTTTAAATTATTTTTATCATAATGTAAATTTTATTCTTTATAATTTTCTTGAAAATTGGCACACATACAAACACTAAACATAATTTCATTTCATCTATTAGTTCTGTAAAGAATACATCTAATCATAACTCTATAATTAGTTTGATCCACTTGATATTCATCTTCATAAATATATATCTTACAATTAGTACACATTAGAGTGTCACAACATTTTGTGCTATCCAAACCAAAACATTTTAAAAGGTCTTTAGTGTACTTATTTCAATTTAAAATAATTACAAATTTTCTATGAAATATTTGATAACCAAGAAATAATTTTAGTTCAAACATTAAACTCATTTAAAATTTATTTCGAATCATATTTTATAAATAAGTACAAAAATAATTTTTAGAAGAACCAAATATATTATCATCTAAAAATATTTGAACTACTAAAACACATTTTTCAAAAAAAATATACAAAGAATATGATCATATATTACTTTTGAAAAACCAATGTAAATTTTAATGGAGTTGAGTCTATCATTCTAGGAACTTGGAGCATATTTTTAATCATATATTAATTTTCATAATTTGAATAAATGATTTTCAAAATAATGATGTTGAAATATAGGGGTTGTTCAAGAAAAAAATCATCAACTATTGAACCATATAAGAATATACTTTTGATATCCATTTTATATAGTCCAAAATACATATGTTTTTTATTTGAATGTATTATTATGATTTAATCAAGTTTTATCCAATCAATTTAGGGTTTCCTCATAGTAAATACCCTTTTGTTGGCTATGTCCTTGTCTAACCAATTCTAGATTTATTTCATACTATAGTCCATAACTCATCAACCGTGTTTCTAAACACCCATTTAGTTCTAATATTGATAGTGTATTTAGGTCTAAATGAAAATTCCAATAGAATATTTTTTCAAATTGATCATGTTATTCTTTATTTTCCATATCTTAGAATTTATTATTAACTTCTTCATTTATGTACTTAATATCATGAAAAGACAAGAATTATTGATGATCATCCTGATTTATAAGAGAATATATAATTTTTTCACTTCTATCATGGTATCTCGGAAAAATATATAGAGGATGATATTTAAGATTCGTAACATCTTTATGATAAAAGGGTCGAAAATAAAATTGTATTATATAGAATTAGATTCATATTGATCCTCTGAACATGATGATTTTTCTTATTACTTCATAGGATTTTCAATAGGTTTGGCAGTAATTTTTAGTGTTGAAAAATCATCCAAATGCATTTCCAAAGGGGTATAGTCTCATCAAAATTGACATGGGAAAACTGCTTCCAGGTCCTGATTCATTTATTAAAACACTATATGATTTACCAGATTTTTAATAACAAAGAATAATTTATTCATTACTATTGGAAGTCATTTTGGACGAATTCCCATAGTGTTATGAATAATGAATTTCCAACCAAAAAATTAAAAATAATTAAACGTTGTAATTATTTTATTGCATAGTTCCTAATGGCATTTATTTAATAGAGGTATAATCAAAACTCTTCTGATTATATAGAGGTATGTATTCATAGAATCATACAAAAATTAAATAGGATGTTTGTACTCATTAAGCATAGTTTGAGTAATTTCCAGAAGTGTTCAATTTATTATTTCTACTAAACCATTAATATATGGGGTCATAGTTGTATAAATTTTATGATTATATCCATTTTGGGAATAAGAATATTTAATGTATTTATTTTTAAACTCACAACCATGATCACATCATATGTTCTTAATCCAATGTCCACTATTAGTTTCGACATGTTTAGCATACAAGGAAAAATAAAAACATCTTTCACTTTTTTAATCAATAAGATTACCCAAATATACCATGAAAATTTATGTTTATGTACATAAACATAGTGGTACCCATATTAACTAGAAACTATAGATGATCTAAACAACTCCATGTGAACCAACTCTCCGAGTTTATAAGTTAAATATTCATTCTATGATTTGATTCATATATTGGGTATTTTCCCCTTTTTAGTGGACAATGGATTTTTCATTTTAAAACTAAATATTAGGTTGATCCATGACTAAACCTATATTTTACAGCTCTCTATGTGAGGGAATATTATAATAGAGCAGTCTTTTATTCCATATACAGTATTCTTTGGGAAATAAATATATAAAATAAATATATATCTAAAATAAACAATCTAAAGCAATAGCATGAACATTTTAATTTATCACATCTATAAACACTAAATCAATTTTACAAAAAAAATATTGTAGATATTGTTTTCAAATGTAACATAAAAACTAAAATCAAACAAGTTAAGAAATTATTAGTAGATTTCTCTTTAATATATCTCTAAATTAATGTTTAGAAATTAATATTGAGATAGAAATATCAATTTTTCTAATTCAAATAATATTCCCTTTAGTATTTTCATAGATGTCGACATGTCCACCATAAACAGTAATGCAATTATTGAAGAATTAATAAAAAAGTCATGTTTTTGGAACAAATGATTTCTAGTTACCATAGGTTTTTACTTGATACTATCTTTTTGGTTCACTAAAAAATAAATTTAACACCAAAAATAATTTTGATTCATAAATATTGTTAGGTAGAGAAATTTAGTAATTACTTCCTTAGGAAACCGTATTTTTTTAATAGGTTTCCTAAAATATTGTATAATCTTTTTCGAGATAAATAAGTTGTTAAGTGTAGATGAGTATTTACAAGTTCTAGTAAAAGAACTAGGAATAAATTTTTTTTTAAATTATCCTCTTTCCAGGTTGATACCACAAATCCATAATGTATTTAGGTGCTCAATAACATCCATTTAGTTGATTGATATTATTTATCCATTTAGTGAATATTTCTAAATCATTGTTTAATATATCATTATAATTTTTTTATTTTCATCTTTTAATATTGGATGATTTTTCTCTTTTTTCAAAAAAGGGATCATATTTTAAAAAAACAGTTTTTTCATATTTTTATTTTAAAATTTTATATTTATCCTTAAAATAAGTTAATATATCTTATATTATGTTACAGTAATCTATAATTTATTCAGTATTCCTATTCTCATTGTCATTTTCATCTATAAAAGTATTTGATGTATATTTAACAAATGCATGAAAAACATTGGATAGCTTAGATGTTTTTTTCATGAAACATGTTTTAGCTCTATCTTATTTTACCTCATAGGTTGTGTCTAAATCACGTAATCTATCTTCAGAAGAACTCTTTGTTTCATTAATTTCTTTGATGTACCACGTATCATTGACATTATATTTGTTATTATATATTATCATACCACAGTTATCTGTGACATTCCCATTACTTTTACATTCAAAGCACACTATTTCATTTGATGTATCATCTCCCTTCCTAATCATCTTCCAACTTCCTATATTATCATATTTTACTTTTTAGCATGGTTTCCTAATGTTCTTATTAATAATATAAAACTTTTATTTTTTTTCTATATGGTCTATCTCTTTTGAGTTATTAGCTAGTTATTCTTCATCAAGTGAAATTTTAGTTATAAGTTTATCCTTTTTTGACGTTGTGGATTTGAAGTCTAAGTACTCTATTTTTAGTTCATCATAATTTACTCTATAAAATTTATTTTCTTCATCTTACATCGTACGCTTTCCAATATTCTCTTTCATTGGTAACATAATAATTTCACACAACTCTATGTTTGATACTAATGTTCATCTCCATCTTTTTTGTAGGCACTTTAGTAGGTTCATCACTTGGTATTTTTCCGATAAAAGATTCCCCAGAGAGATCAATGTATTCATGAAATTTTTAACTTATGATATATGTCATAATTAAACTAATTAGGTTACATTATAAATATATTATATATAATAGTATAGGTACTTAACCGTATTTCATTGACATTAGTTGTTCCATCCTGGGAAATATCTAATGTGTCCAAAATTGAAAAAGAAATTTTGCATATAGATATTTTATTAAATTATACATCCCCCAATGTACAATACAAAGAATTCATAAATTTATAGTTATTATTTTTTGTAGATTTGGTAGCATCATCCAATGTATTTATATTATATTTGTATATTTTATATTTGTCTAGAATATTAATCCAAAAATAAAAACCCATGCACTTAATTATAATTTTCTTTCTGTTTTTCCATTGAGGGTAATATGAGTCATTAAAAATTGAGGTTTTTAGTAGAAAAAACCCTCATTTCAATTATCCATAATGAAATAAATTTATAACCTACAAAAATTTGAGATTATGAAGACATAACTAAAATCACAGTTGAAAATATATCTTATCCCTTTCATGCAAAGTGCTGGCCAGAATGAGTAACTCAAGAAGGGGGTCCAATTGGGTTACCAATACAATTTATATTACAAACAAGTTCAAATAAAATCCCCCTATTTAAAATAAATTCACATAGTTAATCGAAATTGTATATTGATTAAAAAACCTAAAAAAATCTAAAATCATGAATCAAGATCAGTTAAAACAATAGTGAGAATAAAATTATTTTTTCAAATCTATTCACTGAATCAAATCTCGAAATAAAAAATGGTAAAGAAAAACTATCAATGTATGGGTTATGATCCCAGTTTAAATAAAATGCAGTAAAAGCTATGAAATGAAGAAAAAAACTAAGACACACAATGTAATAAACAAGGGGTTAGTTCTCAAGTTGAGTTCTAATCCCCTAATCATGTAAATCATCTACTTCCAAAAATATTATGTAAAAATAATCTAATTAAAATCCATGATCGGGTATATAAATAGAAGGCTAAAAGATTCCTAGATTGAAATCGGCTTTCCACTGTTATATGTGGGAATGAAAACTACCATAGAAAATTCATGGACGTCTTCCTCCAGAACTATAGGTATGAAAATAAAAGGTAATAAAATAGAATATCATGAATTCTCCCATTATATCTCAAGAGATAGTGTGTGTTAATAAATAGGGAATACAACAGAGTGAATGAAAGTGAAAGAATATAATAGAAATAGAAAGAAATAATATATTCAAAAGGTAATGTTTCTAATTTTTTAGTGCTTTATATGGTCTTGTTTCCTCAATTATATACTAAAAAACATGCCTTTTAGAACCTCGATCTTTATCAGTGTATGAAAAACAACCACTATTAAAGGTTACCATTACTAGCGCTAAAAGATGTGCTGATTTAGGGTCCCCGTTATTATCCTTTTTTGAACTAATAAATGGTTCCATTTATTAGCACTTTCTCGTATCAGTGATTAGGCCACCATTTATATGTTCATTTTATTAGAACTGATAAAGGGAACCCTTTAAAGTACTTTATTTTTACATCCCACAATGGGATCTATTATCAGTTCTTTTTCAGAAATGATAAATGTCAAAAAATGAAATATTTAAACAAATTAAAATTAAAATGAATCTATTAAAAACATATAATAATTTATTAATTATATATTAATTAACAAAACTGAGTAATTTTATTATTATATATATAAATTTTAAATAAAAATAAGTAGTATATATAAAATCTAAAGATATATGTGAAATGAAAATTAATTATTTAAAAAAATAAGTTAACTGGGAAAAATTTTAAACATTTTATGGGTTAGATAATTATTGATACTGTTAATAAATACCATATATTAAATATATAGATATATATATATATTTATATAAATATGATTTATATAATACAAAAAATTTATGATTTTTATTATATTGTAATATATTTAGTGAATAATTGTTTATAATTAAAATTAATAAGAATACAAAATACTCAATGAATTCATCGCGTAATGGACATAATTGAATTTCATTTGATTTTTCAATTTTATAAAAATCAAATGTGTCTCAATATCTAATATTATCAATTTTTTATTTCCAAAAATAAATTTCCTCTATTAATCACAATTTCCATAATTTTTTTACCAAACCGTAATCTAAATATTGTTTTGATAGTTTTCTATATGATTGTATATATATGTCCATCTAATAAATTGTATCCCACTCATTAATACTTCATAAAAGTAACATTATTTCTTTCATCACAAATATAATAAAATCTATTTATTTTCTACATTAATTTATCTGATGTCATATCATGATTTTATATTCTTTCTTGGTTTCAAACATTGGAATATATAATTACTATCACGTAATTATCCTAATTGGGATTCATTAGCCCATTTTGAGAACACAAAACAGTCCATATATTATCCTCATGAGCTTCACCTCCCAAAAAGTTATTTTATGCTTTTTTCTTCAGACTCATCCCTCATAAATTCTCTATTTATTTTACTATTCTTAGAAATATCCACCCTATGTATGAATACTACATAGAGTATTTCAGGAAACATATGTGCATGTCCACAATTGATGGAGGATGTGGTTCAAAAAATAAATTGAAATGATAAATTTTCAGTAGATGAGATGATGAGGATGAGAGTTATCTATAACATTTGACGTTGAAATAATTCATTGGATAATACATAAAATATTAATGTAATTATTCTCATAAATTAAATTACCCATTTTATTTAAAAAATCAAAATTATTTGAAAAAAATTAAATTATGGGTTTCTCCTATTAGAATTATCTATAACTTTTTGATTTGATAATTAATATATTATATATAGTTTTTTATTTATTGTATAGAATAAATATTTTATTAATACAATTGTATGTATATAAATTGAAAATGTATTGAAACTAATCATTTGAAAAAAGTGTATAACAACATAATTAATATGTTATTCATGTTTTCAATTGAGCATGATTACGACCCTTATCAAATCTTGGTTTCATGTTAACATTATTATTCTTAAATAAAATTTTGTCTGAATGAGTTGGGGGAACATTTGATTTATCACGGAATAGATTGTAGCTATAGATTTTTTAATAATCATGAGGAAAAACTGAATGTGCTCACAGATTTGGATGATATTTCAGTTTATGAATCATTTGATATGAATACCATTGTAAATTATTATAGAGATCAGATGAAAGAAATAATAGTGGAAATTTAAGGAGACCATTATGATTTTCCATATATTTTTAGATGTTAAATAGTTTTTCAGAGAGACCATTGTATATGCGTTTTACAAAAGAATTTTTTAGCTATATTGATGTTATATAATTTGAATTCTAGAATCATATGGAGTGACACCAGCTTTAAAAAACTATTCAGTCTCCTAAATGATATGATACTTGAAGAAAATAATCAATCCTAAAAAATATATGATGCTATATAAATTCTACATTATATGGGAATAGTCTATAATTAAATACATGCTTGTCTAAATGATAGAATATTTTTTCTCAAGGGCCAAAAATCACTCATAATATTCCCAAATCATGGAGTAGATTTAAACATGAAAAATGAATCATGTCCTTTGAAATCTATATGTAAATTTCCTACCATTAAATGATTTCAAAGACAATATTATTATTTAGAAAATGAAATAATATTGATAGGTCTTTCATATATATGAATTAAAAATGGTAACCTCCATTATCGAAAAAAAATCTTGAGTGGAATAAAATTATTTTTTATATCTATAATTTGGAAATGTGTAGAGAAACATTCATATATAATTATAAAAAATGGAATAAATCCTTCGAGATCACATAAATGTACCCATATTACATCGACCTTCATATTGGAAAATTTTAACCTGTCTCTATGGTTATGCATGAAGAAAAAATGCATCATGTTGTAACTGCATATATCTGCACCAAAACAACCCGATAAGTAAATTGAGGAATATTTGGGACTAGTGATCAAATATATATTATAGTTGTGTGATACATCTTTTATAATGTATGAATCTTATAGAAATTTGTGAATCTTCATAATTAATGAAATGTTGGGGTGTCCCATTTCTAAAAAAACACTGACAATCAATTTGGATGAAACATTCCATGAAGATTGTTTTTTTAACATAATTGTTTCCTCAACAACATAAATACCAATATTGGATAATTGTATTCTATGGTAATATTGTAAATGGTATAACACATTCTATGAAAATTGGTGATCATCTATTTGATTAGGTAAAATATATTGACTTTGTTTTCAGTTAACCCTTTCAAAATGCATTATGAAATCATGTTGTAATTAGATATCAATTTTCATTAAATTACAGTATTAAAATTTTTGGAGTATCAAACATTTTATTTGTTTCATGCATATATATATATGTATTTTATAGTGTTAATTTCATGTTAATAAATATTACGGGAAAAAAATATGGCATTAATTCTTGGTGAGAGATGATTTACATGGTGATAAGGGATAAGTTGGCACCGATGAAGGTTAAAGGGTGAACTTCTCTTCCTCAAGATTCTTATAGAATATCACTATAAAAAGTTAATAAATTTAATTTTCCATAATTGTGTAAAATTTGATTAGGATAATTCATCAAATATCAATATTCCTGTTTTAATGACTAATTTCATTTTACACAGACTAAAATCACAAGACTGCCATGTTTTTAGGAATATTTTGATGTATATTTCTTTTATTTTCATTTTACCTCAAAATATATGAAATATATTTACTGAACTATACTTATTTTTCAAAGTCATATGTATTAATGATACAGAACCGATGAAGTTTCCAATCACGAATAAAGATGTTGTAGTCATATTGTGTGAAATATATATGTTATTCTAACAATCATTCTATGATATAATTTTCTACATGATTGTTCAATTTTTAGAGAGTTTTATCTATGTGGTCTTGTCCATTACAGTTAGATGTAACCAAAGGAATTATATATGAAAATTTGGGTTGGATTTTACAATAATAAAATTCATACAGATGTTTATATTCTAAAATGATATATTTTTGATGAGACAACCTAATAATATCATGATTACCTTATAGATTTTGACATAATAAGAATCCCAATTTTTCATCCCAATAGATTCCATATGGGTGAATGGATTTATAGAAGAGATGTTATTACTATTACCTGGATAGAGTAGGAACAAGATCACCTTTACATATTAAATAATAGTGAAGTTGTTGAAAAATTAATCAAAAACCACAAATAAATTCTTTTATAATTTAATCCTTAAAGGGATGAAGGATTTATATCAAATAAATATGATGAACAGATTATATAATGGTACAAAGATCAAAATAATTAGGTGTTATATGAAGATTTGAATTCAAATGTCAAATAAAATCAATGCCTATTGAGGGGACAGAATGAAAATTATATATCTTACACTATTTTTTTATACAATAGATATAGATTTTTTAATAAAGAATACGATAAATTCAGTAGGATGAAAAATAGTTCTATTGATATTGTCTTGAATGTGATACGCATATCTGATCCTTAGATTAAAAATCTAATTTATCAAAATATATATTATTTTTTCATTATCCAATAAATATACGAGTTGTACTATTCAACATGTCAAGGTCAGATTTATCATGGAAAATGGGTTAACATTATAAGTGATGTGAAATTTGAAAAAAATGGCATTGTGAAGGATAATATCAACATAGAAGGATGGAAAGGTCAGTAGTTTATAATGGCATGTCATGTAGTGCATTTATTATATTTATCAAATACATCAAATGAGAATTGGATTACTTTACTTATGTTGAATGAAAAAAATACGTTATTAGAGGAAAATTCAATTGAGGTTGATACTTTCATTGGGATAATGCTACCAGTTCAGGATGGTCCAAATCTAGAAAATTATTTGTACACTAGAAGGGACCACAAAGAGGGTATTTGGGTTCTTTATAGAAGAACCAAATCCCTAAAACACATAAACAATAAAGTGAAATCCATGATATGGTAATTTTTTTAATAGATTGTGTTTTTCCACATAATATAACATATCCTCCAATAAATTAAAATAATCTAAATTAAATGTTTGACTACTCAAGATGATAATGTCTTCTACAAATTTTGATGTTAACAATCCCTTGGACGAAGACACTATAATGAAGGAAACCCTTTGGGGAGATGCAAAGTTAATCTAGATGTTTTCACAGTAAAATCAATGTCCACAAAGGTAATGTATTTATTGATGTTTATGTTTAATTTATTTATTGTTGTTTTTAATCACATGATAATTGTATTCATATTTAGGTGGATTTTTTTCTAGTTTTGGTGGTCTATCCATCTTTAATTTCATTCTTCTCACAAACAACTATAAACATATTCTCCCTCTAAAGTACTTAACCACTAATGTGTTGGAATTTATTAATTTCCATCATGTTCCATCCACTCCTTAGTAACTATGGTAATCTTGATACTATTACAGTTAAATCATTTTCCATAGAATTAATGTAATAATTTATGATTATTTTATTTCCTTTTTCTATTATTCATCAAAAATTGTTCTCTTATATAGGTGGTTTTATTTTTTAGATTTAGGGTTGTTTTCTAAATGCTACAAATCCTGAGAGATTTGAATTTTGGATTACAACTGAGATAATGAAAATAATGAAATGCATCATGAATTTATACAACCATAATTAAAAGGTCAATTACTATAAATTGTTTAATTAATTTATTAATCATTTTGTATAATATTTTAATATTAATTTCATTTTCATTTTTATCAAATAATTATTTCATTTTTAATGATATTTTGGTTAGTCATATTGTGAATTAAAATATCATCAACAAGACATGAATTTCATTATATGATTCTTTCTTCCAATGCTACCTAGATTTCTAATTTTATTTCCTTTATTTGTCGTCCTTTCAACACTGCACATTTAGTCAATGTTCTTAGTTGAATACCATTATTATTTTTAAAATACAGATGATTAGTGGAACAAATCCTCATATTTTGGTGACTTAATGTTATATAATAAACTCATGAGATTATTTCACTATTATGGATTTTAAGAATGGGAATGGTTTTTTGACTAATCGCATCAACTCAATATGCAAGGTTTCAGGTTTGAAAAATAATGAAAATGAAAATCATGGAAAAAATAGATGTTAGGAATTTTTTATCCATTAGAATGTGTAAGAATCAACCAAACCTCAATCTGACACATGGTGTAATGAATATGACAGTAAGTTTTTCTTTTTATTTAAAATTGACAATAATTTTAGTAAAAAAATGAAACTGACATACTGAAAACAACGTAAACAAATTTAAATTGTTTTGATATTTTATGAAAATGTTCCCAATGTCATTTTTGATGTGTACTAATTAATAGAACATAGATCCAATAATCGATGTGTCTAGTATGACTCAATGTGTCCATTATCAGTTTAATGTTGAAATTTAGTTCAAAAAGTTCCACTCACTAAAAAAATAGAATACATACCCAAGTTTTTGTAATATTTATGTATTTTAATTAATAATTCATTTTTATGTATATTAATTATTCTAAGTCACATTACGTGATTATTTTGAGTCAGTGTGTGGGTTTCTAGTTTAAAAAGTAATATTAGTAAAAAAGGTATGTCGGGTACTCAAAATTAAGTAAATGTATTCATATGGAATTTATAACATTGGAAAATAAACCATATGTAGTTTGAGTTGATTAGGAATCATCCACACCTCAATCTGATTCATGGTGTGATCGGTATGACTCCAAGGGTGGATTCTTATTTAAAACTGACAACAATTTTAGTAAAAGGACAAATAAACTACTCAAAATGGGAATAAAATTTCTCATTTTGGTATGCATTATTAAAATGATACTGATGTCATTTTAGATTTCTATGAATAACCTGCACCTCAATCTGATACACTATGTGACTAGTAATACATAATGTGTCCATTATCATTTACAAATCTATATTTTAAATCTAATAGTGACACTCATTTAAAACTATGAAAATTCACTCATAATGAATTTATAATTTATGAAAATGATTCATAATTCATTTTTGGCATGTAGAAATCAATATCAACTCAAACTGATATATGATGTGAACAGTGTGAGTCAATGTGCATGTTTCATGTTAAAAAATACAATTCAGTGAAAAAAAACTCACATACTAAAAAATGACTAACCACATTTAGATTGTTTATACATTAAAATCATGATTCATAATTCATTTTTGACCTTTCAGAATCATCATCACATCAATCGGAAACATGGAGTGACTAGATTAAATCCATGTCCATTTTTTGTTTAAAGTTGACACCAATTTTAGTAAAAAGGAAAACTATGCAACACAAAACATAGAAAAAGGATTTTTATTGTTTTAATACTCTATAAAAGTGGTCCATATGTCATTTTTGATGTTTAGAAACCATCCCCACCGAAATATGATAGAAGATGTGCCTGGTATGACTTAATGTGTTCATTATCAGTTTAAAATGATTAGTTTAGATCAAAAAGTTCCATTGAAAACTATGAAGACACACTCGTGATTTTTGATAATTTATGTAATATATTCATAATTTATTTCTGAGTTGTAGGAATCAGTATCAAATCAAACCAAAACACAATGTGAACAGTATGAGTAAAATTATATATTTTAAGTTAAAAATGAAATTATAGTAAACTAGAAATGTGACATAATATAAATTATGTAAACACATATGTAAAGTATTTATACATTGGTAAAATGATTCATAAGTCATTTTAGACTTGTCTAATTCTTACTCACCTAAATTTTACACATGCTGTTGTGGGTATGACTCCATGTGCATATTTTTATTCAAAAATCATCATCAATTTTATTAAAAAGGTGATTTGACCAAATCAAAACCATGAAAAGGAATTCATATTGTTTTAAAAAATTTGAAAAATGATCCATACGTCATTTATTAAATTTTGGAATCACCTTAGCCTCAATTTGATGCACAATGTTCCTGCAATGATTTAATGTTTCTGTTATCAATTTATAATCGTAATTTTTGTTCAAAAAGTGTATCTCGGTAAAAATCATGCAAAATAACTCATATTGTCTTAAAAATATGTAAAATGATTAATAATTTATTTGTGCCACATAAGAGTAAGTATCATGTCAGACTATCATATGATGTGACTGGTTTGAGTCAATTTTTTTCCAATTTTAAATGAAATTTTAGTCAAAATGACAACTGGTATACTCAAAAACTAGTAAACACATTAAGAATACATTGATAATTTTTCAAATTATCCATATGTCCTTTGAGATGTGTAGGAATCTGTCTCACTCTATCTGATTCATGGTGTGACCGGTATCACTCCAAGTGCATCTTTTTATTTAAAGTTTAAATTAGTTTTAGTAAAAATGAAAACTGGCATAACCAAATCAAATCGAAAAAATTCCTATTATTTGGATAATTTAGTACAACAATCCATAAGTAGATTTTTATTTGTAGGAATGAGCCTCACTTCAATATGATTCATGATGTTGTTGGTATTTCTCAAAGTATCGGTTATCAGTTTAAAAACACATATTTAGGTTCAAAAAATATCACTCACTCAAAATTGAGATGACATGTTCATATTTTCCTAAATATTTATTTAATGAATTCATAATTCATTTGACGTGTGTAAGATATTTTATCATAAAAAATTGACACACGATTTTATCGGTATGAGTCAATGTGTGTGTTTCACGTTTAAAATAACATTGTAATGCCCCGACCCCAGCTACCCAGAGTCGGTGCATTAATTACATAACATTGGCATGATCACAAGAAAGATCAAATCTCGAAAGACCGATTGGTTTAGTAGCCTTGGAAACACTAGATATATTCATAAGTTTTACATTACATCATAAAATCAAAAACTACTACAACAACATAATGTTTCCACAGTCCACACTACAATCCCCTCATAATATCCCTGCAGGTCATTCATAACTTACATCTTCACTTCCTGGGAAAAATAAAACATAGAAAAGGGGTGAGCTCAAATGCCCAGTAAGGATAACAATATAGCGGAAACTTTCATCAATAAGAATAAACATTTAAGGCAATGTATAACTAAAACAAAAGCCTTTTAAACATGAACTTTCAACATGGTATGGCATAAATAAAATGAAATAATGCCATTTACTTATTCACATGGATATTCCACTAATCGAATAATCACATGCAAAAATAAATAACCACTTTCATAATGTTGGAATGCATAATGCCAGACTATCATAACCACATAGCCAAGGCCTCGTGCCAAGACTACAAATAAGATTTTGTCAAGGCCTTGTGCCAAGACACTAGTTTGTCTCATGAGACCTACCGATGCATCGAGGAGCTATAGCGGGCTCCACCCGTCACTTATTAAGCCCAATGCATTCCCATATGAAAAGGTTTAAACATAACATAAACATTCGTATTAAAACTAGCATACGAAATGTCAATACTTTCACAATAAACTATGAATGGTATAAAAATAGCACATCCACAGTCAAACATATCACAAAACCTTCAATACAATATAGAAGTTTTGTATCATAATAAATCAACTTCAAATAATCTTAAAACTCATCAAAGGATGTTGACATAGATGAAATCAAAATTCTTTTTAAAGAAATATCTCCTTTTATTTTGAAATCATTTAAGATCCATATAAAATCAAACATTTTCTTTGAAAATAATCTTATAAGCTTTTAAGGGAAGCTTTGACGATTTTACAACTGCGGAAAATAACCGCACCCGCCGTATAAGTTAAAAAAACATTCTTACCTCAATTCTGTCGAAAAGGTTAAAAAGGACCGAAAGATTCCTTTATAAACCACTTATAAAAGTCAAAAAGGGTAGAAATGACTTTAACTCATATTCTAGTAAATAGTAAAAAATGTTTTGAAATGCATTTTTAAGAAACATGGATGTGGATGATAAAGAGATCTCAGTAGATTATTACATATAAACAACCTCGGATAATGAAGAGATTGTGAAATAACCCTTACCTTGTACTTTTCCTTTGTTGGGGTAGGTTAACCTCCTGTATAATGGTGAAATAATTGTTATTAAATTATACAAGAATCATATATATTAATATGATATCATATATGATCTTTTAACATTGATTTGTTAATAATATCTTAGAATTATCGTCGTTTCGGGTGTTAACTTACTCATTTTCTTTTATATGTTTTGTTACATAAGCCATGGTTGTTGTATCTTATTCATATCCAGAATGATATCTAGTCCTTAAACATCATTTTTAAATCATCAAATGATAATTATACTTGAATGGTTACGATGGAGAATGAATCTCATCGCGTTCGTGGAGACGGTAGTCCGTACGTACGCACGAGCGACAATATCATTCTTTTGATATTAAAATAATATATAAATGAATGGTATATCATATATACAGAATAATTAACATGTTATATTTATTATTTACATGAGTTAAACATCATTATTATACCCATGCAAATAATATTATATTGAATAACAATTACACCACGACGTGGAGACGGTAAGCCGTACGTACGCACGTATGGTGACATGTTATTCAAAGGGTGGATAGAATACTGAATATGGTTGTACCATACTTATAATAACATCACAGTATATGTGAGATACTGGAGTTATTATTTTAGAATGGTAAGAACAAAGGAAGAAGAAGTGGAAGAAGAAATGAACTTAGAAAAAGGTGGTGAAATCATTACCTCTTCTTCGGGTTCTTCCTTTTTATTTGATCAAAAGGGCTCCTTAGGTTGTCTCTATGATCAAACTAAGGCCCCTAGGTTGTAGTGAGGGATGTTGGGAGATTATTTGGGCAGAGTTTGGCAGAACCAAAAGGCTTTGAAGGTGTGAAGAAATGAGAAGGAGGAGTACCCCTTTTATAAGAGGGGTGAGGGGCACCTTTGGAAAAGCTAGAAATATTAATATATAATAAATTCATATTCGGTTTATAAAGGCTCCAAAGTTGACTATTCAAAGGATGAGGTGGGGATAGGTCGAAAACAACTCATCCAATAGAATTTATACAGGTTGGGGTACTTATATTAACCTTATCTTTAAGTATTAACTCTAAGTTAATTAGTTTCACTTTTACAATGTCTCTTTGTATTTTATATATTATGGTCAATAAACTTACTATATACATCCAAGCGACCCCCAAGTGGTCCATTAATGATTAACCTATCATAATATAAGTCTCTTGGCCGAACCTTAGATTTTTAGTAATTTAATATCAATTAATAATATAATATTTGTTTTAAGAACTCTTTTATGTCAATTTTGACACTATTCAATAGTTGATTTTTATGAAACTCATAACAGATTGATTACTTCGAAAAAAGTCCATTAAATCAATCCTAATATATCATATTAGCCTAGAAAATTAGTTTAATTCATTAAAAGTTTCATATTATATTTATTTGGGTATTTATAATATCAATTATTTTAATTTTTCACTATTATAGTAATTACTGCATCATCATTGTGTCATAAATAAAATAACTTATTTAATGTCTAAAAATTATAAATAAAATATCATTATGTAGGAAATCTTTTTATCTTTCTAATGAATATTTATAATCAAAAATCCAACATGTATAACCCTATGTAAAAATTGTTGTTCTAAAAGATATATGCTTGTGTCATTTTTGTATTCATTTTGACTTAATTAAAATAAAGTGTCATTATCACTTACAAGTGGATCCATGGGGTCCCAAAATAGACCCAAAGATGCCCATGGTCGACTATGTATCAACCAATAGGGTTAAGACACGTTTTAGGGTAATTTAGTATTATTATAATATTATTATTTTAACCCTTATTTACCGGATTTACCCTTAACCATGGTAAATAAAATATTTACCGCAGTAATTATTCAAAATGTCTAAAAATAAAAGTTACCTATTTACACAATTTGAACATCCTGATTCCAAATATGGAATCCATTTTTCTAAATTCAAAACATAGAAGTGGCAGAAATTAATTTAAAATTAATTCCCGCTGTCAAAACAAAAAGCGTGTTTTTAAGAGATAATAACTAACAAAAGATTGACACTTGTTTATGTTCGGTTTAATTGTAAAATTATGTCCAATGACCAACATTATATTAAATGGTAAAAATATATTCTAAATATACTTTAAAACTACTGAAATTCATAATTTATCATTATTAAATATTTTGATTAAAAAATTTGTTTTTAATTAAAATTTAGTAATTTTCACTATTCATCAAAATATGAAAGTTATCCGAAATGTACCAAAATTTCACCTTAGGCTAAATTCGATATTCCGAATCCAAAAATGAAGTCCATTTTGAAATATAAAATATATATGATTTCAAAAAGTAGGTATTACTATTCACAACGGCTAGTTTAATTAGTTGTGGTGTGTGTTAGAACTCGAGGTTGCGTACAACACACGCTATCGCATTATTCGAAGGGAAACGTACCGTAGAAGCTTGGGGTGTTACATTCTCCCCTCCTTCAAATAATTGCGTCCTCGCAATTTCTAGGGTATTACTGCATAAAAAGACTCGGGTGGTTCTTCATCATAAGTTCCTCGGGTTCCCACGTTGCCTCTTCCATCTTATGATTTCTCCACAAAACTTTTACCAGACGCGTCGTCCGGTTTCTCAGCACTGTTCTCTTGTATCAAGAATCCTGATGGGCTCTTCGCAATAAGACAGATCGGGTTCCAGTTCTAATTCCTCATAGGTGAGTACATGCGTTGGGTCAGGCATGTATTTTCTCAACAGAGATACGTGGAACACATCGTGAACTTTGGAGAGACTTGGCGGCATTGCCAATCGGTAAGCTACAGCCCCAATTCGTTCTAGAATTTCGAAAGGTCCGATGTACCTGGGACTCAATTTACCTTTCTTACCAAAACGTATGACTCCCTTCCATGGAGATACCTTTAGGAAAACATGATCACCGACTTGAAATTCCAAATCCTTCCTTCGATTATCGGCATAGCTCTTCTGCCTACTTTGAGCTGCTTTGATGTGATTTTGGATTACCTTTACCTTTTCCATCGTTTCCTCCACCAGTTCTAGACCTACACGTTTTCTTTCACCGACGTCATCCCAACAGGTTGGTGTACGACATCTCTTTCCGTATAACGCTTCATATGGTGCCATCTGAATACTCGAATGGAAGCTATTGTTATAGGAAAATTCTACCAGAGGTAAATATTGATCCCACATACCCTGAAAGTCAAGTGAGCAAGATCTCAACATTTCTTCTAAGGTTTGAATAGGCCGTTCTGATTGTCCGTCTGTCTGAGGGTGGTAAGCAGTGCTCAAATGAAGTTCAGTATCCAGGGATTTCTGAAGACTTTTCCAAAACCTTGAAGTAAAACGGGGATCACGATCCGAAACAATTGATAGGGGTACTCCATGAAGTCTCACAACTTCATTAATGTATAGTCTTGCTAGACGTTCCAGGGGTAGATCTTCTCTTATAGCAAGAAAATGTGCTGACTTGGTAAGACGATCAACAATAACCCATATTGCATCGTTCCTTCTAGGAGTCTTTGGTAGCCCCATGACAAAGTCCATTGTAATATTGTCCCATTTCCACTCCGGTATGGGAAGCGGTTGCATGACTCCTCCAGGCTGTTGCCTTCCAGCTTTCACTTGTTGACAAACCATACATCTTGACACAAAATCAGCAATCTCCCTCTTCATGTTGTCCCACCAAAAATGTTCCTTCAAATCTCTATACATTTTGGTGCTCCCAGGGTGTATAGAGAAATTGGAACTATGAGCATCATCCAGCAATTCCCTTTTTAGATCAGGTATATTGGGAACACAAAGCCTCTTCCCGAATTTCAAAATTCCATCTTCATACACAAAGTCTCTCAATCTCCCATCATTCACAGCTTTAATCTTCTTTTGGAATTCTTCATCATCAGTCTGAGAACTCTTAATCCTTTCTAGTAAAGATGGTTTGGCAACCATTTGAAAAAGCATTGATGTTTCACCTTCCCTGGTTATTCCCATGTCCATTTTCACTAGATCCATGAAAATTGGATCCCTTTCAATTCTCATATTGTTCAAAACTCCATGGTCTTTTCTACTCAAAGCATCTTCCACCTTGTTTGCCTTCCCCGGGTGGTATTGTATCGTACAATCATAATCCTTGAGTAATTCAATCCATCTCCTTTGCCTCATGTTGAGTTCTTTTTGTGAGAAAATATACTTCAAACTCTTGTGATCAGTATAAATCTCACATTTTTCACCATAGAGGTAGTGCCTCCATATCTTCAAAGCAAAGATCACAGCTGCTAACTCAAGATCATGAGTAGGATAGTTTTGTTCATGAATTTTCAACTGTCGTGATGCATAGGCAATAACTCTATCATTCTGCATAAGGACACAGCCAAGTCCTTTCTTCGATGCATCACTATAAATAACGAACCCATCATTCCCCGATGGTAGAGTCAATATAGGAGCATTGACTAATCTTCTCTTCAGTTCTTCGAAAAATTCTTCACACTCTTTTGTCCAAACAAATTTAACCCCTTTACGTGTGAGCTTCGTTAATGGGTTAGCCAATCGGGGAAAATTCTGGACGAAACGTCGATAATAACCTGCCAAACCAATAAAACTACGTACCTCAGTTATACTCGTAGGTGCTGGCCATTCTTGGATTGCCTTGGTCTTAGAAGGATCAACAGAGATTCCATCTTTAGAGACAATATGGCCAAGAAAAGAAATCTCCTGAAGCCAGAATTCACACTTGCTAAACTTCCCATATAATTCATGCCTCCTCAGAGTCTTCAAGATAATGCGCAAGTGATTTTCATGATCTTAGTAGGTTTTGGAGTATACCAAGATATCATCAATAAATACCACCACAAATTCATCGAGATGCTCCTTGAAGACTCTATTCATCAGATCCATGAATACAGAGGGTGCATTAGTCAATCCAAACGGCATTACAGTAAACTCGTAATGCCCGTACCTGGTTCGAAATGCTGTTTTCGGAATGTCTTCCTTCTTCACACACAACTGATGGTATCCAGATCGAAGGTCAATCTTTGAAAAGTATTGAGCTCCATGCAGTTGGTCAAATAAATCATCAATACGAGGTAGGGGATACTTGTTCTTTATCGTTATAGCATTGATCTCCCTGTAGTCGATACATAACCTCATAGATCCATCTTTCTTTTTAACAAAAAGAACAGGGGCTCCCCATGGAGAAACACTAGGGCGAATAAATCCCTTATTACTCAATTCCTCTAGTTGTTTCTTTAGTTCGACTAGCTCTACAGTGGCCATTCTATAAGGGGTCTTCGATATAGGCCTTGATCCAGGAATCAAATCAATGGAAAACTCAACTTCTCGTTCTGGAGGATGTCCAGGTAAATCTTCCGGAAATACATCTACAAATTCTTTCACAACAGGTACACCCTCTATTTGAACATTCCTTTCCTCACCGATAGTTACTTCATTCTCTTCCTCCCCAATAATTGAATTAAGTTGAGCTACTGGGGGTGGGTCTAAATAAGAATTAGGTGGTGACGATTCTGCTCTAAAAATAAGGTGTTCCTTATCATTATCATCAAGAATCGTAACCTCTTTCTTCTTACAATAAATCTTCGCATCATAGTCCGAAAGCCAGTCCATACCGAGGATTATATCAAACTCAATCATAGGTATGACGATGAAATCAGCCGATAAAGAAAATTTATGTGCTCTAATGGGGACTGATTCACAAAACTTTGTTGCAACGATACTTCCCTTAGGAGTTTTAATTGACAACTCCCTTATTAAATCAAATTGGAAATATCTAATTTTCTTAGCAAACTGGGAAGATATGAAACAATGCGATGATCCAGAATCAAATAATGCATTTGCTAAACTTGAGGAAACCATTAAATTACCTACCACCACGTCTTTCGGAGCTTCTACCTCAGCAGTAGTGATAGCATAAGCCTGGCCTTGATCCCTTGGCCTTTTCTGAGGTAAGTTCTCCTGACGCTTAGGACATGCATTTGCATAATGCCCCATCTCCCTGCAATTGTAGCACTGAACGTTGGTAGCTTCCTTCTTCCCCTTGCAATCATGAGCTTGGTGGCCTTTTTCACCACACTTGTAACAGACTCCCATTCCCTTCAGGCAAGCACCAGGGTGTTTCTTCCCGCACTTACCACAAGATGGATATTCAACCTTTCCCTTCTTCCCCTTATTTCTATTCCCAGATTGATCAGCAGGTCTCTTCTTCTCTTGCTTTGCTTTAAAGTCATAAGACTTAGAGAATTCCTTTTCGTTCTTGATAGCACATGAGACAATGTCTTCGTACGATGAAAAGGATTGTGAGACTAATGCTCGACGGAGAAATGGTTTTAACCCATCAAAGAAACGATCAATCTTACTTCTTGGGTTGCGAATATAATCTCCAGCATACCTCGCTAACCTTGTAAAGTTAGCCTCATACTTTGTGACATTCTCATCCTCCTTTTGTCTCAGACTCAGAAATTGCCTTTCCATATCCGCTCGATGGTCGCGAGGGAAGTATTTTTCTAAAAACAGATCTTTGAACTCCCTCCATTCCATGTTTGATACTTCATCATCTTCCTTCATGTTTTGAATCAATGACCACCATTGATCAGCATCTCCAGTGAGGCGGTAAACTGCCATGGTAACTTTTTCCCTTTCACTACTCCCCAAAGCCTGAAATATTTTCTCTAGGGAAAATATCTATTGCTCAGCTACTAAGAGATTTGTACTCCCATTGAACGTTGGTGGTTGTTGTCTCATGAATCGATCTAACATTGATCCTCCACGCTGCGGATCAGGGTGCTCCATACGGGTAAGGTTATTATTCATAACCTGAGTAAGTTGTCCCAGTACGGTGATTAGCTGATCAGCACCAGTTGCATCACCATCCCCACTATAATTATCTTGAGCAGGAGGGAAATCCCTACATGGAGTGCGTGCATTGATACGGTTTCCATTTCTTCCACTAGGCGCCATTTCTAAACAATGGCATAAACTAGATCAGTTTATGAATCAAAATACATAATCCCATACTTATAAAACACTTAACATAAATTGAACTATTTATGGATATAATCCATAATCATAAAAATGTTTTCTTTGAGGAAGTATATACTCATAAACCCTTCATAATGATTTGTAAAGAAAATTAGAGTTATCCTAAGCATATCCCCCGAGAGTGTCGTAACCAAGAGTGCAGCAAGGCCCGTTGTCGTGCACCAGTTCCCGTTCGAGTCTAGCTCAAAGCGGTGTTTTCGGGTTTTACCCCTAGGTACATCTGTGCCAGAGCCGCCTCTACCTGCTCGTATCCAGACAGGGATGTATTGCTCGGAAAACTCACAAAATCTCTACAATACCAAAATTCTAGGAAATTCTTCTATACTAATCCTCAAAGTTCATCTTAGGTCTACGTGCTCTAATCAGAGTTTATCTAAATCTAGCTTCCAAGGTTTGTACTAAACTTCCTCTGATACCAACTGTAACGCCCCGACCCCAACTACCCAGAGTCGGTGCATTAATTACATAACATTGGCATGATCACAAGAAAGATCAAATCTCGAAAGACCGATTGGTTTAGTAGCCTTGGAAACACTAGATATATTCATAAGTTTTACATTACATCATAAAATCAAAAACTACTACAACAACATAATGTTTCCACAGTCCACACTACAATCCCCTCATAATATCCCTGCAGGTCATTCATAACTTACATCTTCACTTCCTGGGAAAAATAAAACATAGAAAAGGGGTGAGCTCAAATGCCCAGTAAGGATAACAATATAGCGGAAACTTTCATCAATAAGAATAAACATTTAAGGCAATGTATAACTAAAACAAAAGCCTTTTAAACATGAACTTTCAACATGGTATGGCATAAATAAAATGAAATAATGCCATTTACTTATTCACATGGATATTCCACTAATCGAATAATCACATGCAAAAATAAATAACCACTTTCATAATGTTGGAATGCATAATGCCAGACTATCATAACCACATAGCCAAGGCCTCGTGCCAAGACTACAAATAAGATTTTGTCAAGGCCTTGTGCCAAGACACTAGTTTGTCTCATGAGACCTACCGATGCATCGAGGAGCTATAGTGGGCTCCACCCGTCACTTATTAAGTCCAATGCATTCCCATATGAAAAGGTTTAAACATAACATAAACATTCGTATTAAAACTAGCATACGAAATGTCAATACATTCACAATAAACTATGAATGGTATAAAAATAGCACATCCACAGTCATACATATCACAAAACCTTCAATACAATATAGAAGTTTTGTATCATAATAAATCAACTTCAAATAATCTTAAAACTCATCAAAGGATGTTGACATAGATGAAATCAAAATTCTTTTTAAAGAAATATCTCCTTTTATTTTGAAATCATTTAAGATCCATATAAAATCAAACATTTTCTTTGAAAATAATCTTATAAGCTTTTAAGGGAAGCTTTGACGATTTTACAACGGCGGAAAATAACCGCACCCGCTGTATAAGTTAAAAAAAACATTCTTACCTCAATTCTGTCGAAAAGGATAAAAAGGACCGAAAGATTCCTTTATAAACCACTTATAAAAGTCAAAAAGGGTAGAAATGACTTTAACTCATATTCTAGTAAATAGTAAAAAATGTTTTGAAATGCATTTTTAAGAAACATGGATGTGGATGATAAAGAGATCTCAGTAGATTATTACATATAAACAACCTCGGATAATGAAGAGATTGTGAAATAACCCTTACCTTGTACTTTTCCTTTGTTGGGGTAGGTTAACCTCCTGTATAATGGTGAAATAATTGTTATTAAATTATACAAGAATCATATATATTAATATGATATCATATATGATCTTTTAACATTGATTTGTTAATAATATCTTAGAATTATCGTCGTTTCGGGTGTTAACTTACTCATTTTCTTTTATATGTTTTGTTACATAAGCCATGGTTGTTGTATCTTATTCATATCCAGAATGATATCTAGTCCTTAAACATCATTTTTAAATCATCAAATGATAATTATACTTGAATGGTTACGATGGAGAATGAATCTCATCGCGTTCGTGGAGACGGTAGTCCGTACGTACGCACGAGCGACAATATCATTCTTTTGATATTAAAATAATATATAAATGAATGTTATATCATATATACAGAATAATCAACATGTTATATTTATTATTTACATGAGTTAAACATCATTATTATACCCATGCAAATAATATTATATTGAATAACAATTACACCACGACGTGGAGACGGTAAGCCGTACGTACGCACGTATGGTGACATGTTATTCAAAGGGTGGATAGAATACTGAATATGGTTGTAACATACTTATAATAACATCACAGTATATGTGAGATACTGGAGTTATTATTTTAGAATGGTAAGAACAAAGGAAGAAGAAGTGGAAGAAGAAATGAACTTAGAAAAAGGTGGTGAAATCATTACCTCTTCTTCGGGTTCTTCCTTTTGATTTGATCAAAAGGGCTCCTTAGGTTGGCTCTATGATAAAACTAAGGCCCCTAGGTTGTAGTGAGGGATGTTGGGAGATTATTTGGGCAGAGTTTGGCCGAACCAAAAGGCTTTGAAGGTGTGAAGAAATGAGAAGGAGGAGTACCCCTTTTATAAGAGGGGTGAGGGGCACCTTTGGAAAAGCTAGAAATATTAATATATAATAAATTCATATTCGGTTTCTAAAGGCTCCAAAGTTGACTATTCAAAGGATGAGGTGGGGATAGGTCGAAAACAACTCATCCAATAGAATTTAGACAGGTTTGGGTACTTATATTAACCTTATCTTTAAGTATTAACTCTAAGTTAATTAGTTTCACTTTTACAATGTCTCTTTGTATTTTATATATTATGGTTAATAAACTTACTATATACAACCAAGCGACCCCCAAGTGGTCAATTAATGATTAACCTATCATAATATAAGTCTCTTGGCCGAACCTTAGATTTTTAGTAATTTAATATCAATTAATAATATAATATTTGTTTTAAGAACTCTTTTATGTCAATTTTGACACTATTCAATAGTTGATTTTTCTGAAACTCATAACAGATTGATTACTTCGAAAAAAGTCCATTAAATCAATCCTAATATATCATATTAGCCTAGAAAATTAGTTTAATTCATTAAAAGTTTCATATTATATTTATTTGGGTATTTATAATATCAATTATTTTAATTTTTCACTATTATAGTAATTACTGCATCATCATTGTGTCATAAATAAAATAACTTATTTAATGTCTCAAAATTATAAATAAAATATCATTATGTAGGAAATCTTTTTATCTTTCTAATGAATATTTATAATCAAAAATCCAACATGTATAACCCTATGTAAAAATTGTTGTTCTAAAAGATATATGCTTGTGTCATTTTTGTATTCATTTTGACTTAATTAAAATAACGTGTCATTATCACTTACAAGTGGATCCATGGGGTCCCAAAATAGACCCAAAGATGCCCATGGTCGACTATGTATCAACCAATAGGGTTAAGACACGTTTTAGGGTAATTTAGTATTATTATAATATTATTTTTTTAACCCTTATTTACCGGATTTACCCTTAACCATGGTAAATAAAATATTTACCGCAGTAATTATTCAAAATGTCTAAAAATAAAAGTTACCTATTTACACAATTTGAACATCCTGATTCCAAATATGGAATCCATTTTTCTAAATTCAAAACACAGAAGTGGCAGAAATTAATTTAAAATTAATTCCCGCTGTCAAAACAAAAAGCGTGTTTTTAAGAGATAATAACTACCAAAAGATTGACACTTGTTTATGTTCGGTTTAATTGTAAAATTAAGTCCAATGACCAACATTATATTAAATGGTAAAAATATATTTTAAATATACTTTAAAACTACTAAAATTCATAATTTATCATTATTAAATATTTTGATTAAAAAATTTGTTTTTAATTAAAATTTAGTAATTTTCACTATTCATCAAAATATGAAAGTTATCCGAAATGTACCAAAATTTCACCTTAGGCTAAATTCGATATTCCGAATCCAAAAATGAAGTCCATTTTGAAATATAAAATATATATGATTTCAAAAAGTAGGTATTACTATTCACAACGGCTAGTTTAATTAGTTGTGGTGTGTGTTAGAACTCGAGGTTGCGTACAACACACGCTATCGCATTATTCGAAGGGAAACATACCGTAGAAGCTTGGGGTGTTACAAACATTTTCGTAAAAAAACAAAAGGGACATACACAAAAATGATTAAAAACATTCTGACTATTTTCATACGTGCAAAAAATGATCCATATGTCATTAAAGATGTGTAAAAACTTTCCTCACATCAATCCAACCCATAGTGTGGCCCATATAACTCCATATGTGTATTTTTATTTAAAATCAACATCAATTTGAATAAAAATGACAACTGAACTAATAAAAATTTATAAGTAATTCTTGATTACTTTAACACATTTATAAAACAATAAACTATATTCTCTTAGGTATCAGAGTCACCCAAAACACAATTTGATACACAATATTTCAGGAATGACTCAATGTGTCCATTGTTAGTGTTAATTCATCATTTTAGTTCAAAAAGTGTTAATCATTTAAAACCAAGTAATCATGATTGAATTGTGTTGATAATATAGTAAAATGACTCATAATTCATGTATGATGTGTAAAAACTATTATCTCATCAAAATAACACACAATTGGATAGGTATGAGTCAATGTATGTTTTTCTAATATAAAATGAAATTTTAGAAAAATTGAAAAGTGACATGCTAAAAATTGAGAAAATACATTTGGAATGTTTGGATGCGTTAAGAAAAAGATCAATAAGATATTTGATATGTTTAGGAATCATCCTCACCTCAATTCTATGCATGGTGTTCCATGTATAACTCCAAATGCATCATTTGAATATTTAATATTCACTGTAGTTTACAAAGCGCATCAAATATCCAAAACTAATAAAATGAGCCTATATTTGTTTCTCATAATTATATCTCATATTGCCTAATTAATTTTATTTTCCTTTTTTCTTATACATATTTAGTTAATTTTCATTGTTTTAATTCATGAAGATAAAAAAAAAATGTTTTGACAAGCATGTTTCAACCAAAACTCAATCTGATTTACAATGTTGCCGGTATGACTCAAAGTTCAGTTAAAAAATTACATATTCTCTTATCTTATTTATATATATTATTACTAAAATAATATTTTTTTTGTAATAGAGGTTCATTTTATTATCTAGAAGGGGTTCATATCAAAAGACAAAGGAACATTTAATTTTTTGAATATATGAAATATTTTGTACTTATGTTCTTGTATAAACCAATTTTTGAAATATATATGTTATAGTTTAGTTTATTATATTTGAGTAGTAAATTTTATTTTAGTTAAATTTGGTAATAGTACTTTTTTTAATGTCATGGTTAATTTTCTGATGGGGTTTGATATTACATTACACTACATCGTTCCCCTTTAATGGTGTTTCTACATGAAGTGATAAAGGGGTCTTTTATCAATTCTTATAGAAGAGCTGATAATAGAGACCTTTATCTAGGAATTTTATAGTGCTAAAAACAATCCATTTAACAATACATCTAAGAAAACAGATAAAGGTCTAAAAATTTTAATCTCACTTCAATTTTTAGCACTTATATAGCAATGATAATGGTCATTTATAGCACTATTAACTTTCAATTTTTTATTATTTAATGTTTTTTGGTGAGGATATTGAACTTTTCAATGAAAAATGTAGTAAAATAAAGAACCAAAGGGATCATTTTTCTGTATGAAGGAAGGCTATTGATCTTCATTAAGTTCCACTATTTTGTAGATGAATGTAAATAGTTCCTTAGTATTTTTTTTCTCATGTGATGATCCACACTATATTTAGAAATTCATGAACCTTTTTATTATCCAAACCTTTCACCATTATTCGATATTGCACACAGGGAACATCCATTAGAATATAAATAACTACATATAACATTTCAAGAATAACTATAAAGATCTTTTTAATCCTCATACTGAGACTAATTTTTCATTAATTCATCCCTAAAATTGTTAACAAAAATAATCATAAAATACCCATCTTTATTAATTTCAATTAATATAACTATTGAGGAATTTCATTTAAAAAAATCATAACAACAATAGAATATCTTCCCAAAATGACTCGATAAGTCAGTATGGTTGTGATCCAGTTTAATAGTGACTACTCTGAACAAATAGAAAATCATTCTATTGGTTTGTTAGGCAGGTTTTGACTCATTTGAACTAGCAGTGAGTCTATCTAGCAATGACTCATTCGAAATAAATGTGATGTAAGATGTTTGTGACTCATTTATGGTGTTGATATATTTGAAAAAATATTTTTTCTACCTGGTTGTGAATCATATCGAAAGATGAGTCATTTGAACTGATAGTGACTCATGTATGGTGGCAGCTCATGCTGGTGGTGACTCATTCCAAAACATTAAAAATATTTTCTTCAAAATCCCATATATTATGAAATTATTTCATAAAATAGTAATCTCATTGGAAACATAATAAACATGATTTGTGAGAATTATAATAAATATGTGAAAAAATATTTACATATATATAGAAATTTACATATATAACGGTACACACACACAAAAAATATATTTTTTAATTGAAGTTAGTTTAATATTTACTATAAATTAGAAATTTATAATTTGTCTATATATTAGTGTTTTTATATTTAAACATATATATATATATATATATATATTATAAATTCTTAAGTATTAATTATTAATTAAAAAATATATATTATAAATTAATTAATATTCTCTATAAATTATATTTTATTTGTTACTAATTACTAATTAATTTAGTTTAATATTATCTATTTAAATAATTATAGCTTTCTATTAATTATAAATTACATATTAATTATTAATTAAGAAACACATACATATTTATAAGTAATTGTTTATATATTTATATATTTATATATTTATAAGTACATTTTTATTTTTACGTAGTTGAATATATTTTAATATATATATATATATATATATATATATATATATTAATACATATATGAATAGAAAAATGTGAAAACATATTCACCTACATGTTATTAGACAATTGTAACAAACTTATATTTATGAAATAATAATAATACTACATTGATTTATAAAAAAAATTATTAATTATAAAAAATTAAAAACTATTAAAATATTAATATAATTACATTCTTAGGAGTTTTTCATTTACTTTAAACCTCTAAAAATAATATACATATACATGTATTTTTTTAATTCCCTGTTGTTTTTCATGAAAATATGCTTCAAATAAAATTTTAATTTCAAATTTGGAGAAGAGGTTGTTCATTGAATTAGGGTTCAGATTACGAATCAGAGAAGTTGAGCATTCAAAAATGATATTTCTGGACATTGATTGAGGCTCGGTGATTCAAGTCCTCCAAGAAGCATCATAGCTGGGTTAGGTGGATCGAGTGTTGAAATTTTGTATCCTATAGTTGGTCACGTCACGACCCAGGATGGGTCTCTCAAAAATGGTTATTGGCTAAGGGAATGACCTTGTTTAGGTGAATTTAATGATATTCAGGGAACATATAATTAAAATTTAGATCATGAATGAGGCCATTAGAACCAACTCCATTGTATAGGATTTATTTGTGTTGTGAACCAAGATCACATTGTGAATTAATGTGGAAATGGTACACTTTCCTCCACCACTTCAACTACCATCTAATCCCCTATGGTGGGTGATGTATTTGGTTTCATTTTTTGTAAGTGGTTTCAGGTGATTATCTATTTAACTCTCTTTTACATTTTATTTCCATTCATCTATCACTAACATAGTGTGAACAATGATAGGGTATGGAATTTTTTGTTGTAGATAATGTTGAAATCCAGTGACAATGACAGGTCCTTCATGTTAGGGGCATAGATGGGGAACTAGGCTTTTTAATGAAAACTATTGGAAGGAGTTTCATTGAAATGATTATTCATGGTGAGTTTTCATGCGAAAATTCCCATTTAATATATTTTGAATCCTTAATTATAATATTTTATAATTATTTATTGGTGTTTCAGTTAATTAGAGATGTTCACAGGAGCCTGTATGAGCTTGGACTTGGATCGAAGAACCTCAGAAAGGGGTGAACATCTTTCTTGACTTTAGTGTCCCCTATAATATAATTACATATGTTTTTATGGGTTTTTGGGTATCCCAACATAACTATATGTTATTTTTAAAAAATACTATATAGAAATAGGTCCCTTAGGTAAAGCGATGAGGTGGCATTGAGCCTCTTAAAACGAGACAACATTCTCTTAAGAACCTTGAATGATTTCTATTCACCCACTATATATGTCTTCATGAGTTAAAATTTCTTAGTTTGGCTGATGTGGGAACTTGGGTATATCTATGAGAATGAGGTGGTGATGTAGGGTAGCATAGTTTGTGTTCCTAGGGATTTATGGAAGGGATGAGGGGTTTGGGTATGAATGAAGATGGGAGAGATGATTGTGCAACTCAAAAGAGATAAGGAACATCATCCTAAGTTGGAGTATAGTATTTGTGTTTGAGGTGATTTTTATAATCATTTGGAGAAATCATTATATGATTTATTTGGGTTTTCTATCTATGAAGAACTATGTGGCCTCCCTTAAGAGATGTTTAATGAGACACATTTGGCGGTTATTGGAGTTATGTTGGAATTTTTTTTAGAAATCAAGGGGGTTTTGGATAGACCGCGAATATTTAACATTGGTTCATATAAAGGAGTATGGATTGTCATGGTCTATAGGTAGGATACTAGGGGTGATGATTATTTTTTTGAGGTTTGATTGGACCTTGATTTTTTTTCAAGATGAGCCAGGAATTTATGTTTTCATTGATATGGTATTGGAATGAGTTATGTCTAGAGGACCCATTTGATTCACGAATATGTTATTGAAGATATGTTTTAAGGTATCGTGCTAGGTCTTGGGTGACTCATAACCTTGGATTTGTAGTGGGTATGATCCCATCCCTTACTCAATTATCATTATTCCCCCTCCATAATCACCCTTATTAGATCATGTCGGGTCCCCTCCTTCCCCTAAATGGCTCTCGCCCTATCCTTCACACCGTCCCACCCATGACTCTCATGATGACAGTGTGTGTACCTTTCATGAAGACTTTTGTACACCAATCAAATAGTTTCCTAATAATCTAAACCCTAAAAAATAGGACATTAAGGTCCATTAGGATTAATTGTATACCAACTTCCCCTGCTAAAACATTCCCATCATCATTCTCCATATTATGAACAATATCCCAATACAAAAACTATCAAGGAGGGTGCATCCCCCACAAGATAAAGACCAACTCACCTTAGGTTGAATCTAGGCTCTCAATGTGTCAATGATACCCATCCCAATTTGAAATTAAAGTGGCATATGGTCTTGAGTGAAAATATATTTCTTATCCATGGATATTGAGAAACATAGGTTAGAAGTGCTACACTTTTGTAGAAAAAGAATAATTCAGAAAACATAAATGAGTTTACACATAATGTTCTTATGCACATGGCCATGTATATTGACCCCATCAATCATCACATTTGGATCTTCTGAAATAGAGAAGATAAAGAGGACATGGTTCATGTAGAAGACCAATATATAACGGTGATAGTCTCCTTAGATACTAAATCTCTCTTTTGTTCTTTTGTGAATGGATGTTGTGACGCACAATAGAGACATGCCTTCAGGCAGGACCTCTGTATCTTCGATATGGTGGATTCCCTCTAGATTATTGGTGGTGATTTCAACATCATAGAAGACTCCAAAGAGAATTGTGGTGATGATGTTTCCCCACATGTTTCAACTGCGAATTTACTCATTTAATTTTCTATTATGTGTTATATGGACTTGGGGTACTACCAGGACTACATAACACAGTTTAATAAAAATGGTAGTGGTCGTTGCTAGAGTCGCCTAGATCATTGAAAAGATAACATTCATTCCATCACCATGTAATCCAGTTCTACGGTCCAAAATATGGTAATTTGTGTTTCTGATCATTTTCTGTATTAGTTTTGTTTCATTCTAGGTAGGTGGGGAGTGAATGTTTTATGTTTTTTGAGCATTGGATCAGCATTTCTGGGTTCCCTAAATTTATGTCACAGTTCCGGTGAGAACTGATTCAGGGGAACTCCTAGGTGGCCATGCATAATAAATATAGGTGGATAAAACAAAAACAACAAATATGGGATAACAGAATATATCCTTTAGATAGGGAAAAAATACACTCATGCAAGAAGTGGGGAGTCTAGATTCTAGCCAGGAGGAAACATGAAACAACCTGGGTTTTGAGGAGGTATTTAACAAGAAGTCCAACATGGAAGGCATTATTATGTAGTAACATATTTATAGGGAAAGATCAAGAATGAAATGGATGCATGATGAAAACATGAACTGATCCCATTTTCATGAAAGTATTAAAGAAATGAGTTAGATGGTTAACCCAAACATCATGCTAGAAGATGGTTCCCCTTCAAATGATAGAGCCATTTTTGTCAGTAGGGAATTTTCTTTTTTTACAAACCTTCTAGAAAGTCCTAGTACAACCATGATTAATGGATATCCAAGAAGAAACATGAATCATATAGAGGTGATCCCCAAACTAGTTTCCATAGATGACAATGTATTTTTTTTGAAGCTATACATAGAGAGGAATACGTGTTTGAGGACATGTAGAAACTCAAGATAAATAGTGACTTGGGCCATGATTGGTTTCCTGGATCCTTCTATATGGTGGTTTTGCGATGTGGTGGGGACTAACATCCCGGAAGACATCTAGGACTTCATATGCGGTAGCAAACATCTAAGTGTTGGAAGCGCTAAAAATGTGGTAATTTTTCCTATGATTAAATAAAAAACCTCCATCCATTGTTACAGACTAGTGGGAATGTGAAACATCACTAATAATATTATTTCAAGCATAAAAAATTTGAGGCTCTCCAAACATACCCCTTAGAGGGTTTTCCAACATAATCATGGTTTTGTGAACGAATGTTTGATTCAAGGGGCTATCTCCATGGCACATGAAATAATTATAGATATTAACATAATTACTTGTGGACCAAATATAGCTATCAAATTGAATATGAATATAGAATATGATAGAATTGATTACTGTTTCATCATAAGGGTACTCTTGATTATGGTTTTCTTCAACTGGTCTGTTGACCTCATTTTTAGGCGTGTTTTCTCTCCATAGTTGGCATTGTCTCTACATGGATATGTCCCAAAAATATCTTCAAGAAAACTCAGGGATATTTGGAAAGGAGAATCAATTTATCCTACAATCCTCATTATGATGCAAGATAGACATAGTTGTCTTAACAATATAAGGGTTTCTACTAGGGATATTCTTCACTTCTGCAGGAAAATGAATCCTCCCTTAGTCTCTCATCTGATGTTTGTTGGTGAGTCTACTATTTTCACTAATGTGAGATAAATATCGGTTCATGGGATCAGCAGAACCCGGGATGGATATTGTTCCTATAGTGGACACGTGATTGTCAAATCCAAGAGTTACATTTACATCTCTAACAAATGTGGGTCAAGAGATATCTCCTCCTTGTGAAACATGATGAACATACAGAAAGTATATTTTCCTTTTGAGTACCTCAGCTCCCCAATTTCCTTATGGGGATCATGCATTAAATTTTTTCATCACATTTTTAACAATATTTGAACTAGGTGATTAATTGTAATTATCATTACCTTTCCTTATATGTAAATATAACTACGGTCAATTAAACATTTCATTTTCCCTATCCATTCTCTATATTCCATTATGGTGAGGATGGGGGAAATTGTAACCATTGATAACATTTATGAGATTTTTTTTTTGGATTCATTATTCGAATGAAAATGAACAATACCTCATAGAGAAGGATGGAGTGACCCATTCATTAAAGTGCGATTATTTTTAGGAACTTCTTATGTAGCATATACTACATGCAGGTGAAGATCTCTTGAAAGGTCGTGGAAGAATGTATCCTTCGGTGTAAGAAAATATCTTCGAAATATTAGGGGAATATTGATTCTGAGAGTTCCCTTGCATCCCCTTTATAGGCTATGACTTCACCACTAATCTCAGCTCTCCGTCAACACTCTCAGTGGATCCTCGATTAAGGGAACATTCTCTTATGCCACCACAACTGGGTGGGGTCCCCGGTTGGATTCTCAGGGTGTCCTACCCCTCGGATTACCTTAATAGAGGCCATTATAAATCCATGATTTAATCATTATATTGTGGATTATGATATATATGGGCTTTTGTTCTCAATTACATCAATAATTAATGGGACAGATGCGTGTTTACTCCCCACAACTCGTGGTTCATAACTTTATGGAATTTTTGGATTACTCCTCTTCAAAATGAGAAATTTGACTGGTGGAATTTCATTGGTTAGAGAAATAAGATTCAAAACACTTATAACTTTTTAACAATGAAATCTAAGAATCATACAATTCCTACATATAATAAGGTGAGGATGCTTGGTGCTAATATTGCCTCAAAATTCAATTAATGAACTAGGAATATAGAGGAGAATGCATAACCCCTCTTTTTTTAGAGTGAGTGGGATAAAGAGGTATAGAATTCCTTTGTGGAATTATCAACACTTCAATATCCTAACCTTCTAGATGGAACCTTCCTAGAGAGGTGGTTTCATGGTACAAATGCCACATCTATAGAAATAATTAAAAAATCTACAATTTTGAATGCAACCTTTTGGTGCATTTGGAAATCCATGAACAAGACCAGGTATGAGGGAATTATCGCAACTAGATGATCAATCGTTATAAGATCTAGGTCTCTCTGTGTTGATGTGGTAAGCAGTATCAATAACTGGCATGATGCACCATCCCTAAGATATTTGGAGAGCATTACATCCTCATATATTACAAGAAATAGGGGGACTAGGGGATTGTGTATGTGTGGTGGAATCCGGTAGTTTTTGGTTTGAAGAATAACATAGCCTATTCAATAAAGGATGTGAACATTCTTGGGGGTGGTGTTATTGGGATTATAGGGGAAGTTTCTTTTATACATTTTAAATCTACTATGGACAAGGTACATCAATTCAAGTGGATTAAAAAGAGATGTTCACAGGCTTGAAGATATGTGAATATGAGAATATTTCTCTATCCTAGGTGTATAATAATTCTATAATTATCCAAGACTCCGTATATGGGAAATTTATCACACCATAGTCGAGTATATACACATTAAAAAATAGATATAAATTATCAACGACAATACATTGGTGGTCCATACTTGGAGAGAGGGGAATAGGGTAGCATACTATCTCGCATCCATGGATATTGCTAATCATGGCCCCAATGTCACTTATTCTCTAACTCTCTATTTTTATTTTCATAAGGGGTGAACAAAATTATATTCATTAACATGGCCTTTATTACATTATGCCTCATTATGGATTGTCCTTCGGGAATTTTCCAATTTTCTATCTAGTCGTACACTTTATTGATTAATAAAAATTTATATTTAATTTTGATAATAAGATTCAAACATGGGTTTGAAGTAGGTAGACTCAGGTACTGTGGTGTCGTGGTTTGCACATATTGTCCTGACATGCATGTGCACCTCTTTATATATAATGGTGGCATGGTTAGAACATGATATTTTTTATAGAAGTTTTATTTATATATTTATTTTTCTAATATATACATATCCATATGAAATTATATATTATGGGTTCTTTGTGAGGAGCTACTATTTTTTTACTCACACCTTATACATGAATATTGGTGTGTGTGTGTGTGTGTAGAACTCATATATGATTTTATGTCTGAGAACATGATATGATGCGGATCGGGAGAATGTTTCATGATGACTTTCTATGGTTGGGACTTTTGTTTGGCATGAGGAAGTTTGTGGGGATTGTGTAATTTTTTTGGTATTTTGTTTACTTATTTCTGATCAACCAACTGGCTGATCAATGTATGTTTTATATCACTTCATCATATATGTAATTGCATGTATTTACTCATTTTTCAAACTCTTATTTTAATGATTCTTGGTTATGTGACATTGATATTTGTAATTATATCTATTTCACTGTCTCCCCATCGCATGTTTTAGGCCCTCAAAACAAGTCACCATCCTTCGGTGTATGGGGAGTGATGCTTAAGGCCATGCTCTGACCTCGACACAAACATCACTGAGTAACCTAGAAAAAATTTGTTACAAAGTGGTATTAGAAAAAAATTCTTATTTATGGTTTTATTATAAAGGTGGTATAACAAAATTTCAAAAATTATGATGGACCCCAGATAGAGACATCATGAACAACATACTGTTGGGAAGTCTTATTTCCTAGTGTATGAAGATTTTCATTTTGGTTTTCGATAATATTATTTGGATATTTATTGAAATATGAAGTGTGTTTTTAATATTTTTATTATGGTTAGGTATGTAGGACTCAAATTAAATATGAGTTATTTAATGTGGTTTTCTCCAGGTTAGATGCTTGGATTTTTAAATCATCAACAATATATTATATGAATTTTTTGTCATATAAGATGCTGGAGTGGTTTTAATTAATTATATATTAGTGTATTTCCTTTATATGGTCAGACATGTGGTTATTAATTTGGTAGGTTTTCCATTATGGTAAATATATTCCCCTCATCATAGTTTCTATAGAGCACCATATTGGGTCAATACATGGTTGGAATGATTTAATCATGGTTTGAGGAATGACACACATTTCTAGAAAGATATAGGTTTCATTACATAACATTTCAATGAAAACCAAAGTAATTTTTTTTATAAAGATTAATGTTTTAATTCTATTAAAAATCCTTTGGTTGAAAAGATTTAGGTAAATTCATTTTTGTTACAGTGTAGGGAATTTCAGTTTGTTTGGGTATTGAGGCTGGTTTAGAAAGGAAAGATCGATTGGATCCCTAAAAATGTGGTTCCTCGAAATGAATTCAATAACATAGTGGGATCATGTGTATATTCTCGGTGTTTTTAATGAAGAAAAATTGATATGTTATTGTGTTTTTAACCTTAAAATAAGATAGATTCCATAACTGTCATATGATATCAACTTTTAAGGGGAGAAATTTTACTGGGTTAGGTTTAATGGCCCATATTTGGTGAAAAATAACTCACCAGAGTATGAGTTAGGTTAAGTAATTGGTTTTTATATAAGAATATAGACATTGGGATTGATTTAGAAATATGTTGATAACTAGTGAGAGGGTTCTCGAGAAATACCTCTGTCCTAGTGGTGGAGAGAAATCATAAAAAAAAATTCCGAAAGTATAAATGTTCAAGGGAAGTTTCACAATATTTAAACATGATGCCATTGTGTTCGTAAATTATTGAATGGGTCATGATTGGGTCCACTGATAAACATTATGGTTTTAGATAAACCATGTTATGATTCAGTTGTAGTGTGATAGTATGTTGTGTTTGGGCTTGACAGCCCATGGTCCGATGAGCTGAGAGATGTCCCTCAATGGTAGAAGGTGACCATGAATTTTGATAAAGGATCTATGTCATGGTTGAACAAAGTGTTTTACATTACATGTACTATTAGATATTTTTTTTTGAGCCCCTCCAAGGATAGATATCATGGATTGTCATGTGAAAACCTATATAGTGGGGGTTTACACCATTTTTAATTAAGGATGACGTACTAGGAATACAGGGAATATGATATATTTAGTGTTTCATGATGGTAAATGTGTACGAGAAGGTCAACCACATTGTTTAATTATATGGATCAATATTTAGAGTATATTCCATTTATATTTCTATGATTCTTTTGAGATTGATAATAATAAAACTCTTGTTAAATGGTTGCATTATTGTAGTCACATATGACTGGACCTCAAGATGGAATAGTCATTATGGTGGTGAGACTAGTTTGTGTACGGGCAAGATGAAAAATGGATTTTAGTGTATAGAATGATATGATTTTACCTGGTTCATTCATAAAATGTATTCTCTAGAGTTATATATAGAGTTGAGTAGAGTCTGTGCATTGGTATTGGGCTCGAACAAGGGTTTGTGTGATCTAAGGTTTAGTCACATCTGTAGTGCACTGAAACTCATGACTTGGTTATAATGGATGGAGGAGGTGTTTCATATTCCAATAATTAGTTTAAATGTAATTTCATGAGCATTCATTGGTTTTTGGAATTACCCTATCACATGATGTCAGCCTAAGATATGGAACAATGATGTTGTGGTTTGGTATTGCATCAATGAGTTTAACTATGCATTTTCGAGAAAAGCTAGATAGAGGCGGACTGACATGATTTATTTCAATATCATGGATATGATAATGTATTAACCAAATTGGGTGACTTATTTAGAATGATGATTTTAGGTTGGTGGACTACTAGAAGTGACTTTTCAAAAGATGATCCAAATACTGGAGGGTCCCATGGTTTATTATTTAGATCAATTTAAGTCAATCATTGTGATGGGAATTACTATAAGTCTTAAGATTAATTAAGTGGTAATAATGAGGTGTCTCAGGATTATCTAGTGAATGTGAGTATCATATTAGTGTTGGGTTTGGTGGTGAGTGGGTGGGTTGGTTTCTAGTGAATAGTGTGCATGATTGTTGGAGTTTCACAACAGAAGGAAATTTAGTGTTTGTAGATTGATTGCAGTGAGTTCTGGTGAATTAATGACTTGGATAGGTTGGGTTCAATGAATATAGGACTACAAAAAATTATTAGGGAGAAGAAGTGTTGGGGTGGGGAGTCTATAATTCCCTATTAATTTTAATGTCATTACATTTGAGAGGAAATTAAAATTTTCAATTTGTACTTTTGGTTATTCCTTCATTTTTTGTTCGTATTAGGAAATTAAGTGTTTTTTACAACAATTTGTGATATTTTTTATTTGGATGGAGGAATTATTTTTTGTTCAAGTTGTTAGAGAAGACTCAATGTTGGGTCGGTTGGTTGATTATTGAAATTCAAAAACCATCAGTGGGTCATTATGTAAAAAAGGTGGGGTTATTCAATATATGGTGGATTTTAATGCAAAGGAACCTGATTTAAGTGGAAATATCATCATGAAGGGAACTAGATATTTGGATTATGTTATAAATGGGGGATGTTTTTCCACCTCCCTTTTATGTGAGTGATTTGTGTTTCCAACTGTATTTTCCCATCAAACATATAGTGTGAATGAACACTTTTTCCATGAACACTTTTTTTAATCACAAACAAGAGATGAGTATTATTTATGAAGGTGAAGATCATTTTTTGTGATGGCCTTACTTCATTTTAGGTCGAACAAGTTTTCTTAGGAGATTATTTCTTCCAAACATCCCCCTCTAATTACTATCTTAAATTCATTATAATGGTTGTGGATTTTGGTGCATTTGGGAGGATGTTTTTGGTGAATTTATCCTCTTATCTCCTTTTACTATGGTTTCTCTTCATAGATCATTGATTTTGTGTAAATCAAAAATGGTTTTGGAATTAATTCTACTATTGAATGATGAAAAAAATCAATAATAGTGTGTATTTCATATGTGGGGGATAATGGATAGTCTAAGAGGCTTATTTCACATCGATTGATGTGGTTGATGTACGGTAGTATTTAGAAAAAATATTCCTATTTATGTTCATTTGAATAAATAAGTAATAACGATTGCAATTAATTATTAGTGTATGTTGGTGTGAGGAAGGTTATCGGGAGAATGGAAAATCAAAAATAAGGCTCGATGATGATTGGTAAGGGGTTTACTCCTTGTTCAATGTAGGTAGCCCCTATAATAGATTTTTACTAAAATGTATGGGTTTTTTAGGATATATATGGATCCTAAGGGCCATTATATAAGGTTATAGGGTGTCTATGATCCTCCTAAGGTGTGATCAATTTCTATTTACCACCTTGATAAATTGGTGTTATTGGAAGATATGTCACCAAGGGGTAAAGATGTTAGTTTATTTAACATGAGGAATATGGAAGGTCTATTGGTATGATTGATGAATTAAAAATCTTGGGCTGGGTTCGAAGGGATGCTATGAAGGCATAAAATTATTTGGGCTGAGAGATTATGGTCCAAATGGTTGAAAATAAAATGGGATACTAGTAAATCTTATTTAATAGACAACATATTTTTGGTGTATGGTGAGTGGGATATATCCTTTTGGAAATTTTTATGTTATGTTGCATGGTATTATATGAGAGAAAGGATGAGGGATATCTTTAAGACATGTGTGATTTTAATCAGGTTAGGGTTGGGGGTGTTTATTATGGATTCTATTTTGGAATGTAAATGGGATTTAGGATTGGAATTAAACACTTCCAATTGACATAATGGTTTGTTAGATAATGGTATATTGGGATTGTCTCCTGGTATCTTACTCGGTTTGAAGTTGATTTTGGTGAGGTTTTTCCAAACATGGAGTATTGGGTTCATATAATCCTTTTTTGTGGTGTTGACATCAAGGGGTGACATGAATGAGGTGGGTCTAGAGGACCCATTGGACTCCCTATGGGTGAGGCGAGTTGCGTTTCCAGGTAAATTCTTGAGTGACTAGTGCCCTATATTAAGATAGTGAGTAGCGTGATTAGTTGTTTTCATTAATATTGCATCATGAAAATCTCTGTCATTGTGATAGTTGATAGACCTACTTGGGGACATGGTTCCTAACTCATAGATTTTCAATTAGTGATCTGGATGGATATACTTGTTTTGGGTAAGATAGATTCTTTTTTTTTTATAAATGAACTTGTTTTGGGAGGCTTGGGTTATGCTATTGGTCATTCACATACATGATTTGGTCATGATTTCATCTTTCCGGTGAGGTTATGTTTCATGATGTGACATGAGACACAGATGATGGACCCCCCTTGAGTTATTATATAATTGGGAGACATGTGTACCTATGACTATACCAAGTTCCTTCGAGCGTAATTTGTTAAATATTAGATGATACCTTACTATGAGAAATTAGGAATGTGTTTGTAATAAGGATCAATAACATGTGGAATGGTTACAAAATGGTTTCAACATAGAAGTAATATAAAATGGTTAGGAACCCCACTAGCCTCGTTATCACATGACAACATGAATGATCTATGATCCACATTTGTGTCATGGAATACATTTTAGCAGACAATGGTTTTACAATAATATATATTTATATATTTATTACCCCTGTGAAAACAACCCCATATGATTTCATATATTAGGTTTTGTTTGTGTGACACAAATTTGTTATATTCTCACACCATGTATAGGAACTTTATTGAGCATGAAGACCTCATAATGACATTCATGTCCGAGCATAATGTTTTTTGGGATTTTGGAAAAAGAAGCTATGTGATTTTGGTGGCTAGGATTGTAGTATTGTATTGGGAAAACAATCTAGCCAGTGGGTTTATTTATTTTCCTAATTTTTTTTCTTATTTAGGATCCACACAGTGGGAGATCAATGAATATGTTTAATGACCACCGTATGTATAATATTGGACATGTTTATTCATTTTCAGTACTGTAATGTGGATGTTTCTCAGTTATATATCATTATAGATCACAATGATATTGACGTAATAGTCACTATAATGCATTTTTTATTCACTTTCCTCAAGTCAATAGACATTCGTGTATGGGTAAGAACACTTGAGGTCTTGTGGGGACCTTAGCATGGGACCAACAGGTGGTCCATGGTCGCGGTGTTATATATTTAAATACATATATATAATAAAATACATATTAATTTATGTAATTATATATAATTATTAATCACTAATTATTTTTTTCCATATTTAATTACATGATAATAAGATATATTTAATAGAAAATAATAAATAATTATGAATTTAAAAGATATTAATTAATAATAAAATATGTATATATATGTAGGTATTTATATAAATATTGATAATTACACATATATAAATTTATATAATTATACATAATTATTTATTACAAATTATTTTTTATCTTATGAAAATTTTAATTAGTAAGATATATTTAATATATAGTAATGAATACTGAACAAATAAAAATATGTATTATTATTAAAAAAATAAATTTTTACATATATATATATTTCATATATGTAAATATAGATAATTATATACAATTAATAATTGTTACCTTTTTAATATCTAATAAACAATAAATAAGGTATATTTAATAGTTAATAATGAATAATTATTAATGTAAAATAATATTATTATTTTTATTATTCTTAATTATTTAAAAATAATTATTGAATAATAATCATTGATTATTTATCATATATATAAATTATAAATAATGAAATATTACAAATAATTATTTAATTTAATATATTTTCAGGTGATTTTTAAAAAACCATAATTGGGAAAAAAAATATAAAAAAATATGTATTTAGTGATAAATTGATCCATCATTAAAGAGATGTAATTTTTTGACAAAACATTGAAAATTGATTTTAATTTTCATCTTAATATTCAAAGCAGTTTTAAAACTAGAGATAAAAACCAATTTCCAAATTACATTTTTCATATAATATGTGTTTTAAACATTATCTATCATGTATTTTTATTTTAAAATATAAGTCATAAACTGTGCATTTAAAAAAGGATATTAAAGACCTTTCGTCTCAAAAATATATACACACAATGTTCTTTAAAATAAATAATAAAAAAATTACAAAATAAATATATTATTTAAAAATAAATATTTATATGTTTTTTTAAAATATCTCTCAAATATATTAAAACCCATTAATAAAACATAACAAAATACAAAAATAACATTTTACAAGTTTTAAAATACAATCAAATGTGCTTTAAAAATGAATATTCGGTTATTTTTAACCAGGAAACATAAATTATATGTTTCACAAACTGAATATTTTAGCATTTTTTTTCAAGTAACATATATTAATATAATGTCATTAAATAATTTAATTTAAACAAGGTACAAGGAACATAATATATGTTTTGTATCTTGAAAAGTACCAAATATTGTTTCATCGACTAGGACGAGTGTATATAATAAAATTTATTTACATATTTATTTAAATCATTTTATTAGATTTTGGAATGGGATGACTGGAAATAGGAAAAATGTGGAAAATTGGTCTCGGTACATGTTTATTTTTACCCATCCACATAATCCACACCTAATGGTGTGGAATTTTCCATTATAATTTTCATGATTAATGCATAGTTCTCTATGTTGTGTGGATCATCAAGTAAATTATGCTCACACTATTTTAAGGTTGGATAGAGAGAATGATAAGATTATGATATCCCATATCATGTTGGAAAACTAGGTGGATTTCATAGTTTTCTAAAAAGTGTGAAATAAATTATATACCCATAATGATTGTATGATTAATTATCCTCCTTTAATTCCATATTCACATAACTCAACACCATCCAACTATGGAGATATCCTATTTCTTGATCCTTGGTGATATCTTTTGGATTATGGTGAGTTTCTTAAAATTAAAAAAACTATTACACTTATAATTATTCCTCAAAATTCTTTTTTATTCTTATACTTTAATTTTTATTTATGATATCTTTCCCATGTAGGCCATGGTGGTTGAGGTTATCATTATGGATTCATTTATAAATTGGAATATTATATGTTTTTAGTCTTTTGAGGATACTTTCATTACCCAACATATGGTATTTTATAAAGGGGATGATTTTGATTTTTATTTGAGGTTGTTGTATCTAGAAATTAATTCTCTAATTTTCTAGAAAATTAGTTCATCAGGTTTAATGGATTCTTTTACAATATTATGATTGAAAAGATGTATTAAGAATAGATTTATGTATTTCAATTTTTGGTATTTTCTTTTATCCTTTACATAATAATATATTTACATTTCTTTCACTTTAAACCCAATTTGGTTCACAAAATATTTTTGAAAAAAATATGTAATGATATGTTTTATTTTAAATATTTTAAGAGGGGTTTCAAATGAATTTTTAATATTATTGTTTTTCCATGATTTTTATGAAACTTTATAATATTAATAATAAATTTATTATGCTAATATTGATGTTTATATTGTATTACAACATGTCTTGGTTATCAATGACTAGAACATGGGAACCATTGGTGTATATGTCGGTGAATGGATGAGTGTAAAACTAGTTTAGAATGATTTTTCACCTCTTCCCTATAAATAGTTGATATATACCAGGTATTACCTGTTATTGAGAATAAGAGGGTAGGGTGGGGTTATGTTGCATTTATGTTGGTAGAGGTTAGACAATGTACTGTATGAAAGTACCTAGATCACACCCTTTAGTTTGTATGTGTCCCAATATTTTGATCCTTTATGAGATTTTAATGTTTTGTGATTTTTTTCATATGGATAATTGATGTTTCTCTTTTTTAATAATTTCTTCATTCCATGCTTTTTATTTATTTCAAAAACATTAATTGTTTTCATAAAAACTATGGTGATTAAAAAAGGGATTTGAAAATATTATTTTAGTAAACAACAATCTATTTCCCTTAGAAATAATGTTTTCTCAATCATGATTTCAAATATTACTAACAATTATTAATGTAAATGTTATTATATAGGTTCACGGTTGTATCCTACTAGGATTTTTCCTCATACATTTAAAATATAAATTGTGATTAGGATGATTTCATTATGTATAACTCATATAAAGGTAATTTATTTGTGTTTTATTGTAATGCTTTTTGATACATCATCACCCTTTGTCGTATGTAATTTCTAGTGACTCTGTGTCACACATAGATAGATCATGCCAAATGTTTTAGTGATCCTTATTTATTAGTTAATTTTTGTTTTTTTGTATTTTAAATGATTCCCTTTACTCAATATTGATCAATATTAATACATGATATTGTACCCACATTACCTTTACTTTATAAATTTATGTTGGGAGTTTTGTTATTATATAGGTTAAATTATAATCGATTTTGATGATGTTGATTATTTTTATCTGTTTATAGATTTGAATGTATTTCCCAGTTATGGATACCTAATACATGATTTCTAGGAGGCTTAGTTTTGATTATTTGAGTTTTAGTGAGAAACCATTCTCAAATATTTTATATTTCTTTGGAACGTGTCTCTACCACTTGAAAATCGAGAATGTTCATTCTGCCTTATGGCAGGATAACTCAAGTAAAGGTTTGGGTTGACCTATGTAGGTTCATTAACAAAATGGTGTTATACACCTCATGTTATTTGCTATGTAAATGTATTATAGAGATATTAATGTTGGATCATGATAGGTTATTTATGGGGAGTTCCCGACTAGTTCTTTTTTATAACAAACCTAGAGATAACATGATTGGTTTGGAACATTGTATTGATTTAATCATTAGTCTATGATTTTTTGTGATGGTTTGATACTATTATTTTCTTTCAGGTGGTTTAATGAGTAATTTTTGGATATTTAATGTAAATGGGTTAATGGGGATAGTAAAAAGAGGATCATGGATTATGTGTATAGTTTAAAAACTGTAAGAGATTCATGTGACCCAGCATACACACATTCCTTATGTAACTTTTATGGTTCACCAAAACATTCCACAAAACAATGAACTTTGAGGATATTTTGAAAATTTGTATGTATCACCCATATTATATATGAATTTAATTTAATAATTGATCTTACATATTTATGTCTAATTGGTTTTATTTTTTTAATCAATCTATTATTAATTTCGAATTGAATTGATTTAGTTATATATTTCTTGTGTTATCATTCACTCCTCCAAGAACGTATTCAATGAATCATATAAATGGAAATACATACAATGAACTATAATATTCCCCTTCTATAGATCCCAATATTATAAATTTGATTATGCAAAACATCTAATATTTTGCTCAGGAAGGTATAAATACTCAACCTAAGTCTTGGAACATTCCAAATAATTTACTATGTTGAATCCATGTATATTTAATAAACTCAGGTCCTTAGGATCCCAAATTTTAGATATTAAATTTTGAACTCATAATTCATTTCCCTTATACTCTTGAGTATTCCAAGTATATTTTTTCATATATACGATGGGATGACTAAGATGGAAATTTTGGGAGATTATCCTGTGGGCCAATCAACTTGAGGGTCTCACTCTGGGAACGTTCAAAAAATGAATATCTTGAAATTATACCCATAAATGTTGAGTGTGTTAAAATAACAATATATTTTGATGATAATGTAAATGCATCGTTTTATGATTGTATATTCCATTCATATTTCTGTTTTGTTCCACCATTCTAATGAAATAATCACAAATGAAAACCTCATATATTAATAATTCAACGTGGGATTGAGAAAAAAAATTAATTTAGCACTATTCATTTCTTCCTAAAAAAATATGATGATGGGGCTAAAAAGAGTTCAATGGTTGAAATAGACATAGAAATTTTGACAACATTAGAATTTCCCTTTGTTTCTATTGGGGGAATTTATCTTTCAAATATATTTTCAAAGTGGATGAATTAATAATTTCAATAAGGTAATAGAAAGAGAATGTAACATCCTTCTAATTTTACTCCCATGGATCCCTTAGGGGATGTACTATTTTTGTGATACCAATATGGGGATATTGGGAACACTAAAATAAATTGTATACTCATTTTTATATACATTCATCACTGTGGTTGATTGGGGAATCTAAAACACGTTTTTGAGAGTCCATCACAGAGTAGTAGGGTTGTATATACTCAAACAAGATGCTCTTAGATATAGATTAATACATATATTGGAGTGGGATGTCATCCATATACACAAGGGAATTATAATCTTCAAATTATTCTCTATGTGTTCATCAATTTTGGAATTTAAATGTCACTTATGTGTAATTTTAGGAATCTAATGCTATACTAATAACCATTAGTGGTATAGAGTTTATTTCTTCTTAAATGGAATTCAAATTATTTGACATATGTCTTTTAAATTCATTTATTTCATTCAAGATGATTTTTTTCTTCATCATTTAAATTTTACATAATACCATATATGTTGGGTCAGTACACTTAATTGGGAAAGAGGAGAGGTCATGGTTTTATGTTCCCGATGTTCCATGTAATAATTTATATTATTGATGTATTTTTAGAATTCTTTGTTCTTGAACAATGCATCTTTGATATTATTTTTGTTATGGTTTTAATGTTTAACTCTAAATATCATAACTATTGTTACCATTAGATAATTACTTTAATTTCTAAGGATGGGAACTGTCACATAATGTTGGGTGATTTAAATCCAATATAATTTAAGTAAGGACCTATTATTCCAGATATTTAATCTCATTAATTTAATTTATCAAGTTTTATTATTTATGTTGTTCATTAGAGTTTGGATAGTTATTTTCTAATATTGATGGAAAAATATCCTTCAGTTTTCTCAAAAGATTAATTTGGGTTACCTTGCCCACCAAAGGTAGATATTTCTACATATATAATTCATGGGAAAATTCCCATATCATTTCTATATTACCAAATAAATCCTTCTAAAAATATTAATGTCTCAACAAAAAGATATTGAGAGAAATATTTTTTAACCTGATAGTATAACCATTGGATTCAATAGTTATTTTTAAAAATAAAATGGATGAGTGTCAGTAAATTTTAATTGATATCCAATATATCAGTTTAGTGACCACAGTGAATATGTGCTCATTACCATAGATTATGATCACACTGTTCATCTGAATGGAGAAAATACGTTTTCAAAGAGTTATCAGTCCTTGAGATACCACAAATTGGTAACAAATAAAACATATAATTCAAGCACCACATTTTTTATTATGAATGAGCGTTATATGTATTTTTCAATTCTATATGGACATAATAATTTCATTTAAATTTTTATAAATTTTTTAATCATATCACTACAAAAAATTTGACCATTATCAGTGCAAGAAAAGGGCCTTAACAGTGCTAGTAAAGCCATGTTAATCGAGGAGAATATAAAGGGGGTCCCTTTTATCAGCACTCAGAAATGATCTAATAAAGGCCCCTTTTATTAGTGCTTAAAAATGAGCTAATAAAATGTGACTTTTCTTGGTGAAAACACAATTATAAAGGACCACTTTTAACATCAAATTTTCTAGCACTTATAAAAGTAGAAAAAAAATTTAAAAATAAGCTAAAAAAATACAATAATCGTGGATATTTTAATAGTGATTGAACCACCCTTTTATAAGTTCTTGGTAGACCCCCCCCCCACTCTCCCACATGTTGCACTTGCACGCTTAGCGCCTACTTGCCTACACACCCTTTCTTCCACCTAAACTCAAACCTGAGACCTCCCCCCTAGTGCACCTACACCATTACCAGTAGGCTATTTGGTTTTTTTACCTAATTAATTATACATATATATATATATATTATCATATATTAATATAGATTCATGTTAATAAAAATATACCATAAAGATTCGAGCATGAATTGGTTGCCCAACCCATACCCCAGAAATTTATTAAAAGAAAAGGCAATAACAAGGTGAATACATGAGGTGCAGTGTATTTGCACCAACTAGGAATCAAAATATTACAAGGTGATAGTTAGACAAGGATTTGCACCTACAATCCATTTTGGTTTTGTTCAGCATCGTCCAAACATTTATAGATCCAAGGAATCACTCCCTTCATCAAGGTCATCAAAAGAGATACATGCCATAGTTATCCTTCCACCGCGTATGTTGCAGCCGCTGCTTCACTAGAGGAAAACAAACCTGAATTTTCTGTGCAAAAACTGCTATTGTAGCTGATGATACTCAGTTTGCTGCTCTGCACTAGGCCTATCCCCTGCTAATGCATCTGTAACGACCTCCCAAAATTCCGAACATTCAACAGCCCCATCATCTTCTGAGGTGCTCCTCCAAACCATACCTGCAATGACATGGGACAAGCCCCAAAATCTTGAAAAAATAATGTGCTAGACCAATAAGGAGACCATAAACGAAAAAGCGCTATTCCCACCGAAGCTGGAGATAATCAAAATCAGGGATCCGATCAAGCTCAAATTCCACCCTATCAAACATACGCTCCCTGATAATGAGATAGTCATCAACAGATATTTCTTTATTACAATATCTTCGATAAGACAACCTTGCCTGCTCCTCAATCCAAGTGTAGAAATCCTCCTTGTATCCTTCCTTAATAACCCGAGTGCAATTTCTAAGCTTAAATCTATCCGCCTGATCCTCAATCCAAGAGTAGGAGTCCTCTTCATCTGAGGAGTCCCCTTCATTAAGGGATTCCGGTGCAGAGGTACTCTTGCTGACAATCGGCTGTGTAGGGTTGTTAGTTTCCTCCACACGAGGCCCAGAAGATCTAGTGACAATGGTCCGTTCTTACTTAGAATAATCAATTCTCTTTCGAGTCTTCTTAGGGTGTGGAGTGATAAAACCATCAGGATCAACAAAAGATTTCTTACCTTTTTTGGCACTCAAGCGTAGGTATTCCTCCTCAATTTTATCTGCTTGCTCACTAACATCATGATTGGAATCACCAGAAACAGAGTGAGTCTCTTGTGCTGGCTCACTAGAGGTTGGAACAACCCCCGGTTGTCAGTGCAAAGCTTAGCATTATTGACCGCATCCACAAAATCAGAAAGAACAGAAACCTTATCGCAAGTAGGTTTTGTTAAGCAGGAAACCGGAACAGATGAGGACATCAGTGGGTCCTTAGAAATAGAAGGTTCATTCTGTTCAGCATGAGGCCTTCGATCCTTCTCAATCCAGACTGATTTCCCTTCATTCAGCAAAGGTTTCCCAAGCTTTTGACTATTCATGGGGTCCTTCCCAGAACCACAATCTCCAAGGGAGTGTCCAATATGCAAACAATTCGAGCAGTAGCTCGGTAAGGATTCATAAACCACTTCCTGAAAAAAACCCGCATCCCCATTCTGGATCCAAATGCTAGAAGGTAGTTGCTGCGAAAGATCAACCTCAACACACACACGCGCAACCGAAGGCCTTGAGAGCTTCTGAGTCTCAGAATCTAGCTTAATGGGATTACCGATTAGCTTTGCAATAGGGAAAGGAGCAATTTGCTTGAAGAGATGCATCGGCAGACCTGGAAGCCCTAACCAAACAGGTGCAATCGGTGATTCAGAAAAGCAATCAAACGAAGGGGACCACTTTAGGACTTTCATCGTACAGCCCCCAAAACTCCAAGAACCCCTAGACCAAAGCCGGTAGTAATCCTTTGCAGAGGAAAGTCGAATCGCGATATGCATTGAGTTGAGTAGGCCGATTTCAAAATCAACAAATCCAATAGAATCATACTAATATAAATATATTCAGCTATATTAATACATATATACTTTTTCATATATATATATATATATATATTAATATATATTAATATATTTAGTTATATTTATTCGTATATTAATATAGATTCATAATAATATAAATATATTTAGATATATTAATACATATATATTTATTCATATATTAATATATATATATATAGATATTTATTTTTTCATATATTAATAATTTTTTTTATTTATTTACATATATTTAGTTTTTATTTTTTATCCATAAATTTCTTTGTATATTAAAATTTATTTAATGGATTAGTTTTAAATACATTTATAAAAAAAATTTGTGTTTATAAAATAAAAAATAAATACTTACATACAGACATATATACCACACACACAGAGACAAATACACACATAGAAACATAGACACACACACACACACACATATTAATGAATAAATACATATATATGTATTTGAAAATCCATAGAATGATAAAATGACCATAACTTCTAATCCAGATGTCCATTTCAACTCCATAACTTGTAAATTCAAATAAAATGAAACAATATTTGATATTAGATGTGGTACGGGCCTAGAAGACTTCTAGACCATATGTTATACCTCTTTGAATTTTAATAAATCGGGGAATGCAGACTAAAAAATCAGTTATGGAGGCCTTTTTGGCCTTTTTCGGCATCGAAACAAAAAGGCAAATGGTTCCCTTTAGTTAGTTGTCCATAGAGCTCATCACAAGCTTTGATTATATATACTATAGTGCTCAAATAGACACCCGAATCAAATGATATGGCAATTTGAATTTTTCAATATATTTTCAACATATTTCAGATCGTTTAAATTTTTTTTGTCTCATAAAATTGTTATTAAATGATTATTAATCTATTATGATTAGAAAATTATTATTTAATATTATTTTTCTAAATATTTTAATTCCATTTTCCATAAATTTTATATATATTAAATTTAATAGTCATTTTATACTTATCTAAAACATATAAAAAATATATATTATATTTATATCAATATAAATATACATATATAAAAATATATTATTTTCCATGCTTTGTTTTGAAATATACACATTATCAGCATTAGGAAAAAGATCTGATAAGGACCCTTTTTTAGCGCTGCAAAAAAATAACTGATAAAGGGGCCCACATTAAAAGCGCTAAAAATGTGCGGATAAAGGGGGTATTTATCAGCACTAAAAAGTAACTGATTAATGGACCCCCTTTTATCGGTGATGTTTTTATTGCAGATAAAGGACCCCCACCTTATCAATGCTTTTTTAGCACTCTTAATGTGTGGCACTATAGAAACCCAGTTTTGTGGTAGTGTTTATATCATCTTGGTCCACTACAAGTTTAATGATAATTCTGAGGACCATTATTTCATTGGTTTGGGAACGTTAATGAAAATAAAATATACTCCATGGTTCATTTATATCTATTTTTGATCTAGGATGTGAAATTAATGGACCATCATGTATCATAAAAAGGAATCTATATAGACATTGACAAAATCTAAGAAGAGAATTCTTGGTAAAGACTAGGAAATTTATTCCAGATGAGAGGCTTTTTAAGATTATCTTGGTATAAGAGTTGATTTATTTAGGACATAACTAGGTTGGCATATCCCTTTGAAAATTTTACTAAAAAGTGATGATATTTAATTATAATGAAAAATACATGAGATATATTAATTATTTAAAACTTAATATTGACATGTTTGGTATTGTGATGCCATTGGTATGGGATTTAGTGTTTATTTATGAATCATGACAAAATAGGGGAATATTTATCTCTCTAGCTATTCCCTCATAAGAATCATGACCCCACCCATGAATAAAAGTTATAATTGATGACTTATGATTTTAATATGTATGGACAATATATTTGTAATGAAAGTATTAACATGTATTCTGATCATATAATTCTAAAGAATATCTTCAATCAAAATGATCATAATTTCAGATAGAAGTAATTGGTTGACTACCCTATTACACCATATTTATTATTATTTTTAAATAATTTAAATTTCATTCATATAATTCATTAAACACAAAACCATCTTAATAATACACTACATGAAACACTCGGTATTCTTATCTGACACGTGACAATATTTTTTACAAAACCATGATATATTATTAATATAGTTATTTAAATGTGACCATTATAACCAAAATGTTAAATATATAAATATAGATACTAGTTAAAAATTAAGTATTAAGTATAATTTTACTATATAAATAAAATATTGATAGTAATGTACATTATTTTTTATATTGTCTACATATGATTCAAAAAACTATTTTCTCAAAAAATGTGTTTCATTTCCTTTTTGTAAACTTTAATAAAATTAATTTTTCACACTTCTATAAAATTAATTTATAAAATCTAATATAGTATTTAAAAAATAAGGTCATAGTAATGTTATATGTTAATTTAATCGATTTTATGAAATATTTCATTTTTTGATGAATAGTTCAAAATACTAAATTTAAATCACGAATTAAATTATGATATAATTTATTTTACAACGTTAAAAATAATAGTTTAAATTTTCATTATTTTAAAATTAGTTTAATTATACTTCAATTTATTTAATTTACAGTATTATACTCAATTTTATATTAAATTCCTATATAAACACATTGTAAATTTATGAACATTTCTATTTTAAAAACACTCTTTCTCATCGCAAGTGTGGGAATAATATTTAATTTAGTCTTTACACATATTGGATTTTAATTATGAAAAATAGATTCCATATTTTTAATTTTAGTAACATATATTTTTAAAAAATTCATTTTTTTTAATATTAAAATAAAATAAGTAAGAAAATATTTACAGTGGTTATAATGCCATTTTTCTTAATCAGGGTCAAATTAAAAACTATAACGGTTAAACACTAACAAATTACTTCCCAAAACCCATATATTAGGAATATTTGGACCTTATATCTTATATTTTTTATAATGGTCCATTTTTTGAAGCCATTTTCATGACAAAAACATGGGTAAACTATGTTCTTATCGAAAAATTATAAGTGTTCCAATCACCTCACTTGTAACCAGCCACCCTATCTTCTCTATAATTAACACATTAAAAAAATTGGAATGAAAATACATACCCTAATGAATTTTTAAGATTCCTAATATCACCCTTTATGCCATATAATGGATTTAAATATAACCTGAGATGTCTTTTGGTGCAAACAAAGGGAGGATTCACACATAAGAGGTAGTATTCCTCTACAAGAATTTTTGTTTTATTTCTTCCACCAAACCATTCAATTATTATAATTACAAGATGATATAATTAAAAATTTATATTAAATGTACTTATATTATTTTATTTTAATATCATGACCTTCACCCATATACACTTCCATCAAATGTTTTAAAAAATCATCGTTCATGTGTACGGTGGACCACTGCCTCGTGAACCGATGTCTTTCGTTTTTAAATTACAACCTATAAAAAATAGACATAATGTTGGATGAATTATTTATATATAATATTTATGATATTATATTCTTACTGAATTAATATTTGACACAATCCTTCATACTCTTACATTTTTTTTGGAATATGATAACGGTGTTCCGTAGTACAGAAGACTACCACCTCACGATGTGATGCGATTCATTCAAACATTACTTAGAATGTAATAAATAAGGGATTAATTAAAATAACTGATGTATATTATTTAGAAATGAATCTTGAATTATTCTATATCATTTAACATTCTTTCTTTCAATTCTACTATAAAATAGAAACAACTTTCTTGCGTAAATAAGGCATACCATCTTAATGAACTGTGTATTTTAGTTTCTATCACAAAATTTCATAGATTAATCTAAAAATATATATATTGAATATATATGATATTTATATAATGATAAAAAATAAATATTTTATTAAATATTTTTTAATCTAATATGCCAAAAAATAATAAATTAAAATATATAGAAAAAACAAATCGGCTCTTACCCAAAACTTGACATTAAAATGGAATTGTAAATTAAACGGTAATAAATTGTAATAAAAAAATCATAAATGGTATGATATATATAAATTATTAAATTTAAAATATTAATTATAAAATAATATTTGTTAAAATTTTCTATATTATGGGTATTATTGCATTAAAAAATTATGTTATGGGAGTTTTGTATCAATTATCCTTTATCGAGACACATGTTTTATTGTGCACCTATCCTCTATCACGATAAGTATATTTAGACCATTTTACATATAATATCCTGAATTTTTCTATTCTAACTATATTTTAGTTTCCATTTTATCATATTCCTTCATGTGACATATAACTTAATGATACCAGACTAATAATGATTTTAGATTACAATCTAATTGTTTTTAAGGATTGTATACGATTATGTTTATGGTGATAAAATATTAAGATCTATATCTCAATAAATACATGAGTTTACACACCACCTAGTTTTTAATGATATTTTCAATTAATATTTCCAATTTTTTACACTTCTCAACTTAAAATATTTGATATAATGTTTTTTAAGAATATATGACATTATTTCTCTCATCAGTCAAAAATCTATTTTTTTCCAAAACAAATTTTTTGAAAATTTATATTTTTTTATCATTCTCCATTAAATTTATAAATAATTTTTTACCTATTTGTGACTAATAAAAAAATTAATGTAATATTCTTGTCATTTCCAAATAAATTCACATTTCAGTTTTACTAAAATTTGAGAGGAATATTTTTATAATTTTTATGAAATGATTGAAACTCCTTGTCATCATGAATAGTTGTTTTTAATATTACATTATAATTTTTCAATTTTATTTTTAATGAAAAATATTATAAAAAATTTTTAGGATTAAAAAAATCAATAAATAAAGTATATTTTCTTCAATAAATGTTTCAAATGATACTTCAAAATTATTTTACATATAATCTAGAATCTAATGATGTTACCTATGAGTTATTAGGGATATGATCACAGTATTTTATAATTATTATTACACTGAAGGTTATATTTTTTTGACAGAATGATTTTATTGAAACCTGTTTAGGTTCCATGGAAATACCATAATAAAATTAATATGAATACCACTTCATTTTCAATGGGGTTTTCTATGACAAAATAATGAAATTATTATGAAACCTGCATATTTTTTATAGGTTATAATATGAAGAAATATTTATGAAACCCATTTCATTTCATTAGTTATGATATGGTGAATGTTTTATGCTCTTTTGGAACATATAAATATGTTTTTCATTATGATTCATGTGCGCGACACCATAATATTTTATGAATATTTTTTAATGAATTTATTTATTTTTGAAAATTTGTGTTTCACACAACACTAAATATGACTTAGTTTATATGAAATAACCATGTTATTATTGATTTTAACACTGAAAAAAGTAAATCTGGTGTTAAAAAAACCACTTAGATTAGATTTTTATATATGAAATCATTTATTTGGCTTGCGTAACACACAATATTGAGTTCCTTCGATTACATTCTTTACATTAAAGACATGGTTTAAAAAAAGAAATATAATATTATAATTAAATTCCTCTTATAATTCCCACCTAGGCATTTTAATGGAATATGTGAATAAAATTAACTAAATTATGATAACATGGTTTACACATGTTTACACATGTTTATTTTTAGGATATAATTAATTATAAATGAAGATTAAAACCAATTGTATATAAAGGATGAGTTTTTATGAAAAATTAATTTTATTCCCACTAGTTTTTTTATCTTAAAAAATTAAAATATAAACAATTTGTGTAATATCTTAATGAAATTTATAGGTAATTAAATTAAAAAATATTTTTTATTCTTCAAAAAATTTTAACCATGAAAAAATAAGAACAAATCCATTTTTGGGCGTAAAAATAAATATTTTTTAAACGTTATATTCTTTTAATTTTAAAATAATTATTAATATAAAACTAATTTTTTTAAAATAATATAATTATTATATTGAAAAAATTAAAATTCATTTCATAAATATAATATAAAATTTTAATGTGGTTGAATTTTGTAAAATTTATTTAGATGTTTCATTTGAGGACGAATTAGGAAAATACTACATTTTAATTGAAAATGAAATTTTCAACTAATTTATTTGTATAGTTAAATTATGTTTTCAATTTCTTTAAAAGTATATTTAGATCAATTAATAATACATTCATAAAATATAGTTCATAATCATATATATCACTTTAAAATTGTATATAAATACATTTCAATCATTTTAACATTTTCACATTAAAAACTCACTGATTCATCCATTCTATGGTATTATTTTTTAAATTAATATCTATAAATTATGGGATTATAATATCTAAAATTTGAATAAATTTTTTGTATAAGAATAATTTATAATTTATAGTATGGTAAACGTTTTCCCCGTAAAAAATATTGAAAATGGTTAAAAGTTCTTACAGAGATAAAGATACAAACATGTAATATAATGAATAAACATATAAAATCATGTATAAAAATGATCATAAACATGTATAACATAATTTTTATGTCCATGTATAGACCTTACACATTCATTTAAATAATATTTAGTGTTATTTAATATTATTTATTGTAAAAAATGGAGAGTGCACAACATTTCATTTTATAAAATGCCATGTGTGTCCTTTCCCTCGCTTATAAAATGAAACTAACCCCCACACTTTTAAAAACCACTCAAGAACAGTCGGTCATAAAAAATCCAAGATAATCACCAAAATTTCATTCATTTTTCCTATAATCCCCCATTGGGTAAAAAATCTATCCATGTATTCGCTTTAGTGAAAACCAAAAGGAGTTTCCCTAATAAGAGGTGACATCCTTCATCAAGAACATTTTATTCACTTTCTACACCACCTAAATTATTAATATTACATGATTATATAATAATATTATTTTAAAATATATAATTATATTTTGTTATGTTATAGTTATTACCAACACTCACATATAATTCTATTAAATGGTATACACAATCATTATTTGTGTGTGTAGTGGACTAAGACGTCACAAAATGATGCAATACACTCTTCCATTACCACATTTAGAGGTAGGTAATAATGATGAAAATATTGTTTTCATATGAAATATGTGTTATTTATTATTAATTTATTCTTATAGGATTATTATACGCCACATAAATTCCTAATTTCAATTTTTTTGGATTATGATATCTTCATTTGTGGACATGTGGACTTCGGCCTCCTCAACGTTTTGTGATTCGTTCAAGTTTTACATGGAATGAATTAAGGATGGGGTTATAAAATTATGTGATATATATGAAATTATAATTATATTTTATTTATAATATATATATATCTATAAATCATTTAAGTTCATTCGATCAATATTGTAAGAATATAAAAACATCGGTCTTGCATACGTACGACCTTCTGTATCCATGAATGATTTATCTAATTTTATATTTCATTATTTTATAGATTATTATAAATATATATATATTTAATATTACAAATATATATTTTATATTGAATTAAGGAGATAATTAAATTAGTATCATGAACAAAAGATAAAAAATATCAATTAAAAACATATGCGAAAAACAAAGCAGATATTACATGAAATATAACTTTAACATATAATTGTTTATAACAGGGTAATATAATGTCATAATAAAATAATACATGATATTATATATAATAATAAGGATTTTTAAAGATTTATAATAATATTATATTTATTATATAAGATATTTGGACATGTACAGAGAAATCCAATATTTAAGGTATGACTTTTATGGTCTCACTTTTATTTCTATGAGATATATGGTATATTCAACACATATTCTTATTTTTTGGAGTATATAAAACCATATGAAATTTTATATCATTATATTATTTTTTTAATTATATTAAATGTTTACATTTTTTCATAGTGATCATTAATCAAATGTTATTCAAGATGTAAGGGGATTTCTAGTCTCACATTTATTTCTGTAATAATTTTTTAATTATCAAAAATTTATTCTTTTATGTGACTTATATACATACCATTACATTTTTATATAATAAATATCCAATTATTTATGTTTATTTACATATCCTTTATGTTACATATTTTTAATAGGGTTAACTTTTCAAATGTTTTCAAATATATAAGGAAATGTTTTCTCAATTTGCCTTCATTAACACACATGTTATATTATGAAACAATATAATTTAATGTGGTGTATATACATCAATTTAAAATTTTATATATTTAGTATCTTTATTTTCAAGATATTGTAACACTAATATAATTTTATTCTTTCTTGTTGATTAGGATTCAATGTTTCCAAAGTTGTATTAGATTATTGCTATAATATCATCATTTATCACAATTCCTTATGATTAGGTTTCTATTTGTTAAATAATAAGATACATCCCTTATGAATTCTAATGAATATTATTATAATCTAGTAAATAATGATATATTCATGTAATGGTACCATTTTTACTCTCCTTTTTTGTAAAATAATTAATAATTTTTTTTAATAAAACTCAACTTTATTTCCCACTTGAGTTTGAAATCTATTTTTACTCAAATCCTTTTTCTGTAAAAATATTTTTAAAAGTATTTTTAGATTATATATTAGGACCATTTTCAATTATTATTATTTTTAAAATAGTTATGTTTTAAATTGTGTTTAGGAAGCATTTCAAGATACCATTATTAGGTTTCAAATATATTTTAAAAAACATTGCTTTTAAAATGTATTCAAGCTTACATTAAATGTTTTAAATAATATTTTCATATAAAATGATTAAAAAAAATTTGGAAGCATCATTTATATATTTTCACATATATTTTTTATGAAATGGGTTTCAAAACAATTTTGAGCATAATTTATATATTTTCTTGTATATTTTATAAGAAAAGTTTTTAAAATTTTTTTTACTTCCTTTCAATTTTATCAATCATATTTTCAATGAATATGTTTGTAAAATGATTCAAATAATACATTATATTTTATTAAGGTTATTTTGAAATAAATATTTTTTAATGTAACAAGTTTAAAATGAGTTTTTTATTTTGCAAAGGATATTTTTCCTCACAAAATGTTTCAAATGTTTTTTAATGCTTAAATTATATGTTCTCAAAGTTATTTTCAATGAAAATAATTTTAACATTTTTTATTTCATAAAAAAATTATATTCAATGAAATATTATTTTCATTATGAAATGAACCATGTGATCATTAGAAATAATTTCTTATAATATGACATCCTTCGATATGGTTTTTTATTTTTTTGGGACATCATTATTTATCTTTATTTAAATTGTTTTGTTTAAATTAACTAGTTTTTAATTACAATTTCTAATCTTCCATTAGTTATATACTTATGGAACCCTATTATTTTCATGGGTTATTCATTGATTAAATGATTATGAATCCTATATATTTTCCCTTGGTTATGATAGTATGAAATTTTTATTATGCCCATTTCTTTTCCATGCTAATTATATGATGTCTATGAAACCCATCCCTTTTTAGGTGTCAAGCTATTATTAATGTGGTATTATCTTGTTGCCCACATATGTAGGATTTCATTTTTTGATGGGTGGGACCTGTATATCCCTGTAATGAATTGGTTAAATATATATATCTCATCAAATAAACATGGATGGAAAGGGGTGAAACATGATTTCAATAAAATAATTTTCTACTATTAAAGTATTGGTAGTGATACAAGGAAACTAAAATAGTTTAAGGAGTGAACCTATACTACTAATATGGTCATGGTAGTGAACTATGACTACTAATTTGGTTTTTATGTGATCTATTACCACTAAAATGGTAATTGGACTACACAATGTCCAATAAAATTGTTTGTGGAGAGAAATCATTATACTAAGATGCTTTGGGAGTTATCCCATATAATAATATGTCCTTGTATGTGATCCTTGACTTCTATGGGAATAATTTAATATTTTTTTGTTTGTTCCAAAAAATTATTTATTATTCCTATATTATATTTTCAGGACATATACTATTTGATTTTATTATGATTCATGTATTATTAATTGTAAATATTTCTTCCATGATTCTTGATTATGATCTTTTATATGCAGGGTATGATTTTATATTGATTTGATCATATTATTATTCCATTATGTGCATTCTAAACTTTTTTATCTCCTTTACATTCCCTTAACGGGCATCTCATATCCTCCATTGTTATTAATTATTTCCCCAGGTTCTGAAGAAATGTGTTTACACAAGAGTACTAAAGTGGGGATCTTTATAAGATATATTGTTGATATTTCACCATGTTATATTTTTTTGTTTCCTATTTTATAGAGAAAAAAATTATTATTTTCCACAGGCATGTACAATTTTAATGTTATTAATATTCCATTAAAATTATGTAGTATCCATGCATGGTAATCCATGGTCTCAATAATTTCTATAAAATGAATGGTTTAATCATCCTTTGGATGCTTCGATGAGAGAACATTAGTAAGATCCCGATAGGGACATTTGTAACTATATATCTTGTTATTTCAATATGGAAAAGCATATGGTTCCATATAATTATAATGATCATTCAAAATATAGACATCCAACGTGTAATATTTCATGGTTATTTGGATTATATGCTATAATAAGTATTTCACACAATATGATTTATTGTCTTAGTCAATATAGGGAACTATAAGGAACTGGGTTATCATTTATTGTATTAGATTTAGAATGTATAATAATTATGAAAATTGATTTCCTAAGAGGAAATTTCATGATGAGAATAAGGAAGGTGGTACAAGTATTGGTTATACTTCTTAAGATAACGATTCAACAAATGACATGTTAAAGGTATGTGATGTTCTAATTTTAGTTCACAAATTAAATATAGAAATCATATTTAATTTTAGTATACATGACTCATATTAATATTTTATGAAATTAGTATTAAGTAATATGATATTCAATCTTTTTTTATAGATTAATGAACTTGGGGAATGATTGAATTATTTATAAATATTAATTCATTAAATAAGTAATATGAATCATGAATTAAATAATGATTTTTTATAGATGTTTTTATTTAAATATTTATTATAATTTTGTCACGACCCATCCTTAGTGCCTGTACCGTGACTACCCCAAGCCCGCCTTCTATAGGTCAGGTGCTAGCGACTAGCCCCAAATGCGTAAATCCCTAAGATGGGAAGGAATTTACTTTATAAAAGTAATCAAACACAACAATGTACGCAATAGGAATTAGAAACTAAGTAAAAATAAATACAAAAGAGTGTGCTGGAAAGTAAATGGGCCAGTATACAAACCCAACTGAACAACAAGTACAAGTAAAAATGGACAAACAATTGAAAATAGAGAGTAGCTCCTAGATCATCCGCTGGGATTCCTACCTAAAGTGTAGGAACATATGGCCACCTCAGCACTCTCGTTCGTCATTGTCCTCCGTGTGCCGACTCGTTTCAAGGTCCACTTCTGGGTACTGTCCCATCGTGGAACTCTCGACCTCTTTCACCACTATCCATCATCTGCATCCATCATAACGTGGTGCGGGCATAGCCCGTGTAGGGGTGACTATAACAATACTAAGTAGGGACCCCAAAACCGTCATGGTCTCACAATATCCATAAGGATAAAAAAAGCAGAAAGATACAATCACGATGTATCAAACAACCCTACATAGGTATATTCCCATACATATACTTAATTTACCAATCTCAGTCCGGCTCCAACTATCTAGCGCAAGCACAAACCAATTCCACAAAGGAAGTAAAGTCAATAACCATGATGATAATGGTTGAGAGACATGACTCAACTGACACAGGTATTCCACAATAGTATAGAGATATTGATGATCATATGTAGCCACTGGATCATCTAAGCTGTCGGACCAACATAGGATATAGGTCCAGCTCACCTGTCAGACCCACACAGTATAGAGGGCTAGCTATCTCGTCTGAGCTGTCGGACCCACACAGGATACAGGACTAGCTATAATTCATCTGATCTGTCGGACCCACACAGGATACATGACTCGCTATTCTGTTGGACCCACATAAGATACATGAATATAAGTTAGAACTGTCAAACCCACATTGGATTTCTCTACAGTTGTCATTTTCGTCGAACCTACGGAGGATTCCAGGAAAGTGGTCATCGCAGTCGCAGCCAGCTCTAGGGTTCATGCACACAACATGCTCGATTCCAGGAGGGTCCGTCTCTCATGCAATGGGGTCAATACATCAACTATCACGAAGTCCTGAGTTGATGTATCCTGAAGTTCAGACTCATCAAAAGAAACCCAATGCGATAGATGATGCGTCATTCAGATTCCTGGTCTGAGAGTTAGTGGCTTTTCTGTTCCAGGGGCTTGGTTGGATTTACGCTGGATCCAAACCCGACCGTTTTCCAGAGACATCCAAAACTCACTTATAGTATCGCATAAGTACCGCTTCGTCTCCATAGTCCTAGTTCCATAGGAGGCATGTCATTCGGATGCACGGTCTTGATGACATTCGCATTTAAGTGAAGTCAGGCCTGGCCAGTCATGCCCAGTGGGCTGTGGCGGGTCGGCCTAACCCGATTCGGCTGGTCTGACCCAGCTGGAGTCAGCCGAACCCAGTTTCGCGAGTCCGACCTGGCTGGGGGGGGGGGGGGTCAGCCCAGCCTACTGGGGCAATGCTGACCTGCAGACTCGGCCTACGGAGCGTGCCGGTCCAGTTCGCCCGGCGGTGCCGAGCGGCGCAACCTCTCCTTGCCCGGCCGGCTGAAGTCGGCCGGTTCTGTCTGGCATGAGTGGCCCGCACAAGGTTCACTGTTCCTCCCACACAACGCCACAGTTCATCAGCCTGGCCGTCAAGCTGTAGGCCAGTTCACCCGGCGAGCAGGCTGCTGTTCCCCCACCGTGCGGCCCCTACGGGCGCCACGAACCACCAGCCCAGCCGGCTGTAGTCGGTCGGTTCTTCCATCCCAGCCAGCATGAGGTCGGCCAATTCTTCTCCAGCCTGAGTGGGCCACAGATTCTAGCCTCAGTTTTCCTCCACACGGTCGGTGCGATGGCGCCTGTCCACCACCACTTCGGCCCCACCTAACCATGGCCTTCATTCGCTGCTGCCTTCGGTCGCCATCGCCTCATAGTTGTGGTCTTCTTCCTCCAGTGTGGTGCGATGGAACTGCACCCTTCCAGCTCCACCTCCATTGTTAACACAATCAAGAATAAATGGAGGGTCGGCGGGCTGTGTTTATTCAGCCCATGCCCTCCGCATTATGTGATAACAAAATAATTGGCCACTGTCAATCAAAATATAATCGCCAAAGTATGAGGGTATAATTCTCACATTCAAATAAATAAAACAAATTCCCCTACCTCATAATTTACGTTGCACGTTGATGAGCCACGGAAGACAGGCTTCACAGAAGTCGTGTGTCGCGGAAGATGGTCATCGTTCTATAAACGCAGGAGGAAGTAGAGTTCGGAACTTCCTGTCGAGATGATGCCTCCAGTGTACTTCATGGGCGAGGGAGCCTACTTTCCTTGCTCCGGCTGTAGAAGTGGAGGAGATGTTGCTTCACGTCCTTTGGAGATGTGAAGCATTCTTTGTCGAAAGGAAGATATTCTTCGCGTTCTTCCTGGGAAGAACCATTTCCTTCTAATTCTCCAAAGCCTCCCAACAGAATATTTTACAGGAAAATAAAATAATAGGCTCCCTAATATAATAAATATTCCCTGAAATTAAAATGAATTCAAAAGAATTCATCACACCACAAATAAATTAATTATGTCATTAATTAATTCTGTTGGCACAATTAAGGGGGAGGGAAGGTGGAGAGTTCACCCAAAATAAATGAATAATGGGTTGGCACAAAAAAATTCAAGGGGATTGGAATGGGTTCAAGGGGAGTTGAGGGGTAAGGTTCTTCTATGGGCCCCACCACATAATATCCTCCCATGCGAGGTAATTCTTGGGTAGTTCCCACCTCTTACTTCCTTTTGGAGAAAATAACCACCACCTAAAATAAAATTATGTAACACATAAATTTTATTTAATTTATAAGAATCCCCAAAATTAACTTCCTCTCTCGACAAAACACAACTGTAGTAGAGGTCTCCTTAAGCGAATACATGTGCTGCGAGTTCATCAGTGTCCTCAGATTTCAATTCTGAGCAATGGTTCAAAATATATAAAAACCCTCACGTACGTTTACTAAACGTACATAAAAAACATCATAAATTGATTTTGGGAACACCTGGCCTCAGAATCAGGCACCGTCAGAATCTGAGGCCTCATAAAATTACACATAATTTAAGAAAAAAATTTCCTTGAAAATTCTGGGTCTTTACATTACCCCCACCTCAGGCCTTTACATCCCTGTAAAGCTACAACACACACTAGGGAAACAAAAGGGGGTACTAAGAACACATCTGAGCCTCATGCTCCCATGTGCTCTCCTGGAGGATCTCGTGCTGCCAGTGAATGTGCACCCAAGGAATCTAACGTCCACATGGGACCCACTCCAATCGATCCTAAATCTCCACTGGAACCTCTGTGAAAGTCTCCCCGTCATCGATGTCTAGCTCCCTATGGTCGATGATGTGAGACGGGTCGTGCACATATTTCCTCAGCTGAGATACATGGAATACATCGTGCACCTGGTGCGAAGCGATAAGCCACATCACCTACTCTACCGAGGACTGGAAAAGGAACCCTGAATCACAGAGATAACATGCCACCTTGTCCAAATCTCTATAGACCTCAGCGAGGTGAGACCCATAAGAAGACGTGGTCACTATCCTCGAACACCAGTGGTCTCTATCTCCGATCAGCATATGAATTCTTTCTACTTTGTACAGTTTTGATCTTCTCCAGGATGATCTCCACCTTCTCTGTTGTAGCCTGTACCATCTCTGGTCCTACAAGTGCTGACTCCTCTGGGTCAGTCCAGCATAGTGGTGATCTTCAAGGTCAACCATACAGTGTCTCTTAAAGTGTCATCCTGATGGTGGAGTGGTAGTTTTTGTTGTACACAAACTCCACCAAGGGTAAGTTATCCTCCCAGTAAAGACCAAATTGAAGGACACATGAATGGAAAATATCCTCAAGAGTCTTAATGGTCCTCTCATTCTATCCATCCGTCAGAGGATGGAAGGCAGTGCTCAAGTGATGTTGCGCCTCGAAAGCCTCCTGCAACCCCTTCCACAGATGGGAAGTGAAATGGTCATCTCTATTGGAGACTATCATAGATGGCACGCCATAAATCCGTACGATCTCCTGTACAAAGAGGCGTCCTAAGATCTCTACTGATCCCTACTCTCTAATCGGTATGAAGTGGGAAGACTTGGTGAGTCGGTCGAGAATCACCCAAATAGAGTCATGTCCTCTGGATGTACGTGGAAGTCCCATCACGAAATCCATGGATATCACATCCCACTTCAACTCGAGGACCTCTAAGGGATGAAACAATCCTGCTGGAACCTGGTGCTCCGCCTTCACTTGCTGACAAGTGAGGCGTCACAAGATAAACTCTGCTACCACCTTCTTCATACCTAGCCACCAGTGCTGTCGTCTGAGGTCCTAATACATCTTCGCTACTCCTGGATGTACTACTAGAGGTTATGTGTGGAACTCCCTCAACACCTCCCCTGTAGTGAAACTGGTACCATGGTACATCCTCTGAAGAGGTTGACATGCTATCCACATTCAGAAAACCCCTCAGGTGCCTGCCCTAAGGATATTTGAGCTCATCACATATCACAGTCAATGTCCACACATTGTGCCTTTATAACTCACTGAAGAAGTAGAGGTGTGACTTTGAGAGACTGCATAAAAGTTTCTCCATCTCTATCCTCAAAGGATATCTACAACGTGACCAGCTGCTCTGTCGTGTCTCCTAGCATCTGAATGCCTGATCTCCTACTGAGAGAATCTGCTACAACGTTCCCCTTCCCAGGAGTATAGACTATCTCGAAATCATTTTCCTGGAAGAACTCGAGCCACCACCGCTGTCTGAGGTTTAGGTTATTCTGTGAGAAGATGTACCTAAGACTCTGGTTGTCAGAGTAGACTGTAAAACGCTCGCCCATCAGATAGTGTCACCACATCATCAAGGCGAAGACCACAACTGTTAACTCCATGTAATGGGTAGCGTAGTTCTGCTTGTTCTGTCTCAACTACAATGAACCATACGTGATCACTACTCTCTCTTGCATCAGGACACACCTGAGTCGGGTCCCTGATTCATCACAGTAAACTACGTACCCTACGCCCTCCTCCGGTAGCCTCAAGATGGGCGCAGTGGTCAACCTCTTCCTCATCTCCTGAAATCTCTGCTGGCATCTATCTAACCACATGATGGGTTGCCCCTTCTTCATAAACGCTGAAAGTGGTGCTGCAACTCTGGAGAAGTCTAGCACAAAGGTATGTCAGGAAAAATCATGAGAGATCGACATCACCCTCTTATGCATGATTCCATCCTGTGCAGCCTAGGATTTCCTTTTTGTTGACCAAGTAAAATCACATCCCAACATTGTAGATAATCCAATAGTGTTTTCCTAATAATGTCAATCTATTTATGAACTATAGTTTCCCATTACATAACCAAACTAATGTTTTAAGGCCCCGATGCAGCCACCAATAGTTCGAACCCAAACTCTCACCTCAAGGGTCAGATCAAACTATCGGCGTATGTGTGATTATTGAGTCTCCTCCAAAAGGTATCTCTAGACATGATGTTCAAATTAATGGTTTAACCAGAAAATAAATGTCTAGGACAAGATTAGTGGAAGGAATGAATGATTGGTACCTATGTCTATTGATACAACAGCTAGTAGTAGAGACAGTACATACTTCAAATCATTCCTAGAGCCCTTGGGTCACACTCCTTGACAACATGAAGCTACTCACTTCCAATTCCCTCCAGCTCCCTGAGCCTAGCGGGGACTACATAGACAGGTGGTTGTAACATGTTGAAATGTTGACCACCTCATGTTGCTCTCTTAGCTATGCTTCCATTTCTGTTTCCCTACAGATTCATCTGTCCTTAACACTTTCTATTCTCGAAACATTTTACCAGATCAAGTCTCTGAGACTGACACTAGTTCCATGCTTTCCCACTACTAACGTTCACTAGATGTATCCATTAAGACAATGAAAATTCAACCACAACGGTTCTCTATATCACACTAACATAAGTAGGAATGCATATAGGAAAATTTGATAGCTCATATATCCTTAAATACACTTCTCTTAGTGGTCCGAGCACTAATGCACTGATCGTATCATATTCATCGAGTACCGGGAAAGATCGGTATGCCTCGATGATTACCTACCTACTGAAACGTAATCCTGCTGAAGCTGTATAAGCTCTAGAAAACACTCAGCAACCTCCTCAAGACAGTCCTCAGCCTCCAGTGAGTCAGGCTCGCCTCGGAACCCGAAGGGTATCTGATACTAAAACATGTGTAAGGAACTATGCCTATAAGTGTCCTCTACCAGTACCGCTAGTTGCAACTACTGACCAACAGGTAGTGATATAACTGACACACAACCTGGAGGTACTATCTCAGGTAATAGTCCATGTACCAAGGCCACATCACTATGTGGACCATCCTCATGGTTAGTCACTGAAAAATTCTAGTAGTTAACACCACCATCTTCTCTACTTGTGTCTCAACTAGGCGGAAAACTCTAGTAATCGCCTCCAGCATGCCCTCAGCTGCATGGGAATCTGTCTCGCCATGAAACCCCAGAAGCCTCTGTGGCTGGAATCCTAAAATGCACTCAGTCAGCATTCACCATCCACCAGTGCGGCTAGGGTTATCTGCTACCCAATGGGTGGTGGTGTTTCTGGTAAACCACCCGATGTTTTCAACATAGAAAGAGGGCCCTACACTGGAGCCTTGTCGCTCGGTGGGCCGTCATCGTGTACTCTCTCAGGAACCCTAGCTTGTTGTCTTCATAGCGGAATCCTGATAATGAACAGGTGCACCATGGTCAATATGTTATATCTGGTCAGCTGGCTCAAATAGACTAGAAAGGGAACTCTTGAAAGACACACGCAATCAGTGTTTTCATGCACTGAGTCGGAAATAAGAGGTCAGGGTCCTAGTGTATGGATACGTCGACCACCGCACCAACACTAGATTCTTTGTACTGAAAATCACACTCATGCTCTTAACACTATTGCTTCACAGAAAGACAGATCAGAGTCCTAAGTTCTACAGTAGAACTGAATCCTTTGATACCAATTTATTGTATCATCCACAAATGATATAGGGTTAAATGACTAAATGATATGACTCATGACAACAAGGTGTGCCTTCCTTTTCTTGAGCCTACCTGGTTAGAACTCTACAGTTAAGCATGCTTGGCCATGAGTAGTGATCAGGATGGGTGACCTTCGGGGACGTTTCCCAGGTTATGTGTGAGTGAGGAAAAAACACACTAGAAAGGACATGTGTTGGCCTATAGGGACAATCATTTGTCGTATGACCTTTTCAGGCATTGGGGTAGGATTTTGGGTGGGGACCACCTATCTGTGGGGAAACTGGTGGTACCTGGTGGGCAAGGACCTAACAAACATGTTATGGAGGGGTGTCTGTGCTATCACTAGGGCCCAATTGTTACATTTGGTATCAGAGGAGGAACCCAACCATAAGTGCAGTGCACTTCATTGGTAGACATTTAGGGGCCACAATGTGGACGTTCTTCTCTAAAGGGGGTGATTGTAACAACCCCAAATGATATAGGGTTAAAGGAATAAAAGATATGACTCGGGTCACAAAGTGCACCTTCCTTTTCAGGATCCTACCTGATTAGAACTTTTCAGTTAAGCATGCTTGGCCAGAAGTAGTGATCAGGATGGATGATGTTCTAGGAAGTTTCCCAGGTTGTGGGTGAGTGAGGACAAAACGCACTGGAAATGACATGTGATGGCCTACAGACCTTATGTGTGGTGCACTGCCTCAGTTGAGATGTGGGGCCCAGAATGAAGAAATTGTGCACTAAAGGGGGGTGATTGTAACATCCCAAAATGATATAGGGTTAAAGGAATAAATGATATGTCTCATGTCCTCAAGGTGAACCTTCATTTTTAGGAGCCTACATGATTAAAACTCTATAGTTTAGCATGCATGGACAAGAGTAGTGATCAGGATGGATGAACTTCTTTTAAGTTTCCCAGGTTGTGTGTGAGTGAGGACAAAACACACGAGAAAGGACATGTGTTGGCCTAAGGGTAAAATAATTAGTCAGATGACCTGTTCAGGAATGTGGGTAGACCCTTGGGTGGGGACCACATATTTGTGGAGAAACCGGTGGTACCTGGTGGCCCAGGACCTAACGGCCATGTTAAGGCAGGGTGTTTGTTCGATCACCAGGGCTTAGTTGTTACAAATATGTTAAATGATACTAATGGACTAGAAAAGAAATTTTATAAAAAATGTACATTAATGGATGGTAAACCATAACAAGTTCTTAATGGTTAAAAATGATATTTAGTTTAGATAAAGATATAATGATGTGGATAATGTTAATTGGATAGTATTTACATGCTTATAATTATTAATGGTTTTTTTGAAAAAAAATGGTACATTCTATCATTGATAAAAATTATAACATTTCTGTATATAAGTAATATACCCCATATTCATTGTAATAAGAAATCGTGAATGTTTTCAATGATGATTTATGTAAAGTCAGGTCATTGCAACGTTTCAAAATAGTACATAATGAAATAATTCACATTTTTGGTGTGTGAAAATCATGATCAAGATTAAGATATATGGGAGGTAAATATTAAATTGATTTTTAGAACATTAGTGGATTTTTTTATAAAGTTTTTTATTTTGATATGTCAAAACAGTTATAAGGAAAACCATTAATGGAATGTTTTATGTTTAAAATCATATGTGTTTTTGGAGATTAATGTATTATCCCACTATATAAGTATTTATTTATATCTTTTAACCTGTTACAAACATTAATTTGCGATAAATACCTATTATTCTATTTAGGGATATCATTATTTTATAATGATTCATGGATGAAAAATTCCATTTCATTTAATATAAAAATATATTATGTGTAAATTGATCATCTCCGAATAAATGGGAGGATTTTGTGGAATCAAGTATATATATATTCTAATAAAAATTAACAAAATTTAGAAAACTAGTCTTGATGTAAAATTTTTCCATGTTATCATTATTTATTATGATATCAATGACCTTTTTAAATCCTCTTAGGTTTTTTTAATGGTGATCATTAAAATAATTCTAAGCATGTTCTATATCATTCTCTATCAGAACCTAATAGTTATATTTCTATTCCATGACGATGTTGTCACATTCCTCATATGATCTCTTATATATAATCCTTGATATGAGTTACTTTATGTAACTGATATGTTTCGAAATAATCATTTTTAAATGAATATTTAGTATTTATTTATTTTATTAGGGTTTTATAAAAGGGAATTTAATGTATTAATCCTCTGATAAACCAATTAAATTTTGAGTTTGAATTTCTTTATAATGTGGGGTATAATGTAGTACCGCCAGATTTTATGAAATATTTCTTTATTTAATTTAATCTCTTTTATATTTTCCATCTAATAATAAACGGAATAAAGCTTATTTCATATTAAAGAACCCAATTATTCATTATTTTTATGCATCATGAAGTCGATATTTCACTATAAGCAATAATTAGATTATATTTTGGTATATGAATCACTGTGATTGGATATTTTTTACACACATTTATGGGTTCCTTAAATTTCTTGGGTTATATAAAAGATCGAGTTTTACAAAAATAAAATATATTATTATTATAAATATATTGTTTTAGTTATCACCTAGACAATGGAATAAAATATTATAATAATCTTAAGTAAATAATGATACTATATATTCGATATATTTACAAAATTAAACTATTTAGTTATCAATTAGTTAGAAATGAAAACAAAAATCAATTTAATATAAAGATTGATTTTTATGGAAAATGTATTATTATTCACATAAATGATTTTTATCATCATGAATTAAATTAATTACTTTTATTGAGAGATATTAAATAAATATATATTATAAATTAAACCAAATTTATTTATATTCATCAAATAAGATATATGTGCATAAAATAAGAGAAAATCCTATATTAGTAATAAAATACTATAGTTTTCTTAAGAACACATTTTTCAACTTTTAATTTAATACATGTTTTAAAAATAATTTGTGACACTTTGGTTATATTTATTTAAAAAATTGTTATTTTTTAATGAAGAATATAAAAATTTACTTTGGGTGAGTTATTGGTTTTTTTTCGAAATGATTTTTTTTGGTGAATAAAGAAAATCACTAAATTTTAATTGATAAATACATTTTAGTGTTATATATTTATATATTTATATTATATATTAAATTTATTTTCATGTATATTTAGATAAATTATACATATACTAATATGGTTAATTTTATTTTTAAAAATTTCACACCGAAATTGTATTTATAAACATTTCAGTATTTTTAACATTTTCACTTTTAAGCCCATTGTTTCATCCCACCTATGAGATTAGTTTTTAAATTAAATTATGAAAATTTTATTATTATAATTTAAAAACTTTTATTTAATATTTTCATCAGTATATTTTATAATTTATATTATGGTCAACATATTTTTTCACCAATACATTTATGGACAGATGTTAAAATTAATTACCATGATTAATGTAAAAAAGAGTTTACTTAATGGATAGACATAATATATAGTGTGTAAAAATGAACCTACACCTGTAAAACATTAATTTTCTTGCCATATTTATATTTTCACAAGTCTTTGTACAAAATTAGTGCATTAAGGAATCCTCTTTCTTTGTAAAAACAATACAAGAACACAAATTCTTATAAAAACTTCTAAGGGTCTAGTTTCCCCAACTTATAAAATGTCACCTCCCCTCACTTATACTCACCTCTAAATCCATTTTACTCATCCAAAAACTACAAAAATAACATCCAAACAGACATAAATTCATCCATGAATCCATCATTTTGGATGAAATCCAACCAAGTAATTTCTTTGGTGAAAACTCAAAAAAGATACCCAAAGAAGGGGTAACATCCTTCAACCACAACATTTGATTCAGCTCTTTTACACCTGATAAATTAATACTGAATATATATGATATATGATATATATATATATATATCATGTTTTACATTTTGGATAAAAAAAATTCATGATCAAATTAAAAGGACAAAGAATAACATATCAAAACTTATAAAAGAAACAAAGTTGATATTACCTAAAATATATAATTATCATGGAATTGTTAATAAAATGGTAATATAACGTTATCAAAAAATAATATGGTGTATGATATATAATAATATATTTCTTTTTTATATTTATAAATAACTTATATTTATCATACTAGTGTTTAGAACCTTTATGATGAATGACAAGATTTATGGTAAGGGCTTTGTCACCTGAGATTAACTTCTATGAGATATATGCTATATTCACAACTTATTCTTGTTTTGGGAATTAAATATTACTATAAGACATGTTATATATCTAATTTAATTTATTTAATGTTATTTATAGTTTCAATTTATGTTATAATTTAATGGTTATCATGATTCATAAGTTACTCAAGTAGTAATGGGATTTCTAGATTCACTTTTATTTTGTGGGGACATATGTCATATTGAACACTTATTTTTTTAGGATATATAATTCAAAAGAATGTATTAAATGGTAATTATATTTAATTTTTCTGGAATTAACATATCCATTTTATTAACTCAATTTCATGCTGATTACATTTAAAATTCTTCTAATGGGTAAGGTAATTTTGTCTCAATTTTCCTTCTTTAAGACACATGTTATTTTATAAACATATATTATTTTATTAGGTGAATATAAAACCCTTTGACATGTTATATCATGAATATAATAATTTTCAAGAAATTTTTAGATTCATTTAATGTTAAATTTTCATTGTTGTTAGGATTTAAAAGTTCCAATGTGGTGTGAGTTAATTACAACATGCTCATCATTTATTGATAATTCATATAATTATGCTTCAATGGATTAAATATTATGATCCATATATCAATAATTATAATACCGTTTCTTATCCTATATTTTTTCATGATATCTTCTTGTAATGGAACCATTTTCCACTATTTTTAATTTTATATTATTAATGGAAAAATTTTAAGAAAATTCGACTTTATTTCTCTCTTCAGTCGGAAATCAGTTTCATCCAAACCCATTTTATTAAAAAAATTAAAAAATGGTTTTAAAATATATTTTCAAATAATATTGCGGAAAATATATTTTAATTTCTTTATGATTTAAATTTGTTTAAAACCATATTCAATATTCCATTATAAGTTTTAAAATATATTTTCAAAGAAGATGTTTTCAAAAATGGTTTCAAGCATCCATTATAAGTTTTCAATGATTTCCTCCATGAAAATATTTTAATTTTATTTGAGTCCAATATTATTTTTCAATGATATTATTAACAAAAAGGTTTCCAAAATGTTATTCGTCTTCCTTTATATGTTTTCAAAGATATTTTCTAAATAAAAGTTTTCAAATAATTTTTCAATATTAATTTTTAAATTTTCAATTATATTTTAATTGAAAAGGACCTAAAAAGGTTTTGGAGAATCGATTATAATTTTTCATGATTATTTTAAAAATAAAATGTTTTTAAAATGTTTTATTTTTTAAAAATATTTTGTTGGCATAGATAATATATTTTCCTCCTAAAATATTTTAAATTAGTTTTGAATCTAACATCATATGTTTTAAAATGGTTATTCATAGAAAGAAATTTTGAATATTTTTTATATCTCTTAATATGATTTTTATAGAAAGGATATTTTCCTTATGAAATTATCCATGTAATATTTGAATATCATTCTCTATCTAAGATGAAATCCTTTGATATAATTTATTAACTATTGGGGACACAATTATTATTCATTATTTTATTGAATTATATTTAAATAGAAAAGTTATTTATGAATCATATTTCTATTACATAGGTTATATGCCTATGAATATTTAATGAAATTATTATGAAACATATCTCTTTTCCAAACGGTATGATAGAATGAAATTTTTACGAAACCAATTTCATTTCCTGGGTTATGATATGTTGTTTATGAAACCCATCTATTTTTTATAGTTTGTGATAAAATGAATGATATATGATCTTGTGTAACAAATAATAAATAATTAATTATGTGGAGGGTAATACCTATATATACCACTAATAAATTGGCCAATGATTTATATCACATGAGATAAACATGGTTGAAATTGGGATTTACCCTTGTTAATAATGTAAATTTTTCACTCAGATTTTCTTTGGAGTTTACCTCGACCACTGAGATGGTTTTACGAGTGAACCCATACAACTATGTTGGTTTTTGGAGTGATCCTTTACTACAATGTTGTTTGTAAAGTGAACCGATATAACTAATATAGTCTATAGAGTGAACCTTGACTGCTAATATGGTTTGGGGAGTCAACCCATATAACTAAGATAAGTTAAGAGTGGTCCTTGACTTCTGAGATAGCTTGGTCAGTGAAACCATAATACATTGATGGAATTGTATGTGAGACTTGACTTCTATGGAAATAATTTCATATGTTCACGTGTCTTCGGTAATTTAATATCATATTCCTATGTTATACGGTCATGAAATTTTCTCTTTCACATCATTATGATTCATGTCTTATGAACATCTAATATTTTCGTGATGATTCATGTTTATGATATTTGATATACAAAGTATTATATTCTATTTTTATTCTCATGTTCTCATACCCTTATTTTCATATTATTATTACATATATGTCGTTCATATCCTTAGTTATAATTTACCTCGTCATTTATTATGTTCACATTCCCTAGATTATGATGAATGTTTTTTAAGTAAGAGTAATAATGGAGAAGATAATTTCTAGATATGTTTAATATTTTTCAAAAAGTTAGATGATTTTTTTTCCTAGATTCCAAAGAAACTAAAATATTAGGGTTATTAGATGTGTACTTTTTTAATGTGATGAATATTCATCTAAAATGATGTAATATCCATTTATGTTAATCCTGGTCACTATAGATTGGAACCTTTATCTCCCTCTAATGCATTGGGTTAAGATTTATATCTCATGAGATATAAATTTATGAAATGGCGAGTTAACCCAATTATGTAAGTGAATTTGTCTGATATGATGGTCATCTGAGTGAAACATGAAAAAATGATGTTTTATTGAGTGAACCCATTGAACTATTATAGAATTGATAATGATCCTTGAAAAACATGTATATGATTTCTATGATTATTTTTATCACACGAATGTATTTATTTTTCTAATATTTTTCTCTTACATCTCATATTATTTGACTCATTTAGGATTCATGTCTCATGATTTTCCAATCCTTATTCTGTGTCTCATTATTATTATCATTGATCTATAGGGTATTATTTCCAATTGTTACTCTCATGTAGTCTTACACTAATGTTCATGTTATGATTTTGTGTCTCCCTTATTCACCATGATTATATGATCATATTCTTTTTTAGGTTTCCTTTCCCTAGGTTATAAAGTATTGTATAACATATGATACGTCAAAGAAGGGATCCAATTATGAAGATCATAGTCGAAGATGATGTTGTCTACCTATGGACCAATTTTCTCTTTGTTCATGTTAACACATACCTTAAATTATTATGGTCCTAATAAATATTTTAATATAATTTAATTAATATTAATAAAAATGATTTGTTATATAATTATTACACGGCAGGATTTCTGTAGTCGGTATAAAAGGATATTTTTATTTATCATTTGGAAACTAAGATGTGATAACCATTATTAGATTATTATTGACATGTCTAAGGATAAATATAAGAATTAATGAAATTATAAAAAATGTCCTATAATTTTTTGAAATGGATAGAGTCAGTGGATACAATTAATTTAAATCTATATTTGAATACCACAAGTGGATGTGGATCGAATATAGTAGTACATCGGGGTAATAACTCTGAAAATGGAGCATTGGAAAATACATGATCATCATCGAGTGCACAATAAAGGGCTTTGCAACAAAACTAGTTTGACACTCCTCAAGCATATGCATATGAAAATGACAACATATTTATGAACCATCATGTAGGATTTAAATATATAATGACTATGAATGTCCTAGGATAATCCTAAGGCCTCATAGATTCAAGATAGTGTCATGATATAGATATCTTATAAATCATTTTTCATGAAATGTGATCCCCCGTCATGATTAATTATTTTAACACTATGATTTTCTGATTGAGTCAGTGGTTTTAACAAAGAGAAACCCTAATGATAATGGGTGAAATGATAAATAAATTGATTTTTTTCTTGGGAATCCAATCATTATGGGAGATGGAAGGAAAAATATCAATTCTATGATAATAAAAAATTCTCAAGATATGAATCATGCAGTAATTACAAATGAACAATGTATGGAACAAAATTCTATTAATTCTTTCTCGATGAAACTTCTACCTTATTTACATATATCACCTAATCCAACCATTGAATGATAATGTATTAGAACCACTAAAAATATATTTTCTATTATAGAGGTCCTGGAACATGAAATATTCATTTTGGCTATATAACATTTTGAAAAGGAAGCTGATCAATGGTGGAATCTTATCAATAATATGAGGAAACATTATAAAATTGAATACATAGAATAGTAAGAGTTAAAAAAATACATTTACATAACTACCTACATTATATTCTTCTTATGAAGATAGATAAGTAATTTCATAAGATAATGCAAAAGGATGGTGAATCTATTTCTGAATATTAAGAATATTTTACAAGACATGCAAGGTACACTTATGGAATAATCATGAAATCTGAAATTAAGGTTGATCCAATAATTAGATGATTATAACCATATATCCAAAGGGATATATCCATATGAAGAATCAAAAGCTATGAAGATAATTTTTATGTGATAGAAAGGGTGAAATTAATGTTAAATTTATATATCAACCACACAGTATTTATAGTTGATAAAAATTGAAAAAAGGAAAATCTATGAACAATTGAAAGAAGATAATGAGGATTCCTTATAAATTTTTTTTTGAATAACAATGTAGGGAATTTTTTTAAGGGAAAAAGTACATGTTTTAAGTATTTATTGAAAGGACATTGAATTTTTTTTGTCTTTGTGGTTGGATGAAGATTGATAACCTTGAAAATAGAGATAATATATCACAAAATTCACCACCCACACTCTAATGATTCAAATTAATGGTGTTTGGGAATTATTTTAATCAATTACCATATCATATTATGATCGATTTCGTTAACCTCTTAATCAAAGTGTTATCAAGAAATATCATGTGATCGTTGTTTTCTATTATGGGTTTGATAAAGAGGTGGGGAAACATACACTTACCATCCACTTGAGAACACCTAATATATTATTCTACTATTAATATAAACATTATTTCATATCTAAATAATTTTATAATGTCCTTAAGATTCCATAAAAATGATTTTATGTATAATTATCAATTAAAACCATTACCGGAACTATGATCACATCTCAAGACTATAATTCATCTCCAATTTTTGTTGGTGTGAATGTCCTTCCTACAAATCATGTCATTCATCCTCATGTTTAATTTTATTTTATATTAGGTATTGATAGGATATAACTATTCAAAAAACTCTCAATTGTTAAGGCTGGTATTATCCATTTAATATCATAATCCAATATATTATCTTATATTAATGTGAATATTAGAATAATCATCTGATAGAGATCGCATCCATTGTAACAGTCTTAATTTCCCATATAGAAAGGTTTTTTTATCTCAGATAGTTGGGGAGAAACATGAAATCTATTATATGGATATTGTTTAAGAAATTTTTTGATGTCCTTACAAAAGAGTTTTCTCTCGACCCAGTAAAACATGAAGTTTAATTATTAATAGAACTCAAAACTAGTACCAAACCAATTTTGATTATTCCCTATAGAATGGACCAAAATGGGTTGCAATAATTTATGATGAAACTCTATGAAATCCATGATAATGGATTCATTCAGCCAAGTGTGTCACCCTGGGGTGCACATTTTCTTTTTGATAAAAAGAAATATGGATTTATGGGACTCTATATTGATTACCAGGAGCTGAACAAGATCACAATCAAGAACAAGTATCAACTTCTCTATATTGAGGAATTGTTTAAAAAATGACATGGATATTAATAATTTTACAATATTTACCATCATTCTATATATCGTAAATTGAGGTTTAAGAATGTGGGAATACACAAGACATTATTTCTTACAAGGAGTGGACAATATGAATGTATAGTTATTCCATTTATTCTTACTATTTCCCCAACTATCTTCTTATATTTAATGAATAATGTTTAGATATTACAATAATAAGTATATGGTTTTCTTTTTATTTCATATTAATTAATATTAGATGATCATAGAAGATTATTGAGACCACATAAGAATTGTACTAATATCCCTAAAAGGAGAAAATATATGGAAAAATTAGAAGGTGTTATTTTTTGCTGCAAAACATTTCATTTGTGTGTCATATTATCTTCTGAATGGGTATATCGGAAGATCCATCAAAGATGATAGCTAGTAAATGTCGGTCTAGACCAACCATAGTGACTGATATACATAGTCTTTATGGTTTATCTATATAATTTTGATGGTTTTTGGAGAATTTATGATGACTATATAATCCTCTTACCAATATAACTATGAAGGGATCCAATTTCAATGTAGTAGATGAATTTGGGGAATTTTCAAGGAACTAAAGAAAAGATTAGTCATCACACATATGATTACATTAAATTATAGTTGATATGGGTTTTTTTATCTAAACTAATGCATTAAAGAAGGAATTTGGATATCTTATTTTGTATAATTACATGGTTATATAGTATTCCTCTTGATAATTTATGATTCATGTGAAATAATGACAAACTCGTCATTTGGGGTTAGCTATTGTAATATTTACATTGAAGATACTGAGGCACTATATTAATGGATAAAATTGTGATATATATACTGATCATAATGTTTAAAGTATATATTCACATATATGGAGTTGAATGTGAAACATAGAAGACAATAAGATGTTATTAATGATTATGACTACTCAATAAATTACATGTAACATCCCAATTAATTATAGAATAATAAATTTTAATATAAAATAATATTTACGAATAAGATATTTATTTTACATTAAGGGGAATTCTTTGTTTGATATTTCACACAAAAAGAAACAATGAGTTTCTCTGAAGTCATACATTTCACACAACACTGAGTTATGCCAAAAAATAATACAATAATGTTATTCTTATTTTAAATGGAACATAACCCCAAGCTATTATTTTAGTATGAATTAACAGAAATTATTACAATATGATGAATTTTTTTTGTTAAATGTTTTTACTTATATGAAATAAATTTTAGAGGATCAAAATTAGAATTAATCAAAATTTAACAATAATATAATCTATTATTTTTATAAGATCAGTTTTCCTCCGTTTGAAGGAAAACCCCCATTCAATCATGTTTTGGTCAACTTATTATGTTATATTTGAAACAATAAACATCTTCTGTTGAATATTTTCATTGAAATATACTTTGGTTTAATATTCATATGATTATGATGAAATTAATTTTTTAATGAATAGTGAAAATACTACATTTTAATTTAAAAATTCATTTTCATCTAAATTATTTATATAGTTATATTATCCTTTTAATTGGTTTCAAAATTAAATTGGATTATGTTTTTAAAATTTAATAAAAAAATTTCATTGTAAGAAATTTCATAGTTAAACTGGATATAAACTAATGTCAATATTTTAAATTTTTTTACTTCCTAAAATCACGCATGCTGGTTTGACGATGAAAATTATTTTTAAATTAAAATATTATAATTCACTGTTTTGAATTTGGAAAAATGTAATGTATATTTGGAATCATTTGGTCCAAATTATGTAAATACGTACCATTTATTTTGGTACATTATCAATATTAACTTTATAGATTTTTTTATTTACCATGGTTAAAGAAGTAAATTACTTAAATAAGGTTAAATAATGATATTATTAAAAGTATAAAACTACCATAACATATATAATAATCATATTGAATGATTCATGGAAGAACACAACAATCATTAGGACAATATTGTGGCATTTTGGAGCCACTTGGGTGTTATAATGACATGTTATAATAATGAACTTAATGTAAAGGAAAATATACACTAAAAATGTATTGTTTTACTAAATAATTTTGATGATGGGGTTTATAATTTATCTATAAGTCTCATGCCTTAAAAATTACATAATCTTTAACTATGTTATAATATATCTATGCATGGTCGTATTTGGCATACTAAATGTCACACAGGGTTCCCATTTGCACATGTGGTGGCTTGATGAGCATTTCACCACCTTTCCTAATGATGAAGATGATGAGACATATTCAACACACACATCCATATATTTTGTTACTGATTGAATGAATGTGGTGTGTTTATTACTCCACCACATTGGATCACATGATGTACCTCCCATTTGTTATAGATCTTGACCAGAGAACTACGTACAGTTGGGGCTATGCTATATTATAACATCTAAATAGATGTCACTATACCATTTATTGTGACAATGTGCCATAGAATTCAGCTTGTATAGCATTGGTACATATATGGGACGAGGATAATATTCCATGCATCACCCCCACGATCTGTTTCACAACTTTCAATTGAGAAAATTCAAGAAAATCCTCCGAGATGCTGGTAAGATTACATCATTATTTCCACTATTTATTAATTTTTTACTATTTTTAATAAACATACCATATATTACTCTCTTTTTACACGGTGGTGTTAGTTTCAGAAGTATGCGTATACTCTGAAACATAGTGTGCATTGTTTTCAAAATATATTTGAGTCCATTGAACTTGTTGAGGTATGTTAATCATGATTTTTTTTTTGAAAAATTTATTCTGTCATTTTTATGTCATTTCAATATAATCATAGTAACATTACCATGATATTTTAAGACTTATTTTTGAGGATTAGATTTTAAATATCAAGGATTTTATATAAAGGATTTGTCTACTCCACACTTGCACCATCCTTCACCACAATGATTCGAGATCGTTTTGCTGTTGTTCCAATCACCCACTTCCACATTGTTGAGCGGCACCAGCCAGACCATGTGATTCAACAATTATTTTATATTCATCATATCCCAATGGAATCAGGATTACATGATGGATTTCATCCAATTACACTTACGTGTAGACAGAAGATTGATTGGTGGTCGTTTTGTGAAGCTTATATCGAGCTTTGGTACACACAGGCCAAATATGGTATATTTCAATATGGATATGCCAAAACATGATATCAATGAACTAATATTGGAGATTATGTGGACTAGTACTAACAAAAAACTATCAGGTAACTTACACATCTAAGGATTTTTATTCAGTAGTTGGTATGTTTACTAATATTTACTACATATCATTAACTCGCATTTGATAATATTTGGAATGGTATTTAATTTGAAGATAGATGTTATTTCTTGTATTTTACATATCAGAGATCCTCATGAGGAGGCATTTATTAGAAAATATGTAGTTCACCAATATGTGTTGCCTCTCAACTATCCTCTCTGATCCATACGTTAGAGTTTCTAAGATGAGGAGCCACATTAATATGCCGATCCATATACTCAAACTACAGTTCATCAGGATGATGAAATCCTTTCTCTGTATAATAAGTACAATGCTCCACCATCACCAAAAGTAGGAAGACTTAGATGAGGACTCAACAGATGCAGAGGTGATACCATAGACGTCCGAGAGCGGAACCTACAGATTATAATGTACAACAGAGAGAAAATCCGGCCCAACTAACCCATGATTTTATTTAGTAGGTAGATTCTCATAAGACATAGTAGTTTTCAGCACAAAATACTTTAGAATATGAATTGGGTGTGAAAAAACAGCTTGTGGAGTCCCCCAATCATACCAACGAGGATTTATTCAATTTCCCTTTGTTCAATTTTTATGTACTATGTGGCCATATGGCTCCACATATGATTCTGGGACATCCACACATGATATTGGATAGTCCTCTACACAGAAAAATTGGGAGGATTATAAATCACCACAAGCATAAGAACCCAAACATACAACTATGAATCCAGAGTGACAAAAATGTCGGATGTGGTGTGGCAATGAGTTTCAGATACCGCATTGTAGTACCCAAGGGCTTCAATGTTGATTTTTTCAGAATTCATCTTGTAAATAAGAAAAAGTATTTTAACATTTATGATTAATTTTTAATTTAAAAAATAAATAATTTCACAAATATACTAATGAAAAATTAATTTACATGACTAAAGGCTACCCTAGCTGATGTGATGTGGGAACAAAAATAATGCATACCTATAGTGGTAGTGTAAATTTTTTTATATGGAATTCTGATACTAAGAGGGTAGATTTTATGGGAACACATTCATTGAGGTATTTAATGTTATGATAAAATTTTGACTACTATTATGATGATTATCATGAATACATATATGAATTTTATGATTTTATATTTGGTGGATGGAGATCTATTCTTTTTTCTTGTGGAAATGAATGTCATTAAAGAGATAGAATTCAACATTTGAAAAATAGGCCATTGTTATTCTATATGTCACAATATATAAAATATTAAACTAATGGGATGCATGTAAACCATGATGAAAAGATATGATTATAACAATTTTTTTGATGAATTCATTTAAGAGAAATGCACATGTAGATTGATTCTTTGATAACCAGAAAATATATGCAGATTACTTAATAACCAATACGAGTTAAATTTCACCGGGGTAAAAAGATTCTAATAAAACATTAGTTTTTTTAAAAAGGTATTCATCCAACCACTACTCATATGTCACAACTCATCCCCCGGGGCATGTATCGTGACTATCCCAAGCCTGCCATCCATAGGCCAGGGGCGGGAGACTAGCACCAAATGCATAAACCTGATAAAAGGGAAGGAATTTCCTTTAAATCTAAAACACACAGAGTAAAAGCGGAATTACAGACTTAGTAAAAACTATATAACAAGTGTACAGAAAATAAAAGGGGCCAAAAATAAAAGTCCAACAGCAAAGTACAAGGAAAGGGCTAATAGGTACAACTAAAAAGACTAAAGGCTAGAAGGTGACCAGCAGCTCCTGGATCGTCCACCACTGATCCTACCTAAAGGGTAGATCCATATATCCTCCTCAGTGCTCCATGTCTGTCTATCTTCTTCTAGTACTGACTCGTCGTGTGGTCACCTTAGGGTACTGTCCAGTCCTTGTACACTCTACCTCGGTCAACGTTGTCTATTGTCTACATCCAACACAATGAGGTACGGGAAAAGCCCGTGTAGGGGTGAGTATAACGATACTCAGTAGGTACCTGGAGACTCTCAAGGCCTCACAATATATAAAATGGATAACCCAAAAAAGAGATATACAATCACGAAGTATCAACCAACCTTACATAGGTATATCCCCATACATATTCCTAAGTAAACAATCATAGTTCAGCTCCAACACTCGATCCCAAGCATAACCCAGTCCACAAAGGAAGTAAATTCAACCACCACGATGATAATGGAGGAATGACATGAATCAACTCACACATGTATACATCATTCGTAGAGAGATAGAGATGATCAGATGTTGTCACTGATTCATCTAAGTTGTCGGACCCGCACATGATACAGGACCAGCTAAGCCGTCGGACCCACACAGGATACAAGATCAGCTATCTTATCTATGCTGTCGGACCCACACAGGATACAGGACCACCTATGATTCATCTGAGCTATCGGACCCACATAGGATCTAGCAACATAATTCAGAACTGTCGAACCCACAGAGGTTCCCGGTACTATAGTCATCATTGTTGAACCCACGAAGGATTCCAGTACAACAGCGTCGCAGCGATACCTAGGGTTTTCGCACACAACATGCTAGATTCTAGGAGGTTCTGCTCCTCGAGCCATGTTTTGATACATCAACTATCAAAAATTTCTTAGTTAATGTATCCCATAGTTCCATATTGTAATAAGGAACCCAACGTGACAGACATCACGTCAATCGGATGCCTGGTCCGAGAGTTATTTTCATTTTCATTCCAGGGGCCCAATTATATTTTAGGCTCAAACCCACCTGGCTATACCCCAACTGTGTCCAAACCTCATGTGTAGTATTCCAAAAGAATCTTTTCACTTCAAAAATTCCATCACCGCAGGCAATATGTCTATCAGACACCCATAGCCCTAGATGCAGGCTAAAAGGTGTAAACACCCATAGCGGGTCTGGGTCAGGTCCGACCCAGTCGGACAGACACGGCCTGACCCGGTCTAAACTAGGGTTTGACCCAGACCGTAGGTCCGACCCAGTTTGAAGAAGAGTCATGAGTCGGGGGGATGGTCTCTCCCAGCCCAACCATCGGCCCAACCTGAGGGTGGCCCAGCTCGTGGCGGCCCGGCTGACCACGCGAGGGAGGGGGGTGTCGCGCCCCTCCCGGTCCATTAGACAGAACTGGCGCACTATGAAGGTTCGGGATCCGCGGGACATGGCTGGTCCTGCTCGACCACCTCAACGGTGGTCGGCCCAGCCGGCCGTCTGTGTGGTGCGATGGAGCCGCGCTCCTCCATCCGCTGCGGCCCACCCAGCCACTGTTCCAATTTGGTGCAGCCCGACGGTGCCACACCCCTTTTCCACGGCCCGCACTGGCCACAGTTCCACATCTCCGACATGACGTGAAGCGACGACGTCGTGCCTCCTTTGTTCACCCCGGTTCTTTTCTCCGATGCGGTGCGATGTCACCGCGCCCTTCTGGCTCCACCTCTGACGTCTACCAAACATGAATCAACGGAGGGATGTCAGGCCGTGTTTGTTCGGCCTGCACACTCCACGTTAGGTGAGAAAAATTTGACCACCATCAACCAAAAACAAACATTGAATAATGATAACATAATTCATTCATTTAAAATAAACAAATCATCCTACCTAGTATTTGTCTTTGTACGTTGATGAATCGCGGAAGACGGACATCACAGACGACGGATGTCGTTCCGTCAACATCGGAGCAGGTAGAGCTCAGTGAAGATGTGTCAAGGTGACACCCTCGGTGTACTTCATGGGTGGCAGTACTTCCCTTCCTTGCTCAGGTTGAATAATGAATAAGATGATTCTTCACGTTCATCGAAGACGAGTAGCATTCTTCCTTAGGTGGTTGTCATTCTTCCTAGAGTTCTCCCAAAGCTCCAACAAAGAATAATAACCAATCAAAAATAAAATAAAAGCCTTCCTATTATTTTATTGATTCCATGCTTTTCAAAATAATTAAAATGAATTCATATCACTACAAATTAATTAATTATGGCATTAATTAATCATTGTGTTGGGACCATTATGAGGGAAGGTGGAAAGTCTCCACCATAAATTGGGAGTTCAAGAGTTAAAGGGGGTTCAAGGGGAATAGAGGGGTATGATGTTTGTGTGGTCCCTGCATTATAACATCCTCCAAAGGGAGGTTATGTGCAGGTGGCCCGACCACCAACCACCCTTTGGAGGTTTTAACTACCATCCAATTAAAAATATGCAAAACATATTTTTATTAAAATTTTATTTAGAAACCCCAAAATTTTACATCCAACCTCGATAAAACCCAACTATGATAAAGGTCTCCTTAAGAAAATACCAGCGCTATGAGTTCAATGGTGCCCTCAGTTTTCAATTCTGACCACCGGTTCAAAATGTATAAAATCCCGCATGTACGTATACTGAACGTACCTGAAAAAATGTATAGAAAATTATTAACATCCAACCTCGACCCACTGCAGTCGAGGTTAGGCTCTTCCTAGGTGAGAAATGCCCCAACGAACCCAAAAGTACCCTTGGATTTCCAACCCATGTTACCATTTAAAAGTTAAGAATTTTACACCAAAATAATTTCCACTTAATTATTTTATTTTCAGCAAAAAACTAACTTTCTCTAGTGGCCCTCGCTGACCCATGTTATTATCTAATTAAAGAAATCCTACCATCATGAATTCAGCGGTGGTGTCATATTTTTAATCTGAGTTACCGTTTGTGAGGTATAAGCATTTGAAAATAAAATAACATTATTTATTTATTATATTTACGGTTATGCCATTTTTTTGTTTTCTCATAGGAGGCCCGTGATGACTAAACTTAAGTCACACCTAGGGTAAACCCGCCATCGTGAGAGCATCAATGGCATTAGATTTCTGATCTGAGTAACCATTTAAGAGATATTCCAATTTCTTAGGAAAACTACATACGCACATTAATTTATGCTTAACAAATCTTCGACGGATCATTCTGGGCTCTCCGGGCCTCGGAATTGCGTGCTGTCATAAACTGTGTACTCGAAAAATTCCCAAGAATTTATGAAAAAAATTTCTATGGAATTTCCATGTCTTCAAATTCACCCCACCTGAGGGCTTTACGTACCCATAAGATATAACACACACTAAGGAAGAAAAAGGGGGTACTGAGAACGCATCCAAGCCTCCCGCTCCCATGTGCTCTTTTGGAGGTTCTTGTGATGCCAGCGAATGCACACTAGGGGAATTGTCCATCCACGCATGACCCACTCTTATCGATCCTCAATATCCATTGGAACCCTTGTGAAAGTCTCCCCATCATCGATGTCCAACTCCCCATGGTCGATGATGTGGGATGGGTCGTGCTTGTATCTCCTCAGCTGGGATACGTGGAAGACGTCCTGCACCCGGTGTAACTGAGGTGGAAGATATAAGCGTTATGCCACCACCCCAACTATGATGAGGACCTAGAATGGACCGATGAATCACAGAGATAACTTGCCTACATTTCCAAATCTCTGTAGACCTCGTCGAGGTGAGACCCGTAGAATGACACGGTTGCCATCCTCGAACAATATAGGTCTCCATCTCTAGTTAGCATACAACTTTTTTCTGTTCAGCATAGTCTCCATCCACTCCTAGATGACCTGCACCTTCTCTGTAGTGCCTCATACCATCTCTTGATAGTAGGAAGTCGGCCGACATCATAAGCCGGTTGACGATCAACCAAATAGATTCGTGTCAACTGAACGTACGTGGAAGACCCATCACAAGGTCCTGTGAGGCATTGAGAGACAAACTCCACTACTCCCTTTTCATACCTGGCCACCAGTGCTTTTGTCAAAAGTCCAAGTACATCTTTACCACTCCTGGATGTACCATTAAATGGGATGTATAAAACTCCTTCAAAAAATACACATGAAGTGACACTGGCACCATAGTAAGTTCTCTGAAGAGGATGACGTACCCCCCAACTTCAGAAAATCCATCAGGTTCATGTCATGTGGATATCTGAGCACATCGTGTCTCAGAGTCAGTATCCCCACGTTGCGCCTCCCTGACTCACTGAAGAAGTGGGGCAGTGATTGTAAGAGACTAATGGAAGGCTTCTCTATCTCTATCCACAAATGATATCTGCAACTCGGCCAATTACTTCGTCGCCTCTCAAAACTGCTGAATGCCTGATCTACTACATAGAGCATCTTCTAAAACATTCACAATTTTGTGAGTATAGACTATCTCGAAGTCATAGTCCTGGAGGAACTCGAGCCATCATCGTTGTCTCTGGTTCAAGTCCTTCTGTGAGAAGATGTACCTGAGACTCTGGTGGTCAGAGTAGACTCTAAAATGCTCACCCATCAGATAGTGTTGCCACATAATCAAGGCGAAGACCAATTCTACTAACTCTAGTTCATGGATAGCGTAGTTTTTCCATGCTGTCACAAATTCCAAAAACCATATGTGATCACTGCTCACTCCTGCATGAGGAAAAACCCGAGTATGGTCCTTGATGCATCGTAGTAAACTACGTTCCCTACTCCTTCTTCTGGAAGCCTCATGTTTGGGTCACTAGTCATCCTCTACCTCAGCTCCTGAAAGCACTTATGGAATCTCTCTAACCACATGGAGGGTTGACCTTTCTTCGCCAAAGCTGATAGTGGTGCTACACCTCTGGAGAAGTTTGGCACAAAGGTAAGTCTGGCTGACTCATGAGTGATCGATCGCACCAACTTATGCATGATTCCATCCTGTGCAGTCTGGTTTTCCTTTTCACCATCCAAGGAAAACTCTATCCAAATGTTGTAGATAAACCAACCTTTTTTCCTAATACAGTCAATCTGCGTATGAACTGTGGCTTCCCAGTCCATACCCAAACTAATGTCATAAGGCCTCGAAGCTTCCACCAAGAGGGTCAAACCGAAATTCTTGCCTTAATGGTCAGATCAAACCATCGGTGTATGTCTGATTATCAAGTCTCAATCCAAATTTATCTCTAGATTTGAGGGTCAAGACAATAACTTAACCAAAAAATCTTGGTCTGGGACAAGATTCGTGCAACGAAGGAATGATTGGTACCTATGTCTATTGATACGGTAGCTAGTAGTAGACACAGACCATACCTCAAATCATTCCTAGAGCCCTTGGGTCACACCCCTTGACTTCATGTAGCTATTCTCTTCCCCTACCCTCCATCAACATATACCTAGCTGGGACTACAAGTATGGGTGGTTGTAACATGTAGAAATGTTCACCACCTCATGCTACTGTCCTAGATCTTCTTCTTCGCCTATTGCCCAGTAAAATCAACTATCCTTAACACTTCCTCTTCGAAACATTTTACACCCTCATGTCTCTGAGACTGGCGCTAGTTTCATGCTTCTGACTGCTAACATTCATTAGATGTATCCACTCATCTAATGAACATTTAACCACAAAGGTTCTCTCTGGAACTCTAACATATGTAGGAATGCATATAGGAAAAATTACTGGCTCAGATATCCTTAAAAACACCTCGCTCAGAGGTCCGTGCTCTAAAGCACTACTCACATCATATTGATCAAGTACCAGGAATGATTGGTACACCTTGATGAATACTCAACTACTAACATGTCGTCCTGTCAAAATTGTATAAGCTCCAGAAAAACTCTCAAACAACTCCAAAAGCCAGTCCTCATCAGCCTATGGGTCGGGCTTGCCTTGGAACATGAGGGATATTTGGTGCTAAAACACATGTAAGGCACTAAGCCTACATGTGTCCTCTACCAGTAATTCCAGTAGTGTCTGCTGACCAACAGGCAGTGATATAGTTGGCACACTTCCCAAAGGTACCATCTTGGAAAACGGTCCAAGTACCAAAATCGCACCACTATGGGTACCATCCGGATGGTCAATCACTGAAAATAAAAATTGAATCTAAGATCCACATATTCTCAACTAGTGTCTCAATTAGGTGGAAAACTCCGATAATCGACTCCATCAAGTCCTCTACTACATGGGAATCCATATCTCCTTAAAACAACAAAGATCTCTTCCTCTGGAACTCGTAAAACATGCTCAGTCAGTGTGCACCGTCCGCTAGTGCAGTTTAGGGTATATGCTGACCAACAGGTGGTGCTGCTGCTGGTACACCACCCTAAGGTGCTAACGTTGAAAGAAGGCCCTAAACCAGATCCTCGTCGCTCGGTGGGCCGTCATTGTGTACACTATCGTAAACACTAGTTGGCTGTCTATGAAGCGGCATCCTGATAAGGAACAGGTGCGCCAAGGTCAAAAAGTTATACCTGGTGAGCTCACTCAAAGAGTTCAAAAAGAAGACTCTTGAAAACACACTCGCAATTAGTGTTTTCATACACTGAGTTGAAAATAAGAAGTCAGGGCCCTGGTGTATGGATACGTCGGCCGACGCACCTACAATGGACTCCCTGTACTGAAAACCACACTCAATACTCTTAATAGTATTTCTTCACATAAATGAAATATCAGATTCATATGTTTTGATGTAGAACCAACTCCATTAATACCAATTTGTCACGACCCATCCCCTGAGGCCCGTATCATGACTACCCCTTGACCGCCATCCATATGCCAGGGGCTAGCAACTAGCACCAAAGGCAGAAAACTGATAAAAGGGAAAGCATTGCCTTTAAACCTGTAACACACCCAGAGTAAAAGTGGAAGTATACACTATAAAAAACTATACAGCATGTGTAAAAAAAGTAAAAGGGGCCATAAATACAAGCCCAATAGTAAAGTAAAAGGAAAGGACTAACAGGTACAACTAAAAATACTAATGGTTGGAAGGTAACTCGCAGCTCCCAGATCATCCACCATGGATCCTACCTGAAGGTTATGTACAGATAGCCTCCTTAGTGCTCCACGCCTGTCCGTCTCCTCCAGGTACCGACTCGTCGTGAGGTCCACCTCCGGGTACCGTCCAGTTCTCATACACTCCACCTCAATCAGCACTGTATGTCATATTCATCCAACACAATGAGATGTGGGAGCAACCCATGCAGGGGTGAGTATAACAATACCCAGTAGGGATCTCGAGACCCTCAAGGTATCACAATATCCAACAAGGATAACCCACAAAGAAATATATATTCACGAAGTATCAACCAACCATACCTAGGTATATTACCATAGATATTTCTAAGTTACTTATCACAGTTTGGCTCCAACACTCGAGACCAAGCATTACCTTGTACACAAAGGAAGTAAAGTCAATCACCACGATAATAATTGTTGAAAGAAAATACTCTACTCGCACAGGTATACATCTTTCGTAGAGAGATAGAGATGATTAGATGTAGTAACTGATTCATATATGCTATCAGACCCACATAGGATACAGGACCATCTATGCTGTCAGACCCACACAGGATATATGTCTAGCTATGATTCATCTGAGCTGTCAGACCCACACAGGATACATGACCAGCTAAGCTGTCAGACCCACACATGATATAGGACCATCTATTTTGTCAGACCGACACAGGATCTAGGAACAGAAGAAATAACTATCAGATCCACAGAGGATCCTGGTACAGTTGTCATCAATGTCGAACCCACGGAGGATTCCAGTATAGTAGTGTCGCATCCAGCCCCAGGGTTTCCGCATACACCACACTCGATTCTAGGAGGGTCCGCTCCTCGAGCCATGTGTTGATATATCAACTATCACAATGTGCATAGTTTATGTATCCAGTAGTTCCATATTATCATAAGTAACCCAATGCGACAGACGTCACGTCAATCAGATGCCCGGTCTAAGAGTTATTGTCATTGTCGTTCCAAGGCCCTGGTTGGTTTTAAGTCTCAATCCAACCTGGTTGTACCCCAAATACGTACAATCCTCAAGTAGAGTATTCCAAAATAATCGTCTCATTTCAAGAATTCCATCTTCATAGGTGGTACGTCAATCGAACACCTGATTCCCTAGATGCAGGCTAAAAATGTGTAAGCGTCCATAGCAGGTCTGGGTCCGGTCTGACCAACTCAGACTGACCCGACCCGACCCGGTCTGACCCAGGTTTTGACCCGAACCGCGGGTCCGACCTAGTCTGAGGAAGCGTCCCGAGCCGAGGGGATGGCCCGACCCGAAGAAATGGCCATGACGAAGGGCGGGCTGGCCGTGGGCGGCCCGGTCATGGGCGACCCAGCCAAGGGGCGGCCCGGTCGTCGGTGACCCGGCCAAGGGGCGGCCCGACCTTGTGCTGCCCGGCTGAGGGGCGGCCCGGCCTTGTGCTCCCTGGCCAAGGGGCGGCCCGGCCATGGGCAGTCTCGCTGAGGGTGACCCGGCTGTGGCAGCCCGACTCATGGCGGCCCGGATCATGGAAGCCCGACTCGTGGCGGCCCGACCAGCCACGCGAGGGAGGGGTGCCACATCCCTTCCAGTCCATCAGACATACCTAGCGCACTGTGCTGGTTTGGGAGCCGTGGGACTCGACTGGTCCTGCTAGACCGGCTCCATGGTAGTCGGGCCAGCTGGCTGCCGTTGTGGCGTGACGACACCGCGCTCCTCCATCTATCGCGGCCCACTGAGCCATGGTTCCTCTTTGGAGCGGTGTGAGGGAACCACACCCCTTTGTTGTGGCCTTCCCTAGTCGCGGTTTCGCATCCCTAGTGCAACATGATGCGATGACGTTGCCCCTCCTTCGTTTGCCAAAGTTCTTCTCTCAGGTGCGGCACGCTAGAACCGCGCCCTTCTCGCTCCGCCTCTGTCGTTATCAAAACAAGAATCAACAGAGGGACGTCGGGCCGTGTTTGTTCAGATTGCGCCCTCCACGTAAGGGGATAATAATTTGGCCACGGTCAATCAAAAATAATCATCGAAAAAATAGGATATAATTCATACATTTAAAATAATCAAATCCCCTACCTCATATTTCTCATTGTACATTGAAGAATTGCGGAAGACGGACATCACAGATGATAGACATCATTCCATCAACGTTGGAGGAGGTAGAGCTCGGTGAAGATGTGTCCATATGACGCCCACTGTGTAATTCGTAGGGGGTTGTTCTTCCCTTCCTTTCTCCGGTTGAAGAAGGAAGAAGATGATGCTTCACGTTCTTCGGAGAAGAGGAACGTTCTTAGTTGGGTGGATATCGTTTGTCCAAGACATCTCCCAAAGCTCCACCAATGAATAATCGCCATTCCAAATTAAAATAAAGGCCTTCCTATTATTTTAATGATTCCATGAATTTCAAAATAATTTAGAAGAATTCATATCACTACAAATTAATTAATTAAAGCATTAATTAATCCTTGAGTTGGCACCATTGTGAGGGAAGGTGGATAGGCTGCACCATAAATTGGGAGTTCAAGAGTTAAAGGGGTGTTCAAGGGGAGTTGAGAGGATTGATGTTCTTGTGGGACCCACATTATAACATCCTCCCAAGGGAGGTTATGTGAAGGTGGCCCCACCACCATCCTCTATAACACCCGAGACTTTTATGAGAAATATTTTGTTTTTATGTTATATAAATAATCGAAGGAATCTTTCACTACACACAACACTAGCTTGGCTTTCTTTACACGCAACTATGGCCTCCCTCGATAGCTTGTGTCATACGCAATACCGAGTTTCACTAAAGAACGATATGCTATTATAATATTATTAAAACTAGCCGTTATGAATAGTAATAACCACTTTTGGAAATTTTTTAAATTTTATTTTTCAAAGTGGACTTCATTTTCGGATTTGGAATATCTAAATTAGCCTAGGGTGAAATTTTGGTATTTTTCTGGAAATATTCAATTTTTAATGAAGAGTGAAAACACTAGGTTACTATTTAAAAACCGACTTTTTATTTAAATAATTATTTATTTTATTTAAATTTATTTTAGGTAAAAATTGATACATATTACCTATATAAGTTCAATGTAATTCATTGGAGTAATTTTATAAAAATTTTAGATATATAAAAATTTTATTGAACTTTTCACCATCTTTTACCCACCTCATAGGAGAATTTGCAAATTTACATAAAACATAATTTTACCGCTTCTATGAGTGGAATTTCAAATATCCGAGAGACACAGTTGATGTCAGTAAGTAAAATTTGGTTCAATGAGATGAAAATAATTTTTGGTGAATAGTAACTTTTTACTTTTATTTACCACGGTTAAAAGTAAATAGGGTAATTACGAGTGAAAATGATATTATTAATACCCTAAAACATGTCCTAATTCTATTGGATAAGTGTAATTCGACCAAAAACAACCTTATGAATAAAATATGACCATTTAGGCCCACTTGGATTAGATTTAGGACATTTATTATTAATTTATTTAAAGAAGGGTTCAAATAGTTAAAATCAATGTTTAATAACTAAAAATTTTTTAATATAGGAGTCTACATGAGATAAATTCGACTATAAATATTCATTATAAATCTAAAAATATTTCCTACATAATGGTATTTTATTTGTAATTTTTAGACATGAAATAATTTAATTATGACACAAAGATGATGCAGTAATTATCTTATTAATGAAATATTCACATAATTGATGTTATAAATACCCAAATAAATGTAATTTCAGACTTTTTATGAATTCCACTAATTTTCAAGGTTAATATTACATGTTAATATTTATTTAATTAACCTATTTATAATTAATCATTCTATTATTATTTTCACAAAAATCAATTACTAAATAGTGTCAAAATTGACATAAAATAGTTTTTAAAACAAATATTATATTATTAATTGTTATTTTATTCCTAAAAATCTAAGGTTCAGCAAAATGACTTAGATAAAGTTATATATATTAATAATAAACAACTTGTCGTTCATTTGGCTTGTTATAGTAAGTTTATTAACCTTATAGTGTAAGAACACAAAAAGACAAGGTGAAAGTAAAATTATCTAACTTAATGTTAAATCTAAATGATAAGGTTAAAATAGTAAACTAAACTCATCCAAATTCTATTGGATGAGAGTATTTCGACCCATACCCAACTTAGCTTCTAAAAAAATCAATTTGGAGCTATTTAAAACCGAATATGGCTTTATAATAAAATAATATTTTTAGTTTTTCCAAAGGAGCCCCTCTCCTCCCTTATAAAAGGGAACCTCCTACCTCTCTTCCTCACACCACATTGAGCCTTCAAGCTCGGCCAAACCCTGCCAATTTCTCCTATCCACTTACCTAGAAACATCCTAGAGGTCCTGGTCTTCTTTGAAGACCAATTTTAGTGCCCTAAAAGGAGGTCTCAAAGAATCGCTTCAAAGAAGAGGTAATGTCCGTTACACTGATTCTTTCAACATTATTTCTTCTTCCACTTCTTATTCTATAGTTGTTTCATTATGAATTAATAACATCAGTATCAGTCATATACTGATATGTTATTATAAGTATGAAACAACCCTATTTCACCATCTATCCATCGTACGGAAAACGAAATCACCGCGTGCGCGTACGTACGGAATATCGTCTCCACGCCGTGGTGTAATCTATTTTACACCACCACCTTACTTGGATGGGTTTAATGGTGCAAATAATGAATATATATGATTATTTTAAAGTGGTAGTAATTCTTAAATAGTATACATACACTCCAATACAATTCCACGATCATGGGAACGATATCATCGCTCGTGCGTACGTACGGAATACCGTCTCCACGATGTGATGCGACTCGTTCTAAATGATTTTAATTGCATAATGATTACATAAATGAATTGAGTGAATAAATATGATATATATTACACTAATAAAATTCTTAAAATGAGTTATCTATAACCTAAAAAAAATAATTAGAATTTATTCGACAAAACACGGATAAGAACAAAAAGTAATAAACACCCGAATAAAAAGTAGCAATGAAATATTACTAATAAGAAGCTAAGAATATGAACATATATGATATCATAACGATTAGTATGATTCTGGAATAAGTCAATGACGTTATTTAAATCATTATATAGGAGGTTCGGACACTTACGAAGCAAATCGGACCTAAGGTAAGGGAAAATATCACAATCTCTTTTTAATCCGAGATTGTTTATACTTAGCTATTTACTGGGGTGTATTTTATCATCCACATCGATGTTTCCTCAATATTCAATATTATTTCCATCCACATACAATTGTTTAAATCCAATTTTACCCTTAGTTGAGTTTTTAGTAAAAGATATGAATGGAATATTTTGTCATTTTTTGTACGAGGTACTTTTTGACATTTCCGACAAAAGTACGAGAAAAATATTTTTATAACTTATACAGAATGAATGGATTTTTAAAAAATTATTTTGAAGAATCTTCCTTTACAAGTTTTCATGTTTATTTTTAATTAACTTCTTTTAGTTTAAAATAGTATGACATGTTAATAAAGGAAAAATGTTTTTGATGTAAAAAGGATATTTTATTCAAGAATGGAGTTCAAGTGTTTTATCAAAATTATTTTCCATCTAAGATAATATAGGGTTATTTTTCTATCCCTATTTTTACATTTATTTTATTATGTTAAGATGGAATTAATTTTATGATGTCCTTTTATCTTATATGGATTATGTTATGTTGGCATGATGTTTATGATTCCAATTTTATTACATGGATTATCTAATGATGTATGATTTTTGATTTTGTGGTACTCATAAGAATGGTATCATTATGAGATGGGTGGGACCTATATCTCCCTACATTGCATTGGGTAAAGATTTTATATCTCATGAGATAGACATGGCTGGAACGACAGGATAAACCGGTTCACTAAAATAGGACTGAAATGAGGAGTGAACACGGTTAAGAAATGGACTTTGTCCACTAAGATAGTCTTGGGAATGATTCTTGACTAATAAGAAATGATTCTCTATGATTATTTGTGCATTCCATAAAGTTTTATGTTTTAAGTTAAGATTATTGGGTTTACATTTCACTACTATGATTTATCCCATGTTATGAAATTATGATCTCTTTTGCAGGTTAAGACATCCAAAATTTATGTTCTTATGTATATGATGTGATTGATATTTCTTTTGTTTACCCTTACTGAGCATTTGAGCTCACCCTTTTGTATGTTTTATTTCCCTAGGTCAGGAAGAAGGTTATTAAGTAGGATATTCCAAAAGGGACTCTAGATATGATGAAATAAATGCGAGGCAAAGTAGATGCTTTATGAACCAGTTGCTTATGTTACCCAGTTTCTAAAGACTCTATACTTATACGGTCCTTTCCTGGTCTTTTTGATGTTGTTATATGTGTGCTTCAATTCTGATGTAAAAACAATGTATGTAAAGTACGGTTCGTTATAGTTGGTATCAAAGGAATGGTATAGTCTACCTTTGGAAACTAGGATGTGAAAGCTATAGTAAGAACCCTAAGGATAAGTCTAAGCATAGAACACAATCTCAGTGTTTTAGAAATGGCCACGAATAACCTATGATAAGACCTTAAGTGTGAAATTTTATTCTAGATTATTTGTTTTTCCTATTATAATTAGTGTTTCTCACACTATTCTTCCTTGGTTTAGTCAATGGCTGGAACCTGAAGGAACCATGTTAATGCAGAATGCAATGGGAAATGCAATGATTGTCCACCTATGCAACCAAATGTTATGGGAGCTGGAATGAAAAATCTTGTAGCTATGTTCACACAAATTTCTCATGCTATGAATCATGCTGGACTTCCAAATGAGAAAAAGAAGGAGCAACATTATGTTGAATGCTTCATGAGACAGTTTCTACCTTCATTCAGCGGGTCTACTGATCCATTAGTTGCTGAACAATGGATCAGTACTACTGAAAAGATATTTTCAGTTCTTCAATGTTCTGAACATGATAAAGTCATATTAGCAGTGTATCATTTGGAAGGTGATGCTAATCAATGGTGGAATCTTATCAAGAATACGAGGCCAATAGATGAAATTGATTCCGTGGAATGGGACGAGTTCAAGAACTTATTTTTCAATAAGTACTTCCCTCGTATTCTCTGAACAAAGATGGAGAAGGAGTTTCTTCAACTAAAGAAAACGGATGATGAATCTGTTGGTACCTATGAAGCAAATTTCAGAATACTTTCAAGGTACGCTTCTGGGAATATTATCCAACATGAGAGTAAGACTGATCGATTCTTTAGTGTCTTAAATCCAAGTCTTAAAAGGGCGTTATCCATAAGGGAATTCAATAGCTACGAGGAAATAGTTCGATGTGCTCTCAATGTTGAGATGGAGATTGGAGTAACCCATCAGTCATATGGGTTTGATAATAAGAGGAAAATGGAATTCAAAGGAAAATCTAATGAGCACACTGAATAGAAGATGAGTTTTACCTTATGCTCAAAGTGTGGAAAGAAACATAGAGGGAGTTGTCTTAAAGGGACAAGTAACTATTTCAAATGTCGAAAGGAATGTCATCGGGCATTTGAATGCCGTAATGATGGGAAGAAGATGTCTAGTGATGCAAACAATGAAAAGGCTACACAGAGTGAACCTCCTACACTTCAATGTTACAAGTGCAAGGAGATGGAGAATTATTCCAATCAATTCCCTAATCCAAGGGTTGATGACGGTGGTCGACGTCAACAAACTCTTATGGAAAAAGACAAAGGAAAGTCACATGAAATTTCTATCAGCGATGTGGAGTATGATAACGAAGTGGTGAAAGGTACACATACCATCCACTCTAATGTAGAAATTGTTTTATTTGATTCTGGATCCACCCACTCTTTTATTTATGAAGAATTTTCTAATGGTATCACCGTATGACCTCAACAATTAGATGTTTAGTTAGCTGTGACAACCCCTAATGGTACAACAGTCGCATCAAAAGTTTAAAATTCTTCTACGATTGAAGTTTGTGGGAAAGTGCTTCCTTCAAATCTTATGATCCTTCCTATAGTGGAATTTAATGTGATTCTTGGCATGTATTGTCTTTCTTTATATGGATCTCGTATCAATTTCCAAAGAAGGGAAGTCACATGTCATGTTCCAGATTAATCTATGATCGTCTATCGATTCAAGGATGAACATAACCTTCCAGTGGAAATTTCGTCCATCTTATGGGTCTTGATTCCACTAAATGAAGGTTATTTATCTCAAATGGTTGGCCACAAAATCATGATTAGGAATATGCCCATTGTACGGGAGTTTGATGATGTCTTTCCAGAGGAATTTTTGGGTCTTCCACCAAATCGTGAAGTTGCGTTTTCAATAGAACTCGTACTTTATGCTTTGCCTATTTCAAAGACACCTTATTGAATGGCCCCAATTGAGTTGCATGAATTGAAGATGAAACTCCAATAGAATCTTGATAAGGGATTCATACGCCCTAGTGTGTCAACTTGGGGAGCACCTGTTCTGTTTGTTAAGAAGAAAGATGGATCAATGAGACTCTGTATTGATTATCTAGAACCTAACAAGATCACTATCAAGAAGAAATATCCTCTCCTACACATTGATGACTTATTTGACCAACTACACAGAGCTCAATACTTTTCCAAGATTGATCTTCATTCAGGGTATCATAAATTAAGTGTCAAAAGGGAGGATATAGGAAAGACGACTTTCCGTATAAGGTATGGACACTATGAATTTATAGTGATGCCATTTGGTCTTACTAATTCCCCTGCTATCTTCATGGATCTGATGAATAGAGTCTTTAGAGACTATCTTGATCAGTTTTTGGTATTCTTTATAGATGATATTCTTGTATATTCAAAGACCAAGGAAGAACATGATGATCACTTGAGAATTATATTGAAGACCCTGAGAAAGGAGAAGATTTATGCCAAATTTACCAAGTGTGAATTTTGGCTTAAAAAAGTATCATTTTTGGGTTACATAATCTCAAAAGAGGGGATATCTGTGGATCCAAAAAATAGAGGTTATTGAAAGATGGTCGAGACGAACAACAGTAACTGAGATCCGAAGATTTCTGGGTTTGGATTGGTATTATCGATGTTTTGTGAAATATTTTTCACGATTATCTAATCCACTCACCAGGTTGACTCAAAAAGGAGTTAAGTTCGTGTGGACGGAGGAATATGAATAGAATTTCTAGGAGTTGAAAATAAGGTTATCCAGTGCACCTGTACTCACACTTCCTTGTAGTGGAGAAAGGTTTTTGATCTACAGTGATGCATCTAAGAAGGGATTGGGGTGTGTTCTTATGCAAAATGATATGGTGATAGCTTATGACTCATGACAATTGAAAATACATGAGAAAAATTACCCAACTCATGATTTGGAGTTAGCTGTATTAATATTTGCATTAAAGATTTTGAGGCATTATCTTTATGGAGAAAGGTGTGACATTTATACTGATCATAAAAGATTAAAGTATATTTTCACACAAAAGGAGCTGAATATGCGCCAAAGATGGTGGTTAGAGCTGATTAAGGATTACGACTTCTCAATTCATTACCACCCTGGGAAAGCAAACAAGGTGGCATATTCATTAAGTCGGCAAGACCATGCCAGTTTATCAATGATGAGGATCACAAAAGATCCAATATTTATGGATTTACAAAGGATGGATCTTGGAATTATAATGAAAGGGGAAAATTATATCTTTCTCAAATGAATGTTAAACCATCTATACATGTGAATATTAAAGAGGCACAGAATTTAGATGTAGAGTTACAAAAGAAGGTGAGAAATGTTCCTAAATTCAACCTTGATTGTGATGGGATAATAAAGTTCAAGAATCGGGTTTGTGTTCCTCGCATCCCTGAATTAAAGAAGGAGCTGCTAGATGAGGCTCATAGTTCTTCATTCTCTATTCATCATGGAAGCACAAAGATGTATAGGGACCTGAAAGAGTACTTCTAGTGGGATTGCATGAAAAGATATGTTGCTGAATATGTCTCTTGATTCTTGGTTTGTCAGCAAGTTAAAGCTGAGAGACATAAGTCTAAGGGGATGTTACAACCATTACCCATACCCGAATGGAAATGGGAAAACATCACTATGGACATTGTCACAGGACTTCCTAAAATATCCAAAGGAAATAATTCTATCTGGGTCATAGTTGATCATATTATAAAGTATGCACACTTCATTGCTATTAGAGAGGATTTCTCTCTGGATCAGCTTGCCAGGATATATGTAATGGAAGTGGTAAGATTGCATGGAGTACCACTTTCTATTATATCTAATTGGGATCCGAGGTTTACCTCAATGTTCTGGCGAAGTCTTTAGCATACTCTGGATACAAAGTTGAGTTTCAGCACTTCTTATCAACCTCAGATAGACGTTCAGTCTGAGAAAACAATTCAAACTCTAGAAGATATGTTGAGAGTTTTCTCTATGGATTTAAAAGGTGGTTGGGATCAACACCTACCTTTAGTGGAATTTTCTTATATTAATAGCTTTCACTCCAGTATTTAGATGGATCCTTATGAAGCCCTCTATGGAAGGAAATGCAGGACTCAAACTTGCTGGGATGAAGTTGGGGAAAGAAAGCTATTAGGACCTGATCTTGTTGATGAGATGGCAGAAAAGGTTTGATCTATTCAACAACACATAAGAGCAGCTCAAAGTCGATAGAAAAGTTATTCCGACAACCGAAGAAAAGACCTAGAGTTTTAAGTGGGTGATAAAGTGTTCTTACGAATATCTCCCTGGAAGAGGGTCATGAGATTTGGAATGAAGGGTAAGTTGAGCCCTAGATATATCATTCTTTTCGAAATACTGGATCGTATTGGAAGGGTAGCTTACCGATTGGCGCTTCCACCGAATCACTCTCAAGTTCATGATGTGTTCCATGTATATCTCCTGACAAAGTACATTCCTGATCCTTCACATGTACTCAGCTCAGAAGTTGTACCACTGGAACAAGATCTTTCTTATGAAGAACAACCGATAGAGATTCTCGATCGTAGTGGAAATGTCCTACAGAACAAGACCACTCAATGGGGGAAAGTTTTATGGAGTAACAACCAATTAGAAGAAGCTACATGGGAGCTTGAGGATATGATGAGGGCAAGGTATCCTCATCTTTTTGTTACAAAGTGACGAATTTCAAGGGCGGAATTCATTTTAAGGGGGGTAGAATGTAACACCCGAGACTTTTATGAGAAATATTTTGTTTTTATGTTATATAAATAATAAAAGGAATCTTTCACTACACAAAACATTATATTGGCTTGATTTACATGCAACTACGACCTTCCTCGATAGCTAGCGTCATACGCAATACCGAGTTTCACTAAACAACGATATGCTATTAAAATATTACTAAAACTATCCTTTATGAATAGTAATAACCACTTTTTGAAATTTTGTAAATTTTATTTTTCAAAATGGACTTCATTTTTGGATTCGGAATATCGAAATTAGCCTAGTGTGAAATTTTGGTATTTTTCTAGAAACATTCAAATTTGATGAATAGTGAAAACACTGAGTTACTATTTAAAAACCGATTTTTTATTAAAATAATTTTTTATTTTATTTAAATTTATTTTAGGTAAAAATTGATATATAATACGTATATAAGTTCAATGTAATTCATTGGAGTAATTTTGTAATAATTTTAGATATATAAAAATTTTAATTGACTTTTCACCGTCTTTTACCCACCTCATAGGAGAATTTGCGAATTTACATAAAACATAATTTTACCGCTTCTGTGAGTGGAATTTCAAAAATCTGAGAGACACGGTTGATGTTAGTAATTAAAATGTGGTTCAACGAGATGAAAATAATTTTTGTTGAATAGTAACTTTTTAATTTTATTTACCACGGTTAAAAGTAAATACGGTAATTACAAGTAAAAATGATATTATTATTACCATAACACATGTCCTAATTCTATTGGATAAGTGTAATTCGACCAAAAACTGACTTAGGAATAAAATATGACCATTTAGGCCCACTTGGTTTAGATTCAGACATTTTTTATTAATTTATTAACGAAGGGTTAATATAAATAAAATCAAAGTTTAATAAGTAAATAATTTTTAATATAGGGTTCAACATGAGATAAATTCGACTATAAATATTCACTAGAAATCTAAAAAGATTTCCTATATAATGGTATTTTATTTGTAATTTGTAGACATTAAATAATTTAATTATGACACAAAGATGATGCAGTAATTATCTTAATAATGAAATATTGAAATAATTGATGTTTTAAATACCCAAATAAATGTAATTTGAGACTTTTTATGAATTCCAATAATTATCTAGGTTAATATGACCTGTGAGTATTGATTTAATTAACCTTTTTCGAATTAATCATTCTGTAATGATTTTCACAAAAATCAATTAATAAATAGTTTCAAAATTGACATAAAATAGTTTTTAAAACAAATATTATATTATTAATTCTTATTTTATTCCTAAAGATCTACAGTTTGGCCAAATGACTTAGCTATGGTTATATATATTAATAATAAACAACTTTTTGTTCGTTTGGCTTGTTATTGTATGTTTATTATCCTTATAGTGTAAGAACACAAAAAGACACGGTAAAAGTAAAATTATCTAACTTAAAGTTAAATCTAAATGATAAGGATAAAATAGTAAACTAAACTCATCCAAATTCTATTAGATGAGAGGATATCGACCCATACCCACCTTAGCTTATAAATAAATAAATTTTGAGCTATATAAAACTGAATATGGCTTTACAATAATATAATATTTTTAGTTTTTCCAAAGGAGCCCCTCTCCTCCCTTATAAAAGGGCACCTCCTCCCTCTATTACTCACACCACATTGAGCCTTCAAGCTCGGACAACCCCTGCCAATTTCTCCTCTAAACTTCCCTAGAAACAACTTAGAGGTCCTAGTCTTCTTCAAAGATCAATTTTAGTGCCCTAAAATGAGGTCTCAAAGAAGCACTTCAAAGAAGAGGTAATGTCTGTTACCGATTCTTTCAACATTATTTCTTCTTCCACTTCTTCTTCTTTAGTTGTTTCATTATGAATTAATAACATCAGTATCACTCATATACTGATATGTTATTATAAGTATGAAACAAACCTATTTCACCATCAATCCATCCTACGGAAAACGAAAACATCGTGCATGCGTACGTACGGAATACTGTCTCCAAGCCGTGCTGTAATCTATTTTCCACCACCACCATACTTGGATGGGTATAATGGTGTAAAGAATGAAAATATATGATTATTTTATAGTGATATTGATTCTGAAATAGTATACATACACTCCAGTACAATTCCACGATCATGGGAACGATATCATCACTCGTGCGTACGTACGGAATACCGTCTCCACTATGTGATGCGACTCGTTCTACATGATTTTAATTGCATAATGATTACATAAATGAATTGAGTGAATAAATATGATATATATTACATTATTACCATTCTGTAAATGAGTCATCTATAACCTAAAAAGAATAATAAGAATTTATTCGACAAAACACGCATAAGAACAAAAATTAATAAACACCCGAATAAAAAGTAGCAATGAAATATTACTAATAAGAAGATGAGAATATGACCATATATGATATCATATCAATGAGTATGATTCTGGAATAAATCAATAACATTATTTAAATCATTATACAGGAGGTTCAGACACTTACAAAGCAAATCAGACTTAATGTATGGGAGAATATCACAATCTCATTTTTATCCGAGATTGTTTATACTTTGGTATTTACTAGGGTGTATTTTATCATCCACATCCATGTTTCCTCAATATGTAATATTATTTCTATCCACCTACAATTGTTTAAATCCAATTTTACCCTTAGTTGAGTTTTTAGTAAAAGATATGAAAGGAATGTTTTGTCTTTTTTCGTACGTGGTACTTTTTGACATTTCTGACAAATGTACGAGAAGATTGTTTTTTAAACTTATACGGCATGAATGGATTTTTAAAACATTATTTCCAAGAATATTCCTTTACAAGTTTTCATGTTTAATTTTAATCAACTTCTTTTAGTTTAAAATTGTATGACATTTTAAGAAAGGAAAAATGTTTTTGAAGTCGAAAGGATATTTTCCTCAAGAATGGAGTTCAAGTGTTTTATCAAAATTATTTTCCATCTAAGATCATATAGGGTTTTGTTTCTATCCCTATTTTTATATTTATTTGATTATGATATGATGGAATTATTTTTATGATTTCCTTTTATCTTATATGTATTATGTTATGATGGCATGATGTTTAAGATTCCCATTTTATTACCTAGGTTATCCAATGATGTATGATTTTTTATTTTGTGGAACACATAAGAATGGTATCATTATGAGATGGGTGGGAACTATATCTCCCTCCAATGCATTGGGTAATTATTTTATATCTCACGAGATAGACATGGCTCGAACGGCAGGTTAAATCAGTTCAGTGAAACAGGACTGAAATGAGGAGTGAACTCGGTTCAGAAATGGACTTTGTCCACTAAGATAGTCTTGGAAATGAGTCTTGACTAATAAGAAATTATTATCTATGATTATGTGTGCATACCATAAAGTTTCATGTTTTAGGTTATGATTTTTGGGTTTACATTTCACAACTATGATTTATCCCATTTTATGAAATTATGATCTCTTTTGCAGGTTAAGATTTCCAAAAGTTATGTTCTTATGTATATGATGTGATTGATATATCTTTTTTTTACCCTTACTGAGCATTTGAGATCAAACTTTTGTATGTTTTATTTCCCCAGTTTAGGAAGAAGGTTATTAAGTATGATATGCCAAAAGGGACTCTAGATATGATGAAAAAAATGGGAGGCAAAGTAGATGCTTTATGAACCAGTTGTTTATGTTTCCCAGTTTCTAAAGACTCTATACCTATACAGTCCATTCCTGGTTTTGTTTTATGTTGTAATAACTGTGCTTCAATTCTGAAGTAATAACAATGTATGTAATGTACGGGTCGTTATATCCTCCATTTGGTGGTTTTAACTACCATCCAAATATTAATATGAAACACATATTGTAATTTAAATTTTATTTATAAAACCCAAAAATTAACATCCTAACTCTATAAAACACAACTACTTTAAAGATCTCCTTAAGAAAATACTGGCGCTTTGAGTTCAAAGGTTCCCTCAGATTTCAATTCAAACCACCGGATCTAAATATATAAAATCCCGCATGTACATTTACTGAACGTATGCGAAAAAAAGTTTGGAAATTTATTAACAGTCATCCTCAACCCACTACTGTCAAAGATGGGCTCTGCCTAGGTGAAACACGCCCCAACAAACCCAACGGTACCATCAGATTTCCAATCCGAGTTACCATTTAAATGTTATGATTTTTACAATAAAATAATTTACACTTAATTATTTTATTTACAGCCAAATACTAACTTTCTCTGGTGGCCCTCGCCGACCCAAGTTAGTATCTGCATAAAGAATGACTACCCTCACGAGTTCAGTGGTGGTCTTAGATATTTTATCTGAGTTACCATTTGTGAGTTATAATAATTTTAAAATAAAATAACATTATTTAATTGATTTATTTAGAGTTATGCCATTTTTTGGGTTTTCTCACAGGAGGCACGCGCTGACAAAACATAAGTCACGCTAAGGGTAAACCCTCCCCTCTTAAGCGCAACAGTGGCCTCAGATTTCTGATCCGAGTAACCATTTATGATTTATTTCACTTTTTCATGAAAATCGCATATGAGTGTTAATTTATGCTTAAAAAACATCAACGGATCATTTCGGGAACTCCGAACCTCAGAATCGCGCGCCGTCAAGAAACTACGGACTCAAAAAATTCCCAAGAATGTAAGAAAAAAATTTCTATGAAATTATGGGTCTTTAGATCATTGGTGTCATAACATATTTTTTCATTCAATTTTAATTAATGAGAGTTTCTATATGATTATATATATATCTAAATCCCCACTGAGTTTTATTTTAACAAATGCATTATCAATTTGAGATAATTGATGAGGCTTAGATGGAAATATCAAAACATATTCATAATGTTACATGTTTGACATTCACTTCTATGACTATGGATAACATGAAAAGAAAATAGGAAATTAAATGAACAAAAAATTGAAATTGAGGAAGGGATGAACTAATTAATGATGATGAAAAATGTGATAAGAGAAAATCAAGTGATTTTAGGGATATAGATCTTTCTGATTACTGTAGTTCAATATAAATATAAAAAATGATTATTTGTTACCTATATATATATAAATTTATAAACAAATTTAATTAAGCATATTGGAGAAGGATTATTTATATATTTAAATAATTATATATAAATTTATAAATTTTAAATATAAGGTTTATTTAAATATGTATTATATATAAAAAGTATTTAAATACAGGGTTTATTTAATTATATAATTATATAATTATATATATGAAATTTATTTATTTAATTTTTATAAATAGATATAAAAAATATATTTAAAATTTAAAATTTATGATTCATATAATATTTAAAAATAAATTAAAAAAATAATATAAGGTTTATTTAATTAAATATATAAATAATTTTTATTTATAACCATATAAATATTTATTTATAAAGTTGAATTATAAATAACTAATTGTAAATTTTTTTATAAATGTTACTAAAATATTTCTTATTTTTAAATACATATTTATAAATATATTTTTTAAAAAATATAAATAATGATATTATTTAAATTTTAATTGTTTATTTTTAAATATAGTTATAAATATATATATATATATATATATTAATAATATATATTATTAAAATATAATTCTCAAAACAATAATTATTCTAATTGTATTCATAATATGTATATTTATTATATTTATGAGAATATGTTAATCAATATATAAATAACAAATATATATATTTATATATATAATTACCAATAGATCATTATTAATTAATATAATTATAATTATTTGACTATATATATATATGGAATATATTTATTATTATATGATTATAAATATATCTATTTGTATAAATTTTTATTATTTTATAAATATAAATATATTTATAATTATAATATTTATCAAATATGTAATCTCTAAATAGTATTATAATTATGTTTATAAATATAAAATTATAAATCTATATTTATAAATATATATTTATTTATAATAAATTTAAAATATTTTAGAACATATATTATTTTGTAAATATATATTTATGAATATAAATATAATTATAATAAATATATTCAATGGTAGAGTATTGGGGGGAAATTAGGGGAGGGAAAAAATATCGAAGCACCACTTCATGTAGCGCTTTTTAGCCTAACCTCAAACAACCACTTAATGATTCAATATTCTTCCCCAAATTCAAATTTAAAAATAATCCTAAAGCATTATAATTAAATAAATAATATTTGAAATTGCTTTCTCAAATTTCACATATTCACAACCCCTTATCATAGACTACCTAACCCAATTCTATCATAATAACATCATGTCATCGCCTCCTCCCCTATCTTCAGTTTATACATTATAATTTTTTTTATAATGTAGTTATTTTATAATTTAAATTTTATGGATTTTAATTTCCTCTATTATTTTTTGAGTCCATTTATGTGTTCAAGGTTTTACAATTTTATTTATTGGCTTCATTTTTATTTTATTAAATCATCTTCAAATCAAAAATTATTTAAAAATACCTAAAAATTCAGTATTTTGATAAATTCCATGATTTTTAAAGAAATATTTATTTTCTTTGTACATCACAAGTTTGTAATTTTAAAATATGAATAATTTTTCAAGACCATGAGGATTTTTTTATTTTCATAGAGATAAATATAATTTTTTGAATATTACCTTCATTTTATGATGGAATCTCTCATATTTTTAGATAATCAATTTTTAGATTAATAATCATTACTTCTGTCATGTTTTTACATTAAAATTTTACTTGATTAATTTATATCGTTAACAGAATTAAAGTTTATGAATGGAAAATATAATTTACTCCACAGCAATTTTCTCATTGATATAAAACATGATATTTTCATATCTCACAGTAACAACTATGTCTCCCTAAAAAATTAAAAGTTTATTCCCCCTCTCATTAATATTCTGTACCTTCATTGTATTGATGAAAGACTCAATATCATTTTTAATTTTTTTCTTGAGATTATAGGACTTTCCCATATCATAAATTATAAACACACTGTTAATATTGAAATCATTTTAGTTTTTATATTTTAAATGTAATATATTTCCATAACATTGGACGAATTATTAGATGCTTCTTCATAAATATTGAATAAAAAAAATTATTACAATAGTCACTGGTAGTATATAAAATAATATTTAAAAATACAAATAAATCATCGACTAATTTTAATTCAATGATATTAATATTTTCAATGATAGTATGAATTTATACAATGTTTCTTATTTTACTAAATTTCTACACATATATATACATAAAAGTTTATTATTAATTCAAAAACTCAAATATATGTTTTTCTAATGTGTACACATCTTTATCAATTTATTTAATAAATATAAATTTAGTTATTTCATAGATAAATAACGTTTTAATTGAATTACTTACTTTCATTATATCTTTTCTAGGAATGTCTATATCAGAAAGGATAAGATATTTTTTATTCTATACATTACTTGATAGTTGTTCATCTCATGATATAGAAACCGCACATATAGTACAAGATTTCCATTCTACTCCCAATATATAAAGTAAACATGTTGGATAAGATATTAATTATTCCCATGAAACAAAGAGAGAATCAATTACAATAGATAACCATTAAACCACTACTACATATAGTACACTTAACACATATATTGAAATTTCCTTCTAGTGCTATTTTGAGTTACCTTTGTACATTTTCATCCAAAATAATGCATTATATTAAGGATATTGGGGATTAGGTGGGTTTTCTCTGGAGAATCCATCTAGTTATTAAACAATGCATAATTTACCATCAATACAATATTCTCAAGTCATTTCAATTTAATGGTTTTTTAATGAGATAACATTAATTTCATAAATTTTTATAATAAATAATTAATTTAGGTAATAAATAAAAAATGTTAACTAAAGGGGGAAAAAATTCACACTCAATAGATTTAGAATTTAATTAACGTAAATAAAATTTTCATGTTTGGCTTTATTTTGGAACCAATAAATGATACAATGGATCATTACTATCAGATACAAGGGAAGTTAGCATGTTAGGATGCATCCTTCCCTATTCAATACCATCATTGGAGGATTATTCGATTTTCTCTCTAGAATAAGTTATTTGGGATACATGTAATGGAATTATCATATTTTATGTGTTCATAATGATTTATTTGAATAATAGTACATAATATGTTAATAAAAAAAATTTATGTGTTTTATTTATAGATTTCATTCAATTTTGATGTATTGGATATGAATTGTTTTCATAAACCCTAAATTACATTATCAAGAAATGAAAATAATTTTTTGTTTGAGGATATTAATGGAATTTAATGGGAAGCATATTTTAGTTTCACCATAATATGAGAATGTTAATGAAAGAATTCCTAGGAACTAGGGAAATTCATTTATTGATCATAATTTTTCTCAATTACATCATGTATTTCATTACAGTTCAATGGATTAATTACCATTTTAAATAAAATTTTAGGTGTTATTAATTTATAATTTCTTAGGCACTTTCTATAACAAATGTTATTAGTCCTCAGAAGATGTTAATTACCCAATCATCTAGTTTGAATAGATTCTCATGAAAATGAGACTTTATGGTACATACCATTTAATTTCTTAATATATATATATAATATATTTAGTAATTTTGTTTTTAAAAGTGTTATTTATGTACATATTCATTATTGTTGAAGGATGTAGGTCATGTTGTTTGGATTGGGAATATGTAGATTAATGTACACAAAAAATGATTGTAGTTATGTTAGTGGAGGTATATAAAACACTGAGTTATAAATTTTAAATTAACATTTAGTGTTCTCATATTTCATTATAAATTAATTTTTTTCCATTTTCAGTCTAAAATCATTGTTGTGTGGAATGACAACACATCTTTTAAAGATTTATTATTTGAAGAGGATGATATTCCTTAAGCATATAGGAAAGATCATTATAGATGTGTGACCAAGACGGGTTGTGGAAAATCTACATAATTGATCATTGGAAAGTCACACAGATAATTTATGATGAAATTTACTATCTGGTGGTTTATATATTTTGGTTAACTTGAATCATATAAATAAATTAATACATAAATGAATACTGTTGAAAATCAGGATTCACATATTAAAACAAAGAGTTCATTAGATTCTATATATTAGATGATTATTGAATCTGTAATTATTTAATTAAATATTTTGATATTCAACTAATTTTTCTCACAAATATTTATTAATTAATTTTATTTTTTAGTGCTTTTTAATTTAAGGATCATTTTATTGGATTTTTTAATTATCTATTGAAATTGATGAATTTATAAATTTAATTTTTTTGGTGAATTTATGGTATAAATTAAATATTTCCTACTAATAAAACATGGATTTGGTATTTTGAAGGTGGTGATTAATTTTTTTGGAAGCGAGGTGTTTGGAAAGAAAGAAAATCACATATTGAAATACATTATGTTTTGGAAGATAACCTTATGATGAGATAAGATTTACTTCTGGAAGATCATTGAATTTGAAAATGGAAGTCATATATATTAGTCTTACAAAAGTTGGATATCATAAAATATGAATAAAGAAGTAGGTTCTAGAAGATTAATAAAGAAGGTAGATTTAATTTCTAGATGCTTCAATTTGAAATTTGGAAGGGTGTTGGGGTACATAAAGGATAGAAACACTGATACATAATGGTTGTAATTGAGAATTTTTTAACGATTATATATAATGAAAACTCTATGGATTGAGAGATACATAAAGGTGTTATACATTTTTACAAATGAATTATGAAATATATGTAATGGTTCTATAATGAAACCACTACTTAAAAAATTCAAATATAAATACCCATAGATAAGAGATAAGGAATATATGAAATGTTTACCTAGATATTTGACGGATACCAACTAAATTATTAAATAAATTTCTAATGAACAAGTAATATAAAATGATAAATGACTATGTTTGAGGAATAAAACATCCCATCCATATGTTTCATTTATGTATCCAAAAAAATAAACAAATTTCATTCTCTTTTTCATGAAATTGATGAGTCCAATATATTGGATTATTTGGTAAATCTGCAAGAGTCTCCCATAGATGTAGTAGATTTATAAGATTTAGGAAACTACAAGTGGGGATATGAAAATAATGTCAAAATAAAATTCATAACTAGATACTGATTTACAAATCACTGAAATTCCCACATGTGAATAAAATGAACCACTCACATATGATTTCGTAATCTTTTAAAGAGGCCCACATAAGATAATCAGGTTTAAAAAAATATTGCATATGGTGAGAATGACCCTGTGAGAAAATACATAAAATGAACACAAATATCATTAAATGAAACTCTACAGACCACTTTTATCTCTCTACTACATTATAGACCCCCTTTCCAATGATTAACAACAAAATTACATATAGGATTAAATATATATACACTGAAGAATTATGGGGTCGACCAGTAATATATAATTCCAAAGTCACATATTATACTGTCATTTACATGGGAAAAATGATAATAATTTTAATAAATCATGATTATATGTATAGGTTATAACCTTTACAAACTAAAGATAAAGACATTCCACACAAGGAAAAGAGTTCTGGATATACAATTATTGAAGAAATCATCTCGTTAAAAATTGATGTTCACACAATTTGAGGAGAACAAGATGAATTTATATGAAACCACAAATATGGATAAAATAATTTAAAATTAAAATAGATAAAATATTAGGAATATTATTATATATGGAATCATAATTTTAACTAAACAATATAAGGAGAATCTACTAAATACTCATGAAAGATGTGAGGATAAAGGGGAGGATCATCGGATTTTGAAGACACCCTAAGTCATTCTTTTTGTTTAAAAATCAAATATACATAATTATTATTAATATTTTCACCCCATATATATTGGTATACAATAATTTTTGTTATTGGGACTGTAAGGAGGTGAAATTTTTTCCTAATAATTTATCCAGTATATCAATATAAAATTATCCATCACCATTTCAACAAAATTTGTAGTGTTAATATATTTGAACTAAGTATGCTTGTGATTGGTTTATATTTTAGGAATTTTACTCTACATAGGGTGATAAGTTATTTTCTCACTCCACACTACTACAGAATTATGATTTTGCGGCGGTTTTGAAAAACAGACGCGAAATCAAGCGTCGGGAAACTATTCGCGGCGGTTTTTAAAACCGTCGCAGAATGTTTCACGGTGGTTTTTAGCGGCGGTTTAAACCACCTCTAAATGATTTAGTGGCGGTTTTTTAATTTTTTTAAATATTTTTTAATTTGTTTTAATTTTTTTTAATTTTTTTTAATTAATTTATTTATTTTTTTAATTTATTTATTTATTTTATTTTATTTATTTATTTTATTTAATTATTTAATTATTTTTTATTTATTTTTTTTATTTATTTTATTTATTTTATTTTATTTTATTTTATTTATTTTATTTATTTTATTTATTTTATTTATTTTATTTATTTTATTTATTTCGTATTTATTTCATATTTATTTCGTATTTATTTTATTTATTTTATTTGATTTATTTATTTTATTTATTTCGTATTTATTTTATTTATTTTATTTATTTCTTATTTATTTTCTTTTTCTAATTTATTTTATTTATTTTATTTATTTTGTATTTATTTTATTTATTTCATATTACTTTATTTACTTTATTTATCAATGCATGCACATCCCATGCACATGCCCATGCACATGCACATGCTCATGCAATATAAAGAAATACTACGTTTGGTGAGATTTGAACCCATAACCTCTTGCATATTTTCAATGACTTTACCACTCCAGCAAACTCGTCATGTGGTTAATAAACAGAATTTAATATACTTGTATATATTAATTGAAAAATATAATAAATAAATAATAGATATAAACTCAATAATAATGAACAATAAATAATAAATAATAAATAATAAATAAATATAAATAATAAATAATAAATAAATATAAATAATAAATAATAAATTATAAATTATAAATAAATAAAAGTAATAAATAATAAATAAATATAACTAATTAATAAATATAAATAATAAATAATAAATAATAAATAATAAATAATAAATAATAAATAATAAATAATAAATAAATATAAATAAAAATAATAAATAATTAATAAATATAAATAAATAATAAATAATAAATATAAATAATAAGTAATAAATAATAAATAATAAATAATAAATAATAAATAATAAATAATAAATAATAAATAATAAATAATTATTAATTATTAATTAATAATAAATAAATATAAATAATAAATAATAAATAATAAATAAATATAAAAAATAATAAATAATAAATAAATAATAAAAAATAAATAATAGATAATAAATAATAAATATTAAATAATAAATAATAAATAATAAATAAATAATAAATAATAAATAAATATAAATAATAAATAATAATAATAAATATTTAATAATAAATAGTAAATAGTAAATAATAAATAAATATAAATAATAAATAATAAATAATAAATAAATAATAAATAAATAAATAAATAAATAGTAAATATAAATAATTAATAAATATAAATAATTAATAATTAATAATAAGTAATAAATAATAAATAATAAGTGATAAATAATAAATAATAAATAATAAATAAATATAAATAATAAATAATAAATAAATATAATTAATAATTAAATATAAATACTAAATACTAAATAATAAATAATAAATAATAAATAATAAATAATAAATAATAAATAATAAATAATAAATAATAAATAATAAATAATAAATAATAAATAATAAATAATAAATAATAAATAAATATAATTAATAATTAATAAATAATATATAATATATAATATATAAATAATAAATAATAAATATTAAATAAATAATATATAATAAACAATAATTAAATATAAATAATAAATAATAAATAATAAATAATAAATAATAAATAATAAATAATAAATAATAAATAAATCTAAATAATTCATAATTCATAATTAATATTTATAAATATAAATAATAAATAATAAATAATAAATAAATATATAACTACTAAATAATAAGTAAATATAAATAATAAATAATAAATAATAAATATTAAATATTAAATAATAAATAATAAATAAATATAAATAATAAATAAATATAAATAATAAATAATTAATAAATATAAATAATTAATAAATATAAATAATTAATAAATATAAATAATTAATAAATATAAATAATTAATAAATATAAATAATAAATAATAAATAATAAATAAAAATAATAAATAAAAATAATATATAATAAGTAATAAATAAATTTAAATAATAAATAATAAATAATAAATAAATATAAATAATAAATAATAACAAATAATAAATAATATAGGTAACACATGAAAAAGTATGAAAAGACGTGGTAAGGGATGAAAAATCATGAAAACACATGAAAACAGATGGAGAAGCATATGAAGAATGAGGCATTCGAAAGAATGAGAACGCATGAAAACTCATGAAAAATTTGGAAAACCCTTAAATAATTCAACATAATCATCATAATAACCAACAAAAAACCATTGATAATGATAACAAGTCATGGAAACCCAAATAAATAGTAATAAATAGAGAAACCGTTAAAAGCCGTCTAAACGGTTATAAAGAGACAAAAACATTGGACTCACATTAACGGAGATAACTTATGATCCGAGAGTCCATTTTAGTACCAAGATCTGTCAAATCAAAGATACTGAAACGATGTTTGACATGATGGGTGAAAGTGTCCGAATGGATAGGCGGATCAGAAGTTATGACCATTTAAAAAAAAGCTAACGGGGAAGAGGTGCTAGAAACGGGGCATCCAAAAACATAACAAACCTGATACACACTAAAAAGGCCATAACATATGATCCAGGAGTTCATGTGGGCGCAGCAACTAGTCAAATTGAAGCTCATGAAATGAGTTATGATATGGCAGGAGGACGTGTCTGAACTGACACGTGGATCGAACGTTAGGTCTGTTTAAAGACAAGTTCGACGGGACACCGGTGACGTAAATGGGGTTTTGGAGGCCATAGGAGGGGTTTTTGGGGTCAAAAAACACAACAAAAGATTACTTGTGTCAATTTTGTTTGTATCTCTCTTCGCTGGCTTCGATTTGATATGTGGTAGAGCCCAAATGGACACCCGGAGCGAAAGTTATGGCCGTTTAAAGTTGGAGAACTTTTTTCAACATTATTATAACTCTAATATCTTCTGCACCTTAGACCGTCTCGCGGTCTTGATTACATTTACATCTAGATCTCTTCATTAGCTTCGATTTGACTGGTCGTGGTGCTCCAACGGACGCCCGGATCAAAAGTTATGGTCGATTTAGTGATTTCGCGGTTTCTCGTGTTTTTTATTTTTTCCTTTCATTTCGCGGCGGTTTTACCGAAACCGCCGCTATTTCACAGCGGTTTTTTAAAAAACCGCCGCTATTCCTCGAAAAAAAATTAAAAATAAATAAAATAATGGAATTTCGTGGCAGTTTTTAAAACCACCGTGAAAAACCACCACTAAACGGTAGTTTTCATGTAGTGCCACTTTATCATTACAATATATGATGGAATGGTTATGAGTTTTTTGGTGAACTATCATGTGACTACTAACATGAGTATTGTAGGGATTGGTTGTTTCTAACATTCTTTAGAGTGTATTAACCGAATTGGTAGTTGATTAAGTAGTTTAGGGATTTTAAGTTATTCATCCCTTTCTCATTGGAAAGTGTATTAGTCATCAGTAATCACTTTTTATTTTAAACACACACTCATAACCACCACTTAATAAAAGAGAAGTAATTTTAGATTTTCCCTTCGGTCAAATTATAGCTATATGGTAAATAAAATTATGATCATTATTGTATACAAATTGGTAATCCATCCACCAACAAATAATATATTCCATTAGTTAATCTATTTTACTTTTATAACATCCAAACCATTTTTTCTCAATTGAAAATAAATAAAATCCCATTCATTTCAAAATAATAGAACTAATTTTTACCCCTCCTATGAGACTACCTGTTGTCCTCACTATACTATATTTTATCCTTATATACTAATTTATTTTTTCACTACTATGTGACTAGTGTGTCAATGACATTTAACTATCTTTTTGAGAGGGGGTAACATATTTACTTCCATCATTTTTATTCCTTGTTATAACATTAACCATCATTACTCTATTGATCCATTTCATTAGATAAACTTTCTAAATAAACCTTATATGTTCAATAGAGAATAATATTTTAATAACATTACATTAATATAATCAATTAAAACATCATGTCTTCATTATGAATTTTATATCATGGATGAAAATCGAATAAAAAAACCTATAGATTTTTGTGCACCTCAATTTATTGATCAATATCACCAAATAGTCATGCCAGCATTAAAAGATGATTCTGAATTGAAAATAGATTGATTTCATATTATTTCAAAATTCCATGGCCACATAGATGAAGATCCAATGATCTATATTAACGAATTCTACCTAGTTTGTTATACACATAATACTAGTGGAGTAGCTGAATATCGACTTAAAATGAGGGAATTTTTCTAATTTGGAAATAACATTAGAATTATATATTTTCAACCTTCAAATTGAAGACTTTTATGAATGGGATGAACATTATTGTATTTTTCTCTAGTGTATATTTCTAATCTAAAGGATCTCATGTATATTGAAATATATTTATTCCATAACAAAATCCACAGAGGAGATTAAATATGATTATTGGTGAAATTAAAGATACTATGAGCTATTTCTCATCAATAAGAAATTGAAAACATAATTTTCAGGTTTTCATTCACTTAGGATTAATGGGTATTTATTTAAATATATTTTTTGCATCATTGGAAGGAGTATTAATTTAATATTCCTTTGTCTAATATAGCAGAATGATTGATATGATTTCTCAAAATTTTTAGTAATTTTTACATGAGGTACTAGTATGTGAGGATTTAATCTGGGGAGATCAATATCTTAACCTTTATCAGAGTATAATCATGAGGATATAAGCATCATAGATAGACATATGGATTCTAAAAAATCATCCGAGACATTAATAATAGTAATTTAATTTTTTCTTTGTTCTTATAAAAATCACTATATTAACCAATGAGCCCACATAATAGTAATAGAAAGCAGTTTAGATGCCTTTTAATAAAGTAAATTTCAATATTAAAGATAATGATGGAAACAAACTTCCTAACCTAAGAATGCATATGAGAAGAAAAATAATATGTTAAAAAACTTTTAAATTATTATATATATAATTTCCACTATTAAATATCTTTTCATGTACCTATACAATTATCAAGCCTTCCTACCACCACCCTTTAATGAAAAGAATCCTTACAAATAACCTTTAACTAGTTCACAATAGAAAAAAAAGAATAAACCAAACTGAATAATTCTCATTTTGGGTAATGGGAAAAGGGAATTAAAAATTCATTTTCATATCTTCATAAAAATGAAGGGAAATAATATTGAGAGGAAACCAGCAAAAATCATTCCAAATATGAAGGGAAATATCATTCCATGAACATTAAATAGTGGAAAAGACATTCACCATATTCATGAATCTGACTAAAAACAAAATTTGGATTAGCCAGAGAAAAATAATGGGGATAAAATCGTTATACATATATAGAGAAATGAATTGAAATTATGATCACCATCGTAATATCATTTTAAAGATAAAATTCCCAAAACCATTTCCCTTATGAATGAACCAGTCAAAGAAGAATCACAATGAATCATTCCAAAAATTAATTATTGAGAATTTTCAAAAAGAAGAAATAAAAATACACATTTCAGATTTACTCAAATAGTTTCCCAAATATTTTGAGTTCCTCAAGTAATTAAGAAATATAATGTCAGACTATAAGAAAATGAGAGAGTATTTTTTGGAATAATTGTATTGGTCATGATTACACTGTTAATAATACTCATATTTACCAAACTAGGTATGTATTATATTCCTTGTATAATTAGATATAAGTATTTAGTAAATTTTTTATGTCATATTGGAGATTCTATTAATTTTATTCCATATTTATCTTTTATTCACTATAGATAGTATATAAAAAACTGACATGAGTAGTTTCCCAAATATTTAATAGATCATGACATTACTAGTCAGAGTTATTGATGATGTTTTTGTTAGAGTACATAATTTGATATTTCTAATTTATTTTTAAGTGGTAAAGTTGGATGAATATAGGAATCTAGCACAACCACCAATAATTTTGGTAATAATATTCCTCAAAATATATTATAAAATCATAAGTGTCCTTGATGACTTTTTAAAGATGGTTTTACAGCATATTCCACATTAATATTTTTTACAATATAAAATATACGTCGGTGAAGAACACATTTTTTACACATTCAAATTCTGATGAATGTAATCCATGTGAGGAAACTATTTTGTTTGTAGAATATTTGAGTTGGGGAACCAATTATTATTTGAAACTTTTGTGATAAAAATTATGTTAAATATAAAAATTATTTGTAACCTTCTGAGAATGAGGTAACCTATGATATAGGTTATAGATTTTATTATTTATTAAATGGGTAAGATATTGATACTTAAACTCCTATACATGAAATTAAATCCATAGAGGTAGGTAAACCAAATTTGATCTCATATTTAATTTACACACAAATCATGAATGAAAATAATTTCATATTGTTTAAAAGAATATATTTCTAATCAAGTGAAAAATTCATTCAGTAATTACTGATGTAAAATTATGTTATACTCTAAAATAAAAACACATAACATTTTGAGAGAAAATGTGAGAGCTATAAAAAGAAATTTAGGATACATTCCAATGATCTATTCCAAAATTTTCATGCACAACATTTTGTTGGAGAATATGATAAAACATGTTAGGAATCCTCAAAAGATATTGAACAAAACAATGATGTAAATTGAAACTATAATAAATTTAAAGGATATTATAAGGTTGAATCAATTTCTCAATTTATGATTCATAATGTGTTATAAGAAAATATTTATTTTTTAAAAAATAAGGAATAACCATTGAAAAAAATGAACAGTAGGAATTAATTTCCATGATATTCCAAAAACATATGGATTTTTTCCTTAGACTGTATAAAACCATGTCCAGTTACAAGAATATATGTTTTTCCCATTACATTTGTTCACCAAATTCACGAATGGTTACAATTAAAACACAATATATATTTTTAAATAGTTTGTCAACATTTCATGGTACCCATTATATCTTAATATTAGGAAATTACAACCATAACATATCCTTATAGCACATTTTCTTATTGGAGAATACCATTTTGATTCTACAATATAGTAGGTAAATTTCAAATAATCACAATAAAATTTTTCTGTATTCTAATTGAGGAATATATTGATGTATGACTCTGATATTTTTGAAAAATCATTTGATCATTATTTTTATCAATTGGACTATCTTGAAAAATTGTATTGAAAATAATTTTTGTCTCGAATTTGGAAATGTTTAATTTCATTATTTATAGGGTTTTTGTTTTGGAAAATGTAATTCCATAAAATTGGATTGAGTTTGATAAGTGTAAGATTAAAATTTTCAGTAAATGACCTTATTATAATTGTGTGAATCTTATTAGATCCTTTTTTAGGAAAAAATGATTTTACAGAATATTTATTGGGTGTTTTTTGTGTGATTACTTTCCCACTGACTAAATAACTCAGAAAAATATAATTTTCCATTTTTGATAATCATTTAAATTTTGATTATGATAAAATGGAATGTGTATTAACCACACACATATTAATATAACTTCATAATAAAGAGTATCCATTTAACATGCAATGTTGTGCTTCAAATCATTTTGTTGGAGAATTATTGTTAGATATGATTTTTTTAATACACTCTGTCATTGAATATTCTTACTAAGAACTGGATTCAACTCATAACCATTGTAAAACGAATAAAAATGAGTTTATTGTATTATTTCTTTCATCTGTTAAATTTTGATAATATTTTCATTGTAATAATGTAATTGTTTTCTCTAACCATGAAAACCCTTTTATCTTGGTGATATTGAAAACAATCCATGGAGGTATTGATTGATGATACTACTAAAATATTATTATTTTGAAATGAAAGATAATAGAGGATCTAATAATCAAGTATTATATCACTTCACCATGATTCCAAAAATAGATTAGGTAGGAATTCCAAATAATTAACCATTTAATTTATTCATTTCATCTGAAAACATTTATTTAATTAAGTTAGAGGAGTTATTTTAAGTTGAAATGATATTCAATCTAAGTGGAAAACTCAAATAGGAGAGAATTTAGATTCTAATTATAATTAAAATTTAAAAATATTTAAAACTGAATCACCAATTTATAAAAATCAACTATTTGACCAAGACAGTAGAGGTATATAATTTGATAAGTTCAAAAACCTTCTTAGAAGATAGATCACAAGTAAAATTAACCATGTTTTAAAAAAATCTTATCCTTTGAAACAAATTTTATTGTAACAGAAACCGTATATAAAACCATTATTAAAGATAACTATCGACATAAATTTTTTCTATATATTTTTGAAAACTAATAATTTCTTGCTTTAAGAATAGGTTAAAAAACACATTGTCGAATTAAAAAATAGATCTTGTATCAAACTAATACTATTAATTATCTACTTATTAGTCACCTGATACTAAGCATACTTAATAATTAATAAACTAATGTACAACCTAGACTAGGTTTTTCAAATCATAGTAAGCATGGCAATCCATGTTATACTCAAACTATTATATAGATTTCATTGGTGTAGATATGTAAAGAAATAATAATATAGAATAAGTCATTATCTATTATGCAATTAATTATATTGATATTAATAAATTAAAAAAAGTTAATAAGAAAAACATAAAAGAAAGAAAAACAATGACAGAGAAGGAAAAATAATTTTGGTGTAGTAAAGAATGGTGTTATGTTGTTCTCATTTGACTCATATCCTATAGATGTCTTATTTTATTTTGAAAATTCTATTTGAATATAGGAGTAATTTATATGATGTATTTTATAATGTTCTATATAATAAAGAGTAGTGTATACTGTAAAAAAGAACACTAGTTTTTCATGAAATATTTCGTTATGTTCATATAAAGTATGTACTATTCTCAATAATCATTCTCCTATAAAAAGAAAGCATTCTCTAAAAAGTTATATTAAAAATTCATCATATTAAATCCTTGTACTCAGCATGAAATATATTTCAACAAATTCTACTTACTAGAATTTAATTCTGCTAAAAAAATAAGTTGGAATATTATATTTAATTAATATAATAATGAAAGTAGATACAATTGATTAATGGATATTCACAATAAGTTCCACAATATCATAGACACTATTAGGATTATAATTAGATCTGTTGAAAATAATTTGTTTTATCATATTTACATTTTGTTCTATCCATTACTTTTCCAAAAAATGAATACCTTCCATGATCGCATCACTATGACATGTGGTCTCTACATAACCTTTCTAAAAGACCCAATTTCCTTACAGTTTCATCACTTTAACATTTAGTTGATTTTATTTTTATGTTACTCATTCATTTAGTCAAAAATCTCATTATGTCATTATTACTCTTTCATTGTTGTGATTTTTATTAGAAATAAACATGTATTTGATTAAATGTTCTTTGAAATCTCTGAATGACATTTGACATCATCAAATTGGATTTACTCCCACAAGGTTTCTCATTTTTTCAACCAAAGAGTTAGTGAAAATGAAACTATAGTTGATTGAATAGGTTTCCTATGGATCTATTGGTCATGTGGTTGATCCATGCCTCTTTGATATCCAAATAGTTTCAGTCAGTTTGGATAAAACGTGTACTCACTTTGTTTGTCTTGTAGTCACTAGATTCCTTTGAGATGTACACCTTTTTCGACACACCTCTTGTTTATTTCTCTATTTTTATTAAATCTATCTTATCAATATATATTAATATGGTTTTTTGACTATTCATGTGGTCAATTGAGTAATTTTAAACTTTTTACACTCAAATTTGAGAGATGAAATTTTTGTTCTTTACAGTCACATCAAGAAATATAAATTTTCTATCATGTTCAAGAGAAATAGATATCTTTCATAAAACCTATAATTTATTATAAATAAACATAAAATTATTTTAAATTATTAATATGAGTAATTTCTAGACATAGAAAACAATATCCCCCTTTTGATCATAAATAATGGAATAAGTTTCCATACACAAGGAAAAAAAATTTACTAAGTAGAATTTAATGTAATAATCAATGTTCTAAGTGACATGTATACATCCATAGATAAACATGAAAAACATGCTATAATTTAAACCACCTTTTTGGATTATAAAAAATAAAGGTCATAAAGGGTGAGAGAATAAATAATAAAATTAACAAGGAAAATAGACAACTAAAAATTAATTGAAAAAAAGATAATAATTAATAAATATTGCATTAAATATCAAAATATAAATTATCTATTTAAGAATATCTAATATGTATCAGAATCATCCGGGGATGGAAGTGATGAAGGTTCAGTAATTACATTTCATTATCCAAAAAAATAGCATGAGGAAGTTATGATATTGGATTTTAGAAACTACAAGTATAGTTAGAGAGAGGGAAAATAGTTTTATATCGTGTAATAACTGAGACTGAGTGAGTTGAAATGGTCCCATTTTTGTTATAAAAAGAGTGGTTGAGTTTGGAGTAGAAGAAGATGTGGAAATTAAAATTAATCCAGATATGGTAAATGGGGAGGAAGATGGATGAGGTACTGGTACATCATGAGGTTCTTAGAAAAGGGAATTCCCAACACATATATAAGGATCCAATATTATACAAATATAATTCATAGTTCTAAACCCAGGCACAATTATTTTAATAAATTCATCCTTCAAAATGAATATTTCTTCCATAAAAAAAATCATTACAAATAGTTCTCTACAATCCCTTTTAAAGAGGTTATCAAAGGATCAATTCGTATATCTATGGATAGTGGTAGAAATTGGGCCTCGAAAAAATCCTATTTATTATAGATATTTCTTTATATGACCCTTGATTACACCCATATCTATAGAAACCTTCATGTATTTGGATTTATTATTATCATACAGATTCTCTTTGTGTGTAGTTGTATCCACATGCACATGATTTTAAATATCCTTCATTAATTTATTAACATTATTTATTTCTACGTGTTTTGTGATTTTTTAAGATTCACGTTTATAGAGACTGAGGCATGAGGAACATATACATTTGTAGAGGGTCTCGAAGGACTGTTAATTATATATATACACCATCGGACCAAAGTATATGTCACTTCTATAAATCTGTCATGAATTGATATAATTTTACCTTTTAAAAACAATATCTAATTTTAGAACACATAATATAATTATCCATGTGATATATCTTATGAAAGATATTTGGAAAGATATGAAAATATTAATGCTTAATAGTGAACAATATATCCTCCTATTTATTTTAATCATTAGGAAAACTAATACTTATAATAACCTCTTTTAATAAATCTATAATATCATTCAAAAAATGAATATAAAAATTATAAGGGATTATATAAGGAAGAGTGGAATAATTTCGTGCATGCTGAGCAAGAGAATAATTAATACGATGAGTTGTATTACAAAAACAGGTGAATAATATTAACTAAAATAATAATATGAAGGACTCTTCCATGATCCATAATTATCAAAAATGGCATTTGGGGCCTCGCATCATTATTAATTTAGATGTAAGATCATCCAATGACTCTTCTATAAGTAAAATAGTGTTATTTGAAAAAAATAATATACAATTTCAAGTTGAAAAATATTTTATGAAGTTGTTTTAGGAGGGGAAGGAGTGCCTCAGGGTATAAAAAGATATTCCTAGGGAACAAGTCTAATCAGATCTTTTGAAACTAGAGAAGATGTACATAATTCATTAGACTCTACAACCCTCGAACAAATTGTAATGGAATCACCATCATTCCTAGGTGGATTTACATTATGATCACCATCATTATCACCAAAAAAATTCAACATAATTAGACATATCCATGTTAAAAAATCATTTCATGGAGGATAATCATCCCTTGGATGAGTAGAATAAAATTACAAATACCCTCTAATATATAACATTGGCTGAATCTTGTCTAGAGGATAATATCTATCTTCACTCTCAGAATATATAATAATGCATACAAATAAAACATTTCTAAGAGTTCTATACCGATTTGAAGAAACTACTTCTCTAATTTACTTTTCAAGAAAATGGAGCCTCAGATTCCATTATATTTTAATAATTAATTGAGACACCAAAACTATATTCACATAATAATAACTTATCTTCAGTTATATCAAATGTATCTATGTATCCATCTTCATCATAAGAATAATATTCATCAAAAAATTGATCTATGTACAAGTATGGATGAATTGAATTTTTGGGTATTGGTGGATATTTAGTTTTATTAAGAAGCTATTACACCAATTCTTAATTAGAAACCAACATCCTCAATTGGGATTCCATATGATTCCCATATACATTCATTTTGTTAGTTTTCAAAATGTACCGCCTAAATATAATAATCTCTTAACTCCGACAGTATTCATCCTTATGTGTTCTAGAAAAACAGAAATGAACATTGGGTATATAAGAGTGTTAAACTATGATAAGTTTTACATAAATCTTATATGAAACTATAAATAATATATATAGACCTATCATGATTATGTGAACCATTATTTTCAACATGAAAAGATCATATAGTCAAAATGTGTTCAAATATCCCATTTAAGGGCAGATTATGAACGTGAGTAGTGGTATATACTATCTACATAACTAGTTATCACTTGGCCTTTTATGTGTACTATCTATTGGATCATTATTTAGATGCATATGTACATGAGGTGGCATTATACAAGAGAGGGGTGAATTATAGGTCTAAAAAATTGGTATTTAAACTCTTTAGAGGGATGTTGGTTTAAGATTTCATAAAGTAATACAATTCTAAACTAATACAATTGACCATACAGGACATGGATCCAATGCATATGATATGATGTAATTCCACAAGTAATGAAAAACAATTGAATTTTTATTGAATAAAATGATCAGAGTAATTAAAATTTATATGATTCTACAATATATTTTATATAATCTCTTAATTCAATATTTAAAGAGTGAATCGTAATTGAAAAAATTACAATTGAAAATAATATGAATAGTTAGAAGAAAAAATTGATTCCCTTTCTGTTAAAAATAGAAATAAAAATGTAAAGGTATTGCAATTCATTTATCACAATGTTTAGGGTATCACTTCACCTAGGATAAATGGTATGTCTTACCACCACCCTGGAAAGCCCCCAGTATGATGATCAACATGACTATCTTCCAATCCCTGTAGTCCCTCAATTAAAAAGTCAATCAACACCTCTGTCTTTCAAATTCTTGAAAGCCCTGGATAAAATGTTCAATAGTACATCATCCTATACCCATAATCCCTCATTAATTTTCACAATGATAGGTTTCAGAATGAAAAATAAAGCACTTATTGAAATACAAGAACTAGGAACAAGCTGTTCACATCTTGCATCTTCAAGGATTTCACCCAAAGAAAGAGACAAGTCATGGTATCTCTCAATAGAACATGAAGGATCCAAAAGTGGTGTATTTTGGTTTGACTAGCCTCCTATTTATAAGATTTAGTTTCAAACAGTCATATTTCCTCCAACAGTCATATTTCTCTAAAAAATCAGAGGGACTTGGACACCAGGCATTACAACGATCTAAAAAAACACAATACCCAACATCATTTTAATTCGTATATACCCAACTAAATAGAATAATTTTAGTTAGAAAAAAATAATTACATAAGTATAAAATGAGTAAGACAAAACATGTATGACATATTGAAATCAGACAAGATTTTTATGCATTAAATGAGTACAATAAATTACATGGTAACAATGATTATTGTAAATTCAATGCATATCGTGGTAACGATACTGTTACAACGCATAACATGATTATGATGCATATAATGGCTACAATTGATATCATTGTTACGATTAATATCATGGTTATGATACATAATGATATTTGGATATATGATCTGGTTGAGATGCTTGGTTATGATATATAATACTTATCTTAGTTACAATGCATGATTACGGTACAATACATAACCGGGTTATGATACATGATTACAATACAATACATAACCTGGTTACGATGCATTATTAGAATAGAATACTTAACCTAGTTACTATGAATGATTACAATACAATAAATAACCTTGTTACGATGCACATGGTTACAATTACATCATATGTGGTAACGATTGTGAAACGGTTTATGTCATTATGATTAAAAACTATTTATGTTGTTATAATTTAATTAAAGAATATAATTTCATTGTGGAACAACAACATGTGTGGATACAATGGAAAAAAATCTATGGTTATGATGAGAATACTACATATATGATTTTGATATAACAACCATTTAGGATTAACATATGTGATTTCAATTGTAAAAAAAACATATAAGGTTATGTTGTAATGCTATATAAATTATAAACAAGAAGTAATTTGTGATTTAAAAAAAGATCAATGATCTTGTCAAAAGATATTTTTACTTAACAATATCCCCCTTTATTGAATGAATAAAACAAGATAATCATTAAATACTTTTCTCCCATGGAGTTTAGTAATAATTCTTAATTTAATAGTGAATATGACTAATTCCACTGTAGGATTCAAACAAATCACAAGGTTTATATTCTCTTTACGTTTACTTGTGAGTTCTCGCCCATAATAGTGTAATAATCAAATTCTTCTTTTCCTCTCTATTCTTCACCTTTGTGATTTTCCAACAGAATAAGGGATAAAAATCATTTCTTGGAATGTTTTATAGAAACAAAGTTTGAATCAATAGACAATACATGTAATTATATAATGTTTTATTACAATAAGAGTTCTAAATATCATTTTCAACCTTTGGTTTTTTCAAATTTTTAAAAATAGAATGCTTCATATTATTTAAAAATTTTATATCCCACATGAGTTATTGAATATCTACATATTAATCTTTTAGATACACATCCTATTTAGAAATGATCTATTTGTTCTTCTGGATCAATTGTTCTAGAATCTGATTGATTATGTCCTGATCCTTAAGCCTTACATCTAGGGAATTTAAATCCTCTAATCTAACTCTAGAGGCCTTCTCCAAAATTAAAAATCTATTCAAGAGAAAAAAACCCCATTACCCTCCTATAATTTTTCATTTAGATTTTCAATCTCTTTAGATACTATTCTTTTTGAGGTACCTAATCTTAGAAATACTTCTTTTTTTCATTCTAATCATAAACAAACTTTTGATTTCTATAATTTTGAACATTTAATAGATTTACCTATTCATCATACTTTTCCATATGATTATTGAGAATATCATCAATATTTTGTGTCCACATAACAACCTTATTATAGGACTTGCAATTCTCAGTAGCACGTTCCTTGAAAATATCAAAATCGGAATCAAGATTCAGAAACCTGTCCATCAGATTCTTGACTGAGTTTATTCATTCATTATGGATATTTGAAAGGATTTCTAGCCTATCAGCAACTTTTGGAATGAATTTTATAAACATTTCCAATAAATTCAAATCCTATTCAAGGTACTTAATTCCTATTTGTTTGATTGTTATTTAAGAATCAATATCATCTGTGCAATAAACGATATCTATAAAATGAGTTTATGTACTTATCTTTTGAGCCTCAAGATTCTGATTCTTGTACGATTCTTCCTCTTCATCAACATTATCTAAAATTTTAATGACTTTCTTAGATGAATCATGTTGAGAGTCTTTCTTGGAAGACATAGGTTCAAGATATATAAAATTAAAATATGGTACATTATTGGATTCTGGTGAAAGATGTATATTTCTTTCATATTCATTCTCTTCCACTTATTCTTCTTCTTGAACTTCTTCTTGTTCCCCTTTTTGTTATTATTCTTCTCCATATTCTTGAATAATACTCTATGATTTTGATTGTTCAGATAAATTTATCTCATTTCCTTCCCTTATTATAATACCAATTTTTCCATGTTCCGCAATTTTGAGAAGAGTATTAATGTCAGTAGATTGGGCCTTTCTATTCATGATCCTCTTCTTCCTTTATATTTCATTTTATGTTTCCTCAAATATTATTTTCAAATCTGGTGCTTCAGTAGGATCCAATCCCAATTAAAGATCCCCTAATTTCCTATCTTCCTTTTTCTTCCTCCACTCAAAATCAACTTCATCAGATAAGGTATTTTGATTATTTTATTTCATGGGGTTTGTAGTATTAACTTAATATATTTTTCTTGAGGAATATTTTGAGGATTTAGACTATTAATCAATACCTTCAACAAGTTACTTTCAATTATTTTCATCTAGATCATTCTCAAACATTCTCGATTTTGGATTGAATCATAACATGAGCATCATTTTCCTATCCTTAATGATTAAGGGCTGTTTTGAAGGAATTCCGATTTGAATTAATTGAAATATTACAAAAGATTAATAATTTTTTCCAAAACATTATATGAATAGTGGAAAACATTATTAGCTGTGACCTTCTAGAACCAGGATTGAGCTTCTTAATTATTAAGAAAATGAATCCCATTATGGTAATCTTCCATATATTCACAAAATGTTTATGCACATAAACATTTTTAACATTCATGGTTTCATAATCACCATTTATCTGTAATAAAAAATCTTGTATCCAAAGGGATATGATTCTATTATATCTCGATAAATGACTTAATTTTCATATGTCCTCATGAATATCAAAATAATATTCTTTATCATATCTCTTATTAAACATCCCACCATATTTCGATAAATTATTGGAAGGACATAGGGCATCACCCTGAGATGGGACACCTTTAAAAATAGCTGCGTTTTTAATAAATGTTGTATAATTCATTTCCTAAATCATATAGAAAATCATGATACCATTGTCTACCTCTATTGTTTCATAAAATTGAAACACCTCATCATGATATAAAAAATCATGGTTGGAATTTAGTCATTCCACAAAAATACATTCCCAGCCATGAAAATATATAATCCTTTTCAAAGATGTATCGAAAGTCTCAAAAAAATATTTAGTGACTTACCTTTCACCATGAACGGTGATATTAGACAATTATTTTGGTGTAATTTTTATCAGAGATGTAGTAGATGACTCGTACAATGTCACGACCCGCCCTCGGGGTCCGTGCCGTGACTACCCCAAGCCCGCCTTCCATAGGCCAGGGGCTGGCGACTAGCACCAAGGCGTAAATCCCAGTAAAACGGGAAGGCATTGCCTTTGAAAAGTAAACATCACCACAGAGTAAGAAAGCGGAAAGTAAACACTAAACAAAAACAGTGTACGACTGAAAGTGCGGAAAAGTAAATGGGCCAGAATACAAACCCAAACTGAAAGTAAAGTACAACTCGAAAAAGGGGAAAACAGCAACTGAAAAGTAAAAGCCGCTACTCCGAGCTGTCCACTGGAAATCCCACCTGAAGGGTGGGTACAGATAGCTTCTCTGCTCCACGGGTCCCGCCGTCCGCTCCGAGCACGTCCCGCCCAGTGGTCCACCTCCGGGTACCGTCCCGCTCTGCAAGCCTCAGCTAAGGTCAACGCTGTCCGTCGTCTGCAACCAACACAACGTAGTGCGGGCAAAGCCCGTGCAGGGGTGAGTATAAGCTACTAAGTAGGGACCCCGAGACCCCTGAAGGTCTCTCAAAATCCACAAAGGATAAACCACGAAGAAAGGTACAATCACGAAGTAACAACCGACACTGCTTAGGTATATGCCCATACATATACCTAAGTCATGAATTCAAATACGCTCCAACCTCCGAGCCCAAGTACAACTCAGTCCACACAGGATAGTAAACGTATTCCACACAGGAAAGCAAAACGTAATCCACACAGGATTGCACAACACAATCCACACAGGAAAGCAATAGGATTCAGCTCACACAGGTATATTTCTTCAAGGACGATAAAGATGATCACTGATCCATCTAAGTCGTTGGACCCACGAAGGATCGATAGGTAACTAACCCCCGCAAAGACCCACACAGGATCGGGCCCACACAGGACCTGTAGGCGCTGGTTCACACAGGACCGCTGAGCGCAGAGACCCACACAGGATCGGACCCACACAGGATCGGGCCCACACAGGACCTGTAGCACTGATCCACGTAGGATCGCTGAGTGCTGTAGTCGTCGTCGTCGAATCCACACAGGATCTCTGTACTTTCGTCTTCGCAGTCACAGTATTAGTAGTAGTCGTAGCAGTAGAACAGTCGCAGCCAGCACTAGGGTTCCCGCACATAGCAAGCTCGTTCGGAGGGTCCGCTCCACGAGCCGAGAGGCTGATACATCAACTGTCACGAAGACCAGGGTTGATGTATCCAAAAGTTCCGTATCGTCAACAGGAACTCAACGCAACAGACGACGCGTCGATCGGACGCCCGGTCTGAGAGTTATTGGCATTTTCGTCTTCGGGGCCCTGTTGGTTTTTAAGGCAAAACCAACCCGACCGTACTCCACCTGCGTCCAAACCTCGGGCGGAGTATGCCAAAAGATTCGTCTCACTAAGAGGGACACAACACAGCTGACGGCACGTCAATCGGACGTCCGTAGCTCAAGATATGAGTGTTTCCGCTCCGAAGGCCCGGTTGGTTTCGTGAACGAACCAACCCGGCCGAACTCAAAGTAAACCGAAACCTTAAGTGCGATATACCGAAACGACCGTCTCGATCCAAGGATCGTGTTGCCGCTGACGGTTCGTCGATCGGAGGTCCGAGGATGAAGTTATGGACCAAAAACCGATTCTGGTTCGAAACGGGGGGGTCCGGGTCCGGGCCGACCCGGCCCGACCCCGCCCCCCCCCCCCCCCCCTGGGGCGGCGCGGCGGGCCGCGGCGGCCTGGCGCCGCGAGGGGCCGCACGCGGGGGCTAAGCCCCCGCTGATTGAAGCGGTGCGGCCTCTGTGCCATGCCTTTGCAACAAACGGCCCCCACGTGGGGGCCGGTTTTAAAAAAAGAGAACCGGGGGGCTGCTGCCCCCCTTTCATGGAACCGCCCCCCTCTTAAAGAGGGGGGTTTTACATGCTGGCCGGGGGATTAATTCCCCCGGTTTAATGCCTTCCGGCCGGCCAGCTGGCCGGCCGGTTTTCTCCAACGGGACCGGAAATTCCGGTCCCCCCTTCGGCTTCCGACGTCGGCGGCCCGGCCGCCGGTCTTCTCTTCCGCCGCGGCCCGGAACCGGCCGCGGTCTCCTCGTCCCGCCGCGGCCCGGAACCAGCCGCGGTGTTCGTCGTCCGGCGCGGTGCGACGGCACCGCGCCCCTTCGCCGTGTCTTAATTCCTTTCAACGCGGCGCGATGGCGTCGCGTTCTTGAAGATTCTTCCTCGGCGTGGCGCGACGGCGCCGCGTAAAATAATTGCACGGTTATCCGCGTGGTGCGACGGCACCACGCCACTTTGCTTCCACCCGAAAGAATTAAACAAGAACGATGGAGGGGGTTCGGCCGTGTTCGTGTGGTCCGACCCCCTCACGTTAAAATAATAACGCAACTTTAAATAAATCAAAGCCACACGTTAGACTTGATAAATTCACGATCAAGAATAAAATAATGAAACCAAAAAGAAATCAACAACCCCTACCTCGGGTATAAGGTTCGAAGATTGTCAAGGTTCCGCGGAAGACGACGTCACGGAGGTCGGGCGTCGCGGTAGCCGTTCGTCAAATCCGATGACGAAGGGATGCGTTCGAAGAGACACGTCGTTGGCGAAACTTGTACGCCGACGAAGGTTGTCTGAGGAAGAAGTGGCGTCCCCTTTCGTTGACACGGTAAACGAAGAATGGAGGTGCGGCGTTCTTCGTCGGAGCTTGAGCGTTCTTCTTCAAGATGAACGTTCTTCGAGTTCTTCGTCAGAGTTGAAGAAGAAGAGCTCTCCACCTCTCAAGAAGACAAACAAATAACCCAAAATAAAATAAGACAACATCTTATTTTATTATTAAATAACACAAAAGAATTTCAAAAGTTTGAAATTCAAAAGGATTAACTCCCATAATTAAATAAGTAACTCAAGTCATTTAATTAGGGGTTAAGCAAGTTGAGAGAATTTGAAAGGATTAGGGGTTCGTGTGGGCCCCACCACACTTAATCCTCTCAAGGGAGGTTAAGTGGGTGTGGGTCCCACTTCCAACCCCCTTTGATAGGTTTTAACAAGTTATAATAAAATTTGTTCTACACAATTTTATTTAACTCAAACTAAAAACCCCAAAACTAACTTTCAACCCGCATCAAACGCAACTCCCGAAAAGGTCTCTTTAAGCGAAAATCGGCGCTGCGAGTTCATCGGTGCCCTCAGATTTCAATTCCGAGCACCGGATCAAAAGTTAGGAATTCCCGCTCATTCGTTCACTGAACGTACCCGAGCCAAACTTCGGAACTTAATTCCGGGCACTCCGGGCCTCGGAATCAGGTGCCGTCTGAAACCGCGCCCTTGCAAAATTCTAAAGAAAATTAAGAAAAAATTTCCCTTGAATTTTACGGGTCTTTACATTACTCCCACCTCAGGGCTTTACGTCCCCGTAAAGTTACATCAAAAACTAGGGAAACAAATGAGGGTACTGAGCACGCATCTGAGCCTCCCGCTCCCATGTGCTCTCCTGGAGATTCCCGTGCTGCCATCTGATGCGCACAAGAGGAATCGATCGCCCACGCAGGGCCCGCTCCTTTCGATCCTCTATCTCCACCGGGACCTCCGTAAAAGTCGCCCCATCGTCAATGTCAAGCTCCCCATGGTCAATGATGTGCGTCGGGTCGTGCACGTATCTCCTCAGCTGGGATACGTGGAAGACGTCGTGCATCCGGTGCAACTGAGGTGGTAGAGCCAGGCGATAAGCCACCTCGCCAACCTTGCTGAGGACCTGAAAGGGTCCGATGAAGCGCGGAGATAACTTGTCGCCTCGGCCAAATCTCCGAATACCACGTCGAGGTGAGACCCGCAAGAAGACGTGGTCGCCATCCTCGAGCTCCAGTGGCCTCCGCCTCCTGTCAGCATATGACTTCTGCCGGCTCTGAGCTGTCCTCATCCGCTCCTGGATGACCTGGACCTTCTCTGTCGTGGCCTGGACCATCTCTGGTCCCACCAGTGCTGACTCTCCAGGGTCTGTCCAGCACAAAGGAGATCTACAAGGTCGGCCGTACAATGCCTCGTACGGTGCCATCCTGATGGTGGAGTGGTAGCTGTTGTTGTACGTGAACTCCACTAAGGGTAGGTGGTCCTCCCAGCTACGACCAAAGTCGAGGACACATGCGCGGAGCATGTCCTCGAGAGTCTGAATGGTCCTCTCCGTCTGACCATCCGTCTGAGGGTGAAAGGCTGTGCTCAGACGTAGCTGTGTCCCGAACGCTTCCTGTAACCCCTTCCAAAGCCGGGAAGTAAAGCGGGCATCTCGATCGGAGACGATAGTTGATGGCACGCCTTGGAGCCGCACAATCTCCTGAACGTAGAGACGTCCCAGGCTCTCTATTGAGCCCTGCTCTCTGATGGGTAAGAAGTGTGCCGACTTGGTGAGTCGGTCAACAATCACCCAGATGGAGTCGTGACCTCTGGAAGTGCGTGGAAGACCAGTCACGAAGTCCATAGATATGTCGTCCCACTTCCACTCCGGAACCTCCAAGGGCTGTACCAAGCCCGCTGGTACCTGATGCTCTGCCTTCACCTGCTGACAGGTGAGGCATCGAGAAACGAACTCTGCTACTGCCTTCTTCATGCCCGGCCACCAGTGCTGTCGTCTGAGGTCCTGGTACATCTTCTCCACTCCAGGATGTACCGCCAAAGGAGAAGTGTGAAACTCCCTCAGCACTTCCTATCGCAAAGCGACTGGTACCATGGTACGTCCTCTGAAAAGGGTGTCGTGCTCTGCTCCAAGGGAGAAACCATCAGGTGCCTGTCCCGAGGATATCTATGCACGCCGTGTCTCACAGTCAGCGTCCCCGCGCTGTGCCTCCCTGACTCGCTGAAGTAGTGGAGGAGTGACTGTGAGAGACTGAAGAAAGGCTGCTCCATCTCTATCCACGAAGGATATCTGCAAAGAGGTTAGCTGCTCCGTCGCCTCCTCAAGTAGCTGAATGCCCGTCCTCCTGCTGAGGGCATCGGCTACTACGTTCCCCTTCCCAGGAGTATAGACTATCTCAAAGTCATAGTCCTGGAGGAACTCGAGCCATCGCCGCTGTCTCAGGTTCAGGTCCTTCTGCGAGAAGATATACCTGAGACTCTGATGATCGGAAAAGACAGTAAAGCGCTCGCCCATCAGATAGTGTCGCCATGTCTTCAGAGCGAAGACCACTGCTGCTAACTCCAGGTCATGGGTAGCATAGTTCTACTCATGCGGCCTCAACTGACGTGATCCATAGGCGATCACAGCCCGCTCCTGCATCAGGACACATCCGAGTCCGGTCCCTGATGCATCGCAGTAGACTACGTACCCTACTCCCTCCTCAGGCAACCTCAAGATAGGTGCGCTAGTCAATCTCTGTCTCAGCTCCTGGAAGCTCTGCTGACAACTGTCTGACCACACGAAGGGTTTCCCCTTCTTCGTCAAAGCTGTGAGTGATGCTGCAACTCTAGAGAAGTCTGGCACGAATCTCCGATAGTATCCATCTAGTCCCAAGAAACTCCGAACCTCAGTCACGCTCCTGGGTGGCTCCCATGCTAATACAACCTCAATCTTCGCGGGATCCACTGCAACTCCCGCCTCAGAGATAACGTGTCCCAAAAAGTGGACCTCACGTATCCAGAACTGGCACTTCGGGAGCTTACCATAAAGCTGGTGCTCTCGGAGTGTGTCAAGAACAACTCGCAAGTGATAGGCGTGCTCCTCCTCTGTCTTAGAGTAAATCAGAATGTCGTCGATGAAGACCATGAAAAACCGATCGAGGTATGGCTGAAAGATCCTGTTCATGAGAGCCATGAACACTGCTGGAGCATTGGTTACACCGAAAGGCATAACCAAGAACTCATAGTGGCCATACCGACATCTGAAGGCCGTCTTCTGCACATCCTCGTCTCTGACTCTGAGCTGATGATAGCCTGACATGAGGTCTATCTTCGAGAACCACCGTGCTCCCTTGAGCTGATCAAAGAGGTCATCAATCCTCGGTAGCGGATACTTGTTCCTCACTGTCACCTGGTTCAGGCGACGATAGTCAACACAAAGTCGCAAACTCCCGTCCGCCTTCTTGGGGAACAATATCGGGGAAGCCCAGGGTGAAACACTGGGTCGGATGAACCCCTTGCCCTACAAGTCCTCCAACTGTACCCGTAGCTCCCGAAGCTCGGCGGGGGCCATCCGATATGCTGGAATGGATATCGGGGCTGTCCCGGGGAACAAGTCAATATAAAAGTCTACCTCTCTGCGAGGAGGTAGCCCTGGAACGTCGTCGGGAAAAACGTCCGCAAACTGATCCACCACTGCAGGAAAACCAGGACTCCGCACGTCAACTGCTCCAAGGATAAGGCTGGCCAACTGATGAGTGATGGGTTGTCCACTCCTCCGCGAAAGTCCATCCTGTGCTGCTAAGGCTCCCTTCTCGCCGGTGAAGGTGAACCTGCTCCCGTCGGTGCGTACACATCGCACCTTGCGCCTAAAACAGTCAATCTGCGCATGGACTGTAGATAGCCAATCCATGCCCAAGATGACGTCGTAAGGCCTCGACGCTGCTACAAGAAGATCCCAGCCGAAGCTCTCGCCTCCTAGAGTGAGCTCACACTGCCGGCACCAGTGCGTAATCGTCGAGTCTGCTCCCGTAGGAGTCTCTAGCCGTAAGGATCGAGCCAACGGCTCTGTCGGAATCTCCGAGCTCCGAACAAGGGCAACGGCTATGAAAGAGTGACTAGCTCCTGTGTCTATAAGAACTGCAGCAAGGGTGGAATAGACACAGATAGTACCTCGAATCATCTTGGGTGCACTGTGGTCATAGGCCTCTGCTGCCTGGAGCTGTGCCTCTCGCTGCCCGCCAGCTCCCTGTGGTCGGGGTGGACCTCCTGGTGGTGGTGGTGGTAGAGCCTCATAGCGTCGGCCACCACCGGCTGCTCGTCCAGCTCCTCTGCCTCGTCCGCCTCCTCCCTGCGGACCGCCACGGTCGACCCTCTGCCTCTGCCTCGGTGGTCCCTCAACCTTCTGCTGCTCCTCGGCACGGCGGGTCGGGCAGTCACGAGCCATGTGGCCCTGCCCGCCGCACGAGTAGAACTGTCTGCCTCTCGTAAGACTGGCTCCGCGCTGTGTGCCCCGCACTGCTGAGCCAGTGTCCTGAGGTCGTTTTCCCGAAGGTCTGGTCTGTCTGGACCCCTGAGTCATCCGTCGACTGCCTGCTGCAGATGACTCTGCCACGTGCCGCCCTGCGGTGGGTCGCTGTGCTGGTGTAGACTCAGCAAGGAAGCTCTCGATCAGAAGGGCCCGCTCCAGTACTCCTGTCTGAGTCGGTATGCTGAGGGAGATCAGCGATGCCCTGATCTCGTGTCTCAAACCCTGCTCGAAGGTCCGGGCCCGGAAGAATGGGTCCCGTACCATGTCGGTCGAGTAGCGCGAGAGATCGGTAAATCTCGCCGAGTACTGAGCGACCGTCATGCTGCCCTGCCGCAGCTGTAGAAGCTCCTGGATACGCACCGCACGAAGGGTGGCTGGGACGAACTCTGAGCAGAAGAGGCTCTCAAAGTCCGTCCAAAGTAGGGATGCCTCATCGTGCACCTGGAGCTTCAAGCTCCACCATCGTCCTGCTGATGCGTGTAGTAGGCTCGCAGCGAGGATCACCATGAGGTCTGCTGGTGTCCTCACTAGCCTAAACACCCGAACCACTGCCTCCAGCCAGTCCTCGGCTGCCTGGGGATCCGTCTCCCCGCGAAACCTGGGTGGTCGTTGGCACTGAAACTCATGCAGTGCGCTGAGGCGACGTGCATCGTTAGCGGCTGGCGCTGGAAGCATCAGGGGCTCGGCGGGTAGTGCTACCGCCAGTGCCACTGCTGACAAAGGGCCCTGCACCGAGGCCTCGTCGCTCGGTGGGCTGTCATCACACTCGACTCTCGGAACCCTAGCTGGCTGCCGTCATGGGGCCATCCTGAAAAGGAAACAGGTGCGCCACGGTTAGAACAGTATACCTGGTGATCTGATATAAAGAAATCACAAAGAAAACTTTAAAACACACACTCAATCAATGTTTTCGTGCATTAAGTCGGAAATCAGAAGTCAGGGTCCTGGTGTACGGATACGTCGGCCGCCGCACCAACACTGGACTCCCTGGACTGATATCCACACTCAATACGCTAAACATTATTGCTTCACATAGAAAAGATCAGAGTTCGCGGTAGAACCGAACTCCTCTGATACCAATTTGTCACGACCCGCCCTCGGGGTCCGTGCCGTGACTACCCCAAGCCCGCCTTCCATAGGCCAGGGGCTGGCGACTAGCACCAAGGCGTAAATCCTAGTAAAATGGGAAGGCATTGCCTTTGAAAAGTAAACATCACCACAGAGTAAGAAATCGGAAAGTAAACACTAAACAAAAACAGTGTACGACTGAAAGTGCGGAAAAGTAAATGGGCCAGAATACAAACCCAAACTGAAAGTAAAGTACAACTCGAAAAAGGGGAAAACAGCAACTGAAAAGTAAAAGCCGCTACTCCGAGCTGTCCACTGGAAATCCCACCTGAAGGGTGGGTACAGATAGCTTCTCTGCTCCACGGGTCCCGCCGTCCGCTCCGAGCACGTCCCGCCCAGTGCTCCACCTCCGGGTACCGTCCCGCTCTGCAAGCCTCAGCTAAGGTCAACGCTGTCTGTCGTCTGCAACCAACACAACGTAGTGCGGGCAAAGCCCGTGCAGGGGTGAGTATAAGCTACTCAGTAGGGACCCCGAAACCCCTGAAGGTCTCTCAAAATCCACAAAGGATAAACCACGAAGAAAGGTAAAATCACGAAGTAACAACCGACACTGCTTAGGTATATGCCCATACATATACGTAAGTCATGAATTCAAATATGCTCCAACCTCCGAGCCCAAGTACAACTCAGTCCACACAGGATAGTAAACGTATTCCACACAGGAAAGCAAAACGTAATCCATACAGGATTGCACAACACAATCCACACAGGAAAGCAATAGGATTCAGCTCACACAGGTATATTTCTTCAAGGATGATAAAGATGATCACTGATCCATCTAAGTCGTCGGACCCACGAAGGATCGATAGGTAACTAACCCCCGCAAAGACCCACACAGGATCGGGCCCACACAGGACCTGTAGGCGCTGGTTCACACAGGACCGCTGAGCGCAGAGACCCACACAGGATCGGACCCACACAGGATCGGGCCCACACAGGACCTGTAGCACTGATCCACGTAGGATCGCTGAGTGCTGTAGTCGTCGTCGTCGAATCCACACAGGATCTCTGTACTGTCGTCGTCGCAGTCACAGTAGCAGTAGTAGTCGTAGCAGTAGAACAGTCGCAGCCAGCACTAGGGTTCCCGCACATAGCAAGCTCGTTCGGAGGGTCCGCTCCACGAGCCGAGAGGCTGATACATCAACTATCACGAAGACCAGGGTTGATGTATCCAAAAGTTCCGTATCGTCAACTGGAACTCAACGCAACAGACGGCGCGTCGATCGGACGCCCGGTCTGAGAGTTATTGGCATTTTCGTCTTCGGGGCCCGGTTGGTTTTTAAGTCAAAACCAACCCGACCGTACTCCACCTGCGTCCAAACCTCGGGAGGAGTATGCCAAAAGATTCGTCTCACTAAGAGGGACACAACACAGCTGACGGCACGTCAATCGGACGTCCGTAGCTCAAGATATGAGCGTTTCCGCTCCGAAGGCCCGGTTGGTTTCGTGAACGAACCAACCCGGATGAACTCAAAGTAAACCGAAACCTTGAGTGCGATATACCGAAACGACCGTCTCCATCCAAGGATCGCGTTGCCGCTAACGGTTCGTCGATTGGAGGTCCGAGGCTCAAGTTATGGCCCAAAAACCGATTCTGGTTCGAAACGGGGGGGTCCGGGTCCGGGCCGACCCGGCCCGACCCCCCCCCCCCCCTGGGGCGGCGCGGCGGCCGGCGGCAGCGCGGCAGCGCGGCGGGCCGCGGCGGCCTGGCGCCGCGAGGGGCCGCACATGGGGGCTAAGCCCCCGCTGATTGAAGCGGCGCGGCCTTTGTGCCGCGCCTTTGCAACAAACGGCCCCCACGTGGGGGCCGGTTTTAAAAAAAGAGAACCGGGGGGCTGCTGCCCCCCTTTCATGGAACCGCCCCCCTCTTAAAGAGGGGGGTTTTACATGCTGGCCGGGGGATTAATTCCCCCGGTTTAATGCCTTCCGGCCGGCCAGCTGGCCGACCGGTTTTCTCCAACGGGACCGGAAATTCCGGTCCCCCCTTCGGCTTCCGACGCCGGCGGCCCGGCCGCCGGTCTTCTCTTCCGCCGCGGCCCGGAACCGGCCGCGGTCTCCTCGTCCCGCCGCGGCCCGGAACCGGCCGCGGTGTTCGTCGTCTGGCGCGGTGCGACGGCACCGCGCCCCTTCGCCGTGTCTTAATTCCTTTCAACGTGGCGCGATGGCGTCACATTCTTGAAGATTCTTCCTCGGCGTGGCGCGACGGCGCCATGTAAAATAATTGCACGGTTATCCGCGTGGTGCGACGGCACCACACCACTTTGCTTCCACCCGCAAGAATTAAAAAAGAACGATGGAGGGGGTTCGGCCGTGTTCGTGCGGTCCGGCCCCCTCACGTTAAAATAATAACGCAACTTTAAATAAATCAAAGCCACACGTTAGAGTTTCTAAATTCACGATCAAGAATAAAATAATGAAACCAAAAAGAAATCAACAACCCCTACCTCGGGTATAAGGTTTGAAGATTTTCAAGGTTCCGCGGAAGACGACGTCGCGGAGGTCAGGCGTCGCGGTAGCTGTTCGTCAAATCCGATGACGAAGGGATGCGTTCGAAGAGACACGTCGTTGGCAAAACTTGTACGCCGACGAAGGTTGTCCGAGGAAGAAGTGGCGTCCCCTTTCGTTGACACGGTAAACGAAGAATGGAGGTGCGACGTTCTTCGTCGGAGCTTGAGCGTTCTTCGTCAAGATGAACGTTCTTCGAGTTCTTCGTCAGAGTGGAAGAAGAAGAGCTCTCCACCTCTCAAGAAGACAAACAAATAACCCAAAATAAAATAAGACAACATCTTATTTTATTATTACATAACACAAAAGAATTTCAAAAGTATGAAATTCAAAAGGATTAACTCCCATAATTAAATAAGTAACTCAAGTCATTTAATTAGGGGTTAAGAAAGTTGAGAGAATTTGAAAGGATTAGGGGTTCGTGTGGGCCCCACCACACTTAATCCTCCCAAGGGAGGTTAAGTGGGTGTGGGTCCCACTTCCAACCCCCTTTGATAGGTTTTAACAAGTTATAATAAAATTTTTTCTACACAATTTTATTTAACTCATACTAAAAACCCCAAAACTAACTTTCAACCCGCAACAAACGCAACTCCCGAAAAGGTATCTTTAAGCGAAAATCGGCGCTGCGAGTTCATCGGTGCCCTCGGATTTCAATTCCGAGCACCGGATCAAAAGTTAGGAATTCCCGCTCGTTCGTTCACTGAACTTACCCGAGCCAAACTTCGGAACTTAATTCCGGGCACTCCGGGCCTCGGAATCAGGTACCGTCTGAAACCGCGCCCTTGCAAAATTCTAAAGAAAATTAAGAAAAAATTTCCCTTAAATTTTATGGGTCTTTACATACAAGAAAGAATATTTCAACCCAGAAGATTTTCATGATGACGAAATCTTTGTAGATCTCTAATTACAAAAACTATGGTAAAAACTGATTACAAACCTTAACATATTTATAGAACATCAGGTCTTGAGAAAAAAATATAAAAATAATATGTGGGATGGGTAGAAATGGGTGTTTTTAAAATGAAATTTATGGTCGGGATTAGATATAAATTATCCAATGGTCATAAATGATTTTAAACTCTTGAGTTTTTCATTAAAATAAAACCGTATTTAGAATGACTTCAATTTGGAATTAAAAGAAAGAATATAAAAAAACTATTTAAAATATTACGAACAAATTAATGTTTTAGAGGCTGTACATGTAAATGTATCTGGATAGAAGTATTGGTTTTAGTATATTGTTCTTATGAAAAAATACGAAATATATTGAAAAAATTTCGAGGCAGGAAAGAAATCTAAAACCGAAAAATAGTAACTGAAAAATTATTTTATTAAAAATACTGTAGTACTGATAAAATATTTAAATACAATTAATTTAATATTGATGAAATATATCAATACTGATAATCTATTACTAATGAAAATGAAAAACGTATTAAAGTGAAACCCATAAATGTAAAACAAAAGTGTGAAACTGATATTGTGTAAAAATGATTAAAATTAAAACATATCAAAGTTAAATTGATTAAATATAAAACTAAAGAGTGAAATGGTTAAATTTAATAACTAAATATTGAAACTGAGAAAAATTAAAATTAATGAAAAATGTATAATCCCCCTTTGAGAAGTAGTAACTTAATGTAAGGAGGTGGTTTAGACCATAAACATATGTAAATGATTACTTTATAGTGATAATTTCGGATTTTTGTTTAATTTATTAACATCTATATGAAGAGAATTGTTTTGTGAATATTTCATCATGTTTTCCTTGTGTTCTGCTAAACTGAAAAATAATACACTACTTTTTTGTGTGATCTATAAGAAAGTGATGCCTAATATCTATGTGTTTTCATGTGAGTGTTGTGTAAGGTTTTTACTAAGAAATATGGAATTAGTATTATAACATGGTATATGAGTTTTGGAAAAACTCATGCCATAGTATATGAGTTTGTTTTGAATCCACAACACTTGAGAACAACAACTTCCAACTGCAACATATTAAGCTTTAGAAGTTTAATGTTCTACTGAGTGCTGTTTTTTTTTCAGGACCAAGAAATTAAGGAATCTCCTAACAAATAAAATGCTCTAGATGTACTATTTCTACACATTATATAATTTCCAAATTCATCATATGAAAATAGAATTAAAAATCATTTTTAGAAGAATAAAATTGTCTTAATTCCATAGTTCACTTTATATAGAAAAAAATACTTTTAAATTCTATTAAATGAGATTATTTCGGATTAGACTAATATCTGGAACATAATTATTCTGAAAACATTAAGTCTGGACGACTAGCTATTAAGTATAACAAAATTTCTATCATACCTTTAAAATACGATTGATCTACAGGTTTCCCAGCTTCATCATGGTCAAGTGTATTTGATGTACTGATTGTAGTACTTATACTTTCATTATTTTCATATCAATTTTTATTTAGTAAATCACTGGTATAATTATGTCGGGATATACATGATATTTATGGTTTTTGTGAAATATGAAAACCTAAAAACCATTATTACACACCCATCATACTCATTTCAAACTCAGATTTCATAAAATTCATAAAAGATTCAGTTAGAGTTTTTTGTGTTGACCTGAAAATAATGCCATCAAAATTGATTTGAACAATAAAAGTATATTAGATTTTGTGTTTTAAGAACAGATATTATTCATTAGTACCCTTTTATTATTTATTTTCTGTAATAGAGCCCATGTATGTCAATCATAGCACACTCCAGGGGATTGTTTAAGGCCACACAAATCATTAGTATGTTGAAAAACAAGATCTAAATTTTTTGAATCTACAAAACCCAAATGATATACTATGAAAACATCTTATGTTAAAAAACTATTAAGAAACATTTATTTTACATCAATTTTAAATTTCATGAAGTTAAATAATGAAGTACTAGATAATAGAATATGAATATATACATGTCTAGCTACTAATGTATAACATTCCTAATAGAATATTAAATCATGTTGATTATATCCTTTAGAAAAAAGTATTGTTTTATTTGATACAATGAATTCATTTTACTCACTTATGTTTGTGAAACTTCATTTTATAACAATTAAATTTATTTTTATAGTAATTTCAATCCTGATCCATATTTGATTCCTTTAAACTTCATTCAGTTCATCTTACATTTCATTAATCCAATCATTATTACCTAAGGCCACATTAGTTATTTTAGGTTCAAATTAAGATAGAAATGTGTGATGTTCTATTTCATTTCTTAAGGAATTTATTTTTCTTATAGATTGATTTACATAACCAATGATATTATCACTTGGATGATTCCGATGAAATAATTGATTTGGGTTTTGTAAAACCTATTCAACAACATATGATAAAAAATAATTTGTGGTAAATATTTCTGAAACATTTTCTCAATAATTTCAACATCCAAATGAATTTTTAACCATGGGTTGATAATCAATTTGTGAAAACACATCTATTGACGTTGGTAGCGGGTGTTTAAATAAAGGGGTCAGTTTCATCAAATTTAAAATTCATTGTTTCCTCAACAGTACAATAGTTCATGGTAAAAACTCTATAAGCCATAGAATTAGTAGAATATCCTAGAAGGATTCCTTCATCACATTTGGGTGAGATTTTATGTAAATTATCTTTTTTATTCAATATGAATACCTTGCTTATAGAAACTATTATCTATGAAAAATTAGGTTTTCTACTAGTCCACATTTCATTAGTATTTTTATTAATAAAAAATCTACTTTAAACACTATTTATTGTATAACATGCCATACCTATATCATTATCCCATAAATTCTTAGTAATTGTGTATTAACTCAATATTGTTCATGTAATTTATACAAGAATACTGTTTCTTCTTTATACAAAACCATTTTTCTGAGGAGTTAATAGAGCTGAAAATTTCTTAGTAATAAATTTCATACTACAAAAAAAATAAAAATCTAAATTTTTGAAATCTTCACTATGATCACTTGGAATAGTTATCAGTGGAATGTTTTCCTAATTTTTTACATGGTCAATAATGGATTCAAAATAGGTAAATCATTCATAATTCATAGAAAGAAAATAGAACAATGTGATTGTAGTGTAGTCATCAACTAAAAAAAACATTGTACATGCCTCCAATGATTCGAGTTTATATGGGACCGAAAATATCCAAGTGCACTAATTATAATGAATTAGAGGTTCGAACTTCATTAATTTATTTATAGCTATTTTTATGTTTCATTCCATTTTGAAAAGGTTCACAATGATTTGAAAAATCATACCTAAGATTCATAACATCCTTAATAAGTCTTTTCTTTACGAGTTACAAATGTTACTATGCTTAAAGTGTCCTAACCTACTGTTCCATAACCTAGATGTGTCTTCTATTGAACTTAAGAAATATACATCTTGGATCCTAATGTCTTATATGTTATGTGTGTATATATTCTCAAGCTTATAGGTAGAAATAATGATTTCATCCTTGTAATTGTGATCTAAACATTTATCATTAAAAAAATACAAAAGGTATCCTTCATCACATTATTGACATATTCTTATAATGTTGTGCTTAATACCTTTAACAACCAGAAGATTTTAAATTAAAACATTTTCTAATATAATAACATTACATATACCAATAATCCGTAGAAGATCATTATCTCCGATGTTCACTCTTTCCCCTTTCATTTCAATTATATTTTCAATGAAATATTTGTTTCCAATCATATTTAGAGAACAACCACTATCTATTTACCAAATAATATTGTTGTACATACACATTTTGTTATTCTAAAAACGAAACAATAGGTTTTTCGGAACCCAACTGTGTTTGTATCCAAAAGTGTTTGATAAATTTACTTTAGGAATCCAATTTTTTTACAATGTTTGATTTATGAAATCCTTAAGATTGGGTTTTATTAAGGGAAAAATTTATTTCCCAATGTCCACCACTCAGGAACATAGTGAAAAATTGTTCACTTTTAGGTATGAAATAGTTATGAATAAAAATATTTTTTTGAGAAATAATGACCTATTATATATGTATATCTAAGTTGAAGAATTTGAGAATACAGTTTTTCCTAATTTAGTTTACCAGAAGTAAAATTTGATAAATGTTTCTCATGTGAAAATTTATCATATTTTAGTCTAGTGAGTAAATGTTCATTTTTACAGGATATTGTTTTGATTTTTTTTGGTTTCAAAAACAATTTTTTAAAAATCAAACAATTTAGTGTCATTAGAATGATTACCCTTCTCATAATTACTTCCATAAGATTTTCAGAAATATTTTAATAATAATGTGTTTTAAGATCATGATCTTATAATGATTTGATACATTAATTAAAAAAATACATTTTCTTGAATTTTCCATATCATGGTTTTTAATAAGATGGAAATTCTCAATTTCAAGAAATTTCATTAATATGGAAACCTCTTCAAAAAAGATATATTTCCTTCTACTGATAAAGATTCATCATCTGAAGAGTTCAAATAATTCTCAACAAGTTAATAAGAATTTAATGATATGTTTGTAATAGATTTTGTATTGTGTACCTCGGCCATGAGATAATGATTTTGAATAAGTAGTCTGGCTATGAGTCCTAGATTCTTCGAACATGAAGATTCATATTGTGAAGATTAGTCTAATGAATAACCACCACTCTTACTCCCATTATCATTAGTTTTCTCGAAATTATTTTTCATTCACTTATAATAATTATTCTTGTTTCTTTTATATTGTTTCTCCTTCCACTATATTCTTTAATGAAAAGGACAATATAGTATAATATGACATGTTCTTTTACATTCATTAAAAGTTACTTCTGTTTCTTTCTCGTCCATTATATATTTCATTTTTAAAGTGTACTGAAAGTATTTCTTATCCAAAATCTTGTCTATCATTTGAGAAATATTTGATAATTCATTATCCATGTGATCACTTTCACTGGATTCTAAAATAACATTATATATTTTAGCTTTAAAACTAGTTACCACTTATGTTTTCTTGTATTTAGAGGTAGTAGTAAAGGATACACTTCTAATAACATTATTTTCCATATTTAATTCTTCATCTCTTTTCATTCGTGTATCATGCAGTAAGAGAGCACAAAATATTTCATCAAGAGTGATTTGAGTTACATTGTTATTCTCATAAATATCTTACTTTTTTTCAATCATTTGGCATTATATTGATTATATTTTCCACATGCACTTCATGATAAATAATATTATCTCTTATAAATTTAATACTATTAAAAATTTGGATAAATTATTGTTTAATATTATATACAGGTTCTCAATAGGGAAAATTAAAACCCTGATATTCAGCATAGAGCATGGATCTTCTTGTTTCTATAACTTTATACATACCAAAATATGTGACTTCCAATTTATTCTAGATAGAATTTGATTCTTTAGATGATGATAATGGAATATATATATTCTTGTTCGTAGAACATTAAAATGTATTTTGTGCCTTGTCATTCATTTGATATTCAGGTTTCTCTTGATTTTTGAAGGTTCCCAGTTCCTTGCCTGGGATTTGGTAATCTCTAGTGAGCATCAAAAAATTACCTACACCAGTATTGATAACAAATGTCTTCATTTGATCTCTCTAGTACTCATAATCATTCCCATAAAAAAATTTGTGGAATAGTTGCATTTAGATTTTCAATCAATCCAATATTCCTTCCTTACATCTTTTATAAAAATACGTTCCACTCCACATGTTTGTGTACTAAGAACAAACAAAAGACTTGTAATAGAAATATAATTAGAAAATAGATGAAATAATGAACGTAAAACAAATAAGTGGAAACCACCTCTGAGAAAATTTTTTGTTACATTATATATAAGAATATATATATGAGATGACACTATACAATAGGGGTGAAATGTTTGTTAAAAACATTTTATTCAAACATATAAGAGAGAACGTAGTATAAGAGGTATTAAACAAATAAAATTCACAACCAATACATATTACCATATGGGTCTTGGACCCAATGGATATTATATGAGGTAATACCCCACGTAAGAAAAAAAAATTCATTTGAATTGAATATAATGGAAATAGTAATACAAATATACATGATTACACCATAAAACATATAGAATCTCATAATAAAATTTTTAATGACTGAATATTAATTGAAAAAAATTAGAATAGGTAAGAAAATGAATAGAAAATAAAATTCAATATGATTCCCATTCAATTACCAATAACAGAAGAAATGGAAAGGTATTGAAATTATATTATCCCAAAGAATAGGTTATCCTTTCAGTTAGGATAAAGGATTTTTCTTACCACCACCCTGGTAATCCCTTAATACAACAATCAACATGGTTGTCTTATAATTCCTAGAAGCCAATGATTAAAAACCTAATCAGAACCTCTTTCTTAAAAATGCAATAAATCCATAGATACGATGATCGAAAACATGTCTTCCAATACCCAGAAACCCATGATTGTTATCCCAATGATCGGTCTCACAAATTAAACCAAATCACTTATTGAAATATAAGAATTATGAATATGCCAACCACATCTTGTATCTTCAAGTAATTTTCACAAATCTAGATAGAAGTCACATTGTCCTTCTCTAGAACATGTCAGACCCAAAAGTTTTGTATTCTGGTTGAAAAGACTTCCTATTTATAGGAATCTGTTTCCAATGGTCATTTTTCCCCCAATAAACATATTTATCTGAAAAATTCGGAGGGACTCGGAGACCTGGCATTACAAGAGTAAAAAAATAAAATATATGACATCATTTTTATTGTTATATAACCAAATCAACAAATTATTTTTTGTAACACTCCATGATTTCAATGTAATTTATATCATTAAAGTAATTCAATAGCTTATATTTCACAAAACTCTTACTTGGCATACATTATATGCAAGACTGAGTTTCAATAAAACAACACAGTTGTATTATAATTATTCAAATGATATATTTATAACATTATAATTAAATTTTGTAATAAAAATAGTATCCAATAAATTTTAAATGTCATTTAAAATTATATCACATAAATAAACCATATTTATATTGAAATTTATAATATTCATTAAAATATAAGTGCTATTTTGAAAAAATAACCACTACATATGTTCCTTTATGAACAATAATAAATTTAATTTTAGAGACTATTATAATGTAATTTGTAAAAATTGTCTTATTTTTTTAATTCATAATATAAATATTAGATTCATGTAAATGTTTAGTAATTTTATGAGATGTTTTATTTTTTAAATAAATTTTGAAAAATACAACGTCTTAATTCAAAACATCTTTTTCAACCAATTCATTATATTGTAAGATTTTTCATATCAATTGGTTTTATATTATATATATGTTGTAGTTTTATCATTTAAAATAAATTTTTTCATTAGAAGTAATTTCATATTTTAATTTTATATAAACACATCTCAATCATTTGATAGTTTTTACTTCTTAGAAACTCATTTTTTGGTTTTCACTGTGGTGATTAATATTAAATTTTATAATGAAACTTATATGTCATAAATTTGTTAAAATTTACATCATTTTTATATATGAAATATCAATATAATCTTAGGGTGATGTTTTGGTATTTTTATGAAAACTATCACTTTTTGATGATTGTAGAAAAACAATGAGTTGTTTAAAACCATATTTTATTTAAATAATTATTATTTTTATATAATTTTATTTTAATATAAAAATAGATACATAATTTCTATATTATACCAATATAGTTCATTGTAGTTATTTTATAATAATATTGGATATATAAAATTTTATTGAACTTCTTAACGCCTTTTACCCACTTTCTAGGAACATTAACAAATTCACAAAAAGAGTAATATTACTACTTCTATGAATTCAATTTAAAAAAACCTAAGAGGCATGGTTGACATCATTAAGTAAAATTTGGTTCAATCAGATTCAAAAAAATTTTGTTGAAAAATAACTTTTGAATTTTATTTACAACGGTTAATAGTAAATAGGGTAATAAAATTTAAAAATGATATTATAATTAACCTAACACATGTACTAATTCTACTGGATATGTTTTTTTCCAAAAAAAATCTCTAGGAAAAAATATGATACTTTTTTGTCCACATGAATTAGATTATGGAATTTAATAAATTATATTTAAAGAATAGTTAAAAGTGATAAATTCAAATTTCAATAAATAAAACATTATTAATATAGTGCTATATATAATATTAATACAAATCTAAAAATATTTCCTATATAATTGTATTTTATTTATAAATTTTAGACATTAAATATTTAAATTTATTTATGATGTAATGATGAATTAGTAATAACATTATTAATGAAAGGTTATAATAATTGATAATATAAATATTAAAACAAATCCAAATTGAGACTTATGATATCATACACAAATTTTCTAGTATTATATGACATGTTAGGGTTCATTCAATGTATTTTTTTATAAGAAATCATATTTTCTTGAATTTCACAAAAACCAAATACAAAATAGTGTCAAAATTGTCATAAATGACTCTTTAAAATATATAATATTTTATTAAATGACCTATTATTTTTAAATATCTATGGATCAGACAAATGAATTATATAATGATAGATATATATCATTAATTAACTACTTAATATTCTCTTTTCATTTTATAGTATGTTTAGAAACCATGTAATATAAAATACTAGAATACAATATATAAGATAAACTATTTAACTAAGAGTTAAATCCAAATGATATGGTTAATATTGTGAAAAAACCATGTGTAAAACCTTTTGTTTGATAATATTTAGAGCCACACACGCCTTATTCTTGAAATAAATCCATTGGGAGCAATTAGAAACTGGAAATTATTTTATAATAAAATAATATTTAACATTTAACCTAAGGTGACCCTAACATCTCTTATAAAAGGGTACTTCCCCTTATCATTATATTACACAACCAATGCCATTTGGATGGGCCAGTAACTACTCTAATAACCTCCTATATATCCTTATTCGAACTTAGAGGCCTTAATATTATCATAATTCCATCATAAAGATCCATTTTGTTCAAATCAAAAGATAGAACCTGAGGAAGAGGTGATTATTTCATAACCTCTTTCAAATTTCTTTTCTCTTTCCAGTTCCCATTACATTTTTGTCTACATAATAATATAATAAACATAATTCCTTATAAATACTGAGATGTTAATATAAATATGGAACAAAAATATTCGTTATTATATCAATTCTATGAAAGAAAATGTCTCCTTACGTGCGTACATACGACTTACTGTCTCCAAATCATTATGTAGTTTGTTATTCAACACTTTATTATTTGAATGGGTATAATAATGAGTTTAATTGAATTAAATTATAATTATAACATGTTAATTATTTTTTATATATAATATACCATCCAATTAAAAATGATTTCACCATCAATAGAATGATATTGTCGCTCGGGCGTACGCATGACTTTCCATCTCTGCGACATGATTAAATTTTGTTCCACATCGTGACCATTCAAGAATAATTGTCATTAGATGAATAAAAAAATAATTTTTCAAGAACGAAAAATTATTCTGTATATGAATCAAATACATTTTTTCCACAGTAATAATTTTTTATATAACACAACATATAATTGAAGATGAATCAATTAACACCATAAATAATGATACTAATGAGATATTATTAACAATTAAATATTAGAAGATCATATATGATATCACATATTTAAATGTGGTTATTTATTAAATTAATAAAAATTATTTAATGATTATGTAGGAGGTTAATGTATCATCGACTATGGAAAAGTGGAAGGCAAGGGGTTTGATCTCACTCTTCATTCCGGTGAGATTTATGTTATATTTTCCTCTTTTTCATTTTGTGTGGTGTATGTACTACCCATGATTGTATTATTTTCATAATATAATATAATTTAGGTTTATTTAAATATTCAATGTATGATCTTTCTTTCACTGGGTGTATGTTTTGTAAGTTAACAAATCGGTAAGGGAATTTCAAATTTCAATTTCCACCAATTGTGTTTTACTCAAACTTCAATGATTATTTTACTCCAAGATTATGTGTGGAATCACTATTTAATTATTTATATAGTAATTAAACTCCCCATAAGGTGGATATACATTTGATACACATAATCATTTCATTTTTAAATTCTCAAGTCATTGATATGAACTTGATATATTTAATCTTAAAAAAATTTCCATTCATTGAGTAAAACATCCAAGTCATTGGTCTAGTTTCTACAAGAACATGTGTGAATGTCCTCTGATTTATTTACAATTAATATCCAATAATATTGAGTGTATTTATATTTTTCATGCGTAATTATTTCATCTATTTATCATTAATCCAAGTATATAGTCATTATTCGGGATTTCATCTCATTTAACATTCCATTGAAACTTTATTGTTGTTATATGGAAATTCACATTTATATAGATTATATACTGTTATTTGACCTATTATATCATTAATACCTTTATTACCATGTTATTTTAATTTTTTGATTAAATGTTAATCTTCAATTATTTTTATTCAATCATCTTTAATTTGGTTAAGTACTGTTTAACTAAAATATTATTTTAATGATTTTTTATTCTAAATTTTTCTCAGTAACGACCATGTCATAATAATGGATTTATGGATTTATTTATATGGAAATGACTTATTTTAATTTAAAATTCCTTTAAAATGTTTCTAAGTGGTATGGGACACTTTTATTAAAAAATCGCTTCTAAATGACTTTTTTGATAAATATTTTCACTTCTAAATGTTTTCAAGAAAAAGGGGATATTCCTATAAAATAGTTTTAGTGATGATTTTTATCTATGTTATTATACTTCATTTTATATTATTCTTGGTTATGGATGATTTATTATAATACAATCTTCTATATTGTATTGAATAAGTAATTTTTGACTGTGGATATGGTATTTATATACCATTCATGATTTGTTGTTAAAGTGTTTTCATTTCGTATGTTAGTTTTAATAAGAATGTTTAGATTATATTTCACACTTTTCATAAGAATAATTCATTGGATGTAGTAAGTGACAGGAGTTGACCACTATAGCCCCTCGATGCATCGGTATTTTTCATGACAAAAACTATTTTTTAGGCACAAGGACTTGACAAAATTTATATTTAGGGTCTTGGAACGAGCCCTTGACATTATGGTTAATATGATTGGTATTATTCATTCCATCATTATGTGATTAGTTATTGATGTTAGATGTGATTATATGACTAGTAGAATATCCTTGTGATTAAGCAGATCGAAATATTTGATTTATCTTTTCCATATTATGCTGAAGTTTGGTTTAAAAGGTTTGAGTATTAGTCTAATAAATTTATGTAAATGTTTATTCTTATTTTTGATAGTTTTTTCTACTTTGTTATCCTTACTGCGCATCTGATCTCACCCATTTATTAGGATTTATTTTTCCCAGTAGGTGAAGAAGTATATTATGACTGAACTGTAGGGATCAGATAAAGGATATGAGTGTTTTTAAAGTTGACATAATGTAATTTATTTCATAATGTAATGTAAAACATATGCATGTATTGAGTACTTCAGAGGATACTAAACTGATTAGTCATTTGGGACATGATCCCTTCTAATCATTCCAATGTTATGTTATAATTCACCGACTTTGGGCTTCTGTAGTCGCGACATTACAGTTGGTATCAGAGGAAGTTTAGTACAAACCTTGGGATCTAGATTTAGAAAAACTCTATGTAGAGAAAATTACCCTAATATAAAATTTTATGATTAATATACGTGGAATTCCTAAAATTTGGGCAATGTACAACTTTTTTAAATTTTCCAAGAAATATATCCATGTATGGATACAACAGGTGGACCTAGTTATGGAATTGATGTACCTAGGACTGAAATGTTTGACATGTAGTTTTAGGCATTACCCAGGGTATCCATGTACATGACAACGAGCCTTAATATGCACCTAGTTTTTCACTCCCAGGTTATATGATTTGGATAATTCTCATTTTCATTACAAACTGATTAAAATGATTTTAATATAAGATGAAAATAAATAACCATGGATAATCATAAAGTGTTTTAGATTGAAAATAAGGTGTCATGATATTATCTAAATGATTTTATGACTATTGTTACTCACACTATGCTTTCTTGTCATAGTCAACTGCTGGATTCCAATGAATTCATATTAACATTTAATATGATGTAAAAGGTGGGAAAAATGATAAAAATCAGCAACAAAATAGAATTCTAATAGGCATATAAGATATTATGTTTATGAAAAATCAGTTTTCCACAAATATGGTCAACAACATATACATTAACTAACTCCAGAACTCAACAGAGAAAATGAAGGACGAAAATGGTAAGAGCTCCAGCAATAGAGACCATGGATAAAAGGGAGAAAAATTTCCATTATGCTAGAAATGTGGAAGGATACAACAAGGAAAGTGACATAATGGAACAAAGTAATGCATTATATGTAGGAATGAAGGAATGAATGTAAATAATTTATGGGAGAAAATGAAGAGTAATATTGGAGAAAAGAAAAATGATCCTAAGATTCCATTTAATGTCGTTTTCAATAAATATAGAGGTCCTAGGAGTTACCCGAGTCAATGACCAATTCTATAGGATAACCTCTATATAAAGGAAAAACCTATTTTGAAATAGATGGATGGTTAAATGATTAAATGTTTTAATGATCTTTGATGATGGGATTACATTGGATGTCCTTTCACATGTATGTTGAACCTGGATGTTTGTTATGTGAAAATGTATTTTGATGAAGAATTATGTTCTCTTATGTGGTTATAGATATAAATAACCATTTTGGTTTATCTGATCCTTGAATTTTAGGCAATTACATTATACTACTTTTGGGATTAAATTGTGAGGTGTGAGATAATATTTCAGGTCAAAAGAAGTTAAGGTTAATTTGGAGGAATACATATCTTTTTTTGGAATGTTATAAAAAAAATATTTTTTGAAAAAGGAAAACACATAGACCATGTGACAACCTATCACATCAGGCAATGTTGCAGGAATCGAATGCACAAACGAAGTGCAACTAGGTTTTAACACCAACCACTAGACTATGGGAAATCCCTGGTTAGTGTGACTAAATATTTTTAGTTAAATTATTTTATGGAACAAGATTATGTTGATTTTTTTGAATTTATGTTTTATCAAATGTATAACCTTTGTATTGGAAAATGATTTGGTGATTAAGCGATAAATGTAATTTTGAAATATTTTTCCTCTTTTGGGAAAATTATATACCTATGGAAAATATAATACTATGGTATTTCATTTGAGGTGTACTGGTGGTTTTTTATTTTTTAGGAAGATAATTTTTTATTGTGGAATAATAAGGATTTTTTTTATTTATGGAAATGATTGACCTATCATTAAGAAAATGTGATTTGGTTAATTTCTTTTAATTATGTGACATTAAATTTAGTTGCTGTTATTTTTTTATAAATGTTACGATTTATTAGGGAGGACTATGTGATTGAATCCTTATAAATTGAGGGATTTAAAAATAGAATAAATTATTTAAAATTATTTTAAGGGTAATTTTTTATTGAATGGTCTTTCATTAACATTGGGTATTGTTTGTTACATTTTAGAAATTATGGGAAGTATTTCTTTCTATAAATTATTATGATTTTTGGGGATCAATTGATCTTGTACTAACCATTTTGGTTTTGGTTAATATATAAAATCTAGGGAAATACATAGTTCATATTTTTTGGATTATGTGATTCTCTATAATATAATTCTAGCACTGCAGGTTTAACGAAGTCATCTTGAATACTCATCATTTGGAGAAAGTATGAGTTTATGGTATAAATTTATAAAAGGATGAAAATATACATGAAATGTAATCATATATCGTTATATTCATAGTAAATATTATAGATAAATTCATCTAAATTATGAAAAGGAACATACAACAAAAATATCGTTTATTTAATCTTCCTATTGGGTAATCAATGACCATTTATCCCATCATAAGTTTATGGTTTTCTTTTAGTTAACTTTATCCTGATCATGTTTTCTATCACTCTCTATAAGAACATGATGGGTTTTCTCTTCCATATCCATGTTTTCATACATGTATGCCTACTATGAGTTATATCGGGTAAACTTTGTACTTCAATTTATTTATTTTAAAGTGATTGTTTTATGGACTCTTTTTTCAATGTGGTATTTCAAAAACAATTTTTTGAAATTTCAACCCCTTTTTTTGTAGCGGAGTTTAAATTTTGAGGACAAAATTAATTGAAGGAGGGGAGAATGTAACACTGCACGATTTTATAGTATGTTATATCATTAATGTAATTCAATAACTTATATTACACACAACACTGACCTGGCTTGCATTATATGTGTGATTGAGTTTCTGCAAAAAAATAATTTAGTGTTATAATTATTCAAATGACATATTTTAACAAAAAAATTTAATATAGTAATATGAATGGTAAAAAATAAATTATAAATGTCTTTTAAAATTTTATCATATAAATAAACTATATTTATATGGAAATATATATGTTTCATTAAAATATATGTACTATTGTGATAAAGGAACTACATCATATGTTCTTTTATGAATAATAATAAATCTAATTTTAGACTTTATTATAATTTTAATTGGGTAAAATTGACTTAATTTTTGAATTCTAAATATTAATATTAGATTAGTGTGAATGTTTGGTAATATTATGAGAATTTTCATTTTTTAATGAATAGTGAATAATATTGCTTTTTAATTCAAAATTCCCTTTTCACACAATTTATTTATAATGTTAGATTTTCCTATTAATTTGGTCTAGAGAATATATATAAGTCCCCAGTCATAAACCTTACTTAATCATGAGTTATTACATGATTACACATTGAGGATCTTTTCAGGTTTAGAGTTTTAGAGAATTAGATCATAAATCATGAATTACATTCCACATTTAAACAAAGTGGTTAAATAAAAGATAGTACTCGTTTTTTCCCCATCAACGGAAACATATTTAAAATATAACATGGATTATTTCTTGACACTTCCTTGACATTATCATCATATCATGTACCTTTCCCTTGACCTGTGAAAAACATTTCAAAAACATGGGATGAGCATAAAAAGCTCAGTAAGGGATATAAAAATATGGAAAGGAAACATGAGTACATGTATAAATAAGAATGAAATCATACTTTACCCATAAAACATAAGAACTTTAGCATACCCCATAAAATCATGAATAAATCATAGAAATCCTAAGACATAAAGGTAACATGAGGCATTCATAACATTCTTACGTAGGGTGTAACCCTCTTGGTTATGTTTGGAATACCCATCACAGTATATTCCCTAAATCTCTACGGAGAAATCTTAAAATTTAACCCCTTCGCGTTACCCAATGCATTAGAGAGCTATATCGGGCTCACCCGGCCTTAGTTTTTCATGGAACCACCCGTCTTCATAATAATTCCCAAGAACCATAACATAATCATATCATATAAAACATGCATAAAGGAAACATAACATTTCCACTTTTCAATCACAAGATATCAATACAACACATTGATATAAAAACATTATGAAAACCATTTTCAATACCAAAATAAAAGAAAAGTAAGTCTTGGTATTTATTTTTCGTTAAGAAAAGGTATGGCTTGTAGAGGAAGCTGAAACTCAAATAATGGTCATGGCGGTGGAGAAGTCATTGTCACCGCATACGTACGACAAAAACATTCCCTTTTGTCATTTAGTAAAACGCTTCGTATAAAGAAGATTCCTTTTAGATAAACGTAAAAGTAAAAGGGGTTTATACACCGTATAAAAGAAGGTTGTGTATAAAACAAAATATGCCTCAATGAATAGAGATTGAGACGAAGTCCCTTACAAAGACGGTATCCTTGGATTAAGTATAAATCAATTACATAATTATGTGTGACAAAATAATACACCAAATATAAGTGGATATTTAGTGTAAAAAAACATATTTTCTTCACACATATTCATAGAACAACATATTCAAGGAGTACAAGCTTATCCCAAGAATCAAAATTGGGTTAAGAAGTTCCCTTGAAAAAATTTGACAGCCTAACGGCGTCACTTCAAAATTCAGAAAAAGAGTTGATGAGAGATAAAAAGGGTATCTCATAACTTGGACATAAAATTTACATCAATAAGGATATAGAAGAAAATATCCCAACATAATAGTACGTGAATTAAAAGACATAACAATAGAAGTCTTTTAAAAAGAGGAGGGTGAAAGGTTCCCTTACCGACTTTGGCTACTTTCGAAACGTACACCCCAATGAAGAAGGGTCATACAATGAATATTTAAATACCCATAAATGATATTATATTACACAAATATTATAATAATGAGAAGTAAATACACCACTCAAAGGAAATGGTGGCAAATGTAGCATAAATCTCACGGGACTAAAAGTGAGATGAAAAATCCATTACGAAAACTCGGCAGCCAAACGGCGCCATGTAAAACTTCCAAAAAATGGATTGATGATATCAAATAGGGTCTCTCAACATATTAAAATAAAATTTACATCAAGAGGAATATAAAAGAACATCCCCCATAATAAAAAAGAGGAGCTTAAAAGAAGTGACATAAAGGAGAGTACTTAAAAAGAAAGAGAGAGGTTAGATCTCTTACCAAAATTCGGCAGCGTAACTGCGCCACTCAAAACATCCAAAATGGATTGATGAGAGAAAATAGGGTCTCTCATCATATTAAAATAAGAAGTACAGTAGGATTAATATAAAATAACATCCCAATCATAAGAAAGATGAGCTTAAAAGGAATGACATAAAAGAGTGTACATAAAAAGAAAGAGAGGCATAGGATCCCTTACCTCATGTCCAACATGACTCGACCGTTCTTTAATCTCCTGAATAATAAAAGTTAGTTAATTTATACTTTCATAAGAACCTTTTTCAAGTTCATTATTTATTTTTTATCACTTATTACCATGTCATGAACACTATGTTATTATTTAAGTTAATAACGGTCGTTTTAACGATCATTGGTACTTGAGTCAAAAATAAACTCTTTATAATTAGAAGTTGTTCATGTGGTAATATATAAATTATATCCATAATTATATTCATGATGTAGATATAATTTATATCATATATATACAGTATATTTATGCATTTATAATATTACATAACATTTAAAGGTAATAAATGAAATGCACCGTTCATGGAGACGGTAAGCCGTACGTACGCATGAACGCTACTTCCATTTCTATTTCATGTTTAATGGAAGTAAAACATAATGATACATAATAGTATTTTAATTCTAGTATGGTATCATATATAATATCATTAAATCTATCCTTTATACATACCACATATGGTATTAACGAATCAAATCACTTTGAGGGGGTGGTAGTCCGCACTTCCTAAAATGAAGATATCGCGTATACCCATCATGGAAGCCATAAAGGTATGCCATAAATAGAAAATAAAGAAGCTTAAGTAAAACATAAAAATATTATATATCATATATAAATATAGTGACATCTTAATTGCCATCTTTGAAGGTGTTATATGAGTGTTGAACAATCATCGTTTCGTGAGGCAGAATTCGCCATCCACAGAAACAGTATGTTCATTATCCATTGGATGTAGGTGTGTGTAAGTGTAGCTCTAATACTTCTTATAAAAACATACTAGCATATGGATGATACTTGTGTTGTTACAAAAGAAATGAATAAAAGAGTTTAGGGGGGTTGGAGAAGCAAAATAACACATAAGAACACAAGAGAAGACACTACCATTAAATCGGGTATCTCTCTTTGATTTGAGCTCAAAGGCTTCCTTGGAAAGGATTATGAGGAAAGTGAGGCTACAATGATAAATATAGGGATGTGGAGAGAAAAAATGGTCCGGGGTTGGCTGAGATAAAGGCTTTGGAAGTGTGGTTAAAGAGGTAGAGTTGGGGGCCTTTTATAAGAGGAGAGGTGGGGCACTCTTGGAAAGTAAAGAAATGGTACTTTATTTTAAAATGAGTTTCGGATTTAAAAGGTCCCACATTGAAATAATTCGAGTATAAGGATATAAGGGTTCTAAATCCACCCATACAATAGGTTTTTGACATGTTTATGTTATATTTTTAACATTATCTTTTCATTTTATTTAAATCCTTTATTAATGAGGTAATCACTGCATCATCATGGTGTCATATATAATTTAATTTATTTGAGGTCTAAAAATTATAAAAAAAATACTATGATGTAGGAAATATTTTTATCTTTCCAATTGATATTTATAGTCAATATTCTGACTTGTATAACCCCATATAAAAATTGTTTTAGTAAAACAACTCATGTTTGTGTCATTTTAATTTTAACATCAAATAAAAAGATATTGATGTCATTTTCCTTACAAAGTGGCTCCATGGGGTCCCCAAGTTGACACATGGCTTTTCATGGTCGGCCATGACACATCCAATAAGGGTAGGACAAGTGTCTAGGTATTTTTATTTTTTTATAACATTATTTTTACCTTAAATTACACTAATTACCTCTAATCGCGATTAAAAACTTAAACGTAACTATTCACCAAAAAAATTATTTTAATATCATTGAACCAAATTTTACTTCTTAATGACAACCATGTATGTCGGATTTTTGAAAATCAATTCACAGAAGAGGAAAAGTTTCATTTAAATGAAAAACCAGTTTTTTAAGTACCACTTAGTGGTTTCACTATTCAAAAATTGAAGTTTTCCAGAAAAATACCAAAAATTCACCCTAAGCTATATTTGATATTCCGAATTCAAAATTGATGCCTATTTCAAAAAATTCAAAACATATTAGTTTCATTAATTAATTTAACAAGTAATTGCCGCTGTCAGAGCAAATAGTGTGTTTTTATGAAACAATTAGTATAAAAAGATTGACACTAGTTTAAGTCCAATTTCAAGATGAAATTAATTCCAACAACCACTATTGGATTAAATGTTAAAAATATATTCTAATTTCACTTTAAAACCAATTAAAAAGATAATCTAATCATATAAATAAAATATATTAAAAAGAGGTTTTAAATTAAAACACTACAGTTTCCACTATTCATTAAAAAATGAACATTATCGGAAAAATACCAAAAATTTACACAAAGAAAATTTTGATGTCCCGATTCTAAAAAAGAATTTAATTTTGTCTAATATAACACATAAAATTTTCAAAAAGTGGATTTAAAAGAGGTTCGCCATCAAAAGGCGGTTAATCGACCTTTTAAAGAATATAGGAATATTTACGCTTAAAATTGGATTCATTCACATTTTAAGCCTCTAACATTTATTGGATAAAAGTAAATTTTTTTGACAAACATATATAATCATTTTGTAGTTAGTTCTGTTCATTCCCGCCATTACAATGACTAGGTGTTAACTACAATTTGAAATAATATTATTTTATTATTAGATTGCAACGTAAGATTCCCAAGAAACTCATTGTTGCGTATTGGGCACGCCATCGATCATAGTGTCCCCTTTAAAGTAATATTAATATTTTATTTACAAATATGTATGAATATGAAAATGTCATATTCTCTTTTTACCTGGGGTGTTACATCCTTCCCCCCTTTTGGGAATTGCGTCCTCACAATTTTAAAGTTGGGCTTGGAAATTTCATTGAAAATCCCACATCGGAACAAGACTAAGTAAAACAATCACTTTAAAATAAAGAAAGAGAAGTAAAAAGGTCACCCTAGTTAACCCATACTAGGATTAAAAGAATGAAAATATGGGCATGGAGGAAAAAGAAGGGTCATGTTATGATGGAGAGTGATAGTAAACATGTCTAGCAAAAAGTTAACGATAAGAAAATCACAAACTTGTGATGGGTTAAACGGTATTCGATTCCCCAGTAGGAAAAGTTAACAGACAACATTTTTGTTTTAAGTTACGCTTCATTGAGGAATTTATTTTTGAGATTAACTAAATCATAATGAAACATACTTACTTGTCACGTTGAATTTCAACTTTTACTAGATTCTTTAATCAAACTCATATTTTCTGCAAAAGACGAGTATTTAGGAAGACTTGTTCGCATTATGAGTACTATAATCAACTTCTTGAGAATCACCTAATCCACAAAAGAGAACTATATATTTCCCATGTCTGTATACAAAATCCAAAACCAAAATTGTTAGTATGAGATCAGATAATCCACAAAAGTATAATCCATTATAAAAATAAAATCTATTCTTAATCTCCAAAATTTGTCAAAAAATACCCAAAGTTCAACGAAGACCATTCGATAAACTATTCTCCATAAAATTATTCAAATTAAACCAAACTATGATTGAAACCCAAATATTTGAAGGATTTAATCACATAGTCTACCAAGGTACAAATTAACTTTTATCTCCAAATAACATCAGTTGCTCTTAAATTCTCATATTGAAAAGTAATTAACCTAATCACATATCCTCGATGATAGGTTAATCATTTCCATAGATAACCCAAAATAATCTTACTCTTGATTCCTAAAATCATCTAACTAAAAATAATTATTCAAACTAACTAGGGACTTCACGTAGTCTAGTGGTAGGCGATAAATACAAGTTTCACTTTGGTTGTGGGTTCGATTCCCGCAGCTTTGTCCGACGCGATGGGTTGTCACACAGTCTTCTTGTTGTCCTTTTTCTAAAACTATATATTTCTTAAAGAATTCACCAAAACAAGATAAAATCTTCATAAATTATCATAACATATTTTAACATCAAGTTTATCTCATGCCTTTCATTTTCCATCATAATATATAATAACCCATAATTACCTCAAAAGCAAGGATCATATAAACCCTAATGGTTACCTTTATAATTATTAACTAAACATCCACATCGATTGGTCATCATGAAAATGATGCATTACATAACATACCAAGGTACAAGTGGTCGATCATGACTCCTTGATAGTTGGTTTAGAACAACCACGAGTTTCCTCATTGAATCCACCATTTCATCCAGTCTCTTAATCAGAGAACCACCACAGTTTCCTTCAAACCTATTGTCACTTTTGTGCCTGCTAGATCCATCCATTCACTAAAAACAGAAATGTCAGTGTGAGTATATCAACAAAACCATCATTTACTAATGAGGAAGACAAACACTAAGATATACATACTCATTCACTTTATCTAAAACTAGGACTCTTTCTGAAATCCTAACCATTATGGTAATGTCACTTATGCCTAGAGAATATTCTAACCTCTAAAGTTATCTGAACCGACCTCTGATACCAACTATAAGGCCCCAGCCTTAAACATTACTTAATCTTGAGTTATTACGAGATTACACATTGAGGATCTTTTCAGGTTTAGAGTTTTAGAGAATTAGATCATAAATCATGAATTACTTTCCACATTTAAACAAAGTGGTTACATAAAAGATAGTACTTGTTTTTCCCCATCAACAGAAACATATTTAAAATAAAACATGGATTCTTTCTCGACACTTCCTTGACACTATCATCATATCATGTACCTTTCCCTTGACCTATGAAAAACATTTCAAAAACTTGGGATGATCATAAAAAGCTCAGTAAGGGATATAAAAATAAGTAAAGGAAACATGAGTACATGTATACAAAAGAATGAAATCATACTTTACCCATAAAACATAATAACTTTAACATACCCCATAAAATCATGAATAAATCATAGAAATCATTAGACAGAAAAGTAACTTGAGGCATTCATAACATTCTTACGTAGGGAGTAACCCTCTTGGTTACGTTTGGAATACCCATCACAGTATATTCCCTAAATCTCTTTAGAGAAACCTTAACCTTTAACCCCTTCGCGTTACCGAATGCATTGGAGAGCTATATCAGGCTCACATACCCTTATTTTTTCACGGAACCACCCGTCCTCATAAAAATTCCCAAGAACCATAACATAATCATATCACATAAAACATGCCTAAAGGAAACATAACATTTCCACTTTTCAATCACAAGATATCAATACAACAAATTGATATAATAAAATTATGAAAAACATTTTAAATACCAAAATAAAACAAAATTAAAACATGGTATTTATTTTTCTTTAAAAAAAGTAATGTCTTGTAGAGGAAGTCGAAACTCAAATAATGGTCATTGCGGCGGAGAAGTCATTGTCGCTGCATATGTATGACAAAAACATTCCCTTTTTTCATTTAGTAAAACGCTTCGTATAAAGAAGATTATTTTTGGACAAATGTAAAATTCAAAGGGGTTTATACACCGTATAAAAGAAGGTTGTGTATAAAACAAAATATGCCTCAATGAATGGAGATTGAGATGAAGTCCCTTACAAAGACGGTATCCTTGGATTAAGGATAAATCAATTACAAAATTATGTGTGACAAACTAATACACCAAATATAATTGGATATTAAGTGTAAAAAAATCAGAGTTTATTCACACATATTCATAGAATGACATATTCAAGGAGTACAATCTTATCCCATGAATCAAAACTGGGTTAAGAAGTTCCCTTGCAAAAATTCGATAGCCTAACAGCGTCACTTCAAAATTCAGAAAAAGAGTTGATGAGAGATAAAAAGGGTATCTCATCACTTGGACATAAAATTTACATCAATAAGGATATAGAAGAACATATCCTAACATAATAGTATGTTAATTAAAAGACATAACAAAAGAAGTCTTTTAAAAAG